>CM046996.1:37934076-42734076 GCA_025698465.1 Gossypium longicalyx | reverse complement strand
TCATACAATTCAGAAAATATTAACAAGATTCGTCTTAGGTTTCATCCCCCTTAGGTATTTAGGGGATTTAGTTCATAACTAAAAGAGAAAACATCTCAGAAGAATAATGAATACAAAACATAAAGAAAAACCCAAAACTCCTGAAGGGGAATTGAAGGGAGATCTTCAGTCTTGACGGTGAATCGGGCTTCTGAGATGGATAAATCAGCTTTCCCTAAGCAATTCCTTGTTTCCTCGTGTGTGTCCCCTCTTCTCCTCCTTTAAGGTGTATTTATAGGCTTTAGAATGCCTAAAATCCCTCAAAATTAGATTTTTCCAAATTGGACTCAACTTGGGTTCGGCAGGGACACGCCCGTATGACACTCCCGTGTACGATTTAATTCAGGCTGTGTCAAGCCTGTTAGAATGGCACGGCCGTGTGGTCTACCCGTGTGAGTCGTGCTTTGATTCTGCCAAATTGACACGGCCATGTGGTCTACCCGTGTGAGGAAGTCTAGGCCGTGTTGATCTCGTACGTTGGCCCATTTTCTCCATTTTTGGCCCGTTTCTCCTTCCTTTAGCTCTCCTATGCTCACCTAAGTATAAAACATGAAATTAAGGTATTAGGAGCATCGAATTCACCAATTCTAAGGAAAAATCATCCATAAAATACGCTAAGCATGGGGTAAAAATATGTATAAATGACGGTTTATCAAATACCCCCACACTTAAGCATTTACTTATCCTCAAGCAAAATCCTCATCTCATAATCAAAACAAATTCTTCTCAACTTATAATTTCTATCGATAATACCTCAAAATAACCCATAGGTAATCAAACATTGAAATTTTGACTAAAAGAACATCAAAGTCTCAAACATTCCAATTTGAGCATTTTATCATGAAAACATAGGTGTCTCCCCTCATCTAAGTAATTACCTTTGATTTAAAATATCACAGAGTTTCACATCCTCACTAAAGATTCACTCAAATCACTCGAGGTGTTTAAGGACAATAAATGAAGCACTCAATAGTCAATAATGAAAAGTCATTACCATAGGCTTGCATGAACATCAAATCTTTACCACTATAAATTGAGATGAAATATCAATCAAAAGGTCTTTAGAGGGTTGTAATGTGGCTTTGGTTAAAGGGTGTGGTCACAAGCTGCAAGAAAGGGTTAGAATCGAGATTGAATTGAAAATTTGCCTAACTAGAAAAATGACTAGTCATTAGTTGCGTACAACAGAGCCTTTTTCTCGGAATATGGAATTTAACCACTTTAGCTCAAAAGATCACTACAACCTATATGTATACATGTTTTTTTTTAAGAACAAGTCAAATACAAAAAAAAATAAAACATAGCTAAACAACTATTCCAACTCAAATCTCGACAAAAATAGGGATCAAATTAATTTAAAAGATTTCAACAATAATGAGTAATGGGTTAATATTGAAGGTAAATCAATGAATGGGTTGTTCGGCTCAAAGGGGTTCACTAAGGGTTAATTGTGAAGGTAGGCTTTTCATGGCATGAGTGGGTTAAACCTAAGTGCCTTTATCATTTAGACATATCAAATCAAATGGTGTGGACTTGACATGCATAATCAGGCAAGTTCTAGAATAGCAGTTCAATATTGGCACACTCATAATGAAAGTGAGCTTGGAAGAAATAATAGATGCTTTCGAAGGCTCAAAATCTCACAAAGATTATGGTTTTTTTATGTTTAAACTTGTGAATTTCGATTCAAGATAATACCTAGACTTAGAGAAACAACCTAGAAGTTTTTAATTCTTCAAAAATCAACTTATCATGCTTGATTCCCTAATGTCTTAAAGTTTAAACCATCAATGCATAAATGCCTATGTTTTAATTCAAGACATATCGATAAAAATCATGAGTTAATTAAAATCCATTCTAATAGTGATATGAGTAATTCACATGAGAATAAGACATATTCCATTGGTGATATAAAAGACCCCCACACACTTAAGATGTACATTGCCCTCAATGTACAAAGATAGATATATTGAAAAAGATAAATTTATGATCATAAGATAAGGAGAGAGGTGAAATTTCCTGAATGATGAATGAATTCCTTGAACTGGAGTTTTTGGAGAAAAAATGGCGTAAAAGTGGAGGAGGATACTCCGGTGGTGGTAGAGGTTCATTAGTCTATCAGTCCTGCGCCAAAAGAATATTATATCTGTTGGTAGCTATAGTCGTGGTCGAGTAGGACATGGCAGTCATGGAGAACCTTTCCCGGTGTAAATTTTTAGTTCCTATGTGAGGATGAGCTTAGGAGCTCTATATAACTGTGACAGAATCAGGAACTTTTTAGGAGACGTGAAGAAACAGAATTACTCGTAATGGAATAACTGAAGTTTGTCATTGTAAAATAAAAATTATAAAATCGAATAAAGATAAGCGTAAGGAAAAATAAAAAGGAGTCTGAAGATAAAATGAAAGTAAAAACATAAAATAAAATAATTAATAAAAGTTTTTTTTAGGACACACGGCCATGGAGCACGCCCGTGTTCCCCAATTTCAGCCCGTGTGATTCGCGATTTTTTGGCGCGTTTGACATTTAGTCCATGCCCGTGTTCTTTGTTCGTGTGGGTGCTCGCACGATCGTGTCTGGCTTCGTTCGCTTCTTCCATGCTTGTGTATGTAAGCTCATGCCCGTGTTAATTTAACAGATTCCACCACGAGATTTTGGCAGGCTCGACTACGGCCATATCGCACGGCCGTGGCGTTTTATCGTAGCCTGTGTTTGGGAAAAATCTCTGCCCTGTTTTCACACGGTTCTCAAAATGCCCGTGTGCCTGGCCGTGTCTACGTGGAAAACCTATTTTCAAGATCTCCATTAGTAAGTTACGTGCTAAATACTAAAATTTAAAGAAATTAATATTGTTAGTGCTCGGGTTGCCTCCCGATAAGCAGTTATTTATAGTCTAAGATGGACTTACCTCTCCATTGAATGGTCATGGTGGTTCGAGGAGTTTATACTCCTCATTCCTGCTATCAATCTCACCAAGATAAGGTTTTAGATGAGTGTTGTTTACCTTAAAAGTGCCAAACTTGGGATGACTTACCTCGACTGTACCGAATGGGAAAATGTTAAGTACCGTAAGAGGGATTTCTTCATTCAGTTTGGTTGTGATAATGTGAGGATCTTCGGCATCTAATAAAACTTTATTTCCAACCTTAAGTTGATTTGGAAAGGTATTGAGCTCGATCTGGTGTGGTTTTGGTTTATCGTGTTTTTTCGGTCTCTGTGTCCACCATTCATCTAGCTTCTCGATTTGTAGCCTTCGTTCTTCATGGTAGGTCCTCTACTATTGCTTGAGAATGGCTCATGTACTTCCTTCAGATTCATTTCTTGCAAATTAGGTTACACCATATTTTCATTTTTAGTAGAATGGTTTAGACGATCACCTTCAATTTTCGATGGGTTGCCAGAATTGCGAGCTTGAAAGGTGATTGTTTCGTCTCCTACACGAAGTATGAGCTCACCTGTGCCAACATCAATAATCATTTTAGCAGTTTCCAAAAAGGGCCTTCCTAAAATCAAATGAGTGTTACTATCTTCCTCTATGTCTAGAATAATGAAGTCAACGGGAAATATAAATTTATCGATTTTAACTAGCACATCTTCAATAATACCCCTAGGAAATCTTATAGTTTTATCTGCTAATTGTATGCTCATCCTAGTCTGTTTGGGTTTCCCAAGGCCTAATTGTTTGAATATTTTGTAGGGCATGACGTTAATACTAGCTCTTAAATCAGCTAATGCATTATTAACATCTAAACTACCAATTAAGCAAGGAATTGTAAAACTCCCTAGATCTTTTAATTTGTTGAGTAGCTTATTCTGTAGAATAGTTGAGCAAACTGCGTTTAGTTCCACATGCAACGCCTCATCCAACTTCTGCTTATTTGCTAAAAGCTCCTTTAAAAATTTCATTGCATTTGGCATCTGTGATAAAGCTTCAATAAACGGTAAGTTAATATGTAATTTTTTTAAGAGTTTAAGGAATTTACCAAATTGTTCATTTGAGCGGTCTTTCCTTGTCGCATTAGGGTATGGCACACGTGGTTTGTATTCTGTACTTACCAGTTTCTGTTCTTTGTAGTATACCTCACATTTACCTTTGCTTATCTCAGTATCTTGCCTAGGTTCAGGTTCAGGTGTGACTAACCTTTCCTCATCTCGACTAGTAATCGCGTTGAGTTGCTCCCTTGGATTAGATTCTGTGTTGCTTGGCAAGCTAACTTGTGGTCGTTCAGAAATCAACTTGGTAAGCTGTCCAATCTGAGTTTCGAGCCCTTGGATCGATGCTTGTTGATTCTTAAGTGCTGTCTCGGTATTCTAAAAACAAGTTTTTGACACTAGTATAAACATTGTGAGCATCTCTTCAAGGTTTGGCTTCTTCTCTTGTTGGTAGGGTGATTGTTGGAAGCCTAGAGGAAGTCTCTGATTGCCTTGGCCTCCCCATGAGAAATTTGGGTGGTTCCTCCAACCTGCATTGTAAGTGTTACTATAAGGATTGTTTTGAGATAGAGGATTGTTACCCATGTAATTTAACTACTCGTTGTCCATGTTGTGACAATATGGCAGGTATTCTGAACTACTTGATCCACCTCCATTTGTTTCGCACTGCATTACTGGTTGAACCTTTAAAGAACTAAGAAAACCATCAATTTTCTTATTCAAGAGTTCTACCTGATTAGAGAGCATGGTGACCGAGTCAATGTTATAAACACCAGCTGTTTTCATTGGTTTTGTTCTCATGACTTGCCACTGATAATTATTTAGTGACATCTCATCTATAAATTCATAGGCAGCTTCAGGTGTTTTATTATTGATGGTTCCGCCAGCAACTGCGTCAACCATTTGTCGAGTCGAAGGATTCAAAGCCGATATGAAAGGTTCAAACTCAGAGCTTGAGTGGTAACCCATGGTGAGGGCATCTTCGCAAAAGATCCTTGTATCTCTCCCATGCATCGTAGAGTGTCTCTAAATCCATCTGCACAAAAGAAGAGATATCAGTACATAACTTAGCCGTTTTAGCCGGCGGAAAATATTTTAATAAGAACTTTTCGGTCATTTGTTCCCAAGTAGTAATTGACCCTCGTGGTAATGAGCTCAACCACTGTTTAGCTTTGTTCCTCAATGAAAAGGGAAACAACTGAAGACGTATGGCATCATCAGAAACGCCATTAATTTTAAATGTATCGCAGAATTCTAGGAAATTTACCAAGTGGGTGTTTAGATCCTCATCCTGCAAACCTTCAAACTGAACAAATTACTGTATCATCTGAATAGTGTTAGGTTTTAGTTCAAAATTATTCGCAGCAATAGCAGGTCTAACTATACTCGATTCAGTTCCTGTTAAAGAAGGTTTCGCATAATCATACATAGTGCGTGGAGCAGGAATCTGATTTACTGGATTAACAGCAATCGTAGAAGGTATCAGGTTTTCCTAATTTTCAGCCATCTCCTCGGTTATGGATTGTATATCGTCCTCTTGCTCTTCCTCTATGTATCTTAGGCTTTGCCTTATTTCTCTTTGGTTTTTGCGAACTGTGCAATCGATTTCTTCGTCAAAAAGTAATGGTCCTGACGGGTTTCTTCTAGTCATAAACTATAAAAACCTGCCAAGAGAAAGAAAAAGTGAATTAATAAATAATAATAATAAAATAAAATTAACTTGCAATGAAAATAAATGGCTAAAGTAATAAAAATTGAGTGTTCCTAATATCTTAGTTCCCTAGCAACGACGCCAAAAACTTGATCGTGTTATTTTGTGACAGGTTTTAAATATTTACAATAACTCATTCTTGGAACTAACTTTTATCACGATGTAGGCAAGTGTACCTATCGGACAATAGTATAGTTTTAGCAAGACCGAATTGTCGAACCAAAAGGAACTAAAAGTACTAGTAATGACTGTCTTTTTATTATCTAGCCTAAGAATAAGGGGATTTGTTTTAACTAACTAATTAACTAAACTAAGAATTCACAGAAAATAGAATTGGGGAATTGCTTTTGGAAAACGATTGAATTAGGACAATACCCAAGGAAGAATCCACCTAGACTTTACTTGTTATTCTGACTCCGAATCAGACGATTTATTCATTTGACTTGACCCGTAGAAATCCCTAAGTTATATTATTATCTCTCTCGAGACTAACAACGTCTAACCCTAGGTTGAATAATTGAAATCTCTTTCTAATTAACTTCCTAGGGTTGCATTAACTCGATCTATGGATCCCTTTATTAGGTTTCACCCAAATCCGGCAAAATTTTGTCACCCTATCTCTAGGCGCGCAATCAACTCCGCTTAATTATGACAATTGTACTCTTAGACAGGGTATATTCCTCCCCTGAGTAAGAGCGTAACTTGAATCAATATCCTGGAATATCAAAATAAGAATTAAGAATACATAATTAAGAACAAGTCAAATATTTATCATACAATTCAAAAAATAATAACAAGATTCGTCTTAGGGAAAACATCTCAGAAGAATAATGAATACAAAACATAAAGAAAAATCCAAAAGTCCTGAAGGAGAATTGAAGGGAGATCTTCAGTCTTGATGGTGAATTCGGCTTCTAAGATGGATAAATCAGCTTTCCTTGAGCAATTCCTTGCTTCCTCTCGTGTGTCCCCTCTTCTCCTCCTTTAAGGTGTATTTAGAGGCTTTAGAATGCCTAAAAGCCCTCAAAATTAGCTTTTTTCGAATTGGACTCAACTTGGGTTTGGCAGGGACATGCCCGTGTGACACGCTCGTGTACGATTTAATTCAGGCAGTGGTCAAGCCTGTTAGAATGGCACGACCGTGGGGTCTACCCGTGTGAGTCGTGCTTCGATTCTGCCAAATTGGCACGGCCGTGTGGTCTGCCCGTATGAGGAAGTCCAAGTCGTGTTGATCTTATACGTTGGCCTATTTTCACCGTTTTTGGCCCGTTTCTCGTTCCTTTAGCTCTCCTATGCTCACCTAAGTATAAAACATGAAATTAAGGCATTAGGAGCATCGGATTCACCAATTCAAAGGAAAAATCATCCATAAAATGCGCTAAGCATGGGGTAAAAATATATATTAATGACGGTTCATCAAAAGTATTTAGGGTGTTTTCGGATATTTTATGGAAGAATATGAGTCCTAGCTATGTTATAAACAACTTTTGTGAAGGAGTTTTCATGGAAAACACATAAAGGGACTATTTTGCATAAGTTGTAAAATAGTAGATAAATGTGTGAAATAGAGAGAATTTGGGGATGCTATAAGAGTAAAAAGAGTTCAACTAGGCTTAAGATACGAAGAAATTCGATAAAAATTAATTTTCAAGCATAGGGGCAAAATGGTTATTTTGCCAGGATCTAGGGGCAAAATGGTCATTTTACCTAAGATGTGAATTTTAGATTGCCTAATTGTGTTTAGTGACTAAATGAATGCATTTTGCTATCATAAATCAAGATTTATCGAATCCGAACCTAGATCGGAGGAAGGCCAAGAAAATCGACTAAATCGACTAATCATGTACGTTTTGTAATCCGAGGTAAGTTGTATGTAAATAACACAACTACAATGTTGATATATGTGTTTGAATTGTCATTGAATTGATATAGCCTGATTTGATTTATTATGAAGTTGAGAATGTATATTGGAATTGAGATAGTAGAATTCCCATAGGAACCTTAGGAAATAAACTGAATATTCATGCCGTAACATTTGGATCACTTGTGTGAGCTAGTGTAAGACATGTCTGGGACATGCCTCAGCCACATTATGAGAGCCAATGTAAAACCATGTCAGGGACATGGCATCGGCATTGAGATGAGTGCCAATGTAAGACATGTCTGGGACATGCATCGACTGCGAGATGTGTCAGTGTAAGACCATTCTGGGACATGGCATCGGCACAGATATGCGAGAGCTAGTGTAAGACCTTGTCTGGGACATGGCATCGGCCTCAATGATGATAGTCAGTGTAAGACCATGTCTGGGACATTGCTTCGGCACCTCACCCCATGTTCAAGGCTTGTGGAATATTCGGTAGTGTTCTGAATGGTTCAACGGTGAAAATTATGATTGGGAGTTAATAAGGAAAGTATAACCGTGTTGTGAGTGATACAGGTACCAAATTGGTATGTATGAGAAACAAGCTCAATATAGTCTATATGACTTGTATGGATGGTAATGAGTAAGTGTTCTTATGCCTACCTTTGAGTAATGAGCATGATGATCATTGATGAATTTATTATTGTATATTTATTTATATGCAACTTACTAAGCTTTTATGCTTACACCTGTTTCTTTCTGTTTTTCTTATAGTGCCACCTAACTAGCTCAAGGATCATCGAAAGTCAGAGATATCGATCACACTATCAGTCGAAGCATTCGGTATAGTTGGATTTATATTTTTGAATATGGCATGTATAAGGCATATACTTCATTATTTTGTGTCTTTGAGAAATTTTCCAAATGTATTGGCTTGGGATAGATCCCGCATTTTTTATTAAGCCTTGAATGATGGCAAACATTCATTTTGAATTCATAAAAGATGCATTTTAATGGTTGAATGAATGCCTATTGTGGCTGATGTGGTTTTATGAATTGTTCTTGTTTTGATTTTGGTTAATATTTGTATGGAACTATGTATGCAAGGGTGGCAATAGGACTTGGCAAATAGCCCCATATTACCCACACGGGTAGACACATGGTCGTGTGTCTAGGCCGTGTGTGACACACGGTCAACCCCATAGGCGTGTAGTTCGGCCATGTGTCCCCTGTACGTAAAAAAAATTTCAAGTCAGTATGCATGAAAATTAACACACGGGCAAAGACACAGCTGTGTGTCTCAGCCGTGTGGAGGACACGGTCTAGTACACGGGAGTGTATCACGGCCATGTGACATTTTGAGTATGATAACGTCAGAAACAGAATGTCCATGTTCTTGCACACGAGCTATGACAGGGGCGTGTCCTAGCCGTGTGAGGGACACGGGCCATTGACACGAGTGTGTGTTTGGCCGTGTGAAAACCTCTGTAGTTGTGTATTAGAAATTAACTCCACACGGGTAAGGGACACGGGCATGTCCCTAGGTGCTTAGGTCGTGTGAGACACACAGGCTATCAGCACGACCATGTTGAGATGGTCACACGGGCGTCTTGACTTTCCACACGGGCGTGTGCCTTATTCTAAAGGCAAGTTTTCTAAGGATGGTTTAAGGATCCAGAATGGTCCTGAATAGTTTTTAATGGTTAATTTGGGGCACGTAGGCCTATACTAAGAAGTCTAAAGTAGAAATTGAAAAAGTTTTAAATTTGGACCGAGTCTCGGTAACTTGAGATTGGTTGTATGTATGAGATCAAGTTAAGTAATGCCTTGTACTCTACCCTGGCATGGGTTATGGGTATAGGGTGTTACATTTAGTGGTATCAGAGCTATAGTTTAGTCAGTTCTAGCACTAATCTAACGAGAGTAAGAGTCTAGCCATACATGCCATAATTTTATATTGATAGTGTGATGCTCCCTGACGATTGTAAGTTATGTTTTTTATATAGTAAATGGATCTTGATAGAGCCACAGTGGATAACGTGGAAAGTAACGCGTTGACTCCCGCCAAAGGGACCGAGCCAATTGAGAGCGAGCCTGTGAATATGGGCCAAGGCGAAGGGGCTAGAAGCCTATCTCTGAATGATGGACTCTTGGTACACTGAGTTTGTTCATGCGAATCCGAACACTCCACCTCCCCCACCTCCTCCGATTCTTCAATATGCCCCGGTAGCACTGCAAGGCGTGGACATATTTAGAAGAGAGAAGCCTCCAGTAGACAAGATTCAGAAACAAGGGGCCGAGGAGTTCTGGGCTAGCTTAGATGATGACCCAGAGAGAGCAGAGTTTTGGCTAGAAAATACCATTAGGGTATTTGATGAACTACCATGCACACTTGAAGAGTGCGTGAAATGGGAAGTGTCACTCCTACGGGACTCGACTTATCAATGGTGAAACACTCTCATGTCCATTGTATCTAGAGAGAGGATCACGTGGGAATTCTTCCAAGAGGAATTCCGGAAAAATTATATTAGCCAAAGATTCATAGACCAAAAGAGGAAGGAATTCCTAGAGCTAAAGTAGGGTCGAATGTCAGTGGCGGAATATGAACGTGAATTTGTGAAGCTCAGTAAATACACGCGAGAGTGCGTGTCCACAGAAGCCACCATGTATAAGAGGTTTGATGATGGCCTCAATGAAGACATCCGAGTATTTTTTTGGTATTTTAGAGATAAGAGAATTTGTAGTGCTCGTTGAAAGAGCATGCAAGGTAGAGGAGCTGGTAAAAGAAAGGAAGAAAGCGGCTTTTGAGTCACGGGATTTAAAGAAGAGACAGATGGGGAAATCACATCAGTCCTCATCCAAAATATCAAGAGAGTTCACTACCTGATCGAATACTTCTGTGGGGTAACAAGAATTGGCAGAACACAACTTCTAGAGCCCAGACCATTTCGGTCGTAAGTGTCGGTAGCACTCGGCCAGATAGGCTAGAATACTAGTAATGTGGTAGGCGTCATTTTGGCTAGTGCCGAGGAAATGAAAGGGGTTGTTTCAAGTGCGAATCATTGGAACACTTTATTCGTGAT
This sequence comes from Gossypium longicalyx, assembly GCA_025698465.1. Taxonomy (NCBI): domain Eukaryota; kingdom Viridiplantae; phylum Streptophyta; class Magnoliopsida; order Malvales; family Malvaceae; genus Gossypium; species Gossypium longicalyx. Next base: position 42,723,445 of record CM046996.1, on the reverse strand, counting down.
TGTCTCTAACTGGATGAGAGAGAGATGAAACAAGATGTTAAAGCAAGTAGTGCTCCTTTGAGGGGTAGACCTCAAAGAACCTCAGAAGTGGGGCTAGCAGTAGAGGTACACCAAGAGATGTTACGGTGAGGTCCGAGGGTAGAGGCCTGCAAGGACTTATGCTTTTCGACCTAAGAAGAGGTAGAGTCTCTCGATGTGATCACGAGTACCTTTTCTATTTATGATACATTTGTTATTGCTTTAATTGACCCGGGATCTACTCACTCTTATATTTGTATGGATTTGGTACCTCGTATGAGTATGCTAGTAGATTCCACTGAGTTTGTAATAAAAGTGTCCAATCATTTAGGCAGATATGTGCTAGTTGATCAAGTATGTAGAAATTGTCCTTTGACAATTAAGGGTTATTGCTTTCCGGCTAATTTGATGTAATCCTTGGGATGGACTGGTTGACTTCTCATAGTGTTGTAGTGTACTGTAGGAGAAAAGTAATTGAGTTCAAATGTGAAGACGGGAATATTCTTCGGGTTGGACCAGTTGAATCGAAAAATTTACCTGTAATAGTATCGTCCTTGACTGTTGCAAAATATTTGAGAAAAGGATACAAGGCTTACCTAGCTTTTGTGCTGAATACTCGAGTGTCTGAGTTGAAGATTGAATTGGTACCATTGGTTTGTGAGTTTACAAACGTGTCTCTGGAGAATTACCCGGATTACCTCCAGTGAGAGAAGTTGATTTTGGAATCAAATTGGTCCCCGATGCGACACCCATCTCAATTGCTCCGTATAGGATGGCTCCAACAGAGTTGAAAGAGTTGAAAGCACAGTTGTAAGAGCTAATAAAAAGGGCTTTATGAGATTGAGCTTTTCCCCGTGGGGTGCTCTAGTACTCTTCGTGAAAAAGAAAGATAGGTCGATGAGGTTATGTATCAACTATAGACAACTCAACAAGGTAATAGTGAAGAACAAATATCCTTTGCCAAGGACCGACGATTTGTTCGATCAGTTGAAGGGAGCCACCATGTTTTCTAAGATCAATCTGAGGTTTGGCTACTATCAGTTAAGGGTTGAAGAGCAAGATGTGCCGAAGACTACATTTCAGATAAGATATGGGCATTATGAGTTCCTCATCATGCCCTTTGGTTTGACTAATGCCCCGGCGGTGTTTATGGATTTGATGAACCGTATTTTTCGATCGTATCTGGATTAGTTTGTCATCGTATTTATTGATGACATATTTATTTATTCGCATGATGAGAGTGAGCACGCGGAGCATCTGAGGGTTGTGTTGCAAACCTTGAGAGACAAGCAGTTTTACGCCAAGTTCAGTAAGAGTGAATTTTGGCTTAAAGAGGTTGGGTCCTAGGACATTTTGTGTCGAGTGATGGGATTCGAGTTGACCCAAGCAAGATCTCCGCTATTGTGAAATGGAAACCGTCGAGGAATGTCATAGAAGTCTTGTAACACCCCTAACCCGTATCCGTCGCTGGAATGGGTTACGAGGTATTACTAGAAGAGACATAGCTTTTAGGCAATCACAAACATACTCAAACATGTAATTCAAATTCAAATTGATTATAAACTTAAATAATTAATCTAACCTTTTTACGAAACAATTTATAACATATTAATCAACTTGTATCTAATATTAAATCATAAACAAATAATGTCAACTATATCATTTTGACACAAATCATATGCGCATATCAAAGTCTTTATAAAATAATTTAAATCAATTATTATAAGCATGAAATATCAAAGAGCACAAAAACCAAATTTGCATGCAAACCATTAAAACCTTATAATACTAAAATCACTATTCATTTGGTCACTTTTAAAGCATTAGCCGATTACCATATGTTTTCCTATACAAAGGCATTTCATTATTAAACCAAAAACAAATACAATGCAATTTTATTCAATCAAGGATTTCATACATGAAAATTATAAAGCATACATATTCGAGATACATACCATGTTTACCCTACCTCATTCGGCATGTAAATTTTAATTACAAGAAATGTCAAATCTTTCCATTTCAAACATAAATAATCTACTATTCATATGATCATTTTATAAGGCTTTAGCCAAATATGATCATGCCTAATACATGTGTTTCATTCAATGATCATTTCTTTACTAAACCAATTTCTATTATTCAATCTGCATGTAAACTTTTCGAAGAATCACATTTTCATGATTATTCAATTAGCAAATATCACATGACAAATAATAATCAAATTTCCAATCTAATTGCCGAATACCAACATTCATGACTTCAAAAGGTCGAAATTTAATTATCAACCATTTTGCATTGAATCGAAAGACTTATATAAAACCAACTTAATGATCATACATTGGATTATATACTTATGATCACAAGTCAAAACAAACATATCAAATGCCCATATAACAAAAGATTATAATTGTCGAATTAAAAAGTCACTCATGATATATACTTATAACATTGCACATAACTTGACCAAATCAACTTTTAAATGTATAAATCATTGACACAAGTTAACCAAATATTTATCAAAATCTATACCATCTCAATAAGCAAACCGAATCATCAATCTATGTGCAAGTGTTAACCACAATAAGTGATACACTTTTCCAAACATATCAAATCATGTGCATTTATAAGTCCAATTCACATCTCAAATATCAAATGTATATATAAATATCACTCAAGACAAACAATATTTATATCATATCACATGATCAAATTCACAAGCCATTCACCTTTCACTAACCACTTCAAAAATAATCACATCTAACTATACACATATATATATCATAACCGAATATACCAAACACATCCAAAATTTCAACCACATCATTTAATCAAACCATAAACCCATATTTTGTTAATGAACAAACCATTTTTGCATGGCTTTTAAATATATACACATCCAAAAATCAATTATTTCAAAATATAACCCAGCCTAAACATGCCATAGTTCCAAAAATTCAGTTTATAAAATACTGAAGTTAATCGATAGTGTGATAGACTTTGACGATGATCCCCGAGCTCATAACTTGACTTCAAAATCTATAAAACAAAGGAAAACATATACACACACAATAAGCTATCATAGCTTAGTAAGTTGTAAGCAAGTAAACAACTCAATGATAAGATTAACTCATTTTAACTAGACCAAATTATAATATCATTATCACATTATCTCGAACATACCATTTCTTAAATAATATATATACTTTCATACATAAATGCTACCTTGGCCAAATGTTCATATTATTATATTCAAATATTCAAAAATTAAATTATTACGAAAATATTCATATTATTTGTTCCAAAGGCTGAATACACTTTCCATGTACACATTCATTTTTCATTTACCTCATACATAATTTGCAACAAATACCAAGTAACTTACTTACCTTATTTCAAGTAGGTAATAAGCTAACTCATACCTGGTCATCTTAGCTCGTTTTTCACATTCAATCACAACTTATCGTTGCCTAATGAAACATTCGGAATTGGATAGGATACTCGGATAATCACACATATCGTACAATGCCAACGTCCCAAACGTGGTCTTACATGTAATCACATATCGATGCCACAGTCCCAGACAGGGTCTTACTCGCACACATATATCGGAGTCACATATTGATGCCATGGTCTTACTCGCACACATAAATCGGAATCCTATGTCATGACATATGTATCCTAACTATTCCTAAGGTTCATACGGGGCTTTCGAACGTCGTATCTTGGTCGAAACGAATTTGGAAATGTAGTAGTCAAGCCTTTTCATATTTGGCCATAATAAATATAAATCCATACATTTCATAATAGCATATATCTAGTATTTAATTACAATTAAACACGTCTATTTGCTTATAAACATACCTCGGACGACGAAAAATCGATACGGATCGGCTAGTCTACAACTTTAGTTTTCCCCCGATCTAAATCTGATTTTCTCTTTTCTTGATCTAAATTAATATAAATTAAACTTATTAAATCAAATATTCAATCAAATTCATCCAAAAACACACAAATGGATAAATTACACTTTTACCCCTGAGATTTCAAATTTTTCACAATTTAGTCCCTATTGCACAAAACACAAAATATGCAAAATCTCACAACAACATAGCTAGGTCGAATCTTCCTTATATTCATTCTAGTCCATATATTTAATTTATTCAACATTTTATTCCCTCAATTTATTATTTTTTCAATTTAGTCCTAATTACTCAAAATCATCAAAAATTTCAATACAAAACATGTTAATCTAAAACATATCTTTCATATTTCATCATCAAACAACAAAAAATCACAAGCTCTCATCAATGACGTAACTCAAAATATTCATCAAAATAAAAAATTCAAGCATGGGTCGGATAATATTTGAAGCAACGATCTCAAAAACGTAAAAATTATCAAAAACCAAAGTAAAAACATACCTTGATTTAGCTTGAGAAGTAGCCGAATGCCTAACTCTTTTCTTTTCTTTCTATTTTTGGTATTTTTAGTTCTTAAAGATGAATACTAATATGATATCTTTATTATATGTTTTATAATATATTAACTAAACAATTACTTTACCGATTTGACCTTACAAGTAAAATATACAACCATTATCATGCATGGTTATAATCGTCCACCCTTATTTCATTTTGCTAAATTGCAATATAAATCCTCAACATTAAAAAGACATAGAAATTAGGCATTTTACAAAGTAGCATGCTTAATTTTCATTTGATGCAATTAAATCCTTTTTAATAATCGAGCACTCAAATATCAAAATTAAAACACAAAAATTCTACGGATCTCAACTCACACATAATAAACACAGAAAATAATGTTAAAATATTTTTCTCACTAAGATTCGTGTTCCTGAAACTACCGTTCCGATTAGGGTCTAAATTGGGATATTACAACTCTCCCCCCTTAGGGATTTTCGTCCCCAAAAATCTTACCGTTGAATAGGTTCGGATAGCGTTCTCTCATTGCATCTTCTGGCTCCCATGTTGCTTCCTCAACTCTGTGTTTATGCCAGAGTAGCTTAACCAATGGAATTTTCTTATTTCGCAACTCTTTAATTTCACGAGCTAGAATACGAATTGGTTCTTCTTCGTACGTCATATCGGGTTTAATCTCAATCTCAGATAGACTAATCACATGTGAGGGATCAGATCGATATCTACAAAGCATCGAAACATGGAATGCATTGTGATTCTTTTCTAGCTCAGGTGGTAACAACAGTCTATAAGCAAACGGCCCGATTCGCTCGATAATCTCATACGACCCAATGAATCTCGGACTCAATTTTCCTTTACGACCAAATCTGAGTATTTTCTTCCATGGTGAGACTTTCAAGAAGACTTTATCTCCTATCTGAAACTCTATATCTTTACGTTTCAAGTCCGTATATGATTTCTGATGATCTGATGCTACTTTCAGACTTTCACGGATCACTTTCACTTTCTATTCAGTTTCTCTGATCAAATCGACCCCGTGTATCTTACTTTCACTGAGCTCAGTCCAATACAATGATGTACAACATTTACAACTGTATAAAGCTTCATAAGTTGCCATTTTGATACTAGACTGAAAACTATTATTATATGCAAATTCAATCAGAGATAGTTATCGTTCCCACGTACCTTCAAACTCGAGAATGCAACATCTCAACATATCTTCAAGTATCTGAATGATTCGTTCAGACTGACCATCTGTTTGCGGATGGAAAGTTGTGCTGAAATGTAATTTCGTACCTAGTGCATCTTGCAGTTTCTTCCAAAACCGCGATGTAAACCTAGGATCTCTATCCGAAACAATAGATATAGGTACACCATGTAACCTCACAATCAAAGAAACATACAATTCAGCCAGCTTATCAAGTGAGTAATCAGTACGAACCGGAACAAAGTGAGCAGATTTAGTCAATCTATCTACAATAACCCATATTGCATCTTTCTTGTTTGGTGTCAACGGTAAACCGGATACAAAATCCATCGTGACTCTGTCCCATTTCCATTCAGGTATCATAATTGGCTGAAGTAATCTGAAAGGTACCTGATGTTCGGCTTTTACTTACTGACAGACTAAACATTTTGAAACAAAGTCAAAAATGTCTCGTTTCATACCTTGCCACCAATAGTGTTGTTTTATATCATTATACATCTTTGTACTACCCAGGTGAACTGATAACTGACTATTGTGAGCTTCGTTCAAAATCATCTAAATCAGCTCTGAATTTCTTAAAACACATATTCAGTTTCTGAACCTCAGACAACCTTCGTTATCAACTTGAAACTCTGAATCATCGTTCAAATTACATTGGACACGTTTTGTAATCATTTCATCATCAACTTTCTGGGCATTACAGATTTGTTGAACAAATAATGGTCTTGCTTTTAATTCAGTTATTATCGAACCATCATCAGACATAGTCATATGTGCATTCATTGCACGCAAAGCAAATAGTGATTTTTGACTTAGAGCATCAGCAACTACATTAGCCTTTCCTGGATGATAGTCAATCACAAGCTTGTAGTCTTTTAGCAATTCTAACCATCAGCGTTATCTCAAATTCAAGTCTTTCTGAGTCATCAAGTATTTCAGGCTTTTATGATCAGAATAAACATGACATTTTTCACTGAACAGATAGTGATGCCAAATTTTCAAAGCAAACACAATAGTTGCCAATTCTAGGTCATGTGTCAAATAGTTCTTTTCATGTGGATTTAAGTGTCTCGGGGGATAAGCTATAACTTTGCCTTCTTGTATCAAAACACAACCCAAACCATTTAAATATGTATCACTATAAATAACAAATTCTTTACCTGATTCAAGCTAAACTAACATTGGAGCTTCTGTCAAAATGGCTTTCAACTGATCAAAAGTTTTCTGGCACTTTTCTGACCATTCGAACTTAACATCTTTCTGTAATAGCTTCATCATCGGGGTTGCAATCATAGAGAAACCTTTCACGAATCGTATATAGTAACCAGCAAGTCCCAGAAAACTTCAGACTTCAGAATCGTTTTGTAACGCCCCGAATTTTTGGCCTAGATGAATTGGGCTTTGAGCTTTGGGTCTCATAAAATTTTTAAGTGAGTAAGAAAATGACAAATGACATGTTGGCTATAAGGTTTTAAGGAATTTGGAGTGTCTAGGTATGTTAGAGAAGTTCTGGGTTCGAGTTTCATGGTGGAGGAATTTTAATTTAATTATTAAAAGAACCAGGGTTGGGAGTAGTTGGGCTTTTAAATAAAAATAGGGGAAAATGGCATCAAAAAGCCTTGTGGAGGAGTGGGTAAGTGACGCCACTTAGAGTGTAGAGAGGTGGCGTTAGTGGCTAGCAAGGAGATCCAAGGTTCGAATCTTAGCTAGTATTTTTAGAAGTTTAATTTTGGCCTTCTAGAAGGTTTGAAGTGGCGTGAAAATAGACTCCAATGGAAGTGTTCAGAAGAGAAAATTAAGGAAAAGATCAAGAGGTTATCAGGGAGAAAAATGAGGAGATGACAAGGGAGAAGTGATGGAGCCGAATTAGGAATTGGGCATGGAAAATTTGGCTATAAGGGCTTTAAATAAGGGCCAAATATAACGTTTCCAGGCTACTGTGGAAATTCTTCTTCACCTTGTTGCTAGAAACCCTTTTCTCTTCAAGATCCAAAAAGTCGAAAACCCTTTTGTTTTTCTTTATTTTCATTGTGCCGATTTCTATTCTTCTCTACATAAAATCTTTGTTTCACTTAGCTAATTTCTTCTTCTAATCTTCTTCCTTAATCTGTGCCAAATAAACCTTATTCACCATACTAAGTTTGAAAGCCGAATCTCCCAAGGGTCGAATACTCTTTGAACAAATCTAGTGTAAGTGTTTTACAATCGCTTTTCTCTGCTAAGTATCGATTATCGTCCCTCACTCTTTCTAATCAACTGTGGTAGGGAGTTAGTATCGGATCTCGGATCTTAGCTCTCTGCCGAAATTTCCTTTAGGTGCTTGCGGTGTTGGTAAGTATTCCTCTCCCATTGGCTAAGGTGGCCGAATATTCATAGTTAAGGTAAGGGGACTTGTGTTGGATATGAGTCATCTATTATTCTGGTTTTAATAGTTAAGATTGGTTCAGATCTAGGAGTTGGTCATGGTTAGCGATTTAAGAAGGGGCCGTTATATTTATCGCGCAAGGTAAGGTTAAGGTGAGATTTCGGTTTTAGTAAAGATATGTATTAAGCATGCAATTAATGGCAAGGTGATATCATTTGTAGGTTGGTGACTAAAGGAATCATAGCACACTTGCTTACCAGGTATGTACATACACTGCACACACAAGTAGATCGGCAAAAGTCGAAAGGCCAAAATGCCAAAATGCCGAAAAGCCGAAAGTTTGGCTGTAGTAGTCTTGCGAGTGCACAAACACTCGTGAGGAGGAAGCCGATAGGTTGCCTATGGCCCAGGGGTGAATCTGTGGACTTGGGTTGTGATTTGGCCATATGGGCCGAAATGGGCTAAATGGGTCCGATAGGCTGTTGGGCCCATAATATGCAAAAACTAAATATTGATGCTATGTGATAGGAATTTGTATGTGAGCATGAATATAAATGTGACTGGGCCTAACAGGCCATATAAATGTGATTTGGGCCTAATAGGCCATGTACAGGTGATTTAGGCTTAATGGGCCAGATATAGATATGTTAATTTGATTTGGCTTTATAAAGGGGTTTTGGGCCTAGTATATGATGACTACATAAAAATTAATTAATTAATTGTGACCGTGGACAAGTCAAAGGGTTAAGGTGTGGCAAAGGGTATATGCATGTCTAGGATTGGATCTAGGGAGAGCTTGGTACTTAAGCGGTCTTAATGACCCACCTCCTCTTCTCTGGAATCCTACCTGGTGCATAGTGTTCGTTCATCTTAGCTCACAGGACTTATTAATGGACCAAGGTAAGCGAAAATTGTAATTAAGGGAAAATTACTGAAATGCCATAATATTTGGGCCGGGTTTTGGGTGTTACATTTAGTGGTATTAGAGCCTAATTGCAAAACTCGAGCTGTGAAGTGGCCTTATTATTATTTGGTTTCTTTTTCTATTTTTTTAAAAAAAAATTAGATCACACTGTTTTGGAAAAAGGGAAAAGCTTGCTTAGTGGCACACCGAGTCTCTGACATCGATCCAAGTAAGTATTCTTATTTTTAAGTTTGTTTAAATTGTTATACAGTAGAAAGTTAGAGGGCTACTTTAGATGATTTTGTTAGAATGGAACCAAAGCCCGCAGGAACTTGAAACTGTAGAGGATTTTCGAAAACAATCTTCTCTTTAAATATTTTCATAAAACATCAGTATAAGTATTAAACTAACTAAAACTTCATAAAAATTCTAATCCAGATAATACGCGAATCGATGACAAGTGCTAGAAGAGGTGCAAGAGGCCGTGGCCGAGGCAACAGAAGTGTTAGGGCTAAATCGTCGGCATCAGGCTATATGCCTGATGTTGGAATAGAAGAGGCTCTGGCCTCACCTGTCGCTGGGAATGGACTGTATGATCGGGCCGCGGGAGAAGATGCATTGTCGCAGGCAATACTAAGAATTTTGGAAAGGGTCGCTGGGCCCAACAATGGCACTGGAAATCGGAGATCCATTCCGGAGTGACTTCGATCTAATGGGGCCGAGATCTTTAAGGGCATAGCTGGTGTGGCTCCTAGCATAGCGGAGTATTGGTTAGAGGCCACTGAAAAGATAATGGAGGATCTGGATTGTCCACCAGAGCAAAAGCTAAAAGAAGCCGTGTCACTACTTAGGGAAGAAGCCTACTAGTGGTAGCTGACAGTGAAAGAGGGCACCCAACCGGAGCGAGTCACTTAGGATTTTTTCAAATCTGCATTCCAAGGGAAGTATGTGGGTGCAAGCTATGTGGATGCTAGAAGGAAGGAGTTCTTGAACTTGACCCAAGGAAACAAATTGATAGCGGAGTATGAAGCAGAGTTTCTACGGACTATGAGCGTTGCGTTAGGTTTGAGGATGGACTTAGAGATAGCCTTAAGGTATTGATAGCTTCACAAAGGGAGCGAGTTTTCTCAGAGTTATTGGAGAAGGCAAAGATAGCGGAGGAGGTTAAGCGCACTGAATGCTTAAATCAGGAAGAAGAAAGGAGTAGGAATAAAATGGAGGCTGAGACTCCGAGTGTTGGACAGATGCCTAGGGCTAGGGCCAGAGTTAATGGGCCAGTTAGAGCAGGGGCCCTTGCTACTAATCTAGGGGTGCTACCTTGTGCTGATTGTGGGAAAGGTCATGTAAGCGAGTGTTGGAAGAGGACGGGAGCTTGTTTAGCTTGTGGGTCTATGGAGCATAGGATCAGGGATTGCCCCAGAATGCTAGGTCAGGTGCCAGTCATGGACGGAGGTGGTGTACAGCCACCGAGGGGTGGTCAGCAACTGTTGAGAGACTGTGACCAGGCCAAGGGTGGAAACGGTTTGGGTCGTGGAGCACCGGACAGGGGTGTTGGTCATGCTGAGGCAAGGCAGCCAGCTTTGGTCTACGCAGCACGCCGTAGAGAGGACGAAGACACTCCAGATACGAATACTGGTACATACTTTATCCATAGTGGGCTATTTATCTATTTAGAAATTAGAAATAGAGTGCGCAGCAGAAGCGTAGTGGCTATTGGGTAGTTGGAAATTTCGAGGATGAAATTTCTTTTAGGGGGTAGTGTTGTAACGCCCCAAATTTTGGGCCTACATGAATTGGGCTTTGGGCTTTGGGTCTCATAAAAATTTTAAGTGAGCAAGAAAATGACAAATGACATGTTGGCTATAAAGGTTTAAGGAATTTGGAGTGTCTAGGTATGTTGGAGAAGTTCTGGGTTCAAGTTTTGTGGTGGAGGAATTTTAATTTAATTATTAAAAGAACCAGGGTTGGGAGTAGTTGGGCTTTTAAATAAAAATAAAGGAAAATGGCATCAAAAAGCCTTGTGGAAGAGTGGCTAAGTGACGCCACTTAGAGTGTAGGGAGGTGGCGTTAGTGGCTAGCAAGGAGATCTAAGGTTCGAATCCTAGCTTAGTATTTTTAGAAGTTTAATTTGGGCCTTCTAGAAGGTTTGAAGTGGCATGAAAATGGACTCCAAGGGAAGTGTTCAGAAGAGAAAATTAAGGAAAAGATCAAGGGGTTATCAAGGAGAAAAATGAAGAGATGAGAAGGGAGAAGTGATGGAGCCGAATTAGGAATTGGGCATGGAAAATTTGGCTATAAGGGCTTTAAATAGGGGCCGAATACAAGGTTGCCAGGCTACTGCCAAAATTCTTCTTCACCTTGTTGCTAGAAACCCTTTTCTCTTCAAGATCCAAAAAGTAGAAAACCCTTTTGTTTTTCTTTAATTTCTTTGTGCTAATTTCTATTCTTCTCTACACAATTTTCTTTATTTCACTTAGCTGATTTCTTCTTCTACTCTTCTTCTTTAATCTGTGCCAAACAAACCTTATTCACCATACTAAGTTTGAAAGCTGAATCTCCCAAGGGTCGAATACTCTTTGAACAAATCTAGTGTAAGTGCTTTACAATCGCTTTTCTCTGCTAAGTATAGATTATCGTCCCTCACTCTTTCTAATCAACTGTGGTAGGGAGTTAGTATCGGATCTCGGATCTTAGCTCTCTGCCGAAATTTTCTTTAGGTGCTTGTGGTGTTGGTAAGTATTCCTCTCCCATTGGCTAAGGTGGTCGAATGTTCATAGTTAAGGTAAGGGGACTTGTGTTGGATACGAGTCATCTATTATTCTGGTTTTAATAGTTAAGATTGGTGCAGATCTAGGAGTTGATCATGGTTAGTGATTTAAGAAGGGGCTGTTATATTTATCGCGCAAGGTAAGGTTAAGGTGAGGTTTCGGTTTTAGTAAAGATATGTATTAAGCATGCAATTAATGGAAGGGTGATATCATTTGTAGGTTGGTGACTAAAGGAATCGCAGCACGCTTGCTTACCAGGTGTGTACATACACTGCACACACAAGTAGATCGGCAAAAGCCGAAAGGCCAAAATGCCAAAATGCCGAAAAGCCAAAAGTTTGGCTGCGGTAGTCTTCTGAGTGCATGAACACTCATGAGGAGGAAACCAATAGGTTGCCTACGGCCCACGGGCGATTCCGTGGACTTGGGTTGTGATTTGGCCATATGGGACGGAATGGGCTAAATGGGCTCGATGGGCTGTTGGGCCCATAATAGGAAAAAACTAAATATTTATGCTATGTGATAGGAATTTGTATGTGAGCATGAATATAAATGTGACAGGGCCTAACGGGCCATTTCAATGTGATTTGGGCCTAATAGGCCATGTACAGGTGATTTACGCCTAATGGGCTAGATATAGGTATGTGAATTTGATTTTGCTTTGTAAAGGGGTTTTGGGCCTAGTATATGATGACTACATAAAAATTAATTAATTAATTGCGACCATGGACAAGTCAAAGGGTTAAGGTGTGGCAAAGGGTATATGCATGTCTAGGATTGGATCTAGGGAGAGCTTGGTACTTAAACGGTCTTAATGACCCACCTCCTCTTCTCTGAAATCCTACCTGGTTCATAGTATTCGTTCATCTTAGCTCACAGGACTTGTTAACAGGCTAAGGTAAGCGGAAACTGTAATTAAGGGAGAATTACTGAAATGACCCAAAGTGAAAAATGACCAAAATACCGCTAGGTGTTGAATGTGAGTTTTGTGTAAGTGAAATGCATACATATGGTATTCTACTTTGGTTGCATATTGGTTGGGAATTATGGAACGGAGGAAGTATAAGGATCGCATGGTTGCTTGACAATCATGGATCCAACGGCAGGTTTTAAAGCCCAATATGTAAATGAAGGTAGTTCTGCAACCAGGCTACCCTTGGTGTGCCATTTGGGTGGGTTGATATTTATATCCCCACATGGTGTAACGGGGGACGGAGCTAGTGTGTAACGGATGGATAATTTGGATGGGACTGCATTGCATGTTTGATGTATGATGGTTTTGGAATGCTTCTTTTTTTTGTGTGTGTTAAGGGTTGTACACACTGAGTTTGTGAAAACTCACCCCTTCTTTTATTTTATTTTCAGGTGAAGCTCAGTAGAAGGTTCGATGTTTGGAGGGACTCTGGGTGGCCAGCTAGCAAGATAATTTGGACTTAGTTTTTTTTAAGCATATAAGTTTTTATTTTATTAAGTATGTTTCAGATCAGATTGTAACAAGGTTTCATTATGTTATTATTACTTGAATTATTATTATTTCCGTTGTAAACACGAAAAGTTGAACATGAGTTTCCTAAATTATAGTATGGTTCCTATGTTTCCGTAACTAAATTTTAAAATGACATGTTTTCATAAAATCATATGTTTTAAACAAGTGATTGAAAGGAATTTTTTTTAAGTTAATTAAGGTTTCTTTTATTTTAAGAAGGGTTTTCAATGAAAACACGGTTTTCGCTAAAACACTTCAATGTAACATGTCGGATTCGGCCATAACGTCTGGGCCGGGTTTAGGGTGTTACATGTTTTTTGGAGGTTTCCAATCAAGTATAGCAGATATTTTGCTCGGATCCACCTGAATACCCGATGCTGATACAACATGGCCCAGAAAACTGACTTCGCTTAACCAGAACTCGCATTTACTAAACTTCGCATACAACTGTTTATCTCTCAAATTCTATAACACAAGTCTCAAATGTTCGACATGTTCTGTTTCATCAGGGGAGTAAATCAAAATGTCATCTATGAACACAACTACAAATTGATCCAGATACTGTCTGAAGATCTGATTCATCAAATCCATAAAAATAGCAGGCGCATTAGTAAGTCCAAAAGGCATGACTAAAAACTAATAGTGTCCATACCTCGTTCGAAAAGCAGTATTTGGCACATCAGAATCTTTAACTCGCAACTGATAATAGCCTGATCTCAAATCTATCTTCGAAAACACTGTAGCCCCTTTCAGCTGATCAAACAAATCATCAATCCGTGGCAACGGATACTTATTCTTTATAGTCACCTTGTTGAGCTGTCTATAATCGATGCACATTCTCATTGTTCCGTCTTTCTTTTTCACAAATAACACAGGAGCACCCCAAGGAGAGAAACTCGGTCGCACGAAACCTATATCTGTCAAATCTTGCAACTAAGATTTCAATTCTTTTAATTCAGTAGGTGTCATTCTGTATGGAGCTATCGATATCGGTGTAGTCCCCAGCACTAATTCAATACCGAACTCAACTTCTCAAATAGGTGGCAAACCCGGTAATTCTTCAGGAAACACATCTAGATACTCACACACAACGGGTACTGATTCAATCTGTAATATCCCGAATTAGGGCCTAATCGGAATAGTGGTTTCGTGACCACAAATTTGAGATAGAAATAATTATTTTATAATTATTTTGAGGTTTATGATATGATTGCATGATTGTGTGAAAATTTTGTGAAGAAATTCTATGCATAAAATGCTTAATTTGAAGTTAGGGACTAAATCGAATAAGTTGCAAAACTTGCATTCTAGAAGTTTTTAGTATGAAATTGCTTTGAAATATTAATTAGGAGGTGTTAAATAGCAATTTGACCAATTTTAAGTTCATGGGCAAAATTAGGACATGGAAGGAATTTTTGAAAGTTTAGTAAGGAGGGGCATTTTGGTCATTTGGATATTAAATGAAATAAAATGGGAAAAATAACACAAAATGGTCATCTTCTTCATTTAGTTGCTGCCGAATTTTACTCTCACCATAGCTAGGGTTTTAAATTATGTTAGACAACTTGTACTACTCGATTTTAAGCAAAAACGAGTTAAAGGGCTTAATGGTAAAAATACCTAACAGTCACAAGTACATGTTAGAGTGAGAATTTGATGTTTCCATAGAAGAGAAAAGTGATCAGCATGTTATAAAACATAAGAATAAGGAATAAATTTTAATCCCGAGCCTAGGGGCAAAACTATAAATATGCAAAAGTTTAGGGGTAAAATTGTAATTTTGCCAAAATTTGAATTAAGGATTAATTTGATAATGTGAATATTAAATAAGCTAAATGTGTTATTTTAGATCGAGAAAGACGTGGAGTCGACCCCAATCGAGGAAAAGAAAAGATTGTGGACTAAATTACAAAATCTTTGTATTTTGGTACCAAGGTAAGTTCATGTGTAAATAATGTAACATAATTGTTATTTTTAAGCCATTGATGTTAATTATATGATATGCTGATTTTTATCATGAAATATATGCTTTGTGGTTAATTTCGAATAAAATGCAAACTATGTGAGCTACTTGTTAAATATAAATTGTTATCGAGTGTTGGTTTCGATATTCTACGGAAGACGGCAAGGATATGTGTTCGAGGAAAATCCCGTTTGAACCTTAGGAATAGATTAGGATACAAGTGACATGTCACTAGGATGGTTGGGCATCCGAACTCGTTGAGTTGAGTCCGAGTTCACTTATGGATGCGAATGTCCGAGCTCGTTGAGTTGAGTCCGAGTTCGTGAGATGTAACTATGCATCCGAGCTCGTTGAGTTGAGTCCGAGTTCACTTATGGGTGCGAACGCCCGAGCTCGTTGAGTTGAGTCCGAGTTCGCTTATGGGCGGGTTACATGATTGCTTGACTGCATATGTGGCACTTATGTGCAAATTATCCATGTATCCGAATTATATTCCGATGTGTTCAACGGGTAAAGTTCTACTCAAATGGAGGAATACTCGAGATGAAAAGAGACGTATTGGTAAGTTTTGTGAAATGGATACTTTGGACAGGTATGTACTTAACCCTCGGGTTGAGTATTGATACAACAACGATAAGGTAATAAGATGATGAAAAATGATTAGAAATGTGATATATGTTTTGGTGATACCATGCTAATGTTGATTGGTATGATTGTTTGTTATGTTACTTATTATTTGCATATGAACTTACTAAGCATTTATGCTTACTCCCTCCTTCTTGCTCATTGTAGTTTTGCACAAGCCAACTTAGGAGTCGGGATAGGCCGAAGGCTCGGTCACACTATCTGAAGGACTTTTTGGTAAGTGGCTTGTAAAATTTAAGTATGGCATGTATAGCAATATACCTATTTTGTGTAAATGATCTTATGATATGGTGATAGATTGGTTGAGAAAATTCTTGATAATGATAAGTTATGGAAATGGTTAGTTTAGATTATGTTTAATGTTATGGAAGGTTAATAGGTTATCTAGTTCATGAAAACTCATAAAAAGGATGAAATTTGCCATAAACAGAACATTGCAGCAACACTGATGTGAGTTTGAAAATTTACTAAAAATGGTAGAAATAGAATTTGGTGATGGATTAAATATGAAATTGAAGCTTAATATGTCTAGTTTCACATATAACAATATAAACAGGTAAAGGAATTATATGTTAGAAGATATTTGAATTTTAGTGAAACAGGGTCAGAGCAATTTCTGGATCCCCTGTTCCAACTTTAGAAATTCACCATAAATTTTACATATATAATTAGGTGGTTTATTTTATATTCTCAGAATTCATATTGAGTCTAGTTTCAGGAGAAACAAACCTCATAGTCATATGAATTTTTTAAATAGAGAAATGTGGTTCGTAGTAAACAGAGGTCAGTCCAATCAATTCCTGAAACAGGGGTAACTTTAACTAATAAACTGTACTAATTGGCCCAACCAAAAATTCTATAAAAAAATTAATAAATAGGTATATGAGTCTAGATTCAGGGAAAATTTACGGATCTTGATTTTGAGTTTCGTAACTCGAGATATGATTTTTCTTGTAACTGTGATGCAAGTAGCTAGAAAGCTGTGAATGTAGAAACAAATTATCCAAAGTTCTTAAAATGTTAAATTAAGTTTAGTAACCCCTCATACTCGACTCCGGCGACGATCTCGGGCGTGGGGGCGTTACACAATCTTTCTTTCGGTTACTTTACTATCAAGCACATATGCAAAGTAAGCTTCACAACATTTTCTTACATATTTCTGAGCTAACATCGAGGAAATCACTGCCGGTAAACCATTCAGATCATTAGATTCAATCTGAATAATCTCATCATTCTGGCACCATAAATTAATAGTCTTTCTCTTGCAGTTTACAATAGCATCATGCAAAGTCAACCAATCCATACCCAAAATTATGTCAAACTCATCAAATGGCAACAACATCAGATCAGCCGGAAAGCACGAGTCTCGAATCATCAGGGGGCAATTCTTACACACTTTATCAACCATAACACACCGGCCCAAGGGGTTCGATACTCTAATCACAAACTTAGTAGACTCAACAGCCAAAGTCTTACTGAATACTAAAGTCTCACACACATAAGAATGAGTCGAACCAGGACCAATCAATGCAATTACACTAGTATCATAGAGAGTGAATGCACCAATAATAACATCTGGAGATGAGGCCTCCTCGCGTGCTCGAATAGCATAAGCTCTAGTAGGTGCATGAGTCTCAAATCTAATTGTTGTATCTTTAGTCCCTCGCTGACTGCTACTCACATTACCCGTATTTTTAGGTGGTATACCTCGAGCTGCAGTGTTACCCGATCTCGTATTCTGTACTAGATTTTCTTCGACTAACTCTGGGCATTCACGAATATAATGATCTATTGATCCAAATTTAAAACAGGCCCGACCATGCAATCTGCAACTGCCAGGATGTCGTTTTCCATAATGTTTACACTCGAGTTGATTTGATCTGACATTTCCAACACTAGCTACTGAGGTAGCTCTCGAGCTCACAGGTGGTCTACCCAAATCCCATCGTGAATAACCTGAAGTAGCCTTAGAACGGCTCAAATCATCTCGGAACTTCTTTGGTACCGAATGAAATAACTTGCTCGATGATCTCTTACGTGCACCTCTAGCTTGAAAGTCAACTTTTCTTTTCTCTTTCTCGAGCTCTTCAGTTTTGCAAGCTCGCTCAACCAGTACTATGAACTGTTTTATCTCGAGTATGCCAACTAGCAGTTTAATGTCTTTGTTCAAACCATCTTCGAATCTTTTACACATGATAGCTTTGGTTGAAACACACTCACGGGCATATCGATTGAGTCTCACAAATTTTCGCTCATATTCTTTAATAGTCATGCGACCCTATTTTAATTCGAGAAATTCCTCACGCTTCTAATCAATGAATCTCTAGCTGATATATTTCTTACGAAACTCAGTCTGAAAGAAATCTCAGGTTACTCGCAATTTCGAAACCACCGATACTAGTGTATTTCACTAGTGATATGCGGTGTCTCGAAGCAAGGATATGGCACATTTTAAACACTCATCCAGGGTACAAGATAACTCATCAAACACACGGATAGTATTATCAAGCAAGAATTCAACTCGCTCAGCATCATCATTATCAGTAGCTTTGAATTCTTCAGCCCCGTGTTTTCTAATTTTATCAACGGGTGGCTTAGGCAATCTCAACGGATCACTCACTTGAGGTATAGCAAGTATCAAAGATAGATTATTCGGGGGTGGAGGTCGTTGTGCAACCGGGTTAGTCCAGATATATTGAGTAAACATTCGTTCATCATTTGGTAGAAGGCTTGCTTAGCCTCTCCCTTTTGGTTACTCGAAATCAGTCGAGAATCAACCGGCGCTGTCCCTTGCGCGGGAGCAGGCGTTATACTCTCGACATCATCAGCTACAACTCTGTCAGGATCCATTTACTATACGAAAACATATTTTCAAATGTCAGAAGTCATCACACTATCGCAGTATATAACATGGCTAGTATAGCTAGACACATGTTACGTTAGCCTAGAATCGACTAAATTATAGCTCTGATACCAATAAAAATATAACACCCCTAACCCGTACCGTAGCCGGAATGGGTTACAAGGTAATACTAGAAGAGACATAGCTTTTAGGCAATCACAAACATACTCAAACATGTAATTCAAATTCAAATCGATTATAAACTTAAATAATTAATTTAACCTTTTTACGAAACAATTTATAACATATTAATCAACTTGTATCTAATATTAAATCATGAACAAATAATGTCAACTATATCATTTTGACACAAATCATATCCACATATCAAAGTCTTTATAAAATAATTTAAATCAATTATTATAAGCATGAAATATTAAAAAGCACAAAAACCAAATTTGCATGCAAACCATTAAAACCTTATAGTACTAAAATCACTATTCATTTGGTCACTTTTAAAGCATTAGCCGATTACCATATGCTTTCCTATACAAAGGCATTTCATTATTAAACCAAAAACAAATACAATGCAATTTTATTCAATCAAGGATTTCATACATGAAAATTATAAAGCATACATATTCGAGATACATACCATGTTTACCCTACTTCATTCGGCATGTAAATTTTAATTACAAGAAATGTCAAATTTTTCCATTTCAAACATAAATAATCTACTATTCATATGATCATTTTATAAGGCTTTAGCCAAATATGATCATGCCTAAGACATGTGTTTCATTCAATGACCATTTCTTTACTAAACCAATTTCTATTATTCAATCTGCATGTAAACTTTTCGAAGAATCACATTTTCATGATTATTCAATTAGCAAATATCACATGACAAATAATAATCAAATTTCCAATCTAATTGCCGAATACCAACATTCATGACTTCAAAAGGTCGAAATTTAATTATCAACCATTTTGCATTGAATCGAAAGACTTATATAAAACCAACTTAATGATCAGACATTGGATTATATACTTATGATCACAAGTCAAAACAAACATATCAAATGCCCATATAACAAAAAATTATAATTGCCGAATTAAAAAGTCACTCATGATATATACTTATAACATTTCACATAACTTGACCAAATCAACTTTTAAATGTATAAATCATTGACACAAGTTAACCAAATATTTATCAAAATCTATACCATCTCAATAAGCAAACCGAATCATCAATTTATGTGCAAGTGTTAACCACAATAAGTGATACACTTTTCCAAACATATCAAATCATGTGTATTTATAAGTCCAATTCACATCTCAAATATCAAATATATATATAAATATCACTCAAGACAAACAATATTTATACCATATCACATGATCAAATTCACAAGCCATTCACCTTTCACCAACCACTTCAAGCAATAATCACATCTAACTATACACATATATATATCATAACCGAATATACCAAACACATCCAAAATTTCAACCACATCATTTAATCAAACCATAAACCCATATTTAGTTAATGAACAAGCCATTTTTGCATGGATTTGAAATATATACACATCCAAAAATCAATTATTTCAAAATATAACCCGGCCTATACATGCCATAGTTCTAAAAATTCAGTTTATAAAATACCGAAGTTAGTTGATAGTGTGATAGACGTTGATGATGATCCCCAAGCTCGTAACTTGACTTCAAAATCTATAAAACAAAGGAAAACATATACACACACAATAAGCTATCATAGCTTAGTAAGTTATAAGCAAGTAAACAACTCAATGATAAGATTTACTCATTTTAACTAGACCAAATTATAATATCATTATCACATTATCTCGAACTTACCATTTCATAAATAATATATATACTTTCATATATAAATGTTACCTTGGCGAAATGTTCATATTATTATATTCACATATTCAAAAATTAAGTTATTACAAAAGTATTCATATTATTTGTTCCAAAGGCTGAATACACTTTCCATGTACACATACATTTTTCATTTACCTCATACATAATTTGCAACAAATACCAAGTAACTTACTTACCTTATTTCAAGTAGGTAATAAGTTAACTCATACCTGGTCATCTTAGCTCGTTTTGCACATTCAATCACAACTTATCATAGCCCGATGAACCATTCGGAATTGGATAGGACACTCGAATAATCACACATATCGTACAATGCCAACGTCCCAGACGTGGTCTTACATGTAATCACATATCGATGCCACTGTCCCAGATAGGGTCTTACTCGTACACATATATTAGAGTCACATATATATGCCATGGTCTTACTCGCACACATAAATCGGAATCCTATGTCATGACATATGTATCCTAACTATTCCTAAGGTTTATACAGGGCTTTCTAACGTCGTATCTTGGTCGAAACGAATTTGAAAATGTAGTAGTCAAGCCTTTTCATATTTGGCCATAATAAATATAAATCCATAAATTTCATAACAACATATATATCTAGTATTTAATTACAATTAAATACATCTTTTTGCTTATAAATTTACCTCAGACGATGAAAAACCGATACGGATCGGCTAGTTGACAACTTTAGTTTTCCCCCGATCTAAATTCGATTTTCTCTTTTCTTGATCTAAATTAATATAAATTAAACTTATTAAATCAAATATTCAATCAAATTCATTAAAAAACACATAAATGGACAAATTACACTTTTACCCCTTAAATTTCAAATTTTTTACAATTTAGTCCCTATTGCACAAAACACAAAATATGCAAAATCTCACAACAACATAGCTAGGTCGAATCTTCCTTATATTCATACTAGTCCATATATTTAATTTATTCCATATTTTAGTCCCCCAATTTATTATTTTTGCAATTTAGTCCTAATTACTCAAAATCATCAAAAATTCCAATACAAAACATGTTAATCTAAAACATATCTTTCATATTTCATCATCAAACAACAAAAATCACAAGCTCTCATCAATGAAATAACTCAAAATATTCATTAAAATCAAAAATTCAAGCATGGGTCAGATAATATTTGAAGCAACGATCTCAAAAACGTAAAAATTATCAAAAACCAAAGTAAAAACATACCTTGATTTAGCTTGAGAAGTAGTCGAATGCCTAACTCTTTTCTTTCTTTTTATTTTTGGTATTTTTGATTCTTAAAGATGAATACTAATATGATATCTTTATTATATGTTTTATAATATATTAACTAAACAATTACTTTACTGATTTGACCTTACAAGTAAAATATACAACCATTATCATGCATGGTTATAACCATCTACCCTTATTTCATTTGGCTAAATTGCAACATAAAACTTACAGATTAAAAAGACATAGCAATTAGGCATTTTACAAAGTAGCATGCTTAATTTTCATTTGATGCAATTAAATCTTTTTTAATAATCGAGAACACAAACATCAAAATTAAAACACAAAAATTCTACGGATCTCAATTCACACATAATAAACAAAGAAAATAATTTTAAAATATTTTTCTGACTTGGATTCGTGGTCCCCAAACCACCGTTCCGATTAGGGTCTAAATCAGGCTATTACTACTTCGAAGCTTTTTGGGTTTGGCTGGATATTATAGACGATTTGTTAACGAATTTTCTGTGATAGCAAAGCCGATGACAAGGCTATTACAAAAGGATGTTAATTTTGAATGAATAGAAAAGTGCCAACAGAGTTTCGAGAAATTAAAGGCTTTGTTGACCGAAGCCCTAGTGTTAGTGCAACTAGAGTCAGGTAAGGAGTTTGTGATATATAGCGATGCCTCCTTGAATGGTTTGGGGTGCATGCTTATGCAAGAAGGTAAGGTTATAGCTTATGCTTCAAGACAGTCAAAGCCACATGAGAAAAATTACCCGACGCATGATTTAGAATTGGCTGCCATTGTATTCGTGTTGAAAATTTGGAGACACCATTTGTATGGCGAGAAGTGTCGGGTGTTCACCGACCATAAGAGCTTAAAGTACTTGATGACTCAAAAGGAGTTGAATTTACAGCAACGCCGATGGCTAGAGCTGATAAAAGATTATGAGTTGGTAATTGATTACCATTTGGGCAAGGCGAACGTGGTCGCCGATGCCTTGAGTAGAAAATTGCTTTTTGCGTTGAGAGCAATGAACGCCAATTTGGCTTTGTTTGATGATGGTTCGGTTCTAGCAGAGTTGAGAGCTAAATCAACATTTCTTCCAGAGATCCGTGAAGCTCAAAAAGGTGATAATAAATTGCAAGCTAAGATGGCTCAATGTAAAATGAAAAATAAATCTTAATTTCGTATTGGTACTGATGGATGTATTATGTATCGAGACAGAGTGTGTGTACCCAAGGACAATAAGCTTATTCAGAAGATTTTGAGAGAGGCACATAGTGGTTGTTTGTCTGTCCACCAAAGTAGTGTGAAAATGTACAACGACCTTAAGAAAATGTATTAGTGGTCAGGTATGAAGAGAGACATTTCAGAGTTCATCTCCAAGTGCCTAGTGTGTTAGCAAGTAAAGGCTGAACATCAAGTACCTTCGGATCTACTCCAGCCCATCACGGTCCCCGAGTGGAAGTGGGATCGGATTACGATGGATTTCATGACGAGTTTTCCAGTAACCCCGAAAAAGAAAGATGTAGTATGGGTTATTGTGGATAGAGTAACTAAGTCGTCACATTTCATACCAGTGCGTACCTACTATTCCCTCGAGAAACTAGCTGACTTATACATTTCCAAGATTGTGAGGCTTCATAGAGTGCTGTTATCGATTATCTCAGACTGAGACCTAATATTTACCTCGAGGTTTGGGAAGAAGTTACAAGAGGCATTGGGAACAAAGTTGAGTTTTAGCACAGCATTTCACCTGCAAATCGATGGACAGTCGGAAAGAGTGATTCAGATTTTAGAGGATATGTTGCAGTGTTGTGTTCTCGAGTTTCAGGGAAGTTGGGAAAAATACTTGCCATTGGTTGAATTCGCCTACAACAACAGTTATCAGACAAGTCTAAAAATGGTGCCTTATGAGGCTTTGTACGGGAGAAAGTGCCGAACGCCCTTATACTGGACTGAGTTGAGAGAGAGTCAGATTCATGGGGTCGATTTAATCAAAGAGACTGAAGAAAAAGTTAAAGTGATTCGTGACTAATTAAAGGCCGCCTCAGATAGACAGCAATCCTATGCGGATTTGAAATGGAAGGAAATTGAATTTCAAGTCGGTGATAAAGTATTTTTAAAAGTATCTTCGTGGAGGAAAGTCCTCATATTTGGTAGAAAAGACAAGTTAAGTCCTCGCTTCATAGGGCTTTATGTAGTTACCGAGAGAGTAGGGCTAGTTGCTTACCGATTGGACTTGCCACTAGAATTGGAAAAGATTCACGACGTGTTTCATGTGTCTATGTTACGTCGATATAAATCATACCCTTCGCATGTGATTTAGTCGACAGAGGTTGAGATTCTTCCAGACATGACTTATGGCAAGGAACCAGTCAAGATTTTGGCTTAGGAAGTCAAACAGTTAAAGAATAAGAGTGTAGCACTTGTGAAGGTTTTGTGGCATAGACATGGAGTCAAAGAAGCCACATGGGAACCTGAGGAGACTATGAGAGATCAGTACCCAAGCTTATTCACCGGTAAGATTTTCGGGGACAAAAATCCCTAAGGGGGAGAACTGTAACAGCCCGATTTTGGGGCTTGTCAAAATAGTGCTCTCAGGACCACAAATCTAGAGTCAAATAAATTATTTTATTATTATTTTTGAG
Organism: Gossypium longicalyx; assembly: GCA_025698465.1. NCBI lineage: Eukaryota > Viridiplantae > Streptophyta > Magnoliopsida > Malvales > Malvaceae > Gossypium > Gossypium longicalyx. The sequence continues at coordinate 42,699,021 of CM046996.1, read as the reverse complement.
TCATTGCATGTTTATTATAGTGCATGAAAATTTTAGTGGAGAAATTTTAACGTTTATGAGCCCAATTGCAAAAAAGGACTAAATCGCATAAAATGCAAAAGTCCTAAATTGATAACTAAAGGTGTCAAATAGATAGAGAATGAAAATTAGAGGTATTTAAAGGGAAATTAGACCCTATTATGATAGCATAGCCGGCCATGAGACAAAGATGAGACAATTTCCAAAGTTAGGTGGAGTTGGGTGGCTTATTTGACTAAAAAGGAAATAAAATAAAGAAAGGTGATATCATCCCTATTCCATATTCTTTCTTAGCCAATTTTTATCCATTTTGGGGGGTTTTAAACTTCAAAATTTTCAGCAACTTAAAGCACTCACTAGTAAGTGATTTTAATGGTTTTTCTTGAATATTTTTCTACTTTTAAGACCCTTGAAGCATGAGCTTTCAAATGAGGGGTATATTTTGCAAAAGGGTAGAAATTTTAGGGTTTTTCCATGAGATAATTTAGGTTTTTTATATTTTATGGAAGAATATGAGTCCTAGCTATGTTATAAACAACTTTTGTGAAGGAGTTTTCATGGAAAACACCTAAAGGGACTATTTTGCATAAGTTGTAAAATAGTTGATAAATGTGTGAAATAGAGAGAATTTTGGGTTTCTATAAGATTAAAAAAAGTTCATCTAGGCTTAAGATGTGAATAAATTCGATAAAAATTGATTTTCGAGCATAGGGGCAAAATGGTCATTTTGCCAAGATCTAGGGGCAAAATGGTCATATTACCTAAGATGTGAATTTTAGATTGCCTAATTGTGTTTAGTGACTAGATGAATGCATTTTGCTATTATAGATCAAGATTTACCGAATCCGAACCTAGACCGGGGGAAGGCCAAGCAAATCGACTAAATCGACTAGTAGTGTACGTTTTGTAATCCGAGGTAAGTTGTATGTAAATAACACAACTACATTGTTGATATATGTGTTTGAATTGTCATTGAATTGATATAGCATGATTTGATTTATTATGAAGTTGAGAATGTATATTGGAATTGAGATAGTAGAATTCCCGTTGGAACCCTAGGAAATAAACTGGATATTCATGCCGTAACATTTAGGTCACTTGTGTGAGCTAGTGTAAGACATGTTTGGGACATGCCTTAGCCACATTATGAGAGCCAATGTAAGACCATGTCTGGGACATGGCATCGGCATTGAGACGAGTGCTAGTGTAAGACATGTTTGGGACATTCATCGGCTACGAGATGTGTCAGTGTAAGACCATGTCTGGGACATGGCATCGGCAAGGATATGCGAGAGCTAGTGTAAGACCATGTCTGGGACATGGCATCAGCCTCGATGACGATAGTCAGTGTAAGACCATGTCTGGGACATGGCTTTGGCACCTTTCCCCATGTTTGAGGCTTATGGAATATCCGGTAGTGTTTCGAATGGTTCAATAGTAAAAATTATGATTGGGAGTTAATAAGGAAAGTATAACCATGTTGTGAGTGATACAGGTACCAAATTGGTACGTATGAGAAACAAGCTCAATATAGTCTATATGACTTGTATGGATGGTAATGAGTAAATGTGCTTATGCCTACCTTTGTGTTATGAGCATGATGATCATTGATGAATTTTTTGTTGTATATTTATTTATATGCAACTTACTAAGCTTTTATGCTTACTCTCGTTTCTTTCCATTTTTCTTATAATGCCGCCTAACTAGCTCAAGGATCACCAGAAGTCAGAGATATCGATCACACTATTAGCCAAAGCATTCGATATAGTTGGATTTATATTTTTGAATATGGCATGTATAGGCCTTAAACTTCATTATTTTGTGTCTTTGAGAAATTTTCCAAATGTGTTGGCTTGGGATAGATCCCGCATTTTGTATTCAGCATTGAATGATGGCTAACATTAATTTTGAGTTTATAAAAGATGCATTTTAATGGTTGAATGAATGCCTATTGTGGCTGATGTGGTTTTATGAATTGTTCTTGTTTTGATTTTGGTTAATATTTTTATGGAACTATGTATGCAAAGGTGGCAATGGGACTTGGCAAATAGCCCCATATTGCCCACACGGGTAGACACACGGGCATGTGTCTAGGCCGTGTATGACGCACAGTCAGCCCCATAGGCGTGTAGTTTGGCCGTGTGTCCCCTGCACGTAAAAAATTTTCAAGTTAGTATGCATGAAAATAAACACACGGGAAAAGACACGGCCATGTGTCTTAGCCGTGTGGAGGACACGGTCTAGTACACGGGCGTATATTATGACTATGTGACATTTTGAGTATGCTGATGTCAGAAATAGAATGTCCATGTTTTTGCACACGGGCGTGTCCTGGCCGTGTGAGGGACACGGGCCATTGACACGGGCTTGTGTCTGGCCGTGTAAAAACCCCTGTAGGTGTGAATTAGAAATTAATTCCACACGGGTAAGGGACACGGGCGTGTCCCTAGGTGCTTAGGCCGTGTGAGACATACAAGCTATCAGCACAACCATGTTGAGATGGTCACACGGGCGTGTTGACTTTTCACACGGACGTGTGCCCTATTCTAAAGGCAAGTTTCCTAAGGATGGTTTAAGGACCTGGAATGGTCCTGAATAGTTTTCAATGGTTGATTTGGAGCTTGTAGGCCTATACTAAGAAGTCTAAAGTAGAAATTGAAAAAGTTTTAAATTTGGATCGAGTCTCGGTGACTTGAGATTGGTTGTATGTATGAGATCAAGTTAAGTAATGCCTTGTACTCTGCCCCGGCGTGGGTTACGGGTATAGGGTGTTACAAGATCAAATCCAGACTTTTAGGATTTTTCGTAGTATTAGTTCTAAACTTTTAGACGATAGGTGGCTAACCAACCTAGCTCTAATTAGTTAGTGGCAACTCTACATTAATTTAGGTCTTCTGTGTCTAACTTTGCTTACTCAGCCTCCATACCCTTATATAGGCAACATTATGACAAGAGGTGTTTGAGTAAACTTTCTCAATTGTATTACTTTCTCTCAAAGAATGCAAGGAACAATAAAGAATTGAATGATTTTCAAGTGAGGGGGAGGCTCTCTATTTATAGTTGAGCTTCCCTAAAATCATCGATTTAGATTAAGTTACATCGATGGACGAGATTATCTTATACCTACAATTAAGGAATTTACAAGATTTACAAAATCAAATCTAATCTTACAAGATATGATTCCCCTCAATTTTCTAAGATTAGTTCCCATATTTACCAAGGTAGTCTATCTTTCAATATCTGTATCATTGGGCCACCCAAACTTCAAATGGACAAGCTTCTTCAATATCTCTTTGAATCAGGCTAGCTCTCGTGGGTCAAATGATCCCCATGTCAATGATAGACCTCTATGGGATGCATTGTGTGCGATGGTCACAGGCTTTGAACTACTTCCTGTGACATATGACCATAGTTTAGATATGATAACCAATAGGATTCACTAGGATATTAAACATGGGGTATACTGTGTAAGTTCATAACTCGGCTATGGCAGCACAAAGAGTCTGTTTGGATAGTAAACACAGTGTTATATTGTCTAAAACCATAGTTGGAAGACATTATGGCATTGTAGATACTCTATTGGGACAATAAACATTGGGTAAACCACAATGATAGAAGACTTGGGAACGTCCACCAGAACATTTATCTTGGGGTAAAAGAGTGAAAGATCATAGCTTAGTGATGGAGTTGGTAAAGATCGCCAAATGGAATAGACTCTAAGGCTTATTGAACAAGAGGATGTATTAAATGAAGGAGCGAAACTTAAGGGTCTTGGACTAGAAAAGGAAGGAATCCACCAAGGATTTATCAGAGGAGGGCAGATTGTTAGGAAATAGGGAGGATAATAAATTGGAACCCAAGAAGTCAATTTCAGATAGCCAAAGACTGACATAGGATCTCCAATCCAATGTGGTAAGGGGGAAAGAAATATAACCTGGATAAGGTGTGTTAAGGTTTGTTTCCTTGTAAACCTCTACCTCAAAGAGAATTGGTGTATACTACAGATTAAGAAGGACTCGGTCAGCGATGGGCTTCAGGAAAAAAAAGGGGGGGAAGACATAGACCACATTGATCCAATCTGCTAATGGCCAAAGGTGACCAGGGAATGGAAAATTATATTTTAGTGTTTTATTCTTTAATTTTAAATTTCTTTCTATGGTTGTCATGCAGAAACTTACTAAGTTCTATGGAACATACCAACGGTCTGCTTTATTGTAAGATAAAAGCTTTTACTTGGATATCGAATGACGGATTGAGCTGGACTTCGCCAACCTAAAGGAAAAGGGAGTGGTTGTCGTAACATGTGTATAGAATGGCGCTCCTAGATGTTATGCCTCGGGGTTTTAGTCAAGCCATAAAATTTTTGAGTTTTAAAGTCAAAGTTTTAAATGAAGTTGTAAAGCAACAATTTTAAAAGATGTATATGCTAGTACAGACTATTATATATTGTAAATTAGTTAAGAACAAAATTCAAATATGTTAGCAAGTTATTCAAGATTTGTATCATCTAAGACCCGAACTCGGAGAGCAGGTGTAACACTCCTAACTCGTATCAGTCGCTAGAATAGAGTTATGAAGTACTACTAAAAATACATAACTTTAAATATTCAAATCCAAACATTTCATAAATCATAGTAAATCCATTCAAACACATGCATAATGTCTCTTATTCAATCCCTCGAGGCCTTAGAAACACTTTAGGAACGATTCGGGACTAAATTGGAGATATTTTGAATTTCATGGAAAAATATAGAATTTTTCATACTACAGACGTCACACGGCTATGTGGCCAAGCCATGTGACTCACATGGCTGAGACATATGCCCGTGTCTCAGGCAGTGTGGACATTCGAAGTAGGGACACACAGTCGTGTCCCAACCCATGTAATCTCTAACTTGGGTCACACGGCCAAGCCACACGCCTGTGTGCTAAGCCGTGTAACTCTCGAAATGGCCTCACACGCTCATGTGCCAGACAATGTACTAGGCCATGTAACTTCTTGACTTACAACCCTTTGAAATCTACAGGGGACACATGGTCGTGTTGCATGGCCATGTGTCATACATGACTAAGACACACGCCCATGTCTTAGGCCATGCAGACAAGAAATAGGTCACTTTCAAGCCATTTTCAAGCCATTTCTTTCTTCCAAAACATGCTCACACTTACAAGCCATTTGCACATATTTAAAGCTTTCAAAATGTACCTAAAACATTCATAACAAAGCTAGATCAACATGGTATTTGTCCATAAAACCAATATGCCAAAAAGGAACCTCAATCACAACAACCAACCATGTTTAAACATTTTCATAATCTAGCCATTAACCAACCATACATTTCTAATCTAATTTCCTTACCAACTTACCACATTGATCACATGCCAAAAACGCTCTCAAATAAAACTAAAATAGTCACTAAAACATACATCCACTTGACCATTCCATTATCAACCATTTAAGCACCAAAATGGCAAAATATTATCAATCATAAAACCACATATATACATGCCAATATGACAACTAGCTCAACAACCAAAATATCATGTTTACAAGCCAAACATAATAGTTATTTCATCAAGCACAACACATTTATACATGTCATTATAACCGTGACTCAAATACATCAAAATCTACTTATATAGCTGATAGATTGTGTGATAGGTCTCCACGAGCTTCCAAACCGATCAATCTTTCGATAATCTATGAAACATAGGAAAGAACACAAAGTAAGCATATAATACTTAGTAAGTTCGTATAACATAAACTTAACTTACCATTTCATTACGTAACATTAAAATTTAGCGTGGCATAATCCAACCAATAGCTTGGCCAAAGCCTAAGCATCAATAAAAACATGTTAGCATATTTGAAAACGATTCATAGGCACTTAAATATGGATGGCCATTAAACTTAAACATGATTCATTTGAATTTGTCATCCACGTCAACATAGCATATTTTCCATGTAGCTCATCATTTCAAAATCTTTCATACATTCATGTTTTGGTTTATATAGAACACTTACCATATCCTTGTGAATTCATGCCCATTGAACCTATTAGAGTACCATTGGATACGTGGGATAGCTCACATGAAGTGTGCTAAATATATAACCATAATTCGTCCTTTCCTTTACATATATGCTCACACGCGCTGTGAAAAGAGTATGCTCACACGAGCTGTGAAATGGGTCTGCTCACATGAGCTGTGGGTCGAAACCTAGCTACATGGTGCTACTCCACAAGTTGTGGAGTATCCACAACAAATTCTGGAGCTCAGCCACTAGTAGGACATTCAAGACCAGCACCCGAAACATGTAAACCCTAATGACATGTCATTTGTATATTACAAATTCTTAAGGTTCAAACGGGGCTCGGTAGTTGACGTAACATCATTGGATATGCAAAAATTATTTACATAACAATCCAAAATATTTATATAGTTCGATAGAAAGCATATAAACACTATGCAATTACACAAACTTACCTCGACGATAATAACGTAGAAATAGAGTCGATTAATCTGAAGCTTTATCTTTACCCTGATCTAAAGTCGTACGAGGTCTATCTTGATCTAAACAAATAAATTCAATTCATTTAATATCTATTCTATACAATTCAATCCAAAATTCATATGTTTATAAATTACATTTTTACCCTTATTATTTTTATTATTTACAATTTAGTCCCTAAGCTTGTAATGTGAAATTTATGCAAATTCATCCTTAACCCAAGCTAGCCAAAATTTCATCTAGGCTCATAGCAGCTCATACATTTCATTATTTCTCAATTTCACCACATATTTTACACATTTTTCAAATAAGTCATTGTTTGACATTTTCAACAAATTCACTTTACAGAAGTTATTTATCTAACAACAAAGATTCATTTTATTCCATCAAACATAAAAAAAAATATGAATAGATTCATGGTAAAACTTTAATATTTTAACAATTTTTTAAATTAGTCCCTGGGCTAGCTAGATTAAGCTATAATGACTCTAAAAACATAGAAATCATTAAAAACAGGATGAAAATACACTTACATGCACAAATTAATGTCGGCCGAACCTTCAAGCTCTTCCCATGGAGTTTTTAGGTCTAATTTCCAGTGGTAGATAGGAAGAGACAAAGATGATGCCTTTTTTTTTTAACCATTTTACTATTATGTAATTTTTAATTTACTAAATTAAGCTTAATTAATAACCTTTAAAATCACTAAATGATGTCCATAAAAGTCCACTCAATATATCAATGGTTTAATTACAACATAATCCCTCTAACCATTTAATATCATAGCTATTAGATCCCTTTAGCTTGTAGAACTCAAATTTTGCACCTTTTGCAATTTAGTCCTTTTTACCAAATTATGCATGTAAACGATAAAATTTCTTAACGAATTTTTTTTACTATAATACTAACATGATGTAGAAAATAAGACAATAATAAAATAAATATTCTCACATCAAATTTGTGGTCCTGAAACCACTATTTCGATTTCACTGAAAATGGGTTGTTACAGTGGGTCGGGTATGGGTGTTACAAGTATTTAGACCTAATTAGTGTGTTATTCCTTACTTATAATTTAGTTTAAACAAACCTCCCTTGGTTACGATCCTCAGACTACTTCCAAAGTGTTTCTTTGAAAAACAAAACTATATTACAATTTGACATGTACACGTACAAACACCGCAATATAATTCCATATTCAATTGCACTTTCCTAAGCCTCGACACACGTACATTGAGGCACGATCAAATTGCACCGTAGTGTCACGAATGTCACGAGTAACATGAATATCACAAATTTATTTAATTAATTATGAGACCTTAATTCTTATCAAGATTGCACTTTGTATTTTATTATATTCACAAAATAAATATGTTACATGATTCTATCACTTATTCTTGATTATTTAATTCTCCACTATACTCCTAAATATTCAGTTATCACATCTTAATTTTACTTGATACATTATTATAACAAAATTAATTCATGATTTCTTTACATGAATACTTTTTCATTAATTCACATTTAACCATTAATATACACTTGTCATGCATTTTAATAACCATTCCTTGATTCAGTACTCGATTATGCTTTAACATCATTTAATATTACACAATTTATTAATTTCTTCAATCAATAGTTGTTACACTTAACTCTATTCACAATAATACCTATTTTCCATAATTAAATGTACTTTTATATTTAAATTTTCACATCAATTATCACTTCACTATTTTATTCACTTAGGTGTCAATTTTCACAATTTCTACACTTTACAGAATGAGATCGCAAGTTTGTCCAAGTCGCGGATTTGACTTAGGGCTCTAAACGAAGGGAAGAAAACTTAGAGTTTGACTCAACCTGAAATGCAAACAATCCAAGTTAAAATTGAAAGAGCATTGACAAAATCAAGTATTAAAAGCACAAGAAGTCTGAATTAAGAATAAAGGTTCTTGAAGGAATCCAAGTTGGTTAAGGAAACCTTTATTCTTGATGAATTTCAAACAAAATCTGGCTACCAATTATGTGAAAACAAATGGTTAAAACATATTTGAAGAATAGAAATAAAATCGAAAGAAATCACAATAAAGATTAAAGAGAAGGCTTGATCAACCAAGAACAATGAATAATCAAGTGTTTTGAGTGATTTGAGTCATTCTTGATGAATGATAAGTTGCCAAGTTAAGCTCTAAACAAAAAAAAAACAAATTAAAGATTGAATGAATACAAATGAAAAGAAACCCAATAGCAAAGAAAAGGAGGGACAACCAAAAATGAGTCCAATAATGAGTAAAATAAGGTTTCTTGGAAGAGAAAAAAGTCATTATTGGACTCTAAAGAAGCCTCCAATCAAATCTTAAACAAAATAACAAAAATAATTTAGTAGAATGAAGAATTAAGCCAAAAGCAAACTGTTTTATAACAAAAGAATTCAAACAACAAGAAAAGTAAAGAACTCCTATTTTGGGATGTTTCTTGATCAAAGAAGATAAGAGAAATACCATATTGATTGAAATAAGACCTGGAATTAAGTAAATTCAAAGGTTAGATTCAAAATAGAAAAAATAACAAAAGAAAAAAAAAGAGATAAAAAAGATGAAAGTGGTGTGTAGAAAGTCCTAAGGAGCCTTGGAAATAAGATAAATCCATAACACCCTTTAAATGGCTTTAATTTTTCCTCTAACAAAGACTCATTGCAAGATTTGAAGATGATTCCCACAATCTAAAAAAATTGTTAAAACTCTTCTAAAAGAAAACTCAAGAGAAAATCTTCAAAAGAAAACTCAAAGAGAATTTTATTAACTCAAAAGTGAATACTGAATGAATGAATAAGGGGGACACCCTATTTATAGCCTCCCAACGCCTAATTAATCTGTTAAATTTAAGAAATGTGATAAGTATGTCAACTAAGCATGACAAACTAACTAACTAACATGAAAAAATGTTTAAGTGTGGAAATATGATAAGGAATTTGTCCAATGGCTATTTTTACATGTTAACCCACTTATTAAATAAAATAGGATAGAAAAATTAAAATGTTTACAAATTGAGCTACTTTGACAATTTGGCCTAATATTCAACTCAGTCATTCTCCGAACTTCATGATGGGCTTACGGACATCCCAATGGGCTAATTTTCAAGAACTTGGACTTAGGATTCTTATTTCTCCCGTAATTGGCTTTTTTAAGCTCGTACATGTAATCCATCGTGCATCGGCTTTAAGATTCAGTTTCTTGGATCAAGAATTCCAAGATTTGAAATGTTGGTTTTCTTGATTCTTGAAATCTCTCAAAACCGAAGAATTGGACCAAGATTTGGTTTCTTGATTTTTATTTTTCCTTCATATGTGCGTCTAAGACCTTCTTAATAAAGTCTTGTATGATACCATTCAATCTTAATTTGATTTGTTTGGCCTTTGACTCGTTATTAGGCCTTTAGGTAGTGTAAGTCCAACACGTCCATAGGCCTAAATTTGAGACTTGAGCCTCGCATCATGAAATTTACTCATTTTCACTTCCATTTGTAATATTCACTTATTCATACTTTAATGTCAGTTACTCCTTTGTCACTTCACTAGTTTAATTACTTATTATTTAATTTACTTATCACACATTAAATATTCACTCAAGATCACTTGTTTTCCAATTGCACTACAGAATATTATTCAATTTAACCCCTCTTTCTATTTCTTTATGTACACTTCAAGTTTATTTTCCACTATCACTTTTCATGTCTCGTAATATTTGAATTTTCTCTCTTTAATTCTTATAATTTCTAAATATTATTTTTCATTAATACTTTAATACTAACATTGTTTTCAACTAAATTCTTATTCACTACACTTAATTTATACATATTTCAAATTAATCCTTTGGAAAATAAATAAAGCTCATATGAGTACTTACCATTCTTTTGCTAGATTTCACTTTCTCTTCTCATTCTTTCACACTTTTGTCACTTCTTTTCCTTTGTCTATAATATTTCCATCACTTTCTTTTCTTTCTCACTTGTCTTTTTAATCTTTTCACTTTCTTCTCAACTTTCTCCACTTCCAACTCCAATTTCTTGCTTCCAATATGACAATCAATCTCTCTAGTATCTCTAATTCACATTTTCTTTTTGGTGGCTATGGAAATTCTAATTAATTTTGGGTGAAAACAATAGACCTTACAAAAAAGGACTAAATTGTAGAAAAAAAAGTTTTTCTCTTCTCCATTTCTCATACATGTTGGAAGCAAATGGAAAGCATGAAAAACTTTCTTCATCTTTCTTCCTTTTATATTCACTTTAAATTATAAAATATTAATAAAATATTATTAACATAATAATTAAATAATATAAAATATCACCAACATCATCATTTTGATCTAAGGGTTCATATTTCCTACTTCATAATTAATTAAGCAAATCCAATGCCTAAAATTTCATCTACACTTTCAAGGGAATTTTGGTAATTTTTCCAAAATGATTTTTCTTACAAAATGACTATTTTGCCCCAAGTAAAATTTTATATTTTCATTTAGCTCCTTTCCGCCTTTAGGGTATTTTCACTTTTGGTCCATCTTTTTTTATTTATATTTTAACCCCACAAATTTTAAATATTTATACTTTAGCCCCAACATTTTTCACTCTTTGTGATTTAGTCTTTTTTTTAAATTAATATATCACGTCATATTTCTTGATTTAACTTCTTTTGACACGCATCAACCTTCTCTTTTATTGATTATATACCTCATCTCACTATACAAAGAAATTCATTATGCTCTCAAATTAGTGTCACTTTTATAACATAGTGATTTTAATGCCATTACACCATTAATGAATCATTGTAGGATAGAAGTGGTTGAATAACTATTTGAGGACTTGGATTTTGGTCATGCTTGACCTTTTTGCTACTACGCTATAGTTCGTCTTCCTCTTCACTCGAGAGAATTGAAGTTGCCATAACCTAGAGGCGAAACTAGAAATTAGTTTTAGAGGAGCCAAAATATAACTATGTATTTTTTTAGAGCTAAATGCAATTTCATCATTGTATTAACTTATATTTTTATAATTTTTAATAAATTAAATTAAAATTTTATTAGACCAAAATTGAATTTGATCATATACTCTTTTTAAGAATTTTATAAAATATAAATATGCAAATGTAATATTTTTCCAATTAAGGGAGCCTTGGCCGCTCCGAACCCCCTTTGATGCTGCCCCTGCCATAACTCCTTGACCGCTCTACGACTAAGCCAAAGCCTTCTAATTCTTTTGTTCTTTTCCCTTTTTTTTTATAATAAATAAATAAATTTCCCCTAGAAAAGAGCCATTAAAAGAACAGCACGAATTAAATAATAATAAGAAAAAAAAGAAAGAAAGGAAACTTACTACTCCTAGTATTAAACAAATTGTTTTTTTATTTTTGGAAAAAATAAAAAGTGAAGCTTCCCAACAGCCTCGTATGAAAATGAGAGCCGGGCCAAAGGGGTCTTCTTCTTTTCGTTAATTGAATGCAACCGAAAAAGAAAAAATCCTACCTCTCTCTCTTTCTCTTCACCAATATAAAAAGAGTGATTGGATTTCAGGTTTCCTTGCAGTTCTTCTCCTTTCCGAATCCCATGTTTTGATCTGATTTAACTCCTAATACTCGGCCAAACGAATATCGCAAAGCTGAAACATATCCATTTTTCTTCCCGTTCTTTTTTCTAATAATACTATCCCTTTTGGGAAATATCCTGCGCCTAGCCAATATAAACTTGCTTTTTTTTTCTTCTCTTGTCAAAGGTATGAATTTGGTGTTTAACCAATCTGTTTCGTTCTTTTCGAGCCTTTTTTCGCCTCTATTTATTTTTTAGCCATGTTATTGCATCTGGTTTTTTTTTTTTGAAGTTTATTCTCTCTATCTCTCGTTTTTGAGACCTGGGTTGTTTGAAATTTGACGTAAAACCCAACTGAAAAATTATTATTTTAGCTTGTATCTCTGATTTCTGGTTGTTTTTTCCTGTCTGTTTATACTTTTATGTTTTGCATTGTAATGCTAGATTGGAATCTGGGTTTTGGTTTCAGAAATCTAATTAGTTGTTATACCTCTAAAAAATGGTTCCCTTTTACCTTCGATTATGGTTTCTTGTTTGACATGTAACTTGTATTGATTCAATGCCATGCATGATTCCTTCTTTTATTGTTTGATAGATCCAAAAAATATGAGTTCCTTTTATTTGATCTCTTATCTCTCCATGTGTATTGATCAGGGGGAATCTTGTTTTGGAGCCATTGGTTCCCCATGGTGAGCCTATCATCTTTTTATATATAGATATATTCGGGTGAAAATTGGTTTTCATTTTTATTTACTCAGGAAAAGAAAGGGATACTAGCAGGCTATTGAGTTTCTTGGTTTAGCAAAGGTGGAAAAAGTGGCTTAATTGTGATTTGATTTATTTTGGTTATTGGTCATCAGGGAGAAGCCCCAGCATTCTTTGTTGATAATCTACAAAATGGATTTTCAAACGGATTTGGCTTAAAATCCAAAGGCTTTGAGACCTTCACCGACGTTGGTGACAAAACAGTATGATACTTTAATGCCTAATTTGGTGTTCTTTTGTCATAAAGTGCTTCTCTTTGTTGTCTATTACGTGAGGTGTTCAATCACCTTTATCTGATTGAAGATTTGTGTGGATTTTCTATTGGCAGTTTGTAATTGGTGCGGCAAACAGTGATTCCACATCATCTGTTGGAATTCAGATTTATGACAAATCTACTGGGAAATGGTTAGTTTGTGGCTAACACAATTTCTTCCTCTTTGGTTTCAGTTTAGAGTTACAAATTAATTGTTTATGTTAACATTTTCAGGGTGATTCCTACAGTCCTGGGAACAAAACCGAAGACATGTAAGGGCCATTCTGCCATTCTTTTAAATGAAGATCGTATAATGATTAGCATTCGGGGTTCCACCCCGGATGATTGCATTTGGTTTCTTGAGGTTGGTATTTTTGAAAACTTAAGATTCTTTGATGATATTTTCTGTACGTTATAAATTTCTGTGCTTGTTGTTGCATAAAAACTATCTGAACATTTTGATGGTAATAATTGTTTGATTTTTTCTATATCGGTAGGTGGACACTGAGTATGTTAAGGAACAAAAGAAAGATTTTGGGACTGAAGTTGTTGCCTGGAGTAAAGGTGTGACTGGCGAGGCAGAAAAGCCGGTTGTTATTAGTGGTCCATCTGGTGTTGGTAAGGGGACATTAATAAACATGCTTATGAAGGAATTCCCATCCATGTTTGGGTTTTCTGTCAGCCATACAACTCGTGCACCAAGGGGCATGGAGAAGAATGGAGTTCATTACCATTTTACCGAGCGAAATGTAATGGAGAATGATATAAAACATGGGAAATTCCTCGAGTTTGCTTCTGTTCATGGGAATTTATATGGAACCAGTATTGAAGCAGTCGAGGCAGTAGCAGACTCTGGAAAGGTAAAACAGTCTTGCTTTTTACAATTCTATTGATACTGGATGGTGCCTAGTATTGATTTTGGATTTGAAGTTATATATGTTTATTGATGGAACTTTGTTGTATGTGTAGCATTCTTTACATCAAAATTATCCATCTGCATTTTGAGGTGCTTTTTATTTTTTTATTTTATAGAGGTGCATTCTTGACATTGATGTTCAAGGAGCAAGGTCCGTGAGGGCAAATTATCTTGATGCCATTTTTATCTTTATCTGTCCGCCATCGATGAGGGAGCTTGAAGAACGGCTCCGTGCAAGGTGAATCTGAATTGTCCGTTTGATATTTATAATTACACTATTTTCCCATAGTATTTTAATAATTAGAATGTTGAAAATAGGGGGACTGAGACAGAGGAGCAAATCCTAAAGCGCCTCCGGAATGCTGAGGCAGAAATTGAGCAAGGGAAATCCTCGGGCATCTTTGATTATATATTATATAATGATAATCTTGAGGAGTGTTATGAGAATCTTATGGTGATTTCTCTTTTCCCTTGAACAATATCATATGCATATTAAGTTCTTTTGAGAGAATCCATTGCTTTCCGTATCCTGATCCGATGAATTTAATTTGTTATAGGAACTCCTGGGGCTAGGTGGAAGTGCACCAATTAATCAGAAACCATGTAAGAAGGTTACCATTTCCTCTATTTCCTTTTTAGTGTAAATGGGAAGGAATTAATTTAAAATGTCATCCAGCATCGAAAGTGATTGATCCGCCTTCGAACCATTCAGTGTCAAAAATCAACAATAAGATGGTCATTAATTGTGAGACGAAAGAAGTGGGAAACGGAAACGAGGCGAAGAACTTGTAAGTTTTATGGTTCTTTTTCCTTTCATTCATTCATTTTCTAAATACCAGGTAATGATTTTGCTGGGTTGTGTTTGATTAAGAAGTGGTGGTTTTATGCAGGATCATACTGGATGTGTCGTCGCTTAAAGGTGGGGCGCCTGGGCGGACAAGAGGACTAAATATCCACGCCATTGATTTATTTTCAGATGGCTTAAACGGGATCCATGAACTAAGCTAACGATTACAACCCACGCAATGGGTACTGACATGGTTTTAAGCTTTTCTATTTAATTTTAAAAAGGTGAGGTATGATAAAGCTGTATTTTGTGTTGTAAGATTGGATTTTCGTTTTTCAATCAATTCTTTGCTTGCTTAAGAACCAACATGTAGTATTACTGTTCCCGCATGAGCAATTAGAGATGGTTGACCTACTACTAAGGGTACTCAACTATGGTCTCTTTTCTTGAAAAAGGAAAGTAGGGGGTGACGGTTGACCTAACAAGGTTCCGCATACCATAACCAAACTGTTAGTTTTAGATTCCAAGTGAAATAGTTTTGAATCCAAAAATGAATAAATTTATGTAATTAATTGAACTGAAATAAATTAATAAAAATCTGGTATATTAATCCAAGCATAAGACTTGAATAAGTCATAATATTATCAGCTTCGGTTATTATTTATTTATTGAAATTTAATTATAAAATATAAAAACAAATTACTTAATAATTTTGAACGACATAAATATTTTTAATTTTTTTTAGAAAAATATGGTAGTTTTGAGATTATTTTGAAAAATATACTAGTTTTCCTCTAAAAGGAAGATCCTAAAGATAAAAACTCACCATATTTTTCAAATAATTTACTATAATTTTCTAAATGATATTTAAATAAGAAAAAGTAAAAAAACGAATAGCGCGGCACGGACTGAACAGCTCGAGCTCTAGAAAATAGGAATAGGCAATGGGGTTTGTAATATTTTGTTTCCGGCGGAAAAACACATGTTAAAATATGTCATTTTTATACATTTAAAATTTAATTTTTATATTTTAAAATTTATTAATATGACATTTTAAAAAAAAATACATATTCAATAATTATGTAATTAAATGACGTTATAATTAAATTAAATTTAACAAATTAAATTTATAGTATTTACATTTTAATCTGAATTTCAAAATATTAAAAATAAAAGTAGATTATGTAAGAAAAGTGTGGTCTGTCAATGGCATCGGCTGTGGGGTCAGTATAGTAGGGCTGGCCCCTGAAATAAAAAGCATGATGTGGTGATATTGTGTTGGGCAGGCAAGACAGCTGTGTATGCAAGGAAGATCCACATGTGTTGGAAAGCGTGTTTGAAGATTTAGGTTTTAATGGGTCTTACGGTGAAACATAAGCCTCGCGTCGCATGTGACCATTCAACCCTTCATTTACATTAGTCACATAAAACACTTTTGGTTGCTTAATTGCGGGTCAACCCAAAAATCTTACCCCATTTGTTCAACTTTTCCATTACAAAATAAAATAATACTATAATAGAATATATGTCAATATTTGTTTAAAAATAATAATAATATGGTGCTTTAATTGGGTGATAAATTTAAAATTTTATTAATTTAATTAATATGAGATCAAATATCGTCATATGCATATATTTTTGTTATTAGTAGTTGCTAAAATAAAAATATAAACTAACAAGTGGTTGGATACAATGGTACAGTACATTGCACTTCCAAGGAGAAAACATAAATTCGAATTTTGAAGACAACTTTGTTAATAGGGGTAGTCACGAATCTTAAATATGGACTATAAATAGACATGCATAATATAAAAAAATAAAAATATTAAAGTACTATCAAATAATATAACTAAAATTAATTATGAAAGGATATTTATATTTGTTTTTAATTAAGTTAGTATGCGATTGACTCGTGACACTAATTTAACTAGATGCTTAAATAATAGTACAGATAATATAATGAGTTTTAAGAAATGGGTAGTATTATTTGATCATTTATGTTCGGATAATCTATGTTTTAGGGTATTGCAGTTAACCATTTGGGTCAAAAATTGTAAGATACTTAAATTATTTCACCCAGCTTTGATTATTACTAAATTAAATCATTTTTGCCAATTCTATTACTTAGCATGTTTAATTGGCATTTCAAGTAAATTTAGCAATGAAGCTTATTTCTCAAAAGAAAACAAATGGTTTTGTTTGGTAAGTTGGATTTTAGGTTACAATTATTTGGTTGAATTAATATGAGTAGAGGTGTTTATGATCAGATCAGATGAGATTTGAGCATAATATTAACATATATTATGTTTGTCCAAATTCGATTCAATCTAAAATATGTGTTTAAAATTGTTTAAATCCGCCTATATTTGTAAATGGTTAATCCAAGTCTATTTTAGGCTTGTCCATATTATTTTTTTAAATATATATTATTTTTAATTTAATATTTAATAATTGAATGTTTTTATTTATCAAAACTATATATACTGATCTTAACATATAAACTACTATAATTTTTATTTTTATATGTTATAAATTATATAATACATAAAAATAATATAATATAAAACATTACAAATTTAAAAAAATGGGTTGGGCTTGGGCTTTGAATGTTCAAGCCTGAGCTCAACTTATAATTTTCGAGCTTAATATTTTTCTCCAAATTTTTAAATTTCGAGCGAACATTTAAGTTTGGGTAAATAACTTAACCCATTAACAACTCTATATATAACTAATCTAACATATTAATAATAAATGTTTATTAATACAATAATTTAATAAAGCTAAAAATTTGTCATTTAAATGAAAATTGATGTTAAGTTTAATGATACAAAATGTAAATTATTTTTCGCATATTTTTATTTTCAATTAAATTATTGTTTAGAGTATGAAGTTGGCAACTACTTTATATTGAGGGTTAAAATTTTTTTTCAAGTTAATTTTTAAATTTGATAATTATTTTCACATTAGAGCATGGACTTTTTTGTCCAAGTTAATTTTTAAAGTTGACAATTATTCTCATATTGCTATCTAAAATTAGTAATTATTCTTACATTAAAGCCCAAAAAGTGATTTAACCTATTATTTTTTATACAAAATTTAAACTATTCATAAGCCCTCGTAATTAAAGGTAATTATATCTATGTCTTTTTTATTGTTGCAATAAAAATAGTGTAAATTAAGCATGTTATAATTATTATATATTTATAAAAGTTTTAATAGGTTCACAGTTTTGTATCGTGTATATATAAAACTTTTTTTATGTTATAGTTAGCTGTGTAGTGTTGTAAACTATGCGACCCTTTTTATCGGGAAACTTGGTCTATCGTGTCGGCAAAAATCTTTACTAAAGTATTGCAGGAGTGGGGGCCGGTGAGTTTGAGGTGTCCATTAGTCGGTTGAGTTTCCATCGGCTTAACGGTTAAGATTCTGTGTCGTCTAAACATCAGTTATATGATATTAAGTCAACTTGACTTTTAATTACGTAAAAAATAAAAAATATTTACTTCCAATTTCATTTAAATACATCGGCTTTTGTTTTTTGTTTTTTGTTCTTTTGTTTTTTTTTTCTTGAAGATTCGAGTTTCAAAGTTGGCACCTCCAAGTGCTGACTTCTGTATAATTCTTTTTGAGCTCAATTAAAAAATGGTCAAATATCATTAATAGTCCCCATCTCTTATCAAATTTTCAAGAGTTACTTTCAAATTTTTTTTCTATTTCAGTACAATATTAATAGGTTTCAAACCAATAATTTGGTGGAAACTACAAGTAAATACGGTATTAGTTTTATTCATTTCTTTTTTTTTTTTTAAATTTATCTTAAAATTTTGATAATTTTATGAGGGACAATTTGTGATAATTTTTTTCTTTTTTGGTCCAAAGCATAGGAACAAGCTTTGGAGCTCAACTAAAAAAATGGAATAATATCACAAATGGTCCCTCATAATTCTATCAAAATTTACTTGCGGTTCCCACCAAAGTCTTGACTTGAAATCTATTAATATTGTATTGAAACTAGATTTTTTTTTTTTGAAAATAACTAAAATTTGTTATCATGAAAGTTTGATAAAACTATGAGGGACCATTTGTGATATTATTCTATTTTTAGTTGGACTCCAATAAAGGTGTTGTTTCTATGTTTTAGACCGAAATTGGAAAAATATCACAATGGTCCCTTTAGATTTTATCAAAATTTCAAGATAAATTAAAAAAAAGAAATTAATAAAATAAATATCATATTTACTTGTAGTTCCCACCAAATTATTGGCTTGAAACCTATTAATATTGTATTGAAACTAAAAAAAAAAAGAATGAAAGTAACTATCATGAAAATTTGATAAGAGATGGGACTATTTATAACGAGTCAGTTTTCAATGTTGTCGAAAAACACAGTGTTGGAATCTTATTTTCGTAAATCGTGTCCGCAAATATTAAATAGGAATATTTATGGAGTTATTTTATAGATAAATTAAAATTTGGTTAAGTAATTTAGTCGAATTTGTGATTTATTAAGGCTTAGAGACTAAATTGTAAAAGTTCAATCACTATAGATTTTTAATTAATAAAAGACTTAGGTACTTACATAAAATTATTCAAAGGACTAAAATAGCTAAAAAACCAATTTTAATTATATGGTTGTGGATTTTGATGGTATTTTCCATTAAATAATAAATAAATATTAAATTAAGTTTATTTTAACCTTAAAACATGAGTAGTTAAGCTAATTAAATATTAATCTACCAATATAAGTTAGTGTTAGTGGGAAGAAAGGTGAATTCATCATTTTCTTCCACCTTTCGTCCATGCAAAAAAAAAAAAAAAAAACCTCTATTTTTGGAGCTTAAAACATTCGACCCTTGATTTCAAGTGAATCTCTAACTATTTTTTTTTAATTTTATGAAAATTGAATTACGAGAGTTTGATTTAGTTAGCCCGTGTACCAATTTGTAAAACTATTAAAGGTTTTGAAAGTTGTCATTGTTTAGAATTGAATGATTTAGGTATGAAATTGTTAGGAATTAAAATTAGATTAAGAAAAAGACTAAATTGCAAATCTTAATTGTTAGTTTCTGTAACACCTTACCCGATCGTCGGGTCTGGGTATCAAATGTCACAATTAAATCGTATTACTTATAGCATTCCTGACTTGATTTATTTACAAACTTAAACAACGCCATATTTAATTCATACTTATCATATATCTTTAAACTAATATCTTAAATATCAACATGTTTCAAAATTTAAACTTCACATAAACTTCCTATTATACAAGTACTAAGTTTCTTAAATTATAGTTCTTACAACCATTTTTCTTTATTGGGCATGTATATATATTTACTATGACTTGGAACCTAAATTCAATATAATTACACTTATTCAAACCTTGAGGCGTAGACTTTAAGGGTACCTCCTCTTTGTGCATGTTATTACTTAACCGTCATTCGCATGGGCTTGGTGATGCCTCGCTTGGTCCCGCCACACAATCCTTGAGTCATTCCTTGATTCTACAATCAAGCCAAAACACTCATAAGTTTGAATAAACTTAGTGAGAATCTGTACAACAGTGTTCATAAATGACTCTTGAAGTCTCAGATAATAAATAATTATTGCACACAATTAAACTCCTTGGGTAACATACAAGATTTTGCGATTTGACTGGCGTAGATGACGCCTATACGTTATTCTTGAACAAATCGCTAGCGGATATATCAGTAGCAGATTTAGAACGAATCATACACTTTCTGACGACCCTTTTTGGAGACTAAATTTTGTCAAGCCTTGTTTTAGCATCTGATTCAACCTTACTGGTTCATCTTATAACAGATCGATTTTGGGTCTAGCCGAAACAGTGGTTTCGGGACCACGAACCCGACATAGAAAGATTTATTTTTATTATATTTTTATGGTCTATAGTTTTATGGAATGATTCTGTGAAAATTTCGTTCGAAAATTTTGACGTTTGAGCACTCAATTTAGCAAAAGGGACTAAATTGCAAAAAGTGAAAAACTTGAGTTCTAGAAGCTAGAGGTGTCTAATTGCTATGAAATTTTAAATTGAATGTCCTTAGATGGTAATTAGACCATTTTTTAAGTTAGTGGACAAAAATGGACATGAAGTAAGAGAAATTTTAGTGTTTCAAGAAAAGGGCATTTTGGTCATTTGGTAATTAAATGAATTAATAAGCAAAATAAAGCCAAAATCTTGTCCATATTCTTCTCCCATGGCTGAAATTCTCAAGAGAGGACATAAATAGGGTTTTTTCATCTTTCAAGCTCGATTGTAAGCCCGTTCTAGCCCCGTTTTTAATGATTTTCATGTTTTTTAAGATCCTTGCAACCTAATCTAGCTTATTCAAGGACTAATTTGAAAGAAAGATGAAGTTTAAAATTTTACATATGTTAGATATTTGTGTGTTTTGATGTCTAATAGTAGAAAATGCATGTTTGGTGTAAGATAAACAACTTTTGCTAGGTGATTTTTGATGAAAATGTAAAAAAAGGACCTATTTGTAAAAGTTACAAAAATGAGTAGTAAAAGTGTGATTAAATAAAAATGTGGGCTGGTATGAGATGAAAATGGTTTGACTAGGCTTTGGTTTTGAAGAAATGGAATACATTTCATTTTACGAGCCTAGGGACTAAATTGTAAAAATGTGAAACATTAGAGGCAAAAATGTAATTTTTCCATAATATTATTTTTGGACTGAATTGAAAAATGTGAGTATTAAATAAGCTAGATTTGTTATTATAGATCACGAAAAACAAGGTTTGGACCTAGATCGGTGGAAAAACAAAGTGTTTGACGATTAGGTCCTATTTCTACTATTGTTGTAGCGAGGTAAGTTCGTATGTAAATAATGCATTGTTATATTTATAATTTAAATGCTTTAATATTGTATGAATTTTTATTTACTCTTTGGACATACTCGAAAAAGTTTTGACAAGTGAGAAATCCCGGTTGAACCTTAGGAATAGAATAGGATACAAGTGACATGTCACTAGGAACCCATGTGTTTATGTGATCCGAGTGCTGGTCTTGTACGTTCTACCAGTGGCTGGGTATGTCGGCATATCTTATGGATACCTAACAACTTGTGTGAGCAGCACTGTGTAACTACGTCTTGATTGATAGCTTGTGTGAGCAGACTCATGAATAGTTCAAAAACGAGCCTATATGTATTATGAGATGTGAGGTAGCTTTGGCTACATATATGGCACTTATGTGCAAGAGTTCTGAGTATCCGTTAATATTCCCAGTGTTCAACGGGAATGTCAAAGTTGTGATAGACTATGATTATGTTGCGAGTTAGTACATGTATGTACGTAAAACTCATACGTAATGAGCTTGATATGTGATAAAACCTTGATAAGGTTGTGATTGAATAGGTTGTGACTATAATATTTTAATAACATTCACGCTAATTTTCATTATATTAATTGTATGTTAAATGTGTGGTTATGATGCTTATTATTTGCATAGGAACTTACTAAGATTTATGGCTTACTCCCCTTCCTTTCCCTTGTCTTATAGTGTCACCAAGCTAGCTCGGGGATTCGGAGACCGTCTGAGATCCACTCACACTATCAACAAATATTTTGGTATCAATGATTTCAACATTTTGAGTTATGTCATGTATAGGGACTTGGTCATTGTGTTATGTGTCATAATTGATTTGGCCAAATGTGTTGGCTTATATTGGTAGAAAGTTTATTTTGTATAAGGCCATTTGAAATTGGCTACTATCGATATAAGTAATTCATATAATGATGCCTTTCATGAATGTGGGAATTTACAAGAATTGAGTTGATGAGTATGTGATGTTTGTGAATGATAGATGGTAGCATGTGAATGATGTGTTGTTGTCTTGATTGTGGCTGATTTGGTTGTATGTAAATGCTTGAATTGGTGCTATGTTATGTTGTGCAGGTGTGTGCACCAAAGGGTGGAAAAATGACTTGGTAAATAGCCTTATTTTTGTCCACACGGATAGGCACATAGGAGTGTGTCTAGGCCGTGTACGACACACGGTTTGCCCCATGGGCATGTGTTTAGGCCATGTGTCCTTTGCACCTTAATTTTGAGAAACAGAATGCTCAGAATTGAGCACACAAGCAGCGACACGAGCGTGTGTCTCAGCCGTGTGGATGACACGGGCGTTTGAAGTCTACACCTATTTTATGAAAAATAATAAATTTTAATTCGACCACATGGCCTAGCATAAGGGCGTGTGACTTGGCCGTGTGTCTTTAATTTGTTCTTGGGTGACAAACAAAAAGTTACACGGGGTTGGGACATGGGCATGTTTGACCATACAGTCTGCCCACATAGGCGTGTCTCATATCCACACGGGCTTGTAACCCCTGTTTAGTGAAAATTTTTCTAAAGTTCTCGGTTTAGTCCCTAACCGCGTCCAAAGCCTGTTTTGGGCCTCGTAGGCTAATAATAGGGACATTGTTATTGAATGTGAATGGTTTTAATTTGGACGAAAATTTATGGCTCAGAAATGTATGTTTGCTTGTGTTTAAGTTCGGTAATGCCTCGTACCCTATTCCAGCGTCGGATACGGGTAAGGGGTGTTACAGACTAAAATATAGCTTTGATACCAATAAATGTAACACTCCTAACTCGTATTCATCGCTGAAATAGGGTTATAAAGCATTACCGAACTAATCTCATAAACAAACATACATTTCACATACATGTTTCATTTCCAAATAAAAGTCATTCACAATAAATCATATAGTCCCTATTACGAGCCCTCGAGGCCTAAAACATGCATTAGAAGTAGTTCGAGAGTAAATCGATAATTTAGGAAACTTTTGGAAAACTTAGAAAATTTTTCGCAATACAGGGGACACACGCCCATGTGGCTCGGTCGTGTGTCTCATACAACCAAAGACACGTCCGTGTCACAAGCCGTGTGGACATTCAAAATAGGATCACATGCCCGTGTCCTACCCCGTGTAACTCTCTGACTTAGGTTACACGGCCAACCACACTCTCGTGTGATTAGCACGCATACCTTTCGAAATGGCCTTACATGCCCGTGTGCCAGACCATGTGCTAGACCGTGCCAAAACTGTAGGGTATACTGACTTATGCCACACGACCAAGTCACACGCCCGTGTGTTGGGCCATGTGGAGGATACTGACTTAATTTCTAAATAAGTACCAAGGGACACATGGCCATGTCACCTAGCCATATGTCACACATGGCTGAGACACAGTCCCGTGTCTCTGCTCGTGTGGACAAAAATAGGCTATTTAACAAGCCATCTTTCTCACCCAAATCTGCATCCACCTAAACATGTCAAATGACACATAACATAGCATCAAGAGGCATTTAAACCAATTTCAACCAAGCCTAAATCATGCTATACCAATAACAACAACTATAATGCTGATAAGATTATGTTTTGCCAATTCAAAACATACCAATTTCACATTTACAATTCAACTAAAAGGTTAACTTCATATATGCTCTAACAGCCCGTTTTTGAGTCAAATCAAAATAGTAGTTTTGGGACCACAAAGCCAAAGTTAAAAAATTTATTTTATTATTTTACTAATGTTTACAGCATGATAGAATTACCCTGTGAAATTTTCGTAAAGAAATTTTACAATTTGAGTGCTCAATTTGATAAAAAGGACTAAATCGCAAAAAGTGTAAAACTTGTGTTCTATTAGCTAAAGGTTTCTAATAGCTATAAAACCCAAAAATGGAGGTCCTTAAGTGGTTAATAGTCCATTAATGAGTTAGGGGGATGTGTTGGCTTGACAATTTGGTAATTTTTAAATGTTTTGAAGGTTAATTAAGTAATTAGGTGATTAATGATAAAAATATATATATAAAACAAATATATCATCATCTTCAACTATCATCTTCCACTGATTTTCATAAGGAGAGAAGCCATTTTTATACTTGATATTCGACCAAGCTTCTATTTCTCATATTGGTATGATTTTTGTCCCGTTTTTAATGATTTCTATATTTTTGAGATCGTTGCAGCTTAATCTAGCTAGCCGGTACCTTTAATTTTGAAACTGTTAAAGATTTTGAGAGTTTCCATTGTTGAATCTATGTGTTCTTTGATGTTTAATGTTGAAAGATGAAAGCTTGATGACAGATTTTCATGTTTTCTAAAATGATTTTTGATGAAAATGCATAATAGGGATTAAATTGAGAAATGTGAAAATTATGTGGTTGAAATGTGAAATAAATGAAAGTTTTGGGTTGCTAGGGACCTATAAATAATTTGGCCAAGCTTGGGTTTATTGAAATTATGTGAATTTTGTGTTTTGTGAAATAAGGACTAAATTGTTAAAAGTGTAAAAGTTTAAGGGATAATGTGCAAATAGGCCTAAATGTATGTTTTAGACTAAATTGAATGAATGGTTGATTAAATTTGAATTCATATAGATCAAGAAAGAAAGAATTCAGATTTAGATCGGGGGAAAAGCAAGGTTATCGAGTAGTCGACCCGATCCGTCAATTCCGAATATGAGGTAAGTTCGTATGTATTAAACACTGTAATAATTATGCTTTTAATGCTTTAATATTGTATAAATTGTATATAAGGGACTACAGTTATGTTCAACGACAAATCGGCTATTGGTGGCACTTAGTGTGCAAATCGACATAGCTTCGACTATATATGGCACTTACTGTGCGATTTGAGATAGCGTCGGCTATGTACGACACTTAGTGTACAAGATATCGAGTATGGCACTTAGTGTGTGAGATATCGAGTATGGCAATCAGTGTGCGAGATATTTAGTACTGAACTGCATTCCGTGTATGTATGAACTTTTTATGGATTGGTACAGTTATGTACATGTATATTATGAGCTTAAAATCTAAGAAGATACAAAGTTTGTATATAAGCTTATGAATAAGCAGGTGAAAGGTTTGTTAGTAACCATAAAGTACATGATAATATGTTTAGATTGATGAATGTTGTATTTGTGATTAGTTAAGTTTATATTATGCGAGCTTACTAAGCTTATTAGCTTACTTTGTGTATTTTTCCTGTGTTTTATAGTGATATCAAGGCTAGCTCGGATCCGGGAGTCGTCAGGAACATCATCGTACTACCAAACATCTAAGTTGGTACTTTTGAATTATACATTTTTTTGGTATATGGCATGTATAGGCTAGATGTGGTATTTTGGTTGTGATTATAGCCATGAGATTTGGCTTTTAAATGATGTTAATATTGATGTGTGTTTGGCTATTAGAAATGACTTGTAAATGTATATGTTTTGGTTTGTATAAATATAGCCATGAGTGATGGTTTATTTTGGTTTGTTTTGGCATGATTGTAACCAAGACATTATGGAAGTTAAAATGGTTATGTGAATTATGATAAATGAACCATATTGCTTGATATTGTTTTGGCATGTATTTGGCTAAGTAAATGGTAGTGATTTGAGAATTGGAATAGATGAACTTATAATGGTATGAATTGTGCATTTGGTTGATGATTTTGGTTACCTAATTGTATAATGTAATGATACCATTTTGCCTTGTGTAGGTACTTTAAAGTTGGGGTGGCAAATTGGCCTTGCGAATGACCTATTTTTGTCCACACGAGCAGAGACACGAGTGTGTGTCTCAGCTGTGTGTGACACGCAGTCATGTTACATGGCCATGTTTCCCCTGGTGTTGAAATTGAATTGAAGTCAGTATGCTCCACACAGTCTCACACACGAGCGTGTAACTGGCCGTGTGGTACAAGTTAGTATACCCCCTAATTGGCACATGGCCTAGCACACGGGCGTGTGACTTGGCCGTGTTGCATAAGTCAGTATACCTTATAGGTTTGGCATTGCCTAGAACACGGGCGTGTGTGGCCACTTCGAAGGGCACATGGGCTAGACACACGGGCGTGTGGTTGGCCGTGTGACCCAAGTTAGTATATATGCCCTGTTTCCATACTGCCATAGACACAGGCGTGTCTGGATCCTTGTGAGACATACGTGCTGTTCACACGGGCATGTGACCCCTGTATGGTTGCAATTTTTTTCAATATACAAATTTTATCATAATGGACACCAATTCATCCATAGAAAGAACATTGTATACATTCATCAAAGTGAATAATAGCCATTATTCCAGGCTTGATACAAAATGAAGGGCTTTTGACTTGAGCCAAAATACATAAATAATTCTCTTAATCCAACATCCTAGTCTAGCCGTATACATGCCACCTTCAAAAACATAAATCAAGTTATACCGAGTATTGCAGTTGATAGTGTGATTGATATCCCTGAAAGCTAGCTTGGTGACACTGAAAGAAAAAGGAAAGGAAAGGGAGTAAGCATAAAGCTTAGTAAGTTGCATATGAATAACTATACAACAATCTCACCATTTACCATCATGCTTATAGCTCAAAAGTAAACATAACTTAACTTACTCATTATCATCTACTCGAGTCTTATTTTCTAAATTTCAGCTCGTTACTCGTGCTTATCATATAGGTACCTGTGACACTCACAACATGAACATCCTTTCTTTATCAAAATTGAACTATAACTTTCACCATTGAACCGTTGGAATACAACTGGATATTCCATGAACCTTCAAAATGGGATATATTGCCGATGCCATGTCCCAGACATGGTCTTACACTGGCTCTCATATATGCATGCTGATGCATGTCCCAGGCATGTCTTATACTAGTACAACTCCTAGCCGATGCGTGTCCCAGACACGTCTTACACTGGCTATCTCTGTCAAGGCCGATGTATGTCCCAGACATGTCTTACTTTAGCGCTCAACTTTGTGCTGATGCCATGTCCCAGACATGGTCTTACACTGGCTCTCATGATGTGGCCGAGCCATGTCCCAGACATGTCTTACACTGGCGCACAAATCATCCAATGTCTTGGCACAAATATCCAGTTCATATCCTGAGGTTTCAACGAAATATTTCTACTATCTCAATATTACAAGGAATTCTCAATTTATAATTTAACAACTTGTACAGTATCAATTCAATGACAATATGAATACAAGTATTAACAGTGTAGTTGTATTATTTACATACAACTTACCTCAGTTTACAAAAAGTACTTGACTAGTCGGCTTATTCGGATTGCTTGGGTTTTCCCCGGTCTAGGCTCGCTTTTGGAAAATCTTGATCTATAATAATAATTTACATCCATTTAGTCACTAAACACAATTAGGCATTCATAAATTCACAACTTTGGTAAAATAACCATTTTGCCCCTAGGCCTTGGCAAAATGACCATTCTACCCCTATGCCCGAAAATTGATTTTTATCGAATTTCCTCAAATTTCAAGCCTAGATAAACTCTTTTTACTACTATGGTAATCCAAAATTCTCACTATTTCGCACACTAACCACCTATTTTGCAACTTATGCAAAATAGTCCTTTTAGGTGTTTTCATGCTAACACCTTTCACAAAAGTTGTTTATAGCACAACTAGGACTCATATTCTTCCATAAAAACTTAGCATATATCACAAATACATCCATGGAAAAATCCTAAACTCTTGACCATTTTGTAAGATATCACCCTCATTTGAAAGCTCATGCTTCAAGGGTCTCAAAAATATAAAAATCTTAAAGAAAACTCATTAAAATCACTTACTTATGAGTGCTTTAAGTTTCTATATATTTTTGAGCTTTCAAACCTCTATTTTGGCTGATATTTTCGTGATAGAGAAGAAAATGAGAAGGTGATATCATCTTTTTCTTATTTTATTCCTATTTTAGTCAAATTAGCCACCAAACCCAACCAAACTTGGAATTTTTGACCAATTTGTCTCCCATGGCCGGCCAAGCACTCTAGAAAGGGTATAATTTCCCTTTAAACACTCCAAATTTTGATTCTCTAGCTATTAGACACATTTGGGTACTAACATGCAACTTTTGCCTTTTATGCGATTTAGTCCTTTATCAAAATCGGGCTTGAAAACATTAAAATTAACTCACCAATTTTTTCATGCACTAATATAATAGTACCATAACCTTATAAAAGTAATAAAAATAATTTTTCTATCTTTGGATTTGTGGTCCCGAGACCATTGTTCCAACTAGGCCTTAAATCAGGTTATTACATTTCTCCCCCTTAGGGATTTTCGTCCTCAAAAATCTTACCGGTGAATAAGTTTGGATACTGCTCTCTCAGAGACTCCTCGGGTTCCCATGTGGCTTCCTCGACCCCAATTCTATGCCACAAAACCTTCACAAGTGGTATACTCTTATTTCTTAACTGTTTAACCTCTTGAGCTAATATCTTGACCACATATCTGGGAGAATCTCAACTCCAGTTGGTGCAATTATATGTGAAGAGTCTGATCTGTAATGGCGTAGCATGGATACGTGAAATACATCGTGAATCTTTTCTAACTCTGGCGACAAACTCAAACGGTAGGCAACGGGCCCTACTCTCTCGGTAACCTCATAAGGTCTTATAAAACGGGGACTCAACTTGCCTTTTCTACCAAATCTAAGGACTTTCCTCCACGGGGAAACTTTCAAAAATACCTTATCCTCGACTTCAAACTCAATCTCCCTTCGTTTCAAATCCGCGTAGGATTTTTGTCTATCCAAGGTAGCTTTCAAACAGTCAGGAATCACCTTAACTTTTTCCTCAGCCTCTTTAATCAAATCAACCCTGTGAATCTATCTCTCTCTTAACTCAGTCCAGAATAGGGGCGTTCGGCACTTTCGCCCGTACAAAGCCTCATAAGGCGCCATTTTTAGACTCGACTGATAGCTGTTGTTGTAGGCGAATTCAACCAATGGTAAGTGTTTTTCCAAACTTCCTTGGAACTCGAGAACACAGCACCTCAACATGTCCTCTAAGATTTGTATTACTCTTTCAGATTGTCCGTCAGTTTGCGAATGAAATGCCGTACTGAAACTCAACTTGGTTCCTAAAGCTTCTTGTAACTTCTTCTAAAACCTCGAGGTGAAACTCGGGTCTCGATCAAATACAATCGATAACGACACACCATGAAGCCTCACAATCTCAGAAACATACAAGTCGGCCAACTTTTCAAGGGAGTAGTCGGCACGCACCGGTATGAAGTGTGCTGACTTAGTGAGTCTATCAACAATAGCCTATACTGCATCTTTCTTTTTTGGGGTTAGAGGCAAACTGGTCATGAAGTCCATGGTGATACGATCCCATTTCCACTCGGGAATCATAATAGGTTGAAGTAAACCCGAAGGCACTTGATGTTCAGCCTTTACTTGTTGACACACTAGGCACTTGGATACGAACTCAAAAATGTCTCTTTTCATACCCGACCACTAATACATTTTCTTAAGGTCGTTGTACATTTTCACGCTACCCGGGTGAATTGACGAACAACCACTGTGTGCCTCTCACAAAATCTTCTGAATGAGCTCACTATCTTTGGGTACACAAACTCTATCTTTGAACATTATACACCCATCAGTACTAACACGAAAATCTGACTCAATCTCTGATTCACATTGAGTTCTCTTAGCTTGTAGTTTCTCGTCATCTTTCTGAGCTTCACAAATTTCATGAAGAAAAGTCAGTTTGGCTCTTAACTCTGCTATGATCGATCCATTACTAGATATAGTCAACTAAGTGTTCAAGACGTTCATAGCAAACAATGACTTTCTACTCAAAACTTCAGTGACTACATTCGCCTTTCCTGGATGGTAGTCAATGATCAACTCATAATCTTTTATTAGCTCTAACCATCTTCATTGCCTCAAATTCAATTCTTTCTGAGTCATTAAATACTTTAAACTCTTGTGATTGGTAAATACTCTACATTTCTCCCATACAAATGGTGTCACCAAATCTTTAGGGCGAACACTACATCTGCTAGCTCTAAGTCATGGGTTGTATAATTTCTCTCATGAGGTTTTAGCTGTCTCGAGGCATAGGCTATAACTTTGCCTTCATGCATGAGTACGCACCCCAAACCATTTAGGGAGGCGTCACTATAAATTACAAATTCTTTATCTGAATCTGCTTGCACTAAAATTGGGGCTTCGATCAACAAAGCCTTTAACTTCTCGAAGCTCTGTTGGCACTCTTCTGTCCATTCGAACTTGACATCTTTCTGCAGTAGCCTCGATATCAGTGTAGCTATCATGGAGAATCCATTTACAAATCGTCTATAGTATCCTACTAGCCCCAGAAAACTACGAACCTCTGTTACATTCCTTGGCGATTTCTATTCCACAATAGCTGAGGTCTTACTTGGGTCAACTCTGATCCCGTCACCCGACACAATATGTCCTAGAAACCCGACCTCTTTGAGGCAAAACTCACTCTTACTAAACTTGGCATAAAGTTGCTTATCCCTTAAGATTTGCAACATAGTTCTCATATGCTCCGCGTGCCATTCTTGTTCCGCGAATAGACCAAGATGTTATCAATAAAAATGACGACGAACCTATCCAAATATGGTTGGAAGATACGATTCATCAAGTCCATAAATACCGCTGGGGCATTTGTCAATCCAAAAGGCATAACAAGAAACTCATAATGCCCATATCTTGTCCGAAAAGTAGTCTTCGGTACATCATGTTCCTTGACTCTTAACTGGTAGTAGCTCGATCTTAAGTCTATCTTAGAGAACATAGTTGCTCCTCTCAATTGATCGAAGAGATCATTGATCCTCGGTAAAGGATACTTGTTCTTCACTGTCACATTGTTAAGCTATCTGTAGTCGATACATAACCTCATCAACCTGTCCTTCTTTTTCACAAAAAGTATTGGAGCACCCTATGGTGAATAACTCGGTCTAGCAAAACCTTTGTCTGTTAACTCTTGCAACTGCACTTTCAACTCCTTTAACTCGGTGGGGGCCATCCTATAAGGTGTAATCGAGATTGGTGTCGTACCAGGAGCCAACTCGATACCAAACTCAAGCTCCCTCTCTGGGGGTAACCTTGGTAACTTCTCTGGAAAAATGTCTATAAACTCACAAACCACTGATACTAACTCAATCTTCGACTCGGACACATGGGAATTCAGCACAAAAGCTAGATAAGCTTCATAACCTTTTCTCAAATATCTTTCAGCTGCTAAAGACGATACTATCATAGACAAGTTATCCGACTTATCTGGTCCAACTCGAAGAACATTTCCATCCTCACATCTTAACTGAATTACTTTTCTCCCACAGTCTACTACAACGCCATTGGAGGTCAACCAATCCATCCCAAGAATTACATCGAATTCATTAAATGGCAACAATATCAAGTTGGCCGGAAAATAATAGCCTCTAATCGCCAAAGGATAATTTCTACATACTCGGTCCACTAATACATGCTTGCCTAACGGGTTAGACACTTTTATTACAAACTTAGTGGACTCTACTAGCATGTTTATATGAGGTATTAATTCCATACATATGTAAGAGTGGATAGATCTCGGGTCAATTAAAGCGACAACAGTTATATCGTGAATAGAAAAGGTACCCGTGATCACGTTTGGAGACTTTGCCTCTTCTCGGGCTCGTATAGCATAGGTCCTTGCTGGCGCTTTGCCTTCAGATCTTATCGCGACCTCTCTTAGTGCACCTCTACTACTATTACCATTCCCAGAGTTCCTTTGAGGCCTACCCCTCAAGGGAGCACTGCTTGCTTTCACCTCTTGTTTTCTCTCTTTCTTGTCCATCTCAGGGCACTCGTGGATAAAGTGGTCAAGTAACCCACACTTGAAGCAGCCCCTCTCGCTTATTCGACATTTTCCCAAGTGACATCTTCCACATTGCAAACATTTCGGCCTATTTGGCCGAGCACTGCCAACACCTGCCACTGAGGTAGTTTGGACTTTAGATGCCATGTTCTGTCGATTCTTGTTTCTCTTCGAATATCCAACCGAAGTATTCGATTGGGTAGTAAACTCTTTTGACCTCTTGGAGGAGGACTAATGCGTCTTCCCCATCTGTCTTCTCTTTAAATCTCGCGACTCAATAGTCGCCTTCCTTCTCTCCTTCACCAGCTCTTCTGCTTTACATGCTCTCTCAATGAGCATCACAAATTCTCTTAGCTCTAAGATGCCCACAAACATTCGAATGTCTTCATTGAGGCCATCCTCAAACCTCTTACACATAGTAGCTTCAGTGGATACGCATTCTCGTGCATGCTTGCTGAGTTTTACAAACTCCCGCTCATACTCTGTCACAGTCTTATCACCTTGCTTCAACTCTAGAAATTTCTTTCTTTTTTGGTCCATAAACCTCTGGCTAATATACTTCTTTTGAAACTCTTCTTGGAAGAATTCCCAAGTCACTCTTTCTCTCGGTACTATAGACACGAGAGTGTTCCACCACTGATAAGCTGAGTCTCGTAGAAGTGACACGGCACACTTCACGCACTCTTGCATGCATGACAGCTCATCGAACACCCTCATGATATTTTCTAGCCAAAACTCCGCTCTCTTCAAGTCATCATCTACACTAGCCCGAAATTTCTCGGCCCCTTTCTTCTAGATCTCTTCTACCAGAGGCTTCTCTTGTCTGAACACATCTGCACCTTGTGGAGCCATCGGGGTGTATTGAGGAATCGAAGGAGGTGGGGGTGGTGGGGAGTTCGGGTTCGCACGAACGAACTCTGTATACCAAGTATCCATCATTCGGAGATAGGCTTCCCTAGCCCCTTCGCCTTGGCCCATACTTACGGGCTCACTCTCTATCGACGCGGTCCCTTCTGTGGGAGCTGGCGTATTACTTTCCACGTCATCCACCATAGTTATATCAGGATCCATTAATATAATAAACACAATTTATAATCGTCAGGAATCGTCACACTATCAATATGCATATACGTAGAATGTATAGCTAGACTCATACTCTGGCTAGTTTAGTCTTAAAATCAACTAAACCATGCTCTGATACCACTAAATGTAACACCCTTCGCCCATATTCGATGCCGGGACAGGTTCAAGGTGTTACCTTTCTTGACTCAACCAACTATACAAAACCGAGCCATAAAAAATTCAAACAATTTAAAAACTTCTACTTTCACATACAATCTATCTCATATACGGACTTACGAGGCCCAACTCATACATCTGGGGTGGTTAAGAACCCAACCAAGAACTCATGAAAAACTTAGAAAAGTTTCATGCACCAAGACTCCACATGCCCGTGTGGATATAGAACACACGGCCGTGTGCTAGGGACACGCCCATATCCCGAACTCGTGTCTGAAAACCTGGGCATTCTATCAAAACCACACGGCCGAAGTACACACCTGTGCCCTATAACCGTGTCCTTCACACAGCCGAGACACATAGCCGTGTCTCTTGCCCGTGTACTACTAGCATGCATACTGACTTTATGGCACGGCCTGGGCACACGCCCGTGTGGCTTGCCCATGTACTAAAATGACTTTAAAGTTTTAAATGCAGGGGACGCATGGCCACTACACACACCCATGGGCGTGAGCCGTGTGTCACACACGGCCTAGACACATGCCTGTGTGTCTTCCCCATGTGGACAAACTAGGCTATCTTCCAAGCAAATTTGTCACCCATTTTGCACAACCTACACAAGATCATTTTAATATACAAATTTCATCATAATGGACACCAATTCATCCGTAGAAAGAACATTGTATACATTCATCAAAGTGAATAATAGCCATTATTCCAAGCTTGATACAAAATGAAAGGCTTTGGACTTGAGCCAAAATACATAAATAATTCTCTTAATCCAACATCCTAGTCTAGCCGTATACATGCCACCTTCAAAAATATAAATCAAGCTATACCGAGTATTGTGGCTGATAGTGTGATTGATATCTCTAACTTTAAGGGATCCTTAAGCTGGCTTGGTGACACTGAAAGAAAAAGGAAAGGAAAGCGAGTAAGCATAAAGCTTAGTAAGTTGCATATAAATAACTATACAACAATCTCACCATTTACCATCATGCTTATAGCTAAAAGGTAAACATAACTTAACTTACTCATTATCATCTACTAGAGTCTCATTTTCTAAATTTAAGCTTGTTACTCATGCTTATCATATAGGTACCTGTAACACTCACAACATGATCATCCTTTCTTTATCAAAATTGAACTATAACTTTCACCATTGAATCGTTGGAATACTACTGGATATTCCATGAACCTTCAACATGGGATATATTGTTGATGCCATGTCCTAGACATGGTCTTACACTAGTTCTCATATATGCGTGCTAATGCATGTCCCAGGCGTGTCTTACACTAGCACAACTCCTAGCCGATGCGTATCCCAGACACGTCTTACACTGGCTATCTCTGTCAAGGCCGCTGTATGTCCCAGACATGTCTTACTCTAGCGCTTAACTCTGTGCCGATGCCATGTCCCAGACGTGGTCTTACACTGGCACACAAATCACCCAATGTCTTGGCACAAATATCTAGTTCATATCTTGAGGTTTCAACGAAATATTTCTACTATCTCAATATTACAAGGCATTCTCAATTTATAACTTAACAACTCATACAATATCAATTCAATGACAATATGAATAAAGGGATTAACAGTGTAGTTGTATTATTTACATACACCTTACCTCGGTTTACAAAAAGTACTTGACTAGTCGGCTTATTTAGATTGCTTGGCTTTTCCCCGGTCTAGGCTCGATTTTAGAAATTCTTGATCTATAATAATAATAATATACATCCATTTAGTCACTAAACACAATTAGGCATTCATAAATTCACAACTTTGGTAAAATGACCATTTTGCCCCTAGGCCTTGGCAAAATGACCATTTTACCCCTATGCCCGAAAATCGATTTTTATTGAATTTCCTCATATTTCAAGCCTAGCTAAACTCTTTTTAATACTATGACAATCCCAAATTCTCACTATATCACACACTAACCACCTATTTTGTAACTTATGCAAAATAGTCCTTTTAGGTGTTTTCATTTTAACACCTTTCACAAAAGTTGTTTATAACACAACTAGGACTCATATTCTTCCATAAAAATCCAGAATATATCACAAATAAATTCATGGAAAAATCCTAAACTCTTGACCATTTTGTAAGATATCACCCTCATTTGAAAGCTCATGCTTAAGGGTCTCAAAAAATATAAAATCCTTGAAGAAAGCTCATTAAAATCACTTACTTATGAGTGCTTTAAGTTGCTGAAGATTTTTGAGCTTTCAAACCTCTATTTTGGCTGATATTTTCGGTGATAGAGAAGAAAATGAGAAGGTGATATCATCTTTTTCTTATTTTATTCCTATTTTAGTCAAATTAACCACCAAACCCAACTAAACTTGGAATTTTTGACCAATTTGTCTCCCATGGCCAGTCAAGCACTCTAAAAAGGGTTTAATTTCCCTTTAAACACTCCAAATTTTTATTATCTAGCTATTAGACACATTTGGGTACCAAAATGCAACTTTTTCCTTTTATGCGATTTAGTCCTTTATCGCAATCGGGCTTGAAAACATTAAAATTAACTCACCAAATTTTTCATGCACTAATATAATAGTACCATAACCTCATAAAAATAATAAAAATAATTTTTCTATCTTCAGATTTGTGGTCCTAAGACCACTATTCCGACTAGGCCCTAAATCGGGTTGCTATAGAATTTCTCGGAAACACCTTTGAAAAACTCCTTCAGAACAACATTCTTCCCAGAATTATGAATTTATTATACTTATGCTCAAAAACAAGAAATTTTATAGTTATGCTACTTAAGTTTACATATTGCTCAAATTAATCTCAACAACTATTATGATAGCAAAATTTGACTAAATGCTTCCTTAACAAAGACATGTTAACCCTTACCAATTTGGTTTTATTTCCTTATTCAAGATTAAGCTACAATCATTAAGTTTAACTTATGCCTTCATATGTTGAATATAGCAATTTCTCTGCACTAATGTAGGTAGCATAGAAAACTTGAATCAATAGGTCTTTAAAAAGGTTGTAAAGTGGCTAGGCTAAGGGTAGGTAAAAGATAGATAAATTTAGGCTTAAAACCTTAGATTCAGCTTCAATCGGACCTTTGGAATAATTTCCCTCAACACACCAACTTAATTTGCTTTCACATGCTCTTTTGTACATCTATTTTCTTTCAAGTACATGTGCTCCTTTTTTTTTCAACACGAGCATTTTACTGTATGTACTACAATTTTTAGAGCATTTGATTCTTCTTTCAACTCCCCCAAACTTATTTTTAAAGGATACACTAAATAGTACTGAGTATAGTGTTTGGGACAATTTAAAGATAATTAAGAGAAAAGTGATGGTTAAATATTGCAAAAGTTCAAATAAAATTAGGCCGTATAGTCTCAAATTTGGGTTCTAGGGGATAAAGTTTCATTATGGTTCGCTTGAAAGGCTCAAACGGTCCCAAAAAAAGTTGTCTAAATCATTTTCAACATTCCATGCTTCCTAGGATTTTGCCTCAAGAAACTACTAAGTCAATTCCAAAGACTTAATCTTTCATGCACGTCTAATTTTCCTAAGGAACTAAAAATTTTATGGTACGATTTGCATGCTTTATTAAAAATAAATTTATATAATTATTAAGCTAACATAACAATTTATTTAAATAATAGAACTTTATTTATACTGAAGTTTAGCATACTTAACAAAATTTCAAATTATTGAACAAAATATATCCTAATCATAATTAAAAGAACTATTTATTCTGAGTGGAAATAATTTTAAATTTTTAGTCCCCCTACTTAAAATGAACAATGTTCTCATTGTTTAAAGTGAATAGATACTATACACCAAGTAGGATTCTAGAAAAGAGGAGGTGAGTCAATTGGACTGCTTAAGTACCAAGCTCTTTCTAAATCCAATCCTAGACATGTATATATCTATTGCCATACTTTACACTTTGCAACTCGTTTATTAATATTTTTCACCTTTTGTTTTATTATGCGAAAATAAAAATTCCTAATTAAACTTAATCCTAAGATAACTTAAAAAACGGAAATAAAATAAAGTCAAGATCCCCCCTTTTTATTTATTTACAGATTCTTTCGAATTCGACTCGTCTTTTGCTCCATCATCTTTTTTTTTGCATGAATCGCTTCGCTCCCTCTTCGATAGTGGACTCCATGGTACAAATATGAAATCTGGAAAGTCAGGAAAAAAAATAAACGGGTCATTGTATATTTTTGTAAAAGCACTTCTCATGGAGTCATCCCTTATTTTTGAATATTTCCAATAAGCTTGTTGCTGCCACTGCATATATTGCATTAAGTCCATCAATTTTGATAGCTCATCTCGAAGATCTAGACGAGGTGATTGGGTTTTGAACATTGAAGTTATGACATCAGGTTCAGCTTCTGGTTCCATTGGTTCTGCCTTATCAGGGATTTCAGATGATTGCATTGGTTCGATCTCTGTGGGATCTTCTTCTTCTTCTTCTTCTTCTTCGGGATCCTCACTTTCTTCAACTTGTTGCTATAGAACAGAGTCTCTAGCTATTCAATATAGGTCCCAATCTATGATTGTGCCCTGACTATATGTAACACCCCAAAAATCCTGAAACCTAAAAATCCCGAAATCCCGAATTTTCTTTTTTTTTTCGATTCTAATAAAAAAAAGTGCTAGGTATTTTCGGTTAAGTAGGTGATAGTAGGTCTTGGCTAAGGTTTAAGTTCGAACTTAGGGGAAAAGAAAATTATGCGTTAATAATTAAAAGAACCTTATTGGCAAGTAGTTGGGCTTTTAAATAAAAATAGGGAAAATGGCATAAAAAAGCCTTGTGGAGGAGTGGCTAAGTGACGCCACTTAGAGTGTAGAGAGGTGGTGTTAGTGGCTAGCAAGGAGATTCAAGGTTCAAATCCTAGCTTAGTATTTTTAGAAGTTTAATTTTTGCCTTCTAGAAGGTTGGAAGTGGCATGAAGATGGACTCCAAGAGGTGTGTTCAGAAGAGAAAATTTAGGGAATGAATTGGGGAGTTATCAGGGAGAAAAACTAGGAGATGAGAAGGGGGAAGTGATGGAACAGAATGAGGAATTGAGAGTCAGGAAATTCGGCTATAGGGGCTATAAATAGGTGCCGAATGCAAGGTTGCCAAGCTAATGGCGAAATCTCTCTCACTTTGTTGTCAGAAACCCTTTTCTCTTCAAGATCCAAAAAGCCGAAAACATTTGCTTCTTTCTTTCTTTTCTTGTGCTGATTTTCTATTCTTCTTCTACTATTCTTCTTTAATCTATGCCAAATAAACCTTATTCACCATACTAAGCTTGAAAGCCGAATACTCTTTGGCCGAATACCCTTGGTGTAATTACTACTCCTTCTACTTCGGTCAAATCTAGTGTAAGTGTTGTTCTCCCAATCAGTTTTGCTAAGAATCTATTATTGTAACACCCCAAATCTGGCCCAGATGTTATGGCCGAATCTGGTGTGTCACATTGAAGTGTTTTAGTGAAAACCATGTTTTCATTGAAAACCCTTCTTAAAATAAAAGAAACCTTAATTAACTTAAAAAAAACACCTTTCAGTTGCAAAAATCTTGTTTGAAACATTTGATTTAAGAAAACTTATCATTTAAAAATTTAATTGCGGAAACATAGAAAACATACTATAATTTAGGAAACCCATGTTCAACTTCTTGTAAATTACAATGGAAAAAATAATAATAGTTCAAGTAATAATAACATAACAAAAACCTTATTACAATCTGATCTGAAACATACTTAATTAAATAAAAACTTATATGCTTAAAAAAAAACAAGTCCAAATTATCTTGCTAGCTGGCCACCTAGAGTCCCTCCAAACATCGAACCTTCTAATGAGCATCACTTGAAAATAAAATAAAAGAGGGGGTGAGTTTTCGCAAACTCAGTGTGTACAACCCTCGAAGAAAACAAGCATTAAAAAAAAACATCATTCATCATTTATGCAATGCAATCCCATCCAAATTATCCATTCGCTACACACCAGCTCCGTCCCCCGTCACACCATGTGGGGATATAAATATCGACCCACCCGACCCAGACACCATGGTAGCCCGGTTGCAGAGCTACCTTCATTTACATATTGGGCTTTAAATTCCGTCGGTGAATCCATGATTGTCAAACAACCATGCGATCCTTATATACTTCCTCCGTTCCATAATTCCCAACCCATATGCAACCTAAGCAGAATATCATATGTATGCATGTCACATCCATGAAACCTACATTCAACACCTGGGGGTATTTTGGTCATTTTTGCCATTAGAGACATTTCGGTAATTTTCCCTTAATTATGATTTGCACTTATCTTGGCCCGTTAACAAGTCCCGTGAGCTAAGATGAATGAATACTATGCAACAGGTAGAATTCTAGAGAAGAGGAGGTGGGTCATTAAGACAGCTTAAGTATCAAGCTCTCCCTAGATCCAATCCCAGACATGCATATAACCGTTGCCACACCTTAACCCTTTGACTTGTCCACAGTCGCAATATATTAACTAAGTCTTATGTGGATATCATATACTAGGCCCCAAATCCCTTACAAAGCCCAAGCAAATTCACATACCTGTATCTAGCCCATTAATCCTAATCATATTCATATGGCCCATTAGGCCCAAATCATCTGTATATGGCCCATTAGGCCCAAATCACATTTATATGGCCCGTTAGGCCCATTCACATTCATATCCATGCTCACATACTTTCTATCACATAGCATCAATACTGAGTTTTGGCCTATTATGGGTCCAACAGCCCATTGGGCCCATTTAGCCCATTTTGATCCATATGGCCAAATCACAACCCAAGTCCACGAAATCGCCTGTGGGCCTTAGGCAACCTATCGATTTCCCTGGGCCTCAGGCAACCTATCGATTTCCCTCTTACGAGTGTTCGTGCACTCGCAAGACTACCATAGCCAAACTTTTAACTTTTCAGCATTTCAGCTTTTTGGCTTTTCAGCTTTTCGAATTTTGCCGAATCATTGTGTGTGTGCAGTATATGTACACACCTAGTAAGCAAGCGTGATGCAATCTCCTTAGCCCAAACCTACAATCCATATCACCCTTCAATTAATCGCATGCTTAATACTTATTTACTCAAAAATCGAAACCTCACCTTAACCTTACCTTGAGCCCAATCCTTAGTCGCTTTTTCCTTGATCACGTATTTCCTAGATTTGCACAAATCTTAACTATTAAAACCCAAATAATAGGTGACTCGTATCCAACACAAGTCTCCTTACCATAACTATGACCATTCGGTCACCTTAGCCAATGGGAGAAGAATACTTACCAAAACCGTAACACCTTAAGGAGCAATTCGGCAGAGAGCTAAAAACCAAGATCTGATACTAATTCCCTACCAAAGTTGATAAGAAAGAGTGAGGGACAATAATCAATACTAAACAAAGAAAACCGATTGAAAGAGCAACACTTACACTGGATTCGGTCAAAAAGTATTCGGCCCTTAGAAGATTCGGTTTTTTGGCTTTTCAAAATAAGTATGGTGAATAAGGTTTATTTGGTACAGATTAAAGAAGAAGAGTAGTAGAAAAAATCAGCAAAGAAGATTGTGTAGAGGAGAATAAAAATCGGCAGAAAGAAAAGAAAGTAAAATAGAGGGTTTTCGGCTTTTTGGATCTTGAAGAGAAAAGGGTTTCTGGCACAAAGTGAAGGGAAATTCATCATTAGCTTTTCAACCCTCTCATTCGGCACCTATTTATAGCCCTATAGCCGAATTCTTCAACCCCAAGTTCCCAATTAGGCTCCACTTACTCCTCACTTCTCATCTCCTCGTTTTTCTCCCTGATAACCCCTTGATCTTTTCCTTAATTTGCTCTTTTGAACACTCCCCTTGGAGTCCATCTTCACGCCACTTCCATCCTTCTAGAAGGCCAAAACTGAACTCTAAAAATACTAAGCTAGGATTCGAACCTTGGACCCCCTTGCTAGCTACTAACGACACCTCACTACACCTTATGTGGCGTCACTTAGCCACTCCACCACAGGCTCTTTTTGTATCAATTGTTTCTTCATATATTTAAAAGCCCACCTACTTGTCAGCCTTGATTCTTTTAATAATTAAATTATAATTTCT
The DNA here is from genome assembly GCA_025698465.1 of Gossypium longicalyx. Taxonomy (NCBI): domain Eukaryota; kingdom Viridiplantae; phylum Streptophyta; class Magnoliopsida; order Malvales; family Malvaceae; genus Gossypium; species Gossypium longicalyx. The sequence goes on along the minus strand of CM046996.1, from coordinate 42,657,192 downwards.
TCTACCCTTTAATTCGAACTAAACCTTAGCTAAGACCTATTAAAATTATCGCTTGGATAAGAATATTAAACATAATTTTTATCACAATCGAAAATAAAGAAAATTTGGAATTTTAGGATTTTTGGATTTCAGGATTTTTTTAGGGCGTTACAATTATGCTGTTCTTTCCTCACTCTTTCTAATCAACTATGGTAGGGATTTAGTATCAGATCTCGGATCTTAGCTCTCTGCCAAAATTGTTCCTAGGTGTTTTTGCAGTTTTGGTAAGTATTCCTCTCTTGTTGGCTAAGGTTGGCCGAATGGTGTTAAGTGAGATAAGGGGGCGAATTATGTTGGATGCGAGTCCCCTAGTATTTGGTTTTAATGAGTAAGATTAATGCAGATCTAGGGAATACGTGGTCAAGGAAAAGCTATTAGGGATTGGTGTTCAAGGTAAGGTTAAGGTGATGTTTCGGTTTTGGGTAAAATATGTATTAAGCATACGATTAATTGAAAAGAGATATCATTTGTAAGTTTGTGACTAAGGGAAATCGTAGCATGCTCTATTACATGGTGTGTACATACACTGCACACACAAGTAGATCGATAAAAGCCGAAATGCCAAAATATCGAAAAGCTGAAATGCCGAAAAGCCGAAGGTTGGGCTATGGTAGTCTTACGAGTGGGCGAACACTCGTGAGGAGGAAATCGATAGGTTGTCTGAGGCCCATGGGCGATTCCATGGACTTGGGTTGTGATTTGGCCAACCAGGCCAGAATTAGCTTAATGGGCAGATCGGCAAAAGCCGAAATGCCAAAATATCGAAAAGCTGAAATGCCGAAAAGCCAAAGGTTGGGCTACGGTAGTCTTGCGAGTGTGTGAACACTCATGAGGAGGAAATCGATAGGTTGTCTGAGGCCCATGGGCGATTCCATGGACTTGGGTTGTGATTTGGCCAACCGGGCCAGAATTAGCTTAATGGGCCTGATGGGCTGTTGGGCCCATAATAGGCAAAAATTGATATTTGATGCTATGTGATAGAGAATTCGTATGTGGGCATGTATATAAATGTGATTTGGGCCTAATGGGCCATATAAATGTGATTTGGGCCTAATGGGCCATATGAACATGATTGGGCCTAGTGGGCAATATACAGGTATGTGAATTTGACTGGGCTTTGTAAGGGGTTTTGGGCCTATTATATTATGACTACATAAAACTTAATTAATTTTTTGCGACCGTGGACAAGTCAAAGGGTTAAGGTGTGGCAACATGTATATGCATGTCTAGGATTGGATCTAGGGAGAGCTTAGTACTTAAGGGGTCTTAATGACTCACCTCCTATTATCTGGAATCCTACCTGGTACACAGTATTCGTTCATCTTAGCTCACGATATTTGTTAACGGGCCAAGGTAAATGAAAACCGTAACGAAAGGGAAAATTATCGAAATGCCCCTAAGGGCAAAAATGACCAAAATACCCTTAGGTGTTGAAGGTAAGTTTTATGAATGTGACATGCATACATATGATATTCTACTTAGGTTGCATATGGGTTGGGAATTTTGGAACGGAGGAAGTATACCATGGATCCACCGAAGGCTTTTTAAGCCTATTATATGATTAGTAGCTTGCTGCAATGAAGGTAGTTCCGCAACTGGGCTACCATTGAAGTGTATCGGTTGGGTGGGTCGATATTTATATCCCTACATGAAGTGTACCGGGGGATGGAGTTGAAGTGTAGCGGATGGATTATTGAGGTGGGTTACATTGCACTGCATTGCATGTGTGATTTTATGATGATTGATGAATGCTTGCTGCTTGACGAGGGTGTACACACTGAGTTTGCGAAAACTCACCCCCTCTTTTATTTTTCTCAGGTAATGCTCAATAGGAGGTTCGAGGTCTAGAAGGACTCTGGGTGGCCAGCTAGAAAGACAACTTGGACTTGGTTGTTTTAAAAGCATTTAGTTCCTGATTTATTAAGTGATTTTAGACTAGATTGTAATAAGGCCTCCCTTTTTTTTTTATTATTTGGATTATTATTCTTATGCATTGTAATTGCAAGAAGTTGAACAGGGATTTTCTAAACCATAGTTTTTATATACTATGTTTCTACAGCCAAACTTTTAATTAATAAAATTTTTTTAGATCAAATGTTTTAAACAAAGCTTTCGCACCTGAAAAGAGTGTTTTAATAAGTTAACTAAGGTTTCATATCTTAAGGAAGGATTTTCAATGAAAACAAGGTTTTCGTTAAAACACTTCTATGTGATGCGCCAGATTCGACCATATCGTCTTGGCCGAGTTTAGAGTGTTACATTTAGTGGTATCAGAGCCCAGGTTATAAAACCCGGGCTGTGAAGTGAGCCTTATTATTATTTGGTTTCTTTTTCTATTTTACTAAATATATATATTTTGGATCACAATGTTTTGGAAAAAGGGAAAACTTGCTAAGCGGTACACCAAGCCTCCAGCGTCGAACCAAGCAAGTTATTCTATTCTTAAGCTTATTTAAATTGTTATACAGTAGATAGATAGAGGGCTATTTTAGATGATTTTGTTAGAATGGAACTGGAGCCCGTAGGATCTGGAAACTGTAGAGGATTTTCGAAAACAATCTTCTCTTTAAATATTTCCAAAAAAGATCGGTTTAATTATTAAACTAAATAAAACTTCATAAAAATTTCTAATCCAGATAATACGCTAATCGACGATGAGTGCTAGAAGAGGTGCAAGAGGTCGTGGCCGAGGCCGCGCGAGTGTTAAGGCTGAATCATCGGCATCGGGCCATATGCCCGATGTTAGAGTAGAAGAGGCTCCGGCCTCACTTGTGGCTGGGAATGGACCGTATGATCGGGCCACGGGAGAAGATGCATTGTCGCAGGCGATGCTAAGGATTCTGGAAAGGGTCACTGGGCCCAATAATTGCACTGGAAATCGGGGGTCCATTTCAGAGCGACTTCGTTCGAATGGGGCTGAGATCTTTAAGGGCGTGGATGGCGTGGCTCCTAACGTGGCAGAATATTGGTTGGAGGCCACTGAAAGGATAATGGAGGATTTAGACTGCTCACCTGAACAAAAGCTGAAAGGGGTAGTGTCACTGCTTAGGGAAGAAGCCTACCAGTGGTGGTTGACGGTGAAAGAGGACACCCAACCGGAGTGGGTCACTTGGGAGTTTTTGAAAGCTACATTCTAAGGGAAGTATGTAGGTGCAAGCTATGTAGATGCTAGAAGGAAGGAGTTCCTGAGCTTAACCCAAGGAAACAAATCAGTGGTGGAGTATGAAGCGGAGTTTCTACGCCTTAGTAGGTATGTAAGAGTAATGGTGGCAACAGAATATGAGCATTGCGTTAGGTTTGACGATGGACTTAGAGATAGCCTTAGGGTATTGATAGCTCCACAAAAGCAGCGAGTTTTCTTGGAGTTGGTGGAGAAAGAAAAGATAGCGGAGGAGGTAAAGTGCACTGAGTGCCTAAATCGGGAAAAAGAAAGGGGTGAGAATAAAAGGGAGGCTGAGACTCTTGGTGTTGGACAGAGGCCTAGGGCTAGGGCTAGAGTTAATGGGCTAGTTAGAGCAGAGCCCCCTACTGTTAACCTAGGGGTGCCACCTTGTGCTGATTATGGGAAAGGTCATTTAGGCGAGTGTTGGAAGAGGACGGGAGCTTGTCTAGCTTGTGGATTCATGGAGCATAGGATCAAGAATTGCCCTAGAATGCCAGCTCAAGTACCAGTTGTGGGTCGAAGTGGTGTCTAGCCACCAAGGGGCGGAAACGGTTTGGGTCAAGGAGCCCTGGAAAGAGGTGCTGATAGTACCAAGGCAAGGCATCCAGCTTTAGTCTATATAGCACGCCGCAGAGGGGATGAAGACGCTCCAAATACGAATATTGGTACATGTTTTATCCATATTGTGTTATTTATCTATTTTGAAAATAGAAATAGAGTGCGCAGTAGAAGCCTAGTGGTGTAATCTAGGTGGTGTGACTATTGGGTAGTTGGAAATTTTGAGGATGAAATTTCTCTTAGGGGGCAGAGTTGTAACGTCCCAAAAATCCCGAAACCTAAAAATCTCGAAATCCTAAATTTTTTTTTTGGTTCTAATGAAAAAATGTGCTAGGTATTTTCGGTTAAGTAGGTGATTGTAGGTCTTGGCTAAGGTTTAAGTTCGAACTTAGGGGAAAAGAAAATTATGCGTTAATAATTAAAAGGACCTTATTGGCAAGTAGTTGGGCTTTTAAATAAAGATAGGGAAAATGACATAAAAAAGCCTTGTGGAGGAGTGGCTAAGTGACGCCACTTAGAGTGTAGGGAGGTGGTGTTAGTGGCTAGCAAGGAGATTCAAGGTTCAAATCCTAGCTTAGTATTTTTAGAAGTTTAATTTTTGCCTTCTAGAAGGTTGGAAGTGGCATGAAGATGGACTCCAAGGGGTGTGTTCAGAAGAGAAAATTTAGGGAATGAATTGGGGAGTTATCCGGGAGAAAAACGAGGAGATAAGAAGGGGGAAGTGATGGAGCAGAATGAGGAATTGAGGGTCAGGAAATTCAGCTATAGGGGCTATAAATAGGTTCCGAATGCAAGGTTGCCAAGCTAATGCCGAAATCTCTCTCACTTTGTTATCAGAAACCCTTTTCTCTTCAAGATCCAAAAAGCCGAAAACATTTGCTTCTTTCTTTCTTTTCTTGTGCCGATTTTCTATTCTTCTTCTACTATTCTTCTTTAATCTATGCAAAATAAACCTTATTCACCATACTAAGCTTGAAAGCGAAATACTCTTTGGCCGAATACCCTTGGTGCAATTACTACTCCTTCTACTTCGGTCAAATCTAGTGTAAGTGTTATTCTCTCAATCGGTTTTGCTAAGAATCTATTATGCTGTTCTTTCCTCACTCTTTCTAATCAACTATGGTAGGGATTTAGTATCGGATCTCGAATCTTAGCTCTCTGCCAAAATTGTTCCTAGGTGTTTTGTAGTTTTGGTAAGTATTCCTCTCTTGTTGGCTAAGGTTGGCCGAATGGTCTTAAGTGAAATAAGGGGGAGAATTATGTTGGATGTGAGTCCCCTAGTATTTGGTTTTAATGAGTAAGATTAATACAGATCTAGGGAGTACGTGATCAAGGAAAAGCTATTAGGGGTTGGTGTTCAAGGTAAGGTTAATGTGAGGTTTTGGTTTTGGGTAAAATATGTATTAAGCATACGATTAATTGAAGAGTGATATCATTTGTAGGTTTGTGACTAAGGGAAATCGCAGCATGCTCTATTACTAGGTGTGTACATACACTACACACACAAGCAGATCAGCAAAAGCCGAAATGCCGAAATGCCGAAAAGCTGAAATGCTGAAAAGCTGAAGGTTGGGCTACGGTAGTCTTGCAAGTGCGCGAACACTCGTGAGGAGGAAACCGATAGGTTGTCTGAGGCCCATGGGCAATTCAATGGACTTTGGTTGTGATTTGGCCAACCGGGCCAGAATATGCTTAATGGGCCTGATGGGCTATTGGGCCCATAATAGGTAAAAATTGATATTTGATGCTATGTGATGTAGAATTCGTATGTGAGCATGTATATAAATGTGATTTGGGCCTAATGGGCCATATAAATTTTATTTAGGCCTAATGGGCCATATAAATGTGATTTGGGCCAAATGGGCATATAAATGTGATTTGGGCCTAATGGGCAATATAAATGAGATTTGGGCCTAATTGGCCATATACAGGTGATTTGGGCCTAATGGGCCATATGAACATGATTGGGCCTAGTGGGCAATACACAGGTATGTGAATTTGACTGGGCTTTGTAAGGGGTTTTGGGCCTAGTATATGATGACTACATAAAACTTAATTAATTTATTGCGACTGTGGACAAGTCAAAGGGTTAAGGTGTGGCAACGGGTATATGCATTTCTAGGATTGGATCTAGGGAGAGCTTGGTACTTAAGCGGTCTTAATGACTCACCTCCTCTTCTATGGAATCTACTTGGTGCATAGTATTCGTTCGTCTTAGCTCACAGGATTTGTTAACGGGCCAAGGTAAGTGAAAACCATAAAGAAAGGGAAAATTACCGAAATGCCCCTAAGGGTGAAAATGACCAAAATACCCCTAGGTGTTGAAGGTAAGTTTTATGGATGTGACATGCATACATATGATATTCTACTTAGGTTGCATATGGGTTGGGAATTTTGGAACGGAAGAAGTATATGAGGATCGCATGGTCGCTTGACGATCCACCGAAGGCTTTTTAAGCCTATTATATGATTAGCAGCTTGCTGCAATGTAGGTAGTTCCACAACCGGGCTACTATTGAAGTGTATCGGTTGGGTGGGTCGATATTTATATGCCTACATGAAGTGTACCGGGGGATGGAGCTGAAGTGTAGCGGATGGATTATTGGGGTGGGTTGCATTGCACTGCATTGCATGTTTGATTTTATGATGATTAATGAATACTTGCTGGTCGACGAGGGTGTACACACTGAGTATGAAAAAACTCACACCCTCTTTTATTTTTCTCAGGTAATGCTCAATAGGAGTTTCGAGGTTTGGAGGGACTCTGGTGACCAGCTAGCAAGACAACTTGGACTTGGTTGTTTTAAAAGCATTTAGTTCCTGATTTATTAAGTGATTTTAGACTGGATTGTAATAAGGCCTCCCCTTTTTGTTATTATTTGGATTATTATTCTTATGCATTGTAATTGTGAGAAGTTGAACAGGGATTTTCTAAACCATAGTTTTTATATACTACGTTTCCGCAACCAAACTTTTAATTGATAAACTTTTTTAAATCAAATGTTTTAAACAAAGCTTTCGCACCTGAAAAGAGTGTTTTCATAAGTTAACTAAGGTTTCATATCTTAAGGAAGGGTTTTTAATGAAAACAAGGTTTTCACTAAAACACTTCAACGTGATGCGCCAGATTCGGCCATAACGTCTTGGTCGGGTTTAGGGTGTTACACTATAACATATCTTCTTTACGTTTGCAAGAATTTTAGCTTTCAAGAACAAAATTGTTATCGTAAAAGGGAAGTAAGCTGGGCCAAAACATCTAGTAGCGCAATTTCGCATCTCTCTCGAAATGCACATCAATGGTCTTTCCAATTAAAATCAAGTATAATTAGACCATTTGGTCTAATGAAATCATAGTTTCATATGAACTAGGCATGAGGCTGAATCGAATGAAATAGAACCATACCTTCGCAAGTGGTGTCCGATATTCTCTTCGACAAGTGTGAATTCCTTGTTTTGACACAGTCCACTTGGAATTTGGAACTATAAGTTCATCAAGAATTTCTTGCAAATTTTCAGGCTCAATATCACTCATCAAGGAAGAATATATGTCATTTTCAAAATCAGGTAATTGAAAGATTTCATTAATAGCATTTGAGGTTATTGGTACCTTGATTCCGGGGACAGATACTTTCGTTAACTCACTTGATGTTAAATTCACATAAAATTCACGAACTAACTCCTCATCCACACTAGGTCTTTTCTCACAAAACAACTCCCAATTGAAAGTTTCAGCAACTTGACAAATGCACGCCATGAAATCAATATAGTTGCTTTCTTTCAATGTGAAGCCTTTCTCTGGATGTATCTGTTGATTCTTGAAAATACTTTCGTATCTCACTTTGGCTTCTTCATAGTGGAATTTGTTTCGTGATTCATCAATTTGGATAGAGGCACGAGTTCTCTTGCGAGGCATGATTAACATGAACATAAGATGGAAACAAATATTTTCTTAAAAATTTAATTAGTATAAAATATTAATAATTCAATAAATTGAAAAATTAAATGATTAAATAAAATTAAAAATTTAAGATAAAAATTTTTCTTACCACCTTTTTATAAAAATTAAGAACTCCTAAATTATTATGAATCAAAAGATGGAAAATTAAAAGAAGTTGGAGGGTTTTCGGCTAAAGGGGTTGGTTTGGTGCAAGGTCGGTGTGCCGTTCGGGTGCGCGAGGCAGCAGCGCACAGCAAGGGTTGGATGCAAGCAGCAAAGCGCGCGGGCTAGGCTGGATGTGCGAGCAGCATGCAGATCCTCGTCGAGCAAGCCTAGCGTGAGAGTGCGTAGAAGCTAGGCGTAGGTGCGGGATGAAGGCCTGGGTAGCTGGAGCTAGAGCGGCACAAGGCACGCAATGCAGTGGGCGATGGGGCAGGTGTGCGCGTGGTGGGCGTGCGGCGTGCCATGGAGCTGGGCTGCTAGCTAAATGGCTGCTAGGTAGCTAGGCAGAGTTGGCTAGCAGGCTATGTCACTTAGGGATTTTGGTGTTTGGAAGGAATGATATATGAATGAAAAAAATAAGCATAGATGGGTGGATTTTATTGTAAGAGGAGTAGGAATTAGAGTAGAATTCTTAGAGAAATTTAATAATTAAAAATTCTAAGTTCTAATTCTACTCAAAGTAAATAACAATTAATAATTAATATAATGCATATTAAATTATTATTTGCTATTAATTTATTAAGATAAAAACTTATCAAATAAAATATGATTAAATTAAAACTAATTCTAACTCTATGTAAAGTTGATAATAATTAATATATATTAAAATAGATATAATTATATATTAATAATTATCGTCTTTTTTTATTAAACTAAAAACATTTATTCTAGAAGCCTTTTGAAGATATTTACAAAAAAGAGGCATCTAGTTTTTAATATTTACAAAAAGAACAACCACATTTTGAAAATTATTTAATTATCTAGACTTAAACAAAATCTGAAATTGAGTTCGTAACACCCCTAATCCTTATCCATCGTCGGATTAGGGTCAAGAGGCATTAACGGACATATGGGAAGATTTCATAATCATTTCACAGTCAGCAGTCATGCATTTTCATATCATATTCAAATATCAACAATAAGTCCCTTTCTTAGGTGAATGAGACCTCAAACATGCTTTAGAAAGTGGTCGGGACTAAACCGAGCAGATACAAAATTTTTCAAAACTTAAACATTTTTCCAAGTTACAAAGGTCACACGCCCATGTGAATAGGTCGGGTGCCTCACACGACATTAGACACTCCCATGTGTCTAGGCCATGGAAAAATAGGGCATACATACTAACTTGTCCACACGGCCACATGACAAGCCCATGTGCCAGGCCGTGTGAAACTTAGGGACGCTACTGACTTAGCCACATGGCCAGTCACACGCCTGTGTGTCTAGCCCGTGCTTGAAACTGACTTGGCCACATGGCCTAGCACAAGCCCGTGTGTGTGCGACCGCGTGGCCTGCTCAGGCTCATTTCGAAATGGCCCTCGAACAACACGGCTGAGATACATGCCCATGTCCCTGCCCTTGTAGGCAAAAATAGGCCATTTACAAGGCCAACATGCCACCCATTAAGGGTCCTCCCTACAAGCAACAAATAGGTAACAATTGCATTTCAAATTCAACCAATTTCATGTTTATATCCAAACCAAAAACATACCAAATCATAAGCTAAAGTCATACCAAAACATATGATTCATAATCTCAATTTACTTCATTCATTCACATGCCAAAATCTTACCAAATTCCAAAATAGGTACATACCACAACTTACCAAAATGACCAATTCTATTAGCCATTCATGAACACATTATATTGACCATATTGCATCACATAGCTTATACTCAAAAGTCATTTATAAACACAACCAAAACCAAGCCATATCACATGGCTATATATACACATTACCAAATATATTCAAATACTTCTAGCCTATACATGCCATATTCCAAAATTCACATTTTCAAAAGGTACCAAAATAGAGTTTGATAGTGTGGTGATGATCCTAGATGATCCCTGAGCTCCCGGTAACTTCGATAATCTATAAAACTATTGAAAACACACACAAAATAAGCTTTCAAAAGCTTAGTAAGCTATATACAAATAAACTTATCACATATCACAATTATAAACTATTTCATTCATATGAATCATGACATAACTCAATAGCAAGTTCATATTTCTCAATTAGCTCTAATTTTCATAGCCATTTACTAGTAAATACTTCACATTTCCATGTATCTCACATATCAATGGATCATATTTATACTCACCTTTTATTACCAAATTCCATATACAGTTCATACATACCTGAAGCAAACATACATTCATATATTTATCCATTTCTCGGAGTGCCCGTTGAATCATACAGAATCAAATAGGATACGCGGATAACTCGAAAAGATCATACAATTCCAACGTCCTAGACGTGGTCTTACATGTAATCAAATATTGATGCCACTATCCCAGACAGGGTCTTACACGAAATCAAATACGATGCCAATGTCTTAGACATGGTCTTACATGAAATCTCAAATCGATGCCAACGTCCCAGAGGGGGTCTTACACGAAATCACATATCGAAAATCCTATGTCATGACATATGTATCCTAACTATTCCTTTGGTTCATACGGGGCTTTTCAAACGTTGTCACATTATCAAAACTTTCTCGGATTTCTCATATTCAACTAGTATAGCCATTCATCATTGTTCAATAGCATATAAACAAGAATAATTCAATTCAAAACACATTTATTTGTATATTGACTTACCTTATATGGATTCGAATGAATGGAATCGACTATTCGACGACTTTCGACTTTCCCCGGTCTAATTCCGTTTTCTTTGATTCTTGATCTAAACACATTCAAAATTGGCTTATTCAATCATACATTCATTCAAATCAATCCATAAACACGTATTTAAGGCATTTTACAAATTAGCCCTCACATTTTCACATTTAAACACTTTAGTCCCTATTTCATAAAATCACAAAATACACAATTTCTATATATACATGCGTGGCCGAATATTCCTCTAGCCAATATAATCCCATATATTTCATTTATTCACATTGTAGTCCCTAAAATTTTCATTTTCACAAATTAGTCCAAAATATTCAAATTCATCAAAAATTCAAAGACACAACATATCAACCCAACACATATCTTTCATTTTCCATCAACTAACATAATAAAGTTCACAATTTCATCAATGGCATAATTCAAATTCATCATCAAAATAAGAAATTTAGGCATGGGCTTGATAGAACACAAAGCAACAACATCAAAAACACAAAAATTATCGAAAACTGATAAAAAACACATACCTGATTGATCTTCAAAGTGCCGAATGCTTAAAACCTAAAATGGTTTTCTTTCCTCTTCAATATTCGGCTACACAAAGTGCTTTTGCATGCTTTCATTTAATTAATAACCATTATTAATTGTTTTACTATTTTATCCATGGCATATATCATTCAAAATTCATTATCTTATGTCCATCTAAGTCATTTCATGAATTCAATGGTATATTTGCATCATAAGGACCTCACATATATAAAGACAAATCAATTCGACACTTTAACAAATAGAACACATCTTTTGCATTTTTTGCGATTAGATCATTTTGTCAAACTGAGCACATAAACGATCAAATTTTCATACGAAACTTTCACAGATATCAATTCACATATAATAAACACGGAAAATAATATTAAAATATTTTTTAACTTGGATTTGTAGTCCCAAAACCACTATTCCGACTAGGGTCTAAATCGGGCTGTTGCAGAGTTGCAATTTAAAACTAGGATCAAAATTGACCCTTTTATTTGAAACTAAAAATTTATTTTGCAATTTAGGGGATAATTTCTTGGAAGATTATGTTAAAATCAATTCCCAAGAAAGATTGGAGGGGTCACAAACGGTCCTGCTTAAGTTCCAATCTCCTAGACAGAATTTATTTAAACATACTAATCCCAAAAATATTCCCTAAAACATGTATTTAAAAAGAAAAAAAAGGGAAATTAAATATATGATAAAATGAACGAGATTTGATCCCGTTCAATTTTATCCTCCAAGTAATGTTTCAAGCGCTGAGCATTGACTCAGAAAATACCTCCCTTACCTTGAAGGTCGACAACTCCATACGGATAATGTAACACCCTTAACCCGTATCTGTCACCAGAATAGGGTTACAAGGCATTACCAGATAACACACCTCATTCACATACATTTTTACATTCATACTCAAAATCCATTCAAAGCATTTACAATGTCCCTTGTAAGGCTCTACGAGACCTTAAAATATGCTTAAAAGTGGTTCTGGACTAAACTGATAACATTTGCAAACTTTAGGAAACTTAAAAATTTTTTCAAACATATAAGGGTCACACCCTCGTGTGAAGAGGCCGTGTGCCTCACACAGTTACCAAACAGGCCTGTGTCACATGCTGTGTGAAAACAGGGCATACATACTAACTTATACCATACGGTCGAGGACACGCCCGTGTGCCATGACTGTGGGAAAATTAGAGGGGTTACTGACTTGTGCCACACGGCCAGCCACACACCAATGTGCTAGCTCGTGTATCACACACGGCCAGTAGACACGCCTATGTGTCTAGGCCGTGCCAAACCTGTAGGGTATACTGACTTTAATTCGAAAGGGTAACCCAGGGGATACACGGCCGTGCAGCATGACCGTGTGTCACACACGGCTGAGGTGACACTGCCAGTAGACACGCCCATGTGTCTGGGTCGTGCCAAACCTGTAGGGTATACTGACTTTAATTTGAAAGGGTACCCAGGGGACACAAAGCCGTGCAGCATGACCTTGTGTCACACACAGCTGAGACACATGCCCGTGTCTCTGCCAATGTGGACAAAAATAGGCTATTTGTAAAGCCAAATTGCCACCCTTTTTCTCATGCACATAAAAAAACCAAATAATACCATTTCAATGTATATATAGGCAATCAAAACATGCCAATTCATACACATATTATGCCATCTAACCTTAACCATTTCAACTACTCAATTCCATATTCAAAACATAACAAAACATTATGCAAAAATCACCAAATTCACATAACTTCTAAATGTATTTTCATCACCTTAGCATCAAATAAATCATGCCTCTCAAACATATCAATTCATCATATATAAACCATACCATAATATATCATTCCTCAAACATTTATAACTAACCAAATGAGTAACCATTTAGACATATCAATAACCATGGCAAACAATGCCAAAACACAAGACATTATATACATCATATATAACACTTATCCAAAACATAATTTTAAGCCAACTTAAATGGCCATATACATACCAACATTTCCAACAAAAGCAAGCCCAATATCATGGCTATATCAAACCATAAAACATGTCATCAACTTACTAGCCTATACATGCCATATACCAAATTTACAAGCATCCAAAAATACTAACAAGTAGTCGATAGTGTGATGATGGTTCCCGATGATCCCTGATGTCTGAGTTAGTTTTGATTCTCTATAAAACATAAACAAATAACACATAGTAAGCTTCATAGCTTAGTAAGTTCGTACTAAATATACTTAACAGTTCATAATATACAGATCATCAATTCATACAATTTAATATCTAAATCATGGTGACCAACAAACTTTCCTCATACTTACTCAAGTGTTTATGAACATGTTCATAACTTCTTCTATTTGGATTTCATGCTTTATAAGTACATACCTGTACAAATTCATATCGAACTCATACCTTTACATGATACTGTCGAGTACTCGATATCTCGCACACTAAGTGCCAAAGCATAGTTGAAGCTATTATAATCTTGCACACTAAGTTCCTTTCATAGCCAAAGCTATCTTAGTCTTGCACACTAAGTGCCATATATAGCCGAAGCTATTCTGATTCGCACGCTAAGTGCTTTATATAACTGAAGCTATCTCTATATGCACACTAAGTGCCAAACATAATCAATTCGTCATCATACACAACCATCATCTCATATATATAATTTATGCAATATTAAAGAATTAAAAACATAATTGTAATAATGTTTATCATGAACCTAAAAATGATGAAACTAGTCAATTAGTTGAATACTTTGTTCTTGCCTTGATCTAAGTCTGATTTCTTTCGTTCTTGATCTAAACACATTCAAAAGTAACTCATTTATTCACCAAACCATTCAATTTAGTCCACAATACATATTTGGGCATTTTTGCACTTTACCCCCTACAATTCCATATTTATTCAATTTAGTCCCTATTTCACAAAAACACAATTTACAACAATTTCAACTAAACTCAAGCTAGCTAAATTTCTATAGGCTCCATAACAGCCCATATTTATCAATATTTCACACATTTAACCACACATTTACATCTTTTTACAAATTAATTCCTTTTATGCAATTTAACTAAAAATCACTTTACAAAACATTAAAATCTATCAACAATTATTCATTTTTCATCATCAAACAATTAAGAGCTCAAGCATTCATTAATGGCACTTTACAAAATCATCAACAAATTCACAAATTAAGACATGGGCTAGCTAGTACTCAAAGCAACGATCATAAAAACATAGAAATCATAAAAAATCAAGCTCAAAACATACCTCAATCAAGATGAACAATGGCCGAACCTTCAAAGCTCTCAAAACCCTTATTTTCTTTTTTTTTTCGGTTGGAAATGAAAAAGATGAACAAATTTTAACTTTGGTTTTGTTTAATTATGATTTATTTAACCGATTACCAAAATGACCTTATTTAATATCATTTAAAAACACCTAATGGATGGCTATTCATGTTAATTTCCACTATCCATGGTCTATTTACAACATAAGGACTTCACATTTCATAAGTCATAGCAATTAGACACCTTTATCAAATAGAATGTAACTTTTGCATCATACACAATTAAGTCCTTTTTCTCAAATTGAGCTATTAAACGATAAAATTATCTCACGAAATTTTCACACATATATAATCACATGCTATAAACACCAAAAATAATATTAAAATAATTTTACGACCTCAGATTTGTAGTTTCAAAACCACTATTCTGATTTAGCTAAAACTGGGCTGTTATGGATAAACTCGGCAGATTGTAAATGGGTCAGACCAACGTGATTTTAACTTACCTAGAAAGAACTTTAATCTGGAATTAAATAACAAGACTTGCTGATCTGCTTCAAATTCTTGAACTCGAATATGCTTGTCATGCCATTTCTTAAGTCTATCTTTGTGTAATTTGGCATTCAAGAACATTCAAAATTCTTCTAACTCATTGAGCTAGATCATCCGTTTCTCTTTAGCAAGCTTAAGATCCAAGTTAAGTTGTTGGAGAGTCCAGTAAGCTTTGTGCTCTAACTCCAAGGGCAGATGACAAGCTTTCCCAAAGACCAACCTATAAGGTGACATCCCTAAAGGTGTTTTATATGCTGTCCTGTAGGCCCATGAAGCATCATCCAGTCTTTTGGGCCAATCTCATCGGTTTGAGCAAACTACCTTCTCAAGTATGCCCTTGATCTCTTTGTTTGCCAGTTCAGCTTGCCCATTCGTCTATGGATGGTAAGTTGTGGCAACCTTGTGCTTCACTTCATGTTTGTCAAGTAACCATTTCAACCACTTGTTCAAAAAATGAGACCCTTCATCACTGATGATGGCACTTGGGGTTCCAAACCTTGCGAACACATGCTTCTGCAAAAACTTCATCACAACCTTAGCATCATTTGTCGGATATGCCTCGGCCTCAACCCATTTAGACACATAGTCTACTGCTACCAATATGTACTTGTGACCAAAAGATGGAGGAAAAGGACCGAGAAAGTCAATACCCCAAACATTAAACAATTCCACCTTAATGATATTTGTTCGAGGCATCTCATTCCTGTTGGTGACATTTCCAACCCTTTGACATCGACCACAACTATTTATGTAAGCATATGCATCTTTAAATAGTGTTGGCCAAAAGAATCCAGCTTGTAATACTTTGGCTTCAGTACGTGTATCTCCGAAGTGTCCTCCAGTCGGAGTTGAGTCACAATGATATAGAATCTTATGTACTTCATCTTCTGCCATGCATCTCCTGATCATTTGATCTGCACACTTTTTAAACAAATATGGTTCTTCCCAAAAATAGTACTTCACATCGTGAAGAAACTTTTTCTTTTGATGATATGTCTTATCAATCGGCATCAAACCACAATCAAAATAGTTATCAATATTAGCAAACCAAGGGGTAATATGGACATGATTTACCTTCAGTATGTGTTCATCTGGAAATGTTTCTTGAACGGGTATAAGTGGAGACTTCCCTTCTTGTGGCTTCAATCTGGACAAGTGGTCTGCTACTTGGTTTTCTACTCCCTTTTGATCTTGAATTTCTAAATCAAACTCTTGAAGTAGAAGTACCCATCGGATCAATCTCGACTTAACGTCTTTCTTAGCAAGTAAATACTTAATTGCCGAGTGGTCTGTATAGACAGTCACCTAGGTACCTATAAGATAAGATCGAAACTTGTCAAAAGTAAACACAATAGCAAGTAACTCTTTTTCTGTTACCATATAATTCAGTTAAGCTCCTGTCAGAGTTCAACTTGCGTAGTAGATGGGATGAAAAACTTTGTTCCTTCACTGGCCCATGACAGCTCCTATCGCGAACTCACTTGCGTTACACATCAATTCAAATGGAAAATCCTAGTCTGGTGTGATGATTATGGGTGCCGAAACTAGTCAACTCTTCAAATCTTTAAAAGCTCTTAAGCACTCTTCATCAAATTTGAATGTTGTGTCCTTCTCTAATAATTTGCATAAGGGTTTAGCAATTTTGGAGAAGTCCTTTATAAATCTTCGATAGAAACTGGAGTGGCCCAAAAAGCTCCTAAAACCCTTTACAGATGTTGGAGGTGGGAGTTTTTCAATAACATCTACCTGTGCTTTATCTACCTCGATTCCATGTCTTGTTATCCGATGCCCTAGAACAATACCTTCTCGTACCATGAAATGACACTTTTCCCAGTTAAGTACAAGGTTTGTTTCTTCACATCGCCTCAGTACCTTGGTTAGATTGGCTAGGCAATCGTCATATGTATCTCCGAATACTGAAAAATCATCTATAAAAACTTTCAAATATTTCTCAACCATGTCAGTAAAAATAGACATCATACATCTTTGAAATGTAACAGGTGTATTACATAAACCAAATGGCATGCGCCTAAATACAAATGTGTCGTACGGGTAAGTGAATGTTGTCTTGTGTTGATCTTCTGGTGCTACTGTAATCTAATTATACCCTGAGTATCCATCAAAAAAATAGTAATAGTCTCGCCCCGCGAGTCTATCCAGCATCTGATCCAAAAACAGCAAAGGAAAGTGATCCTTCCTAGTTATCTTGTTCAGCTTCCGGTAATCATTACAAATTCTCCATCGTATGACTGTTCTAGTTAGTATCAACTCGTTATTCTCATTTTCAATGACCGTGATACCTCTTTTCTTCAGTACACACTGGACCGAACTTACCCATGAACTGTCTGAGATGGGGTAAATTATACCCACATCTAACCACTTGATGATTTCTTTCTTTACTACGTCCTTCATGATGGGGTTCAGTCTTCGTTGTCCATCAATCATCCCTTTCTCGCCATCTTCTAGTAAGATCTTGTGCATGCATACAGATGGACTAATACTACTAATATCAGCTATGGTCCATCCGATAGCCTTCTTGAATTGTTTCAGTACAAGGATGAGTTTCTCTTCTTGCTCATTGGTTAATTTTGCTGAAACAGTCACAGGCAAAATAGAAGCATTACATAAATAAACATATTTTAAATGTGAAGGAAGTACCTTGAGTTCTAATTTAGGTGGCTATTCGATTGACGCTTTTGGTTGGGCATAATCCTTATTCTCTAACTCCAAAGATTTAAAATAGGATTGTAGATTAAATCCCCTTTGATTAGCTTCTAGCAAAGCTAAGTATTCATCCTCCTCTTTATCATTTTGAGGGTCTGATGTCAAAATTTGTTCTAATGGATCCTCAACATAGTTGAGTTCCTTCTCCATGATTAAATCCTCTAAATCAGACACTTTAGAACAATCATCAATTGTGTCAGGAAATCGCATAAACTTAAAAATGTTAAATGTTATCTAATCATCTTGAACACGCATAGTAAGCTCGCCTTTCTGCACATCAATAAGGGTCCTTCCGGTTGCTAAGAACGGTCTACCTAGGATGATTGGCACCTCTTTGTCTGCTTCAAAATCTAGAATCACAAAGTTAGCAGGAATGATAAATTTGTCTACACATACCAATACGTCCTCAATTTTTCCTTCTGCATGTGATAAGGATTTATCTACTAATTGAAGTGTAACAATAGTCGGTCTAACTTCACCTATCCCTAACTTCCTAAATATTGACATAGGCATCAAGTTGATACTCGCACCCAAGTTACATAGTGCTTTACCACAATATGTTGCTCCAATATTGCAAGGTATGGTAAAACATCCAGGATCCTTCAATTTGGGGAGTGGTTTGTCTTGAAGATATGTACTGCATTCCTTTGTCAGGGCTACCGTCTCAAATTCTCTAAGCCTTTGTTTTTTTGATAGGATATCCTTCATGAATATGTCGTAGTTCGGTATTTGTTAAAGTGCTTCAACCATCGGGATGTTGATATGAAGTTGCTTAAGTACGTCTAGGAACTTCTTGAATTGAATTTCCTACTTTTGTTCTAAAGTCTTTGAGGGTAGGGTTGTAACACCCCAAACTCAACCTAGACGTTATGGCCGAATCTAGCGATGTCACATTGAAGTGTTTTTCGTAAAATATGATATCATTGAAACCCCGTTCTTTATTTAACCTCTTTGTGTGACTCAATATTTATTTTAATATGTTTGTTCAAAAATGTGAGTTGTTTGTGAAAAAGTTAATCATATTAAAACATCTTTATTATTATTATTTTCATTTTAAAACATTATTACATGCGGAAGCTCTTCAAAATAGGTTTCGTAATCATGGTGTCTTTGAAAAGAAACAGTTATCTTTTTGAAAACTCACGTCTTTTTCCTACAGCTAGCAGTTATATATCAAAGCAAGTAAAAATCCCAATTTAAAAATTTAAAATTTAGAGAGACCTTATTACATAAAAATATACCCAAAATAGAACTACTTATAATTAAGATTCAATAGGAGAGTTTGTGCGGTTGTGTGGCCACCTTTGAGTCCCTCGCAGCACTAACCCACCTAAGGCTGGGGATTACCTGTAACACCCCTTACTCGAGACCATCGGTGGAGTCGAGCACGAGGCGTTACCTGACTTATCTTACTAATTCGGGGCATAAAATTTGATTTTAAAATTAATTTATTTATATTCATTCAATATGTCCCTAAAAAGGGCCCTCGAGACTCTAAAACATGCAATTGAAATGGTTCGGGACCAAACCGGGAACATAAAATTTTTTTCGAATACTTAGACAAATCAAAACAAATTATTTCGTTATTTCTTATAAAACTGCCCACCTGCGTCATAGTCACTAAATAAATCATAACTCGAGTCACAAAACTCAAAATTTAAATTAGTGAATTTTCCCTAAAACTAGACTCATATATCTTCTTACTAATTTTTTTTCATAATTTTTGGCCTAGCCGATTAGTACAGTTTATTAGCTAAAGTTTCCCCTGTTGCACTATTTCACTACTCTGACCTCTCCTCACTACGAATCAATTTTCTCCTTGTACAGAATTAAAATAACCATTCTGTTTGTTTATCTTGAAATTAGATTCACTAAGGAATCTATAGATATAAACTATAACTCCTAATTTTTTTTGTACAATTTTTAGTGAATTTATAAAGTCATAACAGGGGATTCAGAAGTCGCTCTGACCCTATCTCACTAAAATTCAAATATCTCTTAATATACAATTTTTTTGCTTACTCTATTTCTTTCATATGAAAATAGACTCAATAATCTTTAATTCTATATCTCATTCATCACATAATTCCATTTATACTATTCTTGGTGATTTTTCAAGGTGACGTTACTGCTGCTGTTCAATACTGTTTTAATGCTAATTTCTCTTTTTCATGATTTCTTTGTACTTACTACCATTTAGGCATACATAACACCGAAACATGTTCTTCATTAGCCATTTCAATAGCTAATCATTATCAAATATTTACATACCATTCTTTAGCCATATCATAAGGACATACACACAAAATGACTAAGTCCCTATACATGCCATAAACTAGAACGTTTGTAAACGAAGATACCCATTTGGTAACTTGATAGTCGATAGTGTGAAGTGATCTCCGGCGACCTCCAACCCGAGCTTGCTTTTAAGTACTCTGAAACATGGGAAAGTGAAAGAAGTAAGCTTATAAAGCTTAGTAAGTTCACATGTAAAATAATAAGCATTAGCAATCAATTTAGCTTACTACTATGCTGTCATAATTTGCTTAAATAATGTTTAGTTCTTACTTTCCCATCTTACTCATCGATAACCTTACCAAAGTCTCAGAATACAAAAGGCACCTTACTTAATAGCTTGTTTACAGACCTGCAACATCTCACTTAACACATGAGTACTCTTTCATAATATAGGCATATTGCCAACATGTCATAAAGTGTCACAAGCATAACTGAAAGCTCATCACTTACTTAATACTTGATAATCTCAATTACTTAAAATCTCAATATTAAATAAGCCTTAAATGCATACCTGTACTCTTTCTTCATGTTCTCACCTTTTCGTTTCTTTGACTTACTCTTTTGATTACTCGGGAACCTTTTCCTTTTTGAACTTACCATTGCCATGTCTTGACATGGTCTTACGTGGTATCCTTGCCTTATGAACTCACCAATGCCATGCCTTGGCATGGTCTTACATGGGACCTTTGCCTTCTAGTAACTCATCAATGCCATGTCTTGACATGGTCTTACATGATTTCCTTACCTTATAGAACTTATCAATGCCATGCCTTGGTAGGGTCTTACATGATTTCCTTGCCTTATAGAACTTATCAATGCCATGCCTTGGCACGGTCTTACATGATATCCTTATCTTACCAAATGTCATGTTCCAAACATGGTCTTACATGGTATCCTTGTCTTGCCAAATGCCATGTTCGAAACACGGTCTTACATGGTATCTTTGTCTTAGTGCCAATGCCACATCTTGATGTGGTCTTACATGGAGTCCTTAATCAATGCCGATGCCATGTCTTGACATGGTCTTACACGCGATCCTTGCCTTACCAATGCCATGTCTTGACATGGTCTTACATGGTATCCTTAACCGTCAATTCCTCCTTAAATTCCATGTTATAAACATCGACTTTTCCGTCAATTCTTCCTTAATTGCCATGGTACAACCATGGACTTTGAGATATCAATGCCTTGTCAAGTCATAGCTGAAACATACTTGCTCAAATTCTCAAGGTTAGTCGCATAACTCAATAATAACAATACTAATAACAATAATTGCATAATAATAAAATGCTACTCAACTTACATACTTACATTCTCAATCTCATCATATCATCAACTTAACTTATTCTCATCAAAATATGCTATTCAATACTTTCTTGTTATCATACAAAGCCATAATACAAAACATGGTCTTACATATAAATTATACAAGCTCTCTTTCAAATATCGAAATATTATTGAACATTAATTATTATATCTGAAACTCAATACTAAAGTATTTATGGCCAAAATATCAATTTATCATTCAAATATGCATAATTAAATGCTTATTAAACATATGAACTTACCTCGATACCAAAACGACCATTTTACCAACTTTCCCGATTTTCGATTTTTCTCCCGTTCTAGGTCCAAATCTCACTTTCTAGGATCTAAAATATCATATTTCACTTATTTAATTAATTTACTATTCAAAAGATTCCCTAAGTCAAACTTTGGAAAAATTACAATTTTGCCCCTAAACCTTTGCAAAATTACAATTTTGCCCCTAGGCTCGGAAATTAAAATTTATCCATTTTTATTATGTTTTATGACACGCTGAACATATTTTTATTCTATGGCAACATCAAATTCCCACTCTATCATGTACTTATGAACATTAGGTATTTTTACCGATTATGTCGTTTTACTCGTTTTCACTTAAAATTACTTAGCAAAAGTTGTTTAACATAATTTCAAGCTTCATATTCTACCATAAAACATAAAAATAAACACATTTAACCTATGAGTATTTTTCCAAATATGAACCCTAGCATGAATTATTGCTAGAATAAGCTAAATCAAGTTACTAGGACTCCAAAAACGTAAAGAACATTAAAAACGAAGCTAGAACGGACTTACTATTGAGCTTGGAAAGCTTGGAAACCCTAACCATGGCTTCCCCCATGCTATATTCGGCCTCCATGAGGAAGATGGACCAATTTTGGCTTTATTTTCCCTTTTTAATTATTTTAATTACTAAATGACCAAAATGCCCTTAAAGGCTTTTCTTTCAAATTTGTCCTATTCTTGCCCATTTTTGTCCAATTTAAGGACCTCCACTTTAAAGGACCTCCACTTTAAGAACCCATTTCAATTAAATCCCCTTTATTATCTAGAACACACATTTTTCTAATTTTACAATTTAGTCCTAATTATCAAATTAGGCATTTATACATAAAAGTTCTTCACGAAATTTTCACACAATTATTCAATCAATGAATAAACCTTAAAACTTAATCGGAATATTTTTTTTTGACCTCAAATTCATGGTTTCACAACCACTATTCCGTTTAGGCCCTATTTTGGGATGTTACATTACTTGCCCAGATAAACAGAAGGATGAGTTTACGAAAACTCAGTGTGTAATCCCTTATCAACCAATCAGTCAATCATACAGTGAGTAAATGCAGTCTTGGCCTAAGCCCATTTAAGTAACTATTCAGTTTTAGTTAGGGCCTTAGCCCATTATAGTATCGGTATCAGTTTGGGCCAGAGCCCATTTCTGTGACAGTAGTAGTACAGATATGCAATAAGAAATCCTACCCAACCAGCCTCTACACTCCAACTCTGTCCAACCCTATACTCCATGTGGGGATAAAATCAACCCACCCATCCCTACACTCCAAATAGCACTGGTTATGGCACTAAACAGTATTTGCAGTAGAGCTGCCAGTATAGTACACTTCCTCCAATCATAATAAAACCCATCCCTATGCAACATATCATGCATCATGTCATGTCGTGTCGTGTCATAATGTCATACATGTATTCAATAGGTTTAAAGTGGCATGCTCAAATACAATCATACATCTCGTAAGGGCATAATAGTTATTTTATCACATAGGGGTATAACAATTGTTTTATCAATTTGGGGGTCTAGGTATACGTACCGACCCAACAATAGGTCCACAGTCGTCTCGGGTGACCCATGCAACCTTAATAGTCAAATAGTGAAAATAGGCCCACAACCCATTTTACGGGCCCATGTGGGCCCACACACCGGTGTGGCCCACATAGCCCAAAAATGGCCTTGGTCGTTTGGATTACACAGCCTGGCCAGATATTCTCCACACATCCGTGTGGTTTACCCGTAAGGGGCCCACATGCCCGTAGGAACTACACGACCCATTTCGACCCACTATGGCCCAATTCAACCTCAGCCCATGAAATCGCTCATGGCCGACCTCAATGATCATACACCCATATTTAAGCATACGGACTACCACACGAGCGAGCGCACACCCGTGTAGCGTCAATGATCACTTATTTTGGCTTTTGCCGATCTACAATTAAGGGCAATGTTTCTACACACCTTGTTGGCGAAGGTGCGCAAATAATCCACAAGCGCTCCAAACCTAGATTCAAACATGATACACCATCAGTCCTTTAATCCATAGGGTTAAACAACCCCTTTTTAACACTTATCCCAAAATATTACTTAATACTTGCCTTGATTGAATGATTTAGACTATGCACATTTCAACCGTTGCAGAAGACTGATTACAGGCCCCCTAGAGATCACCTGCATTCCAACCGAAACCTATTAACCTTAATCATATCATTCGCACAAACAGTTAGAACCAAGTGTGTACCACTTATCAAAAATGCAAACCAATTCTAGGGAAGGGAAACAATCGGTTTATCCCCAAAACATTCACCTTATACGACAGAGGCAAGGGCTAGTACCAACCACTCCTAGCAATTATCGACAGCAGTGGTAGGTGTTAGATGAAAACTATTAATACTGCAGAAAGAGAGAAAGAGAGAATAACCGCGTACACACACCCCTGATTGGTCAAATAACAATAGCCCAAAACTGAAAGAATAGAAGGGAAATATTCAGCCTAACCCCAAGGTGTAAAGAGGAAAGAATTGAGAGAGAGAGAAAAGAAGACAAGACAAGGTATTAAGCCAAAGAACAAAAACCGATTGAGGAAGGGAAAAAAGGTATTCGGTCAAGGAACAAAATTGAGTGAGAAAGGGAAAGAGGCAAGGATAATCGGCCAAAGCAACAAGAAGCAAAAGAGGGGAATTGATAGAATCAAAAGAATTAGAAGAGGGGGAATGAGAGCATTTGTCTAAGAAGAGAAGGGAAGTAGAGCAAAAATGACAAGTAATGGACCTAAAGAGAAGTGAAAACCCGAAGTAAGCAAAAACAAAAGATACTGCCAAACTCCCTAGCACTAATCAGCCTCTAAAAAAAAGAAAAGAACTAAAATGTTCACAACAATCGAAATAGAGTGCTACTACACACCAAAATCGAAAGTCTTGAGTGCCACAAGTTCAAATCCGGTACAACACTTCCTTTCAGCTCAACTCCCCATGATTTCCTCCCTAAATCCCTCCACAAATCACTTCAATCAGCCACTTCTCCCTTAACCTCTAATTCAAATTCCCTTCAATCACTTCAATGTTTCGGTCAAACCACGATACTCCTACAGCACAGCAGCAAAATAAAACACTCCACTGCGCCCACCAAGACTCGAACCTTAGTCCTCAGGAAACAAGAACATGCCACCTATCCCTTAGACCAGCAGGCCCATTCTGTCATGTTTTACCCATATTTATTTAAAAAGCCTACTGACTAGAGACAGGGTTTATCCATTTCAAACAAAATTTTTGCACAAGCCAAGGCTTGAACCCAAGACTTCTCAGACTCTTCCCAAGACACTTAACCACTGAAGTAAGCATGTAATTGTAACACAAACATACAAAAATAATTACTTAAGGTTTTGGGGCGTTATAACTTTACCCTCTTAAAAGAAATTTTGGCCTTGAAATTTTACCTGGTCAGAACAAATGAGGGTATTGTTGTCGCATCGCCTCCTCAGGTTCCCACCTGGCCTCCTCAGAGCTGTGGTTACACTAAAGAACCTTAACTTGTGGGATAGACTTCTTTCTTCAAACCTTTACATCATGCTCCAATATTTAAACCAGTTCCTCTTCACAAGTCAAATCTAGCCTAACCTCAATTTCCTCAGCCGCGATAACATGCGTGGGATCAGAAAGGTAACGCCTCAGCATGGAGACGTGGAACACATCATGCATCCAGTCTAACTCTGGAGGTAACTCTAACTAATAGGCAACTGGTCCCACACACTTCAGTATGCGGTTAGGCCAAATGAACCCAGGGCTCAACTTGCCCTTCCATCCAAATCTCAATACCTTCTTCCATGGCGAGACCTTGAGAAAAACGAAGTCCCCTACAGAATACTCAATCTCCTTACGCTTTAGATCCCCATATAACTTCTGTCTATCTGATGCTACCTTCAATCAATCCTAGATTAATTTAACTTTATCCTCGGTATCAGAAACTAGCTTAGGGCCCAGAACACGCCGCTTACCCAACTCAGTCCAACATGAGGGTGTTGCCTTGTAAGGTGCCATTTGTATGCTAGACTGATAACTATTATTATACGCAAATTCTGCTAGCGGTAAGTATTCCTCCCAACTGCCTCAGAAATCAATCACACAAGTCCTTAACATGTCTTCCAGTATCTGAATCACCCTCTCTGACTGACCATCTGTCTGAGGATGGAACGCAGTACTGAAGTCCAACCTTGTACCCAGAGCTTCATGCAACTTCTTCCAGAATCGAAATGTGGAGCGAGGATCCCTATCAGATATTATGGAAACTGGTAACCCATGCAGTCTCACTATCTCAGACACATACAATTTAGCTAGCTTCTGCATAGAGTAATCAACACGAACTGGTATGAAATGGGCTGATTTGGTCAACCGATCCACAATGACCCATACTGAATCCTTCTTAAAAGCAGTTAGGGGCAGCCCACTAATGAAGTTCATGGTCACTCTCTCCCACTTCCAAAGTAAAATTTTAACTGGCTAAAGCAACCCTGAAAGTAATTGATGTTCAACCTTAACCTGCTGTCAAGTCAGACATGTACTCACAAAGTCGGTAACTTCACGCTTAAGACCCAGCCACCAATATATCTCTTGAAGGTCTCGTTACATCTTATTTCCACCAAGATGCATAGCATAAGGACTGCTATGTGCCTTTCACAGTATAGACTACCTCAAATCAGTATCCTTTGGTACACAGATTCTCTCACAGAAATAGAGTACCCCTTCGCTATTCAGTCCAAAATCTGATATTTTTCCACTCTCAATTTGTCAGAATGAGGACCCAGCGACTCATCCTCCAACTGTTTACCCTTAATTTGCTCAGTCCACGTCGGCTTAACTTGGAGCTCAACCAACAAGCTACCTTCATCAAATAAATTGAGTCGACCAAACATCACCCTCAGATCAATAATAGCCCTACGGCTCAATGCGTCGGCCACCACATTAGCCTTACCGGGATGGTATTCAATCGAACAGTTATAATTGTAATGTCCCGTACCCGAGACCGTCGCTGGAGTCGAATACGAGGTGTTGACAGACTTAATTCATTACTTAAATAGCTCAAACAATTTATTTTTAAAATTTCCAGTCAAACTAGCAATCTGCGTCACAGTTGCTTAAAAATTCATATCTCGATTTACGAAACTCAAAATCCAATTTCGTAAATTTTCCCTGAGACTAGACTCATATATCTATTTACTAATTTTTTTCTAGAATTTTTGGCTAGGCCAATTAGTACAGTTTATTAGTTAAATTCTCCCCTATTTTAGGGTTCAACTGCTCTGACCTCTGTGTATTACGAATCAGATATCTCTCTGTACAGAATTTCAATGACTATGAAGTTTGTTTCTCTTAAAAATATACTCAATAAGAAATCTGTACATATAAATTATGACTTCTAATTATTTTTATAAAATTTATGGTGAATTTCCAAAATCAGAACAGGGGATCCAGAAATCGCTCTGGCCCTGATTCACAAAAATTTAAACATCTCATAAAATATAACTCATATACCTGTTTCGCTTCTTCCATATGAAAATAGACTCATAATTCTTAAATTCCATATTTTATTCATCATCTAATTATATCTCTACTATTTTTAATGATTTTTCAAATTCACGTCACTACTGCTGTCTGAATCTATTTTATGGTAAATTTTACCTATTTCATGATTTCCATGGATTAACTAGCAATTTGACATACATAACACCAAATATGATCATAATTAGCCATTCCAATGGCTAATCATTACCAAGCATTTTTATACTACTCAATAACCATATCATAAGACCATATATACAAAATGATTATAATGCTATACATGCCATACTCAAAATATACAACCCATTATGCCAAGATGGCATACGGATAGTGTGAGTGTGCCTCCGACCGTTCCCGATTTCCGAGCTGGCTTGTTAACACTACAAGGAATGAAAAGAAGGGAGTAAGCATAAATGCTTAGTAAGTTCACATGCAAATAGCAAGTAACATAACCATATAAGCAAACATAAAACATCATTTGCATAATCATCACCAAGACATTCATATCATATTTTCATTTATCATCTTACCATATTGTTGTTATATCGATTTTTCAACCCGAGGGTTAAGTACATACCTGTTCAAAGTATCCATTTCACAACACTTACCAATACGTTCCTTTCATCTTGAGTATTCCTCTATCTGAGTAGAACTTTACCCGTTGAACACATCGGAATATAATTCAGATACATGGAAAGTTTGCACATAAGTGCCACATATGTAGCCAAGCTACTATGTAACCCGCCCATAAGCGAACTCAGACTCAACACAACGAGCTCGGACGTTCACATCCATAAGTGAACTCAGACTCAACTCAACGAGCTTGGATGCCTAGTTACATCTCACGAACTCGGACTCAACTCAATGAGTTCGGACATTCGCATCCATAAGTGAACTCGGACTCAACTCAACGAGTTCGGTTGCCCTAATATCCCAGTGACATGTCACTTGTATCCTAATTCATTCTTAAGGTTCAACGGGACCTTTTTCCCAATCATGTGTCTCAACCATCTTCTACGGAATACCGATACCGATACTCGGTAGTATTTCACATTTTCCAAGTATATCACATAATTTGACATATTATCAAACATTTATCACGAGTATAATATTTCATAATAATTATCATATCATTTAAATAACATAAAAACATTTAAAATAATAACTATGTTACCAACATTTACATATGAGCTTACCTAGTATGCGATAATGGCTATTTTTACCATTTCATCCACAACTTGGTATTTTCCCCATTTTAGCCCGAATTTCAGTTTTCCTTGCTCTATCATTTAAAATATAGTCTAATTAGGACTCACATTATTCAAATTGACCCAAAATCATATTTTGGAAAAATTACAATTTTGCCCCTAAACTTTTGCATATTTACACTTTTGTCCCAAAGCTCGAAAATTAAACTTCAGCCTATTTTCTTATGTTTTATGACATGCTGGTCATTTTTCCCTTCTATGGCAACATCAAATTCTCACTCTAACATGTACTTATGACTATTAGGTATTTTTACCGATTAAGCCCTTTTGCTCGTTTTCACTTAACACCGAGTAGTACAAGCTGTCTAACATAATTTAAAACCTCATATTCTATCATAAAACACCAAAATACACAAATTTAACCTATGGGTATTTTTCCAAATATAAACCCTAGGTTAAATTATTGCTAGCATAAGCTAAATTGAGCTACCGGGACTCCAAAAACGTAAAGAACTTGAAAAACGGGACTAGAATGGACTTACAATTGAGCTTGGAAGCTTGAAAAACCCTAGCCATGGTTTCTCCTTGCTATATTCGGCCATGGTGAAGAAGATGAGCAAAATTGGCTTTTAATTTTGTATTTTAATTCATTTTACCCCTAAATGACCAAAATGCCCTTACTACTAAACTTTCCAAAAATTCCATCCATGTCCAATTTTTGTCCATAAACTTAGAAATTGGTAAAATTTCTTGTTAAGACCTCCTTATTGATATTTCAAAACAATTTCATACTAGAAACTTCTAGAATGCAAGTTTTGCAAATTATTCGATTTAGTCCCTAATTTCAATTTAAGCACTTTAGGCATAGGATTTCATCACGAAATTTTCACACAATCATGCAATCATATCATAAACATCAAAATAATTATAAAATAATTATTTCTATCTCAGATTTTTTGGTCACAAAACCACTATTCCGACTAGGCCCAAAATCAGGATATTACAACTCTCCCCCCCTTTAGGGATTTTTGTCCCCGAAAATCTTACCAGAAAAGTGGCCTTCACTTTTAATCTCATATTCGGTGCCAAAGAACTTTCACTTAGACTGTACCTCCAACACATCTCTTTAATTTCTCATATGATCTGAAAGCTTACAGTCTCAACTCTCAACTGTTCTTAAATTTTCTACCCTTCTCAGTTTCCCATGATATCATGACATAAAACCTGGATCTTAACTTGATTAATGGAGACCGAATTCCAAGAAATCCAACAATCAAAGAGACCTGAATTTCCATGAATCGATGAGTAGGAATTCATTCAATACTGAGATATGATTTATAGATCTCGCCAAACATTTAACAATAGGATACATCACATTTTCCTCTTTCTGCCATGGAAATAATTCTGATATGGCCTCAAGAATAATCCTTCTCACTTCCATCCCAATATCAACACTGACAAGGATAATTTTGATAGATCCCAATGCTCGGCTTTAACCCCTTTAACAACTCCGATTTTATGTAACATCGAATGCTCTAAACTATCACATTACCTCACCGTCTTGAAACACATCACAATTCATACAACAGTACATTACTGAAAGTTAGGAAGTCTTTACTCAATGTAGACTAGTCTAGTTCAGACGCTTCGGTTACCAATATTCTCATCTATCTGAACTTTGTCAACATGTAATAAACTTTTCAGCTTTCACAAAATGAAATCCTTATCATTCGTAGTGACTTTAACTAATATCAAACTTTTTCTAATAAATATACACTTGTCGTTCAGACTATTTACTCTTTTATCCGTACAAAATGAAATTCTATTATCAGACTTGGGAAAAATAATCTTGAAATAATTGTCGCATGAAATCTTTCAAATAGATAATTCACCATACCGAATGAAACTCGCGCTTTTATCACTTATGCCTTTACTGAAGTCAAATCCTTACACAGAAATTAGAAAAAAAAATCCCAATACTAAAATCACCACATTATCAAGATCAAATTAGAAGTATAGTCATATTTGACATGATTATCACGAGCTGAAGAACGCACTTCGAACACGAGTCATAATTGACAAATTATGGAACAAAGATAATAAGAAAACCGAATAAAGAAATCCAAAATAGAGAAATCCAGAATAAAGAAATCCAAAATAAAGAAACCCAAGATACGATACTATGCTAGAGAATCGAAAACTAAGCTGGAGAATCGAAAACCAAACTAATAGAGAAAATACCGAATACCCCGATAATTCTTCAAAGAAAGAAAGTCCAAAAGAAAACATCATTTAATCCCACTAGAATCAAATATAACAAGAACAATATATCTTCCCATACATATATATCAGATGAAACATCAAGTAGAAGAAACAGAATCATAATATCATATGTATTCTCTCATCAATTCTTATCAGACGAAATGAAATAGAATACCCGATGAAATAGAGCAATATAAATTATAAACTAGTCAGACTGCCAATGCTTTCATCCAACACGAGGATTAAAAGACATTCCCATATAACAAGAATTTCTTGAGAAGATCAATAGCCATAGAAATATTTACGAGAACGGGTAAACACATAGAACATCTCAAAAGAGACTGCTAAATCTGTCGGTCATAACTATCACACTCGGATAGTTCACATTTCAAATATCATTTCCCCAACTAGTTACTCGTCACAAATTTCATATTAAACCATTCACTAAAGAAGGCGATTCTGAATAAATTTCGATTTACACTTTTCTCGACCTTGCACACTGAGTAATTCGGTTTACCAAGGAGAATTCCTTTTCTAACTGGAGCAGTGCATAATTCCAATAATCTTTACATCAATCCGATACTTTTTATGGCTCGACTTTACTTATCAACTCATTTTCAATCTCGATCATACTTATAATTATTCTATCACTGAACTCTTTGGGTTCTCAACTGGAAACTTATTCAATACAAATCTCATGAAATTCCATTATAAGTACCATTTCGGTAAGGGGGAGGGGTTGTAGGACCTCTAACTCGACTTTCTTATACATACACATATGACACAACTTCTATCATCATAGCAACATCATCAAAATCATGTCATTCATTCATGTTGGCTTACACCAATTTTCCTATTGTCCCATTTAGACAATATACTTATGCAAACATTCTATGTTTTCTAGATAGCTTTACTTATCCATTCATTTAATTAAATTAAGTCATGCTCATGACATCATATAAGGCCAAACAAACATAGATATTTGCACCACAATCATAACTTTCATTTCGTGCATCATCATGTACATATCATTACAATCATATAATTCAGTCCAACAATTTAACATAGATAAGTTCATTTCATTATAATCCTTTATCTCATAAAAATTATAAATCATTAGCATTCATCAACATTCGACGTCCAAATCAAAACAAGGACATTTTCATTCGTATCATAATATTATGACTTTTATTCATACCTCTACTACTTTCTATTTATTCCGTTCATCTTATCAAGTAAGCCATATACACTACATCATATGAGCATTAAGCAAATATGAATATTTATCACATATGTATCATAAACCTTTATTCATACTTTTCTGAACCGATACTTATCATAATCATAATTTTACTCAAATACATTCACATAACATTGAACATGGTCGGCGCAGCTCGGTTGGAGAGTACCCTGTCTAAATAAGACGATACTCATACGCGTCGGAAGACATCACACTATCACAGATCAGTGGCATGTATAGCTAAACTTTTACACATGCTAGGTTAGTCTGAGAACCGACTAAACCTGCTCTGATACCACAAAATGTAATGCCCCGTACTCGAGACCGTCGCTGGAGTCGAATACGAGGTGTTAACAGACTTAATTCATTACTTAAACAGCTCAAACAATTTATTTTTAAAATTTCCAGTCAAACTAGCAATCTGCATCACAGTCTCTTAAAAATTCATATCTCGAGTTACGAAACTCAAAATATAATTCCATAAATTTTCCCTGAAACTAGACTCATATATCTATTTACTAATTTTTTTCTAGAATTTTTGGCTAGGCCAATTAGTACAGTTTATTAGTTAAAGTCTCCCCTATTTCAGGGTTAGACTACTCTGACCTCTGTGTATTACGAATCAGATATCTCTCTGTATAGAATTTCAATGACTATGAAGTTTGTTTCTCTTAAAAATAGACTCAATAAGAAATCTGTACATATAAATTATGACTTCTAATTATTTTTATACAATTTATGGTGAATTTCCAAAATCAGAATAGGGGATCCAGAAATCGCTCTGCCCAGTTTTACAAAAATTTAAACATCTCATAAAATATAACTCATATACCTATTTCGTTTCTTCCATATGAAAATAGATTCATAGTTATTCAATTCCATATTTTATTCATCATATAATTATATCTCTACTATTTTTAATGATTTTTCAAATTCACGTCACTACTGCTGTCTGAATCTATTTTATGGTAAATTTTACCTATTTCATGATTTCTATGGATTAACTAGCAATTTGACATACATAACACCAAATATGATCATAATTAGCCATTCCAATGGCTAATCATTACCAAACATTTTTATACTACTCAATAACCATATCATAAGACCATATATACAAAATGATTATAATGCTATACATGCCATACTCAAAATATACAAGCCATTATGCCAAGATGGTATACGGATAGTGTGAGCGTGCCTCCGACCGTTCCCGATTTCTGAGCTGGCTTGTTAACACTACAAGGAATGAAAAGAAGGGAGTAAGCATAAATGCTTAGTAAGTTCACATGCAAATAGCAAGTAACATAACCATATAAGCAAACATAAAACATCATTTGCATAATCATCACCAAGACATTCATATCATATTTTCATTTATCATCTTACCATATTGTTGTTATATCGATTTTTCAACCCGAGGGTTAAGTACATACCTATTCAAAGTATCCATTTCACAACACTTACCAATACGTCCCTTTCATCTTGAGTATTCCTCCATTTGAGTAGAACTTTACCCGTTGAACACATCGGAATATAATTCGGATACATGGAAAGTTTGCACATAAGTGCCACATATGTAGCCAAGCTACTATGTAACCCGCCCATAAGCGAACTCGAACTCAACTCAACGAGATCGGGTGTTCGCATCCATAAGTGAACTCGAACTCAACTCAACGAGCTCGGATGCCTAGTTACATCTCACGAACTCGGACTCAACTCACGAGTTCGGACATTCGCATCCATAAGTGAACTCGGACTCAACTCAACGAGTTCGGATGCCCAAATATCCCAGTGACATGTCACTTGTATCTTAATCCATTCCTAAGGTTCAACGGGACCTTTTTCCCAATCATGTGTCTCAACCATCTTCTACGGAATACCGATATCGATACTCGGTAGTATTTCACATTTTCCAAGTATATCACATAATTTGACATATTATCAAACAATTATCACGAGTATAATATTTCATAATAATTATCATATCATTTAAATAACATAAAAACATTTAAAATAATAACTATGTTACCAACATTTACATATGAACTTACCTAGTATGCGATAATGGCTACTTTTACCATTTCGTCCACAACTTGGTATTTTCCCTATTTTAGCCCGAATTTCAATTTTCCTTGCTCTATCATTTAAAATATAGTCTAATTAGGACTCACATTATTCAAATTGACCTAAAATCATATTTTGGAAAAGTACAATTTTGGCCCTAAACTTTTGTATATTTACAATTTTGCCCCAAAGCTCGTAAATTAAACTTCAGCCTATTTTCTTATGTTTTATGACATGCTGATCATTTTTCCCTTCTATGGAGACATCAAATTCTCACTCTAACATGTACTTATGACTATTAGGTATTTTTACCGATTAAGCCCTTTTGCTCGTTTTCACTTAAAACCGAGTAGCACAAGCTGTCTAACATAATTTAAAACCTCATATTCTATAATAAAACACCAAAATACACAAATTTCACCTATGGGTATTTTTTCAAATATAAACCCTAGGTTAAATTATTGCTAGCATAAGCTAAATTGAGCTACCAGGACTCCAAAAACGTAAAGAACTTAAAAAACGGGACTAGAATGGACTTACAATCGAGCTTGGAAGCTTGAAAAACCATAGCCATGGTTTCTCCTTGCTATATTCGGCCATGGTGAAGAAGATGAGCAAAATTGGCTTTTAATTTTGTATTTTAATTCATTTTACCCCTAAATGACCAAAATGCCCTTACTACTAAACTTTCCAAAAATTCCATCCATGTCCAATTTTTGTCCATAAACTTAGAAATTGGTAAAATTCTATTTAAGACCTCCTAATTAATATTTCAAAACAATTTCATACTAGAAACTTCTAGAATGCAAGTTTTGCAAATTATTCGATTTAGTCCCTAATTTCAATTTAAGCACTTTAGGCATAGGATTTCATCACGAAATTTTCACACAATCATGCAATCATATCATAAACATCAAATAATTATAAAATAATCATTTCTATCTCAAATTTTGTGGTCACAAAACCACTATTTCGACTAGGCCCAAAATCAGGATATTACAATAATCCTTAAGCAGCTCAATCTATCTACGCTGCCTAAGATTTAGCTCCTTTTGAGTGAGGAGGTACTTGAGGCTCTTGTGATTCATGTAAATGATACACTTCTCAACGTAAAGATAGTGCCTTCAAATTTTTAGTGCGAATACCACAACAGCCAACTCCAAGTCATGTGTTGGATAATTCACCTCATGCGTCTTAAGCTGATACGACGCATATGCTACGACCTTGCCCTCTTGCATCAACACACATCCCAAACCAACATGTGATGCATCATTGTAGACAGTGAACTCTTTCCCAAACTCAGGCTGTATCAAGATAGGGGCTTTAGTCAGAACTTTCTTAAGCTTCTCAAAACTCTCCTGCTGTGCATCAGTCCAGTTAAAAGGCACGCCCTTACGTAACAGCTTAGTTAGAGGTGCAGCAATTAACGAAAACCCCTCAACAAATCGTCTAAAATACCCTGTCAGACCCAGAAAAATACGGATCTTAGATACCATCCTAGGAGGCTTCTAATCTAGAACAGCTTCAATTTTTCGAGGATCAACCCTAATCCCTTCAGCAGATACTACATGACCCAGAAATGTTACCTCTCGTAACCAGAATCCACACTTACTGAACTTGGCATACAGTTGTTTCTTCCTCAGAATTTGCAGAACAACCCAGAGATGTGCATCATGTTCATCTTCAGTTCTCAAATACACCAGAATGTCATCAATAAAATCCACTATGAGCCGATCTAGATAGGGTTGGAACACTCAGTTCATCAGATCCATAAAAGCTACTGGTGCATTCGTCAATCCAAACGGCATCACTAGGAACTCGTAATGACCATAACGAGTCCTAAACTCTTTCTTGTAAACATCAATCTCTTTAACCCTTAGTTGATGGTACCTTGATCGGAGATCAATCTTAGAGAAAATCGAATCTCCATGAAACTGGTCAAATAGATCATCAGTCCTCGGTAAGGGGTACTTATTCTTAACGATTAATTTATTCAGTTGCCGATAATCGATGCACATACGCATGGATCCATCCTTTTTTTCACAAACAAAATTGGTGCTCCCCATGAAGACACACTAGGTCAGATGAACCCTCGATCCAATAACTCTTGAATCTGAGCTTTAAGTTCCACAAGCTCCTTCGGTGTCATTCTATAAGCGGCGATGGACACCGAAACTATACCAGGCAGGAACTCAATCCCAAACTCAGCTTCACAGTTTGGAGGTAACCCAAGTAGCTCATTAAGAAAAACATCTGGAAAGTCTTTAACTATTCTAATATCTTTAACCGAAGAAACCCCAGACTCAAAAACACCAATGTAGGCTAGATACGCCTCACAACCCTTACGAACCAATTTCTTGGCCCTTAATGTAGAAATGACATTGACAAATAGTTTCGACGCTCCCCAATTACAACTACCTCATCACCCTCTACAGTTCTCAGTACCATCCATTTAGTAGTACAATCCAAGCTCACTTGATGTTTAACCAGCCAGTCCATTCCAAGAATTAAGTTAAATTCTCCAAAAGGAAGTTCCATCAAATCCGCCAAGAAGATAATTCCTTGAACCTCCAAAGGTACATCTCTGAAAAGTTTATTTACCCTCACTAACTGCCCAATGGACTCAACACAGTAACCTCACTTGAAGTACTCTCAACTAAGATACCCAAAGTCTCAAACACATTACAAGCTATGTAGGAATGAGTGGATCCTATATTAACCAATGCAGTATAAGGTACATTATGGATAAAGAATGTACCTGTGATAACATCTAGGCCATCTCTATCCTCTCGGTGATGTGCAGTATAAACTAGAGCTGACTGCCTCACCTCAGTATGACTGGCACCTTTGCCCGGTGCCCTCTGACCACGGCCCAATCCATTACTACCTTTGGCCTGACCACGGCCCCTTGGTGGCTGCTGAACACATCTCGGTGGCTGTACAGTACCCAAACCTGTAGCTTGCACCTGATCTGGCCTCCGAGGACAATCTTTGATACAGTACTCCAGTGATCTGCACCTCAAACATGCCCCAATCCTTTCCCAGAACTTGCCCTGATGGGTCTCCCACAATCAGCACAGGGCTGCGATCTAGTAGCAGCAATAGGGGCCCCAACTCTGACTGACCCATCAACTCTGGCCTTTTTCTTAGGCCTTAGAAATGAACTTGAGGGCTCCAAATCCCTCTTGTTCCTACCCTTTTCTTTCTCACGGTTCTGGCGCTCAACGCACTTTACATCCTCAGTGATTTTCGCCTTATCAACCAAAACAGCAAAATCTCACTCCCTCTATTGAGCTATCAGAACCCTTAAACTATCCCTGAGGCCGTCCTCGAAACAAACACATCGATCATATTCAGTTGCAACCATCCCTCGTGCATAGCGGCTTAATCACAAAAACTCGGCCTCATATTCAGCCACTATTTTATCCCCTTGAGTCAAATTCAGAAACTCTCTCCTCTGGGCATCTACATAACTAGCGCCCACATACTTTCCTTGGAAAGCAGTCTTGAATAATTCCCAAGTCAACCGGTCGGGCTGAGTGCCCTCTTTAACTATAAGCCACCACTGATAAGCCTTATCTCTCAACAGTGACACTACACCTTTTAGTTTATGCTTAGGGGTACAGTCGAGATCATCCATGATCCTCTCTGTGGCCTCAATCCAATATTCAGCCACATTAGGGGCAACTCTAGCAATACCCCGAAAAATCTCAGCCCCATTAGACCGGAGTCGTTCTGCCACCTACCCACGGCTCACAGTACCAGTATTGGGTCCAACCACCCTTTCCAGAATTCTTAACATGGCTTGGGACAATGCGTCATCCCCAGCCGCACAATCATGAGACCCAGCCTCAGTATTAGGTGAAACCGGTGCCTCCCTAGCTTTTACATTAGGCATGTGGCCAGATGACGAAGACCCAGCCCGAGTACCTTCACAGCCTCTGCTGCAGCCTCTTGTACCCCTTCCACGAGTACCTCTGGTGCTCATTATCGATTTGTATTTTATTTTTATTAATAATTTTGTGCATCAGTTTACAGTTCTAGTGTTTATTAATGGATATTTTATAAAAAATAGTATCAGTATTTCAGAGCTCGTTTTCGTAGATCCCAGTCTTACTATAGTTTTTATTATACCCTAAATAGAGTATTTCAATACAGTCTACTACCTACAGTAATCTCAGTATTTCACTTTTAACAAACAGCAAATTTAGAAGACTTACAGAATTGACGCCGGAGATTGATATACCACACATTCAGTAAAACATTTCAAAATACTTCAAACAAATCTTTTAAAAATGTTAAACTTTAAAAGAAACCCAATCCACAGTTGAGTTTTGTAACCTGGCTCTGATACCACTAAATGTAACACTCCACACCTGACTTGGACGTTATGGCCGAATCTGGCGATGTCACATTGAAGGGTTTTTCATAAAATTTGATATCGTTGAAAACCCGTTCTTTATTTAACCTCTTTGTGTGACTTAAGATTTATTTTAATACGTTTGTTCAAAAATGTGAGTTGCTTGCAAAAAAGTTAATCATATTAGAATGTCTTTATTGTTATTAATTTCATTTTAAAACATTATTACATGCAGAAGCTCTTCAAAACAGGTTTCATAATCGTGGTGTCTTTGAAAAGAAACAGTTGCCTTTTTGAAAACCCGCATCTTTTTTCCTACAGCTAGTAGTTATATATCAAAGCAAGTAAAAATCCCAATTTTAAAAATTTAAAATTTAGAAAGGCCTTATTACATAAAAATAGACCCAAAATAGAACTACTTATAATTAAGATTCAATAAGAGAGTTTTTGTGATTGTGTGGCCACCTTTGAGTCCCTCGCAGCATCGACCCACCTAAGGCTGGGGTTTACATGCACAGATAAACAGAAGGGTGAGTTTACAAAAACTCAGTGTGTAATCCCTTATCAACCAATCAGTCAATCATACAGTGAGCAAATGCAGTTTGGGCCTAAGCCCATTTAAGTAACTGTTCAGTCTCAGTTAGGGCCTTAGCCCATTCTGAAGATCTATGATCGGTTTGGGCTGATCCTATTTCGATGGATGATGCTTGATGCAGATATGCAATAAGAAATCCTACCCAACTAGCCTCTACACTCCAATTCTGTCCAACCTTATACTTCATGTGGGGATAAAATCAACTCACCCATCCCTACACTCCAAATAGCACCGGTTGCGGCACTAAACAGTATTTGCAGTAGAGCTGCTAGTATAGTATACATCCTCCAATCATAATAAAACCCATCCCCATGTAATATATCATGCATCATGTCATGTCATGTGATAATATCATACATGTATTCAATAGGTTTAAATGGCATGCTCAAATACAATAATAAATCTCGTAAGGGCATAATAGTCATTTTATCACATTGGGGCATAACAATCATTTTATCAATTTGGGGGTCTAGGTATACTTACCGACCTAACAATAGGTTCACAGTCGTCTTGGGTGACCCGAGCAACTTTAATAGTCAGATAGTGAAAATGGGCCCACGATGCATTTTGTGGGCCCATGTGGGCCCACACAGTGGTGTGGCCCACATAGCCCAAAAATGGACTTGGTCGTGTGGATTGTAAAGCCTGGCCCAATATTCTCCACACATCCGTGTGGTTTACCTGTGTAGGGCCCACATGCTCGTGGGGACCACACGACCCATTTCGACCCACTACGGCCTAATTCGGCCTCAGCCCATGAAATCCCTTATGGCAAGCCTCAACGATTATACACCCATGTTTAAGCATATGGGGTACCACACGAACGAGCGCACACCCGTGTAGCATCAACGATCACTGATTTCAGCTTTTGTCGGTCTATGATTAGGGGTAGTGTTTTCACACACCTTGTTGGCGAAGGTGCGCAAATAATCCACAAGCGCTCCAAACCTAGATTCAAACACTATACACCACTAGTCCTTTAATCCATAGGGTTAAACAACCCCTTTTTAACACTTATCCCAAAATATTACTTAATACTTGCCTTGATTGAATGATTTAGACTATGCACACTTCAACCGTTGCAGAAGACTGATTACAGGCCCCCTAGAGATCACCTGCATTCCAACCGAAACCTATTAACCTTAATCATATCATTCGCACAAACAGTTAGAACCAAGTGTATACCACTTACTGAAAATGTAAATTGATTCTAGTGAAGGGAAGCAATCAGATTATCCCCAAAACGCTCACCTGATACGATAGAGGTAAGGGCTGGCACCAACCACTCCTAGCAATTATCGACAGCAACGGAAGATGTTAGATGAAAACTATTAATACGATAGAAAGAGAGAAAGAGAAAGAATAACTGCATACTCACACCCCTGATTGGTCAAATAACAATAGCCCAAAATCGAAAGAATAGAATGGAAATATTTAGCCTAATCCCAAGGTACAAAGAGGAAAGAATTGCAAGAGAGAGAAGAGAAGAGAAGATAAGGTATTCAGCCAAAGAACAAGAACCGATTAAGGAAGGGAAGAAAGGTATTCGGTCAAGGAACAAAATCGAGTGAGAGAGGGGAAGAGGCAATGAGAATCGGCCAAAGCAACAAGATGCAAAAGACGGGAATTGATAGACTCAAAAGAATTGGGAGAGGGGGAAGGAGAGCATTCGGCTAAGGAGAGAAGGGAAGAAGAGAAAAAATGACAAGTAAGGGACCTGAAGAGAAGTGAAAACTCGAAGTAAGCAAAAACAAATGACACTGCCAAACTCCCTAGCACTAATCGGCCTCCAAAGAAAAGAAAAGAACCAAAATGTTCACAGCAATCGAAATGGAGTGCTACTACACACCAAAGCCAAAAGTCTTGAGTGCCACAAGTTCAAATTCAGTATAACACTTCCTCACACCTCAACTCTTAATGATTTCCTCCCCAAATCCCTCCACAAATCACTCCAACCGACCACTCCTCCCTCAACCCCTAATTCAAATTCCCCTCAATCACATCAATGTTTCGGTCAAACCACAATACTCCAATGGCACCGCAGCAAAATAAAACATTCCATTGTGCCCACCAGGACTCGAACCTTAGTCCGCATGCAACAATAACACACCACCTATCCCTTAGACCAGCAAGCCCATTCTATTATGTTTTACCCATATTTATTTAAAAAACCTACTGACTAGAGACAGGGTTTATCCATTTAAAACAAAATTTTTGCACAAGCCAAGGCTTGAACCCAAGACTTCTCAGACTCTTCCCAGGACACTTAACCACTGAAGCAAGTATGTAATTGTAACATAAACATACAAAAATAATTACTTAGGATTTTGGGGCGTTACAAGGGTGGTGGAGGCTTCTTTATTGGAACTGGTTGATTCATTTTCTATGGCAATTCTGCATCTAACGAAGTTGTTAGTTGATTATAATTAGCTGGTTCTAAAGTTACCTTGTTGAATTTGTAGATTTTGGTTCTTGTGAAACTAGAATTTCAACACTCGGTTGAACTTCCTCTGAGTCTTAAGCGTCAGCTGGCTCCTTCTCAACATCGACGGAATTGGGCTATAAAGTCTTTCCACTCTTCAATGTCAATGCTTTACAATGCTCCTTCCCTGGATTCCTCAGACTCTCCGTGTCACTAGGTAAAGCACCTTGTGGTCGGTTCCTGAGTTCAGTAGCAAGCTTGTCAGTTTGGTTGTTAAGAAATTTCAATGTAGCTGCTTGGCTTTGAATTAAGGCATCATTCTTTGCCATTAGATGTGTAATGCCCCAAAACCGAGACCTTCGCCAGAGTTGAGCACGAGGTGTTAACGGACTTAATTCATTAATTAAATAGCTCAAACAATTTATTTTAGAACTTCCAGACAAGCTGGCTAACTATGTCACAGTTGCTTAAAAATTTATATCTCGAGTTAGGAAACTCAAAATCCAATTCTGTAAATTTTACCTGAAACTAGACTCATATATCTATCAACTAATTTTTTTCTAGAATTTTTGGTTGGGCAAAATAGTACAATTTATTAGTTAAATTCTCCCCTATTTTAGGGTTCAACTACTCTGACCCCTGTGTATTACGAATCAAATATCTCCCTGTACAGAGTTTCAATTATTATTCTGTTTGTTTCTCATAAAACTAGACTCAATAAGGAATCTGTAAATATAAAGCATGACTTCTAATTATCTTTGTACAATTTTTTTGTGAATTTCAAAATTCAGAACAGGGGGTCTAGAAATTGCTCTGGCCCTGTTTCACAAAAATTTAAATATCTCATAAAATATAACTCATATACCTGTTTTGTTCCATCCATATGAAAATAGACTCATCAAGCTTTAATTCTATATCTCATTCACTATCTAAATTCATTTCTACTATTTTTAGTGATTTTCAAAATTCACGTCATTATTGCTGTCCGATACTGTTTTAAAGCTAATTTCACCATTTTCATGATTTCAATGGAATAACTAGCATTTAGGCATACATAACACCAAACATGTCCTTGATTAGCCATTCCAACAGCTAATCATTATCAAGCATTTACATACCATTCATCAACCATATCATAAGATCATACACACAAAATGGCTACGATGCTATACATGCCATACTCAAAATGAAACGTCTAGCTATACCAAAATAATCCTCGTGATAGTGTGCCCAGACCTCTGACGTACTTTACGATCCCCGAGTTAGCTTGACAAAACTATAAAAGAAGGAAAATAAAGGGGGTAAGCATTAAGCTTAGTAAGTTTGCATGCA
The DNA here is from genome assembly GCA_025698465.1 of Gossypium longicalyx. Lineage (NCBI taxonomy): Eukaryota > Viridiplantae > Streptophyta > Magnoliopsida > Malvales > Malvaceae > Gossypium > Gossypium longicalyx. The sequence goes on along the minus strand of CM046996.1, from coordinate 42,614,571 downwards.
AATAAATAACAACATTCATAAGAATTATCTTACTACTTGGCATGATACTACTTAATGCAACTTCATTAATTGTCATGGACATATTTTAAACTTCCTCACTTACTCACTTACTTAAATACTTACTTAATCAAATTTATTAATACATTTTACTTACCTTTTTCCTTATCAAGTATACATGAACATTATGTACTTACCTTTGCTCTTCTAGCATGAACTTGTCTTACCTTTTTAGTATAACTCGTCTTACCTTACCTTACCTTGATATTCTCTTTAAATTTTCCCGTTAAACCACTTTGAATACTAAGGATACACGGGTACCTTACCATTGCCATGACTTGTCATGGTCTTATGTGGTATCCTTTTGAAACTTACCATTGCCATGTCTTGACATGGTCTTACATGGTAGCCTTGCCTTATGAACTCACCAATGCCATGCCTTGGCATGGTCTTACATGGGACCTTTGCCTTATAGTAACTTTTCAATGCCATGTCTTGACATGGTCTTACATGATTTCCTTGCCTTACGAACCTTACCAATTTCCATGCCTTGGCATGGTCTTACACGGTATCCTTGAACCCTAATGTCATGACATTTGTATCCTACACATTCCTAAGGTTCAACCGGGACTTTCTGAAATTACTTTTCCGTCAATTCGTGCTTGAGTCTTCTTTGAATAATTTCATAAAATAAATTTACACATGCTGGAAATTAACAGCATTAACATAAAATAATAGAATATTGCATTTATTTACCGCAAACTTACCTTGAAACAAAATACGATCAACTATATCGATTTAGTCCACTATCTTTTTCTTTCCCCGGTCTAACTCCGAATTTTGTTCTTCTTGATCTATAATAAAAAAAATTTAGCTTATTTAATACTAACATTTATTAAAACAGTTCTTGACCCAAACTTTGGCAAAATTACATTTTTGCCCCCAAACTTTTACATATTTACACTTTTTCCCCAAGGCTCAGAAATTAAACTTCATCCTATTTTCTTATGTTTTATGACATGTTGATAATTTTTCCCTTCTATGACAACATCAAATTCTCACTCTAACATGTACTTATGACTATTAGGTATTTTTACTGATTAAGCCCTTTTACTCGTTTTCACTTAAAACCGAGTAGCAAAAGTTGTCTAACATAATCTAAAACCTCATATTCTATCATAAAACACCAAAATACACAAATTTCACCTATGGGTATTTTTCCAAATATGAACCCTAAGTTGAATTATTGGTAGCATAAGCTAAATCGAGCTACCATGATTTTAAAAACGTAAAGAACATTAAAAACGGGGCTTGGAATCACTTACTATGGAGCTTGGAAGCTTGAAAAAAACCCTAGCTATGGAGAACCCTTTAATTTTCATCCTAATGAAGAAGATGGACATATTTTTCCATCTTTTTCCTTTTTTTAATTTTTTAATTACCAAATGACCAAAATACCATTAATACCTTTCTTTGAAAATTTTCATGTACAAGCCTATTTTTGTCCAAAATTTTAGAAATTGGTCAAATTTCTATTTAAGACCTCCTCATTAGTATTCCAAAGTAATTTCATACTAAAAACTTCTAGAATGCAAGTTTTGCAAATTATTCGATTTAGTCCCTAAATATCAAATTGGACCCTTTATCGATAAAATTTATAAACAAAATTTTCACACAATTATGCAATCATGCCATAGACCTTAAAATGATAATAAAATAAAATTTTATACCTCGAATTTGTGGTTTCGCAACCACTATTCCGTTTAGGCCCTATTTCAGGATGTTACAAGATAGTTCAGCTTGGGTTAGTTTCTGAACTTGTTGGGGAAAACTAGGTGGCTGGGTCGATCTAGGTTGGGCGTAAGTGTTACTAGTTCTAGCCCCTTGGTTACTTCAGGAAAAACTCGGGTGGTTTCGCCATGATAGGTTATAGAAATTGGATTGCAGTCCTTGCCTTCCTCGATTTTGCTTCTAGTTACCCATGTAATAAACAGATTCTGGGTTTGATAGACATTCTTGAAACAAATGTCCTTCCCCACAATAGACACAGGCTATATTTTCAAATTGATTTGGTGCCTGTGTTGCAAAACTACTAGATCGATTAGTAGTAAGATTTTTTTAACATTGAGGATATTGATGATACCTGAGATGCGAGTGAAGTAAAAGCGTCTACTTCATGTATTCCAGTAACTCGTCTTCCTAACACTGACCGATTGGTTGGCCATTGATAATAGTTGCTGGCAATCCTCTCAATGATTTCATAAGCCTTATTATAGGACTTAGAAAGGAGAGCACCGTTAGCAGAAGCGTCTATAACCATCCTCGTATGAACATTGAGACCAATATAAAATGTCTCAAGTTGGATGCAATATGGGATTCCATGATGAGGGCACTTCCGTAATAATTCTTTGTACCTTTCCCATGCCTCATACAACGACTCATCATCCATTTGTTGGAAGGTAGTGATCTCATTCCTTAACTTAACATTATTGCTAGATGGGAAATACTTCATGAGAAATATTTCTGCTAACTCTTGCCATGTAGAAATTGAATTTGGTGGCAATGAGTTCAACCAGGCTCGAGCTCTGTCCTTTAGCTAATACAGGAATAGCTTCAATCGTAAAGCATCTTCGGGTACTCCGACTAACTTGAAAGAATCGCTCACCTCCATAAGCAGTCTTAAGTGTAGGAGGGGGTCTTCGGTAGGCATTCCACTGAATTGGCCCACTGTCTAAAGCATCGGGAACATGACTGGCTTCAGCTCAAATTCTTGTGCCTCGATTTTAGGTCTCCTAATACCCGAATTAAGATCATTAAACACTGGCACTGCATACTATCTTAAAGCTCTATTCCTATCATCAACAATAAGGATAGGATTTTGAGCAGGGTCTGCTCCGTTTCCTTGATTCAGATTTTTGAAGATCATCTCTTCGGTCCTTCTCTGACTTTCTTGTCTTCTTCGCTGTCGAAAAGTTCGTTCAATCTCAGGGTCTACATGGAGTAAATCAATAATTCGGTCAATACTCATAAACACCTGAAATAATCACAGAAAAATTAATTAAGTTAAAATTTGAATAGAAAAATAAACCAAAATGCAAAACTAACAAATTCACAAATAATGACTTTTTAAAACAGTCCCCGGCAACGGCGCCAAAAACTTGGAACGACGAAAATGTGCAAGTGTACACAATTGCAACAAGTAATAAAGTGACAAGTAAATGTCGAGTTATCGTACCTACAGGGACTGTGAAAAGAATTATTTATGAATGCTATTTAAAACACTTTGGTGAAAAAAAATATTTTGTTTGAAGAGGGTGATTAAATAATTAAGATTTTAAACCAAGTAAACTAAATAAATAAATCTCAAATGCACGATTTCAAAATACGATTTTAATCAAGATGACATAATTGTGTTTGATCAATTACATTTCTTAACTTAGAATTATTAAACTCATGTTTATATTGTTACGAATAAATTCACGGCAACTCAGTAATTTGCTAACTTATGAACATTGTAACGCCCCTTACCCGTATTCAACACCGAAATAGGGTATGAGGTATTACCGGAACATAACACATACTATTAAACAAAACCGAGATAGAAATATGTCATCCAATTAGATAATGCATCGTTATAACATATGTCTTGAACAATATTAGCCAACTTCAATGGCTTTGTACAAAATGATTGGTCAAATACTATAACCAATATTTTAAACCTAGGCAATTATGACACGTAACAAAATAACTAAGCCTATTATACATGCCATAATTCAAAATGTTTAGTTCAAATACCCTAAAGTATTGATAGTGCGGGCAGATCTTCACGATCCTTAACTCCTGAGCAAGCTGGACGACACTATAAGACAAAAGAGAGAAAAGAAAGTAAGCTTATAGCTTAGTAAGTAAGTATATAAATAATAATTAAAGAATCTAATATATATACACAATAACTCAAGTATATCTACTTTAATTTTTCTATTCACTCCACTTTGATTAAGTTGTCTCTCTTGCGTCACGTTAACTAAATCAATCATAACTCGAGTTACAAAACTCGAAATTAAAATTCATAAATTTTTCCTGAAACTAGACTCATATTACTTCTTACTAATTTTTTTCTGGAATTTTTGGTCCAGCCAATTAGTACAGTTTATTAGTTAAAGTTTCCCTTGTTATACAGCTCGACTTATCTGCCATCTGTTCACTACAAATTGATTTTCTCCCAGTACAAAAGTCAAATAGCCACGAAATTTGTTTCATTTAAAACTAGACTCAACAAGGAATCTATGCATGTAAATTATATTTCTTAATTATTTTTGTAAAATTTTTAATGATTTTTAAAAGTCAGAACAAGGGATCACATAGTCATTCTAAACAAGTCACACACAAATATAAATATCTCAAAATATAGAGTTTTCTTACTTGCTCTGTTTCTCTGACATGAGAATAGACTCACTAAGATTTAATTTAATATCTCATTCAGCCTCTAATAATTTTCCTACTATTTTTGGTGATTTTTCAAATTCATGTTACTGCGACTGTCCAAAGACAGTATTATTGCAAATTCACTCTTTTACACTTTTTTTGTATTAACCTCATTTTAACGAACATGTCACAATTCATTTTCACCACATTTCATACATCACAAGTATAGGTCCATGATTAAAATGTCACTATAAAATCATCCCATTGAACACTTCGGATCAATTCTCGATACTTGGTGGTTTCAGCACACAGCTCCACCCATCATAATTCATATAATTCGGCTCTCTTGTACACATGGTGAACACTTAGTACGACCCATGTAACCTAGCCAATTTATCTCGTAGCTCCCTTGTCTACATGGTGTCCTTCACTTGGAATCACACATGCGACCTAGCTACATTTATCTCTCCCGTAGCTCTCTTGTCTACATGGGATACATCCCGTATCACACATGTGACCTAGCTACTACACAGTATCTCGTAGCTCTCTTGTACACATGATGTGCACTCAGCACCATACATGTGACCTAGCTACGTTCCATCTATATTATTAAATCTTTTCGAATGTTCAACCGGAAATTCTCTCTCTATTACTTAGTTCCATTCTTCCAATAGTCGATTTATGCTTCAAAATCAGCTAATATATATATATATATATAATAGGCTGAAATATAAGAATGTAAATGTAGTTAATGTATTATTTAATGTAAATGTAGTTAATGTGTTATTTACATACAAACTTACCTCGGTGCAAAATATAGAAATTTTGCAATTTAGTCCAAAATCTTTTCCTTCCCCCGTTCGAGGTCGATTCCACGTCTTTCTTGATCTATAACAACACATTTAGCTCATTTAACACTCATATTATTTATTTCAATCCAAAAATCACATTATGGAAAAATTACATTTTTGCCCCCTAACTTTTACAAAATTATGATTTTGCCCCTAGGCTCGAAAATTTAATTTCAGCCCTTATTCTTATGTTTTATGACATTCTGATCATTTTTCCCTTCTATGGCAACATTAAATTCTCATTCTAACACATAGTTATGAACAATAGGTATTTTTACCGATTATGCGACTTTGCTCGTTTTCGCTAAAAATCGCTTAGAAAAGATCGTTCTCCTAACTTCAAACATTCATATTCTACCATCAAACATCAAAATACATGCATATCATTCATGGGTAAATTTTTAAACATAAATCCTAACTCGAAAAAATGGTAGAAATAGGTAGACCGAGCTACGAGGATTTCAAAAATGTAAAGAATATTAAAAACGGGGCTTGAATGCACTTACTATTGAGCTTGAAAGCTGAAAAACCCTAGCTATGGAGAACATGCAAGTTTCGGCCAAGCTTAATGAAGATGAACACATTTTTGTGTTATTTTTCTAATTTTATTTCATTTAATACACAAATGACCAAAATGCCCTTACTACTAAACTTTCTAAAAATTCCATCCATGTCCAAATTTTTGTCCATACAAAGTATAATGGTCTAATTGCCATTTAAGTACCTCTACTTAAAACCCCCATTTCAATCATGTAGTTATGAACTAGAACACACACATTTTTCACCTATTTCAATTTAGTCCTAAACGTCAAATTAAACACCCAATCGATAAAATTTTGCAACGAAATTTTCACACAATTATGGAATTATAATATAAACACTAAAACTTAATCAAAATAATAATAATATTTTTAACCTCGGATTCATGGTTTCGAAACCACTATTCTATTTTGGCCCTAAATCGGGTTGTTACAACTCTCCCCCCTTTAGGGATTTTCGTCCCTGAAAATCTTATCGGTAAAGAGATTTGGGGACTGTTTTCTCATGGCTTCCTCCGGTTCCCACGTAGCTTCTTCTACTCCATGTCTTTGCCATAACACTTTCACTAAAGCTATACTTTTCTTTCTCAACTGATTTACTTCTCGAGCCAAAATCTTAATCGGTTCCTCTTCATAGGTCAAGTCCGATCGAATCTCAATTTCTGTTGGAGAAATCACATGTGAAGGATCAGAACGATAACGTCGCAACATTGATACATGAAACACGTTATGAATTCTTTCTAACTCTGCCGGTAAGGCCAACCAATATGCCACTGGTCCAATCCTCTCAATAATCTAGTACGGCCCAATAAAACACGGACTCAACTTGCCGTTTTGGCTAAATCTCAGAATCTTCTTCCATGGTGACACCTTCAAGAACACTTTATCACCCACCTGAAATTCAATCTCTTTTGTTTTTAAATCTGCATATGACTTTTGTCGATTTGAAGCAGCTTTCAAGCAATCACAAATTATTTTTACTTTCTCTTCGGTTTCTTTAACTAAATCAACTCCGTGAATCTGTTTCTCACTAAGTTCTGTCCAATATAAAGGAGTCCGACACTTGCGACCATACAAGGCTTCGTATGGTGCCATCTGTATACTTGACTGAAAACTGTTATTATAGGCAAATTCAACCAAAGATAGATATTTCTCCCAACTGCCTTCAAATTCTAAAACACTGCATCTAAGCATATCTTCAAGTATCTGGATTACTCTTTCTAACTAGCCATTTGTTTGTGGATGAAACACGGTACTAAAATTCAATTTTGTACCCAAAGCTTCTTGTAACTTTTTCCAGAATCTCGAGGTAAACCTCGGATCTCTATCTGATATTATAGACATAGGTACCCCGTGCAACCTCACAATTTCAGCAATATATAATTCAGCTAATTTATCAAGTGAGTAATCGGTACGTACCGGTATAAAGTGAGCCGACTTTGTTAACCTATCAACCACTACTCAGACAGTATCCTTCTTTTTAGGAGTCAAAGGCAAACCTGTAACATCTCGAAATAGGGCCTAAATGGAATAGTGGTTGCGAAACCACAAATCTGAGATAGAAAAGTTTATTTCGATTAATTTTTATGATTTACCAAGTGATTAGATGCATGTGTTAGAGTATTGATAAGAAATTTTATAGATTGCATGTTTAATTTGCCTATTAGGGCTTATTTGAGTAAGTTTCTTTATGTGACCCGATTTAGGGCCTAAATGGAACGATGGTTTTAGAACCACAAATTCAAAGTCAAAAAATTTATTTCGATTAAGTGTTAAGGTTTATTTATTGATTAAAACATTGTGTAAAAATATCGTTAAGTAATTTTACTGGTAAAGTGCTTAATTAGACTTTTAGGACTAAATTGCAAAAGTTGCAAAATATGTGTTCTAATTCATAAGTACTTGGTTGAAATGGGGGTTTAAAGAGGAGGTCCTTAAATGGTAATTAGACCATTATATTTCGTTTGGACAAAAATGGGCATGAATAGGACAAAATTTTAAAGAAAGGCCTTAAGGGCATTTTAGTCATTTGGTAATTAAAAGAAATAAAAAGGGAAAATAAAGCCAAAATTGACTCATCTTTTTCATGGAGGCCGAAATTAGCATGGGGGAAGCCATGGCTAGGGTTTTCAAGCTTTCCAAGCTCAATAGTAAGTCCGTTCTAGTCCCGTCTTTCAAGTTCTTTACGTTTTTGGAATCCCGATAACTTGATTAAGCTTATTCTAGCAATAATTTAAGCTAGGGTTCATATTTGGAAAAATACCCATAGGTGAAATGTGTTTATTTTGATGTTCTATGGTAGAATATGAAGGCTGAAATTATGTTAAACAACTTTTGCTTAGCGGTTTTAAGCAAAAATGAGTAAAACGGCTTAATCGGTAAAAGTTGTTATTGTTCATAACTATGTGTTAGAGTGAGAATTTGATGTTGCCATAGAAGGGAAAAATGACCATCATGTCATAAAACATAAGAATAAGGGATGAAGTTTAATTCCCGAGCCTAGGGGCAAAAGTGTAAATATGCAAAAGTTTAGGGGCAAAATTGTAATTTTTCCAAAGTTTGAGTTAAGGACTGTTTTGAATAGTACATTAATTAAATAAGTAAAATATGATGTTTTAGATCCCAGAAAATGAGATTTGAACCTAGAATGGGAGGAAAATAAAAAATCAGGAAAGTTGGTAAAATGGCCGTTTTAGTATTGAGGTAAGTTCATATGTATAATAAGCATTAATTTATGCAAGTTTCAATGTAAAATTGATATATTTACTATGATTTCCATGGTGTTGAAAGTAAGTATAATTATGATGATTTAAATGTTCAATATTAATTCGACATGGAAATGAGAAAGTATGTAAGTTTGTATGTAAATAATACATTATCTTTATTATGTTTTTATATTTCAGCATATTTTATGTATTGTAGCTGATTTTTGAATCATAATTGACTATTGAAAGTATGGAATCAAGTATTAGAAAGAGAGAGAAATCCCGGTTGAACCTTCGGAAAGATTGGATGATATAGATGGTATGTAGCTAGGTCACATGTATGGTGCTGAGTGCACATCATGTGTACAAGAGAGTTACGAGACATTATGATGTAGCTAGGTCGCATGGGTGATACTATGTGTACACCATGTAGACAAGAGAGCTACGGGATATATGTAGCTAGGTCGCATGCGTGGTTCTAGGTGAAGGACACCATGAGACAAGAGAGCTACGAGATAAACTGACTAGGTCACATGGGTGGTACTAAGTGTTCACCATGTGTACAAGAGAGCCAAAATTATGTGTACAATCGAGCTAGGTCACATGAGTGGTGCTAAGTGAAGGCCACTATGTGTATAAGAGAGCTTCGATTTTAAAGGTGGGCTGTGTGCGATACCATCGCATATCTGTTATTATTCCGAAGCGTTCAACTGGGAAATTGATTAAATGAAATTGTGTATGACTTTGTGATGATAAGTGTAAGTATATAAGTGTGTAACTTATGAGCAATATGCTCGATATGTGATTGGAAATTGGAAAGATTGTTATGGGTAAGTGATGAATACAATTGAAGTGTGAAAGATCAAAATTGACAATAAAACTGTTATGGATAGTTGCAGTGACGTGAATCTAAAAATTTACCAAAAATAGTAGAAATTGAATAAGAGACTGAATGAGATATCAAATTAAATCTTAATGAGTCTATTTTCATATAACAGAAACAGAGCAAGCAAAGAAATTCTATATTATGAGATATTTAAGTTTTTGAGAGACTGGTTCAGAATGACTATGTGATCCCCTATTCTGACTTTGAAAAATAATTAAAAATTGTAAAAAATAATTATGGAATATAATTTATATGTTTGAAATCCTTAATGAGTCTAGTTTCAAATAAAATAAACAAGAACATTCTTTGAATTTTGTACGAGGAGAAAATTGATTCGTAGTGATGAGTGGGCAGAACAGTTGAGCAGTGAAACATGGGTAACTTCAATGAATAAAATGTACTAATTGGCTAGACCAAAAATTCTAAAAACTTTATGGTAATAATATATGTGAATCTATTTTCATGAAAAATTAACAGTTTGTAATTTGGAGTTCTGTAGCTCCAGAAATAAATAATTTAGCTTCTGATACTCTGTTAGACAACTTATTTTGAACCTGTTTATGATTGTAATAGTGAAAGTATGTGTGTGTTTGTGATGGTAATATTCCGGGAACATATTGTGACTTCATTTAAAGAATGATAATGTATTGTTTATTAATATTTACATACTTACTTACTAAGCTATAATGCTTGCTCCCTTTCTTTCCTTTGTCCTATAGTGTCTCAGATGTTAGCTCGAGTTGGAGGTCGCTGGATGTTAAATCACACTATCAAACTATTGATCGATATATAAAGGTTTTAAAGTATTTTTAAGTCTTTGACATGTATAGAGACTCGTTTAATTGTTACTAAGTTGCTAGGAATTGGCCTAAAATACTGACCTATGTTATTTGAAGGTCTCTATTGTATAAAGTCATTTAATGTAGATAGTCTTGATTATGTTATTAATTAAATGATGCAATTTATGAATGTGCATGCTTGCCCATGTGTGTGGTTGAATTAAAGCATGATATGGGCCTTGTAAGCTCTTTTTAAGGGATAACTTGAATGTGTTTGAAAAAGTTTTAAATTAGAGTGAAATTATGAATCGGTTTTTATACGATGATTAGTGATTAAGTCCGGTAATGTCTCGTACCCTGTTTCGGCGTCTAACACGGGTAAGGGGTGTTACAAAACCGGTTAAAAAATCCATGGTAATCCTATCCCATTTCCACTCAGGTACCATTACTGGTTGGAGTAACCCTAAAGGCACTTGATGTTTAGCTTTTACTTGTTGACAGATCAAACACTTGGTTACAAATTCAGAAATGTCCCTTTTCATACCTGGCCACCAATAAAACTTCTTTAAATCATTATACATTTTTGTGCTATCAGGGTGAACTGACAAACAGCCACTGTGCGCCTCATGTAATATTTTTTGAATCAATTCATCATTTTTCGGTACACAAATCCTATCTCGAAACATCAAACAGTCATCTGGTCTAACTCGAAAATCTGAGTCGTAACCCGATTCGCACTGAGTTCTCTTGGTTCGCAACTCACTATCGTTCTTTTGAGCATCACAAATTAGCTAGAGAAATAACGGTTTAACCCTCATCTCTACCAAGATTGACCCATCATCAGACAATGCTAACCTCGTATTCATGTCTCTCAAAGTAAAAAGAGATTTCCTGCTCAAGGCGTCAGCAACTACTTTCGCTTTTCCCGGATGATAATCAATCACTAGCTCATAATCCTTCAATAATTCAAACCATCTTCGCTGTCGCAGATTCAAATCCTTTTTATTCATTAAATACTTTAGACTTTTGTGATCAGTAAAAATTCGGCATTTTTCACCATACAAATAATGTTGCCAGATCTTCAAGGCAAAGACAATAACGACCAATTCCAAATCATGTGTAGGATAGTTCTTCTCATGTGGTTTTAACTGTCTCGAGGCATAAGCCACCACTTTACTCTCTTGCATTAGCACACATCCAAGGCCTGTCAATGATGCATCACTATAAATTACGAACTCCTTCCCCGGCTCAAAATTTGTACTAAAATTGGTGCTTCAGTCAATTGTGCTTTCAGCTTTTCAAAACTCTGCTGACATTTATCAGTCCATTCAAACTTAACATTCTTTTTCAGCAACTTAGTCATAGGAGAGGCAATCATCAAAAATCCCTCAACAAAACGTCTATAATACCCGGCCAAGCCTAAAAAGCTTCTAACCTCAGATACATTCTTTGGCGGTTTCCAATCAACGATCGTGGAAATCTTGCTCGGATCCACCCGAATACCATCATCTGAGACTATATGTCCCAAAAATCCAACTTCACGAAGCCAGTACTCACTTTTACTAAACTTAGCAAATAGTTTCTTTTCTCTCAAGATCTGCAATATGGTTTTCAAGTGTTCAGCGTGCTCAGACTCATCCCGAGAATAAATTAAAATGTCATCTATGAACACCACTACAAACTTATCTAAATATGGCCGAAAGATTCGGTTTATCGAGTCCATAAATATAGCCGGAGCATTTGTTAAGCCAAAAGGCATCACAAGGAACTCATAATGTCCATACCTTGTCCGAAAGGCGATTTTCGGCACATCTGACTCCTTAACTCTCAACTGGTAGTAACCAGACCTCAAATCGATCTTTGAAAACACTGTCGCCCTCTTTAACTGATCAAATAAATCATCAATCCTTGGTAACGGGTACTTGTTCTTTATAGTCACCTTATTGAGCTAACGATAATCAATGCAAAGCCTCATTGAGCCACCCTTCTTCTTTACGAACAATACAGGAGCACTCCAGGGAGAGAAACTCAGTCTCACAAATCCCTTGTCTGTTAACTCTTGCAACTGAGCCTTCAATTCTTTTAATTCATTCGGAGCCATTCTATATGGAGAAATCGAGATCGGTGCAGTCCCCGGCAACAAATCAATGGAAAACTCTATCTCTCTATTCGGAGGCAATCCAGGCAATTCTTCTGAAAATACATCGGGAAATTCACAGACTATCGGTACTGATTCAAGCTTCAATTCAGACAGCTCAGTATTCATTACATAGGCCAGATAAGCTTCACACCCTTTCCTCATGTATTTCTGTGCAGACATGTGCGAAATCACCATAGGCAATTTATTTGATTCATCTGTTTCAACCCATAGAATTTCACCATTTTCACATTTCAACTCTAGTGTTTTCTGTTTACAATATACCTTGGCATCATACAATGTTAACCAGTCCATTCCCAAAATAACGTCAAACTCATCAAATGGTAATAGCATCAGATTAGCCGGAAAACAGTGACCTTGAATCATTAATGGGCAATTCTTGCAAACCTTATCAACTAGCACATATTGGCCTAAGGGGTTCGACACTTTAATCGTAAACTCAGTAAACTCAACAGGCAACTTCTTAGTAGATACTAAATTCATACAAATATAGGAATGAGTAGACCCGGGATCAATCAATGCAATAACAATAGTATCATAGATAGAAAATGTACCATAATCACATCGGAGATGATGCATTCTCTCGAAGCACGTATGGCATAAGCTCTAGCAGCGCTAACTAACCGATCTCGCACTGAATCTTTCATTACGCTTTTATCTTGCTAGCTCCACTTCCAGTATTTCTCGATGATCTACCTCTGTTAGCGGTAGTACTTTGTCTAGCACTCTAAAATTTTTCTTCTTTAACTTTCTCCGGACAGTCTCTGATAAAATGCTCGTGAGAACCACACCTGAAACAAGCTTGCTCGTTTCCCCAACACTCACGAAAATGTTGCCTGCCACATTGCTGACATTCGGGCTTTTTAAACGCACATTACCCACACTTGCCACTGAAGTAGCTTGAGCTTTAGACCCCGAATATGCCCTACCACAATCTCTGTGTGAATCCCCAGCTGAAACTATCATTCGAGGGTTTGTATCTTTGATTGAGATTGAAATGACTTGCTTATCGGCCTCTTTCTGGCATCTCGGGCCTCAATAGCAGCTTTTCTTCTTTCTTTGTTTAATTCTTCAGCTTTAAGAGCTCGATCAACCAATACTACAAATTCTTTCAGCTCCAGAATTCCTACAAGCACTTTAATGTCCTCATTAAGTCCATCCTCAAACCTTTTACACATAATAGCCTCAGTGGACACACATTCCTGGGCATACTTACTAAGTCTTACAAATTCGCGTTCATACTCTGCCACAGACATCTTGCCCTGCTTCAATTCAAGGAACTCCTTCCATTTTTGATCAATAAATCGCTGACTTATGTATTTCTTTCTGAATTCTTCCTGGAAGAAATCCCAAGTAACCCTTTCTTTTGGCACCACTGCTACCAAAGTCTTCCACCAATGGTAAGCCGAATCTCTTAAAAGTGATACGGCACACTTTAAGCACTCCTCGGGTGTACATGACAGCTCATCAAATACACGGGTAGAATTTTCAAGCCAGAACTCCGCTTTTTCGGGATCATCGTTGATCTTTGCTCTAAACTCTTCGGCCCCTTGTTTTTGAATCTTGTCTACCGGAGGCTTGTTCATTCTTACCAAATCTATGCCTTGAGCAGCTACAGGAACCGTCTGAGGTATGGGAGGGGGTGAAGGAGGTTGAGCATTTGGGTTTGCTCGAATAAACTCAGTATACCAATTGTTCATCATTTGGAGAAAGGCATCCCAAGCCTCATCTCCTTGTCTCGATGTCTCAGGTCTACTTTTTACAGGAGCGGTCCCTTGCGCGGGAGTCGGTGCATTACTAGCAGCATCGTCAACCGCAGTTTCATCAGGATCCGTTACTATATTAAAACAAAACACAGTTTATAATAATCATGAGTCACCACACTATCACAGTATATTTATGGCATGTATATCTAAACTTTTACACACACTATATTAGTCCAAGAACCGACTAAACTATAGCTCTAATACCAGTAAATTTAACGCTCCTTACCAGTGTTCAACACTGAAACAGGGTACGAGGTATTACCAAAATATAAAACATACTATTAAACAAAACTGAGATAGAAATATGTCATCCAATTAGATAATGCATCGTTATAACATATGTCTTGAACAATATTAGCCAACTTCAATGGCTTTGTACAAAATGATTGGTTAAATACTATAACCAATATTTTAAACCTAGGCAATTATGACACGTAACAAAATAACTAAGCCTATTATACATGCCATAATTCAAAATGTTTAGTTCAAATACCCTAAAGTATTGATAGTGCGGGCAGATCTTCACGATCCTTAACTTACGAGCAAATTTGGACGACACTATAAGACAAAAGAGAGAAAAGAAAGTAAGCTTATAGCTTAGTAAGTAAGTATATAAATAATAATTAAAGAATCTAATATATATACACAATAACTCAAGTATATCTACTTTAATTTTTCTATTCACTCCACTTTGATTAAGCTGTCTCTCTTGCGTCACATTCACTAAATAAATCATAACTCGAGTTACAAAACTCAAAATTCAAATCTGTAAATTTTTCCTGAAAATAGACTCATATTACTTCTTACTAATTTTTTTCTGGAATTTTTGGTCCAGCCAATTAGTATAGTTTATTAGTTAAAGTTTCCCCTATTATACAGCTCAACTGATCTGACCTCTATTCACTACGAATTGATTTTCTCCCAGTACAAAAGTCAAATAGCCACAAAATTTGTTTCATTTAAAATTATACTCAACAAGGAATCAATTAATGTAAATTATATTTCTTAATTATTATTTTTACAATTTTTAATGATTTTTCAAAATCAGAACAGGGGATCACATAGTCATTCTGAACAAGTCACACACAAATATAAATATCTCAAAATATAGAGTTCCTTTACTTGCTCTGTTTCTCTTACATGAGAATAGAATCACTAAGCTTTAATTTAATATCTCATTCAGCCTCTAATCATTTTCCTACTATTTTTGGTGATTTTTCAAATTCACGTCACTGCGACTGTACAAAAACAGTATTATTGCAAATTCACTCTTTTACACTTTTTTTGTATTA
This sequence comes from Gossypium longicalyx, assembly GCA_025698465.1. Taxonomy (NCBI): domain Eukaryota; kingdom Viridiplantae; phylum Streptophyta; class Magnoliopsida; order Malvales; family Malvaceae; genus Gossypium; species Gossypium longicalyx. The sequence continues at coordinate 42,599,173 of CM046996.1, read as the reverse complement.
ACCTCATTTTAACGTTCATGTCACAATTCATTTTCACCACATTTCATACATCACAAGTATAGGTCCATGATTAAAATGTCACTATAAAATCATCCCGTTGAACACTTCGGATCAATTCTCGATACTTGGTGTTTTTGACACACGCTCCACCCATCATAATTCATATAATTTGGCTCTCTTGTACACATGGTGAACACTTAGTACAACCCATGTGACCTAGCCAATTTATCTCGTAGCTCTCTTGTCTACATGGTGTCCTTCACTTGGAATCACACATGTGACCTAGATACATTTATCTCTCCCTTAGCTCTCTTGTCTACATAGGATACATCCCGTATTACACATGTGACCTAGCTACTACATAGTATCTCGTAGCTCTCTTGTACACATGATGTGCACTCAGCACCATACATGTGACCTAGCTACGTTCCATCTATATTATTAAATCTTTCCGAATGTTCAACCGGGAATTCTCTCTCTATTACTTATTTTCATTCTTCCAATAGTCGATTTATGCTTCAAAATCAGCTAAAATATATATATAATTGGCTGAAATATAAGAATGTAAATGAAGTTAATGTATTATTTACATACAAACTTACCTCGGTGCAAAATATAAAAATTTTGCAATTTAGTCCAAAATCTTTTCCTTCCCCCGTTCGAGGTCGATTCCACGCCTTTCTTGATCTATAACAACACATTTAGCTCATTTAACACTCATATTATTTATTTCAATCCAAAAATCACATTATGGAAAAATTACATTTTTGCCCCCTAACTTTTACAAAATTATGATTTTGCCCCTAGGCTCGGAAATTTAATTTCAGCCCTTATTCTTATGTTTTATGACATGCTGATCATTTTTACCTTCTATGGCAACATCAAATCTCACTCTAACACATATTTATGAACAATAGGTATTTTTACCGATTATGCGGTTTTGCTCGTTTTCGCTAAAAATCGCTTTGAAAAGATTGTTCTCCTAACTTCAAACATTCATATTCTACCATCAAACATCAAAATACATGCATATAATTCATGGGTAAATTTTTAAACATAAACCCTAACTCGAAAAAATGGTAGAAATAGGTAGACCGAGCTACGAGGATTTCAAAAATGTAAAGAACATTAAAAACAGGGCTTGAATGCACTTACTATTGAGCTTGAAAGCTTGGGAAAATCCCTAGCTATGGAGAAAATGCACGTTTCGGCCAAGCTTAATGAAGATGAACACATTTTTGTGTTATTTTTCCCATTTTATTTCATTTAATACACAAATGACCAAAATGCCCTTACTACTAAACTTTCTAAAAATTCCATCCATGTCCAAATTTTTGTCCATACAAAGTACAATGGTCTAATTTCCATTTTAGGACCTCTACTTAAAACCCCCATTTCAATCAAGTACTTATGAACTAGAACACACACATTTTTCACCTATTTCAATTTAGTCCTAAACGTCAAATTAAACACCCAATCGATAAAATTTCGCAACGAAATTTTCACACAATTATGCAATCATAATATAAACACTAAAACTTAATCAAAATAATAAATTTTTTTAACCTCAGATTCGTGGTTTAGAAACCACAATTCCATTTTGGCCTTAAATCGGACTATTACAAACATACTCACCTACCAAAATCCATTCATCTCTTGACTATATTCCTATGTCAATTCAATCGATTAGACAAATTCTTAATAGGCAAATATGTTATTGCATATACATGCTTATTAAACCGAAATAATCTCTTGTACATATCCCTATGTCAATTCAAATGATTAATTAAATCTAATAAGCACATAAAAGACTACGCGAGGTAACAAATTATCCCTAACTTGAAACAGTTTAATCAAAATAATCTTGCAAGTTATGCAAGGCAAATGTATCATTAGATACCGTTGCTAATTTAACCCTCAGCTACCTTAGATGATTAAACATGCACTGATTAAGTATTGTGTCCATTAATTACAATTTCAATCTGTTTAAATAATTAATTCATTATCTACCTCACAATTGTAATGCAAGAATAACTTAGTCATGATTTTACTTAATCAAGCATCTTACCGAGGCCTATAACAACATAAACACAATTTTAACAATTTTAGCAAACAAAATGCAATCAACCTAACACGAATTAAATTCAAGCTAAATTGATTAAATTAACCATTCCAACAGCATAAATATTCATAGATGTGTTCATCATAACAACAAAAATTAAAGAGATAGGGAACAAGAATCAATTTCGGTGTTTTTCCGTGGCTTGACTAGTTTGTCCTGTTCTTCCTTCTCTGTTGTCCTCGTCGACCAAGGCTACTTTGAACACTTAATTGATGCTCCAAATGGATGATGAATGCCCCTTTTCCAAGAGGAGAAATCAGAAAGAAAGCAAGGGAATTTGGAAAGGAAAAGAAGAGAGAAAATGGAGAGAAAAGAGAAAAGATGTGAATGCTTGAGATGTGTTTTCAATGACCAGCCTGAGGGGGGTTTTTATAGCTGAAGAGGGCCGCTAAAAAGAGCTAAAATTATCAGCAAAAGAGCCCTCCCTCGGTCGGCCACACATGTGGCAAGGTTGATAGTTTCAACTTTGCTAATTTAGGCTTGGGGCAAATCTATCAAGCCCCCAATTGTGGAGGGATTTGTTTGCAACTTGAACAAGTCTTCAAGGGCCTCTTTCCAGGCTAAATAATCAGCCAATAAGCTGATTTGGTTTAGCATATGGACAGTTTTGGGCTGTCCACTTCTTGGTCTGTTCGGTTCACACAGTTTGGCTCAACTAGACCACTTTTTCATAATTAATTAATAATAATTTATTTAATCCAAATTAAATTGGATATAAATTAAAATTAATTATATCATGAATTAATAAATATATTTGGACCGACTTAGGCTGAAAAATTTATTCGTCTCGATGCCTCAAAAATCACTCTCGGTTTTGCGCTTCTAGTAGTGTCTGCCAAGCCAATTTTCGCCATTTGTACAAATCTGTCGAAAATAATAAAAAAATATTATAAAATTAATTAAATTTCATTATTTTAATAATTTAAGTACAAAATAATTATTTTATAATATTTATATATTTTTCAACAATAATTTTATCGAAACTACATGAATTTGAGTTAAAAAGGGCATGAAAAAGTGTGTATATTTTCGTGTTTCTAGTAAGTACTCCGAGGATAATACCCAAGGGAGCCGAGCAATAAATTAATTCTAACTTAAACATATATAGATCTAATTAATACCTTAATTTACTTATAGTACGAAGAATTAAAAAAAAAGGTTTTGGGATTATAATAAAAATAATAAAGGAAATAAATGAAAAGCAATAAATCAAATAAGAAAATATATATACAAAATTGGCATGGATGATTAGCTTTTTTCGGTAATCGTAATCAACTATCATCTTGGGTTTTCTCGTTCAACCAATTAGTTAATACCCTAGCAGGATCTTCCACTACGTTCATTGAAATACTGAGTCCGTAAGAACTACTTATCTTCTGACCTCATACTCATGATTGGTCTAGGGTTAAGGTGTTCACGGATAGGCCATACCAATTTTGGGTTAATTCTCACCTTGATGACTTCCTAGTGTTGTTAGGCCAAGGGTTTTTGTTCTTCCTTTCTTCAATAGCTAATCCATTAAGAAATCCCTACAAAACAACTAATTATTCATACCTCCACTCGTTAATCCCCCATAGAAGGATTAGATCCTCGTGGATCTCATAAACATTATAAATTTGAATGAAATAATGTGTAACACCCTTCACCCGTATTCAGTGCCGGAATGGGTTACGGAGTATTACCAAAGTTATCACACATTTAAACATACATTTCTAATACAATTGGTCAATTCAAATACAATTCATTTACAACCAGTCATATTGTCCCTAACACAAGCCTACGAGGCCCAAAACATGCATTCGGGGTGGTTCGGGACTAAACCGATAACTTTAGAACCTTTTAGAACACTTAGAAAATTTTCTCAAAAACAAGGGACACACGCCCGTGTGACCTGGTCGTGTCTCTCACACGGCCAAAGACACATCTGTGTCATAGGCCGTGTAGACATTCGAAATGGAAGCACATGATCATGTCCCAATCCGTGTCTGACCCCGTGTAACTCTCTGGCTTGGGTCACACAGCCAACACACATGTCCGTGTGCCCTAAAATTGGCCGCACACGCCCATGTGCAGGCCGTGTGATAGGCCTTGCCAAACCTATAGGGTATACTGACTTATGCCACACGGCCAAGTCACACGCCCCTGTGTGAGGCCATGTGGAGCATACTGACTTGATTTTAATTTCAACACCAGGAGATACATGGTCGTGTACATGACCATATGTCACACACGGCTGAGACAGACGCCCGTGTCTCTGCCCATGTGGACAAAAATAGACTATATACCAATCCATTTTTTCCACCCAAACTTGTACACACCTACATCAACCCAATTGGCACCAAAACATAGCATAATTTGGCATTTAAACTAACCAATTCAAGCCTAATTCATGCATTTTCTATACCACATTTCTCAATACACATAAGTCACAAAATAAACCATACACCAAAATCACATATACAATTCAACTAATTATATACTTCCAAATATGCATCAATGTACTCAATTTCACCAACATGTATGTTCTCTAATATCAACCATTTGACATCCACAATATCAACTATCAATAAACATCACAAAACCAACCTCATTCACATAACATAAGCCATATGCTCACCTATATATATACATGACCAAAACATTTAACATTTACAAGCCATTTCAAATGACCAAAATCATTATCAACTCATAACCAAAATAACTATAATCCTATACATGCCATATAACCTAAAACATAAACTCAAATGTACCAAAGTGATAGTAGGATAGTGTGACGAAGTCTCTAATGATCCCCAAATCCGTGCTAGCTTTAAAATCACTATAAAACACAGTAAAATAAACAAAGTAAGTTTTATAGCTTAGTAAGCTCGCATGAAATAAATTCAATCTATTCATAAATGCCCAATACAAAAAATTGAACATATCAACATGTAACTCAAATTAACTAACAAACCTTTCATATTTTCAATCATAAGATTAAACATGTCTTTCACAAGTTTTCTCAATTTACAGCTTATACAATTCATGTACATACCTGTACCATTTCGTTTCAATCTCATACACAATCACGTCTTTCATTTATCCGTTGAACCATTTGAAATATTATCAGATACATAGGAAACTTGCACCAAAGTGCCACATACATAGCCAATGCTATCTAAATCTTATATCACATACATGCTTCCTCTCGAACTATCAACTGGCCTACTCACACAAGCTGTGGGTCAAGACGTAGCTACACGGTACTGCTCACACAAGCTGTGAAGTAACAGCAACACATGCCAGTATACTCAACCACCGATAGAATGTACAGGACCAGCACCTGGATCACATAATCATAATAATCCCCTAATGACATGTCATATGTATCCTAATCTATTCCTAAGGTTCAACCGAGATTTCCAATGTCAAATCATCTTCGAATCATTGTTGAACATGCCCGTAGTCCCGTATTCACAATTTATGCAATATCAAAGCATTTAAAATACATTTATAATGAAACTTATTACATACAAACTTACCGTGGATGTAAAAATGACGACACGAGTCAACTATTCTGAAACCTTATTCTTTCCCCAATCTAAGTCTATATTCGCCTTTCTTGATCTAGATATAATCAAAATTAACTTATTTAATCATCACTCTATTCAATTTAGTCCAAAAATTCACATTAAAACACTTTTACACTTTTGCCCCAAGTATTTCACAACTTTTACAATTTAGTACTAATTTCATAAAATTACAAATTCATGCAATTTCACCTAAACCCGTGCTAGCCGAATTTTAATTAGGTCCCTAGCAGCCCAAAATTTTCTTTTATTTCACATTTTAACCTCAAAGTTTCCACATTTCACAATTTAATCCCTAATTTACATTTTCACTAAAGATCACTTAACAAAACTTGTATAACTATCATTAAACATTCATAATTTATCATCAATCACTAAAATACATGCTTATTCATCAATGGAAACATCCTAAATCTTTAACAATTTTGCAAAATAGTCCCTGAGCTAGCTAGACCTAGTTGCAACAATTTAAAAAACATAGAAATCACCGAGTCAAAATAACTTACATGCAAGCAATTGAAAGTGCTGAATGCTTCAAGCCCTAAAATTGTGTCTTTTTTTCTATAATTTCTGTGGAATAACACTTGAATAAGATGAGTGTTAACTTTTCTTTTATTTGTTTTAAGTTTATTATACTAATTACTATTTTAACCTTATAATATATAAACTTTAAAGCCTTTAAAAGATGTCCATAAATGTCCAACCACTATAAAAATGGTCTAATTATCACTTAAGGACCTTAAATTTAATGTTCCATAGCTAATAGACACCTCTAACTAATAGAACTCCACTTTTACACTTTACACGATTTAGTCCTTTTTATCAAATTAACCATTCAAACGATAAAATTCTTTAACAAAACTTTCATACAAATATATTATCATACTGTAGACATTAAAATAATAATAAAATAATTATTTCAACTTTGGATTTGTGGTCCCTAAACCACTATTCCGATTTGAGTAAAAACGGGCTGTTACAGAATGAACTTAAAGAAAAATTTCAAGAATAGAGTTTAAAAGAAGCCTGATTATATTGAATTTAAACGCATAATCCTCATAGAGTTTGAGAATAATTTCAGAATCTGATTTCTCCCTAAAAGCAAATAACAAGAATGAGAATAAAATTTAAAACCTAAAAGAAATGAAAAACTAAAGACTAGAATTGAAAGAGAAAATTATACAATAGTAAAAGCTATCTATACCATGTTTTAACTGAGCCTATTTATAGACTTAGAATGGTCGTCTTCCGTAACCTTAGGTCAATTGGCATTCTTGTGCCTAAAGTTGGATTGCGTAGACCAAAATTCCCCTGACTTATATTAATATCCGTATAGAGTCGAAGTCGCGACACACAAGTTCTTAAGCTTGTAAATTGAAATCTACGCATTTCCATCCTCATTTCACGCTAGCCGAATTCACTAGGGACATCTACCAACTTATACAAATCACCATATCTTGAATTTAACTTATACCTTTATTGTTTTTTTACAAATAAGCCCTTAAATGACAATTTCATCAAAAATCCCTTTACAAAACTTGTTTATTTAACAATAAGGACTTATAGTCTTCCATTAAACTTCAAGAATACCCTGAATCTTTAACAGTTTTGCAAATTAACCTCCGGGCTAGCTATATTAAGCTACAATGACTTCAAAAACATAAAAATAATTAAAAACGGGATAAAAAATCACTTACATGCAAGCTAGCAAAGTGACTGAAGCTTTAAACCTTAGCTATGGCTTTGTCATTCATCAATTTGCAGTGGAATGAAACCAATTAAGAAGATGATACATTGTTTTTACATATTTTTATTTAACAAATTATTTAATTACCTTTTTAACCTTACAATTAACCTTAAAATCACTTAATTTATGTCCATCTTTGTCCATTGACAATGTAAATGTTTTAATTACCATTTAAGTCCACTCATAATTAAATTTCATAGCTAATTGATACCTTTAACTAATAGAACATCAGTTTTGTATCTTTTACGATTTAGTTCTTTTACTTAATTAAGCATTCAAATGTCAAAATTTCTTAACAAAATTTTAATACAACTCTACTAACATTCTGTAGACATTAAAATAATAATAATAATAATGAAAAATTTTCTTGTCGGGTTTATGGTCCTGAAGACATTGTTCCAATTTCACTAAAAATGGGTTGTTACAACCCTCCTTAATAAATGACTTTTCATCCCTAAAAATCTTACTAGAAAAGAGGTTCGAGTATTGCACTTTCATAGCTTCTTCCAGTTCCCAGGTAGCCTTTTCTATTCCATGACATTTCCAGGGAACTTTCACTAAAGCTATACTTTTATTTCTCAATTCCTTAACCTTTCGAGCTAGAATTTAGATCGGTTCTTCACTATACGTCATATCTAGTTGAATCTCAACATCAACAGGTCAAATCACGTGTGAAAGATCTGATCGATACTGCCGTAACATAGATACATGGAATACATTATTGATCTTTTCTAACTCTGACGGCAAAGCTAATTTTTAAGCTACTGGCCTGTTACTTTTAAAAACACTTTGTCACCAACTTGGAACTCAATGTCTTTTCTTTTCAAATCTGCATAGGATTTCTATCTATTCGAACCTGCTTTCAAACTATCTCATATGACTTTAACCTTTTCTTTGGTTTCTCACATCAAATCAACTGCGAAAAGCTTTTTCTCACTGAGCTCAGTCTAATATAACGGAGTTCGACACTTTTGACCATACAAATCTTTGTACGGTGCCATTTTAATGCTCGACCGGTAACTATTGTTGTAAGCAAATTCAACCAACGGTAGAAAGCTTTCCCAGTTATCTTCAAAATCTAAAACACAACATTTGAGCATATACTCGAGTATATGAATTACTCGTTCAGACTAACCATCGGTCTATGGATGAAATGCGATGCTAAAATTCAGTCGAGTACATAGAGATTTGTGTAATTTGCTCAAGAATCAAGACGTAAATCGCGGATCTTTGTCAGAAATAATAGAAACTGGCACATTGTGTAATATAACGATCTCAGCCACATACAACTCTACTAATATCTCGACTGAAAAATCCATACGCTCTAGAATGAAAAGCATAGACTTCATTAAACGACCAACAATGACCTACACATCATCTTTTTTTCTCGGTGATAGAGGTAATCCCGATACAAAATCCATCGTGACATGTTCCCATTTCCACTTTGGAATCATCATTGGTTGTAGCAAACCGAAAGGTACCTAATGCTTAGCTTTAACTTGTTGACAAACTACATATCTCGATACGAACTAAAAAATCTCTCGTTTCATACCTAGCCACCAGTAAATTTGTTTCAAATCGCTGTACATTTTATTGCTAACAGGGTGAACAGACAAGCTACTACTGTAAGCTTCCTGTAAGATTTTTTGAACTAGATCAGAATTTCTCGGAATACAAATTATACCTTTGAAGTACAAATTCTCATTGAAACAAACATGAAAATCCAAATCAGGTGCCATCTCAATTTATATCCGTTTCGCTATCAAAACATCATCACATGTCTAAGCTTCACAAATATGTTTCAAAAACGTCGATCTAGCTTTTAATTTAGCTAAAATCAAACCATCATTAAACAACATTAACCGTTTGTTCAAAGCTTGAAAAGCAAATAAAGATTTGCTACTCAATGCATCAACAACGATGTTAGCCTTTTCAGGATAAAAATCAATAATCAAATCGTAATCTTTCAATAATTTGAGCCATCTGCGCTGTCTCATATTCAAATCATTTGCGACATCAAATAGTTCAAGATTTTGTGATTTGTGAAGATATGACATTTTTCTCTGTATAAATGCTGTCACCAAATCTTCAAAGTAAACACAATGGCTGCAAGCTCTAAATCATGCGTCAGATAATTCTTTTCGTGCGTTTTCAATTATCGAAGCATACGCTATTACTTTGCCTTCTTGCATCAATATGCAGCCCAAACTATTCAGTTAAGAATCACTGTAAATCAAAAATACTTTACTAGACTCTAGCTAAACTAACACGGGTGTCTTGGTTAATAAAGATTTCAATTGATTAAAACTCTCCTGACATTTCTCTGGCCACTCGAACTTAACATCTTTTTGCAATAGTCTCGTCAACATCGTAGCTATCATCAAAAATCCCTTGACGAACCTTCTGTAATATCTGGCTAAACCCAGAAAACTTCTAACTTTAAATACTTTTCTTAGAGGTTTCTAGTCCATTACAGTTGAGATCTTACTCAGATCAACTATAATACAATCCACTGACACTACATGTCCCAAAAATCTAACTTCTCGGAACCAGAACTCACATTTTCTGAACTTAGTGAACAATTATTTTTTGTGTAAAGTTTGCAAAACAATTTTCAAATGTTGGAACTTCAGATACTTTTCTTAGAGGTTTCTAGTCCATTACAGTTGAGATCTTACTCAGACCAACTATAATACAATCCACTGACACTACATGTCCCAAAAATCTAACTTCTCGGAACCAGAACTCACATTTTCGGAACTTAGTGAACAATTATTTTTTGTGTAAAGTTTGCAAAACAATTTTCAAATGTTGGAACTTCAGATGCTTTTCTTAGAGGTTTCTAGTCCATTACAGTTGAGGTCTTACTCAGACCAACTATAATACAATCCACTGACACTACATGTCCCAAAAATCTAACTTCTCGGAACCAGAACTCACATTTTCGGAACTTAGTGAACAATTATTTTTTGTGTAAAGTTTGCAAAACAATTTTCAAATGTTGGAACTTCAGATACTTTTCTTAGAGGTTTCTAGTCCATTACAGTTGAGATCTTACTCAGACCAACTATAATACAATCCACTGACACTACATGTCCCAAAAATCTAACTTCTCGGAACCAGAACTTACATTTTCTGAACTTAGTGAACAATTATTTTTTGTGTAAAGTTTGCAAAACAATTTTCAAATGTTGGAACTTCAGATACTTTTCTTAGAGGTTTCTAGTCCATTACAGTTGAGATCTTACTCAGACCAACTATAATACAATCCACTGACACTACATGTCCCAAAAATCTAACTTCTCGGAACTAGAACTCACATTTTCGGAACTTAGTGAACAATTATTTTTTGTGTAAAGTTTACAAAACAATTTTCAAATGTTGGAACTTCAGATACTTTTCTTAGAGGTTTCTAGTCCATTACAGTTGAGATCTTACTCAGACCAACTATAATACAATCCACTGACACTACATGTCCCAAAAATCTAACTTCTCGGAACCAGAACTCACATTTTTTGAACATAGTGAACAATTATTTTTTTTGTAAAGTTTGCAAAACAATTTTCAAATGTTGGAACTTCAGATACTTTTCTTAGAGGTTTCTAGTCCATTACAGTTGAGATCTTACTCAGACCAACTATAATACAATCCACTGACACTACATGTCCCAAAAATCTAACTTCTCGGAACCAAAACTCACATTTTCTGAACTTAGAGAACAATTATTTTTTGTGTAAAGTTTGCAAAACAATTTTCAAATGTTGGAACTTCAGATACTTTTCTTAGAGGTTTCTAGTCCATTCTGATTGAGATCTTACTCGGACCAACTATAATACAATCCACTGACACTACATGTCCCAAAAATCTAATTTCTCGGAACCAGAACTCACATTTTCTGAACTTAGTGAACAATTATTTTTTGTGTAAAGTTTGCAAAACAATTTTCAAATGTTGGAACTTCAGATACTTTTCTTAGAGGTTTCTAGTCCATTACAGTTGAGATCTTACTCAGACCAACTATAATACAATCCACTGACACTACATGTCCCAAAAATCTAACTTCTCGGAACCAGAACTCACATTTTTTGAACTTAGTGAACAATTATTTTTTGTGTAAAGTTTGCAAAACAATTTTTAAATGTTGGACATGCTCTATCTCATCTCGCGAATAGATCAGAATATCATCAATAAACACAAATCTATCTAAATACGGTCTGAATATTTTGTTCATCAAGTCCATAAATACAGCAGGTGCATTAGTCAAACCAAAAAGCATCACAAGAAACTCATAATGTCCGTACCTAGTTCTGAACGTAGTTTTCAGCTTATCTGAGTCTTTAACTCGTAACTGATAATAACTGGAATGAAGATCGATCTTTAAAAACATTTTCGCACCTTTCAAATGATCAAACTATTCATCAATACGTGGCAATGGATACTTAATACTGATCATGAATTTTTTTGACCTGTCAGTAGTCTATACATAGTCGCATTGATTTATATTTTTCTTAACAAATAACATAGGAGCATCCCAAGGAGAAAAGCTGGGTCGAGCAAAACCCCTATCTTTCAACTCTTGCAACTGTGCTTTCAACTCTTTCAACTCTGTAGGTGCCATTCAATAAGGAGTTATCAATATCAAAGATGTTTCCGACATTAACTCAATAGCAAACTCAACTTCTCTGACTGGTGGTAACTTAGGTAATTCTTTTGGAAATTCATCTTTATACTCACATACCATAGGAACCGATTCTAACTTCAACTCGAAAACTCTAGAATCAAATATATAAGCAAGATATGCTTCACAACCTTTTCTAACATATTTTTGTGCCGACATAGCCGAAATTATATTAGATACCCTATCCAATCTATCTTATTCAATTCAAAGCTTTTCACCATTTTAACATTTCAACTGAATATGCTTTCGCCTACAATTCACAACAACATCATGCAGAATTAACCAATCGATACCCAAAATCATGTCAAACTCATCAAATGGTAGTAACATCAAATCAGTCAAAAGTTGCAACCACAAATCATCAAAGGACAATTTTTACAGGCTTTAACCTAGGGGGTTCGTTACTTTAACCACAAACTCAGTAGACTTGAAAGGAAATTTCTTATCTGACACTAAAGTCATGCATACATATGAATATGTTGACCCCAAGTGAATCAAAGCAGTAACATCAGTATCAAAGATAGAAATTGTACCAGTGATAACATTTGGCACTGAAGCTTCCTCTTGAGCACGGATCTCATAAGCTCTAGCCTACACTCGTACCTCAAATCTCACAATAGTGTCCTTTGTCCCAATACGACTATTACCTGCATTTCTAGTGTTTTGAGGTGGTCTCCCTCTTACAGATGTATTGCTTAGTCGAGTAGTCTAAGACTTTTATTTGTCAGACCTTTTTGGGTAATCTCTAAGATAATGTTGATATGAACCACATTTAAAACATGTCCTGTCTTTTAGTCTGCATTCACTGACGCTTCATCGATTACATTGCTGACATTTAGGCTTGTTGTTTCTAACATTTCCTACGCTTGCTACAGACGTAACTTGAGGTTTTGAGTACCAAAAGTACATCAATCCAAAATAAAATTTACATGCTGAACTTATCAACTAACATTCAAACATAAGTTCACCTATACATGCCATTATAGCATTGGACAAAACAACAAAAACTACTGATTTAATCACTGGATAGTGTAATAGATCTTTCTCAAGCTTTCAAATCGATCGAGCTTCCGATTATCTATAAAACATAAGAAAGAAAACTACATAAGCAAATAATGCTTAGTAAGTTCGTAAAATATAAACATAATTTACCATTTCAATGCATAACATTAAAATTAAACATGATATAATCCAACCATAAGCTTGTCACAAGCCTAAGCACCATCAAAAACACATGTTAGTACATTAACACATAACTCACTTGAATTATCGTAAGGTAAGCTAGGTGCATGTAACAGTTCAGTTTAGACCCTAGTCAAAATAGTGGTTTCGGGACCACAAATTTGAGTCAAAAAATATTTAAATATTATTTTCTGTGCTGAAAATATGTGAATTGACATGTGTGAAAGTTTCGTATGAAAATTCAATCATTTGTGTGCTTAATTTGATAAAAGGACCTAATCGCGTAAAATGTAAAAGTTGCATGCTATATGTTAAGTGTACCTATTTGTTGTCTTATTAAATGAGATGTCCTTATGTTGTTATTTAACCATTGAATTTATGAATAGACATTAATAACCATCCATTAAGTGGTTTTATAATGGATTACTAAAGGTTAAATTGGTAAAATGTATATTAATGATAATTTAATTAATCAAAAGCATGAAAATCAAGCCATTATCATTCACCATTGCCGAAAATTAAAAGAAAGAAAAGCACTCTCATCCAACTAGGGTTTCGGCACTTGTTTTGACTAAATAGGTATGTGTTTTTCATCGATTTCTGATAATTTCTAGATTTTTGTGATCGTTGCTTATAGTTCTATCAAGCCCATGTTTGAATTTTATATTTTGTTGATGATTTTGAGTTATGCCATTGTTTATAAAGTGAGCTTTGTGAAGTTGGATGATAGTATATGAAAGATATGTGTTAGATTACTAAGTTTTATCTTTGAATTTTTGATGAATTTCAGTAATTTGGACTAAACTGTGAAATTTATAAATTGAAGGACTAAAATGTGAAATAAATGAAACATATGGGCTTATATGAATACTATGAGAATTCAGCCTAACATGGGTATATGCAAATTTTTTGTACTTTGTGATTTTTGTGATTTTTGTGATTAGGGACTAAATTGTCAATATATAAAAATATGAGGGCTAATTTTTAAAATGCCCTAAATGTGTATTTTTGGATTGGTTTGAATGATTTGGTGAATAAAAGGGTTAAATTTGAATGTGTTTAGATTAAGAACAAAAGAAAACGGAATTAGATCGGGGGAAAATGGAAGTCGTTGAATAGTCACTCGTTTCCGTTCATATCCGTATGAGGTAAGTCTATATACAAATAAATGTGTTTGTAATTGTTTACTTATGTTTAAATGCTATTGAACAATGCTGAATGGCTTATTGAATTGAATATGAGATATCCGAGAAAGTATCGACAAGGTTTTGACGTCCGAAAAGCCCCTACGAACCATAGGAATAGTTAGGATACATATGTCATGACATAGGATTCCGATATGTGTTATCGTGTAAGACCAAATCTGGGACATTGGCGTCGACTTATGATTTACGTGTAAGACCACATCTGGGATGTTGGTGTCGTATTTGATTTCGTGTAAGACCCTGTCTAGGACGGTGGCATTGATATTTTATTACATGTAAGACCACGTCTGGGACGTTGGCATTGTACGAGATTTTTGAGCTATCCGTGTATCCTATGATTCTGAGCAATTCAACGGGCATTCCGAGAAACGAATGACTATATGTGATGTATATCCAATTCAAGTACGTTTGAAATGTATACTATGTATGAGAATAAAAGGTAAGTATATGTACAAGTGATGATATATGTTATAAGTATGAGAAAATATGCTATATGGGTAAATGAATTGGAAAAATGTTAAATGTATATGAACTATGTGGTTTGAGATAGTATTTGGCCATGGGGTATATGTAATTTGATGATGCTTTCATGTTTTGAATGTTAAGTTTATTTGTATATGGCTTACTAAGCTTTTGAAAGCTTACTTTGTGTGTTTTTCAACTGTTTTATAGATATCAAGGCTACCGGAAGCTCGAGGATCGTTGAGGATCATCACCACACTATCGAACCTTATTTTGGTATCTTTTGACATTGTGAATATAAAAGTATGACATGTATAGGCTAGAAGTATTTGGATATGTTTTGTAATGTATATATCATGCCATGTGATATGGCTAGTTTGTGTTTGAACTTATGGTTTAATTTTGATATATGATATGTGATGCAAATGTGCCATTGTAACAGTCTGGTTTTGACCCTAGTCGGAATAGTGGGTTTGGGACCACAAATCCGAGTCTAAAAAATATTTTAATATTATTTTCTGTGTCTGTGATATGTGAATTTATAACTGTGAAGTTTCTATGATTTAATTTGTCTGTTTCTGTGCTTAATTATGATAAAGGACTAAATTGTATAAAATGCAAAAGTTGCATGCTATATGTTAATAGGGTTAATTGGCCTTGGCTTTTAAAATAAAGGTCCTTGCATGTCAAATTTACAATTTATGTTAATGGTGGACAATGTTGGACATGTACTAGTTAAAATTTTATGATATATGTTATGGATAAAATAGTAAATTAATTAATAATGTATATTAAATAAAGAAAACATGAAAGTGGCCATATTATCATGCATATAGCCAAAAATTAAAGAAAATAAAAAGAAGAAAACCATTCAAGGTTTCGGTTAGTTTGATCCTTGATTAAGGTATGAATTTTCATCTGTTTTTGATAATTTCTACGTTTTTGTAACCGTTGCTTTGAATACTATCAATCCCATGGCTCAATTTTTGATTCTATTAATGATTTTGAAACGTGCCATGGGTGAATTCATGAGCTTTGTGATGTTATATGTTGAATTAGGAAAGCTTGATGTTGGGTTTACATGTTTTGTTTTTGGATTTTTGATGAATTTGACTAAATTGGGCTAAATTGTAGAAATTGTATTTTGGGGGACTAAAATGTGAAATAAATGAAATGTATGGACTTGTATGAGAGCTATGAAATTTCGGTTAAGCTTGTGTCCAAGCAAATTATGTGTATTTTGTGATTTTATGATTTAAGGACTAAATTGTCAAAGTGTGAAAATGTAAGGGCTAAAATGTAAAGTGCCTTAAATATGTGTTCATGGACTATTTTGAATGAAATGAATGATTGAATGGTTGAATTTGAATTGTTTTAGATCAAGAATAAAGAAAATTGGACTTAGATCGAGGGAAGTCCAAAATAGTTAAATAGTCAACTCGTTTCTGTCCGAAATCTATACGAGGTAAGTCAAATTACAATTACGTGCTAAATTGACTAAATTTTGTGCATATACATACTGTAACCTGTATTGGACGGCCTTGAGAGCCTGATGAATAAATTTAGAGTAAGCTCCGATAATATGCTAGTATCTGAAAAGCTTTGTACGTTTCTGGAAAAACATTGGCATTGATCTGGGATATCGTGTAAGATCGTGTTTGGGACACAAGCCTCGATTTGAGATTTACGTGTTAGACCATGTCTGGGTCATCAGGATCGTAACTAATTTCATGTAAGACCCTGTCAGGGATAAAGGCATCGACACTGAATTACATGTAAGACCACATCCGGGACGTCGGCATTGTACCCATTTATGAGTATTTGCATCTTTTCTAAACCGTCTGATGATAAAGTACAAGATATGGTAATGAATAGATGAAATGTATAATCTATATAGGTATGTTTGTATCGTACCAAACTTCTGAATATAAAAGACTCTGTTTCTGTGAAATAATGAATACAAAGTATGTATGAAATCATGGAAATGAAACATGACATGTATACAAGCAAATGAGCATGGTTAGGCTCATGAAATACTTTGTGAAATAGTTATGAATTCTTGCTATTGACTTTTACTTTCTATGCTTTAATGGTTAGACCAGTTGTATTTGGCTTACTAAGCTCTTTATAGCTTACTCTGTGTGGTTTCTGTCTGTTTTACAGTTATCGTAGCTACTGAAGGCTCGAGGATAGTCAAGGATTGTCACCACACTATCGAACTCATTTTGGTAATTTTGAAAGTGTAAATATTTTTAAGTATGGCATGTATAGGCTAGAATGTTTATGTAAGTAAGATTTGATATGTATATATGTTATGCCATGAGAGTTGGCTAGCAAATGATATGTTTGTGCATAGTTTTGGTACTTGGTTAGTGGTACTAAAAGGTGTATGCTTGTAATGTTTTATGATCTAATATGATTTGGTCATTTTAAGCTTGGAATTGCCTGAAAATGGTGGTATGAATGTTGTTTAATATTGCTTGTAGGAATGACCCAAAAAAGGGGTGGCAAGTTGGCTTAAACCAAGCCTGCCTTGTGCCACATGGTTAGGCACCACGGGCATGCCTTGTAGCCGTGTAGGCAAAGTAGTAACCTCTTAAGACCACACGGTTAAGACATATGGGCATGTCAACTGGCTGTGGGCTTAAGTCAGTAGCAAGCTAAGTATCACATGGCTATAGTACACGGGCATGTCTATTGGCCGTGGGTGAAAGACAGTATGTATGTCTTGTTTTGGCACGGATGGTTCACATGGGCTGTAACACCCCAAACCCGGCCTAGACGTTATGGCTGAATCTGGTGTGTCACATTGAAGTGTTTTAGCGAAAACCATGTTTTCATTGAAAACCCTTCTTAAAAGAAAAGAAACCTTAATTAACTTTAAAAAAAACACCTTTCAGTTGCAAAAACCTTGTTTGAAACATTTGATCTAAGAAAACTTATCATTTAAAAATTTAATTACGGAAACGTAGAAACATACTATAATTTAGGAAACCCATGTTCAACTTATTGTAAATTACTATGAAAATAATAATAATAGTTCAAGTAATAATAACATAACGAAAACCTTATTACAATCTGATCTGAAACATACTTAATTAAATAAAAACTTATATGCTTAAAAAAAAGTCCAAATTATCTTGCTAGTTGGCCACCCAGAGTCCCTCCAAACATCGAACCTTCTACTGAGCATCACTTGAAAATAAAATAAAAGAGAGGGTGAGTTTTTGCAAACTCAGTGTGTACAACCCTCGAAGAAAACAAGCATTAAAAAAAAACTTCATTCATCATTTATGCAATGCAATCCCATCCAAATTATCCATCCGCTACACACCGGCTTCGTCCCCCGTCATACCATGTGGGGATATAAATATCGACCTACCCAACCCATACACCATGGTAGCCCGGTTGCGGAACTACCTTCATTTACATATTGGGCTTTAAAAGCAGCCAGTGGATCTACGATTGTCAAGCAACCATGCGATCCTCATATATTTCCTCCGTTCCATAATTCCCAACCCATATGGAACCTAAGTAGAATATCATATGTATGCATGCCACATCCACAAAACTTACATTTAACACCTAGGGGTATTTTGGTCATTTTCACCCTTAGGGGCATTTCGGTAATTTTCCCTTAATTACGATTTTCACTTACCTTGGCCCGTTAACAAGTCCCTTGAGTTAAGATGAACGAATATTATGCACCAGGTAGGATTCCAGAGAAGAGGAGGTGGGTCATTAAGACCGCTTAAGTACCAAGCTCTCCCTAGATCCAATCCTAGACATGCATATACCCGTTGCCACACCTTAGCCCTTTGACTTGTCCACGGTTGCAATATGTTAATTAAGTCTTATGTGGATATCATATACTAGGCCCAAAACCCCTTACAAAGCCCAAACAATTTCACATACCTGTATCTGGCCCATTAAGCCCAATCATATTCATATGGCCCATTAGGCCCAAATCACCTGTATATGGCCCATTAGGCCCAAATCATATTTATATGGCCCGTTTGGCCCAGTCACATTCATATTCATGCTCACATACAAACTTTCTATCACATAGCATCAATTATCAATTTTTACCTATTATGGGCCAAACAGCCCATCGGGCCCATTTAGCCCATTCCGACCCATTTGGCCAGATCACAACCCATGTCCACAGAATTGTCAGTGGGCCTCAGGGAACCTATCGATTTCCCCCTTACGAGTTTTCGCACACTTGCAAGACTACCGTAGCCAAACTTTCGGCTTTTCGGCATTTTGGCTTTTTGGCTTTTCAGCTTTTCGGCTTTTGCGGAATCATTGTGTGTGTGCAGTGCATGTACACACCTGGTAAGAAAGCGTGATGCGATATCCTTAGCCCAAACCTACAATCGATATCACCCTTCAATTAATCTCATGCTTAATACTTATTTACTCAAAAACCGAAACCTCACCTTAACCTTACCTTGAGCCCAATCCTTAATCACTTTTTCCTTGATCACGTATTTCCTAGATCTGTACAAATCTTAACTATTAAAACCCGAATAATAGTGACTCGTATCCAACACAAGTGTTTTTACCATAACTATGACCATTCGGCCACCTTAGCCTATGGGAGAAGAATACTTACCAAAACCGCAACACCTTAAGCAGCAATTTGGCAGAGATCTAAAAACCAAGATCTGATACTAATTCCCTACCAAAGTTGATTAGAAAGAGTGTGGGACAATAACCGATACTAAATAAAGAAAACCGACTGGAAGAGCAACACTTACACTAGATTCGGTCAAAAAGTATTCGACCCTTAGAAGATTCGATTTTTTGGCTTTTCAAACTAAGTATGGTGAATGAGGTTTATTTGGTACATATTAAAGAAGAATAGTAGTAGAAGAAATCGGGAAAGAAGATTGTGTAGAGAGAATAGAAATCGACAGAAAGAAAAGAAAGTAAAATAGAGGGTTTTCGGCTTTTTGGATCTTGAAGTGAAAAAGGTTTCTGGAAACAAAGTGAAAAATAATTTCGGCAGTAGCCTGGCAACCTTGTATTCGGCCCCTATTTATAGCCCTTATAGCCGAATTTTCCATGCCCAACTCCCAATTCGGCTCCATCACTTCTCCCTTCTCATCTCCTCATTTTTCTCCCTGATAACCCCTTAATCTTTTCCTTAATTTTCTCTTTTGAACACTCCCCTTGGAGTCCATCTTCACGCCACTTCCATCCTTCTAGAAGGCCAAAACTAAATTCTAAAAAATACTAAGCTAGGATTTGAACCTTGGATCTCCTTGCTAGCTACTAACGCCACCTCACTACACCTTATGTGGCATCACTTAGCCACTCCACCACAGGCTCTTTTTGTGTCCAATTATTTCTTCATTTATTCAAAAGCCCACCTACTTGCCAGCCCTGATTATTTTAATAATTAAATTATAATTTCTTCTACACCTTAATTCGAACTCAACCTTAGCTAAGACCTACTAAAATTTTCACTTGGATAAGAATATTAAACACAAATTTCATTAAAATCGAAAATAAAGGAAATTTGGGATTTCGGGATTTCTTTATTTCTGATTTTTGGGTTTTGAGATTTTTGGATTTCGATTTTTTTGAGGCGTTACATGGGCGTGTCTGGTTCTCATGTGAGGCACACGGCCTGGTCACATGGGCGTGTGACCTCAGCAGAATTGAAATTTTTTTTGAGTTCTGAAATTTATGAATGTGTTTGGTTTAGTCCCGATTGCCCTTAAAAGTATGTTTTAGGTCTTGTAGACTATCATAAGGGATGATTTATTGATGATTAATTATGTATTAATGTTATGCGATAGCTGTGATTCTGAATCAGACTGAAATGTTCTGTCTGTCTAGTAATGCCCCTTACCTCTTCCGGTGATGGTTACAGGATAGGGGTGTTACAGCCATTATGATGTGCATTTGGTTGGCCAAAAGAAATGATCAATTTGGTAAGTTTTGGTATGTGCATATTTTAGAATTGGGTAAGAATTTGGTATGAGAATGAATGGAATGTATCAAGGTTATAAGCCATATGTTTTGGTAAGTTTTAGCTTATGAAATGACATGAATTGGTATGTATTATGAACATGAGATTCGTTGATAATGATATGACATGATTGGTGTATGTATTGGTTGTGAAAGGGTTGAGAATTTGGTATGTAATTGATGTTTAATTGTTGCTTGTAGGGAGGACCTTTAATGGGTGGCATTTTGGCCTTGTAAATGGCCTAATTTTTCCCACACGGGTAGGGACACAGGCATGTGTCTCAGTCGTGTTGTTCCATGGACATTTCAAAATGAGCCTGGGCAGACCACAAGGTCGCACACACGGGTGTGTGCTAGGCCGTGTGGGCAAGTTAGTTTCAACCACAGGCTAGACACACGGGCGTGTGACTGGCTGTGTGATCCAAGTCACTAGCCTCCCTAATTTTCACACGACCTAGCACACAGGCGTGTCTAGTGGCCTTATAGACAAGTCAGTATGTATGCCCTATTTTGACACAGACTAGACACACGGGCATGTCTAAATCCGTGTGAGGAACATGGCCCATTCACACGGGCGTGTGACCTTACAACTTTGAAAAATGTTTAAGTTTTGAAAAATTTTGTATGAACTCAGATTAGTCTCGACCCCTTTCTAAAGCATGTTTAAGGTCTTGTTGACCTATGTAAGGGACTCTATAATGATGTATGATTATGTGTGAATGATGTTTGTGAATTATTTGTAAAATGTTCTAATTTGGTCGATAATGCCTTTAACCCTAGTCCGGCGACGGATACGGGTTAGGGGTGTTACAATGCACATGAACATACTACTTTTGAATTCATTTTTTTCATGATCATAGATATGCTTTCATTGTACATTTCCTTTTCAAACCTTTTCATAGGTTCATAGCATAGTTCATTTGAAAGCTTACCGTTCCTTTCCTTTTCATGCCCGTTGAACCATTCAGAATAACATCCGATAGACGGGGAAGCTCACACTAAGTGTACTAAACATATAACCTTTCCTTTTCCTTTACATCGTAGCTTACACAAGCTGTGAAATGAGCCTGCTCACACGAGCTATGGGTCAGAATGTAAGCTACACGATGTTGCTCACACGAGTGTGGAGTATCCTACGAATTCCTAAGGTTCAAATGATACCCAATAATCATCGTGACATCATTGGATATACATAATTTATTATATGGAAAAAACATATTAACATTTAGATCAATATAACATTAAATCGGTATTTAATCTTACGAACTTACCTCGACAAACAAAGCGTAAAAATATAGTCGATCAATCCGAGGCTTTCGCTTTTCCCAAATCTAAATCCATATAAGATCTATCTTGATCTAAATAAATAAATTCAATTCATTTAATACTTCTATTGTTCAATTCAGTCCATATTTCATGTTTTGCAAAATTACTATTTTACCCCTAACATTTTAACCTTTTTACAATTTAGTCCTTAAGCTCATAAATTGAAATCTAAGCATTTTCATCCTTATTTGATGCTAGCCAAATTCACTAGGGACATCTACCAACTCATACAAATCACCATTTCTTGAATTTGACTTAAACCTTTATCATTTTTTACAAATAAGTCTCTAAATGACAATTTCATAAAAAATCCCTTTACAAAACTTGTTTATTTAATAAGAAGGATTCATATTCTTCCATTAAACTTCAAGAACCATGCATGAACATTCATGGAAAAACCTTAAATCTTTAACAATTTTTCAAATTTCCCTCCGGGCTAGCTAGATTAAGTTACAACAGCTTTAAAAACATAGAAATCATTAAAAACGAGATCAAAAATCACTTACATGCAAGCTAGCAAAGTGACCGAAGCTTCAACCCCTAGCTATGGCTTTTTCATTCATTAATTTTTAGTGGAAAGAAACCAAGAAGATGATACATAGTTTTTACATATTTTTCTTTAACAAATTATTGAATTACCTTTTTAACCTTACAATTAACCTTAAAATCACTTAATTTATGTCCATATTTGTCCACTAACAATATAAATGGTCTAATTACGATTTGAGACCGCTCACAATTAAATTTCATAGCTAATTGATACCTTTAACTAATAGAACATTATTTTTGCACCTTCTACAATTTAATCCCTTTCACTTTTTAAGCATGCAAACATCAAAATTTCTTAACAAAATTTTAATAGGACCCTACTAACATATTGTAGACAATAAAATAATAATAAAAATGAAAAATTTCTCGTCGAATTTTTGGTCTCAAAATCACTATTCTGATTTCATAGAAAACGGGTTGTTACACTAAGTCAAAATAACATAGTTACGCTTCATTAAATCATCAAACTAGCATATACTCTCACATGTAATTACACTAATCTCGTATATAAATAATTCATTAAGACAAAAAAACATATTCATGCTTTACTGACCCAGAAGTCTAGCTTATATATTCACATGCATTTACGCAACATTTTCATGTAATAATCAATTAATGATTATTTGATAATTTGGAAACATGAAACATAAAAGTAGGCTCTATCACCATACATTGGATACATGTATCTCCATCACACCAATGACTCAAAGAGTTTAACATATCCCATAAGTATAGCATAAAGCTACACACTTTCCAATACACCAACATATCCTAATGAATGGAGCTTGGCTTGACATTCTCTTATCCCTCCAATTTGTCTCGGGGCCTCAATGCCCAAATCGCAAAACACATGGGTTAGTACTCACAATATACAAAATCAATTAGTAGCCATAACACACCTTAAATTAACAAAAACACATGTCTAAGGCTACTTTGTCTTGGGATTGAAATTTTCGACTAACAAACTTGAAACTAAAATATTTTAATCTTTACTAATTATCATTGCCTATAAGTGATTTCAATCATCTAACTATTTATCTAAGAATGATTCTCAACCTTCAAACTACACAAAAACTACAAAAATTCATGGTTTTGAAATTTTGGCATACAATAACAATTTTCACGAAAATTTAATAGAACCTTGGAATTCTTTAACAAAACTTTAATGAAAGTTTAGAAATCTTCTAATAAATTCAAAATAAGCTTTAAATCACTTTGAAACATCATTTACCTTAAAAATCCTGAATTTCACTATTAAAGACCCAATTTTCAGTATTTATTCAAAACTTTCGATTCAATAGATAAAAACTCATTTTTAAAGGCTAGATATCATTAGAAACTAATAGGAAAATGAAATATTACTTTCTTTGTGAGAAAATTATATGTTTGATTTAAAATCTAGAAAACCCACAAGTTTAGCAATGGTGAAATCAATGGTATTTTTTATGCTTTTCTTAAAATTCTAGGGAGATTAAATGATTGAAAGTTAATGGAAAGCAAAAGAATTGAAGTAATAGAGATCAAAATTGGTGAAGAGTATTTGGGAATTTTCCTCTCCAGTGGACGACACAAAGAAAAAAGGGTGAAAGGTTTCTTTCTCTTTTTTTTTCAATCATGTCAAAAGAAATGTGAATGGGGAAAACATAGGCTGATTTTTAAAACTTGGTTTATTTTCTTTAAAACTACTCTTAATTTAACCCTTTTTACAAAATAGTCCTCTTTTCAAAATTGAAGTTTTTTCCTGCCTTATTTTCAAATTTTGATTTGATTTTCAAAAAGCTATAATCAAAAATAATTTTTGGTTACCATATTCCAAAATTTTCAAACCCATTTTAAGCTAAAATTCTTAATTTACCCTAAAAAATTTTAGACCTAGTTTCGGGGTGTGACAACTCTTCCTCCCTAAAAAGAATTTCGTCCTCAAAATTCCCTTCTAACACTTCACTTGCTTAATCACAAAATATGCTATTTCTACTTTTAAACTAACCATCACACTTTCGTTACACACTCTAATTCCTATTCTCCATAACTTCTTACTACTTTTCTTGATCCTATTCATTATCACAGACTATTCTACAAGAACTTCTCTAACAATTTCCTCTATCCACTACAACTGTTTCATCTAATGAACTTGTAAGAGTTGTTCCTAACTTAATAATCTCTATTAGGATTCTCTACTTATTAGCTGAGCCACTTAAATTTTACGATGGTGTAGAACCTAAATCTACCAACGAGAATAAAGGGATTGATCACAAGACAAACATACCCTAAATCTCGACGATCAAATCTAATAATCTAACATAAACAAACAAACAAAGGTGTGAGTGTTGGGGAAATGACCCAAGTCACATTCCTCTAAGAAACCTTAGAATAAAGGAAATGTGTTCCCATTCCTACCTCAACTTCAAATAACTCATCAATTCAACCAAAGATATCCCATTCAATTAAAGCATTCAGAGAAATTTGGACACATAGGCTACGTAAACCCAGTCTGTACATTAATAACTTAGGTTTGAGTGTTAGATAACCTAAGCTGTTAGATAACCTAAGCTCTGATACCATCGAATATAACACCAAGAAACACGAAAATATACACACTTTTTCATGCCCTTTTAAACTCAAATTCATGCAATTTCGATAAAATTCTTGTCAAAAAATATATAATTATTATAAAATAATTAAATTACACTCAAATTATGAACACGTTGAATTTTAATTAATTTTATATCAAATTTTGATTAATTTTTATTATTTTTGATAGATTTGCACAAAAGGGCGAAAAATGGCTCAGCAGACACTACTAGAAGTACAAAACTGAGAAGCAATTTTGAAGCATCAAGGCGATTTAATTTTTCAGCCTAAGATAGTCCAAATTATGTGTATTAATTCATACTATAATTAATTTTAATTTTAATATAATTTAATTTGGGTTAAATAAATTATTGTTAATTAATTATGAAAAGGGGCCCAGTTGAATTGAACCGAGAAAATAGATCCAACCGAGCACTAGCCAACCCAAAACTGTCCCACATGCTAACCCAATCAGCTTGCTTGGCAGATTATTTGGCTTGCAAAATGGCCTTTGAAGACTCCTTCAAATTGCATTCAAACCCCTCCACTATTTATGCCTTTCTAGATTTGCCCGTACCTTAAAATAGCATGTTTGAAATCTTCAAACATACCACATTTGTGGCTGGCCATGGGGGGAGTCTTTGGCTGCTTATTTTGGCTATTTTTAGCAGCCTTCTGAACCTATAAATACCTCTTGGCTGCTCACTTCAAACACATCTAAACCCTTCTCATCTCTTCACTTCTCTCTCATTTTTCACTTCTCTCTCATTTTTCTCTCTTCATTCCTTTCCATTATTCTTCATTTTCTTCCCCTATTCCCTTGATGATTTCAACTCCTGAAAAAAGTCAATCAACCACCATTTGGAGCAGCATTCAAGTGTTCGTGGAAGCCTTGGTTCAACAAGAACAAGCAGAGAAATAGGAGTAAAGCAAACTAGTCAAGCCTTGGAGAAAGACCGAATTTGATTCTTATTCCCTATCATTTTAATTTTTTTGTTGTTCTGATGAACATGTCT
Source organism: Gossypium longicalyx (assembly GCA_025698465.1). NCBI lineage: Eukaryota > Viridiplantae > Streptophyta > Magnoliopsida > Malvales > Malvaceae > Gossypium > Gossypium longicalyx. Next base: position 42,572,764 of record CM046996.1, on the reverse strand, counting down.
ATGAATATTTGTGATGTTGATATGTTTAATTTAATTAATATGGCTTAAATTTAATTTGTGTTAGGTTGATTGCATTTTTTCTACTTAATTTATTAAAATTGTGTTTGTGTTGTTATAGGCCTTGGAAAGATGTTTAATTAAGTAAAACCATGTCTAAGTTATTCTTGCATTACCATTTTAAAGTAACTAATGAATTAATTATTTAAACGAATTGAAATTATAATTAATTGACATGATACTTAATCAGTGCATGTTTAATCATCTAAGGTAGCTGAGGGTTAAATTAGGAACGGTATCTAGAGATACATTAGCCTTGCATAACTTGCAAGATTATTGTGATTAAATTGTTCCAAGGTAGAAATACATTGTTACCTCACGTAATCTTTTATGTGCTTATGAGATTGAATTAATTGTTTAAATTGGCATAGAGATATGTACAAGAGATTATTTTAATTTCATAAGTATGTATGTGCATTAACACATTTGCTTGTTAAAATTTATTTAATCGGTTGAATTGACGTAGAGATATGGTCAAGAGATAAATGGATTTTGGTAGGTAAGTATGCTCATAAGTTAGCAAATTAACGAGTTTCCGTGAATTTATTTGTAACAACATGAATATGAGTTTAATAATTCAAAGTTAAGAAATGTAATTAATCTAACAATTATGCCATCTTGATTAAAATCATCTTTTGAAATCGTGCATTGGAACTTTTATTTTATTTTACTTTGTTAAAATCCTAGTTTTTAATCACTTCTTCAAATCAAAATATTTTTCTTCACCAAAGTGTTTTTAAAATTACATTCATAAATAATTCTTTTCACAGTCCCTATGGGTACAATAACTCGACATTTACTTGTCACTTTATTACTTGTTGCGATTGTGTACACTCACACATTTTTGTCATTCCAACACCCTATACCCAGTTCTGTCACTGTGCCCGAGTAATAAGACCCTATGTTGATAACTCTTGAAAAGAATTATATTTCATGCCTTTAGATCTAGCTAAAGTTTAGGACATCTCATTAGTATTTTTCTTGTTTTAACATTACATTAGGAGCTTGGACTGTACTTAAATGTTAGTTGTTTTTTAATTGCTTGTGGAAGGGTTGTGTGTGGTAGTGGATTAGCAGGTGTAGGATGAGGAACAAGAAGTAAAGGAGTGAAGGTTTGTTAGCGCAAAGGGTTGGATAGTTTATCAACACAAATGTTGTGGCAACGCTGGGAAGATGTCCAGTTAGCACTCAAAGCATACCGATCTTAGGCCCAGTTGAACTTGTACTAGATATATCTACTTGAAAAACTGGGAAGAAAATCATAGGTTGTTGGATCGATTATAAAAGCCAAAGTAGGAAACTCTAGAAGCTGGCAGAAAAACAAAAGACAAAAAAATAGAGGGTAGTGATTGAGTAGAGACATGAAGAGGAACACAAAGACAGTCCCTCTCAACCACCATAAGATATTGTATCACTGGTGGGCTGGATAAGCGAAAGCTATCTTCCTGAAGTTCTTCCATTATTTCTTGATTACTCTTCGTGAATTGATTTGATGAAAATGATGGTGAATGATACTTTTGATTTGAATTTCAATTGCCAACCCGTGAGCTAAATCTCATGGGGTTGGGATTACTTGATGAAGCTTTTATTTTCTTTAATGACTGAAGTGTAGATCTACTTTAATACATTGTTTCAGTCAACGATTTTTTACAAAATTGCATGTTTGCAAACTTTAGATATAGATGGATGTACAACATGTTCATTAAATTAATCTAATTTTAACAAGGTTAGGTTAATGAGATTGAAATTGAATGATATGAGCAAGTGTTCAACTGAATACTTGTAACAGCATCTAGACATAAACCAACGTTCATACGAAAAGAAAACAAAACAGTGTAGAGTATCGTGTTAAAGGCCTATAGACATATATCGCTTAAGGCAAGGTCACTTGAGGTCTTGTTCTCAAAAGAAGCAACCATTTTAAAACTCTTCTCAGTAGTAGATTGAGTATGGTTTTGCCGAGGCATTACTGTAAGGCCTTAAAAATAGGTCTAGTAGTTTCGGGCAAGTTTATCGGGTTTCGAGTGAAAATTAGGAGTTAATTGAGTTTATTAGTGATTTTATTAATTTAGTTAGCTTAATTTCATTTAAAAATTAGTAAATAATATTCCAAAAAATAAAAATATTTTTAGAAAAAATAATTTTAATGTTTTAAATAATTTTTGGGTAAAATAAATATTTTGGGTCTAATTAGAATTGAAAAATAAATTAAAATGGGGGTTTAATTGAGAGAATTTAAAATATTAACTAAATAGGACCATTTTGCAAAACAAGGGAAATGTAAGAGTGGTTTTCTAGCAAATTATCCTTACTTTTAGAATTTTGGAAGGAAATGAGTATTTTGTAAAACAAGGGAAATGTGGGAGTAGCCTAATGGCAATTTCCTCAATTTTTAAAAATCAGGTGGGGGGTTTTCAATTTTAAAAGCACTGCAACTACCTCATTTTGCACACCATTTTCACCCAAATTAAAAGTTTTTTCTCTTTTTTTTCTCATTTTCATAGACCAAATATCAGAGAATAGATCTAAAATTTTACTCTTTCAAAATTCTCTCCAAAATCTCCATAAAAGTTTTCCAAAATTGAGTAAAAGTCATCCGAAATTTCTTTAAGGATCTTGATTCATTCTTCTAAATTGATGATTTGAGATCAATTGAAGGTAATTCTAAACTCTAAATTTATTTTTAAGTTTTTTTTCAATCATTATTTTCTATTTAAATTGATTAAAATGGATTTTCAAGTTTTGATTTCTTCTTTCTTGAACATGGAACTCAACAATGGTGAATCCATGATTTTGAGTTGGAATCCAAGTTTTAATGAATGTCTAAGCTCAAAATATGTTAATTAAGAGGTTTTTAATCATAAAACAAGAGATCAAACTCATTTGGTTGATTAGTTTTGATAAATTCATTTTTAATCAAGAAATTGAGTTGATTTTCTGGAAAATTTTAAAATGACTTTATAGATGAAATTAACAGTTAGGTTTTATGTTAATGGACTAGTAATGAAGTTTAGAAGTGGTTTGTGGTGTTGAGAAGGTCGTTTAGTTGATGGATTTTATGTTTTGGCTTAATTGTGCAATTTTGGTAAGGTAGATTAGAGAAACGATTTAGATTTGTATGGTTTATGAAATTTCTATTTTCTTGATGTTAAGGTTAGTTTGTAATGCATATTTTGTTTCTATTAAAGCTTCACATCGAGATAAGGATTATTCCAATCGAATTTGAGGCTCAAACTTACCTACTTGAACACACTTTTGTTTGAAAAGCAAAGTGTGGAGGTGAGTGATTTTAAAGGCTATTGATAAAATTGTCTGGTTATGTGTTAAATTGAAGTTTTAAATAGTGTTTTTAATGACTTAATCGCATCTTATTTGGTTGGATTTGCAAAAATTAATTTTATTTTACAATAGCATTATTGCAATTAGCTTTTGGAAAATTGTGTGTTAACCTTGTGGCATGATTAATTTGGATTGAATGGATTGTTAATTGGAGCATGAGTTATTGAAATTTTGAGCATTTGATGTTGGTGTCATGATTGGTTTAAGATTCATGGACAAAAGCATTTGTTGTGCTTAATTATATTGATGTTGAAATTGTTAAGCTACATACTTTTAATTGCATTTTTACATCTTAAATTAAGTGCTTAAACATCATATTTTATGCCTTGTATGCATGATTATATTTCCAACATTACATGGTGGATCTATTGGATATAGTTGGCATGCCATATAATTTTTGAGTACTCACCATTATATTAATTTTTAGCATATGGCTCAAGAAGTTCTAATTTTTGGAGTAAATAAGGGAGTGTTGAGCTTGTGTCTCCACTCAACGGGACTGTGAGGCGATATAAGGAAGCGTGTGGCTTCTTAATTTGCCTGGATTTATGCATGAATTCGGTGCAATTTACTTATTATTTTTACGATCATTCACTGAACCTTTTAAGCTCACACCCTCACACCTTTGTGCAGAGACTTTTCTGGCTTGAGGAGTTAGGGAGCGAGTGCAAGGCCGACCGAAGATTAAGGCTTGGTAGTAGCTTAAGGATTCTTCTTTAGAAACAATAAGGGGCATTGCAACACTTATTAGGACTAGTTTTAATTCAATTGTAATGGACATTGGACATTTATTTGGATTTTTATTTTGGTGATGTTAAAATTACTTTAATGCTTAATTTTTATGCTTAGTTGTTGTGTGGTTTATGGTATGTTGATGTGAGTTCATATGGTGGTTGAAAACATGGTGTTTGAAGCATGTATTTTATACTAACATAGTTTAATTGTAGCTTGCCAAGGAGTGGAATGCTTGTGGCTAAGGTATGTACCTTATGGGATATAATTGATGGTAGTTAAGTATGATTTGGGTAATTAAAATGAATTTTTGACCAAAAAAAAACTGCAGTGGTCTACACACGGACGTGTGCCATTAGACACAGGTGTGTTGAAATGGGACACAGGTGTGTGGAGGCTAGTGGTAGTCACACACGAGCATGTTTAAATTTGACACAGGCATGTGTGAACATCATGAAATTTTTTCGCGATTCGAACACGAGAATTTAAGGAGACACGGGCACTGAACATGGCCGTGTGGTTCTTTTGTGTCTGATTTGTTTTTAGATTTTGTAATTTAGTATCCTAGTTTATTTAAATTATAATTTAGTTCTAAAACTTGATTAGATTAATTGAAGCCTTTAACGATAGGGAGACTCGATAATATTTTTGAATTAGACTTGTGAGTGTTAAATTTTGGTAGAAATATTCTTAGATAATATTTTGGGTAATGTATTAAAAGTTTATAAAATTTACGTTTTAGTTCCTATTATTAAAATAATAATTACACTTAGTAAATGAACTCAATTAAAACTGAAATTTTTAGGGCCTGCATAAATTGACTAAAAGAAGGTTGGTAACCATTTAGAACTAAAAACGAGCCTGTTTAGCTTTAGATAGTAAAATGACCAAAATATCCTTAAGGTTAAATAAATAGAAATAATTTAAAAATTGTTCACAAAATCACTTCCACATTAAAATTAGATAGTTAACTAGTTTGAATTAAGGTGTTATAAGGTTAGGGTGTGTTTTGGGTGGTCTTGAGCTAAAGAGTCTATTGTGTCACTTCAGATTAGGGTCGATCCATCTTAGTTGGGTTTAGGGTGTCAAAATTACTATCAATAAAGGCAGATTCTTATAATCCAGACCTTCCAAATCAACATCGGGGACCCCCTACCCTTTGTTGTAGTATCTTTGACATAGCATTTTAGTTGTTCACTTGTTCGTTTGCATATTATTCACGTAATTATTCTCTAATTTGCCATTACATTCTTACTATTGTCTTGTCATAGCATTTTCCATTATTTATCAGTTACACATATTGCACACATCATTATTCCTTCAAATTACCACACATTCTTATCATTATTTTTGTCATAACATTAATCACATTCATAATAATAACACAATCATTTTATACCTAACTGATCCCTATGGAGAGGATCTCACTTATCGCTTTATTACGTGATTCGACGTGTATACTTTCAAAATTCACATATCATTTCACATGCGACAAGTTTTTGGCACTGTAGTCGGGGATTGATAAATTGGTGAAATTTAGTTTTGTTATTTTTTTTTTAGTTTTAACTAACTTAGTTGTATTTAATTTCTATAGGTTTGTCATCAGTGTATGAGAAGAGGCGCTCCTGTTAATGAAAAGTGTAACACCCTGAATTTTAGGCCTAAAAGTAATGGGCCTTGAGTTTGAGATTGGTTAGAAGGCGGATTAAATAACTTAAATGTGTTTAAATATTTTATAATTGCATGTTTGATTGTTAAGTGATTTAGGAAGGGTTGGTGGTGTGGAAAAAAAAGTCCTAGGTTCGATCCAGGGCTTTAGCAAAATTTTGCATTTTTTTTCTAAAAGACCTTGAGCATTAGGTGGAAGGGTTATAAATAACGCCTGGTAAAATATAACACAAGGAAATGCTTGGCCTAGTGGCAAAAGGCGTTGGTAGCAAGCAGGAAGTCCAAGGTTCAAGTCCTGGCATTGGCGAAAATTTTTATTGCGCATATGATTAGTAGGGAAGCTAGCATTTAGGCCTTATAAATATGTTTGGTGGAAACTCGACACAAAGGATGCGCTTGGCCCAGTGGTATGATGGCGTTAGGAGTAAGGAGAGGTGCTGGGTTCAAGTCGTGGCATGAGCAAAAGTTGTGGTGTTTTTATTTAAACAACCTGGAGATGGGCAAAAAGACTTTATAATTAATTAGGGAGGAGAAACGACACAAATAAGGTAGGTGTCGTGGTGGCAAAGGACGTATAGCGCACCCAAGAGATTGGGGGTACGAATATGAATGGTAGCAAATATTTTTAGGATAACCTGGTTGCGGGTTAATAGGCCTTAAAAATAGTTAGGGATGGAATATGGCACAAGAGTGCCTGGGGGGTAGTGGCGTGAAGCATGCTATGGATCTGAGAGGTTGCAGGTTTGAATCCCAAGTCTGGCAAAGTTTTAAAATTTTATTCTTTAAGGAAACTGAGGCTTAGGCATATAAGCCTTATAATTAGTTGTGACCGAATGGTATCACAAGATAGGTGGCGGTGTAGTGGCCAGCAGCGTGTTGGGAAGTTGGAAGGTTAGAGTTCGAGTGGTTTCATGCGCAAAAGGGAATTCAATTTTGTTGCTCAACACAAGGAAGGATTGCCATTAGGTGGAAGCAATTTGAATGCAATTCAATTTGGAATTGTTGGCTAAAATCAAGGTTACGGTGGAGATAAGGAAAAGGATAAAGTGTGGACATGATGGTGATAAAATTCGAGAGATTGAAGGGAATTTAACTTGACGAATTTAAGTCGATTGTGGAGTGTAGGTTTGTATTTTTTTTATATATACGTGTGTCGTATGGGCAAGTAAGGGAATTTATTATTTTTGTGTGCTTCAGTCGCATATTCCTGGGGGAAATTACTTCCAACCTCTTGACTCTTTTGTTTTGCAACTACCTGAGTAATCTCAAACCCTTCATCTCCTCTTTTCTTTAAGCCAAACTCTTGATCTTTTCTTCCCTATTTTAATCGAATCAACCTCTTCCCTCTTTCACTTAGCCAGTTGCTTTTTTTTCATTTAAAAGCCGATTCATACACTTTGGGGGTTGATTTCTTGTTGGCAAGTGATCTTGCAATCGATAAGTAAGTTAGATCTTCTTCGGCTTTCGTTAAATATTTTTAAGTTCTTTTGTTTCTACACTCTTAAAAGCTAACTTTTCTTTATCCTTTCCAATACCATTACTTTTTTAACCTATGGTTTCTCTATTTATTTCTCTTTCTCCCTCTCATTCAAGAGTGTGATCGCTGGCTATGTATTAGCTGATAGAAAAAGAGGGTTTTAGTAGAGAGGTTGGGATAGAGCCTCCCAAGTTTAAGTGACGTAAGGTGTCAGCCGTTAGGGACTTTTCGCCTGGATGCAGAAGGGGGACTACGTCAGATTTTGAGTTACGTAGGCAGATCGCAGCCGATCAATCTAGTCAAGGCTAGTATAGGTTGTTCTTCGGTAAGTAGTGGATTTATTTTGAATTAATGGGATGTGACTAATGGAGTATAATGTTGAATATAGGTTCGGGCGATTATGGACACTTAGTACTCCAAGTGATAAGGTGTGTACTCCTACCCTATGATAGCTTGATATAAAGTCGAAGGTGTGTACATACACTGCACACACACAATAGATCGGTAAATCCTGAAATGCCGAAAAGCCAAAATGTCGAAAAGCCGAAAGTTTTGCTACAACAGACTTGCGGGTGCGCGAACACTCGTGAAGGGGAAACTGATAGGTTATCTAAGACCCCATGGGCGATTCCATGGACTTGGGCTGTGTTTTGGTTGACCGGGCCAGAATGGGCTAAATGGGCCGATGGGCTGTAGGGCCCATAATAGGCAAAATCGGCAATTTGATACTAAGTGATGGAAAATCGTATGAAAGCATGATATGAGTGTGATTTGGGCCTAATGGGCCATATGAAAGTGATTTGGGCCTAATGGGCCATATGAAAGTGATTGGGCCTAATGGGCCATATACGTGTATATAGACTTGTCTGGGCTTTGTAAGGGGTTTTTGGGCCTACTATCTAATAACTGCTTAAACAAACATAATACTTAATAAATTAATAAATTGTGACCGTGGATAATTCATAAGGTTAAAGTGTGGCAATGGATATATGCATGTCTAGGATTGGATCTAGGGAGAGCTTGGTACTTAAGCGATCTTAATGACTCACCTCCTCTTCTCTGGAATCCTACCTGGTGCATAGTATCTGTTCACTTTAGTCATCGAGGACTTGTCAACGGGCCAAGGTAAGTAATAAACTCATAAGAAAGAAAAATTACTAAAATGCCCCTAAAGGCGAAGATAACTAAAATACCCCTATGTGTTGAATGTAAGATTTATGGATGTTACCTGTATACCTACTGCATTCATATTATACTCTGTTTAGGATGCATATGGGTTGGGAATTGTGGACAGAGGAAGTATATGAGGATCGTATGGTTGCTTGACGATCGTGGATCCACCGACGGCTATTAAGCCCAATATGTGATAACAGCTTGCTACAATGAAGGTAGTACCGCAACCAGGTTACCATTGATATGAATCGGATGGGTGGGTCGATATTTATATCCCCACATGATGTGTACCGAGGGACAGAGTTGATGTGTATCGGTTGGATTATTGGTGTGGGTTGTACAATATTGCATGTAAGATATTATTGTGATATTATTGCGATGTGGGCTTCGGCCCAATTGAGGCTAATTTGGGCTAAGGCTCAAAGGCCATCGTTATTGAATTGGGCTCAGGCCCAAAATGACTGAGGATTGCTTTATACTCATTGAGGGTTGTACACACTGAGTTTTCGAAACTCACCCCCTCCTTTTAAATTTTTCAAGTGATCTTCAGTAGGCGGTTCGACGGATGGAAGGACCCGGAGGTGGCCAGCTAGCAAAGAGTTTAGACTTAGTTTTTTATGTAATTTTTAATATTTTGATTTTAAATTATATATTTTTGATTTGGGGTGTAATAAGGCCTTTCCTCTAGTTATTATTTCAAATTAGGATTATTATTATTTTTATGCTTTCTATTTATTAGAAGTAGGACATAATTTTTCCTAAACCATAACTGTTTTTTTTAAATACTACGTTTCTGCAACTTAATTTTTAAATGACAAGTTTTCATAGATCATCTGTTTTAAATAAAGCTTCCGCAACTGAAAAGAGATTTTACAAAGTAATTATTATCATACAAGAAGGAATAGTTGTTTTTAAATACACCTCGCTTTAAAGCAACAAATACAAGCTGGGATTTTACTCAAGGTTTTCATTTTAAAGAAGGGTTTTCAATGAAAATAATGTTTCCAATAAGACACTTCAATGTGACACGCTGGATCCGACCATAACGTCCGGGTCGAGTTTGGGGTGTTACATTTAGTGGTATTTGAGTCAGGTTCAAAACTCGGGCTGTGAGATGGGCTTTGTTTTTAGGCTTTAAAAACTATTTATAAATGATATTGAGGTGGTTTTGAAAGATCCTATTTTATGGCACACCGGGTCTTCGACGTCGAGCCAAGTAAGTTCTCTTACTACTGAATTATGTTGAACTGTTATACTGCAATATGTCTTAAGCTATTAATTGTTTATATTCAATAGGATTTCCTTAGATATCAGATTGTATTACAACACTTTAATCTGAATTTGATACTTATTTTGTGTGTGTTTGAGAATGTTTGCGATAGGTGGGTTTTCTGGATATATATTAAAATTATTAGGGTCATAGTGTGCAGCGGTAGCATAGTGGGATAGTTGATGTAACACCCCAAACCCATCCCAGACGTTATGGCCAAATCTGGCGCATCACATTGAAGTGTTTTAGCGAAAACCTTGTTTTCATTGAAAACTTTTCCTTAAGATATAAAACCTTAGTTAACTTATGAAAACACTCTTTTCAGTTGTGAAAGCTTTGTTTAAAACATTTGATTTAAGAATGTTTATTAATTAAAAGTTTGGTTGCGGAAACATAGTAAATAAAAACTATGGTTTAGAAAATCCCTGTTCAACTTCTCGCAATTACAATGCATAAGAATAATAATCCAAATAATAACAAAAAAGGGAGGCCTTATTACAATCCAGTTTAAAATCACTTAATAAATCAGGAACTAAATGCTTTTAAAACAACCAAGTCCAAGTTGTCTTGCTAGCTGGCCACCCAGAGTCCCTCCAGACCTCGAACCTCCTATTGAGCATTACCTGAGAAAAATAAAAGAGGGGGTGAGTTTTCGCAAACTCAGTGTGTACACCCTCGTCGAGCAACAAGCATTCATCAATCATCATAAAATCACACATGCAATGCAGTGCAATGCAACCTACCCCAATAATCCATTCGCTACACTTCAGCTCCATCCCCTGGCACACTTTATGTGGGAATATAAATATCGACCCATCAAACCAATACACTTCAATGGTAGCCCGATTGTGGAACTACCTTCATTGCAGCAAGCTGCTAATCATATAATGGGCTTAAAAAGCCTTCGATGGATCCACGGTCATCAAGCAACCATGCGATCCTCATATACTTCCTCCGTTCCAAAATTCTCAACCCATATGCAACCTAAGCAGAATATCATATGTATGCATGTCACATCCATAAAACATACATTCAACACCTAGGGGTATTTTGGTCGTTTTTGCCCTAAGGGGCATTTCGATAAATTTTCCTTTCTTTACGGTTTCCACTTACCTTTGCCCGTTAACAAATCTTGTGAGCTAAGATGAATGAATACTATGCACCTGGTAGGATTCCAGAGAAGAGGAGGTGAATCATTAAGATCGCTTAAGTACCAAGCTCTCCCTAGATCCAATCCTAGACATGCATATACTCGTTGCCACACCATAACCCTTTGACTTGTCCACGGTCGCAATAAGTTAATTAAGTTTTATGTAGTCATTATATACTAGGCCTAAAACCCCTTACAAAGCCCAGTCAAATTCACATACCTGCATATGGCCCACTAGGCCCAATCACATTCATATGGCCCATTAGGCCCAAATCACCTGTATATGACCCATTAGGCCCAAATCACATTTATATGGCCCATTAGGCCCAAATCACATTATACACATGCTCACATACGAATTTCTATCACATAGCATCAATTATCAATTTTTACCTATTATGGGCCCAATAGTCCGTCAGGCCTATTAAGCCTATTCTGGCCCGGTTGGCCAATTCACAGCCCAAGTCCATAGAATCGCCAATGGGGCCTCAGACAACCTATCAGTTTCCTCCTCATGAGTGTTCGTGCACTCACAAGAATACTGTAGCCCAACTTTCGGCTTTTCGACATTTCAGCTTTTCGAGTTTTTGGCATTTCGGCTTTTGCCGATTCATTGTGTGTGTGCAGTGCATGTACACACCTGTTAAGCAAGCGTGCTGCGATTCCCTTAGTCACCAACCTACAAATGATATCACCCTTTAATTAGTCACATGCTTAGTACATATCTTTACTAAAACCGAAACCTCACCTTAACCTTACCTTGCGCGATAAGTATAACAGTCCCTTCTTAAATCACTAACCACATTCAAATCCTAGATCTACACCAATCTTAACTATTAAAATGATAATAATTAGTGACTTGTATCCAACACAAGTCCCCTTACCTTAACTATGAACATTCGACCACCTTAGCCAATAGAAGAGGACTACTTACCAAAATTGCAAACACCTAAGGAGTAATTTTGGCAGAGAGCTAAGATCTGAGATCCGATACTAATTCCCTACCATAATTGATTAGAAAGAGTGAGGAAAGAATAGCGTAATAGATTCTTAGCAAAACCGATTGGGAGAACAACACTTACACTAGATTTAACCGAAGTAGAAGGAGTAGTAATTGCACCAAGGGTATTCGGCCAAAGAGTATTCGGCCCTTGGGAGATTAGGCTTTTAAGATTAGTATGGTGAATAAGGTTTATTTGGCACAGATTAAAGAAGAAGAGTAGAAGATGAATAGAAAATTGACACAAGAAAAGAAAGAAAGAAGCAAAGGTTTTTAGCTTTTTGGATCTTGAAGAGAAAAGGGTTTCTGATAACAAAGTTAGAGAGATTTCGGCATTAGCTTGGCAACCTTGCATTCGGCACCTATTTATAGCCCCTATAGTAGAATTGCCTCACCCTCAATTTCCTATTCAGCTCCATCACTTCCCCCTTCTCATCTCCTCATTTTTTTCCCTGATAACCCCTTGTTCCTTTCCTCAATTTTCTCTTCTGAACACTCCCTTAGAGTCCATCTTCACGCTACTTTCAATCTTCTAGAAGGCCAAAATTAAACTTCTAAAAATACTAAACTAGGATTCGAACCTTGGATCTCCTTGCTAGCCACTAATGCCACCTCCCTACACTCTAAGTGGCGTCACTTAGCCACTCATCCACAAGGCTTTTTGATGTCATTTTCCCTTATCTTTATTTAAAAATCCAACTACTTGCCAACAAGATCCTTTTAATTATTAACGCATAATTTTATTTTCCCCTAAGTTCAAACTTAAACCTTAGCCAAGACCTATATCACCTACTTAACCGAAAATACCTAGCACATTTTTTTATCAGAACCAAAAAAAAAAAAGAAAATTTGGGATTTTGGGATTTTTGGGGCGTTACAACTCTACCCCCTTAAAAGAAATTTCATCCTCGAAATTTTACCTGATTCAAACAGTTGAGGATATTGATGTCGCATTTCTTCCTCAGGTTCCTAAGTAGCCTCATCGGTCTAGTGATTACGCCAAAGCACTTTGACTAATGGAACGGACTTCCTTATCAGTTCTTTGACATCTCGACCAATTATTTGTATGGGCTCTTCCTCGAAAGTTAGGTCTGGCCTGACCTCGATTTCTTCAATCGCCACGACATGTGAAGGATCTGAGCGATACCGCCTTAGCATTGAAACATGAAACACGTCGTGGATTTGGCTTGGTTCAGGAGGTAACTCCAGCTGGTAAGCGACTGGCCTAATCTACCTTACAACCCGATATGGCCCAATGAACCTTGGGCTTAGCTTACCCTTTCGTCCAAACCTTAACACTTTCTTCCACAGAGAGACCTTCAGAAAAACTAAGTCTCCCATGGAAACACAATACTCCTTCACTATTTATCCCAAAGTCCGATGTCTCCTCACTCTCCACTTATCTAAAATGAGCACCTAAGGTCTAATCTACTAGTTGCTTGCTCCTTATCTACTCGACCCACACCGGCTTTACCTGAAGCTCAGCTAACAAGCTACCATCATCCAACAAGCTTAAACGGGCGAGCATAGCCCTCAAGTCCTATAACGCCCTAAAAAAATCCCGAAATCCAAAAATCCTAAAATTTTGAATTTTATTTATTTTTTATTGTGATAAAAATTGTGTTTAATATTCTTATCCAAGCGATAATTTTAATAGGTCTTAGCTAAGGTTGAGTTCGAATTAAGGGGTAGAAGAAATTATAATTTAATTATTAAAAGAATCAGGGCTGACAAGTAGGTGGGCTTTTGAATAAATGAAGAAATAATTGGACACAAAAAGAGCCTGTGGTGGAGTGGCTAAGTGACGCCACATAAGGTGTAGTGAGGTGGCATTAGTAGCTAGCAAGGGGGTCCAAGGTTCAAATCCTAGCTTAGTATTTTTAGAGTTTAATTTTTGACTTCTAGAAGGATAGAAGTGGCGTGAAGATGGCCTCCAAGGGGAGTGTTCAAAAGGAAAAATTAAGGAAAGGATCAAGAGGTTATCAGGGAGAAAAACGAGGAGATGAGAAGTGAGGAGTAAGTGGAGCCGAATTGGGAACTTGAGCTTGAAGAATTCGGTATAGGGCTATAAATAGGTGCCGAATGAGAGGGTTGAAAAGCTAATGACGAATTTCCCTTCACTTTGTGCCAGAAACCCTTTTCTCTTCAAGATCCAAAAAGCAGAAAACCCTCTATTTTACCTTCTTTTCTTTCTACCGATTTCTATTCTCCTCTACACAATCTTCTTTGCCGATTTCTTCTACTACTCTTCTTCTTTAATCTGTACCAAATAAACCTTATTCACCATACTTAGTTTGAAAAGCCGAAAAACCAAATCTTCTAAGGGCCGAATACTTTTTGACCGAATCTAGTGTAAGTGTTGCTCTTCCAATCGGTTTTCTTTGTTTAGTATCGATTATTGTCCCTCACTCTTTCTAATCAACTTTGGTAGGTAGTTAGTATCAGATCTTGGTTTTTAGCTCTCTACCGAATTGCTCCTTAAGGTGTTGCGGTTTTGGTAAGTATTCTTCTCCCATTGGCTAACGTGGCCGAATGGTCATAGTTATGGTAAGAAGACTTGTGTTGGATACGAGTCACCTATTATTCGGGTTTTAATAGTTAAGATTTGTGTAGATATAGGAAATACGTGATCAAGGAAAAAGTGATTAAGGATTGGGCTCAAGGTGAGGTTTTAATTTTTGAGTAAATAAGTATTAATAATGTGATTAATTGAAGGGTGATATCGATTGTAGGTTTGGGCTAAGGAGATCACATCACGCTTGCTTACCAGGCGTGTACATACACTGTACACACACAATGATTCGAAAAAAGTCGAAAAGCTAAAAAGTTGAGATGCCGAAATGCCGAAAAGCTGAAAGTTTGGCTACGGTAGTCTTGCGAGTGCGCGAACACTCGTAAGAGGGAAACCGATAGGTTGCCTGAGGCCCATGGGCAATTTTGTGGACTTGGGTTGTGATTTGGCTATATGGGCTGAAATGGGCTAAATGGGCCCAATGGGCTGTTGGGCCCATAATAGGCAAAAACTGAGTATTGATGCTATGTGATAGAAAGTTTGTATGTGAGCATGATTATGAATGTGACTGGGCCTAACAGGCCATATAAATGTGATTTGGGCCTAATGGGCCATATACAGGTGATTTGGGCCTAATGGGCCATATGAGTATGATTGGTCTTAATGGGCCAGATACAGGTATGTGAATTTGTTTGGGCTTTGTAAGGGGTTTTGGGCCTAGTATATGATATCCACATAACCCTTAGTTAATATATTGTGACTGTGGACAAGTCAAAGGGTTAAGGTGTGGCAACGGGTATATGCATGTCTAGGATTGGATCTAGGGAGTGCTTGGTACTTAAGCGGTCTTAATGACCCACCTCCTCTTCTCTGGAATCCTACTTGGTGCATAGTATTCATTCATATTAGCTCATGAGACTTGTTAACGGGCCAAGATACGTGAAAACCGTAATTAAGGGAAAATTATCGAAATGCCCCTAAGGGCGAAAATGACCAAAATTGTAATATCCTGATTTTGGGCCTAGTCGGAATAGTGGTTTGGTGACCACAAAATCCGAGATATAAATAATTATTTTATAATTATTTTGATGTTTATGATAAGATTGCATGATTTTGTGAAAATTTCGTGATGAAATCCTATGCCTAAAGTGCTTAAATTGAAATTAGGGACTAAATCGAATAATTTGCAAAACTTGCATTCTAGAAGTTTCTAGTATGAAATTGTTTTGAAATATTAATTAGGAGGTCTTAAATAGAAATTTTACCAATTTCTAAGTTTATGGACAAAAATTGGACATGGATGGAATTTTTGGAAAGTTTAGTAGTAAGGGCATGTTGGTTATTTAGGGGTAAAATGAATTAAAATACAAAATTAAAAGCCAATTTTGCTCATCTTCAACCCCATGGCCGAATATAGCAAGGAGAAACCATGGCTAGGGTTTTTCAAGCTTCCAAGATCGATTGTAAGTCCATTCTAGCCCCGTTTTTCAAGTTCTTTACGTTTTTGGAGTCCGGGTAGCTCGATTAAGCTTATGCTAGCAATAATTCAACCTAGGGTTCATATTTGGAAAAATATCCATAGTTGAAATTTCTGTATTTTGGTGTTTTATGATAGAATATGAGGTTTTAAATTATGCTAGACAACTTGTGCTACTCGGTTTTAAGTGAAAACAAGCAAAAGGGCTTAATCGGTAAAAATACCTAATAGTCATAAGTACATGTTAAAGTGAGAATTTGATGTTTCCATAGAAGGGAAAAATGATCAGCATGCCATAAAACATAAGAAAACAGGTTGAAGTTTAATTTACAAGCTTTGGAGCAAAAGTGTAAATATGCAAAAGTTTAGGGGCAAAATTGTAATTTTTCTAAAATATGATTTTGGGTCAATTTGAATAATGTGAGTCCTAATTAGACTATATTTTAAATGATAGAACAAGGAGAACTAAAATTCGGGCTAAAATAGGGAAAATACCAAGTTGTGGACGAAATGGTAAAAGTAGCCATTTTCGCATACTAGGTAAGTTCATATGTAAACGTTGGTAACATAGTTATTATTTTAAATGTTTTTATGTTATTTAAATGATATGATAATTATTATGAAATATTATACTCGTGATAATTGTTTGATAATATGTCAAATTATGTGATATACTTGGAAAATGTGAAATACTACCAAGTATCGGTATTGGTATTCCGTAGAAGATGGTTGAGACACATTATTGGAAAAAAGGTCCCGTTGAACCTTAGGAATGGATTAGGATACAAGTGACATGTCACTGGGATATTTGGGCATCCGAGCTCGTTGAGTTGAGTCCGAGTTCACTTATGGATGCGAATGTCCGAACTCGTTGAGTTGAGTCCGAGTTCGTGAGATGTAACTAGGCATCCGAGCTCGTTGAGTTGAGTCCGAGTTCACTTATGGATGCAAACGCCCAAGCTCGTTGAGTTGAGCTCGAGTTCGCTTATGGGCGGGTTACATAGTAGCTTGGCTACATATGTGGCACTTATGTGCAAACTTTCCATGTATCCGAATTATATTCCGATGTGTTCAACGGGTAAAGTTCTACTCAAATGGAGGAATACTCAAGATGAAAGGGACGTATTGGTAAGTGTTGTGAAATTGATACTTTGAACAGGTATGTACTTAACCCTCGGGTTGAAAAATCGATATAACAACAATATGGTAAGATGATAAATGAAAATATGATATGAATGTCTTGGTGATGATTATGCAAATGATGTTTTATGTTTGCTTATATGGTTATGTTACTTGCTATTTGCATGTGAACTTACTAAGCATTTATGATTACTCCCTCCTTTTCATTCCTTGTAGTGTTGACAAGCCAGCTCGAAAATCGGGAACGGTCGGAGGCACGCTCACACTATCCGTATACCATCTTGGCATAATGGCTTGTATATTTTGAGCATGGCAGTATAGCATTATATGGTTAGAGTAGTATAAAAATGCTTGGTAATGATTAGCCATTGGAATGGCTAATTATGATCATATTTGGTGTTATGTATGTCAAATTGCTAGTTAATCCATGGAAACCATGAAATAGGTAAAATTTACCATAAAATAGATTCAGACAACAGTAGTGACGTGAATTTAAAAAATAATTAAAAAAAGTAGAGATATAATTATATAATGAATAAAATATGGAATTGAAGAATTATGAGTCTATTTTCATATGGAAGAAACGAAACAGGTATATGAGTTATATTTTATGAGATGTTTAAATTTTTGTGAAACAGGGCCAGAGCGATTTCTGGATCCCCCTATTCTGATTTTGGAAATTCACCATAAATTGTATAAAAATAATTAGAAGTCATAATTTATATGTACAGATTTCTTATTGAGTCTAGTTTTAATAGAAACAAACTTAATAGTCATTGAAATTTTGTACAGAGAGATATCTGATTCGTAATACACAGAGGTCAGAGCAGTCGAACCCTGAAATAGGGGAGACTTTAACTAATAAACTGTACTAATTGGCCTAGCCAAAAATTCTAGAAACAAATTAGTAAATATATATATGAGTCTAGTTTCAGGGAAAATTTACGGAATTATATTTTGAGTTTCAGAACTTGAGATATGAATTTTTAAGCGACTGTGACGTAGTTAGCCAACTTGTCTGGAATTTCTAAAATTAAATTGTTTGAGTTGTTTAAGGAATGAATTAAGTCTGTTAACACCTCGTGTTTGACTCTGGCAACGGTCTCGGGTACGGGGCGTTACAAAAATACCCCTAGGTGTTGAATGTAGGTTTCATGGATGTGACATGCATACATATGATATTCTGCTTAGGTTGCATATGGGTTGGGAATTATGGAACGGAGGAAGTATATGAGGATCGCATTGTTGCTTGATAATCATGGACCCACCGATGGATTTTAAAGCCCAATATGTAAATGAAGGTAGTTCTGCAACCGGGCTACCAGGGTGTGTGGGTCGGGTGGGTCGATATTTATATCCCCACATGGTGTGACGGGGGACAGAGCCGGTGTGTAACGGATGGATAATTTGGATGGGATTGCATTGCATAAATGATGAATGATGTTTTTTTTTAATGCTTGTTTTCTTTGAGGGTTGTACACACTGAGTTTACGAAAACTCACCCCCTCTTTTATTTTATTTTTAGGTGATGGTCAGTAGAAGGTTCGATGTTTGGAGGGACTCTGGGTGGCCAACTAGCAAGATAATTTGGACTTGATTTTTTTAAGCATATAAGTTTTTATTTAATTAAGTATGTTTCAGATCGGATTGTAATAAGGTTTTCGTTATGTTATTTTTACATGAACTATTACTATTATTTTCATTGTAATTTACAATAATTTGAACATGGGTTTCCTAAATTATAGTATGTTTTCTACGTTTCCACAATTAAATTTTTATATGATAAGTTTTCTTAAATCAAATGTTTCAAACAAGGTTTTTGCAACTGAAAGGTTTTTTTTTTAAAGTTAATTAAGGTTTCTTTTATTTTAAGAAGGATTTTCAATGAAAACATGTTTTTCACCAAAACACTTCAATGTGACACACCAGATTCGGCCATAATGTCTGGGCCGGGTTTGGGGTGTTACAAGTCTGACTTAGCCCTGCGACTCAACGCTTTGGCTACCACATTCGCTTTGCTAGGGTGGTATTCAATCGTACAATCGTAATCCATCAATAATTCTACCCACCTACGCTTTCTAAGGTTAACCTCCTTTTTGGTAAGGAGGTATTTCAAACTCTTGTGGTCCGAATAAATTACGCACTTCTCCCTGTATAAGTAATGCCTCCATATTTTTAGTGCGAAAACCACCGCAGCTAACTCCAAATCATGGGTTGGGTAATTCACTTCGTGAGTCTTAAGTTGCTGTGATACATATGCAACCACCTTTCCTTCTTGCATCAATACACATCCCAAGCCCACATGTGATGTGTCACTATAAACCGTAAACTCCTTCCCTGGCACTGGCTGAATCAACACAGGGGCCTCAGTTAAAACCTTCTTAAGTTTTCCAAAACTCTCTTGTTAGTTGTCCGTCCAAACAAACGGTACCCCCTTCTTCAACAACTTAGTTAAGGGTGCAGCAATTACTGAAAAGCCCTCAACAAACTGCCTATAGTATCCTGCTAAGCCCAGAAAACTTCAGATTTTCGATACCGAATTGGGTGTTTTCCAGTCTAACACCGCTTCAATTTTTCAGGGATCCACCTTAATCCCCTTGGCTGACACCACATGTCCTAGAAAAGTAACCTCTTTTAGCAAGAATTCACACTTACTGAATTTGGGATACAGCTCATTCTCCCTCAAAGTCTGCAACACAATCCTTAAGTGTGCATCATGCTCATCCTCATCTTTTAAGTACACCAAAATTTCATCTATAAAGATTACCACGAACCGATCCAAGTAGGGTTGGAAAACCCAATTCATGAGATCCATGAAAGTGGCATACGCGTTCATCAGCCTGAATGGCATCACCAAGAACTCGTAATGCCCATAACGAGTTTTGAAAGCTGTCTTGTGAACATCCGCTCCTTAACTCTTAATTCGTGATACCCCGAACGTAGATCAATCTTTGAGAAAATGGATGCTCTCTTAAACTGATAAAAAAGATCATCGATTCTCGGTAGAGGGTACTTGTTTTTAATAGTTAACTTGTTTAACTGTCGATAGTCGATGCCATTCGCAAGGTTCCATCCTTCTTCTTCACGAATAGTACTGGTGCTCTCCATGGAGACACACTTGGCCGTATGAATCCTCGATCCAACAATTCCTGAATCTGTGCCTTAAGTTCCACCAACTCTTTTGGTGCCATCCGATAAGGAGCGATAGACACTGAGCCGTCCCAAGTAACAACTCGATTCCAAATTCTACTTCCCTACTGGGTGGCAACCCAGGCAGCTCATCGGGAAAGACATCTGAAAATTCTCTAACTGTTTCCAACTCCTTAACAGCAAGGCTCTTAGCCTCTATATAACTAATATAAGCCAAATAGGCTTCGCATTCCTTTCGTACTAACTTCTCAGCCTTCAATGCTGAAATCACATTCGACAGGAAATTCTAGCGTTCACCAATCACCACTACTTCCTTATCCTCCACTGTTCTTAACACAATTCGCTTTGTAGCGTAATCCAAGGTGGCTCGGTGCTTCACCAGCCAATCCATACCTAAGATTAAGTCGAATTTGCTAAACGGAAGCTCCATCAAATCCACTGAAAAAGTAACTCCTTGGACTACTAAGGGTACCTCCCTAAACAACTTATTCACTCCTACTGACTGCCCTAACGGACTGATCACAGTCATCTCATTCACAGTAATTTCAAACATATCACCCAAAGATTCAATCCTATTGCATGCAACATATGAATGCGTCGATCCAATATCAATCAATGCTGTGTAAGGTAACTCATATATAAAGAACATACCCGTTATCACATCTGGGGCATCCCCGTCTTCTTGGCGACGAGAAGCATAACCAAAGCTGGCTGTCTCACCTCAGCAGGCCTGCATTTCTGCCTGGAGCTCCACGTCCGCATCTATTTTCGTTACTGCCCCTGGCCTACCCACGACCCCTTGGCGGCAGTTGACCACCCCTTGGTGGCGGAGCACCACCTCGACCCATGGTCGGCACTTGAGCTGGCATTTTAGGGAAATTCTTGATCCTATGCTCTAAGGATCCACATGCTAGACAAGCACCCGTCCTCTTGCAACACTCGCCTACATAATCTTTCCCACAAACTGCACAAGGTGGCACCCCTGGATTAACAGCAGGGGGCCCTGCTCTAACTTGCCCATCGTTTCTAGCCCTAGCCCCAGGCCTCTATCCAACACCCGGAGTTTCAGACTCCCTCTTATTCTTACCCCTTTCTTTTTCCTGATTTAAGTGCTCTGCACGCTTTACCTCCTCCGCTATCTTTGCTTTCTCCACCAACTCCGAGAAAACTCGCTCCCTTTGTTGAGCTATCAATAACCTAAGGCTATCTCTAAGTTTGTCCTCAAACCTAATGCAATGCTCATATTCCGTTACCACCATTACTCTTGCATACCTACTAAGGCGTAGAAACTTCACTTCATACTCTGCCACCGATTTGTTTCCTTGGGTCAAGTTCAGGAACTCCTTCCTTCTAGCGTCATAGCTAGCACCCATATACTTCCCTTGGAATGTAGCTTTAAAAAACTCCCAAGTGATCCGCTCTGGTTGGGTGCCCTCTTTCACCGTCAACCACCATTGGTAGGCTTCTTCCCTAAGCAGTGACACTGTCCTTTTTAGCTTTTGTTCAGGTGAGCAATTCAAGTCCTCCATTATCCTTTCAGTGGCCTCCAACTAATATTCCGTCACGTTAGAAGCCACGCCAGCCATGCCTTTAAAGATCTCAGTCCATTTCGAACGAAGTCGCTCTAGAATGGACCCTTGATTTTCCGTGCCATTATTGGGCCCAACGACCCTTTCCAAAATCCTTAGCATTGCCTGTGACAATGCATCTTCTCCAACATCGACTAAGGTGAGGCTGGAGCCTCTTCTACTCCAACAACGGGTATATGGCCCGATGCCGATGATTCAGCCCTAACACTTTCGCGGCCTAAGCCACGGTCTCTTGCACCTCTACTAGCACTCATCGTTGATTCGCGTATTATCTGGATTACAAATTTTTATGAAGTTTTAGTTAGTTTCAATAATTAAACTGGTGTTTTATCAAAGTATTTAAAGAGAAGTTTGTTTTCGAAAATCCTCTACAATTTCAAGATCCTACAGGCTTCAGTTCTATTCTAACAAAATCATCTAAAGTAGCCCTCTACCTACCTACTTTATAACAATTTAAACAAGCTTAAGAATAGAAGAACTTACTTGGTTCGACGTCGGAGGCTCCATCTGCCGCTCAGCAAGATTTCCCTTTTTCCAAAATAATGTGACCCAAAAAATATATATTAAAAATAGAAAAACCAAATAATAATAAGGCCCACTTCACAGCCTGAGTTTTGTAACCTGGGCTCTGATACCACTAAATGTAACACCCCAAACCCGACCCAGATGATATGGCTAAATTTGGTGCATCACATTGAAGTGTTTTAGAGAAAACCTTGTTTTCATTGAAAACCCTTCCTTATGATATGAAACCTTAGTTAACTTATGAAAACACTCTTTTCAATTGTGAAAGCTTTGTTAAAAACATTTGATTTAAGAAAGTTTATCAATTAAAAGTTTGGTTGCGGAAACGTAGTAAATAAAAACTATCGTTTAGAAAATCCCTATTCAACTTCTCGCAATTACAATGCATAAGATTAATAATCCAAATAATAACAAAAAGGGGAGGCCTTATTACAATCCAGTCTAAAATCACTTAATAAATTAGGAACTAAATGCTTTTAAAACAACCAAATCCAAGTTGTCTTACTAGCTGGCCACCCAGCGTCCCTCTAGGCCTCGAACCTCCTATTGAGCATTACTTGAGAAAAATAAAAGAGGGGGTGAGTTTTCACAAACTCAGTGTGTACACCCTCTTCAAGCAGCAAGCATTCATCAATCATCATAAAATCACACATGCAATGCAGTGCAATGCAACCCACCCCAATAATCCATCCGCTACACTTTAGCTCCATCCCCCAATACACTTCATATGGGGATATAAATATCGACCCACCCAACCGATACACTTCAATGGTAGCCCAGTTGCAGAACTACCTTCATTGCAGCAAGTTGCTAATCATATAATGGGCTTAAAAAGCCTTCGGTGGATCTACGGTCGTCAAGCAACCATGCGATCCTCATATACTTCCTCCGTTCCAAAATTCCCAACCCATATGCAACCTAAGCAGAATATCATATATATGCATGTCACATCTATAAAACTTACATTCAACATCTAGGGGTATTTTGGTTATTTTTGCCCTTATGGGCATTTCAGTAATTTTTCCTTTCTTTACGATTTTCACTTACCTTGGCCCGTTAACAAATCCTGTGAGCTAAGATGAACGAATACTATGCACCAGGTAGGATTCCAGAGAAGAGGAGGTGAGTCATTAAGACCGCTTAAGTACCAAGCTCTCCCTAGATCCAATCCTAGACATGCATATACCCGTTGCCACACCCTAACCCTTTAACTTTTCCACGATCGCAATAAATTAATTAAGTTTCATTTAGTCATCATATACTAGGCGCAAAACCCCTTACAAAGCCTAGTCAAATTCACATGCCTGCATATGGACCACTAGGCCCAATCACATTCATATGGCCAATTAGGCCCAAATCACCTATATATGACCCATTAGGCCCAAATCACATTTATATGGCCCATTAGGCCCAAATCACATTATACACATGATCACATACGAATTTCTATCACACAATATCAATTATCAATTTTTGCCTATTATGGACCCAATGACCGTCAAAGCCCATTAAGCCTATTCTGGCCCAGTTGGCCAATTCACAGCCCAAGTCCATGGAATCGCCCATGGGGCCTCAGACAACCTATTGATTTCCTCATCACGAGTGTTCGCGCACTCACAAGACTACCATAGCCCAACTTTCAGCTTTTCGGCATTTCGACTTTTTGACTTTTTGGCATTTTGGCTTTTGGCAATTCATTGTGTGTGTGCAGTGTATGTACACACCTGGTAAGCAAGCATGCTGCGGTTCCCTTAGTCACCAACCTACAAACGATATCACTCGTCAATTAATCACATGCTTAATACATATCTTTACTAAAACTAAAACCTCACCTTAACCTTACCTTGCGCGATAAGTATAACAACCCCTTTCTTAAATCACTAACCACGTTCAACTCCTAGATCTTCTTAACTATTAAAACTATAATAGTTGGTGACTCGTATCCAACACAAGTCCCCTTACCTTAACTATGAACATTCGACCACCTTAGCCAGTGGAAGAGGAATACTTACCAAAACCGCAAACACCTAAGGAGCAATTTCGGCAGAGAGCTAAGATCCAAGATCCGATACTAATTCCCTACCACATTTGATTAGAAAGAGTGAGGAAAGAATAGCGTAATAGATTCTTAGCAAAACTGATTGGGATAACAACACTTACACTAGATTTAACCGAAGTAGAAAGAGTAGTAATTGCTCCAAGGGTATTCGGCCAAAGAGTATTCAGCCCGTAGGAGATTCAGCTTTCAAGCTTAGTATGGTGAATAAGGTTTATTTGGCACAGATTAAAGAAGAAGCGTAGAAGATGAATAGAAAATCGGCACAAGAAAAGAAAGAAAGAAGCAAAGGTTTTTGGCTTTTTGGATCTTGAAGAGAAAAGGGTTTTCGATAATAGAGTGAGAGAGATTTCGGCATTAACCTGGAAACCTTGCATTCGACATCTATTTATAGCCCCTATAGCCAAATTTCCTGACCCTCAATTCCCCATTCAGCTCCATCACTTCCCCTTTCTCATCTCCTCGTTTTTCTCCCTGATAACCTCTTGATCCTTTCCTCAATTTTCCCTTCTGAACACTCCCCTTGGAGTCCATCTTTACGCCACTTCCAATCTTCTAGAAAGCCAAAATTAAACTTCTAAAAATACTAAGCTAGGATTCGAACCTTGGATCTCCTTGATAGCCACTAATGCAACCTCTCTACACTCTAAGTGGCGTCACTTTGCCACTCCTCCACAAGGCTTTTTGATGCCATTTTCCCCTATCTTTATTTAAAAGCCCAACTACTTGACAACAAGATCCTTTTAATTATTAATGCATAATTTTCTTTTCCTCTAAGTTCGAACTTAAACCTTAGCCAAGACCTATATCACCTACTTAATCGAAAATACCTAGCACAGTTTTTTATCAGAATTGAAAAAAAAAATTCAGGATTTCAGGATTTTTGAGGCGTTACAGTTGATACATGACTACCCTGTTATTTAGAAATTTGGAGGACGAAATTTTTTAGGAAGGGTGAATTGTAACACCCTGAATTTTTGGCCTAGAAGTAACGGGCCTTGAGTTTGGGATTGGTTAGAAGGCGGATTAAATAACTTAAATGTGTTTAAATATTTTATAATTCCATGTTTAATTGTTAAGTGATTTAGGAAGGGTTCGTAGTGTGGAAAAAATGTCTTGGGTTCGATCCAAGGCTTTAGCAAAATTTTGCATTTTTTTCTAAAAGACCCTGAGTATTAGGTGGAAGGCTTATTAATAAGGCCTGGTAAAATTTGACACAAGGAAACACTTGGCCTAGTGGCAAAAGGCGTTGGTAGCAAGCAGGAAGTCTAGGGTTCAAGTCCTGGCCTTGGTGAAAATTTTTATTGCGCATATAATTAGTAGGGAAGCTAGTGTTTAGGCCCTATAAAGACACAAAGGATGCGCTTGGCCCAGTGGTATGATGGTGTTAGGAGTAAGGAGAGGTGTTGGGTTCAAGTCGCGGCATGAGAAAAAGTTGTGTTTTTTTTTAAACAACCTGGAGATGGGCAGAAAGACTTTATAATTAATTAGGGAGGAGAAATGACACAAATAAGGTAGGTTCCATGGTGGCAAGGGACGTATAGCGCACCCAAGAGATTGGGGGTATGAATCTGAATGGTAGCAAATATTTTTAGGATAACCTGGTTGCGGGTTAATAGGCCTTAAAAATAGTTAGGGATGGAATATGACACAAGAGCGCCTAGGGGGCAGTGGCGTGAAGCATGGTATGGATCTAAGAGGTTGCAGGTTTGAATCCCAGGTCTAGCAAACTTTTAAATTTTTATTCTTTAAGGAAATTGAGGCTTAGGCATATAAGCCTTATAGTTAGTTGTGACCGAATGGTAGCACAAGATAGGTGGTAGCGCAGTGGCCAACAGTGTGTAGGGAAGTTGAAGAGTTGGAGCTCGAGTGGCTTCATGCGCAAAAGGGAATTCAATTTTGCTGCTTAACGAAGGAAGGATTGCCATTCGGGGGAAGCAATTTGAATGCAATTCAAATTGGAATTGTTGGTTAAAATCAAGGTTACGGTGGAGATAAGGATAAGGATTAAGTGTGGATATGATGGTGATAAAATTGGAGAGATTGAAGGGAATTTAACTTGACGAGTTTAAGTCGATTGGGGAGTGTAGGTTTGTATTTTTTATATATATACGTGTGTTGTATGGGCAAGTAAGGGCATTTTTTGTTTTTGTGCGCTTCAATCGCATATTCTTGGGGGAAGTTTCTTCCAACCTCTTGACTCTTTTGTTTTCCAAATACCCGAGTAATCTCAAACCCTTCATCTCCTCTTTTCTTTAAGCCAAACTCTTGACCTTTTCTTCCCTATTTTAATCGAATCAACCTCTTTCCTCTTTCACTTAGTCGGTTTCTTCTTTTTCATTTAAAAGCCGATTCATACACTTTGGGGGTTAATTTTTTGTTGGCAAGTGATCTGACGATCAGTAAGTAAGTTAGATCTTCTTTGGCTTTTGTTAAATATTTCTAAGCTCTTTCATTTCTACACTCTTAAAAGCTGATTTTTTTTTTATCCTTTCCAATACCATTACTTTTGTTAACCTCTGGTTTCTCCATTTATTTCTCTTTCTCCCTCTAATTCAAGAGTGTGATTACTGGCTAACTATTAGCTGATGGAAAAAGGGGGTTCTAGCAGAGAGGTTGGAATAGAGGCTCCCAAGTTTAAGCGACGTAAGGTGTTAGCCGTTAAGGACTTTTTGCCTAGATGCGAAAGGGGGACTACGTCAGATTTCGAGTTACGTAGGTAGATCGCAGCTGATCAATCTAGTCAAGGCAAGTATAGGTTATTCTTCAGTAAGTAGTGGATTTATTTTGAATTAATGGGATGTGACTAATGGAGTATAATGTTGAATATAGGTTCGGGCGATTATGGATACTTAGTACTCCAAGTGATAAGGATTGTGCTCCTACCCTATGATAGCTTGATATAAAGTCGAAGGTGTGTACTTACATTGCACACATACAATAAATCGGCAAATCTCGAAATACCGAAAAGCCAAAATGCTGAAAAGCCGAAAGTTTGGCTACAACAGACTTACGGGTGCGTGAACACTCGTGAGGGGAAAACTGATAGATTATCTGGACTTGGGTTGTGTTTTGGCCAACCGGGCCAAAATGGGCTAAATGGGTCGATGGGCTGTAGGGCCCATAATAGGGAAAATTGGCAATTTAATACTAAGTGATGGAAAATCGTATAAAAGCATGATATGAATGTGATTTGATCTAATAGGCCATATGAATGCGATTTGGGCCTAATGGGCCATATGAAAGTGATTTGGGCCGAACGAGCCATATGAATGTGATTGGGCTTAATGGTCCATATGTGTGTATATAGACATGTCTAGGCTTTGTAAGGGGTTTTGGGCCTAGTATCTGATAACTGCTTAAACAAACATAATACTTAATTAATTAATAAATTGTGACCGTGGATAAGTAATAAGGTTAAAGTGTGGCAATGGGTATATGCATGTCTAGGATTGGATCTAGGGAGAGCTTGGTACTTAAGCGGGCTTAATGACTCACCTCCTCTTCTCTAGAATCTTACCTGGTGGATAGTATCTGTTCACTTTAGTCATCAAAGACTTTTCAATGGGCCAAGGTAAGTAATAAACTAATAAGAAAGAGAAATTACTGAAATGCCCCTAAAGGCTAAGATGACAAAAATGCCCCTATGTGTTGAATGTAAGATTTATGGATGTTACCTGTGTACTTATTGCATTCATATAATTCTCTGTTTAGGATGCATATGGGTTGGGAATTGTGGACGGAGGAAGTATATGAGGATCGCATGGTTGCTTGACGACCGTGGATCCACCGACGGCTATTAAGCCCAATATGTGATAGCAGCTTGCTTCAATGAAGGTGGTACCGCAACCGGGCTACCATTGATGTGAATCGAATGGGTGGGTCGATATTTATATCCCCACATGATGTGTCTGGGGGACGGAGTTGATGTGTATCGGTTGGATTATTGGGGTGGGTTGCACAGCATTGCATGTAAGATATTATGGTGATATTATTGCGATGTGGGCTTCGGCCCAACTGAGGCTAATTTGGGCTAAGGCCCAAAGGCCACCGTTATTGAATTGGCCTCAGGCCCAAAATGACTGAGGATTTCTTTATACTCATTAAGGGTTGTACACACTAAGTTTTCCAAACTCACCCTCCTCCTTTTAAATTTTCCAGGTGATCCTTAGTAGGCGGTTCGACGGATGGAGGGACTTAGAGGTGGCCAACTAGCAAAGAGTTTAGACTTGGTCTTTTATGTAATTTTTAATATTTTGAATTTAAATTATATATTTTTTATTTGGGGTGTAATAAGGCGTTTCCTCTGGTTATTATTTAAAATTAAGATTATTATTATTTTTATGCTTTATATTTGTTAGAAGTAGAACATGGTTTTTCCTAAACCATAACTGTTTTTTTAAATACTACGTTTCCGCAACTTAATTTTTAAATGACAAGTTTTCATAGACCATCTGTTTTAAATAAAGCTTTCGCAACTGAAAAGAGATTTTACAAAGTAATTATTATCATACAAGAAGGAATAGTTGTTTTTAAATACACCTCGCTTGAAAGCGACAAATACAAGCTGGGATTTTACTCAAGGTTTTTATTTTAAAGAAGGGTTTTCAATGAAAACAAGGTTTTTGATAAGACACTTCAATGTGACATGCTGGATCAGACCATAACGTTTGGGCTGGGTTTGAGGTGTTACAAAAAGTATCCTTTTGACCTAGATATTGGAAGAACTTTGGAAAAGAGAAGAAGGGAATTATGTAATATGGTTAGGAAAGGGAATGATCCTAGTTTGAATGATCATAGTGTCAATGATGATTCAATTTGTCAAGATGTAAATCCTCCTATTCATGATGTGATAGATGATCAAGACAGACCAATTTGGCAACATGTTTTTCCAATTTTGGATGATTTGAAGCTAGGAATAGTTAGACCACACATACAAGCTCAACAATTCAAGTTGAAACCGGTAATGTTTCAGATGTTGCAAAAAGTAGGATAGTTTGGTGGATTACCCATTGAAAATTCAAGACTACATTTAAGACTTTTCTAGCAGTCTGTGACTTGTTTAGACAACAGGGTGCTCCTAAAGACGCTTTGTGGCTTAAATTGTTTCAATATTCTTTGAGAGATCGTGCAAGAGCATGGTTTAATGCATTGTCATCAGGACCAATGGCATCATGGAATGACTTGTTCCGGAGATTTTTTCTATGGTATAACCCACCAAATATGAATGCCAAGCTTGGAAATGACATCACATATTTTCGAAAATTAGAGGACGAAACACTATATGAAGCTTGAGAATGATTTAAAACATTACTTCGGAAATGTTCGATGCATGAATTCTAACATTAGACACAAATGGAGATATTTTATAATGGGTTGAATGCGCATGCAAGGATGGTAGTTGATGCTTTTGTCAATGGTACCTTGTTGGATAAATCTTATAATGAAGGATATGAGATTTTGGAAAAGATTGCCAACAATTATTATCAATATCCTATCATAAGATTTGGGACGGGTAAGAAAGCTATTGGTACCATGAAGCTTGATGCAATCACTTCGTTGAAAACACAAGGATCTTCTTTAGCTAATATGATCAAAACAATGAAGTGGTCCACTGCAGTTGTAACAGCCCGATTTTGGGCTTAGTCAGAATAGTGGTTTCGAGACTACCAATCCAAAGTTAGAGAAAGTATTTTATTATTATAGAGTTATAGCATGATTATATTAGTGCATGAAACATTTGGTAAAGTAACTTTAGCATTTGTGAGCTTAATTGCGAAAAAGGACTAAATCGCATAATGTGCAAAAGTTTTAATTTGATAGTTAAGGGTGTTAAATTGCCATGTATCTTAAATTGGGGGTCTTTAAAGGGCAGATAGAACCTTAGAGGGAGGCTTGGCCGCCATGAGACAAAGAAATTAAATAGTCAAAGTGTTAGGTATTTGATGACCTAATATGCGATAAAATAATACTAAAAAGCTTAGCCTTCATCTTTTTACTCCATCCTTTCTTCTTGACCGAAAATATCAGCCATTTGAGTAGTTTTTGAAGCTTGAAATTTCAGCCACTTAGTCTCTCTACAAGTAAGTGATTTTGAGGGCTTTTCTTAAATATATTTGTACTTTTGAGATCTTTGTATCTTGAGCTTTCTAACAAGGGGGCTATTTTGCAAAAGGGTTGAAAGTCTAGGATTTTGCCATGATAGTAGACATGTTATTTTCTGAAATTTTATGGAATAAAATGAATCATGGTTGTGTAATAAACAACTTTTCTGAAGGGATTTCTCATGAAAACCCTAAAAAGGACCATTTTGCTTAAGTTGTAACATAGTTGATAAATGTGAGAAGTAATAAGAATTTTGGGCTGCTCCTGGTATGAAAAGTATTTGGCTAGGCTTGATTAATGAGTGATAAAAATCGATTTCTAGGCCTAGGGGTAAAATGGTCATTTTGTAAAAGTCTAGGGGCAAAATGGTCATTTTTCCCAAATCATAAATTATTGAGCGTTTAGATTTAATTGATGATAAAATGGTTATATGTTGCCATTTTAGATCAAGAAATACAAAATTCGAACCTAGTCCGGGGGAAGGCCAAGCAAGTAGATTAAATCAACTAGTCGCCACATTTTGAGTACCGAGGTAAGTTGTATGTTAATAATAATGCATATATTGCTATGATGTATGATTTAATTGATATTGCATAAATTTTTTGATTGTGATTATGAGAATGTAGTAAAGACTTCCGGTTGAACATTTGGAATAGACTTGGATATTCGTACCATGACATTGGGTGGTATGTGAGTCAGTGTAAGACATGTCTGGGACATGCATCGGCCACATTATGAGAGCCAATGTAAGACATGTCTGAGACATGCATCGGCATTGAGACAAGAACTAGTGTAAGACATGTCTGGGACATGCATCGACCTCAGGATATACAAGCTAGTGTGAGACCTGTCTGGGACATGGCATCAGCTTGTTGTGTGTCAGTGAAAGACCTGTCTTGTACATGGCATCGACACCAATAGATGAGAGCCAGTGTAAGACCTATCTGGGATATGGCATCGGCCTCTGTAACACCCCAAACCCACTCTGAACATTATGGCTGAAACTGGCGACATCATAATGGAGTGGCTTTATAAAACGTAAAAGAATCGTCTGTGTTAAGCCTCGTTGAGGTCTTTAAGAAAAACCAATCTATTTTATTTACAGCCAAGCTACCGGTTCGTTTACCAAAACAAGTTTCATACCAAATCGTTGTTATATTTTAAAACATTGATCGACACAGAAGCTTTTTAAAATAGGTTGCGTAAGACGATAGTTGAAAATCATTTTTACTTTGAAAACCCGAGTACTACTACTATCAGATAAAAAGCAATTTAAGTAAATCCCCAATTAAAGATAAAATTTAAAGCGGCCATTTACATAAAATTTAACCCAAATATAACTAATATTATTAAAAAGTCCAGTATGTAACGTAACAGTGGTGTGGCTTTTCCCGAGTCCCTCGCAGCACCGACCCACCTAGGGATTACCTGCGCAGATAAACAGTAGAGTGAGTTTATGAAAACTCAGTGTGTAATACAGCCTGGGCCTAAGCCCATACTTGAAGAATGATAGATTAGTGGGCCTTGGCCCAATCAAAGATCTGATGATCGGACATACATATAAAAAGATCCTACCCAACCATCCTCTACACTCCACTCCGTCCAGCCCAACACTCCATGTGGGGATTAAATCGACCCACCCATCCCTACATTCCAGAATAACGTACTATTTCCAGCACATCAGTATTTGTAGCAGAGCTACCAATAATAGGCGTATAGCCTCTTAGTACACTTCCTCCAATATCATAAATCCCACCCCATGCAATGCAACATAATATGGATGTACATACAATAATCATAGCATGATCAAACGGTCATATATCATACAGGGGTATATCGGTCATTTACCTCATACGGGTATAACTGTCTTTTTAACAGATTAGAGCCTAGGTATATTTACCAACTCTACAGTCGACTCGTGCGACCCGTGTGACCTTTACTGTCCATCAGTGAGAAATAGGCCTAAGCCTATACTACGGCTCATGTGGGCCTACACGCTCGTGTGGCCCAAATAGCCCAAATAATGGCCATGGTCGTGCAACTACACAGTCGGCCCGATTATCTCCATACATCTGTGCGGTATGCTCGTGTGGGGCCCACACACCCATAGGGCCCACATGGCCCATCTCGGCCTAACATAGCCGAAAACGACCCTTGCCCACGAGATCACTCGTGGTGGTATCCATAGTCACATACTTGCATTTATGCACTTTAGATGACCACATGAACGTACGCTCGCTCGTGTGGCACCGATTATAATAGTTTTTTGACTTTTGTCGTATAACAGTTGAGGCAGTGTGATTACACACCTTTTGTGAAATGTGTGACCAACCCGAGCACTTCTCGAACATACATTCAATCATGATGTTCCGTTAGTCATTTGATACCAGAGTTAATCACCTTTCCCTACTCCCTAACCGGAAATAATATCCAAAACTTACCTTGATTGCGAAAGTGAGATTAGCCTTGTATGAACCGTTTGACAAAGGCTGGATACAAACTCCTTGATGAATTCTGTATAATAACTGATCTTTATTAATGATGTTCACTTATATATGATCAGTAACAGATGATCAATAATAGAGACAAGGGTATTTGGCCAATAGTTAGGATTCCAAACCAAATACCCAGTCTAAAACGACCACAACGAAAATGTTACCTTCTAACGAGAGACAATCGAAAGGTTCTGATCACTTCTGTAACACTTGCGCACTTCTTTACCCCTCGCGAAGTAATACCCCTAAAGAATACCAGAGTCATTTAAAGAAAGAGGGTCAGCATTAAGAGAAAAGAAGGAAAACCGAAAGAGCAGACAACTTACCAGTCGATATTCGTTCAACCGCCAAAGAAGGAAGAAAGAGTTGAGAGAGAGAGAGAGAGCCGTGAACAGAGAAGAGGAGAAGAAGATGCTGATATATATTCGGTTAAAACGATAATGAAAGCAAACATTGGAGGCCGACAGAAAGAGAAGAAGAAGATAGAGGTTCGACTAAGGTAGGATAATACCGAAAGGAAGTGAGGGAGAAGGAGAAGAACCAAACTAGCAACCTACACAACAGAAGAGCCGTCCAACAAAACTGATATAAAAAAGAATGCACGAAAGACACAAGTGGTAATTGGCTAGCAATAAACAACAACATCGATGGATAACAAAAAAGAAAGGAGAAAAAAATCAAAGAGAGATGAAACTATCAAATTGAGAGTACAAATCCCCAAAAGCAAATTTTGGCACCCAATTACCAAATGACTGAATGGCTTAGAAGAGTCCTCCTTCGGCACCACTACTAACACAACTCCCCACTTCCTCGATTCTCTCCTATTTTCCCTCTTCACCAATTCAAACCGATAACTCCTTCACCCACTCCCACCATTCTCTCCTCAAATTCAACTATCCACTCTCACACAACCACTCCACTCTGAGAGTTTCGGTCAGACTCTACCACCCACCTTGCAAGAGCAGCAAAATATTATTCTCTTACGCCAAGGGTAGCTCGAACTCAAGACCCCTAGGCACACACCACACGCCACAAGCCACCTGACTAGCAAGGCCTTCATGTCTTGCAACGCTCCCAATAATTTAAGAGTCCACTAGCAATAAACAAGGGTTATACAATAAAAACCCAAAATTTTGCTAAAGCCTATGTTTGAGCCTAGGACTTCTCACACCTCTTAGAAGCCCCCTTAACCAACAAAGCAAGCAAGCGACATACAACAAAACATGCAAATTAAATTACTGAAGACTTGGGGTGTTACAGCCTCGATATATGAAAGTCAATGTAAGACCTGTCGGGGACACGGCATCGACTTTAATGTGCTAGCTAGTGTAAGACCATGTCTACGACATGGCATCGGTATCTTATCCCATGTTCAGGGTTATTGAGTATCAGGTAATATTCCAAATGGTTAAATGAAAGACTTATGATTTATATCAAAATGAGAAAAGTTATGACCATGTGATGAGTGGTACAGGTACCTACTTGAAATGTATGAGATGTGGGCTCAATATATGCCATATGAATGGTATTGGATGGTGATGAGTAAGTTGTACTTATGTCTATTTATGATATTCATGAACATGTCATGAAAGGTCATGAACATATTGTTGTATGATAATTAGTTTATGTTTATTTTCATGCAACTTACTAAGCTTTATGCTTACCCATTTTGCTTTCCATTTTTTTATAGTGCCGTCAAAGTAGCCGTGGATCATCACATACATCAGAGAAACTAGTCACACTATCATATGAAGCACTTGGTATAGTTAGTTCTCATATTTTGATTATGGCATGTATAGGATCTTGACTTTTGAGTTTTGTGTCATTGTTTTGGGGTCAAATGTGTTGGCTTAATCTAGTATTCGACTCATTTGGTATAAGGCCATGAATAATTTCTTATATTGAAAGTTGTTTTACGAATGCAAGAAAATCTTTCATGAATGTGAGCATTATTGGCATGGTCGTATATGTATGCAATGTATATAGGCCTTTGTTATGGTTGCTTGGTTGAGAAATCATGTTATGATAGACTTGGGTATGATAGATTGTGTTTCTGGGTGGCAAGAGGCTTGGTAGATAGCCCTATATCATCCATATGGGTAGACACACGGGCGTGTGTCTGGGCCATATGTGACACACGGTCAGCCCTGTGGGAGTGTTGTTCAACCGTGTGTCCCCTGTACCTCGAATTTACAAGTTAGTATGCATGGAGTAAACATACGAGTAGAGACACGACCGTGTGTCTCAGCCGTGTAGAGGACACGGCCTCTGGCCATGAGCATGTGCCTTGGCCGTGTGCCCCTTATTAGATGCAGACGTCAGAAACAGAATGTCAAGGTTTTTGGACAAGGGCGTGTCATGGCCATGTGAGGTACACGAGCCATAGACACAGACATGTGTCAGGCCGTGTGAAAACCCCTGTAGGTTCAAATTTAGAATTTAATTCACACGGGTATGGGACATGGGTGTGCCCCTAGATACTTAGACCATGTGTGTCACACGGGCCATCAGGACGGCCATGTTATAATGACCACACGGGCGTGTTGCCTTTTCACACGGGCGTGTGCCCTATTTCAAGAATCATTTTTATTAAGTCGGTTTAGGGACTCGAGTTGGTTTCGAGTGGTTTCTAATGAATGTTTGAGGCCTCGTAGGCCTGCATTAAGAAGATTAAACAAAGTTTGAAAAAGTTTTAAATTTGATCAAGTCTTGATGACTCGAAATTGATCGTGTACATGTGTTAAAGTTTAGTAATGCCTCGTATGCCGTCCCGGGGTAGGGTATGAGTGTCGGGTGTTATAGCAGTCTAGAAGATGAAATTAGTTGAACTATCGTGTGTTTATTACAGTAAAGACCATGTGTTTGATGGATTTCCATCAAACCCAGCATCTGTATACTACATGGGTAATTTTAATCGGAATAATACCCCTTATTCCAACACCTACAATCTAGGTTGGAAGCAGCATCCAAAATTTAGTTGGAATAACAAAGGTGCCGGGAGTTCAAACAATGTTGCGAGACAGAATGCTAATGGTGCACCATCTGATTATAATCATCCTATGCCAAGATAAAATGTTCAATAGGGTCAAGCATCATCTTCTACCTCAATTGAAGCCTTGCTGAAGGAATATGTGACCAAGAATGATGTTGTAATTTAGAGCCAAGCCACGTCTCTCAAAGCTCTTGAGAATCAAGTGGGGCAGATAGCGAATGCTTTAAATTCAAGGCACAACGAGCATTGTCAAGTGATACCGAGAATTTGGTAACACAAGGGAAGGAACAGTGCAAAACCATCACTCTCAGAAGTGGGACATAGTTGGATTATGATGTTTAAGTCACCACTATAGAAAAGGACAACTCCAGACTCAATCATGGAAAGAATTCAGAATCAATTGAAAAGTATACTACACCTTAAAAGGGTAAACAAAAGAATGTTTTAGCAAAACTAGATCATGTTGCCAACAAAAATGCCACAGCAAAACAATATCAGCAACCTAAAGGCCGACCACCTCTACCTCTTCGTCAGCGAATCCATAATTCTAAATAAGATGTTCATTTCAAAAGATTTTTAGATTGAAGCAACTCCATATCAACATATCGCTAGTAGAAGCTTTGGAGCAGATGCCCAATTATGTGAAGTATATGAAAGATAGGCTATCAAAGAAGCATAGATTGGGAGAATTTGATACTATTGCTCTCATTGAAGGGTGCACAACAATGTTGATGAATAAATTACCTCCAAAGTTGAAGGACCCAGGGAGTTTCACTATCCCATGTTCAATTCGAAATCATTATATTGGTAAGATATTATGTGATTTAGGAGTAAGTGTAAATCTAATGCCTATGTCTATTTTCATAAAGTTGGGAATTGGGAAAGCAAAACCTACTAGGGTTACGTTGCGACTGGCTGATCGATCCTACGCACATTTAGAAGGTAAAACTGAAAATGTGTTGGTAATAGTAGATAAATTTATTTTTCTTGTAGAGTTCCTTATTTTAGAATGTGAAGCTGACCAGAATATGCCAATTATTCTTGGAAAACCTTTTCTTGCTACTGGTAGGACTTTAATTGATGTGCAGAAAGGTGAACTGGCTATGAGGGTAAATGATCAACATATTACTTTCAATGTATTTGATTCCTTAAAATGTG
Organism: Gossypium longicalyx; assembly: GCA_025698465.1. Taxonomy (NCBI): domain Eukaryota; kingdom Viridiplantae; phylum Streptophyta; class Magnoliopsida; order Malvales; family Malvaceae; genus Gossypium; species Gossypium longicalyx. Next base: position 42,535,699 of record CM046996.1, on the reverse strand, counting down.
CTGATGAGAATGAAGAATATCACGCCATTGGGTTGATAGAAACATCATTTAAGGAAGATTTTATAAAGTTTTACCACAACAATTTTGATAGTGATGAAGACTCACTTGAACAAAGTGACGCATTTATTTTTTTAGACATTGGTGAACTTATGGAAGCCAAGCAGTTTGTGGATAGACCAAGTGAGAAGTTTGAATCCCTGGATTTATAAGATCCCTTTTTTAATCCTTCTAAACATTATATAGAGGAACCTTCCACACTAGAGTTGAAACATTTGTCGTAGCATTTAAAATATGCATATTTGGGAGACAACAACACTTTGCCAGTAGGAATTTCTACGAAGTTAACACTCGAACAAGAGGTCAAGTTGTTAGAAGTCCTTCAGCAATCTAAGAAGGCATTAGGATGGACCTTTGCTGATATAATGGGAATTATCCTTGCTCTCTACATGTATAAAATTTTGTTGGAGGATTGTTATAGCAATTCTATTGAGCAGTAGAGAAGACTAAATCTGATCATGAAAGAAGTTGTCGAGAAAGAAGTTATCAAGTGGCTTGATGCTGGCATTATTTACCCGATTTTAGACAGCTCATAGGTGAGTCATGTACAATGTGTACCTAAGAAAGGAGGTGTCACAATAGTGAGTAATGATAATAATAACCTCATCCTAACTCGCACTATCATGAGATGGAGAGTATACATAGACTATCGCAAGCTTAACAAGGCAACTAGGAAGGATCATTTTCTCCTACAATTTATTGATCAAATGTTAGATACATTAGTTGAGAAAGCTTTCTATTATTTTTAAATAGTTATTCAGGGCATAATCATATTGCCATAGCTCCTAATGACCAAGAGAAGACCACCTTCACGTGTCCATATGGAACTTTTGCATTTAGATAGATGTCATTCGGGTTATGTAATGCCCCAGCAACCTTTCATCGTTGTATGATGGCCATATTCTTAGACATGGTGGAAAACTTCCTTAAAGTCTTCATGGATGATTTCTTTGTGTTTGGCAATGATTTTGAGGACTGCTTAAAAAATCTGTAATTTGTTCTATGTCGTTGTGAAGAAACAAATCTTGTTTTGAACTGGGAAAAATGTCATTTCATGGTTCTTGAAGGAATTGTTCTGGGGCATAGAATATCGGCAGAGAGGGATTGAAGTGGAAAGGGAAAATTTTGAAGTAATAGAAAAATTACCACCTCCTACCAGTGTCAAGGGTATTAGAAGTTTTTTAGGTCATGCAGGTTTTATAGAAGACTCATTAAGGATTTCTCGAAGATATCTAAAACCTTGTGCACCTTGCTAGAAGAAAATAGACTTTTCAATTTTGATAAACATTGCTTTGTAGCTTTTGAGAAATTGAAGAAACAGCTGGTAGTAGCACCAATTATAATAGCTCTAGAATGGACACTACCTTTTGAACTCATGTGTGACGCCAGTGATTATGCTGTTAGAGTAGTGTTGGGGCAAATGGAAGACAAAGTACTACGTGTAATATATTATGCGAGCAAAACCCTGACGGATGCGCAGCTTAACTATACCACAATGAAAAAAGAGTTATTGGCTGTGGTGTTGTAACACCCCTTACCCGTATCCGATGCCAGGACAGGATTCGAGGCGTTACTGGACTTAAACGTACACCATTTCATAAAACCAGGCCATAAAATTTCATTTAAATTAAAAGCATTCCATCACATGCATAATGTCCCTTACGCGAGCTATCGAGGCTCAAAACATGCATTAAAGGCGGTTTGGGACTAAACCAAGAACTTTGGAAAGTTTTGGGAAAACATAGGAAAATTTTCATGAAACATGGTCACACACCCATGTGGACACAAGGACACGCCCGTGTGTCTTCAACATGCCCGTGTCCTTAGGCCATGTAACTCTCTATTTATGATGTCAGCAAAACAAATTGAACCACATGGCCAGGCCACATGCTTGTGTGCTAGGCCGTGTCCTCTACATAGCTTAGACACATGGCCATGTCTCTGCCTTTGTGGCTAACACTTAGGCTATTTACCAAGCCCTTTTATCTTACCATTAATATTTCACATCTATATACACACCAAGGACACACATCATGACATCATTTCAATGATTTTGCATCCCATATTAAGACACATTTAATTCATGGCCATAATCGTTTAGATTGTTAATAAAACATTCATCATGCACATAATTCATAATACCAACCATATATAGCCAACAAGCATAATCACATCACAAGCATTAGAACATGGCATAGATAGATAGGTTTACAAACCATAATCACTATGAGCCACACCTCATGGCCATATATAAGTAACTCAATCTAAGCCAATACCTTTGACTAATCATAATAATGGCTAACATAAAAACTAAGTCCCTATACATGCCACTCATACGAAAACGCTTAACAAATATGGGTCACTACTTCAAAGGCAATGGCTTGATAGCGTGATGCTGCCTCTGACGATCTCCAACCCCAAGCTAACCTATCAACACTAAAGAAAATGAAAGGAAGGGAGTAAGCTTTATAGCTTATTAAGACCATATGAAAATAATAAGCAATTTATCAACTTGCTTCACAAGGTAATACAACCATATTTACACTTTTATTTATGTTCAGGTCAAGTTGCTTTCTCGAGTTACAATCGTTAAATTATTTATATATGGAGCCACGGAACTCCAAATTAACTTCCACTAATTTTCCTTGAAACTAGACTTACATATCTTCTTACCATAAAATTTTCAAAATTTTTGGTTCCGTCAATTAGTACAGTTTATTCCTTAAAGTTACCCATTTTCACTGTCTGATAGTTTCAACCCGTCTTCACTAAAAATTAATTATTTCACAATACGGGACTTGGATGATGTTCCCGTCGTTTCTCTTGAAAATATACTCATTAAAAATTCTAAACACATAAATTATACCCCATAATTATTTTTGTAAAATTTATAATGATTTTCCCAAATCGGGACAGGGGATTTAAAATCATTCTAACTCGGTCTCACAACAATTTAAATATTTCTTAATATGAAACTCCTTTGCTTAATTTTTTCATCTATGTGAAAGTATACTCATTAAGCTTTAATTTCATATTTTATTTAGCTTCTAACTCAGTTTCCACAATTTTTGGTGGATTTTCAAAGTAGGACTATAGCTACTTTCCAAAACTGTTTTAGTGTAAATTTATGATTCTAAGTTTATCGCACCATATTAATTCATTTTCACCACATTTTTAAAGATACATATTCATACATCATAAGTATAGACCTATAATCACAAGACCATCACAAAATCATTCTCATAGGCATGAATTACCTATTTACATCTTCACCAAATGTGCATTATAAATCAAAATCATTTCTCTTGAGCTTGAAATTGTTGCATGAATGGGATTTTTTGGATGCCATAAGTATTTAGTTAGGCTCAATTTTGGGTAAAAATGGTTAATTTGCATGTTTTAGGCTTAGGAACTAAATTGAATAAAAGTAAAACTTTAGGGGAAATTTTGTAAAAATGTCAAAAATGACTAAATTGCACAAAATATATTGTTTATTATCTAAATTAATAGATTGAATGATATTATTAATTTAGATCAAGATCGGGTGGAAAATCGAGGAGAATGGAAAATTACCAAAATGCCCTTGTACTTTGACATTTTTGCAATTTAGCCAGGTAAGTTCGTATGAACTATAAACACTTAAATGTGAATTAAATTGACTATTTAATGTGCTATTCTATTGTACATGAATTAATATATAGATGGTATTATGAAATTTATTATGTCATGAAACGATAGAAATTCAACGATGTACGACGACTACTGAGCTCCGTTTGAACCTTAGAAATTTGTAGGATACAAATGATATGTCATTACGATTTACATGATTCAAGTGCTAATCTTGAATGTCATACCGATGGCTACAAATACTCCACAGCTCGTGTGAGCAGCATTGTGTAGCTATGTTCCAACCTACAGCTCGTGTGAGCAGGCCCATTTTCACGACTCATGTGAGCATACTTATTCATAGCTTGTGTGAGCATATTTGTACATGAATTGAAGGATTATGTTTATACAAGTTAGCACAGTTTGTGTGAGTTATCCCGGGTAACCAACGATATTCTATTCAGTTCAACGAGCATGCATTGGAAAGGAAATGGTAAATGTTCAATATGAGTAAATACAGGTATACATGAAATACATTGAAATGATGAGATACATGGAAAACATGTTATGCTATGAAGGATGTTATATCCAAATTGAATCATATTAAAGTATAATGGTTATCCATGTTGAATTCATGTGAAATATGTTCAAGTATGCTAACATGTGTTGTTGTTTGATGCTTAGGCATGTGCCAAGCTATTGGTTGGATTGTATTATGTTCACATATAAGTTATGTATTGAAATGGTAAGTGCCCAAATGGAAATATTCTTGTGTTCAGGAAAGAGTGGTAAGGTTTAAATTATGTAATTTTTTTATGAAATGGTCTCTCATGTGGTTAATTCCAAAAGAGTTATGTTTTAATGCACTAGCTTGTGGTTATGGTTAATGATATGCTTATGTCTTGTGTGTTATGCATATGAAACAGGTGTGGAAAGGTAATGAAATAATAAGTTCATACTTGAAGTGTAAAATGATGAAAAATGGAATGATGAGTTGAATTTATGTAGTTGTTTAAACTAAAGAAAGTAGATACAATGGAAAGTAATGAAGTGCAAATGAAAATAAGAAATTTTGGAAGGGTTTAAAGTTTTATAAAATCCTACTGTGCTAGGAGTGATATGTATATGTGATGTTGTGGTTTTATTCACCTTGTGAGTTGTTGATTATGGTTTCATGAATCTTGCGATATTGGTAAAAGATTATTCTTGATATGTATAAATTTCATATTTGAATGGATTGACATGACTAAAGTTATACGAGCTTACTAAGCATTCATTGCTTACGTAGTTGTTTTTCCTTTACTTTTCGGATTATCGGAAGCTTGATCAGGTTGGAAGCTTGTCAGAGATCCATCACACTATCCATCAATTATAATAGTAGATTTTGATGTCTTGGTTAAGGTTATAATGGCATGTATAGGTGGACTTATGGTTGATGATTAGTTGAATGTTAGTTGATGAGTTTGGCATGTATAGGTCATTTTGGGTGATGAAGCCTTGGTACATTTGGTGCCTTGTTGATATGTGTTAATTTGATTGTGTGTTAAAGCATGTTTGAATGGACAAAGTGATATATGATGAATTGACCTCAACATGGTCAAGATACGATATACTTTGGTAAGGCTTTGAATAGATGTGCATGCTTGAAATATGGTTTGTATACATGTTGATTGTTGGAGCCATCTAGATATGGTTAGATTTGTGTCATTTAGATGGCCTTGATTGTTGGAGTGGACATGGTCATTTGAAGTTGTGTTTTGAATAACCAAATCGGTATGTTTGAATGTGATTTTGGCATGAGGTCAATTATGGTAAAACTTGGTATGGAATTAAACTCTCTCTATATATATGGATAATTTATGATCAAATATGTATAAGTTAGATATATGTATATTTGGGATGCATGAAAACTATAGTTCAAATGATAACTTCTAATGAAAAGGTATAAGTTAAGCATGACATGTTTTAAAATGGTAGTAAGGTGATCAATTATACATATATGTTGTTAAGTTAAGTTTTTGCTTTGAGGTGCCTTCTAGGAATTTGGTTGTATGGAAAAATACCATATTGATCTAGCTTTATTATGCATGTTTTAGGTATATTTTTGAATGCTTGAAATATGTACAAGGGCTTGTATGTATGAGTATTTTTTGGGTGAAAGAAATGACTAGAAAATGGCCTATTTCTTGTCCACACGGCCTAAGACACGGGCATGTGTCTTAGCCGTGTGTGACACACGATCATGTGACCCTTGTAGGTTTTTAAAGGTTGCATTTCGACATTTACACAACCTTGCACATCGGCGTGTGGCTTGGTTGTGTGACCCAAGTCAAAGAGTTACACAGGCACGGACACGGGCTGGAACACGGCCTGTGTCCCTATTTCAAATGTCCACACGGTTGTGTGACCGCTGCAATTTAAGTTTTCTGACTTTTTCCTAAACTTTCTGATTGTTTCCGATTTACTCTAGAATAATTTCTAAAGTGTTTCTAAGGGCTCGAAAAAAGGGACGATATGCTTGTGGTTGATTGATCTATAATGCATTTTATAGAAATGGTTATAATTGAATGTTTTAAGTTAAAATTTTTACCGATAATACTCTGTAACCCTATTTCAACAATGAATAAGGGTTATAGGTGTTACAGTGCTAGCACTACCTGACCTAAAACCTTTTTCAACAGTGTCATGGCCACAAAATACAACAATAACATGATAAAGCACCCTTTTTTTTGTTTCAAACAACAGTTCTTGTTCAAGGACGAACTACACATGGGCTCTGACAAGTTTGTGTCCTCCATCGTAGAGAAACGTGGGTGGAGTATTTTTTGTTCGCACCCTGTGTAGCACTACTAACCCAAATCCGTCATCGAAATAGGATTATGGAGTATTACCGATCAAATAGACGTAATTTCAAGAATTTCATATCATATAATATTAAAGACAAAACAAATCAAACTCATACATATTGTCCTTTATTCGAGCCCTCAAGGCCCAAATTATGTATTAGAAACAAGTTCGGATTAATTTGGAAACTCAGAGAATTTTTTGAAAAATAATAAAATTTTCAAAACTGTAGGGTTCACACGACCATGTGCCCAGAATGTACCTTAAATAACAAGCTTACCATTCCCTGCAAGCTTAAACACTAAGCAACTCAAAAACTATTCGTTCAACCTATCCAAAACGCGATCAATTACCTTTTAAACATGCCAAAATAATCAACCTAGTTTCCTAACCAATGTATCTTTATAGATACTACAAAAAAAAATTCTAAATATTTCAAATAACATCTATCAAAACCAATTTAAAATCATGCCAATATCAACCTAAATTTTGCCTATATCATGTTCATTCATGCATCAACCTAAACATGCAATATTATAGCCTTAATAACACATATATTCATATATATAATCAACCAATATCAACTTATAATATTAATTACAATCACTCCACAAAATTATAAGCTTTAGACAACCTACGTACATGCTAACATAAAAAGAAATATACATCACCACGTTTGAGATCGAGATCGTTGATGGATGTTGAGTCGACGATCAACTCATAAGTACCTAACCTGCACACGAAAAACAAATCATTCGTTGAGTATAAACTCAATGGTATTTCTATAATCCAAATATTTAAAGTAAAATAATATAACATACATGTTTAATCATACAATATCAATAACCATTCAAATAATCAATTCATAACAAATCATTCATAACTTATTCATTATTCATCACTTGCTATCTCAAATAACTTTTCAATACCATTCATAGTATCATTTCATTTAATTACCCTTATTAACATGACTCGGACTCGGACAGATACACAGATCCAACCAAAACACACTAGTTTGGCACCCAGTGCCTCATCGGATTATCCGAAGTAATAAGTTGACACCCAATGTCTCATCAGCTAAACCAAAGTAAATTGGCACCTAGTGCATCATCGAATTAATCCAAAGTAAATAATTAACACCCAGTGTCTCATCAACTCGAGGTCAAAGAATCCCTGAACTCTTCCAACCCAATGGCATGCCATCTATATCCGACTCAGTCTGATATAGTTAATACGGTTTAATTTCACAATTCAACAATAATCAATAGCCAATATCCACATTTCACATTAATCACCAATTCATATAAATTCAATTCAATACAAAATGCTAATTACTCACCTCAATCACTTACCATAAATATTAAATCAAAATACAACAATTAGTTATTAAATTCGGATTATAGAAATACAAACCGAAACTTCCGAGCTACTCCTCGTCGACTTTATCTTTTCCTTTCTTAGTCGAGGTTTTCGGCACAACGTTTGCTATGAAATTAAAACAATTAAAATTCATCAATACAATACAATTCAATTTCACATTAAATATTTCAATTTTATTCAACATTTGCCTAAATTCCAATTTAGTCCCTAAATCGAGACTAGCTTTATTTCTTCACAATCAATTCTATATTTTCATTCAATTTACACTTTAAACTAGATTTAACTCTCTAATTTCACTTAAATCCCTAAATTTTGAAATTTTCACAATTCAGTCCCTAATACTCAACATTTACAATTTATTCTACAATTCAATCCTTTTCCATTTCCAGCTTAAAAATCTATCAATTTAGTCCTTAATACTCTAATTATTCAACATAGACAATATTTAAAAACTCAATAATTTCTAAAATTTTAACATAGTTCGGGTAGTATTTAATACCAAGATTTCAAAAACATAAAAATTACAAGAAAAGGGACTAAATTGACTAACCAAATGAGCTTTGAACCCTTGAAACCCTAATTCTTCTTCTTTCTTTCCTTTTTCTTTCTCCCTTCTGGTTCGTTTCTATGTTTTGTTTCAGTTTTTATATTTTTTTCTTTTATTTATTTAGTTATTATAATATAATATAATATATATACTTAACTTTTAAGTTTTCTTATTATAATATTATAATATATATTTTTTAACTTTAAATTTTTAAATAAATACATACTTATGTTGCCTCAATTTATGCAATTGGTATAATTCTTATTTGGTCCTTTTAACTTTCTTTAATCTATAATTTAACTTTCACTCTATATATAATTTAGTTTTTTTACCTAATTACTCTTAATTCAAGCTAATTCACCTAATCAAAACCTAATTAACTACAGAATTGACTTCTTAAATATTTTTAATAAATATTTATGAATCTATTTTATGAAAATAGAGACCTGAAAATACACTCTTCGATACCTGTAACTATCTGGTCGTTACACCTGAGGACATTTTCGGAAAGGTTGTTCGTGAATTTTATGCACATGTTAATTCACCTGATTCTCCTTTTATCTATGTTCATGGCAATTTAGTTCCGTTCAATGAAGATCATATTAACGCCTAATTTGGGATCGTGATGTAACAGCCCATTTTTCAGTGAAATCGGAACAGTGGTTTTGGGACCACAAATCTGACCCAAACTATATTTTATTTTTATTTTATCATATGACCCATAATATGTTAAAAATTACATGCGAAAATTTTGATATGAAAATTTTATCGATTAAGTGTTTAATTACGAGAAGGACTAAATCGCATAAAATGCAAAAGATAAATTCTAGTAGCTATAAGGATCAAATAGTTATGGAATTCAAAAATTAAGGTCCTTATATAGTAATTAGACCATTAAGAAGTTTGTAGATTTTTCTTGGTGACTCATCCATGGAATTATGGAAAAAAGGCAATGACTAAATTGGAAATACCAAAATACTGAATTAATTGAAAGATGAAAAGAAATAAATCATCTTATTTCCATCATCTTCATCCTCAAACACATGAAAACCCTAGGAGAGAGAAAATAAATTTTCAAGGCCTAATTGGGTAAGTTCTCTTCTCTCGTTTTTAGTAATTTTGGTATTTTTGAAATCAGGATAGCTTAATCTCTCTATTTAAGGGATTAATTTGAAAAGTTATCAAGGTTTGAAAATGGTTCATGAATGTATTATGCTGGAGATTAGAATTTTATGGTAGAAAATGAAAGATTATTGATAGATAAACAACTTTTACAAAGTGATTTTTGATGAAAACATGATTTAGGGGCTAAAATGAAAAGTTGTAAAATTTGATGAAAAATTATAAAATATTATGAATAATGTGCTACAAATTTTGTAATGGGGATTTGGTTAGGCTTGGAATAGGGAGTAATTTGCACAAGTTTCATTTTCTGAGCCTAGGGACGAAAATAGAATTTTTGGAAAAATTAGGGGCAAAATGATAATTTTGCCTAGGACATAAATTGAGTCCGTTTAAGTATTATGAAATTGATGATAAAATCCATTTATATAGATCCAAAAAACACAAACTCGAGGCTAGGTCGAGGAAAAGAAAAGATTTTGGATTAGTAGACTTTTACGCGAACAAGTGTCGAGGTAAGTTTGTGTAACTTAATCGGGTATGCAATTATGTTAATTGAATGTTACATTGTATGTAATGTGATTTATATAATGTGACTTATATGTATGTTATGATGGAAAATTTATATGTGCATGAAATGATGATAAAGGGGTTAGTCTCGATTGAATGTTGAATTTCGACGAATGTATGCGCTTTCCCAAAATGGATAAGGTCCTGAATTTGTTGCGGACGGGATTTAGCTTGCACGAGTAATCCCATTGACCTTGTTAAAAAAGGGATTTAGCCTAGACGGGTAATCCTGATGTAATACCTCTCGAGCATATGTTATGATTAGGGTTTAGCCTAGACTGGTAATCCTAAATGAGCTCCCCTGAGTATACATTATATAAAGGATTTAGCCTGGACTGGTAATCCTGTTAAACAATATGTGGCTGGAGAGAGTGTTTCTTGGTTAAGTTCCCTAATGGGTACCCTTGAATAAGAAATTGACGAATTGTTGAATCGTACACTTCAAGTGTACTATTTGAGCATTCATTGGAATGGCTAGTGATGGTTCATTTTGGGTATGATTTAGTAAGCTATTGTGATATATATATACACATGTGTTATGCTAAGTTCATGTGATAAAATGTTGTTAATGCTTAAGTTAAGCTAAGGTGAGTTTGTAACCATGTATGCATGAAATGGTATGCCTTGATGAGTGATGAAATTGCCAAATTGAATGTTTGAAATGGTTGGAATTGGTTGAGTGTTTCATGTGCAGGTTTTTGGGTGGTTTTGGGTGAGAAATAAAGCTAGGAAATTGCTTTATTTTGTCCACATGGGCAGACACACGGACGTGTGTCTAGACCATGTATGACACACAGCCCGATAACACAGGCATGTGGTTAGGCCGTGTGTCCCCTGCACCTTAATTTTGAGAAACAAAATGCTTAGAATTGGGCACACGAGCAGAGACACGGGCATGTGTCTCAGCCGTGTGTGCCACATGGACTAGAAGATGGGCGTGTGTCTTGGTCGTGTGAAACCTGTACCTAATTTGAATTAAATTAATTAACCATACGGCCTAGCACACGGGTGCGTGACTTGGCTGTGTGATCTCAATTTGTTCATGAGTTTCAAGTCAGAGAGTTACACGGGGTCAGGACACCGGCGTGTGTGACCACACGGCCTGCCCACACGGCCTGCCCACATGGGTGTGTCCCATATTCACATGGGCGTGTGACCCTTGTATAGTGGAAAAATTTTCTAGGTTCTGTAAAAATTTCTAAATTTTTGGGTTTAGTCCCGAACCACTTCCAAAGCATGTTTGGGGCCTCGTAGGCTCATATTAGGGATTTTATGATTTATTACAAATGGTTTTCATTTGGACGTAAATTTATAGGTTGGGATTGTACAATTGCTAGTTATGTGAGTCTGGTAATGCCTCGTACCCTATTCTGGCATCGAATACGGGTAAGAGGTGTTACACGTGACGTGCAAGATGAACATACACCCTTCAGTGACAATATCACTACTGATGAATTGACTCAAGTCTTGAATGATTTATGTGTCAAAGGTACGTGTTGGACTATTTCCAGTCAAGATTGCTATACCATTGAGAAGGCTTCTATAAAGCCTGTTGGGAAAGTGTGGTACCATTTTCTGAAGAGCCGCTTCATGCCGTCAACTCACAATACAACTATTTCAAAGGAGAGGATTCTCTTATTACACTCCATCATCATGAGGAGAAGAATCAATATTGGCTAGATCATTTTTTTAGAGGTGCACCAGTGTGCCGAGAAAAATGTTGGGAGCATAAGCTTCCCCTCCTGCATTACTGCTTTTTGTCACACTACTAGAGTCCTTATCAATGCTGATGAGGATGTCACCCTTAACAAGGGTGGACAATTCTGAGCCATTTTTTCCAAATTCTAAGGAATATATGTTACAAAATCAACTCAGCATAGTAAAGCTACCATTTCTACTGCTGTATATTTTCCCACAGCAACACCCTCAACATCTTGCAACTCCTTTGAGTAGCAAGTGTTGCACTCCTTAAAGCAACTGGAGCAAAGGATTTCCCTCTTTGAGATTCAACAATTTCAACTAACTGAAGATATGGTCAAGGCCCAAGAGCAGCAGGCTCAATATTGGACTTATGTGAGGAGCAAAGATTTGGCTCTTAAAAGATCCCTGCAGAAGAACTTTACAAAGCCAATGCCAGAATTCCCTACCTTCCCCACCTCTTTGCTCCCTATTCCTGAAGCTGCTAAAGAGCCAGCTCAAACTCCTACTGCCAGAGCTGAATCTACAAATTTGGGAACAACTGCTGATGAAGGGGAAACTGTTGCTGAGGAGCCTGAAAAGATAACATCATTAAATCTTGAGAATAATGAAGAAGAAAAGAAAGATGAAATGCCATTGCCACTACTGCCACCAAAAAAGGTAAAGACCCTATTCCACCCACTATACTAGCTTTCATGACTGCACAAGACCGTGACATCAATCATCTTATTGATGAGCTCATGAAAACTGATAAGGAGTGGGATGAAATGAACCCCGTGAAGAGGAAGCTACGGTATAAAGTCAGTGCCCGTAAATCCACTTGCAGGGCCAAATGAATTAACTACACTCTAGTCCAAGCCAAGGGTGTTTTTTTTCCCTACCTCATACATTTTATTTCTTTTACCATGACATTTTCTGTACATATCTAGATTTTTGTTTTTCTGTTAAATATATGTACATGCATTTAGGATAATACATCCCTTAGGTTTGGAGGTGTATTGTGCATTTATGTTGCATTATATATCTACTAAGTCTAGTCTTATTAAATTTTTTTGCCACTGCCATGTAACTATTAAATACTATTTTTCCTATGCGGAGTAAAATCTTTACTTATGTTGTTCGATGATGAGCTTAAATTCTTCAATACACTTAGAATATGTGACAGAGGATCAGGTGAATTTAGCTTAGGTTAGGTTTCTTGAAGGTTACCTCCTAAAAGTGAGATGTCCTAACCTCATTTAATTTTGGACTATAGCAAGTATATTTTAACGAACTTAGAGACTTTTTAAGCCAAACTCAGTCACATTGCCACAACATTAATTAAATAGAGGATAGTAGACATTCCAATGCTTAGAATTGCTAAGTAAGTCAGCACCACTTTGTTTGCTCAACTGTGCTATTGACTAGAAAGGTAAGTCCAAATAAGAGTGTGTAATAAAGAAAAGAAAATTAGAGGCACTCCATTGTAGTAACAGACTGAGTAGCTAAGGAGGTTTTTTTTTTTTTTTTGCTCCATCCATCTTCTTAAGTTAAAAGCATTAGATTCAAGAGTGATTTTTAGTTAAATTGTGACATGATTGAGTACTAGGTAATCCAATGTATGCTCCATTGTAATTATCAAGTCAAAGAATTTTGTGACATGCTAAATCCCCTAATATACTTTAATAAAAAAAAGTGAAGAATAAATACAAATAAATATTTTGAGTAAGCTTAGAACAAGGGTTATAAAGTAACTTAAGTTTAGGTAACAAATGAACTCAGTAAATTAGGATATGTTTGCTATGGCTAGAAACCACACATGAGTACTTAGGAATGTTTGCTTTTAGGGAGCAATTTCCTACACTACCGTTGTTGAGAAAACCTTTGAAACTCAAACAAATTTGGAGAGATGGAAGATTGCTAAGAATTGAAGTATATATTGTTCTTTAAATGGACTGGTAGTATAAGGTAGTTATGTGCATAGGAAAAAATTGTTGCATTCATGCATATTTTGCTTGAGGACAAGCAATAACTTAGGTTTGGTGGCTATGATAACTCTTGAAAAGGGTTATATTCAACACTTTTAAATCTAGCTAATTGAATGCACTTAGGTACATTAAGTTTCATTTTAGGACATTCCATTAGTATTTTTCTTGTTTTAGCATTACATTAGGAGCTTGGACTGTACTTAAATGTTAGTTTTTTTTAGTTACTTGTGGAAAGGTTGTGTGTGGTGGTGGACTGGCAGGTGTAGGATCAGGATAAAGGGTTGGATAGTTTGTCAACACGAATACCATGGTAATGCCAGCAAGATGTCCAGTCATCACTTAAAGCATATTGGTCTTAAGCCCAGTTGAACTTGTACTAGATATATCTACCTAAAAAAGAGGGAAGAAAATCATGGGTTGTTGGATTTACCCTAGAGAAATCAATTATAAAAGCCAAAGGAGGAAACCCTAAAGGGGGAAGAAAAATAAAAGAGAAAAAAATAAAGGGTAGAGGCTGAGTAGAGACGAGAAGACGAAGACGAAGGAAATCCCTCTAAGCCACCATAGGACACTTTATCATTGGAATGTGGATTGGATAAGTGGAAACTATCTTCCCAAAGTTCTTCCGTTATTTCTTAATTACTCTTCGTGAACTAATTTGTTGAAAATGATGTTGAATGATACTTTGGATTTGAATTTCAATTGCCAACCCATGAGCTATATCTCATAGGGTTGGATTACTTGATGAAACTATTCTTTTCTTTAATGACTGAAGTGTAGATCTACTTTAATACATTGTTTCATTCAATGGTTTTTTCCAAAATTGCATGTTTTCAAACTCTAGACATAAGTGGATGTACAACATTTTCATTAAATTAATCTAATTCTAACAAGGTTAGGTTAATGAGATTGAAATTGAATGATATAAGCAAGTGTTTGACCGAATACTTGTAGCAACCTCTAGACATATAGCTGCGTTCATATAGAAAGAAAAAAAAAATAGTGCGGGTAGCATGCTAAAGGCCTATAGATATATATTGCTTAAGGCAAGGTAACTTGAGGTCTTGTTCTTGAAAGAAGCAGACCATTTTAGAACTCTTCTGAGTAGTACATTGACTATGGTTTTGTCAAGGCATTGCTATCAGTAAGGGCAGATTCTTAGTAATCTCGACCTTCCAAGTCAACATCGGAGACCCTTTATTCTTTGCCATAGTATCTTTGCCATAGCTTTTTTATTTGTTCACTTGTTCCTTTGTATATTATTCACGTAATTATTCTTGAATTTTCCATTGCATTCTTACTCTTTTCTTATAATAGCATTTTCCATTATTTATCAATTACACATATTGCACACATCATTATTCCTTCAAATTACCACTACATTCTTATCATTATTTTTTTCATAACATTAATCATGTTCATTATAATAACTCGACCATTTTATACCTAACTGATCCTTGTGGAGATGATTTCACTTATCACTTTATTACTTGATTCGATGTGTATACTAGCACAATTTGCATATCATTTCACACATGACATACATCAAACATTAACCTTATTCATATTCACACAGTCTCAAATACATACAAGCATCGTCACTTTCAAATGTTTAGCGGAGTAATGAGTCTTAAACACCTTAGACAACATTTAAAATGACTTAACATACCTTAGTCAACATTGGAAATAATTTTAAAACATGCTTAGGGACCATTTGATAAAATTATAAAGAACCCACATAGGTATCGATACGCTATCCCAGGTATTGATATTTTAGAGGGTAAGTATTGATACTAGTAAAAAAATCAATACCAAATTAGCATTCTATCAAATTTTAAACGAAAGCATTTTATCGATACATGGGCAAAGGTATCAATATCTTTAACCCTGAGTATCGATACTTGTGATTGGGTATCGATACCAAATTAAGCTACTAACTTCACAAAGATACAATTCAACTCTGAGGTATCGATATCTATGTCCCGTGTAATGATACCTCTGCTCAGTTTGTAAAAACACAACAAAACAGGGTATTAAACTTGTTCCACATATCTCTATACTAACATGCATTAATCATCACAGTATCAAGCATCAAATTTACCCTAAACACAATCCAATGCAACATCATTACCTTGTCGATCCAAATCATGGTAATAATAATTAATAATAGTACTAATTTCCAACCAAAAATTCTACAAGTTCATAGTCATATGGAACCAACAAGAACATAATAATAACTAGCCAAAGTTCTAACCACATTGCCTTTATTTCCATAGTTCAACAAATAATAATAATGATAATATCACCTACTTAAATACTAAAGCTTAACTTGGATCACTTCCTTGGAATTTTCGCATCGCTCACACCACAACGTTAACTGTATGCAAGGTTCAAAGAGAGTGGGTGAGCTTAAACAAGCTTAGTGAATGTCGAAATAGCCACAAAGTATACACAATATCAAAGTTTAAACAAGAGCATACTACAACACATACACAACCAAATTCTAACCAAGTCAAAATAACATATTCACGCTTCATTAAATCATAAAACTAACATATACCCTCAATTGCAATTAAACTCAACTCGTATATTTATAATTCATTAAGACAAAACAACTTATTCATGCTTTATTGACACGTAACAGCCCAATTTAGACCCTAGTCGAAACGGTGGTTTCGGGACCACGAATCTGAGTTAGAAAAATATTTAAATATTATTTTTTGTGTTTATTATATGTGAATTTGCATGTGTGAAAGTTTCGTATGAAAATTTGATTGTTTGTGTGCTTAATTTAATAAAAGGACTTAATTGCATAAAAGGAAAATTTGGTGGTTATTTTTAAAAGGGCTGAATTGATGATGTCTTCATTTCATGATGCATTTATGTTGTAAATAAACCATATTTAAATGTTATGGACGGTAGTGGCCTTGTGTATAATGGTTTTATAATTTTATTTTAAAGGTTAAAAATGTAAACTTATTAAAATGTTAATATATCATAAACATAAAATAATTTAAGCCATGTTCTTCATTTTTCTTATGACCAAAATAAAGAGAAAAGAAAAATAAATAAATAAGCTTAGGGTTCGGCACTTTTGAAGCTTAATTCAAGGTCAGTTCTAGCTCGTTTTTTTATAATTTTTACATTTTTGAGATCGTTGCTTCGAATACTATCCGACCCATGCTAGAATTTTTTATTTTGATAAATGTTATGAGTTATGAAATTGATGAATATTTGTGTTTTGTGATGTTTGATGATGAAATCTTAAAGATATATTTTAGATTAACAAGTTTTGTATTGGAGTTTTTGATGATTTTGAGTAATTAGGACTAAATTGTAAAAATAATAAATTGGGGGACTAAAATGTGAAGTAAATGAAATATATGGACTAGTATGAGTATAAGGAAGATTCGGCCTAACTATGTTGTTGTGAGATTTTTCATATTTTGTGTTTTATGCAATAGGGACTAAATCATGAAAAATGTGAAATATTAGGGGTAAAAGTGTAATTTGCCCATTTGTGTGTTTTTGGATGAATTTGGTTGAATATTTGATTTAATAAGTTTAATTTATATTAATTTAGATCAAGAAAAGAGAGAATCAGTTTAGATTGGGGGAAAAAATAAAGTTGTTGACTAGTCGATTCATACCAGTTTTTCATCGTCCAAGGTAAGTCTTTAAGCAATTAAACATCGTTAATTTTGAATGTAACTTAATTTAATATGCTGATTTGGAATTCATAGATTGATAATAAAGTTAGCCGAATATGAGTAAGCATGGCAATAATGTATTTAAAATTAATTCGACTGAGTTATAACATTTGAAAGTCTGTATGAACTATATGGAATATCTAGAATTTTCGATATATGATTTGTTTATGTAACAACTTTATAATAGGGATATTCTGGCTTTGAGCCTAGCAAGCATTGTGCTGGTGAATTGAATCGGGCTTTATGCCTAGCAAGCTTATTGCCGGTGTATAATATCAGACTTTGAGTGTAGCAGGCCTTGTGCCGGTGTGAAATACAAGCTTATGCCTAGCAGGCTTACCGGTGATTACTTATAAGTTTATGCTTAAAAGAATTCATGCTAATTTGGTATTTGAATACATTAAGCGAGCTAAATGGCCAGGTATGAATTAATTTGTTACCTACTTATAATAAGGTAAGTAAGTAACTTGATTATTTGTTACAAATCATGCGTGATGCAAATGAAGTATATATGTGATTATGGTGTGTATATTCGGTTTTATGATCAAATTACATGAATATTATGGATTTGGTCTTTGAATATGTGTATACAAGACCATATTTATTCGGCCATATGGATAGTTCATGTACATGATGTTATATTATGATTTTTGAACTTGTGTATATGAGTGTATGTGCAATTGGTAATATAATGACATCTAGGATTTGAAGGTTGGATGATAATTAATTTTTTTTATTATATGAGCATTCAGCCAAGGAGAAATTATTCTATGAAAGTATATGTTATATATGTATGGAATTAAAAGTTTGAAATTAAATGTGATTACAAAAGCATAAATTGGATTATTTGATTGATATGATTTAGTATTGAGATGTTGGTATGCATTAATTGTTTAACTTGCTTAAGGGTTACTAAGCTAAGTTAGCTTACTCTGTGTGTTTTCGTTTATTTTGTTTTATAGATTTTGGATTCAAGTTACGAGCTCGGGGATCGTCAGCAAAGTTTATCACACTATCCACTGTTTTGGTATTTAAATAGTTGAACTTGAACTATGGCATGTATAGACTAAGACATAGTTTCGAAATAATGGATTTTGGTTGTGTAAACCTAAAGCCATGCGAAAATGGCTTAGTTCCTAAGTTTGGTTTGGTTATGTCTTAGTTATGTTTTATTCTATCCAGAATAATGTTATATGTTATGCTATGTATGGTATATCTGTTTAGCGATGTATGTGTTGGTAATGGCTTGATAATGGTCATGGTATATATATATATTTATATAAGCATGTTAGTTGATTCGGATAAGTTTTTCACAGCTAGAAATAAGATATGAAATTAATAGTTGTGCTTGATACATGGTTGTATTCGAATGGGATTAAGGTAATAGCATTTGTCCATGAGATGGTTAGTATGAATAATGTGTATAAGCTATTTGTGTTTTGACATTTAAGAAAATATATATATGTTCGGTTGATGTATTAGTGAATTAAATTTTATAAGATAAAATGTTTGCTATGAGAAGATTAGTGTAATGACAATGGATAAGTATGCATAGGTAATTGAAAATGGCATGTTAGATGTGAGTTTAAATGTTTATACATGTAAATATACGTGCTTATATTATGATTGTTATAAAATGTGCACGGTTGTAGAGATTTATTGGTTATTTGTAAGATTATGAAAATATATAATGGATCGTGATAGCAGAGTGGTTAAAGAATGGAATGGAATATATATATAAATAACCGAACGTTAGGCATGATTTTCAATTATCGAGTTTAACAACTTTTTACACGCACTCTTTATCGATAATTTATGTGATATAAGTTGGTTCATGTTTAAATTTTTATTATGTGGTAGATGATATGAATTTAAGATTTAACATTTGATTAAGTTACAAGTGTTGATGTGATTGTATATTATTTAATGATAAATCTCGATTAATATTTAATTGAATATTTGTATATACATGAAAATATGACTTCTGTGAAAGTGCAAAGCTGTGTTTTTTTCAAGTTACAAGTGTTGATGTGATTGTATATTATTTAATGATAAATCTCGATTAATATTTAATTGAATATTTGTATATACATGAAAATATGACTTGTGTGAAAGTGCAGAGTTGTGTTTTGTCCAGTAATGCCTCCGGACCCTAATCTGGCAACGGATATGGGTTAGGGGTGTTACATGACCCACAAGTCTAGCTTATATATTCACATGCTTTTACACACAACATTTTCATGTAATAATCAATTAATGATAATTTGGCAACTTAGGAACATGAAACATGAAAGTGGGCTCTATCACCACACATTGGATACACGAATCTCCATCGCACCAATGGCTCAAAGAGTCTAACATATCCTATAAGTGTAGCATAAGGCTAAACAATCTCCAACACACCAACATATCTCGGTGAATAGAGCTTGGCTCGATATTCCCTTATCCCTCCAATTTGTCCCCGGGACTTAATGCCCAAATCACAAAACACAAGGTTGAGTACTCACAATCCTATGGCATGCCAACTATATCCAATAGTTTCATGAGACCACAAGGCCAAAAATTCCGCAAATAGACACATTTAATTACTGTTCTTATGCATTTATCGTAAACATCAATTCACATCACAATTTGTACACATAGCACACTTATTGGATTAACATCAACTATGCTCATTGAGCCATCACATATACGTTCACATATGAATGTATTAAAAATCATATTATAACATACTACATACCACTCCCTTACTTTACCTATCACATTAGCATCACATTTCACAAATCAACACATATGTACTTACCATTTTCTGCACATTTATATCGCTAACACAACATCATCACTATTATTTGACATGTTTAATATGCTATCATATGTCATGGTGTCATAACTTAATACTCAGTCCACTTCACACAATCACATACTTTGCAAATTAAATAAGAGGTATAAAAAAGCTTACACTTGGAAATTAGGATAGGGGTTTAGGCTATTCCTAAGCTCCCGATTAATGCTATGAATCGTGTCCACAAGCAGTGATTCCAAAAATTCACCGTTCACACTTTCGCCTAATTGTTGAAAGCTTAAATTAGCCTTTTCTTGCCTTTCTCCTTACTCAAAGACGGTCTTAATGCTTCCGAAGCTTCACACATAATAACCACACAATATACACAATCAATTAGCAGCCATAACACACCTTAAACAAACAAAAACACATGTCTAAGGCTTGTTCCTTCCTCTTGGAACTAAAATTTTCGACTAAAAAACATCAAACTCAAATATCTTAATCTTTACTCATTCCCATTACCTATAATCAATTCCAATCATCTAATTATTTATCCAAGAATGATTCTCAAGCTTCAAACTACACAAATTCATAGTTCCAATTTTTTGACAAATAATAGTAATTTTCACAAAAATTCATTAAAACCATGTAATTCTTTGACGAAACTTTAAGTAAAGTTTAGAAACCTTCTAATCACACCAAAAAAAGTTGTAAATCACTTTGAAAAATCCTTTTCTTTCAATATCCCTAATTTCACCATTAACGACCCAATTTTTTGGCATTTATTCAAAACTTTTGATTCAATACATAAAAACAAATTTTAAAAGGCTAGATATCAAGAAAAACTAATAGGAAAATAAGATATTACATTCGTTGTGAGAAAATCGAACGTTTCATTGAAAATCCAGAAAGCCCACAAGTTGAGAAATGGTGAAATCAATAGTATTTTGTATACTTTTCTTAAAATTCTAAGGAGATTTTGTAACACCCGTAACCTGTATCCGTCACCGAAATAGGGTTACGAGGCCTTACTAATCAAAGCACAACATATAATATACATTTCTCATACATGATTCAATTTCACATAAATACCAATCTAACGTAATCATATTGTCACTTATAAGGTACTACGAAACTGTAAAACATGCTTAAACGAGGTTCAGGACTAAACCTATAACGTTTGAAAATTTTGGGAAACCTATAAAATTTTCATGCACACAAGGTTCACACGCCCGTGTGAACAGGCCGTGTGACTCACACGACCACCAGACACGCCCGTGCCACAAGCCTGTGTGAAAATAGGGCATACATACTGACTTGCACCACACAGTCCGTGTGCCATGGCTGTGGGAAAACTAGAAGGGTTACTGACTTGGGTCACACGGCCAGCCACATGCCTATGTCCCAGCCCGTGTGCCACACACGGCCAGTAGACACGCCTATGTGTCTACAACGTGTCAAACCTATAGGGTATACTGACTTAACTCGAAAGGGTACCCCAGGGGACACACGACCGTGTAGCATGACCGTTTGTTGTACACAGCTAAGACACACACCCATGTCTCTACCCGTGTGGAAAAAAATAGGTTATTTGCTAAGCCAATTTGCCACCCTTTTCTCAAGCACACCTAGTAATCAATATGGTACCATTTAAATACATTTATAGGCAGCCAAAACATGCCAAATCAATATGCCAAAATCATATTACCATTCAAGCATTAGCTCACCAAATGACAACTAGTTACTTGAGCAACCATATATAATCATACCAAACAAACCAAAACATATGACAACTTATATATCATGAATTACTTGCCAAACACCTAATTCAAGCCAACTTAAATGGCCATACACACCAACATTTACATCATTTCACAAGCCAATTCAAATGGCTAATATCATATATCAAAACTTATCATCAAACTACTAGCCTATATATGTCATATACCATAATTATAAAGCTTCAAAAGTACCAACAAGATGATCGATAGTGTGATGACATTTCCTGACGATCCCCGAGTCGGAGTTAGCTTCAAAATCTATAAAATAAGGAAAGAACACATAAAGTAAGATTTAAAAGCTTAGAAAGCCATATACAAATAAAGTCATCATATGAATATTTGCATATCAATTCAAATATGCTAAGCATAGCTAAACACATACGAGTTCACAAACCTTTCTCATTGTACACATATTCAATATCATAATTGAATTCTTCAAATACTTCCCTTTTCAATACTCGTACGAATCTCGTATATACCTGAGTCACTTAACTCATTCACACATTCTTTCTCGACTTGACTTTGCCTCTTAAACCGTTCAGAATCGTTAAGGATACTCGACAATCACATATAGCTCGTACAATGCCATATCCTAGATATGGTCTTACATGTTATCACATATCAATACCATTGTCCCAGACAGGGTCTTACACGAAGTTGATTAACGATGCCAATGTCCCAAACATGGTCTTACACATGATCACAATACATTGACAATGTCCCAGACATGGTCTTACATGTAATCACATCTCGGTAACCTAATGTCATGACATTTGTATCCTATATTATACCTATGGTTCGTACGGGACTTTCAGATATCGTAACTTTGTCGATTCTTGCTCGTATTTATTCATTCAACATTCATAGCAGTTCAAGGACAAATAAACATATATAATTCAATTTAAAGATATTTATTTGCATATGAACTTACCTCGTATTAAGAATAAATAGACTGGATCGACTATTCGACAACTTTCGATTTTCCCCGATCTAAATCTGATTTCTTTCTTTCAGGATCTATATACATTCAAAATTAACTCTTTTATTCCTCAATTCATTCAATTTCATCCAAAACACACAATTTGGGGCATTTTACACATTAACCCTTATAATTTCTCATTTTCTCAATTTAGTCTATATTTCATAAAAACACAAAATTCATGAAATTCAATTTAACCCATGCTTGACCAAATTTTGTAGGGACCTCTAGCAGCCCAAAAATTTCATTTATTCACACTTTTAACCCCACATTTTTATATTTTCTCAATTTAATCCCTAGTATGCATTTTTACTCAAAACCACTTTACAAAACATAGATATCCATCACTAAAATTTCATAATCCATCATCAAACATTCAAAAACACATGATTTCATCAATGGAAACTTTCAAAACATTAAACAGCTTTGCAAATTAGTCCCTGGGACGTAACGATCATAAAAACATAAAAATCATTAAAAATCGAGTCAAATTCATACCTTAGTCAAGCAATACAAGTGTCAAAAGTTGAAGCCCTAAATTAGCTTCTTATTATTTGATATTTCGATCATGAAAGGATAAAAATGATGATGATAATTCAATTTTTTTTATTTTAATTAGTTTAAAACACCAAATTACTTATTTAACCTTAATAATAGAACATGAAAACTAATTAATACATGTACATAATGGTTCACTCAAGCTATTAATGGTAAATTAACATCATAAGGACCTTTCTTTTAATAAATAATAGTAATTAAACACCTGTAACATATAGAATGCAACTTTTGCATTTTACGCGATTTAGTCTTTTTTTTCAAATTAAACATTCCAACGATAAAATTAAATCACGAAACTTTCACACATGCATGCTATCATGCTATAAACACATAAAATAATATTAAAATAATTTTTAGACCTTGAATTTGTGGTCTCGAAACCACTGTTTTGATTTAGCTAAAATCGAGTTGTTACAGATTTAATTCTTGGAAGTTAATAGAAACCAAATGAATTGAAGTAATGGAGATCAAAATTGGTGAAGAGTATTTGGGAATTTTCCTCTCTAATGGATGGCACAAAGAAAAGGGGTGAAGGGTTTCTTTCTCTTTCTTTTTTTCAATCACGTCAAAAGAAGGGTGAAGGGGGAAAATATAGGCTGCTTTTTGAAACTTGGTTTATTTGCTTTAAAACTACTCTTAATTTAACACTTTTTACAAAACAATCCTCTTTTCAAAATTGAAGTTCTTTAATGATATATAAATAACTTGTATCAAGTTAGACCCACGCCTGATAGTAGATCCATTGTGAAACTTTACTTTAAAGAACATCTGCACTCGAATCTTAACCAATGGAATACTAATATGTTATCAAGGTGACTTTTTATTAAAGAATCATCTTTAAACACTTTGTGTGATTAATCACTTAAATTAAATCATCCATTTAGAACTCACTCTTATAAATAATCATACGTAATATGGTTTCATTCCTAAAATTAGGAGCTTTCCAAAATGGTGTTGATCGACCCTTCATTAAAAATAGAGTACGATATGTTAATGCACGAGGAAAAATACACTATAAGTCCTTATAGACATTCGGCCAAAAGGAAAAGGTAGGGAAGAAATAATAGTTTACATCCACTACCATACTTACTCTAAATCAATTAAATTGAAAGGGATGTCGGGTCACCGGGGCCTTAAGTTGGAGAGGAAATCAGATCTAGAGTAATCGATCAATTGGGAAACTGAGTCAGAAGTATTATAATAATAATATTAAAATATTTTAAGAACTTATTGAAAATAAAAGAAAAGAGTTTTCATTTACTATAGAGAGGTAGAAAATGAAAAATGATGAAGAAAGGAGGAAGGATCGCTAATCATCGGTGGAGGCTCAATGGCGGTGGCGGCAACAATGACAGTCTAATGAGGACCCAATAGAGGAGGAGGGGAGAAAGGTATTGCGACACTAGGGGAAAAAAGGAAAGAATGAAAAGCGAAAAAGAAATAAAGAAGAAGAATAGAGAAAATAGAGTTATTTTTTTATGGTGGTGCATAATGGTGGTGGCTACGGTGGTAAATGGTGGTGTTAGGGCGGATGTGAAATAATACAAAATGGGAGGAGCAGTGGTGAAGGGGAGGTTCGGTGATGGTTCAGTTGGCAAAAAAATGGTGGAGGAGAGGAGGAAAATAGTGCAAAAACGGTTAATGGCTAAAACAAAAGAAAAAATGGAGAGAAAGAGAGGGGCTAGAGAGAGGGATGGCAATAGGGAGAGGAGAGTAAGGAAAAATGAAACAAAAGATGTTACTCACTTGTCTAGGTTTAATGAATCAGCATACATAGTAAAAATGATGGAAAAGGTATGTTGAGGGTACAATGGAGCAAAAAGGGGATCATGTTTGTAAACATATGGTATGTTGACTTGTTAAGAAAGGAAAGAAATCCTCCCATGCAAGGCAACAAGTGGAAGGCAAAAGGGGTATTGACCACTGAAATTTCACAGAAAAATAAAAAAATATATATATGGAATGTGTTGAGACTTGAACCCAGGACCCTTAAAAATTTATTTAAGCTCCTAACCACTAGGCTAACTCACTTCCTTATTCACACTCCAACAATAATTATTTTAAAAACATGGTCTGACATTTATTTAGGTTCGAAAAAAATTGTACCAAATAGAAAATAATATGAGGAAAGGGATGCGACATCAGATAATCAAAGACAGCTCCACCACTACTTAATCACTAGACTTGATACTTATTTACTGAAAAATGTGCCAAGGTCATCTTAAAAAATATCAGCGTGACCACTCTCAATTCATTAATCCAATTTCTACTAACCCAGTTTTTGGAATGTGACAAGGTATGTGGATGTTAAGAATTATTTTGTAGG
Organism: Gossypium longicalyx; assembly: GCA_025698465.1. Lineage (NCBI taxonomy): Eukaryota > Viridiplantae > Streptophyta > Magnoliopsida > Malvales > Malvaceae > Gossypium > Gossypium longicalyx. The sequence goes on along the minus strand of CM046996.1, from coordinate 42,509,772 downwards.
AAGTATGTGATATGTACCAAAATAGAAGTAATGTAATGACGATAAGTCCCCAACATCGTGACTTAGATTGGCAGTGAGTGGCATCACGATGTCGAGTTTCTTATAGTTATGATGACACTCACCGATTGATGAAGTCGTGATGTGAAAGCCATAAAAGTCGTGATGTCACAATGTCAGGCCACAAGTTTAAAAATTTTTCAATTAAGTCATTAACCAACCTCAGGTTACCAATGGAGCTTTCATAAACTTGTTTAAGACCCGTTAATGATTTTACAACATATCAAGAATGTGTTTTTTATTTGTAAACATGCTAAATTGGTTGAATTGTATTAGAATTTGTTGTGGTTGCTCTGGAAATGAATGTGAAATTCTGTAGCTCGAACTTGGCAACCAGGTTGGGCAAGGGGTGTTACATGACAACAATGACTTGTTGGTTGTCTCTCTATATGTATGTAAAGACCCGATTTTATGTGGTGTTAAAAAATGCAGTTTTGGAACCCTAGTTCTATAAACCAAGTCCGTAAAGGTAAAATGGGTATTAAGAAAATATATTGAAGATTGGTTAAGTAATTTAACCGAGCAAATAATTAATTAAAGCTCAGGGACTAAATTTTAAAGTTCAAATGCAGTTGAGTTTAAATTTAGAAAATGCTAGGGGACATGGATAACAATTATTCAAATGATTAAAATGGTTACTTAACCATTGTTTTTCATAAAATGGAGGGAAGTGATTATGGCAACCATTAGGTTATAATTATAATTAATAAGTAAATAATTAACTTAATTAAGTAAAACATGATTAATTAGTTTAATTAAATCTTAATGAAAGTATATATAGATAAGTTAGTGGCAATGAATAAATTCTTATCTTCTTCCTTAAAGGTTGTTCCTCTATTGAAGAAAAAAGAAGAAAGCCTCCAAACATTCGACCATTTACTTAAGTAAGGCCATTAAGCTATTTTTATTTGATTTTTATGGAATTTGAATCATGGGAGCTTGATTTAGCTAGCACATATATCAATTTCTTCAAATGTTTAGTTTTTAGCAAGTTGTTGTTAAAGAAGTACAAGGAAGACAAGTGTAACAGCCCGGTTTTAGCTAAATCAGAATAGTGGTTTCGGAACCACAAATCTGAGGTCCTAAAATTATTTTTATATTATTTTTGGTGTTTACGGCATGTTATTTGATATGTGTGAAAATTTCATGATTTAATTTTATCGTTTGTATGCTTAATTGGATAAAAAAGACTTAATTGCGTAAAATGTAAAAGTGGCATTCTATTTATTAAAGTACTAATTTGCTATGGTTATTTAATTTTTAAGTCCTTAAAGTGAAATTAGGCCACTATTAAAGCTAATGGACGGTAATGGACAACCATTATGTGTTTTGTAATTTAAATATTAAGGTTAATATGGTAATTATGTTAATAAATGATAATAAAATAAAACAAAACATGAAATGGCCATGCATGTTCATCTTTTGGCCAAATATTGAAGAGAAAAAGAACCATTTGAAAGCTTTTAAATTTTGGCACTTTGAAGCTAAAATTGAGGTATAGATTTTGTTTGATTTTTGATAATTTTTATGTTTTTGAGATCGTTGCTTCGAATACTAGCTAGCCCATCTTTAATTTTTTAATTTGTTGATCTATTCATGATTTGCCATTGTTGATAGCTTGATGTTTTTGTGGTTTGATGATGAAAAATAAATATTTGTTGATAGATTATTATGTTTAATTAAGTGATTTTTGATAAAAATGCTTATTTAGGATTAAATTGTGAAATTTGAAAATTTAGGGGTCAAAATGTGAAATAAATGAAATTAATGGGCTGCTAGGGACCTAGGGATAATTCGGCCTAACGAGAGTTTATTAAAATTTTGAGTATTTTGTATTATTTTGAATTGAGGACTAAATTGAGAAAAATGTAAAATGTTAGGGGTAAAAGTGCAAAATACCCATTTATGTGTTTTTGGATTGAATTGAATGAATATGGCATTAAATAAGTCAAATTTGTATTAAATTAGATTAAGAAAGGAAGAAACCGGATTTGGATCGGGGGAAATCGAAAGTTGTCGAATAGTCGTTTCGGTCCGTTCATTCCTGTACAAGGTAAGTTCGTAAGTAAATAAATATTTTTGTCGAATTGATTAGTATTTACATTCATATTGTTGAATTGAATTAGATATTTGATGAATTGTTTCAAGCTTGAGTTGATTGAATAACGAAGTCGTAAGCCCCAAACGAACCTTAGGAATTGTATAGGATACTAGTGTCATAACATTTGGACTTCCGATGTGTGAATTCATGTAAGACCATGTCTGGGACATTGGCATCAAAGTGATAAAACATGTAAGACCATTTCTGGGACATTGGCATAGTATATGACTCGTGTAAGACCCTGTCTGAGGCAGTGGCATCGATATATGATAACATGTAAGACCATATATAGGATATGGCATTGTACAAGCTATGTGTGTTATCCTAGTATCCTTGTCAATTCCGAACGGTTCAATAGGAAATGTTAAAGTAAAGTCAAATGTGAATGTGAGTTAAATGAATCAGGTATGTGTAAAGTTTATATATATTCAAGAAGAATTAAGGTATGTGTAATATTTAATGTGGTAATATGAAGATATATGAGCTAGTTGAATGTATATGTGTAAGAGATTAGCTATAATTGGCCTATTTAAATTGAAATATATATGTTTATGTGATAATTTATTTGCTTATGTCTTACTAAGCTTTAAAAGCTTACTTTGTGCATTCCTTCTCTGTTTTATAGATATATAAAGCTAGCTTCGAGCTCAGGGATCATCAAGGAACATCGTCACACTATCGACCAATATTCGGTACTTTTGGAAATATGTAAATATGACATATGGCATGTATAAGCTAGTTTTGATATGTTTGGTTTTTGAATTTGTATATATATAGCCATGCGAAAAATGGCTTGATCATAATGTTAATGCTTGTGTGTATTCAGTCATGCCCTAAGCTTATTTTGGAAGTATGTTTCATGGTATATTTGTTTGCGGTGTTTGGTTATATGATTCGGCAATCAGAAATGATAAGTATGATATGATTCGACTTAAGTGAAGTAAATATGGTTGATGGATGTGTTTCAGTTGTGGCTTATTATTGAATTATTTATGATGTATAATTTGTCTTGTGAAAAGGCTTGAAAGTGGTAAATGATGTGCAATTATATTCAGCTAGTGATGGGTAAAACAAATACATATACTGTAACACCCCAAACCCGACCCGGACGTTATGGCCGAATCTGGCGCATCACATTCAAGTGTTTTAGCGAAAAACCTTATTTTCATTGAAAACCCTTCCTTAAAGTATGAGACCTTGATAAATTTATAAAAACTATTTTCAATCGCAAAAGCTTGTTTAGAACATATGATTTATTAAAACTTGTCATTTTAAAATTTAGTTGCAGAAATGTAGAAAAACATATTATGATTTAGGAAACTCATGTTCAACTTCTCGTAATTACAACGCATAAAAAAATTAATCCAAATACTAACAAAAAGGGAAGGCCTTATTACAATCTGGTCTGAAAATTTCTTGATAAACTAATAACTTATATGCTTTTAAAAGGAAAACAAGTCCAAGTTGTCCTGCTAGCTGGCCATCTAGAGTCCCTCCAAACATCGAACCTTATACTGAGCATCACTTGAGAAAAATAAAAGAGGGGGTGAGTTTTTGTAAACTCAGTGTGTACTACCCTCAACAAACATAAAACAAACATCAACCACCATAAAATCATACATGCAATGCAATGCAGTGCAATCCCACCCCAATAATCCAACCGCTACACATCAACTCCGTCCCCCGATACACATCATGTGGGGATATAAATATCGACCCACCCAATCGATACACATCAATGGTAGCCCAGTTGCAGAGCTACCTTCATTCATATATTGGGCTTAAAAGCCGTCGGTGAGAGATCCACGATTGTCAAGCAACCACGCAATCCTCGTATACTTCCTTCGTTCCATAATTCCCAACCCAGATGCAACCTAAGTAAAATATCGTATGTATGTAGCAGATATAAATGTAACATCCATAAAACTTATATTCAACACATAGGGGTATTTTGGTCATTTTGCCCTTAGAGGTATTTCGATAATTTTTCCTTTATTTTGGTTTTTACTTACCTTGAGCCGTTAACAAATCCCGTGAGCTAAGATGAACAAATACTATGCACCAGATAGGATTCCAGAGAAGAGGATGTGAGTCATTAAGACCGCTTAAGTACCAAGCTCTCCCTAGATCCAATCCTAGACATGCATATACCGGTTGCCACAGCTTAACCCTATGACTTGTCCACGGTCTCATTTAATTAATTAAGTTTTATGCAGTCATCATATACTAGGCCCAAAACCCCTTACAAAGCCCAGACAAATCTACACCTGTATATGGCCCACTAGGCCCAATCATATTTATATGGCCCATTAGGCCCAAATTACATTTATAGTCATGCTCACATTCGAATTTTCCATCACATAGCATCAATTATCAATTTTCGCTTATTATGGCCTAATAGCCCATCGGGCCCATTAAACCCATTCTGGCCCTGTTGGCCAATTCACAACCCAAGTCCATGGAATTGCCCATGAGGCCTCAGATAACCTATCGGTTTCCCCCTCACGAGTGTTCGCACACTCGCAAGTCTGTTGTAGCCAAACTTTTAACTTTTCGGCATTTCAGCATTTTAGGATTTGTCGATTTATTGTGTGTGTGCAGTGTATGTACACACCTGGTAAGAAAGCGTGCTGCGATCTTCCTAGCCACGAACCTACAATCGATATCACTCAAGAATTAATCTCACATACTTATCGAATACTTTACCAAAAGTCAAAATCTCACCTTAACCTTACCTGAAATGCCAAGCCTTAATAGCTTTCCCTTGATCACTAACCACGAGTACTTTTTAGATCTGCATTAACCTTTATCGTTAAAAGCATAATGGGTGACTTGTATCTAACATATGTCACCCTTTTCTACTAAAGCCTATTCGGTAAACCCTTACTAAGTGAAGAACACTTACCAAAGTCTCACACCTGAGGAGCAAAACAGTGGGGATCCAAAAGACTGGGATTCGATACTAATCCTACCAAAACCGATTAGAAGAAGTGAGGAATAGAGTAATTGATACTTAGCAAAACCGATTGGAAGAACAAAGCACTTACTCCCGGACTGACCAATTAGAAATAGTAGTGGCGGCACCAAGGGTATTCGGCCCTTGCGATTTGTATGGCAAAAGACAGTTATTCGGCTCCAAGGAAAAAGAAAAGAAGAAGTCGGCTAGACTAAAAGTGAATAAAAAAGATTTGAGTAAAGGAAGAATAGAAAATCAACACAAGAACACAAAATAAGAACAAGGGATTTTCATCTTTTGGATCTTGGAGAGAGAAAAAAAAGGTTGTTGGCAACAAGGTGAAGGAGAATTCGGCATTAGCATGGCAACCCTACATTTGGAACCTATATATAGCCTCTATAGCCAAATTTCCCATGCCCAATTCCCAGTTCGGCTCCACCTCTTCTTCACTATTCATCTCCTAGTTTTTCTCCCTAACAACCCCTTAATCCTCTCCTCAAATTTCTCCTCTTAACACTCTCTACAGAGTTCATTCCAACGCCACCTCTGTCCAACTCTTAAGTAAAAATAAATCCCTCTTTTTCGCAAGGTAGGATTCGAACCCCATACCCCCTTGCCTTGCCTTGCATGTGACACCACTTGCCACTCCACCACAAGGCTTCCTTGTGTCCAATTCTTCCTTCATTTATTCAAAAGCCCACCTACTTGCCATCAAGGTTCTTTTAATTATTAACCTATAATTTCCTTTACCCCTAGGTTCGACTCAAACCTTATTTGAGACCTACTATCACATAATTAACACTTAACCAGGAATACTAAGTACACTTTTTATCAGAACTGAAGAAAAAAAAAGAAAATTCAGGATTTTAGGATTTTTTGGGCGTTACATATACCTATGACATGTTTGATTGTGGTTAGGTATTAAAAGGTCAAGTTGCTGGTTCAATGATTGACTACGAAATGTGGTAGTAAATTCGGCTTTGGTAATTGGTTCATTTTGATAAGCATGTGATTTTGATAATGGTGGAACCTATTGAGGTTAGATTTGATGACCGAATAGGTGTCTATTTGAATGGTTGGCAATATGAGGTTTAAACATGATAATTTGCATGCAAAATAGGTATGTTTGAATTGTCAATTGTGCTCAAAAGGGTAAATTTTATTTTAATGAAATGGGTATAAATTTTATAGGTAATTCGATAGTCGAATAGAAAAAGTGATGAATGGCTAGGTACAGGTAATTTTGGATAGGTTATTGAGCATGTGAGTTGGGTGTAATATGATTTGCCTATTTGTGACTGAATATGATTAATAATATTATAGTAAAATGCATATGAATTGATACTGAACAATATATATTATTCGACTATTTGGTAATGTTTGCTAATGTTTCATGTATGGATATTTAATAAGCTAAATGATATGTCTTATTTTGACTTAATGAGTGAATGTGCATATGTACATAGGTTGGTATGTTTGGTAATTAACTAATGAATTAGATGTTTACAAACGGATGGATCGATGTATGTTGTGTATATGAAAGGAAACATGTTTGATGATTATTTAGGAGTTCAAATGCCATGATCCTTGGTCATAAGGTTCGGCTATTATAGTTATAAAGTATATATATTATGATATGATGTATATTAGTTGGGTCAAAAAGGTGATTAAATAAATAATATTGATATGTTTAAATTTTAAAGCATGAATTGCTTATGTATTATAAGTAGTAAAGTAAGTTTGGTTTTTAGTTGGTTAAGTGATCCTGTAACACCCCTATAACCCGTATCCGTCGCCGGAGTGGGTTATGAAGAGTTACCAATCCAAAACACTACATTTGTACATTCACATTTACATAAGTTCATTAGCAATTATATGCATAGCCAAACAAAATCAAAGATCGAAATTCAGACTTATACTGTCATTCAAAAGTTACCATATTCACATGGCTTATATACAACAACATCTCAATATATCATTCACTTAAGTCTATTCTATACATGCCATACAAATTCCAAAACATAATAGTACCAAAACGATAGATAGTGTGACGAGTTGCTGACGAACCCCGAGCAAGTGGCTGGAGTCAACGATCTAAAAATAGAGAAACATAACAAACAGAGTAAGCTTCCATAAGCTTAGTAAGTTTTAAGCAATGCAAACAATTAAATTCAATTATAAATCGATTAATCAAATTCTCAAGTGACATTTCTTAGGTATATTGCCATTTGACCGAATATATACAAACATTTAACGCATATTTAGCATATTAACTTCACTTGAATCTGAATTCATATAACATAAGTAAATCAAATATTTTCACATAACTTCACACTTTGGCTGAATGTATCATGATCATAGATATAGTTATAACACTTATTCACATATGCATCACATTATACACTTATGATTCAATTCAAATCAAACTCATATATAAGTACATGATACGTACCTGGCCAACTTAATATATTGAATGTATTCAATTTTCGTTCTAACACGAAGTATTATAGTCTTAGACTTTTATCAAATCACCGGCATTAAGCCTGCTAGGTTTTAAACCCGAATTCATCACCGGCACAAAGCCTGCTAGACTTTAGGTCTAAATTCATTCACCGGTATTTCACCTGCTAGGCTCAAAGCCCGATATTATTTCACCGGCATTATAGCCTGCTAGGCTCAAGGCCCGAATTCATCATCGGCACGAAGCCTGCTAGACTTTAAGTCTGATTTCATTCACCGGCATTTCGCCTGCTAGGCTCGAAGCCTAATATTATTTCACCGGCATTATAGCCTGCTAGGCTCAAGGCTCGAATTCATCATACGATAATCAATTCACCAAGTTTCATGCCTATCAAATCATATGTTACTTGATTTCACATAGCACAAATGCACTAATAATTTATTTCCTTCATTTGAATAAATGCACGTATCACACACCTTATCATCATGTCATAATTCTCCTATTATACATTTTTCATATTACATTCAATTATAAACTATGTTTGATTACTCAAAACTTACCTCGAATATTTTCAACAGTCGCGGATCGGCTATTCAGTTACTTTAGCTTTTCCCTTATTTGAATTTGCCCCTCTATGCTCTTGAGCTAAAATCAACAAATTTAACTTCTCAATCAAACACATACGTACGACAACCATATACATTTCAAAAGCTAATTCATTCGCATCATTTGTCCACTTAAGTCTATCACCATTTCATTTTCAAATTCATGTACTTTGTAATTGACATTCGAACACTCAATTATACCTTAACTTATCCATTTCTTTCATTTATACAACCCACATAACTCATTCATTCATGAACACATTCGGCACTATGCATCTTTACAAACATTTCATTTAAACAATTTTGGTCACCTTAAAATCAATTCATGCACTCACAATTTAAATAGATTCACTACTCCACAATCGGTCAATTAATTATACAATTAACCATAGTCGAATACCAATTAAGTAGATATTTGTTCACATTTCTTTAACACATATTTATCAACTAGTCTATGTATTAGCTTTTAGCATATTCGGTCATTAGAGCAACCTATTAAATTTTCATGCATTCTTTTCTAAGGTTACCAAGACCATCCTATGATTAAATATATACATCATCTTTCATAATACACGAAATTCCTACTAAAACTCTCATACATATACATTTGGCCGAATATACTTCACAACTATACCCCTAGGCTGAATATTCATAAAGTTCTCAAAATATAATTTACTCAACTTCCAAGCCAAGTTATCTAAATAGACCATCTATACATAAGTACCAAGCCTCAAACTTAATTTATAACTATCTAAATCATTTAAAACATCCAACACCAAATTTTCTTTGCATTACATACTATAGTCGAATGCCCATTCCAAGCAATAGAGCCACACATAGTTCAAATTTCAAAATTTAAACTTATAAACTTACAATCACATGGATTTTAACATTATAGTCCATCAAACTTTCATTCATCAATTTCTATCATCAAATACAAATTTTTGCAATTTCCTATCATGATCGAATGCACAATTAACCAACATTTAACAAATTAATTCATGGGTTTAAAGTAGAACTAAGAGAGGAACTCAAAAACATGAATTTTCAACCGAACTACCATGAACTTACCTTGAATTTATGTCCCCAAATGACCGAATATTCAAGAGTTTCTCTTCTTTTTTTTTTTTTTCTTTAGTTTCGGCTAAGTGATAAAAATAAGGCTCAACTTTGTTTTTATCACCTCATTTTATGTTATAAAATAACATATATTATTTTATACCATAATTTAAGTTTATAATTTATTATTATATAAAGCACATGATGCATTAAACCAACCCCACCATCGTACACTTAAATAAAGTGGTAAAATAGACATGCAAATCCTCTACTTTAATAATTTACAAAATTAATCACTTGGACATTCACCTACCACATTTTCAAAGTTTCCCAAACAAGTCCTTTTTAGCTAATTCCATATTCAAATGACAAAATTAAGACATGATACTTTCACACATGAAACTTCACATATAATAAACATAGAAAAGAGCATTTAAATAATTTTGTGACTCGGTTTTGTGGTCCCAAAACCACTTTCCGACTAGGGTCAAATTAGGGTTGTCACAGATCCATATGTGCAAATGTGATTTATATGATTGGGCTGCGGTTACTATTTGAGTTTAAAAATTTTCATGATTGAGTTAATATAATTTTGTGCATAATTTAAATTGAAAGACTGTTCTGAGTTGTGTTTTGGTCGGTAATGCCTCGTAACCCTAATCCGGTGATAGATACGGGTTAAGAGTGTTACAACAAGAATGTCATATTAACTACCAAATTTGGTTTAATAGTTTAAACTAGTTTAAGGTCAATGTATGTTGTGTAAATTTCGCACGAGCTTACTAAGCATTCATAATGCTTATCTTGTTTGCTTTTCTATCTTTGTATAGGTTATTTTGCGAAACGTGTTGGTTGGAACAATCTAGAGCTCACACTATCCAGTCTCTAATTCGATAGTCTTTTATTTGTTATAGATTCGGTTATGTGGCATGTATATAGGGTTGTATTTGTGTTTAAGTTATCTTGGATGTTCATGATCTTGGTCTAATGATGTTGATGATGTTGGATGATTTGGTATTATTAAGAGTTATGTATGTGGAAAGTGAATAGCAAATTTGAAATGTGATTTACTTGATCTAATGGATGTATAATGGCCAAGTTTGATTATGGTTTGTATGTATATCAATGGTTGTTTGGTATGGCCTAATGGTTGAATTGAATGGCATGTAACACCTTACCCAGCAAAATTCCAATTACAGAATGGTGCTCGTAAAAGCAAGACATAAAGAACAAGTTCTGAGTACGTGTATAAGGCTTAAGGAATTAGTTTTGGTACCTAATGTGGGATTTGATTAAGTGAAAGTTATTTTCTAAGAGCGCCCAATCTAACGGACTTTAAACTAAAGGAAAGGAGCACTAGTACGAATAGTGTATAAGACGACTCTTAGTAAGTAAAAGGCCAACTTTTAAGAAATGTAAGTGCAATGGATTAAGAAAGAGTAATGTGAAGTATGATTGGAGATATGGTAATCACCCAGATACACTCTTTTAGGCGTATAAGATTAGGTGAACTCCGATAAGTGGACACAAGTTCTCAATTAGATTACGACAATGAGTGAAATCTGACTAGTAGCCATAAGAGAAACGTAACTAAAGTGGTCATTTGCCAGTCAATATAGGGTAGATTGGTTTAGAACTAACTAAATGAGAACTAGGAAAGTTAGAGGCTAATGAGATCGCTAAGAAAGTGGCAGAAAATGGTTAGAATAACTCAATTTTGATGTGACATTGCCTAGTTCCAAAGAAGATTAGAGTTAAGTTAAAGAGTACTCAGGTTAAGTTAAAATAGGGTTGCTTCCTCTTTAAATCTGAGGCTTAAGGTAGAGAGAAACGTCCCTCTTTTTGGAAACTAAGCCTGAAACCCTAAAGTCTTCCTCCTATTAAGGTAAGTTCCTTAATTTTGCTTGTCAAAAATAGAAATCAGTAAGTTTGCATAAAGAAATGAAACTACCTCTAGGTTAAAAGGGATGTTAAAAGTTATTCGAATGAGTTCTAATGAAATGTTTCTGTCTGTCAAGGAATAATAAGGCTGTAGCATTTGGCTAGGTGAAGGGTCTAAAGTTTAAGCTAGCTTTAAGGCTAATAGGTGACTCTCTGAAGCGACTCTTACTTGTATACTTGCATGTAAATCCCTTCTGCTCCATATAACTGTGTTGTGAAATGAAAGAGTAAGTTGTACAAACATTAAAGCTGAATGTTTGAGGATGTTGCATATGATGTTTATGGATGATATGCCTCTTTTATGAAAGAAGTATGTGTATAATAAATATGGAAAGAGAGAATGAGCTCAACGATATATTTCTGTTCTAAAAAAAATGTATGTATGCATGAATGTGTGCGAAAGGAAATCTCTATATGAGTTTGAAAGTACAATTCTGTTTGACACGAAAAGAGTCTGAATGAGAAAGGAAAAGTGTATTTCAGGCTCTGCATGAAGTTCAAGTGCATAAATTGCATGTATGAAAGTATGAATGCATCTGTGTAAAGAAGTCTGAAATAGTAAGTTTGTTAAGCATAAGTCTGCATAAAAGTCTACTTACGTGTGAGTCCATTGGGACAGTAAACATGAATTTTGATAAGGAAAGACCATGGCCATGGCAAGATGACCATATAGTGTAAGACATATTCATGGTGGCTATGGCATCATATAGGGCAAGAAGATCACATAGTGTAAGACCTAGTCTGGGACTATGGCATCATGTGGATAAAAAGATAAAGGGCGATTGGGCGAGTACCAGGCGATGAGGGACAAACCTCAAGACTTTGAGTTTAGGCAAATATCTATCATCAAAAATGCCATTTACCAAAATGTGGAAGCCTTTGCGGCTATTCTCTGATAAGTGGAAGCCTCTATGGCTGTTCTACATTTTACGTGAACCTTTACGGCGATATTTGTGATATGAGAGTCTTTGTGTGGAAGTATGATATATGTGATCCTTTGTGGCTCATTCTATCAAATGCGCCTTTGTGGCGAATTATATTATATGTGAGCCCTTGTGGCTAATTCTGTTAAATGCACCTTTGTGGTGAAGTCTGTTATGTGGATGCCTTAATGGCTATCTATCTGTATAGACACCTCTATGGTTATCTTGTGTATGTGTCTGGACACCTTTGAGGCTATCTATTTATTGTGCAAGGAAGACTTCTGTGGTTGTCTCAGTCAAATGAGGACTTTTGCTGTCATCTGGTAAAGTAGATCTTTATGGTGAATTCTATTAACGAAATACCAATACAGCGAAGTTTGGGTAAATGACTCCCTAAAAGAAAAGTAAAGATATGGTAACAGAAACATAGTAAGTGTTAGGAAAAGCAAAGTGATGACCTAAATAAAATAAGGTATCTAATGAATTCAATCAGAAAGGTTCTGAATGTTAAGGATGAGGTGGACTCTGTATAAATGAAAAGGGAAGAATGGTCAGTAAGGTAAAAGAGGTCAGTATGAGATATGTGGCGAACACAAGAAGGGTAAAGACCTGATATGGATAAGTGGGTGTAAAAGTAATGAATGAATCGTGTAGTACGCTCTTAGTCTATAACACCCCAAATCTAGCCTAAACATTATGGTCAAATCTCAGAAGTCGCATTAAAATTTTGAAAACATTTACGTATTGAATGCAACTAGGTTGTAGTTGTTTTTACGAAAATCTCTAAATTTAAATCAACTGATTTTGTTTTTAGAAAACACTTATTAAAGCATGAATATTTGAGAAGTTTATTATCATATCAAAATATCGTCCTAAATCATTTAAGCAAAGGTTTTGTAATATTTTTAATAGTTTTTTTTAAAATGATATTGATAAAAATCTTTCATAGCGGACTGTTGAAAATATTTAGAAAAATAAAAAATTTATAAGCTTGTTTAAAAGCAAGTAAAAATCATAAATAATCTAAAGGATTTCAATAATTCAAAATATTTGTGAACTCGTCAATCATTCATGCATGGCAGTTTAAAATCGTAAAATAAAGAAACAACCCAATTATAAATTACAATGTCCCCAAGTCCTAAATGACATCAAAAAATAGTTCATAAACTCATTATTAAAAACATCCATCCGAGAAGCTCCTCCGAATGCCGAGTCTAAGCCCTAAGTTCATGCAATAACTGAAATGTTATAAAACTAATGGGGTTAGCTTTTAAAGCCCGATGTGGGTCTTATAACAAGTTAAATAACATTAAGTTTTATAACATTAAACACATACTCATCATACAACATAACCAAATTTGATGCGCATGATCATGGCAATGCAATTTTGTAAAACTATTATGCAAGTTTTTATAAAATGAAATCAAGTTTTTATACCAGTGGTGGTACAAAGTGGTGGCCACGGTGGTAATCAGTGGTGATAGGGTGGCATTGGAGCAAAATGAAGTAGAGGAGCGATGGCAAGGAGGAGGTCCGATGGTGTGACAATGGTGGTTCGAGGCAAAGGAGTAGTGGAGGAGAGGAGAAAAACTAAAAGCAAAGGTGGAGGAAGGGTCGCCAAAACAAAGAAAAATGGAGAGAAAGAGAGGAGCTAGGGAGGGGACAATAATGAAAAGGAAAAGAATAAAAGATGAAACAAAAGGGTGTTTACTTATCTTGTCTAGATTCAAGGACATCACATGAGGTAATGGTGGAGAGAAAGGTATGCTGAGGGGACAAAGGAGCAAAAAGGGTATCATGCTTTTAAAATTAAGGCATGTTGACTTGACAAAAAAGGAAAGAATCCTCTCTATGCAAGGCAACATGTATAGACTGCAAGAGGGGTTGGCACATGTTAAAATTGTCAAAAAAAAAAAGATTAAATTAAAAAGTAGAAAGTGTGGAGACATAAACCTAGGACTCTTAAGATATTTTTAAAACTTCTAACCACTAGGCCATATTTATTCCTTATTCTCAACTTAACAAAAAAAAAAAAAACATGGGATGTGACATAGTCGATTACATAAGCACTGCACCATAATGATTGGTAGAGTAAAGTACCTGCCTAAAAATACACAAAGTGTTTAGTATGCTACGACGTAATGAAACAAGTAATTGAGGTTTACTAAGTTCTCAAGAACTTACATAAGTTATTTCCTATTTCAAGTTGCAAAGAATCTCGTGCGAAAGGACAATGCCAAGGCTAAGCTAGGAAGCAACGGTCTGTGCAGATATGCATACAGAGGAAGAATGATAGGAAGAGGAAAGTACGAAGAGAATGTTTGTATGAAAAGCTTTTGGACTATAGGATATCTACTAAGTTAAACAAAAAGCCATTGGGCGAAGTTGCATTCTACGCATAAGATAATAAGCAACACTTCGAATATATGTAATAGAAAAGAAGAAGTCTTCAGTAATGATATTCATAGTTTGTTTCAAAATGTAAAGGAAAACACACATTGTACAAAGAGTAAACCATAATATATATACGAGGTATTACAAGAAAAGAGATTAAAGAAATTTTATTAAGTAATTACTCATCTAGTACATAGGCGTAGGTAAGAGTCTGGGTTACATCTGTTTCAGGTAGTAACACCCAACACTCGGATCCGATTAATCGGGTCGGGTGGAAGGCATTACATGGCATCTTGGAATGTGGATTCCATATGTAACACCCCTCACCCGTATTCAACGCCGAAATAGGGTTACGGAGCATTACCAGACTATCTATACAATTAAACACACATTTCACATGCATTTTAAATTTTCATATAATCATCATTCAACATCATCCACATCGTCCCTAATACGAGCCTACAAGGCCCAAAACATGCATTCGGGGTGGTTCAGGACTGAACGATAACTCAAGAAATTTTTACAAAACTTGGAAAAAATTTAAAATTATAGAGGACACATACCCGTGTGGCCCAGCCGTGTGAGACACACGGCCATGTGGACATTCGAAATAGGATCACATGACCGTGTCCCAGCCCATGTTCGACCCCATGTAACTCTCTGACTTGGGTCACACGGCCAACACACATGCCTGTGTGCCCTAGACATGACCACACACGCCTGTGTGCCAAGCCGTGTACTAGGCCGTGCGAAACTTGTAGGGTATATTGACTTATGCCACACGACCAAGTCACACGTTTGTAACATCCGGAATTAGGGTCTATTCGGAATAGTGGCTTCGAGACCACAAATTTGAAGTATAAATAATTAATTTATGATTATTATGAGGTCTATGAGGACATGGGCGTGTGCCCAGGCCGTGTGAAGTCTGCACCTAATTTTGGAATTTAATTCGCCACACGGCCTAAGCACACAGGCGTGTGACTTGGCCGTGTGACCCTATTTGTGTTGATGATGTCAAAAACAGAGAGTTACACGTGTAACACCCCTTACCCGTGTTTGATGCTGGGACAGGATACGAGGCATTACCGGACTTAAACATACACATACATGTAAAACCGAGCCATAAAATTTCAACCAATTCAAAATCATTCAAACACATGCATATTGTCCCTTATACGGGCCTACGAGGGCCAAAACACACATCAGAGGTGGTTCGGGACTAAACCGAGAACTTATGAAACTTTTACAACACTTAAAAAATTTTCCAAAGTTTGGAGAGTCACACGCCCGTGTGGGTAAGCCGTGTGGTCACACATGCCCATGTGCTAAATAGAGTCAGCAATGAAATACAATCACACGGCCAAGTCACACGCTCGTGTGCTAAGGCTGTGTCCCCCACAAGGCTAAGACACGCGACCGTGTCTCTACCCGTGTGGCCAACACTTAGGCTATTTTTCAAGCCTTGGTCAACCATAAACCCTCACACATTTATACAACATTAAGTACATAAACATGGCATCTATTCATTGATTAAACATCTTCAATTAGGCCATAGACATGGCATTTGCATGTCATCATATTTGTATTTCTCATACTTATTTTATATCAAGTCTAGACATACCAAACCATATCCATTTGGCCTTGTCATCGTCATTTTCACTTATACCCTTATACCATGGTTATCTTCATGCTAATATTCTCAACTTAATCATCTAGCCTTCATAGTCATGTCTAATTCATATCTTTAATGTCACATATCACACACTCACATTAACATGTTTCTTTAAGGCATTCCACACCAATTTCATTCTTCATCAACATCATTAACTTACTCTAAATTTACACTTTTATACTAAGAATATGGTCACATCTATTGATAAAAGCTCATCCATTGATAACAAGCCATCACAACATACACATCATCAAGACAATAGAACAGTCATGCAACATCAATTAGGTTTACAACCCAATGATCAAATATAAGCCATATCTCATGGCTCTATACAAATGAATCATTATAAGCCAACTGAATTGGCCAAATCATGAAACACATATCATAAAGTACTAAGTCTCTATACATGCCACTCACTTGAAAACACTTAAGGTTTATTAATACCCCAACTTGATAATTTGATAGTGTAATGCTGCCTCCAATGATCTCTAACCCCGAGCTAACCTGACAACACTAAAGAAATGGAAAGGAGGGGGTAAGCTTTATAGCTTAGTAAGTCCATACGGAAATAATAATAAGCAATTTATTAACGTGCTTTTTCCAAATTCTTACAACATATTCTCATGGTAACACAATCGAAGTTGCACATAATTCCACTATTTGCTCATATTCTAGTCAAGCTGCCTACTCGAGTCATAGTCACTAAATTATTAATATCTTGAGCTAAGGAACTAAAAATTAAGATCTGCTAATTTTCCCTAAAACTAGTCTCACATATCCTCTTACAATAAAATTTTCAGAATTTTTGGTCTAGCCAATAAGTACATTTTATTCTTTAAAGTCTCCTCTGTATTGCTATTTGACAGTTTCAACCCTTCTTCACTATATATTAATTATCTCATCGTATGGGATTTGGATGATGTTCCTGTTTGTTTCTCTTGAAAATAGATTAATTAAGAACTTATCCATATCAATTCTAACCTATAATTATTCTTGTACAATTTTTAGTAATTTTCCAAAGTTAAGATAGGAGAGTACGAAATCACTCTGACCCTGTCTCAAAAAAATTCAATTATCTCATAATATGAAATTCTTTTGCTTACACCGTTTCTTTTATGTGAAAATAAACTCAATAAGATTTAATTTTATATTTTATTCAGTCACTAATTCGATTTTTACAATTTTTGGTGGATTTTCAAAGTCAGACTACTACTGTTGTCCAAAACTGTTTTAGTGCAATATGATGATAACTATCATAAGTTCATTTTCAACTAATCATGAACTCACCATTTCATGGATTCCATGTTCAATTACACAATGTAAGTTAGCATGATATTGCAACAAAATTCATAACCATAATTTATACATCTTAGCTCACCAAGGTCTCGACATTTCATAATCTCAATAACCATAAGCTTAGTTTTATACCTGTACCCTTTCAACACTTTTCACATATTACTCCATTTCTTAACCATAATCTTGAATGGGCCGTTGAACCACCCGGAATACTAAAGGATGTTCGGAATCATCATACACCAAATAAAGTACCAAAGTCATGTCCCAGACATGGTCTTATATGGATCCACATGTCGACGCCATATCCCAGATATGGTCTTATACGAAGTCTCATATCGGTGTCGATGCCATGTCCCAGACATGGTCTTACACTAGCACACATATCATCGCCAATGCCATGTCCCTGGGACATGGTCTTACACTGGCATACGTATCAACACCGATGCCATGCCCCAGACATGGTCTTACACCAGCACACATATCAACGCCGATGCCATGTCCCAGACATGGTCTTACACTGGCTCTCATCTCGGATGCCGATGCCATGTCCCAGACATAGTCTTACACGGGATCTCATTAACCATGGTGTCATGATATCCGAATCCTAAGCATTCCTCAGGGTCACCAAGTGCTTCTTCAAATACACATCTAGTCAAAACTTGTCCCTAGGTCTGAATCATATATCTCATTATGGTAATTAAGCTCATGATTTCACATAATGTTAATAATCATGATAATCGCTTTTTAACACAAAATCTCAATTCATCACATTCTCATCACACATCATAGACATATTGTAGATCACTTCTTATGCATAGCATACAATAACCTTTAACTCGACAAGTTCAATTCAACTTACCAATTTATATTCAGTCACAATCAACGATAACATTATCGTAGGTACTTGTCAAATTCTCGTCGTATACATCCGTATGACAACTCATTCAATTTATGAGACAATAATATAATTTACAATTCAAGTATGACATTGCATTATTATTATTATCACACGAACTTACCTCGAATCCGAGCACAGCTAATTGTTCAATTTTAGTCCATAATCTCGTACCTTCCCGATTTAAGTCTGAATCTCATTTTCCTTGATCTATAATATCACATTTAGCTTGCTAATTAGTCATATTATTCATCGTGACCCAAAAATCATATTATGAAAAATTTACATTTTTACCCCTAAACTTTATCATATTTACACTTTTTCCCCTAGGCTCGTAAAATGATTTTTATTCAATTTATTTGCACTTCAAGCCTAACCGAATCATTTTCATAACTATAGTAGCCCACAATTCCCACTAAATCACACTTTTATGACATTTTTATAACTTTTACGATTTAGTCCTTTTAAGCATTTTCACCGAAAATAACTCAGCAAAAGTTGTTTCTCCAGTCATAAACATGCATAATCTACCATTAAACATCAAAATGCATAAATTTCTAACATGGTTCAAGCCTTAGACCTTCATCATAACTCAAATAAATGGTAGAAATAGGTAGATCTTGTTACGAGGATTTCAAAAATGTAAAAATCATTAAAAACGGGGCAAGAACGGACATAAAATTGAGCTTGGAAGCTTGGAAAACCCTAGCCATGGTTTCTTCATGCAATATTCGGCCAAGGAAGAAGATGGACAAGAAATTTTGGCTTTTATTTTGTTTAACATAAAAATATTCTATTTCACCCATTTCATGTCCATTTTTGTCCAACAAATTATCCAATGGTCTAAATTCCATTTAGGGACCTCCAATTTAAAATTTCATAACAATTAGACATCTCTAACATGTAGAACTCAACTTTTTCACTTTTTACAATTTAGTCCTTTTGACCAAATTCAGTGCCCAAACGTTAAAATTTTCAAACGAAATTTTCACGAATCATCCCGTGAAATTGTAGACCATAAAAATATAATAAAAAATAAATTTTCTTACGTCGAATTTGTGGTCCTGAAACCACTAGTCCGACTAAGCCTAAAATCGGGCTATTGCAACACGAGCGAAGGACATGGGCATGTCCCAAGCCACACGAGCGTGTGTGACCACATGGCCTACCCACATGGACGTGTGACCTTGTTTCATGAAAATTTTTCTAATTTTTTCTAAAGTTCTCGGATTAGTCCTGAATTACCCCCGATGTATGTTTTGGGCCTCGTAGGCCCATATAAGGGACAATTTACATATGTATGGATTTAATTTGAAAGAAATTTCATGGGCCAGGTTTGTATGTTGCTTGTGATTAAGTCTGGTAATGCCTCGTATCTTGTCCCAGCGTCGAACACGGGTAAGGGATGTTACAACACCCGTGTGCTGGGCTGTGTGGAGCATACTAACTTGATTTCTATTTCAACACCGGGGGACACATAGCCGTGTAACTTGACCGTGTGTCACACAAGGTTGAGACACACACTCGTGTCTCTACCTGTGTGGACAAAAATAGGCTATTTACCAAGCCATTTTGCCACCCAAACTTGCTTGCACCTCTATCAACCCAATTCGCACAACAACATGGCATAATATAAGCATTCAATTAACCTCAACCAAGCATAATTCATATCATTTTCAACACCAAAAATTACAAGGCATAAAATCTCACAATACGCCATCCAATTTCATACCAATTTCACTGTAACACCCCAGACCCGGCTTGGACGTTACAACCGAATTTGACGTGCCACATCAAGTGTTTCAAAATTTTGAGCTAGAGTTAAAAAGACTGTATAGTTTCTATTTCTGGAGTATATTAAGGAATTATAGAAAAAAATGATTTTCACATCAGCAAGTTGTTTGTTATCTAGAGCTCTTATCTTTGAATTTAACCACAGAAGCTCTTAGTTGAAAAATCTTTATGAATTTAAAAAGCAGGTTAGCCTTAGAAAATGTTATCGTTTGAAAACCCGTTGTTCCTACTCTAGCAGTTTAAATCGCGAAATTAACCTAGTAAAAGTCAAAAGCTGAAAGTTTAAAAGTTTACCAATGGCCATATTAAAAAATAAAACCCCAAATAAAATTCTTTCAAATAGTTATGGCATGATTTATTATTCTGCGAGCATGTGGCCACCTCTGAGTCCCTCCTGGCTCCAAATCATCTTCAGCTAGGGATTACCTGCACAGTTAAATAAAAGGGTGAGTTTACGAAAACTTAGTGTGTAATCCATTTACCAGTCATACAGTAAACAGTGTATACAATGTGGTCTAGGCCTGAGCCCTATACAGTAGCACTACAGTCTACGCCAAAGCTCTATACAGTAACAGAGCAGTCTGGGCCAAAGCCCTATACAGTAACAGAGCAGTCTGGGCCAAAGCCCTATACAGTAGTACATCACAAGTATGCAACCCATCCCAATCCATCCATCACACCTCTTGTACCAACCAACACACCATGTGGGGATTAAATCGACCCACCTAACCAGCACACCTGTATCGCAGCATAGCTGCTAATAGTAACGCAGCAGTGCTACTCATAATAATAAACGTGGCATAGCCACTAATATCAGAATACGTGGCAAGGCCACTAGAACGGTAAAACGTGGCGAAGCCACTAGTACAGTACTTCCTCAAAGTCAAAACCCCAACCCTAATGTAGAACATTATGTCATATTATTACGTGTACGCAAGGTTTCACACTCAGATACAATCATGCATAAAATATACATCCACTATCAGCCTACCCCTAGGGTATAATGGTTATTTCCATCCCCTAAGGGTAAATCGATAATTTTACCCCTCGGAGGTATTTTTGTTATTTTAAAAATCTTGGGGTCTCCGCACAAATAACGACCCTGAAGTGATCTTTATTCGTCTCGAATGACTCAGATAAACCATATGGCCTAAACGGTGTAATAGGCCTAAAGCCCACTACTCGGCCCAAGTGGGCCCACACGTTGTGAGGCCCAAACAGTCCAATTCCAATCACGACCATATGGTCCCCATAGTCCATTTCATTATTTATCACTTACCGTAAACTTTGTCTGTGTAGGGCCCACGAGCCCATTGGGCCCGTTCGACCCATCTCGACCCAACAAAGCCCATAACGGCCCCAGTCCACGAAAATACACGTGATGACCTTTACAGTCTATCGCCCATGATATGT
The DNA here is from genome assembly GCA_025698465.1 of Gossypium longicalyx. Lineage (NCBI taxonomy): Eukaryota > Viridiplantae > Streptophyta > Magnoliopsida > Malvales > Malvaceae > Gossypium > Gossypium longicalyx. The sequence continues at coordinate 42,488,202 of CM046996.1, read as the reverse complement.
GGGCTCAGTTTATCACTACGAGCGATCACATGCTCGCGAGACCTCAAATGTCGAAGTTTCAGCTTTTCGGCTTTTTGGCTTTTGCCAATTCACAACAGCGTTTGGCAGTAGCATAAGGTTGGGGGTATGATTACACATATGTTTGGAGAAGAGATCGCCACACGTCACGTGCTTAACCCAAAACCAACATAACGATCCCAAGTTAGTTCTCAATCGTTCGAGTTAATCCCCCATTTTAGAACTCTTATTTCCCTCCAACAATACTTATTATTTACCTTGACAGAACAAGTAGAGTTCGAACCACCCCTAATGTAACACCCCCACGCCCGAGACCGTCACCGGAATCGAGTATGAGGTGTTACTAAGCTTAATTTTACATTTTTAGAACTTTGGATTATTTGTTTCTACATTCACAGCTTTCAAGCTACTTGCGTCACAGTCACAAGAAAAATCATATCTCAAGTTACGAAACTTGGAATCAAGATCCATAAATTTTCCCTGAATCTAGACTCATATACCTATCTACTAATTTTTTTTAGAATTTTTTGTTGGGCCAATTAGTACAGTTTATTAGTTAAAGTTACCCCTGTTTTAGGACTTGACTGAACTGACCTCTGTTTACTACGAACCATATTTCTCTCTGTAAAAAATTCATATGATTATTAGGTTTCTTAATCTTAAAACTAGACTCAATAAGGATTCTGAGGATATAAAATACATCACCTAATTATATCTGTACAATTTATGGTGAATTTCTAAAGTTGGAACAGGGGATCCAGAAACTGCTCTGACCCTGTTTCACTAAAATTCAAATATCTTCTAACATATAATTCCTTTACCTGTTTAATTTGTTTCATGTGAAACTATACATAATAAGCTTCAATTTAATATTTAATCCATCATGTAATTCAATTTCTATGATTTTTAGCAAATTTTCAAACTCACATCAGTGTTGCAGCAATATTCTGTTTATGGCAAATTTCATCCTCTTTTTATGAGTTTTCATGCATTAAGTATCTTAATAACTTTCCATAACATCAAACATAATCTAAACTAACCATTTCCATAACTTATCATTATCAAGCATTTTCTCAACCATTCCATCACCATATCATAAGATCATTTACACAAAATAGGTATATTGCTATACATGCCATACTTAAATTTTACAAACCATTTACCAAAAAGTCTTCCGGATAGTGTGACTGAGCCTTCGACCTATCCCGACTCCTGAGCTGGCTTGTTCAAAAGTACAATGAGTAAGAAGGAGGGAGTAAGAATAAATGCTTAGTAAGTTCATATGCAAATAATAAGTAACATAACAAACAATCATACCAATCAACATTAGCATGCATCACCAAAACACATATCACATTTCTAATCATTTTTCATCATCTTATTACCTTATCGTGGTTGCATCAATACTCAACCCGAGGGTTAAATACATACCTGTACAAAATATCCATTTCTCATCGCTTACCAATACGTCTCTTTACATCTCGAGTATTCCTCCATTTGAGTAAAACTTTACCCGTTGAACACATCGGAATATAATTCAGATACATGGATAACTTGCACATAAGTGCCACATATGCAATCAAGCAATCATGTAACCCGCCCATAAGCGAACTCGGACTCAACTCAATGAGCTCGGGCGTTTGCATCCATAAGTGAACTCGGACTCAACTCAACGAGCTCGGATGCATAGTTACATCTCACGAACTCGGACTCAACTCAACGAGTTCGGACATTCGCATCCATAAGTGAACTCGGACTCAACTCAACGAGTTCGGATGCTCAACCATCCTAGTGACATGTCACTTGTATCCTAATCTATTCCTAAGGTTCAAACGGGATTTTCCTCGAACATATATCCTTGCCTGCCTTCTTAGTAGAATACCAAAACCAAAACTCGGTAATAATTATATTTAGCAAGTAGCACACATGATTTGCATTTTGTTCGAAAATAACCACAAAGCATATATTTCATGATAAAAAAAATCAGCATATCACATAATTGACATCAATGACTTAAAAATAACAATTATGCTACATTATTTACACATGAACTTACCTTGGTACCAAAATATAAAGATTTTGCAATTTAGTCCACAATCTTTTCTTTTCCTCGATTGGGGTCGATTCCACGTCTTTCTTGATCTAAAATAACACATTTAGCTTATTTAATATCCACATTATCAAATTAATCCTTAATTCAAATTTTAGCAAAATTACAATTTTACCCCTAAACTTTTGCATATTTACACTTTTGCCCCTAGGCTCGGGATTAAACTTTATTCCTTATTCTTATGTTTTATAACATGCTGATCACTTTTCCCTTCTATGGAAACATCAAATTCTCACTCTAACATGTACTTGTGACTATTAGGTATTTTTACCGATTAAGCCCTTTTACTCGTTTTTGCTTAAAATCGAGTAGTACAAGTTGTCTAACATAATTTAAAACTTCATATTCTATCATAAAACATCAAAATACACAAATTTCACCTATGGGTATTTTTCCAAATATAAACCCTAGGTTAAATTATTACTAACATAAGCTTAATCGAGCTACCAGGATCTCAAAAACGTAAAAATCATTAAAAACGGGGCTTAGAATCACTTACTATGAAGCTTGAAAGTTGAAGAAACCCTAGCTATGGTGAGAGTGAAGTTTCGGCAGCAACTAAATGGGGAAGATGATTATTTTGTGTTATTTTTCCCATTTTATTTCATTTAATATCCAAATGACCAAAATGCCCTTAATACATTTCTTTGAAAATTTTCATGTACAAGCCCATTTTTATCCAAAATTTTAGAAATTGGTCAAATTGCTATTTAAGGCCTCCTAATTAATATTTCAGAGCAATTTCATACTAAAAACTTCTTAGAATGCAAGTTTTGCAACTTATTCGATTTAGTCCCTAACTTCAAATTAAGCATTTTATGCATAGAATTTCTTCACAAAATTTTCACACAATCATGCAATCATATCATAACCCTAAAAATAATTATAAAATAATTATTTCTATCTCGAATTTGTGGTCACGAAACCACTATTCCGATTAGGCCCTAATTCGGGATATTACAACTCTCCTCCCTTTAAGGATTTTCGTCCTCGAAAATCTTACCGGTAAACAGATGTGGGTATTGATTTCTCATAGTTTCTTCGGATTCCCATGTAGCTTCTTCTACTCCATGCCTTTGCCACAACACCTTCACAAGTGCAATATTTTTATTCCTTAGTTGTTTGACCTCTCGAGCTAAAATCTTAATCGGTTCTTCTTTGTAGGTCATATCTGGTTGTAGTTCAATTTCTGGTCGATGAAACTACATGTGAAGGATCCGAACGATACGGCGTAACATAGATACGTGGAACACATCATGAATCTTCTCTAATTCAGGTGGTAAAGCTAGCCAATATGGTACCGGTCCAACTTTTTCAATTATTTCATACGGCCCAATAAAACGCGAACTTAATTTGCCCTTCCGTCCAAATCTAAGAACTTTTTTCCACGGAGACACCGTTAAAAATACTTTATCACCAACTTGAAATTCAATATCTTTTCGTTTTAAATCTGCATAAGATTTATGTCTATCTGAAGCAGCTTTCAAACAATCTCGAATTACCTTCACTTTTTCTTCGGTTTCTTTTATTAGATCAACTCCATAAATCTGATTTTCCTTGAGTTCAGTCCAATACAAAGGCGCTCGACATTTACGACCATACAATGCTTCATAAGGTGCCATTTTCAAGCTCGTCTGATAACTATTATTGTAAGCAAATTCTACCAACAGTAAATATTTTTCCCAACTTCCTTGAAATTCCAATACACAACATCTGAGCATATCTTCAAGAATCTGAATTACTCTCTCTGATTGTCCATCAGTTTGTGGATGAAAAGCAGTATTGAAATTTAACTTCGTACCTAACGCGTCTTGCAACTTTTGCCAAAATCGCGAGGTAAACCTTGGATCTCTATCTGAAATAATCGACAATGGTATTCCATGTAGTCTAACAATTTCCCTAACATACAGTTCAGCCAACTTGTTAAGAGAATAATCCGTACGCACCGGGATAAAATGAGCCGACTTAGTTAATCTGTCAACTATTACCCAGATGGCATCTTTCTTTCCTGGAGTCAATGGCAATCCTGAAACGAAATCCATAGTAATCCGATCCCATTTCCATTCAGGAACCATAATAGGCTGAAGTAATCCCGAAGGCACTTGGTGTTCAGCTTTCACTTGTTGACAAATTAAGCATTTGGACACAAACTCTGATATATCCTTTTTCATTCCATTCCACCAATACATTTTCTTCAAGTCATTATACATTTTCGTACTACCCGGATGAATCGAGAAACAACTACTATGTGCTTCCTGTAGGATCTTTTGAATCAATTCCTCATTCTTAGGTACACAAATCCGATCTTTAAACATTAAGCACCCATCAGAACCGATTCTGAAATCTGACTTTGTATCAACTTCACACTGCTTTCTCTTGGCTTGCAAATCTTGATCATCTTTCTGAGCTTCAGAAATCTCTTGTAAAAACTTCGGTTTTACTCTTAACTCTGCTAGAATCGAACCATCATCTGACATTTTCAACTGAGTGTTCATAACTCTCAATGCAAACAACAACTTTCTCGCTTAAAGCATCGGCAACCACATTCGCTTTTCCGGATGATAATCAATAACAAGCTCATAATCTTTCAATAACTCCAACCATCTTCGTTGTCTTAAATTCAAGTCTTTTGTGACATCAAGTACTTAAGACTTTTATGATCGGTATATACCCGGCACTTTTCACCATACAAATGATGTCGCCAAATTTTCAAAGCAAACACCACACATGACCAATTCCGAATCGTGAGTAGGATAATTCCTCTCATGAGGTTTTAATCGCCTCGAAGCATAAGCCACCACTTTTCCTTCTTGCATGAGCACACACCCCAAACCATTTAGAGAAGCATCACTATACACCACAAATTCTTTACGATTGGGCTGTACTAACATTGGTGCCTCTGTTAATAACTTTTTCAATTCTTCAAAACTCGTTGACATTCCTCCGTCCATTCAAATTTAACATCCTTTCTGAGTAATCTAGTTATAGGAGCAGCAATTATGGAAAATCCATTTACAAACCGCCGATAATACCCAGCTAGCCCCAAGAAACTTCTAACTTGAGTTACATTTTTGGTGGTTTCCAATCAACAATGGCTGAAATTTTACTAGGATCAACCCGTATACCATCACTGAAACAATATGACCCAAAAATCCAACTTCCCTGAGCCAAAATTCACTTTTACTAAACTTAGCATACATTTGCTTATATCTCAAAGTTTGCAAAACTATCCTCAAATGCTCAAGCATGCTCTGTCTCATCTTTTGAATAAATTAAAATATCATCTATAAACACCACAACAAATTTGTCCAAGTATGGTCGAAATATGCGATTCATTAAATCCATAAACACAGCAGGAGCATTTGTCAACCCGAATGGCATAACTAAAAATTCATAATGACCATACCTTGTTCTAAAAGCAAGGCACATCCGACTTTTTTACCCGCAGTTGGTAATACCCAGATCTCAAGTCAATCTTTGAAAACCATGTCGCTCCTTTTAGCTGATCAAACAAATCATCAATTCTTGGCAACGGATACTTGTTCTTGATTGTTACCTTGTTTAACTGCCGATGATAACACACAACCTCATAGAACCATCCTTCTTTTTCACAAATAACACGGGAGCACCCTAAGGTGAAAAACTCGGTCTCACAAAGCCTTTATCAGTCAACTCTTGCAACTGCGACTTTAATTCCTTCAACTCTGCTGGTGCCATTCTATACGGAGCAATCAAAATTGGAGCTGTTCCAGTATCAAATCAATACCAAATTCTACTTCCCTGACTAGAGGCAAACCCGGTAATTCTTCTGGAAATACGTCCGCAAATCCACACACAACCGGCACTGATTCAACTTTCTTTTCAACTTCTTTTGTATTAATTACATACGCCAAATAAGCTTCATAACCCTTTCTCAAATATCTTTGAGCCGACATTGAAGAAATCACACTAGGCAATGCCTCTGATTTATCTGATTCAACCCGCAAAATTTCACCACTTTCACACTTTAATTCTATAACCTTTTCTTTGCAATTTATTTTAGCATCATGCAATGTCAACCAATCCATACCCAAAATAACATCAAACTCATCAAACGGCAACAACATCAAGTCGGCCGAAAAGTAATGATCCCGAATCATTAAAGGACATTTCTTACATACTTTATCAACAATCACACATTTGCTTAACAGATTCGACACTCTAATCATAAATTCTGTGTTCTCAACAGGTATATTCATACTAGACACCAATTTCATGCACACATACGAATGAGTAGAACCGGGATCAATCAAAGCAATAACATTAACATTATAGAGAGAAAATGTACCGGTAATCACATCAGGTGAGGAAGCATCTTCGCGCGCTTTAATAGCATAAGTCCTAGCCGGAGCCCTTCCTTCAGGTCTAAATGATGCATCTCTGGCTACATTCTTACTGCTTGCTTCGCTCCCAGCTTTTCTTGGATATTTTCCTCTCGAATCCGCCCCACTTGTTTTTGTATTCTGAAATTTTTCTTTTTCAGCTCTCTCTGGGCAGTCTCTAATAAAATGATCCAGAGAACCACATCGAAAACATTCATTTGCTCTGCACGGACCAAAATGATTTCTACCACACCGCTGGCACTCAGGTTTAACAAATCTCGAGTTCCCTACACTGGCCGCCGAAGTAGTCTGGGACTTAGGACCCACATTTTGCTTCTTATAATTCCCATATGATTGCCCAGCTGAAGCTTGGGAACGAGGATTCATATTTCTTGACTTTCCAGGTTGCTATGAAAATGAACTGCTCATCGGTCTTTTCTTCCAGTTTCTAGTCTCAGCCTCTGCCTTTTTCTTCTCTTTAAGTAGCTCTTCAGCCTTGCAAGCTCGATCAACCAATACTACCATTTCTTTTAATTCAAGAATTCCATCAAATACCTTGATGTCTTCGTTGAGCCCGTCTTCAAATCGTCGGCACATCTTGGCCTCTGTAGGAACATATTCTCTGGCATACTTACTTAATCGAACAAACTCTCTTTCATATTCTCAGAATCTTGTCATATTACCTTGCTTCAACTTAAGAAATTCTTTACGCTTCGATCAATAAATCTTTCACTAATATATTTCTTCCGAAACTCTTCTTGAAAGAATTCCTGAGTTATTCTCTCTTTCGGTACCACCAGAAATCAAAGTCTTCCACCAATTATAAGCTAAATCCTCAACAAAGATATAGTGCATTTCAAACATTCTTCAGTGTACAAGATAATTCATCAACACGGATAGAATTTTCAAGCCAGAACTCTGCTTTCTCGGCATCATCATCAATATTTGCTTTAAATTCTTCGGCCCCTTGCTTGCGGTTTCTATCAATTGGAGTTCTATGAAATTTCATCAGATCCATACCTTGAGGCATCGGGGGTACAGGTTGAGGAATTGGGGGAGGTGGGGGAGGTTGTACATTTGGGTTCATACAAACGAACTCAGTGTACCATGCACTCATCATTTGGAGAAAGGCTTCCCGACCCCTTTCTCCTCCTCCTTGACCAACAGTAGGAGGTGGATTTTCAATCGGCGCTGCTCCTTTAGCTAGATCTGGCGCATTACTCTCTACTTCATCTGCCACAGCTGGATCGGGATCCATTTACGATAAAAAATTCATTTAAAAAGGTCAGAAGTCGTCACACTATCACAATTTATACATATGGCATGTATAGCAAAATCCGTACATACAACACGTAGTCCGAGAACCGACTAAACCTTGTTCTGATACCACTAAATGTAACGCCCCCACGCCCGAGACCATCACTGGAATCGAGTATGAGGTGTTACTAAGCTTAATTTTACATTTTTAGAACTTTGGATTATTTGTTTCTACATTCACAGCTTTCAAGCTACTTGCGTCACAGTCACAAGAAAAATAATATCTCGAGTTATGAAACTCGGAATCAAGATACGTAAATTTTCCCTGAATCTAGACTCATATACCTATCTACTAATATTTTTTCTAGAATTTTTTGTTGGGCCAATTAGTACAGTTTATTAGTTAAAGTTACCCCTGTTTCAGGATTTGACTGAACTGACCTCTGTTTACTACGAACCATATTTCTCTCTCTAAAAAATTCATATGATTATTAGGTTTCTTAATCTTAAAACTAGACTCAATAAGGATTCTGAGGATATAAAATACACCACCTAATTATATCTGTAAAATTTATGGTAAATTTCTAAAGTTGGAAAAGGGGATCCAAAAACTGCTCTAACCCTGTTTCACTAAAATTCAGATATCTTCTAACATATAATTTCTTTACCTGTTTCATTTGTTTTATGTGAAACTAGACATAATAAGCTTCAATTTGATATTTAATCCATCACGTAATTCAATTTATATTATTTTTAGCAAATTTTCAAACTCACATCAATGTTGGAGCAATATTCTGTTTATGGCAAATTTCATCCTCTTTTTATGAGTTTTCATGCATTAAGTATCTTAATAACTTTCCATAACATCAAACATAATCTAAACTAACCATTTCCATAACTTATCATTATCAAGCATTTTCTCAACCATTCCATCACCATATCATAAGATCATTTACACAAAATAGGTATATTGCTATACATGCCATACTTAATTTTACAAACCATTTACCAAAAAGTCTTCCGGATAGTGTGATTGAGCCTTCGACCTATCCCGACTCCTGAGCTGGCTTGTTCAAAAGTACAATGAGTAAGAAGGAGGGAGTAAGAATAAATGCTTAGTAAGTTCATATGCAAATAATAAGTAACATAACAAACAATCATACCAATCAACATTAGCATGCATCACCAAAACACATATCACATTTCTAATCATTTTTCATCATCTTATTACCTTATCGTGGTTGTATCAATACTCAACCCGAGGGTTAAATACATACCTGTACAAAATATCCATTTCTCATCGCTTACCAATACGTCTCTTTACATCTCGAGTATTCCTCCATTTGAGTAAAACTTTACCCGTTGAACACATCGGAATATAATTCGGATACATGGATAACTTGCACATAAGTGCCACATATGCAATCAAGCAATCATGTAACCCGCCCATAAGCGAACTCGGACTCAACTCAACGAGCTCGGGTGTTCGCATCCATAAGTGAACTCAGACTCAACTCAACGAGCTCGGATGCATAGTTACATCTCACGAACTCGGACTCAACTCAACGAGTTCGGACATTCGCATCCATAAGTGAACTCGGACTCAACTCAACGAGTTCAGATGCTCAATCATCCTAGTGACATGTCACTTGTATCCTAATCTATTCCTAAGGTTCAAACGGGATTTTCCTCGAACATATATCCTTGCCGTCTTCCGTAGAATACCGAAACCAAAACTCGGTAATAATTATATTTAGCAAGTAGCACACATGATTTGCATTTTATTCGAAAATAACCACAAAGCATATATTTCATGATAAAAAAAATCAGCATATCATATAATTGACATCAATGACTTAAAAATAACAATTATGCTACATTATTTACACATGAACTTACCTTGGTACCAAAATACAAAGATTTTGCAATTTAGTCCACAATCTTTTCTTTTCCTCGATTGGGGTCGATTCCACGTCTTTCTTGATCTAAAATAACACTTTTAGCTTATTTAATATTCACATTATCAAATTAATCCTTAATTCAAATTTTAGCAAAATTACAATTTTACCCCTAAACTTTTGCATATTTACACTTTTGCCCCTACTCTCGGGATTAAACTTTATTCCTTATTCTTATGTTTTGTAACATGCTGATCACTTTTCCCTTCTATGGCAACATCAAATTCTCACTCTAACATGTACTTGTGACTATTAGGTATTTTTACCGATTAAGCCCTTTTACTCGTTTTTGCTTAAAATCGAGTAGTACAAGTTGTCTAACATAATTTAAAACTTCATATTCTATCATAAAACATCAAAATACACAAATTTCACCTATGGGTATTTTTCCAAATATAAACCCTAGGTTAAATTATTACTAACATAAGCTTAATCGAGCTACCGGGATCTCAAAAACGTAAAAATCATTAAAAACAGGGCTTAGAATCACTTACTATGAAGCTTGAAAGTTGAAGAAACCCTAGCTATGGTGAGAGTGAAGTTTCGGCAGCAACTAAATGGGGAAGATGATTATTTTGTGTTATTTTTCCCATTTTATTTCATTTAATATCCAAATGACCAAAATGCCCTTAATACCTTTCTTTGAAAATTTTCATGTACAAGCCCATTTTTGTCCAAAATTTTAGAAATTGGTCAAATTGCTATTTAAGGCCTCCTAATTAATATTTCAAAGCAATTTCATACTAAAAACTTCTTAGAATGCAAGTTTTGCAACTTATTCGATTTAGTCCCTAACTTCAAATTAAGCATTTTATGCATAGAATTTCTTCACAAAATTTTCACACAATCATGCAATCATATCATAACCTTAAAAATAATTATAAAATAATTATTTCTATCTCGGATTTGTGGTCACGAAACCACTATTTCGATTAGGCCCTAATTCGGGATATTACACTTAACCAGCAACCTCCACCTACTGGCAACAATCTGCACAGAAGTCCCATCCGTTTAGCAACCTTAAAAGTAATATACCTAAACTAAGTGTACTTTTTACCAAAATGTAAACCAAAAAAGGACGATAATAGCTTTCGGCCAACCCCAATACCACCTATAATCGAAGCATGTGATGTTACGAACGTTCCCCTAACAACAATCGATACTAAGAAGGGATTAAAGAGGGAAACCCTTATAGAAAAAAGAAAGAGGAACGACACCACTGTGAAACTACACATGACGACAATATTAGCAAGGCTCCACAATTATTAAAAACTCAGCAACCAAGAGGAAGTCACTTACCTTGATCGAAGTAGGGAAAGATTCAGCAGAGAAAGGGAGGTATTAGGCTAGCACCAAGATAAGCCTGAATGGTATGAGGGGGAGAGGGACAAGTGGTATTCGGTCAAAGCTCCAAAAGAATAAATGTAATAGAGAAAATGGAGAAGGGGTCAGATAAGAAAGAAGAGAAGGAAGAGAGTTTCGACACTGACTAGAGAGTGAACTAAAGGAGTGTATTCGGCACAGAGTGAAAATAAAAGGGAGAAATAGCAGGAAGGACTTTGGGCTTAATCCTGAAAGACAAAAAAAGAAATCGGCACAAGAGGGAAATAATAACAAAAGAACAAAACGCAAAACCCGAAATAGAATAAGAACAATTCAGCACCTATACTCTTCCCAATTGCCGAAAGCACACTCCCCAAAACCCCTTAGCAGAATTTGCGCCCACAAGCACCCCCATTCGGCTCCAACTCCTTCTAATTCAAATTCCCTCAAACAACTCCAAGATTTTCTCCCCTTATCCCTCCTTGATTTCCTCCACAACAACCTCTGTGGCCCATTCAAACTCCCTATCACCAGAGTTTAACTCCAACACTAACTCTTGTCGCTCCAAGCAGTAAAATTATCATCCCTTGCCTACCATGGGATTCGAACCCCAACCTCTACAGCTGCCAAATCACGCCATAAGCCACCAAGCCACAAGGCTTCCTTGTGTCATCAAACACATACAATTATTTATAAAACCTAAGTGCCAGCGTCCAGGTTCCTTTAAAAAGAAAACATAAGTTTTGCCAAAAGCCAGAGCTTGAACCCCGGACTTCCCAGACATCCCCAAACACACCCAATTCACTAAACTACAACACCAAACATGCAATTTTGTGCCAAACCAATCAAACTTACAGACCCTACATTTTTAGTGGGTTACAATTGTACCCCCTTAAAGGAATTCGACCTCGAAATTTACCTGGTCAGAATAGGTGAGGATATTGGTGATGTATCAGCTCTTCTGGCTCCCACGTGGCTTATTCTGTGCCGTGGTTGTGCCACAACACCTTGACCAGTGGAATAGATTTCTTCCTCAATACTTTAACATCACGCTTCAATATCTGCACTGGCTCCTCCTCAATAGTCAAATCAAGCTTGACCTCAATTTCTTCAACCGGCATGACATGCGAGGGGTCAGAACGATACCGCCTTAGCATTGAAACGTGAAACACGTCATGGATTCTACCCAGCTCCGGAGGCAACTCAAGTTGATAAGCGATCGGTCCCACAAGCTTAAGTACTCTGTAAGGCCCAATAAACCTAGGGCTAAGCTTGCCCTTTTGCCCAAACCTCAAAATTTTCTTCTACGGTGAGACTTTAAGAAAAATGTAATCACCCACAGAGTACTCGATCTCCTTATGCTTTAACTTCGCATAAGACTTTTGCCTATCAGATGCTTCCTTTAACCGATCTCGAATCAGCTTAACCTTGTCCTCTGTATCAAAAATTAGCTCTGGCCCCAGCACTCGCCACTCACCCAGTTCAGTCCAACACATAGGGTTCGACACCTAAAACCATATAACGCCTCATACGGTACCATTTGAATACTGGACTGGTAGCTGTTGTTATATGTAAATTCTGCCAGCGGAAAATATTCCTCTCAGCTACCTCTGAAATCAATTACACAACTTCTTAACATGTCTTCTAATATTTAAATTACCCTCTCAGATTGTCCATCAGTCTGAGGGTGGAACACAGTATTGAAATCCAGTCTTGTGCCTAAAGCCTTGTGTAACTTTTTCCAGAACTGAGATGTGAATCTAGGATCTCTGATAGATATAATAGAAACCGGTACACCATGCAGTCTCACAATCTCGGCCACATACAATTTGGCCAACTTCTGTAATGAATAATCAGTGTGGACTAGTATAAAATAGGCGGATTTAGTCAATCGGTCCATAATTACCCATATTGAATCCTTCTTAGTTGGCGTCAAGGGTAGCCCACTCACAAAATCCATGGTCACCCTCTCCCACTTCCAGAGTGGAATTTTAACTGGTTGCAGTAACTCTAAAGGTAATTGATGCTCAGCCTTCACCTGCTGGCATGTCAAGCACTTACCCACAAACTTAGTAACCTCGCGCTTAAGCCCTGGCCACCGGTATAGCTCATGGAGATCTCAATACAACATGTTCCCGCTAGGATGCATAGCATATGGACTACTATGTGCCTCTCGTGGAATAGATCGCCTTAGATCGGAATCCTTCGGTATACAAACTCTTCCACGGAAACATAATACTCCTTCCCCACTCAGCCTAAAATCAGAAGTTTCACCCTTTTCAACCTGTTGAAAACGAGGAACTAGCGACTCATCCAGTAGTTGTTTAGCCTTAATTTGATCAGTCCAAGTCGGCCTCACTTGTAGCTCAGCTAACAAACTACCATCATCGAACAGACTGAGACGAGCAAACATTGCTCTCAAGTCAGACATCACCCTACGGCTTAATGCACCAGCTACCACATTAGCTTTACCAGGGTGATATTTGATTGAACAATCATATTCTTTAAGCAACTCTATCCACCTTCGTTGCCTAAGGTTCAACTCCTTCTGAGTAAGGAGGTACTTGAGGCTCTTATGATCCGTATAAATAATTGTCTTTTCACCGTACAGGTAATGCCTCCAAATCTTTAGTGCGAAAACCACCACAGCTAACTCCAAATCATGAGTAGGATAATTCACCTCATGAGGCTTAAGTTGATGGGACGCATAAGCAACCACATTTCTTTCTTGCATCAACACACAACCCAACCCAATGTATGACGCATCACTGTAGACAGTAAATTCCTTCCCAGACTCCGGTTGTATCAAAACAGGGGCCTTAGTTAAGACATCCTTCGATTTCTCAAAACTCTCTTGCTGTTTATCAGTCCAATTGAACGGTACTCCCTTAAGTAGTAACTTCGTCAAAGGTGCAGCAATCAGTGAAACCCCTTCAACAAAACGTCTGTAATACCCAGCCAAACCCAAAAAGCTTCGAATCTCAGATACCATCCTTGGTGGTTTCCAATCCACCACGGCTTCAATTTTTCGAGGATCCACCCTAATCCCCTCTGCCAACACAACATGACCCAGAAAAGTCACTTCTCGCAACCAGAACTCGCACTTGCTAAACTTTGCATACAACTACTTTTCCCTCAGAATTTGTGAAACAATTCGAAGATGTGCATCATGGTCCTCTTCAGTTCTCGAATACACTAGAATGTCGTCTATAAACACAACCACAAACCGATACAAATAAGGTTGAAATACCCAGTTCATTAAATCCATGAAAGCCACTGGTGCATTCATCAATCCAAACGGCATCACCAGAAACTCGTAATGACCATAACGAGTTCTAAACGCAGTTTTATACACGTCAGCCTCCCTAACCTTAAGCTGATGATACCCAGACCGAAGATCTATCTGGGAGAAAATTGTGGCTCCTTGTAGTTGGTCAAAAAAATCATCTATCCTCGGTAAAGGATATTTATTCTTGATGGTCAGTTTGTTTAATTACCAATAATCGATGCACATGCGCATAGATCTGGCCTTCTTCTTCACAAACAATATCGGTGTTCCCCATGGAGACATACTCGGTCGAATAAACCCTCGATCCAACAGCTCCTGAATTTGAGCCTTTAACTCCACCAGCTGTTTCGGGGCCATCCTATACGGAGCGATGGACACCGGTGTTGCCCCCCAGTAGAAGCTCTATACCAAATTCAACCTCACGATCTAAAGGTAACCCTTGAAGCTCTCCTGGAAATACATCCAAATACTCCTTAACAGTTCTGACATCCCCAACAGAAGGACCTTTAGTTTCAGAATTACTTACATATGCCAGGAACACCTCACAACCCTTGCGCACCATTTTCTCGGCCCTTAACGCTGAAATCACATTAGACAAATAATCTCTTCGCTCCCCTATCACAGCCACCTCCTCCTCCTTCGAAGTCTTTAACACCAACCGCTTAGCAGTACAATCCAACTTCGCACGATGTTTCACTAGCCAATCCATGCTCGAAATAATATCAAACTCCTTAAACGGTAATTCCATCAAATTCACTGAAAAGACCACCCCTTGAACCTCCAAGAGCACATCTTTGAACAACTTATTCACCCTAACTACCTATCCCAGGGGGATCAACACCGTCATTTCACTAACAGTACTTTCAAACTGAGCACCCAACGTCTCAGATACAGTGCATGTAACATACGAGTGCGTAGACCTAATATCAAATAAGGCAATGTATGGCAAATTATAAATCAAGAACATACTGGTAATGACGTCAGAGGCGTCCCCATCGTCTCAGCGGTGAGCAGCATAAACCAAGGCTGGTTGTCTCGCCTCAGTGTTACCTGTGCCTCGCCTAGTGTTCCACGACCTCATCCAAACCCATTACCACCCCTGGCCTGACCACAGCCTCTCGAGGGTTGTTGACCACCTCTCGCAGGCTAAATATAACCTTGTCCTATAGCTTGCACCCGAGTAAGCCCTTGAGTACAGTTCTTAACCTGATGATCCGTAGCCCGCATCTATAGCATGCCCCAATTCGCTTCCAACAGTCGCCTTGGTGAGCTCTCCCACAATTAGCTCAAGGTTGCGGTCTTGCAGTAACAACAGGAGCTCCAGCTCGGACTGGCCCATCAAACCTGACCCTCTTAATTGGCCTACCTGATGAATTCGAGGATCCAAAATCCCTCTTACCTCTACCCCTATCTTTTTAACGGTCCTGACACTCAGAGCGTTTCACATCCTCAGCAATTTTTGCTTTCTCAACTACGGCAGCAAAGTCTCGCTCCCTCGGTAGAGCTATTAGCAAATGCAACTCATCCCGGAGTCCGTCCTCAAACTGCACACAGCGTTCGTACTCGGTTGAAATTATCCCACGAGTATACCGACTCAGCCGTAAAAACTCTGCCTCGTACTCCGCCATAGTCTTATTCCCTAGGGTCAAACTCAGAAATTCCTTCCTTCGGGAGTCCACATAACTGACGCCCAAGTACCTCTCTGAAAAGGTCATTTTGAAGAAATCCCATGTCAAACGGTCAACTTACGTACCTTCCCTCACAGTGAGCCACCATTGGTAAGCCTCGTCTCGCAGTAATAACACTGCCCCTTTTAACTTTTGTTCCCCAGTACAGTTGAGGTCATCCATTATCCGCTCTGTAACCTCTAACCAATATTCTGCCACATTCGGGGCTACACCAGAAACACCCCTGAAAACTTCCGCCCTATTAGATCAGAGTCGCTCAGAAATCGACCCCCGGCCTACTGATCCAATACTCGCTCCTACAACCCTTTCCAAAACCTGCAACATTGCCTGAGAGAAAGCATCATCCCCCATTGGTCGACCATCAAACCCTGTCTCCGTTACCGGTGAAGCTGATGCCTCCCTAGCAGGCATGTGACCCGATGCAGAAGACCCGGCCCTAGCACTTACTCGACCTCTACCACTACCCCTTGTACCCCTTCTATGAGTACCTCTAGTGCTCATATCGAAATACGCTTAAGCTGGTTTTAGAAGTTTTATGCTATCAGTTTATAATTCCAGTAATTATTAACAGATATTATATGATAAACAGTAATTAAAGTTTGTTTCTGTAGATCGAGATCTCACTACCGCTGTCAGTCTTCTACAGTCTCAGTTTGTTCTAACTAAAGAGTTCCAACATAGTACCAATATCCATAATAGTTATTCAAAAGCAGTAAATAATGGCAGAAAACTTACAGATTTGGCGTCAGAGACTCGGTGTACCACACTTCCAACTACATCATTTCCAACACAAATCAAATTCCATTGAAACCATCTTTTTCAAACCAAATTTTAGAGAAACGTTTTAAAATCCCCAAATTTCAGAGAAAATTTTCAATCACCCATTCCACAGCTGAGTTTTGCAACCTGGCTCTGATACCACTAAATCTAACACCCCAAACCCGGCGTGGACATTACGACCGAATTTGACGTGCCACATCAATTGTTTTAAAATTTTGAGCTAGAGTTAAAAAGACTGTATAGCTTCTATTGCCGGAGTATTAATGAATTATATAAAAAACGATTTTTAGATCAGCAAGTTGTTTGTTATCCAAAGTTCTTATCTTTGAATTTAACCACAGAAGCTTTTAGTTGAAAAATCTTTATGAATTTAAAACGCAGGTTAGCCTTAGAAAACATTATCGTTTGAAAACTCATTGTTCCTACTCTAGCAGTTTAAATCGCGAAATTAACCCAAAAAAAAGTCAAAAGCTAAAAGTTTAAAAGTTTACCAATGGCCATATTACAAAATAAAACCCCAAATAAAATTCTTTCAAATAGTTATGGCATGATTTATTATTCTACGAGCATGTGGCCACCTCCAAGTCCCTCGCGACTCCAAATCGTCTACAGCTAGGGATTACCTGCACAGTTAAATAAAAGGGTGAGTTTACGAAAACTCAGTGTGTAATCCCTTTACTAGTCATACAAGATGCATGATGTATACAATGTGGTGCGGGGCTGAGCCCTATCTACATAGCAATGCGATCGGGCCAAAGCCCTATCTGATATGAGCGATGCTGGGCCAAAGCCCTATAAAGTAGTACATCACAAGTATGCAACCCATCCCAATCAATCCATCACATCTCTCGTACCAACCAACACACCATGTGGGGATTAAATCGACCCATCCAGCCAGCACACTTATATCGCAGCTTAGCTGTTAACAATAACGCAGTAGTGCTGCTCATAATAATAAACGTGGCATAGCCACTAATATCAGAATACGTGGCAAGGCCACTAGAATGGTAAAACTTGGCGAAGCCACTAGTATAGTACTTCCTCCAAGTCAAAATCCCAACCCTAATGCAGAATGTTATGTCATATTATTACGTGTAAGCAAGGTTTCACACTCAGATACAATCATGCATAAAACATACATCCACTATCAGCCTACCCCTAGGGTATAATGGTTATTTCCATCCCCTAAGGGTAAATCGGTAATTTTACCCCTCAGGAGTATTTTGGTCATTTTACAAATCTTGGGGTCTCTGTACAAATAACGACCCTGAAGTGATCTTTAGTCATCTCGAACGACTCAGATAGCTCATATGGCCTAAATGGTATAATGGGCTTAAAGCCCACTACTCGGCCCAAGTGGGCCCACATGCTTGTGTGGCCCAAACAGTCCAATTCCAGTCACGACCATGTGGTATCCATAGTCCATTTCATTACTTATTACTAACCGTAAACTTTGTCTATGTGGGGCCCATGAGCCCAGTAGGCCCGTGCGGCCCATCTCGACCCAACGAAGCCCATAATGACCCAGTCCATAAAAACGCATGTGGTGACCTTTATAGTCTATCACTCATGATATGTGGGTTCGGTTTACCCCTACGAGCGATCGCACGCTAGCGAGACCTCAAATGCCGAAGTTTCAGCTTTTCAGTTCTTTCGCTTTTACCGATTCACAACAGCTTTTGGTAGTAGTATAAGGTTGGGTGTATGATTAGTTCTCAATCGTTCCAGTTAATCCCCCCTTTTAGAACTCTTAATTCCCCCCAACAATACTTATTGTTTACCTTGATAGAACAAGTATAGTTCGAACCACCCTTAACCAGCAACATCCACCTACTGGCAACAATATGCACAGAAGTCCTATCCATTTAGCAGCCTTAAAAATAATATACCTAAACTAAGTGTACTTCTTACCAAAATGTAAACCAAAAGAGGAGGATAACAGTTTTCGGCCAACCCCAATACCTCCTATAATCGAAGCATGCGATGTTACGAACGTTCCCCTAACAATAATTGATACCAAGAAAGGATTAAAGTAGGAAACCGCTATAGAAAGAAGAAAGAGGAACGGCACCACTGTGAAAATACATATGACGACAGCATTAGCAAGGCTCCACAATTATTAAAAACTCAGCAACCAACAGGAAGTCACTTACCTTGATCGAAGTAGGGAAAGATTCAGCAGAGAAAGGGAGGTATTCGGCTAGCACCAAGATAAGCCCGAATGATATGAGGGGGAGAGGGACAAGTGGTATTCAGTCAAAGCTCCAAAGGAAGAAATGCAATAGAGAAAATGGGGAAGGGGTCAGAGAAGAAAGAAGTGAAGGAAGGGAGTTTTGGCACCGACTAGAGAGTGAACTAAAGGAGTGTATTCGGCACAGAGTGAAAACAAAAGGGAGAAATAGCAGGAAGGACTTTGGGCTTAATCTTGAAAGACACCAAAAGAAATCGACACAAGAGGGAAATAGTAACAAAAGAACAAAACGTAAAACCTGAAATAGAATAAGAACAATTCGGCACCTATACTCTTCCTAAATGCCGAAAACACACTCCCCAAAACCCCTTGGCCAAATTTGTACCCACAAGCACCCCCATTCGGCTCCAACTCCTTCCAATTCAAATTCCCTCATCCCTCAAACAACTCCAAGATTTTCTCCCCTTATCTCTCCTTGATTTCCTCCACAACAACCTCTGTGACCCATTCAAACTCCCCATCACCATAGTTCAACTCCAACACTAACTCTTGCCGCTCCAAGCAGCAAAATTATCATCCCTTGCCTGCCATGGAATTTGAACCCCAACCTCCACAGTTGCCAAATCACGCCACAAGCCACCAAGCCACAAGGCTTCATTGTGTCATCAAACACACAATTATTTATAAAACCTAAGTGCCAGCGTCCAGGTTCTTTTAAAAAGAAAACATAAGTTCTGCCAAAAGCTAGAGCTTGAACCCCGGACTCCCCAGACATCCCCAAACACACCCAATTCACTAAACCACAACACCAAACATGTAATTTTGCTCCAAACCAAGCAAACTTACAGACCCTACATTTTTGAGGCGTTACATTCACTTTCTCAAATGATCAATATGGTCATTTTCCAAACATTCATTATTTTCCTAGATTCATTAGTTTACCAATAATCAAAACTCAACCATTTGATATCCATAGTACCTATTTTCAACAAGCGTCACATTTTCATTGTAACATCTCGAAATAGGGCCTGAATTGAATAGTGGTTACGAAACCACAAATCTGAGATAGAAAAGTTTATTTCGATTAATTTTTATGATATACCGAGTGATTAGATGCATGTGTTAGAGTATTGATAAGAAATTTTATAGATTGCATGTTTAATTTGCCTATTAGGGCTTATTTGCAGAAGTTGCTGTAATAGCCCAATTTAGGGCCTCAACGGAACGATGGTTTTAGAACCACGAATTTGAAGTCAAAAAATTTATTCTAATTAAGTTTTAAGGTTTATTTATTGATTAAAATATTGTGTAAAAATATCGTTAAGTAATTTTACTGATAAAGTGCTTAATTGGACTTTTAGGACTAAATTGCAAAAGTTGCAAAATATGTGTTCTAATTCATAAGTACTTGATTGAAATGGGGGTTTAAAGAGGAGGTCCTTAAATTTTAATTATACCATTATATTTCGTTTGGACAAAAATGGGCATGAATAGGACAAAATTTTAAAGAAAGGCCTTTAAGGGCATTTTAGTCATTTGGTAATTAAAAGAAATAAAAAGGGAAAATAAAGCCAAAATAGACTCATCTTTTTCATGGAGGCCGAAATTATCATGGGGGAAGCCATGACTAGGGTTTTCAAGCTTTCCAAGCTCAATAGTAAGTCCGTTCTAGCCCCATTTTTCAAGTTCTTTACGTTTTTAGAATCCCGGTAACTTGATTAAGCTTATTCTAGCAATAATTTAAGCTAGGGTTCATATTTGGAAAAATACCCATAGGTTAAATGTGTTTATTTTGATGTTTTATATAGAGTATGAAGGCTGAAATTATGTTAAACAACTTTTGCTAAGCGGTTTTAAGCAAAAATAAGTAAAACGGCTTAATCAGTAAAAGTTGTTATTGTTCATAACTATGTGTTAGAGTGAGAATTTGATGTTGACATAGAAGGGAAAAATTATCATCATGTCATAAAACATAAGAATAAGGGATGAAGTTTAATTCCCGAGCCTAGGGGCAAAAGTGCAAATATGCAAAAATTTAGGGGCAAAATTGTAATTTTGCCAAAGTTTGAGTTAAGGACTGTTTTGAATAGTACATTAATTAAATAAGTAAAATATAATGTTTTAGATCCCGGAGAATGAGATTTGAACCTAGAATGGGAGAAAAATCGAAAATCGGGAAAGTTGGTAAAATGGCCGTTTTAGTATCGAGGTAAGTTCATATGTATAATAAGCATTAATTTATGCATGTTTCAATGTAAAATTGATATATTTACTATGATTGCCGAGGTGTTGAAAGTAAGTATAATTATGATGATTTAAATGTTCAATATTAATTCGACATGGAAATGAGAAAGTATGTAAGTTTGTATGTAAATAATACATTATCTTTATTATGTTTTTTATATTTCAGCATATTTTATGTATTGTAGCTGATTTTTGAATCATAATTGACTATTGGAAGTATGGAATCAAGTACTAGAAAGAGAGAGAAATCCCGGTTGAACCTTCGGAAAGATTGGATGATACAGATGGTATGTAGCTAGGTCACATGTATGGTGCTGAGTGCACATCATGTGTACAAGAGAGTTACGAGACATTATGATGTAGCTCGGTCGCATGGGTTATACTATGTGTACACCATGTAGACAAGAGAGCTACGGGATATATGCAGCTAGGTCGCATGCGTGGTTCCAAGTGAAGGACACCATGTAGACAAGAGAGCTACGGGATATATGTAGCTAGGTCGCATGCGTGGTTCCAGGTGAAGAACACCATGTGGACAAGAGAGCTACGAGATAAACTGGCTAGGTCACATGGGTGGTACTAAGTGTTCACCATGTGTACAACAGAGCCAAAATTATGTGTATAATCGAGCTAGGTCACATGAGTGGTGCTAAGTGAAGGCCACTATGTGTACAAGAGAGCTTCGATTTTAAAGGTGGGCTGTGTACGATACCATCGCGTATCTGTTATTATTCCGAAGCGTTCAACTGGGAAATTGATTAAATGAAATTGTGTATGACTTTGTGATGATAAGTGTAAGTATATACATGTGTAACTTATGAGCAATATGCTCGATATGTGATTGGATATTGGAAAGATTGTTATGGGTAAGTGATGAATACAATTGAAGTGTGAAAGATCAAAATTGACAATAAAACTGTTATGGATAGTTGCAGTGATGTGAATCTAAAATTTTACCAAAAATAGTAGAAATTGAATCAGAGACTGAATGAGATATAAAATTAAATCTTAATGAGTCTATTTTCATATAATAGAAACAGAGCAAGCAAAGGAATTCTATATTATGAGATATTTAAGTTTTTGAGAGACTGGTTCAGAATGACTACTGATCCCCTGTTCTGACTTGGAAAAATCATTAAAAATTGTACAAAAATAATTAGGGGATATAATTTATATGTTTGAAATCCTTAATGAATATAGTTTCAAATGAAATAAACGAGAATATCTTTTGAATTATGTATGAGGATAAAATTGATTTGTAGTGAAGAGTGGTCAGAACAGTTGAGCAGTGAAACAGGGGTAACTTCAATGAATAAACTGTACTAATTGGCTAGACCAAAAATTCTGAAAATTTTATGGTAAGAATATACGTGAATCTAGTTTCAAGAAAAATTAACGGTTTGTAATTTGTAGTTATTTAGCTCCATAAATAAATAATTTAGCTGCTGGTACTCTGATAGACAGCTTATTTTGAACCTGTTTATGATTGTAATAGTGAAAGTATGTGTGTGTTTGTGATGGTAATATTCCGGGAACATATTGTGACTTCATTTAAAGTATGATAATGTATTGTTTATTAATATTTACATACTTGCTTACTAAGCTATAATGCTTACTCCCTTCCTTTCCTTTTTCCTATAGTGTCTCAGATGTTAGCTCGAGTTGGAGGTCGCCGGAGGTTAAATCACACTATCAAACTATTGATCGATATATAAAGGTTTTAAAGTATTTTTAAGTCTTTGAAATGTATGGAGACTCGTTTAATTGTTACTAAGTTGCTAGGAATTGGCCTAAAATACTGACCTATGTTATTTGAAGGTCTCTATTGTATAAAGTCATTTAATGTAGATAGTCTTGATTATGTTATTAATTAAATGATGCAATCTATGAATGTGTATGCTTGCCTATGTGTGTGGTTGAATTAAAGCATGATATGGGCCTTGTAAGCTCTTTTTAAGGGACAACTTGAATGTGTTTGAAAAAGTTTTAAATTAGAGTGAAATTATGAATCGGTTTTTATACGATGATTAGTGATTAAGTCCGATAATGCCTCGTACCCTGTTCCGGCGTCGAACACGGGTAAGGGGTGTTACATTCATCATCAAACACATAACACAAGTTATATACATATATATACAACCAAATTAACCAAAATAAGCCAACTCTCATGGCTATATACAAAACCAAAACATTAACATTTACAATTCATTTCAAATGACTAAATTCATTACCAAACTGAATATCAAAAAGACCATAATCCTATACATGCCATATACCTAAAATACTTAAATTCAAAAGTACCAAGTGATAGTTGGATAGTGTGATGAAGTCTCTGATGATTCCCAAATCCGAGCTAGCTTTAATTTTACTATAAAACACAGGAAATAAACAAAGTAAGTTATAAAACTTAGTAAGTTCGTATGAAATAAACTCAATTAATCATAAATACATATTTTAACCAACTAAATATATCGTCATATAACTCATATTAGCTAACAAATCTTTCACATATTCAATCATAAGATTTGATGTAAAATTTATAGTTTTCTTTGATTCAAAGCTCATACTGTTTGTGTACATACCTGTAGTATCTCATATCAAACTTATACTCAACCATACCTCTGACATATACACCCGTTGAACCATTCAGAATTCTATCAAATAATCAAGAATCTCGCACCCTAAGTGCCACATATATATAGTCGAAGCTATCTCAATCTGATATCACATATAATGCTCACTCTCGAGCTATCAACGGGTCTACTCACACAAGCTAACAGTCATGACGAAGCTACACGGTGCTACTCACACAAGCTAACGAGTATTCGTAACACATGTCGGATAACTCAGCCACTGGTAGGACGTACAGACCAGCACCCAAATCACATAACCCCTAATGACATGTCATTTGTATCCTAATCTATTCCTAAGGTTCAACTGGGATTTCTCACTTGTTAAATCATCGTCGAAAATGTCCATAGATTCATACTCACAATTTATGCAATATCAAAGTATTTAAAATACAATTATAACAAAGCTTATTACATATGAACTTACCTCGAATGCAAAAACGGTGTAATAATTCGATTAATCTAAAACCTTGTTCTTTCTCTAATCTAAATCTGTATTTTTTCCTTTCTTGATCTAAATAATATCAAATTTAGCTTATTTAATTATCACACTATTCAATTTAGTCCAAAATACACATTTAGGAAAATTTACACTTTTGCCCCTAACATTTCAACATTTTTACAATTTAGTCCTTATTTCATAAAATCACAAATTCATGCAGGCCATGCTACCTGAATTTCAATAGCAGTCCATTTTTTTATTTATTTCACAATTTAACCACAAAATTTACACATTTCATAATTTAATCCTTAATTGGACATTTTACTAAAAATCACTTAACAAATGTTGTTTATCTAACAACAAGCATGCATTTTCTATCATCAAACATCAAAACACACCAACATTCATAAATGGAAAAACCCTAAACCTTTAACTATTTTGCAAATTAGTTCCTGGGCTAGCTAGACTAAACTGCAACGATCTCAAAAACATAGAAACCATTAAAAACGGGACAAAAATCATACCTAAATAAGCATGAGAAGCATGGTCGAATGTCAAGCCCTAAGAATGTCTATTCTTCATCCAAAATTCAGTAGAAGAAGATGAAAATGAGTGGGAATTTTGTTTTACTTTATTTTATTAACCTTATTTACTAAATACCAAAATTAACCTTATTACTAATTTAAAATTTCAATAATGCCAAGCCATTTGTATTGCCCCAAAATAGCTATTTCTGCTTCTGTGTAATTTTGACACAACTGTGTATCTGCTTCAGTGGTTAAGTGTTCTAAGTGTATGTGAGAGGTCTCAAGTTCAAGCCTTCCCTATGGTTTTTTTTGACTTAAGCCTAGTATTTTGCGCTATAGGCTTATATTAAGTTATTTGTAAAACCATATCAGAATGACCTACTGGTTCAAGTGGTAAGGGTGTTGGTATGTTGTTTGGAGGTTTTGTGTTTGAATCCCTACGCAAGAGTAGGGATTTATTTTTGCTCGGTTCAGGGACAAAGTTTTGGTGAAATTAGAATTCTGATAGTGGGTGGTTATAATAGGGTAGGTAGTGGAATTTGAGAAAATCTTTATTTTCCTAAAAATTCTCTGCAGAAAAAAAAACTGACGTTCTATTCTTTTTTTTCCTTGCCATTTTCCCTTTTTTTTCTTGCTGCCGATTTTATTTCTTTTGATCATCTACTTGTTATTAAGTTCTGTGAATCGTTACATCAGTGTTTTTGGGCATTATCGGTAAGTTTGATAAGTGTGATCTTTGTCTTGGCTAACGAATCATCAATTAATTGGGGTTCGTTTTATGTTTAGGAGAAGGTCAAAGGGCTGGAGGTTCCCAATCGGCAGTTTGATTGTGTGGAATCGTTGTTAGGAATTCTAAGGTAAGGCTTTTAGTTCTTTTACGGGTTGTCCATTACGGTATGGTTTGGTTTAATGTCGTTTCCAAGAAATTAATTGGGGGTTAATTGATCAATTTTAGGTTTCAGGAGGCTCGGGAGTGTCTTCGCTGTGAAACAGTACCAGGTGTGTACTCGAAATACAGAAAAGTGAGTTTTAGGCAAAAGCTGAAAACCTTTCTATCGACGCCACATGACTGTGTGAACAACGAAGGCCAGGCCATGCGCAAGACACGACCGTGTGATAGCCAAAATGTGGTCGTGTGAGCCACATGGGCTAGGCTAAATTGGACGTATGGGCTACACGAGCGTGCCACAGGGGCGTGTGATAACTGGGTTAGGCCGTGTGATCCACACTGGCTAGGCCAATCTGGGCGTGTAGGCCACACAGGCATATGGGCCCACACAGGCCAACCACAGAGCATGTAGGCCCAATTATCTGAATTCTTCCCTAGGGTTACACGGGTCGTCCCAAGCGACTGTGGGCCTACTGATTGATTTACTGATCTAATTGGGATACTGATGTATGCTTACTTCCCCTATTATCTGTATATTTGTTATTTATGTATGCTTATATGTAAGCATGTGAGCACGTTAGACTGTTTATCTGTATTTGCATATTTCTATATCTATTATTGGGGATAGGATAATGTATATTGGAGGAAGTGTTCTAAAAGGCGATTACGCCAATTATCTAGCAGCATAGCTGCATCATATCTGTTATGTACTGCATCGGTACAATATGGTGTGTATGGCTGGGTGGATGTTTTGAACCCCACATGGTGTGTAAGGATGGTCGGAGATTGTGTGTAGAGGATGGGGGTAAGATTCTGTTATCTAATTTCTGATTCTGATCTGTATATCTGTGTCTAAGATCGACTTAGGCCCGAATCTGCATCTGTATCTATAATGGGCTTAGGCCTGCTTTCATATATGATCGATTCTGATATTTTGTTTGTGTCAATGCTTAATTCTGTGGGGTTACACACTGAGTTTATGTAAACTCACTCCTCTCTGTTTATTTTGTACAGGTAATCCACAGTCTTAGGCAAATCGGTGCAGCGAAGCCTCTCGGTGACACATGTTCGAACTGGTTATGATTACGTTCTAATTTTTATGTTCCAGTTATTTTGGGTTATATTTTTGTAATACGAACTTTATAGACTATTTTATTTTTATTCGGGTTAGTCTACACTTTTATGATTTTAAAACTGCAAAACGTGATAACTCGAATTTTATCAAAAGCAAGGGTTTTCTAAAATCTTGAACAGTTTTCTAAAAACTACGTTCTATCTAAAGCTTCTGCTCTAAATGACTTTTAAGAAAATAAAGTAATGTTTTGATAATGAATATAGAAACTTAAGAGTTAAATAAATGTTTTGAAATCTATTAAGAATAAATGTGAGCTAATAAACTGAAATAGTTTAATTGCGACGACTTAGTTTTTAAAACCCTTTTCATGTGACATCACCAGATATGGCCATAACATCTAGGCTGGGTTTGGGGTGTTAGATTTAGTGGTATTAGAGCTAGGTTACAAAACTCGACTGTGGATTTGGGTTTGAAAATAGGTATAAAGAATTGGTTTTCAAATGGTTTAAAAATATTTTGATTAGTATGTGGTTCACCAAGTCTCCGGAGCCAATCCCGTAAGTATTTCTGATTATTGATAGGAAACTCTGAAAACATTACTGATAGCCACTCAAAAACACTATAGTTAGTACACTCTGAAACTGTAGTGAAATTGATTGAGAATAAAACTTTCGAACACAACTCTGAACTTCTGATACTTTCTGCATAAAATATTGAACTGATGCATAAAAATCTTAATGTAGATAAACCTAAATTAGACAATGAGTGCATAAGGTATCCGTGGGCGTGGCATTCGAGGCCGTGGTAGAGGCCATAGGGTGGCTCGAGCTGAGTCCTCATCTCTGGGTAGCATGCCAAATTTGGACGCGAGTGAGACACCAGTGTCACCTACTACTAAGACTAGGTCTCAGAGTCGTTTGGCTGGGGACGAGCACTGTCCCAAGCCATGCTGAGGATATTGGAGAGGGTCATTGGACCCAATTCTAGATCTGGGGGCCGAGGGTCGGTAACTGAGCGACTTTGGTCTAATGGAGCTGTGTTATTTAAAGGTGTCATAGGAGTCGCCCCTAATGTGGCTGAGTACTGGTTGGAGGCCACGAAGAGGATTATGGATGACCTAGACTATACCCCTGAGCAAAAACTAAAGGGTGCAGTCTCCTTGCTTCGTGACGAAGCATATCATTGGTGGTTAACGGTTAAGGAGGGCACTCAGCTAATCATCTGACCTGGGATTTCTTTAAGTCTACCTTCTAGAGCAAGTATGTGGGAGCGAGTTATGTGGATACTCGCAGGGGTGAATTTCTGAACCTCATGCAAGGTGATCAATCTGTGGCCGAGTATGAGGCCAAATTTCTGAGGTTGAGCCACTATGCGCGAGGTATGGTGGCATCAAAGTATGAGAGGTGTGCTCATTTCGAGGATGGTCTAAGAGATAATCTGAGAGTTTTCATTACTCCGCAGAGGGAGCATGAGTTCACAATTCTGGTAAAGAAGGCAAAGATTGCTGAGGATGTTAAGCGCGCGGAGCGCTAAAATAGAGGCCATGAGAGAGGTAAGAACAAGAGGGATTTAGAGCCCTCGAGTTTTGTACAGAGGCCTAAGAAAAAGGCCAAATCTGATGGGGCAGCTAGAATGGGAGCCACTATTTCTTCTGTTGTTTCTACTGGGTTGCAACCATGTAGTGATTGTGGTAGACATCATTCGAGCGAGTGTTGGAGGAGGATTGGGGCCTATCTGATATGTGGGTCTTTAGAGCACCGTATTCGAGAGTGTCTATTTAGAGCTGATCTGGTGCAGGGTCTGACATAAGCTCTCGCGCAGCCATAGAGAGTAGTTTAGTAGCCACCTAGGGGGCCGTGGTCAGCCAGGGGTAGTAATGGTATAGGTTGAAGGCAGAGAGCACTAGGTAGAGGTGCTGGTCAGACCGAGGTAAGGCAGCATGCTTTAGTTTTTGATGCATGTCACCGTGAGGACAGAGATGCTTCTGATGTCATCACCGGTACATTTTTTATTTTTGATGTACCTTACCTTGCTTTGATAGACATAGGGTCCACTCACTCATACATAGCTAGTAATGTATCTGAGACTTTGGGGATTACTGTGGAGAGTACTACGAGTGAGGTCACTGTAGTGAGTCCATTGGGACAGTCTGTTCGGGTTAGTAAACTTTATAGGTATGTACCCTTAGTGGTGCAAGAAACTGTATTTCTTGCGAATCTGATGGAGCTTCCGGTTAAGGAGTTCAATATAATTCTAGAAATACACTGGTTGGTCAAGCACCGGGTTATCCTAGATTGTGCGACTAAAATGGTCATTCTGAGAACTGAGATGGATGATGAGGTGGTTGTGATTGGAGAGCGTTGGGATTATTTGTCTAATGTGATCTCAGCGCCTGTGGCTGAAAAAATGGTTCAGAAAGGATGAGAGGCATACTTGGCCTACGTCAGTATTTCTGCTTCTAGGGACTCTTTTATTGGGGATATCAAAATTATAAGAATTTTTTAGATGTTTTTCCTAAGGAGTTACTGGATTGCCTCCGAACTGAGAGGTTGAATTTGGGATTGAGTTTTTTCCGGGTATGGCTCCAGTTTTTAGGAGTTTACTGAGCTTAAGGCTCAACTGCAAAAGTTGTTTTGGATCGTGGTTTCATCTGTCCTAGTATGTCTCCGTGGGAAGCACCGGTTCTATTTGTTAAGAAGAAGGATAGGACTATGAGGATGTGTATTGATTATCGGCAGATTAATAAGTTGACTGTTAAGAATAAGTATCTGCTTTCGAGGATTGACGACTTATTTGATTAGTTTAGAGGGGCTTCGGTATTTTCTAAGATCGATCTCCATTTAGGGTATCATCAATTGAGGGTGAAAGAGGTGGATGTACATAAGACAGCATTTAGGACTCGTTACGGACATTACGAATTCCTAGTTATGCCTTTCGAGTTGACGAATGCTCTGACCGCATTCATGGATTTTATGAATCGGGTATTTCAGCCCTATCTGGATTAGTTCATCATAGTTTTCATCGACGACATCTTGGTATACTCTAAGACTGAGAATGAGCATGATGAGCATCTTAGAGTAGTGCTTCAAATTTTGCGTGAGAAGTAATTATCTGCTAAATTCAGCAAATGTGAATTCTGGTTGCGTGAAGTAACTTTTCTGGGGCATGTGTTTTCTGCTGAGGGGATTCGAGTTGATCCTCGAAAGATTGAGGCTGTGCTGGATTGGAAATAGCCTAAGAATGTATCTGAGATTCGTAGCTTTCTGGGTTTGGCGGTTATTATCGTAAGTTTGTTGAGAGATTCTCTCTGATTGCAGCTCCCTTGACTAAGCTTCTGTAAAAGGGTGTCCCTTTTGTCTAGACTAATTCATAGCAAGAGAGCTTTGAGAAGCTTAAGTCTATTCTGACTCAGGCTCCTTTTCTGATACAGCCTGAATCTGGAAAGGAGTTTGTAGTGTACAGAGATGCTTCACTTGTTGGGTTGGGTTGTGTTCTGATGCAGGAGGGTAAGGTTGTGGCATATGCATCCCATCAGCTTAAGACACACGAGGAGAACTATCCAATGCATGATTTTGAGTTGGCAGTAGTTGTTTTTGCTTTAAAAATCTCGAGGCACTATCTATATGGTGAGAGGTGTATTATTTACACTGATTATAAGAGCCTCAAGTACCTCTTAACTTAGAAGGAGTTGAATCTTAGACAGCGTCATTGGATTGAGCTGCTCAAGGATTATGACTGTACCATCGAATATCATCCTGGTAAGGGCAATGTGGTGGCCGACGCTCTAAGCCGAAGAGTGATGTCTTAATTGAGGGTGATGTTTGCTCGCCTTAGTCTGTTTGATGATAGGAGTCTATTGGCCAAGTTGGAAGTTAACCTGACTTGGATTGACCAGATTCAAGATAAACAGTTGGGGGATGACTCATTGGGTTTACGGTTCCATCAGGTCGAGAGTGGCAGCACTTTAAATTTTGGACTGAATGATGATGGGGTACTCTATTTTCGTGGTCGGATTTGTGTACCGAATGATAGGGATCTGAGGCATTCTATTGTGAGGGAGGCACATAATAGCCCTTATCCTATGCATCCCGGCGGTAATAAGATGTATCACAATCTCCGTCAGCTATACTGGTGGCCAGGATTGAAGCGTAAGGTTACTGACTTTGTTGCTCGATGTTTGATGTGTCAGCAGGTTAAGGCTGAGCATCAATTACCATCAGGTTTGCTACAGCTAGTTAAGATTCCCTTATGGAAATGGGAACGGGTGACTATGGACTTCGTTAGTGGGTTGCCTTTGACACCCACTAAGAAGGATTCTATGTAGGTCATCGTGGATCGTTTGACCAAATCTGCACACTTCATTCTGGTTCGAACTGACTATTCACTACAGAAGCTACCAAAGTTGTACATCCCTAAGATAGTAAGATTGCATAGGGTACCTGTCTCGATCATTTCTGATAGAGATCATCGTTTCACTTATTGGTTCTAGAAGAAATTACATGAGGCTCTGGGTTCAAGGTTGGACTTCAGTACTACGTTCTATCCTCAGACCGATGGTCAATCTGAGAGGGTGATTCAAATAGTGGAGGATATGCTTCAGAGTTCGTGATTGATTTTCAAGGGAGTTGGGAGGATTATCTGTCGCTAGTTGAGTTCGCTTACAACAATAGTTTCAAAGCTACTCTATTGTATTGGACTGAGTTGGGCGAACATCGATTTTTGGGTCCTGAGTTGGTTTCTATGACTGAGGCTAAGGTTCGGTTAATTCGGGATCGTCTGAAAGCGGCTTTTGACAGGAAGAAATTGTATGCATATCTAAAGAGGCGTGAGATTGAGTATTCTGTGGGAGACTGTATTTCTTAGGGTTTCTCCATGGAAGAAGATTTTGAGGTTCAGTTGCAAGGGCAAGCTAAGCCCCAAATTTATTGGATCGTACCAAATTCTAACACGTGTGGGACCAGTTGCCTTTTAGTAGGAGTAACCCTATAACACCCCTTACCTATAATGACCTAAATTCAAGGTTATCGGAATAGTGGTTTCATAACCACAAATCTGATTTAAAAAGAAATTTATTTTAATATTTTTGCATGAATATTTATATGATAGGAAAATCGTATTAAAATATCGATAGAAAAATTTTACCGATTTAGTGGTTAGTTAAAAAAATGAATTATTAAAGGAATTGGGTAAAAACAATGTATCGAGACCTTGATCTCGTAAAACTGAGTAGGAAATAATTTTTATAAATATTTATAAAATGTTAGTAATGTGGTATTAAAATTTCGTTAGAAAATTTTAACGTTTGGGTAGATAAATTAAATAAAAAGGACTAAATTGAAAAAGGTGTAAAAGTTACTAGAAAGATTAAATATCTCAATTGTCAAATGAGGAGGGACCTAAAGAGCAAATAATCCTAAAGGAGATATTTTGGGCAGCATAAGCTGAGAAAAATCAGGAGAATTACTGAAATAAAGGCAAAATGGGAAAATAACAAAATTTACTAAATAAAAGTAGGACTAATTTGGAATATCTAGAAATCTCTTCATTTTTCTTCATTCTCATCAGCCAAAAACGCCATAGGAGGATTTTCTAAGCTAGTATTTCATAATTTTTGCACTAAGTGAGTTGATCATTGCCTATTTCTTATAATTTTTGTGTTTCTAAGATTTTTACAACTAGGTCCTACTATTAAACTCATTAATTTTTGATTTCACGGATGAAATTGAAAGTCGCCATGGTTGAGTGCTGTAAGTTTATGATGAAATAGAATGAAATTGAAGCTTTAATTTATTTAAAAGATGATTTTATTAGGTAATTTCAATAGAAATTGATTTTTAGGACCTAATTGTGAAAATGTTTGGAATTAAAGTCTATTGCTGAAATTCTGATTCCTAAAAGTTATAAAGTAGTTTAAAGTTATAGAATAAAGTGTTAATTGAGAAAAATAAGCTTAACTGAGAGGCTAATTGAGTAGGGACGAAATTATTATTTATTAAAAGCTTAGGGGAAAATGGTAATAAACAGCTTGCACTAAAACAGTTTTAGGATGTGCAGATAGACTAACTTTGAAAAATCACCATAAATTGTAGAAATGGAATTAGAAGATGAAAGAATATGAAATTAAATCTTATTGAGTTTAGTTTCTCATAGAAGAAACGGTGTAAGCAATGGATTTGTAAATCAATGAGATATAATGAATTTTGTGAGACAAGATCAGAATGAATTCGGGTTCCCCTGTTCTGAATTTGGAAAATAATAAAAAATTGAATAAAAATAACTAGGGTCTTAAATTTATATTTTAAAAATCCCGAATGAGTCTATTTTCAAGAGAAACAAATTGGAACATCATCCGAATCCTGTATGAAGAGATAATTAACTTTTAGTGAAGAAGGGTCAGAACTGTAAGACAGCAGAATAAGGGTGACTTTAAAGAATAAACTGTACTTATTGGCTAAACAAAAAATTATAAAAATTTTATGGTAAGAAGATATGTGAGTCTAGTTTCAGGTAAGATTAGCGGATCCTAATTTGGAGTTCTGTATCTCAAGATAAAAATAATTTAGTGACTATGAATTAAGTAGACAGCTTTGAATGAACTATAAATAATAATGAAATTATAGAGAATGTTGCATATGAACATGAAATGTATTAAATTGATAATTAAATTTATTTATTTAGATCCAGAAGATTCAAATATGAAGCTAGATCGAGGAAAAGAAAAAGTTCGGGATTAGTAAATTTTTGTATACGAACAAGTATCGAGGTAAGTTCGTGTAACTTGAATTATATTCTTAAATGCTTGAAATGTATGAGTATGTTATTGATGTGAATAATTTGAATGTTCATTGTATGAAAATTGATGAAACATTGATATATTTGATAAAAAGGGGAAGAAATCCCAGTTGAATGAAAGAAAAATTCAATGGATCTCTAAAAAGGAATTGATGGTAAAAAGGATCTAGCCCAGACGGGTGATCCTATCTTGATATAGCCCTCTCGAAGAATATGTGGAAAATTGATTTAGCCCGGACGGGTAATCCAAATTAGGGTCTAAATTTAGCCTGGACCGGTAATCTCGACAATACTCTATGAGTTTATATTATAGGGGATTTAGCTTAGACTAGAAATCCCATTGTAAGGATAAGGTTCGCAGGAGTTTGCCCTTTGAAATGGAAATGTGCACACATAAATATGAATTGACGGATCTGGAAATTGTACACTGAAAGTGTACCTTTAAAAATCCATCGAAAATTCTAAGAAATTCAACGGGATAAATATGGAAAAATAATAAGGGAATGAAAATCATGGTATTGATGAGTTCATCAATCATGGTATATATATTATTGACACATGGAAATTATTGAACTAACTTGAATGTTGAGTTTGTGCATGTTAGGGTAATAATTCATTGAATGGACATATGAATGTTTATTGCATTGTATTGAAAATATTAGGTAAGTATAATTCTTGTTACATGGGCTTACTAATCACAAAGTGCTTACCCTGTTTCCTTTTCCCCTGTTTTGTAGTGTTAAGAGCTCGGAGGTCAGATTCGGTCGGAGACACATCACACTATCAACCTCAAGATTTCGGTATATAAAGAAACTTTATTTTGGAAATCAATGGCATGTATAAGTTAATAAAGTAAATGTTAATATGAAATGAATGTAAGGTCAGCCATTGGTATGCCTAACAAATCTTGGTTTTGGTATGTGATGAGGTATCTTATAAATATGCATGAATCTATCTTGAAAATATGTTGAATTGGATTGGTTGGTGTGGATTGATCTCAGTTTAAAATTTGCAGGGAAGGTTAGATATCTATAAAGGGGCTATATTGAGTAAAAAAATTAATTCGTAAACTCTGATAATGCCTCATACCCTATTCCGACAATGAATATGGATAGGGGGTATTACATTTGTTGGTATCAGAGCTATAGTTTAGCAGTTCTAGGATCGACGTAGCTAATACAGATTAGCTATACATGTCATTTAAGTTATTATTGATAGTGTGATATCTCCTGACCATTTAAAATGTGTTTTTCTTATAATAATGTCATCCGACCGAGCTCAATCCGAGGAAGCTGGGAGTTATGCTCCGGCTTCAGTACAAAGAGAAGAAACTAGCATTAGAAGGCCCGAGACAGGGGGTCGAGGGGAGGAGGCAAAAATAGCCTTCTTTCAAATGATGAATGAATGGTTTAGTCAATACTTAAGAACTAACCCTGTAGTGCAGCAAGTTTAAGCTCCCCTTCCTGCTCCTCCATCGGTTCCCGAGATCCCACAGGGTATAGGTACTGAATCTGTCAGAAAAGGGAAAGCTCCAATAGATAAAATTCAAAAATATGGGGCTAAAGAATTTTGAGTAGCAGTTGATGATGATTCCGAAAGGGCTGAATTCTGGTTAGAGAATACTACTCAGGTTTTGGAGGAATTATCTTACACACCAGAAGAATGTCTAAAATGTGTCGTCTCACTACTAAAAGACACAACTTATCATTGGTGGAATACTAAAGCTTCAGTTGTTCCAAAAGAAGAAATTACATGGGAGTTCTTTCAAAACGAATTTAAAAAGAAATATATTAGCCAGATGTTCCTTGATCATAAAAGAAAAGAATTTCTTGAGCTGAAACAAGGAAATAGATCCGTATTTGAGTATTAAAGAGAATTTGTTCGGTTAAGTAAATATGCTCGAGAATGGGTACAGTCAGAAGCTGAAATGTGCAAACGATTCGAAAAAGGGTTGAATGAAGACATTAAGCTACTGATCAGAATTCTTGAAATTTGAAAGTTTGCTACATTGGCAGAGAGAGCTTATAAAGCAGAAGAATTGAGCAAAGAGGAGAAACAGGCTAAGAGGGAAGCTCGAATTTTTAGTAAAAGACCAATAGGAAAATCCCAGTTTTCTACTCCAAAGAAATTGAATAAGTACCAGGATCGTTTTACCTCAGCTACTGGGTATTCGAGTAGAGAGCGAGGTTCTCAACGCACTAATCCAAGAACTTCCACTCCATCAGTGACCAGTGTTGGCAGTGTTGGTACCCCTAAGTCGAGATGCTAGTACTGTAATAAAGCTCATTTTGGTGAATGCCGATTAAAGAGCGGGGCTTATTACTGATGTGGTTCTTTTGACCATTTCCTCAGAGATTGTCTAGAAAGGGGTGAAAAAGAAGCTGAACAGATATCGAAGCCGAGTAATCCAATATCGAGGGGTAAACCACCTCGATCATTCGGTAATGTTAGTGGTTGCCGAGGAGATACAAAAGATACTACAAGCAGGCCTGAGGCACGAGCACCTGCTAGGACATATGCCATTCGCGCCAGAGAAGATGCCTCAGCACCCGATGTTATTACTGGTACATTTTTTTTACTTGACACTGATATTACTGCATTAATTGATCCCGATTCTATGCATTCATATATATGTATAAAGCTTGCATGTGTTAAAGATTTATCTATTGAACCTATTGAATTTGTGGTTAAAGTCTCAAACCCCCTGGGCCAATCTGTTTTGGTGGATAAAATTTGTAAAAATTGTCCACTGATGGTAAGAGGTTATTATTTCCTAGTTGATTTGATGTTACTGCCATTTGATGAATTTGATCTGATATTGGGCATGGATTCGTTAACCCAGCATGATGCAGTAGTAAATAGTAGACAGAAATATATTGTGCTAAAATGTTAGAATGGTGAGTTGCTCCGGGTTAAATCTGATCAAACAAAGGGGTTATTTGATGTGATTTCAGTAATGGTAGCACAGAGGTATGTCAAAAAAAGGTATGATGCTTACTTGGCTTATGTAGTCGACACCAAGGTATCTGAGTCAAAGATACAGGCAGTGCCAGTGGTATGCAAATTTTTCGATGTGTTTCCAGAGGAATTACCAGGGTTGCCACTAGAAAGAGAAGTGGAATTTTCTATAGATTTGATTCCAAGAACTACTTCAATTTCCATGGCTCCGTACTGGATGGCTCCTACAGAATTAAAGAAGTTAAAGATGCAGTTGTAAGAACTTGTTGACAGGGGTTTTGTCCGACCGAGTCATTCACCTTGCGGTGCTCCGATTCTGTTTATGAAAAAGAAGGATAGGTCTTTAAGACTGTGTATCAACCACCGGCAGCTTAATAAAGCAACCATAAAGAATAAGTACCCATTACCCTGGATTGATGATTTATTTGATCAGCTGAAAGGGGCTACAGTGTTTTCAAAGATTGATCTTCGATCAGGTTATTATCAGTTACGGGTAAAGGAGTCAGATGTGCCAAAAACAGCTTTCAGAACCAGGTACGGGCATTATGAGTTTCTGGTTATGCCGTTTGGGTTAACTAATGCACTCGCAGTATTCATGGATTTGATGAATCGGATACTCAGACCGTACTTAGACAGATTTGTGGTAGTATTCATTGATGATATTTTGGTTTATTCTCGGGTTGAAGAAGAACACGCAGAACATTTGAGAATTGTGTTGCAAATTTTACGAGAGAAGCAGTTATATGCTAAATTCAGTAAATGTGAATTTTAGCTTCGAGAAGTGGGTTTTCTTGGACATATTGTATCCGCCGAAGGCATTAGGCTAGATCCAAGTAAAATCTCAGCTATTTTCAATTGGAGTCCACCAAAAAATGTATCTGAAATTAGAAGTTTCTTGGGTTTAACTGGTTATTATCGGAGATTTGTACAGGGATTCTCTATGATAGCTTCTCTAATTACTCGATTATTGCAAAAAGATGTAAAGTTCGAGTGGACTGATGAATGTTAACAGAGTTTCAACCGATTGAAAGATCTACTAACGGAAGCACCTGTACTAGTGCAGCCTGAACCGGGTAAGGAATTTGTTATTTACAGTGATGCCTCATTAAATGGTTTAGGTTGTGTCTTGATGCAAGACGGTAAAGTAATAGCCTATGCTTCAAGACAACTTAAACCACATGAAAGAAATTACCCAGTACATGATCTTGAATTTGTTGCTATTGTATTTGCGCTGAAGATATGGCGGCATTACTTGTACGGTGAGAAATGTCATATTTATACTGATCATAAAAGCTTGAAATATTTGATGACATAGAAAGATTTGAATTTAAGACAGCGCAAGTAGCTTGAACTGATAAAGGACTATGATTTTCTTATTGATTACCATCGGGGTAAGGCTAATGTTGTAGCTGATGCTTTGAGCTGGAAATCTCTGTCTGCTTTACAAGCTATGAATACTCGGTTGTCACTTATTGATGATGGTTCAATCCTAGCTGAATTGAGAGCTAAACCGACATTTCTACAACAAATATATGAAGCTCAGAAGAATGATGAGAAGTTACAGGTTAAACGGGCACAGTGTGAGTCAGGTACTGATTTTGAATTTCAGGTTGGGATTGATGGTTGTATGTTATTCAGAGGTAGGGTATGTGTACCTCAGAATTCAGAGCTTATACAAAAGATTCTACATGAGGCTCACAGCGGTACTATGTCTGTACATCTGGGGAGTAATAAAATGTAAAATGATCTGAAGAAGATGTACTGGTGGTCAGGAATGAAACGTGATATCTCTAAGTTTGTATCAAGGTGTTTAATATGTCAGCAACTTAAAGTTGAACATTAGTTACGTTCGGGGTTACTTCAACCAATTACTATACCGAAATGAAAATGGGAAAGAATTATTATGGATTTTATATCGGGGTTACCGTTGTCTCTGAGGAAAAAAGATGCTATTTGGGTGATTATTGACCGATTGACAAAGTCAACGCACTTTATTCTAGTACGTATAAATTATTCTTTAGATAAACTGGCTAAACTGTACATATCTGAGATTTTCAGGCTACATGGAGTGCCTGTCTCCGTTATATCGAATAGAAATCCCCGATTTACATCTCGTTTTTGGGACAAATTGCAAGAAGCCTTGGGTACTTAGTTGTATTTCAGCACTACATTTCATCCTCAAACAGATGGTCAATCTAAGCGTGTAATTCAAGTATTGGAAGATATGCTCTGATATTGTATACTAGAGTTTGAAGGTAATTGGGAGAGGTATCTACCTTTGATTGAAATTTCTTACAATAACAGTTATCAGTCCAGTATTAAAATGGCTCCGTATGAAGTTTTGTATGGTAGAAAATGTAGAACACCGTTATATTGGACAGAGCTTAGTGAAAAGAAGATACATGGGGTTGATTTGATCCGAGAAACAAAAGAAAAAGTAAAGGTTATTCGGGATAGTTTAAAAGCAGCTTCCAATCGTCAAAAATCATATGCCGATCTTAAATGAAAAGAGATTAAATTTCAGGTCGGT
This sequence comes from Gossypium longicalyx, assembly GCA_025698465.1. Taxonomy (NCBI): domain Eukaryota; kingdom Viridiplantae; phylum Streptophyta; class Magnoliopsida; order Malvales; family Malvaceae; genus Gossypium; species Gossypium longicalyx. The sequence goes on along the minus strand of CM046996.1, from coordinate 42,449,140 downwards.
GACAAGGTATTCCTGAAAGTGTCTCCTTGGAAGAAAGTTCTCTGATTCGGTCGAAAGGGTAAATTGAGTCCAAGATTTGTCGGGCCATATGAGATCATAGAAAGAATTGGACCGGTCGCTTATCGAATGGTATTACCACCAGAACTTGATAGAATCCATAATTTTTTTCATGTTTCTATGCTACGAATATATCGGTCAGATCCTTCACATGTTATTTCTCTGACAGAAGTGGAGAATCAACCGGATATGACTTACAGTGAAGAACCGGTCAAGATTTTGGCTCGGGAAACAAAGGAGCTTAGAAATAAAAAATAAATTTGGTGAAAGTATTGTGGCAAAAGCACATGATTGAGGAAGCGACATGGGAACCGGAGAAGACAATGAAGAAACAATATCCAAACCTCGTTATTGGTAAGATTTTCGAAGACGAAAATTCTTAAAGGGGGGAGAGTTGTAATGGCCTAAATTCAAGGTTATTGAAACAGTGGTTTCGTAACCACAAATCCGATTTAAAAAGAAATTTATTTTAATATTTTTGCATGAATATTTATATGATAGGAAAATCGTATTAAAATATCGATAGAAAAATTTTACCGATTTAGTGGTTAGTTAAAAAAATGAATTATTGAAGGAATTGAGTAAAAACAAGGTATCGAGACCTTGATCACGTAAAACTGAGTAGGAAATATTTTTATAAATATTTATCAAATGTTAGTAATGTGGTTTTAAAATTTCGTTAGAAAATTTTAACGTTTGGGTAGGTAATTAAATAAAAAGGACTAAACTGAAAATGGTGTAAAAGTTACTAGAAGGATTAAATGGTTCAATTGTCAAATGAGGAGGGACCTAAAGAGAAAATAAGCTTAAAGAAGATATTTTGGGCAGCATAAGCTGAGAAAAATTAGGAGAATTATTAAAATAAGGGCAAAATGGAAAAATAACAAAATTTACTAAATAAAAGTAGGACTAATTTGGAATATCTAGAAATCTCTTCATTTTTCTTCATTCTCATCAGCCAAAAACGCCATAGGAGGATTTTCTAAGCTAGTATTTCATAATTTTTGCACCAAGTGAGTTAATCATTGCCTATTTCTTATAATTTTTGTGTTTCTAAGATTTTTACAACTCGGTCCTACTATTAAACTCATTAATTTTTGATTTCATGGATGAAATTGAAAGTCGCCATGGTTGAATGCTGTAATTTTATGATAAAGTAGAATGAAATTGAAGCTTTAATTTATTTAAGAGATGATTTTATTAGGTAATTTCAATAGAAATTGATTTTTAGGACCTAATTGTGAAAATGTTTGGAATTAAAGTTTATTGCTGAAATTCTGATTCCTAAAAGTTATAAAGTAGTTTAAAGTTATAGAATAAAGTGTTAATTAAGAAAAATAAGCTTAACTGAGAGGTTAATTGAGTAGGGACGAAATTATTATCTATTAAAAGCTTAGGGGAAAATGGTAATAAACAGCTTGCACTAAAACAGTTTTGGACAGCAGCAGTAGACTAACTTTGAAAAATCACCATAAATTGTAGAAATGGAATTAGAAGATGAAAGAATATGAAATTAAATCTTATTAAGTGTAGTTTCTCATAGAAGAAACGGTGTAAGCAATGGATTTGTAAATCATGAGATATAATGAATTTTGTGAGACAAGATCAGAATGAATTCGGGTTCCCCTGTTCTGAATTTGGAAAATAATAAAAAATTGAATAAAAATAATTAGGGTCTTAAATTTATATTTTTAAAATCCTGAATGAGTCTATTTTCAAGAGAAACAAATTGGAACATCTTCAAGAGAAACAAATTGGAACATCATCTGAATCCTGTATGAAGAGATAATTAACTTTTAGTGAAGAAGGGTCAGAACTGTCAGACAGCAGAATAGGGGTGACTTTAAAGAATAAACTGTACTTATTGTCTAAACAAAAAATTCTAAAAATTTTATGGTAAGAAGATATGTGAGTCTAGTTTTAGGTAAGATTAGCAGATCCTAATTTTGAGTTCTGTAGCTCAAGATAAAAATAATTTAGTGACTTTGACTCAAGTAGACAACTTTGAATGAACTGTAAATAATAATGAAATTATAGAGAATGTTGCATATGAACATGAAATGTATTAAATAGATAATTAAATTTATTTATTTAGATCCAGAAGATTCAAATACAAAGCTAGATCGAGGAAATGAAAAAGTTCGGGATTAGTAGATTTTTGTATACGAACAAGTATCGAGGTAAGTTCGTGTAACTTGAATTATATTCTTAAATGCTTGAAATGTATGAGTATGTTATTGAAGTGAATAATTTGAATGTTCATTGTATGAAAATTGATGAAACATTGATATATTTGATAATAAGGGGAAGAAATCCCGGTTGAATGAAAGGAAAATTCAATGGATCTCTAAAAAGGAATTGACGGTAAAAAGGATCTAGCCCAGACAAGTGATCTTATCTTGATATAGCCCTCCCGAAGAATATGTGGAAAATAGATTTAGCCCAGATGGGTTATCCGAATTAGGGTTTGAATTTAGCCTGGACTGGTTATTCAGATCCAAGCTCATTAGAGTAATTGTCGTTGCAGGGGATTTAGCCTAAACTGGTAATCTTAACAATACTCTATGAGTTTATATTACAGGGGATTTAGCCTGAACTGGTAACCCCGCTGTAAGGATGAGGTTTGCTGGAGTGTGCTCTTTGAAATGGAAATGTGCGCACATGAATATGAATTGACGGACCCGAAAATTATACACTAAAAGTGTACCTCTGAAAATCCATCCAAAATTCCTAGAAATTCAACGAGATAAATATGAAAAATTAATAAGGGAATGGAAATCATGGTATTGATCAGTTCATCAATCATGGTATATATATTATTGATATATGGAAATTATTGACTAACTTGAATGTTGAGTTTGTGCGTGTTAGGGTAATAATGCATTGAATGGACATATGAATATTTATTGCATTGTATTGAAAATATTAGGTAAGTATAATTCTTGTTACATGGGCTTACTAAGCACAAAGTGCTTACCCTGTTTCCTTTTCCCCTATTTTGTGGTGTTAAGAGCTCGGAGGTTGGATTCGGTCGGAGACACATCACACTATCAACCTCAAGATTTCGGTATATAAAGAAACTTTATTTTGGAAATCAATGGCATGTATAAGCTAATAAAGTAAATGTTAATATGAAATGAATGTAGATCGGCCATCGGTATGGCTAACGAATCTTGGTTTTGGTATGTGATGAGGTTATCTTATAAATATGCATGAATCTATCTTGAAAATATGTTGAATTGGATTGGTTGATGTGAATTGGTCTCGATTTAAAATTTGCAAGGAAGGTTAGATATCTATAAAGGGGCTATATTGAGTAAAAAAAATTAATTCGTAAACTCCGATAATGCCTCGTACCCTATTCCGGCAACGAATACGGGTAGGGGGTATTACATTACCCATATCTGACGTCGGGACAAGGTATGAGGCTGTAACGCCCCAAAAATCCTGGAATCCCAAACTTTCTTTTCTTTATTTTCAGTTTGATAAAATGAGCGCTAGATATTCCTAGTCAAGTGTATTTAGGTGATAATAGGCCTTGGTTAAGTTTTGAGTGCGAACTTAGAAGTGAAGGAAATTATAGGTTAATAGTTAAAATAAATTTGATGGCAAGTAGGTTGGTTTTTAAATAAATGAAGAAGGAATTGGACACAGAAAGCTTTGTGGTGGAGTGGCAAGTAGCGCCGCTTGTGAGGCTTAGGCATGGCAAAGAGGTCTGGGGTTCGAACCCCTTCTTGCTCAAAAGGAGGATTTATTTTTTCTTAACAGACGGCCAATAGTGGTGCTGGATATAAACTCTGTAGGGGGTGATAAGAGGAGAAGCTTAAGGAATGGATTTAAAGCATGATCAGGGATAAAAATTAGGAGATGAGGAGTGTAGAGAGGTGGAGCCGAATTGGAAAGTTGGAGATAGGAAATCCGGCTATTATATATGTAGGTGCCAAAATTGCTTCTCTCCCTTTAGTCGAATTCTTCATTCTTATTGCCGAAACACTTTGTTTACTCCAAGTGCTCAGAAGCTGAATTCCTTGCTCTTTGATTGCCTTTCTCTTCTCAATTCTCTTTTATTCACCTTTAGTTTAGCCGTTTCCTTCTTCTCTTCTTCTTGATTTTACCGAATAAACATTTTTCACCATACAAATCTCAAAAGTCGAATACCCTCTGTACTGCCACTACTCTCTCTCTTTCGGCCGAATCTAGTATAAGTTCTTTGCTCCTTCAGTCGGTTTTGCTAGTATCGATTACTCTTGTCCTTCACTCTTTCTAAATCGATTTTGGTAGGAGTGCAGTATCGAATCTCAGTCTTTTGGGATCCTTGCCGATTTGCTCCTTAGGTGTTGGGACTTTGGTAAGTGTTCTTCACTTTGGTAAGGATTGGCCGAATGGGCTTTAGTAGGAAAGGGTGACTTCTGTCTGATACAAGTCACCCATTATATATCTTAACAATAAAGGTTAATGCAGATCTAGGAAGTACTTGTGATTAGTGATCAAGGAAAAGCTATTAAGGCTTGGCGTTTCAGGTAAGGTTAAGGTGAGATTTCGGCTTTTGGTAAGAGTATTCGATATGTATGTGGGATTAATCATTAAGTGACATTGATTGTAGGTTCGTGGCTAGGAAGATCACAGCACGCTTAATTACCAGGTGTGTACATACACTGCACACACACAATAGATCGACAAATCCCGAAAAGCCGAAATGCCGAAAAGCCAAAATGCCGAAAAGCTGAAAGTTTGGCTACAACAAACTTGCGAGTGCACGAACACTCGTGAGGGGGAAACTGATAGGTTATCTGAGACCCCATGGGTGATTCCATGGACTTGGACTGTGTTTTGGCCAACCAGGCCAGAATGGGCTAAATGGGCCGATGGGCTATAGGGCCCATAATAGGAAAAATTGGCAATTTGATACTAAGTGATGGAAAATCGTATGAAAGCATGATATGAATATGATTTGGGCCTAATGGGCCATATGAAAGTGATTGGGCCTAATGGGCCATATGCATGTATATAGACTTGTCTGGGCTTTGTAAGGGGTTTTGGGCTTAGTATCTAATAACTTCTTAAACAGACATAATACTTAATTAATTAATAAATTGTGACCGTGGATAAGTCATAAGGTTAAAGTGTGGCAATGGATATATGCATGTCTGGGATTAGATCTAGGGAGAGCTTGGTACTTAAGCGGTCTTAATGACTCACCTCTCTTCCCTGGAATCCTACCTGCTGCGTAGTATATGTTGAATTTAGTCAACGAGGACTTGTCAATGGGCCAAGGTAAGTAATAAACTCATAACAAAGAGAAATTATCGAAATGCCCCTAAGGGCGAAGATGAGTAAAATACCCCTATGTGTTGAATGTAAGATTTATGGATGTTACATGTGTACCTATTGCATTCATATGATACTCTATTTAGGATGCATATGGGTTGGGAATTGTGGACGGAGGAAGTATATGAGGATCACATGGTTACTTGACGACCGTGGATCCACCGACGGCTATTAAGCCCAATATGTGATTAGCAGCTGGCTGCTATGAAGGTAGTACTGCAACCGGGCTACCATTGATGTGAATCGGATGGGTGGGTCGATATTTATATCCCCACATGATGTGTACCGGGGGACGGAGTTGATGAGTATCGATTCAATTATTGGGGTAGGTTGCACAAGCATTGCATGTATGATAATATGGTGATTGATGTTGCTTAATGTTTCTTTTTGAGGGTTGTACACACTGAGTTTTTGAAAACTCACCCCCTCTTTTATTTTTCTCAGGTGATGCTCAGTAAGAGGTTCAACGGTTGGAGGGACTCCGAGGTGGCCAACTAGCAAGACGACTTCGACTTGTTTTTTTAAAGCATATCATTTCTAGTATTTTAAGTTATTTCAGTTCGAATTGTAATAAGGCTTATTCGATAGATGTCTTTTTCAAACTAGGATTATTATTATCTTTATACTTTATAGTTGCTAGAAGTAGAACATGGTTTTCCTAAACCATAACTGTTTCTAATACTACGTTTCCGCACCTTAATTTAAAAATGACAAGTTTCCATAGATCATTTGTTTTAACTAAAGCTTCTGCAACTGAAAGTTACATAATATTTTCTTTTGAAGGGTTTTCAATGAAAACAAGGTTTTTGATAAACCACTTCAATGTGACACGCTGGATCTGGCCATAACGTCCGAGCCAGGTTTGGGGTGTTACAGAGGCATTACCGGAATTAAACGTACATAAACATGCAAAACCGGGACATAAAATTTCATTCAAATTAAAACTTTTCAAACACATGCATATCGTCCCTTATACAGGCCTTCGAGGCCTAAAACATACATCGGGGTGGTTCGAGACTAAACCGAGAACTTAAGAAAAACTTTATAAAATTTCCCATGTTAAACCTCACACGCCAGTGTAGAGGTATTCCACACGCCCGTGTGCTTAGGACACGCCCATGTCCTATACCTGTGTGGAATTATTTTTAAGTTCGAACCTACAGGAGTTTTCACACAGCCGAGCACACGCCAGGTCCCTAGCCTGTGTCCCACACACGACCTCGACACGCCTGTGTGATTGCCCATGTCCAAAACCCTGGACATTCTGTTTATGTCGTCTTCTTTCATTTTGAGGCCCACGGCCAGGGCACACGCCAATGTACTAGGCCATGTCCTCCACACGGTTGAGACGCACGGCCGTGTCTCTGCCCGTGTGTTTACTACCATGCGTACTGACTTAAAAAATTTTGGTGCAGGGAATACACGGCTATTCAACACGCCCATGGGGCAGACCGTGTGTCATACACAATTTAGACACATGCCCGTGTGTCTACCCGTATAGACTATTTTAAGGCTATTTCCCAAGCTATTACTCACCCTCATTCATTCATACACTTAGACATAAGTCTTAACATGCGTCATGGCATATTTAATCACTCAAATATTCAATTCCATGGCACAACCATACCAACATAATGTCATCTTATGGCTCGTACATTTATTTATACTACTTAGAATCATTCCACACCAATTTCATGCATTGTTATACTTGTTACCCAAAATTTCAATGTTATGCATCCAAGACTACAGTCATTTTAAAACATCAAGTCATCCCTTATCTCTAAGCACCTAACTAACACTTCATCAAGCATCCATCAAGCAATAACATATCACATCATCAAGGCATTATCACATGCATGCATGGGCAATTAGATTACAACCCAAGGATAAAATATAAGCCATATCACTTGGCCATTACAAAATGAATCATCATCATTATAGGCCTTCACAATTTGGCCAACTAGCATGTCACATATCACAAAATAACCAAGTCCCCTATACATGCCATACTCAAAATAATACATTTACTATACCAAATGATCTTTTGATAGTGTGATCGAATGCTCCAACAACATCCGATCCCCGAGCTAGCTTGGCGGAACTACAAGGAAGAAAATGAGAGGGGAGTAAGCATTTAAGCTTAGCAAGTCCACATACAAATATATGCAATAGTAACATGCACCATCATGCAAAATCATAGGAACATATTCACAATTTCTCATCATTCAAACCTTTTTGGCTTATTTATTTGGTAATCACATTTACACATACGAATTCACTTTCTTGTCACATGTCATCCTTTAGCAAGGCATTACATATGAGAATAATGTACGTACCTGTACATACTCGTAGCATCTTAAATAACTTTACTTGGCCCACCTCGAGGATTTCATCACATCGTTCTTTATATCAATTGCCAAACTTCTCATTGGATTTCCCATTGAATTACCCGTTGCACTCTTGGAATACCATGGGATACACAAAAACTTGCACCTGAGTGCCATATAAACATGGGTAAAACCCAATAACATGTGTCGCATCTATTTTGAACTCGGTCCGCTCAATGAGCTCGGATGCTCGCATCTATAATGAACTCGGACCACTCAACGAGCTCAGATGCTACATATCTTGCGAACTTGGACCGCTCAACAAGTTCGGATTAACCACATGTTTCACGAACTCGGACCGCTTAATGAGCTCGGATATCATATACGTCACGAACTTGGACCTCTCAACAAGTTCAAACTTCTTAATCTCCTAATGACATGTCACTTGTATCCTAAACTATTCATAAGGTTCAAACGGGATTCTTTTACTCATGCACGTAACTTCTTCGTCATACTTGCTCGTGGTGTCGGAATAACATTTATAACTTTTCTCATGCTTGCAATGTCATCAATAAACATAACATATACAATAATGACATTATGGTAACCATGCAATATCAATGCATTAAAACATATCATATTGTCACATTATTTACATATGTACTTACCTCGGTACAAAATGATAATAATCGAGTCTAATCATCGTATACTTTATTCTTCCCTCGATCGAGACCCGGTTCACGTCTTTCTTGATCTATAATGCCAAATTTAACTCATTTATTAATCACATTCTTTAAATCAATCCATAACTTATACTTTGGTATAATTACCCTTTTGCCCCTAACTTTTCATTTATTTACGATTTAGTCCTTAGGCTCGTAAAAAATGAATTGCATACAGTTTCCTTGTTATCCAAGCCTAGCCTAACTCATAACATGCTCATAGCAGCCCATATTTCCCATTATATCATACATCTCTCTACCCATTTTACAAACTTTACAAGTTAGTCCCTTTTTAGCCATTTTCACTATAAATCACCTAGCAAAAAATGTTTACCATGTCTTAAACATTCATATTCTTCCATTAATCAACAAAACACATGCATATTACACATGGGTAATTTTTCAAACATAAACCCTAGCTTAAAATATAGCTAGAAATGGATAGATTATGTTACCGGAACTTCAAAACCATTTTTGTCTAAAATTATAGAAATTGTTCAAATTGCTACTTAGGACCCTCTAATTCATAATCTAAAGCAATTTCATGCTTAAAGCTTCTAGAATACAAGTTTTACCTTTTATTCAATTTGGTCCCTAAAATGCAATTAGACATTTTATGCATAGAAGTTCTTCATGAAACTTTCACACAAGCATGCATTCATAACATAAACCTCATAAGAATCATAAAATAATTATTTCTATATCGGGTTTGTGGTCTCAAAACCATTGTTCCGATTAGGCCCTAATTCGAGATGTCACAACTCTCCCCCCTTTAGGGATTTTTGTCCCCGAAAATCTTACTGGTAAAATGGTTTGGGTATTCTCTCTTCATAGCCTCTTCGGATTCCCATGTAGCCTCTTCAACCCCATGTCTTTGCCACAAAACTTTCACAAGAGCAACACTGTTGTTTCTCAATTGCTTAGCTTCCTGGGCCAAGATCTTAACCGGTTCCTCACCATAAGTCATATCCGGTCTGATTTCAACCTCTGTTGGAACAATCACATGAGAAGGGTCGGATCTATATCGGCGCAACATGGATATATGAAACACATCATGAATCTTTTCCAATTTAGGTGGTAAAGCCAACCGATAAGCAACTATTCTTTCGGTAACCTCATAAGGTCCTATAAATCATGGACTCAACTTGCCTTTTCTTCTGAATCCCAAAACCTTTTTCCATGGAGACACTTTTAAGAATACTTTGTCACTGACCTGATACTGGATTTCTTTCCTTTTTAAATCTGCATACGACTTTTGTCTATCCGATGTTGCTTTTAAACAATCTCGAATTACTTTCACTTTTTCCTCGGTCTCCTTAATCAAATCTTGTCCATGAATCTTATTCTCCTTAAGCTCAGTCCAATACAACGATGTACGACATTTACGTCCATACAATGCTTCATAAGGTGCCATTTTCAAGCTCGACTGATAACTATTATTATAGGCAAATTCAACGAAAGGTAAGTATTTTTCCCAACTACCTTGGAATTCAAGAACACAACATCTGAGCATATCCTCAAGTATCTGAATCACTCACTCGGATTTTCCATCAGTCTGTGGATGAAAAGTAGTACTAAAGTTCAGCTTCGTACCCAATGCTTCTTGTAACTTCTTCCAAAATCGTGAAGTGAATCTCGGATCTCTATCCAAAATAATCGATAAAGGCACTCCTTAAAGTCTCACAATTTTAGAAATATAAAATTCGGCTAACTTATCAAGTGAATAATCAACACGTACCGGCATAAAATGAGTCGATTTAGTCAATCTGTCAACCACAACCCATACAGTATCTCTCTTTCTCGGTGTCAATGGTAAGCCTGTCACAAAGTCCATAATGATTCGGTCCCATTTCCATTCAGGAACTAAAATAGGCTGAAGTAAACCTGAAGGTACCTGGTTTTCTGCCTTTACTTGTTGACAAATCAAGCATCTCGATACAAATTTAGAGATATCTCTTTTCATACCGTTCCACCAATACATTTTCTTTAAGTCATTGTACATTTTCGTGCTACCTGGGTAAACTGACATGCTTCCATTATGAGCCTCATACAAAATATTCTGAATTAACTCATTATTCTTTGGAACACATATTCTATCATGAAACCTCAAACAACCATCAAAATCTATTTGAAAATCTGATCCGCTGCTCAAATCACACTGAGCTTTCTTAGCTTGTAACTCTTTCTCAACTTCCTGAGCATCACAAATTTGTCTAAGAAAGGTCGGTCTACCTCTTAGTTCTGCTAAAATTTTACCATCATGAGATAAGGTCAACCGTGCATTCATAGCTCTCAACACAAACAAAGACTTTCTACTCAGGGCATCAACAACCATGTTTGCTTACCGAGGTGATAATCAATCACGAGCTCATAGTCTTTCAACAACTCAATCCATCTTCGTTGCCTCAAATTCAAATCCTTTTGAGTCATCAAATACTTAAGACTTTTATGATCTGTATAGATATGACATTTTTCTCCAAACAAATAATGTTAACAAATCTTCAAAGTAAAAACAATGGCAGTCAACTCTAGATCGTGCGTAGGATAGTTCTTCTTATGTAAATTCAATTGTCTCGAGGCATAAGCTACTACCCTACCTTCTTGCATAAGCACACAGCCCAATCCACTCAAGGACGCATCACTGTAAATCACAAACTCTTTCCCTGATTCTGGTTGCACTAACACTGGTGCTTCTATCAATAATGCCTTTAGCTTCTTAAAACCCCGTTGGCACTTCTCTGTCCATTCAAACTTGACATCTTTTTGAAGTAGCTTCGTCATAGGAGTGGCTATCATAGAAAATCCTTTCACAAAACGTCTATAATAACCAACCAAACCCAAAAAGCTCCTAATTTTAGTTACATTCCTTGGCGGTTTCCATTCGACAATAGTAGAAATTTTACTGGAATCGACTCGTATACCATCTCCCGAAACAAGGTGGCCTAAAAATCCAACCTCTCGTAGCCAAAACTCGCTTTTGCTAAACTTGGCATATAACTATTTATCTCTCAAAATCTGCAAAATAGTTCCTAGGTGTTTGGCGTGTTCTGCCTCATCTCTAGAATAAATCAAAATATCATCTATCAAAACCACAACAAAATTATCCAAATATGACTGAAAGATTCGGTTCATCAAATCCATAAACACAGTAAGAGCATTCGTTAATCCAGATGGCATAACAAGGAACTCATAGTGACCATACCTTGTTCTAAAAGTAGTCTTAGGCACATCAGACTCTTTCACTCGTAACTGGTAATATCCGAACCACAAGTCTATCTTAGAGAACCATGTCGCTCCTTTCAGCTGGTCAAATAAATCATCAATCCTTGGAAGAGGATACTTATTTTTAATTGTTACCTTATTAAGTTGTCGATAATTAATGCATAACCTCAAAGAACCATATTTCTTTTTCATAAATAATAGAAGAGCACCCCATGGCGAAAAACCCTAGTCAGTCAACTCTTGCAACTGTGATTTCAATTCTTTTAGTTCAGTCGGGGCCATCCTATATGGAGCAATAGAAATAGGGGCTGTCTCTGGCATCAGTTTAATACCAAACTCAATTTCTCTATTCGGAGGCAAACCTGGCAATTCCTCTGGAAATACATCTGCGTACTCACACACAACTGGCACTGACTCGATTTTCAGATCAAATTCCTTTATATTCAATACATATGCTAAATAAGCTCCATACCCTTTTCTCATACATTTCTGAGCAGTCATTGAAGAAATTACCATTGGCAAATTACCTGTATCATCTGATTCAACCCAAAGAATCTCACCGTTTCCACATTTCAATTCCATAACTTTCTGTCTAAAATCTACTATAGCATCATGTAGTGTCAACCAATCCATACCCAGTATGACATCAAATTCATCAAACGGAAACAACATCAAGTCGGCCGGAAAACAATGGCCTCTAACCATCAAAGGGCACTTTTTACATACTCTATCAACTATCACATACTTTCCTAACAGATTCGAAACTTTAATCATAAATTCTGTAGACTCTATAGGTATATTCATACTAAATACCAATTTCATACACACATATGAATGAGTAGAGCCAAGGTCTATCAAAGCAGTAACATTAGTATCATAGAGAGAAAATTTACTAGTAATTGCATCAGGAGAAGTTGCATCTTCACGAGCACGTATAGCGTAGGCTCTAGCTAGAGCCCTAGCTTCAGATCTTACTGTTGTTTCTCTTGTCACATTCTTACTACCAGACCCATTCCCGGCATTTCTTGAAGGTTTTCCCTTAGAAACCACGCCACTTGGCCTAGCATTCTGAATTCTTTCTTTCTCCATCCTCTCAGGACAATCTTTAATAAAGTGGTCTAGAGAACCACATCTAAAACAAGATCCTTCACTCACTCTACAGTTACCAGAATGATGTCTACCACATTGTTGGCATTTAGCTCTGGAAAGTTTAACATTACCCACACTTGCCACGAATGTAGCCTAAGGTCTAAAATCTGAATTTTGCTTTCTACAGTTCCCATATGAATACCCGGCTGACACATATGAATGAGAGTACACCTCTCTAGATTTCTTAGACTGAGATGGCAATGACTTACTCATATACATTTTTCTAGTGTCTCTAGCCTCAGACTTGATTTTCCTCTTGTCTTTAGTCAGCTCTTTGACTTTACAAGCCCGTTCAATAAGTACCACAAATTATTTTAACTCAAGAATGCCTACCAATGTCCTTATATCCTCATTAAGACAACTTTCAAATCTTCTGCATATCTTAGCTTCAAAAGATACACATTCCTGAGCGTACTTACTAAGTCTGACGAATTCTCTCTCATATTCACTAACTGTCATACGGCCCTGTTTCAAATCTAGAAATTCCTTATGCTTTTGATCTATAAATCGCTCATTAATATATTTCTTTCAAAATTCCTCTTGAAAGAAATCCTAAGTAACTCTCTCTGGAGGTACCACCGATATCAGAGTTCTCTACCAATGATACGCTGCATCTCTCAATAAGGATATGTCACATTTTAAGCACTCCTCAGGTGTACAAAATAATTCATCAAATACCCCTATCGAATTATCTAACCAGAACTCTGCCCTTTCAAGATCATCATTAGCATTTGCCCTAAATTTCTCAGCACCTTCCTTTCGAATTTTGTCAACCGGTGTTCTGGAAAATCTCATAAATTCCATACCTTGAGGCATCATGGGTGCGGGTTAAGGATTAGGGGGAGGTGGGGGAGGTTGAGCATTAGGGTTCGTACGAACGAACTCTATATACCATGCGCTCATTATGTGGAGAAAAGCTTATTTACCTCCATCTCCACTACTAACAGTTTTAGGTCAACTTTTAGATGGCACCGCTCCTTCAGCTAGAGTAGGCGCGTTACTTTCTACATCATCCGCCACTACTCGGTCGGGATCCATTTGCTATATGGAAACACATTTTAATACTGTCAGGAGTCATCACACTATCATCACATATGTATGGCATGTATAGTTAGACTCAAACATGCTAGCTAGTCCGAGAATCGACTAAACCATAGTTCTGATACCACTAAATGTAACACCCCTACTCGTATCTGACGTTGGGACAGGGTACGAGGCATTATCAGACTAAAACGTACACAAACATACAAAATCGGGCCATAAAATTTCATCCAAATTAAAACTTTTCAAACACATGTATATCGTCCCTTATACAGGCCTTCGAGGCCTAAAACATACATCGGGATGGTTCGGGACTAAACTGAAAACTTAAGAAAAACTTTATAAAATTTCCCATGTTAAACCTCACACGTCCGTGCGGAGGTATTGCACATGCCCGTGTGCTTACGACACGCCCGTGTCCAATACCTGTGTGAAATTATTTTTCAGTTCGAACCTATAGGAGTTTTCACACGGCCGAGCACACGCCCATGTCCCTGGCCCGTGTCCCTCACACGGCCTCGACACGTCCATGTCCCTGGCCCGTGTCCCTCACACGCCCTCGACACGCCCGTGTGATCACCCGTGTCCAAAAACCTGCACATTCTATTTATGATGTCATCATTCATTTTACGGTACACGGCCAGGGCATACGCCCATGTACTAGGTCGTGTCCTCTATACGGTTGAGATGCACAACCGTGTCTCTGCCCATGTATTTACCACCATGCATACTGACTTAGAAAATTTTGGTATAGGGAACACATGGCTATTCAACACGCCCATGGGGCAGACCGTGTGTCACACACGGTTTAGACACATGCCCGTGTGTCTACCTGTGTGGACCATTCTAAGGCTATTTCCCAAGCCATTAGTTACCCTTATTTATTCATACACTTAGACATAAGTCATAACATGTGTCATGGCATATTTAATCACTCAAATATTCAATTCCATGGCACTTCAATACCAACATAATGTCATCTTATGGCCCGTACATTTAGTTATACTACTTAGAATCATTCCACACCAATTTCATGCATTGTTATTCTTGTTACCCAAAACTTCAATGTTATGCATCCAAGACTACAGTCATTTTCAAACATCAAGTCATCCCTTATCCCTAAGCACCTAACTAACACTTTATCAAGCATCCATCAAAAAATAACATATCATATCATTGAGGCATTATCATATGCATGCATGGGCAATTAGATTACAACCCAAGGATCAAATATAAGCCATATCACTTGGCCATTGCAAAATGAATCATTATCATTATACGCCTTCACAATTTGGCCAACTAGCATGTCACATATCACAAAATAACCAAGTCCTCTATACATGCCATACTCAAAATAATGCATTTACTATACCAAGTATTCTTTTGATAGTGTGATCGAATGCTCCGACAACGTCCAATCCCCGAGCTAGCTTGGCGGAACTACAAGGAAGAAAATGAGAGGGGAGTAAGCATTTAAGCTTAGTAAGTTTACATGCAAATAATATGCAATAGTAACATGTACCATCATGCAAAATCATAGGAACATATTCACAATTTCTCATCATTCAAACCTTTTTGGCTTATTTATTTGGTAATCACATATACACATACGAATTAACTTTCTTGTCACATGTCATCATTTAGCAAGGCATTACATATGAGAATAATGTATGTACCTGTACATACTCGTAGCATCTTAAATAACTTTACCTGGCCCACTTCGCGGGTTTCATCATATCATTCTTTATATCAATTGCCAAACTTCTCATTGGATTTCCCATTGAATTACCCGTTGAGCTCTTGGAATACCATGGGATACACGAAAACTTGCACCTAAGTGCCATATAAACATGGGTAAAACCCAATAACATGTGTTGCATCCATTTTGAACTCGGATCGCTCAACGAGCTCAGATGCTACATATCTCGCGAACTTGGACCGCTCAACAAGTTCGGCTTAACCACATGTTTCACGAACTCGGACCACTCAATGAGCTGTGATATCATATACGTCACGAACTTGGACCGCTCAACAAGTTTGGACTTCTTAATCTCCTAATGACATGTCACTTGTATCCTAAACTATTCCTAAGGTTCAAACGAGATTCTTTTACTCGTGCACGTAACTTCTTCATCATACTTGCTCGTGGTGTCGGAATAACATCTATAACTTTTCTCATGCTTGCAATGTCATCAATAAACATAACATATACAATATAATGGTAACCATGCAATATCAATGCGTTAAAACATATCATATCGTCACATTATTTACATATGTACTTACCTCGGTACAAAATGATAATAATCGAGTCTAATCATCGTATACTTTATTCTTCCTTCGACCGAGACCTGGTTCACGTCTTTCTTGATCTATAATGCCAAATTTAACTCATTTATTAATCACATTCTTTAAATCAATCCATAACTTATGCTTTGGTCTTTTACCCCTAACTTTTCACTTATTTACGATTTAGTCCTTAGGCTCGTAAAAAAATGAAATGCATACATTTTCCTTGTTATCCAAGCCTAGCCTTACTCATAACATGCTCATAGCAGCCCATATTTCCCATTATATCATACATCTCTCTACCCATTTTACAAACTTTACAAGTTAGTCCCTTTTTAGCCATTTTCACTAAAAATCACCTAGCAAAAGATGTTTACCATGTCTTCAACATTCATATTCCTCCATTAATCAACAAAACACATGCATATTACACATGGGTAATTTTTCAAACATAAACCCTAGCTTAAAATATAGCTAGAAATGGATAGATAATGTTACCGGGACTTCAAAAATACAAAGATCATTAAAAACGGGCTAGGGAAACACTTACTATTTAGCTTGGAAATGTTGAGCAAAACCCTAGCTATGGAGTCTTGGTATTTTTGGTAGCTAAGGAGGAAGATGGACAACATTTTCACTTGATTTTTCCCTTTTTATTCTTTTTATTACCAAATGACCAAAATGCCCTTAGGGTTTTTTCTTGCCAATTTTTCCTATGCATGCCCATTTTTGTCCAAAATTATAAAAATTGGTCAAATATACTTAGGACCCTCTAATTCATAATCTAAAGCAATTTCATGCTTAAAGCTTCTAGAATGCAAGTTTTTCCTTTTATTCAATTTGGTCCTTAAAATGCAATTAGACATTTTATGCATAGAATTTCTTCATGAAACTTTCACACAATAATGCATTCATAACATAAACCTCATAAGAATCATAAAATAATTATTTCTATCTCGAGTTTGTGGTCTCGAAACCACTGTTCCGACTAGAATTCAGGATGTCACATACCCCCTAAACTGGATCGTATTCATGATATGTTTCACGTCTCGATGTTGAGGCGGTAACATTCTAACCCATCCCATGTCGTCTCGGTTGAGGAGATCGAGGTTAGGCCAAACTTGACATTTGAGGAGGAGCCAGTTCAGATCCTGGATTGAGATGTTAAGGTTTTGAGGAAAAAGTTCATTCCATTAGTCAAGGTTTTGTGGCAGAATCATAGCACTGAGGAGGCCATGTGGGAACCTAAGGACTCGATGCGTCAGTAGTACCCTCATCTATTTTAATCAAGTAAATTTCGAGGTCAAAATTTCTTTTAGGGGGTAGAGTTGTAATGCCCTAAAATATTTCTTTTTACTTCTGTAAAATTTGGACACAATTGTGTATCTGCTTCAATGGTTAAGTGTTCTGGGTGTGTGTGTGTGAGGTCTTAAATTCAAGCCTTACCTTTGGTATTTTTCTGACTTAATCCTGGTACTTGCTCTGTGGGCTTATATTAAGTTATTTGTAAATCCATATCAGAATGAGCCTGCTGGTTCAAGTGGTAAGGGTGTTGGTGTGTTGTTTGAAGGTTTTATGTTTGAATCCCTGCGCAAGCGTGGGCATTTTTTTTGCTTGGTTCAAGGACAGAGTTTTGGTAAAATTAGAATTTTGATAGTGGGTGGTTATGATAGGGTAGGTAGTAGAATTTGAGAAAATCTTTCTTGTGACAGCTCTAATTTGACCCTAGTCGGGAAGTGATTTCGGGACCACAAAATTGAGTCACAAAATTATTTAAATGCTCTTTTCTATGTTTATTATATGTGAAGTATCATGTCTAAATTTTGTCATTTGAACGTGAAATTATGAAAAAGGACTTATGTGATAAACTTGAAGAATGTGTTAGGAAGAAATGAGGTGACCGAATAATACATGCTTATTAAAAGGGAGGACTTGCATGTCAAATTGTCCAATTTAAAGTTAGTGGCCGGCCATGATGATGATGATTTGTAATATATGCATTTTATATATATAAGAAATATAATTATTAAATGTTTTATAATATGAAATAAGAATTAATAAAACAAAAAGGGGTGAAAAGAACAAAGTTTGTTCATCTTTGTTCTTCCTTAGCCGAAAAACCAAGTAAAAGAGAAAAGAAAAAGTTTCTAAGAAGTTCGGCCATGCTTGTAACTAGATTGAGGTATGTTTGATATTATTTTTTTGAAATTCACGTATATTTTAAGTTGTTAGTTTGAATTCTACCTAGCCCATGGTTCAAATTTTGCTATTTGATGGAGATGATATTCGGCCATGGATGTTGTATTTCTTGGTTGGTGTTTTGATGTTTTTGTGATGAGGCATGAAGATGGTTGATTTTGAGTGTTTAATAAAAAGGATTGGATGTGAGTGTGTGTGAAATAGCAAATGATGAGTCTCGGTAACTTCATGAAGTGTTCGGCCATTGTGATAAAATGTTATACTTGTGTTTAAATTGGAATTTAATAGTTATATGGTTAGTATGGGTATAGATGACCGAATATGGACATGAATTATGATGTGAATGAATTGTTGTTAAATAATGACCGAATGTGCTTAAATCCATGCAAGGTTGGGTTTGTTAGTAAATTGAGATAAATAGAATGAAATTACCATTTGTAAATAGTAAATGTGAGATCATCTTTGATTGAATTGAAAATGTCCTTGTGCTATAATCGTTTAAGCGGTTAGAAAGATTTGCCGAATATGAATTTAAGAGCGAAATGAGGTAAAGGATGAGTTTGAGCTTGTAAATGATATATGTGATTTAATTGAGAATTTATAATCGACTAAAGTGATCATTGTGTAATTATTTATATATATATTTATTTATAATGGCCGAATGTAGCATGAATAAGGATGTGAATAAATTGTAGTTATAGAGGTTGTCAATGAAAAATATGAGTTGGTTGAGCTAATGCCGAATGGACTGGTGGAATTAAGTATTAAAATATTTTTAATTAATTAGTTAAGTGATATTCGGCTATATGAACAGCATGTGCACTTGATGTTATATTACGGTCTAAGAGTATATTTATATAAGTGTGGGAGCATTCGGTCAAAGAAGAGTGGTTGTATGAAAGTAAGGTTAATGAATGTAGTAGTGCCATGTGAAGTGTGTAAATTACATGACTTTTATAAGTGTTGTTTGTGTTTTGAGACTTATCAATGTTTTTTTTTTTTGTGTGTGTGCCGAATGTGATTTTGGATGAATGAGATGTGATAATTATAGTATTTTATAAATTGCCGAATGTGGTTTTAAATAATAGAGATGTGATAAGTTGAATTTGTTAATCAAGCTCAAGAGCATAAGGAGCAAATTTTGGATAAAGGGAAAGCGAAACTAGTCGATTAGTTAATCCGTGGTTATTCGATAAAATCCAAGGTAAGTTCTTAAGTGTTTGTGTTTGATCATGTTATATGCTTAAGAGTTGAATAATCATAATTAAGAAGATGTTTGATTATATATATATACACATATGTTCTTTGTGTTGAATGAATATTAAATTAAAGTTATGAGCCATATGTGGCTAGCATATCTAGTCGACTTTGATACTATTAAATGATGTACTAAGATATGTGTTCCAATGTGGAAATTAAACCCTATGTGGTTGAAATGATGAAAATCTTTATTCATAGATATGTGTTTCAGTTATACGTAATTGAAGTATAAGTTATGAAAGTATGAAAGAACAGATGAATTGTTTATCGAAATGTGATATTCAGGCTTCGGGCCTAGCAGGCTATAATGCCAGTGAAATGATATCGGGCTTCGGACCTAGCAGGCTATAATGCCGGTGAAATGATATCGGGCTTCAAGCCTAGCAGGCGAAATGTCGGTGAATGAGTTCAGACTTAAAGTCTAGCAGGCTTCGTGCCGGTGATGAATTCGGGTTTAAAACCTAGTAGGCTAAATGCCGGTGATTTGATAAAAGTCTAAGACTATGAGACCTTGTGTTAAATCGGCAATTGAATTCGTTCAATACATTAAGATGACCAGGTATGTGATATATACTTATACATGTTAGATCGATTGGAATTGAATCATGAATGTGAAATGAGAAGCATAGGTGAAGATGTCATATGTGTATGTGTGTATTCAGTCATGGTGAAAGGTTATATGAATTATGTGAAATACCATTTAGATATGAATGACGAAAGTAACTGTGGTTATGAAATGGTACAATGGTTGAATTCGGTTGAATTAAAGTTGACACTGAAGTATTTCAATGCCTATGTCATATATGTGAGTAAGGGTAAAACCATCGTAAATTATCAAGGGTGGGGGCTATAATGCGGAACCATCTTATAATTGCTAATTTGAACGGTTGTGTGCGAATCATTGAGCATGATGTATTGTATTGAGATTATGCTTAAGTGAAACTATAGATATGTGATGAAATTGATTGGTGATATACATGTTTAAATAATATGAATGCAAAGAATGTGTGAAAGAGTAAATTTGTAATAAATCTGCTTGAGACAACAGCAGTAACGTGATTTTGGAAAATCACCATAAATTGTGGGAGTTGAGTTAGAAACTGAATAAATTATGTAATTAAATCTTAATGAGTCTAGTTTCTTATAAAAGAAACCATGTAAGCAAAAGAATTGGTGATAATGAGATATTTGAAGTGGCATGGGACAGAGTCAAATGACTTCGGAGTCCCCTGTTCCGTTTTTAGAAAATCATTATAATTTGTACAAAAATGGTTATAAGATAAAATTTATATTCTTAGACTCCTTAATGAGCCTAGTTTCAAATGAAATCAATGATAACATATTTTGAATTCTGTACAATGAAAAATTTGATTCGTAGTGAAGAGTGGTCAGATTAGTCAAATAGTGAAACAAGGGAAAATTTAAGAAAAATCTGGTATTGATTGGCAAAACTAAAAATTCTGAAAATTTTATGAATATAATATATATGAGTCTATTTTCAGGGAAAATTAACGACAATTGATTTGGAGTTTCGTAGCTCTAGTTATAAATAATTTAGTGATTGTTTCTCAGGAAGACAACTTGTAGTGAATTGGTGATTATGTTGTAAACATTGATAAAACTTGTTAATGAGTTGCTTATTGTTTTCTTATGAACTTACTAAGCCTAAAGCTTACTCCCCTTTTCTTTCCCATATTCCCTAAGGTTGCCAGGTTAGCTCGGGTTGGAGGCCGTCAGAGATATTATCACATTGTCGAGTCTACGCTATCGGCGTAAGTAAATCTTAGTGTTTCGAGTCTATGGCATGTATAAGGTTGTAAAGTTGAGTATGTAATATTATGATTAAGCCAAAGACTTTGTCTTGTTATTAAGGTAGTTTGATTATTCATATGCCTGTATGTTATTATCTCCTGTGATGTGGTTTATAGCATGTATATTTAGAATTTGAATTGTGATTCATTGTTGAGTAAGTAAATGATACAAGACTAAGATATTGGTAAATATTTAATAATGCCTCATGAATGTTTTGGGGCCTTGTAAGCCCGATTAATGGATAATATACGCGTGTATGAAAATTTTAAAATTGATCAAAAAATTTTACGGCCTGGTTTTATATAAATGGTTGAGTTTAAATCTGGTAGCACCTCGAACCCTATTCCGGCGAGGGATACGGGTGAAGGGTATTACATTTCTTTTCCCAAAAATTCTCTACCAAAAAAAAACTAACGTTTTCTTCTGTTTTTTCCTTGTCGTTTTCTCTTTCTTTTCTTGCTGCCGATTTTATTTTTTTGATCTTTTACTTGTTACCAAGTCCTGTTAATCGTTACATCGATGTTCTTGGGCATTATCGGTAAGTTTGATAATTGTGATTTTTTCCTTGGCTAACAAATCATCAGTTAATTGGGGTTCGTTTTATGTTTAAGAGAAGGTCAAGGGGCTGGAGGTTCCCAATCTACACGTTGATTGTGTGGAATCGTTGTTAGGCATTTTAAGGTAAGGGTTTTAGTCGTTTTACGGGTTGTCCATTATAGTGTGGTTTGGTTTAATATCATTTCCAAGCAATTAATTAGGGGTTAATTGATCAATTTTAGGTTTTAAGAGGCTCGGGAGTGTCTTCGTTGTGAAACAGTACCAGGTGTGTACCCAAAACGCAGAAAAGCAAGTTTTCGGCAAAAGCTGAAAACCTTTCTGTCGATGTCACATGGCCGTGTGAAAGACGAAGGTCAGGACGTGCGCAAGACATGACCGTATGATAGCCAAAGTATGGCCGTGTGAGCCACACGGGCTAGGCCAGATTGCGCGTGTGGGCCCATATAGGCGCGCCACACGGGCGTGTGATAACTGGGGGCTAGGCCAATCTAGGTGTGTGGGCCAACACGGGCCAACCACACGAGCATGTGGGCACAATTATCTAAATTCTTCCTTAGAGTTATATAGGTCGTCCCAAGCGACTGTGGGCCTACTGTAGGGTCGATAAGGGCTAAATAAACCCTAAACTTATGATCTAACTGATTTATTGATCTGATAGGGATACTGATGCATGCCTACTTCCCCTATTATCTGTATATCTATTATTTATATATGATTATATGTAAGCAAGTGAGCATGTTAGACTGTTTATCTGTATTTGCATATTTCTATATCTGTTATTGGGATAGGATGATGTATATTGGAGGAAGTTTTCTGAAAGGCGATTAAGCCTATTATCTGGCAGCATAGCTGTATCATATCTGTTATGTACCACATCGGTACAATATGGTGTGTAGGGCTGGGTGGGTGTTTTAAACCCCACATGGTGTGTAGGGATGGTCAGAGATGGTGTGTAGAGGATGGGGGTATGATTCTATTATCTGATTTCTGATTCTGATTTGCATATCTGTGTTTGAGATGGGCTTAGGCCCGAATCTGCATCTGTATCTATAATGGGCTTACCCCGCTTTCGTGTATGACCAATTCTGATATTATGTTTGTGTGCATGCTTAATTTTGTAGGGTTACACACTGATTTTACATAAACTCACTTCTCTCTGTTTATTCTGTATAGGTAATCCATAGTTTTAGGCGGATCGGTACAGCGGAGCCTCTCGGTGATCACATGTTCGAACTAGTTATGATTACGTTCTAATTTTTATGTTCAGGTTATTTTAGGTTATATTTTTGTAATATGGACTTTATGGACTGTTTTATTTTTATTCGGCTTAATATGCACTTTCATAATTTTAAAACTACAAAATATGATAACTTGGATTTTATCAAAAGCAAAGGTTTTCTAAAATCTTGAACGGTTTTCTAAAAACTACGTTTCTATTTAAAGCTTCCGCTCTAAATGACTTTTAGGCAAATAAATTAATGTTTTGATAATGAATATAGAAACTTAAGAGTTGAATAAATGTTTTGAAATCTGTTAAGAATAAATGTGAGCTAATGAACTGAAATGGTTTAATTGCGATGACTTAGTTTTCAAAACCCTTTTCATTTGACATCACCAGATACGGCCATAATGTCTAGGCCGGGTTTGGGGTGTTATACCATTAACATCCATTATCTAATTAATGCGCTATTTACCACATAAAGACCTCCTTTTGAAAGTTCTATAGCTATTAGACATCTTTAGCTAATAGAACTCAAGTTTTACACTTTACGCGATTTAGTCTTTTTTATCAAATTAACCAATCAGACGATAAAATTTCTTAACGAAATTTTCTCACAATCATTTAATCATACTATAGACCTCAAAATAATAATAAAATAATTATTTCGACTTCGAATTTGTGGTCCCGAAACCACTGTTCTAATTTGACTAAAAACGAGCTGTTACAGTATATAGGTTATTTTGGATCATGTGTTTGAGTTTTAAAGGTTGATGTTGTAATGTGATGATAACGGTATATATGTAATGGGAACTTGAAAGTTTATGTGATAAGTTAGTTTGAGAATGATTTTAGGTAATGCTTGGATATTATGGGTATATGTTTTTAACATGGTGAATGGTTATTATTGAAATAACTTGGTTGTGATGGTGTCAAAATGACATACTGGTTAGGCACGAATAGGATACTTTTTTCATATGTTTTGGTTATGATTTGTAGGTGTTGAACAAGATTTTTAAGTTGATATGGTAAGTGTTTATATGTGGTTGTGATATCATGAATGGTAGTTTTGAACTAGGCATATTTTAGGTAAGTTCTGGGTCACACAGTTTGCCACACAGTCGTGTGTCACACACTATTGGTTGGCACGGCTGTATGCAACTGGATTTTTTATGGCAATTAAGTTACATGGTCCTAATAAGTTACACAGCCCAGCCACACAGTCGTGTGACATTTATTGAAATTTTACACTTTGACTCACATGGACTCAATAAGTTACACGACCTAGATACACGGTCGTGGGAGTGAAGGCCACACAGTCTTAGCCTATTACACAACCTGGTTATACGACCATGTGAACCATGTTTTACACTTTTGTCATTCTTTCCTAAAATGTTTCAATTTAGTCCTTGATTGTTTCCAGGTTGATTTTAAAGCTTTCATAAGCTCAATTTTAGCTCGAATTTGTATGCAAAACATGTTTGTTTGAACGATTGAGATATAATGAATGTTTTGTTGACCATTTTATTTAAATTCACATGTTCTTGTTCTGTTTATTACCGTTGTATCCCATAATCCAATTTCGACGACGAGGATGGGTGAGAGGTGTTACAAGGTAATTCGAGATGGTATCAATAATAATTTAAGTTGAGTAGCTTCCAATAAGTCCAATCTCCTTAGCTATTTCAAACAAATGGATTGTCATTAGTAATGGTGATTGAAGAACAATGCAACCTCAAGATTAAATGTTGAGTAGCTTCATCAACTCATCTTAGACAACTTTATTTGGATTAGAAAGTGAAGAAATTGGTGGAAGAACTAATCCATATTTGATTTTTGAACCGACATCTCAAAGAGCCTCAAAAGCTAACCTCATGGAATCACCTCATATATAGTTTTCGAGGTTAGCTAGAAATATGATATTTTGTTCCTTAATAGGTTTTTTGGATTAAAGTATATTTTGTTCTAATTTGGGTATAATTTCCTCAAAATATGTAAGTAATATTATATTTTATACTTTCGCAATATATAATAATCATTTAACTACATTTATATTTAATCATATGTGCTTGATGATCAAATTGATCAAATATGTAATTATTGATAAATAAATGTATTATTATACCAGTTAGAAAAAAAGATCACATTATCATTTTGATTAACCATTTAGCGAAGAGTGATTAAAATAGAAACAATTTAAAATATTAGTGATGAAACTAAAATATTTACAATTTAGTGACTAAAATAAAGATACACTAATAATTGGGTGGATAATAGTATAGTTTACCCAAGTAGGTGGGTATGCTTAAACGTCAGATTTTACCACACAACGCCACTGTTATAATTTATATATTAAAACCAAAAATAGAAGGGTTAAAGAAATTCCTCCACTCTATATAGCACGTAAACAAAGCCACAAGCCAAGAATGATTTGCCCGTCACCATAATATATATAACATGAACCTATGGTTGCCACTCTCGATATGGTCACCTTTTCTAGCTCTTACCATCAGCAGGAGATGAAGAAGCATCTTCAACAAGATGCCATGAAAGCATATATGGAGTAGTGAAACATATAAAAACTTTACAGTGCAGATAAATAGCAGTTGAGAAGGGTTCATTTGATTGTCAGGGCCCTGTGAGGAACCTGGTTTGCCATAATTCTCTCACGCTGTTGTTGTCTAGGACAGTCTCCTTCCATCATTTTATCCGAAAGTGAACCAGATGTAGAGAAAAGAAACCTCTCATGGTGAGGATAGCATCCATTGGCATTAGAGAATGCCTGCTGCTGATTATTTGTTCCCTGGAGTTGAGATTCTTTTGATTCCCCATGCCCAACAGATGAAAGATTGGAACTAGCACTGTCACTGCCTCGATTGGGTACGGCATTCGAAGCATCAGTACTAAGCTTTTTCGTGTTCAAGAAACGGCCTCCACATCCTCTTGCTCTTCTCATAGCATGCAAATGCCGAGACTCATGAAGATAGGGCTGGAAAACATGGCAACAGACACCACGCAGAACTTGTAATACAAATATTGTTAAGGATATAACTAATATAATTTACATTACTTGAACTCAGATATAAGTGTTGGATAATGGTAAATTCATTTCTTCCAAGTTTTTTATGTATTTTAAGGGGTGTCTTGGAGGATTATATCCTTGTACCTATATCTGAATATGTGTGAAACAGCTGTGTATAAATTACTTGAGAAAAAAAGTCAGAGCAACATTGAGCTTTATACAAATATACAGTCCTGCACGAAAAGGTTGTGCATACAACATTTTGTGTGAATTTACAAGAAAAATGCACAGAATTTACTGACTTTGAAATATAAAATAAACAAAAACTACCATCCTTCATAATGGAAACTGGTATTATTAATCATATCACTCAATAAAACTTGAACTTAGTTGAATTCAGTAAGCGAAGAGAAACTTTTGATACTCAATAAAACTTTTGACCAGATACTAGACATAAACAAGAACATTTAACATGCTCTCAAAAGTCTTCTCTTGCATCAAACAATATATTCTTAAGCACCCTTATCTGCCTATATATTATTGTCTTTCATTTTGAAATCACTCTTCAAGATAGCATCAATTTTGTACTCTTTACTAATCACTCCTAAAGATGCAAGTCTGTAGTGATCACTCTTTGAATATTATCAACAATTATTATATAAGAAACATTACCAACTTACAGAACCAATATCATTTTTCCTGCTTGTGTACAAAACAAGCCATAACCAGGGAAATGCAAATATTAGGATTAAAATCCAAAATTTTCATCGATCCTCAAGTACCATGCGCCATTGGTCAATCAGTTGGAATTTCCCTTAAATATCCCTCGGTGCTTAAAGCATATAATAACATAGAATTGGAAAATGGAGAAATCATGTTTCTATTCGGACAAAAAGAAACAAAATTACCTTTCGAACTTTGATCAGTTTCTTTTCCAGCTCAGCCTTTGCACGAGACTGCCTTCGTCTCAGAATACCATGGTATTGCTTGGCATTCACATAAACAGGTTCCTCTGCCATTTCTAAAGGCAATGCCATTCTAGCAGGATTCACTCCTAGACAATGAGAATGCACCTGAAACAATATGCCAATAATGGTCTGTTAGTAAAAGTGCCAAAGACGAAAGGAAAATAACTTTATTTTAGTAATCAGAATAATTTGTTTAGGAAGTATTATATTGCAATTAAATTTATTTAATTTCCAATGAAAAAGTAAAACACGATACACATAAAAGAGGAAAGAGGGAAAATATAAGCAGAACTTGCAAATAGCCATTCCAAGTCCGCACCCAGTCCTCATCAAATCTGTTAATTTTAAAGGAAGGAATAAAATATTGTTCAACAATATACATCCGTTGTCATTATTTTTTCTAACTTAAACATATTCTAAAAAAAGAAAAGAAAAAGTACCATTTATATATCAGCTTTTATTTATACCAAATTTCATATATGAAAATTTTCCATTTTGCATTTCTTTGACTGATGTTTACACTTAACTTCATTTTAGATAATGATATATGGACATTCTGTTATCATACTAACAAGGCTTATGGACACGCATATGAACAAAGAAATAAAGCTACAAACCATCTTCATAGGCAGTAAATTTCTAAGTAGTAAAAATGGTGATTTTAATCAACCATGCATACCAAAGATTGAGGTCCAT
The DNA here is from genome assembly GCA_025698465.1 of Gossypium longicalyx. Lineage (NCBI taxonomy): Eukaryota > Viridiplantae > Streptophyta > Magnoliopsida > Malvales > Malvaceae > Gossypium > Gossypium longicalyx. The sequence continues at coordinate 42,421,271 of CM046996.1, read as the reverse complement.
AAGGAGACATTGCCCCCCTATGATACGGATCAGCATATGGATATGATGGACATGCCTGCAAAAGTGTTTTCAACTTAGAATTTCCATAACAGTAAACATCTACAACAGCTTTAGCATAAAAGATATATCCAACCGTTTCTTATCATAAGCTACACAAATTTGTATTCTCATATGTACGCAGGCATGTCCACATTCTCTCAAGATAGAAAAAGAAATTACAATTGAGTGGCCAACAAGCTCCATTTGAGTTGGTGCTGCTACATATTCACCCATTGATGAAGGTATAATGGGTATCGCATGCTGTAACTGTGGCTGTTCAACTATGCATTTTCCATCTTTTCATAAAAGAGAAACCTTCATTAGCTTCATACCATATGAACATCGTGTGCAGAAACAGACCCAATATTCACAAGTCAACTCCTTTAAATCACTTATATTCAGGAATGCAGTTCAAAATCACTCTCATATAAGAGACATTGACTAGAAAACAGCATATAATTACCTGGATGTGACAATATAGTGAAAGGCAATTCTTTAGTAGAACAAATTTTATGAGTCCCATCGCTTAAAGATTCACTGATTTTGGCCCCTAAACATTCACTGGGGTGTTCCGCCAGAGATAAACTTGTCATGTTTCGTCCTAAAACATCCGTTACCATGGAATCCTGCCGTGTGTTGCACCACCAAGGTTGAGAACCGATTGTGTATGGTTTATTATTATTTGCATTAGGTTCCGGTTGGTTTGTAACATAAGGTTTTAGTTGCATGCTTCCAAGGTCTATAATCTATAACACCGTGGCCAACTAGTTCTGTATGCAAACAAAAGAAACTTTAATCAACAAATGCAGCTAATAATGTACCGAAGAAAACCATATCATAAAGATTATTAGAATATATATTTTATCTTAACATAATGCAATAGAATATTAATAAAAAAGATAAAGCATTGAAACATTGCATAACATAACACGAGAAGAATATCTCACAGATCATACGGCGTAATGAAAATTTAGGATTAAGAAATAATAAAATAAACAATTAAACTCTTTCCAAGCTCATTCATAAGAAAACTAACACCAAAACTTTTAGTCTCTCAACTTGATAATTCGATTCACCTTGATATATGTACTACAATTTGATTCACCTTGATATATGTACTCTTTTTTTATTCACTTTGATATTTAAACTTGACAAATATAAAAATTTAATGATGTGGTATTTTGATTACCTAAAAATTAAAAAATATTTTTTAAAATTCTAAGGGAATGATGTAACACAATCTCAAAGTGTCATATCATCAAATCTTGATAAAATCTAAATTTAGTAATTAAAATTGATCTAATTACCAAGTTCAAGTACTAAAGTGGAAAAAAATATAATAACCTAAGTAGACCTAATTGATACATTGAACCCTAAATGTAACCTACAATTATATTTCTTGTTTTTATTCTCAATGAATTAACCAATAGTTTCAGACTTGCAATGTTGAAATAGCACAATCTCACATTTAAAAAATACAAGATTATAGAGAGTTTGTACTACTATAAATAGGGATTGTTTTCTCACCTATAATTCATCCCAAAATTTGTTACTTTCTTCTCAAGGTAATTTTTTCCCTCTTGTTAACATATGCGTAATTTGTCGAACCTCGTTAAATTAAAATATTATTTATTAATTTTATTTATCTTTCAATATTTTATAAAGTACAATTATAATAATATATTATGCTATTAAAATAAAAAATACTAAACTCTTAACATAAATATATTACTATGCCTAACCTTTCACGGATACTTGAAAATAATAACGGCTACAGTATAATCTTAATTACTAATATAAATGATAATTATAATTATAAAAGTAAAAAAACAAAATCATCTATGGAAAGAACTTTTCTATATATTTATCTATTAAACATGTTGTCTTCTTCATTTATATATATATTTATATATATAAAGAAGAAGAAGAGCAGCAACTAAAACGAGTGGTTCCCATATAAAAGGGAAGGGAAAAAACTAATCTAAATCCAAAATAGATCACCATAATTCATAGATACACATGAAACCAACAGATAAATCGAAACCAAAAAGAATAAGTTCATGAAATTAAGTATAAACAATAAAAACCAATACATGAGAGGGAGAGAGTCTTTTGCCATAAAAAAAGTGGGAAAGAGAAGAGAAGGAACTTACTGAAGAAAATAAAATTCTTTGCGTTTAAAAAAGGAAGTCAAAGTGATAACATTTATCTTTCAACTTTCAAGCTCAAGGAAATATATGCTACTGTGATAGAGCAACAAATCCAAATATTTTAGTTTTACTTTTTAATAACTTGTGTCCTTTTAAAATTGCAGGTGTCAAAAGAGACGCCTTTTTCTTTCTCCCGCTCAAAACTTTTATCTAATACGAAGCTGCGTGAGTTAACGGGGACCAATTTTCTTCTATTAACGGCGTAATGACGTCAATATCCCTTCTGTCATTTTTCTATTTTTTATTTTTTTTACCTAATTTTCATTTTTTTTCTACCCACGTCCCGTGATTATCATTTCTCTTATTTAATATCTATTCTCAACTATTTTGTTTTATCTCACATGTCATATCAAGTAAAAATATGTTAAAATAAAATTCATTAAATTAAAAAGTAATATAAAGGTACTTATGTAATTTAAATTTATATGATAATAATAATTTATTTTCTTAAAACAAATAATCCACTCTTGTTTTTACTATCGTTACTTTTTAAATATATATATAATTTTTTTCACCCATCTCCATGGGTGTCTCAAATTCAAATTATTTATAAAATTCTTCACTCAATTAATCACATGTTAATTGGACAACATAAATGAAAATAAATCAAAATTTTAAAAATAATAAATTTTATTGTAGAAGCATTTATATCTTTGAATAATTATATATATTTTTTAAAATTAAATAGTTGAAACTACAAGCTTTAAATATATTATAACTAGTTAAGTTGGGAGATTTATTATTTTAGGTGGAAATTCAATTATTGGTTTTTTATATAATCTATAATATTATATATATGCTATTTTTTAAATTTTTGATTGAGTTTGTGTCATGAGTCAATCAAGCATCAATTCGATCAGAAAAATTATAAAAATATTCTTCTGTAATTACAATAAGTTATATTATTTGAGGGTACTTTAATTTTTTTCTATTTTTAAAAAATACAATAAAAATATCTATGTTATGCAATTTGAACACATACCAATTGCATGATTAAAACATTTAATTTACCACTCAACTAAAATATTATTTTGATTTTTTTCATACATTTTAATTTTATCAAGTACATTTTATTGTCTCCATCATGTTATTGATTGAGCTGACGTCACAAATCATGATGTTCTCGTCAATCCTAAGTTTGTATATTTATGTGTTAAAATTTTATTTTACTCTTAATTTAATCTATTTTTGTTTAATATCGTACATATTTTATATGTTATTATTAATTAGTTTCAAATCATACATTTCATTATCTATTGTATGTTATTTTTAAACACGTATTTTATTTTAAATATATAATTTCCACATATATGCGTATGATAGAATTTTTAGTATATATTAAGAAGTTGACTGAGTTAGTGTCATTCATCAACTTAATCCCAATTTATTTAGAAAATTATCATAATTTTACCATTTCAAGTTCAACTAAAGTCATATTTAATTTTTGTATTAATTTTATAAATTTGTTTCATAATTTTTTCACTCATATCAATTATGCCACATCCCATTAGTGAAAAGGAAAAAAAATGAAAAATTATTTATTAAATGACCAATAAGTGAAGTGCTAAAAGATTTATATGCAAATCCTCATCCTTACATCAATTCAATTATATATTTAAAGATTTTATGTAAAAGTATTAAAAAGGAAAAAAAATCATTACATTAATGTCTATTATCTTTAACAAATAAAACTTCCCAAATATTTTTCCCCTAATAATATCTATATTATTGCTTAAATCTTTAATTGAGTTAGTGTCATAAATTAATTGAATAATAATTCGGTAAAGATAAAAAAGAAACATCATTATAATAACATTTATTGTCTTTTAAGAAACAAGACTTCTAAGTATTTCTTCTATAATTGTATTTATACTATTATTTTAAAACCCTAAATGAGATGATTTTATAAATTAATTGGATATCAACTTGATTAGAAAATGTATGAAAATATCTTCCGTATTTAAAATAAGCTATATTATTCTAGGTACTTTAATTCTTTTTTTTATGTTTTCTTTTAAATAATTGAATAATTTTGATATAATAAGATATAAACCCATAACATTTAAGTTAATTAAATTTAAATTTTACCACTCAACTAAGACTTTACTTAAAATGTTTTGTGCATTTTAATTTTATATGCACACTTTATTATTTCAACCAATTGTATATTTACATTATTATTTAAACTTCTAATTAAGTTGGTGTCGTAAATTAAATGGGCATCAATTAAATTAAAAAAATTACAAAAATGTCTTTTTGTATTTAAAATAAGTAATATTATTTTATAATATTTTAATATTTTATGTTTTGTTAATAAATAATAAATTATATATATTGAGATTTGAATTATATGTTTTATTATTATTTTTTTGTATATTATAGTTTTCACCCCGTTTACGTGGAATAGAATTTTTAATCATTTATTTTTGCTAATTTGTGACTTTACATGTCCCACCACCTTTCACATATCAAACAACATTTTAGGTGGGACCCATGGACCAGTAGTTTGTCACCACGTGGCCGAGCCAACGTCTTGGCCTTCCATGTTAACGGTCGAGACGCCGTTAGTCTGTCATGGCATTAGGTAGCAAGCGATGTGCGGTCCCCCCACTTGGCTGGACTCGAAATGGAAAGGGAACGGAAAAACAAGACAAACACAGATCTCTGTAACGGCCACCGTCAACACCCACGTGTCCCCCGGGAAACAAGGAGTGAATTATATGCCGCCTGGGAAGCGAATGCAAGGGTGTCATGTGGAGGGTGTGTAGAAACTTTGGGAAAGTAATGAGGACAGCTCATCCATAGTCGTGAAAGAGACGTCACTATTTTTCACTTTTGTTTCTTTCTTTTGTTTTTGTATGTTTGCTAAAGTACAAGAAGCCATGATCTATTTTATTTTAAGGTTTAAGTTCAGTTCACTCATTTTTCTTTTCTTTTTACTTTTTAATTCCTTCATCAAAATACTATTTATGGCAAGGAAATCTCAAAGGACGTTAGCTTATTATCATATATAAGGGTCAACGTTCAATCGAATCGAATCAAATAAAAAAATTTTAAGTTAATTGAGTTGATAAATCATATTTTATCATCTTAATTTGATTTGAAATTTTCTCGAATCGAGTCGAGTGAGATGGAATTCGAATTGAATCGAATCGAATATATTTGTTCAAGTTAAATATTTAAAAATAATTTTAGGTCATTGTAACCACTATCACCTATCGTAATAAAATTTGTCCACTTTAATCAAAATTTTTATTAACTTTCATCATCTCATAATTTATTTATTAATCTTTTATATACGTGTTAGCTTTTTTGCTTGCTTAATTGTTTTAATTATCTTTAGATTCTTGTCACTATGTATTTTGGAATTAAAAAATATATTAAATGTAAAAATGTGATTTTTTAAAAAAAAGTTATTTTAAAGATAAAATGTGAAATTGATATCAATATAAATTTTTAACATGAATATTTAATGGCATAATTAATAATTCAATTTTAATATAAATATTCAATATGACAAAACAATTCAATAATATAAATAATATAAAATATGAAATTTAATTTAATAATATAAATAGTATATATAAATAAAATTATTACTATTTATGTTAAGTATTTTTTTGGATAATTTTGATTTTTTATTTGAGAGTAAAGGGTGAGAAGTAAAAGTTTAGGAGGAAAATAAAAAGTTTTGGGGAATAAAAGTTTGAGGGAAAATAAATAGGGGGAGTAAAATTTTGGAGGGAAAATATTAAAAAAAATGGAGGGGATGGATTTGGGGTAGATGGGAGGTGGGATGGGAAGAAAGTAAAAATTTTAGGGGGAAAATGGGAGGGAGTAAAATTTTGGAGGAAAAATAAAAGTTTTGAAGGTTTTTGGGAGTAAAATTTTGAGAAAAAATAAATGGGACAATAAAATTTTGGTGGGAAATGCATTTTGGGTAGATTGGGGAGTTGGGATGGAAGGGAAGTAAAAGTTTTGGGAGGAAAAAGTTTTGGGAGGAAAGTGGGAAGGATTAAAAGTTTCGAGGGAAAATTAAAAAGATTTGGGAGTTTGGGGTAAAAATGTAAAATATTATAGTTTAATATTCGAATTATTCGAATTATTCGAGTTATTCGAATTCGAAAACTCAACTCGATTCGAACTCGAAATTTGAAAAAAAAAATCGAGTTGACTCGAATAACTCGATTAACTCGAATAACTCGATTCGTTTAATTTGAAATTCGAATTTTTTTTAGATTTTTTTGAGTCGAATCGAGTTTTGCTCACCCCTAACCATATCAATTTGTAATCCACTTCTACAAAGTACCTTAATAGTTAAATTACATAGAATTCATTTAACTATTAAAATGTTTTTATTCTATTCATCTAATTATATAAAACTTTCAATTGATATACTTTCATTTTTTGGAGACATTCTTCAGGCATTCACCTCTCAAAGTCTCTTTAAATAACTTCTTACGGACAACCTCTTGAACACACCCTCAAAACCACTCCTCAACTATACACTCATGTGGGTCTCATTCAATAACCATCACTTACGATGCCAACTATCATGTCTCATTTGAAGTGGTAACAACCCGTTTTTTAGTGATATTAGAATAGTAGTTTCAGGACCACAAATTCAACGAGTAAATATTTATTTTATTATTATTTTAATGTTTGTGGTATGTTAGTAGGGTTGTATAAAGTTTTCATTAAGAAATTTTGACGTTTGCATGCTTAATTAAGTGAAAAGAACTAAATTGTAAAATGTGCAAAAGTAGAGTTCTAATAGTTAAAGGTATCAAATAGCTATGAAACTTTAAAGTGAAAGGACTTAAATGGTATATAGACCATTGAGATAGTTAGTGGACATCCATGGATTGGTTTTATTGAAATTAAGAATATTTTTAAAGGTTAAAAATGTAATTAAGTAAATAAGGTTAAAATAATAAAAACAAAAGAAAGATATGAGATATCATCTTCCTATCTTCATCTTCAACCGATTTTCAACAAGGGAGAATACCTAGGGTTCATCCATGGCATTTTTGCTTCCATGGTATGTGTTTTGTGTAACACCCCTCACCTTATTCAATGTCGAAATAGAGTTACGGAGTATTACCAGACTTTCAAAACAATTAAACATCCATTTAGCAAACATTTTCTCAATTCAAATATTCATCATTCAATTTCAATCAATTTGCCCCTTATAAGAGCCTACGAGGCCTTAAACATGTTTTAAGAGTGATTCAAGACTAAACCGGTAACTCAAGAACTTTCACAGAACTTTGAAAATTTTTCTCAAAACAGGGGACACACGCCCGTGTGGCCAGGCCGTGTGTCTCACACGGTCACCAGACACGCCTGTGCCGTAGGCCGTGTGGCCATCCGAAATGGGAGCATATGGCCATGTCCTAGCCCATGTAACTCTCTAACTTGGGTCACACGGGCAACACACATGCCTGTGTGGCTAGCCCGTATACCTTAAAAATGGCCATACACGCCCGTATACCAGGCCGTGTGCTAGGCCATGCCAAACCTGTAGGGTATACTGACATATGCCACACGGCCAAGTCACACGCTTGTATATGTGTAACATCCCGAACTAGAGCCTAGTCGGAACAGTGGTTTCGAGACCACAAATTTGATATATAAATAATTATTTTATGGATGTTATGAGGTCCATGATATATATGCATGCCTGTGTGAAAATGTCGATGAGAAATTTTTCCGATAAGGTGTCCAATTTAATTATTAAGACTAAATTGCAATAAGTGAAAAACATGTGTTCTAGTTTATTTAAGGGCTTAATTGTGATGGGATTTAAAATTTTAAGTCCTTATATGGCAGTTAGACCATTATATGTCATTATGGACAAAAATAGACATAGGAGGGATAAAATATCAAAGTTTTAATGGAAGGACATTTTGGTTCATTAATTATTAAAATAATTAAAAGGGAAAAATAGTCAAAATTTGTGTTCATCTTCATCCCCCTTGGCCAAATATCATAAGGAAGCCATAGCTAAGGTTTCTTTCATCTTCAAGCTTTAAAATCAAGAGGGACGAGGGATAGACCTTGACCGAGGAAAAGGCAATGTTGTGAATTAAATTGCAAATTGTCATATTTTGCACCGAGGTAAGATGGGTGTAAGTAATTCAACAATTCCATTATTATGCGTTTAATAATTGATATTCTATGATATATGTATGTATGCCTTAATGAAATTATCTTGTGACGATTTAATGAAAGTTTGGTGATAGCTTTATATCTCGGAAGTCCCGGGTGACCTTGAGAAATGCTTAAGATTCGAATATCATGACACCACGATTTATGAGAGCTAGTGTAAGACTATGTCTGGGACATGACATCGGCATTGATATGAGAGCCAGTGTAAGACCATGTCTGGGACATGGCATCGACATTTATATGTGTGCCAGTGTAAGACCATATCTGGGATATGACATCGGCCTCGGTATGTGATTTCATGAAAGACCATATCTGGGATATGGTGTTGATATGAGATTTCGTGTAAGACCATGTCTAGGACATAGTCTCGATATGAGGTCCCGTATAAGACCATGTCTAAGACATGGCATCGGCACCGACATGAGACTTCGTATAAGACCATATCTGGAATATGGCATCGGTATGTAGACCCATGTAAGACCATGTTGAGGACATGGCTTTGGCATTTTATGTGGTGTGTGATGATTCCGAACGTCATTTAGTATTCTAGGTAATTCGACGGGCCATTCAATATTTTAATTAAGAATGTGGGGTAGAATGAGTAATAATGCATGGTACAGGTATGTACGTAAACCTCATGAGTTTTGGACTCGATTCATGTTGGAAAATTTAGTATGGGTATAAAGGAGTAAGATAGGCATGATGTTCAAATACATTTATTATCAATTCTCAATATGTTCATTATGTGTAATATGATAATGTTGTGGAAATTGATAGTATGTGTAATCCATGAGTTTCATGACCTAACTTGTTATTATTTGCACATGACTTACTAAGCTATATGCTTACCCCTCTCTCTTTTCCTCTTTCTTATAGTATCGCTAAGCTAGCTCGGGGATCGTGGACGTCGGAGTTCAAGTCACACTATCAATGACTCTTTTGGGGTACATTTGACTTGATACATTTAAGTATGACATGTATAGGGGACTTAGTATTTTGTTATATGTGTCATATTTGTTAGCCAAAGTGATGGCTCATTTTGGTATATTATTCCATTTTGTATATGGCCAAGAAATACGGCTCATATTGATTATGGGGTTGAAATCCCTAAATATTAATACGTGCATGGAATGTGTTATTATTCTTGTGGTACATGCCTAATTGGTTGTTAACAAAGGATGATGAAATGTGGAATTTATGTTTGATGGATAAAGGGCGTTAATTGGCTTGGTCATAATATGAATAAAGGCAAAGAGATGGATTGAATGAACCTAACAAGTCATGGAGTCCCAATTATGTATACTTGAGATAAATTTATTATGCATGAGTTAAAGTTATGGATGTCTAAGTAGTCCATTTATGCCATGATAATCACCATTGTCACATGAGTGTGCATGAGTGTGTGTATGGGTTGTTGAGGGTGACAAGAGGGCTTGGAAAATAGCCTCAAAGTTGTCCACATGGGTAGATGCACGGGCGTGTGTCTAGGCTGTGTGTGACACACGGCCATCCCTATAGGCGTGTTGTCCGGTCGTGTGTCCCCTACACCCAAACTGTTCAAGTCAGTATGCATGGTAGTAAAAGCACGGGTAGAGACACGGTCGTGTGTCTCAGCCGTGTAGAGGACACGACCTTAGGACATGGGCGTGTGCCTAGGCCGTGTGAAGTCTGCACCTTAAATGTGAAAATTAAATTCGCCATACGGCCTAGCACACGGGTGTGTGACTTGGCCGTGTGATCTTAAATTGATGCTGACATCATAAACAGAGAGTTACACGGCCTGAGGACACGGGCATGTCAAGGGCACACGAGCGTGTGACCCTGTTTAATGAATTTTTTTTCAAAACTCACAGTTTAGCCCCGAACCACACCCGATGCATATTTTTGGGCTTGTAGGCCCGTTACAGGGACAATAAGAATGTATGTAAAAAGTTTTAAATTGGATGGAGATTTATATCTCAGTTTTATATGCTTTGTAACGCCTCTGTACCTGAGACTGTCGCCGGAGTCGAGCACGAGGTGTTAACGGGCTTAATTCATTAATTAAACAACTCAAACAATTTATTTTAGAATTTTCAGACAAGCTGGTTAACTGTGTCACAGTCGCTTAAAAATTAATATCTCGAGTTCCAAAACTCAAAATCCAATTCTGTAACTTTTTCCAAAAACTAGACTCATATATCTATTTACTAATTTTTTTTCTAGAATTTTTGGCTGGGCCAATTAGTACAGTTTATTAGTTAAAGTCTCCTCTATTTCAGGGTTCGACTGCTCTGGCCTCTGTGTATTACGAATCAGATATCTCTCTGTACAGAATTTAAATGACTATGAAATTTGTTTCTCTTAAAACTAGACTCAATAATAAATCTGTACATATAAATTATGACTTCTAATTGTTTTTATACAATTTATGGTAAATTTCCAAAGTCAGAATAGGGGATCTAGAAATCACTCTGGCCCTGTTTCACAAAAATTCAAATGTCTCATAAATTATAATTCATATACCTATTTTGTTCAATCCATATGAAAATAGACTCATTATTATTCAATTTCATAACTTACTCATCATTTAATTCCATTTCTACTATTTTTAGTGATTTTTCAAATTTACATCACTGCTAATGTCAGATTCTGTTTTATGGCAAATTTCACTTTACTAAGGATTTTCATGGACTAAATATCATTTTAAACATACATAACATGAAATATGACTTAGATTGGTCATTCCAATGGCTAATCATTTACAAACCCTTTTCTTGCCAAACCATAGCCATATCATAAGATCAATTACACAAAGTGAGTATTTTGCCATACATGCCATATTCAAAATATACAAGCCATTTTACCGATTTAAGCCTTCGGATAGTGTGAACGAGTCTTCGACCTATCCCGATTCTCAAGCCGGCTTGTCAAAACTACAATGAAAGAAAAGGAGGGAGTAAGCATAAATGCTTAGTAAGTTCACATGCAAATAGCAAGTAACATAATCACACAATCCCACATAAAACATCATTTACATTTAATATCTTTCTACAATTTCATCTTACCAAGTTTTCAACCCGAGGGTTTAAGCACATACCTGTCAAATTTTCTCATCTACCACACTTACCAACATGTCACCTTCGTTTTAGGCATTCTCTTTATTTTCTTAAGATCCACCCGTTGAACACATCGAAATATAATACAAATACACGGAAAGTTTGTACATAAGTGCCACATATGTAGCCAAGCTACCATGTAACCCGACCATAAGCGAACTCGGACTCAACTCAACGAGCTCGGATGCCTAGCTACATCTCTCGAACTCGGACTCAACTCAACGAGTTCGGACATTTGCATCCATAAGTGAACTCGGACTCAACTCAACGAGTTCGGATGTCCAACCATCCTAGTGACATGTCACTTGTATTCTAATCTATTCCCAAGGTTCAAACGGGCTTTTTCCTCGATTACACATCTTTGCCGTTGTAACACCCCTTACCCGTGTTCGACGTTAGAACAGGGTACGAGGCATTACCAGACTTAATCACTAATCATCGTATAAAAACTGATTCATAATTTCACTCTAATTTAAAACTTTTTCAAACACATTCAAGCTTTCCCTTAAAAAGAGCTTACAAGGCCCATATCATGCTTTAATTCAACCACACACATAGGCAAGCATGCACATTCATAAATTGCATCATTTAATTAATAACATAATCAAGACTATCTACATTAAATGACTTTATACAATAGAGACCTTCAAATAACATAGGTCAGTATTTTAGGCCAATTCCTAGCAACTTAGTAACAATTAAACGAGTCTCCATACATGCCAAAACTTAAAAATACTTTAAAACTTTTATATATCGATCAATAGTTTGATAGTATGATTTAACCTCCGGCGACCTCCAACTCGAGCTAACATCTGAGACACTATAGGAAAAAGGAAAGGAAGGGAGTAAGCATTATAGCTTAGTAAGTAAGTATGTAAATATTAATAAACAATACATTATCATACTTTAAATGAAGTCACAATATGTTCCCGGAATATTACCATCACAAACACACACATACTTTCACTATTACAATCATAAACAGGTTCAAAATAAGCTGTCTAGCAGAGTACCAGCAGCTAAATTATTTATTTCTGGATCTACAAAACTCCAAATTACAAACCGTTAATTTTTCTTAAAACTAGATTCACGTATATTCTTACCATAAAATTTTCAGAATTTTTGGTCTGGCCAATTAGTACAGTTTATCCATTGAAGTTACCCCTGTTTCACTACTCAACTGTTCTGACCACTCTTCACTACGAATCAATTTTCTCCTTGTACAGAATTCAAAGGATGTTTTTGTTTGTTTTATTTGAAACTAGACTCATTAATAATTTCAAGCATATAAATTATATCCCCTAATTATTTTTGTACAATTTTTAATGATTTTTCCAAGTCAGAATAGGGGATCACGTAGTCATTCTGAACCAGTCTCTCAAAAACTTAAATATCTCATAATATAGAATTTGTTTGCTTGCTCTATTTTTGTTATATGAAAATAGGCTCATTAAGATTTAATTTGATATCTCATTCAGTCTCTGATTTAATTTCTAATATTTTTGGTAAATTTTTAGATTCACGTCACTGCAACTATCCATAATAGTTTTACTGTCAATTTTGACCTTTCACACTTCAATTGTATTCATCACTTACCCATAACAATCTTTCCAATTTCCAATCACATATCAAGCATATTGCTCATAAGTTACACACGTATATACTTACACTTATCATCACAAAGTCATACAGAATTTCATTTAATCAATTTCCCAGTTGAACGCTTCAGAATAATAACAGATACGCGATGGTATTGCACACAGTCTACCTTTAAAATCAAAGCTCTCTTGTACACATAGTGGCCTTCACTTAGCACCACTCATGTGACCTAGCTCGATTGTACACATAATTTTGGCTCTCTTGTACACATGGTGAACACTTAGTACCACCCATGTGACCTAGCCAGTTTATCTCGTAGCTCTCTTGTCTACATGGTGTCCTTCACCTGGAACCACGCATGCGACCTAGCTACATATATCCTGTAGCTCTCTTGTCTACGTGGTGTACACATAGATCACCTATGCGACCTAGCTACATCATAATGTCTCGTAACTCTCTTGTACACATGATGTGCACTCAGCACCATACATGTGACCTAGCTACATACCATCTGTATCATCCAATCTTTCCGAAGGTTCAACCGGGATTTCTCTCTCTTTCTAATACTTGATTCCATACTTCCAATAGTCAATTATGATTCAAAAATCAGCTACAATACATAAAATATGCTGAAATATAAAAACATAATAAAGATAATGTATTATTTACATACAAACTTACATACTTTCTCATTTCCATGTTGAATTAATATTGAACATTTAAATCATCATAATTATACTTACTTTCAACACCTCGGCAATCATAGTAAATATATCAATTTTACATTGAAACATGCATAAATTAATGCTTATTATACATACGAACTTACCTCGATACTAAAACGACCATTTTACTAACTTTCCCGATTTTCGATTTTTCTCCCATTCTAGGTTCAAATCTCATTTTCCGGGATCTAAAACATCATATTTTACTTATTTAATTAATGTAATATTCAAAACAGTCCTTAACTCAAACTTTGGAAAAATTACAATTTTGCTCCTAAACTTTTGCATATTTACACTTTTGCCCCTAGGCTCGAGAATTAAACTTTATCCCTTATTCTTACGTTTTATGACATGATGATCATTTTTCCATTCTATGGCAACATCAAATTCTCACTCTAACACATAGTTATGAACAATAACAACTTTTACCGATTAAGCCGTTTTACTCATTTTTGCTTAAAACCGCTTAGTAAAAGTTATTTAACATAATTTCAGCCTTCATATTCTACCATAAAACATCAAAATAAACACATTTCACCTATGGGTATTTTTCCAAATATGAATCCTAGCTTAAATTATTGCTAGAATAAGCTTAATCAAGTTACCAGGATTCCAAAAACGTAAAGAACTTGAAAAACGGGGCTAGAACGGACTTACTATTGAGCTTGGAAAGTTTGAAAACCCTAGCCATGGCTTTTCCCATGCTAATTTCGGCCTCCATGAAAAAGATGAGTCAATTTTGGCTTTATTTTCCCTTTTTATTTCTTTTAATTACCAAATGACTAAAATGCCCTTAAGGCCTTTCTTTAAATTTTGTCCTATTCATGCCCATTTTTGTCCAAACAAAATATAATGGTATATTTAACATTTAAGGACCTCCTCTTTAAACCCCCATTTCAATCAAGTACTTATGGATTAGAACACATATTTTGCAACTTTTGCAATTTAGTCCTAAAAGTCCAATTAAGCACTTTATCAGTAAAATTACTTAACGATATTTTTACACAATATTTTAATCAATAAATAAACCTTAAAACTTAATCAGAATAAATTTTTCAACTTCAAATTCGTGGTTCTAAAACCATCATTCCGTTTAGGCCCTAAATATCGCTGTTACTGTAATATCCCGAATTAGGGCCTAATCGGAATAGTGGTTTCGTGAGCACAAATCCGAAAGAGAAATAATTATTTTGATGTTTATGATATGATTGCATGATTGTGTGAAAATTTCGTGACGAAATTCTGTGCATAAAGTGCTCAAGTTGAAATTAGGGACTAAATCGAATAACTTGCAAAACTTGCATTCTAGAAGTTTTTAGTATGAAATTACTTTGGAATATTAATGAGGAGGTCTTAAATATCAATTTGACCAATTTCTAAAATTTTGGACAAAAATGGGCTTGTACATGAAAATTTTCAAAGAAAGGTATTAAGGGTATTTTGGTCATTTGGTAATTAAAAGAGTAAAAAAAGGAAAAAGATGGCAAAATATGTCCATCTTCTTCATTAGAACGAAAGTTAAAGGGTTCTCCATAGCTAGGGTTTGTTTCAAGCTTCCAAGCTCCATAGTAAGTGATTCCAAGCCCCGTTTTTAATGTTCTTTACGTTTTTGGAGTCCTAGTAACTTGATTTAGCTTATGCTAGCAATAATTCAACCTAGGGTTCATATTTGGAAAACTACCCATAGGTGAAATTTGTGTATTTTGGTGTTTTATGATAGAATATGAGGTTTTAAATTATGTCAGACAACTTGTACTACTCGGTTTTAAGCGAAAACGAGTAAAAGGGCTTAATCGGTAAAAATACCTAATAGTCATAAGTACATGTTAGAGTATGAAATCGATGCTTCCATAGAAGGGAAAAATGATCAGCATGTCATAAAACATAATAAAATAGGATGAAGTTTAATTCCCGAGCCTAGGGGCAAAAGTGTAATTTTGCAAAAGTTTAGGGGTAAAATGGTAATTTTGCCAAAGTTCGTATTTGGGGCTGTTTTGATGAATGTATGTATTAAATAAGATTAATTTGGCATTATAGATCAAGAGAAACGAGATTCAAGTCGTGATCGAGGGAAAAAACAAAGTTTACAAGGAATAGGCTTGATTGCTAATATTTTGTATCGAGGTAAGTTCATGTGTAAATGTAGTAACATAATTGTCATTCTAAGAAATTTAATATTATTTATGTGATATGATGATTATTATCATGAAATATTATGCTTTATGGTTATTATTGAATAATGTGTAAATTATGAATTACTACCGAGTATCAGTTTCGATGTTCTGTGGAAGACGGTAAAGGTGTAATCGAGGAAAAAAGCCCGTTTGAACCTTGGGAATAGATTAGAATACAAGTGACATGTCACTAGGATGGTTGAGCATCCGAACTCGTTGAGTTGAGTCCGAGTTCACTTATGGATGCAAATGTCTGAACTCGTTGAGTTGAGTCCGAGTTCGTGAGACGTAACTAGGCATCCGAGCTCGTTGAGTTGAGTCCGAGTTCACTTATGGATGCGAACGCCCGACCTCGTTGAGTTGAGTCCAAGTTCCCTTATGGGCGGGTTACATGGTAGCTTGGCTACATATGTGGCACTTATGTACAAACTTTTTGTGTATTCGAATTATATTCCGATGTGTTCAACGGGTGGATCTTAAGAAAATAAGGAGAATGCCTAAAACGAAGGTGACATGTTGGTAAGTGTGGTAAATGAGAAAATTTGACAGGTATGTGCTTAAACCCTCGGGTTGAAAACTTGGTAAGATGAAATCGTAGAAAGATATTAAATGTAAATGATGTTTTATGTGGGATTATGTGATTATGTTACTAGCTATTTGCATGTGAACTTACTAAGCATTTATGCTTACTCCCTCCTTTTCTTTCATTGTAGTTTTGACAAGCTGGCTTGAGAATCGGGATAGGTCGAAGACTCGTTCACACTATCCGAAGGCTTAAATTGGTAAAATGGCTTGTATATTTTGAATGTGGCATGTATGGCAAAATACTCACTTTGTGTAATTGATCTTATGATATGGCTATGGTTTGGCAAGAAAAGGGTTTGTAAATGATTAGCCATTGGAATGGCCAATCTAGGTCATATTTGATGTTATGTATGTTTAAAATGATATTTAGTCCATGAAAATCCTTAGTAAAGTGAAATTTGCCATAAAATAGAATCTAACAGCAGCAGTGATGTAAATTTAAAAAATCACTAAAAATAGTATAAATGGAATTAAATGATGAGTAAGTTATGAAATTTAAGCTTAATGAGTCTATTTTCATATGGATTGAACAAAATAGGTATATGAATTATAATTTATGAGACATTTGAATTTTTGTGAAACAGGGCCAGAGTGATTTCTGGATCCCTTGTTTTGACTTTAGAAATTCACCATAAATTGTATAAAAATAATTAGAAGTCATAATTTATATGTACAGGTTCCTTGTAGAGTCTAGTTTTAATAGAAATAGACAGCATAGTTATTAAAACTCTGTACAGGGAGATATCTAATTTGTAATACATAGAGGTTAGAGCAGTCATACCCTGAAATAGGGAGAATTTAACTAATAAACTGTACTAATTGGCCAGACCAAAAATTCTAGAAAAAAATTAGTAAATAGATATATGAGTCTAGTTTCTGGAAAAAGTTACAGAATTGGATTTTGAGTTTTGGAACTCAAGATATTAATTTTTAAGCGACTGTGACACAGTTAGCCAGCTTGTTTGAAAATTTTAAAAATAAATTGTTTAAGCTGTTTAATTGATGAAATTAAGTTTAGTAACATCTCGTTCTCGACTCCGGCAACGGTCTCAGGTACGGGACATTACATTTGGTGGTATCAGAGCAGGTTTAGTCAGTTCTCGGACTAACGTGTTGTATGTACGGGTTTTGCTATACATGCCATATATATTGTGATAGTGTGACGACTTCTAACCTTTTAAATGATTTTTTATAGTAAATGGATCCCGATCTAGTTGCGGTTGATGATGTAGAGAGTAATGCACCAGCTCCGGCTGAAGGGGTGGTGCCAACTGAAAATCCACCTCCTACTGTTGGTCAAGAAGGAGGAGAAGGGGCTGAAGAAGCCTTTCTCCAAATGATGAATGCTTGGTATACAGAGTTCGTTTGTACGAACCCGAATGCACAACCTCCCCCACCTCTCCCGATTCCTCAACCTGTACCCCCGATGCCTCAAGGTGTGGATTTGATGAAATTTCATAGAACTCCAGTTGACAGAATCCGCAAGCAAGGGGCCGAAGAATCCAGGGCAAATGTTGATGATGATGCCGAGAAAGCAGAGTTTTGGCTCGAGAATTCTATTCGAGTATTTGATGAATTGTCGTGTACACCTGAGGAATGCTTGAAATGTGCTATATCATTGTTGAGGGATTCAACTTATCATTGGTGGAAGACATTGATTTCAGTGGTACCGAAAGAGAAGGTGACTTGGGAATTCTTTCAAGAAGAATTTCGGAAGAAATATATCAGTGAAAGATTTATTGATCAGAAGCGTAAAGAGTTTCTTGAAGACGGAAGGGAGTTCGTCAAGTTGAGTAAGTATGCTAGAGAATACATTCCTACAGAAGCTAAAATGTGCAGACGATTTGAAGACGGACTTAATGAAGACATCAAAGTATTTGTTGGGATTCTTGAATTAAAAGAAATGGTAGTATTGGTTGATCGAGCTTGCAAGGCTGAAGAACTACTTAAAGAGAAGAAAAAGGTAGAGGCTGAGACTAGAAATTGGAAGAAAAGACCAACAAGCAGTTCATTCTCACAGCAATCCAGAAAATCTAGAAATATGAATCCTCGTTCATAGGTTTCGGCTGGACAATCATATGGAAATGTTAAGAAGCAAAATGTGGGTCCTAAATCTGAGACTACTTCTGCGGCTAGTGTGGGAAATACGAGATTTGTTAAGCCTGAGTGCCAGCGGTGTGGCAGAAATCATTTTGGCCCATGTAGAGCGAATGAATGTTTTCGGTGTGGTTCTCTAGATCATTTTATTAGAGACTGCCCAGAGAGAGCTGAGAAAGAAAAATTTCAGAATGTAAAAGCTAGTGGTGCAGACTCGAGGGGAAGGTATTCGAAAAAAGCTTGAAATGAAGCAAGCAGAAAAAATGTAGCCAGAGATTCAGCAGCTAAATCTGAAGCAAGAGCTCCAGCTAGAAGTTATGCTATAAAGGCACGTGAAGATGCTTCATCACCCGACGTGATTACTGGTATATTTTCTCTTTATGATGTTAATGTTAATGCTTTGATTGATCCCGGTTCTACTCATTCCTATGTATGCATGAAACTGGTGTCTAGTATGAATATACCTGTTGAGAACACAGAATTTATGATTAAAGTGTCGAATCTGTTAGGCAAATGTGTGATAGTTGATAAAGTATGCAAGAAATGCCCTTTAATGATTCGGGGTCATTACTTTCCGGCCGACTTGATGTTGTTGCCGTTTGATGAATTTGATGTTATTTTGGGTATGGATTGGTTGACATTGTATGATGCTATAATAAATTGCAAAGAAAAGGTTATAGAATTAAAGTGTGAAAGTGGTAAAATTCTGCGGGTTGAATCAAACAAATTAGAGGCATTATCTAGTATGATTTCTTCAATGTCGGCTCAGAGATATTTGAGAAAGGGTTATGAAGCTTATTTGGCGTATGTAATTAATACAAAAGAAGTTCAAAAGAAAGTTGAATCAGTGCCGGTTGTGTGTGAATTTGCAGACGTATTTCCAGAAGATTTGCCAGGTTTGCCTCCAGTCAGTGAAGTAGAATTTGGTATTGATTTGATACCGAGAACAGCTCCGATCTCGATTGCTCCGTATAGAATGACACCAGTAAAGTTGAAGGAATTAAAGTGGCAATTGCAAGAATTGACTGACAAAGGCTTTATGAGACTGAGTTTTTCACCTTGGGGTGCTCCCGTGTCATTTGTGAAAAAGAAGGATGGTTCTATGAGATTGTGTGTTGACTATCAGCAGTTAAACAAGGTGACAATCAAGAACAAGTATCCGTTGTCGAGAATTGATGATTTGTTTGATCAGCTAAAAGGAGCAACATGGTTTTCAAAGATTGACTTGAGATCTGGGTATTACCAGCTGCGAGTAAAAGAGTCGAATGTCCCTAAAACTGCTTTTAGAACAAGGTACGGTCATTATGAATCTTTAGTTATGCCATTCGGGTTGACAAATGCTCCTGCTGTGTTTATGGATTTAATGAATCGCATATTTCGGCCATACTTGGACAAATTTGTTGTGGTGTTTATAGATGATATCTTAATTTATTCAAAATATGAGACAGAGCATGCTGAGCACTTGAGGATAGTTTTGCAAACTTTGAGAGATAAGCAGTTATATGCCAAGTTTAGTAAAAGTGAATTTTGGTTTCAGAAAGTTGGATTTTTGGGTCATATTGTTTCAAGTGATGGTATACGGGTTGATCCTAATAAAATTTCGGCCATTATTGATTGGAAACCACTGAAAAATGCAATTGAGGTTAGAATTTTCTTAGGGCTAGCTGGGTATTACCGGCGGTTTGTAAATGGATTTTCTATAATTGCTGCTCCTATGACTAGACTACTCCGAAAGAATGTTAAATTTGAATGGACAGAAGAATGTCAATAGAGTTTTGAAGAATTGAAAAAGTTATTAACTAAAGCACCAGTGTTGGTACAACCCGAATCAGGTAAAGAATTTGTGGTGTATAGTGATGCTTCTCGAAATGGTTTAGGATGTGTACTTATGCAAGAATGAAAAGTGGTGGCTTATGCTTCGAGGCAGTTAAAATCTCACGAAAGAAATTATCCGACTCATGATTTGGAATTGGCTGCTATAGTATTTGCTTTGAAGATTTGGCGACATTATCTGTATGGTGAAAAAATGCCGAGTATATACCGACCACAAAAGTCTTAAGTACTTGATGTCACAAAAAGACTTGAATTTGAGACAGCGTAGATGGTTGGAGTTATTGAAAGATTACGAGCTTGTTATTGATTACCATCCGGGAAAAGCGAATGTGGTTCCCGATGCTTTGAGCAAAAAGTTGCTATTTGCTTTGAGAGCTATGAATACTCAGTTAAAGGTATCAGATGATGGTTCGATTTTAGCAGAGTTAAGAGTAAGATCGATGTTTTTACAAGAGATTTGTGAAGCTCAGAAAAATGATCGAGATTTGTAAGCCAAAAGAAAACAATGTGAGGTTGATACAAGTTCAGATTTCAGAATCGGTTCTGATGGTTGCTTGATGTTTAAAAATTGGATTTGTGTACCGAAAAATGATGAGTTGATTCAAAAGATTTTAGCTCGAGAAGTCAAACAACTAAGAAAAAAAAGTGTCGCTCTTGTGAAAGTATTGTGGCAAAAGCACAGGGTAGAAGAGACTACATGGGAACTTGAAGAAACTATGAAAAAACAATACCCACACTGTTTCTGGTAAGATTTTGAGACGAAAATCCTTAAAGGGGAGAGTTGTAATATCCCGAATTAGGGCCTAATCGAATAGTGGTTTTGTGACCACAAACCGAGATAGAAATAATTATTTTGATGTTTATGATATGATTGCATGATTGTGTGAAAATTTCGTGTGTAAATTGCATTGCATAAAGTGCTTAAGTTGAAATTAGGCTAAATCGATTAACTTGCAAAACTTGCATTCTAGAAGTTTTTAGTATGAAATTACTTTGGAATATTAATGAGGAGGTCTTAAATAGCAATTTTACCAATTTCTAAAATTTTGGACAAAAATGGGCTTTGTACATGAAAATTTTCAAAGAAAGGTATTAAGGGTATTTTGGTCATTTGGTAATTAAAAGAGTAAAAAAGGAAAAGATGGCAAAATATGTCCATCTTCTTCATTAGGACGAAAATTAAAGGGTTCTCCATAGCTAGGGTTTGTTTCAAGCTTCCAAGCTCCATAGTAAGTGATTCAAGCCCCCCTTTTTAATGTTCTTCACGTTTTTGGAGTCCGTAACTTGATTTAGCTTATGCTAGCAATAATTCAACCTAGGGTTCATATTTGGAAAAATAACCATAGGTGAAATTTGTGTATTTTGGTGTTTTATGATAGAATATGAGGTTTTAAATTATGTCAGACAACTTGTACTACTCGGTTTTAAGCGAAAACGAGTAAAAGGGCTTAATCGGTAAAAATACCTAATAGTCATAAGTACATGTTAGAGTATGAAATTGATGCTTCCATAGAAGGGAAAAATGATCAGCATGTCATAAAACATAAGAAAATAGGATGAAGTTTAATTCCCGAGCCTAGGGGCAAAAGTGTAATTTTGCAAAAGTTTAGGGGTAAAATGGTAATTTTGCCAAAGTTCGTATTTGGGGCTGTTTTGATGAATGTATGTATTAAATAAGATTAATTTGGAATTATAGGTCAAGAGAAACGAGATTCAAGTCGTGATCGAGGGAAAAAAACAAAGTTTACAAGGAATAGGCTTCATTGCTAATATTTTGTATCAAGGTAAGTTCATGTGTAAATGTAGTAACATAATTGTCAGTTTGTAAATAACATTAAATTACTTAAAATGACAATTATGTTACTACATTTACCCATGAACTTACCTCGATACAAAATATTAGCAATCAAGCCTATTCCTCGTAAACTTTGTTTTTCCCTCGATCACGACTTGAATATCGTTTCTCTTGAACTATAATGCCAAATTAATCTTATTTAATACATACATTCATCAAAACATCCCCAAATACGAACTTTGGAAAAATTACCTTTTTACCCCTAAACTTTTGCAAAATTACACTTTTGCCCCTAGGCTTGGGAATTAAACTTCATCCTATTTTCATATGTTTTATAACATGCTGATCATTTTTCCCTTCTATGGCAGCATCAATTTCACACTCTAACATGTACTTATGACTATTAGGTATTTTTACCGATTAAGCCCTTTTACTCGTTTTCGCTTAAAACCGAGTAGTACAAGTTGTCTGACATAATTTAAAACCTCATGTTCTATCATAAAACACCAAAATACACAAATTTCACCTATGGGTATTTTTCCAAATATGAACCCTAGGTTAAATTATTGCTAGCATAAGCTAAATCGAGTTACCGGGATTCTAAAAACGTAAAGAACATTAAAAACGGGGCTTGGAATCACTTACTATGGAGCTTGAAAGCTTGAAAAAAACCCTAGCTATGGAGAACCCTTTAATTTTCATCCTAATGAAGAAGATGGACAAAATTTGCCATCTTTTTCCTTTTTTTAATCTTTTAATTACCGAATGACCAAAATACCCTTAATACCTTTCTTTGAAAATTTTCATGTACAAGCCCATTTTTGTCCAAAAATTTAGAAATTGGTCAAATTGCTATTTAAGACCTCCTCATTAATATTACAAAGTAATTTCATACTAAAAACTTCTAGAATGCAAGTTTTGCAAATTATTCGATTTAGTCCCTAATCTCAACTTAAGCACTTTATGCATAGAATTTCATCACGAAATTTTCACACAATCATGAAATCATATCATAAACCTCAAAATAATTATAAAATAATTATTTCTATCTCAGATTTGTGGTCACGAAACCACTATTCCGATTAGGCCCTAATTCGGGATATTGCAACTCTCCCCTTTAAGGATTTTCGTCTCAAAATCTTACCGTAGAAACAGTGTGGGTATTGATTTCTCATAGTTTCCTCAGGTTCCCATGTAGTCTCTTCTTCCCCGTGCTTTTGCCACAATACTTTCACGAGAGCGAGACTTTTATTTCTTAGTTGCTTGACCTTTCGAGCTAAAATCTTAATCGGTTCTTCTTCATAAGTCATATCCGGTCGTAGCTTAATTTCTGTCAGTGAAATTATTTGTGAGGTATCCGAATGATACCGACGTAACATAGATACGTGGAACACATCATGAATCTTCTCTAATTCAGGTGGTAATGCTAGCCGATATGCTACCGGTCCAACTTTTTCAATTATTTCATACGGCCCAATAAAATGCGGACTTAACTTGCCCTTCCGTCCAAATCTAAGAACTTTCTTCCATGGAGACACTTTTAAAAATACCTTATCACCAACTTGAAACTCGATTTCCTTTCATTTCAAATTCGCATAAGATTTCTGTGTATCCGAAGCAACTTTCAAACAATCTCGAATCACTTTCACTTTTTCTTCGGTTTCTTTTATTAGATCGACTCCATAAATATGATTTTCCTTAAGTTCAGTCCAATACAATGGTGTCCGACATTGACGACCATACAATGCTTCATAAGGTGCCATCTTCAAACTCGTCTGATAACTATTAGTATAAGCAAATTCTACTAACAGTAATTATCTTTCCCAACTACCTTGAAATTCTAATAAGCAACATTTGAGCATGTCTTCAAGAATCTAAATCACTCTCTCTGATTGTCCATCAGTTTGTGGATGAAAGACAATGCTAAAATTTAACTTTGTACCTAATGCTTCTTGTAATTTTTTCCAAAACCGCAAAGTAAATCTTGGATCTCTATCTGAAATAATTGACAAAGGTATCCCATGAAGTCTAACAATCTCACTGATATACAATTCAGCCAACTTATTAAGAGAATAATCCGTACGTACCGGAATAAAATGAGCTAATTTAGTCAGTCTGTCAACTATTACCCAGATGGCATTTTTCTTCCCCGGAGTTAACGGCAACCCTGATATAAAATCCATAGTAATCCGATCCCATTTCCATTCAGGAACCATGATAGACTGGAGCAATCCCGAAGGTACTTGGTGTTCAGCTTTCACTTGTTGACAAATTAAGCACTTTGATACAAACTCGGATATATCTCTTTTCATTCCATTCCACCAATACATTTTCTTCAAGTCATTATACATTTTCGTACTGCTCGGGTGAACCCCCAAACAACCATTATGTGCTTCATGCAAAATCGTTTGAATCAACTCATCATTTTTCGGTACACAAATCCAATTTTTAAACATCAAGCAACCATCAGAATCGATTTTGAAATCTGACCATGTATCAGCTTCACACTGTTTTCTCTTGGCTTATAAATCTTCATCGCTTTTCTGAGCTTCAAAAATCTCTTGTAAAAACATCGGTCTTGCTCTTAACTCTGCTAGAATCGAACCATTATTTGATATCTTTAACCCAGTGTTCATAGCTCTCAAAGCAAATAGCAACTTTCTGCTCAAAGCATTGGCAACCACATTCGCTTTTCCCAGATGGTAATCAATAACAAGCTCGCAATCTTTCAATAACTCCAACCATTTACGCTGTCTCAAATTCAAGTCTTTTTGTGACATCAAGTACTTAAGACTTTTGTGGTCGGTATATACTCGTCACTTTTCACCATACAAATAATGTTGCCAAATCTTTAAAGCAAATACTATAGCATCCAATTCCAAATCATGAGTCGGATAATTTTTTTCGTGAGATTTTAACTGCCTCGAAGCATAAGCCACCACTTTCTTGCATAAGTACACATCCTAAACCATTTCGAGAAGCATCACTATACACCACAAATTCTTTACTTGATTCGGGTTGTACCAACACTGGTGCTTCAGTTAATAACTTTTTCAATTATTCAAAACTCTGTTGACATTCTTTCGTCCACTCAAACTTAACATCCTTTCGGAGTTGTCTAGTCATAGGAGCAGCAATTATAGAAAATCCATTTACAAACCGCTGATAATACCCAGCTAGCCCCAAGAAACTTCTAACCTCAGTTACATTTTTCGGTGGTTTCCAATCAACAATGGCTGAAATTTTACTAGGATCAACCCGTATACCATCACCTGAAACAATATGACCCAAAAATCCAACTTCCTGGAGCCAAAATTCACTTTTACTAAACTTAGCATACAGCTGCTTATCTCTCAAAGTTTGCAAAACTATCCTCAAATGCTCAGCATGCTCTATCTCATCTTTTGAATAAATTAAGATATCATCAATAAACACCACAACAAATTTATCCAAATATGGCCGAAATATGCGATTCATTAAATCCATAAACACAACAGGAGCATTTGTCAACCCGAATGGCATAACTAAAAATTCATAATGACCGTACCTTGTTCTAATAGCAGTTTTAGGCACATTCGACTCTTTTACTCGCCACTGGTAATACGCAGATCTTAAGTTAATCTTTGAAAACCATGTTGCTCCTTTTAGCTGATCAAACAAATCATCAATTCTCGGCAACGGATACTTGTTCTTAATTGTCACCTTGTTTAATTGTCGATAGTCAATACACAATCTCATAGAACCATCCTTCTCTTTCACAAATAACACGGGAGCACCTCAAGGTGAAAAACTCAGTCTCACAAAGCCTTTGTCAGTTAACTCTTGCAACTGCGACTTTAATTCCTTTAACTCTACTGGTGCCATTATATACGGAGCAATCGAGATCAAAGCTATTCCCAGTATCAAATCAATACCAAATTCTACTTCCCTGACTGGAGGTAAACTCGGCAATTCTTCTGGAAATATATCGCGAACTCACATACAATCGGTACTGATTCAACTTTCTTTTCAATTTCTTTTGTATTAATTACATACGCCAAATAAGCTTCACAACCCTTCCTCAAATATCTCTGAGCCGACATCGAAGAAATCACACTAGATAGTGCCTCTGATTTGCCTGGTTCAACCCATAGAATTTTACCACTTTCACACTTTAGTTCTATAACCTTTTCTTTGCAATTTACTATATCATCATGCAATGTCAACCAATCCATACCCAAAATAACATCAAATTCATCAAACGACAACAACATCAAGTCGGCCGGAAAGTAATGACCTCGAATCATTAAAGGGCATTTCTTGCATACTTTATTAACTATCACACATTTTCCAAATGGATTCGACACTCTAATCATAAATTCTGTGTACTCAACAGGTATATTCATACTAGACACCAGTTTCATGCATACATAGGAATGAGTAGAACCGGGATCAATCAAAGCATTAACATTAACATCATAAAGAGAAAATATACCAGTAATCACATCGAGTGATGAAGCATCTTCACGTGCCTTTATGGTATAAGTTCTAGCTGGAGCCCTTGCTTCAACTCAAGAAACTCTTTACGCTTTTGATCAACAAATCTTTCACTGATGTATTTCTTCTGAAATTCTTCTTGAAAGAATTCCCAAGTCACCTTCTCTTTCGGTACCACTGAAATCAATGTCTTCCATCAATGATAAGCTGGATCCCTCAACAATGATATAACACATTTCAAGCATTCCTCAGGTGTACAAGACAATTCATCAAATACCCGAATAGAATTCTCAAGCCAAAACTCTGCTTTCTTTGCATCATCATCAACATTTGCCCTGAATTCTTCGGCCCCTTACTTACGGATTCTGTCAACTGGAGTTCTGTGAAATTTCATCAGATCTACACCTTGAGGCATCGGGGTACAGGTTGAGGAATCGGGGGAGGTGGGGGAGGTTGTGCATTCGGGTTCGTACGAACGAACTCAGTATAGTAGGCACTCATCATCTGGAGAAAGGCTTCTCGAGCCCCTTCTCCTCCTCCTTGACCAATAGTAGGAGGTGGATTTTCGGTTGGCACCACCCCTTCAGCCGGAGCTGGTGCATTATTTTCTACATCATCAGCCACAGCTAGATTGGGATCCATTTACTATAAAAAAAATCATTTAAAAGGTCAGAAGTCGTCACACTATCACAATATATATATGGCATGGTATGTATAGCAAAACCCGTACATACAACACGTTAGTCCGAGAACCGACTAGACCTACTCTGATACCACCAAATGTAACACCTCCACACCCGATACTGTCGCTGGAGTCGAGCACGAGGTGTTAACGGGCTAAATTCATTAATTAAACAACTCAAACAATTTATTTTAGAATTTTTAGACAAGCTGGTTAACTGTGTCACAGTCACTTAAAAATTCATATCTCGAGTTCCGAAACTCAAAATCCAATTCCATAAAATTTTCCTGAAACTAGACTCATATATATATTTACTAATTGTTTTCTAGAATTTTTGGCTGGGCCAATTAGTACAGTTTATTAGTTAAAATCTCCCCTATTTCAGGGTTTGACTGCTCTGACCTCTGTGTATTACGAATCAGATATCTATCTATAAAGAATTTAAATGACTATGAAATTTGTTTCTTTTAAAACTAGACTCAATAAGAAATCTGTACATATAAAGTATGACTTCTAATTATTTTTATACAATTTATGGTAAATTTCCAAAGTCAGAACAGGGGATCCAGAAATCACTCTGGCCTTGTTTCACAAAAATTCAAATGTCCCATAAATTATAATTCATATACCGTTTTGTTCAATCCATATGAAAATAGACTCATTAAGATTCAAGTTCATAACTTACTCATCATTTAATTCCATTTCTACTATTTTTAGTGATTTTTCAAATTTACATCACTGCTGCTGTCAGATTCTGTTTTATGGCAAATTTCACTTTACTAAGGATTTTCATGGACTAAATATCATTTTAAACATACATAACATCAAATATGACTTAGATTGGCCATTCCAATGGCTAATCATTTACAAACCATTTTCTTGCCAAATCATAGCCATATCATAAGATCAATTACACAAAGTGAGTATTTTGCCATACATGCCACATTCAAAATATACAAGCCATTTTACCGATTTAAGCCTTCGGATAGTGTGAACGAGTCTTCGACCTATCCCGATTCTCAAGCCGGCTTGTCAAAACTACAATGAAGGAAAAGGAGGGAGTAAGCATAAATACTTAGTAAGTTCACATGCAAATAGCAAGTAACATAATCACACATTCCCACATTAAACATCATTTACATTTAATATCTTTCTACGATTTCATCTTACCAAGTTTTCAACCCGAGGGTTTAAGCACATACCTGTCAAATTTTCTCATTTACCACACTTACCAACATGTCACCTTCGTTTTAGGCATTCTCCTTATTTTCTTAAGATCCACCCGTTGAACACATCGGAATATAATTCGAATACATAGAAAGTTTGTACATAAGTGCCACATATGTAGCCAAGCTACCATGTAACCCGCCCATAAGCGAACTCGGACTCAACTCAATGAGCTCAGGTGTTCGTATCCATAAGTGAACTCGGACTCAACTCAACGAGCTCGGATGCCTAGTTACATCTCTCGAACTTGGACTCAACTCAACGAGTTCGGACATTTGCATCCATAAGTGAACTCAGACTCAACTCAATGAGTTCGGATGCCCAACCATCCTAGTGACATGTCACTTGTATTCTAATCTATTCCCAAGGTTCAAACGGGCTTTTTCCTCGATTACACATCTTTGCCGTCTTCCACGGAACATCGAAACCGATACTCGGTAGCAATTCATAATTTACATATTATTCAATAATAACCATAAAGCATAATATTTCATGATATTAATCATCATATCACATAAATAACATTAAATTACTTAAAATGACAATTATGTTACTACATTTACACATGAACTTACCTCGATACAAAATATTAGCAATCAAGCCTATTCCTCGTAAACCTTGTTTTTCCCTCGATCACGACTTGAATCTCGTTTCTCTTGATCTATAATGCCAAATTAATCTTATTTAATACATACATTCATCAAAACAGCCCCAAATACGAACTTTGGAAAAATTACCATTTTGCCCCTAAACTTTTGCAAAATTACACTTTTGCCCCTAGGCTTGGGAATTAAACTTCATCCTATTTTCTTATGTT
Organism: Gossypium longicalyx; assembly: GCA_025698465.1. Classification (NCBI taxonomy): domain Eukaryota; kingdom Viridiplantae; phylum Streptophyta; class Magnoliopsida; order Malvales; family Malvaceae; genus Gossypium; species Gossypium longicalyx. The sequence continues at coordinate 42,391,743 of CM046996.1, read as the reverse complement.
TTATGACATGCTGATCATTTTTCCCTTCTATGGCAGCATCAATTTCACACTCTAACATGTACTTATGACTATTAGGTATTTTTACCGATTAAGCCCTTTTACTCGTTTTTCGCTTAAAACAAGAGTAGTACAAGTTGTCTGACATAATTTAAAACCTCATATTCTATCATAAAACACCAAAATACACAAATTTCACCTATGGGTATTTTTCCAAATATGAACCCTAGGTTAAATTATTGCTAGCATAAGCTAAATCGAGTTACCGGGATTCTAAAAACGTAAAGAACATTAAAAACAGGGCTTGGAATCACTTACTATGGAGCTTGAAAGCTTGAAACAAACCCTAGCTATGGAGAACCCTTTAATTTTCATCCTAATGAAGAAGATGGACATATTTTGCCATCTTTTTCCTTTTTTTAATCTTTTAATTACCAAATGACCAAAATACCCTTAATACCTTTCTTTGAAAATTTTCATGTACAAGCCCATTTTTGTCCAAAAATTTATAAATTGGTGAAATTTCTATTTAAGACCTCCTCATTAATATTACAAAGTAATTTCAAACTAAAAACTTCTAGAATGCAAATTTTGCAAATTATTCGATTTAGTCCCTAATCTCAACTTAAGCACTTTATGCATAGAATTTCATCACGAAATTTTCACACAATTATGAAATCATATCATAAACCTCAAAATAATTATAAAATAATTATTTCTATCTCAGATTTGTGGTCACGAAACCACTATTCCGATTAGGCCCTAATTCAGGATATTACATGCTTGCTTATGTTTGAGTCCGGTAACGCCTCGTACCCTGTTTTGACATCGCATATGGGTAAGGGATGTTACAGTGTGAGACTGTGTGGAGCATACTAACTTGATTTTAATTTCAACACCAGGGGACACACGGCTGAGACACACGCCCATGTCTCTACCTGTAACATCCTGAATTAGGGCCTGTCAGAACAATGACTTCAGGAACACAAATTTGAAGTAGGAATAATTATTTTATGATTATCTAATGATCCATGATATGAATGCATGTTTGTGTGAAATTTTCATGAAGAAATTTTATGTCTAAAGTGTCCAATTTGAAGTTAAAGACTAAATTGAATAAGTTGCAAAACTTGAGTTCTAGAAGCTTTAAGCATGAAATTGCTATGGATTATTAACTAGAGGTTCTTAAATAGTAATTTGACCAAGTTCTAAGATTTTGGACAAAAATGGGCATGAATAGGAAAAATTTGAAAGAAAAGCCTTGAGGGTATTTTGGTCATTTAGTAATTAAAAGAATAAAAAGGGAAAAATTAAGAAAAATTTACTCATCTTCTCCATGCCATACCCGAAATTCCTAAGTGTTCCATAGCTAGGGTTTTTCAACTTTTCAAGCTTGATAGTAAGTACACCCTAGCCCCGTTTTTAATGTTCTTTACATTTTTGAAATCCTTGAAGCATGATCTATCCATTTCTAACCTTATTTTTAAGTAGGGTTTATGTTCAAAAATTTACCCATGTATGAGATGCATGTATTTTGATGTTTAATGGAAGAATATGAAAGTTTGATGTGTGATAAACATCTTTTACAAAGTGATTTTGCATGAAAACACTTGAAAAGGACCAATTTGTAAAAATTATAAAATGGGTAGTAAATATGTGAAATAAAGAAAAATGTGGGCTACTAAGAGTAGGAATATGAATCGGCTAGGCTTGGGTAACAAATAAAATGCATGCATTTCGTTTTACGAGCCTAAAGACCAATTTGTAAATAAGTGAAAAGTTAGGGGTAAAAAAGTAATTTTACCAAAGTATGTGTTATGGGTTGATTCAAACAAATTATGTATTAAGCAAGTTAAATTTGGCATTATAGATCAAGAAAAATGTGATTCAAGTCTTGATCGGGAGAAATACAAGGTTTATGAAGAATAGATTTGTTTTCATCATTTTGTACCGAGGTAAGTTCATATACAAATAATGTAATGTTATGTTATATTTTCGATGCTTGAGTATTATGTGAATTCAAATTCTTTAATGCTATTATGAGTTATGCTTTGGTTGCTCCATGAGTAAGTGGTATTATTTCATTGAGATCGACATTACGAGCAAGCTTAACCGAGATGTGATAGTGAAAAATCCCGTTTGAACCTTAGGAATAGTTTAGGATACAAGTGACATGTCACTAGGAATCATGTGATTTATTAGCTCATGAGATTTGTAATATGTGTTTATGTGGTTCCGGGTGCTGGTCTTGTACGTCCTACCGGTGGCTGGGTAGTCCGACATGTGTTGCGGATACCTGATAGCTTGTGTGAGCAGCCCGTGTAGCTACGTCCTAACCGATAGCTTATGTGAGCAGACCCGTGAGTAGCTCAAGAATGAGCTTTTATGTATTATGTGATATGAGGTAGCTTTAGCTACGTATGTGGCACTTATGTGTGAGCTTTCCGTGTATCCAATAGTAATTCGAGTGTTCAACGGGTAAATTATCAAGTAACTTGACAGAAGACCCAAAGGGGTAAGTTAATGAGATGAATGAGTAAAAGATTATTGTAACAGCCCGATTTTGGGCCTAGTCAGAACAATGGTTTCGAAACCACTATTCCAGGGCCAGAGAAATTATTTTTAATGTTATTTTATGTGTTATAGCATGATTATATAAGTGCATGAAAATTTTGGTGAAATAATTTTAGCAATTTCATGCTTAATCGCGAAAAAGGACTAAATCGCATAAAGGGAAAAAGTTTTGTTTTGCTAGCCAAATGTGTTAAATAGCTAGAGAAACATAATTAGAGGTCTTTAAAGTGCAAATAGACTCTTAAATATAGGCTGGCCGGCCATAGAGACAAAGATAAGACGATTTTCAAAGTTAGGTGGAATTTGGTGGCTTATTTGACTAAAAATAAAATAAAATAAAGAGGGAATGATATCATATTCTTCTCATCTCTTTCTTCACCAAAAATAACAGCAAAGAGGGGCTTTTTGAAGCTTTAAAATTTCAGCTAGGTTATCCTCTTGCAAGTAAGAGATTTTGATGACTTTTCTTGATGATTTTTACATTTTTGGGACCCCTAAAGCTTAATCTAACTATTGAGGGGACTATTTTGTAAAATGTTTGAGAGTCTAGGGTTTTTCCATGAAAGAATATGTATTGTTAACTGAAATTTTATGGAACAATATGAGTTATGGTTGTGAGATAAACAACTTTTGTAAAGTGATTTTCATGGAAAACACCTAAAAGGGCCATTTTGTAAAAGTTATAAAATATGTTGTAATTGTATGAAATAGTGGAAATTTGGGGTTTTTGTAAGAGTAATAAATGGTTGGTTAGGCTTGGATAATAAGGAAATTCAATAAAAATCGATTTCTGGGCCTAGGGGTAAAATGGTCATTTTGTGAAAGTCTAAGGGCAAAATGGTCATTTTTCCAAAAATGTGAATTTTGATTGTCCAAATTTATTTAGTGATTAAATGAGTGAATTTAATCATGTTAGATTAAGAAAAATTGAGATTCGGGCTTAAATCGAGAAAGTACGTGGTTAAGGACAAAAAGAGAATAATTAGCCAAAATTGCATTTGAGGTAAGTCCATGTGACTAAATAAGCATGTTATCCATATTATTGTTAATATACTTGAAATCTATTTTGCTATAATTGTATTGAATTATATGTTGATGGAGTTATGTATGGGAAAGTGATGCCAAAAGTTAATAACACTCATGTGATGGTAGAATACATTAGAAGTTTGATGGAATATGATATTCCATTGAAACGAGTAAGTTGCACGTAAATGATGCAAATATAATGTTACCATGTATTGTACAATTAGTATGGTTTGAATTGTTAACTTGTGTTGTGAATATGAGTATGCATGATGAGACTTAACGTGATAAACTCCCGGTTGAACATTTGGAATAGATTTGGATATTCATACCATGACATTGGATGATATGTGTGCTAGTGTAAGACATGTCTGGGACATGCATTGCCCGCATTATGAAAGCCAGTGTAAGACATGTTTGGGACATGTATCGGCTTTGAGACGAGAGCTAGTGTAAGATATGTCTGGGACATGCATCAACCTCGAGATATACAAGCTAGTGTAAGACCTGTCCGGGACATGCATCAGCCTCGAGATATACAAGCTAGTGTAAGACCTGTCTGGGACATCGCGTCAGCTTGTTGTGTGCCAGTGTAAGACCTGTTTGGGACATGGCATCGACATCGATAGATGAGAGCCAGTGTAAGACCTGTCTGGGACACGGCATCGACCTCGATATATGAAAGCCAGTGTAAGACCTGTCTGGGACATGACATCGACTTTGATGTGCTAGCCAGTGTAAGACCATGTCTGGGACATGGCGTCGACATCTTATCCCATGTTTAGGGCTATTAAATATCCTGTAGTATTCCAAATGGTTCAACGGGAGATGTATGATTTATATCGAAATGATAGAGCTTATGGCTATGTTATGAGTGGTACAAGTACTTACATGAAATTGATGAGATGTGAATTCAATTCATGTTGTATGATTAATAAGGAATAAATATGAGTAAGTATATGAGCATGTTGAGTAACACAAGTATGTATGCCAAGCTCATGAGAAATGATTTTAGTTTATGATGCACATTTGGTGAAGATGTAAATAGGTAATTCATGCCTATGAGAATGATTTTGTGATGACCTTGTGATTATAGGTCTATACTTATGATATATAAATATGTATCTTTACCAATGTGGTGCAAATGGATTAACAAGGTGTGATGAACTTAGTATCATTAATTTACACTAAAATAGTTTTAGACAGCAGCTGTAGTCCAACTTTAAAAATCCACCAGAAATTGTGGAAATTGAGTTAGAGGCTGATTAAAATATGAAATTAAGCTTAATGATTCTAGTTTCACATGGAAGAAACGGTATAAGCAAAGGAGTTTCATACTATGAAATATTGAAATCGTTGTGAGACAGAGTCAGAATGATTTTGAAATCCCCTGTTCTGATTTTATAAAATCATTGAAATTTTTTAAAAAAAATTTATAGGTTATAATTTATATTCTCAGAACTCTTAATGAGTCTATTTTCAAGAGAAATAGACAGGAACATCATCTGAGTCCCGTATCATGAGATAATTAATTTTTAGTGAAGAGGGGTTGGAACTGTCAGACAACGAAAAATGGGTAACTATAAGGAATAAACTGTACTTATTGGCTAGACCAAAAATTTTAAAAATTTTATGGTAAGAAGATATGTGAGTCTAGTTTCAACGAAAATTAGCGAAACTTAATTTGGAGTTCCGTAGCTCCAGATATAAATATTTTAATGACTGTGACTCGAGAAAACAACTTGACTTGAACATAAATAAAAGTGCAAATATGGTTGTATTACCTTGAGAAGCAAGTTGATAAATTGCTTATTATGTTCATACGGTCTTACTGAGCTATAAAGCTTACTCTCTTCCTTTCCTTTTCTTTAGTGTTTTCAGGTTAGCTCGGAGTTGGAGATCGTCAGAGGCAGCATCACACTATTAAGCTATCACCTTTGGAATAAGGAAGCATATATTAGAAATTTCAAGTGAGTGGCATGTATAGGGATCTAGTTTATTGACATGTATTATTATGCTTCGGCCAAATGTATTGGCTTATATTGAGTTATATTTATATACCATGAGATGTGGCTCATATTGATTATGACTTGTAAACCTAGCTATGCTTGTCATGTTTAATGTTTATGATGTGATTATGTTTGTTTGTCATGCATGGTTGATAACATGACATGTGTGTGTTGGATGTATGCTCTATGACCAATCGAGGTGGTCATAGCCATGTAGTAATTGCACGTTATAAAGACAACATGATAATGGTTGAACATGAATTCTTGATAGATAAGTTGGTAACCATAGTATAATGGTAAAAGTGGTCATCAAAATGACAAGTCTTATGAACATGAATTAAGGAATCTAAACTTAGCATTGCATGAGTAGATGCATTGCTTGCCAGAGGACATGTTAATGTTATGAATGTGTCTTAATAAAAGGGTGTTTAATCATTAAAATGATGCCATGATTTGTGATTTTGATGTGCATAAGGCTGTAAGGGATTATGGGTAACATGAAGGCATGAAAAATAGCCTAAATGTTGGCCACACGGGCTGAGACACGACTGTGTGTCTCAACCGTGTGAGTGACACAGCCTGGAGATACGGGCATGTGGCCTAGCCGTATGGTTTGATTTGCATGCTGATGTCATAAAGAGAGAGTTACACGGCCTGAGGACACGGGCGTGTCAAAGACACACAGGCGTGTCCTTATGTCCACACGGGTGTGTGACCCTGTTTCATGGGAAAATTTTTTAAGTTTTCCCAAAACTTTCTAAGGTTCTCAGTTTAGTCCCTAACTACTTTGAATGCATGTTTAGGGCTTCGTAGTCCCGTGTATGAGACATTATGCATGTGTATGAAAAGTTTTAATTTGAAAGAAATTTTATGGCCCAATTTTTGCATGTATGTGTGTGTTTAAGTCTGGTAATTTCTCGTACCTTGTCCCGGCGTCGAACAGGAGTAAGGGGTGTTACAATTATGTTATGAGTTGATACAAGTATGTATACCGAACTCATGAGTAATGCCTTGGTATGTAATGAACTTATGACAAGGTTGTTTATGTGATGAGTAAGTTTAAGTGATTTGATGAAATATAAATTTATGTTCATTATGTTATGTGTATGTTAAATACTTGTTTAGATAGCATGTTATTTGCATATGGACTTACTAAGCTTTAATGCTTACCCCTTTCCTTTCCATCTTTTATAGTGTCGCCAAGCTAGCTGGAGGATCGAAAGATGTCGGAGACTCGATCACACTATCAATTTGACATTTGGGTATAGTTAGTCTCAACATTTTGAGTATGGCATGTGTAGGGGACTTGGTCATTTTGTTATGTGTCATATGAATGAGTTGGCTCATGATGGTATTATGATTCATTTTGTTTAATGCCATGAGATGTGGCTTATATTTTCTTCTTGGGTTGTAACCCTAATTAATTTTGCATGCATGCAATGTGTTTATGCTTTGTGATGTGGTTGGTGGTTGCTTGTCGGTATTGGATGTGATAAATGGCACATATGCTTAATGAATGAATTGGGACTAATAGGTATGACCATGTTCATGGTAAAATTGAGTAGGTTGAAGGTAGGTTTATAAGGATGAATAAATATGAAATTGGTGTGGAATACCATATGAAAGCATGATGGTTTGAGCATGTGATACGTTGACATTACAAAGTCATGGATTAATCATGATTGTGAGTATTTGAGTGACTAAATATGCTATGTTGCATGCCACCAAAAATGTATAAGTGAGTGAGTGTAACAGTCCGATTTTGACCTTAGTCGGAATAGTGGTTTCGAGACCACATATCCGAGTTAGAAAAATATTTAAATATTATTTTTCGTGCCTACGATGTGTGAATTAGCATGTGTGAAAATCTCGTACAAAAATTTAATTGTTTGTATGCTTAATTTGCAAAAAGGACTTAATTGCATAGAACGTAAAAGCTGTGTGCTAGATGTTAAAAGTGCCTATTTGACTTGGCTTTATAATTGGAAGGTCTTTATGTGGCTATTATGCCATTCACATGTGTAATGGACATTTGTAGCCTTAATATATGTGAATTTATAATGGTTTAATAAAAGGGCAAAATTATCATTTAGATTATATGTTAATTAAAATAAAACAAAAGCTTAAAATAAGCTCATTTCATGCTTATGTTGCCGAAATCATCAAAAGAAAAAGAAAATGAATACAAGCTAGGGTTCGACTTTGATTTTCATTGATTAAGGTATGTGTTTTGATCAGTTTTTGATAATTTCTATGTTTTTGCAATCGTTGTTTTGAATACTATCAAGCCCATACCTTAATTTCTGATTTTGTTAGTGATTTTGAAATGTGCCATGGATGAATTCATGAGCTTGGTGATGTCATATGTTGAAATATGAAAGCATGATGTTGGGTTTACATATTTTGTCTTTTGATTTTTGATGAAATTGAGTAATTTGGGCTAAATTGTAAAGATGTTATTTTTGAGGGACTAAAATATGAAATAAATGAAATGTTTGGACTTGTATGAGAGCTAGGAGAATTTAGCTAAGCTTGGGTATATGCAAATTATGTGTATTTTGTGATTTTGTGAAATAGGGATTAAAGTGTCGAAATGTGAAAATGTGAGGGCTAGTTTGCAAAATGCCATAAATATGTGTTTATGGATTGAATTGAATTAATTGGTGAATAAAAAGGGTTAATTTTGAATACGTATAGATCAAGAAAGGAGGAATTCAGATTTAGATCGAGGGAAGTCGAAGGCTATCGAGTAAACAATTCAAATAAAAAATTCCGAGTACGAGGTAAGTTCATATGTGATAAATGATGTGAAAGTTATGTATTAATGTTAAACAATGCATAAATTGTATGGATATTTGATTACAGTTTGAGTATGATGATATTTGACTATGCTTAGCACTAAGTGTGCGGTTTAATTTAGCTTCAGCTATAAATGGCACTAAGTGTGCGAGTTGGAATAGCTTCGACTATACAAGGCACTAAGTGTGCATTACCGACTTAGCTTTGGTTAATTATAATGGCACTAAGTGTGTAGAATCATTTTAGTTCTAGCTAACCCTTATGGCACTAAGTGTGCTGATGTTAAAAGTACAAATGATCGACTGAAAGTCTTTTAATATTCAATGAAAGGTAAGTATGTAAGTGAAGAAGTACAGACAGCTTCAGGTATGTACGATACCTATGTGGTAGATGAGATTATATGTGTTCAGATCATGGAATTATTATGGTGATATGGATTGAAAATATGTGAATACTTATGTGTTGATGTTTTATGTTTTATATATTGTTAATGATTATAGTACGAGCTTACTAAGCTTTTAGAAAGCTTACTTTGTATGTGTTTGCATTGTTTTATAGATATCGAAGCTACTGCAAGCTTGGGGATCATCAAGGATCGTTACCACACTGTCGAACTTTAATTTGGTAGTTTTGAAAGTGTAAATATTTTTAAGTATGGCATGTATAGGCTAGAATGTATATGTATTTAAGTTTTGTTATGTATATATGTTATGCCATGTGAGTTGGCTAGCAAATGGTATATTTGTGCTTAGTTTTGGTAAATGGTTTGTGATGCCAAATTGTGTATGCTTGTAATGGTTATATGGCCTTGTATGTGATGGTTATTTTGAAATATGCCAAGCTAAAGAAATGGTAAGTTTAAGCATGAGTTAGAAGGTGCCATAAGTGAGCTATGAAATAAGCATTTTGGCATGTTGTTGTACTAAGATACGGATTTGATTAGGTCATTGAATAATGATGATTTAGTTATAATGAAACATGTTTTGAGCATGGAATTGGCTGAAAATTTTGGTATAAATGTTGTTTAATATTGCTTGTAGGAATGACTCAAAAAGGGGTGGCAAGTTGGCTTAAACCAAGCCTGCATTGTACCACACGATCAGGGACCACGGGCGTGCCTTGTGGCCGTGTATGCAAAGCAGTAACCTCTTAAGATCACACGGTTAAGACACATGGGTGTGTCATATGGCCGTGGCCTCAAGTCAGTAGCTAGTTAAGTATCACATGACCATAGCACATGGGCATGTCTGTTAACCGTGGGTGAGAGTCAGTATATATACTCTGTTTTGGCACGGTTGGATCACATGGGCATGTCTGGTGCCCATGTGAGGCACAAGGCCTGGTCATATGGGAGTGTGACCTCAACAGAATTGAAATTTTTTTCTAAGTTTTGAAACTTTTGTATGTTATCAATTTGGTCTTGAATGCATGTTTAAGCATTGTATACTCAATTATTTGTGAATATTGAGTGTGAATGAATAACTTCTTTTAGTAATGAGATAATTTTTGATGTGTGGTGGTTCTAATTTGAGTTATGAGTCCGGTAATGCCTCTTAACCTATTCCGGCGATGGTTTCGGGTTAGGGGTGTTACAGTGAGCTTTGAAGGGTGGCAAGTGGCTTGGAAAATAGCCTCAAAGTTGTCCATACGGGTAGACACACGGGCATGTGTCTAGGCCGTGTGTGACACACGGTTTACCCCATGGGCGTGTGATCCGACTGTGTGTCCCCTACACCCTAATTAGGCAAAATAGAATGCCCAGTAGTAAACACACAGGCAAAGACACGACCGTGTGTCTCAGCCGAGTGAAGGATATGACCTTAGGACATGGGTGTGTGCCCAGGCCATGTGAAGTTTGCACTTATTTTTTGGAATTTAATTTGCCACACAGCCTAAGCACAGGGGCGTGTGACTTGGCCGTGTGACCCTAATTGTGTTGATGACATTATAAATAGAGAGTTACACGGGCTGAGGACACGGGCGTGTCCCAAGCCACACGGGCGTGTGTGACCACACGGCCTACCCACACAGGCGTGTGACCCTGTTTCATGAAATTTTCTAAGTTTTCCCAAAGTTTCTAAAGTTTTTGGTTTAGTCCTCAACTACCCCCGATGTATGTTTTGGGCCTCGTAGACCCATATAAAGGACAATTTGCATATATATAAATGAATTTAATTTGAACGAAATTTTATGGCCCGAATTTATATGTTTGTTTGTGTTTTAAGTCCAGTAATGCCTCGTATCCTGTCCCAGAGTTGGCCACGGGTAAGGGGTGTTACACTGCCCGTGTGAACAAAAATAGGTTATTTGCAAAGCCATTTTGCCACCCTATTTTTACATACCTATACAAGCATAAATTGCAACACTTTATAACTCAATAGGCAGCCAATCTATAACATTTCATACACATATTAAACCAATTCAACTACAATCATTTACCATTCATATGCCTATCACATATCAAGACAACATTGTATATTTCTATTCCATTTACTACTTGCCAAAACATACCATATTCGAATACTTATACACAACCAAAACATTATACCAAGTTAAGCCAAAACACATGGCTTTATCTTATACCACAACATGTATCAAAATCACTAGCTCAAGTATCCATAACTATCATCTTTATAACTAGCCTATACATGCTATATTTACATATATCCATAAGTTCAAAAGTACCAATCGGCAACTGGATAGTGTGATGCGTAACTCCAACTTATCTGAATCGAGCAAGCTATCGAACCTCTATAAAATATGGAAAAGAAATAGAGTAAGCTTTATAGCTTAGTAAGCCTGTATAATTCAGAATTTAACTTAGCATTTTATACATAACCAAAAAATTAAACAAAGTATATCAAATTCGCTTGTCAAATGCCTATACACAAGCATTCATCAACAAGTTAGTCACATAAGTGCATGTAATCCTCCATTATCTCAATTTAATACTCAATACATTGTATCATATCAAATTCACATATATCATGTACATCATTTGTAACATTTCACTCACAATCATATAAACAGTAATTCATCCATATAATGGTAATTCATCTTTGTAACACATAGCTTTTTCACATAACCAATAACAAAATTTATACATGTTGAACCTATTATAATTTCAAGGGATACTCGGGTGATATACATTACGTATATAAATTAGTAATCCGTCAATTCATTATCATTTTTGTTCTATCGAGCTATGATCAGTAAGCTCCTTCTGAGCTGATGGACAGTAAGCTCTATTGAGCTGAAACGGTAAGCTCTGATGAACTAAAAACAATAAGCTCTTACGAGCTGATATATCGGTAAGCTCATACGAGCTGTGGTGAGTCCGCAACACATGCAAGATCTTGACCAAAACAGTAGCCCTAGTGACATGTCACTCGTATCCTACAAATTCCTACAGTTCAAACGGGGCTCGGTAAACATCAGATTATATCAATAAGGCATTTAAATTTCAAGTAGATCATTTACTAAATTACATACATTCATTTCAAATAATTACAAGTATTTAAAAGTTCGATTCTAATTATACGAACTTACCTCAAGTTGTTCGGATGGAAATTATCAACTATGTGTCCACTTTTATTTTTCCCCGATCTAATCTCAATCTTAACTTATCTTGATCTATATATTATCAAAATCAGCTTATTTAATCAACTATTTATTCAATTTAGTCCAAAACATACATTAAGGCTATTTTACACATTTTCCCCTAAACTTTCACATTTTTATAATTTAGTCCTTATCACATAAAATAGCAAATTCATGCAATTTAGTACAAACCCATGCTTAGCCGAATTTAATACATGTTACTAGAAGCCCATATTTTCAATTTATTCACACTTTTAACAACCACATTTCACATTTTCACAAATTAATCCCTTTTTGACATTTTTGTCAAAAATCATTTTACAAAAACTATTAATCTAACATTAAACCTTCCAAATCTATCATAATTCATCAAATTACTTAAGCATTCATCAATGGCAACATGATAAATCTTTAACAATTTCAAAATCTAAGGTACAGGCTAGCTAGAATACGAAGCAACGATCTCAAAAACGTAAAAGTCATTAAAAATCGAACAAAAATGGACTTACAATTGAAGATCAAAGTGATCGAACCCTAAAACACCAAAAATGGAGTCTCCCTTTCTTCATTTCGGTGAACACTTGAAGAATATGAAAGCTTTTTCTTTTGTTTTTACTATTTTATCATAATTAATAACTAATTTACTATATTAACATTAAGTATATAACATTAAAATTCATTTATACATGTCCATTGATGTCCACTTACCTTTCAAATGGCTTAATTACCATTTAAGGCCACCATAATTAAAAGCCAAAGCTAGTTGACACCTTTAACTAAATAATTCTAGAATTAACCATTCAAACAGTAAAATTTTTTTACGAAACTTTCACAAAATAATTCTATCATGCTGTAAACTTTAAATAAAATATTAAAATAAATATTTTGACTTCGGATTTGTGGTCTCGAAACTACTATTTTGATTTGACTAAAAACGGGCTTTTACATTTTGATTCCATTTTTAATAATTTTTATATTTTCGGGATCGTTGTAGCTTAATCTAGCTAGCCCAGGGACTAATTTGCAAAACTGTTAAAGGATTAAGGTTTTTCCATGAAAATTTTTGCATGGTTTTTGAAGTTTAATGAAAGATTATGAGTCATTGTTGTTAAATAAACAAGTTTTGTAAAGTTATTTTTTTTGATGAAAATGTCATTTAGGGACTTATTGGTAAAAGTAGTATAATATCATGGTTAAATGTTGAAATGTTGATTTGTATGAGTTGATATGGGTTCATAATAAATTTGGCTAGCATGATTAGGGATGAAAATGCTTAGATTTCAATTTACGAGTTTAAGGACTGAACTGTAAAAAGGTTAAAATGTTAGGGGCAAAATTGTAATCATGTATAAATGTGGATTATGGATTGAATTGAATGTTTGAGATTGATTGAAACACTTAATTGGACATAAATATTTATTTAGATCAAGATAAATTTTAATTGGATCTAAACCGAAGAAAGGCGAAAATCACGAATTAGCTCGATCGTACTTTTACACTCTAGTTGTCAATGTAAGTTCATAGTATTTCTATACATAACTGAATTTCTACTTGTATGTTTACAATATAGTTATGTCATTAATTGCTTACACTGAATTATCCCCTGTTTGTACTTCGGTACCCCTAAATTGCACATATGTGCCCCTATTTGTACTTCGGTACCTCTGAATTGCACATACGTGCCACTGTTTGTACTTCGGTACCCCTAAATAGCATATATGTGCGCCTGTTTACACTTCGGTAACTTCAAATTGAGTAAAATATGATTTGCATTCAATTGTTGTTAATTTTGAAGATATACCATGTTCTTTCTAAACTCTGTAAGCTTACACATTTTTTTGTATTGTTTTGTAGATAGTAATTGCTGACTTTTGGACAGATTAAATCTTCAACTCACACTATCCATCAATGTTGGTAGTTCTTTTGCTCTTAAGGGTTGTGGCATGTATATATGGCTATATAGGTTGTAATGGTACATTATGGAAAAATACTAAACTAAGTTGTTGGGTACATTATTAAGATTGTAAATAGGTATCTTTTTAGTTTAGTTAGAATGGTATGAAAGTAAACACTTGTGGTTTGTTTTAGCTTGTAGGTGATTTAAGTTTTTATGCTTTAAATGGTCTCAACTATGGTATGCTTTGAGATGATATTGCACAAAATGTATATGTTGGATTTATGGTCAATTATGCATAAGTTTAAGTATATTTTCTTGGTTGTAATTGAAGTGCCTTTATGTCATATTGGTTGGATGTATTCTTGGCCAATTGACTTGGTCACATTATGCATGCTATGGTATGATTCAGTGCCTTGATCATATATTTAAATGGCTCGTAGGTACAAGTTAGGAATAGGTGAAAGAAATGGCTTGATTTTGGCCAATTTCTTGTCCACACAGCCTAAGACACAGGCATTGTCTCAGCCATGTGTCACACACATCCATGCAACACGGCTGTGTGTCCCTTGTAGGTTTTAAAGGTTACAAGTCAGGCAATTACACATCTTAGCGTACGGGGGTGTGAGGCCATTTTGAAAGGTACATGGCTTGGCATACGGGCGTGTGGCTTGGCTGTGTGACCCAAGTCAGAGAGTTACATGGGCACGGATATGGGCTGGGACATGACTATATGTCCTTATTTTGATTATTATACAGCCTGAGACAAGGGCGTGTGTCTCATCCGTGTGAGTTACATGGCTTGGCCACATAGCCGTGTAACCGTTGCAGTTTAATTTTTCCAACTTTTTACTCAATGTTTTAAATGTTTCTGATTTAGTCTCGAATCATTTCTAAAGTGATTTTAAGGCCTTGAAGGCTCGATTAAGGGATGATATGCATGTATATAATTGGATTATGCTATGTTTATTGAAATGTTTGGAAATGAATTTTTTTAGGTTACATTAATTCGGTAATGCTCCATAACCCTATTTCAGTGACAGATACAGTTAGGGGGTGTTATATTTAGTGGTATCAGAGTTACGATTTAGTCGATTCTTGGACTAATGTAGCAAAGTAAGGTTTAGTATATACATGCCATATATAACCTGTGATAGTGTGATGCTTTTGATTCGTTCTAACGTTTTATTTCTTATAGATCCAAGATGTTAGTTGAATCAAATCGAGCTATAGTTAATGAAGCAGAAAGTAATGTTCAAGCTTCGAATCTTGAGGCAAGTAATAGTGCATCTAATCCATATTCTGTTGGTGATAAGATGAAAAATGTATTTCTAGGAATGATGAACCAATGGTTCAACGAGTTCAAGCAAGAAAATCTTACAATTCCACCACCTCCACCCACTGTCGTGCCTCCCCCAACACCACTAAATATTCCAAACCTTGTACCCGCGACTGTTACCCAAGTATCTGTAGACAAAATTCAAAAGTGTGGAGCAAAATATTTTATATGTAACACCTCTAACCCATATCCATTGCCAGAGTAGGGTTACGAGGTATTACCGATCAATACACATCATTTAACATGCATAACTCATACATTTATGTATTCATACTCAAATACCATTTAATCACAAACACATTGTCCCTTATAAGGGCCTACAAGGCCTTAAACATGCTTTAAAAGTGGTTCAGGACTAAATTGATAACATATGAAAATTTTGGAAACTTAGAAAAATCTCAACAATAAAGTTGTCACACGCCTGTGTGAATAGGCCGCGTGCCTCACAAGGCTCCAGACACGCCCATGTCTCAAGTCGTGTGGAAATAAGGTATACATACTGACTTGTATCACACGACCGAGGACACGCCCGTGTGAAAACTGGAGGGTATACTAACTTGGCCACACGGCCGACCACACGCCCGTGTGTCTAGGCCATGTAACTCACTGACTTGATTTCTAAAGCATCATCAGGGGACACACGGCCGTATACCATGACCGTGTGTCATACATGGCTAAGACACATGCCCGTGTCTCTGCCTGTATGGACAAAAATAGTGTAACACTCCAAACCCGGCCCAGACATTATGGCCAAGTCTGGTGTGTCACATTGAAGTGTTTTTCGAAAACCATGTTTTCATTGAAAACCCTTCTTGATGTTTAGAAACTTTTACCGTTTAAACTTGTAAACCTTTGTAGTGGCAGAAGCATGTTATTTTAAAAATAGTTAAGTATCGAAAAATCAAACCTTCTTTGTTATGGCTTAGAGTGAATGGATACTACGCACCAGGTAGGATTCAAGAAAAGAGGAGGTGAGTCAATTAGACTGCTTAAGTACCTAGCTCTTCCATGATCCAATCCTAGACATGCACACATCCATTGCCACATTTTAAGCTTATTACTTGTCCTCGAACATCAAATTAAGTTTAAGTCTATTTAAAATATTTATTTCCTTTGAAAACATTTACGTTGCGAAAGCTTTGCTCGGTTATTGTGATATTTTGAAAATAAGTAACTTTTATAAAACGCGCCCTAGAGCTAACCAATTTTAAGGAATCAATTTCAGTGATGTGAATCTCAAGTTGAAAACAATTTAAGTAATTTAAAAACCCAAAATAAAAATAATAGAGCGGCCTTATTACAACTTTAACCAAAATAGAAATAATAAAAAATAAATGCGAAATTTAAAAGGAAGCTAATTGAAACTTATTTAAAACCAGGAATTTAATCTTCGTGGCAACTCTGAATCCTGCCCAGCTCTAAGTCCACCAACTAGGGCTCAACTGCAAGGATGGAAGAGAAAGGGGGGTGAGTTTGGAAACTCAGTGTGCAACAAGCCCCTTTCAGAGCCCAAACTAATACCAAAGATATCGGGCCAAGCCTTCGCTTAACTGCCATCGGGTCAAGCCTTCATCAGAAACGATATGGCCCATAGGCCCATTTCAATGCCACATGTAATATTAATGGATGTATGCAAGCCCATTTGGGGAGACTACTCAACCCACCATCCGCTACTCTCCACTGTACTCAACCAAGCTCTCTCCATGGGGAATAACTCAACCCACCCAACCAAACTCTCCACTGGCAAAGACTGGTGATTTATCATATAACTGGAGGCCTAGCCTCTTTTAATAACTGGGGCAAAGCCCTTTTTGATAAACTGGGGCAAAGCCCTTTTCGCACATCCTCCATCTATATCAAAAACCCAATCCATGCATATAATGAGTATATCATAGCATAACATGTGCATGTGATAACATATCATGTGCATATCATGTCATATCATGTAAATCAATACCTCATGCATCATATTTATAATTAAACCCTAGGGGTATAATGATCATTTTTACCTAGGAGCAAAATAGTCATTTACCATATTTTAGGGGTAATTTCGCAAATTTACCAAATATTATAGGTTTTCCACATTCATTAACAATTATCAATATCCTCAATTATTTAAACAGTGATTTTAACGCATTTTATCAAATTCGGGCTTTTGGGCCCAAAACCCCTAATGGGCCCCACGAATGCCGATTTAGCCCTTTTAGCCCACTTAACCCAATTTTTACAATAGATCTAACCGTGTTAACATGCAATTTATCCAAGTTCAATTTTCTATCAATTTTACCCAAATGGGCCCGGAAGCCCATTCGGCCCAATTTCAGCCCATTGAGGCCCAACTTACCGTCGTGCACAGAATTGCGCTCTTACCTGTTCCATCAATCCAAACACCGATCATATCATTTTTATCGCATCTAAAACCGCATGCAAAATCTCAAGTTCCTGAAATGCCGGAATTTTGGCATTTCGTCTTTTCTGCGAATATTAGCCTAAGCTACTACGAGGGTTGTTACACACCTGTTTTGTGATGACTGCTACTGAGATCCCTTACGATGTCTTACAATTGATTACCACAATTCTTAAATTGCAAACCACAATAACCAATCCCAATATTCACCTACCATATTCGAACCATGCCCCTAAAGCCTATAGAATCTTACCTTTTTGCCAAAAATCGATGACTAGATCTAAGTCTAGTTGCTCCAAAGATCCAAGCCTTCGATCCAACCTCTAGAAGACACTAAACACCAAAAGAAATCGTCGGTTAAAGACCCTTAAAGCCCTATGCCCAAATCGACAACCTCCCTAGATTTTAGGGATTTCGGCTTTTTCTAAATTGTAAAATAACACTAGATCTGAGGTGATGAGCACTTACCACCTATTCCTCTTTGATTTCTACGCAGATCTGATGCAGATCTATCCTCTAAACGATAGTAGAACTCGAATCCAGGAGATCTGAAGTTTCGGCTATAAGTCCCTAAATCTATGGTACTTCAGCTTTTTAAGTGATGAAGAAGATGACGATTTGAGGCTATAACTTTGAAGTAATGTTACCGACAGATACTAAGGGTTTAGAGAAGATGAAAGTTAATCAAAAGGAACAAAAATAACTGAAGGATTTTGGCTTGGAGAAATCGGCACAAGAAGTGAGTTTTCGGGATTTCGGCTTTTATGGCGATCGACTATGAAGGTTTTGTGGAGGATGGGATCGATAGAGGAGGTGAGTAAGGTGATCAGAAGGTTTCGGCTAGAAGAAAAAGCAACAAGGAAGAAAGAAAATGGAGGAAAAAGAGAGGAATAAGAACTCGGCACCAAGGAGAAGGAATTTGCGTTTTTGGCTTTTCTGAGAACTCAGAAAGGATGAATGACAGTGAAAGCTTTCAGGTGGCTAATCCTAATTCTCCAAGATAGAAAAAGAAAAGAACCTAACCCTAATATCAACTAAAATAATCGGCCCAACCTCCCTAAGGCCCTTGCCGAAATTCACTTAAGTGATCACATGCCCGGGACATGCCTAAAATTAAAAAGTAACAGTATGCCTACCTTGCAACTTGAACCTTGGACCTTTAATTCCTTCCCAGGCGCCATTTTTTTTGGAACTTAGTGGCGCCACCTTGCCACTTTACCAAGGCCTTATTTTTGTCATAATTTACCACCTCAATTTTAAAAGCCCATATCGCCAGAACCCTCTTTCTCCAAAATTAAAAATTTAGGAATTGCCTCGAATTAAATTTACTCTTGAGCCTTTTTCCCACACCATAACCCTTTGTAATTTATTTAATTACATACTAAATAATAATAATAATTAAAACATCCAAATTGATCGGGCCGTCTTCTACCCGAACCTAGACTCAAGGCCCATTACTCCTAGGCCCAAAAATCGGGGCGTTACAAATAGGCCATTTGCAAGGCCAATTTGCCACCCCAACTTCAATGTACCTACACAAGGCAAAATGTACAATTTCCATACACAAAAAGCAGCCAAATCAATCCCAATTCATGCACAATTTATGCTATACAAATACAACCATTTCACTTATTCAAATATATACCAAAACAACATGATCTTTAACCTTAATTCATACAATATATATACCAACTTAATATTCACAACCGAAAACCATTCTCAACTCAATCAATTCATTCACTGTATTACATACTATTTAATTACAAATTTGACATATAAATTCATGCCACTATAAGACCTTTCTCAAGCTTTCATCCACCATAATTGAAACAACCACTTTAACTTCCATAATGTCTTGGTTACTACCATGCCAAAATAAACCATCTCACAAGGCATTATAAACATCTTACAAAAGTCATTGACAACCATTTCTAATAGCCAAACACATATGAATATTAACATCATTTACAAGCGAAATCTCATGGCTATAATCACAACCAAAATACCACATCTAGCCTATACATGCCATATACCATAAATGTATAATTCAAAAGTACCAACTTGATGTTTGACAGTGCAATGATGTTCACGATGACTCCTGGATTTGAGCTAGCCTTGATTCACTATAAAACATAGAAAAATAACACGAAGTAAGCTTCATAGCTTAAGCTCGTATGTGAATAACTTAATTCATCGAATAAATGCAAATCAACCAATTACACATGAAAAAACCATATACACATTAACTACAAACCTTTCTTATGTCTCAAAACATGATCAAATACAAACTCATCGAACTTTCACTATTTAATACTCGAATAGGTTTTGTACATACCGGTATTGCCTCGTACTAACCTCTTTCTCAACCACATCATTCGTTTACTTGTTGAACCATTCGAAATATAAATCGAATACTCAGGAATCTCATATGATAAGTACCTATACCATGGCCCGTAGCCAAATCAAGGTAACTTATCCGAAGAACTATTATCATGTCCTGAAGCCAAATCATCCGATATGCATGGCCCGAAACCAAATCGGTAAAATATGCACCTGAAGTTCCAATATCATGGCCCAAAGCCAACTCAACGTATCACTTAATAACATGCCAATAGTATCCACAACTATTCTTAAGGTTCAACTGGGCTTTCACACTTTTCATTTCTATCATCAAATGCATTCGTAGAGTCATTTTCACAATTCATACATTATCCATAATCCCGCTTTAACAATTTATGCAATATTAAAGCATTTTAACATACATTTATAATGTAATCCTCACAAAAAGACTTACCTCGTATTCGAAATTGACGGATCGGGTCAACTACTCGATAACCTTGCCTTTCTCCCTATCTAAATCTGAATTCTTTCTTTCTTGATCTATATGAATTCAAAATTATTCTTGATCTATATGAATTCAAAATTAACTTATTTATTCATCTACTCATTCAATCAATCCAAAAATACACATTTGGGCATTTTTACACATTAGCCCCTAAACTTTTGCATTTAATCAATTTAGTCCCTACTTTACAAATACACAAAATTCACACAATTCAACAAAACCCATGCTTGGCCAAATTATATATAGGTCCCTAGCAGCCCAAAACTTTCATTTATTTCACATTTCAACGATACAATTTGCACATTTCACAATTTAATCCCTATTATGCATTTTCATCAAAAATCACTTAACAAAATATGTAAAACCATCATCAAGCTTTCATATTTCAACATTAAACATCAAAGAACACATAGATTCAACAATGACAATTCTCAAAATCTTTAATAGTTTCGAAATTCAAGGTACGAGCTAGTTAGATTGAGTTGCAACGATTACAAAAATAAAGAAATCACTAAAAATCAAGCTCAAATTTACTTACAATTGGAGCATGCAGTAGCCGAACCCTAACAAGCTTCCCACCTTTCTTTTTCTTTTGATATTCGGTCACCAAGGAAGAAGATGAACACAAATTCATGTTTTGATATAATTTAATTAACTTAATTTATCAATTTACTTATTTACCCTTAATAAATAAACATAAAAATTTATAATGCATGTCAATTAATGTCCATTAACACTACCAATGGTCTAATATCATCATAAAGACTTTTAATTTAATTAATCATAGCAATTAAAAACTTTAAACAAATAGTATGCAACTTTTGCATTTTACGCGATTTAATCCTTTTTATCAAATTAACCAACCAATCTATAAAATTAGCTCACAGGATTTTCACACATATCAAATAACATGCTGTAAATACCGAAAAATAATATTAAAATAATTTTTTGACATCAGATTTGGGATTCCAAAACCTCTGTTCTAATTTAGCTAAAATCAGGCTATTACAACTCTCCCCCCTTTAGGGATTTTCGTCCCCGAAAATCTTACCAGTGAATAGGTTCGGGTAATGTTTTCTTATAGCATCCTCAAGTTCCCATGTAGCTTCTTCAAGCTCGTGTCAATGCCATAATACTTTCACTAATGTGATTCTCTTATTTCTCGGCTCTTTGATCTCACGAGCTAAAATTTGAATCGGTTCTTTAGCATATGACATATCAGATTGAATTTCAACCTCGGTCGGGGAAATGACATGTGAAGGGTTGGATCGGTATCTTCAAAGCATTGACACATGATACACATTATGTATTTTCTCTAACTTAGACGGTAAAGATAGTCAATATGCCACTAGCCCAACTCATTCAGTAATCTCATACGGTCTGATGAATAACGGAGTCAATTTCCCTTCCTGACCAAATCGTAATATCTTTTTCCATGGTGACACTTTCAAAAACATTTTATCCCCGATCTAGAACTCAATATCTTTCTGTTTCAAGTCTGCGTACCATTTCTCTCGATCCGAAGCTACTTTCAAACTATCGTGAATTACTTTCACTTTTTCTTTAGTTTCTCTGATCAGATCAACCCCTGAATCTTATTTTCGTTGAGCTCACTCCAGTACAACGATGTTCGACATTTACTACCGTATAGAGCTTCGTACGGTGCCATCTTTATACTCGATTGGAAGCTATTATTGTAAGCAAATTCAATCAGCGGTAGATATTTCTCCCAGCTACCTTCAAACTCCAGAATGCAACAATGCAACATATTCTCAAGTATCTGAATAACTCGTTCGGATTGACCATCTGTTAGCGGGTGAAATGCAGTGCTAAAATGCATCTTTGAACCCAAAGCTTCTTGCAATTTCTTCCAAAATCGCGAAGTAAATCTGGTATCTTTATCCGAAACAATAGATAGGGGAACATCATGTAATCTCACAATTTCAGAAATATACAACTTAACTAATTTATCAAGTGAGAAATCTGTACGTACCGGAATGAAATGAGCTGATTTCGTCAATCTGTCAACAACAACCCAGATTGCATTTTTTTATTTTTTGGAGATAAAGGTAAACCCGATACGAAATCCATTGTTACTCTATCCCACTTCCACTCAGGAATCATAATAGGCTGTAATAAACCTAACAACACTTGATGCTCAGCCTTGACTTGCTGACAAATCAAACATTTCGAAACAAATTGCAAGATATCTCGTTCCATGCCGTGCCACCAATAAATCTGTTTCAAATCATTATGCATTTTCGTGCTTCCCGGATGTACTGATAAACAACTACCGTGTGCTTCATTTAAAATCTTTCGAATGAGCTCAAAATTTTTTGGTACACATATTCTATCACGAAACATCAAACAATCATCAGGCCCTATTCAAAACTCTAAATCAGAAGTCGATTCACACTGAGTTCGTTTTGCTTGCAAATCATTATCAAATTTTTGAGCCTCACAAATTTGCTGTAGAAATAACGGTCTCGCTTTCAACTCAGCTACTATCAAATCGTTGTCAGACAAAGCTAATTGTGTGTTCAAAGCACGTAAAGCAAATAAGGATTTTCGGCTCAATGCATCAGCAACTACGTTTGCTTTCCCTAGATGATAATCAATCACTAATTCATAGTCTTTTAGCAATTCTAACCATCTCCGCTGTCGCAAATTCAAATACTTCTAAGTCATCAGATATTTCAAGCTTTTGTGGTCGGTATAAATATGGAATTTCTCACCAAACAAGTAATGACGCCAAATTTTCAATACGGGCACTATCGTGGCTAACTCTAAATCGTGCGTCAGATAATTCTTTTCGTGCGGCTTCAACTGTCTCAAGGCATAAGCTACAACTTTGCCTTCTTGCATCAAAACACAACCCAGGCCATTTAACGATGCATCACTGAAAACTACGAATTCTTTACCCGACTCAGGCTGAACTAACACTGGTGCCTCTGTCAATAATGCTTTCAACTGCTCGAAGCTCTGCTGACACTTTTCTGACCACTTAAATTTAACATCTTTTTGAAGCAATCGTGTCATCGGAGTTGCAATCATCGAGAAGCCTTTTACAAATCGTCTATAATAGCAGGCTAGTCCCAGAAAACTAAGGACTTCAGATACATTTCTTGGAGGCTTCCAGTCTGTAATCGAAGAAATTTGGTTTGGGTCAACTCGGATACCCGCGGCTAAAACTATATGTCATAGAAAACCGACCTCTCGTAACCAAAACTCACATTTGCTAAACTTTGCAAACAATTGTATATACTTAAACCAATATTAACCAATTCATATGGCCATTTACAAAATGAATTATCAACCAATATAGGCCAACACATTAGGCCAATTCAATTATGACACATAACAAAATAACCAAGTCCCTATACATGCCATGACTCAAAATGTCAAATTCATTGGTACCTAAAATAATAAGTTGATAGTATGATAGAGTCTCTGATGATCCTCGAATTCGAGCTAGCTTGGTGACACTATAAGACAAGGGAAAAGAAAGAAGAGTAAGCTTTAAAGCTTAGTAAGTTCCCATGCAAATAATAGGCATCGTAAACACATTTAATATACAATTAACATGATGATAATTGGCATAAATGTGATTAAGATCTTATAATCATAACTAACTCAATCATAACCTTACCGAAGGTTCATCACATAACGAGTTCATCACGTATGAGTTTTTCGTACATACCTGAGTCATCTCGAATTGGATTTACACACAATTCATCTTTGACATACTTATTAAATTACCCATTGAACCATTTTGGAATACTAAAGTATACTCGTGAGTCCCGTACACGCGGTACCATACCAACACCATATCCCAGATATTCTCTTACATGTAATCTCATATCGATGCCAATACTCTAGCTATGGTCATACATGAAATCTCATATCGACGCCATATCCCAGATATGGTCTTACACGTAGTCTTAGTAACCCAAATGTCATGACATTTGTATCCTATCTATTCCTAAGGTTCAACTAGGATTTCACGCTTATCATAACTTTATCAAACACGCTCAATAGTCCATCATAATTCATACAATAGTAAAGCATTTAAAACACAATTAAAACAATACATTATTTATATAAGAACTTACCTCGGTACAAAATAGTAGAAATAGGACTTACTCGTTGAACACCTTGTTTTTCACCTAATCTAGGTTCGAACCTCGTTTCTCTTGATCTATAATAGTAAATTTAACTCATTTTTTATTCACATTACTCAATTCAGTTCAAAACTTACATTATGGAAAATTATATTTTTGCCCCTAAACTTTGACATATTTATATTTCAGTCATTATTCGTAAAATGAAATCTATTCAATTTCATCATGACCCAGGCCTAGCCAAACCTTTTTCATGCTAACAACAGCTCACATTTTCCATTTAATCACACTTTTATACACATTTTGAAATCTTTTTACAAATAGGTCCTTTTGACATTTTCATAAAAAATCTCCTAGCAAAAGTTGTTTATCTAACATTAAACTTGCATAATCTACCATTAGACATCAAACTACCCAAATATCTAACATGGGTCAAACCTTAGACCTCAATCATCTCTCAGGTTAATGGTAGAAATAGATAGATTAGGTGATAACGACTTCAAAAATGTAAAGAGCATTAAAAACGGGGCAAGAACGGACTTACAATCGAGCTTGAAAAGTGGAGAAACCCTAGCTATGTCTCCCTTGCAAGTTTCAGCCAACCATGAAGAAGATGGACTAAAATTTGGCTTGATTTTTGGTTTCTAATTGTTTTAATTACTAAATGACCAAAATGCCCTTTTCTCAAAACACTAAAATTCTCTTACCTCATGTCTATTTTTTTCCAAATTAAAGTAAAATGGTCTAATTACGATCTAGAAACCTTCAATGTAAAATTTCATAACAATTAGACACCTCTAGCATGTAGAACTCAACATTTGTACTTTTTACAATTTAGTCCTTTTTGCTAAATTGAGTGCTCAAGCGTAAAAAAAATTGAACAAAATTTTCACGAAATCATTTCATAAAACTGTAGACCATGAAAATGTAATAAAAACAAATTTTACTACGTCAAAATTTTGGTCCCGAAACCATTGTTTTGGTTCGGCCCAAAATCGGGCTGTTACAACTCTCCCCCCTATAGGGATTTTCGTCCTAAAAAATCTTACCAGAAAATAAGTTTGGGTACTATTTTTTCTCATAGCCTTTTTGGGTTCCCACATAGCCTCTTCAACCCCATGTTGTTGCCATAACACTTATACTAAGGCTATAATCTTATTTCTCAACTATTTAACTTCCCGAGTTAAGATCTTGATCGGTTCTTCACCATACGTCATATCCGGTCGAATCTCAATCTCTGATGGAGAAATCACATGTGAAGGATCAGAATGATATCTTCGCAACAACGACACATGAAACACGTTATGTATCCTTTCCAACTTTGTCGGTAAAGCTAACCGATATGCCACTGGCCCTATTCTTTAGATAACCTCATACAGCCCAATGAAACATGGACTCAACTTGCCTTTACAGCCAAATCTCAGAATCTTCTTCCACGATGATATTTTCAAAAATACTTTATCACCAACCTGAAACTCAATCTCTTTTCTTTTCAAATCCGTATACGACTTTTGTCGATCTGAAGCTATTTTTAAGCAATCACTGTTTACCTTTACTTTTTCTTCAGTTTCCTTAACCAAGTCAACCCCGTGAATCTATTTCTCACTAAGCTCTATCCAGTATAGGGGTGCTCGGCACTTGCGACCATACAATGCCTCAAGCAAACTCGACTAATGGCAGATATTTTTCCCAACTACCTTCAAATTCTAGAACACAACATTGGAGCATATCTTTGAGTACTTGAATCGTTCTTTCAGACTGACCGTCAGTTTGCAGATGAAATGTGGTACTAAAGTTCAACCTTGTACATTTTTGTACTCCCTGGATGCACAGATAAACAACCATTATGTGCTTCATGAAGAATTTTCTGAATAAGTTCATCATTTTTCGGTACATAAATTCTACCTCGGAACTTCAAACAATCATCAGATCCAATATGAAAATCTGAATCACTACCCGATTCATAATGGACTCTTTTGGCTTCCAAATCATTGTCACATTTCTGAGCTTCACAAATATGTTGAACAAAACAACGGCCTAGCTCTCAACTCAGCTAGGATCGAACAATTATCGAGCAAAGTCAACCGTGTATTCATCACTCTCAAAGCAAACAAAGTCTTCCTACTTAACGCATTGACGACTAAATTTGCCTTACTTGGGTGATAATCAATTACTAGCTCGTAATTCTTCAGTGACTCAAGCCATCTCCGTTGCCGAAAGTTCAAATATTTCTAAGTCATCAAGTATTTTAAACTCTTATGATTAGTAAAGATGTCTCCAAATTTTTAAAGCAAACACAATGGCGGCTAATTCTAAATCATGCGTCGGATAATTCTTCTCGTGTGATTTCAACTATCTCGAGGCATATGCTATCACTTTGCCCTCTTGCATTAACACACATCCTAATCCATTGAGTGACGCATCACTATAAATTACGAATTCTTTTCTCGATTCAGGTTGTACTAAAACCGACGCTTCAGTCAATAATGCTTTTAACTTTTCGAAACTTTGCTGACATTTTTTGGACCATTCAAACTTAACATTTTTTTGGAACAACTTGGTCATAGGAGTAGCAATCATCGAAAATCCATTGACAAAACGTCGGTGTAACACCCCTTAACCATGTCCGACGCCAGGACAGGATACGAGACATTATCGGACTTAAACATGCATATACATGTACAACTGGACCATAAAATTTCATTCATATCGAAATCATTCGACCACATGCAAAATGTCCCATACACGAGCCTTTGAGGCTCTAAACATGCATTAAAAGAGTTTTAGGACTAAACTGAGAACTCACGAATATTTTTACAACACTTAGAAAATTTTCATGTTTGGAGAGTCACATGCCTGTGTGGGTAGGCCGGGTGGTCTCACACGCCCGTGTCCTCAGCCCGTGTAACTCTCTATTTATGATGTCAGCAAACATTTAGGGTCACACTGCCAAGCCACATGCCCGTGTGCTAAGGCCGTGTCCCCCACACGGCTGAGACACATGGTCATGTCTCTGCCTGTGTGGTAAACACTTGGGCTATTTTCCAAGCTTTTTTGTTGCCTTAATCTTTCACATACTTAAATACTTTAAAGACACATATCATAGCATCGTTTTAATGATTTAGCATGCCTCACTAAAGCACATTTTTAACAATCAACCATAACATATTACCCAATAATTAATCTCTACTTATTCAACAAATGTCCATGTTTAATCATTATCAACTTAATGCCAATTTACGCATTTATTCCATAGCCATGACCACCCCGAATGGTCCTAGGGAATTCTCGTGCGCATATGTTATTTACTATTCATTCACGACAGACAATTATAATCATATCACAAAGTATCAACACATGGCAAGGATAATTAGGCTTACAAGCCGAAACATTAGAAGCCATATCTCATGGCTATATACAATGAATCAATATAATCCAATACATTTGGCTAAATCAAAAGAACACATATCAATAACTATGATCCTATACATGCCACTCACTTGAAGATGCTTAAGACTTATCGATATCCTCTATTGATAGCTCGATAGTGTGATGCTGCCTCCGACGATCTCCAACCCCGAGCTAACCTAACAACACTAAAGAAATGAAAAGGAGGGGGGTAAGCTTTATAGCTTAGTAAGTCCATATGAAAATAATAAGCAATTTATCAACATGATTCCATCAATTCTTACAACATGATTCCAAGGTAAAATAATCATAATTGCACTTTTACTTATGTTCAAGTTAAGCTGTTTACTCGAATCATAGTCACTCAGTTACTTATAACTTGAGCTACGGAACTCCAAATCAAGATCCTCTAATTTTCCCTAAAACTAGACTCACATATCTGCTTATCATAAAATTTTCAGAATTTTTGGATTAGCCAATAAGTACAATTTATTCTTTAAAATCTCCCCTGTTTTGCTATCTGATAGTTCCAACCCCTTTGCACTAAAAAGTAATTATCTCTCTGTACAAGATTAGGATAATGTTCTCATTTGTTTCTTTCAAAAATAGAATTTTTAAAGATTTCATGCATATAAATTATAACCCATAATTGTATGTGCAAAATTTTTAATCATTTTTCCAAATCAAAATAGGGGATTCCAAAATAATTCTGACCCTGTCTCACAAAAATTCAAATATCACAGAATACAAAATTCTTTTGCTTTCATTGTTTCTTTTATGTGAAAATAGTCTCAATAAGATTTTATTTCATATCTTATTCAACTTCTAATTCGATTTCCACCATTTTTAGTGATTTTTCAAATTCACACAACTGCTACTGTCCAAAACTATTTTATTACAAATTTCACTCTTACATAATCTCAGTTACTCCATTCCATCTTACCGAAAGTTCGCTCAACTATCGAGCACATTGCTCATAAATTTTCACACACATATACCTGTACTTATTCATCACATAGTCATATTCAATTACACTAGTCATTACATGATCACATGTATTTTCACTTAGTCAATTTCCCATTGAACTCATCGGAATAATAATAGATACTTGGTGGCCTGCACATATTACCACCCTTATAACCAAAGCTATTTGGTGCACATTGTAGCCTGCACTTAGTACTAAATCTGTGACAAAAACCGTCTCTTACACATAGTGGCCTGCACTTAGTACCACACATCTGATTGAAGCTATTGGGTACGCATAGTAGCCTGCACTTAGTACTACACATGCGACCTAACCATCTGGTACATGTAGTAGCCTGCACTTAGTACTACACACGTGACCTAAAACCATATTAAACACATAGTAGCCTGCACATAGTACTACACATGTATTCTCACAATGGATCATTCGTATCTTTTCTATTCCGAAGGTCCAATAGGGAAATTCCTCACTTTTCAACATTTTACCAATTTATCCATAATCAACTTAAATTCATAATTTACATCAAGTGATTATTCAATATACAACCACATCTCATAGAATAAAAAAAATATTATAACATAAGTAAAAAAGATATATTATTTACATACAAACTTACTCGTTTCAAATAAATATCATGTTCCATCAAATTTCCGTTATATTCAATCATCCCATCACATGTTATCGACATTTGAGCTTTCGATTACTTCATGGGTACATCACGTTCCCATACACAATATCATTAACATATAAATCAATACAACCATAGAAAAATAGATTTCAAGTGTAACAACAATAACATGAATATCATGCTTATTTAATCATATGAACTTACCTTAAATGCAATTACGACCAACTATTTCAATTTAGTCCATAATCTCGAACTTCTCGATTTAGGCTCGAATCTCAATTTTCTTGATCTAAAATTTCAAATATAGCTTATTTATTATTCATATTATTCAAATTGACCCAAAAATCATACTTTTACTAATTTTCATTGTAACACCCCTAACCCGTATCCATCGCTGGAATGGGTTGCGAGATATTACCGAACCAAATACTTATTCGTAAAATTTTCATGCATCTTCTTCTATCATCTTCATTTCGCTAAGTTCATCTTTAATAATGCATAATTCATTATACTACCATATACGATCCTTATTCATACATAGCCGAAACACATAATTAATCATTATTAAGTTTAATCAAAACCATTACATAAGTTTACATCATATAACAACCATATCATACGATTTTATGTTATGTTCAGATATAACCAGACGACCCATTACGCTATCTCAATTTAAATACTAAGATCATATACAATAGCCAAATTGCAATTAATCACTTATATAAATGTGTCATAATCGAACCACCCCAAAAACACATAGTCAAAATTTCTTAGCATTTTCAACCCTCAAACATATGTATATTTATATATATATATCATTCATTAATAGCATTAAACATTATAACCAAGACAAATTACACCATGATTAAACATAACCAAGTTCAAACTTAGTATTTAGGCCATATTCGCATGGCTGGAAGTATACATATCAAAGCTCAAACAAAATACATATTAGCCTATACATGCCGTAATGTTCACTTAGACCAACTAAGAAGAGGGTACCAAAACGTTGCAGGCTGGTGTGATGACTTCGACGATGGTCCCGAACACACAAAATGGATCAAAGAAATCTAAATAGGAGACAAGTAAACACACCAAATGAGTATTCAACTCAGTAAGTCGTAAGCAATATAATACATACCATTAACATGAGATCATAATAAAAATATTGTAAGATCAACCATTTAACCATACCGAATTATGCCACAATTACTTAAATTATCGATTCAACCACAAGCCAAGTCTTGCCATCCAATTAAATATCAAAACAACTCGATAGTTTAGATCCTTTCCTCGAAGTATAAAACAATGATAAACTAAATGGTTCCATGCCTATACGTTTTATGTCTCAAATTTGATTTTTTTTCCGTTAATAGCCCTAGCACTTTATTCTTTTCCGGCACACATTATATCCTCAACCGATTTCGCACACATAGTGCTAATCAAATTCGCACACATAGTGCCATGCTAAACCGCACACATAGTGCTTTGGAAATTCACTCATTTATTGACATTCAAACCAGCATACATAGTGCCAATCGATTTCGCACACATAGTGCCATTTAAATCTGCACACTTAGTGCCAATGTTGGCTCATTATAATAAGGCAATTTACTTAAATCAAATAGCACACACTACCACATTTATAAATACGTATATCACTCCAAATAAATACCTACCCCAAGAAATTCTTTTATGATACATTAGTATTAATTATGTATAAATTAATCAACCTACAAATGCTTATAGACTTACCTTATGTCGGATGATATGATTCCCAATCGTCTACTCAATATTCTTTGCTTTGCCTTTACTTGTTTCCCCTCCTTTGGGTTCTTGAGCTAGAATAAATAAATTTAGTAGTTTAATTACCTTGCAAGATATTCATATATATGAATTTAATGATTCCACTTCTTCTTACAACCATCCTTGTTCAAGACATCAAACCTCAACTAATGCTTATATTATGTCTCTAAGCCGAATGCATTAACACTTCCAAAATAATATTATGTCAAATATGTTTACATTCAAATATACATAATTATGAATCAAACTCAACTTTGTAAGCCAACATCCCTCATTGGGTCGATTATATAGAATCAAAAATTATTTCACAAATGTGCATACTATTTAGTCGAATATGCAAGACCAAATTTAACATTACCTATGTATTTAATTATAAGGTCGAATATACAATTTCAAATGTAATATCATTTTTATTTCATTTAAACACTTAGTTCCTCCAAATAACAATTTGACCGAATGTTTCTAACTAAAAAAAATAAAAACTCCACATCTATTCATAAGTTCATACCAATGTTCATATATCTATTAACTAGTTCATTCTTCATCTTTAATATTCCATCCAAAGCATCAAACACTATCCTCATAACATCTAAACATCACAACTGAATGCACATTTTGTCACCAAATAGAAAAATCAACCTATGGGTTATAATATAGATTTGTCTACTAAATAAATTTCATAAAATTTAATAAAAGAAAAACATGAAATCTTACCTTGATTAACCCTTAAATTGACCGAATGCTTTTAACAATTTTTCTTTCTTTCTTCACTTAGGTTCGGCTTTGCAAGAAGAAGATGAACACTTCTCTCTCCTTCCATTTCTTCTTTTATTCATCTTTTTTCTTATTAATCTATTTTTCTATTTAGATTATTTTGTCATTTACCATTATAATATATATTTAATTAGACTTAATGGAGGAACATCATCACATGGCCGACCACTTCATGTATTAAGGGCATTTTGACATGCAAATCCATGCTTTCTCACCTTGTTGTTATTTGATCCTTACAATTTACCTATCATCTTTTCTAAGTTTCTCAACTTTTCTAAGTTTCTCAACTAAGTCCTTTCAAGAAAATTCACATTCCTAAGACTAATTTTAAACATTTTTTTTCATACACTATCACACATAAATATATGCAATTAAAATAAAAATTAATTTTTCTGAATCGATTTTATGGTCCCAAAACCACATTCCGACTAGGGTCTAATTAGGGCTGTCACATTCATTTTTACCCTTAAACTTTATCATATTCACACTTTTGCCCCTAGGCTCGTAAAATGATTTTTATTCAATTTTTTTGCACTTTAAGCCTAGCCAAATCATTTTCATAACTATATCAGCCCAAAATTTCCACTAAATCACACTTTTATGAGAAATTTTATAACTTTTACAATTTGGTCCTTTTTAGCGTTTTCACCGAAAACTACTTAGTAAAAGTCGTTTCTCCAACCATAAACATGCATAATCTACCATTAACCATCAAAATTCAAAAATTTCTAACATGGGTCAAACCCTAGACCTTCATCATAACTCAAATAAATGGTAGAAATAGGTAGATCTTGTTACGAGGATTTCAAAAACGTAAAAATCATTAAAAACGGGGCTAGAACAAACTTACAATCGAGCTTGTAAGCTTGAAAAACCCTAGATATGTCTTCTCCATGCAATTTTCAGTCATGGGGTTGAAGATGGACAAAAATTTGCTTTTAATTTTGTTTTTAATTCATTTTAATTACTAAATGACCAAAATACCCCTAACTTAAAAATATTCTATTTCACCCATTTCATGTCCATTTTTGTCCAAAAAATTAACTAATGGTCTAATTACCATTTAAGGACCTCCAATTTAAAATTTCATAACAATTGGACACCTTTAGCATGTAGAACTCAACTTTTGCACTTTTTACGATTTAGTACTTTTGACTAAATTGAGTGCCCAAACGTCAAAATTTCTGGACGAAATTTCCACAAAACAATTCCATAGAATCTTAAACTATAAAAATATAATAAAAATGAATTTTCTTACGTCGAATTTGTGGTCTCGAAACCACTGTTTTGACTAGGTCCTAATTTGGGATGTTATGTCGGTAATAACCGGCTAAGCCCAAAAAGCTTCTAACTTTAGATACATTCCTCGGTGGTTTCCAATAAAAAATTTCCAAGATCTTGCTTGGATCAACACGGATACCATCACATGAAACAATATGCCCCAAAAGTTTGACTTCTCGGAGCCAAAACTCACTTTTACTGAATTTAGCAAACAACTGCTTATCTCTTAAGGTCTTCAATACAATCCTCAAGTGCTCGGTATGCTCAGAATCATCTCGAGAATAAATTAAGATATCATCGATGAACACAACCACAAAATTATCCAAATATGGTTAGAAAATTCTATTCATCAAGTCCATAAAAACAACAGGTGCATTTGTTAGTCCGAAAGGCATAACAAGAAATTCATAGTGCCCATATCTTGTCGTGAAAGCTATTTTCGGGACATCCACCACTTTTATTCTCAATTGATAGTAGCCAGATCATAAATCAATTTTTTAGAATATCGTTGCTCCTCTTAACTAATCGAACAAGTCATCAATCCTCGGTAAAGGATACTTGTTCTTTATAGTCACCTTGTTGAGCTGACGATAGTCGATACAAAGCTTCATGGATCCGTCTCTCTTCTTTACAAATAATACGGGCACACCCAAGGGAGAAAAACTCGGTCTTGAAAAACCTTTATCTGTCAACTCTTACAACTGAGCTTTCAATTTTCTCAATTCAGTCGAGGCCATCCTATACGGAGCAATAGGTATCGGCGAGGTCCCTAGTACTAAATCAATACCAAAGTCAACTTCTCTAGCTGGTGGTAACCCAGAAAACTCTTCTGGAAACACATCCGAATATTCACAAACTATTGTCACTGACTTAATTTTCAGTTTAGACTCTTTTCTTTTAACATATAAGTAATATAAGCTTCACACCCTTTTCTTACATATCTTTGGGCAGACATCAAAGAAATCATAACAGGTAACTCACCTGACTCATCTGAATTAATCCGAAGAATTTCACCATTTTCACATTTCAGTTCAATAATCTTTCTTTTACAGTTCATTACGGCATCATGCAGTGTCAACCAATCCATACCCAAAATAACATCGAATTCATCAAATGGCAACAACATTAAATCATCCAAAAAACAATGACATCAAATCATCAAGGGACAATTCTTACAAACTCTATCAACTAATATATGTTTGCTTAATATGATTGACACTCTAATTACAAATTCAGTAAACTCAACAGGCAAGCTCTTACTAGTTACCAATTTCACACAAACATAAGAATGAGTCGATCCAGGGTCAATCAATGCAACTACATTAGTATTATAGAGAGAAAAAGTGCCAGTGATAACATCGGGAGATTTCGCTTCTTTGTGAGCATGGATGGCATAGGCTCTAGTAGGTGCTCGAGCTTCGAATCTCACCACTTTATCATTTGTCACACCTTAACTACTAGCTCCATTTCTAGTATTCCTCGGTGGCCTACCCCTATTAGTAGTATTACTCGGCCTCGCACTCTGAAATTTTTCTTTCTTAGCTATTTCAGGGCAATCTTGGATAAAATGCTCTTGAGAACCACACTTGAAATAAGCTCGGTCATTCATTCTACACTCACCGGGATGACGTCTTCCACAATGCTGACAGTCAGGTCTGTTAGGCCTCACATTACCCACACTTTCCATTGAAGTGGCTTGAGATTTAAAACTCAAGTGTTGCTTCCCGCGGTCTCTGTGAGAATACCCAACTGATACATTCGAATGGGAGTACATTTCTTTAGATTTCTTTGAATGAGATGGAAATGACTTACTTATCGGTCTTTTCCTTGAATATTTTGCTTCACATTTAGCTTTCCTCTTTTCTTTATTCAACCCCTCGAGCCTTACAGGCTCGCTCGACCAATACCACAAATTCTTTCACTTCTAAGATCCCAACTAACACACGAATATCCTCATTCAATCCATCCTCAAATCTCTTACACATGATAGCCTTGGTGGAAACACACTTTCGAGCATATTTGCTCAGTGTGATAAATTCTCGCTTACACTCAGTCACTATCATACGACCCTATTTCAGCTCAAAAAATTCCTTACGTTTTTGATCGATGAATTGCTGACTAATATATTTCTTTCGAAACTCCTCTTGAAAGAATTCCCATGTAACCCTCTCTCTCTCGGTACCACCGATACCAGTGTATTCCACCAGTGATATGCATAATCTCTCAAAAGTGAGATGACACACTTTAAACACTCATCCGGTGTGCAAGACAACTCATCAAATACCCTGATGGAGTTCTCGAGCCAAAACTCGGCTCTCTCGGGATCACCATCCATATTAGCTTTAAGATCTTTAGCCCCATGCTTTTGGATCTTATCAACCGGGGGCTTATTCATTCTTACAAATTTCATACCTTGTGGACCTAGAGGAACCAACTGAGGAATCGGTGGGGGTGGAAGAGGTTGGGCATTCAGGTCTGTTCGAGCAAACTCCGTATACCACTCATTCATCATATGGAGGAAGGCTTCCCTATCCCCTTTTCTTTAACCAACCATTGAAGGGTCTACTATTAGACGGCGCTGCCCCTTAAGCGGGAGCCGGCGCATTACTTTCAACGTTATCAACCTCAACTCGATTGGGAACCATTTACTATATGAAAACACAATTCAAACTTGTCAGGAGTCATCACACTATCACAGTTCATTTATGGCATTTATAGCTAGACTCTTACACACGCTACGTTAGTCTGAGAATCAACTAAACCATAACTCTGGTACCACTAAATGAAACACTCTTTACCCATATCCAATGTCGAAATAGGGAACGAGGCATTACCGGACTTATACACAAGCAATTATACAAAACTAAGACATAAATTTCCATCCAAATTTAAAACTTTTTAACAACATTCATATCATCCCCAAAACGAGCCTACGAGGCTCAAAACAAACATTAGAAGCAGCTCGAGACTAAACCGAGAACTTTGGAAAATTTCTCAACACTTACAAAATTTTTCATGTTTTAAGAGCCACACGCCCATGTGGCTAGGGACACGCCCGTATGGGCAGGTCGTGTGGTCACACACGCCCGTGTCCCTAACCCATGTAACTCTCTGTTTGTCACCCAAGAACAAATTTAAGACACGCGGCCAAGTCGCACGCCTATGTGCTAGGCCGTGTGATCGATTTAATTTTTATGATTTTTCATAAAACAGGTGTAGACTTCACTTGCCCAAGGCACACGCCCATGCCTGAGGCTGTGTCATCTACACGGCTGAGACACATGCCTATGCCTCTACCCGTGTGCTCAATTTTGAGCATTCTATTTTGCAGTAATTAAGGTGCAGGGGACACACAGCCTAAACACACACCCATAGGGCAAGCCGTGTGTCACACACGACCTAGAGACACTCCCTTGTTTCTACCCGTGTGGACAAAAATAAGGCTATTTACCAAGCCATTTTGTCATCCTTTAATGCACTCACCTACACAACAAAATATAGTACCAATCCAAGCAATTACATTCAACCAATTTAGCCACAATCAAGACATCCACATATCATTCACATGCTACAATTTATCACATACAAATGTTACATTGTTATCAACTTAAACCTTGCAAATTTCCACATCCATGAAAACATCATCATATGCATATATATTGAAACCAATATTAACCAATTTCATATGGCCATTTACAAAATGAATTATCAACCAATATAGGCCAACACATTAGGCCAATTCAATTATGACACATAACAAAATAACCAAGTCCCTATACATGCCATAACTCAAAATGTCAAATTCATTGGTACCCAAAATAATCAGTTGATAGTGTGATGGAGTCTACGACAATCCCCGAATCTAAGCTAGCTTGGTGACACTATAAGACAAGGGAAAAGAAAGAAGAGTAAGCTTTAAAGCTTAGTAAGTTCCCATACAAATAATAGGCATCATAAACACACACTTAATATATAATTAACATGATGATAATTGGCATAAATGTGATTAAGATCTTATACTCATAACTTACTCAATCATAACCTTATCGAAGGTTCATCACATAACGAGCTCATCATGTATGACTTTTTCGTACATACCTGAGTCATCTCGAATTGGATTTACACACAATTCATGTAACACCCCTAATCCGTATCCATCGCCGGACTAGGGTTAAGAGGTATTGCCGGACGTATCGAAACATTTTATGATCAATTCACAAACACCATCCACACATCATAGCATCATAGTCAAACAACATCACAAAGTCCCTTTCTTAAGTTTTTGAGGCCTCAAAACATGCTTAGAAGGGGTTCGGGACTACACCAATAACATTCACAAACGTTCGCAAACATAGAAAATTTTCAAAGATATAAGGGTCACATGCCCGTGTGAACAGGCCATGTACCTCACACGGCTACCAGACACACCCATGTGCCATGGCTGTGGGAAAATTAGTGAGGTTATTGACTTGGCCACATAGTCGATCACATGTCCATGTGCCAGCCCGTGTGCCACTCATACGGCCAGTAGACACACCCGTGTGTCTAGGCTTTGTCAAACCTATAGGGTGTATTGCCTTAATTCGAAAGGGTATCCCAGGGGACACACGGCCATGTAACATAACCGTGTGTCGCACACGGCTGAGACACATGCCCGTGTGAACAAAAATAGGCCATTTGTAAAGCCAATTTTCCATGCTTAAGGGTCATCCCTACAAGTCCCAAATCAAACATCAATCATACAACATTTTTAACCAAAATGAACTCCAAAACATGCATATTTCATGCCATAATTTGACCAATCAGTGTTATACTCTGTAACAGTCCGGTTTAGACTCTAGTTAAAATAGTGGTTTAGGGACCACAAATCTGAGTCAGAAAAATATTTAAATATTATTTTTTGTGCTTATTATATGTGAATTAGTATGTGTGAAAATTTCGTACGACAATTTGATCGTCTGTGTGCTCAATTTTTTAAAAGACCTAATCGCGTAACATGTAAAAGTGACCTTCTATTTGGTAAAGTGCTTATTTGACATGTCTTTGTAAATGAAAGGACCTTATGTTGATATTTGACCATTTTAAACTTAAGTGGACAATTATGGCCTTTTATATTAATGTTATAAATGTTTATTATTAAGGAAAAATTTGGTATTTGGTAATTAAAGCCATATTAATAAAATAAAAAGCATGAAATTAGCCATTTGCTCGTGCTACTGCCAAAAATACAAAAGGAAAAGAAAAGAAAATACAAGCTAGGGTTTGGCTACTTATTTTGGTGATTAAGGTATGGTTTTTGATCCGTTTTTGATAATTTTTATGTTTTTGTGATCGTTGCTTAGTAACCTAACAAGCCCATGTCTCAATTTTTGATTTTTTTGATGATTTTGAGTTATGTCATTTTTTATAATGTGAGCTTTGTGAATTTTGATAATAGTATATGAAAGATATGTGTTAGATTACTAAGTTTATCTTTGAATTTTTGATGAATTTGAGTAAAATGGGCTAAATTGTGAAATTTGTAAATTGAAGGACTAAAATTTAAAATAAATGAAATATATGGACTTGTATGAACATTATGACAATTCAGCTAGGCATGTGTACAAATAAATTTTGTGTATTTTGTGAATTTGTGAATTAGGGACGAAATTGTCAAAATATGAAAAATATGAGGGCTAATTTGTAAAATGCCCTAAATGTGTGTTTTGGATTGATATGAATGAATGTGAGTTTTAATAAGTTAAATTTTAATTTATATGTATCAATAATTAAAGAAAACATAATTAGAATTGGGAAAGTCGAAAGTCGTTGAGTAGCTGATTCCGTCTATCCGAATCCGCACGAGGTAAGCCTATATACATATAAATGTGTTTTGAATTGAATTACTATTAATTATATGCTATTTATCTATGATGAATGAATTTATGAGTTGATAAAAATGAGGTATCCAATAAATTATTGACAAAGTTTCGTTGTCCGAAAAGCCCCGTACGAACCTTAGGAATAGTTAGGATACATATGTCATGACATAGGATCCAATATGTGTTTTCGTGTATGATTTACATGTAAGACCACACCTGGGACATTGGCATCGTATTTGATTTCGTGTAAGACCCTGTCTAGGACAGTGGCATCGATATTTGATTACATGTAAGCCCACGTCTGAGAAGTTGACATTGTACGAGCTTTCCGAGTTATCCGCGTATCCTTATGATTTCGAACAGTTCAACGGGCATTCCGAGAAAATGAATTATTATGTGAACATGTGTCTAATTTAGGTACGTTCGAAATGAGTATCATATTTGAAGTTGAAAGGTAAGTATGTAACACCTCTAACCCGTGTCTATCGCCGGATTAGGGTTATGAGGCATTACCGATCATATCACAGTTCATACATATATTTATTACACTTCACCTTCTTAAAATTTATTCACATCAATGCTTGTAAGTTAATCAAATATCAAATCTTTAAATTAAATCATTCACAACATTTTAAAAATAATACATAATCCAACACATATCAAAACAAATTACTGTAATAGCCCGATTTAGACCCTAATCGGAACAGTGGTTTTGGGACCACGAATCTTAGTCCAAAAAATATTTAAAAATTATTTTATGTGTTTATTATGTGTGAATTTATATTTTTTAAGTTTTCGTGATTTAATTTTGTTGTTTAAGTGTCCGATTAAATAAAAGGACTTAATCGCGTAAAATGAAAATTAGGTGGTTAATAGTAAAAGGACCAAATTGTTGAATGCCTTTATAATATGAGACCTTTATGATTTAATTGGGCCATTATTAATGTAAGTGGACGACTATAGGCATAATATATATGAAAATGTAATATTTTAACTAAGGTTAAAAGTGTAAATTAAATGTTATGTTAATATAAGTTATTATATATCATAAAACATAAAGAAATAAGCCATTTTTATGTGTTATATTTTGGTGTTCTTGTTGAAACAAGAGAAAAGAAAAAGAAAAACCTAGTTCAGCACTTTCAAGCTCAATCAAGGTATGTGTTTAGCTCGATTTTTGATAATTTCTACGTTTTCGAGATTGTTGCTTAGTAATATTCAAGACCCATGCTTTGATTTTTGATTTTGATGAATATTTTGAGTTGTGCCATTGTTGATAACTTGTGATTTTTGTTGTTTGATGATGAAATATGAAAGATATGTTTTAGATTAACATATTTTGTATTGGAGTTTTTGATGATTTTGAGTAATTAGGACTAAATTGCAAAAATAATAATTTGAGGGACTAAAATTTGAAATGAATAAAATATATGGGCTTGTATGAATACTAGGAATATTCGGCCAAACATGGGTATCTTGAAATTTTGAATATTTTGTGTTTTGTGCAATAGGGACTAAATTGTAAAAAATTATAAATATCAGGGGTAAAATGGTAATTTTCCCATTAATGTGTTTTTGGACTAAATTGAAAGAAAATATATTTGAATGAGCTTAGTTTGAATATGTTTAGATCAAGAACCAAATAAATCAGATTTGGATTGGGAGAAAACGAAAGTTGTCGACTAGTCGATCCGTTTCAGTTTTTCACTGTACGAGGTAAGTTTATAAGTAAATGGGAGTTGTTAAATTTCAATATATGTAATTAATATATAGTTATATTGATTAAAAGTAAATTACAAATTGGTATTGAGTAATGAAAAATAATGTAACACCCCAAACCCGACCCAGACGTTATGAACGAATTCGGCGTGTCACATTGTAGCGTTACTAGAAAAGTCACATTTTATCTAAAGTCTTTCTTAGTGGTTAAAGAATATCCTCGTTATAAATTAAAGTGAATGGAAGCTGTGCACCAGGTAGGATGCCAGAAAAGAGAAGGTGAGTCAATTAGACTGCTTAAGTACCCAGCTCTTCACAAATCCAATCCTAGACATGCACATAACCATTGCCACACTTTAACTGAGTGATTGTTCAGGGAAAACCAATTCGTTTAAAACCATTTGAAAAGGTTATTAATTTTGAAAACATTTTTGTTGCAGAAGCTTTGCTTTATTAACGCGATATTTTGAAATCAAGTAACCTTTTTAAAACGCGCCCTAGAGCTAATCAATTTCAAACAATCAAAACAATATCACATCCAAGCTAACAAAACATAGTAAGAACAATTAAATAAAGCGGCCTTATTACAACTTAAAAACCCAAACCAATTTAAGTAAGTAACTGCTGATCAAAACACATGAAGAAAAGTGTATTTGCAGAATATGTGGCCACTCCGAATTCCTCACGGCTCCAAGTCCACTATGGTTGGGGATTTCCTGCATGAATGAAATTAAGGGGTGAGTTTGGAAAACTCAGTGTGTAAAGTAAACCCAACTAGAGCTTAAATTGGTTCAAGCTTTACTGGGCCTAAGCTCTATTTAGAAATCAGAGTTAACTGGGCCTTAGTCCATATCAATATTAATCTGGGCCATAGCCCCTTACAGTATCAGAGTATACTGGGCCTAGCCCATATCAGTATCAATCTGGGCCGTAGCCTTATTACAAGTTGAGATATATTGGGCCTTGCCCATATTAACACAGTTGGGCCCATTTCAATATAGTTGGCCCATAACAAAACAGTCTCATATGATTAATGCATGATAACCCCATCCAACCTGCACTTGCCTCCGTCCATTCCTACACTTCCTGTGGGGAATAAATCACCCACGCCATCCCTACACTTACAGTGTTAGCACCGGTTGTGGCACTAACTATAATACGCAGCAAAGCTGCTTATATTAGAATATGTGGCACATCCACCAGAACAGATATTTGTGGCATAGCCACCGGAGACAGATATTTGTGGCATAACCACCAGAACAGATATTTGTGACATAGCCACCAAAGACAGATATTTGTGGCATAGCCACCAGAACTAGTTCTTCCTCCATAACAAAACCCAACCCCATGCAGTAAGACATGTATGCAGAATATATATAATTAACAAGGCATGCTTCAGAAAGGCAGTCAGATTATAGCGTAAGAACAGTTATTTACCCTCGAGGGGCGTAATCGTAAACTTACCCCTTTAGGGGTATTACGGTAATTCTACCTTACAGAGGTAATTCAGTAATTTTATCAATATTTTTTTAGGGTTTCATGCTCATTATAGTTATTAACGTATCTTCAGAATCCTTACCAGACGTTTTTACCGAAATGGGCCCGTTAGCCTATTACCCAATTTCGGCCCATCGAAGCCCAAATTCACCGAGGTGCACGAAATTGTGTACTTTGCAATCTTACCATTGAATTTACCAAAGTTATCAATACAAACAATCCCACGAGCGCTCGCATGCTCACAAGTTCTCGAAATGCTGGCTTTTTGGCATTTCGGCTTTTCGACTTTTGCCGATCTAGTCTACTAGTGGGTGTCGTTTACACACCTGATTTGTAACGATACGTTGGCGAGATCCACACACGAACAGCCTAAAATCGGTTACTATAACATTAGATTAAAACTCGATAACAACTTAACACATCAAAACCTTACCATATTCGGCCATAGTCCATATCTTTAACCCTTACCTTTATCGATCTCCAACTACCAGATCTAGATGCTCCAACAGTGTCAACCCTTTATGCTCCTTGCTTGCTTGTCCTTAAATCCACACTAAATACATATGAAACCAAAAGAAGAGGCTATTAAAGCCTTTAGTCTAAAACGACAGTCTCCCTAAGTGATTAA
Source organism: Gossypium longicalyx (assembly GCA_025698465.1). Lineage (NCBI taxonomy): Eukaryota > Viridiplantae > Streptophyta > Magnoliopsida > Malvales > Malvaceae > Gossypium > Gossypium longicalyx. The sequence continues at coordinate 42,348,548 of CM046996.1, read as the reverse complement.
GGACTTGTCGGCTTTTCATAATAAACCCAAAATAACGAATGGACAGAATGATCTGAGCACTTACCGAGGATCTACTTACCAGGAATGTTCCGAAGTACCTTCCTATTCCAGATTTGATGTAGATCAAATCCCTAAAATACAAGGAGAGAACAGATCTAGGGATTCGACTTTTAGAACTTATTCTTAGGTACGCTTATTTCGGTTTAAGAAGAAAATAGAAGAATAATGAAGAAAAAGAATAGAGGATTCAGTTAAGGAGTAAAATCGGCTATCACGTAGTGTGGTTCTGCTTTTCGAAGGATAATCGGTTAGCAATGGTTTGAGAGAGATCGGTGAAGAAAAGAGAAGGAAAAGAATTTTAAGAATAGCAATAGAAGATTTAGGCTTCGGCGAAGAAAAGAAAGATGGATCAAAAGGAATGAAAGTTGATAAAATAACATAAAAAAAATATGATAAGAGAATTTGAGCTGAAAAAAATAAACAAACAATTCATCCTAGCCAAAATTTGAGAGCTATTTCGGCATCTAATTGCCCAAAGCCGAATGAGTTCTATTTCGGCACCACCGTCTTTCCCATATCAAAATTCCTTGTTTTGCTCCTCAATTTCAGCCACCACCAATTTAAATCCCATCCAAATTCCTAACACCATCAGCAGCAGTCCACTGCTTGACCAACTCAAGCCACTGCTAGGAGAGTTTCGGTCAAACTCTAACTCTCCCCCACGTAAGCATCAAAATTGGTCCTTCACGCGTAGAGTAGCTCGAACTCCAGACCTCATCCTGTCCCTGCGCTTCACATCTTACTGTTGTCCACTGCACCAAGCTTCTTTCTTCACTAATATAGGGTCACAATTAATCTTAATCTATTCCTACTGAAGCCTCGGTTACTTGCGAAAAAAAAGGAAATTTCACCTGCTATACATCTCGAACTTGCGACCTTCTAAATACACGCATACGCTGCTTGCCACTGCACTGAAGTTCCTTTCATGGCATAATCTTCTCACAATTAATTTTAAGGCTTAACTGCTGCAGTCACGGCTATTTAAAAATAAATCAAAATTTTGCCTTCCCCTGGGATCGAACCCACATCCTCTCGGCATGCCTAGCATGCTGCTGCCACTGCGCCATAGGCGCTCCTTGTGGCATACTTCATTCGCAACTTCTTTTAAAGCCTATTTTAGTGCAACCCGTTTATTAAAAAAAATAACCATTTGCGCGCGCCGCGCCTTGAACCCAAGCACCTCCCACGCCCTCCTAGCGTGCTTAGCCACTGGGCTAGGTGCTTGTTTGTGCTAAAACTTAGCCCAAATTATTAATAATGCCTACCTGTGATAGCCCTTAACTTAAAAACATGTTTGCGCATGCTGGGAATCGAACCCCAACCTTTCTTCCTACTGTCCAGCGTGCCTATCCACTGGGCCAGGTGTTCCTTTATGCCCAGTTTCTGCCCAACTTATTTTTAAGGCCTTATGCCCAGATTTCCTTAAGAGGCAAAATTTAAGAATTTTGCTAAAGCTATGGGCCGAGCCCCGGACTTTTTCCCACATGATAAACCCTTCGTAATTTTTTTTAATTACTAACTAAACATACTAAATAATAATAATTAAATCATCCCATTTATTCGGGCTGTCTTCTACCTGAACCCAGACTCAAGGCAGAATACTTTTAGACCCAAAAATCGGGGAGTTACAAATAATTTATGTTTAATGACAAAGTAATGAACAAGTGTTGGTAGTGGAAGTAATGACATGAACTATACATGTTAAAGTGTCGATTTTTTGTTTATTAATTGCATGTTTATGTTCAGCTAAATGATATATGTATATGATATTAAAGTGCAAATAATGTGTATATATATGTAATCGATTATATGATGATTTTGTGACCTAGAAAATGAATAATAATATTATTAATGAACATATTTGTATTTTGGCTAAGTTTAAATTGATATATGGATACATATGAGACTTTGGCTTATGATATATGATTCCGATATGTGTGTGCGAGTAAGACCACATTTAATACGTTGGCGTCGATATGTGATTTCGATATGTGTGTGCGAGTAAGACCATGTTTAATACGTTGGCGTCGATATGTGATTTCGATATGTGTGTGCGAGTAAGACCACGTTTAATACGATGGCCTCGATATGTGATTCCGATATGTGTGTGCAAGTAAGACCACATTTAATACGTTGGCATCGATATGTGACTCCAATATATGTGTGCGAGTAAGACCCTGTCTGATATAGTGGCATCGTTATGTGATTACATGTAAGACTACGTCTGGGAAATTAGCATTGTACAATATGTGTGATTATCCGAGTATCCTCTTCAATTCTGAATGGCTCAACAGGAAATGATAAGTTATGATCGAATGTGTAAAACGAGTTAAACAATCAAGTATGAGTTATTTGATTACCTAATTGAAAATAAGGCAAGTTTGTTATTTGATATATAATGCAAATTCCATATAGGATAATAATGTAAATATAGGTGGATATATGTGGTATATTCGACTATATGCAATATATAAGTATGTGATGTTAAAGTTTGATTTATGAGCATATGTGTATACTAGTTTATGTATATTTGGTTATATGGTGATAATATGTCTTTGAAATCGAATGATGCTTGAGTATATATACATATGTACATTCGGTTGATATAAGGTTTACTATAAAAGCATATGTTATTTATAAAATGTTAAGCTTAAGATTAAGCGTAGTTATGATCGTATAATATGGTTTGGTTTAAATAAGTTAACAATACCTTGAATTGTTAATTGCTTATGACTTACTAAGCTATAAAAGTTTACTCTATGTGTATATTCGTTTCTGTTTTATAGATTTTGAATCAAGTTAGGAGCTCGAGGATCATCAGCCCAGTCCATCACACTATCTACGGTTTCGGTATTTTATAAGTTGAACTCGATCTTATGGCATGTATAGGCTAGCTTTAGAGTTGACTATTTTGGATGTGTATGTATTTAAAGCCATGCGAAAATGGCTTGATCTTAGTGCTTATGTTCTAAAGTTTAAGTAATTTTGGTCATGGTTTATATATATATAAAAATGTGCAAGTTATACTTGATATATGGGTGATGAATGTGTTTCGGTTATAGTTTATTATTGACTTATTTAGGATGTGTGATTTGCCTTGTGAAGTGACTTGGAAGTAGTGAATGACATGTCCTTATATTCGGTTAGTGATAGGTGAAACTTACATATATGCCTACAATATGCTTGTTTATGGATTGGTATTTAAAGATTAAATTGTTAGTGAAATGATTGATTACTATATATGTATTATGTATATGTAATACTTAATTCAGCTTTGGCATGTGGTTTATTTGGTAAGTAAGTGACTTGATAAAGGTGTGACCATTTGAGGTTATACTTGATAACCGAATTAAGGATTAGTTAACAAGTTGAAGTATGAAGATTAAGCTTGTGTTTATTATACATATGAAATAGATATATATAATGATATGTTAACTGTACGCACGAAGCTTAAATGTGGCTACAATGAAAGGCGCTTAAGTTGGAAATAATTATAATTGTATTCGGTTATTAAGTGATGCATGTTATGATTTATATACATATTGCTCTGATTATGAAGACGCGCGAATGGTTTAACTTAGATTAATGTGTGAAAGTGTATAATAAACGACTTGAATTGTTCATTAAATAGTTAATAGAGTGTGATAATTATAGTTTTATATTTAAGATTGAAAAGATGACTTTTGCTTTTAAGATGATATGCATATAATATGAAAACTTTAAAAGTAAGTTGGCCATGATGTAATGTTAACCATAATCTTATATGATAGTGAATATTATGCCATGTGATATGGTTGGCATAGATTGAAATGCGGATGTGTATAGATAGGTAAAATGATATATTTGGAATTTAGTTTTAGTAATGAAATGGTATTAAAAGGAGTATTAATACATGTTTGGTATGTGAGATGAAAAATGTTGGTTAATGATTTAGTCATTTGCCTGCAATAAAATTTGATAGTCATAAGGTCCGAATTATATGTTTATAAAGCATATGTAGTATGATTTTGATGCAAGATTAATTGGTATAAAATTTGATTTTATGCATGAAACTAAAATAATTTAACTTTGAAGCATAATTCATTTATGTAATATAATTAATAATGCATGTTTGTTTTTAATTGGTATGTACTTTATATAAACGAATTTGATTTATATGAATAAGAGAATGTTTATTAAATTTTAATATGGAAAAATTTTACATAGGAAAATATATTACCTTATGCATGAATAGTAATTAATGATTATACGGAGTTGCATTTTAATCTGTAACGTCTCGTAGCCCTTGTCCGGCAACGGATACGGGTTAGGGGTGTTACAATTACACAACAAAGAAACAAGTCTCAATTCTAACATTTTCATTCATTTATGCAACATTAATAAAATAGTCAATATAGGCTTTACATGTTTTGTACATTAACGCAATTTAAAAACATGCATTCGGTTGTATATACAAATATAAATATATACTTTATCACATTTAACTAAAGCATTATGGCAAGTCACATTTTCAATTTATTGCACAACCAAACATAATAGAGAAGCTAACAAAATTACCAAGTTCAAGCGCATTTCACTATAACCACATTTTAGCTTTTGAACACAAATAACATTTTAATGTATACCTAATTTGCATATAATGATAAACTTAAACTTCATGTTTCAACTTATTAACTAATCCATTATTCGATGATCAAAACCAACCTCAATCGGTCTCACCATTATCAAATCACATGCTTACCACAATGAACCATATGCTAAACCAAATTTACTACTAAATATATATATATAATGCTTATAGTATTTAATTGTTTCACTAGCAACTTGACCTTTATATACAAACCACAATCAACATGTCATAAACATATATATATATGTTTTGCCCATCACTAACCGACTATAAAGGCTCATCATTTTCTACTTCCAAGCTAATTCACAAGACAAATTTCACATCCTAAATAAGTCAATATAATGACTAAATTCACATGTACTTCTATCCATACATAACCTCATCACTATTAGCATTATAATCAACCATAATTCACATGAAAATATATAGATAAGGCCAAATCACCAAAATCACAACCAAGCATAAGCATCATTAAAACGAAGCATTAAATCCCAGCATAACAAATTATTAAGCCATTTTCGCATGGCTCATGGTTACATTAACCAAAATCGAACATTTCAAAATAAAAATTCAGCCTATACATGCCATAGTTTTGAAAATTCATCTTATAAAATACCGAAGACAGTCGATAGTGTGATAGACTTTGACGATGATCCCCAAGCTCGTAACTTGATCCAAAATCTATAAATCAGAAACAAACATACACATACAGAGTAAGCCTTTATAGCTTAGTAAGTTATAAGCAAATGAACAATTTAATTTAACTAAACTGTAATGTCCCAAAAATCCTGAAACCCAAAAATCTCAAAATCCCAAATTTTCTTTTTCGGTTCTGATAAAAAATATGTGCTAGGTATTTTTGGTTAAGTAGGTAATAGTAGATCTTGGCTAAGGTTTGAATTTGAAATTAGAGGAAAAGAAAATTATGCGTTAATAATTATTAAGGAACCCTGATGGCAAGTAGTTGGGCTTTTAAATAAAAATAGGGGGAAAATGGCATCAAAAAGCCTTGTGGAGGAGTGGCTAAGTGACACAACTTAGGGAGTAGGAAGGTGGCGTTAGTGGGTAGCAAGGAGATCCAAGGTTCGAATCCTAGCTTAATATTTTTGGGAGTTTAATTTTGGCCTTCTAGAAGGGTGGAAGTGGCGTGAAGATGGACTCCAAGGGGAGTGTTCAGAAGAGAAAATTAAGGAAAAGATTAAGGGGTTATTAGGGAGAAAAAAGAGGAGATAAGAAGGGGGAAGTAATGGAGCCGAATTTGGAATTGGGCATAGAAAATTTGGCTATAAGGGATATAAATAGGGGCCGAATACAAGGTTGCCAGGCTACTGCCGAAATTCTTTTTCACTTTGTTGCCAGAAACCCCTTTCCCCAAAAGCCGAAACCCTTATTCTCCTTTGTATTTTCCTTGTGCCCGTTTCATTGTTTCACTTTTGGTTTAGCCGATTCTTCTTCCTCTCTCTCATTGGTGCCGAATAATCAATTTTTGCCATTCAAATCTCAAGAGCCGAATACCCCTTTGGCCGAATACTCTTGGTGTCGCCACTACCTTTACCACCCAGTCGATTCTAGTGTAAGTGTTCGCTCTTCCAATTGGTTGGTTTTGCTAAGTATCGATTATTGTCCCTCACTCTTTCTAATCAACTTTGGTAGGGAATTAGTATCGAATCTCAGATCTTAGCTCTCTACCGAATTGCTCTTTAGGTGTTTGCGGTTTTGGTAAGTATTCCTCTCCCATTGGCTAAGGTGTCCGAATGTTCATAATTAAGGTAAGGGGACTTGTGTTGGATACGAATCATCTATTGTTCATAATTAAGATTGGTGCAGATCTAGGAGTTGATCATGGTTAGTGATTTATGAAAGGGCTGATCGCGCAAGGTAAGGTTAAGGTAAGGTTTCGGTTTTAGTAAAGATATGTATTAAGCATGCGATTAATTGAAGGGTGATATCATTTGTAGGTTGGTGACTAAGGGAATCGTAGCATGCTTGCTTACCAGGTGTGTACATACGCTGCACACACAAGTAGATCGGCAAAAGCCGAAATGCCAAAAAGCTGAAATGTTGAAAAGCCAAAATGCTAAAAAGCCGAAATGCCAAAAAGCTGAAAAGCTGAAAGTTTGGCTATAGTAGTCTTGCGAGTGCGCGAACACTCGTAAGGAGGAAACCGATAGGTTGTCTGAGGTTCCATGGTCGATTCCATGGACATGGGCTGTGATCTGGCCAACCGGGCCAGAATAGGCTTAATGGGCCCGATGGGTGTTGGGCCCATAATAGGGAAAAATTGATAATTGATGCTATGTGATAGAAAATTTGTATGTGAGCATGAATATGAATGTGACTGGGCCTAACGGGCCATATAAATGTGATTTGGGCCTAATGGGCCATATGAATATGATTAGGCCTAATGGGCCAGATACAGGTATGCGAATTTGATTGGGCTTTGTAAGGGGTTTTGGGCCTAGTTTATGATAACTACATAAAACTTAATAATTATTTGGGACCATGGACAAGTCATAGGGGTAATGTGTGGCAATGGGTATATGCATGTCTAGGAATGGATCTAGGGAGAGCTTGGTACTTAAACAGTCTTAATGACCCACCTCTTCTTATTTGGAATCCTACCTGGTGCATAGTATCCGTTCATCCTAGCTCACTGGATTTGATAACAGGCAAAGGTAAGTGAAAACCATAATAAAGGGAAAATTATCGAAATACCATAAGGGCAAAAATGACCGAAATACCCCTAGATGATGAACGTAAGTTTTATGAATGTGACATGCATACATATGATATTCTGATTAGGTTGTATATGGGTTGGGAATTATGGGATGGAGGAAGTATATGAGGATCGCATGGTTGCTTGACAACCGTGGATCCACCAACGGCTTTTAAAGCCCAAAATGTAAATGAAGGTAGTTCCACAACGGGGCTACCATTGATGTGTCGGTTGGGTGGGTCGATATTTATATCTTCACATGGTGTGACGGGGGACGGAGCTAGTGTGTAGTAGATGGATAATTGGGATGGGATTGCATTGCATGTTTGATGTATGATGATTTTTGAATGCTTGTTTTGTCGAGGGTTGTACACACTGAGTTTGCGAAAACTCACCCCCTCTTTTATTTTATTTTCAAGTGATGCTCAATAGAAGGTTCGATGTTTGGAGGGACTCTGGGTGGCCAACTAGCAAGATAATTTGGACTTGTTTTTTTTCTAGGCATATAAGTTTCTATTTCATTAAGTATTTTTCAGACCTGATTGTAATAAGGCTTCCATTTTGGTTTTATTTAGGTTTTTTTTTCATGTGTTGTAATTACGAAATGTTGAACATAGGTTTGCCAAATTTTAGTATGTTTTTCTACGCTTCCGCAACAGAATTTTAAAATGACAGGTTTTCATAAAATCATATGTTTTAAATAGGTTTTTGTGATTGAAAAATAAAAAGAATTTTTATAAGTTAATTAAGGTTTCTTTTATTTTTAGAAGGGTTTTCAATGAAAACACGATTTTCACTAAAACACTTCAATCTGATGCGCCAGATTCAACCATAACGTCTGGGCCGGGTTTGGGGTGTTACATTTAGTGGTATCAGAGCCCGATTACAAAACTCGGGCTGTTAAGTGGGCCTTATTACTATTTGGTTTCTTTTTCTGTTTAAAAAAAAATTCGATCACATCGCTATGGAAAAAGGGAAATCTTGCTGAACGGCACACCGTGTCTCCGACGTCCAACCAAGTAAGTACTTTTTAAGTTTGTTTAAATTGTTATATAGTAGATAGTTAGAGGGTTACTTTAGATGATAGTTAGAATGGAACTAAAGCCCGTAGGATCTGGAAACTGTAGAGGATTTTCCAAAACGATCTTCTCTCTAAATATTTTCATAAAACATCAGTGTAATTATTAAACTAACTAAAACTTCATAAAATTTTAATGTAAATAATACGCGAATTGACGATGAGTGCTAGAAGTGGTGCAAGGGGTCGTGGTTGAGGCCGCGGAAGTGTTAAGGCTGAATCATCGGCATCGGGCCATATGCCCGATGTTGGAGTAGAAGAGGCTCCGGCCTCACCGTGGTCTGGAATGGATCGTATGATCGGGTCATGGAGAAGATGCATTGTCACAGGCAATGCTAAGGATTTTGGAAAGGGTCGCTAGGCCCAATAATGGCACTGGAAATCGGGGGTCCATTCTAGAGCGACTTTGACGAACGGAGTTGAAATCGTTAAGGGCGTGGCGTCGGGGCTCCTAATGTGGTGGAATATTGGTTGGAGGCCACTGAAAGGATAATGGAAGACCTGGACTGGTCACTAGAACAAAAGTTAAAAGGAGCCGTGTCACTGCTTAGGGAAGAAGCCTATCAGTGGTGGTTGATAGTGAAAAAGGGCACCCAACTAGAGTGGGTCACTTGAGAGTTTTTCAAAGCTGTATTCTAAGGGAAGTATGTGGGTGCAAGCTATGTGGATGTTAGAAGGAAGGAGTTCCTGAACTTGACCCAAGGAAACAAATCAGTAGCGGGGTATGAAGCGGAGTTTCTACGCCTTAGTAGGTAAGCAAGTGTTATGGTGGCAACGGACTATGAGCATTGCGTTAGGTTTGAGGACGGACTAAGAGATAGCCTTAGAATATTGATAGCTCCATAAAGGGAGCAAGTTTTCTCGGAGTTGGTGGAGAAGGCAAAGTTAGCGGAGGAGGTTAAGCGCACTGAGCGCTTAAATCCGGAAGAAGAAAGGGGTAGGAATAAAAGGGAGGCAGAGACTATGGGTGTTAGACAGATGCCTAGGGCTAGGGCCAAAGTTAATGGGCCAGATAAAACAGGGCCCCCTACTGTTAATCCAGGGGTGCCACCTTGTGCTGATTGTGGGAAAGGTCATGTAGGTGAGTGTTGGAAGAGGACAGGAGCTTGTTTAGCTTGTGGATCTATGAAGCAGAGAATTAAGGATTGCCCCAGAATGCTAGGTCAGATGCCAGTCGTGGATCAAGGTGGTGTACAGCCACTGAAGGGTGGTCAGCAACTGCCGAGAGGCCCTGATCAGGCCAGGGGTGGAAACGGTTTGGGTCGTGGAGCACCGGGTAGGGGTGCTGGTCATGCTGAGGCGAGGTAGCCAGCTTTTGTCTATGCAGCATGTCATCAAGAGGATGGAGACGCTCCAGAGGCAAATACAAGTACGTACTTACCAATAGTGTGTTATTTATTTAGTTTAGAATTAGAGTGCGCAGCGGGAGCGTGGTGTGGTAGTCTATGTTATGCAGCTGTACTGATAGTTAGAAATTTTGAGAATGAAATTTCTTTTGGGGGGTAGAGTTGTAACGTCCCAAAATTCCTGTAACCCAAAAATCCCAAAATCCCGAATTTTCTTTTTCAGTTCTGATAAAAAAATGTGTGCTAGGTATTTTCGGTTAAGTAGGTAATAGTAGGTCTTGGATAAGGTTTGAATTTGAACTTAAGAGAAAAGGAAATTATGCGTTAATAATTATTAAGGAACCTTGATGGCAAGTAGTTGGGCTTTTAAATAAAAATAAGGGAAAATGGCATCAAAAAGCCTTGTGGAGGAGTGGCTAAGTGACACAACTTAGGGAGTAGGGAGGTGGCGTTAGTGGCTAGCAAGGAGATCCAAGGTTCAAATGGTGGAAGTGGAAGTGGCTTGAAGATGGACTCCAAGGGGAGTGTTCAGAAGGGAAAATTAAGGAAAAGATCAAGGGGTTATTAGGGAGAAAAAAGAGGAGATAAGAAGGGGGAAGTGATGGGCCGAATTTGGAATTGGGCATAGAAAATTTGGCTGTAAGGGCTATAAATAGGGGCCGAATACAAGGTTGCCAGGCTACTGCCGAAATTCTTTTTCACTTTGTTGCCAAAAACCCCTTTCTCCAAAAGTCGAAACCCTTGTTCTCCTTTTTATTTTCCTTGTGCCCATTTCATTGTTTCTCTTTTGGTTTAGCCGATTCTTCTTCCTCTCTCTCATTGGTGCCGAATAATCAATTTTTGCCATTCAAATCTCAAGAGCCGAATACCCCTTTGGCCGAATACTCTTGGTGCCGCCACTACCTTTACCACCCAGTCGATTCTAGTGTAAGTGTTCGCTCTTCCAATTGGTTGGTTTTGCTAAGTATCGATTACTGTCCCTCACTCTTTCTAATCAACTTTGGTAAGGAATTAGTATCGAATCTCAGATCTTAGCTCTCTACCGAATTGCTCTTTAGGTGTTTGCGATTTTGGTAAGTATTCCTCTCCCATTGGCTAAGGTGTCCTAATGTTCATAATTAAGGTAAGGGGACTTGTGTTGGATACCAATCATCTATTGTTCTAGTTTTAATAGTTAAGATTGGTGCAGATCTAGGAGTTGATCATGGTTAGTGATTTATGAAAGGGCTGATCGCGCAAGGTAAGGTTAAGGTAAGGTTTCAGTTTTAGTAAAGATATGTATTAAGCATGCGATTAATTGAAGGGTGATATCGTTTGTAGGTTGGTGACTAAGGGAATCGTAGCATGCTTTCTTACCAGGTGTGTACATACGCTGCACACACAAGTAGATCGGCAAAAGCCAAAATGCCAAAAAGCTGAAATGTTGAAAAGCCAAAATGCTAAAAAGCTGAAATGCCAAAAAGCTGAAAAGCTGAAAGTTTGGCTATGGTAGTCTTGCGAGTGCGCGAACACTCGTAAGGAGGAAACCGATAGGTTGTCTGAGGTTCCATGGTCAATTCCATGGACATGGGCTGTGATCTGGCCAACCGGGCCAGAATAGGCTTAATGGGCCTGATGGGTGTTGGGCCCATAATAGGCAAAAATTGATAATTAATGCTATGTGATAGAAAATTTGTATGTGAGCATGAATATGAATGTGACTGGGCCTAACGGGCCATATAAATGTGATTTGGGCCTAATGGGCCATATGAATATGATTAGGCCTAATGGGCCAGATACAGGTATGCGAATTTGATTGGGCTTTGTAAGGGGTTTTGGGCCTAGTTTATGATAACTACATAAAACTTAATAATTATTTGGGACCATGGACAAGTCATAGGGGTAATGTGTGGCAACGGGTATATGCATGTCTAGGATTGGATCTAGGGAGAGCTTGGTACTTAAACAGTCTTAATGACCCACCTCCTCTTATTTGGAATCCTACCTGGGGCATAGTATCCGTTCATCTTAGCTCACTGGATTTGATAACAGGCCAAGGTAAGTGAAAACCATAATAAAGGGAAAATTATCGAAATACCATAAGGGCGAAAATGACCAAAATACCCCTAGATGATGAACGTAAGTTTTATGAATGTGACATGCATACATATGATATTCTGATTAGGTTGTATATGGGTTGGGAATTATGGGACGGAGGAAGTATATGAGGATCGCATGGTTGCTTGACAATCGTGGATCCACCGACGGCTTTTAAAGCCCAAAATGTAAATGAAGGTAGTTCCACAACGGGGCTACCATTGATGTGTCGGTTGGGTGGGTCGATATTTACATCCTCACATGGTGTGACAGGGGACGGAGCTAGTGTGTAGTAGATGGATAATTGGGATGGGATTGCATTGCATGTTTGATGTATGATGATTTTTGAATGCTTGTTTTGTCGAGGGTTGTACACACTGAGTTTGCGAAAACTCACCCCCTCTTTTATTTTATTTTCAAGTGATGTTCAATAGAAGGTTCGATGTTTGGAGGGACTCTGGGTGGCCAACTAGCAAGATAATTTGGACTTGTTATTTTTCTAAGCATATAAGTTTCTATTTCATTAAGTATTTTTCAGACCTGATTGTAATAAGGCTTCCATTTTGGTATTATTTAGGGTTTTTTTTCATGTGTTGTAATTATGAAATGTTGAACATAGGTTTGCCAAATTTTAGTATGTTTTTCTACGCTTCCGCAACAGAATTTTAAAATGACAGGTTTTCATAAAATCATATGTTTTAAATAGGTTTTTGTGATTGAAAAATAAAAAGAATTTTTATAAGTTAATTAAGGTTTCTTTTATTTTTAGAAGGGTTTTCAATGAAAACTCGATTTTCGCTAAAACACTTCAATCTGATGCGCCAGATTCAGCCATAACGTCTGGGCTGGGTTTGGGGTTTTACATTTAGTGGTATCAGAGCCCAATTATAAAACTCGGGCTATTAAGTGGGCCTTATTACTATTTGGTTTCCTTTTCTGTTTAAAAAAAATTTCGATCACATCGTTATGGAAAAAGGGAAATCTTGCTGAACGGCACACCGTGTCTCCGACATCCAACCAAGTAAGTACTTTTTAAGTTTGTTTAAATTGTTATATAGTAGATAGTTAGAGGGTTACTTTAGATGATAGTTAGAATGGAACTAAAGCCCGTAGGATCTGGAAACTGTAGAGGATTTTCCAAAACGATCTTCTCTCTAAATATTTTTATAAAACATCAGTGTAATTATTAAACTAACTAAAACTTCATAAAATTTTAATGTAAATAATACGCGAATTGACGATGAGTGCTAGAAGTGGTGCAAGGGGCCGTGGCTGAGGCCACGGAAGTGTTAAGGCTGAATCATCGGCATCGGGCCATATGCCCGATGTTGGAGTAGAAGAGGCTCCGGCCTCACCTGTGGCTCGGAATGGACTGTATGATCGGGCCGCGGGAGAAGATGCATTGTCACAGGCAATGCTAAGGATTTTGGAAAGGGTCGCTAGGCCCAATAATGGCTTTGGAAATCGGGGGTCCATTCTAGAGCGACTTTGTCGAACGGAGTTGAAATCTTTAAGGGCGTGGCGTCGGGGCTCCTAACGTGGTGGAATATTGGTTGGAGGCCACTGAAAGGATAATGGAAGACCTGGACTGGTCACTGGAACAAAAGCTAAGAGAAGCCGTGTCACTGCTTAGGGAAGAAGCCTATCAGTGGTGGTTGACAGTGAAAAAGGGCACCCAACTGGAGCGGGTCACTTGAGAGTTTTTCAAAGCTATATTCTAAGGGAAGTATGTGGGTACAAGCTATATGGATGTTAGAAGGAAGGAGTTCCTGAACTTGACCCAAGGAAACAAATCAGTAGCGGGGTATGAAGCGGAGTTTCTACGCCTTAGTAGGTATGCAAGTGTTATGGTGGCAACGGACTATGAGCGTTGCGTTAGGTTTGAGGACAGACTAAGAGATCGCCTTAGGATATTGATAGCTCCATAAAGGAAGCGAGTTTTCTCGGAGTTGGTGGAGAAGGCAAAGTTAGCGGAGGAGGTTAAGCACACTGAGCCCTTAAATTGGGAAGAAGAAAGGGGCAGGAATAAAAGGGAGGCTGAGACTCTGGGTGTTGGACAGATGCCTAGGGCTAGGGCCAGAGTTAATGGGCCAGATAAAACAGGGCCCCCCGCTGTTAATCCAGGGGTGCCACCTTGTGCTGATTGTGGGAAAGGTCATGTAGGTGAGTGCTGGAAGAGGACAGGAGCTTGTTTAGCTTGTGGGTCTATGAAGCAGAGAATTAGGGATTGCCCTAGAATGCTAGGTCAGATGCCAGTCGTGGATCAAGGTGGTGTACAGCCACCGAAGGGTGGTCAGCAACCGCTGAGAGGCCGTGATCAGGCTAAGGGTGGAAATGGTTTGGGTCGTGGAGCACCGGGTAGGGGTGCTAGTCATGCTGAGGCAAGGCAGCTAGCTTTTGTCTATGCAGCATGTCATCAAGAGAATGGAGACGCTCCAGAGGCAAATACAAGTACGTACGTACCAATAGTGTGCTATTTATTTAGTTTGGAATTAGAGTGCGCAGCGGGAGCGTGGTGTGGTAGTCTATGTTATGCAGCTGTACTGATAGTTGGAAATTTTGAGGATGAAATTTCTTTTGGGGGGTAGAGTTGTAACGCCCCAAAATTCCTGAAACCCAAAAATCCCAAAATCCCGAATTTTCTTTTTCAGTTCTGATAAAAAAATGTGTGCTAGGTATTTTCGGTTAAGTAGGTAATAGTAGGTCTTGGATAAGGTTTGAATTTGAACTTAGGGGAAAAGGAAATTATGCGTTAATAATTATTAAGGAACCTTGATGGCAAGTAGTTGGGCTTTTAAATAAAAATAGGGGGAAAATGGCATCAAAAAGCCTTGTGGAGGAGTGGCTAAGTGACACAACTTAGGGAGTAGGGAGGTGGCGTTAGTGGCTAGCAAGGAGATCCAAGGTTCGAATCTTAGCTTAATATTTTTGGGAGTTTAATTTTGGCCTTCTAGAAGGGTGGAAGTGGCGTGAAGATGGACTCCAAGGGGAGTGTTCAGAAGAGAAAATTAAGGAAAAGATCAAGGGGTTATCAGGGAGAAAAGTGAGGAGATGAGAAAGGAGAAGTGATGGAGCCGAATTGGGATTTGGGCATGGAAAATTCAGCTATAAGGTCTATAAATAGGGGCCGAATACAAGGTTGCTAGGCTACTGCCAAAATTCTTCTTCACTTTGTTGCCAGAAACCCCTTTCTCCGAAAGCCGAAAACCCTTATTCTCCTTTTTATTTTCCTTGTGCCAATTTCTTTGTTTCACTTTTGGTTTAGCCGATTCTTCTTCCTCTCTCCCATTGGTGCCGAATAATCAATTGTTGCCATTCAAATCTCTAGAGCCGAATACCCCTTTAGCTGAATACTCTTAGTGCCGCCACTACTTTTACCACCTAGTCGATTCTAGTGTAAGTGTTCGCTCTTCCAATCGGTTGGTTTTGCTAAGTATCAATTATTGTCCCTCACTCTTTCTAATCAACTTTGGTAGGGAATTAGTTTCAAATCTCGGATCTTAGCTCTCTGCTGAAATGTTCTTTAGGTGTTTGCGGTTTTGGTAAGTATTCCTCTCCCATTGGCTAAGGTGGCCGAATGATCATAGTTAAGGTAAGGGGACTTGTGTTGGATACGAGTTATCTATTATTCTGGTTTTAATAGTTAAGATTGGTGCAGTTCTAGGAGTTGATCGTGGTTAGTGATTTAAGAAAGGGCTGATCGCGCAAGGTAAGGTTAAGGTGAGGTTTCAGTTTTAGTAAAGATATGTATTAAGCATGCGATTAATTGACGGGTGATATCGTTTGTAGGTTGGTGACTAAGGGAATCACAACACGCTTGCTTACTAGGTGTGTACATACACTGCACACACAAGTAGATCGGCAAAAGCCGAAATCCTAAAAAGCCGAAATGCCGAAAAGCCGAAAAGCTAAAAGTTTGGCTATAGTAGTCTTGTGAGTGCGCGAACACTCGTAAGGAGGAAACAGATAGGTTGTCTGAGGCTCCATGGGCGATTCCATGGACTTGGGCTATGATCTGGTCAACCGGGCTAGAATAAGCTTAATGTGCCCGATGGGCTGTTGGGCCCATAATAGGCAAAAATTGATAATTGATGCTACGTGATAGAAAATTTGTATGTGAGCATGAATATGAATGTGACTGGGCTTAACGGGCCATATAAATGTGATTTGGGCCTAATGAGCCATATGAATATGATTGGGCCTAATGGGCCAGATACAGGTATGCGAATTTGATTGGGCTTTGTAAGGGGTTTTGGGCCTAGTTTATGATAACTACATAAAACTTAATAATTATTTGCGACCATGGACAAGTCATAGGGATAAGGTGCGGCAACGGGTATATGCATGTCTAGGATTTGATTCAAGGAGAGCTTGGTACTTAAGCGGTCTTAATGACCCACCTCCTCTTCTCTGGAATCCTACCTGGTGCATAGTATTCGTTCATCTTAGCTCACAAGATTTGTTAACAGATCAAGGTAAGTGAAAATCATAATAAAGGGAAAATTACTGAAATACCCTAAGGGCAAAAATGACCAAAATACCCCTAGATGATGAACGTAAGTTTTATAGATGTGACATGCATACATATGATATTCTGATTAGGTTGCATATGGGTTGGGAATTATAGGACGGAGGAAGTATATGAGGATTGCATGGTTGCTTGACAATCGTGGATCCACTGACGGCTTTTAAAGCCCAATATGTAAATGAAGGTAGTTCTGCAACCGGGCTACCATTGATGTGTCGGTTGGGTGGGTCGATATTTATATCCTCACATGGTGTGATGGGGGACGGATCTGGTGTGTAGCAGATGGATAATTGGGATGGGATTGCTTTGTATGTTTGATGTATGATGATTTTTGAATGCTTGTTTTGTTGAGGGTTGTACACACTGAGTTTGCAAAAACTCACCCCCCTCTTTTATTTTATTTTCAGGTGATTCTCAGTAAAGGGTTCGATGTTTGGAGGGACTCTGGGTGGCCAGCTAGCAAGACAATTTGGACTTGTTTTTTTTCTAAGCATATAAGTTTCTATTTCATTAAGTACTTTTCAGACCTGATTGTAATAAGGCTTCCATTTTGGTATTATTTGGGTTTTTATTTTCATACGTTGTAATTACGAAATGTTGAACATAGGTTTGCTAAATTTTAGTATGTTTTTCTACACTTTCGCAACAGAATTTTAAAATGACAGGTTTTCATAAAATCATATGTTTTAAACAGGTTTTCGTGATTGAAAAATAAAAAGAGGTTTTATGAGTTAATTAAGGTTTCTTTTATTTTAAGAAGGGTTTTCAATGAAAACACGGTTTTCGCTAAAACACTTCAATGTGATGCGCCAGATTTGGCCATAACGTCCGGGTTGAGTTTGGGGTGTTACATAAACAAAATTATAATAACATAACCACATTTGATCTCAAGCTTTAAGTTTCATATATATAATCATATACTTTATAGATGAAAATAATGTTAGCCGAATATACATATGTTTAGACCAAAGCTTCATACACATTTAAAATCATATTATCAATGCATAAAGCCGAATCTTTAAACACTTGTTTACATATACTCATTAATCAAAAATATCACATAATTACACTTAACTTGTGACCGAATACATTTTACAATTACTCACATATTCAAACTAACATCATACATATGTTTTGTATCACATATCAAATAAACAACTTACCTTATTTTCAAATAGGTAATCAACTATCACATACCTGGTCACTTAGCCTGATTTATTCATTTGTACACAACTTATCTTTACCCGTTGAACCATTCGAAATTGGGTAGGATACTCTAATTATCACACATATCGTACAATGCCAACGTCCCAGACGTGGTCTTACATGTAATCACATATCGATGCCACTATCCCAGACAGGGTCTTATTCGCACAGATATATCGAAATCACATATTGATGCCAACGTATTAAACGTGGTCTTACTCGCCCACATATATCGATGCCATGGTCTTACTCGCACATCACATATCGGAATCCTATGTCATAACATATGTATCCTAGCTATTCTTAAGGCTTATACGGGGCTTTCAGACGTTGTAACTCAGTCGAAACGAATTCATAAACATAGCTACCAAACTTGTACACATTTGGCTAATACATGTATTTATTCACATGTTCATTTCGGAACATATATTTCACATTTAATTAAAATTAACAACGTCTATTTGCTTATAAACTTACCTCGGACGATGAAAACGAAATGGGACAGCTAGTCGACAACTTTAGTTTTCCCCCGATCCAAATCTGATTTTCTCTTTTCTTGATCTAAATTAATATAAATTAAACTTATTCAATTAAATATTCAATCAAATTCATCCAAAAACACATAAATGAGAAAATTACCATTTTACCCCTAACGTTTTACACTTTTTACAATTTAGTCCAAATTGCACAAAACACAAAACATGCAAAATTTGCACCCACCATGCTTAGGCCGAATATTGATTTTGTTCATACAAGTCCATACATTTCATTTATTTCACATTTAGTCCCCCAATTTTATTATTTTTGCAATTTAGTACTAATTACTCAAAATCACAAAAAATTCCAATACAAAACATGTTAATCTATCAAATATATTTTATTTTCTATCATCAAACAACAAAAATCACAAGCTTTCAACAATGGCATAACTCAAAATATTCATCAAAATAAAAAATTCAAGCATGGGTCTTGTAGATAACTTAGCAACGATCTCAAAAACGTAAAAATTATAAAAAATCGAGCTAGTTACATACCTTGATTGAGCTTGAATATGGCCAAATATAAGAAAACCTTATTTCTTTTCTTTTCTTTTAGGTTTCAGTCATGAAAGAAATTATGAGCAATTGGTTTAATTTTATGTTTTATTATAACATATATTAACATATTATTTAATTACATATTTAACCTTTATTTTATAATATAAAAACATTATAATCTTGGCCATTACCGTCCAATCTAATTTTAAATGGGTTAATTGCATTATAAATGCCTCACATTACAAAGACAACAACAATTAAGACTTTCACATTTAACCACCAAATTTTTATTTTATGCGATTAAGTCCTTTTATTTAATTGGGCACTCAAATGACAAAATTAAGTGACAAAAATTTCACACACACAAATTCACACATAATAAACACAGAAAATAATTTCTAAATATTTTTCTGACTCAGATTCATGGTCCCAAAACCACCGTTCCGAATAGGGTTTAAATCGGGCTGTTACAAAGTATATGTACTTTAGTGAACAAATGTTGATATGTGATAAAAGCATGAGAAAATATGATATATGTGCTAAAGAATTTGGAATATGTGAAATGTATATGAACTTTGAGGTTTGTGATAGTATTTGGCTATGAAGTATATGTAATTTGATGATGCTTTTATTTTTAAAGTGTTAAGTTTATTTGTATATGGCTTACTAAGCTTTTGAAAGCTTACTTTGTGTGTGTTTGCACTGTTTTATAGATATCAAACCTACCAGAAGCTCAGGGATTGTCGAGGATCATCACCACACTATTAGTCTATATTATGGTACCTTTTGTAAATGTATACATTGAAGTATGGCATGTATAGGCTAGCAGTACTTTGATTATATTTTGTGATGTATATATCTAGCCATGTGATTTGGCTAGATTAGGCTTGAACTTATAGTTTGATTTTGGTATATTATATGTGATACAGTAGTGGTATGTTTGATGTGTTCATGAATGGCCAAAGAAATTGGTCAAATTGGTATGTTTTTGAATTGTGCTTATTTGGAGAAAAGGTAAGATTATGGCATGAGATTGAATGATGGATATTAACGTTATAAATCATATGTTTTGGTATGTATTTGACTTATGGAATGAAATGATTTGATATGTGTTTCAAACATGAAATATGTGGATAATGAATTGGTATAAATGTTGTATGTTTTGGTTGTGAAATGGTTGAAATTTGATGTGCAATTTGTGCCTATTTCATGATTGTAGGGGAGGACCCTTAATGGGTGGCAAATTGGCCTTGTAAATGACCTATTTTTTCCCACACGGGTAAAGACACGGGTGTGCGTCTCAGCTGTGTTGCTCGAGGGCCATTTCAAAATGAGCCTGAGCAGACCACACGGTTGCACACACAGGTGTGTGCTAGGCCGTGTGGCCAAGTCATTTTCAACCATTGGCTAGACACACGGGCGTGTGACTGGCTGTGTGATCCAAGTTAGTAGCCTCCCTAATTTTCACACAGCCTGGCACACGGACGTTTCTTATGGCTGTATGGACAAGTCAGTATGTATGCCCTGTTTTGACCCGACCTAGACACACGGGCGTGTCTAAAGCCATGTGAGGCACACGGCCTGTTCACATGAGCGTGTGACCTGTACAACTTTGAAAAATGTTTAAGTTTTAGAAAATAGTTTTGTATGAGCTCGGTTTAGTCCTGAAACATTTCTAATGTATGTTTAAGGTCTCATTGACCTATGTAAGTGACTTTGTAATGATTTATGATTATGAGTAAATGATGTTTGTGAATTATTTGTCAATTATTCCGATTTTTCCGGTAATGCCTTTAACCCAAGTCCGGCGACAGGTACGGGTTAGGGGTGTTACATTTGGTTGGTATTAGAGTTACGATTTAGTCGATTCTAGGACTAACATACCGTATATGAGTCTAGCTATACATGCCATATTTATGAAATACGATAGTGTGATGAATCCTGACAATGGAAATGTGTTTTTATTTAGCAAATGGATCCCGAACAAGCCGTAGCTAACGATGTAGATAATAATGCGCCTGCTCCCATGCAAGGGACAGCACCATCTGACTCTAGACCAACTACGATTAGCCAGGATGGAGAGGCTAGATAAGCCTTCTATCAAATGATTAATGATTGGTTCAATCAGTACATTAGGACTAATCCGGCTATTCAACAACCCCCAACCCCGATAATTCTCCACAAGTCCCTGCTAGGTCACAAGCTAATTCAAATCAATTGATTAAGCCTTCAGTTGATAAGATTAGAAAATATGGGGCTGAAGAGTTTCGAGCTACCACTAGTGATGATGCTAAGAGCCTCGTGTTCTGGTTAGAGAATACAATAAGAGTGTTCGAAGAATTATCATTGACTCCGGACGAATGTTTAAAATGTGCTGTTTCAGTTTTGAGATATATGACATATCATTGGTGGAAGACACTAATATTTGTGGTTCTGAGGGAACGAGTCACCTGGGATTTCTTCCAAGCTAAATTCAGAAAGAAATACATCAGTCAGAGATTCATCGATCAGAAAGGCAAAGAGTTTCTTGAGCTGAAACAAGGCCATATGTCTATTACGGAATACGAGGGAGAATTTTTGAGATTGGTTCAGTATGATAGAGAATGTGTTTCGACTGAAGCTATAATGTGCAAGAGATTCAAGGATGGCTTGAACGAGGATATCCGTTTGTTAGTCGGGATTCTTAAGATCAAAGAATTTATTGTACTTGTTGAACGAGCATGTAAAGCCGAAGAAATCAGAAAAGAGAAAAGAAAACCTGATTCAAAAGTCAGAGAAGTGTGAAAGAGATCATCCAGCAAGCCATTTCAGTCTATGTCAAAGAAGTTTCGAGATGATTATAGCCGTTCAAAGGCTAATATGGGACATTCGAGTAAAGATCATGCAAGATCACATTCGAGCTTCAGAGCTCCAACTACATCTGTTGCTAATGTTGGAAATGTTCGATCTGATCGACCCGAGTGTAAACATTGTGGTAAAAGACATCCCGAAAACTATAGATTGTATGATCAGGCTTGCTTCAAATGTGGATCATTAGACCATTTCATTTGTGACTGCCCCGAATCTGTTGAACAAGAAATTGTACAAAATCTGAGGCCAAGTGGCAATGTATCTCGAGGTAGACCTCCCAAAATTTAAGAATGTGAGTGTTAGTCAAAGAGGGACTAAAGACATGCTATCCGATCTGAGGCTAGAGCACCTGCCAGAGCCTATGCCATTTGAACTCGTGAGGAAGCTTCGTCACCAAATATTATAACAGGTACTTTCACACTTTATGATACTTTTGTGATAGCTTTGATAGATCCTGGATCAACACATTCGTATATATGCATAAATTTAGTATCCAGTAAGACTTTGCCTGTAGAGTCTATTGAATTTTTGATTAGAGTGTCGAACCCCCTAGGAAGATGTATTTCAGTTGATAAAGTTTGCAAGAATTGTCCGTTAATGTTTCGAGACATTTGTTTTTCAGCCAATCTGAAGTTATTACCTTTTGACAAGTTTGATATAATTTTGGGTATGGATTGGTTAACTTTGCATGATGCTGTTGTGAATTGCAAATGAAAAAATATTGATTTGAGATGCAAGAATGATGAAATAGTTCGAATTGAATCAAGTGATTTAAATGGATTACCAGCTATGATTTCATCAATGAAAGCTCTGAATATTGTGAGAAAAGTTTGTGAAGCTTACTTTGCCTATGTGATTGATTCGAAAGTGTCAGAAATGAGAGTTGAATCAGTGCCTGTTGTCTGTGAATTCCCTGATGTGTTTCTTGAAGAACTTCTAGGATTACCTCCGATATGAGAAGTTGAATTTGGCATTGAGTTAGTACCGAGAACTACTCAAATTTCGATAGCTTCGTATAGAATGGCTCAGACTGAACTAAAATGATTAAAGTCTCAGTTGCAAGAGTTCACCGGTAGAGGGTTTGCTAGACCGAGTTTTTCACCTTGGGGTGCACCAGTTCTGTTTGTGAAAAAAAAAGATGACACGATGAGAATGTGCATAGATTATCATCACTTGAACAAAGTCACTATTAAGAATAAATACCCTTTGCCCCAAATTGACGATTTGTTTGATCAATTGAAAGGAGCTACTGTATTTTCGAAGATAGATTTGAGATTAGGTTATTAATAGTTATGAGTAAAAGACTCAGATATTCCAAAAACTACATTCAGAACGAGGTACGTCCACTATGTATTCTTAGTTATGCCTTTCGGATTAACAAATGCACTGCTATCTTTATGGATTTGATGAACAGAATTTCCAGACCGTATTTAGATCGATTTGTTGTCATATTCATTGATGACATATTGATTTATTCGCGTGATGAATCCGAGCATACTAAGCATCTGAGAATAGTTCTACAAACTTTGCGTGATAAGCAATTGTATGCAAAGTTTAGGAAAAGTGAACTCTGGTTGCGAGAAGTCAGTTTTCTAGGCCATATTATATCAGCATCAGGTATCCGAGTTGGTCCGAGTAAAATTTCAACTATTTTGGATTGGAAGCTTCTAAAGAATGTCTCTGAAGTCCACAGTTTTCTGGAACTTGCTAGTTATTATAGACGGTTCGTAAAAGGCTTTTCTATGATTGCAACTCCATTAACAAAACTACTTCAAAAAGATGTGAAATTTGAATGGTCTGAAAAGTGTCAGAAAAGCTTTGATCAATTGAAGGCCCTATTGACTGAAGCTCCAGTGTTAGTACAAATCGAATTGGGTAAAGAATTTGTGATCAATAGTGATGCTTCGTTAAATGGTCTGGGATGTGTTTTGATGCAGGAAGGCAAAGTCATTGCTTATGCTTCAAGACAGTTAAAGCCGCACGAAAAGACATATCCGATGCATGACCTTGAGTTAGCTGCGATTGTGTTTGCTTTGAAGATTTGGTGCTACTACCTGTTCGGTGAGAAATGTCACATTTATTCTGATCATAAGAGTTTGAAATATCTGATGACTTAGAAAGATTTGAAACTGCGATAGAGAAGATGGTTAGAACTATTAAAAGACTATGACCTTGTTATTGATTATCATCCTGAAAAAGCAAATGTTGTTACTGATGCTTTGAGTAAAAAATCACTATTTGCTCTGCGTGCGATGGATGCTCATTTGGTTGTGTCCGATGATGGTTTGGTTTTAGCCGAATTGAAAGCGAGACCATTGTTTTTGCAATAGATTATTGAAGCTCAGAAGGTTGATAATGAGATTTTAGCAAAATGAGCTCAGTGTGATCTAGATTCTGAATTAGAATTTTGAGTTGATCAAGATGATTGACTGAGATTTTGAGATCGAATTTGTGTTCCAAAAATTCAAAATTGATTCAGATGATTTTGAATAAAGCTTACAACAGTCGTTTATCTGTTCATCAGGGTAGTACGAAAATGTATAATGATCTGAAACAACTTTATTGGTGGCTTGGTATGAAGTGTGATATCTCTAAATTTGTTGCGAAATGCTTAATCTGTCAGCAAGTTAAAGCTAAACATCAAGTGCCATTTGGTTTGTTACAACCGATTATTATTCCGAAGTGGAAACGGGATAGAGTGACGATGGACTTTGTGTTGGGTTTGCCCCTATCTCCAATAAATAAAGATGCAACCTGGGTTGCAGTTGATCGATTGACAAAATCAGCCCATTTTATTTCGGTACGATCCGATTGCTCACTTGATAAGTTAGCTGAGTTATACATTTATGATATTATGAGATTGCATGGTGTGCCATTACCTATTGTGTCAGACAGAGATCCGAGATTCACATCACGATTTTCGAAGAAATTACAAGATGCTTTGGGTACAAATTGCACTTCAGTACTACTTTTCACCCACAAACGGATGGTCAATCCGAGCGGATTATTCAAGTTCTCTAGGATATATTGAGATGTTGCATTCTTGAATTTGAAGGTACGTGGGAACAATATTTACCTTTGATTGAATTCGCTTATAGCAATAGTTTTCAATCGAGCATTAAAATGGCACCATACAAAGCCTTATATGATCGCAAATTTCGTACACCTTTGTATTGTACTGAGCTCAGCGATAATAAGATTCACGGGATCAATTTGATAAAAGAAACTGAATAGAAAGAAAAAGTGATCTGAGATAGTCTGAAAGCAGCTTTCGATAGACAAAAATCTTATGCAGATTTGAAACAAAAAGACTTTGAATTTGAGATCGACGACAAAGTGTTTTTAAGAGTATCTCCGTGGAAGAAAGTACTTCGATTCGGTAAAAAAGGCAAATTTAGTTCGAGGTTTATCGGGCCGTATGAGATTACTGAACGTATCGGGCCAGGTGCTTATCGTTTGTTATTGCCACCTGCGCTAGAAAAGATTCATAATGTATTTCATGTATTGATGCTTCGACGATACAGATCCGATCCTTCACATGTAATTCCTCCGTCTGAGATTGAGATTCAGTCTGATTTGACCCACGACGAAGAACAAATTTGTATCTTAGCTCGTGAGGTTAAAAAATTATGAAATAAGAAAATTTCATTAGTAAAAGTGATGTGGCATCGACATGGTGTCGAAGAGGCTACCTGGGAGCCCGAAGATGTTATGAGGCCACAATATCCAAATCTGTTCAACGATAAGGTTTTTAGGGACAAAAATCCCTAAGGGGAAGAATTATAACAGTCCAGTTTAGACCCTAGTCAGAATAGTGGTTTCGGGACCACAAACCCGAGTCAAAAAAATATTCAAATATTTTTTTCTATGCTTATTATATGTGAATTAGTATGTGTAAAAATTTCATACGAAATTTGATCGTTTGTGTGCTCAATTTGTTAAAAGAACCTAATCGCGTAAAATGTAAAAGTGACCTTCTATTTGTTAAAGTGCTTATTTGGCATGTCTTTGTAAATGAAAGGTCCTTATGTTTATATTTGACCATTTTAAGCTTGAGTGGACAATTATGGCCTTTTATATTAATGTTATAAATGTTTATTATTAAGGGCTAATTTGGTATTTGGTAGTTAAAGCCATATTAATAAAATAAAAAGCATGAAATTAGCTGTTTGTTCATGCTATTGTCGAAAATACAAAAGGAAAAGAAAAGAAAATACAAGCTAGGGTTCGGCTACTTATTTTGGTGATTAAGGTATGGTTTTTGATCCGTTTTCGATAATTTCTACGTTTTTGTGATCGTTGTTTAGTAACCTAACAAGCCCATGTCTCAATTTCTGATTTTGTTGATGATTTTGAGTTATGCCATTTTTGATAATGTGAGATTTTTGAAGTTTGATGATAGTATATGAAAGATATGTGTTAGATTACTAAGTTTTACCTTTGAATTTTTGAAGAATTTGAGTAAAATGGGCTAAATTGTGAAATTTGTAAATTGAGGGGCTAAAATGTGAAATAAATTAAATATATGGACTTGTATGAACATTATGAGAATTCGGCTAGGCATGTGTACAAAGAAATTGTGTATTTTGTGATTTTGTGAATTAATGACTAAATTGTTAAAATATATAAAATATGAGGGCTAATTTGTAAAATTCCCTACATGTGTGTTTTTGGATTGATTTGAATGAATGTGAGTTTGAATAAGTTAAATTTGAATTTATATAGATCAAGAATTAAAGAAAATGAATTAGAACTGGGAAAGTCGAAAGTTGTTGAGTAGCCGATTCAGTCTATCCGAATCCGTACAAGGTAAGTCTATATACAAATAATTGTGTTTTGAATTGAATTAATATTAATTATATGCTATTGATCTATGATGAATGAATTTATGAGTTGAGAAAAATGAGATATCCGAGAAAGTATCAACAAAGTTTCGATGTCCAAAAAGCCCCGTACGAACCTTAGGAATAGTTAGGATACGTATGTCATGACATAGGATCCGATATGTGTTTTCGTGTAAGACCATGTTTGGGACGTTGGCATCGACTTATGATTTACGTGTAAGACCACGTCTGGGATGTTGGCATCGTATTTGTTTTCGTGTAAGACCTTGTCTGTGACAGTGGCATTGATATTAAATTACATGTAAGACCACGTCTGGGACATTGGCATTGTACAAGCTTTTCGAGTTATCCGCGTATCCTTGTGATTCTGAACGGTTCAATGGGCATTCCGAGAAAATGAATTATTATGTGAACATGTATCCAATTCTGGTACGTTCAAAATGAGTATCATATTTGACGTTGAAAGGTAAATATATGTACTTTAGTGAACAAATGTTGATATGTGATAAAAGTATGAGAAAATATGCTATATGTGCTAAAGAATTTGGAATATGTGAAATGTACATGAACATTGAGGTTTGTGATAGTATTTGGCTATGAAGTATATGTAATTTGATGATGCTTTTATGTTTAAAGTGTTAAGTTTATTTCTATATGGATTACTAAGCTTTTGAAAGCTTACTTTGTGTGTGTTTACACTGTTTTATAGATATCAAAGCTACCAGAAGCTCGGGGATCGTCGAGGATCATCACCACACTATTGGACTATATTTTGGTATCTTTTGAAAATGTATATATTAAAGTGTGGCATGTATAGGCTAAAAGTACTTTGATTATATTTTATGATGTATATATCTAGCCATGGGATTTGGCTTGATTATGGTTGAACGTATGGTTTAATTTTGGTATATGATATGTGATGCAGTAGTGGTATGTTTGATGTGCTCATGAATGGCCAAAGAAATTGGTCAAATTGGTAAGTTTTTGAATTGTGCTTATTTGGAGAAAAGGTAAGATTATGGCATGAGATTGAATGATGGATATTAAGGTTATAAATAATATGTTTTGGTATGTATTTGACTTATGGAATGATATGATTTGATATGTGTTTCAAACATGAAATATGTGGATAATGAATTGGTATAAATGGTGTATGTTTTGGTTGTGAAATGGTTGAAATTTGATGTGCAATTTGTGCCTACTTGGTGATTGTAGGGAGGACCCTTAATTGGTGGCAAGTTGGCCTTGAAAACGGCCTATTTTTGCCCACATGGGCAGGGATACGGGTGTGTGTCTCAGCCGTGTTGCTCGAGGGCCATTTCGAAATAAGCCTGAGTAGACCACACAGTTGTACACACGGGTGTGTGCTAGGTTGTGTGTCCAAGCCAGTTTCAACCACGGGCTAGACACACGAGCGTGTGACTGGCCGTGTGATCCAAGTCAGCAGCCTCCCTAATTTTCACACGGCTTGGCACACGGGGGTGTCTTGTGGCCGTGTGGACAAGTCATTATGTATGCCCTATTTTGACATAGCCAAGACACACAAGCATGTCTAAGGCCGTGTGAGGCACACGGCCTGTTCACACGAGTGCGTGACCTGTACAACTTTGAAAAATATTAAGTTTTAGAAAAAAAATTGTATGAGCTCGTTTTAGTCTCGAAACATTTCTAATGTATGTTTAAGGTCTTGTTGACCTATGTAAAGGACCCTGTAATGATTTGTGATTATGAGTAAATGATGTTTGTGAATTATTTGTGAATTATTTTGATTTGTCCGATAATGCCTTTAACCCTAGTCCGATGACGGATATAGGTTAGGGGTGTTACATACTCATTTTTCATGCCAAAACATATCAAATTCACATACTAAATCCATTCATTCATCTATGATTAACATTACTAATTTCACATCAATTTTTTTACCAAAAGCATAACAAATCCCTAACTTAGTCTCATATCAAACTTACCAAAATGACCATTTTCATTAAGCCATATATAAACCTATTATAAACACCATAATATATCACATAATTTATGCCAAAAACAATCCATAGTCTAAACAGAATCAAGCTATATCACATAGCAAGATTTTCACATCTCAAACATATTATAACATTCCTAGGCTATGCATGCCATACACCAATATTTACAACTTCAAATGTACCAAAATATTGATTGATAATGTGATGATGATCCTTGATGATCCCCGAGCTCACGATAGCTTCGATAATCTATAAAACAATTGAAAAACACACAAAGTAAGATTTCCAAAGCTTAGTAAGCCATATACAAATAAACTTATCACATAAACAACTATAGACCAATTCATACATATGAATCATGGCAAAACATAGTTGCAAAATCATATTTCTCATATAGTTCAATTGTTCATAATCACTTGCTTATAAAGACATCACCTTTTTCATATAGTTCACATCTCAAATGATCATATTCATTCTTACTTCTCATTGCCAAATTTTATATACCTTTCGTACGTACCTGGTTCGGATACACATTCACTTGATCATTTATTTCTTAATAATGCCAGTTGAACCTTTCAGAAGCAATAAGGATACTCGAATAGCTCAGAAAGCTCGTACAATGCCAACATCCTAGACAAGGTCTTACATGTAATCAAATATCGATGCCACTGTCCCAGACAGGTTCTTACACTCATATATGATGCCAATGTCCCAAAGATGGTCTTACACATAAATCTCAAGTCGATGCCAACATGCCAGATGTGGTCTTACACAATATCACACTTCGAAATCCTATGTCATGACATATGTATCCTATACTATTCCTATGGTTCGTACGGGGCTTTCGGATGTCGTAACTTGGTCGATACTTTCTTGGATTCAATTATTCAGCTCTCATAGCAATTCAATACATTTCCAGAACAATCAAATATATATTATTCAATTGAAATACTTTTATTTGCATATGAACTTACCTTGTACGGAGACGAACGGACCGAAACGACTAATCGACAACTTTTGATTTACCCCGATCCAAATTCGATTTCCTCTTTTCTTGATGTAAATACATTAAAAATCAACCCTTTTATTCATCAACACATTCAATTTCATCCACAGACACATATTTGAGCATTTTTGCACATTAGCCCATAAAGTTACACATTTATTCAATTTAGTCCCTATTTCATAAATACACAAAATTCACAAAATTTGACAAACCCCATGCTTGACTGAATTCTCTATAGGTCCCTAGCAGCCCGTATTTCACATTTATTTCACATTTCAACCTCTCAATTTACACTTTTCACAATTTAGTCTTTTTTATGCAATTTCACTAAAAATCACTAGACAAAACATAGATATCTATCATCAAGCTTTAATAATTCATCATCAAACATTCAGAAACACATGAACTCATCAATGGCCAGTTTCAAAATCATCAAAAGTTTTAGAAATTAAGGCACGGGCTAGCTAGTACTCAAAGCAACGATCACAAAAACATAGAAATCATTAAAAACCAAGTTAAAACTGTACCTTACTCAAGAATTATACTAGCCGAAATTCACAAGCCCTAAAATGGATTCTTCCTCCTCAAATTTCAGTGATGGAAGATGATAATAATGTCAATTTTTTAACTTTGTTTTATTTTAATTAACCTTAAATACCTAATTACAAATTTAAACTTTGTAATATAATATGAAAACCTTATATTATAAGCCTATAATCGTCCACCACATCATTTAATGGTCAAATAACCACATAAGGAACTCACCTTTAATAAACCATAGCAACTAGACACCTTTATCAATTAGAATGTAACTTCTGCATTTTACGCGATTAAGTCCTTTTATCAAATTGAGCACACAAACAATAAAATTTTCATACAAAACTTTCACACATTCATATTCTCATGCTATAACCACATAAAATAATATTAAAATATTTTTTGACTCAGATTTGTGGTCCCAAAACCACTGTTTTGACTAGGGTCTAAACCAATTTGTTATAACTCTCCCCTTTAGGGATTTTCGTCCCCGAAAATCTTACCAGCTAATAGGTTTGGCTAACGTTATCTCATAGCATCCTTGGGATCCCATGTAGCTTCTTCAATCCCGTGCTGACGCCATAAGATTTTCACTAAAGAGATTTTCTTATTTCTCAATTCTTCAATCCCACGAGCTAGAATTCGGATCGGTTCTTCACTGTACGACAAATCTGACTAAATCTCAACTTTAGTCGAGGAAATAACATCTGAAGGATTAGATCTGTATCTTCGAAGCATCGATACGTGAAATACGTTATGAATTTTTTCTAACTCAGGTGACAACAACAATCTGTAAGCAACCGGCCCAATACGCTCAATAATTTCATACGGCCCAATGAATCCCAGACTTAATTTGCCTTTACAACCGAATCAGAGTATTTTCTTCCACGGAGATACTTTCAAAAACACTTTATCCCGAATCTGAAACTCAATATCTTTCCGTTTCAAGTCTGTGTACGATTTCTGTAACAGCCCGATTTAGACCTGTTCAAAATGGTAGTTTCGAGACCATAAAACTGAGTCAAAAAAATATTTTAAAATTATTTTCTATGTTTATTATGTGTGAATTTACATCTATGAAATTTTCTTGTTTTAATTTTATCGTTTGAGTGCAAATTTAATAAAAAGGGCTTAATCGCGTAAAATAAAAATTTGATGGTTAATTATAAAAGGGTCGAATTGTTGTTTTCTTTATTGCATGAGGTATTTATGTTTCAATTAGACCATATTTATCGTTTAAGTGCAAATTTAATAAAAAGGGCTTAATCGCGTAAAATGAAAATTTGATGGTTAATTTTAAAAGGGTCAAATTGTTGTTGTCTTTATTGCATGAGGTATTTATGTTGCAATTAGACCATATTTATAAGTGATGGATGGTTGAGGACAACCATTATAAGATTTCATATTATTTCATAAAGGTTAATTATGTAAAACGCATAATAAGTTATCATAAAATAAAACATAAAAATTTAAAAGCCATCAGTTCATTTTATTATTTTGACCAAAACTTATAAAAAAAGAGAAAGAAAAGAAACAAAGCTTAGGTATTCGGCCATTTTTAAGCTTAATTAAGGTATGTAACTAGTTCGATTTTTGATAATTTTTACGTTTTTGAGATCGTTGCAGTGTAATGTACAAAGCCCATGCTTGAATTTCTGATTTTGATGAATATTTTAAGTTATGCCATTGATGAATAATTGAGCTTTGTGATGTTAGTTGATGAAATATGAAAGATATGTTTTGGATTAACATGTTTCGTATTGGAATTTTTGATGATTTTGAGTAATTAGGACTAAATTGAAAAAATAATATATTGGGGGATAAAATGTGAAATAAATGAAATGTATGGACTTGTATGAACATAAAGAAGATTCGGCCTAAGCATGATGTACTCAAATTTTGCATGTTTTGTGTTTTGTGCAATTTGGACTAAATTGTAAAAAGTGTAAAATGTTAGGGGTAAAATGGAAATTTATCAATTTATGTGTTTTTGGACTAAATTGAATTAAAATATGTTTGAATGAGTTTAATTTTAATATGTTTAGATCAAGAGCCAAAGAAATCGGATTTGGATCGGGGGAAAACCAAAGTTGTCGATTAGTCGTCCCGTTCCGATTTTTTTTGTCCGAGGTAAGTTTATAAGCAAATAGATGTTGTTTATTTTAAATGAATACGAGTTTATTATGCTGAAATGAATTATGTGAAGTGCATATTTTGTTAACCAAATGTGTATAGGCTAGGGAGCTATATTTACAAATGTGTTTCGACCGAGTTATGATGTTCAAAAGCCCTGTATGAACCTTATGAATGCTAGGATACATATGTCATGACATAGGATTCTAATATGTGATGTGTGAGTAAGACCATGGCATTGATATATGTGTGCGAGTAAGACCACGTTTAATACGTTGGCATCGATAT
The DNA here is from genome assembly GCA_025698465.1 of Gossypium longicalyx. Taxonomy (NCBI): domain Eukaryota; kingdom Viridiplantae; phylum Streptophyta; class Magnoliopsida; order Malvales; family Malvaceae; genus Gossypium; species Gossypium longicalyx. The sequence goes on along the minus strand of CM046996.1, from coordinate 42,316,231 downwards.
TTGATTTTGATATATGTGTGAGAGTAAGACCACAATTAATATGTTCACATCGATATGTGATTCCGATATATGTGTGAAAGTAAGACCACATTTAATACATTGGCTTCGATATGTGATTCCGATTTATGTGTACGAGTAAGACCTTGTCTAGGACAGTGTATCGATATGTGATTACATGTAAGACCACGTCTCGGACGTTGGCATTGTACGATATGTGTGATTATCCAAGTATCCTATTCAATTCCGAATGGTTCAACGGGCAATGATAAGTTGTGATCGAATGTGTAAAATGAGCTAAAGTGACCAGGTATGTGATAGTTGAGTACCTATTTGGAGATAAGGTAAGTTTGTTATTTGAGATAGGATGCAAATTATACATAATGCTAATGTAAATATATGTGTATTAGTATGGTTTATTTGGCCATTGTTATGCATAAATATGTGATAGTAAATTTTAATTCAAGAGTATATACTTATGAGTGTATATATATTCGATTATATAATGTTACTATGGTTTTGAAATTGAATGTTACTTTGATAATGGATATATATTTTCGGCCATGGTAAAATTTATATATGAAATGTTGTATATGAAATTGTAAGCTTGAAATTAAATGTGATTATGATATTATAAATTGGTTTAGTTAAATTGAGTTGATATCGTTATTGAATTATTTGTTTGCTTATGACTTACTAAGCTATGATAGCTTACTGTATGTGTATGTTTGTCTCTGTTTTATAGATTTTGGAGTCAAGTTACGAGCTCGGGGATCGTCAGCAAAGTCTATCATAGTATCAGCTGTTTTTGGTACTTTATAAGTTAAATTTTGAACCTATGGCATGTATAGGCTAGATAATATTTGGAAATATTGGACTTTGGTTTGTGTATATATTTAAGCCATGCGAAAATGGCTCGTTTATTTTATTAGGTTCGGTTTCAAGGTTTGATCGAATTTTGGTTATATTTGATATGGTTAGAGTTTTTTTTTTGGTATGCATATTATATGATATGTATGATTTGTGTTTTGATGATATGTTTGTGATCCAGATTATATGATTCGAAAATGAGATATGTTAATGATGAATCATAATTGGCCACGAAAGTAGCTAATTTTGGATGTATGATTTGTGGTATATTTTGTGAGGTGGTTGATTATAAAATTTGGTTTAAGTGAGGTTAATATGTTTGATGGATATGTTTTGGTTATGTTTTTGATGTTTTGGTCATTATATGTTTATATGTGAATCATGGTTGATATATTTGCTAATGGTGATGAAGTTATGCCAAAGTATATGCGTATGGAAAATTTAGTATGATGTGAAATTGTGGTTGGATATTTTTGTTGAGTGATATGTATGATATATAAGTGGGATGTATTAGGTAAATGGTTATGATTTGAATTATTGGTATTTGGTTATGTGATGAAGTAAATATGGATAATGATTATAAGTTTTTAGTCATTACTTATAAATGATGTGCATTCATATTCGGCTAATGATAGATAAATTAAATGTGTGCATGTAACATGTTTGCTTGTGGTTTGATATTTAAAGGTCAAGATGATTAGTTTAATGTTTGATTCTTGTTATACGTATAAAGAGTTAACAACAAATTATAGAAATAATATGGCTATTTTAATTTGGTACTTATTAGTAAATAAAGAATATGTATGAGGTATATTTTGTTAGCTAAACGGATAGTCATTAAGTGAAAAGTTAATATTTGTATTCAGAAATGCAAATGGTAAATTTTAACTTAAGATTGAATGGTGGAATTCATATGACTTTAATGGTTAATTTTTAATAGTCGAATAGGGGAGCAAATGAATTGATTATGTATCTGAAATTTTGTCATGATGTTAGTATATAAATTTTGGTATGTTTAGATTTGGTAATTATGTTTAGAAATGCTTCGTAGATTGTTTTATAATATGATGGTTAGACATGCTATTTAGCTTGTGTATTAATTGATATTATCATGTTTAAATTCGGCCTTGACACTTTATAGCATTAGACAAGAGTATGTTCTGTTATTTGTATTAATACAAACTAGTGATGTGTTTGATGAGAAAAGTAAATTATGATTGACATACTGATTTGGTTATATAAAATGTTATATGCGTGTATAGTAATAGAGAAAAATGAAAGTTGACATTGAATAAAGTATATGTATTTAGTATGTATTAATATTTAGTTATTGTATTGGAAATTGACCATATGAATAGTAATTTATGTTATAAGATCACAAAATGGTTATATGTGAGTTTAATAAAATTGTTTTATGCTTTGTGTATTAATGCTTCAAGAATTGATAAACTGAAGTTACAAAGGTATACCTTCGAATGTGACTGAGTAATTGTGTGAATTTATGAAAGTTGTATCTTTTTCGGTAATGCCTCGTAACCCCATTTTGATGACAGATACGGGTTAGGGGTGTTACATTTGATTGGCATCAAAGTTACGATTTAGTCAGTTCTAGGATTAACGTAGCACGTTTGAGTCTAGCTATACATGCCATAATTATAAACTGCGATAGTCTGATGATTCTTGACAGTTAGAAATGTGTTTTCTTATTGAAATGAATCCCGATCGAGCCGTAATGGATGACATAGAAGATAATGCACCCGTTCCTGCTCAGGGGGTAGTACCGGCTGATTCTAGCCCGATTTTGAGTAGTATAGAGGGAGAGGCTAAGCAAGCCTTCTTCCAGTTAATGAATGAGTGGTTCACGGAGTTCGTTAGAATGAATTCGGCTGCTCAACTATTGGAACGCCGGTGCCCCCAAGGCGCAGCGAAAAAATAAAATTTTGGCAATCCAAACCATGGATCCATGTGCGAGAAATGAATCGGGGGGAAAAATATGATAATAGTTTCAAAATTACCGAAACTTCAGCAACGCCTTGGAAACGAGAGTACAAAACCACTATCGAACCAAGTCGCAACTTTTTAGATGCCGACCTCTACGTAATCCACCCAATTGACAATAAATGGAAGAAGTCTGCAAAACTATTTTAGAGATTTCTTTGCTTTGACACTGCTAGACCACTCAAGCAAGGTTTAGGGTTTTATATTTATATATCAGTAATTCCCCTTTTTAATTGGTATATTTATAACGAACCTTAATTCACAAAATAAATAAATATAATAATGTTTTAATCGAAAATTATAATTACATTAATTATAACAAAGATTTCGGTAAACTATATTTATTTTAAATTTATATACAAACCAAATTTAGATATTAATAGAATTATGTTCTTATTATGTGTATAATATCCTTGTACATATAATATGTTTGATATTTGATTGCCCAATTAAATTAATTCTATAATTAATTTAATTTATGTGACAACCAAACACAATACCAACTATGTTTTATTCCAATCATCTCAACCATATGGTGTGACCCTGTAGGCTCTTGTAACGTTAGCAGTAATACTAGAATGATTCTAATGTTACATACAACGAGTGGCATCTAGCAATGCATCATTGCTACCTAAGTTACAAGAAGTCATGATTTGACATAACCTTTTGTGATTTACCTTTCATGCATTAATCCTTAAGTCCTTTATCTTTGGAATGAGCACAAGTCATGGAATAGTCACACTTGCATAGTCCATCTCATGTTTCTTGATATCTTGAGTAGACTATGATATACAAATAAGTATGATATCTCATATCAACTTATTTGAGCATGGCCATGTATTTCTAGTCTTACTCAATCAAGTGGCCTAAGATATTACTCCCATTATGTAGGAGGGACTTATTCTATATTAATCAACCATATCCCTCTACATAGATTGTGGTATATCCAACATCAGCCTTTATAGAACAACCAGTTACGGTGTACATTTGACTGTATCAAAATATACAACTCACGATGTTGGGATAATGATGATCTCATGTTTGAGGATCATATACATATTAATCACTATGAGTACTGTTGTGAAATTACATAACAATCCAAGAAACATACTTATAGCAGGTCAATCCAATATGTTGTTCTTTAACACACATATTCATGCATTTATTTTGACACTGCATATCAATGACAACTCTTTATCATTAATCAACTACATGTTAGTCTTAATGCATTATTGTTGTCCTAATCAACAATAATATTTGGCTAAGGATCTTTTAAGAACAATCATATTATTCTCAGGACATTATTATAAAATAGTTTATTTATACACACAGAAAAGAAACTAAAATAATAATGGAAATGCCTTATATTAATAAACATGGTAAATCAAGTATGTCATTACAACCATCTCATGATTGATCTTTGGGCATACTCTTACATCAACAACCTCTACCACTTCAAGTTCCTGTAACTTCCCAAGTTATATGAAAAGAAAAAAAAAGAAAAATTGATTTTGAAGTCAGAGATTTCCGTGAGTAGAGATCGTGCTAGATTATATTCAAGCTTCAGAGCTTTAACTACTTCGATCGCTAGTGTTGAAAATGTTAGATCTGATCGACCTTAGTGCAAACGTTGTGGTAAGAGACATTCAGGTATTTTTAGATTGAATAATCAAGCTTGTTTTAAATGTGGATCCCTAGATCACTTTATCCGAGATTGTCTCGAGTCGGTTGAGCTAGAGATTGTGCAAAATCTGATATCGAGTAACATTTCAGTCGAGGGTAGGTCTTCTAGAAATGCAGTAAATGTAAGTAGCAGTCAGAGAGGAACTAAAGACATAGCAGTTTGATTTGAGGCTCGCGCACCTGCTAGGGCTATTGCCATTTGTGCAGGCGAGGAGGCTTCATCCCCCAATGTTATTACTGGTACATTCACTCTCTATGATACTAGTGTAATTGCATTAATTGACCCTAGTTCGACTCATTCTTATGTATGTGAGACCTTAGTATCCAATATTACTTTGCCTGTAAAGTCTGTTGAGTTTGTGATTAGAATATCGAACCCCTTGGGCCGATGTATTCTGGTTGATAAAATGTGTAAGAATTGTCCGTTGATGGTTTGAGATTCCTGTCTTCCTATTGACTTGATGTTGTTATCATTCTACGAGTTCGATATAATTCTGAGTATGGATTGGTTGACATTGCACAATGCTGTTGTAAACTGCAAATCAAAGACTATTGATTTGAGATGCTAAAATGATGAGTTTAATCGGATTGATTCTAATGATCTAAATGGTTTACCAACAGTGATATCTTCGATGTTAGCTCAGAAATATGTGAGAAAGAGTTGTAAAGCTTATTTTGTTTATGTACTTGATAGTAAAGTAACCGAAAGAAAGATTGAATCAGTACCAGTTGTGTGCGAGTATCCAGATGCGTTTCCTAAAGAATTGCCAGATTTACCACCTGTCCGATAAGTAGAGTTTGGTATTGAATTAGAGCTGAGGACAACTTCGATACCGATAGCTCCGTACAGAATGACACCTACTGAATTAAAAGAATTGAAAGTTCAGTTGCATGAATTAACAGATAGAGGTTTCGTGCGACCGAATTTCTCTCCTTGGGGTGCACCAGTTTTTGATTATAGACAGCTCAATAAAGTGACTATAAAGAATAAATATCCGTTGCCACGGATTATCGACCTGTTTGATCAATTGAAGGGGCTGCAGTGTTTTCAAAGATATATGTTTATTATCAGTTGTGAGTTAAAGACTCTAATGTTCCAAAGACTGCTTTTCATATGAGATACAAACACTATGAGTTTTTGGTTATGCCTTTCGGACTTACTAATGCACCTGCTGTTTTTATTGATTTGATGAACTGGTTCTTCAGACAGGATTTGGATTGATTTGCGGTTGTATTCATAGATGATATTTTGATATATTTTTATGATGAAACCGAGCAAGAAAGATGTAATCTGGGTTATTGTGGTTAGGTTGATTAAATCGGCCCATTTTGTTCCGGTTCGCATAGTTTACTCACTTGATAAGCTAGCTGAATTATATGTTTCTCAAATTGTGAGATTAGATGGAGTACCTATTTCTATTGTTTTGGATAGAGATTCGAGGTTCACATCACGATTTTGGAAGAAACTGCAAGATGCTCTAGGTACGAAATTACATTTCAGCACTGCTTTCCATCCGCAAACAGATAGTCAGTCCAAATGAATCATTCAGATACTTGAGGATATATAGAGATGTTGCATTCTCGAGTTCGAAGGTACGTGGGAATGATACTTACCTCTGATTGAATTTGCGTACAATAATAGCTTTCAATCAAGTATCAAAATGGCACCTTACGAGGCTTTGTATGGTCGTAAATGTCGTACACCATTATATTGGACCCAGCTCAGTGAAAATAAGATACGCGGTCGATTTAATCAGAGAGACTGAACAAAAAGTAAAAGTGATCCGCGAAAGTCTGAAAACAGCGTCAGATCGTCAAAAATCGTATGTGAACTTGAAACAAAAAGATATAGAGTTTTAGACTGGGGACAAAGTTTTTTTTTGAAAGTCTCACTGTGGAAGAAAATACTCAGATTCAGTCGTAAAGGCAAATTGAGTCTGAGATATATTGGGCAATATGAGATTACTGAGCGTATCGGGCCGGTTGCTTATAGACTGTTGTTGCCACCTAAGTTAGAAAAGATTCATAATGTATTCCATGTTTTGATGCTTCGTAGATATCGATCTGATCCCTCACATGTGATTAATCTGTTAGAGATTGAGATTAAGTCTGGTATGACATATGAGGTGGAACTGATTCGTATTTTGGCTCGTGAAGTTAAAGAATTATGAAATAAGAAAATTCAATTAGTGAAAGTATTGTGGCATAGACACGGAGTTGAAGAGGTGACGTGGGAGCCAGAGGAGGCAATGAAAGAATGTTATCCGAACCTATTCACCGGTAAGATTTTCGGGGACGAAAATCCCTAAGGAGGGAGATTTATAACAGCCTGATTTAGACCTATTCAGAATGGTGGTTTCGAGACCACGAATCTGAGTTAAAAAAATATTTTAAAATTACTTTCTGTGTTTATTATGTGTGAATTTATATCTGTGAAATTTTCGTGTTTTAATTTTATCGTTTGAGTGCCAATTTAATAAAAAGGGCTTAATCGCGTAAAATGAAAATTTGATGGTTAATTTTAAAAGGGCCGAATTGTTGTTGTCTTTATTGCGTGATGTATTTATGTTGCAATTAGACCATATTTATAAGTGATGGACGGTTGAGGACAACCATTATAAGATTTCATATTATTTCGTAAAGGTTAATTATGTAAAATGCATAATAAGTTATCATAAAATAAAACATAAAAATTTAAAAGCCATTAGTTCATTTTATTGTTTTGATCGAAACTTAAAAAGAAAGAAAGAAAAGAAACAAAGCTTAGGTATTCGGCCATTGTTAAGCTTAATTAAGGTATGTAACTAGCTCGATTTTTTTATAATTTTTACATTTTTTAGATCGTTGCAGTGTAATGTACAAAGCCCGTACTTGAATTTATGATTTTGATGAATATTTAGAGTTATTCCATTGATGAATAATTGAGCTTTGTGATGTTAGTTGATGAAATATGAAATATATGTTTTAGATTAACATGTTTTGTATTGGAATTTTTGATGACTTTGAGTAATTAGGACTAAATTGAAAAAATAATAAACTAAGGGACTAAAATGTAAAATAAATGAAATGTATGGACATGTATGAACAAAAGGAAGATTCGGCCTAAGCATGGTGTACTCAAATTTTGCATGTTTTGTGTTTTGTGCAATTTGGACTAAATTGTAAAAAGTGTAAAATGTTAGGGGTAAAATGGTAATTTGTCAATTTATGCCTTTTTGGACTAAATTGAGTTAAAATATGTTTGAATGAGTTTAATTTGAATATGTTTATATCAAGAACCAAAGAAATCGAATTTGGATCAGGGGAAAACCAAAGTTGTCAATTAGTCGTCCCGTTCTGATTTTCGTTGTCTGAGGTAAGTTTATAAGCAAATAGATGTTGTTTATTTTAAATAAACACGAGTTTATTAAAATGAATTATGTGAAGTATATATGTTGTTAGCCAAATGTGTATATGCTAGGGAGCTATATTTACAAATTCGTTTCGACCGAGTTATGACGTCCGAAAGCCCCGTATGAACCTTAGGAATAGCTAGGATACATATGTCATGACATAGGATTCCGATATGTGATGTGTGAGTAAGACCGTGGCATCGATATATGTGTGGGAGTAAGACCACGTTTAATACGTTGGCATCGATATGTGATTTCAATATATGTGTGGGAGTAAGACCACGTTTAATATGTTGGCATCGATATGTGATTCCGATATATGTGTAGGAGTAAGACCACGTTTTATACGTAGGCTTCGGTATGTGATTCTGGTTTATGTGTACGAGTAAGACCCTGTCTGGGATAGTGGTATCGATATGTGATTACATGTAAGACCATGTCTGGGACGTTGGCATTGTATGATATGTGTGATTATCCGAGTATCCTATTCAATTCTGAATGGTTCAACGGGCAATGATAAGTTGTGATCGAATGTGTAAAACGAGCTAAAGTGACTAGGTATGTGATAGTTGATTACCAATTTGGAGATAAGGTAAGTTGGTTATTTGAGATAGGATGCAAATTATACATAATGCTAATGTAAACATATGTGTATTAGTATGGTTTATTTGGCCATTGTTATGCATAAATATGTGATAGTAAATTTTAATTCAAGAGTATATATTTATGAGTGTATATATATTCGATTATATAATGTTACTATGGTTTTGAAATTGAATGTTACTTTGATAATGGATATATATTTTCGGCCATGGTAAAATTTATATATGAAATATTGTATATGAAATTGTAAGCTTGAAATTAAATGTGATTATGATATTATAAATTGGTTTGGTTAAATTGAGTTGATATCGTCATTGAATTATTTGTTTGCTTATGACTTACTAAGCTATGATAGCTTACTGTATGTGTATGTTTGTCTCTGTTTTATAGATTTTGGAGTCAAGTTACGAGCTCGGGGATCGTCAGCAAAGTCTATCATAGTATCGGCTATTTTTGGTACTTTATAAGTTAAATTTTGAACCTGTGGCATGTATAGGCTAGATAATATTTGGAAATATTGGACTTTGGTTTGTGTATATATTTAAGCCATGCGAAAATGGCTTGTTTATTTTATTAGGTTCGGTTTCAAGGTTTGATCGAATTTTGGTTATATTTGATATGGTTAGAGTTTATTTTGGTATGCATATTATATGATATGTATGATTTGTGTTTTGATGATATGTTTGTGATCCTGATTATATGATTCGAAAATGAGATATGTTAATGATGAATCATAATTGGCCACGAAAGTAGCTAATTTTGGATGTATGATTTGTGGTATATTTTGTGAGGTGGTTGATTATAAAATTTGGTTTAAGTGAGGTTAATATGTTTGATGGATATGTTTTGGTTATGGTTTTGATGTTTTGGTCATTATATGTTTATATGTGAATCATGGTTGATATATTTGCTAATGGTGATGAAGCTATGCCAAAGTATATGCGTATGGAAAATTTAGTATGATGTGAAATTGTGGTTGGATATTTTTGTTGAGTGATATGTATGATATATAAGTGGGATGTATTAGGTAAATGGTTATGATTTGAATTATTGGTATTTGGTTATGTGATGAAGTAAATATGGATAATGATTATAAGTTTTTAATCATTACTTATAAATGATGTGTATTCATATTCGACTAATGATAGATAAATTAAATATGTGTGCATGTAACATGTTTGTTTGTGGTTTGATATTTAAAGGTTAAGATGATTAGTTTAATGTTTGATTCTTGTTATACGTATAAAGAGTTAACGACAAATTATATAAATAATATGGCTATTTTAATTCAGTACTTATTAGGAAATAAAGAATATGTATGAGGTATATTTTGTTAGCTAAACGGACAGTCATTAAGTGAAACGTTAATATTTGTAATTGGATTTGCAAATGGTAAATTTTAACTTAAGATTGAATGGTGAAATTGGTATGACTTTAATGGTTAATTTTTAATAGCCGAATAGGTATGCAAATGAATTGATTATGTATTTGTAATTTTGTCATGATGTTACTATACAAATTTTGGTATGTTTAGATTTGATAATTATGCTTAGAAATGGTTCGTAGATTGTTTGATTTTATGATGGTTAGGCATGCTATTTAGCTTATGTATTAATTGATATTATCATGTTTAATTCAGCCTTGACACTTTATAGCATTAGACAAGAGTATGTTATGTTATATGTATAAATACAAACTTGTGATGTGTTTGATGAGAAAAGTAAATTATGATTGGCATATTGATTTGGTTATATGAAATGTTATATGCGTGTATAGTAATAGAGAAAAATGAAAGTTGACATTGAATAAAGTATATGTATTTAGTATGTATTAATATTCTGTTATTGTATTGGAAATTGACCATATGAATAGTAATTTATGTTATAAGATCACAAAATGGTTATATGTGAGTTTAATAAAATTGTTTTATGCTTTGTATTAATGATTCAAGATTTGATAAACTGAAGTTACAAAGGTATACCTTCGAATATGATCTGAGTAATTGTGTGAATGTATGAAAGTTGTATCTTTTTCGGTAATCTCTCGTAACCCCATTTCGGCGACAGATACGGGTTAGGGGTGTTACAATTTCTGACGATCTAACGTTGCGCTCAGACTAACGCGAATCACATTCACTTTATGTTCAATTTCTTTGATCAAATCAACCCTATGTATCTTATTCTCACTGAGTTCAGTCCAATACAAAGGTGTTCGACATTTATGACCGTATAAAGCTTCGTAAGGTGCCATTTTTATACTCAATTGAAAGCTATAATTATACGCGAATTCAATTAATGGCAGGTACCGTTCCCATGTACCTTCAAACTCAAGAATGCAACATCTCAACATATCCTCAAGTATCTGAATAATCCGCTCGGATTGACCATCCATTTGCGAATGAAAAGCAGTACTAAATGTAGCCTTGTACCCAGTGCATCTTGTAATTTCTTCCAGAAACGTGATGTAAGTCTCGGATCTCTATAACTCAGCAATCTCACAATCTGAGAGATGTATAACTTAGCAAGCTTATCAAGTGAATAGTATATGCGTACCAAAATGAAATGAGCTGATTTTGTCAATCTGTCAACAACAACCCAGATCGCATCTTTCTTACTCAGAGACAGAGGCAAACCTGATACAAAATCCATTGTAATTCTATCCCATTTCCACTTGGGAATCATAATCGGCTAAAGTAACCCAGACGGTACTTGATGCTTAGCTTTGACTTGCTGACAAATTAAACATTTCGAAACAAATTTGAAAGATATCACGTTTCATACCATGCCACCAATAGAGTTGTTTCAAATTGTTATACATTTTTGTGCTTCTCGGATGTACAGATAAACGACTACTATGAGCTTCATTCAAAATCATCTGAATCAACTCTGAATTTCTCTGAACATATATTCAACCTTTGAATCTCAAGCAATCATCAGTATCAACTTGAAATTCTGAATCAAGGTTCAAATCATACTGAGCTCGTTTTGCTAACATTTCATTATCAACTTTCTAAGCTTCACAAATCTATTGTAAGAACAATAGTCTTGCTTTCAACTCAACTACAATCTAGCAGTCTTCAGATAAAGCCAATTGAGTATTCATTACACATAAAGCGAACAAAGATTTCCAGCTTAGTGCATCAGCAACAACATTTGCTTTTCCCTGATGGTAATCAATTACTAGCTTGTAGTCTTTTAGCAATTCTAGCCAGCTCCACTGTCGCAAATTTAAATCTTTTTGAGTCATCAGATATTTCAAATTCTTGTGATCTAAATAAACATGACATTTCTCACTGAACAAATAGTGGGACCAAATCTTCAATGCAAACACGATAGCTGCTAACATAAAATCATGTGTCAGATAGTTCTTTTCATGTGGCTTTAACTGTCTCAAGGCATAAGCTATGACTTTGCCTTTCCGCATCAAAACACAACCCAGACCTTTTAACGATGCATCACTATAAATCACAAATTCTTAACCCAATTCTGGTTGTACTAACACTGGAGCTTCAGTTAACAAAACTTTCAACTGATCAAAAATTTTTTGACACTTTTTTGACCACTCGAATTTACCATCTTTCTGTAGCAATCTCATCATCGGAGTTGCAATCATAGAGAAACCTTTTACAAATCATCTATAATAATTTGTGAGTCCCAAAAAGCTACGAACTTCAGATACATTTCTTGGAGGCTTCCAATCTATTACTGTAGAAATCTTGCTCGGATCGACTTAGATACCTGATGCTGACACAATATGTCCTAGAAAACTGACTTTGCACAACCATAATTCACATTTATTGAACTTCGCAAACAACTACTTATCACGCAAAGTTTGTAGCACTATTCTCAAATGGTCAGCATGTTCAGTTTCATCACGTGAATATATCAATATGTCATTAATGAAAACAACGACAAATTGATCTAAGTACGGTCTAAATATCTGGTTCATCAAATCCATAAAGATAGCAGGTGCATTCGTTAGTCCAAAAGGCATAACCAAAAACTCATAATGTCTGTACCTCGTTCAGAAAGCAGTTTTTGGTACATCAGAGTCTTTAACTCGCAGTTGATAGTAACCCGACCTCAAATCTATCTTCGAAAACTCTATAGCTCCTTTTAACTGATCAAATAGATCATCAATCCGCGGTAGGGGATATTTATTCTTGATAGTCACTTTATTGAGCTATCGATAATCGATGCACATTCTCATAGTTCTGTCTTTCTTTTTCACAAACAATACGGGAGTACCCCAAGGTTGAGAAACTCTATCGTGGAAATCCTCTATCAGTTAATTCTTGCAACTGAGCTTTTAGATCTTTTAACTCTGTCGGAGCCATTCTGTATAGAGCTATCGATATTGGAGTAGTTCCCGGTACTAACTCAATGCCAAATTCAACTTCTTGATTCAGTGGTAATCCCGGTAATTCTTCAGGAAACACATCTGAATATTCACATACAACATGTACTGATTCAATCTTCTTTTCTGTTACTTTCATATCAATCACATAAGCAAAATAAGCTTCGCAACCCTTTTCCATATAACTCTAAGCTTTCACCGGCGAAATCAGAACCTGTAACCCATTCAAATCACTAGAATCAATCTGAATTATCTCATTTTTTTGACCTCTCAAATCAATAGTCTTCCATTTGCAATTCACAATAGCATCATGCAATTTTAGCCAATCTATACCCAGAATTGTATCAAACTCATCAAAGGGTAATAACATCAAATCAGCTGGAAAATAGAAATCTCTTATCATCAATGGACATTTCTTACACACTTTATCAACCAAGACACACTTGCCTAAGGGGTTCGATACTCTAATTACAAATTCAGTAGCCTTTACAGGCAAAGTCTTATTGGATACTAAGTTCATGCATATATATGAATGTAACAACCCGATTTAGACCTTACTCGGAACGATGGCTTTGGGACCACATATTTGAGTCATTAAAATATTTAAAAATTATTTTACGTGTTTATCATGGTTTACCACACTTTGTGTGACTTTTCTGTATGGGGCCCACACGGCCCAGTTTGGCCCAGTATGGCCCATTATGGTTTTGGCCCATGGAAATACTCGTGGCCATCTCGTTGACCACACTGCCATGGTTTGGACCACGGCCTGCTACATAGGCGGCTACATGCCAGTATGGTGTCGACGGCCCATTTTTCGGCTTTTCAGATTTTTATCGATCTATGCTAGTAGCAGCGTGACTACACACACCTGTTATGGAGTTGTAGCCAAAAATGCTTCCGAGATCGAGAACCTAAGGTTAACCACAAACCTTCATTAGTCTCCACCCTCGATAAATCAATACCATAATATTGAAGATGCTTAAGCCAAACAATGCTACTTACCGAACAACAATCGCAACCTCCTCTTACTCCAAACCACGTGCTCTCCTTCTAATGCTTTTACCTTCACAAGAACAGTGAACGATTCATAAGAATTTTCAACCTCACAAGAATGTAACCGATGCATAAAGTACTTACCACGAATAAAGAGATTTTTTGTAGAGGAAAGGTAATTGGCCTACACCTTGGTTATGGAAACCGAGCCCCTAGCAACATACGAATGAAATAGGAGGGGTTAGATGAGCATATCCCTAAGATAAGCAAGGAGAAAATAGCCTTTCAGCCTAAGAGCTATAGAAGCCGAACCTAGAAAACGAAACCAAATCAGATTCGGCTCAAGTATCCAAACTATAACCACTTACCAACAGAACAAGGGGATTTCGGCAGCCCCACAGCAAGAATTGGTCAAAGCATAGAAAAAGAAGAAGATGTTTAGTCCTTAATAGGTCCGGCCAACACAAGAAGAATAAAGGTTTTTGAGAGGGGGAAAGTATGGTATTCGGTCAAATAGGAAAAAAAAGAATAAGAATGGAAAAGGAAGTATTCAATTTCAAAGTAGAGGATGAGAAGAAGAAGACACTCAATCAGGATATTGACTTTCACTATAGTCCGGTAGTCGGTTTGAATCCAAGAAAGGATGGAGAGAAAAAAGTCACTTATGTATACGGCCAAAAGAGGAAACAAAAGGTTGAGAAAGGTCTTCAGGAGTATTTGGTTAATGCCAATAAACATAATAAATAAAGTTGCTAACCCCAAATATTGAAAACAAGATCTGCCCTTTTGTTACCTAACACAAATCGGCACCCCAAAGCCTATAGCCGAATTTGAACAAAAGAACACCACATATTCGATTACTACTCTAAACACCTCCTCACACCCCCCACACAACCGAACACTAAGTGCCAGAGTCCTCATTCGGTACTAACTCCTCACCATTCAAAATCCTTTGATTCTCTCCTAAAAACTCTCCTTAACTCCCTCCTACAATCCCTTCTATGACTGATTCAAACTCCCCTCCATACATCAGTGTTTCGGTCAAACACAACCTCTTCCCATGGCCATCAGTAAAAATAATCTTCATATGCATAAGCAGGGATTTGAACCTCAGACCCCTTGTACACTCCACACGCCACTTACCAATAGGTTAGCAGGCTTTTTATGACATGTTTTACTCACATTAATTTAAGAGTCTACTAGCTGGAAACAAAGGTTTCTTCAAGTAGGAGAAAAATTTTGCTTAAGCCAAAGCTTAAACCCATGACTTCCCAAACACACTTTCACGTCACAAGCACACAAAAATAATTTTAACAGGGTTTTTGGGATTTGGGGTGTTACACTAAGGATTTCCTGCACATATACCAAATAGGTAAGTTTACAAAAACTCAGTGTGTGAAATCCCAAAACATAAAATCATAGTAAACACAACTTGAGCCTAAGCCCTCCCAGTATCAATTATGCCTTAGCCTTATTCAGTAACAACAACAGTCTGGGCCTGAGCCCATTTCAGTGATAAAAATAGTCTGGGCCTTAGCCCATATCAGTACAGTATGCAATCAAAGAATCCTACCCAGTCCATCCGCTACAAACCAACTCCGTACCAGCCCTACACACCATGTGAGGATAAAATCGACCTACCCAGTCCTACACACCAAAACGTACCGCATTCGGTACTAAGCAGTATTTGCAACAAAGCTGCCAGTAATATGCTTATAGCCTTTCCGTACACTTCCTCGAAAATCAAATATCCCACCCCATGTAATGAAACATAATATACGTGTATGCAGAAATATCATGCTAAAAAACAGTCATACATAATATAGGGGTATTTCAGTTAATTTACCTCACAGGGGTATAATGGTCATTTCATTAGTATGAGGTCTAAGTATACTTACTAACCCAATAGCAGGTCCATAGTCGTCTTAGGTGACCCGTGCAACCGTAACAGTCAATCAGTGAGAATGGGCCTACAGCCCATATTACGGGCCCATGTGGACCCACACTCTTGTATGGCCCACATAGCCCAGAAATGGCCTTAACCATGTAGTTTACACAACCTGACCCACAATCTACCACACTTTGTGCGATTCTTCTGTATGGGGCCCACAGGCCTATTGGGCCTACACGACCAAGTTCCGCCCAAATTGACCCAATACCGTTTCGGCTTATAAAATCTCTCATGGCCATCTCATCGTCAACACGGCCTCATTTTACCACTCGACCTACCACATGGGCGGTCACATGCCCTTGTGGAGTCGACAAAGCACCCTTCAGTTTTCTAGCTTTTCAGCCTTTCGGCTTTTCAGCTTTTCAGCCTTTGCAGTTTCACATCCAAAGGCAGTGCTTCACGCACCTGATTGGGAAATGCAACAAGATCACTAGCACCCCAACCTAATTCAATAAAAGCTTTGGTTAGTCACCTATCACGCGAGTTGAAAGAAACTCTAACTAAACTTGTGCAAAGATCACTTATTTTCGCCTTGCTTGAGCAACGTAGTTTATGCCCGCCTATAACGCTGATGACAGTTGATACCAGACACCTTGGTGGTTATCTGCATGATAAGTGAATTCGTTAAACACACTACTTATACATAAAGGTTGAACATCGCGTACCAACCCAAAGATGAATGGAAAGGAGTATGTGGCTATGATCAAAGAACCCCAAACCAAAGTGCCTTAGTTCAATAAAATGCCATGAAGATTGTGACCTTAGAACGAAAGCCGAGAGGCGGGTTTTGATCATTCTGGAGTCCTGACGAGCTCCCTCACTCTACGAGTAATGCTAAAACCCAAAACAGAAGGCACCACGATCAACGTGAGAAGAGATGGTAGTCGACATTAGGGATAAGAAAAGGGAATAATCGAAAGAGCTGAGACAATAGAGACTTACCACAAAAGAGATGTCACTTGTAGGGGTAACATAGTCGGCCTATCACCTTGTTATAAAATTGAGTTCTAAAAGAACAAGGGAACTTCGGTAGACCTTCAACGAGGAACGACCAAGGAAAAGTGAAGAGAAGAAAAGAAGGAAGATGGTTAGACCTTGATAAGATTCGGCTAAAGCAAGAAGGACAAAAGAGTCGAGAGAAAGAGAGAAGAAGAGGGAATGAATCATCCTACCAGTAAGAATAACCACCGAAAAGGTTTGTGAGAGGGAGAGAAAATGCTATTCGGCCAAAGAGGAGAATACTAAATGAGAAAAATAAAGTGTAGAACAGAAATTGGTGGACTAGAGGCTTGAGAGAAGAATAGAATCGAACCTACCATAAATCGAAAGGGTACTCGAGACCAAAAAGCTAGACGATGCACGGCTTTAGAAATAAAAATGAAAAGGACCAAAATTGCCAAAACCCAAAATGTGCAATAAGGGAAACTCCCCAACTCAAAACTGAATTCCTTAAGACCAAAGTCCCTATTCAGCTACAACTCCTCTTCGTTCCTAATCCCACAAAATTCTCCTGAAATCACTCTTCTATTCCCTCATTTGACCAATTCAAACTCTCTTAACTACTCCCCAAATTTGGCTACACACTTCTTACTTCCCCCAATACTCTCAACCGCCCAAGAGCCATGGTCTCCCATTAACAACCAACCTCTTACATGACCAGCAGCAAAAAGAATACCCTTTGCATGCCACATGAGTCAAACTCTAGTCTCCTAGCAGAAGTAACACACCACTTGCCACTAGACTAGCAGGCGCCTTATGCTATGCAAAGCTCACATAATTTTAAAAGTCTACTGGCTAAGGACAAAGGTTTATTCAATTAGAACCAAAATTTTGCTCAAGCCAAGGCTTGAACCTATGTCTTCCCAGACACTCCCAAAGCACACAACCATAAAGCCATACATACTTTCATGCCACAAACATAAAAAATTAGTTTTAACAGGGATTTCAGGATTTAAGAAAGATGGGGCGTTATAATTCGGATTGAATCTAATGATCTTAATGGTTTACCAGTAGTGATATCTTTGATGTTAGCTCAGAAATATGCGAGGAAAGGTTGTGAAGCTTATTTTGCTTATGTACTTGATAGTAAAGTAGCTGAAAGAAAGATTGAATTAGTACCAGTTGTATACGAGTATTCAGATGTGTTTCTTGAAGAATTGTTAGGTTTGCCACCTATTTGAGAAGTAGAGTTTGGTATTGAGTTAATGCCAAGGAGAACTCTGATATCGATAGCTCTGTACAGAATGGCACCTACTGAATTAAAAAAATTGAAGGCTCAGTTGCAAGAATTGATAGATAGAGGTTTTGCACAACCGAGTTTCTCTCCCTGGGGTGCATCAGTTTTGTTTGTGAAATAGAAAGACGAAACTATGAGAATGTGTATTGATTATAGACAGCTCAATAAGGTAATTATAAAGAATAAATACCGATTACCATGGGTTGACGACCTGTTCGATCAGCTGAAAGGAGCTACTGTGTTTTCGAAGATAGATTTGAGATCAGGCTACTATCTGTTACGAGTTAAAGACTCTGATGTGCCAAAGACTACTTTCCAAATGAGGTACGGACACTATGAGTTTCTGGTTATGCCTTTCGGACTTACTAATGCACCTGCTGTTTTCATGGATTTGATGAATCGGATCTTCAGACATTATTTGGATCAATTTTTTGTTTTGTTCATAGATGACATTTTGATCTACTCCCGTGATGAAACTGAGCATGCCGAACATCTAAGACTTGTGTTACAGACTTTGCATGATAAACAGTTATATGTGAAGTTCAGTAAATATGAGTTCTGCTTAGATGAAGTAAGTTTTTTGGGCCATGTTTTATCAGCATCGGGTTTTCGGGTTGATCCAAGTAAAATTTCGGCTATACTTGATTGAAAACCTCCGAAAAATGTTTCTAAAGTCTGAAGTTTTCTAGGACTTACTGGTTATTGTAGACGGTTTGTGAAAGGTTTCTCTATGATTGCCACCCCGATGACAAAGCTATTATAGAAAGATGTTAAGTTTGAGTGGTCAGAAAAGTACCAGAAAAGTTTCGATCAGTTGAAAGGCCTTTTGACCGAAGCTCTAGTGCTAGTTCAGCCAGAATTGGGTAAAGAATTTGTTATCTATAGTGATGTATTTTTAAATGGTTTGTGCTATGTTTTGATACAGGAAGGAAAAGTCATAGCTTATGCCTCGAGATAGTTAAAGCTGCATTAAAAGAACTATCCAACACACGACTTAGAATTGGTAGCTATTGTGTTTACCTTGAAGATATGGCGTCACTATCTGTTTGGTGAGAAATTTCATGTTTATTCTAATCACAAAAGCTTGAAATATTTGATGACTCAAAAAGTTTTGAATTTGAGACAATGACGGTGGTTAGAATTGCTAAAAGACTATGAGCTTGTGATTAATTATCATCCGGGAAAGGCTAATGTTGTTGCTGATACTCTAAGCCGAAAATGGCTATTTACTTTGCGTACAATGAATGCGCATATGGCTATGTCTGATGACTGTTCGATAATAGCTGAATTAAAAGCAAGACTGTTATTCGTTCAACAAATTTGTGATGCTGAGAAAGTTGATAATGACTTGTTAGAAAAATAAGTCCAATGTGACTCGAAAGTTGATTCAGAGTTCAGAGTTGATGCTAAGGGTTGTTTGAGGTTTAGAAACCGAATATGTGTCCCAAGGAATTCAGAGTGATTCACATGATTTTAAATGAAGCTCACAACAGTCAATTATCTGTTCACCCGGGTAGCACGAAAATGTGTAATGATCTAAAACAGCTATACTGGTGGCGTGGTATGAAACAAGACATTTCTGACTTTATTTCGAAATGTTTACTCCGTCAGCAAGTAAAAGCCGAGCATCAAGTACCTTCTGGGTTGCTTCAGCTAATCATTATACCTGAGTGGAAATGGGACAGAGTCATGATGGAATTTGTATCTAGTTTACCGTTGACACCGAGCAAGAAAGATACAATCTGGGTTATTATGGATAGATTAACTAAATCGGCTCATTTTTTTCTAGTTCGTACAGATTATTTGCTCGATAAGCTAGCTGAATTGTATGTTTCTCATATTGTGAGATTACACAGTGTGCCTATTTATATTGTTTCGGATAGAGATCCAAGGTTTACATCACGGTTTTCAACTACAAGATGCACTAGGTATGAAATTACATTTCAGTATTGCTTTCCATCCGCAAAAAGATGGTCAGTTTGAATGAATCATTCAGATACTTGAGGATATGTTGAGATGTTGTATTCTCGAGTTCGAAGGTATGTGGGAACGATACTTACCTCTGATTGAATTTGCGTACAATAATAGCTTTCAATCGAGTATCAAAATGGCACCTTACGAGGCTTTGTACGATCGTAAATGTCACACACCATTGTGTTGGACTGAGCTTAGTGAAAATAAGATACACGGGGTTGATTTAATTAGAGAGATTGAACAGAAAGTCAAGGTAATTCGTGAAAGTTTGAAAACAACGTCACATTGTCAGAAATCATATGCAGACGTGAAACGAAAAGATATAGAGTTTCAGATTGGAGACAAAGTATTTTTGAAAGTCTCACAGCGGAAGAAAATACTCAGATTCGATCGTAAAGGCAAATTAAGTCTGAGATTTATTGGGCTGTATGAGATTATGGAGCGTATCGGGTAGGTTGCTTATAGACTGCTGTTGCCACCTGAGTTAGAAAAGATTCACAATGTATTACATGTTTCGATGCTTCATAGATATCGATCTGATCCCTCACATGTGATTAGTCCATCAGAGATTGAGATTAAGCCCGGTATGACATATGAGGAAGAACCGATTCGCATTCTGGCTCGTGAGGTTAAAGAATTGTGAAATAAGAAAATTTCGTTAGTTAAAGTATTATGACATAAGCACGGAGTTGAGGAAGCAACGTGGGAGTCGGAGGATGCAATGAAAGAATGTTATCCGAACCTATTCACCGATAATATTTTCGAGGACGAAAATCCCTATGGGGGGAGAGTTGTAACCGCCCGATTTAGACCCTATTTGGAACAGTGGTTTTGAGACCACAAATTTGAGTCAAAAAAATATTTAAAAATTATTTTTTGTGTTTATCATGTGTGAATTTGTGCATGTGAAATTTTCGTGATTTAATTTTGTCATTTTAGTGCCCTATTTAAAAAAAGGACTTAATCGCGTAAAATGAAAATTTGGTGGTTAAATGTGAAAGTGCTTAATTGAACTTGTTTCATTAATCTGAAGCACCTATAAAGCAATTAGACCATTGGAGTTAGTGATGGACTATGGTAACCTTAATATATATGTTTAAGTTATTAAATAACAAAGGCTAAAATGGTAAAACATGAAATAACATATATTAAATAAAACATAAATTATAAGATAAGTGTTCATACTTGTTCTTGCCAGATACAAAAGAAAAGAAAAATAAAATAAAAGGGTTTAAGGGTTTGGCACAATTGAAGCTTGATTCAAGGTGAGTTTTAGCTCGGTTTTTGATAATTTTTATGTTTTTGAGATCGTTGCTATGTTATCTGCAAAGCCCATGCTTGAATTTTTTATTTTGATGAATATTTTTAGGTATGCCATTGATGAATATTTGATTTTTGTTATTTTAGTTGATGATATATGAAAGATATGTTTTGGATTGATATGTTTTGTATTGGAATTTTTGATGATTTTGAGTAATTAGGACTAAATTGCAAAAAAAATAAATCGAGGGACTAAAATGTGAAATAAATGAAATGCATGGACTTGTATGAACACAAGGAATGTTCGGCCTAGGTATAGTATATTCAAATTTTGCATGTTTTGTGTTTTGTACAATTTGGACTAAATTGTAAAAAGTGGAAAATGTTAGGGGTTAAATGGTAATTTTCCCATTTATGTGTTTTTGGACTAATTTGAGTAAAAATATGTTTGAATGAGTTTAATTTGAATATGTTTATATCAAGAACAAAAGAAATTAGACTTGGATCGGGGGAAAACTAAAGTTGTCGACTAGTCGTCCTATTCCATTTTTCATCGTCCGAGGTAAGTTTATAAGCATATAGATGTTGTTAATTTTAAATAAATACGAGTTTTATATGCTGAAATGAATTGTGTAAAAATGTATACATGAAAGCCGAATATGAATATACATGGAAGTTATATGTACAAGTTCGATTCGATCGAGTTACGACGTCTGAAAACCCGTTTGAACCATAAAATTCTGATATGTGTTTTCGTGTAAGACAACGTCTGGGACGACATTGATATATGTGTTTTTGTGTAAGACCACGTCTAGGACGTTGGAATCGATATGTGTTTTTGTGTAAGACCACGTCTAAGACGTTGGCATCGATATATGTGTTTTCGAGTAAGACCACGTTTGGGACATTGGCATCGATATATGTGGTTACGTGTAAGACGATGTCTGGGGCATCAGCATAGTATTCGATTCGTGTAAGACCCTGTCTGAGACAGTGGCATCGATATAAGGTAGCATGTAAGACCATGTCTGGGATGCTGGCATTGTATGATGTATGTGATTATCTGAGTATCTTATTCAATTCTGAATGGTTCAACAGGCAATGGTAAGTTGTGAACGAAGGTTTAAAACGAATTAAAATGATCAGGTATGAGTTAGTTGGTTACTTGCTTGAAAAGAAGGTAAGTTGGCCATTTGATATGTTATGCTAAATTTTACAAGTTACTAAGTAAACATATGAGCATGTTATAGTATATTCAGCCAAATGATAAGTGTATGTATATGATGTTATATTCTGATTCATAAGTTTATATATATGAGTGTAAGTATACTTAATTATTTAATGACATTTTGGTTCGAAAGTTGAATGATATTTTGTTATAATTTATATATAAGCATTTGGCCAAGGTAACATTGGTGTATAAAAGTATATGATATATATATGAAATTATATGTTTGAAACTAAATGTGATAATGATATTATAATTTGGATTAGTTTAAAAGATTCGATTATACCATTGAGTTGTTTATTTGCTTATGACTTACTAAGTTATGATAGCTTATTGTGTATGTATGTTTTTTTTTTGTTTTATAGATTTTGGAATCAAGTTACAAGCTTGGGGATCGTCAGTACAGGTCATCACACTATCTACTATTTCGGTATTTTTATAAGTTGAACTCGAACTTATGGCATGTATAAGCTAGGTTATATTTTGAAATGTTGAATTTTGGGTTTGTGTATGTATATAAGGCCATGCGAAAATGGCTTATTTACTCATGATAAGTTTGGTTTTAAATTTGAATATGTCATGGATATGTATGGTTGTGGTTTTGATGTTTCGACTATTATATGTGTTTATATGTGAACCATAGTTAATATAATTGTTATTGTTGACAAGGTTATGCTAGAGTATATGTATTTAGTATAAATAGTATGATGTGTAATTGTGGTTGGATATTTGTTGAGTTATATGCTTTATTTATATAAATGGAATATATATTAGATAAATGACTATGATTTGAGGTAATGGCATTCGGTTATGTGATGGAATAGATATGGATAATATTTATGAGCTAATTATGATTCAGCACGTATGAATATACATATAATGAATTGGTTGAAATATTAGTTGAATTATATGCTTGTTGTGCCGAATTGATTGGAATAAAATGATTGAGAACTTGGTTGTGGTTTATGTTCATTGATGAGTATGGGACATATGAATTTGGTTATATGTGTTTAGTTGTAATGACAAAACAATCATTTAAGTCATAAATGGTTAGTTTCATAAGTGAACTATTACATGTTATTAGCATAAATAAGTGTTCGGCATTATTATGTGACTTATGTGGTTGTTTTGGATATAAATATTTGGTACTAATTTAATTAATCACTCTATATATATACATATATATTTGTATGGTGTATTGACATGTGGTTTTAAGTATGAATTTAATTGATATTTGCATTATAAAATTTTTTAAAGTGAAATGGTAATTTTATAAAGGAAATTTTATGTCTTAAAGAATTAAATGTTATGTATATATGCATATATGCGCACATATCATAAATATTAACGAATGGAGGTTGGTTAATACTATATTTAGATGATGTTTGAATTGAGTAATGAATTCATTTGTTAATATAAAAGTCAATGTATACTCATGCATTATAATTGGTTGGATATTCATTTAGGTTTATAGCTCATCTTTGTTAAAATCGGTATATGCTTTTATGTATAAAATGATATATTTCATATTTTTGCATATGAATTATCTGACTATATATATGTATGATATGAAATGATTTGAAATAAAGGAGTTGTGTTAGTTTATGAATTAAATTTTGATTGGTTTAAGAGACTAGTTCATGTGTACATATATAATTGTTCGGATATTATGCTTTGTTTGGTAATACCTCGTAACCCCATTTCAGCGACGGATACAGGTTAGGGGT
Source organism: Gossypium longicalyx (assembly GCA_025698465.1). Taxonomy (NCBI): domain Eukaryota; kingdom Viridiplantae; phylum Streptophyta; class Magnoliopsida; order Malvales; family Malvaceae; genus Gossypium; species Gossypium longicalyx. The sequence continues at coordinate 42,291,960 of CM046996.1, read as the reverse complement.
GTTACAATGAATGTGTCGATCTTGAATCTATCAATGCAATTATAGTAGTGTAATAGAGAGTGAAAGTACCGGTAATAACATCTGGAGATGAAGCTTCTTCGTAAGTGCGAATAGCATAAGCTCTGCTAGGTGCTCGGGCTTCAGATCTCACAGCCGTGTCTTTAGTCATTCTCTGACTACCACTCACATTATCTGTATTTCTGGGTGGTCTACCTCAAGCTGTCGTGTTACTCGTCCTCGTATTCTGTACTATCTCTTACTCAACCAACTCGGTACAATCATGAATGAAATGATCTAATGATCCACATTTGAAACAAGCTCAATCATTCAATCAACAATTGTCGGGATGTCGTTTACCACAATGCTTGGACTCAGGTTGATTAGGCCTAATGTTACCAACACTAGCTACTGAGGTAGCTTTCGAACTCACTGGTGATCTGTCTCGATCATGTTTAGAATAACCCACAGTAGCCTTTGAACAGCTAAAATCATCTCGAAATTTCTTTGATGCTGAATGAAATGACTTATTTGATGATTTTTTTTCGTACCTCTCTAGCTTTCGAGTCAGCTTTTCTTTCTCTTTCCTGAGTTTTTCAGCTTTACATGCTCGTTCAACAAGCACAACAAACTTTTTGATTTCTAGAATCCCGACTAACAACTTGATATCTTCATTCAATTCATCTTTGAATCTCTTGCACATAATTGCTTCAGTCGAGACACATTCTCATGCATATTGACTTAAACTCACAAATTCTCATTCGTATTCTGTAACAGACATACGACCCTATTTCAACTCAAGAAATTCTTTGCGTTTCTGATCTATGAATCTCTAACTGATGTACTTCTTTCTAAACTTTGCCTGAAAGAACTCTCAAGTGCCTCGTTCTTTCAAAACCACAGATATTAACATTTTCCACCAATGATACACCGTATCTCTCAAAAGTGAAACAACACATTTAAAACATTCATCAAGAGTACATGACATTTCATCAAACACTCGTATTGTATTCTCGAGCCAAAACTCAGCTCTCTCTGCATCATCATAAGTAGTAGCATAGAACTCTTCATCCCCATATTTTCTAATTTTATCAACCGAAGGCTTACTCAATTAAATCGGATTCACAACTTGTGGCATGACAGGAACTTGATGAGGATTAGGTGGGGGTGTAGATTGTGGAACAGCTAGATTAGTTCTAATATACTGAGTGGACCACTCATTCATCATTTGATAGAAGGCTTGCTTAGCCTCTCCTTCGTGGCTACTTGAAACAAGTCTAGAATCAAATTACACTACCCTTTGAGCGGGAGCAGGTGCATTACTTTCAACACCGTCAGCTACGGCTCTTTTGGGATCCATTCGCTATATAAAAACACATTTTAACTGTCAAGAATCATCACACTATCGCATTTTAAATATATGATATGTATAGCTAGACTCTCACACGCTATGTTAGTCCTAGAATCGACTAAACCGTAGCTCTGATACTAATAAAATGTAACACCCCTAACCAGTATCCATCGCCGGAGTAGGGTGAAGAGGTATTGCCGGATGTATCGAAACATTTTATGATAAATTGACAATCATCATCCACACATCACAACATCATATTCAAACATCATCACAAAGTCCTTTTCTTAGGTCTTCGAGACCTCAAAACATGCTTAGAAGGGGTTCGAGACTAAACCAATAACATTCATAAACTTTGGGAAACATAGAAAATTTTCAAAGATATAAGGGTCACATGCCCGTGTGAACAGGCCGTGTACCTCACACGTTTACCAGACACGCTTGTGTCACAGGTCGTGTGAAAACAGGGCATACATACTAACCTGCACCACATGGTCGAGGACACGCCCATGTGTCATGGCTTTGGAAAAATTAGTGAGGTTACTGAATTGGCCACATGGCCGACCACACACCCATGTGCTAGCCTGTATGCCACTCACACGGCCAGCACACATGCCCGTGTGTCTAGGCTGTGTCAAACCTATAGGGTGCACTGCCTTAATTCAAAAGGGTACCCCAGGGGACCGTGTGTCACACACGGCTTTGTAACATAACCGTGTGTCACACACAGCGATGTAACATAACCGTGTGTCACACACGGTTGAGACACACCCGTGTCTTTGCTATGTGGACAAAAATAGGCCATTTGCAAAGCCAATTTGCCCCTTAAGGGTCGTCCCTACAAGTCCCAAATCAAACATCAATCATACAACATTTTTAACCAAAATGAACTCCAACACATGCACATTTCATTCCATAATTTGACCAATCAATGTTACACTAATTTTTCATACCAAAACATATCAAATTCACATACTAAATCCATTCATTCATATATGATTAACATTACTAATTCCACATCAATTCTTTTGCCAAAAGCATAACAAATCCCTAACTTAATCTCATATCAAACTTACCAAAATGACCATTTTCATTAAGCCATATATGAACCTATTATAAACACCATAATTCATCACACAATTTATGCTAAAAATAATCCATAATCTAAACCACAATCAAGCTATATCAGACAATAAGATTTTTACATCTCAAACATATTATAACATTCCTAGCCTATACATGCCATACACCAATATTTACAACTTCAAATGTACCAAAATATTGATTGATAGTGTGATAACGATCCTTGACGATCCCTGTAATAGCTCGGTTTAGACCATAGTCAGAATAGTGGTTTTGAGACCACAAATTTGAGTCAAAAAATATTTTAATATTATTTTCTGTGCTTATAATATGTGAATTGACATGTGTGAAAGTTTCGTACAAAAATTTAATTGTTTGTGTGCTTAATTTGATAAAAGGATTTAATCGCATAAAATGTAAAAGTTGATTGCCATATGTTAAGTGTGCCTATTTGTTATGTCTCTTTAAATGAGAGGTCCTTATGCTGTTAATATGCCATTTATATGGTAAGTGGATAATAATGGCCTTAAAGTTTTGAATGTTTATTAATGAAGGGCAAAATGGTAAATGATGTATTAATATTAATATGTGTTTTAATAAAATAAAATAAGTTTATGGATGATTTATTCATCCTTATTAGCCGAAATTATCAAAAGAAAAAGAAGAAAATTCAAGCTTAGGGTTCGGCTAGGAGAATTGGTGATTAAGGTATGTTTTGAGCTCGATTTTTGATGATTTTTATGTTTTTGAGATCGTTGCTAAGTAATCTATCAAGCCCATGCCCTAATTTTTGAATTGGTTGATGATTTTGAAAGATGTCGTTGATGAATTCATGTGTTTTATGATGTTTAATGATGAATTATGAAAGCTTAGTGTTTAATATACATGTTTTGTAAAGTGACTTTTAGTAAAAATGCATATTAGGGATTTAATTTAGAAAAGTGTAAAATGAGGGGTTGAATTGTAAAATAAATGAAATATTGGGCTTCTAAAAGTCCTTATGATATTTGGCTATGCATATGTGTATTTTGTGTTTTTGTGAAATAGGGACTAAAATGTGAAAATGTGAAAATGTGAAAATTTCAGGGCTAATTTGTAAAATGCCCTAAATATGTATATATGGATTGAATTGAATGATTTGTTGAATAAAAGGGTTAATTTTGAATACATATAGATCAAGAAAAGAGGAATTTGGATTTAGATAGAGGGAAATCGAATATTATCAAGTAAACGATTCGAATCGTCAAATTCGAGTACGAAGTAAGTTCGTACATGATAAATGATGTTATATTTATGTTTTTATGCTTTGATAATGCATAAATTGTATAAATATTGATTACAGCATGAGCATGATGATAATCGAATATGTTCGACACTAAGTGTGCGGTTCGAAATAGCTTTGGCTACAAATGGCACTAAATGTGCGAGTTGAAATAGCTTTGGCTATATGAGGCGCTAAGTGTGCAATACTGAGATAGCTCCGGTTTATTGAAATGGCACTAAGTGTGTGAATTCTTAAAGCGTGGAAAGACTTCTGAATGAATTAATGTAATCGAACGAGAGATGTAAATAAAATGAATAATTACAGGAAAGTTCAGGTAAGTTCGATACCTATGTGGTAGATGACACTATGTGTATAAAGCTTGATGAATTCACATGAACATATTAAATGAGATAGAACAGAATTGATGGATGAATTGTGAATTACTAAGTGTTTATTAGTTGATGTTTCGTATATTATAAACTGTAGATTATTCATGGTACGAACTTACTAAGCTTTAAAACTTACTATGTGAAATGTTCTCTGTTTTACAGTGTTACAAAGCTAGCTCGGATCTGGAGATTGTCAGCGACATCAATCACACTATCGGACATCTATTTTGGTACCATTTTAAGAGTTGCATATATGGTATATGGAATGTATAGGCTAGTGTCATTTTGGTATGTTTTGTGTCGTGATTAGCCATGAGACTTGGCTTGTAAATATTGGTATGTATTGCTTCTTAAGTTGGCCTAAATGGTGTGTTTGATAAGTAAGATATGTGATGTTTATAATGTTTATGTGATGGTTTATTTTGGGATATTGATTTAATGGGTTTATGCATTTGGAACTTCGGTAAATTGTGATGATGTTGGCATATTGAATTGGTTGAGGTTATATAGTTTGATATATGATTGAATTGGCATGTTTTGGTTGCCTTTAAATGTATGCAAATGATGCAAAAATGTTGTGGTTTTGGTGTGCTTAAGATAGGTGGGAAATGTGGTTTAAACCAAGCCTAATTTTGCCTCACACGGATGAGGACACGGGCATGTGTCTCGACCGTGTGTCTATTATAACTTAGTTATGCAAGTCAGTCTTGAGCACGGCCTAGACACACGGACATGTCTAGTGGCCATGTGAGGCACACAACCTTGGCACATGGGCATGTGTGGCCATTTCGAAAGGTACATGGGCTAGACACACGGATGTGTGGTTGGCAATGTGACCACGGCCAAGGCACACGGGCGTGTCTTGTGGCCATGTGGTTAAGTCAGTATGTATGCCCTGTTTTGCCACGGTTTAGACAAACGGGCGTGTCTAATGCTGTGTGAGGCACATGGCCTGTTCACACGGGCATGTGACCATTTAAACTTAGACAAATGTTTAAGATTTGGAAAAAATTGTATGTGCTCGGTTTAGTCCCAACCCTTTTCTAATGTATGATTAAGGTCTTGATGACCTAAAATAGGGACTTAAATTTGATGTTTGATTATGACATGATGATGTTAGACTTATTGAGTGTGAAATGTATTCGAAATATTCTAATTTTCAGGTAATACCTCTTAACCTTAGTCCGGTGATGGATACGGGATAGGGGTGTTACATTTGATTGGTAATAGAGCTACAGTTTAGTCGATTTTAGGACTAATGTAGCATATGTGAGTCTAGTTATACATGTCATATACATGAATTGCGATAGTGTGATGATTTCTGATAGTTAAAATGTATTTTTCATATAGCAAATGGATCCCAAACGAGGGATAGCTGATGATGTTGAGAGCAATGCGCCCACTCCCGCTCAAGGGGCAGCGCCGACCGAATCTAAACTAATATCTAGTATTTAGGGAGGAAAGGCTAAGCAAGCCTTCTTCCAAATTATGATTGAGTGGTTCACGGAATTCGTAAAAACGAATCCGGCTACTCAACAACCTCCACCCCTACCTATTCCTCAACAAGTCCCAGTTGTGCCACCAGTAGTAGATCCAATTTGATTGAGTAAGCCACCCATTGATAAGATTTGTAAACACGGGACTGAAGAGTTTCAGGCCACAGTTGATGATGATGTCGAAAGGGCTGATTTCTGGCTTAAGAACACTATCCGAGTATTCGATGAGTTGTCTTGTACTCCAGATGAATGTATTAAATGCGTAGTATCTTTGTTTAGAGATAATGCATATCACGGGTGGAAAACATTGACATCGGTGGTTCCTAAACGAGTTACCTAGGAATTCTTTCAGACCAAGTTCCAGAAGAAGTACATAAGCCAAAGATTCCTTGATTAGAAAATTAAAGAGTTTCTGGAATTGAAACAAGGTCGGATGACCGTTACTAAGTATGAAAGAGAATTTGTACATTTAAGCAAATATGCCCGGGAATATGTGTCTATAGAAGAGACCATGTGTAAAAGATTTGTTGATGGATTAAATGAAGATATAAAGTTGTTAGTCAGGATACTTGAGCTGAAAGAATTCATAGTACTAGTTGAGAGGGCTTGTAAAGCCGAGGACCTTAACAAAGAAAAGAGAAAAGTTGATGCAAAGCCGAGAGATTCAATGAAGAGATTGATGAATAAATTTTATCATTCCTCTTCAAAGAAATCAAGAGATTACTTTAATCGATCGACAGTTTCAATGGTATATCAGAATAGAGATCTCGGGAAACAATACGCTAATCCTAAAGCTCAAGCCACATCGGTATCGAGCGTTGGTAACATAAAAGATGTTAAGTCTGAGTGTCAACAATGTAGAAGACGACATTTTGGAGATTGCTAGGGAAAAAGTAATAACTGAGCTTGTTACAGTTGTTGTAACACCCCTAACCCATATCCATCGCCGGACTAGGGTTAAGAGGTATTACTGAACATATTAGAACATTACAAAATTATAATCATACATCATCATATCATAGCAATTCATACACAAATAGTCCATTTAGAAGGTTTACGAAACCTTAAACATGCTTTGGAGAAGGTTCGAGACCAAACTGAACACATACAAAATTTTTCAAAACTTAAATAAATTTTCTAAGTTACAGATATCACATGCCCGTGTGAACAGGCCGTGTGCCTCACACGGCATTAGACATGCCTGTGTGTCTAGACCGTGTCAAATTAGGGCATACATATTGACTTAATCACACGGCCACAAGATATGCCCGTGTGCTTTGGCCATGCTCAAGACTGACTTAAAATTGTAGGGTACCCCAGAGGACACACGACCGTGCAACATGACCGTGTGTCGCACACGGCTAAGACACACGCTCGTGTTTCTGCCCGTGTGGACAAAAATAGGCCATTTGAAAAGCCAAATTTCCATCCAATTTGGGTCAAATCTACAAGCATCTAGCAATATAATTTCAGCCAATTTCAATACCAAAACTTACATCACTCTTGCCATATTATTATCAACAAAATTCAAGCTTATAATGTAACATCTCGATTTTGGGCCTAGACGAAACAGTGGTTTTGAGACCATAAATCTGGAGTCGGAGAATTATTTTATTATTATTTTATGTGTTGTGGCATGATTATATGAGTGCATGAAAATTTTGGTGAAATAATTTTAGCAATTGCATGCTTAATTGCGAAAAAGGACTAAATCGCATAAAGGGTAAAAGTTTTGTTTTAGTACTCAAATGTGTTAAATACTTAGAGAATTAAAATTTGAGGTTTTTAAAGTGCAAATAGGCCATTAAATAAGTGATGGTCAGCCATGAGACAAGGATATTAAAAAGTCAAAATTGTTAGGTGAGTTTGTTGACTTGTTTGACTAAGAATAAAATAAAATAAAGAGAAAAGATATCATATTTTTCCCCATCTTTTCTCCACTGAAAAACACAAGAGAAAATAGGGTTTTGAAGCTCAAATTTTCAGCAACTTAAACCCTTTGCAAGCAAGTGATTTTCTTAGTCATTCTTGATAATTTTTTGTATTTTTGGGATCATTGTAACATGAGCTATCTAATGGGGGATTATTTTGCAAAATGGTTGAAAGTATAGGGTTTTTCCATGTGAATATTTATGTATTTTTCTTAATTTTTATGGAAGAAAATGAATCTTAGTTGTGAAATAAACAACTTTTGTGAAAGGTGTTAGTGTGAAAACACCTGCAAGTACCATTTTATAAAGTTTGTAAAATAGAGAGTAAATGTGTGTAATAATTGAAATCTTGAGTTGCTATAGTTATGAAAATGGTTCGTCTGGGCTTAAAGAGTAAGTAAATTGAATAAAAATCATTTTACGAGCCTAGGAGCAAAAGCATAATTTTGGCAAAGTTTAGGGGCAAAATTGTAAATTTACCAAAATATGATTTTTGGGTTAATTTGAATAATGTGAGTCCTAAATGGGCTATATTTGAAATGATAAATCAAGGAAATCGAGATTCGGGCTTAAATCGAGAAAATACAAGGTTATGACTAATGGTAAAATTGTCGTTTTCATATTCGAGGTAAGTCCATGTGATTTAATAAATGTGTTATTAATGTTATTATTGTTATACTTAAAAATCTCATTGTTGTTATTGTATTGAATTATGTGTTAGTGCTAGGGTGTATGAGAAAATATTATACCCTATGAAATAATCGAAAGCTTAATATGTCAATTTCACTTTGTGTATTTATGAAATGTAACACCCCAAACCCGGCTCAGACGTTATGGCCGAATCTGGCACGTCACATTGAAGTGCTTTAGCGAAAACCTTGTTTTCATTAAAAACCCTTCCTTGAGATATGAAACCTTAGTTAACTTATGAAAACACTCTTTTCAGTTGCGAAAGCTTTGTTTAAAACATTTGATTTAAGAAAGTTTATCAATTAAAAGTTTGGTTGCAGAAACGTAGTATATAAAAACTATGGTTTAGAAAATCCCTGTTCAACTTCTCGCAATTACAATGCATAAGAATAATAATCCAAATAATAACAAAAAGGGAAAGGCCTTATTACAATCTAGACTAAAAATTACTTAATAAACTAGGAACTTATATGCTTTTAAAATAAATCCAAGTTGTCTTGCTAGCTGGCTACCCAAGGTCCCTCCAGACATCGAACCTCCTATTAAGCATTACCTGAGAAAAATAAAAGAGGGGGTGAGTTTTCAGAAACTCAGTGTGTAAACCTTTGTCGAGCAGCAAGCATTAATCAATCATCATAAAATCACACATGCAATGCAGTGCAATGCAACCCACCCCAATAATCAATCCGCTACACTTCAGCTCCATCCCCCGGTACACTTCATGTGGGGATATAAATATCGACCCACCCAACCGTTACACTTCAATGGTAGCTTGATTGTGGAACTACCTTCATTGCAGCAAGCTGCTAATCATAAAAAGCCTTCGGTGGATCTACGGTCGTCAAGCAACCATGCGATCCTCATATACTTCCTCCATTCCAAAATTCCCAACCCAAATGCATCCTAAGAAGAATATCATGTTTATGCAGTATGTAGGCAGTAGTTATACTCGAAACATACATAAATCTTATCTTCATCACATAGGGGTATTTTGGTCATTTTTACCCCTAGGGGCATTTCGATAAATTTCCTTTATTATGGGTTTTTACTTACCTTGGCCCGTTAACAAATCCCGTGAGCTAAGATAAACGAGCACTATGCACCAGATAGGATACCAGTGAAGAGAAGGTGGGTCATTAAGACCGCTTAAGTACCAAGCTTTCCCTAAATCAAATCCTAGACATGCATATACACGTTGCCACACCTTAACCCTATGACTTGTCCACGGTCGCGATTAATTATTTAGTTAATTAAGTTTTATGCAATCATCATATACTAGGCCCAAAACCCCTACATACATACATATGGCCCACTAGGCCCAATCTCATTCATATGGCCCGTCAGGTCCAATTCATATTCATATGGCCCATCAGGCCCAATCCGCATTCATATGGCCTATCAAGGCCAATTCACATTCATATTCATGCTCCCATACAATTTTTCATCACATATCATCAATTATCAATATTACCCATTATGGTCTCAACAGCCCATTGGCCCATTAAGCCTATTCTGGCCCGGTTGGCCAGCTCATAGCCCAAGCCCATGGAATCGCCCATGGGGACTCAGACAACCTATCGGTTTCCCTTTTACGAGTGTTCGCGCACTCGCAAGCCTACCGTAGCCAAACTTTCAACTTTTTAGAATTTCGGCTTTTGCCGATCTACTTGTGTGTGCAGTGCATGTACACACCTAGTAATAGAGCGTGCTACGATTCCCTTAGTCGCAAACCTACAAACGATATCACCCTTCAATTAATTGTATGCTTAATATATATTTTACCCAAAATCGAAACCTCACCTTAACCTTACCTTGAACACCAATCCCTAATAGCTTTTCCTTGTTCACGTACTCCCTATATCTGCATTAATCTTACTCATTAAAACCAAATACTAGGGGACTCGCATCCAACATAATTCAACCCCTTATCTCACTTAAGACCATTCGGCCAACCTTAGCCAACAGGAGAGGAATACTTACCAAAACCGCAAAACACCTTAGGAGCAATTTTGGCAGAGAGCTAAGATCCGAGATCCGATACTAATTCCCTACCACAGTTGATTAGAAAGAGTGAGGAAAGAATAGCATGATATATTTTTAGCAAAGTCGATTGGGAGAACAACACTTACACTAGATTTGACCAAAGTAGAAGGAGTAGTAATTGCACCAAGAGTATTCGGCCAAAGAGTTTTTGGCTTTCAAGCTTAGTATGGTGAATAAGGTTTATTTGGCACAGATTAAAGAAGAAGAGTAGAAGAAGAATAAAAAATCAGCACAAGAAAGAAAAGAAAGAAGCAAAGGTTTTTGGCGTTTTGGATCTTGAAGAGAAAAGGGTTTTCGAGAACAAAATGAGAGAGATTTCGGCATTAGCCTAGCAACCTTGCATTCGGCACATATTTATAGCCCCTATAGCCGAACTGTCTAACCTTGAATTCCCAATTCAGCTCCATAATTTCACCCTTCTCATCTCCTCGTTTTTCTCCCTGATAACCCATTGATCCTTTCCTCAAATTTCTCTTTTGAACACTCCAATCTTCACGCCACTTCCAATCTTCTAGAAGGCCAAAATTAAACTTGTAAAAATAATAAGCTAGGATTCGAACCTTGGATCTCCTTGCTAGCCACTAACGCCACCTCCCTACACTCTAACTAGCGTCACTTAGCCACTCTTCTACAAGGCTTTTTGATGCCAATTTCCCTTATCTTTATTTAAGAGCTGAACTTCTTTCCAATAAGGTCATTTTAATTATTAACGCATAATTTTATTTTCCCCTAAGTTTGAACTTAAACCTTAGCCAAGACCTACTATTACCAACTTAAACGAAAATACCTAGCACATTTTTTTATCAGAATCGAAAAAAAAAAGAAAATTCGGGATTTCGGGATTTTTAGGGCGTTACAACTCTACCCTCTAAAAGAAATTTTGTCCTCGAAATTTTTACTTGATTCAAATAGTTGAGGATATTGACATCGCATCGCTTCCTCAGGTTCCCAAGTAGCCTCCTCGGCCTTGTGATTCCACCAAAGCACTTTGACTAATGGAATGGAATTCCTTCTCAGTTCTTTGACATCTCGACCAATTATTTGTATGGGCTCTTCCTCGAAAGTTAGGTCTGGTCTGACCTCGATTTCTTCAACCGTCACGACATGCGAAGGATCTAAGCGATGTTGTCTTAGCTTGGAAACATGAAACACATTGTGGATTTGGCTTAGTCCAGGAGGTAATTCCAGCTGATAAGCGACTGGCCCAATCCGCCTTACAACCCGATATGGCCTAATAAACCTTGGGCTCAGCTTTCCCTTCTTTCCAAACCTTAATACCTTCTTCCACGGGGAGACCTTAAGAAAAACTAAGTCCCCTACTGCATACTCTATCTCTCGTCGTTTAAGGTTAGCGTACGACTTTTGCCTATCTGAGGCCTCCTTCAACTGATCCCAAATCAATTTCACCTTATCCTCAGGATCAGCTACTAACTCAGGGCCCAAAAGTCTTCGTTCACCCAAGTCCGTCCAACATGTTGGAGTTCGACACCTTCGCCTATACAGTGCTTCATACGGAGCCATCCCAATGCTTGCTTGATAGCTATTATTGTATGCGAATTCGGCTAACGGCAAAAAGTCCTCCCAGCTACCTTGGAACTCAATCACACATCCTCTCAACATATCTTCCAATACTTGGATCACCCTTTTTGACTGTCCATCAGTTTGAGGGTGGAATGCCGTACTGAAGTTCAACCTAGTACCCAGTGCCTCATGTAGCTTCTTCCAAAATCAGGAAGTGAAACGTGGGTCCCTATAAGATATTATTGACACTGGCACTCCATGCAATCTTACAATCTCCTCCACACACAACCTAGCCAATTTTTGTAACGAGTAATCGGTGCGAACCGGTTCAAAATGGGCAGACTTGGTTAATCGATCCACTATAACCCATATCGAGTCTTTCTTAGTAGGCGTCAAGGGTAGCCCACTAACAAAGTGTCCATAGTAATCCTTTCCCACTTCTAGAGTGGAATCCTCACTAGCTGAAGCAATCCTGAAGGCAATTGATGTTTCGCCTTCACCTTTTGGCAAACCAAGCATTTACATACGAACTCCATAACCTCGCGCTTAAGTCCAGGCCACCAATAAAGCTCACGCAAATTTCGATACATCTTGTTTCCGCCAGGATGCATTATGTAGAGGCCGTTATGTGCTTCCCGCAGAATGGACAGCCTTAGATCATTGTCCTTTGGTATACACATCCTCCCATGGAAACACAATACTCCTTCACTATTTATCTCAAAGTCCGATGTCTCCCCACTCTCCACTTGTCTAAAACGAGCACCTGAGGTCTCATCCACTAGTTGCTTACTCCTTATCTGCTCGACCCACACCGACTTTACCTAAAGCTCAGCTAATAAGCTACCATCATCCAACAAGCTTAAGCTGGTGAGCATAGCCCTCAAGTCTGACTTAGCCCTGCGACTTAACGCGTTGGCTACCACATTCGCTTTTCCAGGGTGGTATTCAATCGTACAATCGTAATCCTTCAATAATTCCACCGACCTACACTGCCTAAGGTTAAACTCCTTTTGGTTAAAGAGGTATTTCAAACTCTTATGGTCTGAATAAATTATGCACTTCTCCTCGTATAAGTAATGCCTCCATATTTTTAGTGCGAAAACCACCGCAGCTAACTCCAAATCATGGGTTGGGTAATTCACTTTGTGAGTCTTAAGTTGCCGTGATACATACGCAACCACCTTTCCTTCTTGCATGAATACACATCCCAAGCCCACATGCGGCGCGTCACTATAAACCGTAAACTCCTTCCCAGGCACTGGCTAAATCAACACAGGGGCCTCAGTTAAAACCTTCTTAAGTTTTCCAAAACTCTATTGCTACTTTTCCGTCCAACAAACGGTACCCCCTTCCTCAAAAACGTAGTTAAGGGTGTAGTAATTACTGAAAAGCCCTTAACGAATCGCCTATAGTATCCTGCCAAGCCTAGAAAACTTCAAATTTTTTATACCGACTTAGGTGTTTTCCAGTCTAACACTAATTCAATTTTTCGGGGATCCACCTTAATCTCCTCGGCTGACACCACATGTCCTAGAAAGGTAACCTCCCTTAGCCAGAATTCACATTTACTGAATTTGGCATACAGCTGCTTCTCCCTCAAAGTCTGTAACACAATCCTTAAGTGTGCATCATGCTCATCCTCATCTTTTGAGTACACCAAAATGTCATCTATAAAGACTACCATGAAGCGATCAAAGTAGGGTTGGAAAAACCAATTCATGAGATCCATGAAAGCGGCAGGTGCGTTCGTCAACTCGAATGGCATCACCAAGAACTCGTAGTGCCCATAACGAGTTCTGAAAGTTGTCTTATGAACATCTGCCTCCTTAACCCTCAATTGGTGATATCTCGAACGCAGGTCAATCTTCGAGAAAATAGAAGCTCCCCTAAACTGATCAAAAAGATCATCGATTCTCAGTAGAGGGTACTTTTTTTTAACAGTTAACTTGTTTAACTACCGATAGTCGATGCACATTCGCAAGGTTCCATCCTTCTTCTTCACGAATAACACCGGTGCTCCCCATGAAGACACACTAGGTCGTATGAATCCTCGATCCAACAATTCATCAATCTGTGCCTTAAGTTCCACCAACTGCTTTGGTGCCATCCGATAAGGAGTGATAGACACCGGAGCCGTCCCAGGTAACAACTCAATTCAAAATTCTACTTCCTTGCTGGGTGGCAACCCAGGCAGCTCCTCGAGAAAGACATCCAGAAATTCCCTAACTGTTATCAACTCCTTAACAGCAAGGCTCTTAGCCTCCGTATTACTAATATAAGCCAAATAGGCTTCGCATCCCTTTCGTACTAACTTCTCAGCCTTCAACGTCGAAACCACATTTGACAGGTAATTCCAACGCTCACTAATAACCACTACTTTCTTATCTTCTACCGTTCTTAACACCATTCGCTTTGCAGCACAATCCAAGGTGGCTCGGTGCTTCACCAGCCAATCCATACCTAAGTTTAAGTCAAATTCGCTAAACGGAAGCTCTATCAAATCTGCTAAAAAGGTAACTCCTTGGACTACTAAGGGTACCTCCCTAAACAACTTATTCACTCCTATCGACTGCCCTAACAGACTGATCAAAATCATCTCATTCGCAGTAATTTCAAACATATCACCCAAAAATTCAGTCATATTGCATGCAACATATGAATGCGTCGATCCAATATTAATTAATGCTGTGTAAGGTAACTCATATATGGAAAACATACCCGTTATCACATCTGGGGCATCCTCGTCTTCTTGACGACGAGTAGCATAGACCAAAGCTGGCTGCCTCGCCTTAGTATGGCCTGCATTTCCGCCTGGTGCTCCACGTCCACGTCCATTACCGTTACCGCCCCTGGCCTGCCCACGACCCCTTGCCGGTAACTGACCACCCCTTGGTGGTAGAGCACCACCTCGACCCATGCCCGGCACCTAAGCTGGAATTTTAAGGCAATTCTTGATCCTATGCTCTAAGGATCCACACGCTAGACAAGCACCTGTCCTCTTCCAACACTCACCTACATGACCTTTCCCACAAATACCACAAGCTGGCACCCCTGGATTAACAGCAGGGGGCCTTGCTCTAACTGGCCCATTGTTTCTAGCCCTAGGCCTAGGCCTCTGTCCAACACTTGGAGTCTCAGGCTCCCTCTTATTCTTACCCCTTTCTTTTTCTTGATTTAGGTGTTCTGTGAACTTTACCTCCTCCGCTATCTTTGCCTTTTCCACTAACTCCGAGAAAACTCGCTCCCTTTGTGGAGCTATTAAGACCTTGAGGCTATCTCTAAGTCCATCCTCAAATCTAACACAGTGCTCATAGTCCGTTGCCACAATGACCCTTGCATACCTACTAAGGCATAGAAATTCCGCCTCATACTCTGCCACAGATTTGTTCCCCTGGGTCAAGTTCAAGAACTCCTTTCTTCTAGCATCCACATAGCTTGCACTCACATACTTCCCTTGGAATGCAGCTTTGAAAAACTCTCAAGTGATCCGCTCCAGTTGAGTGCCCTCTTTCACGGTCAGCCACCATTGGTATGCTTCTTCCCTAAGCAGCGACACTGCCTCTTTCAGCTTTTGTTCTGGTGAGCAGTCCAAGTCCTCCATTATCCTTTCGGTGGCCTCCAACCAATATTCCACCATGTTAGGAGCCACGCCAGCAACGCCCTTAAAGATTTCAGCCCCATTCGAATGAAGTCGCTCCGAAATGGACCGCCGATTTCTAGTGCCATTATTGGGGCCAACGACCCTTTCCAAAATCCTTAGCATTGCCTGCGACAATGCATCTTCTCCCGCGGCCCGATCATACGGTCCATTTCCAGCCACAGGTGAGGCTAGAGCCTCTTTTACTCCAACATCGGGTATATGGCTCGATGCAAACGATTCAGCCCTAACACTTCTACGGCCTCGGCCACGGCCTCTCGCACCTTTTCTAGCACTCATCGTTGATTCACGTATTTTCTGGATTAGAAAATTTTATGAAGTTTTAGTTAGTTTCAATAATTAACCGATGTCTTATGAAAGTATTAAAAGAGAATATTGTTTTCGAAAATCCTCTACAGTTTCAAGATCTTATGGGCTTCAGTTCCACACTAACAAAATCATCTAAAGTAACCCTCTATCTACCTATTGTATAACAATTTAAGAATAGAAGAGCTTACTTGGTTCGACGTCGGAGACTTGGTGTGCCGCATAGCAAGATTTCCCCTTTTTCCAAAACAGTGATCCAAAATATATATATATTTTTTAAAATCCAAATAGTAAGGCCCACTTTACAGCCCTAGTTTTGTAACCTAGCTCTAATACCACTAAATGTAACACCTCAAACTCGGCCCGGACGTTATGGCCAAATCTGGTGCGTCACATTGAAGTGTTTTAGTGAAAACCTTATTTTCATTGAAAATCCTTTCATGAGATATGAAACCTTAGTTAACTTATGAAAACACTCTTTTTAGTTGTGAAAGCTTTGTCTAAACCATTTGATTTAAGAAAGTTTATCAATTAAAAGTTTGGTTGCGGAAACGTAGTATATAAAAACTATGGTTTAGAAAATCTCTGTTCAACTTCTCGCAATTACAATGCATAAGAATAATAATCCAAATAATAACAAAAAGGGAAAGGGGTTATTACAATCCAGACTAAAAATTACATAATAAACTAGGAACTTATATGCTTTTAAAATAAATGCAAGTTATCTTGCTAGCTGGCCACCTAGAGTACCTCCAGACATCGAACCTCCTATTGAGCATTACGTCAGAAAAATAAAAGAGGTAGTCAGTTTTTGCAAACTCAGTGTGTACACCCTCGTAGAGCAGCAAGCATTCATCAATCATCATAAAATCACACATGTAATGCAGTACAATGCAACCCACCCCAATAATCCATCCGCTACACTTCAGCTCCATCCCCCGGTACACTTCATGTGGGGATAAAAATATTGACCCACCCAACCAATACACTTCAATGGTAGCCTGGTTGCGGAACTACCTTCATTGCAGCAAGCTGCTAATCATAAAAAGCCTTCGGTGGATCCACGTGTCAAGCAACCATGCGATCCTCCTATACTTCCTCCGTTCCAAAATTCCCAACCCAGATGCATCCTAAGTAGAATATCATGTTTATGCAGTATGTAGGCAGTAGTTATACTTGAAACATACATAAATATTACCTTCATCATATAGGGGTATTTTGGTCATTTTTTCCCTTAGAGGCATTTTGATAAACTTCCTTTATTATGGGTTTTTACTTACCTTGGCCCATTAACAAATCCCGTGAGCTAAGATGAACGAGCACTATGCACCAGGTAGGATTCCAGAGAAGAGAAGATGGGTCATTAAGACCACTTAAGTACCAAGCTCTCCCAAGATCCAATCCTAGACATGCATAAATACGTTGCCACACCTTAATCCTATGACTTGTCCACGGTCACAATTAATTATTTAGTTAATTAAGTTTTATGCAATAATCATATACTAGGTCCAAAACCCCTACATACATACATATGGCCCACTAGGCCCAATCTTATTTATATGGCCCGTCAGGCCCAATTCATATTCATATGGCCCATTAGGCCCAATTCACATTCATATGGCCCATCAGGCCCAATTTACATTCATATTCATGCTCGCATATAATTTTTCATCACATATCATCAATTATCAATATTACCCATTATGGGCCCAACATCCCATTGGCCCATTAAGCCAATTCTGGCCCGGTTGGCCAGCTCACAGCCCAAGCCCATGGAATTGCTCATGGGGCCTCAAACAACCTATCGATTTCCCCCTTACGAGTGTTCGTGCACTCACAAGTCTGTCGTAGCCAAACATTCAGCTTTTCAGCATTTCAGCTTTTCAGCTTTTGGCTTTTCGACATTTCAGCTTTTGCCTATTTGCTTGTGCGTGCAGTGTATGTGCACACTTGATAATAGAGCGTACTGCAATTTCCCTTAGTCGCAAACCTACAAATGATATCACCCTTCAATTAATAGTATGTTTAATACATATTTTACCCAAAACCGAAACCTCACCTTAACCTTACCTTGAACACCAATCCCTAATAGCTTTTCCTTAATCATGTACTCCCTAGATCTGCATTAATCTTACTCATTAAAAACAAATACTAGGGGACTCACATCCAACATAATTCACCCCCTTGTCTCACTTAAGACCATTCGACCAACCTTAGCCAACAAGAGAGGAATACTTACCAAAATCGCAAAACACCTTAGGAGCAATTTCGGCAGAGAGCTAAGATCTGAGATTCGATACTAATTTCCTACCATAGTTGATTAGAAAAAGTGAGGAAAGAATAGCATAATAGATTCTTAGCAAAACCGATTGGGAGAACAACACTTACACTAGATTTGACTGAAGTAGAAGGAGTAGTAATTGCACCAAGGGTATTCTACCAAAGAGTATTCAGCTTTCAAGCTTAGTATGGTGAATAAGGTTTATTTGGCACAGATTAAAGAAGAAGAGTAGAAGAAGAATAGAAAATCAGCACAAGAAAAGAAAGAAAGAAGCAAAGGTTTTCGGCGTTTTGGATCTTGAAGAGAAAAGGGTTTCCAATAACAAAGTGAGAGAGATTTCGGCATTAGCCTGTCAACCTTGCATTTGGCACCTATTTATAGCCCCTATAGCTAAATTGCCTGACCCTCAATTCCCCATTTGGCTCCATCACTTCACCCTTCTCATCTCCTCTTTTTTATCCCTAACAACCCCTTGATCCTTTCCTCAAATTTCTCTTCTGAACACTCCAATCTTCACGCCACTTCCAATCTTCTAGAAGGCCAAAATTAAACTTCTCAAAATACTAAGCTAGGATTCGAACCTTGGATCTCCTTGCTAGCCACAAATGCCACCTCCCTACACTCTAAGTGGCGTTACTTAGCCACTTCTCTACAAGGCTTTTTTATGCCAATTTCCCCTATCTTTATTTAAAAGCCCAACTTTTTACCAACAAGGTCCTTTTAATTATTAACGCATAATTTTATTTTCCCCTAAGTTCAAACTTAAACCTTAGCCAAGACCTATTATTACCTACTTAACCGAAAATACCTAGCACATTTTTTATCAGAATCGGAAAAAAGAAAATTTTGGATTTCGAGATTTTTGGGGTGTTACATGAAATATTGGAAATTGATGAAATATGATATCTTATTGAGATGAGTAAATTATAGAATGCTGAAATAAACTGAAAGTTCTTATGGTGACGAACCTTGTGAATTATATGATCAATTCTTCAAATGAGCATGGTTACGATGTGACCCTTGAGAAATCCCAGTTGGACCTTTGGAAATACCTAGGATACGGGCATCGAGACACTGCTGTTATGTGATCTAGTGTAAGACATGTTTGGGACATGCATCGGCCACTTTATGAAATGCTAGTGTAAGACATGATTGGGACATGCATCGACATTGAGACGAGAGCTAGTGTAAGACATGTCTGGGACATGCATCGGTCTCGAGATGTAAGCCAATGTAAGACATGTCTGGGACATGCATCAACTACGAGATGTGCTAGTGTAAGACATGTCTGAGACATGCATCAACATGGATATGTGAGAGCTATTGTAAGACCATATCTGGAATATGGCATCGGTATCGATATGTGTAAGATTTCTCGATTATCCTCTGGTATTCCAAGTGGTTCAATGGATAGTTCAAAGCTTGCGATGAAAGCGAGAAGGTAAATATATGAGCATGCTGAAAAAGGTACAAGTATGTATTTGAAGCTTAAATGCTATTGCGAACATGAAACAATGCACCTTTGGTAAGGATACAAATAAGTAAGTTATGCCTATGAAAATGAAATTGTGGTGACTTTGTGATTATGGTTTTATGTTTATGATGTACATATATGTATTCTTACCATGATGGTTGAAATGTGATTTATGATTATGTGTGAGACTTTGAGGCCACATTAAATTGAGACATGAAATTTATATTCCTTTACTTGGTGGCCTAATGAACATGAAAGGAGAAATGGATTAGCATAAATGCCCATTTAAAAAATATAATGAAAGACTAAAGTATAGTAATAAAACAGTTTCAGGCAGCAGCAGTAGTCAGACTTTAAAAATACACCAAAAATAGTAAAAAGTGAATTAGAGACTGAATAAAATCAGAAATTAAAGCCTAATGAGTCTAGTTTCACATAGAAGAAATGATGTAAGAAAAGAGTTTCATACTATGAAATATTTTAGTTGTTGTAAGACGGAGTCAGAATGACTTCGAAATCCCCTGTTCTGATTTGAGAAAATCATTGAAAATTGTAAAAAAAAAGTTATGAGTTATAATTTATATTCCTAAAATTCTTAATAAGTCTATTTTCAATAAAAATAAACAGTAACATCATCCAAGTCTCATATTATGAGATAATTAATTTTTAGTGAAGAGGGGTCAGAACTGTCTGATAGGGAAAAATGGTAACTTTAAGGAATAAACTGTACTAATTGGCTAAACCAAAAATTCTGAAAATTTTATGGTAAGAATATATATGAGTTTAGTTTCAGGTAAAATTAGTGGAACTTAATTTGGAGTTCCGTAGCTCCAGATATAAATCATTTAGTGGCTGTTACTTGGGAAAATAGCTTGACTAGAACATGAGTAAAAATGTAAATAGGGTTGTACTACCATGAGAAGCAAGTTGATAAGTTGCTTATTATTTTCATACAGTCTTACTAAGCTATAAATCTTACTCCCTTCCTTTCCTTTCCTTTAGTGTTTTCAGGTTAGCTCGGGGTTGGAGATTGTCGGAGGTTGCATCACACTATCAAACCATCGCCTTCGGAATATTAATATATGTTGCGCGTGTTGAAGTGAGTGGCATGTATAGGGGCTAGGATTTTATGATATGTGTTAATATGATTAGCCAAATGTATTGGCCCTTATTGAGTTATTTGTATTTGGCTATGAGATGTGGCTTATATTGGTTATTGGCTTGTAAGCCTAAGCATGTATATGCATGATTAAATGCTTCATGGGATGTGATCATGTTGTTGATGTGGATGAATCATAAAGATGTCCTAGATGCTTAATCTTGTTAAAGCATAGTGTTGAGTTGCATGAGTGGATATGAAGTTGCCTTGATCATGTCTTATTTATGTTTGATTAAGTGCTCTAATGTGCCATGTTAATGGCCAATGAAAATAAGCATGTGTGTATGAAATTGAGGGTGACCAATGGCTTGGAAAATAGCCTCAAATTTGTCCACAGGGGTAGACACACGGGCGTGTGTCTAGACTGTTTGTGACACACGGTCTACCTACATAGGCGTGTAATTCAGCCGTGTGTCCCCTGCATCATGTATTTTAGCTTCAAATTGGCCATACGGGCTAAGACACGGCTGTGTGTCTCAGTCATGTGAAGAACATGGCCTAGAGAAACGGGCGTGTGCCTAGGCCGTCTGCTCTTGCTTTGGTGATGAAGTTATAAACAAAGAGTTACACGGGTTGGAGACACGGGCGTGTGAACCCACACGGCCAACTCTCACGGGCGTGTGACTCTCCAAAGTGTGAAAATTTTCTAAGTGTTGCAAAAGTTTCACATGTTTATGGTTTGGTCCCGAACCACGGCGAATATATGTTTTGGGCCCCGTAAGCCCATATAAGGGATGTTAAACATATGTATGAAAGTTTTTAATTTAGATGAAAATTTATGGTCAGTTTTTACATGATTGATCGTATCCCGTAATGCCTCGTACCCTGTTTTGGGCTCAGAATACGGGTAAGGGGTGTTACATATAATCTATACTCAATCATATCAAATCATAAGCCAAAGTCATATTAAATCATATGTTACCAACATCTCAATTTCTTATCCATCTTCATGCCAAACTTATACAAAATTTAACAATTAAGCACATACCAAATTGACCATTTCATTTAATCATTTATATGCATCAAATCATACAATTTTCTTATCACATAAACCATAACAAAACCAAACCATATTCACATCCATTATCAAGCCATATCACTTGGCAAAACATATATTTACATCTCAAAACATATTCACATACTTATAGCCTATACATGCCACATAACCAAATCTCAAAACATTATTTACCAAAATGATAACCGGATAGTGTGATGACGTCTCCATCGACTTCCAACCCAAGCAGATCTCCGAAAATCTATAAACATAGGAAAAACACACAGAATAAGCTTCGAGAGCTTAGTAAGCCATAAGCAAATAAATCTTCACAAGATGATGTATATCATTCAACTTGAATAAGCCAAATTTAGTTAACTTCATACACATATTCAATCACTTATCATATATAATCCAACATCACCACATTAAGTAACTTCATTAGGCTTATTTATCAGTGAACATATAAACTATTCTTTTAATTTCAATTAACGACCATGTAATATCCCGAATTAGGGCCTAATCAGAATAGTGGTTTTGTGACCACGAATCCGAGATAGAAATAATTATTTTATAATTATTTTGAGGTTTACGATATGATTGCATGATTGTGTAAAAATTTCGTGACGAAATTCTATGCATAACGTGCTTAAGTTGAAATTAGGGACTAAATCGAATAATTTGCAAAACTTGCTTTCTAGAAGTTTTTAGTATGAAATTAATTTGGAATATTAATGAGGAGGTCTTAAATAGCAATTTGACCAATTTCTAAATTTTTGGACAAAAATGGGCTTGTACATGAAAATTTTCAAAGAAAGGTATTAAGGGTATTTTGGTCATTTGGTAATTAAAAGATTAAAAAAAGGAAAAAGATGGCAAAATATGTCCATCTTCTTCATTAGGATGAAAATTAAAGGGTTCTCCATAGCTAGGGTTTGTTTCAAGCTTCCAAGCTCCATAGTAAGTGATTCCAAGCCCCGTTTTTAATGTTGTTTACGTTTTTGGAGTCAAGGTAACTTGATTTAGCTTATGCTAGCAATAGTTTCACCTAGGGTTCATATTTGGAAAAATACCCATAGGTGAAATTTGTGTATTTTGGTGTTTTATGATAGAATATGATGTTTTAAATTATGCTAGGCAACTTGTGCTACTCGGTTTTAAGTGAAATAGAGTAAAAGGGCTTAATCGGTAAAAATACCTAATATTCATAAGTACATGTTAGAGTGTGAATTTGATGTTGCTATAGAAGAGAAAAATGATCATCATGTCATAAAACATAAGAAATAGGATGAGGTTTAATTTACGAGCCTTGGGGCAAAAGTGTAAATATGTGAAAGTTTAGGGGTAAAATGGTAATTTTGCCAAAGTTCGTACTGTATGTATTAAATAAATTAATTTGGTATTATAGATTAAGAGAAACAAGATTCAAGTCGTGATCTAGGGAAAAACAAAGTTTATGAGGAATAGGCTCGATTGCTAATATTTTGTATCGAGGTAAATTCATGTGTAAATAAGGTAATATAATTTTTATTTTAAGTGATTTAATGTTATTTATATGATATGATACTTATTATCATGAAATATTATGCTTTCTGAATTATTATTTGGTAATATGCAAATTATGTGAACAACTTGATAAGTATGAGATGCTAGCAAGTATCGGTTTCTACATTTCGAAGAAGGCGATCAAAATGTGTAATTGAGAAGAATCCCGTTTGAACCTTGGGAATAGAATAGGGTACAAGTGACATGTCACTAGGATGGTTGAGTTTCGAACTCGTTGAGTTGAGTCCGAGTTCGTGAGATGTAACTAGGCATCCGAGCTCGTTGAGTTGAGTCTAAGTTCACTTATGGATGCGAACGCCCAAGCTCGTTGAGTTGAGTCCGAGTTCGTTTATGGGCGGGTTACATGGTAGCTTGGCTACATAGATTTCAAAAGCTATTGAGCTTGTTTAGCTATGAGTATAGCACTTACGTGCACACTATTCGCGTATCCGAAATGATATTTCGATGTGTTCAACGGGAGAATCCTAAGAGAATAAAGAGAGTACTTAAAACAAAAGTGATTGATGATGAATGTGTTGAAGAAGTGAAAATGGACAGGTATGAGTTAAATCCTTGGTTGAGAATTTGGTAAGACAAAATTGTGGTAAGATAGTAAGTATTCGTATGACATGAGTGTCTTAATGATGTTTATGTTGGATTGCATGATCATGTTACTTGTTATTTGCATGTGAACTTACTAAGCATTTATGCTTACTCCCTCCTTTTCATTCATTGTAGTTTTGACAAGCCGGCTTGAGAATCGGGATAGGTCGAAGGCTCGCTCACACTATCCGAAGACCTATATTGGTAAAAATGACTTGTATATTTTGAGTGTGGCATGTATAGCACTATACTCACTTTGTGAAAATAATCTTATGATATGGTTATGGTTTGGTAAGAAAAGGTTTGGAAATGATTAGCCATTGGAATGGCCAATCTAGATCATATTTGATGTCATGTATGTTTAATGTGTTACTTAGTCCATGGAAAACCATAAAATGGTGAAATTTGTTATAAAACACAATCACACAGCAGCAGTGAGAAAAATCACTAAAAATAGTAGAAATAGATTTAGATGATGAATAAAATATTTAATTTAATCCTAATGAATCTATTTTCATGTGGAAGAAACAAAATAGGTAAAAGAGTTGTATTTTATAAGATATTTAAATTTTTGTGAAACAGGGCCAGAGGAA
This sequence comes from Gossypium longicalyx, assembly GCA_025698465.1. NCBI lineage: Eukaryota > Viridiplantae > Streptophyta > Magnoliopsida > Malvales > Malvaceae > Gossypium > Gossypium longicalyx. Next base: position 42,267,582 of record CM046996.1, on the reverse strand, counting down.
TTTCTGAATCCCCTGTTCTGACTTTGGAAATTCACCAAAAATTGTAAAAACATAGTTAGAAGTTATTCTTTATATTTAAATATTTCTTATTGAGTCTAGTTTTAAGAGATATAAATGGCATAGTCTTTTGAGTTCTGTACAAATAGAAAAGTGGTTCGTAGTGAATAGAGGTCAAAGTAGTCGAATGATGAAACAGGGTAAACTTTAACTAATAAACTGTACTAATTGGCTCGACCAAAAATTCTAGAAATTTTTTTTAAAATATATATATGAGTCTAGTTTCAAGAAAAAATTACGTATCTTAATTTCGAGTTCCGAAACTCTAGATATGAATTTTTAAGCTACTGTGATGCAGTTAGCCAACTTGTCTAGAATTTCTAAAATAAATTGTTTGAGTTGTTTAATTAATGAATTAAGCCCGTTAACACCTCGTGCTCGACTCCGGTGATGGTCTCGGGTACGGGGTGTTACATTTGGTGGTATCAAAGTAGGTTTAGTCAGTTCTCGGACTAACGTGTTGTATGTACGGGTTTTGCTATACATGCCATGCCAAATATATTGTGATAGTGTGACGACTTTTGACCTTTTAAATGATTTTTTTTATAGTAAATGGATCCCGATCCAGCTGTGGCTGATGATGTAGAGAGTAATGCACCAGCTCTGGCTGAAAGGGTGGTGCCGACTGAAAATCCACCTCCTGCTGTTGGTCAAGGAGGAGGAGAAGGGGCTCGGGAAGCCTTTCTCCAAATGATGAATGATTGGTATACAGAGTTCGTCCGTACGAACCCGAATGCACAACCTCCCCCACCTCCCCCGATTCCTCAACCTGTACCCCCAATTCCTCAAGGTATGGGTTTGATGAAATTTCACAGAACTCTAGTTGATAGAATCTGCAACCAAAGGTCCGAAGAATTCAGGGAAAATGTTGATGGTGATGCCAAGAAAGTAGAGTTTTGGCTTGAGAATTCTATTCGGGTATTTGATGAATTGTCTTGTACACCTGAGGAATGCTTGAAATGTGTTATATCATTGTTGAGGGATTTAGCCTATCATTGGTGGAAGACATTGATTTAAGTGGTGCCGAAAGAGAAAGTGACTTGGGAATTCTTTCAAGAAGAATTTCGGAAGAAATACATCAGTGAAAGATTTGTTGATCAGAAGCGTAAATAGTTTCTTGAGTTGAAGCAGGGCAACATGACAGTTACTAAATACTAAAGGGAGTTCGTCAGGTTGAGTAAGTATGCTAGAGAATATGTTCCTACAGAGGCTAAAATGTGCAGACGATTTGAAAACGGACTCAATCAAGACATCAAAGTATTTGTTGGGATTCTTGAATTAAAAGAAATGGTAGTACTTGTTGATCGAGCTTGCAAGGCTGAAGAACTACTTAAAGAGAAGAAAAAAGTAGAGGCTGAGACTAGAAGTTGGAAGAAAAGATCGACGAGCACTTCATTCTCATAGCAATCTAGAAAATCTAGAAATATGAATCATCGTTTTCAGGTTTCAGCCGGACAATCATATGGAAATTCTAAGAAACAAAATATGGGTCTTAAATCTCAGACTACTTCCGTGGCTAGTGTGGGAAAATCGAGATTTGTTAATCTCAAGTGCCAGTGGTGTGGTAAAAATCATTTTGGCCCATGTAGAGTGAATGAATGTTTTCGGTGTGGTTCTCCGGATCATTTTATTAGAGACTGCCCAGAGAGAGTTGAGAAAGAAAAAATTCAGAGTGTAAAAGCTAGTGGTGCAGACTCGAGGGGAAGATATTCGAGAAAAGCTGGAAATAAAGCAAGCAGCAAGATTGTAGTCAGAGATTCAGCAGCTAAACCTGAAGCAAGGGCTCCAGCTAGAACTTATGCCATAAAGGCACATGAAGATACTTCATCACCCGACGTGATTACTGGTATATTTTCTCTTTATGATGTTAATGTTACTGCTTTGATTGATCCCAGTTCTACTCATTCATATGTGTGCATAAAATTGGTGTCTAGTATGAATATACCTGTTGAGTACACAGAATTTATGATTAGGGTGTCGAATCCATTTGGCAAATGTATGATAGTTGATAAAGCATGCAAGAAATGTCCTTTAATGATTCGGGGTCATTACTTTCCGGCTGACTTGATGTTGTTCCCGTTTGATGAATTTGATGTTATTTTGGGTATGGATTGGTTGACATTGCATGATGCTATAGTAAATTGCAAAGAAAAGGTTATAGAATTAAAGTGTGAAAGTGGTAAAATTCTGCGGGTTGAATCAAGCAAATCAGAGGCATTATCTAGTGTAATTTCTTCGATGTCGGCTCAAAGATATTTGAGAAAGGGTTATGAAGCTTATTTGGCGTATGTACTTAATACAAAAGAAATTGAAAAGAAAATTGAATCAGTGCCGATTGTGTGTGAGTTCGCGGATGTATTTCGTAAGAGTTGCAGTTTGCCTCGATCGGGGAAGTAGAATTTGGTATTGAGTTGATACCGAGAACAGCTTCGATCTTGATAGCTCCGTATAGAATGGCACCAGCAGAGTTGAAAGAATTAAAGTCGCAGTTGCAAGGGTTGACTAACAAAGGCTTTGTGAAACCGAGTTTTTCACCTTGGGGTGCTCCTGTATTATTTGTGAAAAAGAAGGATGGTTCTATGAGATTGTGTATTGACTATCGACAATTAAACAGGGTGACAATCAAGAACAAGTATCTATTGCCAAGAATTGATGATTTGTTTGATCAGCTTAAAGGAGCGACATGGTTTTCAAAGATTGACTTGAGATCTGGGTACTACCAGCTGCGAGTAAAAGAGTCGAATGCGCCTAAAACTGCTTTTAGAACAAGGTACGATCATTATGAATTTTTAGTTATGCCATTCGGGTTAACAAATGCTCCTGCTCTGTTTATGGATTTGATGAATCGCATATTTCGGCCATACTTGGACAAATTTGTTGTTGTATTTATAGATGACATCTTAATTTATTTGAAAGATGAGACAGCGCACGCCGAGCACTTGAAGATAGTTTTGCAAACTTTGTCAGTTATATGCCAAGTTTAGTAAAAGTGAATTTTGGCTTCGAGAAGTTGGATTTTTGGGTCATATTGTTTCAGGTGATGGTATACGGGTTGATCCTAGTAAAATTTCGGCTATTGTTGATTGGAAACCACCAAAATCAGAATCGAGGTTAGAATTTTCTTGGGGCTAGCTGGGTATTATCAGCGGTTTGTAAATGGATTTTCTATAATTGTTGCTCCTATGACTAGACTACTTCGAAAGAATGTTAAATTTGAGTGGACGGAAGAATGTCAATAGAGTTTTGAAGAACTGAAAAAGTTATTAACTAAAGTACCAGTGTTAGTACAACCCGAATCAGGTAAAGAATTTGTGGTGTATAGTGATGCTTCTCGAAATGGCTTAGGATGTGTACCTATGCAAGAAGGAAAGGTGGTGGCTTATGCTTCGAGGCAGTTAAAATCTCACGAAAGAAATTATCCGACTCATGATTTGGAATTGGCTGCTATAGTATTTGCTTTGAAGATTTGGCGACATTATCTGTATGGTGAAAAATGCCGAGTATATACCGACCATAAAAGTCTTAAGTACTTGATGTCACAAAAAGACTTGAATTTGAGACAGCGAAGATGGTTGGAATTATTGAAAGATTACGAGCTTATTATTGACTACTATCCGGGAAAAGCGAATGTGGTTGCCGATGCTTTGAGTAGAAAGTTGCTATTTGCTTTGAGAGCTATGAATACTCAGTTAAAGGTATCAGATGATGGTTCGATTTTAGCAGAGTTAAGAGCAAGATCGATGTTTTTACAAGAGATTTGTGAAGCTCAGAAAAGAGATAAAGATTTGCAAGCCAAAAGAAAACAATGTGAGGTTGATACAAGGTCAGATTTCAGAATCGGTTCTAATGGTTGCTTGATGTTTAAAAACCGGATTTGTGTACCGAAAAATGATGAGTTGATTCAAAAGATTTTTCATGAAGCACATAATGGTTGTTTGGCGGTTCACCCGGGCAGTACGAAAATGTATAATGACTTGAAGAAAATGTATTGGTGGAATGGAATGAAAAGAGATATCTCTGAGTTTGTATCAAAGTGCTTAATTTGTCAACAAGTGAAAGCTGAACACCAAGTACCTTCAGGACTACTCCAACCTATCATGGTTCCTGAATGGAAATGGGATCGGATTACTATGGATTTTGTATCAGGGTTGCCGTTAACTCCGAGAAAGAAAGATGCCATCTGGGTAATATTTTGACAGACTGACTAAATCGGCTCATTTTATTCCGGTACGTACGGATTATTCTATTAATAAGTTGGCTGAATTGTATATCAGTGAGATTGTTAGACTTCACGGAATACCTTTGTCAATCATTTCGGATAGAGATCCGAGATTCACTTTGCGATTTTGGCAAAAGTTGCAAGAGGCATTAGGTACGAAGTTAAATTTCAGCACTGCCTTTCATCCACAAACTGATGGACAATCAGAGAGAGTGATTCAAATTCTTGAAGACATGCTCAGATGTTGTGTATTGGAATTTCAAGGTAGTTCGGAAAGATACTTACCGTTGGTATAATTTGCTTATAATAATAGTTATCAAACGAGTTTGAAGATGGCACCTTATGAAGCATTGTATGGTCGTAAATGTCGGATGCCGTTGTATTGGACTGAACTCAAGGAAAATTAGATTTATGAAGTTGATATAATAAAAGAAACCGAAGAAAAAGTGAAAGTGATTCGAGATTGTTTGAAAGTTGCTTCGGATAGACAGAAATCTTATTCAGATTTGAAACGAAAGGAAATCGAGTTTCAAGTTGGTGATACGGTATTTTTAAAAGTGTCTCCATGGAAGAAAGTTCTTAGATTTGGATGGAAGGGCAAGTTAAGTCCGCGTTTTATTGGACTGTATGAAATAATTGAAAAAGTTGGACCAGTAGCTTATCGGTTAGCATTGCCATCTGAATTACAGAAGATGCATGATGTGTTCCATGTATCTATGCTACGTCGGTATTGTTTGGACCCTTCACATATAATTTCACCGACAGAAATCGAGCTACGACCGGATATGACTTACGAAGAAGAACCGATTAAGATTTTAGCTCGAGAGGTCAAGCAACTAAGAAATAAAAGTGTCGCTCTCATGAAAGTATTGTTGCAAAAGCACGGGGTAGAAGAGACTAAATGGGAACCTGAGGAAACTATGAGAAATCAATACCCACACCTATTTACCGGTAAGATTTTCGAGGACGAAAATCCTTAAAGTGGGGAGAGTTGTAATATCCCGAATTAGGGCCTAATCAGAATAATGGTTTCGTGACCACAAATTCGAGATAGAAATAATTATTTTATATTTATTTTGAGGTTTATGATATGATTGCATGATTGTGTGAAAATTTCGTGACGAAATTCTATGCATAAAGTGCTTAAGTGGAAATTAGGGACTAAATCGAATAATTTGCAAAACTTGCTTTCTAGAAGTTTTTAGTATGAAATTAATTTGGAATATTAATGAGGAGGTCTTAAATAGCAATTTGACCAATTTCTAAATTTTTGGACAAAAATGGGCTTGTACATGAAAATTTTCAAAGAAAGGTATTAAGGGTATTTTAGTCATTTGGTAATTAAAAGATTAGAAAAAGGAAAAAGATGGCAAAATATGTCCATCTTCTTCATTAGGACGAAAATTAAAGGATTCTCCATAGCTAGGGTTTGTTTCAAGCTTCCAAGCTCCATAGTAAGTGATTCCAAGCCCCGTTTTTAATGTTCTTCACGTTTTTTGAGTCCCGATAACTTGATTTAGCTTATGCTAGCAATAATTTAACCTAGGGTTCATATTTGGAAAAATACCCATAGGTGCAATTTTTGTATTTTGGTGTTTTATGATATAATATGAGGTTTTAAATTATGCTAGGCAACTTGTGCTACTCGGTTTTAAGTGAAATAGAGTAAAAGGGCTTAATCGGTAAAAATACCTAATATTCATAAGTACATGTTAGAGTGTGAATTTGATGTTGCTATAGAAGGAAAAAATGATCAGCATGTCATAAAACATAAGAAAATAGGATGAGGTTTAATTTACGAGCCTTGGGGCAAAAGTGTAAATATGTGAAAGTTTAGGGGCAAAATGATAATTTTGCCAAAGTTCGTACTAAGGGCTGTTTTGATGAATGTATGTATTAAATGAATTAATTTGGTATTATAGATCAAGAGAAGCAAGATTCAAGTCGTGATCGAGGGAAGAACAAAGTTTACGAGGAATAGGCTCGATTGCTAATATTTTGTATCGAGGTAAGTTCATGTGTAAATAAGGTAACATAATTTTTATTTTAAGTGATTTAATGTTATTTATATGATATGATACTTATTATCATGAAATATTATGCTTTGTGAATTATTATTTGGTAATATGCAAATTATGTGAACAACTTGATAAGTATGAGATGCTAGCAAGTATCGGTTTCTACATTTTGAAGTAGGCGATCAAAATTTGTGTAATTGAGAAGAATCCTGTTTGAACCTTGAGAATAGATTAGGGTACAAGTGACATGTCACTAGGATCGTTGAGTTCCGAACTCGTTGAGTTGAGTCCGAGTTCGTGAGATGTAACTAGGCATCCGAGCTCATTGAGTTGAGTCCGAGTTCACTTATGGATGCGAACGCCCGAGGTCGTTGAGTTGACTCCAAGTTCGTTTATGGGCGGGTTACATGGTAGCTTGGCTACATAGATTTCAAAATCTATTGAGCTTGTTTAGCTATGAGTATAGCACTTACGTGCACACTATCCGCGTATCTAAAATTTTATTCCGATGTGTTCAACGAGAGAATCCTAAGAGAATAAGGAGAGTACTTAAAATGAAAGTGATTGACGATGAATGTGTTGAAGAGTTGAAAATGGACAGGTATGAGTTAAATCCTTGGTTGAGAATTTGGTAAGATAAAATTGTGGTAAGGTAGTAAGTATTCTTATGACATGAGTGTCTTAATGATGTTTATGTTGGATTGCATGATCATGTTACTTGTTATTTGCATGTGAAATTACTAAGAATTTATGCTTACTCACTCCTTTTCATTCATTGTAGTTTTGACAAGCCGGCTTGAGAATCGGGATAGGTCGAAGGCTCGCTCACACTATCTGAAGACCTAAATTGGTGAAAATGGCTTGTATATTTTGAGTGTGGCATGTATAGCACTATACTCACTTTGTGTAAATAATCTTATGATATGGTTATGGTTTGGTAAGAAAAGTTTTGGAAATGATTAGCCATTGGAATGGCCAATCTAGATCATATTTGATGTCATATATGTTTAATGTGTTACGTAGTCCATGGAAAACAATAAAATGGTGAAATTGGTTATAAAACAGAATCACACAGCAGTAGTGACGTGAATTGGAAAAATCACTAAAAATAGTAGAAATAGAATTAGATGATGAATAAAATATTTAATTGAAGCCTAATGAATCTATTTTCATGTGGAAGAAACAAAATAGGTAAAAGAGTTGTATTATATAAGATATTTAAATTTTTATGAAACAGAGCCAGAGAAATTTCTGAATCCCCTTTTCTAAATTTCGAAATTCACCAAAAATTGTAAAAAAATAATTAGAAGTTATTCTTTATATGTAAATATTCCTTATTGAGTCTAGTTTTAATATATATAAACTGCATAGTCTTTTTAGTTCTTTACAAAGAGAAAAGTGGTTCGTAGTGAACAGAAGTCAAAGCAGTCGAATGCGGAAATAGGATAAAATTTAACTAATAAACTGTACTAATTGGATTTACCAAAAATTCTAGAAAAAACTTAGTAAATAGATATATGAGTCTAGTTTCACAAAAAATTTATGGATCTTAATTTTGAGTTTTGGAACTCGAGATATGAATTTTTAAGCAACTGTGATGCAGTTAGCCAGCTTGTCTGGAATTTCTAAAATAAATTGTTTGAGTTGTTTAATTAATGAATTAAGCCCGTTAACACCTCGTGCTCGACTCCGGTGACGGTCTCGGGTACGGGGCGTTACAGACCATGAGATCATTCATATAAATTAAGTTTGCACAATTTCATTACGTAGCCAATCCAAACATGGTCATTTATTTCATTTCATGCATAGAAATATATCAATTTCTTTTTATGTATTTCAAAACCCGAATAACCATAACAAATCACACATCCAAACCATGTTCCATTTTTCCATAATTCTCATGTCTGAAACATAGGACCAGAATTTTGTATAATGAGCATATATAACATATTGTTCATTATCTTATATTTCACATATCGTTATTTGAATCATACTCACATTTCATATTAGAATTTCATATACAAATCACATGTACTAGAATCATATATGGCAAAACACAATTACAATACCACATTTTTCATATAATTCATTTAATCATAGTTGTAACACCCCAAATCTGGCCTAGACGTTATGACTGAATCTGGCGTGTCACATTAAAATGCTTTTTCGAAATTTTTTTTCTTATTAATAAATCTCGCTTGAAAGAGAAAAGTCCTTTTGTTTAATTCTAAAGTCAACTTAATTATTTGTTAACTATTTTAAACCAGCCTTACTTTTAAAAACATGTTTGTTGCGGAAGCATTTCAACAATATTGCGAAAACGTGATGTTTTGAAAACAAATATCATTTAGGAAAACCATGCTCTACTTTTAATAGAAATAAATCATAATAAAAAAAAACCCAAATTAAAAACTAGCAAATTAGAGAAAAGGCCTTATTACATCAAAAACCCAAAGAGAAAGTAATTTAAGTAATGTAAAAGAAAATACGAAAATTTAAAGCTGTTTGTAGTATGGCCACCTCTGAGTCCTCCAATACATCGAATCGCCTACTGAAGATTACCTAAAAAATTAAAAGAGGGAGGTGAGTCTACGAAAAACCCAGTGTGTACTACCCCATCAATTAGACAACATGTAACACATCAATCTGGGCCTAAGCCCGTTACAGAATCAGTGGCAATTGGGCCTGAGCCCGTCACAGCCTCGGTTGGGCCTTAGCCCATATCAATATCAGAATCAGAATATGTAATGCTTGAGAACCCAACAAACCTTGCACTCCGTCTCCTGTCCAACCTTACACTCCTATGGGGATTAAATCGACCTACCCATCCTTACACTCCAATGTAGCATCAGTTGCGGCACTAACCAATATCGCAGCAGAGCTGCCAATCACATAATCGAATTAAAGCCATCGGTGGATACACAATCGACAAGCGACCTTGTGACCCTAACAAATCATATACTTCCTCCAAATCAATGATCCCGTCCCCCATGCAGCATAATATCACATGAATGCAAACATATCATAAATAGCATACAATAACCATCATATAACATGTAGGGGCATTTTAGTCATTTTGCCCTTTGGGGCATAATGGTCATTTCGTAAATCGAGGTTTGGGTACACTTACTGACCTATCCGTAGGTCCACAGTCGTCTCACGCGACTCATGTAACCTTTTCCAATCAAAACATACAATTGGGCCTAAAGCCCATTACGTAGCCCAAATGGGGCCCACATGCTCATATGGCCCGCTAAGCCCAAAATCAACCCTAGTCATGTGAACAACACAGCCCGGTCTAATATTTTCACATATCCATGACAAAACTTGAATGGGGCCCACGAGCCTATTGGGCCCACACGTCCCATTTCGGCCTAAAATTAGCCTAAACCCATGAGATCGCTCAAGGCGGCCTCTACTATCGTATCAGATTTTCCACACGTGCGTTCACATGTTTGTGTGGCAATTATCGCCGTACTTTTGGCTTTTCGACATTTCGACCTTTTGCCGTTCTACGATCTATTAGTGTGGGTACACACCTTTTTGCGAAACCGCACTCAAATCCACGAGCTCCGAACCTATAATCAGTCAAGAGGTACAACTAATCTTTCTACCGATAAAGATCCTAAAACACTTATTCCCAAATCTCTAACCGATACCCACCTTGACTGAATCAGCTTATACTTTTCTCAAACCGTTTGATTACGAATCCTTCTTACCTCCTTATGGATTATCTGAATCACAAGTGTAATCCGTCAATTTATTAATGTCTAAAAAAAAGTTAATCCTATGCTTCTAAAGAAAAGATACATGCCCAAGATTGAAATGACAATCGACCAACACTAGAACCACAAGTCCGCTTACCTCAAATAATCAATCAGAAGATAAGAAGATCTCCACCACAATTGTATCCCTTGAAAACCCTTTCACTTCTTACGAGGCTAGAATCCACACAACCCCTTTAAGAGAAAAAGTTGGCGACAAAAAGAGAATAGTTACTTGGTTTAATCAATGGAAAGGAAGCTGTCATGAAAACCATTTAGAAAGAATAAGGAGGGTGGCGAGTAACTTACCGGATGTTAGAGAACTTTTGCGAAACTAGAAACAAAACAGCAAGGGAGGATCAATTCTATATTCGGCCACCAAACTAAATCAACATTAAAGAGAAAAGAAAGTAGGGAGGAAGAGAAGTGTAGAAGTCGACTAAGGAAACTCAATTGGCAATGTGAGATGTCCGGCCAATAGGAGCAAGGTAATTGGTTTTTAGGTATACGAGAAGAAATGAAACAATTCAAAAGAGAAAGAAAGAAGTGCTCAGTTTAGAAGTGAAAGGATAAAAGAGAAAAAGAAAGAATCAAGAAGAGAAGAAGTGAGGCAGAAATTGGCCAATAGTAAAACAAGTAGGTTCGGCACAAAAGATGGCCTAAATGGTAACGCAAATTCGGCTAAAAATGCAAAGTGCAACCGAGAGTAGAAAGTCTTGAAATCAAAAGGCGAAGGAACAAAAAATGAGAGAAGAAAATGAGAGAACCCTTCTAGCAAGCTTCGACTATCACTAAAACAACACTCCAAAGCCGAAAATGACCCAATTTCTCCCCTTAGCCGAAACTCTTGTGTCACCAAAGTCCTTATTCGGCTGGACACTTCAATATTCAGATCTTTCCTTGATTTTCTCCTAATAATCCATATTATCTCCTCAACTCCCTCCTCATATCCCTCTAAGAGTCATTCAACCTTTATCCTATAGAGTTTTGATCAAACTCTACCACTTACACGACATTGATGCAAAATAAAACCTCTATCGCACCATCCAAGCCTCAAACCCCAGTCCTCTAACCCTTATGAGGTGTCACTTACCACCAATACCACAGGTTCCTTTTTGTCAAGCTTTACCCATCCAAATTTTAGAAGCATAAAACCTAGAGTCAAGGTTCCCCTAGTGCTAAAAACAAAAATTTTCCATGTGCGAAGGCTTGAACCCGGAACTTCATAGAGACCCCCAAACACTCCAAAATCACTAACCCAGTAGTGCTAACATGCATTTGTGTCATTTTCTTGCTCTCAAGAATTTTAGGCGCTCCACCCAAGGCCCAATTCTTTTAAGCCCAAAATTTGGGGCGTTACAATCGTTCACTAGCTAGTATCCACATCTCATTTTGACATAGATCATATATCAACTTATCATAATCATACTCACTTTCACTGCTTAATTTCATATACATCGCAACATACCTAATTCGGATGCACATTCATATACTCATTTATTTCTTGGAATGCCCATTGAACCATTCGGAATCAAAGGATACCTAGATAGCTCATAAGCTCGTACAATGCCAACATCCCAGACATGGTCTTACATGTAATCAAAAATCGATGCCACTGTCCCAGACAGGGTCTTACATGAAATCATATACAATGCCAATGTCCTAGACATGGTCTTACATGTAAATCAAAAATCAATGCCAACGTCCCAGACGTGGTCTTACACGATAACACATATCAGAATCCTACGCCATGACATATGTATCTTAACTATTCCTAAGGTTCGTACGGGGCTTTCGGACGTCATAACTCGATCGATTCAAGGTCGTAAATATTGCTCCCATGCTTAATTCAATTCAAGCATATACATATACACAAGTAATAATTCAATTCGGCACTATTAATATATATACAATCAAATTTAACGACATTTATTTACTTATGAATTTACCTCATGCTAACACGAACAAACCAGAACGATTATTCGATAATTTTTTATTTTCCCCGATCCAAATCTAATTTTCTCATTTCTTGATCTAATTTAATACAAATTCAACTTATTTAATCATATATTCAATCAATTTCAACTAAAAACACATAAATGGGCTAATTACACTTTTGCCTCTAACATTTCACATTTTTCACAATTTAGTCCATATTTCATAAAATCACAAAATATGTATAATTCAATTCAATCAATGCTTGGCCGAATATTCCTACACTTCATATAAGCCCATATGTTTAATTTATTTCACATTTTAGTCCCCAAAATATCATTTTTACAATTTAACCCAAATTACTCAATTTCATCAAAAATTCAAAGACAAAACTTAGTAATCTAACACATATCTTTCATTTACTATCATCAAACTTCATAAAGCTCATAGTTTCATCAATGGCATAACTCAAAATCATTAAAAAAATCATAAATTGAGACATGGGCTTGATGGTATATAGAGCAATGATTACAAAAACATAGAAATTATCAAAAACCGAACAAAAATAGACCTTTAATCGAACTTGGAAGTAGCTAAACCCTAAAACACCATGGAAGCTTTCTTTTCTTTCTTAATATTCGGCCAACAATAGGATAATGAAGCCAATTTTTTATTTTGTTATATTTAATACATAATAATTGTACTAATTACTATTATAACCTTAATGAATTTCATTTATAAACATAAAATAAATGGCTATAATGGTCCACTTACTCTTCCAAAGGTCTATTAACATTATAAAGACCACACAATTAAGAAGACATAGCAAATAAGCACTTTAACAAATAGAAGGACACTTTTACATTTTACGCAATTAAGTCTTTTTCACAAATTAAGCACACAAATGATCAAATTTTTATACAAAACTTTCACACATGCTAATTCACATATAATAAGCACAGAAAATAATATTAAAATATTTTTTGACTCAAATTTGTGGTCTCGAAACCACTATTCTGACTAGGGTCTAAACAGGACTATTACAATTGTGGTTCACGAGATCACTTTATAAAAGATTGCCTAGAGTTAGCTAAAAAAGATAATGCTCAGAACATAAGGCCGAGTAACACTGCAACTAGAGGTAGACCATTGAGAATCATGAGAAATCTAAGTGGTGGTAGAGGTGTGACGCAAGACACTGCAGCTCGATCTGATGCTAGAGCACCTACACGAGCCTACGCTATTCGAGCACGTGAAGAAGTGTCATCTCTGGATGTTATTACCGGTACTTTTACTCTCTATGATACTAAAGTTATTGCATTGATAGATCCAGGGTCTACTCATTCGTATATATGCATGAATTTAGTATCCAGTAAGTCTTTGCTTGTAGAGTCTACTAAATTTGTAATTAGAGTATCGAACCCCTTAGGCAAGTGTTTTTGGTTGATAAAGTGTACAAGAATTGTCCATTAATGATTCAGTGTAGTTTCTTTCCGATCAATTTGATCTTGTTACCATTTGACGAGTTTAACATAATCCTGGGTATAGACTGGTTAACGTTGCATGATGCTGTTGTAAATTGCAAACGAAAGATGATTAATTTGAGATGTCAGAGTAATGAGATTATTCAAACTGAATAATATGTTTTGAATGGATTGCCAGCTGTGATTTCAATGATGTTAGCTCAGAAATATGTGAGAAAAGGTTGCGAAGCTCATTTAGCTTATGTGCTCGACATGAAAGTAGCTAAAAAGAAGATTGAATCAGTGCCAGTTGTATATGATTATCAAGATGTGTTTCCTAAAGAGTTACTGGGTTTACCACCGATCTGAAAGGTTGAATTTGGTATTGAGTTAGTGCCTGGAACAACTCTAATATTGATAGCTCCGTATTGAATGGCACCGAATGAATTAAAAGAGTTGAAAGCTCAGTTGCAAGAATTGACAGATAGAGGCTTCACACGATCGAGTTATTCTCCCTAGGGTGCAGCGATTTTGTTTGTGAAAAAGAAAGATAGCACGATGAGAATGTTCATTGATTACCGTCAGTTGAACAAAGTGACTATCAAGAACAAATATCCTTTGCCTCGGATTGATGATTTGTTTGATCAGTTAAAAGGAGCTACTATGTTTTCAAAGATAGATCTGAGATCGGGATACTATCAGTTGAGAGTAAAAGATTCAGATATTTCAAAAAGTACTTTTTGAATGAGGTACGGACACTATGAGTTCCTAGTTATGCCTTTCAGATTAACAAATGCACCTACTATGTTTATGGATTTGATGAACAGAATTTTGAGACCGTATTTAGATCGATTTGTCAACGTATTCATTGATGTCATTTTGATTTATTCATATGATGAAATTGAACATGCTGAACATTTGAGAATAGTGTTATAGACTTTGTGAGATAAGCAATTGTATGCGAAGTTTAACAAATGTGAATTCTGGTTACAAGAAGTCAGTTTTCTGGGACATGTTGTGTCAGCATCTAGTATCCGAGTTGATCTGAGCAAGATTTCAGCTATTTTGGATTGGAAACCTCCAAGAAATATTTCTGAAGTCCGTAGTTTTCTAGGACTTGCTAGTTGTTACCACCGGTTCGTAAAAGGCTTTTCTATGATTGCAACTCTGTTGACAAAATTGCTTCAAAAAGATGTGAAATTTGAATGGTATAAAAAGTGTCAAAAAGTTTTGATCAGTTGAAAGCTCTATTAACCGAAGCTCAGGTGTTAGTTCAGCCTGAATCTGATAAAGAATTTGTGATCTATAGCGGTGCATCTTTGAATGGTTTAGGTTGTATTTTGATGCAGGAAGGCAAAGTATAACTTATGCTTCGAGACAGTTAAAGCCTTACGAAAAGAACTATATAACCCATGACCTTGAGCTAGCTACGATTGTATTCGTATTGAAAATTTCGCGCCACTATCTGTTTGGTGAAAAATGTCATGTATATTCCAATCAAAAAAGCTTAAAATATCTGATGACTCAGAAAGATTTGAATCTGTGATAGAGAAGATGGCTAGAATTGCTAAAAGACTACGAGCTTGTCATTCATTATCATCCGGGAAAGGCCAATGTTGTTGCTGATGCTTTGAGTCAGAAATCATTATTTATATTGTGTGCTATGAATACCCATTTAGCTTTGTCTAATGATGGTTTGGTTTTAGCAAAATTAAAAGCGAAACAGTTATTTTTACAACAAATTTTTTATGCTCAAAAGGTTGATAATGAGATAATAGTAAAACAAGCTCAGTGAGATTTGGATTCTGATTCTGAATTCCGTGTTGATAATGATGATTTCTTGAGATTTCAAGATTAGATTTATGTTTCGAGAAATTTAGAGTTCATTCAGATGATTTTGAATGAAGCTCACAATAGTCATTTATCTGTACATACGGGTAGTACGAAAATGTATAATAATTTGAAACAACATTACTGGTGGTCTCATGTGAAGATTTAACTGTTTGTGTGCTTAATTTGCAAAAAGGACCTAATCGCGTAAAATGTAAAAGTTTCCTGTTGAATGTTAAAAGTGACTATTTTATTTGGCTCATTAAAAGTGAGGTCCTTATGATGAAATAAATCCAAATGTATGTTAGTGGATGATATGGTTTGGCATTATGGTAAATATGGTTATTTTTAAAGGGTGGTTAGGTAAATGGTAAATTAATGTACATTATAATAAAATCAAAGCATAAAATAAAACCATTATGCTTCATCTTTGCCGAATTCATCTAAGAAAAGAAAGAAAATTTGGCTTAGGGTTTCGACTATGGTTTAGCTAGAATAAGGTATGATTTTTTACTCGATTTTTGATAATTTCTACGTTTTTGTGATTGTTGTTAAGTGTTCTAGCTAGCCCATGCTTAAATTCATGAAATTGGTGATGATTTTGAAATGTACCATTGATGAAACTATGAGTTTTGAGATGTTAGTAGATGAATTATAAAAGCGTGATGTTGGGCTTAAATGATTTGTCTTTGTATTTTTGATGAAATTGAGTAATTTGGGCTAAATTGTAAAGATGTTATTTTTGAGGGACTAAAATGTGAAATAAATGAAATTTTTGGACTTGTATGAGAGCTAGGAGAATTCGTCTAAGCTTGTGTACATGCAAATTATGTGTATTTTGTGATTTTGTGAAATAGGGACTAAAGTGTCGAAATGTGAAAATGTGAGGGCTAGTTTGCAAAATGCCCTAAATATGTGTTTATGGATTGAATTGAATTAATTGGTGAATAAAAAGGGTTAATTTTGAATATATATAGATCAAGAAAGGAGGAATTCAGATTTAGATCGAGGGAAGTCGTAGGCTATCGAGTAAACAATTCAAATCGACAATTCCGAGTACGAGGTAAGTTCGTACATGATAAATGATGTTAAAGTTATGTTTTAATACAATTACAATGTATAAATTGTATAGATATTTGATTACAGTTTGAGTACAATGATATTTGACTATGCTTAGCACTAAGTGTGCGGTTTAATACATATAGCTTTGGCTACAAATGGCACTAAGTCTGCGAGTTGGAATAGCTTTGGTTATATGAGGCACTAAGTGTGCAATACTGACTTAGCTTCGGTTATTTGAGATGGCACTAAGTGTGTGGAATCATTCTAGCTTCGTCTAACCTTTTAACACTAAGTGTGTGGATGTTTAAAGTACAAGTAATTGACGGAAAATCTTATAATATTCAACGAGAGGTAAGTATGAAATTGAATGAATACGGGGAGATTCAGGTATGTGTAATACCTAAGTGCTAGATGATATTATGTATGATAAGTTCATTGAATTGATATGATCATTAGATTGAAATTGTATAAATATTTATGTATTGATGTGTTAAGTTTTATATATATTGTTGATGATTTTAGTACGAGCTTACTCAGCTTTTGAAAACTTACTTTTTGTGTGTTTGCGTTGTTTTTTTTAGATATCAAAGCTACCTCAAGCTCAGGGATCGTCAAGGATCATCACCAAACTATCAAACCTCATTTTGGTACTTTGAAAATGTATATTTTGAGGTATGGCATGTATAGGCTAGTAGTCGTGGGATTATGTTTTGTGATGTATATATATTTAGCCATGTGATTTGGCTAGTTAGTGTTTAAACTTATAGTTGATAATGAATTATGAGATGTGATGTTAATATGAAAATGTGATATGTTCTAGTTGGACAAATTAAATGGTAAGTATTGGTAATTTTTGGTAATTTTAGTATGAGTTCGAATGATGTATGGAAGGAAATGTTTTGGTATGATCTTACCTTAGATTCGGCATGAATTGGTAAGGTTTATGAGTAGGTAATTGGTTGATATTGTTATGGTTGGAATGATATGTATTTTGGCATAAAAATTGGTTAAATTGGTTAAGCATATATGCTTGTTTTTATTGGTTGTAGGAATGACCCAAAGAGGGGTGGCAAGCTGGCTTAAACCAAGCCTGCATTGTGCCACACGGTCAGGGACCACGGGTGTGCCTTGTGGCCGTGTATGCAAGGCAGTAACCTCTTAAGATCACACGGTTAAGACACATGGGCATGTCATATGGCCGTGGGCTTAAGTCAGTAGCTAGCTAAGTATCACATGGCCATAGCACACGGGCGTGTCTGTTGGCCGTGGATGAAAGTCAGTATATATACTCTGTTTTGGCATGGTTGGATCACATGGGCGTGTCTGCTGCCCAAGTGAGACACACGGCCTGGTCACACGGGCGTGTGACCAAAACAGAATTAAAAAAGTTTTCTCAGTTTTGAAATTTATGAATGTGTTTTGGTTTAGTCCCGACTATTCTTAAAAGTATGTTTTAGGTATCGTATACCATCATAAGAGATGATTTGTTGATGATTGCTTATGCATTAATATTATGTGATATCTGTGATTCAGCATCGGTTTGAAATGTTCTGTCTGTCTGGTAATGCCCCTTACCTATTCTGACTACGGTTATGGGATAGGGGTGTTGCATGTCTTATGAAGAAGAATCGATACAGATTTTAGCTCGTGAGATCAAAGAGCTGAGAAATAAAAGAATAGCGTTAGTGAAAATGTTGTGGCATTGACATGGGGTTGAAGATGCTACGTGGGAACCCGAGAATGCTATGAGAAAGTAATATCCAAACCTATTCATTGGTAAGATTTTCGGGGACGAAAATCCCTAAAGGGGAGAGTTGTAACAGCCCGGTTTAGACCCTAGTCAGAATAGTGGTTTCGAGACCACAAATCTGAGCCAAAAAATATTTTAATACTATTTTTCATTCTTATAATATGTGAATTGACATGTGTGAAAGTTTCGTATAAAAATTTAATTGTTTGTTTGCTTAATTTGATAAAAGGACCAAATCGCATAAAATGTAAAAGTTGATTACCATATGTTAAGTGTGCCTAATTGTTATGTCTCTTTAAATGAGAGGTCCTTATGTTGTTAATATGCCATTTATATGGTAAGTGGACAATAATAACCTTATATGCTAATGTTTTGAATCTTTATTAATGAAGGGCAAAATGGTAAATGATGTATTAATATTAATATGTGTTATAATAAAAGGAAATAAGCTAATGGATAATTTATTTATCCTTATTAGCTGAAATTATAAAAAGAAAAAGAAGAAAATTCAAGCTTAGGGTTCGGCTAGGAGAATTGGTGATTAAGGTACGTTTTGAGCTCGGTTTTTGATGATTTTTACATTTTTGATATCGTTGCTTAGTAACCTATCAAGCCTGTGCCCTGATTTTTTTAATTGGTTGATGATTTTGAAAGATGCCATTGATGAATTCATGTGTTTTATGATGTTTAATAATGAATTATGAAAGCTTAGTGCTTGATATGCATGTTTTGCAAAGTGATTTTGAGTAAAAATGCATATTAGGGATTTAATTTAGAAAAGAGTAAATTGAGGGGTTGAATTGTAAAATAAATGAAAGTTTTGGGCTCCTAGAAGTCCTTATGATATTCGGCTATGTAATAGTCTGGTTTAGACCCTAGTCGGAATAGTGGTTTCGGGACGACAAATTCGAGTCTGAAAAATATTTTAATATTATTTTTTGTGTTTGTGATATGTGAATGTATATCTACGAAATTTCTGTGATTTAATTCGTCTGTTTCTGTGCTTAATTTTGATAAAGGACTAAATCGCGTAAAATGTAAAAGTTGCATGCTAATTGTTAATGGGGTTAATTGGCCTTGGCTTTTAAAATAAGAGTCCTTGCATGTCAAATATACCATTAATGCTAATGGTGGACAATTATGGACATGTTGTTGGTGAAATTTTAACGATTATAATAATGTTAAAATGGTAAAATGTATATTAATGTACATTATATAAAAAAAACATGTTAATGGATGAATTATTCATCCATACTTGCCGAAAATCAAAGAAAATAGAAAGACGAAGACCATCCTAGGGTTCGGTCATTGATTTGGTTGATTAAGGTATGTACTGTGATCCGTTTTTGATAATTTCTACGTTTCTGTGATCGTTGCTTCATGTTCTTCAAAACCCATGTCTGAATTTTTGTTTCTGTTGAAGATTTTGAAATGTGCCATTGATTATTGTATGAGCTTTATAATGTTTTTATATGGATTATGAAAGATATATGTGAGATTATCATGTTTTGTTCTTGAATTTTTAATGGAATAGAGTTTTTTGGGCTAATTTGTAAAAATGAGGTTTTGAAGGACTAAATTGTGAATTAAATATGTTATTTGGGCTTGTATGGAAGCTATGTATATTCGGCCAAGCTAAAGTCTTGGTGAATTTTGCATATTTGTGATTTTGTGAAAAATAGATTAAATTGTCAAAGTGTGAAAATGTAAGGGCTAAAATGCAAAGTGCCCTAAATATGTGTTCATGAATTATTTTGAATGAAATGAATGATTGAATGGTTGAATTTGAATTGTATTAGATCAAGAACAAAGAAAATCGGACTTAGAGCGAGGGAAGTCCAAAATAGTTGAATAGTCGACTCGTTTCCGTCCGAAATCTGTACGAGGTAAGTCAAACTACAATTACGTGTTAAATTGACTAAAGTCTGCGCATATATAATGTAATCTGTATTGGACGGCCTTGAGAGCCTGATGAATTAAATTTTGAGTAAACTCTGTTAATATGCTTGTATCTGATACGCACTGTATGTTTCTAAAACAACGTTGACATTGATCTGAGATATCGTGTAAGACCATGTCTGGGACACAGGCCTCGATTTGAGATTTATGTGTAAGACTATTCGGGACAGAGACATCGATACTAAATTACATGTAAGACCATGTCCGGGGTATCGACATTATACTCGTTTATAAATATTTGTATCGTTTCAGAACCATCTAATGATAGAGTATGAGATCTAGGAATGAATATATGCAATGTATAATATATACAGGTACGTTTGTATTGTACTAATTTTCTGAATATGAAAGACGCTGTTTCTGTGAAATAATGAATGCAAAGTATGTATGAAATCATGGAAATGAAACATGACATGTGTACAAGCAAATCAGCATGGTTAAGCTTATGAATTAATTTGTGAAAGGGCTGTGAATTCTTACTATTGACTTTTACTTTATGTGCTTTAATAGTTAGACCAATTGTATTTGGCTTACTAAGCTCTTTGTAGCTTACTCTGTGTAATTTATGTTTGATTTACAGTTATCGTAGCTATTCAAGGCTCGGGGATAGTCGAGGATTGTCATCATACTATCGAACTCATTTTGGTACTTTTAAAAGTGTAAATATTTTTCAGTATGGCATGTATAGGCTAGAATGTCTATGTATTTAAGCTTTGATATGTATATATGTTATACCATGAGAGTTGGCTAGCAAATGGTATGTTTGTGCTTAGTTTTGGTAAATGGTTGCGATGCCAAATTGAGTATGCTTGTAATGGTTATATGGCCATGTATGTTGTGGTCATTTTGAAATATGCCAAGTTAAGGAAATGGTAAGTTTAAGCATGAGATACAAGATGCCATAAGTGAGCTATGAAATGAGCATTTTGGCAATGTTGTTGTAATAAGATTTTTAATGTGTTTTGGTATAGATTTGAATGGGTTATTAAATGAAGATGATTTAGTTATAATGAAGCATGTTTTGAGCACGGAATTGGATGAAAATTTTGGTATAAATGTTGTTTAATATTGCTTGTAGGAATAACCCAAAAAGAGGTGGCAAGTTGGCTTAAACCAAGCCTGTATTGTGCCACACGGTCAGGGAACACGGGCGTGCTTGTGGTCGTGTATGCAAAGCAGTAACCTCTTAAGATCACATGGTTAAGACACGTGGGCGTGTCATATGGCCGTGGGCTCAAGTTAGTTGCTAGCTAAGTACCACAAGGCTATAACACACGGGTGTGTCTGTTGGCCGTGGGTGAAAGTCTGTATATACTCTCAACTTTGGCACGGTTGGATCACATAGGCGTGTCTGGTGCCCATGTGAGGCACACGGCCTGGTCACACTGATGTGTGACCTCAACAAAATTGATAAAATTTTTTGAGTTCTGAAATTTATGATTGTGTTCGGTTTAGTCCTGACTGTCCTTAAAAGTATGTTTTAAGTCTCGTAGATCATCATAAGGGATGAATTATTGATGATTGCCTATGTATTAATGTTATGTGATATCTGTGATTCTGAATTGGTCTAAAATGTTCTGTCTGTCTGGTAATGCCTTGTAACCCTAATCTGATGACGGTTACGGGTTAGGGGTGTTACAGTTTATTGGTATCAAAGCTATGGTTTAGTCGGTTCTAGGACTACCATAGCATATATGAGTCTAGCTATACATGCCATATTTATAAACTGTGATAGTATGGTGAATCCTGACATTGAAATGTGCTTTTATATAGCAAATGGATCCCGCTAGAGCTGTAGCTGACAATGTTGAAAGCAATGCTCCTGCTCTCGTGCAAGGGACGGTGCAAATTGATTCTCGACCGGCTACGAGTAGCCGTGATGGTGAGGCTAAACAAGCCTTCTATCAGATGATGAATGATTGGTTCACCTAATATATTAGAACCAATCCGGCTGTACAACAACCTCCACCCCCGGTTAATCATCCTCAAATTCCTGTTATGCCCTCAGTGAATCTGGTTTAGTTAAGTAGACCACCAGTTGATAAGATTAAAAAGTATGGGGCTAAAGAATTTTGAGCTACAACGAATGATGATGCTGAAAGAGCCAAATTCTGGTTAGAGAATACAATACGAGTGTTTGATGAAATGTCTCAAATCCCGAGGAATGTGAAAAATTTGTCGTTTCACTTCTGAGAGATATGGCGTACCATTGGTGGAAAACTTTAATATATGTGGTTTCGAGTGAACGGGTTACCTGGGATTTCTTTCAAGCTGAATTTCGAAAGAAATACATTAGTCAGGAATTCATCGATCAAAAACGTAAAGAGTTTCTCGAGCTTAAACAATGTCGTATGTCTGTTACTGAATACGAACGTGAATTTGTGAGATTGAGCTAATATGCTCGAGAATATGTATCAAATGAAGCAATAATGTGCAAAAGGTTTGAAGATGGAGTAAACGAAGATATCCATCTTTTAGTTAGGATTTTGGAGATTAAAGAAATTGTAGTGCTCGTTGAGCTAGCTTGTAAAGTTGAAGAATTAAGTAAAGAGAAAAGAAAAATTGATTTTGAAGCTAGAGATGTTAGAAAGAGATCTGCGAGTAGATCATTTCAGTCTGTGTCAAAGAAATTTTGAGATGATCATAGCCATTCAAAGGCTAATGTAAGACATTCGAACCGAGATCGAGCTAGATTGCATTCAAATTTTAGAGCTTCTGCTGCTTTTGTAGCAAGTGTCAAGAATGTCCAATCTGAGAAATCTGAATGTAAACATTGTGGAAAAAGGCATCCGGGAAGTTGTAGATTGAATGACTGAGCCTGTTTCCGATGTGGGTCTCTGGACCATTTTGTAAGAGATTGTTCTAAACCTGCTGAGCAAGAGAATGTACAGAATCTGAAACCGAGTAACACTTTAGCTAGAGGTAGATCTTCTAAAAATACGGGAAATGTAAGTGGTGGTCAAGGAGCTACTAGGGATACTACTATTAGATCTAAGGCCAGAGCACCTACCAGAGCCTATACTATCTGAGCTCGTGAGGAAGCCTCGTCTCCAAACGTGATTACTAGTACTTTTACTCTTTATGATACTTCTGTGATTGCATTGATAGACCCTAGATCAACGCATTCTTATATCTGTATGAATTTAGTACACAGTAAGACTTTGCCTGTAGAGTCTACTGAATTTGTAATTAGAGTATCGCACCCCTTAGGCAAAAGTGTCTTGGTTGATAAAGTCTGCAAGAACTTCCCGTTATTGATTCGAGATATCTATTTTCCTGCTGATCTAATGCTTTTGCCTTTTGACGAATTTGATATAATACTGGGAATGGACTGGTTAACTTTGCACGATGCTATTGTGAATTGAAAATGAAAAGTCATTGATTTAAGGTGTAAGAATGATGAGATAATTCGAATTGAGTCTAGTGATATGAATGGACTACCAGCTGTGATATCTGCGATGAAAGCATAGAAATATGTAAAGAAAGACTATGAAGCCTACTTAGCTTATGTGTTAGACTTGAAAGTATATGATAAGAAAGTTGAATCAGTGCCTATTGTCTGTGAATTCTCTGATGTGTTTCCTGAAGAACTACCGGGTTTGCCTCCGGTTCGAGAAGTCGAGTTTGGCATCGAATTAGTACCTGGTACTACTCCGATTTTGATAGCTCAGTATAGAATGGCTCTGACTGAGTTAAAGAAATTAAAATCTCAATTGCAAGATTTGACCGATCAAGGATTTGCTAGACCAAGCTTTTCACCATGGGGTGCTCCTGTTCTATTTGTGAAAAATAAAGATGGCACAATGAGAATGTGTATTGATTACCATTAGCTTAACAAAGTAACTATAAAGAACAAATATCCTCTACCCAGAATTGATGATTTATTCGATCAGTTGAAAGGTGCTACTATGTTTTTAAAAATAGATCTGAGATCGGGTTACTATCAGGTGCGAGTAAAGGACTCTGACATTTCGAAAACTGCTTTTAGAATGAGGTAAGGGCATTGTGAATTTTTAGTTATGCCTTTTGGATTAATGAATGCACCTGCTGTCTTTATGGATTTAATGAATAGAATTTTCAGATCGTATTTAGATCAATTTGTTGTGGTATTCATTGATGATATATTGATTTATTCACATGATGAATCTGAACATGTCGAGCATCTGAGAATAGTGCTACAGACTCTGCGAGATAAACAGTTGTATGCAAAGTTCAGTAAATGTGAGTTCTGGTTGCGAGAAGTTGGTTTTTTGGGCCACATTATGTCAGCATCGGGTATTCGAGTTGATCCGAATAAAATTTCTCCTATTTTGGATTGGAAGCCTTTGAGAATTGTTTCTGAAGTCCGTAGTTTTCTGGGACTTGCCGGTTACTACAGATGATTCGTAAAAGGTTTTTCAATGATTGCGACTCCGTTGACAAAATTGATCTAGTAAGATGTGAAGTTTGAGTGGTCTGAAAAGTGTCAAAATTGTTTTGATCGGTTAAAAGCTCTGTTAATTGAATCTCCAGTACTTGTGCAACCTGAATCAGGTAAAGAATTCGTTGTTTGTAGTGATGCTTCATTGAACAGACTAGGTTGTGTTCTGATGCAAGAAGGAAAGGCTATAGCTTATGCCTCGAGACAACTAAAACCCCATGAAAAGAATTACCCGACCCATGATCTGGAATTAACTGCTATTGTGTTTGCTCTGAAAATCTGGCGTCAGTATTTGTTTGGTGAAAAATGTCACGTGTTTTCTGATCATAAAAGTCTGAAGTATTTAATGACGCAAAAATATTTGAATTTGCGACAGAGAATATGGTTAGAACTGCTAAAAGACTACGAACTTGTGATTGATTGTCATCCGGGAAAAGAAAATGTTGTTGCCGATGCCTTAAGTCGAAAATCACTATTTTCTCTACGTGCAATGAATGCTCATTTGGTTTTTTCTGATGATGGTTCATTTTTAGCTGAATTAAAAGCGAGACCTTTGTTCTTACAACAGATTATCGAAGCTCAAAAGGTTGATAATGAATTAATAGCAAAACGGGCTCAGTGTGATTCTGAATTCCGAGTTGATGTTAATGATTGTTTGAGACATAGAAATAGACTTTGTGCTCTGAGAAATCTGGAGTTAATTCGGACGATTTTGAGTGAAGCTCACAGTAATTGTTTATCTGTACATCCGGGTAGTACGAAAATGTATAATGATCTGAAGCAGCATTATTGGTGGTCTGGAATGAAAAGAGATATCTCTGATTTTGTTTCTAAATGTTTAATCTATCAGCAAGTTAAAGCTGAACGTCAGGTGCCATCTGGGTTACTACAACCGGTTATGGTTCCGGAGTGGAAATGGGATCGAGTGACCATGGACTTTGTATCGGGTATGCCCCTGACTCCAAGAAAGAAAGACGCAATTTGGGTTGTAGTTGATCGATTGACGAAATCAGCCCATTTTATTCTGATTTGATCTGATTATTCGCTTGATAAATTAGCTGAGTTATACATTTCTGATATCGTGAGACTGCATGGTGTACCATTGTCGATAGCGTCAGATAAAGACCCGAGATTTACATCGCGATTTTGGAAGAAATTGCAAGATGCTCTAGGTACTAAATTGCATTTTAGTACTGCTTTTCATTTGCAAACGGACGGTCAATCCAAGCAAATTATTCAAATACTCGAGGATATGTTGAGATGTTGCATTCTTGAGTTTGAAGGTACGTGGGAACAATATTTACCTTTGATTGAATTCGCTTATAATAATAGCTTTCAATCAAGTATTAAAATGGCACCGTACGAAGCCTTATAGGGTAGAAAGTGTAGAACTCCGTTATACTGGTCTGAGCTTAGTGAGAATAAGATTTACGGTATTGATTTGATAAAAGAAACATAACAAAAAGTGAAAGTAATTCGAGATAGTTTGAAAGCTCCTCTGATCTTCAGAAATCTTATGCAGATTTAAAACGAAAAGATATCGAATTTGAGATCAGTGATAAAGTGTTTCTGAAAGTATCCCCTTGGAAGAAACTGTTTCGATTTGGTAAGAAAGGCAAGTTGAGTTCGAGGTTCATCGGATTGTATGAAATCATTAAGCGAGTTGGGCCGGTTGCTTATAGATTGAGGCTACCATTTGAGTTAGAAAAGATTCACAATGCGTTTCATGTATCAATGCTTCGACGATACAGATTTAATCCTTCGCATGTAATTTCACCTTCTGAGGTTGAAATTTAGCTTGATATGACTTACGAAGAAAAGCCGATCCGTATTTTAGCTCGCGAGGTTAAAGAGTTGGGAAATAAGAAAATTCCTTTAGTTAAAGTAATGTGGCATCGACACGGTGTTGAAGAGGCCACTTGGGAGTCTGAAGATGCTATGAAACATCAATATCCAAATCTATTTAACGGTAAGATTTTCGGGGACGAAAATCCCTAAGGGGGAGAATTGTAACAGTCTGATTTAGACCCTAGTCGGAACAGTGGTTTTAGGACCACAAATCCAAGTCTGAAAAATATTTTAATATTATGTTTTGTGTCTGTGATATGTGAATGTATATCTCATGAAATTTTCGTGATTTAATTAAATGCATTTACGTGCTTAATTTTGATAAAGGACTAAATCGCGTAAAATGCAAAAGTTGCATGCTAATTGTTAATGGGGTTAATTGGCCTTGGCATTTAAAATAAGAGTCATTGCATGTCAAATATACCATTAATGCTAATGGTGGACAATTATGGACATGTAGTTGGTGAAATTTTAATGATTATAATAAGGTTAAAATGGTAAAATGCATATTAATGTATATTATAAGAAAACAAAAACATGTTTATGGATGAATTATTCATATCTACTTGCCAAAAATCAAAGGAAATAGAAAGAAGAAGACCATCCTAGGGTTCGGTCATTGATTTGGTTGATTAAGGTATGTATTTTGGTCCTTTTTTTTTATAATTTCTACGTTTCTATGATCGTTGCTTCGTGTTCTTCAAAACCCATGTCTGAATTTTTGTTTCTGTTGAAGATTTTGAAATGTGCCATTGATGATTATATGAGCTTTGTAATGTTTTTATATGGATTATGATGGATATATGTGAGATTATCATGTTTTGTTCTTGAATTTTTGATGGAATAGAGCTATTTGGGCTAATTTGTGAAAATGAGGTTTTGCAGGACTAAATTGTGAATTAAATATGTTATTTGGGCTTGTATGGAAGCTATGTATATTTGGCCAAGCTATAGTCTTGGTGAATTTTGCATATTTGTGATTTTATGAAAAATGGATTAAATTGTCAAAGTGCGAAAATGTAAGGGCTAAAATGCAAAGTGCCCTAAATATGTGTTCATGGATTATTTTGAATGAAATGAATGATTGAATGGTTGAGGTTGAATTGTATTAGATCAAGAACAAATAAAATCGGACTTAGAGTGAGGGAAGTCCAAAATAGTTGAATAGTCGACTCGTTTCCGTCCGAAATCTGTACGAGGAAGTCAAATTACAATTACGTATTAAATTGACTAAATTCTGTGCATATATAATGTAATCTATATTGGACGGCCTTGAGAGCCTGATGAATTAAATTTTGAGTAAACTCCGTTAATATGCTTGTATCTGATAAGTTTTGTACGTTTCTAAAAGAATGTTGACATTGATCTGAGATATCATGTAAGACTGTGTCTGGGACACAGGCCTCGATTTGAGATTTATGTGTAAGACCCTGTCTGGGACAGAGGCATCGATACTGAATTACATGTCAGACTACATCCAGGACGTCGGCATTATACTCGTTTATAAATATCTGTATCGTTTCTGAATCGTTTGATGATAGAGTACGAGATTTGGGAATGAATATATGAAATGTATAATTTATATAGGTATGTTTGTATTGTACTAATTTTCTGAATATGAAAGACTCTATTTTTGTGAAATAATGAATGCAAAGTATGTATGAAATCATGGAAATGAAACATGACATGTATACAAGCAAATTAGCATGGTTAAGCTCATGAATTACTTTGTGAAAGGACTATGAATTCTTATTGTTGACTTTTACTTTATATGCTTTAATAGTTAGACCAATTGTATTTGGCTTACTAAGCTCTTTGTAGCGTACTCTGTGTGATTTCTGTCTGTTTTATAGTTATCGTAGCTATTGAAGGCTCGGGGAATGTAATGACCTAAATTCAAGGCTATCAGAATAGTGGTTTCGTAACCACAAATCCGATTTAAAGAGAAATTTATTTTAATATTTTTGCATGAATATTTATATGATAGGAAAATCGTATTAAAATATCGATAGAAAAATTTTACCGATTTAGTGGTTAGTTAGAAAAATGAATTATTGAAAAAATAATTGGGTAAAAACAAAGATCGAGACCTTAATCACATAAAACTGAGTAGGAAATATTTTTATAAATATTTATAAAATGTTAGTAATGTGGTATTAAAATTTCATTAGAAAATTTTAACATTTGGGTAGGTAATTAAATAAAAAGGACTAAATTGAAAAGGGTGTAAAAGTTACTAGAAGGATTAAATAGCTCAATTGTCAAATGAGGAGGGACCTAAAAGAGATATTTTGGGCGACATAAGCTGAGAAAAATCAGGAGAATTATTGAAATAAGGGCAAAATGGGAAAATAACAAAATTTATTAAATAAAAGTAGGACTAATTTGGAATATCTAGAAATCTCTTCATTTTTCTTCATTCTCATCAGCCAAAAATGCCATAGGAGGGTTTTCTAAGCTGGTATTTCATAATTTTTGCACCAAGTGAGTTAATCCTTGCCTATTTCTTGTAATTTTTGTGTTTCTAAGACTTTTACAACTAGGTCCTACTATTAAATTCATTAGTTTTTTTATTTCATAGATGGAATTGAAAGTCACCATGGTTGAGTGCTATAATTTTATGATGAAATAGAATGAAATTGAAGCTTTAATTTGTTTATGAGGTAATTATTAGGTAATTTCAATAGAAATTGATTTTTAAGACCTAATTGTGAAAATGTTTGGAATTAAAGTCTATTGCTAAAATTCTGATTCCAAAAGGTTATAAATTAGTTTAAAGTGATAGAATAAAGTGTTAATTGAGATAAATCATCTCAATTGAGAGGCTAATTGAGTAGGGACAAAATTATTATTTATTAAAAGCTTAAGGGAAAAATGTAATAAATAGTTTGCACTAAAACAGTTTTGGACAGCAGCAGTAGACTAACTTTTAAAATCACCATAAATTATATAAATTGAATTAGAAGATGAACGAAATATGAAATTAAAGCTTATTGAGTCTAGTTTGTAAGCAATGGATTTGCAAATCATGAGATATAATGAATCTTGTGAGACAAGGTCAGAATGAATTCAGGTTCCCCTGTTCTTAATTTGAAAAATCATAAACAATTTAAGAAAAATAATTATGAGCTTAAATTTATATTTTTAGAATCCTGAATGAGTCTATTTTCAAAATAAACAAACGGGAACATCATCTGAATTCTTTATGAAGAGATAATTAATTTTTAGTGAAGAAGGGTCAGAATTGTTAGACAGCAGAATAGGGGTGAATTTAAAGAATAAACTGTACTTATTGGCTAAACCAAAAATTCTGAAAATTTTATGGTAAGAATATATATGAGTCTAGTTTTAGGGAAAATTAGCGGATCCTAATTTGGAGTTCTGTAGCTCAAGATAAAAATAATTTAGTGACTATGAATCAAGTAGACAGCTTTGAATGAACTATAAATAATAATGAAATTATAGAAAATGTTGCATATGAACTTGAAATGTATTAAATTTATTTATTTAGATCCAGGAGATTCAAATACGAAGCTAGATCGAGGAAAGAAAAAAGTTCAGGATTAGTGGACTTTTGTATACGAACAAGTATCGAGGTAAGTTCGTGTAACTTGAATTATATTCTTAAATGCTTGAAATGTATGTTATTGATGTGAATAATTTGCATGTTCATTGTATGGAAATTGATGAAACATTGATATATTTGATAAAAAGGGGAAGAAATCTCGGTTGAATGAAAGGAAAATTCAATGGATCTCTGAAAAGGAATTGATGGTAAAAAGGATCTATCCCGAACGGGTGATCCTATCCTGATATAGCCCTCCTAAAGAATATGTGAAAAATGGATTTAGCCCGGACGGGTAATCCGAATTAGGGTCTAAATTTTGCCTGGACTGGTAATTCAAATCCAAGCTTATTAGAGTAATTGTCGTTGCAGGGGATTTAGCCTGGACTGGAATCCTGACAATACTCTATAAGTTTATATTACAGGGTATTTAGCCCGGACTGGTAATCTTGCTGTAAGGATAAGGTTTACGGGAGTGTGCTCTCTGAAATGGAAATGTGCGCACATGAATATGAATTGACGGACCCAAAAATTGTACACTAAAAGTGTACCTCTGAAAATCCATAAAAAATTTCGAGAAGTTCAATGGGATAAATATAGAAAAATAATAAGGGAATAGAAATCATGGTATTGATGAGTTCATCAATCATGGTATATATTATTGACACATGAAAATTATTGGACTAACTTGAATGTTGAGTTGTGCATGTTAGTGTAATAATGCATTGAATGGATATATGAATGTTTATTGCATTGTATTGAAATATTAGGTAAGTATAATTCTTGTTACATGGGCTTACTAAGCACAAAGTGCTTACCCTGTTTCTTTTTCCCCTGTTTTGTAGTGTTAAGAGCTCGGAGGTCGGATTCGGTCGGGGATACATCACACTATCAACCTCAAGACTTCGGTATATAAAGAAACTTTATTTTGGAAATAAATGGCATGTATAAGCTAATAAAGTAAATGTTAAAATGAAATGAATGTAAGGTCAGCCATTGGTATGGCTAACAAATCTTGGTTTTAGTATGTGATGAGGTTATCTTATAAATATGCTTGAATCTATCTTGAAAATATGTTGAATTGGATTGGTTGACGTGGATTGGTCTCGGTTTAAAATTTGCAGGGAAGGTTAGATATCTATAAAGGGGCTATATTGAGTAAAAAAAATTAATTCGTAAACTCCAGTAATGCCTCGTACCCTATTCCGACAATGAATACGGGTAGGGGTATTACAGGGATAGTCGAGGATTGTCACCATACTATCGAACTCATTTTGGTACTTTTGAATGTGTAAATATTTTTCAGTATGGCATGTATAGGCTAGAATGTCTATGTATTTAAGCTTTGATATGTATATATGTTATGCCATGAGAGTTGGCTAGCAAATGGTATGTTTGTGCTTAGTTTTGGTAAATGGTTGTGATGCCAAATTGAGTATGCTTGTAATGGTTATATGGCCTTGTAAGTTGTGGTCATTTTGAAATATTCCAAGTTGAGGAAATGGTAGGTTTAAGCATGAGATACAAGATGCCATAAGTGAGCTATGAAATGAGCATTTTGACAATATTGTTGTAATAAGATTTTTAATGTGTTTTGGTATAGATTTGAATAGGTTATTGAATGTTGATGATTTAGTTATAATGAAGCATGTTTTGAGCATGGAATTGGCTAAAATTTTTGGTATAAATGTTGTTTAATATTGCTTGTAGGAATGACCCAAAAAGAGGTGGCAAGTTGGTTTAAACCAAGCCTACATTGTGACATATGGTCAGGGAACACGGGTGTGCCTTGTGGCCGTGTATGCAAACCAGTAACCTCTTAAAATCACACGGTTAAGACACATGGGCGTGTCACATGGCTGTAGGCTCAAGTTAGTAGCTAGCTAAGTATCACACGGCCATAGCACACGGGTGTGTCTGTTGGCCATGGGTGAAAGTCAGTATATATACTCTATTTTGGCATAGTTGGATCACATAGGCGTGTTTGGTGCCCATGTGAGGCACACGGCCTGGTCACACGAGAGTGTGACCTCAACAAAATTGAAAAAAAATTCTGAGTTCTAAAATTTATGATTGTGTTCAGTTTAGTCTCGACTATCTTTAAAAGTATGTTTTAGGTCTCGTAGATCATTATAAGGGATGAATTGTTGATGATTGCCTATGTATTAATGTTATGTGATATCTATGATTCTGAATTGGTCTTAAATGTTCTGTCTGTCTCGTAATACCTTGTAACCCTAATCTATTGAGGGTTACATGTTAGGAGTGTGATAGGCTATGCATGGGTTCATTGAAATTATGTGTATTTTGTGTTTTGTGAATATGGACTAAAATGTAAAAATGTGAAAATGTGAGGGCTAATATGTAAAATTCCCTAAATATGTATATATGGATTGAATTGAATGTTTTGTTAAATAAAAGGGTTAATTTTAAATACATATAGATCAAGAAAAGAGGAATTCAGATTTAGATTGAGGGAAATCAAAGATTATCAAGTAAACAATCCGAATCGTCAAATCCGAGTATGAGGTAAGTTTGTATGTGATAAATGATGTTATAGTTATGTTTTAATGCTTTGCTAATGCATAAATTGTATAAATATTGATTACAGTTTAAGCATTATGATAATCGACTATGTTCGACACTAAGTGTGCGATTCGAAATAGCTTTGGCTACAAATGGCACTAAGTGTGCGAGTTGAAAGAGCTTTGACTATATAAGGCACTAAGTGTGCGATACCGAGATAGCTCCGATTTATTGAAATGGCACTAAGTTGTGAGATTGTTACGGCTTCGGCAAATTACTGTGTGCGAATTCTTAAAGCATGGAAAGACTTCTGAATGAATTAATGTAATTGAACGAGAGATGTGAATAAAATGAATAATTACGGGAAAGTTCAGGAGGGTTTTGGTTAGAATGTGGGCAATGGCAAAAGCACAGACAAGCCTTCCTTTACGTGGCAAAGCATAGCCAAAGCTACGAGTATCCTCCAGGAGGGTTTTGGTTGGAACGTGGGCAATGGCAAAAGCATTAAGGTGTGGCATGATAACTGTGGTTTCAAAGGTCTGTCGGGTAACTCTATTCGCCTAAATAAAGTGATGGTTAAGGAGAACAATGTGCATGAGCTGCTTAATGATAATAAGGATAGTTGGAACGAGAAAAAGGTGCTCAAACTCTATGGTGAAAGTTTGAGGGACCAAATTTGCAATATCCCCATTCTTTATAACGGCCCTGATGACCAACGTGCTTGGTTTCATGATCCGCATGGTGTTTTTTCTTCGAAATCGGCTTACTCGTAGTTGCTTCTTAAACAGATTGGTTATAGCCCCCATAAGATCTTTTGGAGAATAGTTTGGAAATTAAAAACTGTGTTGAAAATTCGTATTTTTTCTGGAGACTGGGCCACAATATCCTTCCAATGTATGAATGAATTTCCAGCATTCGTAGTGGCTTTGACAACACCTGCTTGAGATGTGGAAAATATAAGGAAACGTTGATCCATGCTATGATGGACTGTCCGATGGCCTGAGCTGTGCTTACATACAGTGGTCTCAGTAACAATCTTCTTGGTGGGGATTATGCTAATTGTATTGACTGGATTGAAGAAGCTGCCAGAGAGTTAGATAAAAAGGCGGTGGCTGATCTCATAACAGTCCTTTGGAATGTTTGGAATAGTAGAAATAATCGCATCTTTAAAGGTGAGGAAGAAGACGCCAAGGTTACCTAGGAGAGAGCGGCGACATTAAGCCAAGACTTCCAGCTTTTTAATCTGCTGGAGGACCCTATGTTGCCGAGAAAGGCTGAGGAAAAAGCCTGGAGCAAACCTGCACAGGGATGGGTTAAGATCAACTTCGATGCCTCTGTTAATGGTAAGAGAATGTGTTTCGGGCTGGTTTCCAGGGACTTTGATGGTTTTATTCTCGGTGGGCAGATGGGAATGGTTGATAATGAGGTGCATATTGAATGGGCAGAAATGCTGGCATTGGAAGAAAGCATCAACTTTACCCGATCAAAAAAAGTGGAACAAAGTGGAAATGGAGACCGACTGTGCCAGTCTTGTTAATCGCTTCAAAAAAAGGGACTTTGATTTGACTACGTTGGGCCACCACATGCGAGAGATCCATAGGCAACTTGAATCGTTTAATTGTTTTAATTTTAAATGGGCCCCGAGATGTTGTAGCAAAATTGCGGATAAGCTTTGTAATTTGGCCAAGGATATTACTTGTACTGTGAACTTTAACATGGATTATCCGTCGGATATTCATGATTTAGTGTTAAAAGATGCAATAAATTCAAGTTGACCTTTGGGTCGTTTCATTCAAAAAAAATTATGCAATATTCCAATTTTGCCCTTAAATCATCAATTTTCATGCTAATTTGATGCCCTTACCGTCCAGCCCAAATAAATTTTGGGTCTAATTGCCTTTTAAATCCTTTCTCATTAGAAACTTATGCTATTTAATCATTCTAGCAACTTTTACACCTTTTCTAATTTAGTCCTTTTCATTTAATTGACTACCCAAACATTAAAATTTCCTAATGAAATTTTAATACCACATCACTAACATTTCATAAATATTTATAAAAAATATTTCGACTTTGTTTTATGAGATCGAGATCTCGACACCTTGTTTTTATCCAATTTCTTTAATAATTTCTTTTTCTAACTAACCACTAAATCTGTAAAAAAATTTTATCGATATTTTCATACGATTTTCCTATTTTATTAATATTCATGCAATAATTTTTAAAATAATTTCTCTTTAAATCAGATTTCTAGTTACGAAACCACTGTTCCGATAACCTTGAATTTAGGCCATTATAGGCTAGCTCCAAATCATGGGTTAGATAATTTTTCTTATGTAGCTTCAGCTGCCTCGAGGCATAAGCTATCACCTTACCTTCTTTCATATGTACATAACCCAATCCATTCAAAGATGCGTCACTAAAAACCACAAATTCTTTTCTCGGTTTAGGTTACACTAAAACTAGAGCCTCAATCAGCAATGCCTTTTGTTTCTCAAAACTCTATTAGCACTTTTCTGCCCATTTGAACTTGACATCTTTCTGTAACAGCTTCATCATCGGAGTAGCAATCATGGAAAATCCTTTAACAAACCATCTATAATACCTGACTAAGCCTAGAAAGCTTCTAACCTTAGTTACATTCCTCGGCGGTTTCTATTCAACAATAGCTAAAATCTTACTCGGGTCAACTTTAATGCTGTCGCCCGAAACAATGTGGCCCAAAAACCCGACTTCTCAAAGCCAAAATTCACTCTTATTGAACTTAGCATACAATTTCTTATCTCTCAAAGTTTTCGTTCAGCATGCTCAGATTCATCACGAGAATAAATCAAAATATCATCGATAAAAACAACAACAAATTTATCCAAGTATGGTCGGAAAATACGGTTCATTAAATCCATAAATACCGCATGAGCATTTTTTAAACCAAAAGGCATAACAAAAAATTTATAGTGACCATACCTCAATCGAAATGCAGTTTCCGGCACATCAGGCTCCTTAACTCTCAACTGGTAGTAACCAGAACACAAGTCAATCTTGGAAAATACTGTGGCTCCCTTCAGTTGATTAAATAAGTCATCGATTCTTG
This sequence comes from Gossypium longicalyx, assembly GCA_025698465.1. Lineage (NCBI taxonomy): Eukaryota > Viridiplantae > Streptophyta > Magnoliopsida > Malvales > Malvaceae > Gossypium > Gossypium longicalyx. The sequence goes on along the minus strand of CM046996.1, from coordinate 42,232,075 downwards.
GCATGGGGTACTTGTTCTTTATGGTTACTTTATTGAGCTATCGGTAGTCAATGCACAATCTTATTGAACCATCTTTCTTTTTCACAAATAGCACCAGTGCGCCTCACGGAGAATGACTAGGTCTCGCGAAACCTTTATCCGCTAATTCTTGTAACTGAACTTTCAACTCCTTTAATTTCTTCGGAGCCATCCTACACGGAGTAATCGAAATAGGTGCAGTACCAGGAATTAACTCAATACCAAACTCAACTTCCATAATAGGAGGTAATCCGTTGAACTCTTCTGGAAATACATCCGGATACTCACATACTACCGATACTGATTCAATTTTTAACTCGGACTCTTTTGTATTCAACAAAAAGGCAAGATAAGCTTCATAACCCTTTCTTATACATTTCTAAGCAGTCATAGAAGAAACCACTACAGGCAAACTATCTAATTCATCTGGTTCAACCCAAAGAATATCATTAATTTCACATTTTAAGTGGCACACTGAATCCCCAGCACCAAGTCTGTAAGTGTACTTTCTTTTACACCGTGTGATATTTATATGATGCTATAGATAGAACTGAGACCCTACTATGATACTTTAGATAGGGTAGAGCTATGAAATAGTAGGATTGAGACTATAGCTAGGCTACGACGTTGCGAAAACAATCCCTAAACTGCTATATTTCCATAAGACATCTCGTAATAAACAACTGAAATATTAAACTAATGTCATAAAATTCGTAAACAGATAATTCGATATGAGTACAAGAGAAACTCGTGGACGAGGCCGTAGATATGGTCGCGAAAGGGTGCAAGCTAAATCTTTATCCTCAGGGCATAAGCCAGCTGAGGAGGCATCCGTGCCACAGGCAACTGAGGCTGGGTTACATGATCTGGCTGCGGGGGACGATGCTTTGTCCCAAGCGATGTTAAGGGTTTTGGAAAGGTTTGCTGGAGCTAGCACTGGGACAGTGAATAGGGGATCCATTTCTGAGCGACTCCGGGCTAATGGAGCAGAGGTTTTTAGGGATGTATCTGGAGTAGCCCCAAACGTGGCTGAATATTGGCTAGAGGAAACAGATCAGATTATGGACGACCTAGATTGCTCTGTAGAGCAAATGCTGAAGGGGGCCGTGTCGTTTCTACAAGATGAGGCATACCAGTGGTGGATCACCATAAGGGAGAGTACCCCAATCGAACGACTAACCTGGGAACTGTTCAAGACTGCTTTTAAGGGAAGATATGTTGGAGCTAGTTATGTGGATGCCCGTCGAAAGGAATTTTTGAATCTGGCTCAGGGTAATAAGACTATTGCAGAGTATGAGGCAAAATTCTTGAGGCTAAGTCGATATGCTAGCGGGATAGTTGCGACCGAATATGAGCGCAGTGTTCGATTCGAGGATGGCCTCTGCGATGAGCTTAGGGTGCTGATAGCTCCACAGAGGGAGCGTGATTTCGCTGCGTTGGTGGAGAAGGCTAAGATAGCTGAGGAAGTAAAACGAACCGAACGACAGAATCGTGAGAGGGATCGACCCAGATTCAGGAGGGATTTCGGACCCTCGGGTGCTGCAAATAGAAATGTTAAAAGAGCTAGAATGGAGGAACTAGTTCGACCAGCTCTGGTTAATACTTTTAGAATGCAAGCTTGCAAGGATTGTGGCATAGCGCATATGGGGGAGTGCTGGAAACGAACTGGGGCATGTTTTCGATGTGGGTCAAAGGAACATAAGTTCAGAGAGTGTCCTCGGAGAGGAGTTCAGGATCAAGTTGTGGAGCAAAGAGGTGTCCAACCGCAGTGAGAAGGACTAGCACCACAGAGAGGCCGTAGGCAAGGTAGAGGTGGCAATGGTAATGGAAGAGGACGTGGGGCACCTGGCAGGGGTACTGGACATATTGAAGCTCGACAGTCGGCGTTGGTTTATGCTACACGGCATCATGAGAAGGGTGATGCTCCTGATGTTATAACCGGTACGTTCCTCATTTATAGCAAGCCTTACACTGCTTTGATTGATGTGGGTTCCACTCACTCGTATATTGCTTATGATGTATCTGGGGCATTGGGTGTGCTTTCTGAGGAGACTGTGAGTGGGGTATCAGTGGTAAGTCCTTTGGGACACTCGGTTAAGGTAGATAAACTATTTAAGGAGGTGCCTTTAGAGACACAAGATAGGATATTTGTGGAGGATTTAATGGAGCTGCCATTTGGGGAATTTGATCTTATTTTGGGAATGGACTGGCTAACTAAGCATAGGGCAACGTTGGATTGTGCTGTTAAGAGAATGGTACTAAGAACTACTGAGGATGAAGAGATAATGGTCATAGAGGAGCGAAGGAACTATTTGTCCAATGTTGTCTCGGCTTTAAGGGTTGAGAAGTTGATTCGGAAAGGTTGTGAGGCATTTTTAGCATTCGTGAGTCAAGCTGAACCTGAGGGGATGACTGTGGAGTCAGTGAGGACCATCAAAGAATTTAAAGATGTATTTCCAGAAGAACTTCCTGGACTACCTCTGAATAGAGAAGTTGAGTTCGGAATCGACTTGTTACTTGGAACAGCTCCAGTGTCCATTGCACCTTATAGGATGGCACCAAAGGACTTGGTGGAACTGAAGGCTCAGATTCAAGAACTGTTAGATAGAGGGTTTATAAGACCAAGTGTTTCTCCGTGGGTCACACCAGTGTTGTTCGTAAACAAGAAAGATGGGACCATGCGGATGTGTATTGATTATCGGTAGTTGAACAAACCGACAGTCAAGAACAAGTATCCTTTGCCAAGAATCAATGATCTGTTCGACCAACTGAAAGGAGCCTCGGTATTTTCTAAGATTGACCTTCAGTCAAGATATCATCAGTTGAGAGTTAAAGAAGAGGATATTCATAAGACGACATTCAGAACTCGATATGGTCAGTACGAGTTTCGAGTTATGCCCTTTGGTTTGACTAATACACTGGCGGCATTCATGGATTTGATGAATCAGGTATTTCAGCCGTATTTGGATCAGTTTGTAGTCATTTTTATCGATGATATCTTGGTATACTCGGAAACGGAAGAGAAACATGATGAGCATCTTTGTATTGCACTGCAAGTGCTAAAGGAAAAACAACTCTATGCAAAGTTCAGTAAGTGCGAGTTTTGGTTGAATGAAGTAACTTTCTTGGGGCATGTTGTGTCTGCTGAGGGGATCAAGGTAGACCCTCAGAAGATTAAGGCAATTCTGGAGTGGAAGCCACTGAGGTCAGTAATAGAAATCTAAAGTTTTCTGGGGTTGGCAAGTTATTATCGAGGATTTGTGGAAGGATTTTCTGTGTTGGCAGCGCCGTTAACAAAACTTATAAGGAAGGGAGCATCGTTTATTTGGACAGATAAGCAGCAAGAGGCTTTTGAGAAGTTAAAGAAGGTTCTAACTGACGCACTAGTGTTGATTTAGCCAGAGTCTGGTAAGGATTTCACTGTGTATAGTGACGCGTCACATGTAGGTTTGGGCTGTGTGTTGATGCAAGAGGGTAAAGTGGTAGCTTATGCTTCACGACAGCTTAAGCCTCATGAGTTAAACTATCCTACTCATGACCTGGAGTTGGCAGCGGTGATCTTTGCCTTCAATATATGGAGGCACTACTTGTATGGGGAGAGATGCATTATCTATACGGATCATAAGAGTCTTAAGTACTTGCTGACTCAAAAGGAGCTGAATCTTAGACAGCGAAGGTGGATAGAGTTATTAAAGGACTATGACTGTTCGATTGAGTACCATCCAGGTAAGGCAAATGTCGTGGCTGATGCGTTGAGTCGAAGAACTGTGGCAGAATTGAAGGCAATGTTTGCTCGCTTAAGCTTGTATGACGATGGAAGCTTATTGGCAGAGTTACAAATGAGACCGACTTGGGTGGAGCAGATTAAGCAGCAACAGTTGGTGGATGAGTCGTTGGTTTCTCGGTTTCAACAAGTGAGAAGGGGGAGAATTCAGACTTTGGATTAAATGGTGATGGGGTTCTTTGTTTTCGAGGAAGAATTTGTATGCCGAAGGACTCTGACTTGAGATAGATGATTTTGAGGGAGGCATATGGTGGACCTTGTGCTATGCATCCAAGAGGGAGTAAGTTGTATCGAGACTTGCGAGAGCTATATTGGTGGCCTGGGCTTAAGTGAGAAGTGACCAAATTTGTGGGAAAATTTTGACGTGTCAACAAGTAAAGGTCGAGCATCAACTGCCTTCAAGATTGTTACAGCCAGTGAAGATACCATTTTGGAAATAAGAAAGGGTAACTATGGATTTTGTGAGTGGCCTGCCATTGACACCTTCCAAGAAGGACTCAGTTTGGGTAATTGTGGATAGGCTGACAAAATCTGCTCATTTCATACCTGTCCGAACCGATTACTCACTTCAGAAGTTGGCCAAGTTATATGTGGCAGAGATAGTGCGGTTGCATGGAGTGCCAGTATCAATAATTTCTAATCGAGACGCAAGGTTTACATCTCGGTTTTGGCAGAAGTTACACGAGGCATTGGGTACACAATTGGATTTCAGTACTACTTTTCATCCTCAGACAGATGGACGGTCGGAAAGGGTTATTCAAGTTTTGGAGGATATGTTAAGAGGTTGTATCATCAATTTTCGTGGTAGTTGGGAGGACTACTTGCCATTGGTGGAGTTTGTGTACAACAACAGCTACCAAGCAAGTATTCAGATGGCTCCATATGAGGCACTTTATGAGCGAAGATGTCGTACGCCTACGTGTTGGACAGAGTTGGGTGAACGACAAGTGCTTGGACTGAAATTAGTGGCAGATACTGAAAGTAAGGTTAAGTTGATAAGAAATTGATTAAAGGAGGCATCTGATAGATAGAAGTCGTATGCAGATCTAAAGCGTAAGGAGATTGATTTTGCTGTTGGGGATATGGTTTTCTTGAAGGTTTCACCTTGGAAGAAGATCATGAGGTTCGGCAGGAAAGGCAAACTAAGTCTGCGATTTATGGGGCCTTATCGGGTTCTTAAACGGGTAGGGACAATAGCATATTAGTTAGAGTTACCACCGGAGTTGGACAGAATCCATGACGTCTTTCATGTGTCCATGTTGAGATGATATCGATCGGATCCTTCACATGTTGTGCCAGTGGAGGAGATTGAAGTAAAGACTGATTTGACATTTGAGGAGGAACCCGTGCAAATTTTAGATCGAGAGGTTAAAGTTTTAAGAAGGAAGTTGGTTCCGTTGGTGAAAGTACTGTGGCATAATCATGGAAGGGAAGAGGCTACTTGGGAGTCAGAAGAGACTATGCGTCAACAATACCCTCAATTATTTGGGTCAGGTAAATTTCGAGGCCGAAATTTCTTTAAGGGGGTAGAGTTGTAACGCCCTAATTTTCGAGATTTTTTGGGTTTCTGTGATTTTAGGTAAATTTTGAAATTTTGGTGTTCTGAATATTGGAATTGCGTTTAAATGTGTTAGTGGGCCTTTAGAAGGCCCAAGCCTAAGTTAAACGCGGTAAAATATCAAGGTTGGATTTTAAGTGAATAGGAGACTTGGTTAAGTGGGTTTTTAAGAAGAACTTCGTAAATTATGACACAAATAAGGCCTTGGTAAAGTGGTAAGGTGGCACCACTAAGTTCCTAAAAAAATGGCACCTGGGAAGGAATTAAAGGTCTAGGGTTCAAGTTGCAAGGTAGGCATACTGTTACTTTTTAATTTTAGGCATGTGCCGGGCATGTGATCACTTAAGTGAATTTCGGCAAGGGCCTTAGGGAGGTTGGGTCGATTGTTTTAGTTGATATTAGGGTTAGGTTCTTTTCTTTTTTTGTCTTGGAGAATTAGGGTTAGCACCTGAAAGCTTTCACTGTCATTCATCCTTTCCGAGTTCTCACAAATGCCGAAAACACAAATTCCTTCTCCTTGGTGCCGAGTTCTTTTTCCTCTCTTTTTCCTCCATTTTCTTTCTTCCTTTTTTCTTTTTCTTCTAGCTGAAACCTTCTGATCACCTTACTCACCTCCTCTATTGATCCCATCCTCTACAAAACCTTCATAGCCAATCGCCATAAAAGCTGAAATCCCGAAAACTCACTTCTTGTGCCGATTCCTCCAAGCCAAAATCCTTTAGTTATTTTTGTTTCTTTTGACTAACTTTCATCTTCTCTAAACCCTTAGTATCTGTCGACAACATTACTTCAAAGTTATAGCCTCAAATCGTCATCTTCTTCATCACTTAAAAAGCCGAAGTACCATAGATTTAGGGACTTATAGTCGAAACTTCAGATCTCTTGGATTCGAGTTCTACTATTGTTTAGAGGATAGATCTACATCAGATCTGAATAGAAATCAAAGAGGAATAGGTGGTAAGAGCTCATCACCTCAAATCTAGTCTTATTTTGCAATTTAGAAAAAGTCGAAGTCCCTAAAATCTAGAAAGGCTGTCAATTTGGGCATAGGGCTTTAAGGGTCTTTAACCGACAATTTCTTTTGGTGTTTAGTGTCTTCTAGAGGTTGGATCGAAGGCTTGGATCTTTGGAACAACTAGACTTAGATCTAGTCATCGATTTTCGGCAAAAAAGGTAAGATTCTAAAGGCTTTAGGGGCATGGTTCGAATATGGTAGGTGAATATTGGGATTGGTTATTGTGTTTTGCAATCTAAGAATTGTGGTAATCAATTGTAGGACATCGTAAGGGATCTTAGTGGCAGTCGTCACAAAACAGGTGTGTAACAACCCTCGTAGTAGCTTAGGCTAATATTCGCAGAAAATCCGAAATGCTAAAATTTCGGCATTTCGGGAACTTGAGATTTTGCATGTGGTTTTAGATTCGATAAAACGATATGGTCGGTGTTTGGATCGAGGGAACAGGTAAGAGCGCAATTCTGTGCACGACGGTAGGTTGGGCTGAAATTGGGCTGAAATTGGGCCCAATGGGCTTCTGGGCCCATTTGGGTAAAATTGATAGAAAATGGAACTTGGATAAATTGCATGTTAACACGGTTAGATCTGTTGTAAAAATTGGGTTAAGTGGGCTAAAAAGGCTAAACCGGCAATCGTGGGATCCATTAGGGGTTTTGGGCCCAAAGCCTTAATTTGATAAGGTGCGTTAAAATCACTGTTTAAACACTTGAGAATATTGATAATTGTTAATGAACGTGGAAAACCCATAATATTTGGTAAATTTAAAAAATTACCCCTAAAATATGGTAAATGACTATTTTGCCCCTAGGTAAAAATGACCATTATACCCCTAGGGTTTAATTATGAATATGGTGCATGAGGTATTAATTTACATGATATGACATGATATGCACATGATATGTTATAACATGCCTATGTTATGCTATGATATACTCATTATATGCATGGGTTGGGTTTTCGATATAAATGGAGGAAGTGCGAAAAGGGCTTTGCCCCAGTTTATCAAAAAGGGCTTAGCCCCAGTTATTAAAAGAGGCTAGGCCTCTAGTTATATGATAAAGCAACTGTGCTGCCAGTGAAGAGTTTGGTTGGGTGGGTTGAGTTATTCCCCACATGGAGAGCTTGGTTGGTACGGGTGGAGAGTAGCGGATGGTGGGTTGAGTAGTCTCCCCAAATGGGCTTGCATACATCCATTAATATTACATTTGGCATTGAAATGGGCTTATGGGCCATACCGTTTGCAGTGAAGGCCTCGGCCCAGTAACATGATTAACGAGAAGGCTTCGGCCTAGTAACCGTTAAACGAAAGGCTTCGGCCCAGTATGTTGGCATTAGTTTGGGCTCTGAAAGGGGCTTATTGCACACTGAGTTTCCAAACTCACCCCCCTTTCCTTATCTTTGCAGTTGAGTCTTGATGTGGAGACTTGGAGCCGGAGGGGATTCAGAGTGGCCGTGATGATCGCTTTCGAACTTTGCGATAAGTAACCGATTTTTTTATTAATTTATTATTATTATTTGGTTTTAGGTTGTAATAAGGCCATTTTAATTATCTTTCTGGGATTATTTTATTTTATACTCTATATTTTACTGATAATAATTCAAAATGGGTTAGACTTAGGGTGCGTTTTCAAAATGATACTTGTTTTCAAAATACGTAACGATGCAACTAATCGGTTTATCAAAAATATCTACTTAAATGAATTCCAACTCGTTTTTTTTCCAAAACCTAATCTCGGACCAAAGTGTGGCAATGGTTGTGGGCATGTCTAGGATTGGATCCAGGCAAGAGCTTGGTACTTAAGCAGCCTTCATGGCTCACCTCCTTTGTTTCGGATACCTACCTGGTGCACAGCTTCCATTCACTTTGTTAACTTAGCAAAAGACATTCTTTTTAAACACTGAAATGAATCATGGGTTTTTAAAACTTCAATGAGACACGTCGGATTCGGCCATAACGTCTGGGCCAGGTTTGGGGTGTTACATATATTAACCCAAGTACCCAACCCAGCCCAATCTTAAAAATTACAAATAATTTAATAAATAAAAATAAAAATTTAAAAATAAAAATAAAAATAAAAAAACATATAATTTCATACAAATAATTCGATTAATTCGATTAATTCGGTTAATTTGGATAATCCAGGTAATTCGGTTAATTCAATTAATTCGGTTAATTCAGTTAATTCAGTTAATTTTATACTTATTTTAACCAAAAATAAAAAAATAATTTTCGGTTAATTTGGTTAACCGACTGATTTAATAGAAAAAATTTCGGTTTGGTTAATTTTTTTGAAAAAATTTCGGTTCGGTTAACAGTTAAAAATTTTGAAAGGTCGGTTGATTCGGTTAATGTTATTTCGGGTCGGTTAACCGATTGAACACCCCTAGTCATGTCTCTACCAGTGTGTTTACTACTGAGCATTCTATTTTGCATTTAATAGAGTGCAGGGGACACCTGGCCAATGTACACGCCTATAGGGCAGACTGTGTATCAAACACGGCCTAGACACACCCCTGTGCCTACTTGTGTGGACAACTTTGAGGCGATACTCCAAGCCTTTTGTCACCCTTAATGACACATGCACACATGCACATTCATAATCATGGCTCATGCAAGTCAACTTCTTATCAATTTATACTTACTTAAGACTTCATATTTTATTTAGACCAAGCTTACCAAATCACAAGCAATATGAAACATCAATTTAATTCCATTTCATACATTCATGCCTTAGTTGTTATTATGCCATTTGCTCACATTTCCATCATCAAGCATTCATGATCATATCCATAATTCATCCATGCCAAATAAATTTAACCACAACATGAGTAACCATAGCACATGTATGCATGTATGAATAGGATTACATCCCCATAATTTAGTCCTTAAATCATAATTTAGTCCCATAACAACTTCTCAATTTAGTCCCTAAATCATAATTTCATCAAAATTCCCTTTACAAAAGTTGTTTATCTATCAACAACCTTTCATTTTCTACCATAAAAATTCATAATTCATCTATGTTCAACCATGACAAAACCCAAGTACCTTAATAACTTTATAAATTAGTCCCCGAGATAACTAGATTAAGCTATTACGATCTCAAAAATATAAAAATCATTAAGAACGAGACAAGAAAACATACCTAAATGATCAAAGTAAGCTTGCTTGAGCTACTTTCTCTTAGCTAGGGTTTCCATGGAAATAATTTGGGAAAGATGATGAAAAATATGATATTTTCATTATTTAATTAATTATCATCTTTTATTGTTTTCACTTTCCAATTTCATCATTTTCTTTATTTATTTTTCATGGATGAATTATCATCCTTAACCACTAATCATTTTTAATGGTCTATTTGCTATATAAAGACCTCAAATTTTGAATTCCACAGCTATTTAATCCTTTTAGTCATTAGACTCAACTTTTGCACTGTAACAGCCTAGTTTAGACCCTAGTCAGAATAGTAGTTTCGGGACCACAAATCTATGTTAGAAAATATTTTAATATTATTTTCCATGCTTATTATATGTGAATTGATATCTGTGAAAGTTACATGTGAAAATTTGATCGTTTGTGTGTTAAATTTGTAAAAAGGACCTAATCGCAAAAAATATAAAAGTTGCATGCTATATGTTAAAAGTGCCTAATTGCTATGGCTTTTTAATTGTGAGGTCCTTATGTTGTAATTTGACCATGGTTAGTGGTATTGGTCATAAATGACCTTAAAATGGATGAATTATAATGTTTTAAACAAATGGCAAAATTGGTGTTTGATAATTAATATGTGTTAAAATTAAATAAACATAAAAATAAGGCCATTATCATCTTGTTTGGCCAAATCTATCAAAGAAAAATAAACAAAAAATCAAGCTTAGGGTTTGACACTCACTTTGCTTGATTGAGGTATGTAATTAGCTCGATTTTTTATGATTTCTATATTTTTGTGATCGTTAGTTCGTGTTCTATCAAGCCCATGCATAAATTGCTGATTTGGATGATGATTTTGAGTTATGCCATTGTTGATTTTGTGAGTTTTATAATGTTATTTGATGAAATATGGAAGCTTAATGATAGATACATATGTTTTATATTGGGATTTTTGATGAATTTGAGTAATTTGGGCTAAATTGTGAAAATTAGAAATTGGGGGACTAAAATGTGAATTAAATGAAATATATGGGCTTATATGAGGTAAGTGAATATTCAGCCTAACATGTGTATAAAGAAATTATGTGAATTTTGTGATTTTATGAATTTGGGACTAAATTAATAAAATGTGTAAATATGAGGGCTAATTTGTAAAATGCTCTAAATATGTGTATATGGATTGAATTGAATGATTTGTTGAATAAAAGGGTTAATTTTGAATAAATATAGATCAAGAAAGGAGGAACTCGGATTTAGATCGAGGGAAATCGAAGGTTATCGAGTAAACAATCCGAATTATCAATTCCGGTTACGAGGTAAGTTCGGACGTGATAAATGATTTCACAATTATGTTTTAATGCTTTGATAATGCATATATAGTATATATTTGAATATGGTTTGAGTACGATGATAAATCAACTATAGTTGGCACTAAGTGTGCGAATTAGAATAGCTTTGGCTATATGAGGCACTAAGTGTGCAATACCGAGATAGATTCAATTATTTGAGATGGCAGTAAGTGTACGGGATCGTTACAGCTTTGGCTAACCATTAAAGCACTAAGTGTACGAATTCTTAAAGCATGGAAAAACTTCCGAATGAATTAATGTATTTGAATGAGAGGTGAGAATGAAATGAATAAATACGTGAAAGTTCAGGTTTGTACGTTACCTATGTGGTAGATGATATAATGTGTATGAAGCTTGATGAAATTGTATGAACATATTAAATGAGATGGAATAGAATTGATGGATGATTTGTGAACTACTAAGTGTTTATTATTTGATGTTTCGTATTATAAAAATTGTTGATGTAACACCCCAAACCCGACCTAGACATTATGGCTAAATCTGCGACGTCACATTAAAGTGTATTTTGAAAACACATAGTTTCGTTAAAAATTCGTTCCATATTAAAACCTCGTTGTGATCTTCATGAAAAATTTAGAATAGCTAGCTCATTGTTAAACTCAAGTTGGTTTAGCACAATGTTAATTATATTAGATTGTTATTGCATTTTAAAAACAATGACTGTTGCGGAAGCTTTTTAAAATGTGATTCAATAGTGTGATGTTTTGGAAATGCATTTATCTCTTTGAAAAACTGTGGCCTACTTCTAAAAGATATGATTAAAAGTAAGTAAATCCCAAAATCAAAATAAAAAACTTTAAAGAGGCCTTATTATAAAACCAAAAACCCAAACTAAATTACTTATAAAAAAATTAAAAAGGAAGCAAAAACAGTTGTGTGACCACCATCGAGTCTCTTGCAGCACCGATTCGCCTAAAGATTACCTGCATAGAAAAGCAGAAGGGTGAGTTTAAGAAAACTCAGTGTGTAATCCCCTAACAATAGTCAGTCAAACAGTAGGCAAATACAGTTCGGGCCTAAGCCCATTTCAGTGAGAGTCTAGTATCAGCTAGGGCCATAGCCCATCACAGTATCAATATCAGTGCGGGCCTTAGCCCATTACAGTAGCAGTAACAGAAATGCAATAAGAAGTCCTACCCATCCATCCTCCCCACTCCACTCCGTCTAGCCCTACACTCCTGGGGGGATAAAATCGACCCACCCATCCCTACACTCCAAAATATAGCACCGATTATGGCACTAAATAGTATTTGCAGTAGAGCTGCCAGTACGGTACACTTCCTCCAAATATATCAAACCCACCCCCATGCAACATGTCATGTCATAATATCATACGTGTGTGCAAAAATTTCATGCTCGACTACAGTTATACATATCATAGGGGTAAATCAAACATTTTATCTCATAGGGCTATAACAGTCATTTTTTCAGAATGGGGTCTAGGTATACTTACCGACCCAACAGTAGGTCCATAGTCATCTCGGACGACTCGTGCAACCTTAACAGTCAAATAGTGAAAATGGGCCTAAGGCCCATATTGCTACCCATGTGGGCCCACATACCTGTGTGGCCCACAAAGCCAAAAAATGGCCTTGATCGTGTAAGCTACACAGCCTGGCCTAATAATCTCCACACATTTGTGTGGTTTACCCATGTTGGTCCCACGAGCCCGTGAGGCCCACACGGCCCATTTCAGCCCAACGTGGGCCAAAACGACCTAAGCCCATGAAATCATTCATGGTGGCCTCTATGATCAAATGCCCACGTTTTATGCGTTCAGATTACCACACGAGCGAGCGCATGCTCGTATAGCGTCAATAGTCACATTTTTCGGCTTTTGCCGATTTATGATTATAGTAGTGTGATTACACACCTGTACACAAAAACGTGCAAATAGTCCATGAGTACTCCAACCTACATTCGATCACAAGGTTCAGTTAAACACAAACCAATCAACCTATCCAAGATCCCCTCCAAAAAACTTGTCCAAAAGCTTACCTCTCCTCAGATTAGATCAGCCTATTATGGCTTACTCGCTGAATCCGTTTGGAAGACACCAATCAATAGGCCTTAGGGCTATCTGCATTCCAACCAAAACTTATCAACCATCAACCATTGAACAGTTTGAACTAGATGAAAAGTCACTTACCAAAACCAGAGCCTAGGCTAGAAGGAAAGAACAATCAGCCACACCCACACAAGGCCGAAAGTACAGAGAATGATAGAGGTGAAGTGTAACAATTGTACCCCTATCAACAAACGACAGAAAGAAAGAGATGTTAGAAGGAAGGATCCTAATGGTAGCGAGAAACAGAAAGGGAATCATGAGCATTTACCAATTGTCAGAGAACTCTTCCAAAATCGAAAACAAAACACAAATAAAATAGCAAAGGGGGTGAAGTATTATGCTAATCACAAAAACGTGGAAGGAGAAGAGAACCGAAAGACAGAACTAAGAAGGAAGAGTAAAGGTACTCGGTTTAAACAATGTGAGAGGAAAGACTTGACAAAAGCCAAAGGAATAGAGATGAGGAGAGAAAGGGTATACGGCTAGGGTTTGAGAAGTAGAGGAAATATGAGAATCAGTTAGACAAATTTGTAGGGAAAGAAAAAATCAACAAATGAAATGAACCTGAGTGATATGAAATAAGCCAAAAACAGAAAATATTACCAACCTCTTTAGCACAATTCAACCTTGAGGTTGAAAATGGGCAAAAAAAATGTGACAGAAATGAGGTGGAGAGAAAACTGACAAAACCAAACCCAAAATCATCCCAAGCTGAATTCTAAAAGTGCCTAGAACTCCAATTGACACAACACATTCTCTCCCCCCAAATCCCCACGATCTTCTCCCCAATTTTCTCCACAAAGTCCTCCAACCAATCACTATCCAAATCCCTCATTTTTCCTCCTAAATTTTGACCACATAACCCCTATACCACTCAAACACCCCAACCGACCAAGCATTAGAGTCCCACTATCATTCAACCTCTCACATAGCAACTTGCAAAATAAAACACACTTACACACAGCAAAACTCGAACTCCAATCTCCTAGCAACAGTATCACGCCACTAGCTTTTTATGTCATAGTTTAACCATATTTATTTAAGAAGCCTACTGTCTAGAGACAGGGTTAAGTCAAGTAAAAACAAAAGTTTTATATAAGACAAGGCTCGAACTCAGGACTTCTCCAACACTTCTCAAGACACTTAACCACTAAATCAAGCATGCATTTATGCAACACAACATACAAAAATAATAAATTAGATTTTGGGGCGTTACAGTTGATTATATTTGGTGCAAACTTACTAATCCTCAAAGCTTACTGTGTTAAATGTTCTCTGTTTTACAGTGTTATTAAGCTAGCTTAGATCCGAGGATCGTCAGTGACTCATTCAGACTATCAGACATCTATTTTGGTACCATTTTGAGAGTTGTATATATGGTATATGGCATGTATAGGCTAGAGTTATTTTGGTAGGTTTTGTGATGTAAATATTTAGCCATGTGATATGGATTTATTATGGTTGAACTTATGGTTTGATTTTGGTATATGATATGTAATGCAATGTGTCAATATGATATGATCATGAATGGCCAAGTGAATTGGTCAATTTGGTAAGTTTTGGTATTGCTTAATTGAGAAATTAGTAAGATTATGAATCATATGTTTTGGTATGATTTTGGCTTATGATTTGGCACAATTTGGTATGCATTACAAGCAAGAAATTTGTTTATAATGATATGTCATGAATGGTGTATGTTTTGGTTGTGAATTGGTTGAAAATTTGGTACAAAATGTTTTGGTTTGATGCTTGGATGATTGTGAAATGAATGTAAATTGTTCTGACATATCCCGTAATGCCTCTTAATCCTAGTCTGACGATGAATATGGGTTACGGATGTTATATTTGGTTGGTATCAGAGCTACGGTTTATTCGATTCTAGGACTAACATAGCGTGTGAGAGTCTAGTTATACATGCCATATATATGAATTGCGATAGTGTGATGATTCCTGACAGTTAAAATGTGTTTTTTATATAACAAATGGATCCCGAACGAGCGATAGATGATGATGTTGAAAGCAATGCACCTGCTCCCGCGCAAGAGGTAGCGCTGATCGATTCTAGGCCTATTTCTAGTAGTCAAGGAGGAGAGGCTAAGCAAGCCTTCTTCCAAATGATGACTGAGTGGTTTATAGAGTTTGTTTGAACAAATCCAGCTGCTCAACAACCTTCACCCCCACTTGTTCCTCAACAAGTCCCGGTTGTGCCACAAGTAATAGATCCGATTTGATTGAGTAAGTGACCTGTTGATAAGATTCATAAACACTAAGCTGAAGAGTTTTAGGCTATGGTTGATGATGATGCCGAGAGAGCTAATTTCTGGCTTGAAAACACTATCTGAGTATTCGATAAATTTTCATGAATTCCAGAAAAATGTATTAAATGTGTAGTATATTCACTTAGAGATAATGCATATCACTGGTGAAAAACGTTGACATTAGTGGTTCCTAGAGAATGGGTTACCTGGGAATTCTTTTAGACCGAGTTCCAGAAAAAGTACATAAGTTAGAGATTCCTCGATCAGAAAAATAAAGAGTTTCTGGAATTGAAACAAGGTCGGATGATCGTTATTGAGTTTGAAAGAGAATTCCTACGTTTAAGCAAATATGCCCGAGAATATGTGTCTACTGAAGAGATTATGTGTAAAAGATTTGTTGATGGATTGAACGAAGACATAAAACTATTAGTCGGGATACTTGAATTGAAAGAATTCGTAGTATTGGTTGAGAGGGCCTGTAAAGCTGAGGATCTCAGTAAATAAAAGAGAAAAGTTAATTTAGAGGCTAGAGATTCGAGAAAGAGATGAATGAATAAATCTTATCATTCATCATTAAAGAAATCTAGAGATTATATTTATCAATCGATAGCTTTAGTGAGATATCAGAATAGAGATCGTGGAAAGCAATATACCAACCCTAAAGCTCAAACTACATCAATATTGAGTGTTGGTAACGCAAAGGATGTAAAGCCTGAGTGTCAACAATGTGGAAGACGGTATTTTGGAAATTTTTGGGGGAAAAGTAACATCAGAGCTTGTTACAGTTGTGGTTCATGAGATCACTTTATAAAATATTGCCCAAAGTTAGCTGAAAAAGATAATGCTCAAAATACGAGGCTAATTAACACTACTGCTAGAGGTAGACCACCCAAAAACACAGGAAATGTGAGTGGTGGTAGAGGTGCGACACAAGACACTACTACGAGATCTGATGCTAGAGCACTTGCACGAGCCTACGCTATTCGCGCACGCGAAGAAGCGTCATCTCCAGATGTTATTACTAGTACTTTTACTCTTTATGATACTAAAGTTATTGCATTGATAGATCTAGAGTCTACTCATTCGTATATATGTGTGAATATAGTATACAGTAAGACTTTGCCTATAGAGTCTACTGAATTTGTAATTAGAGTATCGAACCCCTTAGGCAAGTGTGTACTAGTTGATAAAATGTGCAAGAATTGTCCATTGATGATTCGGGGTAATTACTTTCTGGCTGATTTGATGTTGTTACCATTTGATGAGTTTGACATAATCCTGGGTATAGATTAGCTAACGTTGCATGATGCTGTTGTGAATTGCAAATGAAAGATGATTGATTTGAGATGTCAGAGTAATGAGATTATCTGCATTGAATCAGATGATTTGAATGGATTACCAGCAGTGATTTCAATGATGTTAGCTCAGAAATATGTGAGAAAGGGGTGCGAAGCTTATATAGCTTATGTGCTTGACACGAGAGTGACTGAAAAGAAGATTGAATCAGTGCTAGTTGTTTGTGAATACCCAGATGTGTTTCCCGAAGAGTTACCAGGTTTACCACCAATCCAAGAGGTTGAATTTGGTATTGAGTTTGTACCAGGAACAACTCCGATATCGATAGCTCCATACAGAATGGCACCGACTGAATTGAAAGAGTTAAAAGCTCAGTTACAAGAATTGACAGATAGAGGCTTCGCACGACCGAGTTATTCTCCTTAGGGTGCACCAGTTTTGTTTGTGAAAAAGAAAGATGAAACTATGAGAATGTGCATCGATTATCGATAGCTCAATACAGTGACGATCAAAAACAAATATCCTTTATCGCGGATAGATGATTTGTTTGATAAGTTGAAAGGGGCTACAGTGTTTTTGAAGATATATTTGAGATTGGGTTACTATCAGTTGCCAGTGAAAGACTCTGATGTGCTAAAATTGCTTTTCGAACGAGGTACGAACACTATGAGTGTTTAGTTATGCCTTTCGGATTAACAAATGCACCTGCTATTTTTATGGATTTGATGAACATAATTTTTAGACCGTATTTAGATCAAATTGTTGTCATATTCATTGATGATATTTTGATTTATTAGAGTGATGAAACTGAGCACGCCGAACATTTGAGAATATTGCTACAGACTTTGCAAGATAAGCAGTTATATGCGAATTTTAGCAAATGTAAATTGTGGTTACAAGAAGTTGGTTTTTTGGGACATATTGTGTCGGCATCTGGTATCCGAGTTGATCCAAGCAAGATTTCGGCTATTTTGGATTAGAACACTTCGAGAAATATTTCTGAAGTCCGCAGTTTTCTGGGACTTCCTAGTTATTATCGTCGGTTCATAAAAGGCTTTTCTATGATTGCGACACCGTTGACAAAAATGCTTCAGAAAGATATAAAATTTGAATGGTCTGAAAAGTGTCATAAAAGTTTTGATCAATTGAAAGCTCTATTAACCGAAGCTCCGGTGTTAGTTTAGCCAGAATCGGGTAAAGAATTTGTAATATATAGTGATGCATCTTTGAATGGTTTGGGATGTGTTTTGATGCAGGAAGGCAAAGTCATAGCTTATGCCTCGAGACAATTAAAGCCACATGAAAAGAATTATCCGATGCACGACCTTGAATTAGTTGCGATTGTGTTCGCTTTGAAAATTTGGCGTCACTATTTATCGGTGAGAAATGTCGCATTTATTTCGATCACAAAAGCTTAAAATATTTGATAACACAAAAATATTTGAATCTACGACAGCGGAGATGGTTAGAGTTGTTAAAAGACTGCAAGCTTGTAATAGACTGCGAGCTTGTAATTCTGATCACGTTTATTCCGGGAAAGGTCAATGTTGTTGCTGATGCTCTAAGTCGAAAATAATTGTTTGCATTGCATGCAATGAATACCCGGTTAACTTTGTCTGATGATGGTTTAGTTTTAGCTGAATTGAAACGAAACCATTATTTATTCAGCAGATTTATGAAGCTCAGAAAATTGATAATGAATTGTTAGCAAAACGGGCTCAATGTGATTTTAATACAGATTAAGAATTCCAAGTTGATGCTGAGGGTTGTTTGAGACTCAGAGGCCGAGTATGTGTTCCTAGAAATCCAGATTTGATTCAGATGATTTTGAATGAAGCTCATAGCAGTTAGTTATCTGTTCATTCGGGTAGTACTAAAATGTATAATGATCTGAAACAGCTTTATTAGTGGCATGGTATGAAACGGGATATCACGGAATTTGTTTCGAAATGTTTAATTTGTAAGAAAGTTAAAGCTGAGCATTAGGTTTCATCTAGGTTACTTCAACCAATTATGATTCCGGAGTGGAAATGGGACAAAATCAAATTTGATTTTGTATCGGGTTTACCTCTGTCACCGAGTAAGAGTACTTCTGGGTTGTTGTTGATAGATTGACTAAATCGGCTCACTTTATCCCAGTTCGTACAGATTATTCACTTAATAAGCTTGCTGAGTTGTACATTTCTCTGATTGTGAGATTGCATGGAGTACCTATTTCTGTTGTTTCGGATAGAGATCCGAGGTTCATATCACGGTTTTGGAAGAAATTGCAAGATGCATTAGGTATGAAACTACACTTTAGCACTACTATTCACCCACAGATGGATGGTCAATTTGAACGGATTATTCTGATACTTGAGGATATGTTAAGATGTTGTATTCTTGAGTTTGAAGGTACGTGGGAACGATATTTGCCACTGATTAAATTTGCATATAATAATAGCTTTCAATTGAGTATCAAAATGGCTCCTTACGAAGTTTTGTACGGCCGTAAATGTCAAACACTATTGTATTGGACAGAGCTTAGTGAAAATAAGATTCACGGGGTTGATTTGATTAGAGACATAGAAGAAAAAGTGAAAGTAATACGAGATAGTCTGAAAACAGCTATAGATCGTCAGAAATCGTATGCAGATTTAGAAAGAAAAGACATTGAATTTGAGATCGATGACAAAGTGTTTCTGAAAGTATCCCTGTGGAAGGAAGTACTTCGGTTCGAAAGAAAAGGCAAATTGAGTCCGAGATTCATTAGGCTGTACGAGATTATCGAGCAAATTGGACTAGTAGCTTATCGGCTAGCACTGCATTCTGAGTTAGAAAAGATACATAATGTATTTCATGTATCAATGCTATGAAGATACAGATCAGATCCTTCAGATGTCATTTCCCCGACTGAGGTTGAAATCCATTCTGATAAGTCTTACGATGAAGAACCGATACAGATTTTAGCTCATGAGATTAAAGAGTTGAGAAATAAGAAAATTGCATTAGTGAAAGTATTGTGGTACCGGCATGGGGTTGAAGAAGCCACGTGGGAACCCGAGGATGCTATGAGAAAACAATATCCAAACCTATTCATTGGTAAGATTTTTGGGGATGAAAATCTTTAAAGAGTAAAGTTGTAACAGCCCGGTTTAGACCCTAGTCAGAATAGTGGTTTTGGGACCACAAATCTGAGTCAAAAAATATTTTAATATTATTTTCCGTGCTTATTATATGTGAATTGATATTTGTGAAAGTTACGTGTGAAAATTTGATCGTTTGTGTGTTTAATTTGCAAAAAGGACCTAATCGCAGAAAATGTAAAAGTTGCATGCTATATGTTAAAAGTGCTTAATTGCTATGGCTTTTTAATTGTGAGGTCCTAATGTTGTAATTTGTCCATGGTTAGTGGGATTGGTCATAAATGACCTTAAAATGGATGAATTATAATGTTTTAAAGAAAGGGCAAAATTGGTATTTGATAATTAATAAGTGTTAAAATTAAATAAACATGAAAATAAGGCCATTATTATCTTTTTTGGCCAAATATATCAAAGAAAAATAAATAAAAAATCAAGCTTAGGGTTCGACACTCACTTTGCCTGATTGAGGTATGTAATTAGCTCGGTTTTTGATGATTTTTACATTTTTGTGATCGTTGCTTCGTGTTCTATCAAGCCCATGCATAAATTGCTGATTTGGATGATATTTTGAGTTATGCCCTTGATGATTTTGCGAGTTTTATAATGTTAGTTGATGAAATATGGAAGCTTAATGATAGATACATATGTTTTATATTGGGATTTTGATGAATTTGAGTAATTTGGGCTAAATTGTGAAAATTAGAAATTGGGGGACTAAAATGTGAATTAAATGAAATATATGGGCTTATATGAGCTAAGTGAATATTCAACCTAACATGTGTATAAAGAAATTATTTGTATTTTGTGATTTTATAAATTAGGGACTAAAGTGATAAAATGTAAAAATATGAGGGCTAATTTGTAAAATGCTCTAAATATGTGTATATCGATCGAATTGAATGATTTTTTGAATAAAAAGGGTTAATTTTGAATACATATAGATCAAGAAAGGAGGACATCGAGGGAAATCGAAGGTTATCGAGTAAACGATTCGAATTATCAATTCCGAGTACGAGGTAAGTTCGTACGTGATAAATGATGTTACAATTATGTTCTAATACTTTGATAATGCATATATAGTATATATTTGAATATGGTTTGAGTATGATGATAAATCAACTATATTTGGCACTAAGTGTGCATTTCAAAATAGCTTCGGCCATAAATAGCAGTAAGTGTGCGAATTAGGATAGCTTCAGCTATATGAGGCACTAAGTGTGCGATATTGAAATAGCTTCAGTTATTTGAGATGGCACTCAGTGTGCGGGATCGTTACAGCTTCGACTAACCATTAAAGCACTAAGTGTGCAAATTCTTAAAGCATGGAAAGACTTCTGAATGAATTAATTTATTTGAATGAGAGGTGAGAATGAAATGGATAAATATGGGAAAGTTCAGGTATGTACAATACCTATATGGTAGGTGATACTATGTGTATGAAGCTTGATGAAATTGTATGAACATATTAAATGAGATGGAATAGAATTGATTGATGATTTGTGAACTACTAAGTGTTTATTATTTGATGTTTTGTATTATATAAACTGTTGATTATATTCGGTGTGAACTTACTAAGCTTCAAAGCTAACTGTGTGAAATGTTCTCTATTTTACAGTGTTATTAAGCTAGCTCAGATCCAAGGATCGTCAGCGACTCATTCACACTATCGGACATCTATTTTGGTACCATTTTGAGAGTTGTATATATGGTATATGACATGTAAATATTTAGCCATGTGAGATGGCTTGATTATGGTTGAACTTATGGTTTGATTTTGGTATATGATATGTAATGCAATATGGTCAATATGATATGATAATGAATGGCCAAGTGAATTGGTCAATTTGGTAAGTTTTGGTATTGCTTAATTGAGAAATTAGTAAGATTATGAATCATATGTTTTAGTATGATTTTGGCTTATGATTTGCCATGATTTGGTATGTATTACAAGCAAGAAATTTGTTGATAATGATATGTCTATGAATGGTGTATGTTTTGGTTGTGAATTGGTTGAAAATTTGGTACAAAATGTTTTGGTTTGATGTTTAGATGATTGTGAAATGAATGTGAATTGTTCCGACATGTCCGGTAATGCCTCTAAACCCTGGTCCAATGACGGTTACAGGGTAGGGGTGTTACATGCACTTTGTACAATTTGGTCCTTTATCAAATTAAACGTGTAATCAGTAAAATTTCTTTACAAAATTTTTATAAGATATTACTGTCATATTATAGACCACAAAATAATAATAAAATAATTGTTATTCCAAAATTAGATTTGTGGTCTCAAAACCACTGTTCCAATTTTACCGAAAATGGGCTGTGACATGCAACGATTGTATTTGCTTTTAAAAGTTGGCGACACCATTTGAATGGAGAAAAATGTCATACCTTCACAGATCATAATAGTCTGAAATACTTAATGTCACAGAAAGATTTATATTTGAGACAGCGCAGATGGCTTGAGTTATTGAAAGACTATGATTTGATCATTGATTATCATCCAAGAAAGGCTAATGTTGTTGCTAATGCTTTGAGTGGAAAATCTTTGTTTTCTTTGTGAGATTTGAACACATGGTTGACGTTGATTGATGATGGTTCGATTTTAGCTGAGTTGAAAGCTAGGTCGATGTTCTTGCAATAAATTTGCGGAGCCTAGAAATGTGATAATGTATTGATAGCTAAATGGAAACAGATTGAAATGACACCTGATTTAGACTTCCATGTTGATACAGATGATATTTTGTATTTAAAAGGTAGAATTTATGTTTCGAAGAATTCTAATCTTGTCTAGAAGATTTTATAGGAAGCTCACAGTAGTAGCTTGTCTATTCATCCTTGTAATTTGTCAACAAGTTAAAGTTGAACATCATGTTGAGATGTTTAGTTTGCCAATAGGTTAAAGTCAAACATTATGTACCTTCTATTTTGTTATAGCCAGTGATGATTTCAGAGTGAAAATGGGATTGTGTTACGATGAATTTTGTATCAGGATTGCCTCTATCTTCCAGAAGGAAATATGTTGTTTGGGTCATTGTTGATCATCTGACGAAATCCATACATTTCATTCAAGTGTGTACGAATTTTTCACTCGAGAAATTAGTAGAGTTATATATGGCTGAGATTGTTAGATTGCACGAGGTGCCAGTCTCCATTATTTTTTATAGAGATCTGCGGTTCATTTCTTGATTCTGGAGCAAGTTACACGAAGCTCTAGGTAATCGCTTGCATTTTAGTATTGCATTTCATCCTCAGACCGATGGTCAATCTAAGCGAGTGATTCAAATACTCAAAGATATGCTTCAATGTTGCATTTTGGAGTTTGAAGGTAATTAGGAGAGATTTTTACCATTGGTTGAATTTGCATACAACAATAGTTATCAATCGAGTATAAAAGTTGCACCGTACGAAGCTCTATACGGTCGAAAATGTCGAACTCCATTGTATTGGACTGAGCTCAATGAGAAATAGCTTCACAGGGTTCATTTGGAACGAGAAACTGAAGAAAAGATTAGAGTGATACGTAACAGTTTGAAAGCAGCTTCAGATCAACAGAAATCTTGTAACAGTCCGGTTTAGACCCTAGTCGGAATAGTGGTTTCGGGACCACAAATTTGAGTCAGAAAAATACTTAATATATTTTCCGTGTTTATAATATGTGAATTGTTGTCTGTGAAAATTTCGTATGAAAATTTTATCATTTATGTGCCCAATTTGATAAAAGGACTTAATTGCGTAAAATATAAAAGTGGCTAGCCATTTGGTAAAAGTGCTTAAAAGCTATGTCTTATTAAAGAGGAGGTCTTTATGATGAAATTATACCATTGATATATTAAATGGACATATATGCCAAGGGTTAATGGATTTTAAATGATAATAATAAGGCTATTTTAGTAAAATGTATATTAATGTTATTAGATTAATAAAACAAAGCATGAAATTAGTTCATTATTACTTCATTTTTCTGAAATTTGAAAGAAAAAGAAAAGAAAAGTTCAAGCTAGGGTTCGACACTTGCGATTGTTGATTAAGGTATGTATTTTGTTCAGTTTTTTATAATTTCTACGTTTTTGTGATCGTTGCTTAGTAATCTTTCAAGCCCATGCCTCAATTTCTGAATTTGATTATTATTTGAAGATGTATCATTACTGATAATGTGAGTTTTATGAAGTTTAATGATAGAAAATGAAAAATATATGTTAGATTATTATGTTTTGTATTGGGATTTTTGATTAACTTAAGTATTTTGGACTAAATTGTGAAAATGAGAAATTGAGGGGCTAAAATGTGAAATAAATGAAATATTTGGACTTATTTGGGCTAGAGGAAAATTTGGCTAGGCATGTGTGAAAGGAAATTATGCATATTTTGTGATTTTATGAAATAGGGACTAAAATATAAAAATGTAAAAATATGAGGGCTAATTTGTAAAATACCCTAAATATGTGTTTATTGTAACACCCCTCACCCGTATCCAACACCGGAACAGGGTTCAAGCTGCTACCTAACTTTTACTAACACTTCCATACTAAACAGGGCCATGAAATCTCAAATAATTAAAAACTCAATCAATCACACAAAAATCGGGCCGTAAAATTTTGATTAATTTAAAAACTATTCTTTTCACATGCAATCTGTCCCATATACGGGCTTACGACGCCCAAAACATACATCCGGTATGGTTCAGGACCCAACCGAGAACTCATGAAAAACTTAGAAAAATCTCTTGCGTTAAGGCTTCACACGCCCGTATGCTCAGGCTGTGTGGCCAGAAATAGGCTATTTACCAATCCTTTTGTCACTCTCACACCACATGCATAGATACATACTTATCCAATAACATACAACATGGCATAAATGAGCTCTTAAACATCTACAAACATGTTATGCTCAAGTCATTTTCTTATGCAAAAAATATTATAGAATTTGCCCACATCATTACCACATACTAGTCATAACTATCATTACATCATGAACCTCATGTCCATCACTAAGCATACATAATCATTTCCACAAACCATTCATGAGGCATTATTAACTATTTACCAATCACCAAATCTTGCATTAGTTACTAACTCATCAATGAATCTCATTTCAATCTCTAGGCATACATACTATAAGCCACATCACAAGATATAGTATCATACATATATATGAATAAACATTTAGGCCCACAACATCATTAGCTAACATAGGCCAATTCACATGGCTACAACACTTTATCAATACAAGCCAACACCTTTGGCTAAATCATAATATCACATACTCAACATTAAAACCCTATACTTGCCATAGACTCGAAACACTAGGATTTACTTACACCAATAGCGTTAACTCGACAGTGTGATAATATCTCTGACAGGCTCCAACCCAAGCTAACCTGGCAACCCTAGGGAATATGGGAAAGAAAAGGGGAGTAAACTTTATGCTTAGTAAGTTCATAAGAAAACAATAAGCAACTCATTAACAAGTTTTATCAATGTTTACAACATAATCACAAATTCACTACAACTTGTCTTCCTGAGCAACAGTCACTAAATTATTTATAACTGGAGCTAAAAAACTCCAAATCAATTTCCGTTAATTTTATCTGAAAATAGACTCATATATCTTCCATACATAAAATTTTCAGAATTTTTGGTTTGGTCAATCAATACCAGATTTTTCTTAAAATTTCCCCTGTTTCACTATTTGACTAATCTGACCACTCTTCACTACAAATCAAATTTCTCATTGTACAGAATTCAAAATATGTTTTCGTTGATTTCATTTGAAACTAGACTCATTGAGGAGTCTAAGAATATAAATTTTATCTTATAAAAATTTTTTTTACAAATTATAATGATTTTCTAAAAACAAAACAAGGGACCCCGAAGTCATTTGACTCTATCCCACGCTACTTCAAATATCTCATTATCAGCAATTCTTTTGCTTACACGGTTTCTTTTATAAGAAACTAGACTCATTAAGATTTAATTATATAATTTATTCAGCTTCTAACTCAACTCCCACAATTTATGGTGATTTTCCAAAATCACGTTACTGCTGCTGTCCCAAACAGATTTATTACAAATTTACTCTTTCACACATTCTTTGCATTCACATTATTTAAACATGTATATCACCAATCAATTTCATCACAATTCTATAATTTCACTTAAGCATAATCTCAATACAATACATCATGCTCAATGATTCGCACACAACTGTTCAAATTAGCAATTATAAGATGGTTCCGCACATAGCCCACCCTTATCGATAATTTACGATGGTTTTACCCTTACTCACATATATGACATAGGCATTTTCATCTATGCTTCTCATTTCACATTCATGATTCAATTCCAATCGATCTAACATGCATAAGTATATATCACATACCTGGCCAACTTAATGTATTGAACAAATTCAATTGCCGATTTAACACAAGGTCTCATAGTCTTAGACTTTTATCAAATCACCGGCATTTAGCCTGCTAGGTTTTAAACCCGAATTCATCACCGGCACGAAGCCTGCTAGACTTTAAGTCTGAACTCATTCACCAGCATTTTGCCTGTTAGGCTTGAAGCCTGATATCATTTCACCGGCATTATAGCCTGCTAGGCCCGAAGCTCGATAATATTATTCACCAGCTTAAAGATTGCTAGGCTCAAAGCCCGAATATCACCATTATAAAGTCGTCTCATAAACAATTCATATAATATAGCATGTATACCTGTTCACTTTGCTCTATTTAGTCATTCAATCACAATATATAATTTCCCTTTAAATCATTTGATATTTTGCACACTAAGTGTCATTCTCAATATCTCACACACTAAGTGCCATTCTCAATATTTCGTACAGTGAGTACCATATTTGATTGCCCCGCACACTAAGTGGCACATTTTGTCGATTTATCGTCAGACATTAAAATATTCACGTATATACAATTTATGCGATATTAAAGCATTAGAAACATAAATTTAACAATGCTATTGCATACGAACTTACCTCATTCGCGGTAACGACAAATTAGATCGACGAATCCGATACTTCATTTTTCCCTCGATATAGACTCGTACGAGGCTTAACTTGATCTAATCAATCAAATTCAACTATTACAATTCATATTCTTTGTAATAAAGCCGTTTTAAGTTTTTATTTCTTTTTGTTACTTGGGAATTTTATTTATATCTGTTAGACGTAGAATGCAGGTTTTCAAAAAAAAATAAGAAAAAGGTTTTCAACTATCAAGCTACGTAACCTGATTTAAAAGCTTTCGTAACGACAATGTTTTTAAGAAATATAAAAACCTGGTACGGAACATGTTTTGCTAAACAAACCTGTATTTTGGTAAATGGACTAAACGAGTTGGTTTTACAAAAGAATCACAAACAAGGTTATTTACGCGAACGAGGTTTTCTTCTAAATCTGTGTTTTCAAAACCTACCTCAATATGACATCACATATGTGTCCCTAACGTCTAGGCCGGGTTTGCGGTGTTACAAGGTGCATTTGTTAATCTGAAAGGCATAACTAAAAACTCATAGTGGCCGTACCTCATTCTGAAAGTAGTTTTTGAAATATCTGAATCTTTTACTCGTAACTGATAATATTCCGATCTGAGATCTATCTTTGAAAACATGGTAGCTCCTTTGAACATATCAAACAAATCGCCAATTCGGGGTAGTGCATATTTGTTCTTGATAGTCACTTTGTTCAATTGACGATAATCAATGCACATTCCCATCGTACCGTCTTTCTTTTTCACAAACAGAACAAGAGCACCCCAAGCTGAGAAACTCGATCGTGCAAATCCTCTATCAGTCAACTCTTGCAACTGAGACTTTAATTCTTTTAATTCGGTCAAATCCATTCTATACAGAGTTATCAAAATCGGAGTAGTTCCCGATATTAACTCAATACCAAACTCAACTTCTCAGATCGGAGGTAAACTCAGTAACTCATCAGGAAACACATCTGGATATTCACAAACAACTGGCACTGATTCAATCTTCTTTTCAGTCACTTTCGTGTCAAGCACATAAGCTAAATAAGCTTCCCAACCCTTTCTCACATATTTCTGAGCTAGCATCATTGAAATCACTACTGGCAGTCCATTCAAATCCTCTGATTCAATTTGGATAATCTCGTTACTCTGACATCTCAAATCAATCATCTTCAGTTTGCAATTCACAACAGCATCATGCAACGTTAACCAATCCACACCCAGGATTATATCAAACTCATCAAATGGTAACAACATCAAATTGGCCAAAAAACAATTTCCCCGAATCATCAATGGACAATTCTTGCACACTTTATAAACCAATACACACTTGCCTAAGGGGTTCCATACTCTAATTACAATTTCTATAGACTCTACAAGCAAAGTCTTACTAGATACTAAATTCACACATATATCAAATGAGTAGACCCGGGATCTGTCAATGCAATAACTTTAGTATCATAGAGAGTAAAAGTATCGGTAATAACATCCGGAGATGATGCTTCTTTGCGTGCTCAAATAGTGTAGGCTCGTACAGGTGCTCTAGCATCAGATCTCGCTGCAGTGTCTCACGTCACACCTCTACCACCACTCACATTTCCAATGTTTCTCGGTGGTCTACCTCTAGTTGTAGTGTTACTCGGCCTCGTGTTCTAAGTATTATCTTTTACAGCTAGCTCTGGGCAATCTTTTATAAAGTGATCTTGTGAACCACAACAGTAACAAGCTCGGTTATTACTTTTTCCCTAGCAATCTCCAAAATGTCGTCTTCTACATTGTTGACACTCAGGCTTAACATCTTTTATGTTACCAACGCTCGATACCAGTGTGGCTTGAGCTTTAGGATTAGTGTATTGCTTCCCACAATCTCTATTTTGATATCTCATTGAAGTTTTAGATCGATTAAAGTATTCTCTTGATTTCTTCCACAATGAATGATAAGATTTATTCATCGATCTCTTCCTCGAATCTCTCGCCTCTACATCAACTTTTATCTTTTCTTTACTAAGGTCCTCAGCTTTACAAGCCCTCTCAACCAGTACTACGAATTCTTTCAGCCCAAGTATCCCTACTAACAGCTTTATATCTTCATTTAATCCATCAACAAATCTTTTACACATGATCTCTTTAGTAGACACATATTCTTGGGCATATTTGCTTAAACGTACAAATTCTCTTTCATACTCAGTAACGGTCATCCAACCTTGTTTCAATTTCAGAAACTCTTTATGTTTCTGATCAAGGAATCTCTAACTTATGTACTTTTTCTAAGATTCAGTCTGAAAGAATTCCAAGGTATCCCGTTCTCTAGGAACCACCAATATCAACGTTTTCCACCAATGATATACATTATCTCAAAGTAAAGATACCATACATTTGATACATTCTATTGTAGTACAAGACAATTCATCAAATACTCTAGTAGTGTTCTCAAGCCAGAACGTAGCTTTCTTAGCATCATCATCAACTGTAGCTCGAAACTTTTCAACTCCGTGTTTATGAATATTAACAAAAGGTGGCTTACCCAGTCGAATCAGATCTATTACTTGTGACACAACTGGGACTTGTTGAGGAATAGGTGGGGGTGGAGGTTGCTGAGCAGCTAGATTCATTCGTACCAATTCTGTGAACCATTCAGTCATCATTTGGAAGAAGGCATGCTTAGCCTTTCCTCCATGACTACTAGATATCGGCCTAGATTCGGCTGGCACTACCTCTTGAGTGGGAGCTGGTGCATTGCTCTCAACATCATTAGCAATGGCTCGTTCGGGTTCCATTAGCTATATGAAAAACATATTTTAACTGCCAGAAATCATCACACTATCGTAATTCATATATATGGCATGTACAACTACACTCTCACATGCTATGTTAGTCTTAGAATCGACTAAACCATAGCTTTGATACCAATCAAATGTAACACCCCTAACCTGTATCTGTTGCCGGACTAGGGTTACGAGACATTACCAGACATATCGAAACATTAGGCATTCATTTCACAATCATCATAGCATCGTAGTCATACATCAATATAGAGTCCCTTAAATAAGTCAACGAGACCTTAAATATGTTTTAGAAAAGGGCTGGGACTAAACCAAACGCTTACAAAATTTTTCAAAACTTAAACATTTTTCAAAGTTATAAATGTCACACACCCGTGTGAATAGGCCATGTGCCTCACACGGCATTAAACACGTCCGTGAGTCCTGGCCGTGGCGAAACAGGGCATACATACTGACTTGTCCACACGGCCACATGACACGCCCATATGCCTTGGCCGTGGTCAAAACTGATTTAGGTCACACGGCTAACCACACGCCCGTGTGTCTAGCTAGTGTACCATTCGAAATGGCTACACACATCCATGTGCCAAGGCTGTATGCCTCACACGACCACCAGACACGCCCATGTGTCTAGGTCGTGCTCGAGAATGACTTGTATAACTAAGTTACAGTAGGCGCACGGTAGAAACACACGTCCTTGTGCTCACCCGTGTTGGGTGAAATTGGGCATTGTTTAAGCCACATTTCCTACCTATCTCAAGCACACCAAAACCACAACATATTTGCATCATTTATAGGCAATCACATCAACCATTTCATACATATTCCATAACATCCAGATACCATCCAATTCACTATTCAATTCCACAACCTAAATATACCAAAATCATTAAAACTCACATAAGTTCCAAAAGTATAATCTCATCATCCTATCACTTATTTCATACCACAAAATTTACCATTTCAACGTTCCATATTCAAACCATCACATAAGCATTATATACACCATATAACTTACTTAGCAAACACACCATTTAGGCCAACTTAAGCGGCCATACATATTAACATCTACAACCCAAAACTCATGACTAATATTCACAACACAAAACATACCAAAATGACACTAGCCTATACATGCCATATACCATATATACAACACTCAAAATGATACCAAAATAGATGTCCGATAGTGTGAATGAGTTGCTGACGATCCCCGTATTCGAGCTAGCTTTATAAAACTGTAAAATAGAGAACATTTTACACAGTAAGCTTTAAAGGTTAGTAAGTTCATACTGAATATAATCTATAGTTTATAAAATATGAAACACTAACTAATAAACACTTAGTAGTTCATATTCATCCTTCAATTCAATTCCATCACATTTAACATGTTCATACAATTTCATCAAGCTTTATACACATAGTATCATCTACCACATAAGTATCGTACATACCTGAATTTTCCCATATTTATTCATTTCATTCTCACCTCTCATTCAATTACATTAATTCATCCGGAAGTCTTTCCATGCTTCAAGTATTCACACACTTAGTGCTTTAATGGTTAGCCGAAGCTATAACGATCCCGCACACTTAGTGCCATCTCAATTAATCGAAACTATCTTGGTATTGTACACTTAGTGCCTCATATAGCCAAATCTTTTCCAACTCGCACACTTAGTGCTATTTATAGCCAAAGTTGTTTGAATCGCACATTTAGTGCTGAACATAGTCGATTTTTCATCATGTTCAAACCAAGCTCAAATATATACAATTTATATATAATCAAAACATTAAAATATAAGTTGTAATATCATTTATCATGTACGAACTTACCTCATACTCGTGATTGACAATTCGGATCGTTTACTCGATAACCTTCGATTTCCTTCAATCTAAATCTGAATTCCTCTTTTATTGATCTATGTGTATTCAAAATTAATCCTTTTATTCAACAAAATCATTCAATTCAATCCATATATACACATTTAGGGTATTTTACAATTTAGCCTTCACATTTTCACATTTTAACACTTTAGTCCCTATTTCATAAAATCACAAAATACACATAATTTCAACAAACTCATATATGGCCGAATATCATAGGGACCTCTAGCAGCCCAAAACTTTCATTTATTTCACATTTCAACCCCTCAATTTTACACTTTTCTCAATTTAATCCCTAATATGCATTTTTACTCACAATCACTTTATAAAACATGTATATTAAGCACCAAGCTTTCATAATTCATCATTAAACATCATAAAACACATGATTTCATCAATGGCATCTTTCAAAATCATCAAAAAATTTAAAAATCAAGATATGAGCTATCTAGAACTCAAAGCAACGATTACAAAAACATAGAAATTATCAAAAATCAAACAAAAATGGACCTTTAATCAAGCTTAGTAGTAGCCGTACCTTAAACCCTCTCCCTTGGTTTCTTTTTTTCTAATTTCAGTTGACATTAAAAAAAGATGAACATGTTTTCATCTTTTGGTTTTATTTAATGTACATTATTTATTTAATTACTAAATTAACCTTGATTAATAACATTAAAATTCTACTATCCCATGTCCATCTATGTCTATTCATGAATTCAATGGTCTATTTACAACATAAGGATCTCACACTTAAAAAGACACAACAATTTGTAACTTAATCAAATAGAATGCCACTTTTGCATTTTCTGCGATTAGGTTCTTTTTATCAAATTAAATACACAAACGATCAAATTTTCATACGAAACATTCACACATGCTTAACCACATACTGTAAATACGAAAAAATAATATTAAAATATTTTTCTGACTTGAATTTGTGGTCTTAAAACTATTATTTGGACTAGGGTCTAAACCGAGCTGTTACAGCTGGTGGATGTGGTTACAGTGAGGAATGTCTTCCAATACTATTTATAAAATCTAAGCCCAAACGATCATCAAACAACTGACCCCATCAATTGGTTAGATGATTACCATGTGCCTTCTACTTTCGAGGCTTGGCCTTTTAATCTACAAGCAACTTAGCACGTCTTAACTTAGCGTATAGGGGAACCTCCTTTCTTTTTCTTTGAATTTTGTTGGACTTGTTCTTGCAATTGGCTTATCACTTGTAATAGCCCATTTTTTAGTGGTGTCGAAAATAGTGGTTTCGAGGCCACCAAATCTGATGTGAAGGTTCGTAAATATTATTATTTAATATTTACGAGTCAAATATTGTTTTTAAAAAGGTTTTTGATTTGATAAATTATGATTTATAAGCGATTTATTAAGTTGAAATGGTATGACCCTAAGGTCAAGTGATTTTAGAAAATGAGGTATCGGGACCTTGTTTCCATAAACTGAGCTGTAAATATTTTTATAAATATTTACAGAGTGTCATTAAGGCACTATTAAAGTTTCGTTGAAAAAATTTAACGTTTAGATAGTTAATTAATTAAAAGGGCTAAATTGTAAAAGTTGAAAAAGTCAATCGCTATTTAATGTGAGTGATTGCATGGCTTAATGAATGAAATTATATGGACTAATATGGTAAATATACCATATTACATATGAGTAAGCGGTTGGGTTTGTCTTATTATGAAAATATGTATGTTTTATTAATTAAAATAAAACAAATTAAAAGGTCAATAATTAAAGTAAAAGATATCATCTATTTCTTTTTATGGTTTTGCCAAATTTGAGAAAGGACAAAGCCATTTTTGAACCTTCAAGCTTTGGCCAAGCTTCATAGGTTGCATGTAAGTCTGTTTTAGCCCCGTTTCTAGTAATTTTTATGTTTTTGAGATCATTCCAATTAGGTCCAGCTAGCCCGTACCTTCGATTTTGAAACTGTTAAAGATTTTGAATGTTTTCATTGATGAATCTTGCGATTTTTTATGCTAGATGATGAATTTGGAATGTTGATTGATATTTAAAAGTATTTTGTTAAGTGATTTTGATGAATTTTTCAATTAGGGACTAATTTGTTAAACTAATAAAAGTACAATGATTTAATGTGAAATTGTTGCATAAGTGGGCAGTTTTGGATACCATGAACATTCAGCTAAGATCAATTTTGGGTAAAAATGGTTAATTTGCATGTTTTGGGCTTAGGGACTAAATTAAATAAAAGTAAAACTTTAGGGTAATTTTGTAAAAATGTAAAAAAGACTAAATTGCATAAAATGAATTGTTTAATTATCTAAATTAATTTATCAAATGACATTATTAATTTAGATCAAGATCGGGAGAAAAATTGAGAAAAATAAAAAATTACCAAAATGCCCTTAAACTTTGGTATTTCTACAATTTAGCCAGGTAAGTTTGTATGAATTGTATTCTATATAATTTTGGATAAACTGAATGCTAAAATGTGTTATATTATGATTAAATCAATATATATATGATAGTATGCAATTTACCTTGTTACGAAACGACGTAGATCCAACGACGTACGACGATTATCGAACCCTATTTGAACCATAGAAATTCATAGGATACAAAAGACATGTCATTAGGGTTTACACTACTTGAGTGTTGGTCCTGAACGTCCTAACGATGGCCGAGGTTTAGTATGTGTTACGGATACCGCACAGCTCATTTGAGCAGCATCATGTAGCTATGTTTCAACCCACAACTCATGTAAGTAGGCCCATTTTCATAGGTCATGTGAGCACTCTGGTTTTAAGCTTGCGTGAGCATACATGTACAGGAATTGAAGGATTACAGTTATATGAGTTAGCACACTATGTGTGAGCTATCCTGGGTATCCAATGGTATTCTAAATGGTTCAACAGGCACTATTTGAATTTGAAACGATATGAATTATAACATGTACATGTATGAACATCCTTGATATGATGATATATGGAAATTATGTAACTTGAGATGAGTAATAAACTCAAGTGTTACACATTAAGAATAAATGGTTATCCGTGTTGAATTTATATGAAATATATTTAAGTATGCTAACATGTGTTGTTGTTTGATGCTTAGGCATGTGCCAAGCTATTGGTTTAATGGTATTATGCTTATTTATAAGTTATGCATTGAAATGGTATGTAACACCCCTCACCCGTGTTCAACGCCAGAATAAGGTTACAGACCATTACCGGACACATTATACAATTAAACATACATATCACATACATTTTAAATTTCATGTAATCATCATTCAACATCATTCACATTTCCCCTAATATGAGCCTACAAGGTTCAAAACATGCATTCGGGGTGGTTCAGGACTAAACCGATAACTCAATAAATTTTTACAAAACTTAGAATTCTTTTCCAAACTACAGAGGACACATGCCTGTGTGGCCGGCCATGTGTCTCACATGGCCAAAGACATGCCCGTGTGGACATTTGAAATGGGATCACATGGCCATGTCCCAGCCCATGTCCTACCCCGTGTAACTTTCTGACTTGGGTCACATGTCCAACCACACGCCCGTGTGACCAGCTTGTGTGCCCTTCGAAATGGCCCCACGCGCTCGTGTGCCAGGCTATGTGCTTGGCCGTGCCAATCTTGTAGGGTAAACTGACTTATGCCACATGACCAAGTCACACGCCCGTACCTCTGTCCGTGTGGACAAAAATAGGCTACTTACCAAGCCATTTTTCCACCCAAATTTGCACACACCTATACTGTAACACCCCAAACCCGGCCTAGACGTTATGGCCAAATCTGTGATGTCACATAGAGTTGTAGCCGAAACTGCTTCTGAAATCGAGAACCTATGGTCAACAACAACCCTTCATTAGTCTCAACCCTCATAAATCCAATATCATAACAATAAAAAGCTTTAGCCCAAAACATCGCTACTTACCCAACAACAATTGCAACCCCCTCTTGCTCCAACTCCACGTACTTTCTCCAATGTTGTTACCTTCACAAGAATAATTAACTAATTCATAAGGATCATCTATCTTATATGACTATAAATGAAGCTAAAAGCATTTACCTCGAATAAAAGATCCCTTGCAGGGGAAATGCGATCGGCCTACACCTTGGTTATGGAAAACGAGGCCCTAGCAATATTCGAAGGAAGAAGGAGATATTAGATGACATATCGCCTCGCTAGGCAAGAAGAAAACAGCCTTTCGGCCTAAGAAAAACCAAAAGTTGAACTTAGTGAAGGAAGCCGAATAAGATTCAGCTAGAGTAACCAACTGCAACTACTTACCAATAAACAAGGGAATTTCGGCAGTCCCACAGTAGAATCACTTAGGAAAGAGGAGAAGAAGGTGTTTTATGCCTTTATAGATTCAGCCAACATAAGAAGAACAAAGATGTTGAGAGAGGCAGAAAAGGAGTAATCGATCACAAGCAAGGCTAAAACCGGTAAGTGTTTGTGAAAGGAAGAGCAAGCAAGAATCGGACCAAGTATGAACACAAGAAGGATGATTGACGCAAATCAAATGAGGGAGAGAATGGTTTTTCGATAAGAGAAAGAAAAGAAGTCAATAAAAATTCGGCTATGAAAGAATGAGCAAACCGTGATGTACTTGAAACACAAGATACCCGAAAGGTCAAAGAAAAGTTCGGCTACTCAAAAATGCAACCAAAAGAGGGAGAAAAAACGACATAGGAAATTGTTACCTAAAAGAGAGCAAAATCGAATAGTTTTGGCACTAATTGCCTATGACCGATCTTGACACCAGAAGAATCCTACATTCGGCAATCACTCTTACTACCCCTACTACTTGATCCACTCCCCCTATCTCTCCCCAAATCCCTCCTCTAATTCCTCATTTGACCGATTCAAACTCTCTCAACAACCCCTTAAATTCGGCTACTTGATCCCTTACTCCCCTTAACCACATCAACCAACCAACCCATAGAATCCCAATGCCATGTAACCACCCACACGCTAGTTTGCAAAAAGGACATTTCTTGCATGTAGTAGAACTCTTACTCTAGACCTCTACGCACTCAAACACGCCAACCACCAGTAGACTAGCAGACACTTTATGTCATGCTCTACTCACAATAATTTAAGAAACCTCCCATTAGTAGACAAGGGTTTATTCAAGTAGGAGCAAAAATTCTTGCTCAAGCGAAGGCTTGAACCCATGATTTCCAAAACATTCCCAGAACAATAAACCACTAAGGCAGACATACATCCACTAGACCAAGCATACTTCCACGTCACATACATACAAAATTAATTTTAACAGAGGTTTCAGGATTTGAAAAGAAATTAGGGCGTTACAATTCTACCCTCCTTAAAGAAAATTTCGGCCTCAAAATTTACCTAGTCAAAATAGGTGAGGGTATAGCCGTTGCATCGTCTCCTCAGGTTCCCACGTGGCTTCCCCAGAACTGTGGTTACGCCATAGTACTTTAACCAGTGGGATAGAATTTCTCCTTAAGACCTTTACATCACGATTTAAAGTCTAAACTGGCTCTTCTTCAAAGGTCAGATCTGGTCTCACCTCATCTCCTTAGTCGAGACGATGTGCGCAGGATCAGAGCGATATCGCCTCAATATAGAGACATGGAACACATCATGAATCCGGTCTAACTCTGGAGGTAACTCAAGTTAATAGGCAACCGGTCCCACACGCCTCAATATATGGTAAAGCCAAATAAACCTTAGGCTCAACTTGCCCTTACGCCCAAATCTCAGTATCTTCTTCCATGGCGAGACCTTCGAAAAAACAAAATCTCCCATAGAATACTCAATTTCCTTACGCTTCAGATCAGCGTATGACTTTTTTCTGTCAGATGCCGCCTTCAGCCAATCCCAAATCAAACGAACTTTATCCTCGGTATCAGAAATCAATTTAGGACCCAAAACTTGCCGCTCACCCAACTTAGTCCAACACGATAGAATACGACACCTATGACCATATAATGCCTCGTACGATGCCATCTGTATGCTAGAATGGTAGCTATTATTATACACAAATTCTGCCATCGACAAGTACTCCTCCCAACTGCCCCGAAATTCAATCACACAACTTCTTCACATGTCCTCCAGTATCTGAATCACCCTCTTTGACTGACCATCTATTTGAGGATGGAACGCAGTACTGAAGTCCAACCGTGTACCCAAAACTTCACGTAACTTCTTCCAGAACTGAGACGTGAAGCGAGGATCTCTGTCAGATATTATGGAAACTGGTACCCCATGTAGTCTCACTATCTCGGATACATACAACATAGCCAGTTTCTACAATGAATAATCCATGCAAACCGGTATGAAATGCGCAGTTTTGGTCAATCGGTCCACGATGACCCTCACTGAATCTTTCTTAGAGGGCGTTAGGGGTAGCCCACTCAAAAAATCCATAGTTACTCTTTCCCACTTCCACATCAGAATCTTGACCGGCTGAAGCAACCCAGAAGGCAGCTGATGTTCTGCTTTAACCTGCTGGCAAGTCATACATTTTCCCACAAAGTTTGTAATCTCACGCTTAAGACTCAGCCACCAGTATATCTCACGAAGATCTTTGTACATCTTATTTCCACCTGGGTGCATAGCATAGGGGCTACAATGCGCCTCTCGCAGAATAGCCTGCCTCAAATCAGTACTATAGGTACACAAATTCTACCTCGAAAATAGAGTACCCCTTCAACGTTTAGCCCAAAATCAATAGTATTACCATTTTCGATCTGACGAAGTCGAAGACCCAAAGACTCAAATTCGAACTATTTACTTCTAATCTGCTCAATCCACACTGGTTTAACTTGGAGCTCAACCACAAAAGTACAATCATCCAATAAGCTAAGACGAGCAAACATTGCTCTCTAATCAGTCATAGCCCTACGACTCAGTGCATCGGCCCCCACATTGGCCTTTCCAGGGTGGTATTCAATCGAGCAGTCATAATCTTTAAGTAGCTCAATCCATCTACACTGCCTAAGGTTTAACTCTTTCTGAGAGAGGAGATACTTCAGGCTCTTGTAATCTGTATAGATCATACACTTCTCACCATACAAGTAGTGCCTCCAAATTTTTAATGTGAATACCACTACGGCCAACTCCAAATCATGCGTTGGGTAATTCACCTCGTGAGTCTTAAGCTGGCGTGATGCATACACTACCACCTTACCCTCTTACATCAGTACACAACCCAAACCAACGTGTGATGCATCACTGTAAACAATAAATTCTTTCCCAGACTCCGACTGAATCAATACAGAAGCCTATGTCAAAACTTTGTTGAGCTTCTCAAAGCTCTCTTACTGTACATCAAACAAGATAAATGGCACGCCCTTATGTAGTAGCTTAGTTAGGGGAGCAGCAATCAGTGAGAAACCATCTACAAACCTTCGATAGTACACAGCAAGACCCAAAAAACTTCAGATTTTTGATACAGTCTTATGCTGCTTCCATTCCAAAACAGCTTCAATTTTCTGAGGATCAAGCCTAATCTCCTCAGCAGATACCACATGACGAAGAAAAGTTACCTCACGTAACTAGAATTCACACTTGCTGAATTTGGCGTACAACTACTTCTCTCTCAAAATCTGGCGAACCATTAGGAGATGTTCATCATGCTCAAACTCAGTCTTTGAATACACCAGAATGTCATCAATAAACACTACTACGAACCGGTCTAGATAGGGTTGGAACACACGATTCATCAAATCCATAAAAGCCGCTGGTGCATTCGTCAGCCCAAACAACATCACTAGGAACTCATAATGACCATAATGAGTCCTAAATGCCATCTTGTGCACATTGGCCTCTTTAACTCTTAATTGATGATACCCCGACCAAAGATCTATTTTAGAGAAAATTGACGCTCCTCACAGTTGATCGAACAGATCATCAATCTTTGGCAGAGGGTATTTGTTCTTAATGGTCAGCTTATTCAATTGTCTGTTGTCGATGCACATACGCATGGATCCATCCTTCTTTTTCATAAACAACACTAGTGCTCCCCACGAAGATACACTTGGTCGGATAAACCCACGCTCCAATAACTCTTGAATCTAGGCCTTAAGCTCTACAAGCTTCTTCTGTGCCATTCTGTAAGGGGCAATAGACACCAGAGCTGTACTAGGAATGAGCTCAATCCCAAACTCCACTTCACGCTCTAGAGGTAACCCCGGTAACTCTTCAGGGTAGACGTCTAGAAAATCCTTAACAGTCCTGATATCCTTTATTGAAGAGTCCCCAACATTTGAAACACTAACGTAGGCCAAGAACGCCTCGGAACCCTTGCGAACCAATTTCTCGGCCCTTAGTGTGGAAACTACATTACTCAAATAGATCCGTCGTTCCCCAATTACAACTACCTCATCATCTGTCTCAGTTCTCAATACAACCCATTTAGTGGTACAATCCAAGCTTACCCGATGTTTAACTAGCAAATCCATGCCCAATATTAAGTTGAATTCTCCGAAAGGTAGCTGCAAAAGATCGACCAGAAAGACATCTCCTTGTATCTCCAAATAAACATCTTTAAACAACTTATTTACCCGAATAGACTGCCCCAGTGGACTTAGAACAGTAATTCCACTTGAAGTATTCTCAACCGAAATCTCCAATTTCTCAGTAACAGTGCAAGCAACATAGGAATGGGTAGATCCTACATCTATCAATGCAGTATAATGTACATTATGAATAAATAACGTACCCGTTATGACATCTGGAGCATCCCTGTCCTCTCGGTGACGTGCAGCCTAAACCAGTACCGGCTGCCTCGCCTCAGTATGACCAACACCTCTGCCCGGTGCTCCGCGACCACGTCTCATACCATTACCACCCCTAGCCTGACCATAGCCTCTCAGTGGCTGCTGAACACCTCATAGCGGCTGACCAGTACCCATACCAGTAGCTTGCATCTGATCGGACCTCCGTGGACAATCCTTAACCCGGTGCTCCTATGATCCGTATCTCAGATATACACCTAACCTTCTCCAACATTCGCCTTGATAGCGTTTCCCACAATTAGCACAAAATTGCGGTCCAGCAGTAGCAGCAGCAGGGGTCCTATCTCTGATTTACCCATCTGCTCTGGGCGTTTTTCTAAGCCTCTAAAAAGAATTTGAGGGTTCAGCATCCCTCTTACCTCTACCCTTCTCTCTGCCCTGACGCTCAGCCCGCATCACATCCTCTGTAATTTTCGCTTTGTCAACAAGTGTTGCAAAATCCCGCTCCCTCTGAAGAGCTATCAGAACCCTTAGGCCATCTTTGAGGCCATCCTCAAATCGAACAAATCGCTCGTATTCTGTTGCCACCATCCCACGAGCATAACGGCTTAGTCGTAAAAATTCAGCCTCATATTCAGCCATTGTCCTATCTCCTTGAGTTAAGTTTAGAAATTCCATCCTACGGGCATCTACATAGCTGGCACCTACATATTTAGCCTAGAAGGTAGTCTTGAAAAACTCTCAGGTCAATCGATCGGCTTGATTGCCCTCTTTGATGGTAAGCTACCATTGGTCAATCGATTGGCTTGTTTTTACAGTTCGCAGTCTTACTACAATTTGTAGTTTACTCCAACTATGAGTTTCAACACAATTTTACTGCCTAAGTAGTTTCAGTAATAACATTTCTATATTCTTATTTTAGTATAAACAATTAGAAGACTTACCGGACCGACGCGGAGACTAGGTGTACCACTCATTCAGTAAAACATTTTCAAACAATCATTTTAAACCATTTGAACCAATTTTTGTCAAAATTTCCATGTTTTTGAAAACCCAAATCCACAACCGAGTTTTACAACCTGGCTCTGATACCACTAAATGCAACCCCGCAAACACGGCCTAGACGTTATGGCCGAATTTGTGATGTCACATTAAAGTGTTTCCCCAAAACATGAATTGACAACAACCCGTACTTCATAAAAACTTCTTTAGATTCTGAGGAAAAGGTTAAAATGTTTAGTTCATTGTGAAAGCTCTAGTTGTTTAAGCAAAATATTTGTTGTACTAGTTGTCCAACTTTAAAACAGTGTTTATTACAAAAACATGGTGTTTTCAGAAAACATTTGTTTGTACTTTCTTGAAAATCTGCGTCCTATTACTAACAGGTAAAATAAAATAAAGTAAATAAAGCCCCAAATTAAAATAAAGAAATTCAAAGAGGCCTTATTACAATGTAAATACCCAAAATAGAATAAAATCTTAAGTATAGTATGTGATAAAATAACTACGTCGAGTGGCCACCTTTGAGTCCTCTATCGCCTCGATCCGTCAAAGCCTGGGGGTTTCTTGCACAGATAACAGATGGGTGAGTTTACCAAAACTTAGTGCGTGAAATCGCATGATAGCAAAACAATTAGAGTAAACGCAATCTGGGCCTAGGCCTTTTTGTTTCAATTAGAGCCTTAGCCCATTTTCAGTAATAGTAGCAGACTAGGCCTGAGCCCTTTTAGTAATGTGATGGCGATGCGGGCCTTAGCCCATATCGAGACAAAGATGCAAACAAAGAATTCTACCCCATCCATCCGCTACACACCATCTCCATACCAGCCCTAAGCACCATGTGGGGATAAAATCAACCTACCCAACCCAACACACCAAGTCATACCGAATTCGATACTAAAACAGTATTTGTAGCAGAGCTGCCAGTAATAGCCTTATAGCCTTTCAGTACACTTCCTCCAAAATCATATATCCCACCCCATGAAATGCAACATAATATACGTGTATGTAGAAATATCATGCTCAGAACAGTCATAAATAATACAAGGTTATTTTAGTCAATTTACCTCACAGTGGTATAATGGTCAATTCATCAGTATGGGGTCTAAGTGTACTTATCGACCCAATAGTAGGTCTACAGCTGTCCTAGGCGACCAATGTAACTTTAACAGTCAATCAGTAATAATGGGCCTATAGCCCATATTGCAGGCCCATACTCTCGTATGGCCCACATATCCCAGAAATGGCCTTAGCTGTGTAGTTTACACAGCCTGGCTCACAATCTACCACACTTTGTGCAATTTTTTGTGTAGGGCCCATAGGCCTATTGGGCCTACACGGCCTAGTTCGGCCCCAAAATGGCCCAACACTGTTTTGGCTCATGAAATCGCTCATAGCCATCTTGTCGACAACACGGCCTCGTTTTACCACTGGACCTACCACAAGGGCGGTCACGTGCCCGTGTGGAGTCGATGATGCACTCTTCAGTTTTTCGAATTTTTCCATTTAACAACTTTTGCAGT
This sequence comes from Gossypium longicalyx, assembly GCA_025698465.1. Lineage (NCBI taxonomy): Eukaryota > Viridiplantae > Streptophyta > Magnoliopsida > Malvales > Malvaceae > Gossypium > Gossypium longicalyx. Next base: position 42,189,542 of record CM046996.1, on the reverse strand, counting down.
GTGATCACATACCTGTTATGGAGTTGTAGCCGAAACTGCCTCTGAAGTCGAGAACTTATGGTCAACCACAACCCGTCATTAGTCTCAACCCTCATAAATCCAATACCATAACAATAAAAAGCTTTAGCCAAAAACATCGCTAGTTAGCCAACAACAATTGCTACCCCCTCTTGCTCCAACTCCACGTACATTCTCAAATGTTGTTACCTTCACAAGAACAGTTAACTGATTCATAAGGATCTTCAATCTCATATGACTGTAAACGAAGCTAAAAGCACTTACATCGAATAAAAGATTCCTTGTAGGGGAAGGCAATCGGCCTACACCTTGGTTATGGAAAACGAGCCCCTAGCAACATTCGAACGAAGAAAGAGGTATTAGATGACATATCCCCACGTTAGGCAAGAGGAAAACAGCCTTTCAGCCTAAGAAAAACAAAAAATCGAATATAGTGAAGGAAGGCAAATAAGATTCGGCTAGAGTAACCAACTACAACTACTTACAAATAAACAAGAGAATTTCGGCAGTCGCATAGTAGAATCGCTTAAGAAAGAGGAGAAGAAGGTGTTTTAGCCTTAATAGATTCGGAAAACATAAGAAGAACACAGATGTTGAGAGAGAGAAAAGGAGTAATAGATCACAAGCAAGGCTAGAACCGGTAAGTGTTTATGAAAGGAAGAGCAAGCAGTAATTGGCCAAAGTATGAACACAAGAAAGATGATTGACACAAATCAAATGAGGGAGAGAATGGTTTTTCGGTAAGAGAAAGAAGAGAAGTTAATAAAAATTCGGCTATGAAAGAATGAGCAAACCGTGATGTACTTGAAATGCAATATACCAGAGTGGTCAAAGAAAAGTTTGGCTACCCAAAAACGCAACCAAAAGAGGAAGCAGAAACAACAGAGGAAATTGCTACCGAAAGGAGAGCAAAACTGATTACTTTCAGCACTAATTGCCTTTGACTGATCTTGACACCAGAAGAATCCCACTTTCGGTAACCACTCCTACTACCCCCACTCCTTGATCCATTCCCCCTATCTCTCCCTAAATCACTCCTCTAATTGCTCATTTGACCGATTCAAACTCTCTCAACAACCCTTCAAATTCGGCTACTTGATCCCTTACTCCCTTCAACTACATCAACCAACCAACCCATAGAATCCCAATGACATGTAACCACCCATACGCCAGTTTGCAAAAAGGACATTTCTTGCATGCAGTAGAACTCTGACTCTGGACCTCTACACACTCCAACACACCAACCACCACTAGACTAGCAGACACTTTATGTCGTCCTCAACTTACAATAATTTAAGAAACCTCCCATCAGTAGACAACGGTTTATTCAAGTAGAAGCAAAAGTCCTTGCTCAAGCGAAGGCTTGAACCCATGATTTCCCAATCATTCCCAGAACAATAAACCACTAAGGCAAAAATACATCCTCTAGACCAAGCATACTTCTACGTCACAGACATACAAAACTAATTTTAACAAAGGTTTCGGGATTTGAAAAGAAATTGGGGCGTTACATATACCAACCCAATTGGAACAAAAACATAACATAAATAGGCATTCATCCAACTTTAACCAAGCATAAATTATACCATTTCAATACCAACATATACAATGGTCACATTCAAACATGCATTATTTTGCTTAGATTCAGAAGCATATCAATATTCAAAACTTAACCATTTGATATCCATGATGCCTATTTATAACAAGCATCTTCTATTACTAATCAACTACACATCACAAGATCAATCACATATATATACATGAGCAAAACATGCCAAATACAAGCCAAATCACATAGCTAAAATCATAACCAAACACACAAAATTTACAAGCCAATTTAAATGGCTAAATCCATTACCAAAGCATAACCAAAATGACCATACTTCCTATACATGCCATATACCAAATACATAGATTCAAAAGTACCAATGTGATAGCTTGATAGTGTGATGAAGTCTCCGACGATTTTTGAATCCGAGCTAGCTTTGATATAACTATAAAACACAGAAAAATAAACAGTAAGCTTATATGAAATATACTCATTTAATCATAAATACACAATTCAAACAATTGGATATATCATCACATAACTAATATTAGCTAACAAACCTTCCAAATAATCAGTCACAAGATTAGTTGTGAAATTCACAAGTTTCGTTGATTCAATATTTATACGATTCTTGTACATACTTGTACCATCTCTTACTAGTCTCATGGTTATCCATGTCGTTGACATTCCAGTTGAACCATTTGGAATACTATCGGATACACGGGAAACTCGCACCCTAAATGCCACATACATAGCCAAAGTTATCACAATCTCATATCATATATAATGCTCACTCTTAGCTATCAAAGGGTTTGCTCACACAAGCTAACGGTCATGACGAAGCTACACGGTGCTACTCACACAAGCTGTTGAGTATCCGTAACACATGCTGGATAACTTAGCCACCGGTAGGACGTACGGACCAGCAGCCAAATCACATAACCCCTAATGACATGTCATTTGTATCTTAATCTATTCCTAAGGTTAAACCAGTATTTCAAACTTGTTGAATCATCATCGAACATGTTCGTAGTGTTGTATTCATAGTTTATACAATACCAAAGCATTTAAAATACAAATATAACAATGCTTATTACATACGAACTTACCTCGAACGCAAAAATGATGAAATGATTCGATTAGTCCAAAACCTTGTTCTTTCCCCGATCTAAATTCGAATTTCACTTTTCTTATTCTATATAATATCAAATTTAACTCATCTAATCCGCAACCTATTCAATTTAGCCCAAAAAAGCACATTATAATAACCTTACACTTTTGCCCCTAATATTTCAACATTTTTACAATTTAGTCCTTATCTCATAAAAATACAAATTCATGCAATTCAACCTAAACCCATGCTAGCCAAATTTCAGTTAAGTCCCTAATAGCCCACATTTTTCATTTATTTCACAAATTAACCATGAATTTTACATATTTGACAATTTAATCCCTATTTAGACATTTTACTAAAAATCACTTAACAAATGTTGTTTATCTATCAATTAGCATGCATTTTCTATCTTCAAACATCAAAATACACCAACATTCATCAATGGAAAAACCCTAAACCTTTAACAGTTTTGAAAAATAGTCCATGGGCTAGCTAGATTAAGCTGCAACGATCTCAAAAACATAGAAATCATTAAAAACGAGTCAAAATCACTTACATGCTAGCCAAAGAAGGTGCCGAATATGTGAGCCATAAAATGGAGTATTTTTTTCTTTAAGTTTGGTTGAAAAAACCATTGAAGAAGATGATATGATTATTTTACTTATTTTTACAATAACTTAATACATAAATTACTAATTTAACCTAAAATTAAAACATTGAAATTCACTTAAAAGATGTCCATAAAAGTCCACTAACATTAACAATGGTATATTTACCATATAAGAAACTCCACTATTTAATTCCATAGTCATTTAGTACTTTTAACTAATAGAACTCCACTTTTACACTTTATGCAGTTTAGTCCTTTTTATCAAATTAAACACTCAAATGATAAAATTTCCTAACGAAATTTTCACACAATCAAAATATCATGTTGTAGACATTAAAATAATGATAAAATAATTATTCTAACCTTGGATTCATTGTCCCAAAACCACTATTCTAATTTGGCTAAAAACGACTGTTACAACTCTCCCCCCTCAGAAATTTTCGTCCCCAAAAATCTTACCAGAAAAGAGGTTAGGGTACTGTTTTCTCATAGCTTCCTCAATTTCCCAAGTAGCTTCTTCGATACTGTGACGTTACGACAAAACCTTAAGCAAAGCTATGTTTTTATTTCTCAACTCTTTAACCTCTCAAGCTAAAATTTTGATTGGTTCTTCGTTGTAAGTCATATCAGCTTGAATTTCAATCTCTGTCAGAGAAATTACGTGTGATGGATCTTATCTACATCGGCGCAACATCGACACATGAAACACATTGTGAATCTTTTCTAACTTAGATGGAAAAGCTAGCTGATATGCCACTGGCCCTATTCTCTGTATAATCTTATACAGTCCGATAAATCGCAGACTCAATTTGCCTTTACGACCAATTCGAAGGATTTTCTTCCATAGAGATACTTTCAAAAATATTCTGTCACCGATTTGAAATTCAATGTCTTTACATTTCAAATCCGGGTAAGAGTTTTGTCGATCTGAAGCTGCTTTCAAACTGTTGCGAATTACTTTCACTTTCTCTTCAGTGTCTCTGATCAAATCAACCTCGTGAATATTTTTCTCACTAAGCTCGATCCAGTATAACGGAGTTCAACATTTGCGATCATACAATGCTTCATACGGTGCCATCTTTATGCTCGATTGAAAATTGTTGTTGTACGCGTATTCAACCAATGGCGAATATTTTTCCCAATTGCCTTCAAATTTTAAAACCCAACAATGAAACATTTATTCGAGAATCTAAATTACTCTATTAGACTGACCGACTGTTTTCAGATGAAAAGTAGTACTAAAATGTAACTGCATACCTAAAGCTTCTTGTAATTTCTTCTAAAATCGTGATGTAGACCTCGGGTCTTTATCTGAAATAATAGAAACTGGCACCCCGTGCAACTCAGCCAATCTATCAAGCGAATAGTCTGTATGTACTGGAATGAAATATGCAGACTTTGTCAATCGATCAATGACAACCCAAATAGCATCTTTCTTTTTTGGAGACATGGGCAAACCCGATACAAATCCATCGTAACTCAATCATATTTCCACTATGGTATCATTACAGGCTGTAGTAATCCCGTAGGCACTTGATGTTCGGCTTTAACTTGTTGACAAACCAAGCATCTCGACACGAACTCTGAAATGTTTTGTTTCATGTCTGACCACCAATACAATTGTTTTAAATCATTATGCATTTTTGTACTCTTTGGATGTACGAATAAACAACCACTGTGTACTTCATGTAAAATTTTCTAAATGAGCTAGAAATTCTTTGATACACAAATTCTATCTTGAAACATTAAACAATCATCGGATCCGATCTGATAGTCTGAATCAGTAGTCGACTCACATTGCACTCTTTTAGCTTGCAACTCGTTGTCACACTTTTGAGCTTCACAAATTTTCTGAAGAAACATCAATTTAGCTTTTAACTCAACTAAAATCGAACCATCATTAGACAAGGTTAACTGTGTATTCATTGCTCGCAAAGCATATAAAGATTTTTAACTCAGAGAATCCGCGACTACATTTCCTTTCCCAGGATGATAATCAATTACTAACTCATAATCTTTCAATAACTCGAGCCATCTTTGTTTTTGTAAATTCAAATATTTCTGAGTCATTATATACTTCAAGCTCTTGTGATCAGTAAAGATGTGGCAATTTTCACCGTATAAATGATGCTGCCATATTTTCAATGCGAATACAATAGTGGGCAACTCTAAATCGTATGTCAGATAATTCTTTTCATGTGGTTTTAACTGTCTAGAAGCATAAGCTATCACTTTACACCCTTGCATCAAAACACAACCCAAACCGTTGAATGATGCATCACTGGAAATTACAAACTCTTTACCCGACTCAGGTTGAACCAAAACTGGTGCATCAGTTAACAATACTTTCAATTGTTCAGAACTCTACTGACATTTCTTGGACCACTCAAATTCCACATCTTTCTGTAGCAATCTAGTCATCGATGTAGCAATCATTGAGAATCCTTTAACAAAACGCCGATAATAGCTAGCTAATCCCAGAAAACTTCGGACTTCGAACACATTTCTTAGTGGTTTCTAGTCAACAACTATTGAAATCTTACTCAAATCAACTCTAATGCCTTCCGCTGAAACAACAGGTCCCAAAAATCCAACCCCTTAGAGCCAAAACTCATATTTGTTGAATTTATCGCTCAAGGTTTGTAGCACAATTCTCAAATGTTCAACATGCTCAGACTCATCTTGTGAATAGATCAGAATGTCGTCAATGAATACAACAACAAATCTATCTAAATACGGTCTAAAGATTCGATTCATCAAATCCATAAAAACTACAGGAGCATTAGTTAATCCGAAAGGCATAACAAGAAATTCATAATGCCCATACCTTGTTCTAAACGTAGTTTTCAGCACGTCTTAATCTTTAACTAGTAACTGATAATAGCCAAATCCCAAATCAATCTTCAAAAACATTATTGCTCCTTTCAACTAATCAAACAAATCATTCATTCTCGGCAAAGGATACTTCTTCTTATTCGTAACAAGATTGAGCTAATGACAATCAATACACAACGTTATCGATCTGTCTTTCTTCTTTACAAACAACACTGGTGCACCACAGGGTAAAAAACTAGATCTCGCAAAACCTCTATCTGTTAATCTTGCAACTGAGCTTTCAATTCTTTCAATTCTGTTGGATCCATTTTGTACGGATCTATTGATATCAGTGATGTCCCTAGTACTAATTCAATAGCAAACTCAACCTCTCTACTCAGTAGCAATCTCGGTATGTAACACCCCTGACCCGTGTCTGTCACCAAATTAGGGTTACAGGGAATTACCGAACAATTCACAGCTTAAGAGAGAGTCATTCATTACTATTTATGTTTAAGGTAATATAAACTCAATTTTACGAATCATGTGTACATCTCCTTTATAACATTCAAATAATCAAATTATAACATAAATATTTCCATGACAAATTCCATGTACAAACATTAAGACATTACAGCACATATATCGAATACATGCTAATGTATCTATTTAATTTAATATATATCAATTATACCATTTAAATAACTCTACATGTGCGCATGCTAAAAATCAAACATACCATTACACACCAATTAATGTTCAAACACATATGCAGCCTTAATACCATTACTATATGGCCGAACAAAACTTTAATGTGATATATATAATGTATATTTTAGCATACCACTATGCACCATTAAATCAGCACAAACTACAACCCAAAGTACATCCCATTCGCAAGCTAATTATCATACATAATTAACACTCACATAACCAAGTACACATGCTCATACCATTGATGAATACACTTATTTTACTTATAACTATCAATTATTAGCATTAACTTAACATTTCTCTTCACTATTCAAATGGTCATAATTTTCAATTATCAAATATATTTACACAAGAATCATACTAATCCATCACATAAATTATGCCATAAAAAAACACTTCTAGAATAATTTAGTAACATAGCCGATTATACATTATGCTTAACATTACCTCTTTACCGAATAATGCATTCCAATTAAGCAAATTTTAAGCCACAACTGAAATATATATATACCTATCCATCAACCATGTTTACCTCGTTTGAACTAAATCATAAAATTTAACTAAAGCAAAACATATCAATTTGACAATCTTACCATAATGAATAATCATAAGCCATACATATTATTACTTTAAACCATAAACATATACCAAGCACAACATATATATATGACATGCACTTTACTTAACTAATATATTACATATTATAAATCAATAAGCATCCATCATTTACCCCATTACCAAAACACATGACCAAGTACCACAACATATATATAAATATACTAATGCCGAATCTTCAATCAAATACATTCATTACTTAAATTCATCATTTAGCCAAATATACTCATCAACCAAATTAAACCTTTACTATTAAATACAAGACATAACCGAATCATTTTAACCAAAAGTAACATAACAAGCATAATTCATACTTATGTATATACCATGGTCGATTCAATCAAACCACATCCAAATTCACCAACCATCATCAATACATATAACACATATAAACTTGACTAAAGTTTCCTACACTCTCATAGCATATTAGCCATTTTTGCATGGCTTAATATATACACAACTTCCAACTTAACCAACTATAACCTAGCTTATACATGCCATGGGTTCAAGTTTATACTTATAAAATACCAAAAACAGTCGATAGTGTGATGGACTTTGCTGAGGATCTCCGAGCTCGTAACTAATCTCCAAAATGTATAAGATAGAGGCAAACATAAACACACATAGTAAGCTATCATAGGTTAGTAAGTCATAAGCAAATAAACAACTCAATGACATAATCAACTCATTTAAACCAAACCAAATTATACTATCATAATCACATTTAATTTTAAGCTTACAATTTCATGTATAACATATACTTTCACATATAAACTTTATCATGGCTGAATGTACATATATATATATTCAATTTTCAAAGCCAAAATATTATTATAACCAAGTACATTTACACTCATATACATATACTTATGAATCAAAATATAAAATCACATACATATTAATAGCATATGGTCGAATATATTATACAAATGTACATATACTAACATTAGTAACTTGTATAATTTGCATCACATATCAAATAGCCAACTTACCTTATTTTCAAATAGGTTGTCAATTAACTCATACATGATTGTTTTAGCTCATTTTACACATTTGATCACAACTTATCATTGCTCGCTGAACCATTCGAAATTGAATAGGATACTCAGATAATCACACATATCGTACAATGCCAACGTCCTAGACGTGGTCTTACATGTTATCACATATCAATGCCACTGTCCCAAATAGGGTCTTACACGAATCAAATACGATGCCAATGTCTCAGACATGGTCTTGCACGTAACCACATATATCGATGCCAACATCCTAGACGTGGTTTTACATGAGAACACATATCAGAAATCTTATGTCATGACATATGTATCCTAGCTATTCCTAAGGTTCATACAAGGCTTTCAAACGTTGTAACTCGATCGAATCGAACTCGTTAACATAGTTCACAAGTAAATGCATATTCAGCTATCATATATTCAAGCTCATAAAATTTAAATCAACATTTTACTGTCACATATATTCAAAATTTATAGCATATATTTGCTTATAAACTTACCTCGGACAACGGTAATCAGGACGGGACGACTAATCGACAACTTTGGTTCCGATTTCTTTGGTTCTTGATCTAAACATATTCAAATTAAACTCATTCAAACATATTTTCACTTAATTTAGTCCAAAAACACATAAATGGACAAATTACTATTTTACCCCTAACATTTTACACTTTTTACAATTTAGTCCAAATTGCGCAAAACACAAAATATGCAAAATTTCAATATACCATGCTTAGGCCGAATATTCATCTTCCTTATACAAGTCCACAAATTTCATTTATTTCATTTATTTTACATTTTAGTCCCTCAATTTATCATTTTTACAGTTTAGCCCTAATTACTCAAAATCATCAAAAATTCAAATACAAAACATGTTAATCTATTACATATCTTTTATTTCCCATCATCAAACAAAAAAATCACAAGCTTTCAACAATGGCAAAATAGAAAATCATCATCAAATTCAAAATTTGAAAAATGGGCTTGATAGATAATATACCAACAGTCTCGAAAACGTAAAAATTATCAAAAATCGAGCTAAAACTCACCTTGAATCAAGCTTGCTAATGGCTAAATACCCTTGAAAACCTTATTTCTTTTTTCTTTTCTTTAGTTTCGATCATGCAGGAATATGAACACAAATGTTTTTATTTTATGTTTTATTATATCATAATTACTTACCATTTTACAATAATAACCTTTAAACATAAATATAAAACCATTATAACATAAGGTTTTTACCGTCCATACAATATAATTTTGGTCTATTTGCAACATAAATACCTCATGCTATAAAGACAACATCAATTCGGCCTTTTTCACATTTAACTATCAAATTTTTATTTTACGCTATTAAGCCCTTTTTATTAAATCAAGCACTCAAACGACAAAATTAAATCACGAAAATTTTACACATATATATTCACACATAACAAACACTAAAAATAAAAGAAATTTAAAAATATTTTCTAACTCAGATTTATGGTCCCGAAACCACCATTCCAAATAGGGTCTAAATCAGGTTGTTACACAGTAACTCTTCTGGGAACAAATCTGGATACTCACAAACCACTGGTACTAATTCAATATTCAATTTAAACACTTTTGTATCCAATACATACGCAAGGTAAGCATTACAACGCTTTCTCACATATTTCTAAGCTGACATCGATAAAATCACAACAGACAATCCACTCGACTCATCTAATTCAATTCAAAGAATTTCACTATTCTGACATTTCAATTCAATTATCTTTCGTCTACAATTCACAACCGCATCATGTAGAGTCAACCAATCCATACCCAAAATCACGTTGAATTCATCAAAAGGTAAAAGCATCAAATTTGCCTAAAAATAGTAATCCTGAGTCATTAAAAGATAGTCCTTGCAAACTTTATCAACAAGGACATATTTGCCAGGGGGTTCGATACTTTAATCACAAATTTGGTAGACTCAATAGGAAAACTCTTACTAGACACTAAATTCATACAAATATATGAATGAGTCGATCCAGGATCAATCAAAGCAATTACACCAGTGTCATAGAGAGAAAATGAAAGGTGATAACAACTGGTGATGATGCATCTTTGCGAGCGCGAATAGCGTAAGCTCTGGCTAGTGCTCTAGCCTCAGATCTCACAGCCAAATCCTTTGTTGTTCTTTTACTACTAGTCACATTACCCACATTTCTAGGTGGTCTCCCTCTAGCAGCCGTGTTAATCGATCTTACATTCTAAAATTTATCTTTCTTAGCTAAATCAAGGAAATCTCAAATAAAGTGATCTAATGAACCACATTTGAAACAAGCTTTAGTGTTCATCTAGCAATCTCCAAAATGTCATCGTCCACACTATTGACACTTGGGTTTATTGTTTCCCGCACTACCCACACTCGACACAGAAGTAACTTGAGCTTTAGGACTTGTATATTACTTCCCACGATCTCTATTTGGATACCCCGCCGAAGCTGTTGAATGATTATACGAATCCCATGATTTCTTTTACAAGGATTGATAAGGTTTATTCATTGATCTCTTTCTCAAATCTCTAGCTTTAAAATAAGCTTTTCTCTTTCTTTGCTCAGTTCCACGGCTTTACAAGCTCGACCAACTAGTACCACAAACTTTTTCAATTCAAAAATCCCGACTAGCAATTTGATGTCTTCTTTCGACCCGTCTTCAAATTGTTGCTTCGGTGGAAAAATATTCTCAAGCATATTTACTGAGTCTTACAAACTCTTTCTCGTACTCTGTTACAGACATTCGGCCCTGTTTCAACTCTAGAAACTCTTTTTGTTTTTTGTCAACAAACCGTTGGCTGATGTATTTCTTTCTGAATTCGGCTTGAAAGAATTCGCAGTTGACCCATTCTCTCGATACTACCGATACTAAAGTATTTCACCATTGATATGCAGTGTCTCTTAGAAGTGAAATGACACATTTTAAACATTCAACTAGTGTGTAGGATAGTTCATCAAACACTCTAATAGTATTCTCGAGCCAAAACTCAACTCTCTTAGGATTGTCATCAACAATAACTCTGAATTCTTTAGCCCCATATTTTTTAATTTTATCAACTGGTAGCTTATTCAAACGTAAAGGTTCTACACCTTGAGAAGCTACAGGAATCGGTTGGGGATTAGGTGTGGGTGGAGGTTGTTAAACAGCCGGATTTGTTCGAACAAACTCTGTAAACCACTCATTCATCATCTGGAAGAAGGCTTCCTTGGCATCTCCTCCCTGACTACCTGATATGGGTCTCGACTCAGATTGCGCTACTCTGTGAATGGAGGCTGGCGTATTACTTTCAACATCATCAGCTACAGCTCGATTGAGATCCATTCACTACATAAAAACATATTTTAAACTTTTAGGAGATATCACACTAACACATGTTATATATTGCATGTATAGCTAGACTCTCACACACGCTACGTTTGTTTGAGAATCGACTAAACCTTAGCTCTGATACTAATAAATGTAAGACCCCTCACCCGTATTCAACCCAAAATAGGGTTATAGAGCATTATCGGACACATTATACAATTAAACATACATATCACATACATTTTCAATTTCATGTAATCATCATTCAACATCATTCACATTGCCCCTAATACGAGCCTACGGGGCTCAAAACATGCATTTGAGGTGGTTCGGGACTAAACCGATAACTCAAGAAATTTTTACAAAACTTAGAAAAATTTTCCAAACTACAGGGGACATACTGCCATGTGGCTCGGTCGTGTGGACATTCGAAATGGGATCACATGGTCGTGTCCCAGCCCCTGTCCTACCCTCTGTTACTCTCTAACTTGGGTCACACGACCAACCATACACCCGTGTGACCAGCCCATGTGCCCTTCAAAATGGCCACACACGCCCGTGTGCCAGGCCATGTGCTAGGCTATTCCAATCCTGTAAGGTATACTGACTTATGCCACACGACCAAGTCACACACCTGTGTTCTAGGCCATGTGGAGCATACTGACTTGATTTTTAATTCAACACCAATGGATTCAAGACGTGTCACCTGACCGTGTGCTACACACGGTTGAGACACACGCCCGTGTCTCTACCCGTGTGGACAAAAATAGGCTATTTACCAAGCCATTTTGACACCCAAATTTGCACACACCTATACCAACCCAATTGGCACAAAAACATTACATAAATTGGTATTCATCCAAACTTTGCCTAATTGTATGATGAAATGGTACCATTTTGGTTGTTTAGGTGAGCATTAGTTGGGGTGGCAAATTGGCCTTGCGAATGGCCTATTTTTGTCCACACGGGCAGAGACACGGGTGTGTGCGACACACGATCATGTTATACGGTCGTGTGTCCCCTGGTGTTGTTATTAAAATGAAGTCAGTATGCCCCACACGGGCGTGTGACTGGCCGTGTGATACAAGTCAATATGTATGCCCTATTTCCACACGGTTTGAGACACGGGCGTGTCTGGAGCCGTGTGAGGTACACGACCTGTTCACACGGGCATGTGACCCCTTATATGGTTGAAATTTTACTAAGTTTCCAAAATTTTCATAGGATATTGATTTGGTCTTGAACCACTTCTAAAGCATTTTTCAGGCCTCGTAAACCCTTATAAGGGACAATGTGATTGTGTTGAATGATTTATGAGAATGAATGCTTTATGGTTGATAAATGTATGTTGTACATTGTGTATTGCTCGGTAATACCGTGTAAGCCTACTCCGACGACGGATACGGGTTAAGGGCGTTACCTTTTTTGGTATCAGAGCTACGTTTTAGTCTATTCTAAGACTAACATAGTGTGTGTGAGAGTCTAGCTATACATCCCATATATACTCTACGATAGTGTGATGATTTCTGGCAGCTTAAATTGTGTTTTTGTATAGTAATGGATCCCGAATGAGCTGTAGCCGATAATGTAGAGAGTAATACGCCCACTCTCACTCAAGGGGCAGCGCCATCAGATTCTAGGCCTGTAACGAGTAGCAACGAGGCAGAGGCTAAACAAGCCTTTTTCCAAATGATGAACGAGTGGTTCACTGAATTCATTTTAATAAATCCAGTTGCTCAAGAACCTCTACCCCCACCTATTCCTCAACAAATCCCTGCTGTTCCTCAAGTTATAGACCCGATACGGTTGAACAAGCCGCCAATAGATAAGATTCGTAAACATGGGGTTGAAGAGTTTCAGGCTACTATTGATGATGATGTTGAGAGAGCTGAGTTCTGGCTCAAAAATATGATTCGTGTAACACCCCACATTTGTGCCCTACGTCGGGACGGAATACGAGGTGTTACCTAACTCTGCCACATTCCTTCACATGTTTTCAAGTCACCAAGGAATTGTAAAATTTAAAACTTTTCCGAACCTTGTCTGAACTCCTTAATACTGGCCTTCAAAGCCCCAAACATCCTTTGGAAACCGTACAGGATTGATTCAGATCATTAAGAAACTCTGAAAAAACAATAATATGTGACACAGGGGCACACGCCCGTTTGGGAAAGGCAACACGCCCGTGTGGGAATTATTTTCTAATTCGAACCTACAGGGGTTTTCACATGGCCTGACACACGCCCGTGTCCATGGCCCGTGTCCCGTACACGGCCATGACATGCAAGTGTCCTAGCCCGTGTGCAAAAACTTGGACATTCTGTTTCTGATGTCAGTAATTTCTGAGGGCCACACGGCCAAGGCACACTCCCGTGTACTAAACTGTGTCCTTCACACAGCTGAGAAACATGGCCGTGTCTCTGCCCGTGTGTTTACTACCATGCATACTAACTTGCAGCCTTTACATGTAAGGGACACACAGCCGGACAACACGCCCATGGAGCTGGTCGTGTGTCACACACGGCCTAGACACACGCTCATGTGTCTACCTGTGTGGACATTATAAGGCTATCTATCAAGCCCTTTGCTACCCTAAAACACAATGTGACAACATCCATCCAAACATACAAGGTATAATCAAACACACAATGCATTACTCATTCATGAAAAGATCATCATTTGTATATATCAATGACAAACATTAGCCATTATTCCAAGGCTTTATACAAACTGAAGGGATTCATCCCAAGCCAACACATTTGGCCAAATTAACTTTAACACAAAACTCAAAAATCTAAACCCTGTACATGGCAGTTTCAAAATAACAAAACTAACTATACGAAGTGCTTCAGTCAATAGTGTGATCGATACTCCGAAGTCTGATGATCTTCGAGCTAATTAGACAGCATTATAAGAAAATGGAAAGGAAAGGGAGTAAGCATAAAGCTTAGTAAGTTGCATGCAAGTAAATATAAAAATAACTTCACCATTCATCATAATTCTCTTAATACAAAAGTAGGCATGAGCACAACATACTCATCACCATCCAATACAATTCACATAGCATACACTGAGTTCATATCTGATACATTTCATATGGGTACCTGTACCACTCACAACATGGTTATACTTTTCTTAGTTAACTTAAACCATAACTCTCACCGTTGAACCATTCATAACACTATCGGATATTCAGTAAGCCTCAAATGTGAGGTAGAGTGCCGATGCCATGTCCCAGACATGGTCTTACACTGGCTCATATCTCAGGTCAATGCCATGTCCCAGACATGGTCTTACACTGACTATCATTATCGAGTCCAACGCCATGTCCCAAACATGATCTTACACTAGCTCTCGCATATCCGTGCCGATGCCATGTCCCAAACATGGTCTTACACTGACTTATCTCGTAGTCGATGCATGTCCCAGACATGTCTTACACTGGCTTACATCTCGAGGCCGATGCATGTCCCGGACATGTCTTACACTAGCTCACAATAACCCATACGTCATGGCATGATTATTCGATTTATTCCCTATGGTTTAAATGAGAATTCTACTATCTCAATTATCATCATGCATTCTCATTTCCAAAATCAAGCAAATCATGCTATATTAATTCAATACATATAATAACAATGTAGTTGTATTGTTTACATACAACTTACCTCAGATTACAAAATATGACGACTCGTCGGTCTAATCTACTTGCTTGGCCTTCCCCTAGTCTAGGCTCGAATTTTGAATTTCTTGATCTATAATAGCAAAATTCATTCATTTTATCAGCACATTAATCTGGACACCTGAAAATTCATAATTGGGAAAAATGACCATTTTGCACCTAAACTTTCATAACATGACCATTTTACCCTTATGCTCAAAAATCAATTTTTATTAGATTTCATCGTATCATAAACCTAGCCAAACCCTTTTCACTCTTATACCAATTCAAAATTTCCACTATTTCACCCATTTATCAATTATTTTATTACTTATGCAAAATGGTCCCTAGTTAGGGTTTCCGTGAAAACTTCTTTACAAAAGTTGTTTATTACACATCCAAGACTCATAATCTTCCATAAAATTTTAGTTAACAACACACATGCTTTCATGGGAAAACCTTAAACTCACAATTATTTTGCAAAATAGTCCCCTCATTAGAAAGCTCATGATACAAGGGGTCCAAAAATGTAAAAGTCATCAAGAAAAACTATCAAAATCACTTACCTATGAGAATAGAGAGTGGCTGAAATTTTTCAAGCTCAAAAACCCTTCTTTTACGGGTATAAATGGTGGGAAGAAGATGAGAGAAAGTAAAATATCATTCCGTCCTTATTAAATTTTATTTTCACCCAATTTAGTCACCAAAACCCACCTAACCTAGCCAACTTGGTCAAATCTTGTCCCTATGGCTGACCAAGCTTTTGTTAAAGGTCTAATTACACTTTAAAGGCCTCCAATTATGGATCTTTAGCTATTTAACACCTTTAGCTATCAAAATTGGACTTTTGCACTCTATGCGATTTAGTCCTTTTTAATAATTAAGCATGAAATTGAAAAAATTAATTCACTAAAATTTTCATACTCTCATATAATTATGCCACAACACATAAAATAATATCAAAAATAATTTCTCTGACCTCGGGTTTGTGGTCCCAATACCACTATTCCGACTAAGCCCAAAATCGAGCTGTTACAATTCTTCCCCCTTAAGAATTTTCGTCCCCGAAAATCTTACCGGTGAATAGATTCAGGTATTGGTCTCTCATGGTTTCTTCAGGTTCCAATGTGGCTTCCTCGACTCCAAGTCTATTCCATGAGACTTTCACAAGTGCTATACTCTTATTCCTCAACTATTTGACTTCCCGAGCCAAAATCCTGACCGGCTCTTCGCCATAAGTCATGACCGGATGAATCTCAGCCTCTAATGGCGCAATCACATGCGAAGAGTCTAATCTATATTGACGCAACATGGACACATAAAACACATCATGAATCTTTTCCAATTTCGATGTCAAGGTCAACCAATAGGCCACAGGCCCTACTCTCTTAGTAACCTCATAAGGTTCTATGAAATGAGGATTCAACTTGCCTTTTCTACCAAATCTGAGGACTTTCCTCCATAGGTATACTTTCAAAAACACTCGATCATTGACTCAAAATTCTCTCTCTTTCCGTTTCAAATCTGCATAGGATTTCTGTCTATCTGATGCAGCCTTTATGCAATTACGAATCACTTTAACCTTTTCTTCAGACTCTCTAACTAAGTCGACCCCGTGAATTTGATTTTCTCACAAATCGGTCCAATATAAATGCGTTCGACACTTATGCCCATACAAAGCCTCATTGGGCGCCATCTTCACACTTGACTAATAACTATTGTTGTAGGTGAATTCTACCAGCGGTAAATACTTTTCCCAGCTGCCTTAGAACTCAAAAACACAACACTGTAACATATCTTCTAAGATCTAAATTACTCTCTCCGACTGTCTGTCGGTTTGCGGGTGGAAAGCTATGCTAAAGTTAAACTTTGTTCCCAAAGCCTCTTGTAACTTTTTCCAAAACCTAGAGGTAAACCTCGGGTCTCTATTTGAAATAATCGATAGAGGCACTCTATGAAGCCTCACAATCTCAGAAACGTACAAATTAGCTAGTTTCTCAAGCGAGTAGTCGGTACGTACTGGTATAAAATGTGCCAACTTTGTTAGCCTATCCACAACGACCCAAACGACATCCTTTTTCCTTGGTGTCAAAGGTAATCCCAACACGAAGTCCATAGTAATCCGATCCTACTTCCACTCGAGGACTGTGATAGGCTGGAGAAGGCCCGGCGATACTTGGTGTTCAGGCTTCACTTGCTGACACACAAGACACTTGGTAATGAACTCTGAATTGTCTCTTTTCATTCCCGACCACGAATACATTTTTTCCAGGTCGTTGTACATTTTCACACTACCTGGATGGATAGACAAGCAACCACTATGTGCCTCTCACAAAATCTTCTGAATAAGCTCACTGACTTTGGGTACACAAACTCTATCTTTAAACGTTATACACCCATCGGTACCAATCCAAAAGTTTGATTCAACCCCCGACTCACACTGAGTTCTCTTGGCTTGAAATTCCTTATGACTTTTCTAAGCTTCACAGATCTCTTGTAGAAACATCGGCCTAGCTCTCAACTCTTCTAGAATCGAACCATCATCTAACAAGGCTAATTGGGCATTCATTGCTCTCAACGCATATAATGAGTTTCTACTTAATGCATCTGCAACCAGGTTCGCCTTTCCCGGATGGTAGTCGATAATCAACTCATAATCATTTAATAGTTCCAACCATCTCTTTTGTCTCAAATTTAAATCCTTCTTAGTCATCAAGTACTTAGGACTTTTATGGTCGACAAACACTCGGCATTTCTTGCCATACAAATGGTGTCTCCAAATTTTCAATGCGAACACGATGGCGGCCAACTCTAAATTGTGCATCGGGTAGTTTTGCTTATGTGGCTTCAGTTGTCTTGAGGTGTAAGCTATGACTTTACCTTCTTGCATGAGCACACACCCAATCTATTTAAGGAGGTGTCGCTACACACCACAAACTACTTTCCTGGTTCCAGTTGCACTAACACTAAGGCTTCAGTTAACAAAGCCTTTAATTTTTCCAAACTTTGTTGGCACTTCTCCGTCCATTCAAATTTAACATCTTTTTGTAACAACCTCGTCATTGGAGTTGCTATCATCGAGAATTCGTTCACAGATCTTCTATATTATTCGGCCAAACCCAAAAAACTTTTAACCTCTACCACATTCCTCGACGGTTTTCACTCAATAATAGCCGAGATCTTACTCGGGTCAACTCTAATCCCGTCACCCGACACAATTTGTCCTAGAAATTTGACCTCCTTAAGCCAGAATTCATTCTTACTGGACATAGCGTACAACTGCTTATCTCTCAAGGTTTGTAAAACTGTTCTCAAATGTTTCGCGTGCTCAGTCTCATCATGCGAATAAATCAATATGCCATCGATAAAAACAATGACGAATTTATCCAATTACGGTCGAAAAATGCGGTTCATCAGGTCCGTAAAAACTAGTGGGGCATTCGTTAAGCCAAAGGGCATGACAAGAAACTCATAATGCCCGTATCTCGTCTGAAACGCAATCTTCAGTATATCTTGCCCTTTAACCCTTAACTTGTAATATCCTGACCATAACGCGGTGGTTCCCTTCAATTGATCAAATAGATCATTGATCCTTAGCAAAGGGTACATGTTCTTCATAGTCACCTTGTTGAACTGTCAGTAATCTCTGCACAATCTCATCGATCCATCCTTTTTCTTCACAGATAGCACTGGAGCACCCTACAGAGGAAAACTCAGTCTCACAAAGCCTTTATCCATTAACTCTTGTAGTTTTACTTTCAACTCTTTTAATTCCGTTGGTGCCATCCTATACAGGGTAATCGATATAGGGGTCATGCCAGGTACTAACTAGATACCAAACTCGACTTCTCTGGTTGGAGGTAATCTGGGCAACTCTTCTGAAAACACATCTATAAACTCACAAACCACCGGTACCAATTCAATCTTCGACTCAGACACTTGAGTATTCAACACAAAAGCAAAATAAGCCTTATATCCCTTCCTCAAATACTTTTCGGCAGTCAAAGACGATATTATTATAGGCAAGTTATCCGACTCATCTGGTCCAATCCGAAGAACATTCCCGTCTTCACATTTCAACTCAATAACTTTTCTCCCATAGTCTACTACAACACTATAAGAAGTTAACTAATCCATTCCCAGGATTACATCAAATTCATTAAACGGTAATAACATTATGTTAGTCGAAAAACAATGACCTTTAATTGTCAAAGAACAATTTCTACACACTTGGTCTACTAGCACATGTCTGCCTAAAGGGTTAGACACTTTTACCACAAATTTAGTCGACTCTATTAGCATGTTCATACAATATATCAATTCCATACAAATATAAGAGTGGTAGACCCCGGGTCAATTAAAGCGATGATAGATATATCATGGATAGAAAAGGTACCCGTGATCACATCGGGAGACTCTGCCTCTTCACGAGAACGTATAGCATAAGTCCTTGCAGGGGCTCTGCCCTTGGACCTCACTGCAGCATCTCTTGGTGCACCTTTGCTGCTATCCCCACTTCCAGGGTTTTTTGGTGGTTTACCCCTCAAAGGAACACTACTTGCCCTCACATCTTGCTTTTTCTCTTTGTCGTCCAATTCGGGATAGTTTTAGATGAAGTGGTCTAGTGACCCACATTTGAAGCACCCTTTTTCATTCCCTCGGCACTCTCCGTAATGACGCCTACTACATTGTGAATACTCTGGCCTATTTGGCCGAGCACTACTGACACTCGCAATAGAAGTAGTCTAGGCTCTAGAAGTCGTGTTCTACTGGTTCTCATTTCTATTTGAGAACCCAACCGAAGCATTCGATTGGTTAGTGAATTCTTTCGATCTCTTAGATGAGGACTGATGTGATTTCTGCATCTTTCTTTTCCTTGAGTCACGCGACTCAGTAGTCGCTTTTTTCTCCTCTCTTTAACCAACTCTTCTGCTTTGCATGCTCTCTTAACAAGTACCATAAATTCCCTTAGCTCTAAAATGCCAACAAATACTTAGATATCTTTATTAAGACCATCTTCAAACATCTTATATATAGTGGCTTCTATGGATACACACTCCCGTGCATACTTGCTGAGTCTCACAAACTCACGTTCATATTCTGTCACTGTCATACAGCCTTGCTTCAACTTTAAAAATTGCTTCCTCTTTTGGTCTATGAAACTCTGGCTAATGTACTTCTTTCGAAACTCTTTCAGGAAAAATTCCCAAGTTACTCAATCTCTCTGTACAATAGACACGAGAGTATTCCACCATTGGTAGGTTGAGTCTCGTAGGTGTGACATTGCACACTTCACGCACTCTTTAGGCATGTACGATAGTTCATCAAATACCTTAATGTATTTTCTAGCCAGAACTCTACTCTCTCCGGGTCGTCATCAATCTTAGCCTGAAATTCCTCAGCCCCTTGATTTCGTACCTTATCAACTAGGGGTTTCTCCCTCCTAACCAAATCCACTCCCTGCGGAGCTACAGGGGCATACTGAGGAATCGGAGGAGGTGGGGGAGGTAGAGTGTTCGGATTGGCACGAACAAACTCTGGGTACCAAGCATCCATCATTCGGAGGTAGACTTCTCTAGCGCCTCCACCCTGGCCCATAGCCACGGGCTCACTTTAAACTGGCATGATCCTTTCAGTGGGAGCTGACGCATTGCTCTCTAAGTTATCCGCCGTAGCTCTATCAAGATCCATTTACTATATGAAAATACAATTTATAATCATCATGAGTCATCACACTATCAATATATAGTTATGGCATGTATAGCTAGACTCGTACTCATGCTAGGTTAGTCTTGGAATCAACTAAACTACGCTCTGATACCACAAAATATAACACCTCACACCCGTACCTTATGCCAAGATGAAATATGAGGCGTTACCTAACTCGGCCACATTTCTTCACACATTTTCAAGTCACCAAGGATTTGTCAAATTTAAAACTATTCCAAACTTTGTCTAAACTCCTTAATACGGGCCTTCAGAGCCCCGAAAATCCTTTGGACATCGTACAGGATCGATTCGGGTCATTAAGGAACTCTAAAAAAAATAACATGTGACACAGGGGCAGACGCCCGTGTGGGAAGGGCAACACGTCCATATCGAAATTATTTTCTAATTCAAACCTACAGGGGTTTTCAGACGGCCTGACACACGCCTGTGTCACGTACACGGCCATGACATGCCAGTGTGCAAAAACTTTGACATTCTGTTTCTGACGTCAGCAATTTCTAAGGGCCACACGGCCAAGGCACACGCCCGTGTGCTAAACCATGTCCTTCACACGGCTGAGACACATGGCCGTGTCTCTGCCCGTGTGTTTACTACCATGCATACTGACTTGCAATCTTTATGACCCTGGATCACAAAGTGACAACATCCATCCAAACATACAAGGTATAATCAAACACACAATGCATTATTCATTCATGAAAAGATCATCATTTGCATATATCAATAACAAACATTAGCCATTATTCCAAGGCTTTATACAAACTGAAGGGATTCATCCCAAGCCAACACATTTGGCCAAATTAACTTTAACACAAAACTCAAAAATCTAAACCCTACACATGCCATATTCAAAATAACAAAACTAACTATATCAAGTGCTTCAGTCGATAGTGTGATCGATTAACATCTGATGGTCCTCGAGCTAATTAGGCGGTGCTATAAGAAAATGGAAAGGAAAGGGAGTAAGCATAAAGCTTAGTAAGTTGTATGCAAGTAAATATAATAATAACTTCACCATTCATCATCATTCTCTTAATACAAAAATAGGTATGAGTGCAACTTACTCATCACCGTCCAATACAATTCACATAGAATATACTGAGTTCATATCTCATACATTTCAAATGGGTACGTGTACCACTCACAACATGGTTATACTTTTCTCATTTAACTTAAACCATAACTCTCATCGTTGAAGCATTCAGAACACTACTGGATATTCAATAAGCCTCAAACGTGAGGTAGAGTGTCGATGCCATGTCCCAGACATGGTCTTACACTGGCTCATATCTCAAGTCAATTCCAAGTCCCAAACATGGTCATATACAGACTATCGTTATCAAGGCCAACGCCATGTCCCAGACATGGTCTTACACTAGCTCTCGTATATCCGTACCGATGCCATGTCCCAAACATGGTCTTACACTGACACATCTTGTAACCAATGCATGTCCCAGACATGTCTTACACTGGCTTACATCTCGAGGTCGATGAATGTTCCAGACATGTCTTACATCGGCTTACATCTCGAGGTCAATGCATGTCCCAAACATGTCTTACACTAGCTCACAATAAGCCATACATCATGGCATGATTATTCGATTTATTCACAATGTAGTTGTATTATTTACAAACAACTTACCTCAGATTACAAAATATGGCGACTCGTTGGTCTAATCTACTTCCTTGGCCTTCCCCTAGTCTAGGTTCGAATTTTGAATTTCTTGATCTATAATTGCAAAATTCACTCATTTTATCAGCACATTAATTTAGACACCAAAAAATTCATAATTGGACAAATTGACCATTTTACCTCTAGACTTTCACAAAATAACCATTTTACCCCTATGCTCAAAAATCGATTTTTATCGAATTTTTTCATATCATAAACCTATCCGAACCCTTTTCACTCTTATAGCAATTCAAAATTTTCACTATTTCACCCATTTATCACTTATTTTATTACTTATGCAAAATGGTCCCTAGTTTGGTTTTCCATGAAAACTTCTTCACAAAAGTTGTTTATTACACATCCGAGACTCACAATATTCAATAAAATTTTAGTTAACAACATACATGCTTTCATGGCAAAACCCTGGACTCACAATCAATTTGCAAAATAGTCCCATCATTAGAAAGCTCATGATAAAAGGGGTCCAAAAATGTAAAAGTCATCAAGAAAAACTATCAAAATCATTTACCTATGAGAATAGAAAGTGCTAAAATTTTTGAAGCCTAAAAACCCATCTTTTGCTGGTATAAACGATGGGAAAAAGATTAGAGAAAATAAAATATCATTCCGTCCTTATTAAATTTTATTTTCACCCAATTTAGTCACCAAAACCCACCTAACCTAGCCAACTTGGTCAAATCTTGTCCCTATTGCTGGCCAAGCTTTTATTAAAGGTCTAATTGCACTTTAAAGGCCTCAAATTATGGCTCTCTAGCTATTTAACACCTTTAGCTATCAAAATAGGACTTTTGCACTCTATGCGATTTAGTCTTTTTTCACAATTAAGCATGAAATCGATAAAATTAATTCACCAAAATTGTCATACTCTCATATAATTATGCCACAACACATAAAATAATATCAAAAATAATTTTTTTGACCTCGGGTTAGTGGTCCCGAAACCACTGTTCTGACTATGTCCAAAATCGGGCTATTACAATTCGAGTATTTGATGAAGTGTCTTGTACTCCTGATGAATGTATTAAATGTTGTGTATCTTTGCTAAGAGACACCGCTTATCAATGGTGGAACACATTGATATCTGTGGTTCTAAAAAAATAGGTTACTTGGGAGTTCTTTCAATCTGAATTCTAAAAGAAATATATTAGTCAGAGATTTCTCGATCAAAAGCACAAAGAGTTTCTGACACGATTTAGCTTCATCCATATATATTTTTATTCTCAATTTAATCTAAATTTGTTTTAAAAATTCAATAATAAGAATAAAAATAAATTGAGTCAACTTAAATTAGAAATAATTTGAATTTAAACTTCAACATAATAATATTGTAAGAAAATAATATGATATAATCTCAAAATTGAATGTCCATTTCAAGACGTTACAAGTATAATTATAAATATAATATTCAATTATATTTATAAATAGATTTAAGAGTCAAAAAAGAATCTTATTAAAAAAATTAAAACCAATTAGATTGTTTGACGACACTGACGTGGTTGATGACAACCAATAGAAGATGACACATTGCATGTCATATCAATAAAAATTTTAAAAAAATTATAAAAAAATAAATATGGTTAATAAAAATTTAATTTAGAATGAATTTGGATACGAGATTGTCTAGGTTCATTTGAATCTGGACAAGTTGTTTAAATTCATTCAAGATGGGCTCAAAACTATAAAAAAAATACTAATAATTTTAAAAAATCTAAAAATTGACATGTGAACAAAATTGAAAATAAATAAAAAAGTATTAATAATAAATAAATGTTATAAAATTAATAAAAATATACATCTAGAATGAACTTGGACAAAGAGTTATCCAAATTCATTTTAATCTCAATAATATTTATCTAAATTCATTTTGGATGAGTGTAAAATTATAAAAATATTAATAATTCTAAAAATTTATAAAATTCATAACAATTATGAACTCATTGCACTATTAAATTTAGTAAAACTTAAATTATTTTTATATCAATATTACCAACTTGCACGATTGAGATTGGAACTATTTAAAAATATATTTTTATATTTTTAACTTTTTTTCATATTTGAATTTTTTTATGTCAATAGTTTTTATTTTTATTTTTTAAAATTTTTTACAATCATCTAAAATAAATTTAGGTAAATAATTATTTGTATTGAAATGAATTTAGATAATTATTTGTTTAGGTTCATTCCAGATGTAATTTTCATTAATTATTTTTAATTATTCTTATAATTGTTTTAAAATTATTTTTTTAAATTTATTGATATAATATGCCACATTAACATCCTTTCATGTGACATATCACATATCATCTCTTGATGATTATTTTCAATGTTGCTAATGGTCAAATCAATTAATTAATAGTTTCTATTAGGGTAAGGGCATAGTTATTTATCTTTTTTATCATTAAAAACTTAATGTTTATTTTTTTAAGAACCCAATCAATTTTTTGTTTTTTATTAAAATACTTTGTGACACTTAATCTTTATAAATAATAACTCCAAATAATTATAATCATGAAGCAAAATTAAATAGATACCAATGTAAATTAAATTAAATCCACCAAAACTCATGATAAAACCTTAAAGCAAACAGACTCCAACAATAACCCGAAATTGATTCAACTTTGCATGAAAACCCGAATCAATTAAAATCCATAACAGTCGTGAGTCAAGAGGAGTCAAAACCCACATAATCAACAATCTGAATTAAAATGGAAAGGTAAAATAAGATCGAAAATACATATCCAAATTAATTGTAGACCATTTGCCTATGATTATATAAAATAAAATAAATCTTAACTCAAATACACGTGTATCAAGCCTAGATGAAGATGGGAGAAAAATAAACAATCTAATGGGTAGTCAGGCAGGCAATATATTCAGCATTATAACTTTAACTATAATTTTCAAGACTAGACTTGTGAAAAAATCCCAGATACAGCAACATAAGCAATTAATACTTGTTTGAATTTCTTAAGCTTGGAGATACTACCTGTCTAAAACTAGATTAAGATAAGAAAGAGTTAACAATCAAGTCTTAAAGATGAGCTGGCGTGAGAATATTTTCTGCTTCGATAGTTTTGAAATTTTGATTTGATGGAAAAGCAATAAAAAGAAGTTATAGCTCGGAGAATCACTTGTACAACACAAAACAAATATAATTGAGAATCCTTCACATTTTGTCAAAAGTAACCAACAAAAGCAACATATAAAATTTATGTCCACAGATTCTCTTTAGCTGGAACTCTGCCACCCAAAATATTCCCCAACCCTATATTTACTAATCTCTTTTAATTACAATTTTTAAATTTATATAGTATATATTTGTTTTAATTTTGTAAAAGTTAATTAAAAAAAACATTATGTAAATTTCAAGGGACGGGGGTATTAATAAAATTTCAAAGTAGGATGGGTTTGAGTATATATAATCGAAATTAATAAAGATAATATTATTTTATCTCCTTGTCGTCCACACTGAAATTAAATTAAGACACTAATGATCGCAACGTTTTTCTTTTCTTTTTTTTTGGTGCAAATCACCCTACCCTATTTCATGATTCTTCAGTTGATTCGAATCGTTAAAAAGAAAGAAATACGAAAGCTGAAAAAGAAAAAATAAATGGAAGCAATATTTTCTCGAATCGAATATATATACAACTTTGATTCACTCTCATAGACTATTAGATTAGGTTTGATGACAGTTAATTTCGACATGACATAAATATTATTAAAAGTGTTAAAACTTTAAATATAAATATATTTGTTATATTATTTTGATATTTCTTAAATATATTGTGTTCATAAAAAAGTTCAGAATCAATAAATATATCTATATTTGTGCCAACCAGTTTGTAAGATAAATACAATTTTTATGTTTTTGCATCACAATATAATTAAAAAAATACATCTACTACCTCCATTCTATTAAATTAAATTAAATATGCGTTTTATTTAAGTTTCTTAATAAGATTTCAAGTGATGTATTATATTATATTATTTAATTTATTTAATTGAAGTTTAACATTCAAATGTTTAGGTGATGAAATGTAAATTATAGAAGCACCAATTTGTCATTATTATATATTTTGTTTTTTCATAATAATTTTAGTTCTTTTAATTTTTTAATTTTAAATTCCATAAAATTATTATAAATTATTACAATTCTTAATTTTTATAAAAATTTTATATTCTAATACGTAAATATATGATATTGAAATAAATTTATAAATCATAATTATTATATTTGATATAACAACAATTAATATATTATTACATAAATAATTAGAGTAAATATAATTTTTATAATATTAAAGTATCATTGTTTTCCTTTTTGTAAAATTGTTTCATGGTTAAGAAAAAAAAAGGAGAAAATTATGTCTTTAATTAATCTTAAGTTTTATTTGAGAAAAAAAACTTAAATTAATTAAGATAAAAAATATATATTAATCCAAATTTTAATATTATAAACATGGTCTAAAATAATTTTAGAATGACTAGTAATTAGATTACATTTTATATTACAATATTTTAATACTATTTGCGAATGGGGAAATATTAAAAATTTAAAAATGTAATATTAATATGAAATACAACATTATAACCCGTGAATGTATCCTCACATTATCAGAAAGGGGAGTTGGGTCTCGAACCCTCAATGTAAGGTATTATCTCATTTGGGATTATGTCTCCTTTTAAGGAGTATATTGGTTGATGTAGATACGACCTGCAAGCTCACAGAATAAGTGTCAGTATTGTTAGAAATTATTTATACAAAGTGTACTTGCGGAGAATCGAACCATCAACCAAGGCTTTATATGCCTTACTATAGCATACCTAGTATCACTTGACTAGCCAAATGGTATCATATATGTCAAGTGGTACCAAGTATGCTATGGTAAGGCATATGAGGCCTTGGTTGATGGTTCAATCCTACGAAGACATACTTTTCATAATTAAATTCTAATAATACTAACACATCTCCCATTAGTTTGTAAGCTATATTGTAACACCCCTAACCCGTATTCGTCACCGGAATAGGATTACGAGGCATTACCAGACTTATACATTAGCATTTATACAAAATCGAGTCATAAATTTGCATTTCAAATTAATTCTTTTTGAATTTCACCATAAAGTCCCTAATATAGGCCTATGGGACCCAATACATATTTTGGAAGTGATTCGGGATTGAACTAGCAACTTTGGAAATTTTTCCTTAAAGATAGGGGCACACACCCGTATGGCCTGGGACATGGCTGTGGGGCCAGCCTGTGTGTAATTCAGACTAGCAATTTCTTAAGTATCAGAGGGGCACACGACTTGGGCGCACACCTATGTGGCTAGGCCGTGCGGTAAACTGATTTTTCACCATTTTTAAGCCATTTTCACACAATTTTAACACACACCCATGCTTAAAACCCGTGTCCTTCACACGACCAAGACACACGGCCATGTTTTTGGCCCGTGTACTATCCTGACTTCATACTTAAGGATGCAGGGGACACACGGTCATATCACACGCCCGTGGGCTTACCGTCTGTCACACACCGTGTGGACGAAAATAGACCGTTTTAGGCCACTTTTCTCACCCTTTCATCCATTTCCTGCACTTAAACACAATTATTCACTAATAAAATCCAACCAATCAATTATTTCAAGCCAAAACATGTATATTTCATTCTCAAACACAAAACATCATATTCAACTTACTTTGCATACTTAATTGTTCCTACAATTACATTATCAAATCAACCCCTATACATGCCATGTAAATCAAAAAATGGTTTAACAAAGTCTACCGGAATAAATCTAGATAGTGTGATCCTTGATGTAGATTCGATCCTTCGTATGTATATAAGTCAATCTACAAAACAATTAACATACACAAGTAAGCTTATAGAAGCTTAGTAAGCTCATAGGCATAAAAACATAAATCTTACCGAATATTGTACACAATCATATATCATTTAGTTTAACTAATTCTTCCTATAAATCACAAAATCATTAATAAGCTCATTTGAATAATTTCCATGTTGCTATTCACTAATTTAACTCCTTTAGGCCCATTCTCATTTACTTCCATAATCAAATTAGGGAACAATAATGGAATTGAGTGCTTCATTGTCACATTGCCATAGTAAACTATGGACTTGTACATGGTCACATATCACATACCGAAGTCATAGCCCTGCCATGGTTTTACGCGGATCTCATATCATACCGATGCCATATCCCAGATATGGTCTTATACGGATGCACATTATCATATCATACCGATTCCATAGTCCAACCATGGTCTTATACGGGAGTACACATCACAATGCAACGATGCCATAGCCCAACTATGGTCTTGTACGGGCACACATATGACATCTATTCCGTCAACCCATCACGTTTATTGAATGAAAACACTCAAAACCATTGTTCCGACTAATTTGCACTTTTTAGTTAAATATCATTTGGTGATTAATACAATTTGATAGTGTTCATCTACAATAAGATACCTTAGTAATCATAAGATTTTTCATCATAAACATTAAACTATGCCGTATGAACTTACCTGGGCTAATTTGCAAAAGTCGTAAAAATTCAGGGACTATTCTTGAAATTTCTCTTTTCCATGATTCACTTCGTTTTCTTGATCTATAATTATAAAATCATTCCTTCATTAGCATCCATTTCAATTCAATTCTACCTTACAATTTATGCTCTTAAATTTTTGAAATTACACTATTACCCCAAACTTTTCAATTTTTACAATTTAGTCCCTGTTGAATTTATTCATCTATTGAACTAATTCCTCTCAAACAACACTTTATCAAGACATTATAAACTACTTCAAAGCCTTTAACATTCAAAATTTCATCACAAAACCCTAATTCCAACAACTTTCACAATTAGATCCTAAAAATTGATTTCTATAAAAATCTCTTCATAAAATCATCATATAATAAAATTAAAACCTCAATTCCATGATAAATCATCATAAACTTTCAGTACGTATTCATGGAAACTTTCAAAATTATCCATGAAATCAAACTAATGAATTAAACAAGTGGACCTAGTTGTAAAAGTCTCAAAAACATAAGAACTACAAGAAATAATCAAGAATTGAGCTTACATGTAATAAAAATATGAGAGACCAGCTTAAGAGAACCCTTCAATGGTGTTTTTGCTGGAGAGGATGAAGAAAAATGAAGAAAACTCTAGATTTACCTAATATATCATATTTTACAATTAAATTTTTACCCTATTTCCAATTTTGCCCCTTGTTCACACTTGATTTTTATTTTTCTGCGTGCACATCATGTCATGCAACCCATCTAATTTGGGTCTATTTATATTTTAACTCCTTCTATTATAATCTCTTAAGCTATTTAATCATATTTTATAGTTTTACATCTTATTCAATTTAGTCCTTTTTCTTCAATTAACTATCAAAATGATAAAATTTCCCAACGAAACTTTAATACTAACTTATTAACACTCCATAAATATTTTTAAAAATATTTATGGCTCGGTTTATAAATTTGAGGTCTCGATACCTCATTTTTATCTCATTTCATCTATAAATTTCCTTTAATTCATAATTTCACTAATTCAAAAATATTTCTAAAACCATATTTAACTTTTACTTACTAATATCTAAACTCACATATCGGATTTAGTGATCTCAAATCACTATTCCGATATCACTGAAATTTGGGTTGTTGCACATATCTTGTAACACCCTTATAACCCGTATCCGTCGCCGGAGTGGGTTATGAAGAGTTACCAATCCAAAACACTACATTTGTACATTCACATTTACATAAGTTCATTAGCAATTATATGCAAAGCAAAACAAAATCAAAAATTGAAATTTAGACTTATACCGTCATTCAAAAGTTACCATATTCACATGGCTTATATACAACAACATCTCAAAATATCATTCACTTAAGTCTATTCTATACATGCCATATGAATTCCAAAACATAATAGTACCAAAACGATAGATAGTGTGACGAGTTGCTGATGATCCCCGAGCAAGTGGCTGGAGTCAACGATCTAAAAACAAAGAAACATAACAAACAGAGTAAGCTTCCATAAGCTTAGTAAGTTTTAAGCAATGCAAACAATTAAATTCAATTATAAATCGATTAATCAAATTCTCAAGTGACATTTCTTAGGTATATTGCCATTTGGTCGAATATATACAAACATTTAACGCATATTTAGCATATTAAGTTCACTTGAATCTGAATCCATATAACATAAGTAAATCAAATATTTTCACATAACTTCACACTTTGGCTGAATGTATCATGATCATAGATATAGTTATAACACTTATTCACATATGCATCGCATTATACACTTATGATTCAATTCAAATCAAACTCATATATAAGTACATGATACGTACCTGGCCAACTTAATATATTGAATGTATTCAATTATCGTTCTAACACGAAGTTTTATAGTCTTAGACTTTTATCAAATCACCGGCATTAAGCCTGCTAGGTTTTAAACCCGAATTCATCACTAGCACGAAGCCTGCTACACTTTAAATCTGAATTCATTCATTCACCAGCATTTCGCCTACTAGGCTCGAAGCCCGATATTATTTCACCGGCATTATAGCCTGCTAGGCTCAAGGCCCAAATTCATCATATGATAATCAATTCACCAAGTTTCATGCATATCAAATCATATGTTACTTGATTTCACATAGTACAAACGCACTAATAATTTATTTCCTTCATTTGAATAAATGTACATATCACACACCTTATCATCATCTCATAATCCTCCTATTATACATTTTTCATATTACATTCAATTATAAACTATGTTTGATTACTCAAAACTTACCTCGAATATTTTCAACAGTCGCGGATCGGCTATTCAGTTACTTTAGCTTTTCCCTTATCCGAATTTGCCCCTCTATGCTTTAAGCTAAAATCAACAAATTTAACTTCTCAATCAAACACATACGTACGACAACCATATACATTTCAAAAGCTAATTCATTCATATCATTTGTCCACTTAAGTCTATCACCATTTCATTTTCAAATTCATGTACTTTGTAATTGACATTCGAACACTCAATTATACCTTAACTTATCCATTTCTTTCATTTATACAACCCACATAACTCATTCATTCATGAACACATTCGGCACTATAAATCTTTACAAATATTTCATTTAAACAATTTTGGCCACCTTAAAATCAATTCATGCACTCACAATTTAAATAGATTGACTACTCCACAATTGGTCAATTAATTATACAATTAACCATAGTCGAATACTAATCAAGTAGATATTTGTTCACATTTCTTTAACACATATTTATCAACTAGTCTATGTATTAGCGTTTAGCATATTCGGTCATTAGAGCAACCTATTAAATTTTCATGCATTCTTTTCTAAGGTTACCAAGACCATCCTATGATTAAATATATACATCATCTTTCATAATATACGAAATTCCAATTAAAACTCTCATACATATACTTTTGGCCTAATATACTTCACAACTATACCCCTAGGCTGAATATTCACAAAGTTCTCAAAATATAATTTACTCAACTTCCAAGCCAAGTTATCTAAATAGACCATCTATACATAAGTACCAAGCCTCAAATTTAATTTATAACTATCTAAATCATTTAAAACATCCAACACCAAATTTTCTTTACATTACATACTATAGTCGAATGCCCATTCCAAGCAATTGAGCCACACATAGTTCAAATTTCAAAATTTAAACTTATAAACTTACAATCACATGTATTTTAACATTATAGTCCATCAAACTTTCATTCATCAATTTCTATCATCAAATACAAATTTTTGCAATTTCCTATCATGACCGAATGCACAATTAACCAACATTTAACAAATTAATTCATGGGTTGAAAGTAGAACTAAGAGAGGAACTCAGAAACATGAATTTTCAACCAAACTACCATGAACTTACCTTGAATTTATCTCCCCAAATGACCGAATATTCAAGAGTTTCTCTTCTTCTTTTTGTTTTCTTTAGTTTCGGCTAAGTGATAAAAATAAGGCTCAACTTTGTTTTTATGACCTCATTTTATGTTATAAAATAACATATATTAGTTTATACCATAATTTAAGTTTATAATTTATTATTATATAAAGCACATGATGCATTAAACCAACCCCACTACGGTACACTTAAATAAAGTGGCAAAATAGACATGCAAATCCTCTACTTTAATAATTTACAAAATTAATCACTTGGACATTCACCTACCACATTTTCAAAGTTTCCCAAACAAGTCCTTTTTAGCTAATTCCACATTCAAATGACAAAATTAAGACACGATACTTTCACACATGAAACTTCACATATAATAAACATAGAAAAGAGCATTTAAATAATTTTGTGACTCGATTTTGTGGTCCCAAAACCACTTTTCGACTAGGGTCAAATTAGGGCTATCACAACTCTCCCCCCTTATGAGTTTTCGTCCTCGAAAATCTTACCAGCGAATAAATTAGGGTATCATTCTTTCATGGAGTCTTCAAGCTCCCAAGTAGCTTCTTCAACCCCGTGTTTGACCCACAACACTTTCACTAATGAAATTGTCTTATTCCGCAATTCTTTCACCTCGTGAGCCAAAATACGAACCGGTTCCTCTTCATAACTAAAATCAGACCGAATTTCTATCTCTGATGGACTAATCACATGAGAAGGATCGGATCTGTAC
Organism: Gossypium longicalyx; assembly: GCA_025698465.1. Lineage (NCBI taxonomy): Eukaryota > Viridiplantae > Streptophyta > Magnoliopsida > Malvales > Malvaceae > Gossypium > Gossypium longicalyx. The sequence goes on along the minus strand of CM046996.1, from coordinate 42,155,963 downwards.
CGACGAAGCATCGAAACATGAAAAACATCGTGAATCTTTTCAAGTTCAAGTGGCAAAAATAGTCTATAAGCAACCGACCCAATCCGTTCTGTAATTTCGTATGGTCAGATAAATCTCGGGCTCAATTTGCCATTACGGCCAAATCTGAGTACCTTTTTCCACGGTGAAACTTTAAGAAACGCTTTGTCTCCGACTTGATACTCTATATCTTTACGTTTCAAGTCCGCATACGATTTCTGACGATCTGATGCTGCTTTCAAACTTTTGCGAATCACTTTAACTTTCTATTCAGCTTCTTTAATCAAATCAACTCCGTAAATCTTATTTTCACAGAGCTCGGTCCAAAACAACGGTGTGCGACATTTACGACCGTACAAAGCCTCGTAAGGTGCCATATTGATGCTCGATTGAAAACTATTGTTGTATGCGAATTCAACCAAAGGCAAGTATCGTTCCCACGAGGCACTAAACTCAAGGATGCAACATCTCAACATATCCTCGAGTATCTGAATAATTCGCTCGAATTGACCATCAGTCTAGGGATGAAAAGCAGTGCTAAAATGAAACTTAGTACCCAATGCTTGTTGAAATTTCTTCCAAAATCGCAATGTGAATCTCGGATCTCTATCCGACACAATAGAGATGGGCACCCCGTGTAATCTCACAATCTAAGAAATGTATAATTCAGCTAGCTTTTCGAGTGAATAATTGGTGCGAACGGGAATGAAATGGGCTGACTTAGTCAATCTATCAACAATAGCTTAGATTGAATCTTTCTTGTCGGAGACAATGGCAACCCAGATACGAAATCCATTGTGACTCGATCCCACTTCCACTCGGGTATCATGATCGGCTGAAGTAATCCCAAAGGCACTTGATGTTCCGCTTTCACTTGTTGACATATCAAACACTTTGAAACAAAGTCAGAAATGTCTCGTTTCAAACTGTGCCACCAATACTGACATTTCAGATCATTGTACATTTTCGTGCTACCTGGGTGAACTGACATTCGGCTACTATGAGCCTCGTTCAAAATCAAAGGAATAAGCTCTGAATTTCTCGAAACACATAATCGATTTCTGAGCCTCAAACAATCATTGCTATCAATCAAAAACTCTGAATTCTCTTTCGAAACACATAGTGCTCGTTTTGCAACTAATTCATCATCAGCTTTTTGAGCTTCACGGATTTGTTGTATCAATAACGGTTTTGCTTTTAATTCCGCTACTAACACATCATCAGCGAACACAGACAGGTGCACATTCATTGCTCGCAAAACAACTAGTGATTTTCGACAAAGAGCATCAGCAACCACGTTGGCTTTTCCCGGATGGTAATAAATGACAAACTCATAATCTTTCAATAATTCTAGCCAACGTCTTTGTCTCAAATTCAAATCTCTTTGAGTCATCAAGTATTTGAGGCTTTTGTGATCGAAATACACATGGCATTTTTCCCCGAACAAGTAGTGGCGCCAAGTTTTCAAAGCAAAAACAATAGCAGCTAACTGGAGACCATGAGTCAGATAGTTTTTCTCATGTGGCTTCAACTGTCTCAAAGTGTACGCTACAACTCTACCCTTTTGCATCAATACACAGCCCAAACCATTCAGAGACGTATCACTGTAGATCACGAATTCTTTACCAGACTCTGGCTGAACTAACACTGGAGCTTCGGTTAAAAGGGTTTTCAATTGATCAAAACTTTTCTGGCATTTTTTTTGACCATTCAAATTTTATATCTTTCTGTAGCAACTTTGTCATCGGTGTTGCTATCATGGAAAAGCCTTTCACAAACTGTCTGTAATACCCGGCAAGTCCCAAAAAGCTCCGAACTTCCGAAACATTTCTCGAAGGCTTCCAATCGAGTATAGCTAAAATTTTACTCGGATCAACTCGGATACCCGATGCGGATACAACATGCCCCAAAAAGCTGACTTCTCTCAACCATAATTCACATTTACTAAACTTCGCATATAATTGTTTGTCTCGCAAAATCTGCAATACTAACTTCAAGTGCTCGGCATGTTTAGTTTCATCACGTGAATAAATCAAAACGTCATCTATAAACACGACTACAAATCGATCCAAATACTATCTGAAAATCTGATTCATTAGATCCATAAAAACTGCAGGGGCATTAGTAAGCCCAAAGGGCATCATTAAGAACTCGTAGTGTCTGTACCTTGTTCTGAAAGAAGTTTTAGGCACATCAGAGTCTCTAACTCGCAATTGATAATAACTCGATCTCAAGTCTATCTTCGAAAATACTGAGGCTCCTTTCAGTTGATCAAACAAATCATTGATTCGCGGCAACAGATATTTATTCTTTATTGTTACTTTATTAAGTTGACGATAATCAATACAAATTCTCATAGTTCCATCTTTCTTTTTCACAAATAATACTGGCGCACCCTAGGGAGAAAAACTCGGTCGAGCAAAACCTCTATCTGTCAACTCTTGCAACTGAGATTTTAATTCTTTTAGTTCGGTTGGTACCATACGATATGGAGCTATTGAAATAGGTGTAGTCCCTGGTACAAGTTCAATACCAAACTCTACCTCTCGAGCAGGTGGTAATCCAGGTAATTCCTCGGGGAATACATCCAGAAACTCACAAACCACTAGCACTATCTCAAGTTTCTTTTCTGACTCTTTACTATCCAGTACATACGCAAGATAAGCTTCACACCCCTTTTTCACATATTTTTGAGCTAACATCGAAGATATCACTGCCGGTAATCCATTTAAATCAGTAGACTCAACTCGGATTATCTAATCATTCGAACTTCTCAAGTCAATTGTCTTTTGCTTGCAATTCACTACCGCATCATGCATAGTTAACCAATCCATATCGAGAATGATATCAAACTCGTCAAACGGTAATAGCATTAGATCAGCCAGAAAGCAAGAATCTCGGATCATCAGGGGACATTTCTTACACACTTTATCAACTAGCACATAATGGCCCAAAGGATTCGACACTCGAATCACAAACTCAGTAGACTCAATAGGTAGAGTCTTACTAGATGCCAAAGTTTCACACACATACGAATGAGTAGAACCGGGGTCAATCAAAGCAATAACATCAGTATCAAAAAGAGTGAAAGTACCGGTAATAACATCTGGCGAAGAAGCGTCCTCGCGCGCTCCTATAGCATAGGCTCTGGCAGGAGCACGAGCCTCAGAATGTACAGCAGTATCTTTGGTCCCTCTTTGATTTCCACTAGCATTACCCGCATGTCTAGGTGGTCTACCTCGTGTTGCAGTGTTACTAAGTCTCCCACTCGGATAAGTATTCTGTTCAGCTAATTTTAGACAGTCTCTAATAAAGTGATCAGCTGATCCACACTTAAAACGAGAGCGGTCATTAAATCTACAGCTTCCTGAATACCATTTACCATAATGCTTGAACTCAGATCTGTCCTGACGATCATTGCCGACACTGGTAACAGAGGTGGCTCGTGTACTCATAGGGGGTCGATCACGGTCCCGTCTGGAAAAACCCGATGTATTCTTAGATAGGCCTGAGTCATCTCTAAATTTCTTCGAGACTGATGAAAGGATTTTCCTGAAGATCTTTTACGGAACTCTCTAGCTCCATCATCAGCTTTTCTTTTCTCTTTACTGAGCTCTTCGGCTTTACAAGCTCGCTCGATAAGCACTACAAACTCTTTGATTTCTAGAATACCCACCAATAGTTTGATGTCTTCATTCAACCAGTCCTCGAAGCGTTTACACATGATAGCCTCAGACGAAACACATTCTTGAGCATATCTACTAAGTTTGACAAACTTCGCTCGTAATCGGTAACTGTCATAGAGCCCTGTTTGAGCTCTAGAAATTCCTTCCATTTCTGATCGATGAATCTTTGACTGATATATTTCTTGCGAAACTCGGTTTAAAAGAATTCCCAAGTAACCCATTCTCCCGGTATAACTGAAATCAAGGTATTCCACCAATAGTAGGTAGAATCACGTAACAGAGATATAGCACATTTTAAGCACTCATCAGGAATGCACGATAATTCATCAAACACACGAATGGTATTATTGAGCCAAAACTCAGCCTGCTCGGCATCATCACTGTTAGTAGCCTTGAACTCAGTAGCCCCGTGCTTTCAAATTCTATCAACCGGGGGTTTGCTCAATCTCAACGGGTCGACTACCGGAGGTACCACAGGTGCAGGTGTTGTATTAGTTGGGGGTGGGGGATGTGAAACAGCCAGATTAGTTCGAACATATTGGGTAAACCAATCATTCATCATAGCATAGAAGACTTGCTTAGCTTCATCATTCTGATTACTAGCATTTGGTTGAGAGTCCAACGGCGCTGTCCCATGCGCGAGAGCAAGCATTGCGCTCTCTACATCATCAGCTACCGCTCGATCGGGATCGAAATTCATTACTAAATGAAAAACACATTTCAACTGTCAGAAATTATCACACTATCGTATTAACACTTTATGGCATGTATAGCTAGACTCACACACACTACGTTAGTCCTAGAATCGACTAAATCGTAGCTTTGATACCTATAAAATGTAACACCCCTATAACCCGTATCCGTCGCCAGAATGGGTTATGAAGAGTTACCAATCCAAAACACTACATTTGTACATTCACATTTACAGAAGTTCATTAGCAATTATATGCATAGCCAAAGAAAATCAAAGATGGAAATTCAGACTTATACCGTCATTCAAAAGTTACCATATTCACATGGCTTTTATACAACAACATCTCAAAATATCATTCACTTAAGTCTATTCTATACATGCCATACGAATTCCAAAACATAATAGTACCAAAAAGATAGATAGTGTGACGAGTTACTGACGATCCCCGAGCAAGTGGCTGGAGTCAACGATCTAAAAACAAAGAAACATAACAAACAGAGTAAGCTTCCATAAGCTTAGTAAGTTTTAAGCAATGCAAACAATTAAATTCAATTATAAATCGATTAATCAAATTCTCAAGTGACATTTCTTAGGTATATTGCCATTTGGCTGAATATATACAAACATTTAACACATATTTAGCATATTAACTTCACTTGAATCTGAATTCATATAACATAAGTAAATCAAATATTCTCACATAACTTCACACTTTGGCTGAATGTATCATGATCATAGATATAGTTATAACACTTATTCACATATGCATCACATTATACACTTATGATTCAATTCAAATCAAACTCATATATAAGTACATGATACGTACCTGGCCAACTTAATATATTGAATGTATTCAATTGTCGTTCTAACACGAAGTATTATAGTCTTAGACTTTTATCAAATCATCGGCATTAAACCTGCTAAGTTTTAAACCTGAATTCATTACCTGCACGAAGCCTGCTAGACTTTAGGTCTGAATTCATTCACCGGTATTTCGCCTGCTAGGCTCGAAGCCCGATATTATTTCACCGGCATTATAGCCTGCTAGGCTCAAGGCCCGAATTCATCATCGGCACGAAGCCTGCTAGACTTTAAGTCTGAATTCATTCACCGGCATTTCGCCTGCTAGGCTCGAAGCCCGATATTATTTCATCGGTATTATAGTTTTCTAGGCTCAAGGCCCGAATTCATCATACGATAATCAATTCACCAAGTTTCATGCATATCAAATCATATGTTACTTGATTTCACATAGCACAAATGCACTAATAATTTATTTCCTTCATTTGAATAAATGCACATATCACACACCTTATCATCATGTCATAATTCTCTTATTATACATTTTTCATATTACATTCAATTATAAACTATGTTTGATTACTCAAAACTTTCCTCGAATATTTTCAACAGTCGCGGATCGGCTATGTAACGCCCGCACGAGAGATCGTTGTTTGAGTCGAACACGAGGTGTTAATGGACTTAATTCATTGCTTAAACAACTCAAACAATTTAATTTTAGAAATTCCGGACAAGTTGGCTAATCTGCGTCACGATCGCTTAAAAATTCATATCTCGAGTTACGAAACTCAAAATCCAATTCCGTCAATTTTCCCTGAAACTAGACTCATATATCTATTTACTGATTTTTTCTAGAATTTTTGGCTAGGCCAATTAGTACAGTTTATTAGTTAAAGTCTCCCCTATTTTAGGGTTCAACTACTCTGACCTCTATGTATTACGAATCAGATATCTCTCTGTATAGAATTTCAATAACTATGAAGTTTATTTCTCTTAAAACAATAAGAAATCTGTACATATAAATTATGACTTCTAATTATTTTTATACAATTTATGGTGAATTTCAAAGTCGAGCAGGGGATCCAGAAATCGCTCTGCCCTGTTTCACAAAAATTTAAACATCTCATAAAATATAACTCATATATACATTGCTTTGTTTCTTCCATATGAAAATAGACTCATAATTCTTCAATTCCATGTTCTATTCATCATCTAATTATATCTCTACTATTTTTAATGATTTTTCAAATTCACGTCACTACTGCTGTCTAAATCTATTTTATGGTAAATTTTACCTATTTCATGGTTTTCATGGATTAACTAGCAATTTGACATACATAACACCAAATATGATCATAATTACCCATTCCAATGGCTAATCATTACCAAGCATTTTTATACTACTCAATAACCATATCATAAGACCATATATACAAAATGATTATAATGCTATACATGCCATACTCAAAATATACAAGCCATTATGCCAAGATGGTATACGGATTGTGTGAGCGTGCCTCCGACCGTTCCCGATTTCCGAGCTGGCTTGTCAACACTACAAGGAATGAAAAGGAGGGAGTAAGCATAAATGCTTAGTAAGTTCACATGCAAATAGCAAGTAACATAACCATATAAGCAAACATAAAACATCATTTGCATAATCATCACCAAGACATTCATATCATGTTTTCATTTATCATCTTACCATATTGTTGTTATATCAATTTTTCAACCCGAGGGTTAAGTACATACCTGTTCAAAGTATCCTTTTCACAACACTTACCAATACGTCCCTTTCATCTTGAGTATTCCTCCATTTGAGTAGAACTTTACCCGTTGAACACATCGAAATATAATTCGGATACATGGAAAGTTTGCACATAAGTGCCACATATGTAGCCAAGCTACCATGTAACCAGCCCATAAGCAAACTCAGACTCAACTCAACGAGTTCGGGCGTTCGCATCCATATGTGAACTCGGACTCAACTCAACGAGCTTGGATGCCTAGTTACATTTCACGAACTCGGACTCAACTCAACGAGTTCGGACATTCGCATCCATAAGTGAACTCGGACTCAACTCAACGAGCTCGGATGCCCAAATTTTCCAGTGACATGTCACTTGTATCCTAATCTATTCCTAAAGTTCAAACGGGATTTTCCTCGAACATATATCCTTGCCGTCTTCCGTAGAATACCGAAACCAATACTCGGTAACAATTTATATTTAACAAGTAGCTCACATAATTTACATTTTATTCAAAAATAACCACAAAGCATATATTTCATGATAAAAATCAGCATATCATATAATTAACATTAAATTACTTAAAATGACAATTATGTTACTACATTTACACATGAACTTACCTCGTATGCGAAAATGGCTACTTTTACCATTTCGTCCACAACTTGGTATTTTCCCCATTTTAGCCCAAATTTCAGTTTTCCTTGATCTATCATTTAAAATATAGTCTAATTAGGACTCACATTATTCAAATTGACCCAAAATCATATTTTATAAAACTTACAATTTTGCCCCTAAACTTTTGCATATTTACACTTTTTCCCCAAAGCTCGTAAATTAAACTTCAACCTATTTTCTTATGTTTTATGACATGCTGATCATTTTTCCCTTCTATGGCAACATCAAATTCTCACTCTAACATGTACTTATGACTATTAGGTATTTTTACTGATTAAGCCCTTTTGCTCGTTTTCACTTAAAACCGAGTAGCACAAGTTGTCTAACATTATTTAAAACCTCATATTCTATCATAAAACACCAAAATACACAAATTTCACCTATGGGTATTTTTCCAAATATAAACCCTAGGTTAAATTATTGCTAGCATAAGCTAAATCGAGCTCTGGGACTCCAAAAACATAAAAACTTGAAAACAGGGGCTAGAATGGACTTACAATCGAGCTTGGAAGCTTGAAAAACCCTAGCCATGGTTTCTCCTTGCTATATTCGGCCATGGGGTTGAAGATGAGCAAAATTGGCTTTTAATTTTGTATTTTAATTCATTTTACCCCTAAATGACCAAAATACCCTTACTACTAAAATTTCTAAAAATTCCATCCATGTCCAATTTTTGTCCATAAACTTAGAAATTGGTAAAATTTATATTTAAGACCTCCTAATTAATATTTCAAAACAATTTCATACTAGAAACTTCTAGAATGCAAGTTTTACAAATTATTCGATTTAGTCCCTAATTTCAATTTAAGCACTTTAGGCATAGGATTTCATCACGAAAATTTCACACAATCATGCAATCATATCATACACATCAAAATAATTATAAAATAATTATTTGTATATCAGATTTTGTGGTCACGAAACCACTATTTCGATTAGGCCCTAATTCGGGATATTACAACTCTCCCCCCTTTAGGGATTTTCGTCCCCGAAAATCTTACCAGAAAAGTGGTCTTCACTTTTAATCTCATATTCGGTGCCGAAGAACTTTCACTTAGACTGTACCTCCAATACATCTCTTTAATTTCTCATATGATCTGAAAGCTTACATCTCAACTCTTAACTGTTCTTAAATTTTCAACCCTTCTCAGTTTCCCATGATATCATGACATAAAACCCGAATCTTAACTTGATTAATGGAGACCGGAATTCCAAGAAATCCAACAATCAAAGATACCTGAATTTCCATAAATCTGATGAGTAGGAATTCATTCAATACAGATATGATTTATAGATCTCGCCAAACATTTAACAATAGAATACATCACATTTTCCTCTTTCTGCCATGGAAATAATTCTGATATGGCCTAAAGAATAATCCTTCTCATTTCCATCCCAATATCAACACTGACAAGGATAATTTTGATAGATCTCAATGCTCGGCTTTAACCCCTTTAACAACTCCGATTTTATGTAACATCGAATGCTCTAAACTATCACATTACCTCACTGTCTTGAAACATATCACAATTCATACAATAGTATATTACTGAAAGTTAGGAAGTCTTTACTCAATTAGACTAGTCTAGTTCAGACGCTTCGGCTACCAATATTCTCATCTATCTGAACTTTGTCAACATGTAATAAACTTTTCAGCTTTCACAAAAAGAAAACCTTATCATTCGTAGTGACTTTAACTAATATCAAACTTTTTCTAATAAATATACACTTCTCGTTCAGACTATTTACTCTTTTATCCGTACAAAATGAAATTCTATTATCAGACTTGGGAAAAATAATCCTAAAATAATTGTCACATGAAATCTTTCAAATAGATAATTCACCATACCGACTGAAACTCGCGCTTTTATCACTTATGCCTTTACTGATGTCAAATCCTTACACAGAAATTAGAAAAAAAACCCCAATACTAAAATCACCACATTACCAAGATCAAATTAGAAGTATAGTCATATTTGACATGATTATCACGAGCTGAAGAACGCACTTTGAACACGAGTCATAATTGACAAATTATGGAACAAAGATAACAAGAAAACCGAATAAAGAAATCCAAAATAGAGAAATCCGAATAAAGAAATCCAGAATAAAGAAACCCAAGATACGATACTATTTGGAGAATCGAAAACCAAGCCGGAGAATCGAAAACCAAACTCATAGAGAAAATACGGAATACCCGATAATTCTTCAAAGAAAGAAAGTCCAAAAGAAAACATCATTTAATCCTTTGGAATCAAATATAACAAGAACAATATATCTTCCCATACATATATATCGGATGAAGCATCAAGTAGAAGAAAGCAGAATCATAATATCATATGTATTCTCTCATCAATTCTTATCGGATGAAATGAAATAGAATACCAGATGAAATAGAGCAATATAAATTATAAACCCGTCGGACTACCAATGCTTTCATCCAACACCGAGATTAAAAGACATTCCCATATAGCAAGAATTTCTTGAGAAGATCAATAGCCATAGAAATATTTCTGAGAACGGGTAAACACATAGAACATCTCAAAAGAGACTGCTAAATCTGTCCAATCATAACTATCACACTCAGATAGTTCACATTTCAAATATCATTTCCCCAACTAGTTCTGCCGTCACAAATTTCATATTAAACCATTCACTAAAGAAGGCCGAGTCTACGAATAAATTTCGATTTACACTTTTCTCGACCTTGCACCTGAGTAATTCGGTTTACCAAGGAGAATTTCTTTTCTAACTGGAACAGTGCATAATTCCAATAATCTTTACGTCAATCCGATACTTTACGGGCTCTGACTTTACTTATTAGCTCATTTTCAATCTCTGATCATACTTATAATTATTCTATCACTGAACTCTTTGGGTTCTCAACCGGAAACTTATTCCATACAAATCTCATGAAATTCCATTATAAGTACCATTTCGATAAGGGGGAGGGGTTGTAGGACCTCTGACTCGACTTTCTTATACATACACATATGACACAACTTCCATCATCATAGCAACATCATCAAAATCATGTCATTCATTCATGTTGGCTTACACCAATTTTCCTATTGTCCCATTTAGACAATATACTTATGCATACATTCTATGTTTTCTAGATAGCTTTACTTATCCATTCATTTAATTAAATTAAGTCATGCTCATGACATCATATAAGGTCAAACAAATATAGATATTTGCACCACAATCATAACTTTCAATTCGTGCATCATCATGTACATATCATTACAATCATATAATTCAGTCCAACAATTTAACATAGATAAGTTCATTTCATTATAATCCTTTATCTCATAAAAATTATATATCATTAGCATTCATCAACATTCGACGTCCAAATCAAAACAAGGACATTTTCATTCGTATCATAATATTATGAGTTTTATTCATACCTCTACTACTTTCTATTTATTCCGTTCATCTTATCAAGTAAGCCATATACACTACATCATATGAGCATTAAGCAAATATGAATATTTATCACATATGTATCATAAACCATTATTCATACTTTTCTAAACCGAGACTTATCATAATCATAATTTTACTCAAATACCTTCACATAACATTGAACATGGTCAGCGCAGCTCGGTTAGAGAGTACCCTGTCTAAATAAGACGGTACTTATACGCGTCGGAAGACATCACACTATCACAGATCAGTGGCATGTATAGCTAAACTTTTACACATGCTAGGTTAGTCCGAGAACTGACTAAACCTGCTCTGATACCACCAAATGTAACACCCCATACCCGAGACCGTTACCGGAGTCGAACACGAGGTGTTAACAGACTTAATTCATTGCTTAAACAGCTCAAACAGTTTAATTTTAGAAATTCCAGACAAGCTGGCTAACTGCATCACAGTCGCTTAAAAATTCATATCTCGAGTTCTGAAACTCAAAATCCAATTCCATAAATTTTCCCTGAAAATAGACTCATATATCTATTTACTAATTTTTTTCTAGAATTTTTGGCTAGGCCAATTAGTACAGTTTATTAGTTAAAGTCTCCCCTGTTTCAGGGTTCAACTGCTCTGACCTCTGTGTATTACGAATCAAATATCTCTCTGTACAGAATTTCAATAACTATGACGTTTATTTCTATTAAAACTAGACTCAATAAGAAATCTGTAAATGTAAATTATGACTTCTAATTATTTTTATACAATTTATGGTGAATTTCCAAAGTCAGAATAGGGGATCCAAAAATCGCTCTGGCCCTGTTTCACAAAAATTTAAACATCTCATAAAATATAACTCATATACCTGTTTCGTTTCTTCCATATGAAAATAGACTCATAATTCTTCAATTCCATGTTCTATTCATCATCTAATTATGTCTCTACTATTTTTAATGATTTTTCAAATTCACGTCACTACTGCTGTCTGAATCTATTTTATGGTAAATTTTACCTATTTCATGGTTTTCATGGATTAACTAGCAATTTGACATACATAACACCAAATATGATCATAATTAGCCATTCCAATGGCTAATCATTACCAAGCATTTTTATACTACTCAATAACCATATTATAAGACCATATATACAAAATGATTATAATGCTATACATGCCATACTCAAAATATACAAGCCATTATGCCAAGATGGTATACGGATTGTGTGAGCGTGCTTCCGACCGTTCCCGATTTCCGAGCTGGCTTGTCAACACTACAAGGAATGAAAAGGAGGGAGTAAGCATAAATGCTTAGTAAGTTCACATGCAAATAGCAAGTAACATAACTATATAAGCAAACATAAAACATCATTTGCATAATCATCACCAAGACATTCATATCATGTTTTCATTTATCATCTTACCATATTGTTGTTATATCGATTTTTCAACCCGAGGGTTAAGTACATACCTGTTCAAAGTATCCATTTCACAACACTTACCAATACGTCCCTTTCATCTTGAGTATTCCTCCATTTGAGTAGAACTTTACCCGTTGAACACATCGGAATATAATTCGGATACATGGAAAGTTTGCACATAAGTGCCACATATGTAGCCAAGCTACCATGTAACCCGCCCATAAGCGAACTCGGACTCAACTCAACAAGCTCGGGCGTTCGCATCCATAAGTGAACTCGGACTCAGCTCAACGAGCTTGGATGCCTAGTTACATTTCACGAACTCGGACTCAACTCAACGAGTTCGGACATTTGCATCCATAAGTGAACTCGGACTCAACTCAACGAGTTCGGATGCCCAAATATCCCAGTGACATGTCACTTGTATCCTAATCTATTCCTAAGGTTCAAACGGGATTTTCCTCGAACATATATCCTTGCCGCGTCTTCTTAGTAGAATACGAAACCAATACTCGGTAACAATTTATATTTAACAAGTAGCTCACATAATTTACATTTTATTCAAAAATAACCACAAAGCATATATTTCATGATAAAAATCAGCATATCATATAATTAACATTAAATTACTTAAAATGACAATTATGTTACTACATTTACACATGAACTTACCTCGTATGCGAAAATGGCTACTTTTACTATTTCGTCTACAACTTGGTACTTTCCCCATTTTAGCCCGAATTTCAGTTTTCCTTGATCTATCATTTAAAATATAGTCTAATTAGGACTCACATTATTCAAATTGACCCAAAATTATATTTTTAAAAAATTACAATTTTGCCCCTAAACTTTTGCATATTTACACTTTTTCCCCAAAGCTCGTAAATTAAACTTCAGCCTATTTTCTTATGTTTTATGACATGCTGATCATTTTTACCTTCTATGGCAACATCAAATTCTCACTCTAACATGTACTCATGACTATTAGGTATTTTTACCGATTAAGCCCTTTTGCTCGTTTTCACTTAAAACCGAGTAGCACAAGTTGTCTAACACAATTTAAAACCTCATATTATATCATAAAACACCAAAATACACAAATCTCACCTATGAGTATTTTTCCAAATATAAACCCTAGGTTAAATTATTGCTAGCATAAGCTAAATCGAGCTACTGGGACTCCAAAAACGTAAAGAACTTGAAAAACAGGGCTAGAATGGACTTACAATCAAGCTTGGAAGCTTGAAAAACCCTAGCCATGGTTTATCCTTGCTATATTCGGCCATGGGGATGAAGATGAGCAAAATTGGCTTTTAATTTTGTATTTTAATTCATTTTACCCCTAAATGACCAAAATGCCCTTACTACTAAACTTTCTAAAAATTCCATCCATGTCCAATTTTTGTCCATAAACTTAGAAACTGGTAAAATTTATATTTAAGACCTCCTAATTAATATTTCAAAACAATTTCATACTAGAAACTTCTAGAATGCAAGTTTTGCAAATTATTCGATTTAGTCCCTAATTTCAATTTAAGCACTTTAGGCATAGGATTTCATCACGAAAATTTCACACAATCATGCAATCATATCATAAACATCAAAATAATTATAAAATAATTATTTCTATCTCAGATTTTGTGGTCACAAAACCACTATTCCGATTAGGCCCTAATTCGGGATATTACAGGCTATTCAGTTACTTTAGCTTTTCCCTTATCCGATTTCGCCCCTCTATGCTTTGAGCTAAAATCAACAAATTTAACTTCTCAATCAAACACATACGTACAGCAACCATATACATTTCAAAAGCTAATTCATTCGCATCATTTGTCAACTTAAGTCTATCACTATTTCATTTTCAAATTCATGTACTTTGTAATTCACATTCGAACACTCAATTATACCTTAACTTATCCATTTCTTTCATTTATACAACCCACATAACTCATTCATTCATGCACACATTCGGCACTATGCATCTTTACAAATATTTCATTTAAACAATTTTTGCCACCTTAAAATCAATTCATGCACTCACAATTTAAATAGATTGACTACTCCACAATCGGTCAATTAATTATACAATTAACCATAGTCGAATACCAATCAAGTAGATAATTGTTCACATTTCTTTAACACATATTTATCAACTAGTCTATGTATTAGCTTTTAGCATATTCGGTCATTAGAGCAACCTATTAAATTTTCATGCATTCTTTTCTAAGGTTACCAAGACCATCCTATGATTAAATATATACATCATCTTTCATAATACACGAAATTCCTATTAAAACTCTCATACATATACATTTGGCCTAATATACTTCACAACTATACCCCTAGGCTGAATATTCACAAAGTTCTCAAAATATAATTTACTCAACTTCCAAGCCAAGTTATCTAAATAGACCATCTATACATAAGTACCAAGCCTCAAACTTAATTTATAACTATCTAAATCATTTAAAACATCCAACACCAAATTTTCTTTACATTACATACTATAGTCGAATGCCTATTCCAAGCAATTGAGCCACACAAGTTCAAATTTCAAAATTTAAACTTATAAACTTACAATCACATAGATTTTAACATTATAGTCCATCAAACTTTCATTCATCAATTTCTATCATCAAATACAATTTTTTGCAATTTCCTATCATGACCGAATGCACAATTAACCAACATTTAACAAATTAATTCATGGGTTTAAAGTAGAACCAAGAGAGGAACTCAAAAACATGAATTTTCAACCAAACTACCATGAACTTACCTTGAATTTATCTCCCCAAATGATCGAATATTCAAGAGTTTCTCTTCTTCTTTTTGTTTTCTTTAGTTTCGGCTAAGTGATAAAAATAAGGCTCAACTTTGTTTTTATGACCTCATTTTATGTTATAAAATAACATATATTATTTTATACCATAATTTAAGTTTATAATTTATTATTATATAAAGCACATTATGCATTAAACCAACCCCACTACGGTGCACTTAAATAAAGTGGTAAAATAGATATGCAAATCCTCTACTTTAATAATTTACAAAATTAATCACTTGGACATTCACCTACCACATTTTCAAAGTTTCCTAAACAAGCTCTTTTTAGCTAATTCCACATTCAAATGACAAAATTACGACACGATACTTTCACACATGAAACTTCACATATAATAAACATAGAAAAGAGCATTTAAATAATTTTATGACTCGGTTTTGTGGTCCCGAAACTACTTTCCGACTAGGGTCAAATTAGGGCTGTCACATATGTACATCAATTGAGATGCTCCGTAAACTCTATGAATCTATTGGACTCTCTTTGAAATACGAGGGACTAATGCAATACTTTTCGTTGAGGTTGGAGACTTATCTCTCCTCAACATGTAGCAAACAAAATTCTTCTCGATAAGAAACCAACTTTCTCATTGATTCAATGAACCAAAAACTCTATTTTGAGTCAGATCGACGGTGTAGCAGTAGGTATAATTTCTGTATTGTTTTACTAGGTATAATTTTTTAAGAAAGGTATTCAAACTGATAAATAACTAGAATAAATTTTAAAATCTTACATTGTAGTTACTTAACTTTAAAATTTAGTTTCTACATATATTTTAATTGAAGTTATACAAAAGCATTCCGGTTTATTGATAGTGATTATAACTCTTTGGTAAACTTCTAATTTCAAATATATATTCAAATATTTTAATATTTTTATTTTAAAACAAATTTTATTTGGGAAAAGAATTAACAATCTCATTCGAAGAACATTTTTGTATACCTCTTTGATTATTTATGCAAATGGTACAATTTATGTTCCTAGAGGGTTATTTAGTTCTTTGGTGTTTTCATAGATATATAAATAAATTTATAATACAAACTATTTTTGAAAGAATTCACTAAAAAAAATCCTTTTAGGTTTTTTTTTCCTTTTGAACACTTCATGTTCCATTGCTTGACAGATGGCAACTTTTAATTTTAATTCTTACGTTTAGATTTGTAGTTAATATTTTATTTTATGTTTTTAATCATTTCATTTTAAAGAAATTGATTTCGAGGATAATTCACCAGTTGTTTGAAAATAGATATTTTTCATCAAAATATTTTATTCATGAATTTTTTAAAGATGTATTTAAATTGGTCGATGGTAACTTAAAAATCTATTATCTGTCCTCTATTTGCTTAGAAATAATTTTTTTTAAAATATTGTATTAACTATTTTTAGTTATATTGTATTAACTATTTTTAGTTTAGTTTTTTTTTAATGTTTAAATGCTATATTTTTAAAGGGTTAGTTTACATGTTAACTTGCTGATAATTTAAATTTTGTAGTATACCAAAAATCGAAAAACATACAAAAAAAATCTCATTCCACTAAAAACAAAAACTATTTTTTCCACCCAAAAAAATATTTTATGTAATTTTTGAAATTATATTTAAAATGTTTTACCTACTTGATGACTCACAGATTGAATTAGTATCCATATGCAACTCATCAGGGCAGCAAAGCTATTTTATTAATTAGTTAATTCTAATTTAAATGATTTAGTTTCATTGCATGTAAATTTTCATTTTTAATTAATTTTTAAATAACATATTTTTAATTAGTATTATATATTTCTTTTAATTTTCGAATAATATAAAAGTTTATAACTATATATAAAAGTTAACTATAATGTTAATTTGAAAATAAAAATAGGTAAAATAGCATGTAGCAATTATAATAAGGTGAAATTATCTAGTACATTGTTAGTGGAGTTTTTAGACTTCATATGTAAATTTAGGGGGTTAACAAATGTCTTATAGGAGTATAGTAAAATATTTGGATCGTAAATCCTTCTCTTAAGGATTTCGCAACTTGGGCAATTGGTATAGTGCCATAGTGTCATCATAATATTTTATTATTTGATTATTATCATACTAATACATATCAACTTGAAGGGTCGGACGATATTCAAAGGGAGATCCCTAATTCCGCATTTGAAAATCCTTCTTTCGAGAGTCCTAGATCGTGTGGTAACTGTTAATGAGACTTTTATTTTGTGATCTTTAAAGTGACGAAAATACTATCAAGAGATATTAATTAAGAAATGTAATTTTTTTGTTAGATTGCCTTGCAAGATAGATCAAGTGAAATCGCTAATAAGATTGAGGAAATCAGATCTTTTAAATAAGGTGTGGAATCTACATCTTTAGTTTGAGTATAAAATGATACTTTAATTTTTAATTATATGTTATTAAACAAATAATTGAGAGTAAACTAAGTACTAAAAGCTGAATTGAGAAACCCATAAAAGGGAAACCCAAGTAAGTGATCTTAAAGCATTGTTTCATGAAAATTACGAATTGTGATGTGTTGATGTATGTGATGATGACGTGTGCATAAATATTTGTGATAAGATCCATGATTTAATATAAATATACATATTAAAGCATGCCAAAGTGAAACAAAAGTGAATAATATGTGATATGTGATTGTGTGACCATGTTTACATGAAAATATGAAAAATCGAGAAATATGTGTTATGTGAGATTATGAGCATGATTATACAAAAAATGTGAAAGTTGAATTATATGTGTTAAAATGGCCATATCACATGCACGGGGAGGGTCTTATGAAAGGTAGAAGTTATGTAGCAATTTATCTTCGATTATGTGGTCGTTATCGACAACTATGTGGTGGCTTGTCCACATGTGTTATGTAGTTGTTAATTGGGATTTATGTGGTGGCTTGTCCATAAATTGTGAGTTATTGGATGGACAAGTTCTGGGGAACTCGATATTGGTGTGTAGCGGAGATGGGTAGGAAATTTTTCAAAATGTGCATTGTTATATAAGCATATCTCGACATTTATGTATATGTGTAATATTGATGATATGAGATTTCTATAAAAATGGTATATATTTTGATTTGGATGTGTTTATTTGATATGCTGAAAAGCATGTATATCATATATATACTTTATGTTTTGATTTCACATTGAGCCTTTTAAAGCTCACCCATATTACTCGTGTGCCTCAGGTAATCCTCATAATTAGGACTCAGATGCAGGTTCTCGGTGATGCTCCTGGAATTAAATCTTTAATAAAATATTGGACTTAATACATTTTTAAGAATTTATATGGACTTTGGTTTGGGTTTGTTTTTATAACTTTTTAGGACTTTATTTTAATTGTGGACTGTGGCATGGAGATTTCTTTTTAACGCTTTAGAACTATTGCATGGATTGTTTATGTTGGAATTACTATTTCAAATGATCATTCAATGATTTTAAGAAATATTATCCGCTGCAAATATGTTTTCAAAACTAAGTTATATTACATGTATTTTTTTTATAAAAAAGATTAAATAGTTTTATTTTAAAAGAACATAATATTTTCTAAAAGATGTGTTTTCGGGAACAAATGGATTTTCTTATGAAAGACATTTTAGCCATTCTTCATGGTTCGTGTAATTGCTCAGATTGGGTCGTAATGTCTAGGCTTGGTTTGAGGGGTTACACCCTACCTAGTGATAGCATTATGCAAGAAGGCGGGTGTAACTATAACATCCACTAAGCAGTCATTGAAACCTTCCAAAAGTATTATTTTCAATACCTTATTCCAACAATACATCAAATTCGAAGCCAAACAAATAAGGATTGGAATAAGCAACAACAAGAAGCGATAGCTACACTGGCTTCATCACAGAGGTTGACACATGCTCAACAAGATGTCGGTGAAAGTAGTCATCCAAAGCTTGATTGGATGACACAGTGGATGCAAGAGTCGGGACCAATATTCCAAGAATTTGCAAGGTAAAATTGTGACAGCCCTAATTTGACCCTAGTCGAAAAGTGGTTTCGGGACCGCAAAACCGAGTCATAAAAATAATTAGATGTTATATTTGGTGCTTATTATATGTGAAAGTTCATGCGTGAAAATTTCATGCTTTGATTTTTTCATTTGTATGTGAAATTTATTAAATAGGACTTATGTGAGACAATTTGAAATGTGATAAGTTAAATTTAAAATGGTCTATTAATGCATGTTATAAAAAAGAATGGACTTACATGTCAAATTATCCATTTGTAGAAAGTGGCCGGTCATATTATTATTTAATATATAATATATGTATTTTCTATTAGCATTATTTCAACTAAATGGCTTTATATTATAGAATAATGATTATTAAAAATAGAAAATGGGTGAAGAAAACAAGGTGTTCATCTTTGTTTTTGTAACACCCCAAACCCGGCCCAGACGTTATGGCCGAATCCGACGTGCCACATTGAAGTTAAAAACCCATGTTTCATTTTAGTGTTAAAAACCGTCCTTTGTTAAGCTAAAGTGAATGGAAGTCGGGCACGTGTAGGTATCCACAACAGAGGAGGTGAGCCATGAAGGCTGCTTAAGTACCAAGCTCTTCGATTGGATCCAATCCTAGACATGCCCACAACCATTGCCACACTTTGGTTGTATCGAGTTGAAATTCCTTTGAGTAGTTATTATCTTTGTTAAATCGAATAATCGTGACGTTGTGTCATTTTAAAAAAACAAATATCATTTTGGAAACGCGCCCTATGTCTATCCCATTTGAATTATTATCAACCAGTTTAAAGTTATTGAAAATAAAAATAATCCCCGAAAAACAAAGAAGAAAATTTAATTAAAATGGCCTTATTACAACCCAATATTAAATAGTAAATAAAATAAATTGAGGAAAATCAGTCACTTATTTCAAAGCCCAAAAGCAATCACCATGACCACTCTGAATCCCGTCCGGCTCCACGTCACCCACATCAAGGCCCACCTGCAAGGTTAAGGAAGGGGATGAGTTTGGAAACTCAGTGTGTAAGAAAGCCCATCCAAAGCCCAAGTCAGCTCAAGCCCGTTGAGCCTAAGCCCATTCAGTTAACAGTGGGTACTGGGCCGAAGCCCTTTTCAAAATACAGTAAACTGGGCCTTAGCCCCTTTTCAGATAACAGTATGGCCCATAGGCCCATTCCAGAATAGAGTAGTCATATTCACGTATGCAAGCCCAACCCAGCCTATAACCAACCGCTAACTCCACCCGAACCAGCCCTACACTCCATGTGGGGAATAGCTCAACCCACCCAGCCCTACACTCCACAGTTGCAAAGATTGCTGCCAGCTTATCGATAAATTGAGGCAAAGCTTCCAGTACGTCGACAGGCCACTTTCAGTCTTCCTCCAACAATATCCCAGTCCCATGCATCAGATAATAATAACATGGCATGCAGTAAATAACAACAGTCAAACATGCATTTCGGTCAACCTTAACCCTAGGGTATTTCAAGAATTCCACTCCTGGGGTAAATCTGTAAATTTTCCACCTATAAAGGTATTTCAGTAATTTATCTATTTTAAGGTTTTCATGCATATACTCACTTTTCACGTATTAACAAAAACATTTACCGAGGGTTCTTACCGAATTGGGCCCGCTGGCCCATTATCCCAATTTTGGCCCATTAATCCCAAAAATATTGAAGGCACAGAAATCTTGCACTCTGCGGTCTAAACACTGTAGTTTACCAAAAACGTTAATCGATTTACCTCACGAGCATTCGCACACTCGCAAGTCCACAAAATACCGATTTTTCGGCAATTTGGCATTTCGGCTTTTGCCGATCTAGACTAAGAAGGGGTGTCAGTTACACACCTGTTTTATGACGATTCGCTGACGAGATCCACGCAAAAACTACCTACAATTATATTACTACCACGTTAATCTAACTACCAAAACGAACTACATAATAACTCCTTACCTTATTCGGCCATAACACCTTAGGCACTAGCAATCCTACCTTTGTCGAAGTTTGCGACTAGACTTAGATCCCGTTGCTCTACCTGTCCAAGCCCTTGATCAACAGCCTCTAGATCACCTTACTAACAAGACAAAACAGTTATCACAACCCCTTAGGGCTACAAGTCCAAGTCGACAGCCTCCCTAACCTTTAGGGGTTTTCAGCTTATCCTCGAATTACTAAATAAAGAAAAATAAGATCTGAATGCTTACCACCAAAGACGTTCTTGTCAGAAGCGTTTCCAACACTTTTCAAATCTTAGATCCACTGTGAATCTATCTTAATCTCAAGTAGGAAATAGATCTAAAAATTAATTCCTGAATCACTAAAGTATGGACGTTTCGGATTTTAGTATAATGAAAAAGAGAAAATAGAAAAATAGAAAAGAGGAGATGACAGTACAGATTCGGCTTTGAAGAAAATTAAAGAAGGAAGAGATAAGATAAAAGAAAAGAAAGAAAAGAAGAGTAGAAGAAGATAGGTTCGGTTATTATCGATGAAGGAAAGATGAACAAAAAGGGAATAATTCATAAAAGCAAAAATTAAAAGAACAAATACGGTACTTAATGCTTATTAAAAATTCTTTCTAATTTCAAATTCCCGTTTGACCGCTTCAATCTGCTTCCTGGGAAGAGTTTTGGTTCAACTCTACTACTCTCCCACACGCATGCAGCAAAGGGGCATCATGCTTCAGCCACTCGAAACTGGGCCTTCCACACGCATAGCACGCGCTGCTTGGCCATCTGCGCGTCGTAGCTTGCTCTTCAATATATAACAGTCGCAATTAACTTTAAACCTTACCTTCTGAAGTCTTGGTCCGCCTAAAAACAAACCAAAATAACGCCAGCACCTGGATTCGAACTCGTGCCCTCTTAGTCCCTTTAACGCGCTGCTGCCACTGCGCCCAAGGCGCTCGTTGTTTTAGGCTCTGCTTACGACTTCTCTTAAAACTTATTTTATCGCAACCCGTTTACAAACCAAATGCCTCGCGCGCATCGCGACTTGAACCCAAGCACCTCCTCCGCCCTCCTAGCATACTTAGCCACTAGGCTAGTTGGTTGCTTCTATCATGAATTAGCCTGAACAATTAATAAGGCCTACCTGAGACAGCCCTTGGTTTTTTTCTAAAATAAAAACCAACATTTGCGCACGCAGGGAATCGAACCCCTGCTCCCTTCCTATTGCTTAACACGCCTAACCACTAGGCCAGACTCCTCCTTATGTCCAATTTTAGCCCAATTTATTAATAAACGTTAATGCCCAGATCCCCTAAAGAAGCAAAAATAATAATTTTTGCTAGAGTCTTAGATCGAATTTTTCCCACACTTTAAATACTTCTAAATTTATTTAAAAATTAAAATATTAGTAATAACATAAATATTTTACCAATATATATATTTTAAACACTAGTAATATTTAAAACTTCTCAATATTCAGGTTTTCTTCTCTCCGAACCCAGACTCAAAGCCCAATTCTTCTAGACCCAAATCCAGGGTGTTACAACTCTACGCTCCTTAAAGAAATTTCGTCCTCGAAATTTCAAGCTACCAACTAATCGTATTACTCAAGTCAAACCACTATGCTTCTGCTGCGCATTCTAATTAAAAATAATTCTTAGTACGACCCAGATTATCTAATTACCAAAGTAAAGAAACATTTATCAAGCACGCATACAATTCGTAATACACACTGAAATAAAATAAGCTTGGAAATCCCGAGCTCGATGCTCCAAGATGCTCCTTGGACCCACATCTAAAGCATGCTCCTGTCTTCCTATGGCATTCACTTGGATGACGCCCGTTGCAGTTCTTGCAGGTTGGAAAGTTTGGTCATGTCTTAACATGTTTCACAGAACGAGGCTTAGTCTTCTGAGAACTAGAATCCTTCCTCATCTTACACTCCAAGCACCCTGCTTGAAGCGTTTCCCTAATTTCCTTAACCTTGGTCTCCAATACTTCTTCTACCACTTTCCTTATTAACTCGGTCAGTGCCTCAGTCCCAAGCTCCGAGTTACCACAACCCGAAGCTGGCAGACATTGCTTACCCTCAGAATCCATATCAATACTCTACA
Organism: Gossypium longicalyx; assembly: GCA_025698465.1. NCBI lineage: Eukaryota > Viridiplantae > Streptophyta > Magnoliopsida > Malvales > Malvaceae > Gossypium > Gossypium longicalyx. The sequence goes on along the minus strand of CM046996.1, from coordinate 42,132,615 downwards.
TTACCAATACACATATCAAATAACTACCAAGATCTCAAAAATTTTACTATTTATTCATACGTCTTATACAGAGATAGCATTTTAGAGTTTCTATTTTCACAGAATCATAGCCTAGCTACGGTCTCGGTATTCTAGAGTTTGTAGTGTTGCCCTAGATATAATGTCATGATATGGTCTCAGTTCTATCTATAGTAATATCTTAATACAGTGTAATATGAGGAATAGAAATACTTACAGACTTGGTGCCGGGGATTCAGTGTGCCACTTCTTCGGTTACCAAATTTTAGAAACTCAAAAAAACTTAAACCATTTTAACATGTATACCTTGTAAAATATCTTTGAAAAGAACTTTCCAAAACCATTTCCAAAAATTCCCCTCTTGGGTCTAAATTTAGTAATAATTTATTTCGAAAAGTTTTTTTTGGACCCGATCCACAACCGAGTTGTTGCAACTTGGCTCTGATACCACTAAATGTAACACCCCAAACCTGACCCAGACGTTATGGCCGAATCCGACGTGCCACATTGAAGTTAAAAACCCATGTTTCATTTTAGTGTTAAAAACCGTCCTTTGTTAAGCTAAAGTGAATGGAAGCTGGGCATCAGGTAGGTATCCACAATAGAGGAGGTGAGCCATGAAGGCTGCTTAAGTACCAAGCTCTTCGATTGGATCCAGTCCTAGACATGCCCACAACCATTGCCACATTTTGGTTGTATCGAGTTGAAATTCCTTTGAGTAGTTATTATCTTTGTTAAATCTAATAATCGTGACGTCGTGTTATTTTAAAAAAAACAAATATCGTTTTGGAAACGCGCCCTATGTCTATCCCATTTGAATTATTTTCAACCAGTTTAAAGTTATTGAAAATAAAAATAATCCCCAAAAAACAAAGAAGAAAATTTAGTTACATTGGCCTTATTACAACCCAAGATTAAATAGTAAATAAAATAAATTAAGGAAAATCAGTCACTTATTTCAAAGCCCAAAAGCGATCACCATGGCCATTTTGAATCCCTTCCGGCTCCAAGTCACCCACATCAAGGCCCACCTGCAAGGTTAAGGAAGGGGATGAGTTTGGAAACTCAGTGTGTAAGAAAACCCATCCAAAGCCCAAGTTAGCTCAAGCCCGTTGAGCCTAAGCCCATTCAGTTAATAGTGGGTACTAGGCCGAAGCCCTTTTCAAAATACAGTAAACTGGGCCTTAGCCCCTTTTTAGATAACAGTATGGCCCATAGGCCCATTCCAGAATAGAGCAGTCATATCCATGTATGCAAGTCCAACCCAGCCTATAACCAACCGCTAACTCCACCCGAACCAGCCCTACACTCCTTGTGGGGAATAGCTCAACCCACCCCAATTACACACTCCACAGTTGCAAAGATTGCGCTTCGATTATCGATAAATTGAGGCAAAGCTTCCAGTACGTTGACAGGCCACTTTTAGTACTTCCTCGAACAATATCCCAGTCCCATGCATCAGATAATAATAACATGGCATGCAGTAAATAATAACAGTCAAACATGCATTTCGGTCAACCTTAACCCTAGGGGTATTTCAGTAATTCCACTCTTAGGGGTAAATCTGTAAATTTTCCACCTATAAAGGTATTTCAGTAATTTATCTATTTTAGGGTTTTCATGCATATACTCACTTTTCACGTATTAACAAAAACATTTACCGAGGGTTCTTACCGAATTAGGCCCGCTGGCCCATTATCCTAATTTTGGCCCATTAAGCCCAAAAATATTGAAGGCACAGAAATCTTGCACTCTGCGGTCTAAACACTGTAGTTTACCAAAAACATTAATCGATTTACCTCACGAGCATTCGCACACTCGGAAGTCCACAAAATACCGATTTTCGGCAATTTGGCATTTCGGCTTTTACCGATCTAGACTAAGAAAGGGTGTCAGTTACACACCTGTTGTATGACGATTCACTGACGAGATCCATGCACAAACTACATACAGTTATATTACTACCATGTCAATCTAACTACCAAAACGAACTACATAATAACTCCTTACCTTATTCGGCCATAACACCTTAGGCACTAGCAATCCTACCTTTGTCGAAGTTTGCGACTAGAGTTAGATCCCGTTGCTCCACCTGTCCAAGCCCTTGATCAGCAGCCTCTAGATCACCTTACTAACAAGACAAAACAATTATCACAACCCCTTAGGGCTACAAGTCCAAGTCGACAGCCTCCCTAGCCTTTAGGGGTTTTCAGCTTATCCTCGAATTACTAAATAAAGAAAAATAAGATCTGAATGCTTACCACCAAAGACGTTCTTGTCAGAAGCGTTTCCAACACTTTTCAAATCTTAGCTCCACTGTGAATCTATCTTAATCGCAAGTAGGAAATAGATCTAAAAATTAATTCCTGAATCACAAAAGTAATGACGTTTCGGATTTTAGTATAATGAAAAAGAGAAAATAGAAAAATAGAAAAGAGGAGATGACAGTACAGATTCGGCTTTGAAGCAAATTAAAGAAGGAAGAGATGAGATAAAAGAAAAGAAAGAAAAGAAGAGTAGAAGAAGATAGGTTCGGTTATTATCGATGAAGGAAAGATGAACAAAAAGGGAATAATTCATAAAAGCCAAAATAAAAAGAACAAATACGGTACTTAATGCTTATTAAAAATTCTTTCTAATTTCAAATTCCCATTTGACCGCTTCAATCTGCTGCCTGGGAAGAGTTTTGGTCCAACTCTACTACTCTCCCACATGCATGCAGAAAAAAGGGGCATCTGCGCGCTCAGCAGCTCGAACCTGGGCCTTCCACACGCATAGGCACGCTGCTGGCCACTGCGTCGCAGCTTGCTCTTCGATATACAACAGTCGCAATTAACTTTAAACCTTACTTGCTGAAGTCTTGGTCCGCCTGAAAACAAACCAAAATAACGCCAGCACCTGGATTCGAACTCGTGCCCTCTTAGTCCCTTTAATGCGCTGCTGCCACTGCGCCCAAGGCGCTCGTTGTTTTAGGCTCTGCTTACGACTTCTCTTAAACCTTATTTTATCGCAACCCGTTTACAAACCAAATGCCTCGCGTGCATCGCGACTTGAACCCAAGCACTTCGTTCGCCCTCCTAGCATACTTAGCCACTAGGCCAGCTGCTTGCTTCTATCATGAATTAGCCTGAACAATTAATAAGGCCTACCTGAGACAGCCCTCGGTTTTTTTCTAAAATAAAAACTGACATTTGCACACGCAGGGAATCGAACCCCTGCTCCCTTCCTATTGCTTAACACGCCTAACCACTAGGCCAGACTCCTCATTATGTCCAATTTTAGCCCAATTTATTAATAAACGTTAATGCCCAGATCCCCTAAAGAAGCAAAAATAATAATTTTTGCTAGAGTCTTGGATTGAATTTTTCCCACACTTTAAATACTTCTAAATTTATTTAAAAATTAAAATATTAGTAATAACATAAATATTTTACCAATATATATATATATTTTAAACACAAGTAATATTTAAAACTTCTCAATATTCAAGTTTTCTTCTATCCGAACCCAGACTCAAAGCCCAATTCTTCTAGACCCAAATTCAGGGTGTTACAACTCTACCCTCCTTAAAGAAATTTCATCCTCGAAATTTCAAGCTACCAACTAATTGTATTACTCAAGTCAAACCACTATGCTTCTGCTGCGCACTCTAATTAAAAATAATTCTTAGTACGACCCAGAATATCTAGTTACCAAAGTAAAGAAACATTTATCAAGCACGCATACAATTCGTAATGCACACTTAAATAGAATAAGGTTGGCAATCCCGAGCTCGATGCTCCAAGATGCTCCTTGGACCCACATCTAAAGCATGCTCCTGTCTTCCTATGGCATTCACTTGGATGACGCCCGTTGCAGTTCTTGCAGGTTGGAAATTTTGGTCGTGTCTTAACATGTTTCACAGAACGAGGCTTAGTCTTCTGAGAACTAGAATCCTTCCTCTTCTTACACTCCAAGCACCCTGCTTGAAGTGTTTCCCTAATTTCCTTAACCTTGGTCTCCAATACTTCTTCTACCACTTTCCTTATTAACTCGGTCAGTGCCTCAGTCCCAAGCTCCGAGTTACCATTACCCGAAGCTGGCAAACTTTGCGTACTCTCAGAATCCATATCAATACTCTACATTACCAATACATATATCAAATAACTACCAAGATCTCAAAAATTTTACTATTTATTCATATGTCTTATACAGAGATAGCATTTTAGAGTTTCTATTTTCACAGAATCATAGCCTAGCTACAGTCTCGGTATTCTAGAGTTTGTAGTGTTGCCCTAGATTTAATGTCATGATATGGTCTCAGTTCTACCTACAGTAATATCTTAATACAGTGTAATATGAGGAACAGAAATACTTACAGACTTGGTCCCAGGGATTCAGTGTGCCACTTCTTCGGTTACCAAATTTCAGAAACTCAAAAAAAACATAAACCATTTTAACATGTATACCTTGTAAAATATCTTTGAAAAGAACTTTCCAAAACCATTTCCAAAAATACCCCTCTTGGGTCTAAGTTTAGTAATAATTTTTTCAAAAAGTTTTTTTTGGACCCGATCCACAGCCGAGTTGTTGCAACTTGGCTCTGATACCACTAAATGTAACACCCCACACCCGACCCAGACGTTATGGCCGAATCCGACGTGCCACATTGAAGTTAAAAACCCATGTTTCATTTTAGTGTTAAAAACCGTCCTTTGTTAAGCTAAAGTGAATGGAAGTTGGGCATCAGGTAGGTATCCACAACAGAGGAGGTGAGCCATGAAGGCTGCTTAAGTACCAAGCTCTTCGATTGGATCCAATCCTAGACATGCCCACAACCATTGCCACATTTTGGTTGTATCGAGTTGAAATTCCTTTGAGTAGTTATTATCTTTGTTAAATCGAATAATCGTGACGTCGTGTTATTTTAAAAAAAAACAAATATCGTTTTGGAAACGCGCCCTATGTCTATCCCATTTGAATTATTATCAACCAGTTTAAAGTTGTTGAAAATAAAAAATAATCCCCGAAAAACAAAGAAGAAAATTTAGTTAAAATGGCCTTATTACAACCCAAGATTAAATAGTAAATAAAATAAATTAAGGAAAATCAGTCACTTATTCCAAAGCCCAAGTCAGCTCAAGCCCGTTGAGCCTAAGCCCGCTCGATTATCATGGTACCGGGTCAAGCCCTTTTCAAAATCTGAAGAACCGGGCCTTAGCCCCTTTTCAGATAATAACGAGATGGCCCTTAGGCCCATTCCGAGTAGAACGAGCCATATTCATGTATGCAAGCCCAACCCAGCCTATAACCATCCGCTAACTCCACCCGAACCAAACCCTACACTCCATGTGAGGAATAGCTCAACCCACCCGATTTCTACACTTCACAGATTGCGGCATTGTCGCCTCGATTATCGATAAATTGAGGCAAAGCCTCCAAGACGTCGACAAGCCACTTCAAGTACTTCCTCCATCAATATCCCGGTCCCATGCATCGAGATAATAATAACATGGCATGCGATAAATAACAAATGATCAAACATGCATTTTTGGTCAACCTTAACCCTAGGGTATTTGGTAATTCCACTCCTAGGGGTAAATCTGTAAATTTTCCACCTATAAAGGTATTTCATTAATTTATCTATTTTAGGGTTTTCATGCATATACTCACTTTTCACGTATTAACAAAAACATTTACCGAGGGTTCTTACCGAATTGGGCCCGCTGGCTCATTATCCCAATTTTGGCCCATTAAGCCCAAAAATATTGAAGGCACAGAAACCTTGCACTCTGCGGTCTAAACATTGTAGTTTACCAAAAACGTTAATCAAATTACCTCAGAGTATTCGCACACTCGCAAGTCCACAAAATACCAATTTTTTGGCATTTCGGCTTTTCGGCTTTTGTCGATCTAGACTAAGAAGGGGTGTCAGTTACACACCTATTTTATGATGATTCGCTGACGAGATCTATGCATGAACTACCTACAATTATATTACTACCATGTTAATCTAACTACCGAAACGAACTACATAATAACTCCTTACCTTATTCGGCCATAACACCTTAGGCACTAGCAATCCTACCTTTGCCGAAGTTTGCGACTAGACTTAGATCCCGTTGCTCCACTTGTCCAAGCCCTTGATCAGCAACCTCTAGATCACCTTACTAACAAGACAAAACAGTTATCACAACCCCTTAGGGCTACAAGTCCAAGTCAACAACCTTCCTAACCTTTAGGGGTTTTTAGCTTATCCTCGAATTACTAAATAAAGAAAAATAAGATCTGAGTGCTTACCACCAAAGACGTTCTTGTCAGAAGCATTTCCAACACTTTTCAAATCTTAGATCCACTGTGAATCTATCTTAATCGTAAGTAGGAAATAAATCTAAAAATTAATTCCCGAATCACTAAAGTATGGATGTTTCGAATTTTAGTATAATGAAAAGAGAATATAGAAAAATAGAAAAGAGGAGATGACAGTACAGATTCGGCTTTGAAGGAAATTAAAGAAGGAAGAGATGAGATAAAAGAAAAGAAAGAAAAGAAGAGTAGAAGAAGATAGGTTCGGTTATTATCGATGAAGGAAAGATGAACAAAAATGGAATAATTCATAAAAGCCAAAATTAAAAGAACAAATAAGGTACTTAATGCTTATTAAAAATTCTTTCTAATTTCAAATTCCCTTGCTTTGCTTCATGAATTAAGCATTTGAAATTCATCCAACCACCTAGCAGCCTTATCCATCGTTTGACCGCTTCAATCTGCTGCCTGGGAAGAGTTGTGGTCCAACTCTACTACTCTCCCACACGCATGCAGCAAAAAGGGGCATCCGCGTGCTCAGCTGCTCAAACCTGGGCCTTCCACACGCATAGGCACGCTGCTGGCCACTGCGTCGTAGCTTGCTCTTCGATATACAACAGTCGTAATTAACTTTAAACCTTACCTGCTGAAGTCTTGGTCCGACTAAAACCAAACCAAAATAACGCCAGCACCTGGATTCGAACTCGTGCCCTCTCAGTCCCTTTAACGCGCTGCTGCCACTGCGCCGAAGGCGCTCATTGTTTTAGGCTCTGCTTGCGACTTCTCTTAAACCTTATTTTATCGCAACTCGTTTACAAACCATGCCTCGCGCGCATCGCGACTTGAACCCAGGCACCTCCTCCGCCCTCCTAGCATACTTAGCCACTAGGCCAGATGCTTGCTTCTGTCATGAATTAGCCTGAACAATTAATAAGGCCTACCTGAGACAGCCCTTGGTTTTTTTCTAAAATAAAAACCCACATTTGCGCACGTAGGGAATCGAACCCCTGCTCCCTTCCTATTTCTTAACACGCCTAACCACTAGGCCAGACTCCTCCTTATGTCCAATTTTAGCCCAATTTATTAATAAACCTTAATGCCCAGATCCCCTAAAGAAGCAAAAATAATAATTTTTGCTAGAGTCTTGGATCGAATTTTTCCCACACTTTAAATACTTCTAAATTTATTTAAAAATTAAAATATTAGTAATAACATAAATATTTTACCAATATATATATATTTTAAACACTAGTAATATTTAAAACTTTTCAATATTCAAGTTTTCTTCTATCCGAACCCAGACTCACAGCCCAATTCTTCTAGACCCAAATTTAGGGTGTTACAGTTTTCTTCTAAGCCGATTGTTAAGAGTGAAAAGGGGAGAAAACACCATTCGGTCTTCTTAGGCTTGAATTAAGGTAAGAAATTCATGTTAGTTCTTGATATTTTAGTTAATTTTAAGTTAATTACCAAATTCTTTATTTAACCCATGTTAAAATTTTTATTTTTAGGGATGATTTGAACTTTCGGTCATGGTAATCAATGAAGGGGATAGATGATTGTCTTCAAGTTTTAATGAATAATTACAAATGAGTGATGTTTGAGATAGTTAATGTTCATGTAAGTAGTTTAGATGATTTGAAAAGAATAGGGTAGATGTTTGAATGTACTAAGGGTGGATTAATATGGAGTTTAATGTTATATTGATTCGGGTTTGATAATTTTTGAAAAATAAAAATAAATTTTGTGTATCTAATTTGAAATGGCCGAATGGATTATATAATGTGATTTGAGATTTTCGATGCCTTATTTTGTGGCATTCGACTATGATAAAAAAATGATTGTATTGGGGATTTTAGAGATGTGAATTGGTAGGTAATATGTATTTAAATTGTTTATTAAGGTGTTGGCTATTTGGTTAAAAATGTGCACATGAAAGTATAATAGGTCAAATGAATTTTATGTTTCTATATGTATGATTTAGTTGATGGTGTGATATATTAGCATACTTGGATATTGATGTTTGTGTGTCTCGTGTTAATATGATAATCGGCCATAAGCATGATTAAATGGTTCGGTCATTGTTTGGCATAGGTGAAACCTATATGAATTTGTTACATTCAGTCATAAAATGGAATTAAATATGAAGGCTAAGTTTGAGTAGTTAAGGTCGAATGGGTTATAGATTAAACATAAACGGATTTTATGCATATGAGTATGTATGTATTTGTGTGTGCGGCATTGATGATAAATAGCAATTGGTAATGTGGTAAATGTTTATTAAGTTGACATTCGGAGTTAGCTATATGTCTTGGAGCTATAGTGTAATTTGAAAAATAAATAAAAGTATATGATATTAAAGCATGCATTATATATATGCATGTGTATACGCGGTTGTGCATAAATATGAGTAAATGATTAAATTGTGATAGTCATATATAGGTATATATATGCCTTATGTATGTACCTTGTGCTTATAGAGACATTCGAGATTATGGTTAAATTCATGTATAAGGAAGCATGATAAGTTATGTGAATCTTTGCTTGTGTATGCGAATTAGATATAGATTAAATAAGCATGAAATCGAGTCATGGCATATTTTATAAAATATAATACATATTGAAGTTATATATGATAGTCAAATGTGACTATTAAGAAATAAAGTTGAGTAAGTAATTAAACAAATCTATTTGTTTTAATTAAGCTCAAGAGCAAAGAGGGTCGAAGTTGGATAGGGGAAAAGAGAAAGTAATTGAGTAGCCTTTCCGCAACCGTTCGAGTATGTCCGAGGTAAGTTTTAAGTAATCACATTTATTATATAATTGATGATGTCATGAGATAAGTGTAATAGATGAATTGCGACCTATTATCTCTACTTGAACGAGGTTGTTTGATAAATAAATTGAGTATATGGCATGTAACCGAATGGTTATTAGGAGTTAAGCTGGGATAGTGAAATGGTTATGTGTTCTTGTGTATGAATATTAAACCGAAAGTTATGTTGAAAGTGTATTTTTTTGTGCTTATATTTGAGTGAAGAAATTGAATTAGTAATGTGATATGTTATGTGAATTGAGTTATCATGTGAGTAAATATGCTTAGCACTCGATATGTATATCCGGGTTAAGTCCTGCAGGCTTCGTGCTGGTAATATAACTGGGTTAAATCCTGCAGGCTTTGTGCTGGTAATATAACCGGGTTAAATCCCGCAAGCTTCGTGTTGGTATTATATCCGGTTTAAATCTCGCAGGCTTCGTGCTGGTATTATATCCGGGTTAAATCCCGCAGGCTTCGTGCTAGTATTATATCTGGGTTAAATCCAGCAGGCTTAGTGCTGGTATTATATCCGAGCTTGAAGTCCCACAGGTTTTGTGCTGGTGACTGGATTCAGGTTTTAAACCAAGTAGGCTTAACGCCGGTGATTCGAGTAAGATTATGAATTTGAAAGTTCGAGGTAAACTACTATTGATTTTGTATGATACATTATGATAGTCAGGTACGTATTATGTACTCATATGTGAATTGATTTTTTTTAAGTGAATTATTAGTATCAAAGAACAATATATGTGTGTGAATGATTTCTATATCTACGAATATGAGAATGACCTATTCGGTCGATGTTTGTCATTATATGAAAGTATGTGACTTAAATTAATTGTATGAGCTATAAAGTAAAGTAAAGTATGTGCTGAAATTTCTTTGTGTATTCATATATTTATATATATATGTTCGGCCAATAGGCTTTTTAATTGGTGTACTTGTGTATATTCGGCCAAGTGATTTGTAATTATAATATTAGTGTTGTGATACTAAATGCTCGATTTAAATGACAAGTTTTAATTGTTTGTATTGCTTAAAACTTGATAAGCTTTGAAAGCTTACTCTATTCTTTATTTCTCTATTTGATAGATTGTTGATTTTGGCCACCGACTCGGGGATCGTCAGCAGTTTATCACACTATCGATCTTTTTTTTTGGGTACAGTTATATTTTGGATTCGATATGGCATGTATAGGTTAGGCTGGTGATAACAATGTTTTGAAATTGTAAATATTCTGGCCATACGAAAATGGCGTATAACTTAAATATCAGTTTGTATTTCAGCTCGATCTCTGTTTATGTTTATTTACAATGTGGATGAGATTATTAAATGTTTAGTTCGGTAATACCTCTTAGCCTTAATCCGGCAATCTGATTCAGGTTAGGGGTGTTACAAAAATAACATCCGGGTCCCCAATTATACACTTGGCATGTTTGAGCTGACATATATGCAACAACAAGAAGAAGTACATGAAAGCAACGAGGAAGGAGAAGATGAGGAGAATGATGGGAGTGAGGAGATGGATGAGGAGGACGATTGAACTATTTTAATTTTATAAAGACTTGAATTAATTTTTTGATGATTTTAATTTAGACTTTGTAGGAGTAGGAATAATAAACAAAATTTTCTTTTTGTTGGACTTTGTAAAATTTTCGATATAGGAATCCAACATGGAGGACACACAAACAATTCAAGCTTCACACGGTCAAAGGAGGCACCCGCCATTAGATGTCAGAGCAAACACAATCAATTAGGTAATTTCTTTCCTTATCATTTTATGGGCTATGTAACAGCCCGGTTTTAGCTAAATCAAAACAGTGGTTTTAGAACCACAAATTCGATGTCGTAAAATTATTTTAATATTATTTTTAATGTTTATGGCATGAAATTAGATATGTGTGAAAGTTTTGTGTGCTAATTTTATCGTTTAAGTGATTAATTTGAGAAAATGACTAAATCGCGTAAAATACAAAAGTTGCCTTCTATTTGATAAAGGTGTCTACTTGCTATGGCTTATTAAATGAAAGGTTCTTATGTTGTTATTATACCATTGAATGTGGAAATTTTCATAAATGGGTATCCATTAAGTTGTTTTTAAATGGTTTAATTAAGGTTAAACTTGTAAAAAGATTATTAATGTTAATAGAACAAAACAAAATCTATTTCATCTTTAATTTCTTTTCATTTCAACCAAAATAAGAAAAAAGAAGAAGAAAAAAAAATAGAGCTTTGAATTTGAAGAAAAAAAATAGGGCTTTGAATTTCGGCACTTCTCTAGCTTGATTGAGGTATGTTTTAAGCTCGGTTTTTGATGATTTCTATGTTTTTATGATCATTTCTTAGTGTTCTAGCTAGTACGTGCATTAATTTTTCAGCTTGTTAGTGGTTTTGTGAAGTGCCATTGATGAATGCTTGAGTTCTTGAATGTTTAATGATGGAAAATGAGTATTTGTTGATAGATTATCATGTTTTGTAAAGTAATTTTTAGTGAAATTTCATAAAAGGGATTAATTTGTAAAAAAAAGGAAAATGTGTGGTTAAATGTGTGAAATATTGATAAATATGGGCTGTTATAGAGCCTATAGAAATTCGGCTAGCTAGGATTTAGTTGAAATTGTTGTAAATTGTGTGTTTATGAGATAAGGACTAAATTGTAAGAAATGTGAAAGCTTAGGGCCAAATTGCAAATTGGCTAAAATATGTGTTTGTGGATGAAATTGATTGAGTTGGTGATTAAATGAGTTAATTTTGAATACATATAGGTCAAGAAAGAAAGAACTCGGATTTAGATCGAGGAAAATTGAATGTTATCAAGTAATCGATCCGATTCGTCAATTCTGAGTACGAGGGTAATTTCATTATAAATGCAAGTTAAATGCTTTGATATCCAATAAACTGTGATTAAGAGATTACGGATAGTGTTGAATAGTGAAAATGACTCTACAAATGTATTCGATGATTGAAACGAGAGGTGGATATTTGTGAAATGTTATAAGTTGATATATTGATTTGGCTTCGGGCCATGCATATCGGATGAGTTAGCTTCAGGCAACAATATCGACACTTTGGGTGCGAATAATACCTTGATTTGGCTACAAGCCACGATATAGGTACTCCGGGATAAGCTTGATTTGGCTACGAGCCATGGTATAGGTATTTATTGATTGAGATCTTAAGTATCCGGCTTCTATTCCAAATGGTTCAACGGGTAATAAATGATGTAGTGGAGGAAGAGGTTAGTACAAGGTGGTACAGGTACGTATGGAACCTATTCGAATATTACATTTAGAAAGTTCGATGAGATTATATTGGATCATGTTTTGAGACATGAGAAAGGTTTGTAGTTAATGTGAATTTGATTTGGTAATGTGAAAATGTTTGAATTACATTTATTTGATGAGTTGAGTTAATCACTTACGAGCTTCCTAAGCTATGAAGCTTACTATGTGCTATTTGTCTATGTTTTATAGATTATCGAAGCTAGCTTAGACTCAGGGATCATCAGGAAACGTCACACTATCGATCATTTTTGTTGGTACTTTTGAAGCCTTGTATATATGGTATATGACATGTATAGGCTAGTGTCATTATGGTACATTTTGTGTTATGAAATTATAGCCATGTGATTTGAATTGTATTTGGTAAAGTTGTGGGATGTGAATTTTAGTTATTGAATGTATTTATATATGCTATGTAATGTGAATGGTATGCCTTTTGAATTTGGCCTAGTATTGTAACACCCCTAACCCGTATTCGTCGCCAAACTAGAGTTACGAGGCATTATAGTGCAAAAACATAATTTCGAACTTTCACAAATTTAAACATATTACATTATCATGAATCATTTATTCATTAGCAAATATAAATAAACACATAGACTTTCATTATATAACAAATCATCATTCGAATTCACAAACATGTACATGTATATATGTACATATAATTAACATTTTGCAAAAATTTATATAATTCCCATAGTGTATTATTACACAAAATCACTATTCAATTGATTATTTATCATTGTTTCACTTACAAGCCTTATTAGACAAGACAATCTCAATAATTCACCATTATTTAACTTCATAACCAATTATAGTACTCAAACATTTTCTATGCAAACCGAACTAAACTAATCTATGCATATAAAACATATGCATGCCTCATATCATGCATTTGTAAATATACATTAAACCTGCTTAATACTTGAGCTCATATTTATAAAATAATAACCATACACCAAAATCAAATCGTCAGACAATATTTATTCATATTTATACACATCAAGACCGAATGATCAACCATAACCAATTCCACTTATCACTTCAAGCTATTTCCAACAAATATAGCACTATTCACATTTACTTTTCATTCATTTCACATAACATTATAATCAAAACAAAATATACCATTACCAAACATAACCATAACCAAGCTTTAAAGTTAAGCCATATTCACATGGCTTAATTTATACATATTCAAAGTTGAACAAAATACATATTAGCCTATACATGCAAAAAGTTTGAAAATAGACTTTTTAAAAATACCGAAAGTTGACGATAGTGTGGATGACTTCGATAACAATCCCTGAGCTCATATCATACAACTAAAATCTATAAAACAGAGTAAGAAAAACACATAGAGTAAGCTAACTTAGCTTAATAAGCCTTAAGCAAATTAAACAACTCATTGAATAATCAAAACATTCAAACTAACCAAATTATATCCATAATGCTATACTTTATCTTAATAAAATACCTTGGCTAAATATTCACAATAAATCAATTATATAACACCACATAAATATTTCGTATATAACCAATTACTCAAGATCAACTTTATCATCACATAGACACTTATATATAAAGCCAAATACACAAGATTCAACACAACATCACATGTGACCGAATATAAAAGTTAAATAAAACATCACTTGTAACCTATAGTTCAAATTCAATAGAACATCACATATGGCCGAATATGCACATTCAAGATAACTTCACATATAACCGAATATACAAGTTCAATATAATCTCACATGTACTTACCTTTATGGCTGAACATATACAATACAATTTAGCTCAATTTCACTTGCTCAATATCCACAATAACTTGAATCCTTATAATCATAGACTCGAAAACAAATCACCGGTATAAAACCTGCTAGGCATAAGCCTGAATCACCCACCGGCACAAGGCCTGCTAGACCCAAGGTCTGATATTTATTCACCAGCACTAAGCTTGCTAGGCACAAAGCCCGACCAAAGTCACCAGCACAAGGCTTGCTAGGCTCGAAGCCCGAATATCACAAATATATAATCATTCCACAACATTTCATATATCGAATCATATAATATTCCATGTAACACATACACACTTTCAGAGATTTTAAATCAGTCGAAAGTAACTCAACCACAATAATTCAATGATACACCATATTCAACTATTATACTATACAACTATAAGATTCGAATCATCAGAATAAACCCTTTTATATTCGAAATAAACGATGTTTAATTGCTTAAAGACTTACTTCAGATATCGACGGACATTATAAATCGACTATTTGACTATTTTTGCTTTTCCCCGATCCAAGTCCAATTTCCTTTTTTCTTGATCTATATAATTTCAAATTAACCTCATTTAAACACAATTTCATTCAATTTAATCCAACAACACATACATGGGAAAATTACCATTTTCCCCTAATATTTCATACTTTTTACAAATTTGTCCTAATTGTATAAAACACAAAATACTCAAAATCTCATCACATCATAGTTAGGTCGAATCTTCCTGATGTCCATATTAATCCATATATTTCATTTATTTTGCATTTTAGTCCTTCAATTTATTATTTTTACAATTTAGTCCGATTAACTCAAAATCATCAAAAACTCCAATACAAAACATGTTAATCTAAAACATATTTTTGATATTTCATCATCAAACATCATCAAACACAAATATTCATCAATGTCATAACTCAAAATATTCACCGAAATAAAAATTCAAGCATCGGTCGGGTAGTACTCGAAGCAACGATCTCAAAAACGTAAAAATTATCAAAATCCAAGCAAAGTCCATACCTTAATCAAGCTTCAAAGTTGCCGAATACCCAAGCTTTCTTTCTTTCTTTTCTTTTTTTAAGGTTTCGGTCACCAAGTATAAACAAATGCATGGCTTTTATTTTTTTATGTTATAATATATTATATGTACCATTTATTACTTTACATTTTTTTAACCTTAAAAATTTAATTATAAAACCATATAATACATGCCTTCAACCGTCCACTCATATAGCCAATGGCTTAAATACAACATAAGTACTCCATATTAAAAACCCACTAACACTACAGTCCTTATGTTTTAAACTATTAAGTTTTCATTTTACACGATTAAGCCCTTTTTATTTAACTAAGCACACAAACAATCAAATTTTCATACGAAACTTTCACACATGCTAATTCACATATAATAAACACGGAAAATAATATTTAAATATTTTTCTGACTCGAATTCATGGTCTCGAAACCAACATTCTGATTAGGGTCTAAATCAGACAGTTACAAGTATAGTATGAGAATAAGTTATTGAATTGGTGTTATTTTGAAATTTGAATTAGATGATAAGATGATGAGTAAATGCATTTGGAACTTATGTAAGTTTTGATGATTTTGGCATAATGATTTGGTATGTTTTGAATATGAAATTTAGTAGTTGAAATGGTTGAGGATAGTTGGCATGAATTGTGTATGAATTGGCATGTTTTGGCTGCCTATAAATGTAATGTAATGGTACCATTTTGGTTGCTAGGTGTGCATGAGAAAATGGTGGATAATTGGCTTGGCAAATAGCCTATTTTTGTCAACACGGGCAGAAACACGGGCGTGTGTCTCAGTCGTGTGTGACACACAGTCACGTTACACGGTCGTGTGTTCCCTAGGGTACCCTTTCGATTACGTCAGTATACCGTATAGGTTTGGCACGGCCTAGACACATTGGCGTGTCTACTAGCCCTGTGTGGCACATGGGCTGGCATATGGGCGTGTGGCCGGCTGTGCGACCCAAGTCAGTTACCCCTCTAGTTTTCCAACGGCCATGGCACACGGGTGTGTCCTCGGCCCTGTGGTACAAGTTAGTATGTATGCCCTGTTTTTACACGGCCTGTGACACAAGCGTGTCTGGTGGCTGTGTGAGGCACACAGCCTATTCACACGGGTGTTGTAGCACCCCTTACCCGTACCTGAGGCCAGGATAGGATATGAGGCATTACCAAACACATACGCAGTCATTTATGCAAAAATCGGGCTATAAAATTTTTTTCTTTAAAACAACTTCATTCATACATACACAATTTGTCCCTGATATGGGCCTGCGAGGCCCAAAACAACCATCGGAAGGGATTCGGGACTAAATTGAAAATGTAGAAAAGGTTGAGAAATTCTCCCTAATACAGAGCCACACGCCCGTGTGAGATAGGGGACACACCCATGTGCTCTCGACACGCCTATGTCCTTCAGTCGTGTAACTCTCTGACTATGATGTCAACATCAATTTAGGGTTACACGGTCGCACGACACGCCCTTGTGGCCAGACCGTTTGGTCAATTAAAATTAAATGATTTTTTCATAAAAAGGTTTAGATTTCACACAGCTAGAATACACGCCCATGTGGGTAGGCTGTGTCTTACACATAGCCAAGACACACGCCCATGTCTTAGCCCGTGTGTTAACTACTGGGCATACTGAGTTGCAAAAATTAGGGTGCAAGGGACACACCGCCATTCAACACACTCGTGAGGCAGACCGTGTGTTACACATAGTCTAGACACATGCCCGTGTGTCTACATGTTTGGACCATTTAAAGGCTATTTTCCAAGCCAATTGTCACCCTCAATCGTTCATACATTCAAACATATTTCATAGCATGCAACATGACATATTTAGACACTCAAATATTCAACACTATGGCACTCTCACATCTTCATAATGTCATCCTATTGCAAATTCATTTTGTTACACCATTTAGAAGCACACCATACCAATTTCATGCATTATCAAACTTGTTACCATAACTTCAAATTATTCATTCAGGACTATAGTCATTTTAAGCCATTAAGTCGTCCCTTATCTTTTAGCATCGAATCCATACTTTATCATACATTCACCAAGCAATAACATATCACATCATCAAGGCAGTAACACATGTATGAATGGGTAACTAAATTACAAACCAATGATCAAATATAATCCATATCACACGACCTTTACAAAATGAACCAACAACATCATAGGCCTTTACAATTTGGCCAAATAGCATGACACATATCAGAAAATAACCAAGTCCCCTAAACATGCCATACTCAAAATAACAATTTCACTATACCCAATAATCTTTTGATAGTATGATCGAATACTCCGACAGCTTCTGATGTAACACCCCTATCCCGTAACCGTAGCCGGAATAGGTAAGGGGCATTACCAGACAAACAGAACATTTCAAATCAATTCTGAAATACAGATATCACATAATATTAATGCATAAGAAGTAATCAACAAATCATCTCTTATGATGGTATACGAGACCTAAAACATACTTTTAAGGACAGTCGGGACTAAACCAAACACATTCATAAATTTCAAAACTTAGAAAATTTTTTTAATTCAGTTTTGGTCACTCGCTCGTGTGACCAGGCCGTGTGTCTCACTTGGGCACCAGACACACCCATGTGATCCAACCATGCCAAAACAGAGTATATATACTGACTTTCATCCACGACCAACAGACATGCCTGTGTGTTATGGCCGTGTGATACTTAGTTAGCTACTGACCTAAGCCCACGGCTATATGACACGCCCATGTGTCTTAACTGTGTGATCTTAAGAGGTTATTGCTTTGCATACATGACCACAAGGCACGCCAGTGGTCCCTAACTGTGTGGCACAATGCAGGCTTGGTTTAAACCAACTTGCTACCCCTTTTTGGGTTATTCCTACAAGAAATAAAAACAAGCATATATGCTTAACCAATTCAACCAATTTTTATGCCAAAATACATATCATTCCAACCATAACAATATCAACCAATTATCTACCCATAAACCTTACCAATTCATGCCAAATCTAAGGTAAGATCATACCAAAACATTTCCTTTCGTACATCATTCAAACTCATACTAAACTTACCAAAACTTACCAATACTTACCATTTCTTTTGTCCAACTAGAACATATCACATTTGCACATTAACATCACATCTCATAATTCATTATCAACTATAAGTTTAAACACTAACTAGCCAAATCACATGGCTAAATATATGTACATCACAAAACACAATCCCATGACTACTAGCCTATACATGCCATACTTCAAAATATACATTTTCAATGTACCAAAATAAGGTTCGATATGTGGTGACGATCCTTGAAAGTCCCTGAGCTTGAGGTAGCTTTGATATCTAAAAAAAAAAAACACAAATACACAAAAAGTAAGCTTTCAAAAGCTTAGTAAGCTCGTACTAAAATCATCAACAAAATATATATAAAACTTAACACATCAATACATAAGTATTTATACAATTTCAATCTATATGCTCATATCAATTCAGCGAACTTATCATACATAATATCATCTACCACTTAGGTATTGCACATACCTGAATCTCCCCGTACTCATTCAATTTCATACTTACCTCTCGTTGAATATTATTAGAGTTTTTGTCAATTACTCGTACTATAAACATCCGCACACTTAGTGCTAAAAGGTTAGTCGAAGCTAGAATGATTTCGCACACTTAGTTCCATCTCAAATAACCGAAGCTAAGTCGGTATCACACACTTAATGCCATATATAGTCGAAGGTATTCCAACTCGCACACTTAGTGCCATTTGTAGCCAAAGCTATATGTATTAAACTGCACACTTAGTGCTAAGCATAGTCGAATATCATCGTAATCAAACCGTAATCAAATATCTATACAATTTATGCATTGTAATTGTATTAAAACATAACTTTAACATCATTTATCATGTACGAACTTACCTCGTACTCGGAATTGTTAATTTGAATTGTTTACTCGATAGCCTTCAACTTCCCTCGATCTAAATCCGAATTCCTCCTTTCTTGATCTATATATATTCAAGATTAAACTTTTTTATTCACCAATTAATTCAATTCAATCCATAAACACATATTTAGGGCATTTTGCAAACTAGCCCTTACATTTTCACATTTCGACACTTTAGCCCCTATCTCATAAAATCAAAAAATACTCATAATTTGCATATACACAAGCTTAGTCGAATTCTCCTAGCTCTCATACAAGTCCAAAAATTTCATTTATTTCACATTTTAGTCCCTAAAAATAACATATTTACAATTTAGCCCAAATTACTCAATTTCATCAGAAATTCAAAGACAAATCATTTAAGCCCAACATCAAGCTTTTATAATTCATCTACTAATATCTCAAAACTCATAGTTTCATCAATGGTACATTTCAAAATCATCACCAATTTCATGAATTTAAGCATGGGCTAGCTAGAACACTTAACAACAATCACAAAAACGTAGAAATTATCAAAAACCGAGTAAAAAATCATACCTTATTCTAGCTAAACCATAACCGAAACCTTAAGCCAAATTTTCTTTCTTTTCTTTGATGAATTTGGCAAAGATGAAGCATAATGGTTTTAATTTATGCTTTGGTTTTGTTATAGTATACAATAATTTACCATTTACCTAACCACCCTTTAAAAATAACCATATTTACCATAATGCCAAACCATATCATCCACTAAAATACATTTGGATTTATTTCATCATAACAACCTCACTTTTAATGAGCTAAATCAAATAGGTACTTTTAACAAACAACAGACAGCTTTTACATTTTACGCGATTACGTCCTTTTTTGCCAATTAAGCACACAAACAGTTAAATCTTCACATGAGACTTTCACACATGTCAATTACCTTATATTAGGCGTGAAAAAAAATATTAAATTATTTTTCTGACTCAAATATATGATCCCGAAACCATTATTCCAACTAGGGTCAAAACCGGACTGTTACAATTCTCCCCTTTAGGGATTTTCGTCCCCGAAAATCATACTGTTAAACAGATTTGGATATTGCTGTCTCATTGAATCTTCAGGCTCCCACGTGGCCTCTTCAATACCATTTCGATGCCACATCACTTTAACTAATGGGATTTTCTTACTTTGTGGCTCTTTAACTTCATGAGCTAAGATACGGATCGACTTTTCTTCATAAGTCATATCAGATTGAATTTCAATCTCAAATGAAGGAATTACGTGCGAAGGATCGGATCTATATCGTTGAAGCATTAATACATGAAATATATTATGAATCGTTTCTAACTTTGGTGGCAATAACAATCTATATGCAACCGGCCCAATACGCTCGGTAATCTCATACGGCCCGATAAACGTAGGACTCAATTTGCCTTTTCTACCGAATCGAAGCACTTTCTTCCACGGAGATACTTTCAAAAAAACTTTATCACCGATCTCAAACTTAATGTCTTTTCTTTTCAAATTCGCATATGATTTTTGACGATCAAAAGCTGCTTTCATACTATCTCGGATTACTTCTACTTTTTGTTCATTTTCTTTTATCAAGTCAACCCCGTGAATCTTGTTTTCACTGAGCTCGGTCCAATACAAAGGTGTACGGCATTTGTGACCATATAAAGTCTCGTATGTTGCCATTTTAATGCTTGAGTAAAAACTGTTATTATACGCGAATTCAATCAAAGGTAGATATTGTTCCCACGTACCTTCAAACTCAAGGATGCAACATCTCAACATATCCTCGAGTATCTGAATAATCCACTCAGATTGGCCATCCGTTTACGGATGAAAAGCAGTACTAAAGTGCAATTTAGTACCTAATGCATTTTGTAACTTCTTCCAAAATCTTGATGTAAATCTCGGGTCTCTATCTGACACTATCGACAATGGCACACCGTGCAATTTCACAATATCAGAAATGTATAACTCAGCTAATTTAACAAGTGAGTAATCGGATCGAATCAGAATAAAATGAGTTGATTTTGTTAATCGATCAACTACAACCCAAATTGTATTTTTCTTTCTCGAAAACAGGGGCAAACCCGAAACAAAGTCCATAGTCACTCGATCCTATTTCCACTCTGGAACCATAATCGGTTGTAGCACACCAGATGGCGCCTGATGTTCAGCTTTAACTTGCTGACATATCAAACATTTAGAAACAAAATCTGTGATATCTCTTTTCATTCCAAACCACCAATAATGTTGTTTCAAATCATTATACATTTTTCGTACTACCCAGAGGCACAGATAAACGACTACTGTGAGCTGCACTCAGAATCATTTGAATTAACTCTAGATTCCTTGGAATACAAATTCGATCTCGAAATCTCAAGCAATCATCTTTATCAACTCTGAATTTTGAATCAGACTCTACATCACACTAAGCTCGTTTAGCTAAAATCTCATTATCAATCTTCTGAGCTTCAATAATCTACTGTAAAAACAAAGGTCTCACTTTTAATTCAGCTAAAACTGAACCATCATCAGACAGAACCAAATGAGCATTCATTGCATGCAAAGCAAGCAACGATTTTTGACTCAAAGCATCAGCAACAACATTTGCTTTTCCCAGATGATAATCAATCACAAGTTCATAATCTTTTAGTAATTCAAGCCATCTTCTTTGTCGCAGATTCAAATCTTTTTGAGTAATCAAATACTTCAAACTCTTATGATCAGAGTATACATGACATTTTTCACCGAACAAGCAATGGTGCTAAATTTTTAAAGCGAACACAATCGCAGCCAATTCAAGATCATGCGTTAGATAGTTCTTTTCGTGCGGCTTCAATTGTCTCGAAGCATAAGCAATAAATTTTCTTTCTTGCATTAAAACACATCCCAAACCAATTAATGAAGCATAACTGTAAATCAAAAATTCTTTACCCGATTCAGGTTGTACCAATACTGGAGCTTTAGTCAACAAAGCTTTCAACTGATCAAAGTTGTTCTGACATCTTTCAGACCACTCAAACATCACGTCTTTCTAAAGCAATTTTGTTAACGGAGTTGCGATCATCGAAAAACCTTTCATGAATCTTCTATAATAACTCGTAAGTCCCAGAAAACTACGGACTTCAGATACATTCCTCGGATGTTTCCAATCCAAAATAGCGGAAATTTTACTCGGATCAACTCGAATACCAAAGGATGATACAATATGACCCAGGAAACCAACTTCTCACAACCAGAACTCACATTTACTGAATTTTGCATACAACTATTTATCTCTCAAAATCTGTAATACTAACCTCAGATGCTTGGCATGTTCAGATTCATCACATGAATAAATCAGTATGTCATCAATGAATACCACAACAAATTGATCTAAATACGGTCTGAAAAATCTATTCATCAAATCTATTAAAATTGCTGGCACGTTTGTCAATCCGAAAGGCATAACTAAGAATTCATACTGACCGTACTTGTTCTAAAAGCAATTTTGGAATATCTGAATCTTTCACTCGCAACTGATAATAGCCTGATCTTAAATTTATTTTTGAAAACACAACAACTCCTTTCAACTGATCAAACAAATCATCAATTCGGGGTAGGGGATAGTTATTCTTGATAGTCACTTTATTCAACTGACGATAGTCAATACACATTCTCATTGTACCGTCTTTCTTTTTCACAAATAGAACCGGAGCATCCCAAGGTGAGAAACTTGGTCTAGCAAATCCTCGATCGATCAACTCTTGCAACTGAGACTTTAATTCTTTCAGTTCAGTCGGGGCCATTCTATATGGAGCTATTAAAATCGGAGTAGTACCAAGTACCAATTCAATGCCAAATTCTACCTCTCTAATCGGAGGTAATCCCGGAGGTTCTTCAGGAAACACATCAGGGAACTCACAAACAACAGACATAGATTCAACCTTCTTTTCTGAAACTCTCGAATCAATCACATATGAAAAATAAGCTTTACAACTCTTTCTTACAATACTTAAAGCTTTCATCGAAGATATCACAGCAGATAATCCATTCAAATCACTAGATTCAATTCTAACTATTTCATCATTCTTGCATCTCAAATCAATAGTTTTCCGTTTACAATTCACCACAACATCATACAAAGTTAACCAACCCATACCCAAAATTATATCAAACTCATCAAAAGGCAATAACATCAGATCAACCGGAAAAAAATTATTTCGAAACATTAACAGACAATTCTCTCAGACTTTATCAACCAGAACACATATGCCTAGGGGGTTCGAAACTTTAATTACAAATTCAGTAGACTTTACAGGCAAAGTCTTACTGTTCACTAAGTTCATGCATATATATGAATGTGTCGATCCAGGATCTATCAAAGCAATCACAGAAGTATCATAGAGAGTAAATGTACCCGTAATTACATTTGGCGATGAAGCTTCCTCACGAGCCCTGATAGCATAGGCTCTAGCAGGTGCACGAGCCTCAGATTTCACAGTTGTGTCTTTCGTTCCTCTTTGACTACCGTTGATATTTCCCAAATTTCTAGGAGGTCTACCTCGAGAAACATTACCACTCTGCCTTGGATTCTGAACATTATCATTTTCAGCTAAATCTGGGCAATCTTTTATAAAATGATTTCTTGAACCACAACTATAACAAGCTCAGTTAATACTTTTTCCCCAGCATTCACCGAAATGTTGTCTTCCACACTGATCACACTCAGGCTTTTCATTCTTTACATTATCAACACTGGCAACAGATGTAGCTGAAGATTTGAAATTCGATTGCGATCTAACACGATCTCTGGTTGAAGGTCCCATACTAGTCTTTAAATGACTGTTATCATCTCTAAACTTCTTGGATTCAAATTGAAATGATTTGCCCGAAGATCTCTTTCATACCTCTCTAGCTTCAAAATCAGCCTTTCTTTTTCCTTTCCTAAGATCTTCAGCTTTACATGCTCGTTCAACAAGCACTACGAATTCTTTGATTTCCAGGATCCCAGCTAGCAAACGAATATCTTCATTCAAGCCATCTTCAAATCTCTTACACATTATTGCTTCTGTAGATATACAGTCACGAGCATATTGAATCAGCCTTACAAATTCCCGCTCGTATTATGTGTCAGACATTCGGCCTTGTTTAAGCTCAAGAAACTCTTTGTGTTTCTGATCAATGAATCTTTGACTAATATATTTCTTCCGAAATTCAGCTTGGAAAAAATCCCAGGTAACTCGTTCACTCAGAACCACAGATGTCAAAGTCTTCCACCAATGATACGCCATATCTCTCAAAAGAGAAACCATATCTCTCAAAAGAGAAACAACACATTTTATGCATTCCTCACGACTCAAAGACAATTCATCAAACACTCTTATTGTGTTCTCTAACCAAAACTTAGCTTTTTCAGCATCATCCTTTGTTGTAGCTAGAAACTCTTCCGCCCTATGTTTTCTAATCTTATCAACTGGTGGTTTACTCAACTGTATCGGGTTTATTGGTGGCATAACAGGAATTTGAGGAGAATTAACCAGGGGTGAAGGTTGTTGTACAGCCGGATTGGTTTTAATGTATTTGATGAACCAATCATTCATCATTTGATAGAAGCCTTGTTTAGCCTCACCATCACGGCTACTCATAGCCGGTCGAGAATTAGCTTGCACCACCCATTGTGTGGGAGCAGGTGCATTGCTTTCAACATCGTCTGCTACAGCTCTATCGGGATCCATTGCTATATAAAAGCACATTTCAATGTCAGGATTTATCACACTATCATAGTTCATATTTATGGCATGTATAGCTAGACTTACATACGCTATGGTAATCCTAGAATCGGCTAAATTGTAGCTCTGATACTAACAAAATGTAACACCCCTATCCCGTAACCGTAGCTAGAATAGGTAAGGGGCATTACCAGACAGATAGAACATTTCAAACCGATTCTGAATCACAGATATCACATAATATTAATGCATAAGTAATCATCAACAAATCATCTCTTATGATGGTAAACGAGACCTAAAATATACTTTTAAGGACAGTCGGGACTAAACCAAACACATTCATATATTTCAGAGCTTAGAAAATTTTTTTAATTCTGTTTTGGTCACACGCCCGTGTGACCAGGCCGTGTGTCTCACTTGGGCACCAGACACACCTATGTGGTCTAACCATGCCAAAACAGAGTATATATACTGACTTTCATCCATGGCCAACAGACACGCCCGTGTGTTATGGCCGTGTGATACTTAGCTAGCTACTGACTTAAGCCAACGGCTATATGACATGCCTATGTGTCTTAACCGTGTGATCTTAAGAGGTTACTACATTGCATACACGGCTACAAGGCGCTCCCGTGGTCCCTGACCATGTGGCACAATGCAGGCTTGGTTTAAGCCAACTTGTCACCCCTTTTTGGGTCATTCCAACAAGCAATAAAAACAAACATATATGCTTAACCAATTCAACCAATTTTTATGCCAAAATACATATCATTCCAACCATAACAATATCAACCAATTTCTACTCATAAACCTTACCAATTCATGCCAAATCTAAGGTAAGATCATACCAAAACATTTCCTTCCATACATCATTTAAACTCATACTAAACTTGCCAAAAATTACCAATACTTACCATTTCTTTTGTCCAACTAGAACATATCACATTTGCACATTAACATCACATCTCATAATTCATTATCAACTATAAGTTTAAACACTAACTAGCCAAATCACATGGGTAAATATATATACATCACAAAACATAATCCCACGACTACTAGCCTATACATGCCATACTTCAAAATATACATTTTCAAAGTACCAAAATGAGGTTCGATAGTGTGGTAACGATCCTTGACGGTCCCTGAGCTTGAGGTAGCTTCGATATCTAAAAAAAACAACACAAACACACAAAAAGTAAGCTTTCAAAAGCTTAGTAAGCTCGTACTAAAATCATCAACAATATATATATAACTTAACACATCAATACATAAGTATTTATACAATTTCAATCTATTTGATGATATCAATTCAGTGAACTTATCATACATAATATCATCTACCACTTAGGTATTGGACATACCTAAATCTCCCCATACTCATTCAATTTCATACTTACCTCTCGTTGAATATTATAAGATTTTCCCTCAATTATTTGTACTTTAAACATCCGCACACTTAGTGCTAAAAGGTTAGACGAAGCTAGAATGATTCCACACACTTAGTGCCATCTCAAATAACCGAAGCTAAGTCAGTATAGCACACTTAGTGCCTTATATAGTAGAAGCTATTCCAACTCGCACACTTAGTGCCATTTGTAGGCAAAGCTATATGTATTAAACCGCACACTTAGTGCTAAGCATAGTCGAATATCATCGTACTCAAACCGTAATCAAATATCTATACAATTTATGCATTGCAATTGTATTAAAACATAACTTTAACATCATTTATCATGTACGAACTTACCTCATACTCAGAATTGTATATTTGAATTGTTTACTCGATAGCCTTCGACTTCCCTTGATCTAAATCTAAATCTAATTCCTCCTTTCTTGATCTATATATATTCTAAATTAACCCTTTTTATTCACCAATTAATTCAATTCAATCCAGAAACACATATTTAGAGCATTTTGCAAACCAGCCCTCATATTTTCACATTTCGACACTTTAGTCCCTATTTCACAAAATCAGAAAATACACATAATTTGCATATACACAAGCTTAGCTGAATTCTCCTAGCTCTCATAAAGGTCCAAGTATTTCATTTATTTCATATTTTAGTCCCTCAAAAATAACATCTTTACAATTTAGCCCAAATTACTCAATTTCATCAAAAATCCAAAGACAAATCATTTAAGCCCAACATCAAGCTCTTATAATTCATCTACTAACATCTCAAAACTCATAGTTTCATCAATGATACATTTAAAAATCATCACCAATTTCATGAATTTAAGCATGGGCTAGCTAGAACACTTAACAACAATCACAAAAAACGTAGAAATTATCAAAAACTGAATAAAAAATCATACCATATTCTAGCTAAACCATAGCCGAAACCCTAAGCAAAATTTTCTTTCATTTCTTTGATGAATTCGGCAAAGATGAAGCATAATGGTTTTATTTTATGCTTTGGTTTTATTATAATATACATTAATTTACCATTTACCTAACCACCCTTTAAAAATAACCATATTTACCATAATGCCAAACTATATCACCCACTAAAATACATTTGGATTTATTTCATCATAAGGACCTCACTTTTAATGGCCAAATCAAATAGTCACTTTTCACAAACAACAGACAACTTTTACATTTTACGTGATTAGGTCCTTTTTGCAAATTGAGCACACAAAAAGTTAAATCTTCACATGAGTCTTTCACACATGTCAATTCCCTTATATTAGGCACGAAAAAATATTAAATTACTTTTTTGACTCGGATATGTGGTCCCGAAACCACTATTCTGACTAAGGTCAAAATAGATTGTTACATCTGGTCCCCGAGCTAGCTTGGCGGAACTACAAAGGATGGAAAGGAAAGAGGGGTAAGCATTAAAGCTTAGTAAGTCCACATGCAAATAATATGTAATGGTAGTAAGCAATCAACATGCAAAGATATAGTAACATATACATAAAGATTATTCATCACTTAAACCTCTTGACTTACTTATCATATGTACACATATACTTTCTCATCACAAATCATTCTTTACCAAGGCATTATTCATAGGTTTAGTGTACATACCTGTACTTATCATAGTATATCATATAACCATACCTCTTTAACATGCCCTCCTCGGGACTTTTATCACATCATTTGCATTACCTGTTGAACACTCGGAATACTATTGGATACGCGAAAAACTTGCACATAAGTGCCACATATACATACGTAGCCAAAGCTACCTCATAACATGTAATGCTTGGAATAGAGTTACTCATGAGCTTGCTCATAAAAGCTATCAGTCAAGGTGTAGCTACACGGGCTACTCACACAAGCTGTCAGGTATCCGACCAACTCAAGGATTGCCTAGCCACCGGTAGGACACATAAGACCATTGCCCGAAACCCAATTACATGTATCGCATCCATAATAAACTTGGACTAACTCAACGAGTTCGGATGCTCGCATCCATAATGAACTTACACCAACTCAACGAGTTCGGATGCCCCATACATATCACGAACCCAGACCAACTCAATGAGTTCGGATTTCTAAATTTCTAGTGACATGTCACTTGTATCCTAGACTATTCCTAAGGTTCAAACGGGATTTTCCTCACTTGCACAAGGCATACTTTGTCGTACTTGTTCGTGATGTCGTATGTAACGGCCAATTATCATTTATGCTTTCATAACAACCAATAAGTGTATAACTCATAATAACAAGAAAACATTTGGATATGCACTTACCTCAGTACAAAATGATGGCAATCGAGCCTAATTGTCGTATACTTTATTCTTCCCTCGATCAAGACCCGGTTCACGTTTTTCTTGATCTATAATGACAAGTTTAACTTGTTTATTAATCACATTATTCAAATCAATCCATAATTCATGCTTTGGTAAAATTACCTTTTTACCCTTAACTTTTCACTTATTTATGATTTAGTCCCTAGGCTCGTAAAATGAAATGCATGCATTTTATTTGTTACCCAAGCCTAGCCGAACCTATACCATGCTCATATTAGCCCACATTTTCCTTTGTTTCACATTATTACTATCCACTTTTACACTTTAACAAACAAGTCCCCTTTTTAGGTGTTCTCACTAAAAATCACCTAGTAAAAGATGTTTATCATGCATCAAACATTCATATTCCTCCATTAATCATCAAAATACATGCATGTTACACATGGGTCAAATTTCATACATGAACCTTAGCTCAAAATATAGCTAGAAATGGGTAGATCATGCTTCAAAGATTTCAAAAATACAAAGAACATTAAAAACGGAACCCTAGCTATGGCTATTGAAAAATTCGACTACCACATGGAAAAGATGGACACATTTTTGCTTTGATTTTTCCTTTTTATTCTTTTAATAACTAAATGACCAAAATACCCTTATAGTCTTTCTTTCAAATTTTTCCTATGCATGTCCATTTTTGTCCAAAATTATAGAAATTGGTCAAATTGCTAATTAGGACCCACTAATTCATAATCTAAAGCAATTTCATGTTTAAAGCTTCTAGAATGCAAGTTTTGTATTTTAATCAATTTGGTCCCTAACATTCAATTAGACATTTTATGCATAGAATTTCTTAACGAAGCTTTCACATAAGCATGCATTCATATCATAGACCTCATAAAAATCATAAAATAATTATTTTTATCTCAGATTTGTGGTCTCGAAACCACTATTCTGGCTAGGCCCTAATTCGGGATGTCACAACTCTTCCCCTTTTAGGGACTATCGTCCCCAAAATTCTTATCGATAAAAAGATTTGGGTATTGTTTCCTCATAGCCTCATCAGGCTCCCATGTAGCCTCTTCAACCCCATGTATTTGCCATAAAACTTTCACAAGAGCAACACTTTTGTTTCTCAATTGCTTGACTTCCCGAGCCGAGATCTTAACTGGTTCCTTACCATAAGTCAAATCTGGTCTGATTTCAACCTCTGTCGGTACAATCACATGAGAAGGATCAGATCTATATCGGCGCAACATGGATGCATGAAACACATCTTGAATCTTTTCTAACTCAGACGGCAAGGCCAATCGATAAGCAACAGGCCCTACCCTTTCAGTAATCTCATACGGTCCGATAAAACGAGGACTAAACTTGCCTTTTCTTTCGAATCTCAAAACCCTTTCCCATGGAGACACTTTCAAGAATACTTTATCATTGACCTGATACTCAATTTCCTTTCTTTTTGAGTCCGCGTACGACTTTTGTCTATCCGATGCCGCTTTTAAACAATCACGAATTACCTTAACCTTTTCTTCGATTTCTTTAACCAAATCAACTCCATGTATCTTATTCTCCTTTAGTTTAGTCCAGTACAAAGGTGTACGACATTTACACCCATACAATGCCTCATAGGGTACCATCTTCAAGCTCGACTGATAACTATTGTTGTAAGCAAATTCAACCAAAGGTAAGTATTTTTCCCAGTTACCTTGGAATTCAAGAATACAACATCTGAGCATATCTTCAAGTGTCTGAATTACTCTCTTGGATTGTCCATCAGTCTGTGGAGGAAAAGCGGTACTAAAATTCAGCTTTGTACCCAAAGCTTCTTGTAACTTCTTCCAAAACTGCGATGTGAACCTCGAATCTCTATCCGAAATAATCAATAAAGGTACTCTATGAGTCTCACAATCTTAGAAATATACAATTTGGCTAACTTATCAAGTGAATAATCAATGCGTACCGGTATAAAATGAGCCGATTTAGTCTATCTGTCAACCACAACCCATACGACATCTTTCTTTCTTGGTGTCAATGACAAGCCTATTACAAAGTCTATAGTAATTCGGTCTCATTTCCATTCGGGAACTAAAATAGGCTGGAGTAAACCTGAAGGTACCTAGTTTTTGGCCTTTACTTGTTGACAAATCGAGCACCTCAGCACAAACTCAGATATATCACTTTTCATGTCATTCCACCAATACATTTTCTTTAAATCATTGTACATTTTCGTGCTACCCGAGTGACATTATGAGCCTCATGCAAAATATTCTGAATCAACTCAGCATTCTTCGGGACACAAATCCTTCTACGGAACCTCAAACAACCATCAAAATCTCTCTGAAAATCTGATTCACTACTCAACTCACACTGAGCTTTCTTAGCTTGTAACTCTTTATCAACTTTCTAAGATCAGAAATCTGTTGAAGAAAAGTTAGTCTAGCTCTTAACTCTGCTAGAATTGCACCATCATAAGATAGGGTTAGCCGTGCATTCATAGCTCTCAAAGCAAATAAAGACTTTCTGCTCAAGGCATCGGCAACCACATTTGCCTTACCGAGGTGATAATCAATCACAAGCTCATAGTCTTTTAATAATTCAAGCCATCTTCGTTGCTTCAAATTCAAGTTCTTTTGCGTCATCAGATACTTAAGACTTTTATGGTCTGTATAGACATGACATTTCTCCCCGAATAGGTAATGTTGCAAAATCTTCAAAGCAAATACAATGGCGACTAATTCTAGATCATACGTAGGATAGTTTTCCTCATGGGGCTTCAGTTGCCTCGAAGCATAAGCTACTACCTTGTCTTCTTGCATAAGCACAAAACATAATCTAGTCAAGGACGCATCACTATAAATCACAAATTCTTTCCCTGGTTCTGGTTGTACTAACACTGGTGCCTCGGTCAATAACATTTTCAACTTCTCGAGTCTCTACTAACATTTTTCTGACCATTCAAACTTGACATCTTTTTGAACTAGTCTTGTCATAGGAGTGGCTATCATAGAGAACCATTTCACAAACTGTCTGTAATAGCCGGATAAACTGAAAAAGCTCCTAACTTCAGTTACATTCCTTGGTGGCTTCCATTCGACAATAGCAGAAATCTTACTGGGATCAACTCGTATACCATCTCCTGAAACAATGTGGCCTAAGAACCCAACCTCTCGAAGCCAAAACTCGCTTTTACTAAACTTAGCATACAACTGTTTGTCCCTCAAAGTCTGCAAAACAGTTCTTAAGTGTTTGGCATGCTCTGCCTCATCTCTAGAATAAATCAGATTATCATTGATAAACACCACAACAAACTTATCCAAATATGGCCGAAAAATTCGGTTCATTAAATACATAAACACGGCAGGAGCATTCGTTAATCCAAATGGCATAACAAGAAACTCGTAGTGGCCATACCTCATTTTAAAGGCAGTCTTAGTCTTAGGCACATCAGACTCTTTAACTCGTAACTGGTAATATCTGGACCTCAACTCTATCTTAGAGAACCATGTCACTCCTTTCAGCTGGTCAAACAAGTCATCAATCCTTGGAAGAGGATACTTATTTTTTATTGTCACCTTATTGAGCTATCGATAGTCAATGCATAATCTCATAGAACTGTCCTTCTTTTTCACGAATAGTACGAGAGCACCCCACATCCAAAAGCTTGGTCTCGCAAAACCTTTGTCAGTCAACTCTTGCAACTATAACTTTAATTCTTTCAGCTTAGTCGAGGGCATCCTATACGGATCAATAGAAATAGCTGTTGTCCCTGGCCTTAATTCAATACCGAATTCAACTCCTCTAATTGGAGGTAAACCTAGCAATTCCTCCGGGAATACATCCGCATACTCATATACAACTAGCACTGATTCAATTTTCAATTCAGATTCCTTTGTATTCAATATGTATGCCAAATAAGCTTCATACCATTTTTTCATACATTTCTGAGTAGTCATCGAAAAATTACATTTGGCGACTTATCTACGTCATCTGATTCAACTCGAAGAACCTCACCATTTTCACATTTCAATGCAATAACTTTCTATCTACAATTCACTATAGCATCATGTAGTGTCAACCAATCCATACCTAGTATGACATCAAATTCATCAAACAGTAACACCATTAAGTTGGCCAAAAAACAATGACCTCTTATCATCAAAGGGCATCTCTTACATAATTTATCAACTATCACATGCTTTCCTAACAGATTTGAGACTTTAATCATAAATTCGGTAGAATCAACAGGTATATTCACACTAGATGCCAATTTCATACACACATATGAATGAGTAGAGCCAGGGTCTATCAAAGCAATAACATTAGTATCATAGAGAGAAAAATCACCAGTGATCACATCAGGAGAAGTTGCATCTTCACATGCGTGTATGGCATAGGCTCTAGCTGGAGCCCTAGCATCAGATCTGACTGCTGTATCTCGTGTCACATTCTTACTACTGGACCATTCCCGACATTTTTTGAGGGTCTTCCACTAGAAGCTGTGCCACTCAGCCTCGAGTTCTAAAATCTTTCTTTCTCTACCATCTTGAGCCAATCCTTAATATAGTGGTCTTGGGAACCACACTTGAAACAAGATCCCTCACTCACCCTACAGGTGCCAAAATGACATCTACCACATTGTTGGCATTCGGGCTTGGATGGTTTAGCATTACCCACACTTGCCATGGATGTAGCCTGAGATCTAAAACTCAAATTCTGCTTTCTATGGTTCCCATATAAATGTCCAGCTGACACATGTGAACGAGAGTACACCTCTCTAGATTTCTTAGACTGAGATGGCAATGACTTACTTATATATTTCTTTCTTGTATTTCTTGCCTTAGACTCGGATTTCCTTTTTTCTTTGATTAACTCCTAGGCTTTACAAGCCCGTTCAACGAGTACCAAAAATTCTTTCAACTCAAGAATACCCACTAATGTCTTAATATCCTTATTAAGTCCATTTTCAAATCTTCTACACATCTTAGCTTCGGAGGATACAAATTGCCGAGTGTACTTACTGAGTCTGACAAATTCTCTCTCATATTCACTAGCTGTCATACGATCTTGTTTCAAATCCAAAAATTCCTTACGCTTCTGATCGATGAACCGTTCGCTAATGTATTTCTTTCGAAATTCCTCTTGAAAGAATTCCCAAGTAACCCTCTCTGGTGGTACCACAGATATCAGCATTCTCCACCAGTGATACTCTGCATCCCTCAACAAAGATATGGCACATTTTAGGCACTCATCGGGTGTACAGGACAATTCATCAAATACCCGTATCGAGTTCTCTAACCAGAACTCTGCTTTCTCATGGTCATCATTGGCATTTTCCTTAAATTCTTTAGCACTTTGTTTCTAAATTTTATCAATAGGTGCTCTAGCAAATCACATGAAATCCATACATTGAGGCATCACAGGTGTGGGTTGAGGAATTGGGGGAGGTAGAGGAGGTTAAGCATTCGGGTTCGTTCGAACGAACTCCGTATACCCTGTATTCATCATGTGGAAAAGGGCCTCTCTGCCTTCTTCTCCTTTACTAACAGTTTCGGGTCTACTCTCGGCTGACACTGTCCTTTCAGTGGGAGTAGGCACGTTGCTTTCTACATCATCCACCACTGCTCTGTCGGGATCCATTTGCTATATGAAAACACATTTTAAAATTTCTCAAGAGTCATCACACTATCATAACATATGTATGGTATGTATAGCTAGACTCAAACACATGCTATGTAGTTCGAGAATCGACTAAACTGTAGCTTTGATACCACTAAATGTAGCACCCCTTAGCCATACCCGAGGCTGGGATAGGATACGAGGTATTAACGAATACATACACAGTCATTCATGCAAAAACTAGGCTATAACATTTTTTTCTTTAAAACAACTTCATTCACACATACACAATTTGTCCTTGATATAGGCCTGCGAGGCCCAAAACAACCATTGGAAGGGATTCTGGACTAAATCAAAGACTTTAGAAAAGTTTGAGAAATTTTCCCTGATATAGAGCCACATGCCAGTGTGAGACTAGGGACACGCCCGTGTGCTCTCGACACGCCTATGTCCTCTAGCCGTGTAACTCTCTGATTATGGCGTTAGCATCAATTTAGGATTACATGGCTACATCACATGCCCATGTGGCCAGACCATGTGGTCAATTAAAATAAAATGAATTTTTCATGAAAACATGCAGACTTCATACGACCACAGTACACGCCCATGTGGGTAGGCTGTGTCTCTCACATGGCTAAGACACATGCCCATGTTTTTGCCTGTGTGTTTACTACTAGGCATACTGACTTGCAAAAATTAGGGTGCAGGGGACACACCGCCATTCAACGCGCCCGTGGGGCAGACCGTGTGTTACACATGATCTAGACACATACTGTGTGTCTACCTTGGTGGACCATTTAGAGGCTATAAGCCAATTGTCACCCTTAATCATTCATACATTCAAACATATTTCATAGCATGCAACATGACATATTTAGACACTCAAATATTCAACACCATGGCACTCTCACAACTTCATAATGTAATCCTATTGTACATTCATTTTGTTACACCATTTAGAAGCATACCACACCAATTTCATGCATTATTAACCTTGTTAACATAACTTCAAATTATGCACTCATGACCATAGTCATTTTAAGCCATTAAGTCATCCCTTATCTTTTAGCATCAAATCCATACTTTATCATACAGTCACGAAGTAATAACATATCACATCATCAAGGCATTAACAGATGGATGCATGGGTAATTAAAATACAACCCAATGATCAAATATAAGCCATATCACATGACCATTACAAAATGAATCATCAACATCATAGGCCTTCACAATTTGTCCAAATACCATGACACATATCATAAAATAACCAAGTCCCCTATACTTGCCATACTCAAAATAACTATTTCACTATATCTAATAATCTTTTGATAGTGTCATCGAATACTCCGACAGCTTTCGATCCCCAAGCTAGCTTGGAAGAACTACAAAGGATGGAAAGGAAAAGGGGTAAGCATTAAAGCTTAGTAAGTCCACATGCAAATAATATGTAATGGTAGTAAGCAATCAACATGCAAAGATATAGTAACATATACATAAAGATTATTCATCACTTAAACCTCTTGATTTACTTATCATATGTACACATATACTTTCTCATCACAAATCATTCTTTACCAAGGCATTATTCATAGGTTTAGCGTACATACCTGTACTTATCATAGTATATCATATAACCATACCTCTTTAACATGCCCTCCTCGGGACTTTTATCACATCATTTGCATTACCTGTTGAACACTCGGAATACTATTGGATACGCGAAAAACTTGCACATAAGTGCCACATATACATACGTAGCCAAAGCTACCTCATAACATGTAATGCTTGGAATGGAGTTACTCATGAGCTTGCTCATAAAAGCTATCAGTCAAGGTGTAGCTACACGGGCTACTCACACAAGCTGTCAGGTATCCGACCAACTCAAGGATTGCCTAGCCACCGGTAGGACACATAAGACCATTGCCCGAAACCCAATTACATGTATCGCATCCATAATAAACTTGGACTAACTCAACGAGTTTGGATGCTCGCATCCATAATAAACTTACACCAACTCAACGAGTTCGGATGTCCCATACATATCACGAACCCAGACCAACTCAATGAGTTCGGATATCTAAATTTCTAGTGACATGTCACTTGTATCCTAGACTATTCCTAAGGTTCAAACGGGATTTTCCTCACTTGCACAAGGCATACTTTGTCGTACTTGTTCGTGATGTCGTATGTAACGGCCAATTATCATTTACGCTTTCATAACAACCAATAAGTGTATAACTCATAATAACAAGAAAACATTTATCACATGTAACACTCGCAATGGAGCTACTCACGAGCTTGCTCATAAAAGCTATCAGTCAAGGTGTAGCTACACGGGCTGCTCACATAAGCTGTCAGGTATCCGACCAACTCAAGGATTGCCTAGCCACCGGTAGGACACACAAGACCATTGCCCGGAACCCAATTACATGCATCACATCCATAATGAACTCGGACCAACTCAACGAGCTCGGATGCCTCATACATATCACAAACCCAAACCAACTCAATGAGTTCGTATTTTTAAATTCCTAGTGATATGTCACTTGTATCCTAGACTATTCCTAAGTTTCAAATGGGATTTTCCTCACTTACATAAGGTATACTTTGTGGTACTTGTTCGTGATGTCGTATGTAACGACCTATTATCATTTATGCTTTCATAACAACCAATAAGTATATAACTCATAATAACAAGAAAACATTTATCACATAATATTAAAACATTAAAAACATGCTACAAAACCACATTATTTGCATATGCACTTACCTCAGTACAAAATGATGGTAATCGAGCCTAATTGTCGTATACTTTATTATTTCCACGATCAAGACCCGATTCACATTTTTCTTGATTTATTATGACAATTTTAACTTGTTTATTAATTACATTATTCAAATCAATCCATAATTCATGCTTTGGTAATATTATATTTTTACCCCTAACTTTTCACTTATTTACGATTTAGTCCCTAGGCTCGTAAAATGAAATGCATGCATTTTCTTTGTTATCCAAGCCTAGCCGAACATATACCATGCTCATATTAGCCCACATTTTCTTTTATTTCACATTATTACTACCCACTTTTACACTTTTACAAACAAGTCCCCTTTTTAGGTGTTCTCACTAAAAATCACCGAGTAAAAGATGTTTATCATGCATCAAACATTCATATTCCTCCATTAATCATCAAAATACAAGCATGTTACACATGGGTAAAATTTCATACATGAACCTTAGCTCAATACATAGCTAGAAAGGGGTAGATCATGCTTCAAAGACTTCAAAAATACAAAGAACATTAAAAACGGGGTAGGGAGCACTTACAATCAAGCTTGGAAATGTTGAACAAAACCCTAACTATGGCTATTGAGAAATTTGGCTAGCACATGAAGAAGATGGACACGTTTTTGCTTTGATTTTCCCTTTTTATTCTTTTAATTACCAAATGACAAAAATGCCCTTATAGTCTTTCTTTCAAATTTTTCCTATGCATGTCCATTTTTGTCCATAATTATAGAAATTGGTCAAATTGTTAATTAGGACCCTTTAATTTATAATCTAAAGCAATTTCATGCTTAAAGCTTCTAGAATGCAAGTTTTGCATTTTATTCAATTTGGTCCCTAAAATTCAATTAGACATTTTATGCATAGAATTTCTTCACGAAACTTTCACATAAGCATACATTCATATCATAGACCTCATAAATATCATAAAATAATTATTTCTATCTCGAATTTGTGGTCTCAAAACCACTATTCTGACTAGGCCCTAATTCGAGATGTTACAAGCGTGTGACCTTTAAATGCAAGAAAAATTTGTATGTTTCCCAAAGTTTGCTAATGTTATCAATTTTGTCCTAAACCTCTTTTAAGCATGTTTTAAGGTCTCGTAACGCCTTATAAGGGACAATGAGAATGTGTTGAATGGATTTTGATTATGAATGTATATATGTATGATATATGTTGTGATGGATCGGTAATGCCTCGTAACCCTATTTCGGCTATGGATACGAGTTAGGGGTGTTACATTTATTTTGTATTAGAGCTATGGTTAAGTCAATTTTAGGATTAACGTAGCGAGTGAGAGTCTAGCTATACATGCCATATATATAAGTTACGATAGTGTGATGATTCTTGACAGTTAAAATGTGTTTTTATATAGCAAATGGGTCCCGAAAGAGCCGTAGCTAATGATGTGAAAAGTAATGCATCCGCTCTCGCTCAAGGGGCAGCGTTGGCTGATTCTAGGCTGATTACTAGTACTTACGAAGGAGAGGCAAAACAAGCCTTCTTCTAGATAATGAATGAGTGGTTTATGAAATTCGTTCGAATGAATTCAGCTGCTCAACAACCTCCACCCCCACCTGTTCCTCAACAAAACCCTACTATTCCTCAAGATATAAATTTGACACAGTTGAATAAGCCACCAGTGGATAAGATATATAAACACCGAGCTGAGGAGTTTAGGGCTACCGTTGATGATGATGTTGAGAGAGCTGAGTTTTGGCTCGAGAATATGACCAGAGTATTCAATGAATTGTCCTGTACTCCAAATGAATGTATCAAATTGTTGTATCTTTGCTGAGAGATAATGCGTACCATTGGTGAAAAACGTTGATATCAGTAGTTTCGAGGGAACGGGTCACATGGGAGTTTTTTCAATTCGAATTCTGAAAGTAGTATATAAGTCAAAGATTTCTTGATTAGAAACATAAAGAGTTCTAGAATTGAAACAAGGCCGAATGACTGTGACCGAGTACGAAAGAGAATTTGTACGATTGAGCAAATATGTTTAGGAATATGATTTTACCGAAGAGATTTTGTGTTAACGATTCGTTGGTGGACTAAACGAGGATATAAAACTATTAGTCGGGATTATGGAAATTAAAAAATTCATTGTTTTAGTTGAAAGGGCTTATAAAGCAGAAGATCTTAGCAAAGAAAATATGAAAGTAGATTCAGAGGCTAGAGACACTAGAAAAAGATCGATGAGTAAGTCGTATCAATTTTCATCAAAGAAATCCAGAGATTTGTATACTTGTCTGAATGCTTTGATTGGATATCCGAACAAGGATCGTGCTAAACAATACCTCGATTCTAAAGCTCAAGCTACATTAGTATCGAGTGTTGGTAGTGTGTGAGATAACAAACCTGAATGTCAATAGTGTGGGAGACGAAATTTCGAAGAATGCTGGAACAAATGAAATAAAGCCTATTACAAATGTGGATCGTTGGATCATTTTATGCGAGACTGTCCAGAGTTGATGGAAAAAGAGGATGTTTAGAACACGAGGCTGAGTAACACTGCAAACAGGGGTAGACCATCTAGAAACACATAAAATCTGAGTGGTAGTCAAAGAGCGACTAAGGACTCTACTGTGAGGTCTGAGGCGAGAGCACCTGCTAGAGCCTACGCTATTTGCGCTCATGAAGAAGTGTCATCTCCAGACGTCATTATTGGTACTTTCACTCTCTATGATACTAATGTGATTGTATTGATAGATCCAGGATCTACTTACTCGTATATATGTATGAATTTAGTATCCAGTAAGACTTTGCCTGTAGAGTCTACTGAATTTGTGATAAGAGTATCGAACCCCTTAGGAAAGTGTGTTTTAGTCGATAAAGTGTCCAAGAACTGTCTGTTGATGATTCGAGATTTCTGTTTTTCGGTCGATTTGATGTTGTTACCATTTGATGAATTTGATATAATTATGGGTATAGATTGGATAACTTTGCATGATGCTATTGTGAATTACAAACGAAAGATGATTAATTTGAGATGTCAGAATAATGAGATTATCCAAATTGAGTCAGATGATCTGAATAGCTTGCCAGCGGTGACTTCATCGATGTTAGCTCAAAAATATATGAGAAAGGGTTGTAAAGCTTATTTTTGTTATTTTCTTGATATGAAAGTGACTGAAAAGAAGATAAAATCAATGTTAGTTGTGTGTGAATACCCAAATGTGTTTCCTGAAGAGTTACAGGGTTTACCACCGATTCGAGAGGT
This sequence comes from Gossypium longicalyx, assembly GCA_025698465.1. Classification (NCBI taxonomy): domain Eukaryota; kingdom Viridiplantae; phylum Streptophyta; class Magnoliopsida; order Malvales; family Malvaceae; genus Gossypium; species Gossypium longicalyx. The sequence continues at coordinate 42,092,386 of CM046996.1, read as the reverse complement.
TGAATTTGGTATTGAATTAGTGCCGAGAATGACTCCTATATCGATAGATCTGTACGGAATGGCTTCGACAGAGTTAAAAGAATTGAAAGCTCAGTTGCAAGAATTAATTGACAAAGGGTTTGCAAGACCGAGTTTCTCGCCCTAGGGTGCTCCCATTTTGTTTGTTAAAAAGAAAGATATCACGATGAGAATGTGTATAGACTACTGATAGCTGAATAAAGTGACAATCAAGAACAAATACCCTCTACCACAGATTGATGATTTGTTTGATCAATTGAAAGGGGCTACAGTGTTTTCAAAGATAGATTTGAGATCAAGTTACTAACAATTGTTAGTTAAAGACTCTGATGTGCCGAAAACCGCATTTAGAACGACGTATGGTCATTATGAATTCTTAGTTATGCCATTTGTTTAACGAATGCACCCGCTGTCTTTATGGATTTAATGAGCTAGATTTTTAGACCGTACTTAGATCGATTTGTTATTGTATTTATTGATGACATTTTGATATAGTCATGAAACGAAATTGAGCATGTCGAGCATTTAAGAATTGTGTTACAGACTCTGCGTGATAAGCAGTTATATGCAAAGTTTAGTAAATGTGAATTCTAGTTGCGCGAGGTTGGTTTTCTGGGGCATATTGTGTCAGCATCAGGTATTAGAGTCGATCCGAGCAAGATTTCTACAATAATGGATTGGAAGCCTCCGAGAAATGTTTTTGAGGTCTACAGTTTTCTAGGATTAGCAGGATATTATAGATGATTTGTGAAAGGCTTCTCGATGATTGTGACTCTGTTGACGAGATTACTTCAGAAAGATGTAAAGTTTTAATGGTCAGAGAAATGTCAATAAAGTTTCGATCAGCTGAAAGCTCTTTTAACTGAAGCTCTAGTACTAGTACAGTTAGAATCAGGTAAAGAATTTATGATCTTTAGTGATGCATCGTTGAATGGTTTGGGCTGTATTTTGATGCAGGAAGGCAAAGTAATAGCTTATACCTCGAGACAATTGATGTCACATGAAAAGAATTACCCAACTCACGATTTAGAGTTAGCAGCCATTGTGTTTGCATTGAAGATTTGGCGCGGTTATCTATTCAGTGAGAAATGTCATGTTTATTCAGATCACAAGAGTTTGAAATATCTTATGACTCAGAAAGATTTGAATTTGAGATTGTGGAGATGGTTAGAATTGCTAAAAGATTAGGAGCTAGTAAATGACTACCATTCATGAAAAACAAATGTTTTTGCTGATGCATTAAGCCGAAAATCTTTGTTTGCCCTATATGCAATGAATACTCAGTTGGCTCTATCTGATGACGTCTTGTTTGTAGTTGAATTGAAAGCGAGACCATTATTTATACAGCAGATTTATGAAGCTCAGAAGATTGATGATGAAATGTTAGCTAAAAGAGCTTAATGTGATTCGAACCCTGATTCAGAATTTCAAGTTGACGCTGATGACTGTTTGAGATTCAGAGGTCAAATATGTGTTCCGAGAAATTCAGAGCTGATTCAGGTGATTTTGAACAAAGCACATAGTAGTCGTTTATCTGTTCATCCGGGAAGCACGAAAATCTATAATGATTGGAAACAACTTTATTAGTGGCATGGCATGAAACGTGATATTTTGAAATTTGTTTCGAAATGTTTTATTTGTCAGCAAGTTAAAGCTGAGCATCAGGTACCGTCTGGTTTATTACAGCCGATTATGATTCCTGAGTGGATTTTTTACCGGGATTGCCCCTATCTCTGAGAAAGGAAGATGCGATCTGGATTATAGTTGATAGATTGACAAAATCGACTCATTTCATTCCGGTACGAATGGACTATTCGCTTGAAGAGTTAGCTGAGTTGTATATTTCTGAAGTTGTGAGATTACATGGATACCTATTTCTATTGTCTCGGATAGAGGTCCGAGGTTCACATTGAGGTTTTGGAAGAAACTGCTATAACACCCTAAATCTTAAGAGATTAATTCTGTATGTTGTGAAGCATTAATACTTGCTTGCTTCAGTGGTTAAGAGTTCTGAGAGGTGTGAGAAGTCCTGGGTTAAAACCTTGACTAGTACAGTTTTTTTTATTTTAATTGAAGAAAACCCTTGGCTCTAGACAATAGGTTTTTAGCTAAATATGGGTAAAACATAACAAAAAGAGTCTGCTGGTCTACGGGTAAGTAGCGTGTGGAGTCCTCCTTAAGGTCTGAGGTTGGAGGCATGGCGATGCAAAAAGGGAGCATTTTATTTTGCTACAAGTGCCGTGGAAGTGTCCTAGGTTGACCAAAACGGAGGTGCTTGAATGGAGTTTGAATGGGTGGTTGAGAAGATTATGTTGGAGAAAGTTATGGAGGGATTTGAGTGAGTGATTTTAGGAGTAATATGGGGAGAAAAATTAGGAGACTTTGGAGAGAGTTGTGCCGATTATGAATTTTATCTCCTTGCATTTTCAGTTTTGATTAGCATGCCTCCCTGCATTTCCAGTTTTAAGTAAATTCTTCCCTCTTTTCTTGGGGTAGAACATAGCAAGGTCATTCAGGTATCTCCTTTTGATTCTTTTTGCAACTCTATTCTCCCTTTATTGGTTCGGTGGCTGAATGGTCTCTGTCTCTCTCTCTCAATTCTTTTCTTTTCTGTCACCTTGCTGATTGACCGATTGCTTCTTCCTCTCTTTCCCTCTCTTCATCTTAGTTACTGTAGCCGAATACCCTGTTTCCCTCCTTCTATTCTATGGATTGCTAGCTCTTGGTTTAGGCTAATTCCCTTATCGTTTTCTCTCCCAATCGGTTGTTGTTCCTTAGCCGAATACCTTGTCTTCTTTCTCTTACAACTCCTTCCTCTTTGCAACTAGTGGCTAAGACAAATACTTCCTCTTTACTCTTTCAGTTTTGGACTATTGTATTTCGACCAGTGTGGGTTCGTGGTAATTCTTTCTCTCTTTCTCTCTTTCGATCGCACTAATACCTTCATCTAACATCTTCTTGCTGCTATTTCCTAATAAAGGTACACTCGTTCCATTTTACCTCTATTATTTTGTGTACTTTCGGCTCTTGTGTAGGTGTGGGCCGATTATTCTTCCCTTCTAATCTGGACGTTGTGTTTTTGCTAAGTGATTGCTCATCTTGTTCAAACTGTTCATTTGTTTGATGGTTGATAAGGTTTAGTTGGAGTGCAGGAAATCCCTAAGGCCTAGTGAATAGTCTTTTGCAACGGACTAAGTGGGCAAGCCACAATCGACTGATCTAACAAGTGATAGGTAATCTTTTTGGATAAGTGTATTGATGGGGGTTTCTAATAATTTGAATAGTATGCGATTAATCAAATCTTATGAATAAATATAGGTGGGAGTACTCGTGGGCTATTCTCACGTTCGTGAACAAGGTGTGTAAACACTGCATAATCATAAATTGGCAAAAGCCGTTAATTGTGACTATTAACGCTACACAGGCGTACACTCGCTCGTGTGGTAAACCGAACATATAAACATGGGGTTTCTTTGTAGAGGCCACCATGAGTGATGTCATGGGCTTAGGCTGTTTCGAGGTCACATTACACCGAAATGGGCCGTGTGGGCCCCACTATCTCGTGGGCCCCATACGGGTAAACCACACGGACATGTGGAAAATATTGTTCCAAGCTGTGTAGTCTACACGACCAAGACCATTTTTGGGCTTGTGGGCCACACGGATGGGCCCACACGGGTAAACCATATGGGCATGTGAAAAATATTGGTCCAAGCTGTGTAGTCTATACGGCCAAGACCATTTTTGGGCTTGTGGGCCACACGGATGGGCCCACATTATGGGCCTTGGGCCCATTTTCACTGTTTGATTTTATGGTTGCACGAGTCGTTCGAGACGGCTGTGGACCTACTGTTGGGCCGGTATGCGTACCTAGACCCTCAAATTGATAAATGACTGTTATGCCCCTTTGTGGTAAAATGACTAATATGCCCTGATGAGATGTATGACTGTATTGACCATGCCATTTTATATATGTTGCATACATGCATGATATTATGATATGTTGCATGGGGATCAGTTATTATCATTGGAGGAAGTGTACTGTACTGACAGCTCTGCTGCAATTACTGTTTAGTGCTGCAACCGGTGCTATTTTGGAGTGTAAGGATGGGTAGGTTGATTTTATCCCCACATGGAGTGTAGGGCCAGACGAAGTGGAGTGTAGAGGCTGGATGGGTAGGATTTTGTTTGCATATTGTATTGTTACTGTCACTGAATTGGGCTAAGGCCCACACTAATACTAATACTATAATGTACTAAGGCCCTAACTGAAGTTGAACTGTTACTGATACGAGCTTAGGCCCAGACTGTATTTGCCTACTGCTTGATTAATTGTTTGCTTTAAATAAAAGGGATTACACACTGAGTCTTCATAAACTCACCCTACTGTTTATCTGTGCAGGTAATCCCCAGTCTTTGGCAGGTCAGTGTTGCGAGGGACTCAAAGGTGGCCACACAACTGCATGGCCTTCGATATTAGATTTTAATTTATACGTATTTTAATTTGGGTATTTTTATGTAATAAGGCCTCTTAAAGTTTTATCCTTTAATTTGGGTTTCAATTTTGATTTTTATTTGCTAGTGTAGGATGCGAGTTTTCAAAAGATAAATGGGTTTTTTAAAAATCACCACGTTTACGCAATATGTTTTACTAGTTTTCGCAAGAAAGAACGTTTTCAAAATTAATAACAATTTAATATGTTAAAAATTTGCTAAACGACTTGAATTTTAACAATGGACAATTCATTCTGAAATTTTCATTAAGAACACAAAGAGGTTAAATATAGAACGGGTTTTTCAATAATATCACATTTTTTGAAAACACTTCTAGGTGACATCGCCTGATTCGGCCATAACGTCTGGGCTAGGTTTGGGGTGTTACATTTAGTGGTATCAAAGCCAGGTTACAAAACTCACCTGTGGATTTGGGTTTTTCTAAAAAGTGAAATTTCTAAAAATGGTTGGAAAATATTTTGAAACGTTATTTTTGAATGTGTGGTCTACTAAGTCTACGGTGCTGAATCTATAAGTCCTCTGAAACTACTGTCTATTTAAATTGAAATACTGAGACTACTGTAGGCAATAGATTGTACTGAAATACTCTGTATAGGGTAACCTAAAAGTGTAGAAACACTACAATTTGCGAAAACAAAACTCTGAATTACTAAAAATATTTTCCATAAAATCCCCGATAATAAACATTGGAACTGTAAAACTAATGCATAAAATTGGTAATAAAGATAAAAGCGTAAATTGATAATGAGCACCAAAGGTACTTGTGGAAGGGGTACAAGAGGCCGCGGCGGAGGCCGTGGAGGTGTTCAGGCTGGGTCTTCGGCATCAGGCCAGGTACCTAACGTTGAAGCTAGAGAGGCACCGCCTACACCTAAGACTGAGACTGGGTCTCATGATCGTGAGGCTGGGGACGACGCATTGTCCCAAGCCATGCTACAGATTTTAGATAGGGTCGCTGGGCCCAGTATTGGTACTGTGGGCCATGGGTCGGTTACGAAACGACTACAGTTAAATAGGGATAAAATTTTTAGAGGTATCATTGGTGTTGCTCCTAATGTGGCTGAATATTGGATTAAAGCCACAAAGAGAATCATGGACGACCTCGACTGCACCCCTGAGCAGAAACTGAAAGGTGTAGTGTCACTGCTGCGAGATGAAGCCTATCAGTGGTGGCTTACAGTTAAAGAGGGAATTCGACCCGACTGATTGACTTGGGAATTTTTCAAAACTACTTTCCAAAGAAAATATGTAGGCGCTAGTTATGTGGATGCTCGGAGGAGAGAGTTTCTGAATTTGACTCAGGGGGATAAATTAGAAGCGGAATATGAAGCTAAATTTTTGCGACTAAGCCGCTATGTGCTTGGGATGGTGGCAACTAAAAATGAGAGCTGTGTTCGTTTCAAGGATGACCTCAGAGATAGTCTACGGATTTTGATAGCTCCACAGAGGAGCGAGATTTTGCTGCTTTAGTGGATAAGGCGAAGATAGCAGAAGAAGTGAAGCGTTCAGAACGACAAAATCATGAGAAGTACAGAGGTAGGAACAAGAGGGATACGAAGCAGTCAAGTTCTTTTCTGAGGCCTAAAAAAAAGGCCAGAGTTGACGGGCCAGTCAGAGTTGGGGCCCCTGTTGCTGCTACTGGACCGCAACACTGTGCTGATTGTGGGAGACGCCATTAGAGCGAATGCTGGAAAAGGATTGGGGCATGTTTGAGGTACATATCAATGGAGCACCGTATTAGAGATTTCCACGGAGGCCCGAGCAGATGCAAGCTACTGGTTTGGGTAATGTACAGCCGTCGAGGGGTAGTCAGCAGCTACCGAGAGGCCATGGTTAGGCCAGAGGTGGAAATGGTATGGGCCGTGGTTAGAGGGCACCGGGAAAATGTGCTAGTAAAACTAAGGTGAGACAGCCAACTTTGGTATATGCATGTTATTTATCCATAAAGTACCTTATACTGCACTGATTGATGTTGGATCTACGCATTCCTATATAGCATGTACTGTGTCTGAGACTTTGGGTTTAATGGCTGAAAGTACTGCAAGTGAGGTTACCGTGTTGAGTCCATTATGGCAGTTAGTGAGGGTAAATAAATTGTTCAGGGATGTACCTTTGGAGGTTCAAGGAACTATATTTTTGGTGGATTTAATTCTAACTCCCTTTTAGGATGTAACGCCCTAAAAATCTCGAAACCCAAAAATCTCGAAATCCCTAACTTTCTTTGTTTTCGATTTTGATAAAAAGTGTGTTTAATATTCTTATCCAAGCGATAATTATAGTAGGTCTTAATTAAGGTTTGAGTTCGAATCAAGGGGTAGAAGAAATTATAATTTAATTATTAAAAGAATCAGGGCTGGCAAGTAGTTCGGCATTTAAATAAAGTTAAGAAAATAACATAAAAAATCCTTGTGGAGAAGTGGCTAAGTGACGCCACTTAGGGTGTAGGGAGGTGGCGTTTGTAACACTCCACACCCGGCCTAGACGCTATGGCCGAATCTGGTGTGTCACATTGAAGTGTTTTAGGTAAAATCGTGTTTTCATTGAAAACCCTTCTTAAAATAAAAGAAACCTTAATTAACTTTTAAAAAACACCTTGCAGTTGCGGAAACCTTATTTAAAACATTTGATTTAAGAAAACTTATCATTTAAAAATTTAATTACGGAAGCATAGAAAACATACTATAATTTAGGAAACCCATGTTCAACTTCTTGTAATTACAATGAAAATAATTCAAGTAATAATAACATAATGAAAACCTTATTACAATCTGATCTGAAACATGCTTAATAAAATAAAAATTTATATGCTTAAAAAAAAAACCCAAGTCCAAATCATCTTGCTAGCTGGCCACCAAGAGTCCCTCCAAACATCGAACCTTCTACTGAGCATCACCTGAAAATAAAATAAAAGAGGGGGTGAGTTTTTGTAAAATCAGTGTGTACAACCCTCGGCAAAAATAAGCATTCAAAAAAAACATCATTCATCATTCATATAATGCAATCCCATCCAAATTATCCATCCGCTACACACCAGCTCCGTCCCCTGTCACACCATGTGGGGATATAAATATCGACCCACCCAACCCACACACCATGGTAGCCCAGTTGCAGAACTACCTTCATTTACATATTGGGCTTTAAAAGCCGTCGGTGGATCCACGATTGTCAAGCAACCATGTGATCCTCATATGCTTCCTCCGTTTCATAATTCCCAACCCATATGCAACCTAAGCAGAATATCATATATATGCATGTCACATCCACAAAACTTACATTCAACACCTAGAGGTGTTTTGGTCATTTTTGCCTTTAAGGGTATTTCGGTAATTTTCCCTTAATTACAGTTTTCACTTATCTTGGCCCGTTAACAAGTCCCGTGAGCTAAGATGAACAAATACTATGCACCAGATAGGATTCTAGAGAAGAGGAGGTAGGTCATTAAGACCGCTTAAGTACCAAGCTCTCCCTAGATCCAATCCTAGACATGTATATACTCGTTGCCACACCTTAACCTTTTGACTTGTCCACGGTCGCAATATATTAATTAAGTCTTATGTGGATATCATATACTAGGCCCAAAACCCCTTACAAATCTCAAACAATATCACATACCTGTATCTGGCCCATTAAGCCCAATCATATTCATATGGCCCATTAGGCCCAAATCACCTATATATGGCCCATTAGGCCCAAATAATATTTATATGGCCTGTTAGGCCCAGTCACATTCATATTCATGTTCAGATACAAATTCCGATCACAAAGCATCAATACTCAATTTTTGCCTATAATAGGCCCAACAGCCTATTGGGCCCATTTAGCCTATTCCGGCCCATATGGCCAAATCACAACCCAAGTCCATGGAATCGCCCGTGGGCCTTAGGCAACCTATCGGTTTCCCCCTTACGAGTGTTTGCGCACTCGTAAGACTACTGTAGCCAAACATTCGGCTTTTTGGCATTTCAGCCTTTCGGCTTTTGTCGATCTGCTTGTGTTTGCAGTGTATGTACACACCTGGTAAGCAAGCGTGATGCGATATCTTTAGCCCAAACCTACAATCAATATCACTCAAAGATTAATCTCACATACTTATCGAATACTTTACCAAAAGCCGGAATCTCACCTTAACCTTACCTGAACGCTAAGCCTTTACTAACTTCTACTTTGGTCACTAATCACGTATACTCTCAGATCTAAAGAGCAAATCGGCAGGAATCCAAAACCAAGATCTGTCATTAATTCCCTACCAAAGTCAATTAGAAAGAAGTAAGGGACAATATTCGATACTTAGCAAAGAAACCAATTGGAAGAACAACACTTACACTAGATTTGACCGAAGTAGAAGGAGTAGTGATTGCACCATGGGTATTCGGCCAAAGAGGTTTGGTCCTTTATGATTTGGATGGTAGAAGAGGGTTATTCAGCTTTAAGGGAAAAGAAAGAAAAGTCAGCAATGAGGTAAATGAGAAATAGAATTCGGCACAAGGAAGAAGAAAAAAGAAAAGAAGGCAAAGAGTTTTTGACTTTTAGAGAAAAGAGTTTCTGGTAACAGGGTGGAGGAAATTCGACATTAGCTTCATACCCTAGCATTCGGCACCTATATATAAGCCTTATAACCAAATTTTCCCATGCCCAATTCCCCATTCGGCTCCATCACTTCTCCCTTCTCATCTCCTCGTTTTCCTCCCTAATAACCCCTTAATCCATTCCTTAATTTTCTCTCCTGAACACTTCCCTTGGAGTCCACTTTCACGCCACTTCCATCCTTCTAGAAGGCTAAAATTAAACTTCTAAAAACACTAAGCTAGGATTCGAACCTTGGACCTCCTTGCTAGCCATTAATGCCACCTCCCTACACCCTATGTGGCGTTACCTAGCCACTCCTCCACAGGGCTTTTTGATGCTATTTTCCCTTAACTTTATTTAAAAGCCCAACTACTTGCCAACCCTAACTCTTTTAATAATTAAACTATAATTTCATTTACCCCTAAGTTTGAATTAAGACCTACTATAATTATCATTGGGCCAGAAATATAAAACACAATATTTTATCAAAACCGAAAACAAAGAAAGTTCGGGATTTTGGGATTTTTGGGTTTTGAGATTTTTGGGGCATTACAGCGTTAATAGCTAGCAAGGATGTCCACGGTTCGAATCCTAGCTTAATGTTTTTAGAAGTTTAATTTTAGCCTTTTAGAAGGATGGAAGTGGCGTGAAAGTGGGCTCCAAGGGAAGTGTTCAAGAGAGGAAAATAAAGAAGGGATTAAGGGGTTATCAGGGAGAAAAACGAGGAGATGAGAAGGGAGAAGTGATGGAACCGAATGGGAAATTGGTCATGGGAAAATTAGGCTATAAGGCTTATAAATGGGTTTCGAATGCTAGGGTATGAAACTAATGCTGAATTTTCTCCACCCTGTTGCCAGAAACTATTTTCTCTAAAAGCCGAAAACTCTCTGCCTTCTTTTCTTTTTCTTCTTCCTAGTGCCAAATTCTATTTCTCCTTTACCTCATTGCTGACTTTTCTTTCTTTTTCTTTGGAGCTGAATAACCCTCTTTTGCCATACAAAATCGTAAAGGGCCGAACCTCTCTGGCCAAATACCCTTGTTGCAATCACTACTCCTCCTACTTCGGTCAAATCTAGTGTAAATATTATTCTTCCAATCGGTTTCTTTGCTAAGTATCGAATATTGTCCCTCACCCTTTCTAATCAACTATGGTAGGGAATTAGTATCGGATCCCGCATCATACCTCATTGGCGAATTGCTTCTTAGGTGTTGCGGTTTTGGTAAGTATTCCTCTTCCATTGGCTAAGGTTGGCTGAATAGCCATAATCAAGTTAAGGGACTTGTGTTGGTTACAAGTCATATACTATTCAAGTTTTAATAGTTAAGATTGGTGTAGATATAGGGATACGTGATCAAGGAAAAGCGATTAAGGATTGGGCTCAAGGTAAGGTTAATGTGAGGTTTCGATTTTTGAGTAAATAAGTATTAAGCACGTGATTAATCTTCGAGTGCTATCGATTGTAGGTTTGGGCTAAGAATATCGCATCACGCTTGCTTACCAGGTCTGTACATACACTGCACACACACTACGAATAGGTAAAAGCCGAAATGCCGAAAATTCGATAAGTCGAAATGCCGAAAAGTCAAAACTTTGGCTACAGTAGTCTTGCGAGTGCACGAACACTCGTAAGAGGGAGATCGATAGGTTTCCTGAGGCCCATGGGCGATTCCATGGACTTGGGTTGTGATTTGGCCATATGGGCCATAATGGACTAAATGGGCTCGGTGGGCTGTTGGGCCCATAATAAGCAAAAACTGAATATTGTTGCTATGTGATAGGAATTTTTATGTAAGCATGAATATGAATGTGACTGGGCCTAACAAGCCATATAAATGTGATTTGGGCCTAATAGGCCATATACAGGTGATTTGGGCCTAATGGGCCATATGAATATGATTGGGCTTAATGGGCCATATACAGGTATGTGAATTTGTTTGGGCTTTGTAAGGGGTTTTGGGGGCTGACTATATGATATCCCCATAAGACTTAATTAATATATTGTGACCGTGGACAAGTCAAAGGGTTAAGGTGTGGCAACGGGTATATGCATGTCTAGGATTGGATCTAGGGAGAGCTTGGTACTTAAGCAGTCTTAATGACCCACCTCCTCTTCTCTGGAATCCTACTTGGTGCATAGTATTCGTTCATCTTAGCTTGCGGGATTTGTTAATGGGCCAAGGTAAGTGAAAACCATAATTAAGGAAAAATTACCGAAACGCCCCTAAGGGAAAAAATGACTAAATTACCCTTAGGCGCTGAATATAAGTTTTATGGATGTGACATGCATACATATGATATTCTGCTTAGGTTGCATATGGGTTGGGAGTTATGGAATGGAGGAAGTATATGAGGATCGCATGGTTGCTTGACAATCGTGGATCCACCGACGGTTTTTAAAGCCCAATACGAAATAAAGGTAGTTCCGCGACCGGGCTACCATGCTGTATGGGTTGGGTGGGTCGATATTTATATCCTCACATGGTATGACGGGGGACAAAGCTGGTGTGTAGCGGATGGATAATTTGGATGGGATTGCATTGCGTGATTGATGAATGATTTTTCTTTGAATGATTGTTTTTGTCGAGGGTTGTACGCACTTAGCTTGCGAAAACTGACCCCCTCTTTTATTTTATTTTCAGGTGATGCTTAGTAGAAGGTTCAATGTTTGGAGGGGATCTGGGTGGCAAGCTAGCAAGATGATTTGGACTTGGGGTTTTTAATAAGCATATAAGTTTTTATTTTATTAAGCATGTTTTAGATCAGATTGTAATAAGGTTTTCATTATGTTATTACTACTTGAATTATTTTTATTGTAATTACAAGAAGTTGAACATGGGTTTCCTAAATTATAGTATGTTTTCTACGCTTCTGCAATTAAATTTTTAAATGATAAGTTTTCTTAAATCAAATGTTTTAAACAATGTTTTTGCAACTGAAAGGTGTTTCTTTTTATGTTGATAAAGGTTTCTTTTATTTTAAGAAGGGTTTTCAATGAAAACACGGTTTTCGCTAAAACACTTCAATGTACACACCAGATTCAACCATAGCGTCTAGGCTGGGTTTGGGGTGTTACATTTAGTGGTATCAGAGCCCAGGTTGCAAAACTAGGGCTGTGAATTGGGCCTTATTATTATTTAGTTTCTTTTTTTGCTTATTATTTGGATTTAAAAAATAATAATTTATATCGTGATGCTTTGAAAAAAGAGAAATCTTGCTGAGCGGCACACCGAGTCTCCGACGTCGAACCAAGTAAGTACTTTTATTTAAGTTTGTTTAAATTGTTATATAGTAGATAGTTAGAGGGCTACTCTAGATGATGGTTAGAATGGAACCAAAGCCCGTAGGATTTAGAAACTGTAGAGGATTTTCGAAAATGATCTTATCTTTAAATATTTTCAAAAAACATTGGTGTAATTATTAAGCTAACTAAAACTTCAAAAAATTTCTAATCTAGATAATACGCGAATCGACGATGAGTCCTAGAAGAGGTGCAAGAGGCCGTGGCCGAGGCCGCGGAAGCGTTAGGGTTGAATCGTCGGCATCAGGCTCTATGCTCGATGTTGGAGTGGAAGAAGCTCCGGCCTCATCGGTGGCTGGGAATGGACCGTATGATCGGGCTGTAGGAGAAAATGCATTGTCGCAGGCAACCCTAAGGATTTTGGAAAGGTTCGTTGGGCCTAATAATGGCAGCAAAAATCGGGGGTCCATTTAGAACGACTTCAATTGAACGGGGCTGAGATCTTCAAGGACGTAGCTGGCGTGGCTCCTAATGTGGCGAAATATTGGTTGGAGGCCACTGAAAGGATAATGGAGGATTTGGACTGCTCACCTAAGCAAAAGTTGAAAGGGGCGATGTCATTGCTTAGGGAGGAAGCCTACCAGTGGTGGTTGACAGTGGAATAGGGCACCCAACCGGAGCGGGTCACCTGGGAGTTTTTCAAAGCTGCATTCCAAGAAAAGTATATGGGTGCAAGCTACATGGAAGCTAGGAGGAAGGAGCTCTTGAACTTGACCAAAGGCAATAAATCGGTGGCGAAGTATGAGGCGGAGTTTCTATGCCTTAGTAGGTATGCAAGGGTAATAATGGCAACAGAGTATGAGCATTGCGTTAGGTTTGAGGATGGGCTTAGAGATAGCCTCAAGGTACTGATAGCTCCACAAAGGGAACGAGTTTTCTCAGGATTAGTGGAGAAAGGAATGATAGCGAAGGAGGTAAAGTGCACTGAGCGCCTAAACCGGGAGAAGGAAATGAGTAAGAATAAGAAGGAGGCTGAGACCCCAGGTGTTGGACAGAGGCCTAGGCCTAGGGCTAGAAATAATGGGCCAGTTAGAGCAGGGCCCCCTGTTGCTAATCCAGGGATGCCACCCTATGCTTATTGTGGGAGAAGGCATGGAGGCGAGTGTTGGAGGAGAATGGGAGCTTGCTTCGCTTGTGGGTCTATGGAGTATAGGATCAAGGATTGCCCTCGAACACTAAGTCGAGAGCCAATAGTGGGTCAATGAGGTGCTCAGGCACCAAGGGGTGGACAGCTACCGCCAAGAGGTCGTGGACAGGCTAGGGGTGGTAATGGCAATGGACGTGGATGCGGAGAATAAGGGGAAATGCGGGCCATGCTGAGGCGAGACACCCAACTTTAGTTTATGCTGCTCGTCATCGAGAAGACGGGGATGCCCCAGATATGATAACGGTATGTTCTTTATATATAAGTTATCTTACACAGCCTTGATTGATATTGGATCGATGCATTGATATGTTGCATGCAATAAGACTGAGTCTTTCGGTGATATGTTGGAGATTATTACAAATGAGATGACTGTGATAAGTCCGTTAGGGCAGTCCAAAGGGTTACCTTTTTAGCGAATTTGATGGAACTGTCGTTTAGCAAATTCGACTTAATCTTAGGTATGGATTGACTAGTAAAGCACCGAGCCACCGTGGATTGCACTGCAAAACGAATGGTGTTAAGAACGGTGGAGGGTAAGGAAGTAGTGGTGATTGGTGAATGTCGGAACTATCTGTCGAACGTGATTTTGGCATTAAGGGCTAAAAAGTTAGTATGAAAGGGATGCAAAACCTTTTTGGCTTATATTAGTGATACAGAGGCTAAGAGCCTTACTGTTAAGGAGTTGGGAACAGTTATGGAATTTTCGGATGTCTTTCCCAAGGAGCTGCCTGGGTTGCCACCCAGTAGAGAAGTGGAATTTGGAATCTAGTTGTTACCTGAGACGACTCCGGTGTCTATTGCCTCTTATCGGATGGCACCAAAGGAGTTGGTAGAACTTAAGACACAGATTCAGGAATTGTTGAATCGAGGGTTCATCCGACCAAGTGTGTCTTCATGGGGAGCACCAGTGTTATTCGTGAAGAAGAAGGATGGAACCTTGCATATGTGCATCGATTATCGACAGTTAAACAAGTTAACTGTTAAGAACAAGTACCCTCTATCGAGAATCAATGATCTTTTTGATCAGTTTAGAGGAGCTTCGGTGTTCTCGAAGATTGACCTACATTCGGGGTATCACCAACTAAGGGTTAAGAAGGTAGATGTTCATAAGAAAACTTTCAGAACTCGTTATGGGCACTACGAGTTCTTAGTGATGCCATTCAGGCTGATGAACGCACCTGCTGCTTTCATGGATCTCATGAATCGGGTTTTCCAACCCTACTTGGATCGGTTCGTGGTAGCCTTTATAGATGACATTTTGGTGTGCTCAAAAGATGAGGATGAGCATGATGCACACTTAAGGATTGTGTTGCAGGCTTTGAGGGAGATGCAGTTGTATGCCAAATTTAGTAAGTGTGAATTTTGGCTAAGGGAGGTTACTTTTCTAGGACATGTGGTGTCAGCTAAAGGGATTAAGATGGATCCTCAAAAAATTGAAGCGATGTTAGACTGGAAAACACCCAAGATGGTAACGAAAATTTGAAGTTTTCTGGGCATGGCAGGATACTATAGGCGGTTTGTTAAGGGCTTTTTAGTAATTGTTACACCCTTAACTAAGTTGTTGAGGAAAGGGGTACCGTTTGTTCAAACGGACAAGCAGCAAGAGAGCTTTGGAAAGCTTAAGAAAGTTTTAACTGAAGCCCTTGTGTTGATTCAACTAGTGCCTGGGAAGGAGTTTACGGTCTACAGTGACGCGTCGCATGTGGGCTCAGGTTGTGTATTGATACAAGAAGGAAAGGTGGTTGCGTATGCGTCACGACAACTTAAGACTCATAAAATGAATTACCCAACCCATGATTTGGAACTAGCTATGGTGGTGTTTGCGCTTAAAATATGGAGGCACTACTTATACGGGGAGAAGTGCATAATCTATTTGGACCACAAGAGTTTGAAGTACCTCCTTACCCAAAAGGAGCTAAACCTTAGGCAATGTAGGTGGGTGGAATTATTGAAGGATTATGATTGTATGATTGAATACCACCCTGGCAAAGCAAATGTGGTAGCCGATGCATTGAGTCGTAGGGCTAAGTGAGAATTGAGAGCTATGCTCGCCCGTTTAAGCTTGTTGGATGATGGTAGCTTGTTAGTTGAGCTTCAAGTAAAGCCGGTGTGGGTTGATCAGATAAAGAGTAAGCAATTAGTAGATGAGACTTTGAGTGCTCACTTAAAACAAGTGGAGAGTGGGGAGACATCAGACTTTGGGATAAATGGTGAAGTAGTATTGTGTTTCCGTGGGAGAATTTGTATACCAAAGGATGATGATCTAAGGTAGTCTATTCTGCGAGAAGCACATAGCGGTCTCTACGCAATGCATCCTGGCGGAAACAAGATGTATCAGAATTTGCGTGAGCTTTATTGGTGGCCTGGACTTAAGCACGAGGTTATGGAGTTCGTAGGCAAATGTTTGGTCTGTCAAAAGGTAAATGCGAACATCAGTTTCCTTCAAGATTACTTCAACCAGTGAAGATTCCACTCTGGAAGTGGGAAACGATCACTATAGACGTTGTAAGTGGGCTACCCTTGACTCCTACTAAAAAAGACACGATATGGGTCATAGTGGATCGGTTAACCAATTCTGCCTATTTTGTACCGATTTGCACTGATTACTCATTGCAAAAGCTAGCTAGGTTGTATGTGGTGGAGATTGTAAGATTGCATGGAGTGCCAGTCTTCATAATATCTGATAGGGACCCACGTTTCACTTTGCGATTTTGGAAGAAGCTGTATGAGGCATTGGGTACTAGGTTGAATTTCAGTATGGCTTTCTCAAACTGATGGATAGTTAGAAAGGGTGATCCAAGTATTGGAAGATATGTTGAGGGGATGCGTGATTGAGTTCCGGGGTAGCTGGAAGACTATATACCGTTAGCCGAATTCGCGTACAATAATAGTTATCAAGCAAGCATTGGGATGGCTCCATACGAGGCACTGTATGGGCGAAGGTGTCGAACTCCAACATGTTGGACGGAGTTAGGCAAACGAAGAGTTTTGGGCCCTGAGTTAGTAGCCAATACTGAGATAAGGTAAAATTGATTCGGGATCATTTGAAGGAGGCCTCGGATAGGTAGAAGTCGTATGCTGACCTTAAGTGTCGAGAGATAGAATATGCCATGGAAGACTTAGTTTTTCTTAAGGTCTCTCTATGGAAGAAGGTGTTAAGGTTTGGACGAAAGGGAAAGCTAAGCCCAAGGTTCATTGGGCTATTTCGGGTTGTAAGGCGGATTGGGCCAGTCGCTTATCAGCTAGAAATACCTCCTAAACTGAGCCAGATCCACGACATGTTCCATGTTTCTATGCTGAGACGGTATCGCTCAGATCCTTCCCATGTCATGGCGATTGAAGAAATCGAGGTCAGACCAGACCTAACTTTCGAGGAAGAGCCCATACAAATAATTGGTCGTGATGTTAAGGTATTGAGAAGGAAGTCCATTCCATTAGTCAAAGTGCTTTGGCGTAATCACAAGGCTGAGGAGGCTACTTGGGAACCTGAGGAAGCGATGCGATGTCAACATCCTCAATTGTTTGAATTAGGTGAATTTTGAGGACAAAATTTCTTTTAGGGGTAGAGTTGTAACGCCTAAAAAATCTCGAAGCCCAAAAATCCTAAAATCCCAAACTTTCTTTGTTTTTTGTTTTGATAAAAATTGTGTTTAATATTTTTATCCAAGCAATAATTATAGTAGGTCTTAATTAAGGATTGAATTCGAATCAAGGGGTAGAAGAAATTATAATTTAATTATTAAAAGAATCAGGGCTGGCAAGTAGTTGGGCTTTTAAATAAAGTTGGAAAAATAGCATCAAAAAGCCCTGTGGAGGAGTGGCTAAGTGACGCCACTTAGGGTGTAGGGATGTGGCGTTAATAGCTAGCAAGGAGGTCCAAGGTTTGAATCCTAGCTTAGTGTTTTTAGAAGTTTAATTTTAGCCTTCTTGAAGAATGGAAGTGGCGTGAAAGTGGACTCTAAGGGAAGTGTTTAGGAGAGAAAATTAAGAAAGGGATTAAGGGGTTATCAGGGAGAAAAATGAGAAGATAAGAAGGGAGAAGTGATGGAACCAAATGGGGAATTGAGCATGGAAAATTTTGGCTATAAGGCTTATAAATGGGTACCGAATGCTAGGGTATGAAACTAATGCCGAATTTCCTCCACCGTGTTGCCAGAAACTCTTTTCTCTAAAAGCCAAAAACTCTCTGCCTTCTTTTCTTTTTCTTCTTCCTTGTGCCAAATTCTATTTCTCCTCTACCTCATTGCTGACTTTTCTTTCTTTTTCCTTGGAGCCGAATAACCCTCTTCTACCATACAAAATCATAAAGGGCCGAACCTCTTTAGCTGAATACCCTTGGTGCAGTCACTACTCCTCCTACTTCGATCAAATCTAGTGTAAGTGTTGTTCTTCCAATCAGTTTCTTTACAAAGTATTGAATATTGTCCCTCACCCTTTTTAATCAACTGTGGTAGGGAATTAGTATCGGATCGCGGATCATAGCTCATTGCCGAATTGCTCCTTAGGTGTTGCGATTTTGGTAAGTATTCCTCTTCCATTGGCTAAGGTTGGCTGAATAGCCAAAGTCAAGGTAAGGGACTTGTGTTGGATACAAGTCATATACTATTTGGGTTTTAATAGTTAAGATTGGTGCAGATCTAGGTATACGTGATCAAGGAAAAGGGATTAAGGATTGGGCTCAAGGTAAGGTTAATGTGAGGTTTCGATTTTTGAATAAATAAGTATTAAGCACGTGATTAATCTTTGAGTGATATCGATTGTAGGTTTGGGCTAAGGAGATCGCATCATGCTTGCTTACCAGGTGTGTACATACGCTGCACATACACTATGAATCGACAAAAGTCAAAATGCCCAAAATCTGAAAAGTTGAAATGTCGAAAAGTCGAAACTTTGGCTACAATAGTCTTACGAGTGCACGAACACTCGTAAGATGGAGATCGATAGGTTGCATGAGGCCCACAGACAATTTTGTGGACTTGGGTAGTAATTTTGCCATATGAGCCATAATGGGCTAAATGGGCCCAATGGGCTGTTGGGCCCATAATAGGCAAAAACTGAATATTGATGCTATGTGATAGGAATTTGTATGTAAGCATGAATATGAATGTGACTAGGCCTAACAGGCCATATAAATGTGATTTGGGCCTAATGGGCCATATGAATATGATTGGGCTTAATGAGCCAGATACAGGTATGTGGATTTTTTTGGGCTTTGTAAGGGGTTTGAGCCTCGTATATGATATCCACATAAGGCTTAATTAATATATTGCGACTATGGACAAGTAAAAGGGTTAAGGTGTGGCAACGGGTATATGCATGTCTAGGATTGGATCTAGGGAGAGCTTGGTACTTAAGCGATCTTAATGACCCACCTCCTCTTCTTTGGAATCCTACCTGGTGCATAGTATTCGTTCATCTTAGCTCGCGGGACTTGTTAACTGGCCAAGGTAAGTGAAAACCATAATTAAGGAAAAATTACTGAAACGCCCCTAAAGGCAAAAATGACCGAATTACCCCTAGGCGTTGAATGTAAGTTTTATGGATGTGACATGCATACATATGATATTCTGCTTTGGTTGCATATAGGTTGGGAGTTATGGAACGAAGGAAGTATATGAGGATCGCATGATTTCTTGACAATCATGGATCCACCGATGGCTTTTAAAGCCCAATACGTAAATGAAGGTAGTTCCGCAACCGGGCTACCATGGTGTGTGGGTTGGGTGGGTCGATATTTATATCCCCACATGGTGTGACGGGGGACAGAGCTGGTGTGTAGCAGATGGATAATTTGGATGGGATTTCATTGCATGATTGATGAATGATGTTTTTTTTGAATGCATGTTTTTGCCGAGGGTTGTACACACTGAGCTTGCAAAAACTCACCCCCTCTTTTATTTTATTTTCAGGTGATGCTCAGTAGAAGGTTCGATGTTTGGAGGGACTCTCGGTGGCCGGCTAGCAAAATGATTTGGACTTGGGTTTTTTTTTAAGCATATAAGTTTTTATTTTATTAAGCATGTTTCAGATCAAATTGTAATAAGGTTTTCATTATGTTATTATTACTTGAATTATTTCCATTGTAATTACAAGAAGTTGAACATGGGTTTCCTAAATTATAGTATGTTTTCTACGCTTCCGTAATTAAATTTTTAAATGATAAGTTTTCTTAAATCAAATGTTTTAAACAAGGTTTTCACAACTGAAAGGTGTTTTTTAAAGTTAATTAAGGTTTCTTTTATTTTAAGAAGGGTTTTCAATGAAAACACGATTTTTTCTAAAACACTTTAATGTGACACACCAGATTCGGCGATAGCGTCTAGGCCGGGTTTGGGGTCTTACAAAGGGAAGTCGATTTAATACTGGGAATGGGCTGGCAAGTTAAGCATCAAGTGAACTTGGACTATGCTACCAAACGGATGGTACTGAAAACTGCGAAGGGTAACGAGGTAGTGGTAATTAGGGTACGTCAGAATTATCTGTCAAATGTGATTTCTGCACTAAGGGCCAAGAAATTGGTTCGCAAAGGTTGTGAGGCATATCTAGCCTATATCGGCGTTTTAGATTTTGAGGTTTCTTCTATTAAAGATATCAGAATAGTTAAGGACTTTTCGGATGTATTTCCTAACGAGCTACCTGGGTTACCTTTAAATCGTGAAGTTGAGTTTTGGGATTGAGCTTCTGCCTGGTAAAGCTCCAGTGTCATCGTCCCTTATAGAATGACACCAAAGGAGCTTGTGGAACTTAAAGCTCAGATTCAAGGGTTACTGGATTGAGGGTTTATCCGACCTAGTGTGTCTCCATGGGGACCACTGGTCTTATTTGTAAAAAAAAAGGATGGATCTATGCATATGTACATCGATTACCGGTAACTGAATAAATTGACTATTAAAAATAAGTACCCCCTTCCAAGTATTGATGATCTATTCGACCAGTTTCGTGGAGCTTCAGTTTTCTCTAAGATTGGTCTCCGATCTGAGTACCATCAACTAAGAGTTAAAGAAGCTGATGTTTACAAGACAGCATTTAGGACTCGTTATGGTCATTACGTGTTCCTAGTGATGTCGTTTGGACTGACGAATGCACCAGCGACTTTTATGGATTTGATGAACCGAGTGTTCTAGCCTTATCTGGATCGGTTCGTGGTGGTCTTTATAGATGACATTTTGGTGTATTCAGAAACTGAGGGTGAACAATATGCACATCTCCGAGTTGCTCTGCAGATTCTGAGCGAGAAACAACTGTACGCCAAGTTAAGTAAGTGTGAGTTCTGGCTAAGAGAGGTAACATTTCTGGGTCATGTAGTATCTGCTGAAGGGATTCGGGTTGATTCTCAGAAAATTGAAGCTGTTCTAGATTTGAAGCTGCTTAAGACGGTATCTGAGATTCAAATTTTTCTGGGTTTGGTAGGGTACTATCGACGATTTGTTAAGGAGTTGTGTACTAGATTTCTGAGGCAGTTGGGATGACTACTTGCTGCTAGCAGAGTTTGTGTATAACAATAGCAACCAGTCTAGCATACAGATGGAACCTTACGAGGCATTATATGGTCGTAGGTGTCATACTCCTTCGTGTTAGGCCTTACTACATACTGAAATGTGTGGGACCGGATTCCTATCAACTTGAGTTACCTCCAGAGTTGGACCAAATTCACGATGTGTTTCACGTCTCTATGTTGAGGCACTACCGCTCTGATCTCACACATGTTATCTCGGCTGAGGAGATTGAGGTTTGGCTGGATCTAACTTTTGAGGAGGATCCGATTTAGATTTTAGAGCGGGATGTGAAAGTTTTGAGGAAAAATCTATTACACTGGTTAAAGTACTTTGGCACAATCACAGTTCTGAGGAGGCCCCGTGGGAACCCGAGGAGGCGATGGGATAACAATACCCTCATCTGTTTTGACCAGGTAAATTTTGAGGCTAAAATTTTCTTTTAGGGGGTAGATTTGTAATGCCCCAAATCTTAAGTGATTAATTCTGTATGTTGTGTTGCATTAATACTTGCTTACTTGAGTGGTTAAGTGTCCTGAGAGGTGTGAGAAGTCCTGGGTTCAAACCTTGACTAGTATAAAATTTTTTGTTTTAATTGAATAAAACCCTTCACTTTAGGCAATAGGTTTTTAAATAAATATGGGTAAAACATGACAAAAAGGGTTTGTTGGTCTACGGGTAAGTGGCGTCTAGAGTGCTCCTTGAGGTCTGAGGTTCGAGGCTTGGCGATGCAAAAAGAGAGCATTTTATTTTGCTACAAGTGCCGTGGAAGTGTCCTAGGTTGACCGAAACTGAGGTGCTTGAATGGAATTTGAATGGGTGGTTGAGAAGATTATGTTGGAGAAAGTTATGAAGGGATTTGAATGAGTGATTTTAGGAGTAATGTGGGGAGAAAAATTAGGAGATTTTGGAGAGTGTTGAAGAGGGTGTGCCGATTTTGAATTCTGTCTCCTTGCATTTTTGGTTTTGGTTAGCATGCCACTCTGCATTTCCAGTTTTGAGTAAATTCTTCCATCTCTTCTTGGGGCCGAACATAGCAAGGTCATTCGGGTATCTCATTTCTATTTTTTTTGCAACTTTATTCTTCCTTTTTGGCTCGGTGGCCGAAAGCTCTCTATCTATCTCTCTCTCATTTCTTCCCTTTTCTATCACCTTGTTGATTGACCGGTTGCTTCTTGCTCTCTTTCCCTCTCTTCATATTAGTTATTGTAGCCAAATACCCTATTTCCCTCCTTCTATTCTTTTGATTGCTAGCTCTTGGTTTAGGCTAATTCCCTTCTCCTTTTCTCTCCCAATCAATTGTTGTTCCTGGGCCGAATACCTTGTCTTTTTCTCTCTTACAACTCCTTCCTCTTTGC
Source organism: Gossypium longicalyx (assembly GCA_025698465.1). Lineage (NCBI taxonomy): Eukaryota > Viridiplantae > Streptophyta > Magnoliopsida > Malvales > Malvaceae > Gossypium > Gossypium longicalyx. The sequence continues at coordinate 42,069,990 of CM046996.1, read as the reverse complement.
AAGTAGTGGCTAAGCCAAATATTTCCCTTCTACTCTTTTGGTTCTGGACTATTGTATTTCGACCAGTGTAGGTACGTGGTAATTCTTTCTCTCTTTCGGTCGCAATATAGCTTCATCTAACATTTTTCTGTGTTGTCGTTTCTTAATAAAGGTACAATCGTTCCATTTTACCTCTATTATTTTGTGTACTTTCGGCTCTTGTGTGGGTGTAGGCTGATTATTCTTCCCTTCTAATTTGGACGTTCCGTTTTTGGCAATAGTTCAAACTGTTCATTTGTTTGATAGTTGCTAAGGTTTAGTTGGAGTGCAGGAAATCCCTAAGTCCTAGTGATTAGTCTCTTGCAATAGACTAAGTGGGCAAGACACAATCGACTGATCTAAAAAGTGATAGGTAACCTTTTTTGATAAGTGTATTGATGGGGGTTTTTGATAATTCGATTAGTATGGGATTAATCGAATATTGTGAATGAATATAGGTGGGAGTACTAGTGGGTTATTTGCACGTTCGTGAACAAGGTGTGTAAGCATTGCCTAATTGTAAATCGGCAAAAGCCGGTAATTGTGACTATTAATGCTACATAGGCATACTCTCACTCGTGTGGTAAACCAAACGCATAAATGTTGGCGTTTGATCGTAAAGGCCACCATGAGTGATTTCATGGGCTTAAGCCGTTTTGTTGTCACGTTGGGCCGAAATAGGCCTTATAGGCCCTACGGGCTCGTGCGCCCCACATGGGTAAACCACACGGATGTGTGGAAAGTATTGGGCCAGGCTGTGTAGTCCACACGACCAAGACCATTTTTGGGCTTGTTGGCCACACGGGCGTGTGGGCCCATATAGGCCTGCATGGTGGGCCTTGGGCCCATTTTCACTGTTTGATTGTTAAGGTTGCACGAATCGCTTGAGACGACTGTGGACCTACTACTGGGCCGGTATGAGTACCTAGACCCCAAAATTAATAAAAGGCTGCTATGCCCTTATGAGGTAAAATGACTATTATGCCCTTATGAGATGTATGACTATATTGAGCATGCCATTTTATATATGTTGCATACATGCATGATATTATGATATGTTGCATGGGAATGGGCTATTATCATTGGAGGAAGTGTACTATACTGGCAGTTCTGCTGCAATTACTGTTTAGTGCCGCAACCAGTGCTATTTTGGAGTGTAGGGATGGGTGGGTTGATTTTATCCCCACATGGAGTGTAGGGTTGGACGTAGTGGAGTGTAGTGGCTGGATGGGTAGGATTCTATTTTCATTTTGTACTATTACTATCACTGAATTGGGCTAAGGCCCACACTGATACTGATACTGTAATGGGCTAAGGTCCTAACTGAAACTGAAGCAGCTTAGGCCCAGACTGTATTTGCCTACTGCTTGATTAATTATTTGTTTTAAATAAAAGGGATTACACACTGAGTTTTCATAAACTAACCCTACTATTTATCATCACAGGTAATCCCCAATCTTAGGTGGGTCAGTGCTGCGAGGGACTCAAATATGGTCACACAACTGCATAGACTTCATTATTAGATTTTAATTTATACGTATTTTAATTTGGGTATTTTTATGTAATATGGCGTCTTAAAGTTTTATCCTTTAATTTGGGTTTTATTTTTTATTTTTCTTTGCTAGTAGTTGGATGCGTGTTTTCAAAAGGTAAATTGGTTTTTTAAAAGTACCACGTTTACGCAATATGTTTTACTAGCTTCCGCATGAAAAAACGTTTTCAAAATTAATAACAAATTTAATATGTTAACAATTTGCTAAACGACTTGAATTTTAATAATGGATGAGTCATTCTGAAAATTTTGTTAAGGACACAAAGAGGTTAAATATAGAACGGGTTTTTTAATGATATCACATTTTACGAAAACACTTCTAGGTGACATTGCCAGATTCGGCCATAATGTCTGGGCCAGGTTTAGGGTGTTACAACTGCAAGATGCATTGGGTACAAAACTACATTTTAGTACTACATTTCACCCGCAGACGGATGGTCAATCCGAACGAGTTATACAAATACTCGAGGATATGTTGAGATGTTGCATTCTTGAGTTTGAAGGTACGTGGGAAAGGTATTTGCCGTTAATTGAATTCGCATATAACAATAGCTTGCAATCAAGTATAAAGATGGCACCATATGAAGCTTTCTACGGTCGTAAATGTAGAACACCATTGTACTAGACTGAACTTAGCGAGAATAAGATCCATAGGGTTGATCTGATTAGAGAGACTGAAGAAAAAGTGAAAGTGATTCGTGATAGTTTGAAAGCAGCATTGGATCATCAGAAATTATACGCAGACCTAAAATAGAAAAAATATTAAATTTCAAATTGGGGATAAAGTAATTTTGAAAGTATCTCCGTGGAAGAAAATACTTCGATTTGGTCCTAAAGGAAAATTAAGTTCGAGATTCATCAGACCATATGAGATTATCGAGCGAGTCAGACCAATGGCTTATCGGCTAGCATTGCCGTCTGAGTTAGAAAATATACATAATGTATTTCATGTGTCGATGCTTCAATGATATGGATCTGATCCTTTGTATGTCATTTCCCCAACCAAAGTTGAGATTCAGTCAGATTTATCGTACAATGAAGAACCAATCCGAATTCTAGCTCGTGAGATCAAAGAGCTGAGAAATAAGAAAATTTCATTAGTTAAAGTATTATGGCATCGACACGGGGTTGAAGAAGCTACGTGGGAACCCGAACATGCTATGAGAAAGCAATATCCAAACCTATTCACTGGTAAAATTTTCAGGGACGAAAATCACTAAGGGGGAGAGTTGTAACAGCTCAGTTTTAGCTAAATTGGAACAGTGTTTTTGGAACCACAAATCCGAGGTCGTAAAATTATTTTAATATTATTTTTTATGTTTATGGCATGAAATTAGATATGTGTGAAAGTTTCGTGTGCTAATTTAATCGTTTAAGTGATTAATTTAAAAAAGGACTAAATTGTGTAAAATGCAAATGTTGCATTCTATTTGACAAAGGTGTCTAATTGCTATGGCTTATTAAATGAAAGGTCCTTATGTTGTTATTAGACCATTGAATGTGGAAATCGTCATAAATGGGAATCCATTAAGTTGTTTTTAAATTGTTTAGTTAAGGTTAAACTTGTAAAATGATTATTAATGTTAATAAAACAAAACAAAAACTATTTCATCTTTAATTTATTTTCATCTCAACTGAAATAACAAAGAAGAAGAAGAAAAAATAGGGCTTTGAATTTTCGCACTTCTCTAGCTTGATTGAGGTATGTTTTAAGCTCAGTTTTTGATGATTTCTATGTTTTTGTGATCGTTGTTTCGTTTTCTAGCTAGCCCATGCCTTAATTTTTGAGTTTGTTAGTGATTTTGTGAAGTGCCATTGATGAATGCTTAAATTATTGAATGTTTGATGATGGAAAATGAGTATTTGTTAATAGATTATCATGTTTTGTAAAGTAATTTTTAGTGAAATTTCATAAAAGAGATTAATTTGTAAAAATATGAAAATGTGTGGTTAAATGTGTGAAATATTGACAAATATGGGCTGTTATGGAGCCTATAAAAATTTGGCTAGCTTGGGTTTAGTTGAAATTATTGTAAATTGTGTTTTTATAAGATAATAACTAAATTGTAAGAAATGTGAAAATTTAGGGCCAAAGGGCAAATTGGTTGAAATATGTGTTTGTGGATGAAATTGATTGAGTTGGTACTTATATGGGTTAATTTTGAATAGATATAGATCAAGAAAGAAAGAACTCAGATTTAGATCAGGGAAAATCGAAGGCTATCGAGTAATTTATTCGATTTATCAACTCCGAGTATGAGGTAAGTTCGTTTGTGGTAATTTCATTATAAATGCATGTTAAATGCTTTATATTGCATAAACTGTGATTATGAGATTACGGATAGTATTGAATAGTGAAAATGACTCTACGAATGCATTCAATGATAGAAACGAGAGGTGTGAAAGCTCGGTTGAACCTTAGGAATAGAATTGGATATTTGTGAAATGTTATAAGTTAATATACCGATTTGGCTTCGGGCCATGCATATCGGATGAATTGGCTTCAGGCCATGATATCGACACTTCGGGTGCAAATAATACCTTGATTTGGCTACAGGTCACGGTATAGGTACTCCGGGATAAGTTACCTTGATTTGGTTACGGGCCATGGTATAGGTACTTACCGATTTAGATCTTGAGTATCCGGCTTCTATTCCAAATGGTTCAACGGGTAATGAGCGATGTAGTGGAGGAAGGGGTTAGTATGAGGTGGTACAGGTATGTACTGTACGTATTCGAATATTACATTGAGAAATTTCAATGAGATTATATAGGATCATGTTTTGAGACATGAGAAAGGTTTGTAGTTAATGTGAATTTGATTTGGTAATGTGAAAATGGTTGAATTACATTTATTTGATGAGTTGAGTTAATCACTTATGAGCTTACTAAGCTATAAAGCTTACTGTGTGTTATTTGTTTATGTTTTATAGATTATCGAAGCTAGCTTAGACTCGGGGATCATTGGGAAACATCATCACACTATTGATCTTTTTTGTTGGTACTTTTGAAGCCTTGTATATATGGTATATGAAATGTATAGGCTAGTGTCATTATGGTACATTTTGTGTTATGAAATTATAACCAAGTGATTTGGCTTGTATTTGGTAAAGTTGTGGGATGTGAATTTTACTTATTGAATGTGTTTATATATGCTATGTAATGTTAATGGTATGCCTTGTGAATTTGGCCTAGTATGGTATGAAAATAAGGTATTGAATTGGTGTTATTTTGAAATTTGAATTAGATGATAAGATGATGAGTAAATGCATTTGGAATTTATGTAAGTTTTGATGATTTTGGCATAATGATTTGGTATGTTTTGAATATGAATTTTAATAGTTGAAATGGTTGAGGATAGTTGGCATTAATTGTATATGAATTGGCATGTTTTGGCTGCCTATAAATGTAATGAAATGGTACCATTTTGGTTGCTAGGTGTGCATGAGAAAAGGGTGGCAAATTGGCTTGGCAAATGGCTTATTTTTGTCCACACGGGAAGAGACACGGGCGTGTGGCCGGCCGTGTGACCCAAGTTAGTAACCCCTCCTGTTTTCCCACGGCCATGGCACACCGGCGTTTCCTTGGCCGTGTGGTGCAAGTCAGTATGTATGCCCTATTTTCACACGGCCTGTGACATGGGCGTGTCTGGTGGCCGTGTGAGGCACACGACCTGTTTACACAGGCGTGTGACCCTTAAATGCAAGAAAATTTTCTATGTTTCCCAAAGTTTGCTAATATTATCTGTTTAGTCCCGAACCTCTTTTAAGCATGTTTTAAGGTCTCGTATGGCCTTATAAGGGACAATGTGAATGTGTTGAATGAATTTTGATTATGAATGTATATATGTATGATATATGTTGTGATGGATCGGTAATGCCTCGTAACCCTATTCTGGCTATGGATACGAGTTAGGGGTGTTATAGGCTACACATTGAGGACAATGTGTCAACTAAAGTGTGGGGGGTAACATAGAAAATTTACTTAAAATTTTTACATTTTCTTTGATTCTTCTTGTCTTTTGTGTGCTTGAGCTTGTGGAAATACAAGTGATTGGTTAGGAGCATGTACATAGGTTACTTGTAGTTAAGAATAAATGTGGTGTGGTGATAGGTGATTTTAAATTTTTTATTATTAGACTACTAAGTTCTATATGTTACACTGTAAATAGACATTAAGCAATCAACTGTACCAAGTGATATGGACAATATAAGGAAACAGGCATGCTAGTATGAATGATAGATAGTTGGATTTGAGTTGTTTGGTTGCTTAAATTTGTGTATGTTGAGAAATTTAGGGATGACCTAAGGCATTCTTTGGAACACATCTAGAGCCAAAAAGTTGTCCTATTTATATTTCATCTTTAGTACTAAATTTTGAGCCTGGTGACACTTCTTGATGAACCACATTACAAGCCCCGAGCTTGAGAACATCAATTTGTATTTGTCTTTTTTCTTTGGTCTTACACTACACGATTATAGATGTCTAGCCATACGTATTGAGGGTTAAGTAGATAGATCATGGCAGAGATTGTAAAAATAGAGTGAAATAGGAAATATTAGTGTGATATGGGAACTATAGGTTAGCATAAAAGTGCAAACAAAAGTGAAATTCAAATAGAAAAAGTAATACGAGTAGAAAAAGTTCTTGAAAAATAAAAAAGCATTCATAAGTGAGATAAGTTGAAATAGAAAAGTGACAAAGTCTCAAAAGATAGAAAGACTCATTCATTAGTGCATAAAAACTTTTAGGCTAGTCGTAGTAACTATGGAATGCTATGATTTCCTATATATGGAGAGACAAGGAAGGTGAGAGAAGGAGAAATAAGGGGGTGAGCGGGTAAGGGTCACTAAGAGGGAAGAATAGGGAACAATATGATGTGTCAAACTATTTTCATGCTTGAAACTATTTGATGCTAACTATTCTTGAATTCCATACCTATCCTAAGCCTCAGAAAATTATAAGCTGAAACGCCCTATGTGATCTAGGTAGACTTATTTATGAATTAACATCACACTAAATAATTACATTTTTGACTATTTATATTTTGCTAGGATAATCAAATTACTTGTATAACTTATTAATGGTTTCCTATATTTGAAACCCTTAATGCTTGTATGCTTTGTAATATATTGAACTTAGGTGTTTGATATCAAAAATGGTAAAGTCAGCTATGTATCATGTTGGGATTATGTGTGAATATGAAACAGTTAGGCAACCTGATGAAGTGAGACTAGAAATGCATGGCCATGCTCAAAGAAGTTAATATGAGATATTGCACTTATTTATTTATTGTAGTCTACTTCAGGTATCAAGAAACATGAGATTGGACTTTGTAAGTGTGACTATTCCATGACTTGTGTCCAATCGAGATATAAAGGACAAAATGATATAATACATGAAATTTTATCATAGAAAGGTTATGTCAAACCATGACTTCTGGTAACTTGAGTAGCGATGATGCATTGTTAGATGCCACTCATTACTCGTAACCTTAGAAGTATTCTAGTACTACCACCAATGTTACAAAAGCCTACAGGGTCACACCCTATGGTTGAAACAAACAGAATCTAAAAATAGTTGGTATTAAATTTAACTGTCACAAAAATTATATTAATTATTAAATTAATTTAATTTAACAGTTAAATAATAAACATAGTATATGTACAAATTCATTGTACAAGAATAGAGAACATAGTTAAAATAAATGTATGAATTTGATTCAAATAAAATATTAATTATGTATTGTTTACCAAAATTATTAAAATAAAGTGTTATTTTTGGAAAGGATATTACATTATGATATTTTCTATATATTTTCTAGCACCAAAAAAGGCTGATTCTGGATTTAATATGGATATTAAAAATAAAAAAGGAATCATAAAAACCCTAAGGTGAGAGATTGTTACCAACATTAACCAAGAAAAGGAAAAGAAAACTAGGTATAACAACCGCATTTTTTTTCAAAATAAAATTTCTGAAATGTTTAGAGAGAGTTTTTGTTTGTTCGTTTGCAACTGGGTGGACTACGTAGAGTCTGGGAAGATTTTGTTGCAGTTTTTGATAAACAGCATGCGAAGGGGATTAAACCAGTAATGGTTCCTTCATATTTTTTAGATTTCAAAAGGTATATTTCAAGCCTTTCCTTCTGAATTCGTTCCTCGTGCATGGATTCCTATTTTGGATCACTAGAATAATTTTTTCGTTGCGCCACGGGGCGTCTCGATGACCCAACATGGTATTAGAGCACTTGTTTGATACGGATTTGGGATTAAATTCAATGGTTGATGCAATTGTATGATATGTATGTTGTTCGTTTCGATTTGTTTAATTTGTTATATGCATATTTGATGCATGTAATCTGTTTAACAAAATGTGGCTGATTAATACAATGTTTGTTAAGGGATAATGAATATGTTTAGGAGTAGTGGGATTTTAATTGAAGTTAACAGTTAATTTATTGGTATTTTCGAAAGGGAACAACGGTTGTTCCAGTAAGAAAGATCATGAAAAAAAATCCTATTCGGAATTTTACTTATGCGACAAGGTTCATTCTGCAGGGGCGGACTGGTCGGGATTTGTGGCTGCTACTCGACCCTTTGTAACACGTACAGATCCCTAGATTTACCATTTTTCTAATTTTAACAATTGATTAAAGAATAAAACATAACAAATTTTTTTTACAAGTATGTTGTATGTTATGGTTGATTTGAAAGATGTTTAGGAATTCATGGTTATAGCTCGATAATCCATTTATTTTATTATTTACAAAGGTTGTAAATTTGTAAATACGACCTGCGTGTCGTCATTTTCTATACTTTCTATTGTATTTCTTTTCTCATCTTACTCTCGCATATGTAAAACGAGTTTCTATAATTTGTAAATTTGTTTGATCTACTGTAGACTAAAGGAGTTGAAGGTAGAGTTGCCTAATGTGGAGAAGAAGCTTGAGAAGCATCTTGCACCCTTAGGATTCCTTTTAGTTTTTTGGCTGGCTTGGGAGGAAGCACATTAGTTTTATGGGCTATAACTATTGCATTTTATTCGCTGCTTTATATTTTTCATGTATGTGATGCAATGAGTGATATATTAGCATGTATGTTATTAAAATTGATGAGATTAATTAAAATATTAATAAGCCAAATTGACTATTAATGGTGAGATAATTATTACTTAAAACCCTCAATAAAATATTAAGTTGAGATAGCCTACCAATATTTATCCTCATTAAAGCCTCGATCAATACAATGTGGGTTATGCTAAAGTGAAGTACTTGTATCTATCTTGGTCAAACACGAAGAATAAGTAAGTGATATTCGTCAGTTATAATATTGGTTTAATAACTTAAATAGGTTACTCTAATAGGATTAAAAACCTAGAGGCACGAGATTTGGATAATCATGAGATGATTAGAACAAAATTTGTCCACTAACTAGTAAGGAGTTACGTATGATGTAATTAGCAAGTGCTGCTTACCTAAATAACCATAATCTTGAGAGTAAAGCTAAAACTTACTTAAGAGGAGGTAAAATATAGATCCTTACCTGTTAGAAAAACTTTAGAGAAAGGATTTTCTAAAATTAATACATGAGGATTATTAATTTTGAATAAAATAGTGGGAGTATCATTTAATAAAGTCCTTTTACTAATTATAATAAACTTGGTAAATTTACTCCTGCACATTTTTCACTATTGTAGATTTATTATGGCAAACAACACAAACTCATTATCACTACGATCTGTCCTTGAGAAGGACAAGTTGAATGACTTAAACTTCCTTAACTGGTTTTATAACTTGAGGATTGTATTTAGGCAAGAACACAAATTGTATGTCATTGAAGAACCAATTCCTAATGAACCAACAACAAATGCCTCTGAAGCTGAAAAGGTTGCTTATGATCTGATCCAACACCTTAAGAAATTATATGAGGGACAAGCATGTCAATAGGGGTACGAGACCTCAAAGGCTTTGTTTCGATGTAAAATGATGGAGGGAAATCTTGTGGGAACTCACGTTCTTAAAATGATAGGCTTTATAGAAAGCCTTGAAAAACTTAGATTCCCTCTAGTTGAGGAATTGACATCGATGTTATTCAACAATTGTTGCCATATAGTTTTAGCCAATTTGTCCTTAATTTCAATATGAATGAGATTAATAAGACTTTGCCACAATTACTTAATATGTTGTGAACTATTGAAAGTAACATGAAATAGGTTGGACCTAAGCCCATTTTGATGATTCGCAATAACAAAGGCAAAGGAAAGCCTAAGGCTAAGGACAATGGCAAGGACAAACCCAACAAAAGAAAGGTTACATTAAAACGTAAAGGATGAGTTGCTAAGGAAGGAAAATGTTTTCATTGTAGTGAGACAGGTCATTGGAAGATGAACTACCCTATCTATCTTGAAGAGGTCAAGAAGGCAAAAAGAAGCAAAGAGTCCACTTCAAGTATTTATGTCATTGATATTAATTTATCAACTTCTACTTCTTGGGTATTAGATATCGATTGTGGTTATCAGATTTGGACCTTTGTCAGGGATTTCAAACGAGAAAGAATTTGGCTAACGAGATGTGGACCAGCGAGTTGGAAATTAAGCAAGAATTGTTGAATTAGTTGTAGGAACATGTACTTTATCCTTACCTAGTGGACCTAGTTTATATATGGAGGATTGTTATTTTGTGCCTAATAGGACTAAACACATTATTTCAATTTCGTTTTTAGACAGAATTAGTTTTGAGATAATTATTAAGAATAACTGTTGTTCATTTCATGTCGATAATGTTTTCTATGCTTCGGCATAATTAGTTAATGGCCTCTACATTTTAGATCAAGATATGCCCATTTATGAGATGTGTACTGGGAAACGTCCTAGTATGACTTTTATAAAGATTTGGGGTTGTAAAGCTTATGTTAAATGTCAGATGTCTATAAAGCTGGAATGCAAATCTGAAAAATACATCTTTGTGGGATATCTTAGGGAAACTAAAGGATATTATTTCTTCAATCCTACTAAGAACAAAGTGTTTGTTGCTCAGCCATGAGTCTTCCTAGAAAGAGAAATTGTCTCTAGAAAAGGAAGTCATAGAAAAATTGAACCCTGTGAAATTTGAGAACAATAATAAACCACTGAACCAGAGATTGAACAACAATAGGTTCCACAAGTTGTTGCGGAACAATCAACTATTGTGGAAACACAACCACCATGAAGATCTTTAAGAGAATCTCATGTACCTCAGAGATATGGATTTCTTATTACAACACATGGTGATGTTCTGCTTATGGATCAAGATGAGCCTAGGACTTAACAACAAGAGGTGGCAAACCTAACTCTGATAAATGGATGGAGGCCATGAGGTCTGAGATGAATCCCATGTCAGAAAACTAAGTATGGATCTTGTTTGACCCACTTAAAGTGGCTAAATCCATAGGGTGCAAGTGGGTTTTCAAAAAGAAAACTGACATGGATGGTAATGTACAAACATACATAGGGCGATTGGTCACTAAAGGTTTTTGCCAAGTTCATGGTGTCGACTATGATGAAACTTTTTTCTCTTGTTGCTATGTTTAAATCCATTTGGATTTTTCTCACAATAGATAAATTTCATGTTTATGAAATTTGGCAAATGGAAGTCAAAACAACTTTCCTTAAAAAAAATCTGGAAGAGGATGTGTACATGACACATCCTAAAAGTTTTGTGGATCCAAAAAATGCTGGAAAAATATGCAAGTTACAAAGATCCATTTATAGATTGAAGAAATCTTATCGAAGTTGGAATCTTCATTTTAATGATGCAATCAAAGAGTTTGGTTTTATCAAAAATGAAGATGAACATTGTGTTTAAAAGAAAGTTAGTGGGAGTACTATTGTATTCTTGGTACTGTATGTAGATGACATACTTATCATAGGAAATGGCATACCTACCCTACAATTTTTTAAGACTTGGTTAGGACATTGTTTTTCTATGAAAGACTTGGGGTGAGGCCACGTACATTTTAGGAGTCAAAATCTATAGAGATAGATCAATGCGACTTATAGGTCTAAGCCAAAGTACATACATAGATAATGTATTGAAAATGTTAAGTATAGAAGAATTTAAGAGAGGATTCTTACCTATGAGACATGGTATCTGTAACAGCCCTAACCCGTATCCATCGTCGAAATAGGGTTACAGAGCATGACCGGAGTTTACATTTCAGAACTATCAAAAAATTTAAAACATTTAATTCATATTATTAATCACAACAAAACCAATCAATAGCATACATATTGTCACTTATACGAGCCCTCGAGGCCCTAAAGAACACATTAGAAACAAATCAGGACTAAAACAAAAGCATATAGAAATTTCAGGGAAAAGATGAAAATTTAAAAACTACAAGGGTCACATGACTGTGTGGCCAGACCATATGACTCACACGGCCAAGAGACACGCTCGTGTCTTAAGTCGTGTAGGCATTGAAAATAGGGACACACAGCCGTGTCCTAGCCTGTGTCTGTGCCCGTGTAACTCATTGACTTGGGTCACACGGCCAAACCACACGCTCGTGTGCCAAGTCGTGTACCCTTTGAAATAACCTCACACGCCCATGTACCAAGCCATGTGCTAGGCCGTGTAAAACCTGAATTACAACCTTTTGAAAACTACAAGGGACACACAACCGTGCTACCTGGCCGTGTGTCACACATGGATGACACACACGCTCGTGTCTCTACCCGTGTGAATGAAGATAGGCCATTTTACAAGCCATTTTTCTCACCCTTTTAAACATGTACCTATAATCCCTTTTGCACATATACTTAAGCCCTTAAAAGGCACTAAAATCATGCGTAATCTAGCTTTATACATATAATATAACCCCACTCAACCAATATGCACATAGGCATCTCAAATAACAATTTATAAACATACATCACCAAGTACTCCACTTGGTCAAAATAAGCAACTAACTTTCAATTTGATTTGCATCCATACATTCCATAAATCTTACTTATCGAAACACAAACCATTTGGTACCAAAATGCCATTCTTTAACTAATATCAAGTAACTAGATACTTATACATAACAAGGTACCAAATCACCATATATAACACATATCATAAAGCACCTATACAATATGCATATTCAACTTCCATTTCATCTTTTATCATTCAAACAAACAAGCCAAACATTAACCATAATAAGGCTACACATGTAACAGCCCAATTTAGACCCTAGTTGAAACAGTGGTTTTGGGACCACAAATCTGAGTTAAAAAAATATTTTAATATTATTTTTTGTGCTTATAATATGTGAACTGATATCTGTGAAAGTTTCATGTGAAAATTTGATCGTTTGTGTGCTTAATTTAGAAAAAGGACTTAATCGCGTAAAATGTAAAAGTGGCTAGCTATTTGTTAAAAGTACTTAAGTTCTATGTGTTATTACAGGAGAGGTCCTTATGATGCAATTAGACCATAACTAAGGTTAATGGACATTAATGAGCATCCATTAAATGATTTTATAATGTTTTAAGTAAGGTTAATTTGGTAATTGAATTAATAAGTTATAATTTAATAAAATAAAATAAAATATGGTTTCATAATCATCTTCATTCACTGAAAATCAAAAGAAAAATAAGAGAAAAAGGGTCTTTAGGGTTCGACACTAATCTTGGGCAATTGAGATAAGAACAAAGGAAACAGAATTAGATCGGGGAAAGTCGAATAATTAACCGTTCGTTTCTGTTCATTTCCACACGAGGTAAGTCGATATACAAATAAATGTTTTGGAATTAATTTTTCATGTTTATAAGATATTGAAATTTGATGAAAGATTATAGAAGCTGAATATGTGAAATGGAGAAAGTTTCTATAATGTAATGATGTCCGAAAGCCCCGTACGAACCATAGGAATAGTTAGGATACATATGTCATGACATAGGATTCCGATATGTGATTTTATGTAAGACCACATCTGGGACGTTGGCATCGATTTGAGATTTACATGTAAGACCATGTTTGGAACCTCAACATCGTACTTGATTTCGTGTAAGACCCTGTCTGGGACAGTGGCATCGATATTTGATTACATGTAAGACCACGTCTGGGACGTTGGCATTGTACGAGTTTTCCAAGCTATCTGAGTATCTTTAATGATTCTGAATGGTTCATTGGGCACTTCAAGAAACGAATAACTATGTGAATGTATATCTGATTTAGGTACGTTTGAAATGTATAACATAATTGAGAATGAAAGGTAAGTTTTTGTACAATTGTGTACATATGATATATGTAAGAGAATTATGGTTAAATGAGCTATATGAGACTTATGGATATGTGAGTATATTTTTCCATAAGTTATTTGAATGAATTGGTCCTAGAAATGTGTTATGTGATGAGTTATTTGTATATGGTTTACTAAGCTTTTGAAAGCTTACTTTGTGTGTTTTTCATCTATTTTATAGATATCGAAGCTACCGAGAGCTCGAGGATCGCTAAGGATCATCACCACACTATCAAACATATCTTTGGTACCCTTTTAAAGTGTAAATATTAAAGTATGGCATGTATAGTCTAGATAAATTAAGATATGTTTTTGAGTTATGAATATTTAGCCATGTGATATGACTTCATTTTGGTTGTGTTTATAAATGCCTTTGGAATATAATCTATGTGATGCAATATTGCCAATATGATGTGTTCTTGGATGGCCAAAGAGAATTGGTCAATTTGGTAAAATTATGGCATGAGATTGAATGAAGTAAATTGAGGTTATGTAATATATGTTTTGTTATGACTTTGAATTATGAATTGGCATGATTTGGTATAGATATAAGCATGAGATTTTTTCTTAATGATATGGTATGAATTGTGTATGTTTTGGTTATGTATTGGTTGGGATTTGGTATGAAATCATTTGGTTTTGATCATGTAGGGAGGACCCAAAATTAGGGTGGCAAGTTGGCCTTGTAAATGACCTATTTTTGCCAACATGGGCAGAGACACGGACGTGTGTCTTTACCGTGTTGCTCGAGGGCCATTTTGAAATGAGCCTGGATAGACCACACGGTCACACACACGGGCGTGTGCCAAGCCATGTGGCCAAGTCAATTTTGAGCACGGGCTAGACACACAGGCATGTGACTGGCCGTGTGAACCAAGTCAGTAGCCTCCCTAATTTTCACACGGCCTGGCACATGGGGCTATCTTGTGGCCGTGTGGACAAGTCAGTATGTATGCTCTGTTTCGCCATGGCCTAGACATACGAGTATGTCTAATGCCGTGTAAGGCACACGGCTTGTTCACACGGGCGTGTGACCTCTGTAACTTAGAAAAATTATTTAGTTTCGAAAAATTTTATATGTGTTCGGTTTAGTCCCGACCTCTTCTTAATGCATGTTTAGGGTGTCGTTGACTAAAGAAAGGGACTTTATGTTGATATTTGACTTTGATATGATAATGTAAAACTTTTGATTGTGAAATGTCTCGATATGTTTGATAATGCCTGTTAACCCTTGTCCAGTGACAGACACAGGTTAGGGGTGTTACATTTGGCTGGTGTCAGAGCTACGGTTTAGTCGATTCTAGGACTAACGTAGCGTATGTGAGTCTAAATATACATACCACATATATGAATTGTGATAGTGTGATGGTTCCTGACAATGAAAATTTGTTTTCATATAGTAAATGGATCCCGAACGAGCCATAGCTGACGATGTTGAAAGTAATGCGCCTGCTTCTACTCAAGGGGCAATGCCATCTGATTTGAGACCCGTGACCAGTAGACACAAGGAAGAGGCTAAGCAAGCCTTTTACCAATGGATGAATGATTGATTCACTTAGTATATTAGAACCAATCCGGTTGTGCCACAAGCTAATCTGATTAAGTTGAGTAAGCCACCTATTGATAAAATTAGAGAATATAGGGCTGAAGAGTTCCATGCTACTACTAATGATGATGCTGAGAGAGTTGAATCTTGGCTAGAGAATACGATATGGGTGTTTGATGAAATTTTATGTTCTCCCGAAGAACGTCTAAAATGTGACGTTTTGTAACACCCCTTACCCGTATCCGTCACCGGAAAAGGGTACGAGGTATTAACAAATTATACTAAATACTATTAAATAAAACCCAACAAAAATATAGCGTGCAATTTGATCATTATAACATATGCTATTAACAATACAAACTAATTTCAAAGGCTTCATACAAAATGATTAGTTTGATACTATAAGTAGTAATTTAAACCTAGACATTTATGACACGTAACAAAATAACTAAGTCTGCTATACATGCCATATTTCAAAATAATGTTTACAAAGTACCAAAAATTATTGATAGTGTGGATGGGTCTCCGACGATCTTCAATTCCCGATCTGGCTTAGTAACTCTATAAGACAAGAAAAAGGAAAGAAGATAAGCATATAGCTTAGTAAGTAAGTATATAAATAACAAATAAGAAATCTAACATGTTTACAACATAACTCAAATATATCATATTTTTAAATTTCATTGTTTACTCCAATTTGATCAAGCTGTCCCTCCTGCGTCATGATCACTAAATAAATCATAACTCGAGTTGCAAAACTCAAAATTCAAATCCGTAAAATTTCCCTGAATCTAGATTCATCAAAATTCTCACTAATTTTTTTTTAGAATTTTTTGTTTAGCCAATTAGTACAGTTTATTAGTTAAAGTTTCCCCTATTACACAGCTCAACTGATCTGACCTCTGTTCACTACGAATTGAATTTCTCTCAGTACACAATTAAAATAGCCATGAAACCTGTTTTATTTAAAACTAGACTCAATAAGAAATTTAGGCATGTAAACTATATTTCTTAATTTGTTTTTTACAATTTTTAATAATTTTTCAAAGTTGGAACAGGGGATCACATAGTCATCCTGAGCAAGTCACACACAATTGTAAATATCTCAAAATATAGAATTCCTTTGCTTGCTCTGTTTCTTTTATATGAAAATAGACTCATTAAGCTTTAATTTCATATCTTATTCAATCTCTAATTAAGTTCCTTATATTTTTGGTGAATTTTCAAAATCACGTCACTGCTACTATCCAAAACAGTTTTAATACTAATTTCACTCTTTCACACATTCTTTATACTAATCTCATTTTAACTTACACACACATATATATATATATATATATCACAAATCATTTTCACCACATTTCATATATCAGAAGTGTAGGTCCATGACTACAATGTCATCACAAAATCATCCCGTTGAACAATTCGGATTAATCCTCAATACTTGATGGTTTCAGCACACAGCCCCACCATCATATTTCATTTAGTTCGGCTCTCTTGTACACATGGTGAACACTTAGTACCACTCATGCGACCTAGCCGATTTGTCTTGTAGCTCTCTTGTCTACATGGTGTCCTTCACTTGGAATCACGCATGCGACCTAGCTACATTTATCTCTCACGTAGCTCTTTTGTCTGCATGGGATACATCCCGTATCAGACATGTGACCTAGCTACTACATAGTATCTTGTAGCTTTCTTGTACACATGATGTGCACTCGGCACCATACATGTGACCTAGCTACACTCCCTCTATTTTATTCGATCTTTCCGAATGTTCAACCGGGATCTCTCTTTCTATTACTTATTTCCATTCTTCCAATAGTCGATTTATACTTCAATATCAGCTAATATATATATATATAATAGGCTGAAATATAAGAATGTAAACGAAATTAATGTATTATTTACATACAAACTTACCTCGGTGTAAAATATGGAAATTTTGCAATTTAGTCCAAAACTTTCTCCTTCCCCCGTTCAAGGTCGATTCCACGTCTTTCTTGATTATGAAGCTTGAAAGTTGAAGAAACCCTAGCTATGGAGGAGAGAAATTTTCGGCAGCAACTAATGAAGATGATAACCAATTTTGTGTTATTTTTCCCATTTTATTTCATTTAATATACAAATGACCAAAATGCCCTTACTACTAAACTTTCCAAAAATTCCTTCTATGTCCTAATTTTGTCCATGAACTTAAAATTGGTCAAATTGCTATTTAAGACCTCCTAATTAATATTTCAATGCAATTTCATACTAAAAACTTTTAGAATGCAAATTTTGCAACTTATTCGATTTAGTCCCTACTTTCAATTTAAGCATTTTAGGCATAGAATTTCTTCACGAAATTTTCACACAATCATGCAATCATATCATAATCATCAAAATAATTATAAAATAATTATTTCTATCTCAGATTTGTGGTCACGAAACCACTATTCCGATTAGGCTCTAATTCGGGTTGTCACAATTCTCCCCCTTTAAAGATTTTCGTCCCCGAAAATCTTACCGGTAAAGAGGTTCGGGTACTATTTCCTCATAGCTTCCTCAGGTTCCCATGTAGCCTCTTCTATCCCATGTCTGTGCCACAATACTTTCACTAAGGTTATACTTTTATTTCTTAACTATTTAATTTCTCGAGCCAAAATCTTTATTGGTTCCTCCTCATAGGTCATATCCGATCGAATCTCAATTTCTATTAGAGAAATCACATGTGAAGGATCAGAACGATAACGTCGCAACATTGATACATGAAACACGTTATGAATTCTTTCTAACTCTGCCGGTAAGGCCAACCGATATGCCACTGGTCCAATCCTCTCAGTAATCTCATACGGCCCAATAAAACGCGGACTCAACTTGCCTTTTCGGCTAAATCTCAGAATTTTTTTCCATGGTGACACCTTCAAGAACACTTTATCACCCACTTGAAATTCAATCTCTTTTCTTTTAAATCGCATATGACTTTTGTCGATCCAAGCGACTTTCAAGCAATCCCCAATTACTTTTATTTTCTCTTCGGTTTCTTTAACTAGATCAACTCCGTGAATCTGTTTCTCACTAAGTTCGGTCCAATATAAAGGAGTCTGACACTTACAACCATACAAGGCTTCGTATGGTGCCATTTGTATACTTGACTGATAACTATTATTGTAGGCAAATTCAATCAAAGATAGATATTTCTCCCAACTACCTGCAAATTCTAAGACACGACATCTAAGCATATCCTCGAGTACTGGATTACTCTTTTCCGAGTGACCATCTGTTTGTGGATGAAAAGCAGCGGTACTAAAGTTCAATTTTGTACCCAAAGCTTCTTGTAACTTTTTCCAAAATCTTGAGGTAAATCTCGGATCTCTGTCTGATATTATTGACATAGGTACTCTGTGCAACCTCACAATTTCAGCAATATATAATTCGGCTAATTTATCAAGTGTGTAATCGGTACGTACTGGTATAAAGTGGGCTGATTTTGTTAATCTATCAACCACTACCCAGACAGCATCCTTCTTTTTAGGAGTTAAAGGCAAACCGGTCACAAAATCCATGGTAATCTTGTCCCATTTCCACTCAGGCACCATTACCGGTTGAAGTAATCCTGAAGGCACTTGATGTTCAACTTTTACTTGTTGACAAATCAAACACTTGGTTACAAATTCAGAAATGTCCCTTTTCATACCTGGCCACCAATACAACTTCTTTAAATCATTATACATTTTTGTGCTACCAGGGTGAACTGATAAACAACCACTGTGCGCTTCATGTAATATTTTCTGAATTAATTCATCGTTTTTTGGTACACATATCCTGTCTCGAAACATCAAACAGTCATCTGGTCCAACTCGAAAATCTGAGTCGTAACCTGTTTCGCATTGAGTTCTCTTGGCTCGCAACTCACTATCGTTCTTTTGAGCATCACAAATCAACTGGAGAAATAATGGTTTAGCCCTCATCTCTGCTAAGATTGACCCATCATCAGACAATGCTAACCCCCTATTCATGGCTCTCAAAGTAAAAAGAAATTTCCTGCTCAAGGCATCAGCAACTACATTAGCTTTTCCCGGATGATAATCAATCACTAGATCATAATCCTTTAATAATTCAAGCTATCTTATTTGTCATGATTCAAATCCTTTTGATTCATCAAATACTTCAAACTTTTGTGATCAGTAAAAATTCGGCATTTTTCACCATACAAATAATGTCGCCAAATTTTCAAGGCAAAGACAATAGCGGCCAATTCCAAATCATGTGTAGGATAGTTCTTCTCATGCGGTTTTAAGCATCGTCTCGAAGCATAAGCTACCACTTTACCCTCTTGCATCAACAGACATCCAAGGCCTGTCAATGATGCATCACTATAAATTACAAACTCCTTTCCTGGCTCGGGCTGTACTAAAATTGGTGCTTCAGTCAATCGTGCTTTCAACTTTTCAAAACTCTGCTGACATTTATCAGTCCATTCAAATTTAACAATCTTTTGCAACAACTTAGTCATAGGAGAGGCAATCATCGAAAATCCCTCAACAAAACGTCTTTAATATCCGGCCAAGCCTAAAAAAACTTCTAACCTCGGATACATTCTTTGGCAGTTTCCAATCAACGATCGCAGAAATCTTACTTGGATCCACCCGAATACCATCACCTGAGACTATATGTCCCAAAAATCCGACTTCACGGAGCCAGAACTCACTTTTATTAAACTTAGCAAATAGTTTCTTTTCTCTCAAGATCTGCAATATGGTTCTCAAGTGTTTGGCATGTTCAGACTCATCCCGAGAATAAATTAGAATGTCATCTATAAACACTACTACAAACTTATCCAAATATGGCTGAAAGATCCGATTCATTAAGTCCATAAATATAGCTGGAGCATTTGTTAAGCCGAAAGGCATCACAAGAAACTCATAATGTCCATACCTTGTCTTAAAGGCGGTTTTCGGCACATTCGACTCCTTAACTCTCAACTGGTAGTAACCAGACCTCAAATCGATCTTTGAAAACACTGTGGCCCCCTTTAACTGATCGAATAAATCATCAATCCTCGGCAATGGGTACTTGTTCTTTATAGTCACCTTATTAAGCGGACGGTAATCAATGCAAAGTCTCATTGAACCATCCTTCTTCTTTACAAACAATACAGGAGCACCCCAGGGAGAGAAACTCGGTCTCACAAATCCCTTATCTGTTAACTCCTGCAACTGAGCCTTCAATTCTTTTAATTCAGTCGGAGCCATTCTATATGGAGCAATCGAGATTGGTGTAGTACCCGGCAACAAATCAATGGCAAACTCTATCTCTCTGTTCGGAGGCAACCCAGGCAATTCCTCTGGAAATATATCTGAGAACTCACGGACTATCGATGCGATTCAAACTTGATTGAGGCGATTCGGTATTCATTACATAAGCGGATAAGCTTCACACCCTTTCCTCATGTATTTGCAATGCGGACATGTGCGAAATCACCATAGGCAATTTATTTGATTAAATCTGTTTCAACCCTGAATTTCTCTATTTTCACATTTCAACTCTAGTGTTTTCTGTTTACAATCTACCTTGGCATCATACAATGTCAACCGGTCCATTCCCAAGATAACGTCAAACTCATCAAATGGTATGACATCAAATTAGCGGAAAAAAGCAGTGACCTTGAATCATTAATGGGTAATTCTTGCAAACCTTGTCAACTAGCACATATTGGCCTAAGGGGTTCGACACTTTAATCGTAAACTCGATAAACTCAACGAGCAACTTTTTATTAGATACTAAATTCATGCAAATATAAGAATGAGTGGACCCGGGATCAATCAATGCAATAAGAATAGTATCATAAAGAGAGAATGTACCAGTAATGACATCGGGAGATGATGCATCTTCTCGAGCATGTATAGCATAAGCTCTAGCAGGTGTTCTAGCTTCTAATCTTGCCACTGAATCTTTCATCACAGTTTTACTACTAGTCCCACCTCCAGTATTTCTCGGTGGTCTACCTCTACTAGCAGTGGTATTCTGTCTAGCACTCTGAAATCTTTCTTCTTTAACTTTCTCCGGACAGTCTCTAATAAAATGCTCGCGAGAACGCACTTTGAAACAAACAAGCTCGCTCGGTTCCCCAACACTCACCATAATATTGCCTGCCACATTGTTGACACTCGAGCTTTCTAGGTCGCACATTACCCACACTTGCCACCGAAGTAGCTTGAGCTTTAGACCCCGAATATGCTCTACCACGATCTCTGTGTGAATCCCTAGTTGAAACTGTCACTCGAGGGTTTGTCTCTTTGGACCTCTTTGATTGAGATTGAAATGGCACGCTTATCGGCCTTTTCGACATCTCGAGCCTCAATAGCAGACTTTTCTTCTTTCTTTGTTCAATTCTTGGCTTTAAGAGCTCGATCAACCAATACTACAAATTCTTTCAACTCCAAAATTCCTACAAGCACTTTAATGTCCTCATTTAGCCCATCTTCAAACCTTCTGCACATAATAGCCTCGGTGGACACACATTCCTGGGCATACTTGCTGAGTCTCACAAATTCGCGTTCATACTCTGCCACAGACATCTTGCCCTGCTTCAATTCAAGGAACTCCTTCCGTTTTTGGTCAATAAATCGCTGACTTATATATTTCTTTCTAAATTCTTCCTGGAAGAAATCCCAAGTAACTCTTTCTTTTGGTACCCTTTGCTACCAAAGTCTTCCTGATGGTAGGCCGAATCTCTCAAAAGTGATACAAACACACTTTAAGCACTCCTCGGGTGTACATGAGAGCTCATCAAATACACGGGTAGAATTTTCAAGCCGCAGTGCGCTTTCTCAGGATCATCATCGATCTTTGCTCTAAACTCTTTGGCCCCTTGTTTTCGAATCTTGTCAACCGGAGGCTTGTTCATTCTTACCAAATCTATGCCTTGAGCAGCTATAGGAATCGTCTGAGGTATAGGAGGGGTGGAGGAGGTTGAGCATTTGGATTTGCTCGAATAAATTCAGTATACCAATTGTTCATCATTTGGAGAAAGGCATCCCGAGCCTCATCTCCCTGTCTCAATGTCTCAGGTCTACTTTCCACAGGCGCGGTCCCTTGTGCGGGAGCCGGCACATTACTAGCAACATCATCAGCCACAGTTCCTTCAGGATCCATTACTATATTAAAACAAAACACAGTTTAGAATAATCAGGAGTCACCACACTATCACAATATTTTTATGGCATGTATAACTAGACTTTTATATACACTTTATTAGTTCGAGAACCTACTAAACCATAGCTCTGATACCACTAAATGTAACACCCTTTACCTGTATCCGTCGCCAGAATAGGGTACGAGGTATTAACAAATTATACTAAATACTATTAAATAAAACCCAACAAAAATATAGCGTGCAATTTGATCATTATAACATATGCTATTAACAATACAAACTAATTTCAAAGGCTTCATACAAAATGATTAGTTTGATACTATAAGTAGTAATTTAAACCTAGACATTTATGACACATAACAAAATAACTAAGTCTGCTATACATGCCATATTTCAAAATAATGTTTACAAAGTACCAAAAATTATTGATAGTGTGGATGGGTCTCCGACGATCTTCAATTCCCGATCTGGCTTAGTAACTCTATAAGACAAGAAAAAGGAAAGAAGATAAGCATATAGCTTAGTAAGTAAGTATATAAATAACAAATAAGAAATCTAACATGTTTACAACATAACTCAAATTTATCATATTTTTAAATTTTATTGTTTACTCCAATTTGATCAAGCTGTCCCTCCTGCGTCATGATCACTAAATAAATCATAACTTGAGTTGCGAAACTCGAAATTCAAATCCGTAAAATTTCCCTGAATCCAGACTCATCAGAATTCTCACTAATTTTTTTTCAGAATTTTTGGTTTAGCCAATTAGTACAGTTTATTAGTTAAACTTTCCCCTGTTACACAGCTCAACTGATCTGACCTCTGTTCACTACAAATTGAATTTCTCTCAGTACACAATTCAAATAACCATGAAACATATTTCATTTAAAACTAGACTCAATAAGAAATTTAGGCATGTAAACTATATTTCTTAATTTGTTTTGTACAATTTTTAATAATTTTTCAAAGTTGGGACAGGGGATCACATAGTCATCCTGAGCAAGTCACACACAATTGTAAATATCTCAAAATATAGAATTCCTTTGCTTTCTCTGTTTCTTTTATATGAAAATAGACTTATTAATATTTAATTTCATATCTCATTCAATCTCTAATTAAATTCTTTATATTTTTGGTGAATTTTCAAAATCACGTCACTGCTACTGTCCAAAACAGTTTTAATACTAATTTCACTCTTTCACACATTCTTTATACTAATCTCATTTTAACTTACACATATATATATATATATATCACAAATCATTTTCACCACATTTCATATATCACAAGTGTAGATCCATGACTACAATGTCATCACAAAACCATCCTGTTGAACAATTCGGATTAATCCTCAATACTTGATGGTTTCAAAGACACAAACCCCACCATCATATTTCATTTAGTTCGGCTCTCTTGTACACATGGTGAACACTTAGTACCACTCATGCGACCTAGCCGATTTGTCTCGTAGCTCTCTTGTCTACATGGTGTCCTTCACTTGGAATCACGCATGCGACCTAGCTACATTTATCTCTCACGTAGCTCTCTTGTCTGCATGGGATACATCCCGTATCACACATGTGACCTAGCTACTACATAGTATCTTGTAGCTTTCTTGTACACATGATGTGCACTCGGCACCATACATGTGACCTAGCTACACTCCCTCTATTTTATTCGATCTTTCCGAATGTTCAACTGGGATCTCTCTTTCTATTACTTATTTCCATTCTTCCAATAGTCGATTTATACTTCAATATCAGCTAATATATATATATAATAGGCTGAAATATAAGAATGTAAATGAAATTAATGTATTATTTACATACAAACTTACCTCGATGTAAAATATGGAAATTTTGCAATTTAGTCCAAAACTTTCTCCTTCCCCCGTTCAAGGTCGATTCCACGTCTTTCTTGATTATGAAGCTTGAAAGTTGAAGAAACCCTAGCTATGGAGGAGAGAAATTTTCGGCAGCAACTAATGAAGATGATAACCAATTTTGTGTTATTTTTCCCATTTTATTTCATTTAATATACAAATGACCAAAATGCCCTTACTACTAAACTTTCCAAAAATTCCTTCCATGTCCTAATTTTGTCCATGAACTTAAAATTGGTCAAATTGCTATTTAAGACCTCCTAATTAATATTTCAATGCAATTTCATACTAAAAACTTCTAGAATGCAAATTTTGCAACTTATTCGATTTAGTCCCTACTTTCAATTTAAGCACTTTAGGCATAGAATTTCTTCACGAAATTTTCACACAATCATGCAATCATATGATAATCATCAAAATAATTATAAAATAATTATTTACATCTCGGATTTGTGGTCACGAAACCACTATTCCGATTAGGCTCTAACTCGGGTTGTCACACGTTTCACTTCTGAGAGATACACCGTATCATTGGTGGAAGACGTTGATATCGGTGGTTCCGAGAGAACGAGTCACCTAGGATTTCTTTCAAGCTGAATTCTGAAAGAAATGCATCAGTCAGAGATTCATCGATTAGAAACATAAAGAGTTTCTTGAGTTAAAATAGGGTCGTATGTCTGTTACAGAATATGAGCGAGAAATTGTGAGATTGAGCCAGTATGCACGTGAATGTGTTTCAACCGAAGCAATAATGTGTAAAAGGTTTGAAGATGGCTTAAATGAAGATATCCTCTTGTTAATTGGAATTTTGGAGATAAAAGAGTTTGTTGTGCTTGTTGAACGAGCATGTAGAGATAAAGAACTTGGGAAAGAGAAAAGAAAAGCCAACTCAAAAGCCAGAGAGGTGCGAAAAGATCACTGAGCAAGTCATTTCATTCGGCATCAAATAAATTTCAAGATGATTTTAGCCGTTCAAAGGCTAATATGGGATATTCAAGTAGAGATCGTATTAGATCGCATTCGAGTTTCAGAGCTCCTGTAACAGCCCTAACCCGTATCTATCGATGAAAAGGGGTTACGAGGTATTACCAAACGAAACACAACTTTCGGACATTCATGGATACACATAGAAATTAATTATCTTAATACATCACATTCGAATAAATACTAAATCAAAATAAATTTTACCAGTTACACATAAATTAAATAACCGCCCACTATAATAGTTATCAAAAGGCCGAATATAAGCATATAGATTAAAACATCTCATTACACATTATTTAAGACCATACATACATGCAACCTTATTATAAGTTTTATCTAAACCAACTTACTTATTAAAAAGCTAAGTACTATTCATATGGTCATTTATTAAAACTTTAGCTGGATATATATAACATGCAAAAATACATATGCCTTATTTGATGTCAACTTCCATTATGCTCTATCACTTTATACGCATGAAACATTTCCAAGAACTAGACCAAATAACCAAACATATTATTATCACTTATCAAGCAAAGTAACAGTAGTCATGTTCCAAAACTAATTCAACATTTACATATTTGGAAATATATATATATCCATATATCCAAAACAATCCACTTTTAATATCAAATACATGTTATCCCAATTTATCTAACATCCACCAAAAACTAATTCACCTTATTGCCGAATCAAAACATGGTTGTTTCACAAGCTATTCACACACCTAAAGTCATATTTAATATCAATGATCAAAGATATATAAATATTATCCTTACCTACTTCATCACATAACCAAATATCAAAACTTCAAATCATAGTCATTTACCTAATATATATCCCATTTATATATCAAGCATATCACTCAACCAAATATCCAACCAAAATTTCACATCAAACCAATTATACCAATCACATATACTTTGGCATAACTTTATCAATATTAACAATATATTAACCATGGTTCACATAAAAACACATATAATAGCCACAACATTAAAACGACAACAAAAAATGTCCATAGCATATTCAAACTTAAAACCAAACTTAACATGAATAAACAAGCCATTTTCGCATGGCTTATATACATTCAAACAAAAATCCAACATTCAAAAAGTATGTTCCAGCCTATACATGCCATAGTTCAAGTTCAACTATATAAATACCGAAGCAGAGGATAGTGTGATGAACTTTGCTGACAATCCCCGAGCTTGTAACTTGAATCCAAAATCCATAAAACAAAGTAAACGAAAACACACAGAGTAAGCTAACTTAGCTTAGTAAGCCTTAAGCAAATTAAACAATTAATGTATAATAACATTTCAACACTAAATCATTTCAATCAAATAATTCAACTTATGCATTTGTAACACCATTCGCCCGTATCCAACGCCGAAACAGGGTTTGAGGTGCTACCTAACTTAAACTTAACCATTCCTAGGAAATCGGGCCATAAAATTTTGATCAATTTAAAACTTTTCAATTCATATACAATTTGTCCCTTAATAAGGCTTACGGGGCCCAAAACATACATTCAAGGTGGTTCGCAACCAAATCGAGGGACCAAGAAAAACTTAGAGAATTTCATGGTTTAAGGCTCCACACGCCCGTATGGGTATAGGGCTCACGCCCGTGTCCTAGGGGCACGTCCGTGTCCCGCACCTGTGAGGCCAATTTAATCCCACAATCTTTCATAAAATAGGTGCAGACTTCACACGGCCTGGACACACGCCCGTGTCCTTTGGCTGTGCCCTTTCACACAGCCACGACATGCCCTTGGCACAGCCCGTGTGCAAAAACCTTGGTATTCTATTTTTGATGTCAACATCACACGACTATGGTACACACCTGTGTACTAGGCCGTGCCCTTCCACACGGCTGAGACACACAGTTGTGTCTCTGTCCGTGTGACCATTACCATACATTTTGACCTAAAATTTCAAAGTACGTGGGATACACGGCCTTCTCACATGCCTATGGGGCTGTCCGTGTTAGCATGAAAACACCTCGGATCTCTATCTGACACAATTGACAATGGCACTCCATGAAGCCTCACAATCTTAGAAATATATAAGTCAGCTAATTTCTCGAGGGAGAAATCAGTATGCACTGGTACGAAATGTACCGACTTAGTTAATTTGTCTACAATAAGCCATACTCAATCTTTCTTTTTCGGGGTTACTGGAAAACTGGTCACGAAGTCCATAGTGATAGGATCCCATTTCCACTCGGGGATCATAATAGGCTGAAGTAAACCCAAATGTACTTGATGTTTAGCCTTTACTTGCTGACACACTAGGCACCTGGAAACGAACTCTAAAGTGTCTCTTTTCATACCCGACCACCAATACATTTTCTTAAGATCGTTGTACATTTTCGCACTACCTGGGTGAACGGATAAACAACCACTATGTGCCTCACTCAGAATCTTTTGAATAAGCTCATTGTCCTTGGGTACACAAACCATGTATTTGAACATTATACACCCATCGGTACTGATACGAAAATCTGAATCAATTTCTGACTCACACTGAGTTCTCTTAGCTTGTAATTTCTCATCACTTCTCTGAGCTTCTCAGATCTCTTGGAGAATCGTTGATACAGTCAACTGAGTATACAAGGCTCTCAAGGCAAACAACGACTTCCTACTTAAGGCGTCAACAACTACATTCGTCTTTCTCGGATGGCAGTTGATAATTAACTCATAATCCTTTAATAGCTCTAACCATCAGCGTTGCCGTAAATTCAACTCTTTTTGTGTCATCAAGTACTTTAAACTCTTATGGTTGGTGAATACCCGACATTTCTCTCCATACAAATAGTGTCTCCAAATCTTCAACGCTAACACTACAGCCGCTAATTCCAAATCATGGGTTGGATAATTTCTCTCGTGTTGCTTTAGCTGTCTCGAGGCATAAGCTATAACCTTGCCTTCTTGCATGAGCACACACCCCAAACCATTTAAGGAGGCATCGCTAAATATCACAACTTCCTTGCCCATCTCCGATTGCACTAACACCGGGGCTTCCGTTAAAAAAGCCTTTAGTTTCTCAAAACTTTGCTGGCATCTTTCCATCCATTCAGACTTGACATCTTTTTGCAGTAGTTTAGTCATCAGGGTAGCGATCGCAGAGAATCCATTTATAAACCGTCTATAATATCTGGCCGAACCGAAAAAGTTTCAGACCTCTGTCACATTCTTTGGTGGCTTCCACTGAACAATAGTTGAGATCTTGCTCGGGTCCACTCGGATCCTGTCTCCCGACACAATGTGTCCTAGGAACCCAACCTCCTTAAGGCAAAATTCAATCTTACTGAATTTGGCGTATAATTGTTGTTCTCTCAAGGTTTGAAACACAACCCTCAGATGATTCGCATGCTCACTCTCATCAAACGATTAAATTAATATATCATCTATGAAGATGACGACAAACTTATCCAAATACGGCCTGAAAATGTGGTTCATCATATCCATAAAAACCACCGGAGCATTAGTCAAGCGAAAAGGCATGACGAGGAACTCATAATACCCGTATCTTGTTCGAAATGCGATCTTCGGTACATCTTGCTCTTTAACCCTTAATTGATAATAACTAGACCTCAGATCGATCTTAGAAAACACGGTGGCTCCCTTTAACTAATCAAACAAATCATCAATCCTTGGCAAATGATACTTGTTTTTCACTATCACCTTGTTGAGTTGTCTATAGTCGATGCATAGCCTCATCGATCCATCTTTCTTCTTCACAAAAAGTACCGGAGCGTTCCATGGGGAATAGCTCAGTCTCGCAAAACCCTTGTCTGTTAGCTCTTGCAACTGTGCTTTCAATTCTCTCAACTACGTTGGAGCCATCTTATGTAGGGTGATCGAGATAGGTACCATTCTAGGAACTAACTCAATCTCAAACTCAACTTCCCTCACTAGAGGTAATCTGGGTAACTCTTTCGGGAACATATCTGTGAACTCGCAGACTACCGGCACTGATTCAATCTTTAACTCTGACTCTCAAGTATTTAGCACAAAATCTAAATAAGCCTCATATCATTTTCTCAAATATTTCGCAACAGTTAAAAATGATACTACTATGGGCAATTTATCTGACTCATTTGGTCCAACTTGAAGAACATTCCCGTCTTCACATTTCTGCTTAATTTCTTTCTTTCCACAGTCCACTACAATACTATGGGTAGTCAACCAATCCATCTCGAGGATTACATCAAACTCATTGAACGATACTAATAGTAAGTTAGCCAGAAAACAATAACCTCTAACTGTTAAAGGACAATCTCGACACACTTGGTCTACTAACACATATCTACCTAAGGGATTGGACACTCTTATTACAATTTCAGTAGACCCTAGATCAATTAATGCAACAAATATAGGAGCAGGTAGACCCCGGATCAATTAATGCAACAACAGATATATCATGGATAGAAGAAGTACCCGTGATCACATCAGGAGACTCTACCACATCGCGAACACGAATAACATAAGTCCTTACAGGCGCTCTGCCCTCGGACCTCGTTGCAACGTCTTTTGCCGTACCCCTACTACTAGCCCTACTCTCAGGGTTCTTTTGTGGTCTACCCCTCAACGGAGCACTGCTTGTCTTTATTTCTTACTTCTTCTCTCTCTCTTCCATCTTAGGGCAATTACAAATAAAGTGGTCTAGTGACCTACACTTATAGTAGCCCCTCTTGTCTACTCGACATCCACCTAAGTGACGTCTCCCATATTGTGGACACTCTGGCCTATTTGGTCAAGTACTACCAACACTAGCGACCGAAGTAGTCTGGGCTCTAGATGTCGTATTCTGCTAATTCTTATTTCTCTTTAAATACTCCACCGAAGTATTCAATCGAGTAGTAAATTCTTTTGATCTCTTAGATGAGGACTGATATGCTTTCCCCATGTGTCTTTTCTTCAAATCTCGCGACCCAAAGGCCACTTTCCTTCTCTCTTTTACAAGCTCCTCTGCCTTGCACGCTCTCTCGACGAACACCACAAATTCTCTTATTTCTAGGATGCCCACAAACACCTAGATAAATTCATTGAGGCCATCCTCAAACCTCTTACACATGGTAGCTTCAGTGGATATGCATTCCCGTACATACTTGCTGAGTTTTACAAACTCACGTTCATACTCTATCATAGTCTTATTACCTTGTTTCAACTCTAAAAATTCCTTCCTTTTCTGGTCCATGAACCTCTGGCTAATGTACTTCTTTCAGAACTCTTCTTGGAAAAATTCCCAACTGATCCTCTCTCTTGGAACCACAGACACAAGAGTGTTCCACCACTGATAAGTCAAGTCCTGTAGAAGTGACACGGGTTGGCTCTCTACTGGCACAGTCCCTTCAGTGGGAGCTGGCACATTACTTTCCATGTCATCCGCCGTGGCTCTATCAGGATCCATTTACTATATGAAAACATAATTTATAATCGTCAGAATTCGTCACACTATCAAAGTACAACTTGGCATGTATAGCTAGACTCGTACTCTCGCTAGGTTAGTCCTAGAACTGACTAAATCATAGCTCTGATACCACTAAATGCAACACCCCTCACTCGTATCTAACGCTGGAAAAGGGTTTGAGGTGCTACCTAACTTAAACTCAACCATTCTTAGGAAATTAGGCCATAAAATTTTGATCAATTTAAAACTTTTCAATTCATATACAATTTGTCTCTTAATAGGGCTTACGGGGCATAAAACATACATTCAAGGTGGTTCGAGAGTAAACTGATGGCTCAAGAAAAACTCAGAAAATTTCATGCTTTAAGGCTCCACACGCTCGTGTGGGTATAGGGCACACACCCATGTGCTAGGGACACGCCCGTGTCCCGCAACCGTGTGGCCAATTTAATCTCACAATCTTTCATAAAATAGGTGCAGATTTCACACGGCCTGGACACACACCCGTGTCCTTTGCACATGTCCTTTCATACGGCCACGACATGCCCGTGGTAGAGCCCGTGTTCAAAAACCTAGGTATTTTGTTTATGACATCAGCATCACACGACCATGGTACACGCTCGTGTACTAGGCTGTGCCCTTCTACACGGCTGAGACAGACGGCTGTGTCTCTGCCCGTGTGACCATTACCATGTATTCTGACCTGAAATTTCAAAGTGCAGGGGACACACGGCCTTCTTACACGCCCATGGGGCTATCCGTGTGTCACACACAGCCTAGACACACGCTCGTGTCTCTACCCGTGTGGGCAATATAAGGCTATTTACCAAGCCTCATTGCCACCCTAGTATGCCTATTTTCATGTCAATACCAACCAATACCAAATCAAGCATAATAGACATTCATTTAACCATGAATATGCATCTATTATAAACTCAAAATGAATGTTATCCTCATTCAAGGCTTAATGTGAAGTGTGGAATCAATTC
This sequence comes from Gossypium longicalyx, assembly GCA_025698465.1. NCBI lineage: Eukaryota > Viridiplantae > Streptophyta > Magnoliopsida > Malvales > Malvaceae > Gossypium > Gossypium longicalyx. The sequence goes on along the minus strand of CM046996.1, from coordinate 42,038,192 downwards.
CAAGCCAACACATTTGGCCAATTCTCAAAGACGCAAAATAATAAGGTCTAGCCCTATACATGCCATAATCAAAAATATAAATCCTACTATACCAAGTATTATGGCTGATAGTGTGATTGATATCTCTGACTTCAAGGGATCCTTGAACTAGTTAAGCAGCACTGGAAGAAAAGAAAAAGGAAAGAGAGTAAGCATAAAGCTTAGTAAGTTGAATATAAATAAGTATACAACAAAAATTTCACCATTAGTGATCATACTCATAGTTCCAAGGTAAGCATAAACTTTACTTACTCATTACCGACCACTCAAGTCACATTTCTAATTTGAGCTCATTACTCATGCATATCAACTACGTACCTGCACCACTCACAACATTATTATGCTTTCCTTATTAAATCACTTTCATAATCTTTAAAGTTGAACCTTTTGGAATACTACCGGATATTCTATAAGCCTTAAAAATGGGATAAATTCCCGATGTCATGGGTCTTACATTGGCTATCATCATTGAGGCCAAAGCCATGTCCCAGACATGATCTTATACTACCTCTCGTACATATGTGCTGATGCATGTCCCAGACATGTCTTACACTAGCACAACTCTTAGCCTATGCATGTCCCAGACATGTCTTACACTGGTTATCATCATCGAGGCCGATGCATGTCCCAGACATGTCTTACACTAGCACTCGTCTCAATATCGATGCCATGTCCCAGACATGGTCTTACACTGGCTCTCATTATGTGGCCGATGCATGTCTCAGACATGTCTTGCACTGGCACACAAATAACCCGAATGTCATGGCTTGAATATCCGATTTGTTTCTTAGGGTTCCAACGGGATCTTTCTATTATCTCAATCATTAATATGCATTCTCAGTTCACAATCTAGAAATTCATACTATATCAAATCAATAACAATTTGAATGCATGCATTGACAATGTAGTTGTATTACTTACATACAACTTACCTCGCTTTACAAAATGTACTCGACTAGTCGGTTTAGTAGACTTGCTTGGCTTTTCGCCGGTCTAGGTTCAAATTTGGAAAAACATGATCTATAATAAAAAAAATACACTCATTTAATCACTAATTACAATTAGGAATTCATAAATTCACTTCTTTGGTAAAATGACTATTTTGCCCCTAGACCTTTGCAAAATGACCATTTTGCCCTTATGCTCGAAATTTGATTTTTATTGAATTTTTTCATATCTTAGGAGTAGTTGACCCATTTTTATCTTAGGAGTAGTTGACCCATTTTTACTCTTATAGCATTACCAAAATCCCACTATTTCACACAGTTATCACCTATTTTGCAACTTATGCAAAATAGTCCATTTTAGGTGTTTTCATGCTAACACCCTTCACAAAAGTTGTTTAGAACTCTTCTAAGACTCATATTCTTCCATAAAATTTTAGAAAATGACATGAACATTCACATGGTGAAACCCTAGACTTATCTCCATTTTGCAAGGTAGTCCTCTCATTAAAAGCCTACGCTTCAGAGAGTCCAAAAATGTAAAAATCATTAAGAGAAACTGTCAAAATCACTTACTTGAGAGGCTTTATGTTGCTGAAATTTTTTAAGCTTTCAAAACTCCATTCTTTGCTAAAAATTTCAGTGGAGGAAGAAGATGGAAAGGGATGATATCATCCTTCTTTCATCTATTTCTATTTTTGTCAAAATAAGTCACCTAACCCACCAAATTCTAAAATTTGTCTTCTCTTGACCCCATGGCCGGCTATGCTCTTATAAAAGGGTCTAATTTCCCTTTAAAATTCCTCAATTTTAGTTCTCTAGCTATTTAACACATTTGGGTACTTGTAACACCGCAAACTCAGCCCAGATGTTATGGCCGAATCTGGCGCGTCACATTGAAGTGTTTTAGCGAAAACCTTGTTTCCATTGGAAACACATCCTTAAAATGAAAAACGTTAATTACTTTGTAAAATCTCTTTCCAGATGCGGAAGCTTTATTTAGGACATATGATTTTATGAAAACTCGTCATTTAAAAATTTAGCTGCGAAAACGTAGTATTTAAAAAAACTATACTTTAGAAAAATCCATATTCAACTTTTCGTAATTACAACGCATAAAAATGATAAACTAAATAATAACAAAAAGGGAAGGCCTTATTACATTCTAGTCTAAAATCCCTTAAAAAATCAGAAACTAAATGCTTTTTAAAAACAACCAAGTCTAAGTCTAAACTTTTTATGCTAATTGGCCACCTCCGAGTCCCTCCATCCGTCGAACCGTCTACTAAGGATCACCTGAAAATTTTAGAAGGAGAGGGGTGAGTTTCGAAAACCGAGTGTGTACAACCCTAGATGAGTATAAAGCAATCATTAGTTATTTTGGGCCAGATCCCAATTCAATAATGGTGGTCTTTGGGCCTTAGCCCATATTAGCTTTAGTTGGGCCGAAGCCCACATCGCAATAATATCACAACAATAATATCGCAATCCCATCCCAACAATCCATTTGCTACACACCAGCTCCGTCCCTTGACACATCATGTGGGGATATAAATATCGACCCACCCAACCGATACACACCCATGGTAGCCCAGTTGCGGAACTACCTTTATTTACACATTAGGCTTAAAAGCCGTCGGTGGATCCACGATTGTCAAGCAACCATGCGATCCTCATATACTTCCTCCGTTCCATAATTCCTAACCCATATGCAACCTAAGTAGAATATCATATGTATGCAGAAGATATGCATGTCACATCCATAAAACTTACATTCAACACCTAAGGGTTTTTTGGTCATTTTTGTCCTTAGGGGCATTTCGGTAATTTTCCCTTTATTACGATTTTCACTTACTTTGGCCAATTAACAAATACCGTGAGCTAAGATGAACGAATACTATACACCAAGTAGGATTCCAGAGAAGAGGAGGTAAGTTATTAAGACCGCTTAAGTACCAAGCTCTCCCTAGATCCAATTCTAGACATGCATATACCCATTGCCACACCTTAACACTTTGACTTGTCCACGGTCGCAATTAATTAATTAAGTTTTGTGTAGTCATCATATACTAGGCCCCTTTTACAAAGCCCAGTCAAATTCACATACCTGTATATGGCCCACTAGGCCCAATCATATTCATATGGCCTATTAGGCCCAAATCACCTGTATATGGCCCATTAGGCCCAAATCACATTTATATGGCCCATTAGGCCCAAATCACATTTATATACCTGCTCATATACGAATTTTTTGTCACATAGCATCAAATATCAATTTTGCCTATTATGGGCCCAACAGCCCATCAGGCCTATAAAGCCTATTCTGGCCCGGTTGGCCAAATCACAGCCCATGTCCATGGAATCGCCCATGGGCCTCAGACAACCTATCGGTTTCCTCCTCACGAGTGTTCGCGCACTCGCAAGACTAGCGTAGCCTAACTCTCGGCTTTTCAGCATTTCAGCATTTTGGCTTTTGCCGATTCATTGTGTATGTGCAGTGTATGTACACACCTTCAGCTTTATATTAAGTTATCATAGGGTAGAAGTACACACCTTATCACCTGGAGTACTAGGTATTCATAATCGCCCGAACCTTAACTAGGTTGATCAACTGCGATCTGCCTATGTAACTCGAAATCTGTCGTAGCCCCCCTTCCGCATCCAGGCGAAAAGTCCCTAACAGTTGACACCTTACGTCGTTTAAACTTGGGAGCCTCTATCCCAACCTCTCTACTAGAACCCCCTTTTTCCATCAGTAATCACACTCTTGAATGAGAGGGAAAAGAGAGATAAATGGAGAAACTGTAGGTTAACAAAAGTTTTGGAAAGAACAAAGAAAAATCAGCTTTTAAGAGTGTAGAAACAAAAGAACTTAGAAATATTTAACAAAAGCAAAAGAAGATCTAACTCACTTACCGATTGCGAGATCGCTTGTAAATAAGAAATCAAGCCCCCAAGGTGTAAGAATCGGCTTTTAAATGCAAAAGAAATAGTCGGCTAAGTTGAAGAGGGAAGAGGTTGATTCGATTAAAATAGGGAAGAAAAGATCAAGAGTATGGCTTAAAGAAAAGAATAGGTGATATGCGACTAAAGCACACAAAAATAACAAATTCCCTTACTCGCTCATATGACACACATATTTATGCTAAAAAAATAAAAATAAATAAATAAATAAAAATGCACCTACACTCCTCAATCAACTTAAACTCATCAAGATAATTTCCCTTCAAATTCTCTAATTTTATCACCATCATATCTACACTTAATCCTCATCCTAATCCCCTTTATTTTAGCCAAAATTTTCAATTTGAATTGCATTCAAATTGCTTCCACTATACAACACTTGAGTAGGAAAATTAAATTCTCCCTTTGCGCGTGCCACTACTCAAACTCCAACCCTCCATCTTCCCAACACGCTGCTGGCCATTGCACCGCATCCTTTCTTATGCTACCATTCGGTCACAATTACTTATAAGGCTTATATGCCTAAGCCTCAGTTTTTATAAAGAATAAAAATTTAAACTTTGCTAGGCCTGGGATTTGAACCTACTCCCCCTCATAACCATAGCATGCTTCTCGCCGCTGCACCACAAGCACTTTTGTGCCATATTCCATCCCTCACTATTTTTAAGGCCTATTAACCCGCAACTTGATTATCCTAAAAATATTTGCTACCATTCAAATTCAAACCTCTGATCTCTTGGCTGTGCTATACGTCCCTTGCCACCAAGCCACAAGCTCTTTTGTGTCGTTTCTCCTCCCCAATTAATTATAAAGTCTTTCTGCTGACATCTAGGTTGTCTAAAAATAACCCACAACTTTTACTCATGTTGCGACTTGAACCCAGCACCTCCCTTTACTCCTAACACCATCATGCCACTGGGCCAAGCACATCCTTTGTGTCGAACTTCCTCCTAACATATTTATAAAGCCTAAACGCTAGCTTCCCTGCTAATCTTATGCGAAATAAAATTTTTTTTGCCATGGCCAGGACTTGAACCCTGGACCTCCTGCTTACTACCCACACCTTTTGCCACAAGGCCAAGCGTTTCCTTGTGTCAGATTTTACTAGGCCTTATTAATAAGCCTTCCACCTAATGCTCAGGATTCTTTAGAAAAAAATGCAAAATTTTGCTAAAGCCCCGGATCGAACCCAGGACTTTTTCCACACTACCAACCCTTCCTAAATAATTTAACAATTAAACAAAACACACAATTATAAAATATTTAAACACCTTTCTTTTATTCAAGTCGCCTTCTAACAGATCCCAAACTCAAGGCCCATTACTTTTAGGCCCAAAATCAGGGTGTTACAGTACTAAAATGCAACTTTTGCCTTTTATTCGATTTAGTCCTTTTTCACAATCGGGCTCACAAACATTAAAATTAACTCCCAAAATTTTTCATGCACTAATATAATCATACTATAACCTCATAATAATAATAAAAATAATTTTCCCATCTTCGAATTTGTGGTCCCGAGACCACTGTTCCGACTAGGCCCTAATTCGGGCTGTTATAGCATTTGTAATCACATTTAATTTCAAGCTTTTAATTCCATACATATATAACATATACTTTCATAGAACAATTTCTCCTTAGCCGAATGCTCATATAATCAAAATAATTAATTATCATCCAACCTTCAAAATCAAGATGTCAATAAATAACCAAATGTACATACATTTATATACACAAGCCCAAAAATTGTAATCTAACATCATGTACATGAACTATCCATATGGCCAAATAAACATGGTCTTGAGTACACATATTCAAAAACCAACTTCATAATATTCATATCATTCGATCATAAGACCGAATACACATACCATAATCACATATATACTTCATTTGCATCACACATGATTTGTAACAAATAATCAAGTTACTTACTTACCTTATTTTAAGTAAGTAACAAATTAATTCATACCTGGCCATTTAGCTCGTTTAACTTATTCAAATACCACATCATCATGAAGTCATTTAAGCATAAACTTATAATAAATCACCGGCGTAAAGCTTGCTAGGCCTAAGCCTATATCACACACCAGCACAAGGCCTGCTAAACTCAAAGTTTGATTTTTATACACCGGCAATAAGCCTGCTAGGCATAAAGCCCTATTTAAAACACCAGCACAAGGCTTGCTAGGCTCAAAGCCCGAATATCACTATTATAAAGTTGTCTCATAAACAATTCATATATCGAAACTTCTAGATATTCCATATAGTTCATGCGGACTTTCAAATGTTATAACTTAGTCGTATTAAACTCAAATACATTATTTCCATACTTAATCATATTCAGCTAACTCTACTATAGATCTATGAACTCCAAATAAACATATTAAACTAATTTACATTCAAAATATACGATGTTTAATTGCTTAAAGACTTACCTCGGATATCGACGAACAATGTAAATCAACTACTCGACTATTTTTGTTTTTCCTCGATCCAAGTTGATTTCTTTTGTTCTTCATCTATACAATTTCAAATTAATCTCATTCAATCACAATTTCATTCAATTTAATCCAACATCACATAAATGAAAAATTACTATTTTACCTCTAATGTTTCATACTTTTACAAATTAGTCTTAATTGCATAAAATACAAAATACACAAAATCTCTATGCAACATGCTTAGGCTGAATGTTCCTCTAGTACATACAAATACACACATTTCATTTATTTCACATTTTAGTACCTCAATTTATTATTTTTACAATTTAGTCCTAATTACTTAAAATAATCAAAAACTCCAATACAAAACATATTAATCTAAAACATATCTTTAATATTTCATCATCAAATATGAAAAATCACAAATATTCATCATTGCCATAACTCAAAACATTCTTCAAAATAAGAAATTCTAGCATGGGTCGGATAGTATTCGAAGCAATGATCTCCAAAACGTAAAAATTATCAAAAACTGAACAAAAACTAACCTTGAATCAAGCTTCTAAAGTGTCGAATACCCTAAGCTATATTTTCTTTCTTTCTTTCTTAAGTTTTGGCAAGAACAAAGTAATATGTATGATTATTTTAATTTTATGTTTTATTATAAACATATTATTACACATATTACATATTTAACCTTTAAATTATAACATAAAACCATTATAATATATGGTCACAATCGTCCATCATATATAATTATGGCCTAATTGCAACTTAAATACCTCATGCAATAAAGACAACATCAATTTGGGCCCTTTCACATTAAACGATCGAATTTTCATTTTACGCGATTAAGACATTTTATTTAATCAGACACTTAAACAATAAAATTAAATCACGAAAATTTCACAGATATTAATTCACAAATAATAAAGACAAAAAATATTTTTAAAATATTTTTTTGACTCAAATTCGTGGTCTCAAAACAACCGTTCTGATTAGAGTCTAAGTTAGGCTATTACAACTCCAGCTACTTATGTTGTAAGTGTTGGAAATATCCGATCCGATTGACCTGAATGTAGACATTATGGTAAAAGACATCTAGGAAGTTGTAGATTGAATGATCGAGCTTGCTTTAGATGTGGATCCTTAGATCACTTTATCCGTGAATGTCCTGAGCCTGTAAAGCAAGAGATTGTACAAAATTTGATACTGAATGGCAATACAGCTCGAGGTAGACCTCCTAGAAATACGAGTAATGTGAGTGGTAGTCAGTGGGGAACTAAACATATAGCTATTTGATCTGAGGCTAGAGCACCTGCCAGAGCCTACGCCATTCAAGCTTGTAAGGAAAATTTGTCCCCTGATGTTATAACTGGTACTTTTACACTTTACGATACTTCTGTGATTGCATTGATAGATCCCGGATCAACACATTCTTATATATGAATGAACTTAGTGAGCAGTAAGACTTTTCTTGCGGAGTCTACTGAATTTTTAATGAGTATCAAACCCCTTAGGTCGGTGTGTTTTGGTTGGCAAAGTGTGTAAGAATTGTCTGTTGATGATTCGAAATTCATGTTTTCTGGTGGATTTGATGTTATTACCATTTGAAGAATTTGATATAATTCTGGGTATGGATTGGTTAACTTTGCACGATGCTATTGTAAACTACAAATGGAAGACCATTGATTTGAAATTTCAGAATGATGAGATTATTCAGATTGAGGCTAATGAATTGAATGGTTTATCGGCAGTGATTTCTTCGATATTAGCTCAAAAATATGTGAGAAAAGATTGTGAAGCCTACTTTTCCTATGTGATTGATTCGAAAGTGATAGAAAAGAAAACTGAATCAGTGCCTGTTGTCTATGAATTCCCTGATGTGTTTCCTAAAGAATTTCCAAGAATACCTTCGATTCGAGAAGTTGAGTTTGGCATTGAATTAGTGCCAAGGACTACTCTGATTTTGATAACTCTGTATAGAATGGCTCCGAATGAGTTAAAAGAATTAAGGTCTCAGTTACAAGAGTTAACAGATAGATGATTCGCAAGACCGAGCTTTTCTCCCTAGGGTGCTCCTATTCTGTTTGTGAAAAAGAAAGATGGTACGATGAGAATGTGCATTGATTATCGTCATTTGAACAAAGTGAATATCAAGAATAAATATCCTCTGCCCAAAATTGATGATTTGTTTGATCAGTTGAAGGGAGCTACCGTGTTTTCAAAGATAGATCTCAGATCGGGTTATAATCATTTGAGAGTAAAAGATTCAGACATTCCAAAAACTGCTTTCCAAATGAGGTACGAACACTATGAGTTTTTAGTTATGCCTTTCGGATTAACGAATACACATGTTGTATTTATGGATTTGATGACTAGAATTTTTAGACTGTATTTAGATCGATTTGTTGTCGTATTCATTGATAACATTTTGATATATTCTCATGATGAATATGAGCATGCTGAACATTTAAGAATAGTGCTACAGACTTTGCGTGATAAGCAGTTGTATGCGAAGTTTAGAAAATATGAATTTTGGTTACAAGAAGTTGGTTTTCTGGGACATGTTGTGTCAGCATCTGGTATCCGAGTTGATCCGATAAAAATTTCAGCTATCTTGGATTGGAAGCCTTCGAGAAATGTTTCTGAAGTTCGTAGCTTTCTGGGACTTGTCAGTTATTATAGATGATTTGTGAAAGGCTTTTCTATGATTGCTACTCCGTTGACGAAATTACTTCAGAAAGATGTGAAATTTGAATGGTTTGAAAACTGTCAGAAAAGCTTTGATCAGTTGAAAGCCCTATTGATAGAAGCTCCGGTGTTAGTAGAACTAGAATTGGGTAAAGAATTTGTAATATATAGTGATGCATTGTTGAATGGTCTGGGCTGCGTTTTGATGCAGGAAGGCAAAGTCATAGCTTATGCCTCGGGACAGTGAAAGTCGCATGAAAAGAATTATCTGACACACGATCTGGAATTGGTGACTATTGTGTTTGCTTTGAAGATTTGGCGCCACTATCTGTTTGGTGAGAAATGTCATGTTTATTCTGATCATAAAAGTTTGAAATACCTAATGACTCAGAAAGATTTGAACCTGCAATAGAAAAGATGGCTAGAACTACTAAAAGATTATGAGCTTGTTATCGATTATCATCTGGGAAAAGCAAATGTTGTTGCTGATGCTTTGAGTCGAAAATCATTGCTTGCATTGCGAGTGATGATTACTCATTTCGTTTTGTCTGATGATGGCTTAATTTTAGTCGAATTGAAAGTGAGACTATTATTTTACAATAGATTATTGATGTTCAGAAAGTTGATAATGAGATAATAGCAAAACGAGCTTAGTGTGATTTTGATTCTGATTCTGAATATCAAATTGATAATGACGATTGTTTGAGATTCCGAGGTCGGATTTGTGTTGTGAGAAATTTGGAGTTGATTTAGATGATTTTGAATGAAGCTCACAACAGTCGTTTATCTGTACATCTGGGTAGTACGAAAATTATAATGATCTGAAATAACATTATTGGTGGTCTGGAATCAAAAGAAATATCTCTGATTTTGTTTCGAAATGTTTGATCTGTCAGTAAGTTAAAGCTGAACATCAGGTGCCATCTGGTTTATTGCAACTGGTTATGATTCTAGAGTGGAAATGGGATAGAATAACGATGGATTTTATTTCGGGTTTACCCTTATCTCCCAAAAACAAAGATGTGATTTGGGTTGCAGTTGATCGATTGACAAAATTAGCTTATTTTATTCTGGTACGATCTGATTACTCGCTTGATAAATTAGCTGAGTTATACATTTCCGATATTGTAATGTTGCACAGGGTGCCATTGTTTATTGTGTCAGATAGAGATCCGAGATTCACTTTGCGGTTTTGGAAGAAATTACAAGAGGCTTTAGGTACAAAATTACACTTCAGTACTACTTTTCACCCGCAGACGGATGGTCAATCTGAGCGGACTATTCAGATTCTCGAGGATATGTTGAGATGTTGCATTCTTGAGTTTGAATGTATGTGGGAATAGTATTTGCCATTTATTGAATTTTCTTATAATAATAGTTTTCAATTGAACATTAAAATGGCATCGTACGAAGCCTTATATGGTAGAAAATGTCGTAATCATTGTATTGGTCAGAGCTCAGTGAAAATAAGATTCACGGGGTTGATTTGATAAAAGAGACTGAACAGAAAGTAAAAACAATCCGAGATAGTCTGAAAGTAGCATACGATCGTCAAAAATCATATGTGGATTTGAAACGAAAAGATATTGAAGTTGAGATCAGCGACAAAGTCTTTTTGAAAGTGTCTCTGTGGAAGAAAGTACTCCAATTCGGCAGAAAAGGCAAATTGAGTCCAAGGTTCATTAAGCCGTATGAGATTATAGAGTGCATTGGACCTGTTGCATATAGATTGTTATTGCCACCTGATCTAGAAAAGATTCAAAATGTGTTTCACATATCGATGCTTTGATGATACAGATCTGATCCCTCGCATGTGATTTCTCCATCTTAGATAGAAATTCAGTCTGATCTGACCTATGAAGAAGAATCGATCCGTATCTTGGCTCGCGAGATTAAAGAATTGAGAAATAAGAAAATTACATTAGTAAAAGCATGTAACACCCCTAACCCGTATCCGTCGCCGGACTAGGGTTAAAGGCATTACTGGACAAAATGGAACAATTAACATATATTTTATAAGCATCAAAGCATCAGAGATCAAATATCAATATAGAGTCCCTTATATAGTTCAACGAGACCTTAAACATGCATTAGAAAGGAGTCAGGACTAAACCGAACACATACAAAATTTTTCCAAAACTTAAACATTTTCAAAGAAGTACAGGTCACACGCTCGTGTGAACAGGCCGTGTGCCTTAAACGGCATTAGACATGCCCCTGTATCTAGGCCATGTCAAAACAGGGCATACATACTGACTTGATCACACAGCCACAAGACACGCTCGTGTGCCTTGGCCGTGCTTGAGCCTGACTTTCAATTGTTGGGTACTCCAAGGGACACACGGCTGTGCAACATAGCTGTGTGTCGCACACGGCTGAGACACATGCCCGTATCTTTGCCCATATAGACAAAAATAGGCATTTAAATAGCCAACTTGCCACCCCAATTAGGTCTAACCTACAATCACCAAACCCAAGCATATTTGTACACCAATTTCAGCCAAACTTGTAACACCCAGATTTTCGGGATTTTCGTAATTTTTGAGAATTTGGTAAAATTTTAAAAATTTGGAATTTGGTTGTGAAATTCATAATTGGAGTCTGTAAATGGGCCTATGGAAGGCCCATGTGTTGGCCAGAACCCGATAGAATTTTTTTAATTTTGGACTTAAGGAGTCAGGGGCAATGGATAGGTGGCCTTATTAAAAGATGTGGGTAAAATGTAACACAAGAGAGGCCCTAGCAAAGTGGTTAAGTGACGCCACTAAGGAGCTAGAAAGTGGCATGTAAGTGGTTGGGGGAAGGCCAAGGTTCGATTCACTAAGCTGGTAATTGTGCTGTTATTTTTATGTCTTGAGCATGCAGGAGTTTGAAGTCGAATGGAACTCTATTGGAGAGAGTTTGAATCAGTCAAATGCATGAGTTTAGGAGTGATAAGGGGAGAGATTTTGGGGATTTCAATGGAGGCTTAGTGTTGGCCGAATAGTGGGAATGTAGGGAGGAGAAATTGGCTTAGGGGTTGTAGGTTAGTATTTCGGCAGTAGGGGCTTTAGTTGTTTCGTTTTCTTTTGTTTAAACATCATAGGGTTATTTCTTTTCTTCCTTTTCTTCTCTAGCCGAAATCACCACTCCTTTCATCCATTTTTTTTCTTTCTCTTCTTTTACCAAAACCAAACAACTACTTTCTTTCCTTTCATCACCCTTGCCGAATAGCCACAAGAGCCGAAACTTTTGAAGTTGGTTGTGCCGATTTCATTTAGACCAGCATCCTTCTTTTCTCTTCATTTCTTGTGATCGATCCCTTCATCCACTAAACTCTAAAAGTCCCCGACGGTAACACCAATACAAAGCCACCACACCATTTCTTTTTCTTGGTCTTAAAAGCCGAAATACCTTAGTTCTAGGGGCATAGCCGAACCTGTAGACCTCTGGGATTCGAAGGCTGCTAGGTGGTTGAGGGCTAAGTCTACTTTGGGTCTAAACAGTGCAGAAGGGAAGACTGTGGTAAGTACTCGTTTTCCAAATCGATTAAGTAGTGTAAATGTTAAGAAAAGTCGAAACCCCCTACAGTTTAGGGAGGTTATTGATTTGAGGTATAGGCCTCACTGGGCCTTTTCATTTGACTTTTATGGTTTGTGTAGTGAAATAGACAACTTTGGAGGAACAGCAAGGCTTGGAGTTTCGGTTTGGATAAACTTGGATAGAATCATCAGACCTTGTGAAGGTAAGTGATCTATGGCTATTAGGGGTTCTTTGGCCGACTATGGTAAGGTGGATTTTGGGTTTGATAAGCATGAATTGTAAACTAAGAATGGTGGTGATTATTTGTAGGTTTTCGTGGGAGACTTTGTTAGCAAACGTTACAAAACAGGTGTGTAACAACCCTCGGAGTAGCTTAGATTAATATTCGCTGAAAAGCCGAAATGCTAAAATTCTGGAATTTCGGGAACTTGTGATTTTGCGTTTGGTTATAGATGTGATAAATATGATAAGATCGGTGTTTGGGTCGATGGAACAGGTAAGAGCACAATTTTGTGCACGATGGTAAGTTGGGCCTCAATGGGCTAGAATTGGGCCCAATGGGCTTTCGGGCCCATTTGGGTAAAATTGATAGAAAATGAAATTTGGAAAAGTTGCATGTTAACACGGTTAGTACTGTTGTAAAATTTGGGTTAAGTGGGCTTAGTGGGCTAAATCGGTATTCATAGGGCCCATTAGGGGTTTTGGGCCCAAAAGCCCGAATTTGATAAAGTGGGTTAAAGATCATTGTTTAAACACTCGAAAATATTGGCAATTGTTAACGAACATGGAAAACAATTACCCTTATAATATGAAAAATGACTATTTTGCCCTAGGTAAAAATGACCATTATACCCCTCTAGGGTTTAATTATGAATATGATGCTTGAGATATTGTTATACATTATATGACATGATATGCACATGATATGTTATGAGATGCACATGATATGCTATGATATACTCATTATATGTATGGGTTGGGTTTTATCTAAATGGAGGAAGTGCTTAAAGGGTTTTGCCCCAGTTTATCAAAAACGGCTTTGCCCTAGTTATTAAAAGAGGCTAGGCCTCTAGTTATATGATAAAGCAGCTATGCTACTAGTGGAGAGTTTGGTTGGGTGGGTTGAGTTATTCCCCACATGGAGAGCTTGGTTGGTACGGGTGGAGAGTAGCAGATGGTGGGTTAAGTAGTCTCCCTAAATGGGCTTGCATACATTCATTGGTATTACATGTGATATTGAAATGGGCCTATGGGCCGCATCGCTCATTCCTGATAAAGGCTTCGGCCCAGTGATATGATTTATGAAAAGGCTTCGGCCCAGTAACCGTTAAACGAAAGGCTTCAGCCCAGTATATGTCGAGACTGAATTAGGGCTTAGGCCCAGTATGCTGATATTAGTTTGGGCTCTAAAAGGGGCTTGTTGCACACTGAGTTTCCAAACTCACCCCTTTCCTTAACCTTGCAGGTGAGCCTTGATGTGGAGACTTGGAGCCGGAGGGGATTCAGAGGGGCTATGGTGATCGCTTTCGAACTTTGTAATAAGTAACCAGGTTTTTTTTAAATTATTATTATTATTTGGTTTTGGGTTGTAATAAGGCCATTTTAATTATCTTTCTGGGATTATTTTATTTTATACTCTATATTTTACTGATAATAATCCAAAATGGGTTAGACTTAGGGCGCGTTTTCAAAATGATACTTGTTTCCAAAATAGCGCAACGATACAGTTAATCGGTTTATCAAAAATATCTACTTAAATGAATTCCAGCTCGTTTTTTTTTAAATCTAACCTCGCACCAAAGTGTGGCAATGGTTGTAGGCATGTCTAGGATTGGATCCAGTCAAGAGCTTGGTACTTAAGCAGCCTTCATGGCTCACCTCCTGTGTTTCAGATACCTACTTGGTGCACAGCTTTCATTCACTTTATTAACTTAGCAAAGACTATCTTTTAAAACACTAAGAAAGACGCTGAAAGAGGCATGGGTTTTCTTAAAAACTTCAATGTGACACGTCGAATCTGGCCATAACGTCTGGGCCGGGTTTGGGGTGTTACATTTAGTGGTATCAGAGCTAACTTGCAACAACTCAGATGTGGGTTTTAAATAGGTTTAAAATCAAGAAATTCAAATTAAAGGATTTTAAATCAATTTTTAAAATTTTTTAAATAGAAACCCTCGTTTAAGTTTTAAATGGTTTGGAAAAAAGAAGTGGCACACTGAATCCCCGACACCAAGTCTGTAAGTGTACTTTCTTTTACACCGTGTGATATTGATATGATGATATAGATAGAACTGAGACCCTACTATGATACTTTAGATAGGGTAGAGTTGTAAAACAGTAGGATTGAGACTGTAGCTAGGCTACGACATTGCGAAAACAATCCCTGAACTGCTATGTTTCCATAAGACATCTCGTAATAAACAACTGATATATTAAACTAATGTCATAAAATTCGTAAACAGATAATTCAATATGAGTACAAGAGGAACTCGTGGACGAAGCCGCGGATGTGGTCACAGAAGGGTGCAAGCTGAATCTTCATCCTCAGGGCATAGGCCAGTTGAGGAGGCATCCGTGCCACAGGCAACTGAGACTGGGTCACATGATCGGGTTGCGGGGAACGATGCTTTGTCGCAAGCTATCTTAAGGGTTTTAGAAAGGGTTGCTGGAGCTAGCACTAGGACAGTGAATAGGGGATCCATCTTTGAGCGACTCCGGGCTAACGGAGCAAAGGTTTTTAGGGGCGTACCTGGAGTACCCCCAAACGTGGCTGAATATTGGCTAGAGGCAACAGAGCGGATTATGGACGACATAGATTGCTCTATGGAGCAAAAGCTGAAGGGGGTCGTGTCGTTGCTACGAGATGAGGCATACCAGTGGTGGACCATTGTAAGGGAGAGTACCCCGATTGAACGAGTAACCTAGGAACTGTTCAAGACTGCTTTTAAGGGGAGGTATGTTGAAGCTAGTTATGTGGATGCCCGTCGAAAGGAATTTTTGAATATGGCTCAGGGTAATAAGACTGTTGCGGAGTATGAGGCAGAATTCTTAAGGCTGAGTCGATATGCTAGCGGGATAGTTGCAACCGAATATGAGCACAGTGTTCGATTCGAGGATGGCCTCCGCGATGAGCTTAGGGTGGTGATAGCTCCACAAAGGGAGCGTGATTTCACTGTGTTGGTAGAGAAGGCTAAGATAGCCGAGGAAGTAAAACGAACTAAACGACAGAATCATGAGAGGGATCGACCCAGATTCAGGAGGGATTCTAGACCCTCAGGTGCTGCATATAGAAATGTTAAAAGAGCTAGAATGGAGGAATCAGTTCGAGTAGTTCCAGTGAATACCCTTAGATCGCAGGCTTGCAGGGATTGTGGCAGAGTGCATATGAGGGAGTGCTGGAAACGAACTGGAGCATGTTTTCGATGTGGGTCAAAGGAACATAAGTTCAGAGAGTGTCCTCGGAGAGCAGCTCAGGATTAAGTTGCGGAGCAAAGAGGTGTCCAACCGCTGCGAGGAGGACCACCACCACAGAGAGGCCATGGGCAAGGTAAAGGTGGTAATGGTAATGGACGAGGACGTAGGGCACCTAGCAGGGGTGCTGGACATGCTGAACCTCGACAGCCGGTGTTGGTTTATGCTACACAGCGTCGTGAGGAGGGTGATGCTCCTGATGTTATAATCGGTAAGTTCTTCATTCATAGCACGCCTTACACTGCTTTGATTGATGTTGGTTCCACTCATTCGTATGTCGCCTGTAATGTATCCGGGACGTTGGGTGTGCTTCCTGAGGAGACTGTGAGTGGGGTATTAGTGATAAGTCCTTTGGGACACTCGGTTAAGGTAGATAAACTCTTTAGGGAGGTGCCTTTAGAGACACAAGAGAGGATATTTGTAGGAGATTTGATGGAGCTGCCATTTGGGGAATTTGATCTTATTTTGGGAATGAACTGGCTAACTAAGCATAGGGCGACGTTGGATTGTACTGTTAAGAGAATGGTGCTAAGAACTGCCGAGGATGAGGAGATAATGGTCATAGGGGAGCGAAGGAACTATTTGTCCAATGTTGTCTCAGCTTTAAGGGCTGAGAAATTGATTCGGAAAGGTTGTGAGGCGTTTTTAGCATTTGTGAGTCAAGCTGAACCTGAGGGGATGACTGTGGAGTCAGTCAGGACCATTAAAGAATTTCAAGATGTTTTTCCTGAGGAGCTTCCTAGACTACCTCCGAACAGAGAAGTCGAGTTCAGAATCGACTTGTTACCTGGAACAACTCCAATGTCCATTGCACCTGACCGGATGGCACCAAAAGAGTTGGTGGAATTGAAAGCTCAGATTCAAGAACTGTTAGATAGAGGGTTTATAAGACCAAGTGTTTCTCTGTGGGGCACACCGGTGTTGTTCGTAAAAGCGAGAAAGATGGGACCATGCGGATGTGTATTGATTATCGGCGATTGAACAAAGCGGCGATCAATAACAAGTATCCTTTGCCAAGAATCGACGATCTGTTCGGCCAACTGAGAGGAGCTTCAGTATTTTCTAAGATTGACCTTCGGTCAGGATATCATCAGTTGAGAGTCAAAGAAGAAGATATTCATAAGACGGCATTCAGAACTCGATATGGTCATTACGAGTTTCTGGTTATGCCCTTTGGTTTGACTAATGCACCGGCAACATTCATGGATTTGATGAATCGGGTATTTTAGCCGTACTTGGATCAGTTCGTAGTCATTTTTATTGATGATATCTTGGTGTTCTCAGAAATGGAAGAGAAGCATGATGAGCATCTTCGTATTGTGCTGTAAGTGCTAAGGGAAAAGCAACTCTATGCAAAGTTCAGTAAGTGCGAGTTTTGGTTGAGTGAAGTAATTTTCTTGGGGCATGTTGTGTCTGCTGAGGGGATCAAGGTAGACCCTCGGAAGATTGAGACGATTCTAGAGTTGAAGCCACCGAGGTCAGTAACAGAAATCCAAAGTTTTCTGGGGTTGGCAGGTTATTATCGAAGATTTCTGGAAGGATTTTCTGTGTTGGCAGCGCCATTAACGAAACTTATAAGGAAGGGAGCACCATTTGTTTGGACAAATAAGCAACAAGAGGCTTTTGAGAAGTTAAAGAAGGTTCTGACTGAGGCACCAGTATTGATTCAGCCCAGTGCGGTAAGGATTTCATCGTGTGTCAAAGTGACACGTCACATGTAGGTTTGGACTGTGTGTTGATGCAAGAGGGTAAAGTGGTCGCTTATGCTTCACGACAGCTTAAGCCTCATGAGGTAAACTATCCTACTGATGACTTGGAGTTGGCAGCAGTGATCTTTGCGCTTAAGATATGGAGGCACTACTTGTATGGGGAGAGATGCATTATCTATACGGATCATAAGAGTCTTAAGTACTTGCTGACTCAAAAGGAGTTGAATCTTAGACAGCGAAGGTGGATAGAGTTGTTAAAGGACTATGACTGTTCGATTGAGTACCATCCAGGTAAGGCAAATGTCGTGGCTGATACGTTGAGTCAAAGGACTGTGGCGAAATTGAAGCCAATGTTTGCTCATTTAATCTTGTATGACGATGGAAGCTTATTGGCAGAGTTACAAGTGAGACCGACTTGGGTGGAGCAGATTAAGAAGCAGCAGTTGGTGGATGAGTCGTTGCTTTCTCGATTTCAGCTAGCTGAGAAGGGGGAGAATTCAGAATTTGGATTAAATGGTGATGGGGTTCTTTGTTTTCGAGGAAGAATTTGTATGCCGAAGGACTGTGATTTGAGATTGATGATTTTGAGAGAGGCTCATGGTGGACCTTGTGCTATGCATCCAGGAGGGAGTAAGTTGTATCGAGACTTGCGAGAGCTATATTGGTGGCCTAGGCTTAAGCGAGAAGTGACAGAATTTGTGAGAAAATGTTTGACGTGTCAACAAGTAAAGGCCGAGCATCAACTGCCTTCAGGATTGTTACAGCCAGCGAAGATACCACTTTGGAAGTTGGAAAGGGTAACCATGGATTTTGTGAGTGGTCTGCCATTGACACCTTCCAAGAAGGACTCAGTTTGGGTGATTGTGGATAGGCTGACAAAATCTGCCCATTTCATACCTGTCCGAAACCATTACTCACTTTAGAGGTTGGCCAAGTTGTATGTGGCAGAGATAGTGCAGTTACATGGGGTGCCAGTATCGATAATTTCTAACCGAGACCCAAGGTTTACATCTCAGTTTTGGCAGAAGTTGCATGAGGCGTTGGGAACGCGATTGGATTTTAGTACGGCTTTTCACCCTCAGTCGGATGGACAGTCAGAGAGGGTCATTCAGATTCTAGAAGATATGTTGAGGGGTTGTGTTATCGACTTTAGGGGCAGTTGGGAGGATTACTTGCCATTGGCGGAGTTCGGGTATAACAACAGTTACCAAGCAAGTATTCAGATGGCTCCTTATGAGGCACTGTATGGGCGAAGGTGTCGTTCGCTTACTTGTTGGGCAGAGTTGGGGGAAAGGCAAGTACTTGGACCGAAGTTAGTAGCGGATACTGAAGACAAAGTTAAGGTGATCAGGAATCGGTTAAAGGAGGTAGTGGATCGACAAAATTCTTATGCTGATTTGAAGCGTAAGAATATTGAGTATGCTGTAGGGGACATGGTCTTTTTGAAGGTTTCGCCTTGGAAGAAGGTATTGAGGTTTTGTAAGAAGGGCAAGTTGAGTCCACGGTTCATTGGGCCTTATTGGATCCTTAAGCGGATAGGGCTGGTGGCTTATCAGCTAGAGTTACCTCCAGAGTTGGATCGTATTCACGACGTCTTTCATGTGTCCATGCTAAGGCAATATCGTTCTGACCCTACTCATATCGTGCCAGTTGCAGAAATTGAGTTACAGTCAGATTTGACCTTCGAAGAAGAACCTGTGCAGATACTTGATTGTGACGTCAAGGTGTTGAGAAGGAAGTCAGTCCCATTGGTGAAGGTACTTTGGAGAAACCATGGCAAAGAAGAATCTACATGGGAGTCAGAGGAGGCGATGCGTCAACAATACCCTCAACTGTTTGGATTAGGTAAACTTTCGAGGCCGAAATTTCATTAAGGAGGGTAGAGTTGTAACACCCAAATTTTCGGGATTTTTGTAATTTTCGAGAATTTGGTAAAATTTTCAAAATTTGGTATTTGGTTGTAAAATTCATAATTGGTGTAATTCCCCGTACCCAAGACCGTCGCCGGAGTCGAGCACGAGGTGTTACTAAACTTAATTTCATCAATTAAACAACCTAAACAATTTATTTTTAAAATTTCCAGTCAAGCTAGCAATCTGCGTCACAGTCGCTTAAAAATTCATATCTCTAGTTCCAAAACTCAAAATCCAATTCCATAAAATTTCCCTAAAACTAGACTCATATATCTATTTACCAATTTTTTTCTATAATTTTTTACTGGGCCAATTAGTACAGTTTATTAGTTAAAGTCTCCCCTATTTCAGGGTTTGACTGCTCTGACCGCTGTGTAGTACGAATCAGATATCTCTCTACACAGAATTTCAATGACTATGAAGTTTATTTATCTTAAAACTAGACTCAATAAGAAATCTGTACATATAAATTATGTCTTCTAATTATTTTTATAAAATTTATGGTGAATTTCCAAAAATAGAATAGGGGATTAAGAAATCACTCTGGCCCTGTTTCACAAAAATCAAATATCTCATAAACTATACTTCATATACCTATTTTGTTCAATCCATATAAAAATAGACTCTCTAAGCTTCAGTTTCATAACTTACTCATCATTTAATTCCATTTCTACTATATTTAGTGATTTTTCAAATTTACATCACTGCTGTTGTCAGATTTTGTTTTATGGCAAATTTCACTTTACTAGGGATTTTCATGGATTAAATATCATTTTAAACATACATAACATCAAATATGACTTAGATTGGCCATTCCAATGGCTAATCATTTACAAACCCTTTTTTAAGCACATACCTGTCAAATTTTCTCATTTATCACACTTACCAACATGTCACCTTCGTTTTAGGCATTCTCCTTATTTTCTTAAGATCCACCCGTTGAACACATCGGAATATAATTCGAATACACGAAAAGTTTGTACATAAGTGCCACATATGTAGCCAAGCTACCATGTAACCCGCCCATAAGCGAACTCGGACTCAACTCAATGAGCTCGGGCGTTCGCATCCTTAAGTGAACTCGGACTCAACTCAACGAGCTCGGATGCCTAGTTACATCTCACGAACTCGGACTCAACTCAACGAGTTCGGACATTTGCATCCATAAGTGAACTCGGACTCAACTCAACGAGTTCGAATGCCCAACCATCCTAGTGATATGTCACTTGTATTCTAATCTATTCCCAAGGTTCAAACGGGCTTTTTCCTCGATTAAACATCTTTGTCGTCTTCCACGGAACATCGAAACCGCTACTCGGTAGCAAATCATAATTTACATATAATTCAATGACAACCATAAAGCATAATATTTCATGATATTAATCATCATATCACATAAATAACATTAAATTACTTAAAATGACAATTATGTTACTACATTTACACATGAACTTACCTCGATACAAAATATTAGCAATCAAGCCTAGTCCTTGTAAACTTTGTTTTTCCCTAAATCACGACTTGAATCTCGTTTCTCTTGATCTATAATGCCAAATTAATCTTATTTAATACATACATTCATCAAAACAGCATTTAATACGAACTTTGGTAAAATTACATTTTTGCCCTTAAACTTTTGCATAATTACACTTTTGCCCCTAGGCTCGGGAATTAAAATTCATCCTATTTTCTTATGTTTTATGACATGCTGATCATTTTCCCTTCTATGGCAGCATCAATTTCACACTCTAACATGTACTTCTGACTATTAGGTATTTTTACCGATTAAGCCCTTTTACTCGTTTTCGCTTAAAACCGAGTAGTACAAGTTGTCTGACATAATTTAAAACCTCATATTCTATCATAAAACACCAAAATACACAAATTTCACCTATGGGTATTTTTCCAAATATGAACCCTAGCTTAAATTATTGCTAGCATAAGCTAAATCGAGCTATCGGGATTTCAAAAATGTAAAGAACATTAAAAACGAGGCTTGGAATCACTTACTATGGAGCTTGGAAGCTTGAAAAAAACCCTAGCTATGGAGAACCCTTTAATTTTCGTCCTAATGAAGAAGATGGACACATTTTGCCATCTTTTTCCTTTTTTTAATCTTTTAATTACCAAATGACCAAAATACCCTTAATACCTTTCTTTGAAAATTTTCATGTACAAGCCCATTTTGGTCCAAAATTTTAGAAATTGGTCAAATTGCTATTTAAGGCCTCCTCATTAATATTCCAAAGTAATTTCATACTACAAACTTCTAGAATGCAAGTTTTGCAAGTTATTCGATTTAGTCCCTAATTTCAACTTAAGCACTTTATGCACAGAATTTCGTCACGAAATTTTCACACAATCATGCAATCATATCATAAACATCAAAATAATTATAAAATAATTATTTCTATCTCGAATTAGGGTTTAGGTACCCTTACCGACCCAACAGTAGGTCCATAGTTGTCTCGTGTGACCCGTGCAACCTTTAACAGTTTAACAACACAAATTGGCCCGAGCCCACCATACGGCCCATGTGGACCCACACGCTCATGTGGCCCAGTAAGCCCACATAATGGCCTTGGCCGTATACACAACACAATCGGCCTAATAGTTCCCACACAACCGTACGGTTTGCCAGTGTGGGGCCCACAAACCCGTGGGACCCACTCAGCCCAATACAGCCCATATACGGCCTAAGCCCATGACCTCACTCATGGTGGCCTCTTCAGTCGAATACCGACATTTCCAGCATTCTGTTCACCTCACGTGCATACGTACACTCGTGTGATGCCAACAGTTGAACATTTTCAGCTTTTGCTGATCTATCGATAGTAACAGCGTGACCACACACCTTTTGAGGAAACAACGCCGAACTCCGCACGTTTCAACCCCCTGATCCAAGTATAATCCAATGTTAGTCTTTGAATCATAAGGGTTAACACCTTCTTAACAACATATAAAAACTCCAATTGTACCACTCACTTACCCTGATTAAGCAAGTAGAGTTTGTTCTTTCTTTAACCTCGCGATCGACACTCATTGCCAAGGATCTGCACTACCCAAGCGGTCCATTAAAAGATTATCTTATATACACACATAACTAGAATTAGAACAATCTTATAAAATATATTGACAAAAATACAGGAAGGTAGAACATTCAGCCAACACCCTTTATTGCCAAAAGGGTTGAGTTACCTTTAGCTGAATGATGGCTTAAGGTTTTGAACGCCACAGAAGTCCCTTCAGAATCCATTCATTCCTAACACAGAACTGAAACGCAAGAACACCATAAACGAGGGCAAAGAGGTAGGAACTAAGGATGAGGAACACAATAGACTTACCAACACCAATCGACCCAAAGCACTAAAAGCAATGGAAGGATGAAGTGAGAAAAGAAATAGAGGGGGAGAAGAAACTAGATAATCGGCCAGGGAAAAACAAAGGTTTAGGGTGAAGGCTTTGATAGAAGGAATTGGTCTAGAAAGAAAACACAAGGGAAAGAAGAGAAGTAGTCGGTTTCAAGAAGAACCAAATGGTCAAAAGAATAAAATACCAACAATTGAGAAAACAAAAACTGAGTTACCCAAATGAAAAGCAATAATTAGCTTCTACCTCAGAGTGCAGCGAAAACCAAAAGAAAACATTTTGGTAAAAATCAAAAAGGAAAAGCAAAGACCCCAAAAAAATTCGGTACTACTGCCTATGACTGAAATTCGGCACTAAAGAGTTCTACATTCGGCAGAACACTACTCACCCCTCAACTCCCCTAAAATCTCTCCTCTTATTTCTCCCCAAATCCCTCAAACCCTATTCAAACTCCCTTCAAACTCTCCCCCCAACAACCGGCCACTCACCACCCACCTTCAAACACTTCAACCCTCAGAGTTTCAGTCTCACACAACCACCTACCTTGCGTGAGCAGCAAAATAAGACTCCCTTGTGCAAAGGGTAGCTCAATCTCAAGACCCCTAGGTTTCCCTTTCACGCTATTACCAACACGCCAACAGGCATTTCATTGCCATGTTTTACTCATTTAAAATTAAAAGTCCACCCTCAACAGGCAAGGGTTTAATAAAAAAAAAACAAAATTTTGCCACAGCCTAGGTTTGAACCTAGGCTTTCTTACACTACCCAAGACCCTTAGCCATCACAGCAAGCAATCCAACATGCATCAACATACAATTAAGCTACTCCAAAATAATCGGGGTGTTACAAGCAGAGTAAGGTGAGACATTGATAACTTTAGTAGCCAGTACAGGTGGCATCGAAAATGTACATAGACTTGAATGTAGCCTTTATGGATGAATTGTTTTGGGATATGTGGATTGAAAAATGAATCCTATTTCATTTGTGAATCTCTAGATCATTAAAAAAAAGATTGTTTCATCGAGCTAAATTGAACAAAAACGAATGTGTAAGTCTTGTTGCTACTTCTTTGAGAGGCAGACGACTAGGAATTTAAGACACAATCGGAGCCAGTAGATGTAGAACAAAAGACGTAGCAGTTTGATCTGAAGCTCGAGCTCCCGCCAAAGCTTATGCGATCTAAGCGTGTGAGGAGGCCTCAATTCTTGATGATATTGATGGTTCCTTTTCTATCTTTGATGTTACAGTATATGTATTAATTGACTCTAGGTTGAGACATTTTTATATATACACTATGTTGTAACAGAAAAGACTTTATTATTTAAGTAAATTGATAGTCGATCTAATTTGCACATAGTGCCTACTAAAAATTTAGGGTTATTCCTTTCTTATTGATTTGATGTTATTACCTTGTAATGAATTTGATGTTATCATAGGAATGAATTGGGTGACTATTCATGATGTTATAGTGAATTGTTGAAGGAAATAGATTGATTTGAGATGCTAGAGCAGTGAATTCATTTTTGTTGAATATGCTAAGTCTGATTTTGTTTTGAATATGATTTCAACGTTATTTGTATGGAAATAGATCCAAAAGGCTATAACACATTTTTTGCATATGTCCTGGATTTTAGTGTATCAAAAATGAAAGTTGATTATGCACTGACATTTTACGAGTTTACAGATGTTTTTCTTGAGGAATTGTCAAGTACCGCCAAATCGAAAAGTCAAGTTTGCTATAGAATTAGTATCCAAGATTGCTCAATTTCTATTGCTCTGTATATAATAAATTCAACCAAATTAGAAGAATTAAAAGCTTAGTTCCAAGAATTAATCGACAAAGGTTTTATACGATAGAGTGTATCACCTTGGGGCGCACCTGCTCTGTTATGAAAAAGACAGATGGGTTGATGAGATTGTATATATATTATTGACAGTTGAATAAGTCACAATAAAAAGCGAATATTCGTTACCTTGTATTGAAGATTTATTTGATCAGTTGAAAGATGTTACGATCTTCTTGAAGATAGATCTCTGACCTGGTTACTATCAGTTATGAGTTAAAGACGTAGATGTACAAAAAGAACATAAAGAATTTGTTATGAACATTGTTATTTTCTAGTTATACCTTTCAGATTGTTTAATGCTTCTTCAAAATTTATAGATCTAAGGAATCAGGTTTTTTCAGCCATATCTCAATAGGCTCATTGTTGATTTTATTAATGATATATTAATCTATTATAAAACTTATTCATTCAAGTAGAAACAAAATGTGAAACAACTTAAGACAAAGTTAATGATAGCCCGGAATAAAATATGAAAATTCAAGTTTTATACCAAGATATCTAGTATGTCAATAGGTTAAACTTGAATATCAAGTTTTATCTGAATTATTACGGTCTATTATAACTTTTGATTGGATATGAAGATGAGTCACGATAGATTCTGTATCTGGACTATCTTTGACTTTGATAGAGGGACAATCGATCTAGGTTAATATTGTCAAAATTGATTTCTCGCTTGAAAATCTAATTGAGTTGTTTGAATCGAAAATTTCACAAAGCTATGAGGCAAGAAAGAACTAGTAAATTAGATTCTGGAATACATAATAAAGTGTTATATTATCAAGTCCAAGGGCAATTGGGAAATCTTTACGGTTGGTTGAATTCGTTTATAAGAACAACTATGTAACAGCCCGATTTTGACACTATTCGAAACGGTGGTTTCAGGACCATGAATTCGAGTCAAAAGAATATTTTAAAATTATTTTCTGTGTTTATTATGTGTGAGTTTATATCTATGAAATTTTTGTGCTTTAATTTAATCGTTTGAGTGCCGATTTAATAAAAAGGTCTTAATCGTGTAAAATGAAAATTTGATGGTTAATTGTGAAAGTGCTTAATTGTTGTTGTCTTTATACTATGAAGCACTTATAATGCAATTAGGCCATAATTATATGTAATGGATGGTAGTGACCTTATTATATAATGGCTTTATATTTTAAGTTAAAGGTTAATTATGTAAAATATGTAATAACATCATATAATAAAACATAAAAAAATAAAATAAGGTTTGATATTGTTTTGTTCTTGCCGAAAATAAAAATAAAGAAAAGAAATAAAACCTTTAAGGGTTCGGCCAAAGCTAAGTTTGATTAAGGTATGTAACTAGCTTAGTTTTTGATAATTTTTACGTTTTTGAGATCGTTGCAGTGTAATGTACAAAGCCCATGCTTGAATTTCTGATTTTGATGAACATTTTGAGTTATGCCATTGATGAATATTTGAGTTTTGTGATGTTAGTTGATGAAATATGAAAGATATGTTTTGGATTAACATGTTTTGTATTGGAATTTTTGATGATTTTTAGTTATTAGGGCTTAATTGCAAAAATGATAATTTAATGGACTAAAATGTGAAATAAATAAAATTTATGGACTTGTATGAACATAAGGAAGATTCGGCCTAAGCATGGTGTACTCAAATTGTAACACCCCAGACCCAGCCTAGACGTTATGGCCGAATTTGTGATATCACATTGGAGTGTGTTTTGAAAAGCATAGTTTCGTTGTAAAATTTGATACTATTAAAACTCGTTTGCGATCTTCAAGAGTAGTTATCCTGTCTTGTTTATTTTTAAATCATAGGTTGATTAGCAAAACATGTGTTATACTAAATTATTATAATACTTTAAAAACATTGTTTGTTGCGGAAGCTTTTAAAAACAAGCAGTTTAGCATGGCACTTGAAAATCATTTATCTTTTGAAAAACCAGAGTCCTACTGCTAACAGATATAAACCAAATTAATTAAATTCCCAAATAAAAATAAAAATTTAAAGTGACCTTATTACATAAAATTACCCAGATAAAACTACATTTATTAAAAAGACAAATACAAAATCGTAAACAGTGGAGTGGCCATCTCCGAGTCCCTCGCAGCACCGTCCCGCCTAAGGATTACTTGCGCAGTTAAGCAGAAAGGTGAGTTACGAGAACTTAGTGTGTAATCCCTATCTATCAAACAATAACTCAAGCAATGCAAAACAGTCTGGGCCTAAGCCCATATCAGTGGCAATATCAGTGTGGGCCTTAGCCTATTACACTAACAGTATCAGTGTGCATATAGAGATCCTACCCATACATCCTCTATAGTCCACTCTGTCCATCCCTACACTCCTTGTGGGGGTAAAATCGACCCACCAATCCCTACACTCAAGAATATAGCACCGGTTGCGGCACTAAATAGTATATGCAGGAAAGCTACCAATACAGTACACTTCCTCCAAATATGTCAATCCCACCCCCATGCAACATGTCATGTCATAATATTTACGTGTATGCAAAATGTTATGCTGGAATGCAGTCAAATATAGCATAGGGGTATATCAATCATTTTACCTCTAGGGGTATAACAGTCATTTCATTAGTATGGGATCTAAGTGTACTTACCGACCCAACAGTAGGTCCACAGTTGTCTTAGGCGACACGTGCAACCTTAATAGTTAAACAGCGAAAATGGGCCCAAGCCCATAATACGGCCCATGTAGGCCGGCATGCTCGTGTGGCCTAATAGCCCAAATAATGGCCTTGGCTATGCAAACTACACAGCTGGCCCAATAATTTCCACACTTCCGTATAGTTTGCCCTTTCGGGGCCCACGAGCTCGTGGGGCCCACATGACCCATCTAGGCCCAACGTGGCCAGAGTCGGCCTAAGCCCATGAAATCGCTCATGATGGCCTCTACGATTGAATTCTTATCGAATTCTTATGCTTTGTGCATTCGGCTCACCACACTAGTGAGCATCCGCTTGTGTAGCGTCAACAGTTGTACGTTTCTGGCTTTTCACGATCTATGCTAATAGCAGTGTGATTACACACCTGCTATGAATCTGTAGTTGAAACTCTTCCGGGACCCAAAACCTATGATGACAACAATCCCAACATCAGTTCATATTCATGATTAGTCCAAAACCATAGTAGTGGAGATGCTTAACCCTATTCATCCGTACTTACCAATTGAACAGTCGCAGGACCTCCTCTTAAACCAGAACTAACGCAATCTCCCCAAAGCTCTATCCTTCACACAAACAGTTAACCATTCATAAGAATCTAAGCCCAACATAGACATATCAAAAACTTTAAGCGCTTACCACGAATGAAAGGATCACTTGTCGGGAAAGAATAATCAGCTTTATCCCTTGACTACAGAGATCGAACCCCTTAGCAACATTCGATAAAACATAGCGTTAAAAGAGAACCATAGGTATGACAAAAAGAAAAGGGAATGAACCAAAAAAAGTTAGATGAGTAGCACTTACCACCAAAACCAACAGAAAAGAAGCAAAAGCCGAAAGAAGTGTCGGCACATAGGGAAAAAGAAAGAGCAGTATTCGGCCAGCAAAGAATAAATCGTACTTGAGAGAAGAAAAGAAGAAATGGGAAACTCGATCACTCCAGGCTAAAACAGAAATGGTCAGAGAGATAGGGAAGAGATAAGTATTCGGCCTAGAGGGAAACCGTTTGAGAAGAGTTGTGAGAGAGAAGACAAATCATGAAAAAGTAAAAGGTTTGGTTTGGAGAAAGCAGTAAAATCGTAGGCAACAAAGACCAAAAAGGTACTTCCCAAAAGCAAGGGTCGACTTCAGAAACAAAAGAAAATACCCTAGTTGCATAAACCCAAGAGAAAGAAGAGAGAAAAGACCCCAAAATAGTAGCCAAATCGAAAATCCTAAGGAAAAACTACTTAGCCGAAAGTCCCTATGCATAACACCCAAATTCGCCACAACTTCACTCAACCTCAAACTTCACTTTTGCCTCCCTCTTATCCCTCTCCTAAAATCTCTCCACCTTATTCTACTCAACCACCTATTCAAACTCCCACCAACTCCTCAATTTCGGTCAACCTAGGATACCTCACTCACACTTGCGGTAAAAACAAATTACTCCTTCCACCCTGCCAACGCTCAAACCTCAGACCTCTAAGAACACCCACACGCCATTTACCATTAGACCAGCAACCTCCTTGTGACAAATTTTACCCACAATTTAAAAGACTACCAACTACAGGCAAGATTTATACTTAAAAAGACCAAAGTTTGAGCAATTGTCCAGGCTTGAACTCAGGGCCTCTCCAACACTCCTCAGGACACTTGACCACTGAAATAGACATACATTTATGCAACACAACATACAAAATAAACACCTCAATTTTTGGCGTGTTACAAAAATTTTGCATGTTTTGTGTTTTCTGCAATTTGGACTAAATTGTAAAAAGTGTAAAATGTCAGGGGTAAAATGGTAATTTGCCCATTTATGTGTTTTTGGACTAAATTGAGTGAAAATGTGTTTGATTATGTTTAGATCAAGAACTAAAAAAATCAAATTTGGATCGGGGGAAAACCAAAGTTGTCGACTAGCCGTCCCTTTCCGATTATCATCGTCTGAGGTAAGTTTATAAGCAAATATATGTTATAATTTTGAATATATGTGAATGTAACATACTGATTTAAGTTTTATGAGCTTGTATATATGACATCTGAATATGTATTTACTTGGGAACTATGTTTACGAGTTCGATTCTACCAAGTTACGAAGTCTGAAAGCCCTGTGCGAACCTTAGGAATAACTAGGATACATATGTCATGACATAGGATTTTCGATATGTGTTCTCGTTTAAGACCACGTCTGGGACATTGGCATCGATATGTGATTATGTGTAAGACCATGTTTGTAACACTCTGAACCCGGCCCAGATGTTATGGCCGAATCTGGAGTGTCACATTGAAGTGTTTTAGCGAAAACCATGTTTTCATTGAAAACCCTTCATAAAATAAAAGAAACCTTAATTAACTTTAAAAAACACCTTTCAGTTGCAAAAAAAAAAAAAACCTTTTTTGAAACATTTGATTTAAGAAAACTTATCATTTACAAATTTAATTGCGGAAACGTAGAAAACATGCTATAATTTAGGAAACCCATGTTCAACTTCTTGTAAATTACTATGAAAATAATAATAATAGTTCAAGTAATAATAACATAACGAAAACCTTATACAACCTGATCTGAAACATACTTAATTAAATAAAAACTTATAAGCTTAAAAAAAAAGTCCAAATTATCTTTCTAGCTAGCCACCTAGAGTCCCTCCAAACATCGAACCTTTTACTGAGCCTCACCTGAAAATAAAATAAAAGAGGGGGTGAGTTTTCGCAAACTCAGTGTGTACAAGCCTTGAAGAAAACAAGCATTCAAAAAAAAACATCATTCATCATTTATGCAATGCAATCCAATCCAAATTGCGGAACTACCCAACCCACACACCATGGTAGCCCGATTGCAGAACTACCTTCATTTACATATCGGGCTTTAAAAGCCGTCGGTGGATCTACGATTGTCAAGCAACCATGCGATCCTCATATACTTCCTCCATTCCATAATTCCCAACCCATATGCAACCTAAGCAGAATATCATATGTATGCATATCACATCCATAAAACTTACATTCAACACCTATGGGTATTTTGGTCATTTTTGCCCTTAGAGGCATTTTTGTAATTTTCCCTTAATTACGGTTTTCACTTATCTTGGCCCATTAACAAGTCCCGTGAGTTAAGATGAACGAATACTATGCACCAAGTAGGATTCCAGAGAAGAGGAGGTGGGTCATTAAGACCGCTTAAGTACCAAGCTCTCCCTAGATACAATCCTAGACATGCATATACCCGTTGCCACACCTTAACCCTTTGATTTGTTCACGGTCGAAATATATTAATTAAGTCTTATGTGGATATCATATACTATGAAGCTCCATAGTAAGTGATTTCAAGCCCCGTTTTTAATGTTCTTTACATTTTTGGATTCCCGGTAGCTCGATTAAGCTTATGCTAACAATAATTCAACCTAGGGTTCATATTTGGAAAAATACCCATAGGTGAAATTTGTGTATTTTGATGTTTTATGATAGAATATGAGGTTTTAAATTATGTTAGACAACTTGTGCTACTCGGTTTTAAGTGAAAACGAGTAAAACGGCATAATCGGTAAAAATACCTATTTTCACAACTATGTGTTAGAGTGAGAATTTGATGTGGTCATAGAAGATAAAAATGTTAAGCATGTCATAAAACATAAGAATAAGGGCTGAAATTAAATTTCCGAGCCTAAGGGCAAAATTGTAATTTTGTAAAAGTTAGGGGGCAAAAATGTAATTTTTCTATAATGTGATCTTTGGATTGAAATAAATAGTATGAGTGCTAAATGAGCTAAATGTGTTGTTATAGATCAAGAAAGGCGTGGAATTGACCTCGAACGAGGGAAGGAAAAAGTTTTGGACTAAATCGCAAAATTTCCACATTTTGCACCGGGGTAAGTTTGTATGTAAGTATTATATTATTTTCATTTACATTCCTATATATTTCAGCCTATTATATGAATATACTAGCTGATGTTAAAATATAAATCGACTATTGGAAGAATAGAAATAAATAATAGAGAGGGATCCCGATTGAACATTCGGAGAGATCAAATAAAATAGAGGGAGCGTAGCTAGGTCACATGTATGATGCTGAGTGCACATCATGTGCACAAGAAAGCTACGAAATACAATGTGGTAGCTAGGTCACATGTGTGATACGGGATGTATCCCATGTAGACAAGAGAGCTACGTAAGAGATAAATGTAGCTAGGTCACATGTGTGATACGGGATGTATCCCATGTAGACAAGAGAGCTACGTAATAGATAAATGTAGCTAGGTCGCATGCGTGATTCCAAGTGAAGGACACCATGTAGACAAGAAAGCTACGAGACAAATCGGCTAGGTCGCATGAGTGGTATTAAGTGTTCACCATGTGTACAAGAGAGCCGAACTAAATGAAGTATGATGGTGGGGCTGTGTGCTAAAACCATTAAATATCGAGGATTGATCCGAATTGTTCAACGGGATGGTTTTGTGGTGACGTTGTGGTTATGGACCTATACTTGTAATGAATGAATTGTGGTGAAAATGATTTGTGGCATATCTATATATGTAAGATAAAATGAGGTTAGCATAAAGAATGTGTGAAAGAGTGAAATTAGCATTAAAACTGTTTTGGACGGTAGCAGTGACGTGATTTTGAAAAATCACAAAAAATAGGAGGAACATAATTAGAGGTTGAATGAGATGTGAAATTAAATTTTAATGAGTCTACCTTCATATAAAAGAATCAGAACAAGCAAAGGAATTTTATATTTTGAGATATTTACAATTGTGTGTGACTTGCTCAGGATGAATGTGTGATCCCCTGTTCCAACTTTGAAAAATCATTAAAAATTGTACAAAGAAAATTAATAAATATAGTTTACATGCCTAAATTACTCATTAAGTCTAGTTTTAAATGAAACAAATTTCAGGGTTATCTGAATTGTGTACTGAGAGAAATTCAATTCGTAGTGAACAGAGGTCAGACTAGTCGAGCTGTGTAACAGGGGAAGCTTTAACTAATAAACTGTACTAATCAGATGAACCAAAAATTCTAGAAAAAAATTAGGAAAAATATTTATGAGTCTAGATTCAGGGAAATTTTACGGATTTGAATTTCGAGTTTTTCAACTCGAGTTATGATTTATTTAGTGAACATGACGCAGGGGGGGACAGCTTGATCAAATTGGGATAAACAATAAAAGTTAAAAAAATATAATATAATTGAGTTATGTTGTAAACATGTTAGATTTCTTATTTGTTATTTATATACTTACTTACTAAGCTATATGCTTATCTTCTTTTCTTTTTTCTTGTCTTATAGAGTTACTAAGCCAGATCGGGAATTGAAGATCGTCGGAGACCCATCCACACTATCAATACTTTTTGGTACATTGTAAACACTATTTTGAAATATGACATGTATAGCAGACTTGGTTATTTTGTTACGTGTCATAAATGTCTAGGTTTAAATTACTACTTATAGTATCAAGCTAATCATTTTGTATGAAACCTTTGGAATTAGTTTGTATTGTTAATAGCAGATGTTATAATGATCAAATTGCACGCTATATTTTTGTTGGGTTTTATTTAGTAGTATTTACTATGATTTGCTAATACCTCGTACCCTGTTCCGGCTACGGATATGGGTAAGGGGTGTTACATTTAGTGGTATCAGAGCTATGGTTTAGTCAGTTCTCGGACTAATAAAGTGTGTGTAAAAGTCTAGCTATACATGCCATAAAAATATTGTGATAGTGTGGTGACTCGACTATTCTAAATTGTGTTTTGTTTTAATATAGTAATGGATCCCAAGGAACTGCGGTTGATGATGTTTGCTAGTAATGCACCGGCTCCCGCACAAGGGACCGCACTGTGGAAAGTAGACCAGAGACGTTGAGACAGGAGATGAGGCTCGGGATGCCTTTCTCCAAAGGATGAACAATTGGTATACTGAATTTATTCGAGCAAATCCAAATACTCAACCTCCTCCACCCCCTCCTATACCTCGGATGATTCTGTAGCTGCGCCAAGACGTAAATTTGGTAAGGATGAACAAGCCTCCAGTTGAGATTCGAAAACAAGGGGCGAAGAGTTTAGAGCAAAGATCGATGATGATCCCGAGAAAGCGGAATTCGGCTTGAGAATTCTACCCGTGTATTTGATGAGCTCTCATGTACACCGAAGAATGCTTAAAGTGTGTTTGTATCACTTTTGAGAGATTCGGCCTACCATTGGTGGAAGACTTTGGTATCGGTGGTGCCAAAAGAAAAAGTTACTTGGGATTTCTTCGGGAAGAATTTAGAAAGAAATACATAAGTCAACGATTTATGGATCAAAAACGGAAGGAGTTCCTTGAATTGAAGCAAGGCAAGATGCCTGTGGCAGAATATGAACGCGAATTTGTGAGACTTAGCAAGTATGCCTGAGGAATGTGTGTCAACCGAGGCCATTATGTGCGAAGGTTTGAAGATGGGCTGAATGAGGACATTAAAGTGCTTGTAAGAATTTTGGAATTGAAAGAATTTGTTGTATTGGTTGATCGAGCTCTTAAAGTGAAGAATTGAACAAAGAAAAAGAAAAGCTGCTATTGAGGCTCGAGATGCGAGAAAAAAGGCCAATAAGCAAGCCATTTCAATCTCAATCAAAGAGGTCCAAAGAGGCAAACCCTCGAATGACAGTTTCAATTGGGGAGTCACACGAGAGATCGTGGTAGAGCGTATTCGGGGTCTAAAGCTCAAGCTACTTGGTGGCAAGTGTGGGTAATGTGCGACCTAGAAAGCCCCCGAGTGTCGAGCAATGTGGCCGGCAACATTATGGTGAGTGTTGGGGAACCGAGCGAGCTTGTTTCAGAGTGCGGTTCTCGCGAGCATTTTATTAGAGATTGTCCGGAGAAAGTTAAAGAAGAGATTTCAGAGTGCTAGGCAGAATACCACCGCTAGTAGAGGTAGACCACCGAGAAATACTGGAGGTGGGACTAGCGATAAAGCTGCGATGAAAGACTCGATGGCAAGATCAAAAGCTAGAGCACACTGCTAGAGCTTATGCTATACGTGCCGAGAAGATGCATCATCTCTCGATGTCATTATGGTACACTTTCTCTCTATGATACTATTGTTATTGCATTGATTGATCCCGGGTCCACTTATTCCTATATTTGCATGAATTTAGTATCTAATAAAAAGTTCCCTGTTGAGTTTATTGAGTTTACGATTAAAGTGTCGAAACCCTTAGGCCAATATGTGCTAGTTGACAAGGTTTGCAAGAATTGCCCATTAATGATTCAAGGTCACATTTTCCGCCAATTTGATGTTTGTTACCATTTGATGAGTTTGACGTTATCTTGGGAATGGACCGTTGACATTATATGATGCTAAGGTAGATTGTAAACAAAAGACACTAGAGTTGAAATGTGAAAATGGAGAAATTTTGTGGGTTGAAACAGATTTAATCAAATAAATTGCCTATGGTGATTTCGCATATGTCTGCATTGTAAATACATGAGGAAAGGGTGTGAAGCTTATCGGCTTATGTAATGAATATTGAGTTGCCTCAACTGAAGTTTGAATCGATCGCAGATAGTTTGTGAGTTTCCGGATGTATTTCGGAGGAATTGCCAGGTTGCCTCGAACAGAGAGATAGAGTTTGCCATTGATTTGTTTAAGCATCGCACCGATCTCGATTGCTCCATATAGAATGGCTCGATGAATTAAAAGAATTGAAGGCTCGATTGCAGGAATTAACAGATAAGGGATTTGTGAGACCGAGTTTTCTCCCGGGTGCTGCTCTGTATTATTCGTAAAGAAGAAGGATGGTTCAATGAGATTTTGCATTGATTATAAATCACTCAATAAGGTGACTATAAAGAACAAGTACCCATTCTTTGAGGATTGATGATTTATTCGATCAGTTAAAAGGGGCTACAGTGTTTTCAAAGATTGATTTAAGGTCTGGTTACTACCAGTTGAGAGTTAAGGAGTCAGATGTGCCGAAAACCGCCTTTAGGACAAGGTATGGACATTATGAGTTTCTTGTAATGCCTTCCGGCTTAACAAATGCTCCAGCTATATTTATGGACTTAATGAATCGGATCTTTCGGCCATATTTGGATAAGTTTGTAGTAGTATTCATAGATGACATTCTAATTTATTCTCGGGATGAGTTTGAACATGCCGAACACTTGAGAACCATATTGCAGATTTTGAGAGAAAAGAAATTGTTTGCCAAGTTTAGTAAAAGTGAGTTCTGGCTTCGTGAAGTCGGATTTTTGGGACATATAGTCTCAGGTGATGGTATTCGGGTGGATCCAAGCAAGATTTCTGCGATCGTTGATTGGAAAAGCGCCAAAGAATGTATTTGAGGTTAGAAGCTTTTTAGGCTTAGCCGGATATTATAGACGTTTTGTTGAGGATTTTCGATGATTGCCTCTCCTATGACTAAGTTGCTGCAAAAGAATGTTAAGTTTGAATGGGTGATGAATGTCAGCAGAGTTTTGAAAAGTTGAAAGCATGATTGACTGAAGCACCAATTTTAGTACAGCCCGAGCCAGGAAAAGAGTTCGTAATTTATAGTGATGCATCGTTGACAGGCCTTGGATGTGTGTTGATGCAAGAGGGTAAAGTGGTAGCTTATGCTTCGAGGCAGTTAAAACCGCATGAAAAGAATTATCCTACACATGATTTGGAATTGGCCGCTATTGTCTTTGCTTTGAAGATTTGGCGACATTATTTGTACGGTGAAAAATGCCGAATTTTTACTGATCACAAAAGTTTGAAGTATTTGATGAATCAAAAGGATCTGAATCTGCGACAGCTAAGATGGCTTGAATTATTAAAGGATTATGATCTAGTGATTGATTATCATCCGGGAAAAGCAAATATAGTTGCTGATGCCTTGAGCAGAAAATTTCTTTTTACTTTCAGAACCATGAATACGGGATTAGCATTGTCTGATGATGGGTCAATCTTAGCAGAGATGAGAGCTAAACCGTTATTTCTCCAGTTGATTTGTGATGCTCAAAAGAATGATAATGAGTTGCGGACCAAAAGAACTCAATGCGAATCAGGTTACGACTCAGATTTTTGAGTTGGACCAGACGATTGTTTAATGTTTCGAGACAGAATATGTGTGCCGAAAAATAATGAATTGATTCAGAAAATATTACATGAGGCGCACAATAGCTGTTTATCAGTTCACCCTGGTAGCACAAAAATGTATAAAGATTTAAAGTAGTTGTATTGTTGGCCAGGTATGAAAAGGGACATTTCTGAATTTGTAACCAAGTGTTTGATCTGTCAACAAGTAAAAGCCGAACATCAAGTGCCTTCAGGACTACTTCAGCCGGTAATGGTGCCTGAGTGGAAATGGGACAAGATTACCATGGATTTTGTAACCGGTTTGCCTTTGACTCCTAAAAAGAAGGATATGCAGGTAGTGGTTGATAGATTAACAAAATCAGCCCACTTTATACCAGT
The DNA here is from genome assembly GCA_025698465.1 of Gossypium longicalyx. Classification (NCBI taxonomy): domain Eukaryota; kingdom Viridiplantae; phylum Streptophyta; class Magnoliopsida; order Malvales; family Malvaceae; genus Gossypium; species Gossypium longicalyx. Next base: position 42,001,190 of record CM046996.1, on the reverse strand, counting down.
ACGTACCGATTACTCACTTGATAAATTAGCCGAATTATATATTGCTGAAATTGTGAGGTTGCACGGGGTACCTATGTCTATAATATCAGATAGAGATCCGAGAATTACCTCGAGATTTTGGAAAAAGTTACAAGAAGCTTTGGGTACAAAATTGAACTTTAGTACCGCGTTCCATCCACAAACAGATGGTCAATCGGAAAGATTAATCCAGGTACTCGAAGATATGCTTAGATGCTGTGTTTTAGAATTTGGAGGTAGTTGGGAGAAATATCTATCTTTAATTGAGTTTGCCTACAATATGATTTATCAGTCAAGTATACAAATGGCACCGCATCTGAAGCCTTGTATGGTCGTAAGTGTCGGACTCCTTTATATTGGGTGAACTCGGTGAGAAACAGATTCACGGAGTTGATCTAGTTAAAGAAACCGAAGAGAAAATAAAAGTAATTCGGGATTGCTTGAAAGCTGCTTCAGACCGACAAAAGTCATATGCAGACTTGAAAAGAAAAGAGATTGAATTTCAAGTGGGTGATAAAGTGTTCTTGAAGGTGTCACCATGGAAAAGATTCGAGATTTAGTCGAAAAGGCAAGTTGAGTCCGCGTTTTATTGGGCCGCACGAGATTACCGAGAGAATTGGACCCGATGGCATATCGGTTGGGCCTTAAAGCGAGTTAGAGAGAATTCATAACGTGTTTCACGTATCAATGTTACGACGTTATCGTTCTGATCCTTCACATGTGATCTCCCCAACAGAAATTGAGATTCGATCGGATATGACCTATGAGGAGGAACCAATAAAGATTTTGGCTCGAGAAATTAAATAGTTAAGAAATAAAAGTATAGCCTTAGTGAAAGTATTGTGGCACAGACATGGAATAGAGGAAGCTACGTGGGAACCTGAGGAAGCTATGAGGAAACAGTACCCAAACCTCTTTACCGGTAAGATTTTTGGGGACAAAAATCTCTAAAGGGGGGAGAATTGTGACAACCCGAATTAGGGCCTAATCGGAATAGTGGTTTCGTGACCACAAATTCGAGATAGAAATAATTATTTTATAAATATTTTGGGGTTTATGATATGATTGCATGATTGTGTGAAAATTTCGTGATGAAATTCTATGCCTAAAGTGCTTAAATTGAAAATAGGGATTAATTCGAATAAGTTGCAAAATTTACATTTTAGAAGTTTTTAGTATGAAATTGCTTTAAAACATAAATTAGGAGGTCTTAAATAGCAATTTGACCAATTTTAAGTTCATGGACAAAATTAGGACATGGAAGGAATTTTTGAAAGTTTAGTAAGGAGGGGCATTTTGGTCATTTGTATATTAAATGAAATAAAATGGGAAAAATAACACAAAATTTGTTATCATCTTCATTAGTTGCTGCCGAAAATTGCTCTCCTCCATAGCTAGTGTTTCTTCAACTTTGAAGCTCCATAGTAAGTGATTTCAAGCCCCGCTTTTAATGTTCTTTACGTTTTTGGATTCCTGTAGCTCGATTAAGCTTATGCTAACAATAATTCAACCTAGGGTTCATATTTGGAAAAATACCCATAGGTGAAATTTGTGTATTTTGATGTTTTATGATAGAATATGAGGTTTTAAATTATGTTAGACAACTTGTGCTACTCGGTTTTAAGTGAAACGAGTAAAGCAGCATAATCGGTAAAAATACCTATTGTTCACAACTATGTGTTAGAGTGAGAATTTGATGTGGTCATAGAAGATAAAATGTTCAGCATGTCATAAAACATGAGAATAAGGGCTGAAATTAAATTTCCGAGCCTAAAGGCAAAATTGTAATTTTGTAAAAGTTAGGGGGCAAAAATGTAATTTTTCTATAATGTGATCTTTGGATTGAACTAAATAGTATGAGTGCTAAATGAGCTAAATGTGTTGTTATAGATTAAGAAAGGCGTGGAATTGACCTCGAACGAGGGAAGGAAAAAGTTTTGGACTAAATCGCAAAATTTTCACATTTTGCACCGAGGTAAGTTTGTATGTAAATATTATATTATTTTCATTTACATTCCTATATATTTCAGCCTATTATATGAATATACTAGCTGATGTTAAAATATAAATCGACTATTGGAAGAATAGAAATAAATAATAGAGAGGGATCCCGATTGAACATTCGGAGAGATTGAATAAAATAGAGGGAGCGTAGCTAGGTCACATGTATGATGCTGAGTGCACATCATGTGTACAAGAAAGCTACGAAATACAATGTAGTAGCTAGGTCACATGTGTGATACGGGATGTATCCCATGTAGACAAGAGAGCTACGTAAGAGATAAATGTAGCTAGGTCACATGTGTGATACGGGATGTATTCCATGCAGACAAGAGAGCTACGTAATAGATAAATGTAGCTAGGTCGCATGCGTGATTCCAAGTGAAGGACACCATGTAGACAAGAAAGCTACGAGACAAATCGGCTAGGTCGCATGAGTGGTATTAAGTGTTCACCATGTGTACAAGAGAGCCGAACTAAATGAAGTATGATGGTGGGGCTATGTGCTAAAACCATTAAATATCGAGGATTGATCCGAATTGTTCAACGGGATGGTTTTGTGGTGACGTTGTGGTTATGGACCTATACTTGTGATGAATGAATTGTGGTGAAAATGATTTGTGGCATATCTATATATGTAAGATAAAATGAGGTTAGCATAAAGAATGTGTGAAAGAGTGAAATTAGCATTAAAACTGTTTTGGACAGTAGCAGTGACGTGATTTTGAAAAATCACCAAAAATAGGAGGAACATAATTAGAGGTTGAATGAGATGTGAAATTAAAGTTTAATGAGTCTACTTTCATATAAAAGAATCAGAACAAGCAAAGGAATTTTATATTTTGAGATATTTACAATTGTGTGTGACTTGCTCAGGATGAATGTGTGATCCCCTGTTTCAACTTTGAAAAATCATTAAAAATTGTACAAAGAAAATTAAGAAATATAGTTTACATGCCTAAATTCCTCATTAGGTATAGTTTTAAATAAAACAAATTTCAGGGTTATCTGAATTGTGTACTGAGAGAAATTCAATTCGTAGTGAACAGAGGTCAGACTAGTCGAGCTGTGTAACAGGGGAAGCTTTAACTAATAAACTGTACTAATCGGCTGAACCAAAAATTCTAGAAAAAAATTAGCAAAAATATTTATGAGTCTAGATTCAGGGAAATTTTACGGATTTGAATTTGGAGTTTTTAAACTCGAGTTATGATTTATTTAATGAACATGACGCAGGGGGGACAGCTTGATCAAATTGGGATAAACAATAAAAGTTAAAAAAATATAATATAATTGAGTTATGTTGTAAACATGTTAGATTTCTTATTTGTTATTTATATACTTACTTACTAAGCTATATGCTTATCTTCTTTTCTTTTTTCTTGTCTTATAGAGTTACTAAGCCAGATCGGGAATTGAAGATCGTCGGAGACCCATCCACACTATCAATACTTTTTGGTACATTGTAAACACTATTTTGAAATATGGCATGTATAGCAGACTTGGTTATTTTGTTACGTGTCATAAATGTCTAGGTTTAAATTACTACTTATAGTATCAAGCTAATCATTTTGTATGAAACCTTTGGAATTAGTTTGTATTGTTAATAGCAGATGTTATAATGATCAAATTGCACGCTATATTTTTGTTGGGTTTTATTTAATAGTATTTACTATGATTTGTTAATACCTCGTACCCTGTTCCGGCTACGGATACGGGTAAGGGGTGTTACAACCTTAGCTAAGACCTACTAAAATTATCGCTTGGATAAGAATATTAAACACAATTTTTATCAAAATCGAAAATAAAAAAATTCAGGATTTCGGGTTATTGTTAGATTTCGGGATTTTTAGATTTCGGGATTTTTGGGGCATTACATAAGCCATGCGAAAATGGCTAATATGCTATGAGAGTATATGAAACTTTAGTCAAGTTTATATCTATTATATGTATTGATGATGGTTGGTGAATTTGGATGTGGTTTGATTGAATCAGTCGTGGTATATACATAAGTATGAATTATGCTTGTTATGTTACTTTTGGTTAAAATGATTCGGTTATGCCTTGTATTTAATAGTAAATGTTTAATTTGGTTGATAAGTTTATTTGGCTAAATGATGAATTTAGGTAATGGATGTATTTTATTTAAGATTCGGCATTAGTATATTTATATATATGTTGTTGAGCTTGGTATATGTTTATGGTTTAAAGTAATGATATGTATGGCTTATGATCATTCATTATAGTAAGCTTGTCAAATTGATATGTTTTGCTTTAGTTGAATTTTATGATTTAGTTCAAACGGGGTAAACATGGTTGATGGATAGGTATATATATATTTCAGTTGTGGCTTAAAATTTGCTTAATTGGAATACATGATTTGGTAAAGAGGTAATGTTAAGCATAATGTATAATCGGCTATGTTACTAAATTATTTTAGAAGTGTTTTTATGGCATAATTTATGTGATGGATTAGTATGATTCTTGTGTATATATATTTGATGATTGAAAATTATGACCATTTGAATAGTGAAGAGAAATGTTTAGTTAATGCTTATAATCGGATAGTTATAAGTAAAATAAGTGTATTCATCAATGGTATGAGCATGTGTACTTGGTTATGTGAGTGTTAATTATGTATGATAATTAGCTTGTGAATGGGATGTACTTTGGGTTGTAGTTTGTGCTCATTTAATGGTGCAAAGTGGTATGCTAAAATTTGCATTATATATATCACATTAAAGTTATGTTCGGCCATATATTAATGGTATTAAAGTTGCATATGTGTTTGAACATTAATTGGTGTGTAATGGTATGTTTGATTTTTAACATGCACACATGTAGAGTTATTTAAATCGTATGTTTGATATTTATTAAATTAAATAGATACATTAACATGTATTCGATATATGTGTTGGAATGTCTTAATTTTTGTACATGGAATTTGTCATGGAAATATTTATGTTATAAGTTGATTATTTTAATGTTATAAAGGAGATGTACACATGATTTGTACAATTGAGTTTATATTACCTTAAACATGAATAGTAATAAATGACTCTCTTAAGCTGTGAATTGTTCGGTAATGCCTCGTAACCCTAATCCGACGATGGATATAGGTTAGGGATGTTACAAACTATTAGTCCTGTATTAAAATGATACGGTTTGAGGCTTTTAACAAACTGAAATGTAGAACCCCGTTATTCTGGTCAGAATGGAGCAAGAACAATCCATTTAGGATATATTTGACACGGAATGTAACAGCCCTAAGCCGTATCTGTTATCGGATTAGGGCTACGACGCATTACTGTATAAAACATAGTTCAACACAGTCACAGTCATTCCTCACCTTTCATGCACCAAAGAATAACTAAACATTTAAAACTTATCAAAATAAAATGTCCACAATTCAATTAATAAAAATTCGAATACATGAGTCATAATTCCAATTCAAAAATAATCATACCTTACTGAACATGTATCGCAAATAACCAAACTTGTATATATCAAAACCATGTTCACATATTTAATACATCCAATATTCAATTCCCTATATCCATCACATTAATGCCATTTTCATAATTAAATCATATCCCATCATATATCATTACACTTCATACTTCGAATACATACCAATTTCTATCTCATTAGTTGTATATCAAACATATCATTTTATAATTTTTTTGCACAAGCTCATAATAAAACCAATTGAATCATATTACATAAATCATTATGCAATCACATATGAAACTTAAATACATTATAACTTGGCCGAACACATTACTGATGCATATATACATGGTGCGCAATTCATCCTAAAAATAAAAGCCATACTTAACACTTGAACACAAATAACACTCCATTGTGCACCAAATTCATATCTATATTAATATACCTAAACTTCATATTTTATCCTATTAACTAATCTTTATTTCAATTTCACATTATCAATATCATAAGCATATCAAATTGAACTAAATATCACATTTGGATTTACAACCACACATGAAAGTATACCTCTATTGATATTAGCAACAACTTGACATTTTTAACTATCCATTAAAATTAACCCAAAACATACTTTACCATTACCATCATTTATCATTTGAATCCATGCCAAAATGATCAACCAAAATAATCATGAAACATATTCACTACTTATCATTAAAAAACCGAATCTGTTAAGTTAATATGCTATCATCCATCACTCTAATTATACCACATTTCATATTTCCAAAATGAGCTAACTATTAAACCGATTACCAAAACCAAACTTATCGAACATTTTAATTAAGAACATATAAAACCAATCTTAAGCAAAATAAGCAAGCCATCTTTGCATGGCTTTAAATGCATACTCATTCAAAATAATTAACTCTAAGACTAGCCTATACATGCCACATAACCGAGTCTCAAAATATTATTTACTGAAATGATAACAGGATAGTGTGATGTCATCTCCAACGACTTCTAACCCGAGCAGATCTCCAAAAATCTATAAACATAGGAAAAACACACAAAATAAGCTTTGAGAGCTTAGTAAGCTATAAGCAAATAAATAACTCAATGACAATATCAATTCAATTACCAAGCCAATTTATACTATCATAATCACATTTAACTTCAAACTTATAATTTCATATAATATATATACTTTCATTTTGCCAAATATCCATACAACTAATATTAAAATATCATTCAAATTCAAAACCACAATATCAATATTTAACCGAATATACATAAACTCATATACTTATATTCATGGATCATTTCATAATTATTCTTACTTTATATCTTTAAGGTCGTACATAATCATTTATATAAGTTTGCTCATAGGTCACAATATGATATCACTATATATAACTTTTGGACGAATATACTGTTTCTATTATCAAGGTAACATTCAATTTCAAAACCTTACTGTTTCTATTATCAAGGTAACATTCAATTTCAAAACCTTAGTACCATTATATAATTGAATATACACACCCATAAACATATATTCTTGAATCAAACTTTAATATCTCATACTTTTACTTATTATGTAGCCGGATATACATATGTCTATACCAAAGTATCACGCACTATTAAAATCATATTATCAATGCATAAAGTCGAATCTTTAAACACTTGTTTACATATGCTCATGTTTCAAACCTTAATACCACATACTTATGCTTAATCTATGGCCGAATATACTTCACAATTACTCACAAATTTAAACTAACATCATACATATGTTTGTATCACATATCAAATAATTAACTTACCTTATTTTCAAATAGGTAATCTACTATCACATACCTGGTCACTTAGACCGATTTATACCTTCGTACACAACTTATCTTTGCCCGTTGAACCATTCAGAATTGGATAGGACACTCAGATAATGTAACACCCCTAACTCATATTCGTTGCCGGATTGGGTTAACGAGGCATTACCACACATATTACAAATTAAACTAACTTTTCTCACCTTTCATGCCCCCAAGAATATCAAAACATTTAAAACTTATAAAACTCAAATTTTCGTAATTTACTTATTTCAATTTCAAATGCATTAATCATAATTCCAATGTAGAAATGATCATACATTGCTGAACAAATATTATAAATAAGGACATTCAAAATTTCAACTAATTCAATTTGAACAAATATCAAAACTCAAATGAACATGTTCCATAATTACCAAATTCGAACCAAACTTGTATATATATAAAACTATATTCACATATTTAAAATTTTCAAAGTTCATTTCTCTAAATCAATCACCTTAATGCCATTTACATAATTAAATCATATTCCATCATAACACTTCACTTCATACATCAAATATATGCCAATTTTCATTTCATTAATTGTAAATCAAACAAATTAATTAACAACTTCTACACAAGCTCATAAATAAACCAGACGAAATCATAATGCATAATTTAATATGCAATTACATATGCAACTTTAGTACATTATAACATGGCCAAATATACTAATATTTCATATATACATAGTACGCAATTTACCCTAAAATTATAAGCCATACTTAACATTTAATTGCATACAAAACAATTGACTAAAATATTCATGGGACATTTTTATTGCCTATTCCATTTTATAACCGAATTTCATTACTAAAAACCATAAACACATCCAAAAGATTTCATCACTGAATTACTAGAACTAAGTTTATTAAACATGACAACTAAAAACATAAAAGACTAAGACTAAACATGGTGATCAAATGCACATATACACTAAATATATATTAGTATAATACACATCCAAAGCAATTAAACATACTTACGATTGATTTCTTCATACCTCATCCAAAATCATTAACTAACATTAATATACAAAAACATAACACAAATTATAATAATTTATGGCACTAGCATAATAATCAAAATGGACTTAAACCATAATTGTGCCAAAACCGAATTCAAGCAAAATAGTTAAGCCATTTTCGCATGGCTAATAAACATACATTTCCAAAAATTCAACTTTACCAAACACACACTCCAGCCTATACATGCCATAGTTCGAGTTCAAATATTTGAATACCGAAGCTGTAGATAGTGGGATGAACTTTGCAGACAATCCCCGAGCTCGTAACTTGAATCCAAAATCTATAAAATAGAGTAAACGAAAACACACAGAGTAAGCTAACTTAGCTTAGTAAGCCTTAAGCAAATTAAACAATTAATGCATACCAACATCTCAATACTAAATCATTTCAATCAAATAATCCAACTTATGCATTTGTAATCACATTTTAATTTCAAACTTTTAATTCCATACATATATAACATCTACTTTCATAGAATTTTTTCTCCTTGGTTGAATGCTCATATAATCAAAACAATTAATTATCATCCAACCTTCAAATTCAAGATGTCATTATATAACCAATTGGACATACACTCATATACACAAGCTCAAAAATCATAATATAACATCATGTACATGAACTATCCATATGGCTGAATAAACATGGTCTTGTCTACACATATTCAAAGACCAAATCCATAATATTCATATCATTCGATCATAGAACCGAATACACATACCATAATCACATATATACTTCATTTACATCACACATGATTTGTAACAAATAATCAAGTTACTTACTTACCTTATTTTAAGTAGGTAACAAGTTAATTCATACCTGGCCATTTAGCTAGTTTAATGTATTCAAATACCACATCAACATGAAGTCTTTTAAGCATAAAATTATAAGTAATCACCGGCATAAAGCCTGCTAGGCATAAGCCTATATCTCACACCGGCACAAAGCCTGCTAAACTCAAAGTTTGATTTTATACACCGACAATAAGCCTATTAGGCAAAAAGCCCGATTTAATTCACCAGCACAAGGCTTGCTAGGCTCAAAGCCCGAGTACCACTATTATAAAGTTGTTTCATAAACAATTCACAAATCAAAAATTCCAATTATGCCATATAGTTCATACAGACTTTCAAATGTTATAACTCAGTCGAATTAAGCTCAAATACATCATTTCCATGCTAAATCATATTTGGCTAACTCTACTATAAATCTATAAATTTCAAATCATCATATTAAACCATTTTACATTCAAAATAGACAATGTTTAATTCCTTAAAGACTTACCTCGGACGATGAAAAACCGGTACGGATCGGCTAGTCGACAACTTTATTTTTCCCCGATCTAAATCCAATTTTCTCTTTTCTTGATCTAAATTAATATAAATTAAACTTATTCAACCAAATTCATCCAAAAACACACAAATCGGCAAATTACACTTTTACCCCTAATATTTCACATTTTTACAATTTAGTCCCTATTGCATAAAACACAAAATACACAAAATCTCCATGTAACATGAGTAGGCTGAATGTTCCTTATACTCATACTAGTCCATATATTTCATTTATATCACATTTTAGTTCCTCAATTTATTATTTTTACAATTTAGTCCCAATTACTCAAAATTATCAAAAACTCCATCACAAAACATCTTAATCTAAAACATATCTTTAATATTTCATCATAAAACATCACAAAACACAAATATTCATCAATGGCATAACTCAAAACATTCATCAAAATAAGAAATTCTAGCATGGGTCGAATAGTTTTTGAAGCAACGTGTAACGCTCCGAATTTGGGCCTAGAAGTATTGGGCCTTGAGTATGGATCCATAAGGAGGTTGCATATAAGTATTTAATTATGCAAGTAAATGACACAATTAAATGTCTACTTTGGCGGTTAATGACCCTGAGAAGTGTTGGCGAAATATTGGGTTCAAACCTGAGCTTTAGCAAAAATTTTGGTTTTAAGTGAATAAAACCCTAGATGCTTGGATGAAGGCCTTTTAAATTATTGTGTTAAATAAATGACACAATGAAGCATGTGGTCTAGTGGTTGTGGCATCATTAAGGTTGTAAGGGAGCCTTGGTTCAAGTCTTGGCTCTTGCAATTTATTTTGGTTTTTCTTTGGTCTATAGACCTTATAATTAATTAAGGATAAAATATGACACAGAAAGAGCCTATGGTGGAGTGGCAAGGTGGCATGTTGTGTAACTGTGAGGTCTGAGGTTCAAGTCTTGGGATGCGCAATGGAATTTTTATTTTGCTATTTGAGCTGTGTAGGATGTGAAGTTCGATTGGAACTATGTGGTTGAAGTGGTCATTAGAATATGGAAAATTCTTAATGGTTGAAAGTAGATCCCACATCGGGAAGCTAACATGAGAATTTGAGAGAAGCAGGCTTTAAATAGAGCGAACCAGATGAGTTAGGGAGGAGCAAAGTGATTAAGACTCAATGCAGGATATGCCAAGGATTGGTGATCACTGGTTGTAGGAGGGATTATTTCATATCTGCTTAACCAAGGTTGGTGATCGTGGACTTCGACGCGTTCTCATAAACAAGTGTGTATTCACGACCTCCTTTGTTAGAATTCGACAAAAGCTGAAAAGCCAAAAAATACGGTGATTGAGGCCTCGCGAGCGTGCGATCACTCGTGGGGTAAATCGAGCCCACAAACCATGGGCGATATGTAGTAGAGGCCGCCATGAGTGCTCTCATAGACTTGGGCCTCGATGGGAAGAATGGGCCCGATGGGCCCTGTGTAAGAGTATGCCCAAAGATCAATCATGAGATGGTTGTAATAACATACTTGGTTTATCATGTTTATTAATATAAACACCTAGGCTATTTAGGAAAAAATATAAATATTCACATAAAAAAGAAAAGAAAAGGAGGCTTTGGAGGTTTATCATCTTCTTCAACCTATCCTTTAAAGCTTTGGCTATGGCAGTGGCAACTTAAACTCCTACTGGTGAATCGACGTGAAAAGGACGTAGCTTAGTTCTTGATGAGGAGCCCTGAGTGCGACACAAGAGGCAATAGAGAGATTCAAGTCGAGTTGTCTAAGAATAGTATGTTCCACTTGTATCTTTTATTTTTATTTTCTAAACACTTGTGATTACCTTTTATTTCATGTTAGTACAGATGTACACTTGATTTCTAGGTTAAATGTTATTTTATCCAGTCTTGCTTTTACTATTTAATCTTTGGGTTTGAATGTTTTTGGCATGGAAGTGTTATTGCGATCACTTACACTAGAAGGTGCAGTGACAGTTCAAGCTAATAAACATGTCAATGGAAGTTGCTTGAGGATTAGAGGAATTTAATCCATTTGTTCTTAATAGCGTTCTATTGCCATCATTGGAAGGTGTGGCTAATGTGCAGTCATCAATGAACACAACAACAAATTTGTCTAAATACGGTCTGATTATTTTGTTCATCAAGTCCACAAACATAGCATGTGCATTAGCCAAATGAAATGACATTATAAGAAACTCATAATGTTCATGTCTGGTTCTGAACACAGTTTTCGGTACATCAGAGTCTTTAACTCGTAACTAAGAATACTAAGAATAAATATCAATCTTTGAGAATACCGTCGTACCTTTCAACTAATCAAATAAATCATCGATATGTGGTAATGGATACTTATTCTTGATCATGACTTTGGTGAGATATCGATAGTCGATACATAGTCACATTGTCCCATCCTTTTTCTTGACAAACAAAACAGGAGCACCCCAAGAAAAAAAGCAGGGTCGAGCAAACCCCCTTTCTGTCAACCCTTTCAATTCTGTAGGTGCATTCTGTACGGAGCTATCGATATCGAAGATGTCCTAGCATCAATTCAATAGCAAAATCAACTTCTCCGGTCGGCGATATCCGTAATAGTTCTTCTGGAAACACATTTGTAAACTCACATGCAATCAGAATTGATTTTAAATTCAATTTTGAAACTCTTAAATCAAATATAATAGTTAGTACTCTCCGTATTCTTTGCTAACATATTTCTGTGCCGTCATAGCTGAAATAACATTAGATGTACTATCCAATCTATCAGATTCAACTTGAAGCCTTTCACCATTCTGACATTTTAGTACAATATGCTTTCATCTACAGTTCACAATTGCATCATGTAGAGTTAACTAGTCCATACCCAGAATCATATCAAATTCATCAAAGGGTAATAACATCAAATCAGCCAGAAAGTTGCAACCCCAAAACATCAAAGGCCAGTTCATAAAAACTTTATGAACTAACATATACTGACCTAAAGGGTTTGTTACTTTAACCACAAACTCAGTGGACTCGAAAGCTATTTTCTTAATTTACACTAAAGTTGTGCATGCATAAGAGTGTGTTGACCCCGAGTCAATCGAAACATTAACATTAGTATCAAACATAGAAAATGTACCGGTGATCACATCAGGTGCTGAAGCTTCCTCTTGAGCACGGATTGCGTAAGCTCTTTCTAATGCGCGTGCCTCAGATCTCATAGTATAATATTTTTTTCCCACTACCAGTGTTACCCGTATTTCCAATATTTTAGGTGGTCTCCCTCTCGCAGCTGTATTACTCGATCAATTAGTTTGAGCCTTTTCCTTGTCTGACCTTTCTAAGCAATCTCTGAGATAATGGTCATAAGAACCGCATTTAAAACATGACCTGTCTTTCAACTTGCAGTCACCAAAATGTCATCTATTACATGGTTGACATTCAAGCTTGTTGTTTCTTACACTGCCCACGCTCGCGATAGGAATAACCTAAGGTTTTGAGCTCGAGTGTTGCTTTCCTCTATCTTTTCAAGAATAACCACTGAAGTTGATGAACAATTATGAAATTCATTTGACTTCTTCGACAATGACAAGTATGACTTTCCTATAGGTCGTTTTCCTAAATCACGAGCCTCAAAATTGACTTTTCTCTTTGCTTTGCTAAGTTCGTTAGCCTTATGTGCTCTGTCAACCAAAACTACAATTTCTTTCAACTCAAGAATCCTAACTAATAGCTTGATATCTTTATTTAACTCATCTTCAAACTGAGTACACATAGCAAACTCTATCGGAATACATGCCTGGGCATATATTTACTAAGTCGCACAAATTCCTTTTCATACTCAGCTACTGACATATGACCTTGCTTCAATTCAAGAAACTCTTTGCATTTCTTATCTAAGAATCTCTAACTCACATATTTCTTTTTGAATTATGTCTGAAAGAATTCCCAATTTACTCGATCTCTCAGTACAACCCAACCAAGGTGTTCCACCACTGATAAGCCAAATCTTTCAACAATGAAACAACACATTTCAAGCATTCTATAGGAGTACACAAAAATTCATCCAAAACTCTCATTGTGTTTTCCAACCAAAACTCTGCTCTCTTTAGATCATCTTCAACTGTACCTCGAAACTCTTCAGCCCCATACTTTCAGATTTTATCAATTGGAGGCTTGCTCACTCATACAGGTTCCAAACCCTGAGGAACTGTAAGGTATGGTTGGGGTACAGGTGGGGGTGGTGGTCGTTGAGCCATTGGGTTCATTTGCATGAACTTTGAGAACCACTTGGACATCATCTAGAAGAAGGCTTCTTTAGCCTTTCTTCATCAGCCCTCAGATACAGGTTTACTACCGCTTGACGCTGCTTCATGAACAGAGTCTTGCGCATTATTTTCTACTTTATTAGAATCAACTCGGTTGAATGACATCTTATCTATATGAAAACATATGTCAATTTGAGTCAGGAGTTATCACACTATCATAGGTTATATAATGACATGTATTTCTAGAATCAAACATGCTACGTTCAGTCTGAGAATCGACACAATTGTAGCTCTGATATCATTAAATGTAACACTACTAACCTGTATTTGTCGTTGTTTAAGGTTACAGAGCATTATAATACAAACAAAATATTAAAATAAACATTTTATACACCATCAAAAACATATTATAAAACATTAATTCACCAACATATCATCCTTAAATCAAGCCTTCAAGGCCCCAAAAACACCTTATAAACAAGTCAAGACTAAATTGAAAACATTTCGAAAGTTTAAGAAAAAGTTTAAGATTTTCGGGGACAAAAATCCCTAAGGAGGAGAGTTGTAATAGCCCGGTTTTAGTCAAATTAGAATAGTGGTTTCAGAACCACAAATTTGAAGTTGAAATAATTATTTTCTTATTATTTTAATGTCTACAGCATGATAATATCTTTGTGTGAAAATTTTGTTAAGAAATTTCATTGTCTGATGGGTCAATTTGATAAAAAGGACTAAATCGCGTAAAATGCAAAAGTAATATTCTAATAGATTTAGATCGAGGAAGAACAAAGTTTCAGATTAATCAACTTAATTCACCATTTTTGTATCTGAGGCAAGTTCGTATGTAATAAGCTTTGTTTTAATTGTATTTTAAATGTTTTGATATTGCATAAATTGTAAGTACGACCCTATAGATATGTTCAAAGATGACTCGGCAAGTGAGAAACTTCGATTGAACCTTAGGAATAGATTAGGATGCGAATGACATGTCATTAGGGGTTATTATTGTTTTGGGTGCTGGTATATACTTCCTATCGGTGGCTGAGTTATCTTGTGTGAGTAGCACCGTGTAGTTACGTCATGACTGTCAGCTTGTGTGAGCAGACCCGCTGATAGCTTGAGAGTGAGCATTATTGAGATATGATATTGAGATAGCTTCGGCAATGTATTGGCACTTCGGTGCAAGATTTATTGAGATAGCTTTGGCTATATTTATATTGGCACTTAGGGTGTGAGATTCCCGAGTATCCTGTATTATTCCAAATGGTTCAACGGGTATATCGAAGATATGAAATAGTGAGAATAGATACGTATCAATACAATTATGTACAAAAACTGAATATGCATCAAACATATGAAAGAATTGAGTTCTTGGTTATATAGATGATAGAATACATGTTAACATTGTGGTTAAATATTTTGTAGTATGTTATATGTATATTTTGAATGATAAATAAATGGTGAGTTTTGCTTATTATTTTCATACGAGCTTACTAAGCTTTGTAGCTTACATCGTTTATTTTTCATGTTTTATAGTGAATTCAAAGATAGCTCAGATTCGGGAACCGTCGGAGACTTGATCACACTATCCTATTATCACTTAGGTACTTTTGAACTTAAGTGTTTTAAGTATATAGCATGTATAGGAGTTTGATAATTTTGGTACATATGTGTTAACTACGAATTTAGCCATTTGGAATGGCTTGTAAATGTTAATATTTTGGTTTTGTATATAGCCATGAGAGTCGACTTAATTTGGTTCATTTAGTTGTGTATTCATATGCGTATATGACTTTGGTTAAATGTTTAATGATGTATATGAGAATTGGTACGTTTGAATTATAGGTAAAAATAATGCATGTTAGATATGTAACCATATAGATGATTTATGTGATAATTTGGTATAAATTGAATGACATATTGTGATATTGTGTGCCTTGTATTTGTTGTTGAAATGGTTTAATTGATGCTTGGTAGAGGATGATTGAATGCCTATATATGTTATGTTTTGGTGCCAAATGGGTTTGTGTAGGTATATGCAATTTAGGTGGTAAAATGGCTTGGTAAATAGCCTATTTTTGTCCACACGGGCAAAGACATGGGCACGTGTCTCAGCTGTGTGTGACACACGGTTAGATTGCACGGCCCTGTGTCCCTTAGTGTTGAAATTGAAATCAAGTCAATATATTCCATAAGGCCCAGCACAAGGGCGTGTGTCATGGCTGTGTGGCATAAGTCAGTATACCCTACAGGTTTGGCACGGCCTGGCACATGGGCATATGTGGCCAATTCTAGGGCACACGGGCTAGTCACACGGGCGTGTGTGTTGCTAGTGTGACCCAAGTCAGAGAGTTACACGGGGTCAAACATGGGTCGGGACACGGCCATGTGATTGCATTTCAATTGTTCACACAGCCTGTGACACGGGCGTGTCTTTGCCCGTGTGAGACACACAGCTGGGCCACAAGGGCGTGTGTCCCCTGTATTTTGGAAAATTTTCTAAGAGTTTCAAAAATTTCTTGAGCTATTGGTTTAGTCTCGAACACTTCTAAAGCATATTTAGAGCCTCGTAGGCTCGTATTAGGGACAATGTGATTGAGTTTGAATGATGATTGCATGAAACTTGAAAATGTATGTGAAATAAATGTTTAATAGTTTTATAAGTCCAATAATGCTCTGTAACCCTATTCCAGCATTGAATACGGGTGAGGGGTGTTACAAGCAGGGTCGGTCATCTTTAGCCTACTTAACTGGACATGGAGCCTACGCATTAGGGCATGATTCTCTCTTCGCTGGAACTCTTGCAAGACTTCCTTTCACACTTTGTGCGTCAGACTCCTCACAGATTTTGGTTTACTCCACCAAACCTTCGAAAATCCTTTCTTAACGCAGGGCCACTTGCATCATTAGCTCAGATCTCAGCCCAAACTCGAATCAAGCACACTTATCCTTCTCAGTTGCAACCATACCCAGAGCATAAAGGCTAAGTCTCAGAAACTCAGCCACGTATTTTGTCTCAAACAAGTCACCCTACCTAAGCTCAATAATTTCTAGCCTCCTAGCTTCTACTTACCTCATGCGTACATATTTCTTTTGAAAGGCATCCAAAAAATACTCCTACGTCAGTTGATCGGCTTGAGTTCCTCTCACAATGGCATGCCACCAATGATAGACCTCATCAAGTAGTAGTGACACAATCCCTTTAACCTTCTTCTCTGGGGTGCACTCCATATCATCTAAAATCCTCTTTGTAGCCTTTAACCAGTACTCACTTGTAGTGGGGGTTGTCCCAACAATGCCCATAAACAAGTTGACTCTACTCAAACAAAGCCTCTCAGTAATAGTGCCACGACTATTTGCCCTAGATTGAGTACCCACCACTCACTCTAACACTTAAAACATGGCTTGTGATACAACCTCATTTGCAGGCTCATGTTGACTCTCTTCAACAGTAGGTGCAGGATCAATGTTTTCCGTTGCTGGCTCAGGGGTTCGCACTTTGGATTAGATGAGCCAACCTGGGTTCCATGATCTTCCTCTCCGCGAGCTCTCATAACCCGAGTACTTATTTTAATTTTTATGAATTGTCTGTCAATAGAGGTATGTTTTAATGTTATCACTTGAATATTTTTAATTGAAGTTTCATTTGAATTAACACTTGTCACATTATTTATCATTTTCACAATCTAGAGTTTTCACAGTCTATAGTTTCAAATCTAAAGAACACTTACCTCGTAATAGTTTGGTTTAGACCCTAGTCGAAATAGTGGTTTCGGGACCACCAATCCGAGTTAGAAAATATTTTAATATTATTTTTCATGCTTATTATATGTGAATTGACATGTGTGAAAGTTTCGTATGAAAATTTGATCATTTGTGTGCTTAATTTTCAAAAAGGACCTAATTGCGTAAAATGTAAAATATGTGTTCTATTTGCTAAAGTGCCTATTTGCTATGTCTTTATAATTAAGAGGTCCTTATGTTGTTATTTGACCCTTGAACCTATGAGTGGACATTAATGGCCTTAATGTAATGGTTTATTAATGTTTAATTACTAAGGGTAAAATAGTAAAAAGTTTATTAATTGGTGTTATAATTAAATAAAACATGAAATTAGATGATTAATTCATCTATGTTGCCAAAATGATCAAAAGAAAAAGAAAGAAATCCAAGCTTAGGGTTTCGGCTATAGTTTCCTTTGATTTAGGTATGGTTTTTGATCAATTTTTGATAATTTCTACGTTTTTCTGATCGTTACTTTGTGTTTTACTAAGCCCATGCCTCAATTTCTGATTTTATTTATGATTTTGTGTTGAGCCATTGATGAAACTATGAGTTTTATGAAGTTTAATGTTAGTAAATGAAAGATATGTATTGGGTTAACATGTTTTGTCTTTGAATTATTGATGAATTTGAGTAAAATAGGCTAAATTGTAAAAATGTTATTTTGAGGGACTAAAATGTGAAATAAATGAAATATGGGGGCTTATATAAACACTATCAATATTCGGCTAGGCATGTGTGCAAAAAAATTTTGTGTGTTTTGTGATTTTGTGAAATAGGTGACCTAAATATGTGTTTTGGGATTGATTTGAATTTGTTTGAATAAGTTAAATTTGAATTTATATAGATCAAGAACAAAGAAAACAGAATTAGATCGGGGAAAGTCGAAAGTCGTCGAATAGTCAATTTCGTTCATTCGAATCCGTATGAGGTAAGTCGATATACAAATAAATGTGTTTTGAATTGAATTATTATTGTTTATATGCTCTTGAACAATGATAAATGTTTATATAAGTTGCGTATGAGATATCGGAGAAAGTATCAACAAAGTTTCAACGTCCGACAAGTCCCGTATGAACCATAGGGATAGTTAGGATACATATGTCATGACATAGGATCCAATATGTTTTTTCGTGTCAGACCATGTCTGGGACGTTGGCATCGACTTATGATTTACGTGTAAGACCATGTCTAGGACATTGGTATTGTATTTGATTTCGTGTAAGACCCTATCTGGGACAGTGGCACCGATATTTGATTACACGTAAGGCCACGTCTGGGACGTTGGTATTTTATGAGATTTTTGAGCTATCGAGTATCCTTATTGATTTTGAACAGTTCAACGGGCATTCCAAGAAAATGGATGATTATGTGAAATTGTATCCGATTCAGGTACGCTTGAATTGTATACCATGTTTGAGAATGAAAGGTAAGTACATGTACCTTGGTGAACATATGATATAAGTATGAGTTGTTATGAGAATGAGATATGAAATATATATATGTGAATCATGATCAAATGAACTATAAGAGACACATGACTATGTGAATGTATTTTACCTTGAATTATATGATTGAATTGATCTAGATTGATGTTATATGTTAACTTTATTTGTATATGGCTTACGAAGCTTTTTAAAGCTTACTTTTTGTGTGTTTTCAACTGTTTTATAGATATCGAAGCTATCGGGAGCTCGGGGATCATCAAGAATCATTACCACACTATCAAACTTTATTTTGGTACATTTTGAAAGTGTATATGTTGAGGTATGGCATGTATAGGGTAGAAATATGTGTATATGTTTTGTAATGTGTATAGCTAGCCACGTGATATGGCTTGGTTATGGATGTGATTATGAATAAAATTTGGCATATACTTTATGTTCAAAAATGGTTTGTTTTGATGCACTCTTGAATGACCAAATGAAATAGTCAATTTTGGTAAGTTTTGGTATGTGCTTATTTGAGAAATGGTAAGTTTATGGCATAAGATTGAATGAAGTAAATTGAGGTTATGAAACTTAAGTTTTGGTTTGGCTTTCAATTATGATTTGGCATGATTTTGATATGGTTATAAGCATGAATTTGGTTGTTTAGGATATGGCATGAATGGTGTATGTTTTGGTGTATGAATTGGCTGAAAATTGGTATGGAATGTGCTTGGTTTTATGCTTGTAGGGATGACTCAAAATGGGTGGCAAATTCGCTTTGCAAATAGTCTATTTTTGTCTACAAGGGTAGAGACACTGGCGTTTGTCTCAGCCGTGTGTGACACACAGTTATGTTACACAGCTGTGTGTCCCCTGGGGTACCCTACGATTTAATGTCCGTATACCCTACATTTTTGACACAGGCATGTCTATTGGCCATGTGTGGCACACGAGTTGGCACATGGGTGTGTGGTCAGTCGTGTGACCCAAGTCGGTAGCCTCCTTAATTTTCACATGGCCTAGCACAAGGGCGTGTCTTGTGGCCGTGTGGACAAGTTAGTATGTATGCCCTGTTTTGCCACGGCCTAGACACACAAGCGTGTCTAATGCCGTGTGAGGCACACGGCCTGTTCACATGGGCGTGCGACCTGTATAACTTTGAGAAATGTTTGAGTTTTGAAAAATTTTGTATGTGCTCGGTTTAGTCTCGATTGTAATACCCCAAACTCGGCCTAGACATTATGGCCAAATCTGTGATATCACATTGGAGTGTGTTTTGAACAGCTTAGTTTCATTGTAAAATCTGATACTACTAAAACTAGTTTGCAATCTCTAAGAGTAGTTATCCTGTCTTGTTTATTTTTAAATCGTAGGTTGGTTAGCAAAACATGTGTTATACTAAATTGTTATTATACTTTAAAAACATTGTTTGTTGTTGAAGCTTTTAAAAACAAGCAGTGTAGTGTGGCAGTTGAAAATCATTTATCTTTTGAAAAACTCGAGTCTTATTGCTAACAGATATAAACCAAATTAAATAAATTCTCAAATAAAAATAAAAACTTAAAGCGGCCTTATTACATAAAATTACCTAGATAAAACTACTTTTATTAAAAAGACAAATACGAAATCATAAATAGTGGTGTGGCCATCTCCGAGTCCCTCGCAGCATTGTCGCGCTTAAGGATTACCTGCACAGATAAGCATAAAGGTGAGTTACGAGAACTCAGTATGTAATACCTAACTATCAAACAACAACTCAAGTAGTGCAAAATAGTTTATGCCTAAGCCCATCTTAGTGGCAATATCAGTGTGGGCCTTAGCCCATTATAGTAACAGTATCAGTGTGCATACAGAGATCCTACCCATCCATCTTCTACACTCCATGTGGGGATAAAATCGACCCACCTATCCCTACACTCCAGAATATAACACCGGTTATGGCACTAAACAGTATATGCAGCAAAGCTGCCAGTACAGTACACTTCCTCCAAATATATCAATGCCACCCCAATGCAACATGTCATGTCATAATATATATGTGTATGCAAAATGTCATGCTAGAATGCAGTCAAATATAGCATAGGGGTATATCAGTCATTTTACTCTAGGGGTATAACAATCATTTTATCAGTATGGGGTCTAAGTGTACTTACCGACCCAATAGTAGGTCCACAGTCGTCTCGGGTGACCCGTGCAACCTTAACAATTAAACAACGAAAATGGGCCTAATCCCATAATACGACCCATGTGGGCCCACATGCTCGTGTGGCCCAATAAACCAAATAATGGCCTTGTCCGTACAAATTACACAGCCGGTCCAATAATCTCCACATTTTCATGTGATTTGCCCGTGTAAGGCCCACGAGCCCGTGGGGCCCACACGGCCCATCTTGGCCCAACATGGCCAGAGTCGGCCTAAGCCCATGAAATTGCTCATGGTGGACTCTACGATCGAATGCTTACACTTTATGCATTCGGCTCACCACACGAGTGAGCGTCCGCTCGTGTAGTGTCAACAGTCGTACGTTTCTGGCTTTTGACGATCTATGCTAATAGTAGTGTTATTACACACCTGTTCTGAATATGTAGTTGAAATGCTTCAGAGACCCAACACCTATGATGACAACAACCCCAACATCAGTTCATATTCATGATTAGTCCAAAACCATAGTAGTGGAGATGCGTAACCCTATTCTTCCGTACTTACCAATTGAACAGTCATAGGACCTCCTCTTGAACCAGAACTAATGCAATCTCCCTAAAGCTCTATCCTTCACACAAACAGTTAACTAATTCATAAGAATCTAAGCCCAACATAGACATATCTAAAACTTTAAGTGCTTACCACAAATGAAAGCATCACTTGTCGGGAAAGAACAATCGGCCTTATCCCTTGAATACAGCGATCAAACCCCTTAGCAACATTCGGCAAAACACAGTGTTAAAAAGAGAACCATAGGTACGGCAAAAAGAAAGACGAATGAACCAAACAAAGTCAGATGAGTAGCACTTACCACTGAAACCAATAGAGAAGAAGCAAAAGCCGAAAGAAGTGTCATCACACAGAGAAAAAGGAGCAGTATTCAGCCTATAACACCTCTTACCCGAGACCATCGTCGGAGTCGAGCACGAGGCGTTACCTGACTTAACTTACTAATTCGAGACATAAAATTTGCTTTTAAAATTATTTTATTCACATTCATTCAATATGTCCCTAAAAAGGGCCCTCGAGACCCTAAAACATACAATTGAAATAGTTCGGGACTAAACCGGGAACATTAAAAATTTTTCGAATACTTAGACAAATCAAAACAATTTATTTCATCTTTCATAAATAAGCTCTCCATCTACATCATAGTCACTAAATAAATCATAACTTGAGTTACAAAACTTGAATTCCAAATCCATAAATTTTATCTGAAACTAGACTCATATATCTTCGTACAAAATTTTTTTTAGAATTTTTGGTCCAGCAAATTAGTACAGTTTATTAGTTAAAGTTTCCCCTGTTTCAGTGTTTAGTTGCTCTGACCTCTGTTCACTACGAATTAATTTACTCCCTGTACAAAATTTAAATAACTATAAATTTTATTTCTTTTAAAATTAGACTCAATAAGGAATCTATACATATAAAGTATAACTCATAATTATTTTTTTATAATTTTTAGTGAATTTCTAAATTCAGAACAGGGGATTTAGAAATCACTCTGACCCTGTCTCACCAAAATTTAAATATCCATTAATATACACATCTTTTACTTACTCTGTTTCTTTCATATGAAAATATACTCAATAAGCTTTAATTCTATATCTCATTCATCACATAATTATATTTCTACTATTCTTGGTGATTTTTCAAGATCACGTCATTGCTGCTATTCAATACTGTTTTAATGCTAATTTCACTTTTTCATGATTTCTTTTTATTAACTTCCATTAGGCATACATAACACCAAAACATGTTATTCATTAGCCATTTAATTATTTAATCATTATCAAATATTTACATACCATTCTTTAGTCATATCATAAGGACATACACACAAAATGGCTAAGTCCCTATACATGCCATAAACTAGAACGTTTGTAAACGAAGATACCCATTTGGTAACTTGATAGTCGATAGTGTGAAATGATCTCCGATGACCTCCAACCTGAGCTTGCTTTTAAGTACTCTGAAACATGGGAAAGTGAAAGAAGTAAGCTTATAAAGCTTAGTAAGTTCACTTGTAAAATAATAAGCATTAGCAATCAATTTAGCTTACTACTATGCTGTCATAATTTGCTTAAATAAAGTTTAGTTCTTACTTTCCCATCTTACTCATCGGTAACCTTACCAAAGGCTCAGAATACAAAAGGCACCTTACTGAATAGCTTGCTTACATACCTGAAACATCTCACTTAACACATGAGTACTCTTTCATAATATAGGCATATTGCCAATCATGTCATAAAGTGTCACAAGCATCACTGAAAACTCATCACTTACTTAATAGTTGATAATCTCAATTACATACAATCTCAATATTAAATAAGCCTTAAATGCATACCTGTACTCTTTCTTCATGTTCTCACCTTTTCGTTTCTTTGACTTGCTCTTTGGATTACTCGGGAACCTTTTCCTTTTTGAACTTACCATTGCCATGTCTTGACATGGTCTTACGTGGTATCCTTGCCTTATGAACTCACCAATGCCATGCCTTGGCATGGTCTTACATGGGACCTTTGCCTTATAGTAACTCATCAATGCCATGTCTTGACATGGTCTTACATGATTTCCTTGCCTTATAGAACTTATCAATGCCATGCCTTGGCATGGTCTTACCTGATTTCCTTGCCTTATAGAACTTATCAATGCCATGCCTTGGCATGGTCTTACATGATATCCTTATCTTACCAAATGCAATGTTCCAAACATGGTCTTACATGGTATCCTTATCTTAGTGCCAATGCCACATCTTGATGTGGTCTTACACGGAGTCCTTAATCAATGCCGATGCCATGTCTTGACATGGTCTTACATGGGATCCTTGCCTTACCAATGCCATGTCTTGACATGGTCTTACATAGTATCCTTAACCGTCAATTCCTCCTTAAATGCCATGTTATTAACATGGGAATTTCCGTTAATTCTTCCTTAATTTCCATGGTACAACCATGGACTTTGGGATATCAATGCCTTGTCAAGTCATAGCTGAAACATACTTGCTCAAATTCTCAAGGTTAGCCGCATAACTCAATAATATCAATACTAATAACAATAATTGCATAATAATAAAATGCTACTCAACTTACATACTTACATTCTCAATCTCATCATATCATCAACTTAACTTATTCTCATCAAATTATGCTAGTCAATACTTTCTTGTTATCATACAAAGCCATAATACAAAATATGGTCTTACATATAAATTATACAAGTTCTCTTTCCAATATCAAATTATTATCGAACATTAATCATTATATTTGAAACTCAATACTAAAGTATTCATGGCCAAAATATCAATTTATCATTCAAATATGCATAATTAAATGCTTATGAAACATATGAACTTACCTCGATACGAAAACGACCATTTTACCAACTTTTCCGATTTTTAATTTTTCTCCCGTTCTAGGTCCAAATCTCAATTTTCGGGATCTAAAACATCATATTTCACTTATTTAATTAATTTACTACTCAAAACATTCCCTAACTCAAACTTTGTAAAAATTACAATTTTGCCCCTAAACTTTTGCAGAATTACGATTTTGCCCCTAGGCTCAGAAATTAAAATTTATCCATTTTCTTATGTTTTATGACATGATAATCATTCTTCTCTTCTATTGCAACATCAAATTTTCACTCTAACATGTACTTATGAACATTAGGTATTTTTACCGATTTTGTCGTTTTACTCATTTTCACGTAATATCGCTTAACAAAAGTTGTTTAACACAATTTAAAGCTTCATATTCTACCATAAAACATCAAAATAAAGACATTTCACCTATGGGTATTTTTCCAAATATGAACCCTAGCATGAATTATTGCTAGAATAAGCTTAATCAAGTTACCGGGACTCTAAAAACGTAAGGAACAATAAAAACGGGGCTTGAAATCATTTACTATAGAGCTTGGAAAGCTTGGAAACCCTAACCATGGCTTTCCCCATGCTATATTCGACCTCCATGAAGAAGATGGACCAATTTTGGCTTTATTTTCCCTTTTTAATTCTTTTAATTACTAAATGACCAAAATGCCCTTAAAGGCTTTTCTTTCAAATTTGTCCTATTCTTGCCTATTTTTGTCCAAACTTAAATATAATGGTCTAATCACTTAATAAGGACCTCCACTTTAAGAAACCATTTCAATTAAATCCCCTTTATTACCTAGAACACACATTTTGCTAATTTTACAATTTAGTCCTAATTATCAAATTACGCACTTATACATAAAATTCCTTCACGAAATTTTCACATAATTATTCAATCAATGAATAAACCTTAAAACTTAATTGGAATATTTTTTTATTTTTTTACCTTGGATTCGTGGTTTCGCAACCACTATTCCGTTTAAGCCCTATTTTCGGATGTTACATTTCTCCCCCCTTTAGGGATTTCCGTCCCCGAAAATCTTACCTACAAATGGATTCAAAATTGATTTCCAGCAAAACTTTCAAATTCTCATTCAGCCTTGGCATACCCAACATTTTACTTCTTAAACTAAGGCTCTGAACTGAAATACCTACTAATAAGTAACTGACCTTATTTTCTCATTAACCTCACACTTTTTGATGAAACGCAACAAACTCTTCTTTTCTTACCAAAATGAAAATTCTCTACCACTAAGGTAATTAAAAAAAATACTTGTTTCTCTTTTAAGTGTCAATATTCTCACCTTTTGATTCTGTATACAATTTTTGATAATCTGTCTCTGATTTCTGTAATTAATTTCCACTTTCCTCTAATCCTTTCTGCTTAATTTAATTCTGCGAATTGCTCTTCCTCAATTCAACTATCAGTACAAAGGTGACATGCAGTAACATTTAGCAATCTCATGGTTAAAACTTACTGTAGCTTTCTTCTGAAGTCACGGTGCAACCCTGGATTTCGAACCATAACAACTAAAATTTACACTTTGAATGAATTAACAACCTCAAAATGAATAACTCAGATAAACCTTCAGTAGAAAAACTCATTTGTACTGAGAAGAATACACAAACTTCTTCGAGCAATCAACCATAGCTCGTTTAACCTTTCGATGATAATGCTAATTCTGTTGCACAATTCTTCGAAATACCCTCACATTTTCACACAAACATCAATACTAACTTTAATAGCTTCTAAGATAATTGAAAATTAACTTTAACTCTCTAAAAGTTCAGGTATCGGATTCAAAGTCTGGTACATAACATTTTACACTCTTACTAGTATAACTAGCTCAAGTTATCATCCATCTCTACTTCTCAAATAATCAAATAATTATCACTGTGCCAGGCATCATAACTGTTGCAAAATCTCTTGATTTCTCATTAACACATTTCTTGAAACCATAAACTCTTTATTCAAACCAAGCTGAATCATAATGGATACTTCAATTGTCAATATCTTCAACTGTTTATATTTTATTAGCATGAATTCAAGCCAAACTAAACTTCATGCAATGAGAACTTTAACAATCAGACAACTTGGATTTGCAAAAAACATACCTCCGATGCAACCATTTTGATATGCGTATACAACTCTATGCCATAACCTCTAGAATATGTACTATTTACTCGGGTCATTTATCTATTTCTACATGAAAAAATTAGTATTTACCTCTGAAGTCATGAATAATTCAAACATACATATAACTCAATCAACTGCTTAACTGAATCAGTCTCAACTAAAAGACAATAACTTTTCAAAAAATGTTTTTCTCTATGCTGTCATGATATCTCAAACATACATTCTGTGGTGATTTCTTCAAAGAGCTAATCACAAATCATTATTACTACATAGCTCAAAAGAACATAGCATTCGATCTTTAACTCACTGATATATATATATCAAGATTATGCGAAAAATGAAAATCAATACACATGTCTAAAATGAACTACACTGAGGCCACAATACTCATACTACTCAAAAATCATAATGCCATAATAAGACTGACTTCTCAATTACTTTAGTAAAAAATGTCCAAGGTGAAAATAAAACATCCTGATCGTCTAAGAGATTTAAACACAAATTTCAATAACAACTAGTGCAAAATCAGAATCTTTATACCTCTGTACTTTCATTATCAGGCACAAACTCGTAATCATCATAAACATACTCATAATAAGAAGAAACCATTTTCATCAATAGAGCATTTTCTGCTAATGTCTCATGGCTGATACTTTGAACAGTAATTTATTAATAAAACTGAGATAATAAAATCTCAGAACATGGAGCTACATAGAATTCTTGGTAACCACATCTCATGTAGAACAGTTAAGGTTTCAATAGCATCTCAGAAAATTTCCAAAAGAAAAGGATAATACTCACAAGCACTGGGAACAACTATGACAGAAGCCATAAAATTTTCCTTTACTTTCATTAAGTAATAGTTAACAATACAGATCACTAACATCATACAGATCTTACTGTCAACCTTCCATCTGCACGCTAAAGTAGAAAACTGGAATAGATAGAACAATATCAATCACAGCTCAAACAAACTATAATGCTTTCATCTGTCTGTAAATTTAACTAACATTCCCATACTGCAGGAATTGCATCTATGATCTTGCATATATTTATATATATCTCTGAAAGTAAATGTACTCATATAATAGTCGAAAAAAGATTTTTCTATAATTTCTCAACTATATACTCTACATTCAACTATTAATACAGCTCAATTATTATTCCTCTGTCTAATTCTGTCATTACTGAATTCACATTATCCCATACACAGTTGGAATTTATTCGGAAGAAAATCTAGCAATCATATACCTTACACATCATACTTGAATGAGTGCATTAGCTGAGCCTGACCTTTCTTTTACTATGACATTTTAGTTATCCGGATGATTTTATTACTAACCTGGCATCCTTTCTACAACTGTGTTCATTTGCTGAATCATTCTCGACTCTAATTACATCGTTAATAAATTTGTCACTGAACTCTTTAGTTTTCCACTTTAGCCTATTCAATTTGAATTTCATGAAATCTCATTTTGAATTACCTTGCTAATAAGGGGGTGAGGTTGTAACACCTCTGACTTACCTCTTACATACTCATGCATATAATTTAACACTCATCATATTAAAATATTATCACAATTATACAATTTGCTTCAAGCAACTTAACATGTACGTTCATAATACAATGACTTAATGATCATCTTATGCAAATTAGTGCCCTTATACATGCATTCATAAATCTCGAGTAAAATTACTCATAGCATTCACTTAACTTCTCTAGTTATACATATAGCATCGTACAAATGCCAATTTAACATGAACACTTATGTCAATAAAAACATTCCTTTCATCTTATCTCGTCTTTCACATTTCCCGAACAATTCTTATTCACAATTTATTCATTATCACATAAACATCATGAACCGTTATTCTTACATTTTATGAGCCTCAACTCATCATAAACATACTGTCTCTACTATCAAACTTAGCTCAATTACAGTGCGCATGTTTGACAAAACATTTTATATCTAGGTCGGGAGTCGTCACACTATCATAGTTCAATATGGCATGTATAGCTAGACTCTTACTCATACTGAACATTTCGAGAATCGACTAAACCTTTGCTCTGATACCAATAAATGTAACACCCCTTACCCGAGACCGTCGTCGGAGTCGAGCACGAGGCGTTACCTGACTTAACTTACTAATTCGGGACATAAAATTTGCTTTTAAAATTAATTTATTCACATTCATTCAATATGTCCTTAAAAAGGACCCTCGAGACCCTAAACCATACAATTGAAACGGTTCGAGACTAAACCGAGAACATTAAAAATTTTCTGAATACTTAGATAAATCAAAACAATTTATTTCATCTTTCATATATAAGCTGTCCATCTGCATCATATTCACTAAATAAATCATAACTCTAGTTACGAAACTTGACATCCAAATCTGTAAATTTTATCTGAAACTAGACTCATATATCTTCTTACTAAATGTTTTTCAAAATTTTTGGTCAAGCCAATTAGTACAGTTTATCAGTTAAAGTTCCCCCTATTTCAGTGTTCGGCTGCTCTGACCTCTATTCACTACGAACTAATTTTCTCCCTATACAGAAGTAAAATAACCATGCTGTTTATTTCTTTTAAATGTAGACTCAATAAGGAATCTATACATATAATTTATAACTCCTAATTATTTTTTTACAATTTTTAGTGAATTTCTAAATTCAGAACAGGGGATTTAGAAATCACTCTGACCCTGTCTCACTAAAATTTAAATATCTCTTAATATACACTTCTTTTGCTTATTTGTTTCTTTCATCTGAAAATATACTCAATAAGCTTTAATTATGTATCTCATTCATCACCTAATTCCTTTTCTACTATTCTTGGTGATTTTTCAAGATCACGTCACTACTGCAATTCAATATTGTTTTAATGCTAATTAGACTTTTTCATGATTTCTTTGTATTAACTACCATTTAGGCATACTTAACACTGAAACATGCTATTCATTAGCCATGTCAATAGCTAATCATTATCAAATATTTACATACCATTCTTTAGTCATATCATAAGGACATACACACAAAATGGCTAAGTCCCTATACATGCCATAAACTAGAACGTTTGTAAACAAAGATACCCATTTAGTAACTGGATAGTCGATAGTGTGAAATGATCCCCGACGACCTCCAACCCGAGCTTGCTTTTAAGTACTCTGAAATAAGGGAAAGTGAAAGAAGTAAGCTTATAAAGCTTAGTAAGTTCACATGTAAAATAATAAGCATTAGCAATGAATTTAGCTTACTACTATGTTGTCATAATTTGCTTAAATAATGTTTAGTTCTTACTTTCCCATCTTACTCATCGGTAACCTTACCAAAGGCTCAGAATACAAAAGGCACCTTACTTAATAGCTTGCTTACATACCTGCAACATCTCACTTAACACATGAGTACTCTTTCATAATATAGGCATATTGCCAATCATGTCATTAAGTGTCACAAGCATAACTGAAAACTCATCACTTACTTAATAGTTGATAATCTCAATTACATACAATCTCAATATTAAATAAGCCTTAAATGCATACATGTACTCTTTCTTCATGTTCTCACCTTGTCGTTTCTTTGACTTACTCTTTGGATTACTCGGGAACTTTTTCCTTTTTGAACTTACCATTGCCATGTCTTGACATGGTCTTACGTGGTATCCTTGCCTTATGAACTCACCAATGCCATGCCTTGGCATGGTCTTACATGGGACCTTTGCCTTATAGTAACTCATTAATGCCATGTCGTGACATGGTCTTACATGATTTCCTTACCTTATAGAACTTATCAATGCCATGCGTTGGCATGGTCTTACTGATTTCCTTGTCTTATAGAACTTATCAATTTCATGCCTTGGCATGGTCTTACATGATATCCATATCTTACCAAATGCAATGTTCCAAACATGGTCTTACATGGTATCCTTATCTTAGTGCTACTGCCACATCTTGATGTGGTCTTACATGGAGTCCTTAATCAATGCCAATGCCACGTCTTGGCATGGTCTCACACGGGATCCTTCCCTTACCAATGCCATGTCTTGACATGGTCTTACATGGTATCCTTAACCGTCAATTTCTCCTTAAATGCCATGTTATGAACATGGACTGTTCTGTCAATTCTTCCTTAATTGCCATGGTACAACCATGGACTTTGAGATATCAATGCCTTGTCAAGTCATAGCTGAAACATACTTGCTCAAATTCTCAAGGTTAGCCGCATAACTCAATAATATCAATACTAATAACAGTAGTTGCATAATAATAAAATGCTATTCAACTTACATACTTCCATTATCAATCTCATCATATCATTAACTTAACTTATTCTCATCAAATTATGCTAGTTACAAAGCCAACTTACATATTTCCATTCTCAATCTCATCATATCATCAACTTAACTTATTCTCATCAAATTATGCTAGTTACAAAGCCATAATACAAAATATGGTCTTACATATAAATTATACAAGTTCTCTTTCCAAAATCGAATAATTATCGAACATTAATCATTATATTTGAAACTCAATACTAAAGTATTTATGGCCAAAATATCAATTTATCATTCAAATATGCATAATTAAATGCTTATGAAACATATGAACTTACCTCGATAAGAAAACGACCATTTTACTAACTTTCCCGATTTTCAATTTTTCTCCCGTTCTAGGTCCAAATCTCACTTTCCGGGATCTAAAACATTATATTTCACTTATTTAATTAATTTAATATTCAAAACATTCCCTAACTCAAACTTTTGAAAAATTACAATTTTGCCTCTAAACCTTTGCATAATTACGATTTTGCCCCTAGGCTCGGAAATTAAAATTTATCCATTTTCTTATGTTTTATGTCATGCTGATCATTCTTCCCTTCTATGGCAACATCAAATTATCACTCTAACATGTACTTATGAACATTAGGTATTTTTACCAATTATGTCGTTTTACTCGTTTTCACGTAAAATCGCTGAGCAAAAGTTGTTTAACACAATTTAAAGCTTCATACTCTACCATAAAACATCAAAATAAACACATTTCACCTATGGGTATTTTTCCAAATATGAACCCTAGCATGAATTATTGCTAGAATAAGCTTAATTAAGTTACCGGGACTTCAAAAACGTAAAGAACAATAAAAACGGGGCTTGGAATCACTTACTATGGAGCTTGGAAAGCTTGGAAACTCTAACCATGGCTTCCTCCATGCTATATTCGGCCTCCATGAAGAAGATGGACCAATTTTGGCTTTATTTTCCCTTTTTAAATCTTTTAATTACTAAATGACCAAAATGCCCTTAAAGGCTTTTCTTTCAAATTTGTCCTATTCTTGCTTATTTTTGTCCAAACTTAAAGATAATGGTCTAATTACTAAATAAGTACCTCAAATTTAATAAATCACTTCAATTAAATCCCCTTTATTATCTAGAACACACATTTTGCTAATTTTACAATTTAGTCCTAATTATCAAATTAGGCACTTATACATAAAATTTCTTTACGAAATTTTCACACAATTATTCAATCAATCAATAAACCTTAAAACTTAATTGGAAAATTATTTTTTTTTTTTACCTCGAATTCATTTTTTCGCAACCACTATTCTGTTTAAGCCCTATTTCGGGATGTTACACAGACGGCAAAGAATAAATCACACCTGAGAGAAGAAAAGAAGAAATGGGAAACTCGATCATTCCAGGCTAAAATAGAAATGGTCAGAGTAATAGGGAAGAGATAGGTATTCTGCCTAGAAGGAAACCGTTTAAGAAGAGTTGTGAGAGAGAAGACAAACCGTGGAAAAAGAGGTTTGGCTTGGAGAAAGTAGTAAAAAAAAGACCAAAGAGGTACTTCCCAAAAGCACGGCTCGCTTAAGAAACAAAAGAAAAGACCCCACCTGTAAAAACCCGAGAGAAAGAAGAGAGAAAAGACCGCAAAAGAGTAGCCAAACTGAAAATCTTAAGGAAAAACTACTCAGCTGAAAGTCCCTATGCACAACACCCAAATTCGGCACAACTTCACTCAACTTCAAACTCCGCTTTCTCCTCCCCCTTATCCCTCTCCTAAAATCTCTCCACCTTATTCTACTTAATCACCTATTCAAACTCCCACCAAATCCTCAATTTCAGTCAACCTAGGATACCTCTCTCACACTTGCGGCAAAAACAAAATACTCCTTCCACCCTAGCAACGCTCGAACCTCAAACCTCTAAGAACACCCACACGCCATTTACCACTAGACCAGCAACCTTCTTGTGACAAATTTTACCCACAACAATTTAAAAGACTACCAACTACAGGCAAGAGTCATACTTAAAAAGACCAAAGTTTAAGCAATTTTCAAGGCTTGAACTTAGGACCTCTCCAACACTCCTGAGGATACTCGACCACTGAAATAGGCATACATTTATGCAACACAACATACAAAATAAACACCTTAATCTTTAGAGCACTACACCGACCCCTTTCTAAAGCATGTTTAAGGTCTCGTTGACCAATGTAAGGGAGTCTGTAATAATATATGATTATGTTTGAATGATGCTTGTGAATTTATTTGTGAAATGTTTCGATTCGTTTGGTAATGCCTCTTAACCCTAATCCAGTGATGGATATGGGTTAGGGGTGTTACATTTTATTGGTATTAAAGCTACAATGTAGTCGATTCTAGGACTACCATAGCGTATGTGAGTCTAGCTATACATGCCATATTTATGAACTGTAATAGTGTGATGAATCCTGACAATAAAAATGTGTTTTTATATAGCAAATGTATCCCGAACGAGCCGTAGCTGACGATGTTGAGAGTAATTCGCCTGCTCCCGCACAAGGGACAGTGCTATCTGACTCTAGACTGGCTACGAGTAGCCATGATGGAGAGGCGAGACAGGCCTTCTATCAGATAATGAACGATTGGTTCACCCAATATATTTAAACTAATCTGACTGTTCAACAACCCCCAACCCCGCCTAATCCTCTGTAAATTCCTATCATGACACAAGCGAATTTGATTCAATTAAGCAAGCTATCGATTGATAAGATTAGAAAATATGGGGCTGAAGAATTCCATGCTACTACAATGATGATGCTGAGAGAGCTGAGTTTTAGCTACAGAATACGATAAGAGTATTCGATGAATTGTCATTGACTCCAAATGAATGTATTAATTGTGTTGTTTCGCTTCTGAGAGATACATCATATCATTGGTGGAAGTCTTTGATACCAGTGGTTCCAAGAGAGCAAGTCACTTGGGATTTCTTCCAAGTTGAATTCAGGAAGAAATACATCAGTCAGAGATTTATCGACTAGAAACGTAAAGAGTTTCTTGAATTGAAACAAGGTCATATGTCTGTTACAGAATACGAGTGAGAATTTGTAAGATTGAACTAGTATGCACAAGAATGTGTCCCGACTGAAGCAATAAAGTCTAAAAGATTCAGAGATGGTTTGAATGAAGATATTCATTTGCTAGTCGAGATTTTAGAGATAAAAGAGTTTGTTGTGCTTGTTGACCTGGCATATAAAGCTGAAGAACTCAGGAAAGAGAAAAGAAAAGCTTATTCTAAAGCTAGAGATGTGAGAAAAAGATCTGCAAGTAAACCACTTCAGTCTGCATCAAAGAAATTTTGAGATGATTATAGTCGTTCAAAGACTAATGTGCGACATCCGAGTACAGATCATGCTAGATTGCAATCGAGCTTCAGAGCTCCAGCTACTTCTCTTGCTAGTGTTAGAAATGCTAGATCTGATTGACTCGAGTGTGGACATTGTGGTAAAAGACATCTCAACATTTGTAGATTGTACGATCGGGCTTGTTTCAAATGTGGATCACTAGATCACTTTATCCGTGATTGCCCCGAGTCTGTCGAGAAAGAAATTATGCAAAATTTGAGACAGAGTAACACCTCAACTCGAGGTAGACCTCCCAAAAACACAGGAAATGTGAGTGGTAGTCACAGAGGAACTAAAGACACTGCTGTATGATCCGAGGCTAGAGCGCATGCCAGAGCCTATGTCATTCGAGCACGTGAGAAAGCTTCGTCTCCTGATGTGGTAACTGGTACTTTTACAATTTACGATACTTCTGTGAGTGCATTAGTGGATCCTGGATCAACACATTCATATATATGCATGAATTTAGTATCCAGTAAGACTTTGCCCATAGAGTCTACTGAATTCGTGATTAAAGTATCGAACCCCCTAGGTAAAAGTGTCTTAGTTGACAAAGTGTGTAAGAACTATCCGTTAATGTTTCGAGACATTTGTTTTTCGGCTGATCTGATGTTATTACCTTTTGATGAGTTTGATATAATTCTGGGTTTGGATTGGCTAACTTTGCACGATGCCATTGTAAATTGCAAAGGGAAAACTATTGATTTGAGATACAAGAATGATGAAATAGTTCAAATTGAATCTAGTGACTTGAATGGGTTACCGGCTATGATATCTTTAAGGAAAGCTCTAAGTATGGTGAAAAAGGGTTGCGAAGTCTAATTTTCCTATGTGATTGATTCGAAAGTAATAGAAAAGAAAGTTGAATCAGTGCATGTTGTCTGTGAATTCCCTGATGTGTTTCCTGAAGAACTTTTGAGATTACCTCCGATTCGAGAAGTTGGATTTGGCATTGAATTAGTGCCCAGGACTACTCCGATTTCATTAGCTTTGTATAGAATGGCTCCGACTGAACTAAAAAAATTAAAGTCTCAATTGCAAAAATTGACCGATGGAGGGTTTGCTAGACCGAGTTTCTCACCTTGGGTTGCTCCAGCTCTATTTGTTGAAAAGAAAGATGGTACGATGAGAATGTACATTGATTATCTTCAGTTGATCAAAGTGACTATGAAGAAAAAATACCCTCTGCCTCGAATTGATTATTTGTTTAATCAATTGAAAGAAGCTACTATGTTTTCAAAGATAGATTTGAGATCAGGCTATTATCAGTTATGAGTAAAAGAATCAGACATTTTGAAAATTGCATTCAGAACGAGGTATGGCCATTATGAGTTCTTAGTTATGCCTTTCGGATTAACAAACACACCTGTTATCTTTATGGATTTGATAAACAGAAATTTCAGACCGTATTTAGATCGATTTGTTGTATTTATTGATGAAATATTGATTTATTCAAGTGATGAATCCGAGCATGCTAAGCATATAAGAATAGTGTTTCAGACTTTGCGAGATAAGCAACTGTATGCAAAGTTTAGCTAATGTGAATTCTGGTTACAAGAAATCTATTTTCTAGGCCACATAGTTTCAGCATCAGGTGTCTGAGTTGATCGGAGCAAAATTTCAGCTATTTTAGATTAGAAGCCTCCGAGAAATGTTTCTAAGGTCTACATTTTTCTAGGACTTGCCGATTATTACTGATGGTTTGTAAAAGGCTTTTCGATGATTGCAACTCCATTAACAAAACTGCTTCAGGAAGATGTGAAATTTGAATGGTCAGAAAAATGTCAGAAAAGCTTTAATCAGTTGAAAGCCTTATTGACTAAAGCTCCAATGGTAGTACAACTAGAATCGGGTAAAGAATTTGTGATCTATAGTGATGCTTCATTGAACAGTCTGGGTTTTGTTTTGATGCAGGAATGCAAAGTTATTTCTTATGCTTTGAGACAGTTAAAACCGCACGAAAAGAACTATCTAACGCACGATCTGGAATTAGCTGTGATTGTGTTTGCTTTGAAAATTTTGCGCCACTACCTGTTCAGTGAGAAATGTCATGTTTATTCCAATGACAAAAGTTTGAAATATCTGATGACTCAAAAAGATTTAAACCTAAGACAGAGAAGGTGGTTAGAACTGCTAAAGGACTACGAGTTTGTGATTGATTATCATCCGGGAAAAGCAAATGTTGTTGTTGATGCTTTGAGTCAAAAATCACTATTTGCATTGCGTGCGATGAATGCTCATTTGGTTCTGTCTGATGATGGTTCAGTATTAGCCGAATTAAAAGCAAGACCGTTGTTCTTACAATAAATTATTGATGCTCAAAAAGTTGATAATGAGGTAATAGCAAAACGAGCTCAGTGTGATTTAGAATTCGATTCGGAATTCAAAGTTGATAAAGATGATTGTTTGAGATTTCGAGATTGGATTTGTGTTCCGAGAAATCCAGAGTTGATTTTGATGATTTTGAACGAAGCTCACAATAGTCGTTTATCTATTCATCTGGGTAGTATGAAAGTGTATAATGATTTGAATCAACATTATTGGTGGTCTAGAATGAAAAAAGATATCTTTGACTTTGTTTTAAAATGTTTGATCTGTCAGCAAGTTAAATCTTAACATCAAGTGCCATCTGGTTTGTTACAACCGATTATGATTTCGGAATGGAAATGGGATAGAGTGACGATGGATTTTGTTTCAGGATTGCCCCTATCTCCACAAAAGAAAGGTGTTATCTGGGTTGTGGTTGACCGATTGACGAAATCACTCGATTTTATTCCGGTATGATTGAACTACACGCTTGATAAGTTAGCTGAGTTATACATTTTCGATATTCTGAGATTGCACGGTGTGCCATTATCAATTGTGTCAGACAGAGATCTGAGATTCACATCGTCATTTTGGAAAAAATTACAAGATGCTTTGGGTACGAAATTGCACTTAAGTACTACTTTTCATCCGTAAGCGGATGGTCAATCCGAGTGGATTATTCAGATTTTGGAGGATATGTTGAGATGTTGCATTCTTGAGTTTGAAGGTACGTGGGAACAGTATTTGCCTTTGATTGAATTTGCTTATAATAACAGTTTTCAATCAAACATTAAAATGGCACCGTACGAAGCCTTATATGGAAGAAAATGTCGTACACCTTTTTATTGGACTGAGCTCAGTGAGAATAAGATACACAGGGTAGATTTGATAAAAGAGACTGAACAGAAAGTAAAAGTGATTCGAGATAGTTTGAAAACAACTTCCGATCATCAGAAATCTTACGCATATTTGAAACGAAAAGATATTGAATTTGAGATTGATGACAAAGTGTTTTTGAAAGTATCCCCGTGGAAGAAAGTACTCCGATTTGGCAGAAAAGGCAAATGAAGTCTGAGGTTCATCAGGTCGTTTGAGATTATCGAGCATATCAGGCCAATAGCATATAGATTGTTGTTGCCACCTGAGCTAGAAAAGATTCATAATGTATTCAACATATCAATGCTTTGATAGTATATATCTGATCCGTCACATGTGATTTCTCCGTCTGAGATTGAGATTCAGTTAGATATAACCTACGAAGAAGAACTGATCCGTATCTTAGCTCGTGAGATTAAAGAATTGAGAAATAAGAAAATTTCGTTAGTAAAAGTAATGTGGCATCGACACGGTGTTGAAGAAGCTACATGGGAGCCTAAAGATATTATGAGACGACAATATCTGATCTGTTTAACGGTAGGATTTTCAGGGACGAAAATCCTTAAGTGGAGAGTTGTAACAGTCCAGTTTAGACCCTAGTCGTAATAGTGGTTTCGAGACCACAAATCTAAGTTAGAAAAATATTTTAATATTATTTTTCGTGCTTATTATATGTGAATTGACATGTGTGAAAGTTTCGTATGAAAATTTGATCATTTATGTGCTTAATTTTCAAAAAGAACCTAATTGCGTAAAATGTAAAAGATGTGTTCTATTTGCTAAAGTTCCTATTTGCTATGTCTTTATAATTGAGAGGTCTTTATGTTGTTATTTGACCATTGAACCTATAAGTGGACATTAATGGCCTTAATGTAATGGTCTACTAATGTTTAATTACTAAGGGTAAATTGGTAAAAGGTTTATTAATTGGTGTTATAATCAAATAAAACATGAAATTAGATGATTAATTCATCAATGTTGTCGAAATCATCAAAAGAAAAAGAAAGAAATCCAAGCTTAGAGTTTCAACTATTGTTTCCTTTGATTTAGGTATGGTTTTTAATCCGTTTTCGATAATTTCTATGTTTTTGTGATCGTTGCTTTGTGTTTTACTAAGCCCATGCCTCAATTTATGATTTTATTGATGATTTTTTGTTGAGCCATTGATGAAACTAAGAGTTTTATGAAGTTTGATGTTAGTAAATGAAAGATATGTATTGGGTTAACATGTTTTGTCTTTGAATTTTTGATGAATTTGAGTAAAATGGGCTAAATTTTAACAATGTTATTTTGAGTGACTAAAATGTGAAATAATTGAAATGTGGAGGCGTATATGAACACTATGAATATTCAGCTAAGCATGTGTGCAAAGAAATTTTGTGTATTTTGTGAAATAGGGACTAAAGTGTCAAAATACGAAAATATGAGGGTTAATTTGTAAAATGCCCTAAATATGTTTTTTGGATTGATTTGAATGAATGTGAGTTTGAATAAGTTAAATTTTAATTTTTATAGATCAAGAACCAAACAAAACGAAATTAGATCGGGGAAAGTCGAAAGTCGTCGAGTAGTCGATTTCGTTCGTTCGAATCTGTACGAGGTAAGTCGATATACAAATAAATGTGTTTTGAAAGTTTGAGATATCTGAGAAAGTCTCGACAAAGTTTCGACATCCAAGAAGTCCCGTACGAACTATAGGAATAGTTAGGATACATATGCCCTGACATAGGATCCGATATGTGCTTTCGTGTAAGACCACGTCTAGGACGTTGGCATCGACTTATGATTTACGTGTAAGACCATTTTTGGGACATTGGCATCGTATTTGTTTTCGTGTAAGACTCTGTCTGGGATAGTGGCATCGATATTTGATTACACGTAAGACCATGTCTGGGACGTTGGCATTGTATGAGATTTTCGAGCTATCTGAGTATCCTTATTGATTCCGAACGGTTCAATGGGCATTCTAAGGAAATGGATGATTATGTGAAATTGTATCCGATCCAGGTACATTTGAATTGTATACCATTTTTGAGAATGAAAGGTAAGTACATGTACCTTGGTGAACATATGATATAAGTATGACTTGTTATAAGAATAAGATATGAAGTATATATATGTGAATCATGATCAAATGAATTATAAGAGACACATGGCTATGTGAATGTATTTTGCTTTGAATTATATAATTGAATTGATCTAGATTGATGTTATATGTTAAGTTTATTTGTATATGGCTTACTAAGCTTTTGAAAGCTTACTTTTTGTGTGTTTTCAACTGTGTTATAGATATCAAAGCTATCGAGAGCTTATTTTTAAAGTGTATATATTGAAGTATAGCATGTATAGGCTAGAAATATGTGTATATGTTTTGTAATGTGTATAGCTAGCCATGTGATATGGCTTGGTTATGGATGTGATTATGAATGAATTTTGGTATATACTTTGTGTTCAAAAATGGTATGTTTTGATGCACTCTTGAATGACCAAATGAAATGGTCAATTTCGGTAAGTTTTAGTATGTGCTTATTTGAGAATTGGTAAGTTTATGGCATAAGATTGAATGGAGTAAATTGAGGTTATGAAACTTAAGTTTTGGTATGACTTTGAATTATGATTTGGCATGATTTTGATATGGTTATAAGCATGAATTTGGTTGTTTATGATATGGCATGATTGGTGTATGTTTGGTGTATGAATTGGCTGAAAATTGGTATGGAATGTGCTTGGTTTTATGCTTGTAGGAATGACTCAAAATGGGTGCCAAATTGGCTTTGCAAATAGCCTAATTTTTTCCACACGAGCAGAGACACGGGTGTGTGTCTTACCCATGTGTGACACACGATTATGTTACACCGCCGTGTGTTCCCTAGGTTACTCTACGATTTAAAGTCAGTATACCCTATAGTTTTGAGACGTCTAGACACATGGGCGTCTGGTTGGCCATGTGACCCAAGTCAGTAGCCCCCTAATTTTCACACGGCCTGACAAATGGGCGTGTCTTGTGGCCATGTGGACAAGTCAGTATGTATGCCCTATTTTTTCACGGCCTAGACATACGGGCGTGTTTAGTGCTGTGTGAGGCAAACGGCCTGTTCTTACGAGCGTGTGACCTTTATAACTTTGAAAAATGTTTTAGTTTTTAAAAATTTTGTATGTGCTCAATTTAGTCCTGACCCCTTTCTAAAGCATGTTTAAGGTCTCGTTGACCTATGTAAGGGACTCTGTAATAATATATGATTATGTTTGAATGATGCTTGTGAATTTATTTGTGAAATGTTTCGATTCATTCGGTAATGCCTCTTAACCTTAATCCGGCGACGGATACGGGTTAGGGGTGTTACATACCTTTGATCAGCTTTAAGAGGCTCAAAATTTTTTTACAACAATTTTAACACATGTGGCATGTTTTTCCCGAAATATCCCTTTATAATGTATGAAAATTTTTGGAAATTTCTTATCCATAGTCTATGTTTTAAATTGGGCTCTGATACTACCAAATGTAACCGCTCAAACTGGGCCTAGATGTTATGACCCAATCTAGGCAATTACATGGGCCATTGATATGGCGAAAACATTAGTTAAAGTGAACTTGTTCATCATTGAAAACATGTGTTATTATTTCTCTAAAAAAGTAATTTTAATTTGAAAAAAAAAAGTAATTTTAATTTTTCAGGTCATTGTCGTTTGGTCCTTCAAAGAACATACGGAGCATGGTGTTAACACACGAAGGACATATATATACTTAGTACCATTTAGTTTAAGAGAAAATAAAGAGAATGGAATGATGCCAAAAATAGTCGTGTACTTACTCTACTCGATTAACATGACGAGATTGGTGAGTCGACTTGGCGAAGGAACAGAGAAGTTTAGTGACCTACAAGAATCATTTGATCGGTGAGTCTAAAATACAAAGTAAGGAATTCAAGTAGGAAAATGGAGTAGGTTTGCTCACTAGAGAAGATGGAAGAGATCTAAAAGAAAACAAGAAGATTGTGACAACAGTGGTTTGGTGATTGCCCAACGGCGGTGACGGTTGTCCAGGGACAAGGGAAGTGGTAGTCCGATGAAGGGTGTAGGAAAAATAAATAATAATAAAGGTTCGGCGCAAGAAGTGATGGAAAAAAGAGATGAAAGGAGGAGAGAGATGGAGTAGAAAAGAGACCCGCGGTGGTGGTCACAGCTGCGATGGGCGACGAGGAAGAGAATGTGGAGAAGGATGAGCTATGGTGCGGTGTTTGGTGGTGATAGGGTCAGTCACAATGGAGGAAGGAATCAAAAAAGAAAAATAAAAAAGTCATTACTAGCAAAATGTAGAAAAATGGATGAGAAAAGAGAGAATATGGAGGAGAGGGAGGAAGGGACGACCAAGAGATGTAGGGAGTGAGAGGAATTTGTGGTCAACCTAGTCTAGATTCAATGAATCACTTCTATGGAAATAGGGAGAATAAATGGCAAGAGAGGGAAACATGGAATGAAAAAGGAATGATGTTACCTCAACTTATGGTAAGTTAGACTCTTAAATAGGGAAAGGAATCCTCCTAAACAAGGTATATATGGGGTGGACGGCAAGCTCATTATGCACATGGGAAGTGTTTTAAAAAAAATAAATAAAAAGGACATGAACAAAGGGATTTGAACTTAGGACCTCTAGAATAACTAAGGAGAATTTAACCACTAGACTGCTTCACTTCCTTGTTTTTATTTTTGCGCTTCTAAAGTAAAAATGTGGGATATGATAGTGCCCAAAAGGTGATAATGCTACTCCTATCACTACTCAAAGGTTTGTACCTATGGCTAAGGGTTGTGAAATTAGTCATGGTGGTTCTGTTTCTAGAGGTAGTGAGAGAAAGGGGTGTAACGTTATTGTTCAACAAGAGAGGCTAGAGCATTGACTCGAGCTTATGTCGTTCGAACTATGAGAAGGGTGACGCTACTAATGTTGTAGCAGGTATTTTTCTATTATATTTTG
The DNA here is from genome assembly GCA_025698465.1 of Gossypium longicalyx. Lineage (NCBI taxonomy): Eukaryota > Viridiplantae > Streptophyta > Magnoliopsida > Malvales > Malvaceae > Gossypium > Gossypium longicalyx. The sequence goes on along the minus strand of CM046996.1, from coordinate 41,958,525 downwards.
TGCATGTTTATGCTTTAACAGACCTTGGATCTTCATATTACTATATAAATATTTAATTGGTTAAGTTAGGGAGTCTAAAGTTTAAAACGTCAAAAGTAGCTATGGTTGTATCAAGTACTCTGGGTAATCAATTTTAGTTGATCGAGTGTGTAGGCGATGCCTGTTAGAAATTAAAAATGTATTTTTGTTTCCTGTTAACCTGTTGATTATGCCATTCGATGATTTTGGTCTAATTTTTGGTATGGATTGACTTATTGAGCACGAGGTGATTTTAGGTTGTTGTAAAAAGAAGTTTATGGTTCAGATTGCTGAGGGTATTATGGTTGACGTAAATAGTATCCGTATGAGTGATTCAACTCATAACATTACAACCATTTAAGCTAATAAACTTCTCAAACAAGTCTGTAAAGCTTTTCTAGCCTATGTTACTAACTCAAATGTTGGTGTTAGTTAGATCAACAAGATTCGAACTGTTTGTGAATTCCAAGACGTGTTTCCTGAGGAACCGCTAGATAGAGAGGTTGAGTTTGCATTTGAAGTGTTTCTTGGTACAACTCTAGTGTCAATATCCCCATAAGCACCCTTTAACCCGTATCTATTGCCGAATTAGGGTTAAAAAGCATTACAGTATAATTCAAAACATTAAACTTCAAATAGAAACTATTATTTAGATTAAATGCTAACATTCAAACACATATTACATTTACAGTATAAATGCACCTACGAGCCTTAAACCCAGCCGACAGGGCCCTCAAAATAGGCTGGGAACATTCTGAAACCATTTTGAAACAAAATAGAAAATTTTAGAAAAAAATTGAAAATTTTAGAAACAATGGTCAGACGACTATGTTGTTAAGCCGTGTGACATAGCCCAGACTGTGTGGCTTGAAAATATGGCAGTGTGGCCAATCGTGTACAATTCATAGTATAGGACACATGGACTTGTCCCAGCTTATGTGTCCACTTGCATAGGTATTTGAAGTAGTGCCACGCAATTATGCCACAGACCGTGTGCCAAACTGCAACACCCCTAACCAGTATCCGTCATCAAAACAGGGTTTCAGAGCATTACCAAAACTTTTAGAACATTTTACAAATAAGTTATGTAAAATACTATTCATTAATTGAGATAATTCAAATCGTCCCTTGATTGAACCCTCGAGGCCCAACATGAGCATGAGAATTGAGTCGGGACTTAATCGGGACCTCTAAGAATTTTTCGCAAAATTTGAAAAATTTTCTAAGTTATAGAGCTCACACGCTCGTGTGGTCCAAGGGACTCGTCCGTGCTGCAGGCCGTGTTCGACCCCGTGTAACTCTCTAGCTTGTACACACGGCCATGCCGCATGTCTGTGTGATAGGCTGTATGGTTAATTAATTCATTTTGAATTTAGGTGCAAGTTTCACACGGCCAAGACACACGTTCGTGTTCTAGGCCATGTAGCACACACGGCTAAGACACTCTATAACGCCCTAAAAATCCCGAAACCCAAAAATCCTGAAATCTCAATTTTTTTTTCTTTTTGTGTTTAGCAATTCCGGTTAAGTGTTAATTATGTGATGGTAAGTCTTGGTTAAGTATTCCGCTCCTATTGGCTAAGGTGGCCGAATGTTCATAATTAAGGTAAGGGGACTTGTGTTGGATACGAGTCATCTATTATTCTTTTTTTAATAGTTAAGATTGGTGCAGATCTATGAGTTGATCATGGTTAGTGATATAAAAAGGGGGCTTATCGCGCAAGGTAAGGTTAAGGTGAGGTTTCGGTTTTAGTAAGGATATGTATTAAGCATACGATTAATTAAAGGGTGATATCATTTGTAGGTTGGTGACTAAGGGAATCATAGCACGCTTACTTGCCAGGTGTGTACATACACTGCACACACACAAGGGATCGGTAAAAGTCGAAATGCGAAAAAGTCGACAAGCTAAAATGTCGAAAATCCAAAAGTTGGGCTATGGTAGTCTCACGAGTGCACGAACACTCATGAGGAGGAAACCAATAGGTTGCCTAAGGCCATGGGCGATTCCGTGGACTTGGGTTGTGAATTAGCCAAATCGGCTGGAATGGGCTAAATGGGCCGATCGGCTATTGGGCCCATAATAGGCAAAATTGATAATTGATGCTATGTGATAGAATTTCATATGTGAGCATGAATATGAAGGTGACTGGGCCTAACGGGCCATATTAATTTGATTTGAGCCTAATGGGCCATATACAGCTGATTTGGGTGTAATGGGCCATATGAATATGATTGGGCTTAATGGGCCAGATATAGGTAGATAAATTTGTTTGGGCTTTGTAAGGGGTTTTGGGCCTAGTATACGATAACTACATAAGACTTAATTAATCTATTGCAGCCGTGGACAAGTCAAAGGATTAAGGTGTGGCAACGGGTATATGCATGTCTAGGATTGGATCTAGGGAGGGCTTGGTACTTAAGCGGTCTTAATGACTCACCTCCTCTTCTCTAGAATCCTACCTGGTGCATAGTATCCGTTTATCTTAGCTCACCGGATTTGTTAACGGGCTAAGGTAAGTGAAAACCGTAATTAAGGGAAAATTACCAAAATGCTCTTAAGGGCGAAAATGACCAAAATACCCCTAGGTGTTGAATATATGTTTTATGGATGTAGCATGCATACATATGATTTTCTGCTTAGGTTACATATGGGTTGGGATTTATGGAACGGAGGAAGTATATGACGATCGCATGGTTGCTGGACAATCGTGGATCCACCGACAGCTTTTAAGCCCAATATGTAAATGAAGGTAGTTCCGCAACCGGGCTACCATTGATGTGTCGGTTGGGTGGGTCGATATTTATATCCCCATATGATGTGACGGGGGACGGAGCTGGTGTGTAGCGGCTGGATAATTAGGATGGGATTCCATTGCATGTTTGATGTATGATGATTTTTGAATGCTTGTTTTGTTGAGGGTTGTACACACTGAGTTTGCGAAAACTCACCCTCTCTTTTTTTTTTATTTTCGGGTGATGCTCAGCAGAAGGTTCGATGTTTGGAGGGACTCTGGGTGGCCAGCTAGGAAGACAATTTGGACTTGTTTTTTTTTCTAAGCATATAAGTTTCTATTTCATTAAGTGCTTTTCAGACCTGATTGTAATAAAGCTTCCATTTTGTTATTATTTGGGTTTTTATTTTTATACGTTGTAATTATGAAATGTTGAACATGGGTTTGCTAAATCATAGTATCTTTTTCTACGCTTCCGCAACAGAATTTTAAAATGATAGGTTTTCATAAAATTATATGTTTTGAACAGGTTTTCGTGATTGAAAAATAAAAAGAGTTTTTATAAGTTAATTAAGGTTTCTTTTATTTTAAGAAGGGCTTTAAATGAAAACACAGTTTTCGCTAAAACACTTCAATGTGATGCTCAGATTCAGCCATAATGTCCGAGCTAGGTTTGGGGTGTTACATTTAGTGGTATCAGAGCGTAGGTTGCAAAACTCGGGCTGTGAAGTGAGCCTTATTATTATTTGGTTTCTCTTTTCTACTTACTATTTGGATTTTAAAAATATTTTGGATCACACCGTTTTGGAAAAAGGGAAAAGCTTGCTGAGCGGCACACCGAGTCTCCAACGTCGAACAATGTAAGTACTTTTATTTTTAAGTTTGTTTAAATTGTTATACAGTAGATAGTTAGAGGGCTACTTTAGATGATTGTTAGAATGGAACTAAAACCCGTAGGATCTGGAAACTGTGGAGGATTTTCGAAAACAATCTTCTCTTTAAATATTTTTATAAAAAATCGGTATAATTATTAAACTAACTAAAACTTCATAAAATTTTAATCCAGATAATACGCGAATCGACGATGAGTTCTAAAAGAGGTGCAAGAGGTCGTGGCCGAGGCCGCGAAAGTTTTAGGGCTGAATTGTCGGCATCGAGCCATATACCCGATGTTGGAGTTGAAGGGGCTCCAGCCTCACTTGTGGCTAGGAATGGACCGTATGATCAGGCCAAAGGAGAAGATGCATTGTCGCAAGCAATACTGAGAATTTTGGAAAGGGTTGCTAGGCCCAATAATTGCACTGGAAATCGGGGGTCCATTCCAGAGCGACTTCGATCGAATAGGGCTAAGATCATTAAGGGCGTGGCTGGTGTGGCTCCAAACGTGGCGGAATACTGGTTGGAGGCCACTGAAAGGATAATGGAGGACTTGGACTATTCATTGGAACAAAAGCTGAAAGGGGTAGTGTTGCTGCTTAGGGAAGAAGCTTACCAATTGTGGCTAACTGTGAAAGAGGGTAGCCAACCGGAGCGGGTTACTTAGGAGTTTTTCAAAGCTGCATTCCAAGGGAAGTATGTGGGTGCAAGCTATGTGGATGCTAGAAGGAAGGAGTTCCTAAACTTGACCCAAGGAAACAAATCGGTGGCGGAGTATGAAGCGGAGTTTCTACGCCTTAGTAAGCATGCTAGAGTAATGGTGGCAACGGAATATGAGTGTTGTGTTAGATTTGAGGATGGATTTAGAGATAGCCTCAGGGTATTGATAGCTCCACAAAGGGAGCGAGTTTTCTCATATTTGGTGGAGAAAGCAAAGATAGAAGAGGAGGTAAAGCGCGCTGAGCGCTTAAATTGGGAAAAGAAAGGGGTAAGAATAAGAGGGAGGCTGAGATTTCGGATGTTGGACAGAGGCCTAGGGCTAGGGCCAGAAATAATAGGTCAGTTAGAGTAGGGCCCCTTGCTGCTAATCCAGGGGTACCACCTTGCGCTGATTGTGGGAGAAGCCGTAGAGGCGAGTGTTGGAAGAGGATGGGAGCTTGATTTACTTATGGGTCTATGGAGAAAAAGATCAAGGATTGCCCCTGAATGCTAGGTCGAGTGCCAGTAATGGGCCAAGATAGTGCTTAGCTACCAAGAGGTGGTCAGTTGCCGCCAAGGGGTCGTGGGCAGGCCAAGGGCGGTAACGGCAATGGACATGGATGTGGAACACCAGGCGAAAATGTAGGCCATGCTGAGGCAAGACAGCCAGCTTTGGTTTATGCTGCTCGTCGCCAAGAAGACTGGGATGCCCTAGATGTGATAACGGGCATGTTTCTTATATATGAGTTACCTTACACAATATTGATTGATATTGGATCGATGCATTCATATGTTGCATGCAATATGACTGAATCTTTAGGTGATATGTTTGAAGTTACTGCGAATGAAATGAATGTGATTAGTTCGTTAGTGCAGTCAATAGGAGTGAATAAGTTGTTTAGGGTGGTACCCTTTTTAGCAGATTTGATGGAGCTGCCGTTTAGTGAATTTGACTTAATCTTAGGTATGGATTGGCTGGTAAAGCATTGAGCCACCTTGGATAGCGCTGCAAAGTGAATGGTGTTAAGAACGGCGAAGGATAAGGAAGTAGTGGTGATTGGTGAATGCCGAAACTATCTGTCGAACGTGATCTCGGTGTTAAGGGCTAAGAAGTTAGTACGAAAAAGATGCGAAGCCTCTTTGGCTTATATTAGTAATACAGAGGCTAAGAGCCTTACTGTTAAGAAGTTGAGAACCGTTAGGGATTTTCCTGATGTCTTTCCCGAGAAGCTGCCTGGGTTGCCACCCAACAGAGAAGTGGAATTTGGAATCGAATTGTTACCTGGGACGACTCCAGTATCTATCGCTCCTTATCGGATGGCACCAAAGAAGTTGGTGGAACTTAAGGTACAAATTCAAGAATTGTTTTATCGAGGATTCATACAACCAAGCATGTCTCCATGGGGAGCACCGGTGTTATTCATGAAGAAGAAAGATTGAACCTTGCAAATGTGCATCGACTATCGACAGTTAAACAAGTTAACTGTTAAAAACAAGTACCCTCTATTGAGAATTGATGATCTTTTTGATCAATTTAGGGGAGCTTCTATTTTCTCGAACATTGACCTACGTTCGGGATATCACCAATTGAGGGTTAAGGAGGCAAATGTTCATAAGACAGCTTTCAGAACTCGTTATGGGCACTATGAGTTCTTGGTGATGCCATTCGGGCTGACGAACGCACCTGTCGCTTTCATGGATCTCATGAATCGGGTTTTCCAACCCTACTTGGATCGGTTCGTGGTAGTCTTTATAGATGACATTTTGGTGTACTCAAAAGATGAGAATAAGCATGATGCACACTTAAGGTTTGTGTTGTAGATTTGAGGGAGAAGCAGTTGTATGCCAAATTCAGTAAGTGTGAATTCTGGCTATGGGCTTTTCTATGACATGTGGTGTCAGCCGAGGGGATTAAGGTGGATCACCAAAAAATTAAAGTAGTGTTAGACTGGAAAATGCCCAAGTCGGTATCGAAAGTCCAAAGTTTTCTAGGCTTGGTAGGATAGTATAGGCTGTTTGTTGAGAGATTTTCAGTAATTGCTACACCCTTAACTAAGTTGTTGAGGAAGGGGGTACCATTTTGGAGTTAGCTACAGTGGTTTTCACACTTAAAATATGGAGGCATTACTTATAAGGGAAGAAGTGCGTAATTTATTCGGACCACAAGAGTTTGAAGTACCTCCTTACCTAAAAGGAGCTAAACCTTAGGCAACATAGGTGGGTAGAATTGGTGAAGGATTATGATTGTACGATTGAATACCACCCTGGCAAAGTGAATGTGGTAGCTCACGCGTTGAGTCACAGGGCTAAGTTGGACTTGAGGGCTATGCTCACCCGTTTAAGCTTGTTGGATAATTGTAGCTTGTTAGCTGAGCTTCAGGTAAAGTCGATGTGGGTCGAGCAGATAAGGAGTAAGCAGCTAGTGGATGAGACCTTAGGTGATCGTTTTAGACAAGTGCAGAGTGGGGAGACATCGAACTTTGGGATAAATAGTGAAAGAGTATTGTGTTTCCGTGGGAGAATGAGTTTACCAAAGGACGATGATTTAAGACAGTCCATTCTGCGGGAAGCACATAGTGGTCTCTATGCAATACATCCTGTCAGAAACAAGATGTGTCGAAATTTTTGAGAGCTTTATTGGTGGCCAGGACTCAAGCTCAAGGTTATGGAGTTCGTAAGCAAATATTTGGTTTGTCAAAAGGTCAAGGCGGAACATCAATTGCCTTCGGAATTGCTTCAACTAGTGAAGATTCCACTCTGGAAGTGGGAAAGGATCACTATGGACTTTGTTAGTGGGCTACCTTTGACGCCTACTAAGAAAGACGCGATATGGGTTATAGTGGACTGGTTAACCAAGTCTGCCCATTTTGTACCGGTTCGCACCGATTACTCGTTACAAAAGTTGGCTAGGTTGAGTATGGGTTTGGAATTATGGAACGGAGGAATTATATGAGGATCGCATGGTTGCTTGACAGTCGTGGGTCCACCGACAGCTTTTAAAGCCCAATGCGTAAATGCAGGTAGTTCCACAACCGGGCTACCATAGGTGTGTGGGTTGGGTGGGTCGATATTTATATCCCCACATGATGTGATGGGGGACAGAGCTAGTGTGTAGCGGATGGACAATTTGGATGGTATTGCATTGCATGTTTGATGAATGACCTTTTTGTTTGATTGCTTGTTTTCATCGAGGGTTGTACACACTGAGTTTGTGAAAACTCACCCCCTCTTTTATTTTATTTTCAGGTGATGCTCAGTAGAAGGTTCGATGTTTGGAGCGACTCTGGGTGGCTAGCTAGCAAGATAATATGGACCTGTTTTTTTTTTTAAGAATATAAGTTTTTATTTTATTAAGTATGTTTCAGATCAGATTGTAATAAGGTTTTCATTATGATATTATTACTTGAATTATTATATTATTTTCAATGTAATTACAAGAAGTTGAACATGGGTTTCCTAAAATATAGTATATTTTCTACGTTTCCGCAATTAAATTTTTGAATGATAAGTTTTCTTAAATCAAATGATTTAAACAAGGTATTCGCAACTAAAATGTGTGTTTTTTTTTAAGTTAATGAGGGTTTCTTTATTTTAAGAAGGGTTTTCAATGAAAACACGGTTTTCGCTAAAACACTTGAATGTGACACATCAGATTCGTCCATAACGTCTGGGCCGGGTTTGGGGTGTTAGAAGTTTTCAATGAAAACACGGTTTTCGCTAAAATAGTTCAATGTGATGTGCCAGATTCGACCACAACGTCCGGGCTAGGTTTGGGGTGTTACACACTCGCTCGTGTCTCTGCCTGTGTGCTTAATTTTGAGCATTTTGTTTCTCAAAATTAAAGTGTAGGGGACACACAGCCTAACTACATGCCCATGTAATTGCCCGTGTGTCACACACGGTCTAGACACACACCCATGTGTCTACCCATGTGGAGAAAATAAGCCATTTCTAGCTTCATTTCTCACCCAAAATCACAACTATGACCTGCACTTGAAACACACATCCAATACCAACCATTCCAAGCATTCAAATTAAACAAGTTCCATCATTCATCGTGCCATACCATTACATGCATATATGCTTACAATCTTACCTTGGTTCAATCCATATATTAGACATAATTTAAGCAACTACTTAACATATAATTAGCTACCATAGAATGACATTACAAGTATATCAAAACAACTATTACTAGCCATTCCAATGGCTAGATTACAAGCATCATTATCAAGCCACTAATGGTGAAGTTGTCCTATACACGCCATTATACCAAAATGACTTTACTTAGTATACCCAAAATAAGCTAGCTGATAGTGTGACGAAGCTCCACTGATCTCCAACCTTCTTGAGCTTTCGAGCACTATAAAATAGGGAAAAATAGAATAGAGTAAGCATTACATGCTTAGTATGTAACACCCCTAACCTGTATCCGTTGCCAGAAAGGGGTTACGAGGTATTACCAGACGAAACATAACTTCCAAATAATCATATGCATAATTTTATTGAAACTCTTAAAACAAATAATTATTAATATAAATAAAACTAAATTAATCTCTTTGGAAATCATATTGTGGTACTTGCTAAACACATAATCAGATTTATAATTCATAAGCAATAAGCACTGAACATATCATTTTATCACATTGCATTTGTTCATACCATAAATATAATATAATACTACAATCTATAAACAAATATATAAGACATAATAAATAAATATATTCAAACACATCTCATTTTCGGCAAGATCCATTTGGCACCATTTAGAAAATAACAAACTTAATTCCTTATAACTCAAAGTACTATTCATTTAGTCACTTTACAAAACCTCAGCCGAATATAGTAGTGCATATTTCAATGTCCATTTTTAACTTACTAAATCCCTTTACAAGCGTATATTCTTACATAGAACTAATTCCAAACATTATTCAAAAGTTTCATATCACAGTAAGAACAATACAACTATGTATTTGCAATATAACAAACTTCATATTCAAGACCAATTCAACAAATACATATTCAACTAAGCACATACAATTATAAATAAATCAACCCATCACTGCATATACTTATATGTAAATATATATAAATACCAAATCATGATTAATTTACCCACATAATTCTTATCCATTTCTTTACTTAATGAAAGAATTTTAATAAGCTAACACATCCATTATATATAAATATCATGTCTTAAACATATATCTCTTACGCGGTAATAATTATTAATAAACTAACATAATTTGAAAACACACAACAAAGTATCCAAATTTATTATTCAAATGGTCAAAACCCAAATACAATTGTCGAATATAAACAAGTTAAATTCATATGCTTTAAAATACATATAGGAATTATACTTTTTCCAAATCACAAGACCATATTAAGTCATTTTATATTCGGCTATTCAATGAAAGTACACTATGAATCAAATTTTATACCTATCATTATAAAATCAAAGTTTTAGCCATATATGCACAAAATCCCATTTCTCAATAAAACCAAATACAAGACATATTTGAATCAATAAACTCATGAGTAAAATATCAAACATAACCATACTTATATATACCAAAACCAAGTCAACCAAAACCACAACCAAACATAATCATCAAGCCAAATCATAAATTCCAAGATTAACAAAATGGACAAGTCATTTTCGCATGGTTTATACATATATATACAACTTCAACCATATTTGAAAAGTAGTATAGCCTATACATGCCATAGGTTTCTAATTCAACTTTTAAAAGTACCAAAAGCAGTCAATAGTGTGATAGACTTCGCTGATGATCCCCGAGCCTACAACTAGTCTCTAAAATCTCTAAATAGAAGTAAAAATACACACACAGAGTAAGCTATCTTAGCTTAGTAAGTCATAAGCAAATACTAAGTCAATAACAATAATAATTTAATAAGACATAACCAAACCATACTTGTAAATTCAAATATCCACATATAACTAAACATGAATTAAGTTTTGTCCAAACATGCACTCGTTCTTTATCCAAAATCATCTTTCAACTGAATATCAATAAAAATTTCATTTGACCGAATATATACAATCATAATAAATTTATAATATTCACATTTCCTTAGTCATAATTTCATATTCAATTACCATATAGAAAAATGCACATATAAACTTTGGCATAAGTATGAAATTCACATTTCCATATCATACATATATATATCATTAAACCGGATATGACCAATCATAAACTTAAACATATGGTTTCATTCACTTCATTCATAGCTCAATTCTTAATTCAAATATTATCTCAATGGCATTCATAATTTATTAAGGCATAACCAAGCCATACTTATGAAATTTAATTACCAAACATTTATCTATGCATAAATTATAACATTTCCAGACACACATTGATTCATTAACATGTTTAATATCACATAGACCTTATTTTGCCGAATATATATACTTCCCTATAAACATGTTCAAGGTTCACATTTCAAATACCTACTAATCGAATGCACATAAATCCTTTAATATCAATATGAATTTAACATTTCAATTTATTCCTCATGTAACATTAGGCCGAATATAAGCTCAAAAATCAAACATTAATATCACATACTTATACATTAATCCTCATATAAATTTTCATATACACAATCACTACGATTAATGTTATTTATAACTTATATCACATATCAAATAATCAACTTACCTTATTTCCAAAAAGGTAATAAATTGTCACATACTTGTTCACTTTAACTTGTTTTCACATTCATTCGTAACTTATCCTTGCCCGTTGAACCATTTGAAATTAAAAAGGATACTCGGATTATAACACATATCGTACAATGCCAACGTCCCAGACGTGGTCTTACATGTAATCACATGTCGATGCCACTGTCCCAGATAGGGTCTTACACGAATCACAATTACGATGCTGATATCCTAGACATGGTCTTACTTGAAATCACATATCGATGCCAACATCCCAGATGTGGTCTTACATGAGAACACATATCCAAAATCCTATGTCATGACATATGGATCGTAGTTATTCCTAAGGTTCGTACGGGGCTTTTCAGATGTCAAATCTTGGTCGAATTGAATCGTAAACATAGTTCCCAAGTGTACACAAATTTTGCTATCATTTATAAATTCTCCATTATATCAATTCAGCACATGTAACTTATTTTTATTTAAAAAATAACTATGTTTATTTGCTTATAAACTTACCTCGGACAATGATAATCGAAGCAGGACGATTAAGCGACGATTCTAGTTTTCCTCCGATCGAAATCCTATTTCTTTGGTTCTTGATCTAAATGTATTAAAAATAAACTAATTCAATATAATTTCATTCAATTTAGTCCAAAAACACATAAATGCGCAAATTAGCATTTTACCACTGACATTTACACTTTTTACAATTTAGTCCTTATTACACAAAATACAAAATACTCAAAATTTCAGCATACCCATGTTGAGCCAAATTTTACCCACTCTGAAACAAATCCATATATTTCATTTTTTCACATTTTAGACCCTCAAATTATTATTTTTACAATTTAGTCCTAATTAGTCAAAATCATTAAAAACTCCAATATAAAACATGTTAATCTAAAACATATCTTTCATATTTCATAATCAAACAACAAAAATCACAAGCTCTCATCAATGGCATAACTCAAAATATTCATCAAAATCAAAAATTCAAGCATGGGTTTTGTAGTACTCGAAACAACGATATCAAAAACGTAGAAATTATCAAAAACCGAGCTAAACACATACCTTAATCAAGCTTGTAAAGTGTCGAAACCTTAAACCTTTTATTTTATTTTTATTTTCTTCAATTTTGGTCATGCAAAGAATATATGAACACTTGGTTTTATTTTATGTTTTATTAATACATATTAAATAACATTTTAATCATTTTACTTAAATAACCTTTATAATTTAATATATAATCCTTATAACGGTTGTCCACAACCGTCCATCACTATATATTATGGTTAAATTGCATCTTAAATGATTCATATTATAAATACAAATTCAAATAACCACTTACACAATTAACTAGCCATTTTTACATTTTACGGGATTAAGTCCTTTTATTTAATCGGGCACATAAACGACAAAATTAAATCACAAAAATTCACACACACAAATTCACAAGTATTAAACACATCAATTAATTTTTAAATATTTTTTCACTCGGATTCGTAGTCCCAAAACCACCGTTCCGACTAGGGTCAAAATCGGGTTGTTACAACTCTCCCCCCTTAGGGATTTTCGTCCCCGAAAATCTTACCGAAAAGTAGATTAAGGATTTTCTTCCACACTGTACATTTCAAAATTTTACATAGCTTCAGATTTCAAATCTCTTTAATCTCACAATTAAGATTTTGATCTGTCTTTTGCTATACGTCATATCAAGCTGAAACTGTTTGCAACTATATTGAATTACTTTCATTTTCTACCCAATTCCTCAGATGAAATTAATTCCATGGATTATCTTCTCACAAAGTTCGACCTCGAAATAATGAATTTTGGTAATTGCATCCATACAATAGTCTTCCTTTACTGCTTTCAAACTCTTAAACACAATGTCGAACAAATATTTCGAGAATTTGAATTGCGTTTCCCAATTTCTATTCAATATCATACTCACAGATTATTGTAATTTCTCTCCAAATCACAATATGAGTTTCAAATCTCAATCCAAAACAATGATGACTAGTACTAGGTGCAGACTTATCAACATAGGAACGGATTACTCAATTGTTCTATCAAAAGAGAAAATCCATATGTATAGAGAGATTTCTTCAAGCAGTTAATAATAATTCAGATCACTCTATCATTTTCAATAATAAGAATAATCCCGATTCAAAGTTTATTAAAATTCCAATTCATTACTTGTAACAGCCTGATTTAGACCCTAATCAGAATAGTGGTTTCGTGACCACGAATCTGAGTCAGAAAAATATTTTAAAATTATTTTCTGTGTTTATTTTTGTGTGAATTTATATCTATGAAATTTGCGTGAATTAATTTTGTTGTTTAGGTGTCCAATTAAATAATAGGGCTTTATTGCATGAAATGAAAATTTGATAGTTTAATGTGTGAGGACCAAATTGTTATTGTCTTTTTAATATGAAGTCTTTATGTTGTAATTGTGCCATTAGAATGTTGTATGGATGGTTTTATGCATAAGTTATAAAATTCTATTATTATTTCAGTAAGGGCAAAATGGGAAATGAAATATAATGTTATAATATAACATATTATAACATAATAACAAAATATATTCATCATTTTCATTCCTAATTGCCAAAACTAAGAGAAAAACATCCAAGCTAGGGTTCGGCCATCTATTTCGCTCAATCAAGGTTCATTTTTTGTTCGGTTTTTGATAATTTCTATGTTTTTGATATCGTTGCTTAGTAATCTTCAAGACCCATGCTTTAATTTTTCATTTTGATGAATATTTTGAGTTGTGCCATTGTTGATAGCTTGTGATTTTTGTTGTTTGATGATGAAAAATGAAAGATATGTTTTAGATTAACATATTTTGTATTGGAATTTTTTATGATTTTGAGTAATTAGGACTTAATTACAAAAATAATAATTTGAGGGACTAAAATGTGAAATTTATGAATTATATGGGCTTGTATAGACATGTGTAATATTTGACCTAGCTTGGGTGTGGAGAAATTTGGTGCATTTTGTGTTTTGTGCAATAGGGACTAAATTGTAAAAATTGTAAATGTTAGGGGTAAAATGGTAATTTTCCCATTTATGTGTTTTTGGACTAAATTGAATGAAAATATGTTTGAATGAGATTAATTTGAATATCTTTAGATCAAGAACCAAAGAAATCAGATTTGGACCGGGGAAAAACGAAAGTTGTCGACTAGTAGCCTCGTCCTGTTTTACGACGTCTGAGGTAAGTTTATATGCAAATAGACGTGTTTATTTGTAATTAAATGTTATGTTTATATGTTGTTATGAAATGTTAGAAATTAAATATATGTTGGCCGAATATGATTAAATGTGGCTACTACAATTCTGAGCTCGATTCGACTGAGTTACGATGTCCGAAAGACTCGTATGAACCTTAGCAATAGCTAGGATATATATGTCATGACATAGGATTCCGATATATGTGTTCAAGTAAGTCCATGGGATCGATTTTTGTTTTCGATATGTATTTACGAGTAAGACCCTGTCTGGGACAGTGGCACCGATATGTGGCTACATGTAAGACCACGTCTGGGACGTTGGCATTGTACAGTATCTGTGATAATCCGAGGGTCCTATCATATTCTGAATGGTTCATCGGGCAAAGGTAATTGTGTACGAATTGTGTAAAACGAGCTAAATGGCCAGGTATGAGTTAGTTTGATTATTAACAAAAAAATAAGGTAAGTGTATTCGGTCTATTGTCCATTATTGAATAAGAATAAATTTTGTATATGTGAACTTATGTGCATTCGGTCATGTGATTAATATAAGTACATGAGACTATACTATGATCTTTGAGTTTATGTATGTAAGAGTATATGAATTAGGAACCTAGTGATTATTCGGCCTTGAAAACTAATTAATGATTTTTAAATTGTGATCTTACAAGCATTCAGACAAAGTGAATATATGATTGTATATGAATGTATATGATTATATATAAGTAAAATGGATGTATTCGTGCCTAGAAATGAATATAAATTGATGTAATAATTCTAGTTTAAATTAGTTAAGTTGAATAAATCATTGAGTTGTTGATTTGCTTATGACTTGCTAAGCTCTGAGAGCTTACTCTTTGTGTTATGTCTATTTTGTTTTATAGATTTTGAAGTCAAGCTACAAGTTCGGGGATCGTCAGCCAAGTTCATCACACTATCTACTATTTTGGTACCTTTAAACTAAACTTAAATTATGGCTTGTATAGGCTGGTTTTGAAGTTGTTCTTTGGAAATGAATGTATATAAAAGCCATGCGAAAATAGCTAAATTCCTAAGTTGACTTTGGTTATGTTTTGGATGTGGTCATTACTTTGCTTGGACTCGGTCTTATTGAATATGGCATGAACTAATAAGGGTTAATATGTTACGTAGGCATATGAAGTTTTAGTTAAGTTTATGTATGTCGTGTGCATTGAAAATGGTTTGGTTGATTAAGCTAAATTGTATAAGTATATATGTAAAACGTTAGGCTTGTTTTGCTAGGCTAGAAATGTGTTTTGATCATAAGGTAAGTTTTATGTTAGTTGGGTTAGGTTATTTCCCATATTAGTTGAATGATACGCATGTTACATATATGTGAGGTGTTGAATATGTACATGGTAATATGATTAAATTATCTTGGCAAAGTGATATTATAAATGAAGAATTTAAAACCTTTTATATCATGGATAATGGTTGTGATTAGTAGTGTGACATAAAGCTTTATTATATGTTTAGAAATAAATGTCGAATATATATATACACATGTAGTTAAATTTATTTGTTTGGATGGGTTTGAATATACGATTTAAGTGAAAGTTATCAACAGTTGTTAATGTTCATTAATAAATATTTTGGCTGATGACTAATGGATTATATATGGTGATAATATATAATAGTATTACTCGGCTAATGATAGTAAAAATGAAAAGGAAGTGTATACTTGGATATTGATTACATTGATTTGGTTAATGGTTCAATTGATGTTTTTACTTATGCCCATATTTAGGATAGAAAATGAATAAATATATTATGCCCTTGTATATTAATATATGCCCGTAATGAAATTTGAAGTGTTGTTGAAAGTGATGTCTTAATAAATTCGGCACAATTTAGATAAATTGAAAAGTATAAATATATATGTGCTTATGTCATGGTTGTAAATGTTTGAATTAGATTTTGACTTCATGGTTTATTTGTTAGCCAAACTGATGATAGGGAAATGATAATGTTTAGACAAGCTTTAAACCAGGTTAGTTAACCATTTAGATTATAAACTAGCTTAGTCATAGAATGAGTATGCTTCTTGTGCTGACTATGATATGTACAAAATGATTTGTGTCTTAATTCGATTGATTATATGACCATGTATGAAATAGTGGATTGCAATAATGATATTAACTTGGATATGCGCATATGCTTATGTTTGTTTATAAGTTATGTGACTACATGTATATCCTTATTGACACAGTTGGATATAAAACCCTGGGATTATGTATAACCATGAATTGTAGTTCGGTAATTAAGTTATAGAATTTTTTATTAGTTATTCAATATCCGAAGTGGATCTAAATTATATTTTGGTCAGTAATACCTCATAACCCTATTCCAGCGATAGATGTGGGTTATGAGTGTTACATTTTATTGGTATTAGAGCTACTGTTTAGTCAGTTCTAGGATTAACATAGCATGTGTGAGTTTAGCTATACATGCCATAATTATATACTATGATAGTGTAATGACTTCTGACATTTGAAATGTTTTTTCATATAGTAAATAGATCCCGACAGAGCTATAGTTACTGATGTCGAGTGTGTAGCGCCTGCTCCAGAGTAAAGGACAGTGCAGGCTGATTCTCGACCGACTTCGAGTAATCAAGAAAGTGAGGCTAAACAAGCCTTCTATCAAATGAGGAATGACTGGTTCACTCAATATATCTGGACTAATCCAGCTGCACAACAACCTCCACCCCCGATTAATCCATCTTCGATGCCTGCCATACCTCAAGTAAGTGATCCGTTGCGATTGAATGGACCACCTATCGATAAAATTAGAAAACGTCGGGCTGAAGAGTTTAAAGCCACTGATGAAGATAACGCTGAGCAGGCTGTGTTCTGGCTTGATAATTCCATCCGTGTATTTGATGAGTTATCCTGTACTCCTGATGAATGTTTGAAATGTGCTGTATCCCTACTTCGAGACACGGCATACCATTGGTGGAATACCCTAGTATCAGTAGTTCTAAGAGAGCAGGTGACCTGGGAATTCTATCAGGCTAAGTTCTGTAAGAAATATATCAGCCAGAGATTTATCGACCAGAAGCGTAAAGAATTTTTGGAGCTAAAATAGGGTCAGGTGACTGTGACAGAGTACGAGCAGAAATTTGTGAGACTCAGTCGGTATACCCGGGAGTGTATTGCTACTAAAGCCATAATGTGTAAAAGATTTGAAGATGGGCTAAATCAAGACATTAAGCCGTTAGTTGGCATACTTGAGATAAAAGAATTTGTGGTACTTGTTGTGTAACGCCCTAAAAAAATCCCGAAACCCAAAAATCCTAAAATCTCAAATTTTTCTTTTTGTGCTTAGCAGTTCCGGTTAAGTGTTAATTACGTAATGGTAGGTCTTGGTCAAGGTTTGAGTTTGAATCTAAGGGTAGAAGAAATTATAGTTTAATCATTAAAGGAATCAGGATTGGCAAGTAGGTGGGCTTTTAAATAAAAATAGGGGAAAATGGCATAAAAAAGCCTTGTGGAGGAGAGGCTAACTGACGCCACTTAGGGAGTAGGGAGGTGGCGTTAATAGCTACCAAGGAGGTCCAAGGTTCGAATATTAGCTTAGTGTTTTTAGAAGTTTAATTTTAGCCTTCTAGAAGGATGGAAGTGGCCTGAAAGTGGACTCCAAGGGAAGTGTTCAGAAGAGAGAATTAAGGAAGGGATTAAGGGGTTATCAGGGAGAAAAACGAGGAGATGAGAAGGGAGAAGTTTTGGAGCCGAATGGGGAATTGGGCATGGGAAAATTTGGCTATAAGGCTTATAAATAGGTGTCGAATGCTAGGGTATGAAGCTAATGCCAAATTTCCTCGACCCTGTTGCCAGAAACTCTTTTCTCTAAAAGTTGAAAACTCTCTACCTTCTTTTCTTTTTCTTCTTCCTTGTGTCGAATTGTATTTCTCCTCTACTCAATATTTTCTTTGCTTTAGCTGATTCTTCTTCCTCTCTTCGTTGGTATCGAGTAATCAATTTTTGCCATTCAAATCTCTAAGAGCCGAATATCTTTTGGCCGAATACCCTTGGTGCCGCCACTACTTTTTCCACCCAGTCGGTTCTAGTGTAAGTGTTCGCTCTTCCAATCAGTTTTTGATAAGTATCGAGTATTCAGTTTCTCACTTCTTTCTAATCAAATTTGGTAGGGAATTAGTGTCAGATCTCGGTTTTGGATTCCTACCGATTTGCTCTTCAGATATGAGAGATATACGTGATTAGTGACCCAAGTAGAAGCTAGTAAAGGCTTAGCGTTCAGGTAATTTTAAGGTGAGATTCCGGCCTTTGGTAAAGTATTCGATAAGTATGTGAGATTAATCTTTGAGTGATATCAATTTTAGGTTTGGGCTACGAAAATCGCAGCATGCTTGTTTACTAGGTGTGTACGTACACTGCACACACATAATAAATTGACAAAAGCTGAAATGCCGAAAAGCCGAAAAGCCAAAATGCCGAAATGCCGGAAAGCTGACAGTTTGGCTACGGTAGTCTTGCGTGTGTGCAAACACTCTTAAGGGGGAGACTGATAGGTTGCTTGAGGCCCACAGGGGATTTCGTGTACTTGGGTTGTGATTTGGCCATATGGGCCAAAATGGGCTAAATGGGCCCGATAAGCTATTGGGCCCATAATAGGCAAAAACTAAATTTGATGCTATGTGATAGGAATTTTTATGTGAGCATGAATATGAAAATGACTGGGCCTAACGGGCCATATAAATGTGATTTGGGCCTAATGGGCTAGATACAGGTATATGAATTTGATTGGGCTTGTAAGGGGTTTTGGGCCTAGAATATGATGAGTACATAACACTTAATAATTATTTGCGATCGTGGACAAGTCATAGGGTTAAGGTGTGGCAACGAGTATATGCATGTCTAGGATTGGATCTAGGGAGAGCTTGGTACTTAAGCGGTCTTAATGTCCCACTTTCTCTTCTCTGGAATCCTACCTAGTGCATAGTATTCATTCATCTTAGCTCACAGGACTTGTTAACGGGCCAATGCAAGTGAAAACCGTAATTAAGAGAAAATTACTAAAATGCCCCTAAGGGTGAAAATGACCAAAATACCCCTAGGTGTTGAATGTAAGTGACATGCATACATATGATATTTTTCTTAGGTTGCATATGGGGTGGGAATTATGGAACAGAGGAAGTATATGAGGATCGCATGGTTGCTTGACAATCGTGGATCCAACGGCGGCTTTTAAAGCCTAATATGTAAATGAAGGTAGTTCCGCAACTGGGCTACCCTTGGTGTGTCAGTTGGGTGGGTCAATATTTATATCCCCACATAATGTGACGGAGGACGGAGCTGGTGTGTAGCGGATGGATAATTTGGATGGGATTGCATTGCATGATTAATGTATGATGATTTTTGAATGCTTGTTTTTTTTTGTCGAGGGTTGTACACACTGAGTTTGCGAAAACTCACCCCCTTTTTTATTTTATTTTAAGGTGATGCTTAGTAGGAGGTTCGATGTTTGGAGGGACTCTGGGTGGCCAGCTAGCAACGCAATTTAGGCTTTTTTTATTTTAAATCATATAAGTTTTTGATTATTAAGTGATTTTCGACTGGATTGTAATAAGGCTTTCCATTTTATTATTATTTGGATTATTATTTTATACATTGTAATTACAAGAATTTAAACATGGGTTTCCTAAATTATAGTATGTTTTTCTAAGCTTCCGTAACTAAATTTTAAAATGACATGTTTTCGTAAAATCATATGTTTTAAACAAGTGATTGAAAGGAGTTTTTTTAAGTTAATTAAGGTTTCTTTTATTTTAAGAAGGGTTTTCAATGAAAACATGGTTTTTGCTAAAACACTTCAATGTGACACGCCAGATTCGGCCGTAACTTCCAGGCCAGGTTTGGGGTGCTACATGTTGAGCGAGCCTGTAAAGCTAAAGAGCTCGAGAAAGAGAAAAAGAAAGCTGATTTTGAAGCTAGAGACTTGCATAAGAGATCATTCAGTAGGTCAGTTCAATCGGTACCAAAGAAGTTCTGAGATGATTTCAGTCATTTAAAAGCCATTTTGGGTTATTCTCGACGAGACCAGAGTAGACCACCGGTGGGCTCGAGAGCTACCTCAATAGCGAGTGTGGGTAATGTCAGATCTAATCAGCCCGAGTGTAAATACTATGGTAAACAACACCCCGGCAGTTGCAGGTTGCATGATCAGGCCTGTTTTAAATGTGGATTGATAGATCATTATATTCGAGACTGCCTAATGTTAGCTGAGGAAAATCCAGTATAGAATACGAGATCGGGTAACACTGCAGCTTGAGGTAGACCACCCAAAAATGTTGGTAATGCGAGTGGCAGTCAGAGAGGAACTAAAGATATAGCAGTTAAATCTGAGGCTAGTGCACCTGCTATAGCTTACGCTATCCGTGCACAAGAGGAGGCTTCATCCCCGGATGTCATTACTAGTACATTTACTATTTATGATACTAATGTAATTGCATTGATTGATCCTGGTTCTACTCATTCTTATATGTGTGAGACATTAGTATTCAGCAAGACTCTACCTGCTGAGTCTATTGAGTTTGTGATTAAAGTGTCAAACTCGTTAGGCCGTTGTGTTATGGTTGACAAAATGTGTAAGAATTATCCCTTGATGGTTCGAGATCTGTGCTTTTCGACTGATTTGATGTTGTTGCCATTTGATGAGTTTGACATAATTTTGGGTATGGACTGGCTGACTTTACATGATGCTGTTATGAACTGCAAGAGAAAGACGATTGATCTATGGAGCCAGAATGATGAAGTTATTAGGATTAAATCTAGTGATTTGTATGGTTTACCAGCAGTGATTTCTTCGATGCTTGCTTAGAAATATGTGAGAAAAGGGTGTGAAGCTTATTTTGCCTATGTGCTCGATAGTAAAGCGGCTAAAAGAAACATTGAATCAGTACCTATTGTATGTGAGTACCCAGAAGTGTTTCTTGAAGAATTACCGGGTTTGCCACCTATTCTGGAAGTAGAGTTTGGTATTGAGTTAATGCCTGGGATGACTCCGATATCCATAGCTCCGTACAGAATGGCGCCTACAGAATTAAAAGAATTGAAAGCTCAGTTACAAGAATTGACAGATAGAGATTTCGTGAGACCGAGTTTCTCTCCATGGGGTGCACATGTGTTGTTCGTGAAAAAGAAAGACGAAACTATGAGAATGTACATCGAATATAGACAGCTTAATAAGATGACTATAAAGAATAAGTATTCCCTGCCACAGATTGATGATCTATTTGACCAGCTGAAAGGGGCTACAGTATTTTCGAAGATAGATTTGTGATCAGGCTACTATCAGTTACGAGTTAAAGATTCAGATGTTCCACAGACTACTTTCAGAACGAGGTACGAACATTATGAGTTTTTGGTTATGCCTTTTGGACTCACATTAACCTGCTGTTTTCATGGATTTGATGAATCAGATCTTCAGACTGTATTTGGACCGGTTTGTGGTTGTGTTTATAGATGCCATTTTCATTTACTCTCGTGATGAAGCTGAACATGCTGAACATTTGAGACTTTTATTGCAGACCTTGCGAGATAAGCAGTTGTATGCGAAATTTAGTAAATGTGAGTTCTGGTTAAATGAAGTCAGTTTTCTGGGCCATGTGATATCAGCATCAGGTATTCTGGTGGATCTGAGCAAAATTTAAACTATACTGGATTGGAAACCTTTGAAGAATGTTTCTAAAGTTCGAAGCTTTCTGGGACTTGCTGGTTATTATAAAAGGTTCGTGAAAGGTTCCTCTATGATTGCAGCCCCGATGACAAAGTTATTGCAAAAAGATGTTAAGTTCGAGTGGTCAGAGAAGTGCCAGAAAAGTTTTGATTAGTTGAAAGCCCTTTTGACTGAAGCTCCGGTGCTAGTCCAGCCAGAATTGGGTAAAGAATTTGTTATTTATAGTGATGCATCATTAAATGGTTTGGGCTGTGTTTTGATGCCGGAAGCTAGAGTGATAGCTTATGCCTCGAGACAGTTAAAGCCACATGAAAAGAATTATCCGACACATGACCTGGAACTAGCAGCCATTGTGTTCACGTTGAAAATTTGGCATCACTATCTGTTCGTTGAGATATGTCATGTTTACTCTGAGCATAAAAGCCTGAAATACTTGATGACTCAGAAAGATCTAAATTTGAGACAACTTCGATGGCTAGAATTACTAAAAGACTATGAGCTTGTGATTGATTATCACCCGGGAAAGGCAAACATTGTTGCTGATGCTTTAAGCCGAAAATTATTGTTTGCTTTGCATGCAATGAATACGCATTTGTCCATGTCTGATGATGGTTCAATAGTGGCTGAATTGAAACCTAGATCATTGTTTGTTCAACAAATATGTGATGCCCAGAACGTTGATAATGAATTGGTTGCAAAACGAGTTCAGTGTGAGACAGATGCTGATTCAGAGTTCAGAGTTAATACTGATGACTGTTTGAGGTTTAGAGACTGAATATGCATTTCGAGGAATTCAAAGTTAATTTAGATGATTTTGAATGAAGCTTGTAATAGTTGGTTATCTATTCACCCAGGTTGTACAAAAATGTATAATGATCTGAAACAGCTTTACTGGTGGCATGGTATGAAACGAGACATTTCTGACTTTGTTGCAAGATGTTTAGTTTGTCAACAAGTAAAAGCTGAGCATCAAGTGCCTTCAGGATTGCTTCAGCCTATTATGATACCTGAGTGGAAATAGGATAGAGTTACGATGGATTTTGGATCTGGTTTACTGTTGACACCGAGCAAGAAAAATGCAATCTGGGTCGTTGTAGATAGATTCACTAAATTGGCTCATTTTATTTTGATACGTACAGACTACTCACTGGATAAACTGGTTGAATTGTATGTTTCTCAGATTGTGAGATTACATGGTGTGCTTATATCCATTATTTCAGATAGAGACTCGAGGTTTACATCGCGGTTTTGGAAGAAATTACAAGATGCACTAGGTACGAAATTACATTTCAGCATTGCTTTCCATCCCCAAACAGATAGCCAGTCTAAGCAAATCATTCAGATACTTGAGGATATGTTGAGATGTTGCATTCTTGAGTTTGAAGGTACGTGGGAACGATACCTACCTCTGATTGAATTTGCGTCTATTAAAAGCTATCAAATGAGTATCAGAATGGCACCTTATGAGGCTTTGTATGGTCGTAAATGCCGCACACCATTGTACTGGACTAAGCTCAGTGAAAATAAGATACATGGGGTTGATTTGATCAGAGAAACTGAACAGAAGGTGAAAGTGATCCGTGAAAGTTTGAAAGCAGCATCAGATCGTCAAAAATCTTATATGGACTTGGAATGCAAAGATATAGAGTTTCAGATCGGAGATAAAATTTTCTTAAAAGTCTCATAGTGGAAGAAAATACTCAGATTTGGTCATAAAGGTAAATTGAGTCTAAGATTTATTGAGTCGTATGAGGTAATAGAACGTATTGGGCCAGTTGCTTACAAACTATTAGTGCCACCTGAGCTAGAAAAGATCCACAATGTTATCTGAGATTGAAATTCAGCCTGATATGACCTACAAAGAAGAACCGATTCACTTTTTGGCTCGAGAGGATAAAGAGTTGCAGAATAAGGAATTTTCATTAGTTAAAGTATTGTGGCATAAGCATGGGGTTGAAGAAGCATCGTGGGAACCGGAGGATATAATGAGAGAACGTTATCCGAACTTATTTATTGGTAAGATTTTCGGGGACAAAAATCCCTAAGGGGGGAGAGTTGCAACAGCCCAATTTAGACCCTAATCGGAACGGTGGTTTTGGCACCACGAATCTGAGTCAAAAAAATATTTTAAAATTATTTTTTGTGTTTATTTTGTGTGAATTTATATTTGTGAAACTTTCGTGAATTAATTTTTTTGTTTAGGTATCTGATTAAATAATAGGGCTTAATCGCGTGAAATGAAAATTTGATAGTTTAATGTATGAGGACCGAATTGTTAATGCCTTTTTAATATGAAGTATTTATGTTGTAATTGTGCCATTAGCATGTTGTGTGGATGGTTTTGGGCATAAGTTATAAAATTCTATTATTATTTCATTAAGGGCAAAATGGGAAATGAAATATAATGTTATAATGTAACATATTATAAAATAATAACAAAATATATTCATCATGTTCATTCCTTATTGCCAAAACTAAGAGAAAAACATCCAAGCTAGGGTTTGCCCATCTATTTAGCTCAATCAAGGTTCGTTTTTTGTTCGGTTTTTGATAATTTCTAAGTTTTTGAGATCGTTGCTTAGTAATCTTCAAGACCCATGCTTTAATTTTTTATTTTGATGAATATTTTGAGTTGTGCCATTATTGATAGCTTGTGATTTTTGTTGTTTTATTATGAAAAATGAAAGACATGTTTTAGATTAACTTATTTTGTATTGGAATTTTTGATGATTTTGAGTAATTAGGACTTAATTGCAAAAATAATAATTTGAGAGACTAAAATGTGAAATTTATGAATTATATGGGCTTGTATAGACATGGGTAATATTTGGCCTAGCTTGGGTGTGGAGAAATTTGGTGTATTTTGTGTTTTGTGCAATAGGGATTAAATTGTAAAAATTATAAATGTCAGGGGTAAAATGGTAATTTTCCTATTTATGTGTTTTTGGACCAAATTAAATGATAATATGTTTGAATGAGCTTAATTTGATTATGTTTAGATCAAGAAGCAAAGAAATTGGATTTGGACTAGGGAAAAACGAAAGTTGTCGACTAGCAGCCCCGTCCCGTTTTACGACGTCTGAGGTAAGTTTATAAGCAAATAGACGTGTTTGTTTGTAATTAAATGTTATGTTTATATGCTGTTATGAAATGTTAGAAATTAAATATATGTTGGTCGAATATGATTAAATGTGGCTACTACACTTCCAAACTTGATTCGTCCGAGTTACGACGTCCAAAAGCCCATTATGAACCTTAGGAATAGCTAGGATACATATGTCATGACATAGGATTTCGAGATATGTGTGCGAGTAAGTCCATGGCATCGATTTGTGTTTTCGATATGTGTTTATGAGTAAGACCCTGTCTGGGACAGTGGCTTTGATATGTGGCTAATTCCGAATGGTTCATCGGGCAAAGGTAATTGTGTACGGATTATGTAAAATGAGCTGAATGGCAAGGTATGAGTTAGTTTGATTATTAACAAAAAAATAAGGTAAGTGTATTCGGTCTATTGTACATTATTGAATAAGTGTAAATTTTGTATATGTGAACTTATGTGCACTCGGTCATGTGATTAATATAAGTACATGGGACTATACTATGATCTTTAAGTTTATGTGAGTAAGAGTATATGAATTAAGAACCTAGTGATTATTTGGCCTTGAAACCTAATTAATGATTTGTAAATTGTGATCTAACAAGCGTTCGGAGAAAGTGAATATATGATTGTATATGAATGTATATGATTATATATAAGTAACATGGATGTATTCATGCCTAGAAATGAATATAAATTGATGTAATAATTCTAGTTTAAATTAGTTAAGTTCAATAAATCATTGAGTTGTTGATTTGCTTATGACTTACTAAGCTCTGAGAGCTTACTCTTTGTGTTATGTCTATTTTGTTTTATAGATTTTGAAGTCAAGCTAAAAGTTCGGGGATCGTTAGCCAAGTTCATCACACTATCTACTGCTTTGGTACCTTTAAACTAAACTTAAATTATGGCATGTATAGGCTGGTTTTGAAGTTGTTATTTCGAAATGAATGTATATACAAGCCATGCGAAAATGGCTAAATTCCTAAGTTGACTTCGGTTATGTTTTGGATGTAGTCATTACTTTTCTGGAACTCGGTCTTGTATGAATGTGGCATGAACTAATTAGGGTTAATATGTTACGTAGGCATATGAAGTTCTAGTTAAGTTTATGCATGTCGTGTGCGTTGAAAATGGTTTGGTTGATTCGGCTAAATTGTATAAGTATATATGTAAAACGTTCGGCTTGTTTTGTTAAGGCTAGAAATGTGTTTTGATCATAAGGTAAGTTGTATGTTAGTTGGGTTAGGTTATTTTCCATATTAGTTGAATGATATGCATGTTACATATATGTAAGGTGTTGAATATGTACATGGTAATATGATTAAATTATCTTGGCAAAGTGATATTATAAATAAACAATTTAAAACCTTTTATATCATGGATAATGGTTGTGATTAGTAGTGTGACATAAAGCTTTATTATATGTTTAGAAATGAATGTCGAATATATATAAATATATATATACACATGTAGTTAAATTTATTTGTTTGGATGGGTTTGAATATATGATTTAAGTGAAAGTTATCAACAGTTGTTAATGTCCATTAATAAATATTTTGGCTGATGACTAATAGATTATATATGGTGATAATATATAATAGTATTACTCGGCTAATGATAGTGAAAATGAAAAGGAAGTGTATACTTGGATATTGATTGTATTGATTTGGTTAATGGTTCAATTGATGTTTTTACTTATGTGCATATTTAGGATAGAAAATGAATAAATATATTATGTCCTTGTATATTAATATATGCCCATAATGAAATTTGAAGTGTGGTTGAAAGTGATGTCTTAATAAATTCAGCACAATTTAGATAAATTGAGATGTAGATGTATATGTGCCTATGTCATGGTTGTAAATGTTTGAATTGGATTTTGACTTCATGGTTTATTTGTTAGCCAAACTGATGATAGGGAAGTGATAATGTTTAGACAAGCTTTAAACCAGGTTAGTTAACCATTTATATTATAAACTAAGTCATAGAATAAGTATGCTTATTGTGCCGACTATGATATGGACAAAATGATTTGCGTCTTAATTCGATTGATTATATGACCATGTATGAAATAATGGATTGTAATAATAATCTGAACTTGGATATGTGCATATGCTTATGTTTGCTTATGAGTTATGTGACTACATGTATATCCTTATTAACACTGTTGGATATAAAACCCTGGGATTATTTATGACCATGAATTGTAGTTTGGTAATTAAGTTATACAAATTTTTATAAGTTATTCAATATCTGAAGTGGATCTAAATTATATTTTGGTCGGTAGTACCTCGTAAACCTATCACGTTGGTCCGGTCCATTTATGATTCATCGCGTCTATCCCTATGGAGTTGTTGAACTCCAAGGTAAGGGAGGTAATTTTCAAGTTAATGCTCAGCGTCTAAAACATTACCGGGGAGATAAGACTGAACGGAATAAAATTTCATTCATTTTATCAGATGTTTAAATTTTCTTATTTTCCTTTTTAATAAATGATTTAGGGTATATTTTCGGGATTAGTATGTTTAAATAAATTCTATTTAGGAGATTAGAACTTAAGCGGGACCGCTTGTGACCCTTCCAATCTTTCCTGGGAATTGATTTTAACATAATTTTTCTTGGCAATTTTGATCCAATTTTAAATTGCAACTCAATTTCAAATTTTCATTAAGTCTGGGAACTTAATTTGATTGTTTTTAAAATTTGGTTGCTCTTTTTATAAATAATAAAAATTAGACTCCTCCTTTTGTAAATATATTCAAAAGGCTTCTAGAATAAATGTTTTTAGTTTAATAAAAAATATGATAATTATTAATATATAATTATATATATTATAATATATATTAATTATTATCAACTTTATATAGAGTTAGGATTTGTTTTAATTTAATCATATTTTATTTGATAAGTTTTTGTCTTAATAAATTAATAGCAATTAATAATTTAATATGTATTTTATTAATTATTAATTGTTGTTAACTCTAAGTAGAATTAGACCTTAGAATTTTTAATTATTAAAATTTTCTAAGAATTCTATTCCGACTCATATTTCCCTCATTATAAATACCACCAACCTTCTCCATCATTTATCACTCAAAATCCCAAAACACCCAAACCTTTAACTACCGCAAGCCCCTAGCCAATAGTCTCATTCGGCCAGCAGCACCAAACAGCAGCATTGCCCAGCTGATCGACTAGCACACGCTCAGCAACCCCAGCTCCATTGCACGCCCAAGCGCCAAGCAGCCCTTACACAGAGGCGCGCCAGTGGCCTTCCAGTGCCGCTACACTTGCTCCTCTAGCCCAGCTACCCAAGTCGTGTCTTGCATCTGCGTCTGGCGCCTCCACCAAGCCTGCTCGACGAGGCTCCGTGTACTGCTCGTATACCCAACCCAGCTCCAGCATGTGCTGTTGCCTCGCGCACATGAGCGGTACACCAATTTTGCACCAACCCCTTTAGCCGATAACCCTCCAATCTACCTTAAATCGACCCCTTTTGTTTTCTAATTTTTTTCTTAATTTTTATAAAAAGGTGGTAACACAATTTTTTCTCTTAAATTTTAAATTTCATTTAATCATTTAATTTTTCAATTTATTGAATTATTAATATTTTATATTAATTAATGTTTTAGGAAAATATTTGTTTAAGAAGAATATCCCACAAAGACCGAGCCAATGCAATTGGCTGAAGTCCCGGATAAGGTGGAACCAATGGAACCAGAAGTTGAACCTGGTGACGAGACTTCAATGTTAAGAGCTCAACCTCCTAGACCTAATCTTCGAGATGAGCTGTCAAAGTTGATGGACATAATGCAGCATATGCAATGGCAACAAGAAGGTTACTGGAGATACTAAAAAATAATGGATGACTCGATGAGAAGTGGTCTTAAGAAAATTTATAATGACCCATTTATTTTTGTGCCTGAATTTTTAGATTTTCTATTTGAACCATAGAGTCCATTATCGAAGAAGGAGCGAAGCGATTCATGCAAAGGCAATAATGGTGGAACAAAAGATGAGTCAAATTCGGAAGGGTCTGCAAATAAATAAAAGGGGGGATCCTGAACTTATTTTATTTCTGTTCTTAGGTCATTTTAGAATTAAGTGTAATTAGGAATTTTTATTTTCTGCATAATAAAGCAAGAGATGGAAATCATGAATAATGAACAAGTCGCAAAGTATAAAGTGTGGCAATAGGTATATACATGTCTAGTATTGGATCTAGAGAGAGCTTGGTACTTAAGCAGTCAAATTGACTCACCTACTTTTTTCTAGAATCCTACCTGGTGTATAGTATCTATTCATTTTAAACAATGATGACATTGTTCATCTTAAGTAGGGGGACCGAAAAATTGAATTTGAATTATTTCAATTCAGAATATATTTTTCTTTCAATTATGATTAGGATATATTTTGTTCAATAATTTGAAATTTTGTTATGTATGCTAAACTTCAATATAAATAAAGTTCTATTATTTCAATAAATTATTATGCTAGCTTAATAATGATATGAATGTATTTCTAATAAAGCATGTAAATCGTACCATAAATTTTTAGTTCCTTGTGAAAGTTAGGTATGCATGAAAGTTTAAGTCTTTAGAATTGACTTAGTAGTTTCTTGAGGCGAAATCCTAGGAAGCATGGAACATTGGAAATGATTTAGACAACTTCTGTTTGGACCGTTTGAGCCTTTCAAGCCAACCATGATGAAATTTTTATCCTTTGAAACCCAACTTTGAGACTATATGGCCTAATTTTATTTAACCCTTGGAAATTTAGCCATCACTTCTCTCTTAACTATCTTAAAATTGTCCCAAACACTAGACTCAGTACTATTTGAAGTATTCTTTAAAAATAAGTTTGGGGGAGTTGAAAAGAAGCATCGAATGTTCTAAAATTGTAGTACATTCAGTAAAATGCTAGAATTTTTTTTTTAAAAAGAGAGCATTAGTTCTTAAAATAAGATGTACAATAGAGCATTTGAAAGCAAAGAAAGTTGATGTATTGAAGGTAATTATTTCGAAAGTCTGATACAAGCTGAGTCTAGGGTTTAAAAGCCTAAATTTATCTATCTTTTGCCTACCCTTAAGCCCAGCCACTTGTTAAAGACCTATTGATTCAAAAGTTCCGATGCTACCTACATTAGTGGAGAGAAATTGCTGCATACAACATATGAAGACATAAGTTAAACTTAATGATTGCAGCTTGATCTTGAATAAAGGGAATAAAATTACATTGGTAAGGTTTAACATGACTTTTGTAGGAAGCATTTAGTCTAATTTTTGCTATCATTATAGTTGCTGAGATTAATTTGAATGATATGTATACTTAAGTATCATAACTATCAAGTTTCTTGTCTTTGAGCATAAATATATTAAATTCGTAGTTTTGAGAAAAATGTTGTTCTGAAGGAATTTTTCAAAGGTGTTTCCAAGAAATTCTTTTCAAAATTTGTGCATTACTAGGGACAACAAATGAATTAAGTTTGGGGGTGTGGAAACACAAAAATTTACACACTTTTTCATACCCTTTTTAACTTAAATTCATGTGAATTCAGTTAAATTCTTGTTAAAAATAATTAACTTTTATAAAATAATTAAAGTGCACTCAAAATATGAACATGTTGAAATTTAGTTAATTTTATAATTATTTTTGATGAATTTTGGTTATTTTCGACAGATTTGCTCAAATGGCAAAAAATAGCTCGGTAGACACTACGAGAAGCACAAAATCGAGAAGCAATTTGAAGTATCGAGGAGAATTAATTTCCAGCCTAAGAATGTCCAAAATTATATATATTAAATAATAATATAATTAATTTTAATTTATATCCAAGTTAATTTGGGTTAATAAATTATTATTAATTAATTATGAAAAAATGGTCCGATTGAACCGAATTGAGTGAACCAAACCGGCCAAGGAGAGGACAGCCCAAAACCGTCCAAGTGCTGACCCAATTCAGCTCATTACCTGATTATTAAGCTGCAAAGAAACACTTGAAGAGTTGTTCAAATTGCAAATTAGCACCTACACAATTGATGGCTTTGAAGATTTGCCCAAAGCCAAATTTAGCAAAATTGAAGCCATCAACTTTGCCACATAGATCGCCGGCCAAGGGGTGGCTCTTTGGCTGCTATTTTTAGCAAATTTTAGCTTCCACATTCAGCTATAAAAGCCCCCATTGGCTGATCATTCAAGGAATCCCTCATTCATTCACATCTCTTCTCTTTCACTTTCTCCTCTCATTTTATCCATTTCAAGTCCCTTGCTCTTGTGCCAATTTCTCCCCTTGAGAAAGGGTTCTTCTTCAGCCATTTTGGAGCCGCAATTGAGTGTTCATAGAAGCCTTGATCTACAAGAACAACAAAGAAGGAAGATGGAGCAAACTAGTCAAGCTACAGAGAAACACTGGATTTGATTCTTATTACCTATCTCTTTAATTTTTGTTGTTGTTATGATGAACATATCTATGAATATTTATGTTGTTGGAATGGTTAATTTAATCAGCTTAGCTTGAATTTAATTTGTGTTGGGTTGATTGCATTTGATCTGCTTAAATT
Source organism: Gossypium longicalyx (assembly GCA_025698465.1). Taxonomy (NCBI): domain Eukaryota; kingdom Viridiplantae; phylum Streptophyta; class Magnoliopsida; order Malvales; family Malvaceae; genus Gossypium; species Gossypium longicalyx. Next base: position 41,926,876 of record CM046996.1, on the reverse strand, counting down.
ATTAAAATTGTGTTTATATTGTTATAGGCCTCAGAAAATGCTTGATTAAGTAAAATCATGCCTAAGTTATTTTTGCATTACAACTGTGAGGTAGCTAATGAATTAATTATTTAAACGGATTGAAATTGTAACTAATGGACACAATACTTAATCAGTGCTTGTTTATTCTTCTAAGGTAGCTAAAAGTTAAATTAGCAATGTATCTGGCGATACACTTGCCTTGCATAACTTGCAAGATTATTGTGATTAAACTCTTTCAAGGTAAGGATACCTTGTTACCTCACATAGTCTTTTATGTGCTTATTAGATTTAATTAATCGTTTGAATTGACATAGGGATATGCAAGAGATTGTTTCAATTTAATGAGTATGTCTGTGCCAACATGTTTGCTTATTAAAATATGTTTAACCATTTGAATTAACATAGGGATATGTTAAGTGATGAATGGTTTTGTGTTGGTGAATATGTTCATAAGTTAGCAAATTACCGAGTTGTCGTGAAGTTATTCGTAACAACATAGACAAAAGTTTAATAATTCTAAGTTAAAGAAATGTAGTTAAATCAACACAATTATGTCATCTTGATTAATTCATATTTTAAAATCGTGCATTTGAGATTTATTTCTTTAGTTTACTAGTTTAAATTCTTAGTTCTTAATTACCCTCTTCAAACAAAATATTTTTCTTCACCAAAGTGTTTTAAATAGCATTCATAAATAATTCTTTTCGCAGTCCCTGGGGGTACGATAACTCGACATTTACTTGTCGTTTTATTACTTGTTGCGATTGTGTACACATGCACATTTTTGTCGTTCCAGTAATCTAGCCATCAGAATGGCTAGTAATGGTTGTTTTGATATACTTGTAATGTCATGCTATGGTAGCTAAATATATGTTAAGTAGTTGATCAAATTATGTCTAATGCATGGATTGAACCAAGGTAAGATTGTAAGCATGTATGCATTTAATGGTATGCCATGATGAATGATGGAACTTGTTTAATTTGAATGCTTGGAATGGTTGGTATTGGATGTGTGTTTCAAGTGCAGGTCATGGGTGTGTTTTTGGGTGAGAAATGAAGCTAGAAATGGCTTTATTTTGTCCACACGAGCAGACACACGAGCGTGTGTCTAGACCGTGTGTGACACATGGCCGAGTACATGGGTGTGTAATTAGGTCGTGTGTCCCCTGAACTTTAATTTTGAGAAACAGAATGTAACGCCCAAAAATCCTGAAATTTGGAACTTTCTTTTTTTCAGTTTCGATAAAAATTGTGCTTAACATTCCTAGTCAAGTGTTAATTAAGTGATAGTAGGTCTTGGTTAAGGGTTGAGTTCGAACTTAGGGGTGAAGGAAATTATAGGTTAATAAATAAAGAACATTGATGGCAAGAAGGCGGTTTTTTTGAATAAATGAAGGAAGAATTGGACACAAAAAAGCCTTGTGGTAGACTGGCAAGTGGCATCACATGCAAGGCAAGGAGGTATGGAGTTCCAACCCCTCCTTGCTCAAAAGAAGGATTTATTTTTGCTTAAAGGATGGACAGTGGTGGCGTTGGATATGAACTCTGTAGGGAGTGATAAGAGGAGAAATTTAAGGAGAAGATTAACGGGTTATCAGGGAGAAAGATCAGAAAATGAGGAGTGTAAAGTGGTGGAGCCGAATTGGGGATTAGGGGATAGGAAATTCAACTAGAGCTATATATAGGTGCCGAATGTGAGGTTGCCAGGCTAATGCCGAATTCTCCCTCACTTTGTTGCCAGAAAACACCTTTTTCTCAAAAGATCTAAAAGCCGAGAATCCCTTGTTCTTCCTTCTTTTTCTTTTTGCCGATTTTCCATTCTTCCCTTACTCAAGTTCTCCTTTTGATTCTCCTCTGGTTTAAACGATTTCTACTTCTCTTTGTGTCGAATAACCTTTTTACCATACAAGTCTCAAGAGCCAAATATCCTCTGTGCCGCCACTACTCTTTCCACTCGACCAAATCTAGTGCAAGTGTTTTGTTCTCTCAATCGGTTTTGCTAGTATCGATTACTCTGTCCCTCACTTCTTCTAATTGGTTTTGGTAGGATTAGTATCGAATCCTAGTCTTTTGGATCCCTGCCGATTTGCTCCTTAGGTGTGAGATTCTTGTAAGTGTTCTTCACTTCGGTAAGGGTGAGCCGAATAGACTTTAGCAGAAAAAGGTGACATATGTTGGATACAAGTCACCTATTATGTTTTTAACAATAAAGTTTAATGCATATCTGGGAAGTACTCGTGATTAGTGATCAAGGAAAAGCTATTAAGACTTGGCGTTTCAGGTAAGGTTAAGGTGAGACTTCGGCTTTTGGTAAAGTATTTGATAGGTATATATGAGTAATCATTGAGTGATGTCGATTGTAGGTTCGTGGTAAGGGGGATCATAGCACACTTTATTTCCAGGTGTGTACATACACTGCACACACACAGTAGATCGACAAAAGCCAAAATGTCGAAAAGCCGAAATGCCAAAAATCTGAAAGTTTGGCTATTGTAGTCTTACGAGTGCGCAAACACTCGAAAGGGGGAAACCGATAGGTTATCTGAGGCCCCATGGGCGATTCTATGGACTTGGGTTGTGTTTTGGCCAACCAGGCCAGAATGGGCTAAATGGGATGATGGGCTGTAGGGCCCATAATAGGCAAAATTGGTAATTGATGCTATGTGATGTAAAATTGTATGAGAGCATGACTGTGAAAGTGACTGGGCCTAGTGGGCCATATAAATGTGATTTGGGCCTAATGGGCCAAATGAATGTGATTTGGGCCTAATGGGCCATATGAATGAGATTGGGCCTAGTGGGCCATATGCATGTATGTAGACTTGTTAGGGGTTTGTAAGGGGTTTTGGGCCTAGTATCCGATAACTGCTTAAACAGACATAAAACTTAATTAGTTTATTGAGACCGTGGACAAGTCATAGGGTTAAGGTGTGGCAACGGGTATACACATGTCTAGGATTAGATCTAGGGAGAGCTTGGTAATTAAGCGGTCTTAATGACTCACCTCCTCTTCTTTGGAATCCTACCTGGTGTATAGTATTCGTTCATCTTAGCTCACAAGATTTGTTAATGGGCCAAGATAAGTAAAAACCCATAATAAAGAAAAATTATCGAAATGCCCCTAAGGGCAAAAATGACCAAAATACCCTTATGTGTTGAAGGTAAGATTTCTGGATGTTACATGTATATTTGCTGCATACATACGATATTCTGTTTAGGTTGCATTGGGTTGGGAATTATGGAACAGAGGAAGTATATGAGGATAGCATGGTTGCTTGACAATCGTGGATCCACCGACAGCTATTAAGCCCAATATGTGATTTGCAGCTTGCTGCAATAAGGTAGTACCACAACCGGGCTACCATTGATGTGTATCGATTGAGTGGATCAATATTTATATTCCCACATGATGTGTACCAGGGGATGGAGTTGGTGTATAGCGGATGGATTATTGGGGTGGGTTGCATTACATTGCATTGCATGTATGATTTTATGGTGACTGATGAATACTAGTTACTTATCGAGGGTTGTACACACTGAGTTTTCGAAAACTCACCCCCTTTTTTATTTTCTCAGGTGATGCTCAGTAGAAGGTTCGATGTTCGGAGAGACTCTGAGGTAGCCAGCTAGCAAGACGACTCGGACTTGTTTTTTTTAAAAAGCATATAGTTTCTAGTTTATTAAGTAATTTCAGACTGGAATGTGATAAGGCTTTCCCTTTTGTAGTTATGTGGATTATTATTTTTATGCGTTGTAATTATAAGAAGTTGAACATGGGTTCCCTAAATTATAGTTTGTTTTTCTACATTTCCGCAACTAAATTTTATTAAAATGACAAGTTTTTATAAATCATATGTTTTAAACAAGCTTTCACAAACTAAAAGAAGTTCTTATAAGTTAATGAAGGTTTCTCATATTAAGGAAGGGTTTTCAATGAAAACAAGGTTTTTAATAAAACACTTCAATGTGACGCACTAGATTCGGCCATAACTTCCGGGCCGAGTTTGGGGTGTTACACAGAATGCTCAGAATTGAGGACATGGGTAGAGACACGGGCGTGTGTCTTGGCCTTGTGAAACCTGCATCTAAATTCAAAATGAATTAATTAACCACACGGCCTAGCAAACGGGCATGTGACATGGTCGTGTGCACAAGTCAGAGAGTTACACGGGGTCAAACACGACCCGTAGCATGATCATGTCCCAGGGTCACATAGGCGTGTTCCTTGGACCACACAGGCGTGTGAGCTTTGTAACTTAAATTTTTTTTGAAATTTTGTGAAATGTTCTTAGAGGTCTTGATTAAGTTCTGACTTAACTCTAATGCTCGTGTTGGGCCTCAAGGGTCCAATCAAGGGATGATTTGAATGATCTCGATTAATTAATAGTAATTTACATAAATTATTTGAAAAATGTTTTGATAGTTTTGATAATGCTCCAAAACCCTGTTTTGATGACGGATACGGGTTAGGGGTGTTACATTTAGTGGTATCAGATGTAACACCCCTAACCCGTATCCGTCGCCGAACTAGGGTCAAGAGGCATTACCGAATAAAAAGCACAAATCGAACATTTACTATTCACTCAAGTCAAAGTCATTTATAATTAAAAATATATACATATCACAATTCAGAACATACATTGATTTATATCTTAAATAAACAAGTCACAACCATATTCAACGTATTACCTACTGCATATAATGCATTTATATACACAGCATTAACTATTACCAACATAATCAAACATACTTCTAATAGCACTACTGTAATTATGTATAGCCATCAAATCATATACACATTTTTATAACTTAATAATCCGTAATACATATCTTAAACCACATACATATGTAGCTTAGGTCATAATCAATTTGAACTTGTATGCTTTACAGTTTAAATACTAATCGAAACATTTAAATGACATATAAACATGTATTAACTTAATTCATAAATGGATACCAAAATTTCTATCACTAATGTATCTTCCTCTTTACCTATTAATTCAATTACAAGACCAAACATTTATATACAACCTAATCAATATAAATATGTATATATGCATGATATGCTTTTACCCTAAAGTCGAAACCACACTTCACATTTGAGCACCAAAAGTATGTATACCAAACAGACAACTGAAATATTCAAGAACAATGTGCATTATTTACCATATAATCATTGAATTAATCAAATTAAATCATAAACACCTATCACCTAAATTATAATCCAATCCATATTATTCATCACAACTAATTAACACACCAAAACCATATTATAATATTTTAATTTCATAGCAAAATCTTGCTACATAAAATAACAAACATATTCCTAAACTTTCATCATCAAGTACCAATGAACATGTTCATTAAACATTTTTTACTAAGAACTTTCAAGACCAAATTTAAACATAATAAGCAAGCCATTTTCAAACATATAGTGCTTAATACATATATTATACATTCATTACACATAGCATATTAATCAAAATGGACTTGAAACATTATCATACTAGAACCGAATTCAAGCATGGAAATAAGCCATTTTCGCATGGCTTTTATACAAAACCAACATTCAGCATTTTTAAATTACGTTCCAGCCTATACATGCCATAGTTCCCTAATACATTATATCAAATACCAAAAACGGCTGATAGTGTGATAGACTTTACTGACGATCCCCGAGCTTGTAACTTGAATCCAAAATCTATAAAATAGAGTAAACATGAACACATAAAGTAAGCTATTATAGCTTAGTAAGTCATAAGCAATCAACATCTTAATGATATAATCAACTCGATTAAAGCTAATCTAAATTTCCTTATCATTATCAAACTTAACCTAAAATCTACAAATGAAATAAATAACACATTTTCATACATAAAATCTACCTTGACCGAATACTCATTTACTCAATTTAACCTAATAATATTCAACTTTCAAATCCAAAATGGCTGAATATAAATAAACATGCACATACTCATTTATATATGCTCAAGAACCATTTTATAACATTATGAACACATACCATTTATATGGTCGAATATTCATGATCACAAATATGCACATATACAAGAATCAATCCTTTAATATTCATGCCATTTACTCATAAGGCCGAATACACATACTAAATTCACATGTAATCTTCATTTGTATCACACATAATTAGCAATAAGTATTAAGCTACTTATTTACCTTATCTCAAATAAACATCAAGCTAATTTGTACCTGATCATTTAGCTCGTTAAACGCATTTAATAACCACATCAACGTAAAGTATTTTAAGCATACATTTATGTTAATTCACTGCCATAAAGCCTGCTAGGCCAAAGCCTGTATCACACACCAGCACAAGGCCTGCTAGACTCAGAGTCTGATTTTATACATCGGTAATAAGCCTGCTAAGCATCAAGCCTGAATAAATTAACTAGCACAAGGCTTGATAGGCTCAAAGACTGAATATCACTATTAGAAATTCATTTCATAAATAGTTCATAAATTGAATCGTCTAGATATTTCATGTAGTTCATACGAACTTTCAGAGGTTTTAACTTAGTCGAATAAAACTCAACCACATTAATTCCATGTTTAACAACATTCAACTACTCTACTATAAATTTATATAATTCGAACCATCATATTAAACCATTTCGTATTCAAAATAGATGATGTTTAATTGCTTAAAGACTTACCTCAGATATCGACGAACGTTATTCGATTATTTTTGCTTTTCCCCGATCTAAGTCTGATTTCTTTTGTTTTTGATCTATATAATTTCAAATTAATCTCATTCAAACACAATTTCATTCAATTTAATCCAACAACACATAAATAGGAAAATTACCATTTTACCCCTGATATTTCATATTTTCGTATTCTGGCTCGTGAGATTAAAGAGTTACCAAATAAGAAAATTTTGTTGGTTAAAGTATTATGGCATAAACATAGAGTTGAGGAAGCAACATGGGAGCCAAAGGATACAATAAAAGAGCGTTATCCGAACTTATTCACTGGTAATATTTTCGAGGACGAAAATCCCTTACGAGGGAGAGTTGTGACAGCCCGATTTAGACCCTAATCGGAATGATGGTTTCGGGACCACGAATTCGAGTTATAAAAATATTTAAATATTATTTTTCGTGTTTATTATATGTGAGTTTGCATGTGTGAAAGTTTCGTATGAAAATTTGATTGTTTGTGTGCTTATTTAAATAAAAGGGCCTAATCGCGTAAAATGAAAATTTGATAGTTTAATGTATAAGGGCTGAATTGTTGTTGTATTTATAAATGGAAGAACTTATGTTGTAAATAGGCCATTGTTTATATGAGTGGATGGTTGTAGACATATTTTATAAGGTTTTCTAATTTAATTTTAAAGGTTAAAATATTAATTAGCATATTGTAATGAAATTAAATAAAATAATCATAATATAGCCACGCATTTTAGTGCATTATTGACTGAAACTTAAAGAAAATAAAGCTTTAGAAAGTTTCAGGCATTAAAAAATTTGGAAGCTTGATTCAAGGTTAGTTTTTGTTCGGTTTTTGATCATTTTTACGTTTTTGAGATCGTTGCTTCGAGTACTATCTGACCCATGCTTAAATTTCTAATTTTGATGCATATTTTGAGTTATGCCATTGATGAATATTTGTGTTTTGTGATGTTTGATGATGAAATATCAAAAATATGTTTTAGATTAACATGTTTTGTATTGGAGTTTTTGAAGATTTTGAGTAATTAGGACTAAATTGAAAAAATAATAAATTGAAGGGCTAAAATGCAAAATAAACAAAAACTGAGGACTTGTTTGGGTACGAGGAGTATTCAGCCTAAGTATAGTATGAGCAAATTTTACTTGTTTTGTTTTTTATGTAATTAGGACTAATTTGTAACTTTCTCGTATGACATATCAGGCTTAATCTCAACTTCAGTCGGACTAATCACATGTGAAGGATCAGATCGAAATCTACAAAGCATTTAAACATGGAATACATTGTGGATCTTTTCTAATTCAGGTGGCAACAGCAATCTATAAGCAACCGACCCAATACGCTCTACAATCTCATACGAACCAATAAATCTGGGGCTCAGTTTGCCTTTACGGCTAAACCTGAGTATTTTCTTCCATGGTGAGACTTTCAGAAATACTTTATCCCCGATCTGAAACTCTATATCTTTTCGTTTCAGGTCCGCATATGATTTCTGACGATTTGATGCTACTTTCAAACTTTCACAGATCACTTTCACTTTTTGTTCAGTTTCCCTGATCAAATCAACCCTGTGTATCTTATTTTCACTGAGCTCAGTCCAATATAATGGTGTATGAAATTTACGACCATACAAAGCCTCGTAAGGTGCCATTTTGATACTCGATTAAAAGCTATTATTATATGCAAATTCAATTAGAGGTAAATATCATTCCTACATACCTTCAATCTCGAGAATGCAACATCTCAACATATCCTCAAGTATCTGAATGATTCACTCAGATTGACCATCTGTCTAGGGATGAAAAGCAGTGCTAAAATGTAGTTTAGTACCTAGTGCATCTTGTAGTTTCTTCCAAAATCACGATGTAAACCTTGGATCTCTATCCGAAACAATAGAACTAGGCACACTGTGTAATCTCACAATCTGAGAAACATACAATTTAGCAAGTTTATCGAGCGAATAATCTGTACGAACCGGAACAAAGTAAGCTGATTTAGTCAATCTATCCACAATAGCCCAGATTGCATCTTTCTTGTTTGGTGTCATCGATAAACCGGATACAAAATCCATCGTGACTCTGTCCCATTTCCATTCAAGTACCATTATCGGCTGAAGCAATCCAAAAGGTACCTAATGTTTGGCTTTTACTTGCTGACAAACTAAACATTTAGATACAAAGTAAAAAATGTCTCGTTTCATACTTTGCCACCAATAGTGCTATTTCAGATCATTATACATCTTCGTATTACCTAGGTGAATAGATAGCCGACTGTTATGAGCTTCGTTCAAAATCATCTGAATCAACTCTGTGTTTCTTGGAACACATATTCGATTTCTGAACCGTAAACATCCCTCAACATCCACTTGAAATTCTGAATCAACTTTCGAATCATATTGAGCTCGTTTTGCTATCAAATCATTATCAACCTTCTGAGCTTCGCAAATCTGCTGAATAAATAATGGTCTTGCTTTCAATTCAGCTATTATTGAACCATCATTAGACATAGCCATATACGCATTCATTGCACGCAACGGAAACAATGATTTTCGGCTTAAAGCATCAGCAACAACATTAGCCTTTCCCGGGTGATAGTCAATCACAAGTTCGTAGTCTTTTAGTAATTCTAACCATCGGCGCAGTCTCAAATTCAAATCTTTCTGAGTCATCAAATACTTCAGACTTTTGTGATCGGAATAAACATGACAATTTTCACTGAACAAAAAGTGACACCATATTTTCAATGCAAATACAATAGCTACCAATTCTAGGTCATGTGTTGGATAGTTCTTTTCAAGTGGCTTTAATTGTCTCGAGGCATAAGCTATAACTTTTCCTTCCTGCATCAAAATACAGCCAAACCATTTAAGGATGCATCACTATAGATAACAAATTCTTTACCCGATTCTGGCTGAACTAACACCGGAGCTTCGGTCAAAATGGCTTTCAACTGATCAAAATTTTTTTGGCACTTTTCTAACCACTCAAACTTAACATCTTTCTGCAGTAGCTTCGTCATCGGGGTTGCAATCATAGAGAAACCTTTCACAAACCATCTATAGTAACCAGCAAGTCTCAGAAAACTTTTGACTTTAGAAACGTTTCTAGGAGGTTTCCAATAGAGTATAGTTGAAATCTTACTCGGATCAACCCAAATACCTGATGCTGAAATAACATGTCCCAGAAAGCTAACTTCGTGTAACCAAAACTCACATTTACTAAACTTCGCATACAATTGTTTTTCTCGCAAAGTCTGTAACACAAGTCTCAAATGCTCGGCATGTTCAGTTTCATTACAAGAGTAGATCAGTATATCATCAATGAACACGACCACAAACTGATCTAAATATTGCCTGAAGATCTGATTCATCAAATCCATAAAAATAGCAAGTGCATTTGTAAGCCCGAACGACATAACTAGAAACTTGTAACACCCTGAATTTGGGCCTAGAAGTAATTGGCCTTGGGCTTGGGATCGGTTAGAAAGCGGCTGGAATAAAAGAAATGTGTTTAAATATTTTATAATTGTGTGTTTAGTTTAATTGTTAAGTAATTTAGGAAAGGTAGGAAGTGTAGGAAAAGTCCTGGGTTCAATCCAGGGGTTTAGCAAAATTTTGCATTTTTTTCTAAAGAACCCTGAGCAATAAGTGGAAGGCTTATTAATAAGGCCTAGTAGAATCTGACACAAGGAAGCATGTGGCCTAGTGGCAAAAGGCATGGGTAGTAAGCAGGTGGTCCAGGGTTCAAGTCCTAGCCTTGGCAAAAAAAATTTATTGCGCATAAGATTTGAAGGGAAGCTAGCATTTAGGCTTTATAAATATGATAGGTGGATATTCGACACAAGTATGCGCTTGGCCCAGTGGCATGATGGCGTTAAGAGTAAGGAGAGGAGCTGGGTTCAAGTCGCAGCATGAGCAAAAGTTGTGTGTTTTTTTTTTAGACAACCTGGAGGTCGGCAGAAAGGCTTTATAATTAATTGGGGAGGAGAAACGACACAAATGAGCTTGTGGCTTGGTGGCAAGGGACGTATACTGCAGCCAAGAGATCAAGGGTTCGAATTTGAATGGTAGCAAATATTTGTAGGATAACTTGGTTGCGGGTTAATAGGCCTTAAAAATAGTTAGAGATGGAATATGGCATAAAAGAGCCTGTAGTACCGTGGCGTGAAGCGTGCTATGGTTATAAGAGGGAGCAAGTTCGAATCCCAGGCTTTGCAAAGGTTTAAATTTTTTTTTTTAAACTGAGGCTTAGGTATATAAGCCTTATAATTAATTGTGACCGAATGGTAGCATAAGAAAGGATGTGGTGCAGTGGCCAGCAGCGTGTTGGGAGGTAGAGTAACCTTGAGGTCTGGAGTTCGAGTGGTGGCGCGCGCAAAGGGATAATTTAATTTTTGCTACTCAAGTGTTGTACGGTGGAAGCATTTTAATGCAATTCAAATTAGAATTTTTGGCTAAAACCAAGGAGATTAGGATGAGGATTAAGTGTAGATATGTTGGTGATAAAATTGAAGAATTTAAAGGGAATTATCTTGACGAGTTTACATTGATTGAGGAGTGTTGGTGTATTTTTATTTATTTATTTATTTATTTTTAGTATAAATATGTGTGTCGTATGGACAAGTAAGGGCATTTGTTGTTTTGTGTGCTTCAGTTGCATATCACCTTTTCTTTTCTTTGAGCCAAACTCTTGATCTTTTCTTTCCTATTTTAATTGAATCAACCTCTTCCCTTTTCAACATAGCCGACTATTTCTTTTTCATTTAAAAGACGATTCATACACTTTGGGGTTTGATTTCCTATTGGCAAGCGATCTCGCAATCGGTAAGTGAATTAGATCTTCTTCGGGTTTTGTTAAATATTTCTAAGTTCTTTCGTCTCTACACTCTTAAAAGATAATTTTTCTTTATTCTTTCCAAAACTTTCGTTAACCTACGGTTTCTCCATTTATTTCTTTTTTTCCTCTCATTCAAGAGTGTGATCATTGATGGAAAAAGGGGGTTCTAGTAGAGAGGTTGGGATAGAGGCTTCCAAGTTTAAGCGACGTAAGGTGTCAGCCATTAGGGACTTTTCACCTGGATGCGGAAGGGGGACTACATTAGATTTCGAGTTACATAGGCAGATCGCAGTCGATCAATCTAGTCAAGGTAGGTATAGGTTGTTCTTCGGTAAGTAGTGGATTTATTTTGAATTAGTGAGATGTGACTGATGGAGTATAACATTGAATATAGGTTCGAGCGATTATGAATACTTAGTACTCCAGGTGATAAGGTGTGTACTTCTACCTTATGATAACTTGATATAAAGCCGAAGGTGTGTACATACACTGTGTAATATCCCGAATTAGGGCCTAATCGGAATAGTGGTTTCGTGACCACAAATCCGAGATAGAAATAATTATTTTATAATTATTTTGAGGTTTATGATATGATTGCATGATTGTGTGAAAATTTTGTGAAGAAATTCTACGCATAAAATGCTTAATTTGAAGTTAGGGATTAAATCGAAAAAGTTACAAAATTTGCATTCTAGAAGTTTTTAGTATGAAATTGCTTTGAAATATTAATTAGGAGGTCTTAAATAGCAATTTGACCAATTTCTAAAATTTTGGACAAAAATGGGCTTGTATATGAAAATTTTCAAAGAAATGTATTAAGGGCATTTTGGTCATTTGGATAATTAATGAAATAAAATGGGAAAAATAACACAAAATAGTCATCTTCCCCATTTAGTTGCTGCTGAAACTTCACTCTCACCATAGCTAGGGTTTCTTCAACTTTCAAGCTTCATAGTAAGTGATTCTAAGTCCCGTTTTTAATGATTTTTACGTTTTTGAGATCCCGGTAGCTCGATTAAGCTTATGTTAGCAATAATTTAACCTAGGGTTTATATTTGGAGAAATACCCATAGGTGAAATTTGTGTATTTTGATGTTTTATGATAGAATATGAAGTTTTAAATTATGTTAGACAACTTGCACTACTCGATTTTAAGCAAAAACGAGTAAAAAGGCTTAATCGGTAAAAATACCTAATAGTCACAAGTACATGTTAGAGTGAGAATTTGATGTTGCCATAGAAGGGAAAAGTGATCAGCATATTGTAAAACATAAGAATAAGGAGTAAAGTTTAATCCCGAGCCTAGGGGCAAAAATGAAAATATGTAAAAGTTTAGGGGTAAAATTGTAATTTTGTCAAAATTTGAATTAAGGATTAATTTGATAATGTGAGTATTAAATAAGCTAAATGTGTTATTTTAGATCAAGAAAGACGTGGAAACGACCCCAATCGAGGAAAAGAAAAGATTGTGGACTAAATTGCAAAATCTTTGTATTTTGGTACCAAGGTAAGTTCATGTGTAAATAATGTAGCATAATTGTTATTTTTAAGTCATTGATGTCAATTATGTGATATGCTGATTTTTATCATGAAATATATGCTTTGTGGTTAATTTTGAATAAAATGCAAATTATGTGAATTACTTGTTAAACATAATTGTTACCGAGTATTGGTTCCGGCATTCTACGGAAGACGGCAAGGATATGTGTTCGAGGAAAATCCCGTTTGAACCTTAGGAATTGATTAGGATACAAGTGACATGTCACTAGGATGGTTGAGCATCCGAACTCGTTGAGTTGAGTCCGAGTTCACTTAAGGATGCGAATGTCCGAACTCGTTGAGTTGAGTCCGAGTTCGTGAGATGTAACTAGGCATCCGAGCTCGTTGAGTTGAGTCCGAGTTCACTTATGGATGCGAACGCCCGAGCTCGTTGAGTTGAGTTCGAGTTCGATTATGGGCGGGTTACATAGTAGCTTGGCTACATATGTGGCACTTATGTGCGAAGTTTCCATGTATCCGAATTATATTCCGATGTGTTCAACGGGTAAAGTTCTACTCAAATGGAGGAATATTCGAGATGTAAAGAGACGTATTGGTAAGTGATGTGAAATGAATATTTTGGACAGGTATGTATTTAACCCTCGAGTTGAGTATTGATACAATCACGATAAGGTAACAAGATGATGAAAAATGGTTAGAAATGTGATATGTGTTTTGGTGATGCATGCTAATGTTGTTTGGTATGATTGCTTTGTTATGTTACTTATTATTTGCATATGAACTTACTAAGCATTTATGCTTACTCCCTCCTTCTTACTCATTGTAGTTTTGGACAAGCCAGCTCAGGAGTCGGGATAGGTCGAAGGCTCAGTCACACTATCTGAAGAACTTTTTGGTAAATGGTTTGTAAAATTAAGTATGGCATGTATAGCAATATACCTATTTTGTGTAAATGATCTTATGATATGGTGATGGAATGGTTGAGAAAATGCTTGATAATGATAAGTTATGGAAATGGTTAGTTTAGATTATGTTTGATGTCATGGAAGGTTAATAGGATATTTTAATCACGAAAACTTATAAAAAGGGATGAAATTTGCCATAAACAGAATATTGCAGCAACACTGACGTGAGTTTGAAAATTTACTAAAAATCATATAAGTCGAATTTGGTGATGGATTACATATCAAATTGAAGCTTATTATGTCTAGTTTCACATGAAACAAACTAAACAGGTAAAAGAATTATATGTTAGAAGATATTTGAATTTTAGTGAAACAGGGTCAGAGTGATTTCTGGATCCCCTGTTCCAACTTTAGAAATTCACCATAAATGGTACAGATATAATTAAGTGGTGTATTTTTTATCCTCAGAATCCTTATTTAGTCTAGTTTCAGGAGAAACAAACCTCATAATCATATAATTTTTTACAGAGATAAATATGGTTCGTAGTAAACAGAGGTCAGTTCAGTCAAGTCCTGAAACAGGGGTAATTTTAACTAATAAACTGTACTAATTGACCCAACCAAAAATTCTAGAAAAAAAATTAGTAGATAGGTACATGAGTCTAGATTCAGGGAAAATTTACGGATCTTGATTTCGAGTTTTGTAACTTGAGATATGATTTTTCTTGTGACTGTGACGCAAGTAGCTTGAAAGCTGTGAATGTAGAAATAAATAATTCAAAGTTCTAAAAATGTTAAATTAAGCTTAGTAACACCTCATACTCGACTCCGGCGACGGTCTCGGGCGTAGGGGCGTTACATTTAGTGGTATCAGAGTAGGTTTAGTCGGTTCTCGGACTACGTGTTGTATGTACGGATTTTGCTATACACGCCATATGTATAAATTGTGATAGTGTGACAACTTTTGACCTTTTTAAATGATTTTTTTATAGTAAATGGATCCCGATCCAGCTGTGGCAGATGAAGTAGAGAGTAACGCGCCAAATCTGGCTGAAGGAGCAGCGCCGACTGAAAATCCACCTCCTACTGTTGGTCAGGGAGGAGGAGAAAAGGGTCGGGAAGCCTTTCTCCAAATGATGAGTGCATGGTACACATCGAGTTCGTTAAAGACGAACCCAAATGTACAACCTCCCCACCTCCCCAATTCCTCAACCTGTACCTCGATGCCTCAAGGTATGGATCGATGAAATTTCATAGAACTCCAGTTGATAGAATCCGCAAGCAAGGGGCCGAAGAATTTAAAGCAAATATTGATGATGATGCCGAGAAAGCAAAGTTTTGGCTTGAAAATTCTATCCGGGTATTTGATGAATTATCTTGTACGCCTGAAGAATGTTTGAAATACGCTATATCTTTGTTGAGGATTCAGCTTATAATTGGTGGAAGACTTTGATTTTGGTGGTATTTAAAGAGAGAATAACTGGGAATTCTTTCAAGAAGAGTTTGGAAGAAATATATTAGTGAAAGATTTATTGATCGAAGCGTAAAGAATTTCTTGAGTGAAGCAAGGTAATATGATAGTTCTGTAATATGAAAGAGAGTTTGTTCGATTAAGTAAGTATGCAGAGAGTATGTTCCAACAGAGGCTAAGATGTGCCGACGATTTGAAGACGGGCTCAATGAAGACATTAAGGTATTTGTTGGAATTCTTGAATTAAAAGAAATGGTAGTCTTGGTTGATCGAGCTTGCAAAGGTGAAGAACTACTTAAAGAGAAGAAAAAGGTAGAGGTGAGACTAGAAATTGGAAGAAAAGACCGACGAGCGGTTCATTCTCACAAAGAACTGGAAAGTCAAGAAATATGAATCCTCGTTCCCAAGCTTCACTGGGCAATCATATGGGAATTATAAGAAGCAAAATGTGGGTCCTAAGTCCCGGACTACTACTTGGCAAAGACCAGTGTAGGGAATTCGAGATTTGTTAAACCTGAGTGCTAGCGGTGTGGTAGAAATCATTTTGGTCCGTGCAGAGCAAATGAATGTTTTCGATGTGGTTCTCCGGATCATTTTATTAGAGACTGCCCAAAGAGAGCTGAAAAAGAAAAATTTCAGAAAACAAAAACAAGTGGGGCGGATTCGAGAGGAAGATATCCAAGAAAAGCTGGGAGCGAAGCAAACAGTAAGAATGTAGCCAGGGATGCACCAGTTAGACCTGAAGGAAGGGCTCCGGCTAGAACTTATGCTATTAAAGTGCGCGAAGATGCTTCCTCACCCGATGTGATTACCGGTACATTTTCTCTCTATAATGTGAATGTTATTGCTTTGATTGATCCCGGTTCTACTCATTCATATGTGTGCATGAAACTGGTGTCTAGTATGAATATACCTGTTGAGAACACAGAATTTATGATTAGAGTGTCGAATCCGTTAGGCAAATGTGTGATTGTTGATAAAGTATGTAAGAAATGTCCTTTAATGATTCGGGGTCATTACTTTTCGGCTGACTTGATGTTGTTGCCGTTTGATGAGTTTGATGTTATTTTGGGTATGGACTGGTTGACATTGCATGATGCTAAAATAAATTGCAAAGAAAAGGTTATAGAATTAAAGTGTGAAAATGGTGAAACTCTACGGGTTGAATCGGATAAATCAGAGGCATTGCCTAGTGTGATTTCTTCAATGTCAGCTCAAAGATATTTGAGAAAGGGTTATGAAGCTTATTTGGCGTATGTAATTAATACAAAAGAAGTTGAAAAGAAAGTTGAATCAGTGCCGGTTGTGTGTGAATTTGCGGACGTATTTCGAAAGAATTGCCGGGTTTGCCTCCAGTGGGAAGTAGAAATTGGTATTGATTTGATACCGGGAACAACTCCGATTTCGATTGCTCCATATAGAATGGCACCAGCAGAGTTGAAAGAATTAAAGTCGCAGTTGCAAGAGTTGACTGATAAAGGCTTTGTGAGATCAATTTTTTCACCTTGGGGTGCTCCCATGTTATTTGTAAAAAAAAAAGGATGGTTCTATGAGGTTGTGTGTTGATTATCGACAATTAAACAAGGTGAAAATCAAAAAGAAGTATCCGTTGCCAAGAATTGATGATTTGTTTGATCAGTTAAAAGGAGCGACATGGTTTTCAAAGATTGACTTAAGATCTGGATATTACTAACTGCGGGTAAAAGAGTCGGATGTGCCTAAAACTGCTTTTAGAACAAGGTACGGTCATTATGAATTTTTAGTTATGCCATTCGGGTTGACAAATGCTCTCTTTGTGTTTATGGATTTAATGAATCGTATATTCCACCATACTTGGACAAATTTGTTGTGGTGTTTATAGATGATATTTTAATTTATTCAAAAGATGAGACAGAGCATTTGAGCATTTGAGGATAGTTTTGCAAACTTTGAGAGATAAGCATTTGTATGCTAAGTTTAGTAAAAGTGAATTTTGGCTCCGAAAAGTTGGATTTTTGGGTCATATTGTTTCAGGTGATGGTATACGGTTTGATCCTAGTAAAATTTTAGCCATTGTTGATTGGAAACCACCGAAAAATGTAACTGAAGTTAGAAGTTTCTTGGGGTTAGCTGGGTACTATCGGCGGTTTGTAAATGGATTTTCTATAATTGCTGCTCCTATAACTAGACTACTCCGAAAGGATGTTAAATTTGAATGGATGGAAGAATGTCAACAGAGCTTTTAAGAATTGAAAAAAGTTATTAACAGAGGCACCAGTGTTAGTACAGCCCGAATCAGGTAAAGAATTTGTGGTGTATAGTGATGCTTCTCTAAATGGTTTGGGGTGTGTACTCATGCAAGAAGGAAAAGTGGTGGCTTATGCTTCGAGGCAGTTAAAACCTCATGAGAGGAATTATCCTACTCACGATTTGGAATTGGCTACGGTGGTGTTTGCTTTGAAGATTTGGCGACATTATTTGTATGGTGAAAAGTGCTTTGGGTATATACCGACCATAAAAGTCTTAAGTACTTGATGTCACAAAAGACTTGAATTTAAGACAAGCGAAGATGGTTGGAGTTATTGAAAGATTACGAGCTTGTTATTGATTATCATCCGGAAGAAAGCGAATGTGGTTGCCGATGCTTTAAGCGAGAAAGTTGTTGTTTGCTTTGAGAGTTATGAACACTCGGTTGAAAATGTCGGATGATGGTTCGATTCTAGCAGAGAGTTAAGAGCAAAACCGATGTTTTACAAGAAATTTTGAAGCTCGAGAAAGATGATCAAGATTTACAAGCCAAGAGAAAGCAAAGTGTGAAGTTGATACTGAGTCGATTTGAGAATCGGTTCGATGGATGCTTAATGTTTAAAGATCGGATTTGTGTACCAGAAGAATGAGGAATTGATTCAAAATATCCTACAGGAAGCACATAGTAGTTGTTTCTCAATTCATCCGGGTAATACGAAAATGTATAATGACTTGAAGAAAATGTATTGGTGGAATGGAATGAAAAGAGATATATCGAGTTTGTGTCCAAATGCTTAATTTGTCAACAGTGAAAGCTGAACACCAAGTGCCTTCGGGATTACTTCACCTATTATGGTTCTGAATGGAAATGGGATCAGATTACTATGGATTTTGTATCGGGATTGCCATTGACTCCGGAAAGAAAGATGCCATCCGGGTAATAGTTGATGATTAACTAAGTCGGCTCATTTTATTCCGAGACGCATCTGATTATTCTCTTAACAAGTTGGCTGAATTGTATATTAGAGAAATTGTTAGACTACATGGAATACCATTGTCGATTATTTCAGATAGAGATCCAAGGTTTACCTAGCGGTTTTGGCAAAAGTTGCAAGACGCGCGTTGAGTAACGGTTAAATTTCGATCTTGCTTTTCATCCACAAACTGATGGACAATCAGAGAGAGTAATTCAGATTCTTGAAGATATGCTCAGATGTTGTGTATTGGAATTTCAAGGAAGTTGGGAAAAATATTTACCGTTGGTAGAATTTGCTTACAATAATAGTTATCAGACGAGCTTAAAAATGGCACCTTATGAAGCATTGTATGGTCGTAAGTGTCGAACGCCTTTGTATTGGACTGAACTCAAGGAAAATTAGATTTATGGAGTTGATCTAATAAAAGAAACTGAAGAAAAAGTGAAGGTAATTCGAGATTGTTTGAAAGCTGCTTCAGATAGACAAAAATCTTATGCAGATTTGAAACGAAAAGACATTGAATTTCAAGTTGGTGATAAAGTATTTTTAAAGGTGTCTCCGTGGAAGAAAGTTCTCAGATTTGGACGGAAGGGCAAATTAAGTCCGCGTTTTATTGGGCCGTATAAAATAATTGAAAAAGTTAGACCGGTAGCATATCGGCTAGCTTTACCACCTGAATTAGAAAAGATTCATGATGTGTTCCACGTTTCTATGTTACGTCGGTATCATTCGGATCCTTCACATGTAGTTTCACCGACAGAAATTGAACTACAACCAGATATGACCTACGAAGAAGAACCGATTAAGATTTTAGCTCGAGAGGTCAAACAACTAAGGAATAAAAAGATTGCACTTGTGAAGGTGTTGTGGCAAAGGCATGGAGTAGAAGAAGCTACATGGGAATCCGAAGAAACTATGAGAAATCAATACCCACATCTCTTTTATGGTAAGATTTTCGAGGACGAAAATCCTTAAAGGGGGGAGAGTTGTAATATCCCGAATTAGGGCCTAATCGGAATAGTGGTTTCGTGACCACAAATCTGAGATAGAAATAATTATTTTATAATTATTTTGAGGTTTATGATATGATTGCATGATTGTGTGAAAATTTTGTGAAGAAATTCTATGCATAAAATGCTTAATTTGAAGTTAGGGATTAAATCGAAAAAGTTACAAAATTTGCATTCTAGAAGTTTTTAGTATGAAATTGCTTTGAAATATTAATTAGGAGGTCTTAAATAGCAATTTGACCAATTTCTAAAATTTTAGACAAAAATGGGCTTGTATATGAAAATTTTCAAAGAAAGGTATTAAGGGCATTTTGGTCATTTGGATAATTAATGAAATAAAATGGGAAAAATAACACAAAATAGTCATCTTCCCCATTTAGTTGCTGCTGAAACTTCACTCTCACCATAGCTAGGGTTTCTTCAACTTTCAAGCTTCATAGTAAGTGATTCTAAGCCCCGTTTTTAATGATTTTTACGTTTTTGAGATCCCGGTAGCTCGATTAAGCTTATGGTAGCAATAATTTAACCTAGGGTTTATATTTGGAGAAATACCCATAGGTGAAATTTGTGTATTTTGATGTTTTATGATAGAATATGAGGTTTTAAATTATGTTAGACAACTTGCACTACTCGATTTTAAGCAAAAACGAGTAAAAGGGCTTAATCGGTAAAAATACCTAATAGTCACAAGTACATGTTAGAGTGAGAATTTGATGTTACCATAGAAGGGAAAAGTGATCAGCATGTTGTAAAACATAAGAATAAGGAATAAAGTTTAATCCCGAGCCTAGGGGCAAAAATGTAAATATGTAAAAGTTTAGGGGTAAAATTGTAAGTTTGCCAAAATTTGAATTAAGGATTAATTTGATAATGTGAGTATTAAATAAGCTAAATGTGTTATTTTAGATCAAGAAAGACGTGGAAACGACCCCAATCGAGGAAAAGAAAAGATTGTGGACTAAATTGCAAAATCTTTGTATTTTGGTACCAAGGTAAGTTCATGTGTAAATAATGTAGCATAATTGTTATTTTTAAGTCATTGATGTCAATTATGTGATATGCTGATTTTTATCATGAAATATATGCTTTGTGGTTAATTTCGAATAAAATGCAAATTATGTGAATTACTTGTTAAACATAATTGTTAATGAGTATTGGTTAGGCATTCTACGTAAGACGGCAAGGATATGTGTTCGAGGAAAATCCCATTTGAACCTTAGGAATAGATTAGGATACAAGTGACATGTCACTAGGACGGTTGAGCATCCGAACTCGTTGAGTTGAGTCCGAGTTCACTTATGGATGCGAATGTCCGAACTCGTTGAGTTGAGTCCGAGTTCGTGAGATGTAACTAGGCATCCGAGCTCGTTGAGTTGAGTCCGAGTTCACTTATGGATGCGAACACCCGAGCTCGTTGAGTTGAGTCCGAGTTCGCTTATGGGCGGGTTACATAGTAGCTTGGCTACATATGTGGCACTTATGTGCGAAGTTTCCATGTATCCGAATTATATTCCGATGTGTTCAACGGGTAAAGTTCTACTCAAATGGAGGAATATTCGAGATGTAAAGAGACGTATTGGTAAGTGATGTGAAATGAATATTTTGGACAGGTATGTATTTAACCCTCGAGTTGAGTATTGATACAATCACGATAAGGTAACAAGATGATGAAAAATGGTTAGAAATGTGATATGTGTTTTGGTGATGCATGCTAATGTTGTTTGGTATGATTGCTTTGTTATGTTACTTATTATTTGCATATGAACTTACTAAGCATTTATGCTTACTCCCTCCTTCTTACTCATTGTAGTTTTGGACAAGCCAGCTCAGGAGTCGGGATAGGTCGAAGGCTCAGTCACACTATCTGAAGAACTTTTTGGTAAATGGTTTGTAAAATTAAGTATGCATGTATAGCAATATACCTATTTTGTGTAAATGATCTTATGATATGGTGATGGAATGGTTGAGAAAATGCTTGATAATGATAAGTTATGGAAATGGTTAGTTTAGATTATGTTTGATGTCATGGAAGGTTAATAGGATATTTTAATCATGAAAACTCATAAAAAGGGATGAAATTTGCCATAAACAGAATATTGCAGCAACACTGACGTGAGTTTGAAAATTTACTAAAAATCATATAAATTGAATTTGGTGATGGATTAAAATCAAATTGAAGCTTATTATGTCTAGTTTCACATGAAACAAACTAAACAGGTAAAAGAATTATATGTTAGAAGATATTTGAATTTTAGTGAAACAGGGTCAGAGTTATTTCTGGATCCCCTGTTCCAAATTTAGAAATTCACCATAAATTGTAAAGATATAATTAAGTGGTGTATTTTATATCCTCAGAATCCTTATTGAGTCTAGTTTCAGGAGAAACAGACCTCATAATCATATATATTTTGTACAGAGAGAAATATGGTTCGTAGTAAACAGAGGTCAGTTCAGTCAAGTCCTGAAACAGGGGTAACTTTAACTAATAAACTGTACTAATTGGACCAACCAAAAATTCTAGAAAAAAAATTAGTAGATAGGTACATGAGTCTAGATTCAGGGAAAATTTACGGATCTTGATTTTGAGTTTCGTAACTCGAGATATGATTTTTCTTGTGACTGTGACGCAAGTAGCTTGCAAGCTGTGAATGTAGAAATAAATAATTCAAAGTTCTAAAAATGTTAAATTAAGCTTAGTAACACCTCATACTCGACTCCGGCGACGGTCTCGGGCGTAGGGGCGTTACACACTGCACACACAAGTAGATCAGCAAAAGCCGAAAAGCGGAAATGCCAAAATGCCGAAAAGCCGAAAGTTTGGCTGCGGTAGTCTTGCGAGTGCGCGAACACTCGTGAGGAGGAAACCAATAGGTTTGTTGAGGCCCATGGGCAATTTCATGGACTTGGGTTGTGATCTGGCCAAATGGGGCAAAATGGGCTAAAATGGGCCCGACGGGCCGTGGGGCCCATAATAGGCAAAAATTGATAATTGATGCTATGTGATAGAAAGTTTGTATGTGAGCATGAATATGAATGTGACTGGGCCTAACGGGCCATATATATGTGATTTGGGCCTAATGGGCCATATATAGGTGATTTGGGTCTAATGGGCCATATGAATATAATTGGGCTTAATGGGCCAGATACAGGTATGTGAATTTTTTGGGCTTTGTAAGGGGTTTCGGGCCTAGTATATGATGACTACATAAGACTTAATTAAATTATTAAAGACCGTGGACAAGCCATAGGGTTATGATGTGACAACGGGTATATGCATGTCTAGGATTGGATCTAGGGAGAGCTTGGTACTTAAGCGGTCTTAATGACTCACCTCTTTTTCTCTGGAATCCTACCTAGTGCATAGTATTCATTCATCTTAGCTCGCGGGACTTGTTGATGGGCCAAGGTAAGTGAAAACCGTACTGAAGGGAAAATTATCAAAATGCCCCTAAGGGCAAAAATGACTGAACTACCCCTAGGTGCTGAATGTAAGTTTTATGGTTGTGACATGCATACATATGATATTCTGCTTAGGCTGCATATGGGTTGGGAATTATGGAACGGAGGAAGTATATGAGGATCGCATGGTTTCTTGACAATCGTGGATCCACTGACGGCTTTTAAAGCCTAATATGTAAATGAAGGTTGTTCCGCAATCGGGCTACCATGGTGTGTGGGTTGGGTGGGTCGATATTTATACCCCCACATGGTGTGACGGGGGACGGAGCCTGTGTGTAGCGGATGGATTATTGGGATGGGATTGCATTGCATGCATGATATTGTTGTGATATTATTGCGATGTGGCCTTCGGCCCAACTGAGGCTAATCTGGGCTAAAGCACAAAGACCACCGTTATTAAATTGGGCTCTGGCCCAAAATGACTAATGATTGCTTTATACTCATTGAGGGTTATACACACTGAGTTTTTTGAAACTCACCCCCTCCTTCTAAACTTTTCAGGTGATCCTCAGTAGGTGGTTCGACGGATGGAGGGACTCGAAGGTGGCCAACTAGCATAAAATGTTTAGACTTAGTCTTTATGTAATTTTTTTAATATATTGACTTTAAATTATTTCTATTTGATTTGGGTTGTAACAAGGTCTTTCCTCTGGTTATTGTTTAAAATTTTTAGGATTATTATCATTTTTAAGCTTTCTATTAATTAGAAGTAGAACGTGGTTTCCTAAACCATAACTGTTTTTAAATACTACGTTTTCGCAACTCAATTTTCAAATGACTAGTTTTCATAAAATCATATGTTCTAAATAAAGCTCCCGCAACTGAAAAGAGATTTTACAAAGTAATTAAGGTTTTTCATTTTAAGGAAGTGATTCCAACGAAAACAAAGTTTTCGCTAAAACACTTGAATGTGACACACCAAATTCGGCCATAACGTCTGGGCCGGGTTTGGGGGTGTTAGAAAACTTATAATGTTCGTACCTCGTTTAAAAAGCAGTTTTCTTGACATCAGAGTCTCTAACTCGCAACTGATAATAATCTGATCTCAAATCTATCTTCGAAAACACTAAAGCCCCTTTCAACTAATCGAACAAGTCGTCAATCAGTGGCAATGGGTTTTTATTCCTCATAGTCATCTTATTTAGCTGGCGGTAATCAATACACATTCCCATAGTTCTATCTTTCTTTTTCACAAATAGAACTGGCACACCCTAAGGAGAGAAACTCGGTCGTGCAAAACCTCTATATGTTAACTCTTGCAACTGTGCTTTCGACTCTTTAATTCATTAGATGCCATTCAATATGGAGCTATTGAAATTGGAGTCGTCCCCGGTACTTGTAACACCTCGAATTTGGGCCTAGATGTAACGCCCCCACACCCAAGACCGTCGCCGGAGTCGAGTATGAGGTGTTACTAAGCTTAATTTAACATTTTTAGAACTTTGGATTATTTGTTTTTACATTCACAGTTTTTAAGCTACTTGCGTCACAGTCACAAGAAAAATCATATCTTGAGTTACGAAACTCGAAATCAAGATCCGTAAATTTTCACTGAATCTATACTCATATACCTATCTACTAAATTTTTTCTAGAATTTTTGGTTGGGTCAATTAGTACAGTTTATTAGTTAAAGTTACTCCTGTTTCAGGACTTGACTGGTCTGACCTCTGTTTACTACGAACCACATTTCTCTCTTTATAAAATTAATATGACTATGAGATTTATTTATCCTGAAACTAGACTCAATAAGGATTCTGAGAATATAAAATATATCACCTAATTATATCTGTACAATTTATGGTGAGTTTTTAAAGTTGGAACAGGGGATTCAGAAACTGCTTTGACCCTGTTTCACTAAAATTCAAATATCTTCTAACATATAATTTTTTTACCTGTTCCATTTGTTTTATGTGAAACTAGACATATTAAGCTTCAATTTGATCTTTAATTCATCACCAAATTAAATTTATATGATTTTTAGTAAATTTTCAAACTCACATCAGTGTTGCTGCAATATTCTGTTTATGGCAAATTTCATCCCTTTTTATGAGTTTTCATGCACTAAGTATCTTAATAACTTTCCATAATATCAAACATAATCTAAACTAACCATTTCCATAACTTATCATTATCAAGCATTTCCTCAACCATTCCATCACCATATCATAAGATCATTTACACAAAATAAGTATATTGCTATACATGCCATACTTAAATTTACAAGCCATTTACAGAAAAGTTCTTAGGATAGTGTGGTGATCCTTCGACCTATCCCGACTCTGAGCTGGCTTGTCCAAAACTACAATGAGTAAGAAGGAGGGAGTAAGCATAAATGCTTAGTAAGTTCATATGCAAATAATAAGTAACATAACAAAGCAATCATACCAAACAACATTAGCATGGTATCACCAAAACATAAATCTCATTTCTAATCATCATTCATCATTTACTACCTTATCCTTATTGTATCAATACTCAACCCGAGGGTTAAGTACATACCTGTCCGAAGTATCCATTTCACATCACTTACCAATACGTCTCTTTTCATCTCGAGTATTCCTCCATTTGAGTAAAACTTTACCCGTTGAACACATCGGAATATAATTCGGATACATGGATAACTTGCACATAAGTGCCACATATTTAATCAAGCAATCATGTAACCCGCCCATAAGCGAACTCGGACTCAACTCAATGAGCTCGGGCGTTCGCATCCATAAGTGAACTCGGACTCAACTCAACGAGCTCGGATGCCTAGTTACATCTCACGAACTCGGACTCAACTCAACGAGTTCGGACATTCGCATCCATAAGTGAACTCGGACTCAACTCAACGAGTTCGGATGCTCAACCACCCTAGTGACATGTCACTTGTATTCTAATCTATTCCTAAGGTTCAAACGGGATTTTCCTCGAACACATATCCTTGCCGCCTTCCGTAGAATGCCGGAACCAATACTTGGTAACAATTATGTTTAACAAGTAATTCACATAATTTGCATTTTATTCTAAATTAACCACAAAGCATATATTTCATGATAAAAATCAGCATATCACATAATTGACATCAATGACTTAAAAATAACAATTATGCTACATTATTTACACATGAACTTACCTTGGTACCAAAATACAAAGATTTTGCAATTTAGTCCACAATCTTTTCTTTTCCTCGATTGGGGTCGTTTCCACGTCTTTCTTGATCTAAAATAACACATTTAGCTTATTTAATACTCACATTATCAAATTAATCCTTAATTCAAATTTTGGCAAAATTACAATTTTACCCCTAAACTTTTGCATATTTACATTTTTGCCCCTAGGCTCGGGATTAAATTTTATTCCTTATTCTTATGTTTTACAACATGCTGATCACTTTTCCCTTCTATGGTAACATCAAATTCTCACTCTAACATGTACTTGTGACTATTAGGTATTTTTACCGATTAAGCCCTTTTACTCGTTTTTGCTTAAAATCGAGTAGTACAAGTTGTCTAACATAATTTAAAACCTCATATTCTATCATAAAACATCAAAATACACAAATTTCACCTATGGGTATTTTTCCAAATATAAGCCCTAGGTTAAATTATTGCTAACATAAGCTTAATCGAAAGCACAAGGGATCTCAAAAACGTAAAAATCATTAAAAACGGGGCTTAGAATCACTTACTATGAAGTTTGAAAGTTGAAGAAACCCTAGCTATGGTGAGATAGAGCATTCGGCAGCAACTAAATGGGGAAGATGACTATTTTGTGTCATTTTTCCCATTTTATTTCATTAATTATCCAAATGACCAAAATGCCCTTATTACCTTTCTTTGAAAATTTTCATATACAAGCCCATTTTTGTCCAAAATTTTAGAAATTGGTCAAATTGCTATTTAAGACCTCCTAATTAATATTTCAAAGCAATTACATACTAAAAACTTCTAGAATGCAAGTTTTGCAACTTTTTCGATTTAGTCCCTAACTTCAAATTAAGCATTTTATGCATAGAATTTCTTCACAAAATTTTCACACAATCATGCAATCATATCATAAACCTCAAAATAATTATAAAATAATTAATTCTATCTCGGATTTGTGGTCACGAAACCACTATTTCGATTAGGCCCTAATTCGGGATATTACAACTCTCCCCCCCTTTAAGGATTTTCGTCCTCGAAAATCTTACTGGTAAACAGATGTGGGTATTGATTTCTCATAGTTTCTTCGGATTCCCATGTAGCTTCTTCTACTCCATGCCTTTGCCACAACACCTTCACAAGTGCAATATTTTTATTCCTTAGTTGTTTGACCTCTCGAGCTAAAACCTTAATCAGTTCTTCTTCGTAGGTCATATCTGGTTGTAGTTCAATTTCTGTCGGTGAAACCACATGTGAAGGATCCGAACGATACCGACGTAACATAGATACATGGAACACATCATGAATCTTCTCCAATTCAGGTGGTAAAGCTAGCCGATATGCTACCGGTCCAACTTTTTCAATTATTTCATACGGCCCAATAAAACGCGGACTTAATTTGCCCTTCCGTCCAAATCTGAGAACTTTCTTCCACGGAGACACCTTTAAAAATACTTTATCACCAACTTGAAATTCAATGTCCTTTCGTTTTAGATCTGCATAAGATTTATGCCTATCTGAAGAAGCTTTCAAACAATCTCAAATTACCTTCACTTTTTCTTCAGTTTCTTTTATTAGATCAACTCCATAAATCTGATTTTCCTTGAGTTCAGTCCAATACAAAGACGTTCGACACTTACGACCATACAATGCTTCATAAGGTGCCATTTTCAAGCTCGTCTGATAACTATTATTGTAAGCAAATTCTACCAACGGTAAATATTTTTCCCAACTTCCTTGAAATTCCACTACACAAAATCTGAGCATATCTTCAAGAATCTGAATTACTCTCTCTGATTGTCCATCAGTTTGTGGATGAAAAGCAAGATGAAATTTAACCGCACCTAACGCGCGTCTTGCAACTTTTGCCAAAACCGCGAGGTAAACCTTGGATCTCTATCTGAAATAATCGACAATGGTATTCCATGTAGTCTAACAATTTCTCTAACATACAGTTCAGCCAACTTGTTAAGAGAATAATCTGTACGTACCGGGATAAAATGAGCCGACTTAGTCAATCTGTCAACTATTACCCAGATGGCATTTTTCTTTCCTGGAGTCAATGGCAATCCTGATACAAAATCCATAGTAATCCGATCCCATTTCCATTCAGGAACCATAATAGGCTGAAGTAATCCTGTAGGCACTTGGTGTTCAGCTTTCACCTGTTGACAAATTAAGCATTTGGACACAAATTCTAATATATCTCTTTTCATTCCATTCCACCAATACATTTTCTTCAAGTCATTATACATTTTCGTACTACTGGATGAATTGAGAAAAACAACTACTATGTGCTTTCTGTAGGATCTTTTGAATCAATTCCTCATTCTTGGTACACAAATCCGATCTTTAAACATTAAGCACCCATCGAACCGATTCTCAAATCGACTGTATCAACTTCACATCGCTTTCTTTTGGCTTGCAAATCTTGATCATCTTTTTGAGCTTCAGAGATCTCTTTGTAAAACATCGGTTTTCCTCTTAACTCTGCTAGAATCGAACCATCATCGACATTTTCAACCGAGTGTTCATAACTCTCAAAGCAAACAACAACTTTCTCGCTTAAAGCATCGGCAACCACATTCGCTTTTCCTGGATGATAATCAATAACAAGCTCGTAATATTTCAATAACTCCAACCATCTTCGCTGTCTTAAATTCAAGTCTTTTTGTGACATCAAGTACTTAAGACTTTTATGGTCGGTATATACCCAGCACTTTTCACCATACAAATAATGTCGCCAAATTTTCAAAGCAAACACCACCATGACCAATTCCAAATCGTGAGTAGGATAATTCCTCTCATGAGGTTTTTTGCGCCTCGAAGCATAAGCCACCACTTTTCCTTCTTGCATGAGCACACACCCCAAACCATTTAATGAAGCATCACTATACACTACAAATTCTTTACCTGATTCGGGCTGTACTAACACTGGTGCCTCTGTTAATAACTTTTTCAATTCTTAAAAACTCTGTTGACATTCTTCCGTCCATTCAACTTTAACATCCTTTCGGAGTAGTCTAGTTATAGGAGCAGCAATTATAGAAAATCCATTTACAAACCGTCGATAATACCCAGCTAGCCCCAAGAAACTTCTAACTTCAGTTACATTTTTCGGTGGTTTCCAATCAATAATGGCTGAAATTTTACTAGGATCAACCCGTATACCATCACCTGAAACAATATGACCCAAAAATCCAACTTCCCGGAGCCAAAATTCACTTTTACTAAACTTAGCATATAGCTGCTTATCTCTCAAAGTTTGCAAAACTATCCTCAAATGCTCAGCATGCTCTGTCTCATCTTTTGAATAAATTAAAATATCATCTATAAACACCACAACAAATTTGTCCAAGTATGGTGGAATATGCGATTCATTAAATCCATAAAACAAATAGGAGCATTTGTCAACCCGAATGGCATAACTAAAAATTCATAATGACCATACCTTGTTCTAAAAGCAGTTTTAGGCACATCCAACTCTTTTACTCGTAGTTGGTAATACCCAGATCTCAAATCAATCTTTGAAAACCATGTCGCTCCTTTTAGCTGATCAAACAAATCATCAATTCTTGGCAACGGATACTTATTTTTGATTGTCACCTTGTTTAACTGCTGATAATCAACACACAACCTCATAGAACCATCCTTCTTTTTCACAAATAACACGGGAGCACCCCAAGGTGAAAAACTCGGTCTCACAAAGCCTTTATCAGTCAACTCTTGCAACTGCAACTTTAATTCCTTTAACTCTGCTGGTGCCATTCTATACGGAGCAATCGAGATCGGAGCTGTACCCGGTATCAAATCAATACCAAATTCTACTTCTCTGACTGGAGGCAAACCCGGCAATTCTTCTGGAAATACGTTCACAAATTCAGACACAACCGGCACTGATTCAACTTTCTTTTCAACTTCTTTTGTATTAATTACATATGCCAAATAAGCTTCATAACCCTTTCTCAAATATCTTTGAGCCGACATTGAAGAAATCACACTAGGCAATGCCTCTGATTTATCTGATTCAACCCGCAGAATTTCACCACTTTCACACTTTAATTCTATAACCTTTTCTTTGCAATTTATTTTAGCATCATGCAATGTTAACCAATCCATACCCAAAATGACATCAAACTCATCAAACGGCAACAACATCAAGTCGGCCGGAAAGTAATGATCCCGAATCATCAAAGGACATTTCTTACATACTTTATCAACAATCACACATTTGCCTAACGGATTCAACACTCTAATCATAAATTCTGTGTTCTCAACAGGTATATTCATATCAGACACCAATTTCATGCACACATATGAATGAGTAGAACCGAGATCAATCAAAGAAATAACATTAACATTACAGAGAGAAAATGTACCGGTAATCACATCAAAGAGGAAGCATCTTGGCGCTTTAATAGCATAAGTTCTAGCCGGAGCCCTTCCTTCAGGTCTAACTGGTGCATCCCTGGCTACATTCTTACTACTTGTTTCACTTCCAGCTTTTCTTGGATATCTTTCTCTCGAATCCGCCCTACCTGTTTTTGTATTCTGAAATTTTTCTTTTTCAGCTCTCTTTGGGCAGTCTCTAATAAAATGATCCGGAGAACCACATCGAAAACATTCATTTGCTCTGCACGGACCAAAATGATTTCTACCACACAGCTGGCACTCAGGTTTAACAAATCCCGAATTCCCTACACTGGCTGCCGAAGTAGTCTGAGACTTAGGACCCACATTTTGCTTCTTATAATTCCCATATGATTGCCCAGCTGAAGCTTGGGAACGAGGATTCATATTTCTTGAATTTCCAGGTTGCTGTGAAAATGAACTGCTCGTCGGTCTTTTCTTCCAATTTTTAGTCTCAGCCTCTACCTTTTTCTTCTCTTTAAGTAATTCATCAGCCTTGCAAGCTCGATCCACTAATACTACCATTTCTTTCAATTCAAGAATTCCAACAAATACCTTGATATCTTCGTTGAGCCCCTCTTCAAATCGTCGGCACATCTTGGCCTCTGTAGGAACGTACTCTCTGGCATATTTACTTAATCGAACAAACTCTCTTTCATATTCTCAGAATCGTCATATTGCCTTGCTTCACTCAAGAAATTCTTTTCGCTTCTGATCAATAAATCTTTCACTAATATATTTCTTCCGAAACTCTTCTTGAAAGAATTCCCATGTTACTCTCTCTTTCGGTACCACCGAAATCAAAGTCTTCCACCAATTATAAGTTGAATCCCTCAACAAAGATATGGCGCATTTCAAACATTCTTCAGGTGTACAAGATAATTCATCAAATACCCGAATAGAATTTTCAAGCGAACTCGCTTTCTCAGCATCATCACCAATATTTGCTTTAAATTCTTCGGCCCCTTGCTTGCGGATTCTGTCAACTGGATTTCTATGAAATTTCATCAGATCCATACCTTGAGGCATCGGGGGTACAGGTTGAGGAATTGGGGGAGGTGGGGGAGGTTGTACATTTGGGTTCGTACAAACGAACTCAGTGTACCATGCACTCATCATTTGGATAAAGGCTTCCCGACCCCTTTCTCCTCCTCCCTGACCAACAGTAGGAGGTGGATTTTCAGTCGGCGCTGCTCCTTCAGCTGGAGCTGGCGCGTTACTCTCTACTTCATCTGCCACAGCTGGATCGGGATCCATTTACTATAAAAAAAATCATTTAAAAAGGTCAGAAGTCGTCACACTATCACAATTTATACATATGGCATGTATAGCAAAGTCCGTACATACAACACGTAGTCCGAGAACCGACTAAACCTACTCTGATACCACTAAATGTAACGCCCCCACGCCCGAGACCGTCGCCGGAGTCGAGTATGAGGTGTTACTAAGCTTAGTTTAAAATTTTTAGAACTTTGGATTATTTGTTTTTACATTCACAGTTTTTAAGCTACTTGTGTCACAGTCACAAGAAAAATTATATCTCGAGTTACGAAACTCAAAATCAAGATCCGTAAATTTTCCCTGAATCTAGACTCATATACCTATGTACTAAATTTTTTCTATAATTTTTGGTTGGTCCAATTAGTACAGTTTATTAGTTAAAGTTACCCCTGTTTCAGGACTTGACTGGTCTGACCTCTATTTACTACGAACCACATTTCTCTCTGTATAAAATTCATATGACTATAAGGTTTATTTATCCCGAAACTAGACTCAATAATGATTCTGATAATATAAAATATATCACCTAATTATATCTGTACAATTTATGGTGAATTTTTAAAGTTGGAACAGGGGATTCAGAAACTGCTTTGACCCTGTCTCACTAAAATTCAAATATCTTCTAACATATAATTCCTTTACCTGTTTCGTTTGTTTTATGTGAAACTAGACATATTAAGATTCAATTTGATATGTAATCCATCACCAAATTCAATTTATATGATTTTTAGTAAATTTTCAAACTCACATCAGTGTTGCTGCAATATTCTGTTTATGGCAAATTTCATCCCTTTTTATGAGTTTTCATGCACTAAGTATCTTAATAACTTTCCATAACATCAAACATAATCTAAACTAACCATTTCCATAACTTATCATTATCAAGCATTTCCTCAACCATTCCATCACCATATCATAAGATCATTTACACAAAATAGGTATATTGCTATACATGCCATACTTAAATTTACAAGCCATTTACCGAAAAGTTCTTCCGGATAGTGTGACTGATCCTTCGACCTATCCCGACTCCTGAGCTGGCTTGTCCAAAACTACAACGAGTAAGAAGGAGGGAGTAAGCATAAATGCTTAGTAAGTTCATATGCAAATAATAAGTAACATAACAAAGCAATCATACCAAACAACATTAGCATGGTATCACCAAAACATAAATCTCATTTCTAATCATCATTCATCATTTTACTACCTTATCCTTATTGTATCAATACTCAACCCGAGGGTTAAGTACATACCTGTCCGAAGTATCCATTTCACATCACTTACCAATACATCTCTTTTCATCTCGAGTATTCCTCCATTTGAGTAAAACTTTACCCGTTGAACACATCGGAATATAATTCGGATACATGGATAACTTGCACATAAGTGCCACATATTTAATCAAGCAATCATGTAACTCGCCCATAAGCGAACTCGGACTCAACTCAACGAGCTCGGGCGTTCGCATCCATAAGTGAACTCGGACTCAACTCAACGAGTTCGGACATTCGCATCCATAAGTGAACTTGGACTCAACTCAACGAGTTCGGATGCTCAACCACCCTAGTGACATGTCACTTGTATTCTAATCTATTCCTAAGGTTCAAACGGGATTTTCCTCGAACACATATCCTTGCCGCCTTCCGTAGAATGCCGGAACCAATACTTGGTAACAATTATGTTTAACAAGTAATTCACATAATTTGCATTTTATTCTAAATTAACCACAAAGCATATATTTCATGATAAAAATCAGCATATCACATAATTGACATCAATGACTTAAAAATAACAATTATGCTACATTATTTACACATGAACTTACCTTGGTACCAAAATACAAAGATTTTGCAATTTAGTCCACAATCTTTTCTTTTCCTCGATTGGGGTCGTTTCCACGTCTTTCTTGATCTAAAATAACACATTTATCTTATTTAATACTCACATTATCAAATTAATCCTTAATTCAAATTTTGGCAAAATTACAATTTTACCTCTAAACTTTTGCATATTTACATTTTTTCCCCTAGGCTCAGGATTAAATTTTATTCCTTATTCTTATGTTTTACAACATGCTGATCACTTTTCCCTTCTATGGCAACATCAAATTCTCACTCTAACATGTACTTGTGACTATTAGGTATTTTTACCGATTAAGCCCTTTTACTCGTTTTTGCTTAAAATCGAGTAGTACAAGTTGTCTAACATAATTTAAAACCTCATATTCTATCATAAAACATCATAATACACAAATTTCACCTATGGGTATTTTTCCAAATATAAACCCTAGGTTAAATTATTGCTAACATAAGCTTAATCGAGCTACTGGGATCTCAAAAACGTAAAAATCATTAAAAACGGGGCTTAGAATCACTTACTATGAAGCTTGAAAGTTGAAGAAACCCTAGCTATACTGAGATAGAGCATTCAGCAGCAACTAAATGGGGAAGATGACTATTTTGTGTCATTTTTCCCATTTTATTTCATTAATTATCCAAATGACCAAAATGCCCTTATTACGTTTCTTTGAAAATTTTCATATACAAGCCCATTTTTGTCCAAAATTTTAGAAATTGGTCAAATTGCTATTTAAGACCTCCTAATTAATATTTCAAAGCAATTTCATACTAAAAACTTCTAGAATGCAAGTTTTGCAACTTTTTCGATTTAGTCCCTAACTTCAAATTAAGCATTTTATGCATAGAATTTCTTCACAAAATTTTCACAGAATCATGCAATCATATCATAAACCTCAAAATAATTATAAAATAATTATTTCTATCTCAGATTTGTGGTCACGAAACCACTATTCCGATTAGGCCCTAATTCGGGATATTAGACTAGAAGTATTGGGCCTTGAGTTTGGGTCCGTAAGGAGGTTGTATATAAGTATTTAATTGTGCAAGGAAATGACACAATTAAATGTCTACTTTGGTGGTTAATGGCTCTGAGAAGTGTTGGAGAAATCTTGGGTTCAAACCTGGGCTTTAGCAAAAATTTTGGTATTAAGTGAATAAAACCCTGGATGCTTGGAGGATGGCCTTTTAAATTATTGTGTTAAATAAATTACATAAGGAAACATATGGTCTAGTGGTTGTGGCGTCATTAAGGTTGTAAGGGAGCCTAGGTTCCAGTCTTAGCTCTTACAATTCATTTTGCTTTTTCCCTTAAGTGAATCTGGATGCTAGCACATATGTCTTAAAGTTAATTGTGGACGTTTTCATCACTAAAAGAGTCTGTGGTGGAGTGACAAGGTGGCGTGTTGTGTAACTGTGAGGTCTGAGGTTCAAGTCTTGGGATGCGCAGTGGAGTATTTATTTTGCTATTTAAGTTGTATGGGAGGTGGAGTTGGACTAGAACTCTGTGGTTGAAGTGGTCATAAGAATGAGAAATTTTCCTAATGGTTGAAAGTAATCCCACATTGGGATGCCAACATGAGAATTTGTGAGAAGTTGGCTTTAAATAGAGCGAACCAGATGAGTTGGAGGGAAGACTCAATGCAGAATGTGCCAAGGTTGGTAATCCTGGAATTCGGCAGGTTCTCATAAACAGGTGTGTATTCGTGCCCTTCTTTGTTGGAAGTTGGCAAAAGCCGAAAAGCTGACACTTCAGCATTTCAGGCTTCACGAGTGTGCGATCGCTCGAGCCTACAGATCATGGACGATAGACTGTAGAGGCCACCACGAGCATTCTCGTGTGCTGGGGCTGTTCTGGACCTCGATGGGCCTGTGGGCCCGCTTTGGTAAATCTAACTGTTAGGTGGGATGTAGTTGAGCTTCTCATGTCATGTGCATAAGATAGGCCGTGTGGGCCCAATGGTGCCGTGGGCCCCACACAGATTAAATCCACGGTAAGTGATAAATGTTGGACTGGGCTTCATAGGTCACATAGTTGTAATTGAATTTGGGCTAAATAAGCCACATGAGCATGTGGGCTCTCTTGGGCCGAGTATGGGTCTTAGGCCCATTTACACCGCTAGGTCTGTTTAGGTTATTTAAGTCGCTCGAGGCGACGGTGGACCTCCTGTTGGGTCGTTAAGACGCCAAATTTGTAAAATTACCGAAACACCCCCGATTTGTAAAATTATCGAAATACCCCTAGTTTGTAAAATTACCAAAATACCCTCGATTTGTAAAATTACCAAAATACTCTCGATTTGTAAAATTATTGAAATATCCTCGATTTATAAAATTATCGAAATACCCCCGATTTGTAAAATTACCAAAATACCCCTAATTTGTAACATTACCAAAATGCCCCCGGTTTGTAAAATTATCGGATTACCCTTGTAGTGTAAAATTACTGAATTACCCCTGTATGGTAAAATTACTATTTTGCCATTGTGGGTAAATGACTGACTTGGACTTTGAATTTAACTGATTGACTGTGATTGTATGATTGCATTTTAACTAACTTGACTATGGCTATAAAACTGATATGTTTTTAATATATGTTTAAATGATTGTTACTGAGTTTGGCCATTTGGCATACACGTGTGATGATCGAGCATGACATACACGACATATTGCATGGGGTTGGAATTGTGAAACGAAGGAATAAATTGAGGATCGCATGGTTGCTTGACGACTGTGGATCCACCGTTGAGGATCGCATGGTTGCTTGACAACCGTGGATCCATCGATTAAGGATCGCATGGTTGCTTGACGACCGTGGATCCACCGGTGGCTTTTAAGCCCAATATATGATTGTTGAAGATTATATGCCAATCATATTTACCCGAGGCTGTGTGCTGGCTGTATTACCGTTGCTGATGGCTATGTGCCTAACATGAAATAGCTACTGATGGCTTAAAGCCAATTATTCTAATTATGGCATTGTGTCAACTTACATATGGGTCTGTGCCAACCTGATTATGGCTGTGTGCCAAACATATTTGCCTAAGGCTATGTGCCAATATATTATTATTGACGACGGCTTAGTGCCGCTTAATCTGATTGTGGCTTTGTGCCAACCTAAAAATGGCACCGTGCCATCTTGACTATGGCATTGTGCCAAACGTATGTACCTGTGGCTATGTGCCTAACATACTTATAGATGACTTTGTGTGGATCATATTTACCCAAGACTGTGTGCTGATTATATTACCGTCACTGATGGCTATGTGCCAAACATAATACAATTATCGATGGCTTTGTGCCAGTTATAATACTGCTACTGAAGGCTTTTTAAGCCCAATATATGATTAGCAGCTTTGCTGTAATGAAGGTAGTACCACAACCGGGCTACCATTGATGTGTATCAAAATTGGATGGGTGGGTCGATATTTATATCCCTACATGATGTGTACCGGGGGACGGAGTTGATATGTAATGGTTGGATTATTGGGATGGGATAGCATGTATCCATGCATTCACACATTCTGTTCTGTTATTGGTTTGGGCTGGGCCCAATTGATTATGTTATGGGCTATGACCCAGATGACATTGTAATAGGCTTTGGCCCACGTATGCTCTAAACTGGACTGTACTATTACTGTTAATAGGCTCTAGCCCAGATTGTTACTGTATACTAACTGTTACTCTAGTAAGGGGATTACACACTAAGTTTTCATAAACTCACTACATTTATTAACTGTACAGGTAATCCCCAACGTTAGGTGGATTAGTGTTGCAGAGGGACTCGGTGACGACCACACAACTGTACATGTTTTTCTATTTCGTTTATTTAGTTAAGCACTTTGGTTTTGATTTGGGTTGTAATAAGGCCTTTTTATTTCCTTAACCTTTTATTTGGAAAGTTTATTTAGTATGTCTATTATCTGTTAGAAGTAGGACATGTTTTTCCAAAACAACAACTGTTTTCAAAACACTACATTTTCGCGACTTAACTTTTAAAACATCACGTTTTCGTAAATCGGTTACTTTTAGAATTAGCTTCCGCAAAGTAAAAAGGAGTTTTGGAAATAATATTAAGAAGTTTTCAATGTACTACGTTTTAAATAAGAAGGGTTTCTAATGAAAACATGTGTTTTGAAAAACACTTCAATGTGACACGCCAGATTCTGGTCTAACTTTGGGCCAGGTTTGGGGTGTTACATTTAGTGGTATCAGAGTAAAGTTGCAAAACTCGGCTGTAGAATGATTTTAAAATTGGATTTCCTAAAGAATTGTTTCAAAAAGGTTCGAAAAGATTTGAAGTATTTGAAATGTTTTTCTGAATATTTTCCTAAAAGTGTGGTTACCGAGTCTCCGGTGCCGAATCCGTAAGTTTTCTGTTAGACTGTACTTAAAGTTAGATTCTATATTTATTCAGTGTATGTTCTAGAAATCAGATTTTTTTTAAGTTAGCAACAGTACTGTGATGGATTTCGAAGGCAAGTAAGGTCGCGAGGAGTTCCCCGTCTCCCTGGAACATGAGATGGTTCAGGAAACTGTAGTCAAGGCAAGTCTGCCAACTTTGGGTAACAATAAACCGGAGCGTGGTACGAAGGCACTCACCCGGTTAGTAAGGGAAGTGCTAGAAGAAGTGTTTGAGGTAAGAGTTAAGGCGTGTGGTGAAACACTTCAGGCTAGGCGCTTGGAATGCAACAGGAAGAGGGATCATAGTCCTCTGAAGCAGGAGCCCCATTCTGTGAAATGTGTTAAGTCACGTCTAAAATTTTCGGCTTGCTAGCATTGCAAAAGGCGCCATCCCGGTGAATGCTGGAGGAAGTCAGGAGCATGTCTCAAATGCGGGTCTCAAGAGCATCGGGTTCGGGATTGCACAATTCCTTTTAAGTCAGGTGTGTTTTGTTTGGATGAGATGTTTGAATATAGAAATTGTATGCATGTGTGGAAAATATCTATTTGCTTCTGTGGTTAGATGTTTGGTTGGGTGTGAGAGGTTTTGAGATTAAGCTAAAAGTGTATTAGTGTAGTTTGGAACTAGACTGTGTAGCGGGAGCGTAGTGGTGTAGGTTGAGCTAAGCGCTTGTTCAGATAGTTGGAAATTTCGAGGACGAAATTTCTTTAAGGGGGTAGAATTATAACGCCCCAACTTTGGTCCTAGAAGTATTGGGCCTTAAGTTTGGGTTCGTAAGGAGGTTGTATATAAGTATTTAATTATGCAAGGAAATGACACAATTAAATGTCTACTTTTGTGGTTAATGGCTCTGAGAAGTGTTGGTGAAATCTTGGATTCAAACCTGGGCTTCAGCAAAAATTTTGGTATTAAGTGAATAAAACCCTGGATGCTTGGAGGCTGGCCTTTTAAATTATTGCGTTAAATAAACGACACAAGGAAACATGTGGTCTAATGGTTGTGGCGTCATTAAGGTTGTAAGGGAGCCTAGGTTCAAGTCTTGGCTCTTACAATTCATTTTGGTATTTTCTCTTAAGTGAATCAGGACGCTAGCACATATGTCTTAAAGTTAATTGTGGACGTTTTTATCACAGAAAGAGCCTGTGGTGGAGTGGCAAGGTGGCGTGTTGTGTAACTGTAAGGTCTGAGGTTTACGTATTGGGATGCGTAGTGGAGTATTTATTTTTGCTCTTTGAGCTGTGTGGGAGGTGGAGCTGGACTGGAACTCTATGGTTGAATTGGACATAAGAATGAGGAATTTTCCTAATGGTTGAAAGTAATCCCACACTAGGAAGCTAACATGAGAATTTGTGAGAAGCTGGCTTTAAATAAAGCGAACTAGATGAGTTAGGGGGAAGACTCAATACAGGATGTGCCAAGGTTGGTGATCGTGGACTTTGGCGCGTTCTCATAAACAGGTGTGTATTCGCGCCCTTCTTTGTTGGAAGTTGGAAAAAGCCGAAAAGCCGAAACTTCAACATTTGAGGCTTCACGAGCGTGCAATCGCCCGTGTGGTAAATCGAGCCCCCAAATCATGGGAGATAGACTGTAGAGGCCGCCACGAGCATTCTATTGTGCTGGGGCTGTTCTGGGCCTCGATAGGCCTGTAGGCCTGCTTGAGTAAATCTAACTGTTAGGTGGGAAGTAGTTGGGCTTGTCATGTCGTGTGCATAGCATAGGCCGTGTGGGCCCAATGGGCTTGTGGGCCCCATGCAGATTAAATCCATGGCAAGTGATAAATGTTGGACTGGGCTTTGTAGGTCACAAAGCTGTAACTGAATTTGGGCTAAATGGGCCACATGAGCGTGTGGGCGGCCCATTTGGGCCGAGTATGGGTCTTAGGCCCATTTACATTGTTAGGTCTGTTTAGGTTATTTAAGTCGCACAAGGCGACGGTAGACCTCCTGCTGGGTCGTTAAGACCCCCGATTTGTAAAATTATCGAAATACCCTTGATTTGTAAAATTACCGAAATACTCTCATTTTGTAAAATTAATGAAATATCCTTGATTTGTAAAATTACCAAAATCCCCCCGATTTGTAAAATTACCAAAATACCCTCAATTTATAAAATTACCGAAATAACCCTAATTTGTAAAATTATTAAAATACCCCCTATTTGTAAAATTATCGAAATATCCCCGATTTGTAAAATTATCAAAATACCCTTGATTTGTAAAATTACCAAAATACCCTCGATTTATAAAATTGTCGGATTACGCTTGTAGTTTAAAATTACTAAAATACCCTGTAAGGTAA
Organism: Gossypium longicalyx; assembly: GCA_025698465.1. Taxonomy (NCBI): domain Eukaryota; kingdom Viridiplantae; phylum Streptophyta; class Magnoliopsida; order Malvales; family Malvaceae; genus Gossypium; species Gossypium longicalyx. The sequence goes on along the minus strand of CM046996.1, from coordinate 41,886,389 downwards.
AATGACTGTTTTGCATTTGTGGGTAAATGACTGACTTGGACTATGAATTTGGCTGATTGACTGTGATTGTATGATTGTGTTTTAAATGACTTGACTGTGGTTGTAAAACTGATATGTTTTTAATATATGTTCAAATGATTGTTACTGAGCATGGCCATTTTGCATACACATGTGATGATTGAGCATGACATACACGACATATTGCATGGGGTTGGAATTGTGAAACGAGGAAGAAATTGAGGATCGCATGGTTGCTTGACGACAGTGGATCCACCGATTGAGGATCACATGGTTGCTTGACGATCGTGGATCCACCGATTAAAGATCGCATGGTTGCTTGACGACAGTGGATCCACCGGTGGCTTTTAAGCCCAATATATGATTATTGACGACTCTGTGTCGATCATATTTACGAAGGTGTGTCTTCGATCAGTATTATCATCCACCGATGGCTATGTGCCTAACATGAAACAGCTACCGATGGCTTAAAGCCAATTATTCTAATTATGGCTTTGCGCCAACCTATATATGGCTTTGTGCTAACCTGATTATGGCTATGTGCCAAACATATTTGCATAAGGCTATGTGCCAATATATGATTATTGACAATGACTTAGTGCCGCTTAATTTGATTGTGGCTTTGTGCCAACCTAAAAATGGCACCGTGCCATCTTGACTATGGCATTGTGCCAAACGTATTTACCTATGGCTATGTGCCTAACATACTTATGGATGACTCTGTGTGGATCATATTTACCCAAGGCTGTGTGCCAATTATATTACCGTCACTGATGGTTATGTGCCAAACATAATACAGTTATCGATGGCTTTGTGCCAATTATAATACCGCTACTGAAAGCTTTTTAAGGCCAATATATGATTAGCAGCTTTGCTATAATGAAGGTAGTACCGCAACCGGGGTACCATTGATGTGTATCAAATGCGTGGGTTGATATTTATATCCCCACATGATGTGTACCGGGGGACGGGGTTGATGTGTAACGGTTGGATTATTGGTGTAACACCCCAAACTCGGCCCAGACGTTATGGCTGAATCCGACATGTTACATTGAAGTGTTTTAGCGAAAACCCTTTTTAAAATAAAAGAAACCTTAATTAACTTAAAAAGAACTCCTTTCAATCACTTGTTTAAAACATATGATTTCCTGAAAACATATCATTTTAAAATTTAGTTGCGGAAACGTAGAAAACATACTATAATTTAGGAAGCTCATGTTCAACTTTTTGTGTTTACAACGAAAATAATAATAATCCAAGTAATAAAAACATAATGAAACCTTGTTACAATCTGGTCTGAAACATACTTAATAAAATAAAAATTATATGCTTAAAAAAAACCAAGTCCAAGTTATCTTGCTAGCTGGCCACCCAGAGTCCCTCCAAACATCGAACCTTCTACTGAGCTTCACCTAAAAATAAAATAAAAGAGGGGGTGAGTTTTCGCAAACTCAGTGTGTACAACCCTCAAGACACACACACAAAAAAAAGCATTCCAAAACCATTATACATCAAACATGCAATGCAATCCCATCCAAATTATCCATCCGCTACACACCAGCTCTGTCCCCGTCACACCATGTGGGGATATAAATATTGACCCATCCAACTGACACACCAAGGGTAGCCCGGTTGTGGATCTACCTTCATTTACATATTAGGCTTAAAAAGCTGCCGTTGGATCCACGATTGTCAAGCAACCATGCGATCCTCATATACTTCCTGCGTTCCATAATTCCCAACACATATGCAACCTAAGTAGAATATCATATGTATGCATGTCACTTACATTCAACACCTAGGGTTATTTTGGTCATTTTTGCCCTTAGGGGCATTTCGGTAATTTTCCCTTAATTACGGTTTTCATTTACATTGGCCCGTTAACAAGTCCCGTGAGCTAAGATGAACGAATACTATGCACCAGGTAAGATTCTAGAGAAGAGGAGGTGGATCATTAAGAACGCTTAAGTACCAAGCTCTCCCTAGATCCAATCCTAGACATGGATATACCCGTTACCACACCTTAACCCTATGACTTGTCCACGATCTCAAATAATTATTAAGTTTTATGTAGTTATCATATTCTAGGCCCAGAACCCCTTACAAAGCCAAATTAAATTCACATACCGTATCTGGCCCATTAGGCCCAAATCACTTGTATATGGCCCATTAGGCCCAAATCACATTTATATGGCCCGTTAGGCCCAGTCAGTTTCATATTCATGCTCACATACAAATTCCTATCACAGAGCATCAATATTCAGTTTTTGCCTATTATGGGCCCAATAGCCCATCGGGCACATTTAGCCCATTCCGACCCATATGGCCAAATCACAACCCAAGTACACGGAATCTCCCGGCGGCCTCAAGTAACCTATCGATTTCTTCCTTATGAGTATTCGCGCACTCGCAAGACTACCGCAGCCAAACTTTCGGCTTTTCGGCTTTTGCCGATCTACTTGTGTGTGCAGTGTATGTATACACCTGGTAAGCAAGCGTGCTGCGATCTCCTTAGCCCAAACCTACAATCGATATCACTCAAAGATTAATCACACGTACTTATCGATTACTTTACCAAAAGCCAAAATCTCACCTTATCCTTACCTTGCGCGATAAATATAACAACCCCTTCTTAAATCACTAACCACGATCAACTCCTAGATCTGCACCAATCATAAAGTCCTCTTACCTTAACTATGAACATTCGGCCACCTTAGCCAGTGGGAGAGGAATACTTACCAACACCGCAAGCACCTAAAGGCAATTTTGGTAGAGAGCTAAGATTCGAGATCCGATACTAATTCCCTACCACAGTTGATTAGAAAGAGTGAGGGTCAATAATCGATACTTAGCAAGAAAAGCGATTGTAAAACACTTACACTAGATTTGTTCAAAGAGTATTCGACCCTTGGGAGATTCGGCTTTCAAACTTAGTATGGTGAATAACGTTTATTTGGCACATATTAAAGAATAAGAGTAGAAGAAGAAATCGGCTAAGTGAAACAAATAAAATGTATAGAGAAGAATAGAAATCGGCACAAATAAAAGAAAGAAAAACAAAAGGGTTTTCGTCTTTTTAGATCTTGAGGAGGAAAGGGTTTCTGGCAACAAGGTGAAGAAGAATTTTGGTAGTACCCTGACAACCTTGTATTCAGCCCCTATTTATAGCCCTTATAGCTGAATTTTCCATGCCCAATTCCCAATTCAGATCCATCACTTCTCCCTTCTCATCTCCTCTTTTTTCTCCCTGATAACCCATTGATCTTTTCCTTAATTTTCTCTCCTGAACATTTCCTTTGGAGTCCATTTTCACGCCACTTCCAACCTTCTAGAAGGAAAAAATTAAACTTCTAAAAATACTAAGCTAGGATTCAAACCTTTGATCTCCTTGCTAGCTACTAACGCCACCTCCCTACTCCCTAATTGGCGTCACTTAGCCACTCGTCCAGAAGGCTTTTTGATGCCATTTTTCCCCTATTTTTATTTAAAAGCCCAACTACTTGCCAACCCTGATTCTTTTAATAATTAAACTATAATTTCTTCTACCCCTTGATTCAAACTCAAACCTTGACCAAGACCTACCATCACGTAATTAACACTTAACCGAAATTGCTAAGCACAAAAAGAAAAATTCGAGATTTCAGGATTTTTGGGTTTGAGAATTTTTGGGGCGTTACAATTGGGATGGGATAGCATGCATCCATGAATTCACACATTCTGTTCTATTATTGGTTTGGGCTGGGCCCAATTGATTCTGTTATAGGCTGTGACCCAAATGACATCGTAATAGGCTTTGGCCCACGTATGCTCTAAACTGGACTGTACTGTTACTGTTAACAGGCTCTAGCCCAGACTATTTTTGTTTTTGTTTTTGTTTCTGTATACTGACTGTTGCTCTAGTAAGGGAATTACACACTGAGTTTTCGTAAACTCACCCCATTTATTAACCGTGCAGGTAATCCCTAGTGTTAGGTGGATTAGTGTCGCAGAGGGACTCGGAGACCACCACACAACTGCACATGTTTTTCTATTTCGTTTATTTAGTTAAGAACTTTGGTTTTGATTTGGGTTGTAATAAGGCCTCTTTATTTTCTTAACCTTTTATTTGGAAAGTTTATTTAGTATGTCTAATTTAGAAGTAGGACACGGTTTTCCAAAACAACAACTATTTTTAAAACACTACATTTTCGCGACTTAACTTTTAAAACATCACATTTTCGTAAATCGGTTACTTTTAGAATTAGCTTCCGCAAAGTAAAAAGGAGTTTTGGAAATAAAATTAAGAAGTTTTCAATGTACTACATTTTAAATAAAAAGGGTTTCTAATGAAAACATGGTTTTCAAAAAACACTTCAATGTGACACGCAAGATTCGGGTCTAACTTCTGGGCCGGGTTTGGGGTGTTACAGTACTAACTCAATACCAAACTTTACCTCTCAGATAGGTGGCAAAATCGAAAATTCTTCAGGAAACATGTCCAGATACTCACACACAACTGGTACAGATTCAATCTTCTTTTCAGTCACTTTACTATCAAGCACATAAGTAATGTAAGCTTCATAACCTTTTCTCACATACTTCTGAGCTGACATCGAATATATTACTACTGGTAAATCATTCAGACCATTAGATTCAATCTGAATAATCTTATTATGCTGACATCTCAAATCAATGGTCTTTCTTTTGTAATTAACAACGACATCGTACAAAGTCAACCAATCCATACCCAAAATTATATCGAACTCGTTGAAAGGTAACAACATAAAATCTGTTGGAAAGCATGAATCTCGAATCATCAACGGGCAATTTTTACATACTTTATCAACCAGGACACACTGGCCTAGGGGGTTTGATACTCGAATCACAAACTCAGTAGACTCAACAGGAAAAGTCTTACTGGATACTAATGTCTCACACACATACGAATGAGTCAAATCAGGATCAATCAATGCAATAACATTAATATCATAAAGAGTGAAAGAATCAGTAATAACATCTGGGGAAAAAGCCTCTTCGCGAGCTCATATAGCATATGCTCTGGCAGGAGCACGAGCCTCAGATCGAACTGCTGAATCTTTTATTTCTCTTTGACTGCCACTCACATTACCTGAATACCTGAGTGATTTGCCTCGTACTGACATGTTACTCGGTCTCGCGTTCTGAACAGTGTTTTGCTCAACTAACATTGGGCAATCTCAGATAAAATGATTCATCGATCCATATTTAAAATAAGACCGATATTCAATCTACAATTTTTGAAATGCCATTTACCACAATGCTTACACTCGAGTCTGTTCTGTCGATCATTGCCAACACTAGCAATCGAAGTGGTGCATGAACTCACAGGTGGTCGGTCTCGGTCTCATCTAGAAAAGTCCGAAGTAGCTTCAAATCGACTAGAATCATCTCTAAACTTCTTTGATGCTGAGTGAAATGTCTTACTCGATGATCTTTTACGAGAATCTCTAGCTTCAAAATCAGTTTTTCTTTTCTCCTTCCCGAGCCCTTCGGCTTTGCAAGCTCGCTCAACAAGTACCACGAACTCTTTGATTTCAAGTTTGCCAACCAACAATTTAATGTCTTCATTCAAACCGTTTTCAAATCTTTTGCACATGATAGATTCGGTTGAAACACATTCACGAGCACATCGACTAAGTTTTACAAATTTTTGCTCGTACTCGGTTACGGTCATACGACCCTGTTTTAATTCTATAAATTCTTTGCATTTCTGGTCGATAAATCTCTCACTGATATCTTTCTTACGGAACTCAGTCTGAAAGAATTCCCAGGTCACTCCCTCTTTCGGGTCCACCGATACTAGTGTATTCCACCAGTGATATGTGGTGTCTCGTAATAAAGATATGGCACACTATAAACATTCATCCCGAGTACAAGATAGCTCATCGAACACATAGATAGTATCATCAAACCACAACTCAGCCCGTTTAGCATCATCATCATCATTAGCTTTAAACTCTTCGGCACCATGTTTTCTGATTTTATCTATAGGAGGCTTGTTAAATCTCACTGGATTAATCATCTGAGGTACCATAGGTATCGGAGATGGATTATTCGGGGTGGAGGTTGTTGTACACCTAGATTAGTCCGGATATACTGAGTAAACCAATCGTTCATCATTTGGTAGAAGGCTTGTTTAGCCTCCCTCTCATGGCTACTCGAGATAGGCCAAGATTCAACAGGCGTTGTCCCTTGTGCGGGAGCAGGCGCTACACTCTCGACATCATCAGCTACAGCTCTATCGGGATCCATTTACTATATGAAAGCACATTTTCAAATGTTAGAAGTCATCACACTATTGCAATAATATTTATGGCATGTATAGCTAGACTCACACATGCTACGTTAGTCCTAGAATCGACTAAATCGTAGCTCTGATACCAATAAAATGTAACACCCCTAACCCGTATCCGTCACCGGGCTAGGGTCAAGAGGAATTATCGAATAAAAAGCACAAATCCGAACACTTACTATTCACTCAAGTCAAACTCATTTATAATTAAAAATATATACATATCACAATTCAGAACATACATTGATTTATATCTTACATAAACAAGTCACAACCATATTCAACATATTACCTACTGCATATAATGCATTTATATACACAGCATTAACTATTACCAACATGATCAAACATACTTCTAATACCACCATTGTAATTATGTATAGCCATCAAATCATATACACATTTTTATAACTTAATAATCCATAATACATATCTTAAACCATATACATATGCAGCTTAGGTCATAATCAATTTGAACTTGCATGCTTTACAGTTTAAATACTAATCGAAACATTTAAATGGCATATAAACATGTCTTAACTTAATTCATAAATGGATACCAAAATTTCTATCACTAATGTACCTTCCTCTCTACCTATTAATTCAATTACAAGACCAAACATTTATATACAACCAAATCAATATAAATATGTACATATGCATGATATGCTTTTACGCTAAAGCCGAAACCACACTTCACATTTGAGCACCAAAAGTATGTATACCAAACAGACAACCAAAATATTCAAGAAAAACATGCATTATTTACCATATAATCACTGAATTAATCAAATTAAATCATAAACACCTATCACCTAAATTATAATCCAATCCATATTATTCATCACAACTAATTAACACACCAAAAACATATTATAATATTTTACTTTCATAGCCAAATCTTGCTACCTAAAATCACATACATATTCTGAAACTTTCATCATCAAGTACCAATGAACATGTTCATTAAACTTTTATTACTAAGAACTTTCAAGACCAAATTTAAATATAATAAGCAAGCCATTTTCAAACATATAGTGTTTAATACATATATTATACATTCATGGCACATAGCATATTAATCAAAATGGACTTGAAACATTATCATACTAGAACCGAATTCAAGCATAGAAATAAGCCATTTTAGCATGGCTTTTATACAAAACCAACATTCAGCATTTTTAAATTATGTTCTAGCTTATACATGCCATAGTTCCATAATGCATTATATCAAATACCAAAAACGACAGGCAGTGCGATAGACTTCACTGACGATCCCCGAGCTTGTAACTTGAATCCAAAATCTATAAAATAGAGTAAACATGAACACACAGAGGAAGCTATTATAGCTTAGTAAGTCGCAATCAATCAACATCTTAATGATATAATCAACTCGATTAAAGCTTATCCAAATTTCATTATCATTATCAAATTTAACCTCAAATCTACAAATGAAATAAATAAAACATTTTCATACATAAAATCTATCTTGACTAAATACTCATTTACTCAACTTGACCTAATAATATTCAACTTTCAAATCCAAAATGGCTGAATATAAATAAACATGCACATACTCATTTATGTATGCTCAAGAACCATTTTATAACATTATGAACATATACCATTTATATGGCTGAATATTCATGATCATAAATATGCACATATACAAGAATCAATCCTTCAATATTCATGCCATTTACTCAAAAGACCAAATACACATAGTAAATTCACATGTAATCTTCATTTGTATCACACATAATTAGCAATAAGTATCAAGCTTCTTATTTACCTTATCTTAAATAAACATCAAGCTAATCCGTACATGATCATTTAACTCGTTAAACATATTTAATAACCACATCAGTGTAAAGTCTTTTAAGCATACATTTATGTTAATTCATCGGCATAAAGTCTGCTAAGCCAAAACCTATATCACACACCAACACAAGGCCTGCTAAACTTAGAGTCTGATTTTATACACCGACAATAAGCCTGCTAGGCATCAAGCCCAAATAAATTCACCAGCACAAGGCTTGCTAGGCTCAAAGCCCGAATATCACTATTATAAAATCATTTCATAAACAGTTCATATATCGAATCGTCTAGATATTCCATGTAGTTCATACGAACTTTCAGAGGTTTTAACTCAGTCGAATAAAACTCAACCACATTAATTCCATGTTTAACCATATTCGCCTACTCTACTATAAATTTATAAAATTCACATAATCATATTAAACCATTTTATATTCAAAATAGACGATGTTTAATTGCTTAAAGACTTACCTCGGATTTCGACAAACGTTGTAAATCGGCTATTCGACTATTTTTACTTTTCCCCGATCCAAGTCCGATTTCTTTTGTTCTTGATCTATATAATTTCAAATTAATCTCATTCAAACACAATTTCATTCAATTTAATCCAACAACACATAAATGGGAAAATTACCATTTTACCCTGATATTTCATATTTTTACAAATTAGTCCTAATTGCATAAAACACAAAAGAAGCAAAATTTGCTCATACTATACTTAGCCGAATACTCCTCATACCAAAACAAGTGCTCACATTTTGTTTATTTTTCATTTTAGTCGTTCAATTTATTATTTTTGCAATTTAGTCCTAATTACTCAAAATCTTCAAAAAATCCAATACAAAACATGTTAATCTAAAATGTATTTTTGATATTTCATCATCAAACATCACAAAACACAAATATTCATCAATGGCATAACTCAAAATATGCATCAAAATAAAAAATTTAAGCATGGGTTGGATAGTACTCGAAGCAACATTCTCAAAAGAGTAAAAATTATCAAAAACCGAACAAAAACTAACCTTGAATCAAGCTTCCAAAGTGCCAAATGCTTCAAAATTTTTAAAGCTTTATTTTCTTTAAGTTTCGATCAATAATGAACTAAAATGCATGGCTATATTATGATTGTTTTATTTAATTTCATTATAATATGCTAATTACTATTTTAACCTTTAAAATTAAATTAGAAAACCTTATAAAACATGTCTACAACCGTCCGCTCATATAACCAATGGCCTATTTACAACATAAGTAATTTCATTTCAGCCCTTATACATTAAACTATCAAATTTTCATTTTACGCGATTAAGCCCTTTTATTTAATTAAGCACACAAACAATCAAATTTTCATACGAAACTTTCACACATGCAAATTCACATATAAGAAACATGAAAATAATATTTAAATATTTTTCTAACTCAGAGCTACGATTTCGCCAATTCTTAGATTTAACGTAGCAAACACGAGTTTAGCTATACATGCCATTATATAATTTGTGATAGTGTGATGACTCCTGATCTTTTTAAATGTGTTTTTCATATAGTAATGTCATTTAACCGAGCTAGAACTGAATCTGAAGAAGTTGAGAGCATTGCCTCAGCTTCAATTCAAAGAGTTGTGCCTTCGTCTAGTAGTGAAAGGCCCGTGTTTGAGGGCCAAAGTGAGGAGGAAAAATAGGCCTTCTTTCAAATGATGAATGAATGGTTTACATAGTATCTGAGAACAAACCCTGCTGTACAATGACCTCCCCCACTTGCTTCTCAATTGGTTCCTGAGGTACCATAGAGTGCTGGACCCGCTAGAATAAGTAAGCCTCTGGTAGGTAAAATTCGTAAGCATGCGACGGAAGAATTTAGGGCTACTACATATGATGATCCAGAAAGGGTTTAATTTTGGTTGGAAAATACCATATGGGTTTTTGATGAATTATCTTGTACGCCTGCCGAATGTCTATAATGTGCAGTATCTCTATTGAAAGATACAGCTTATCATTGGTGGAATACCATAACTTTAGTGGTATCGAGATAGAATGTTACATGGGAATTCTTCCAAGCTGAATTCAGGGAAAAATATGTTAGCTAGAGATTTATAGATCAGAAAAAGAAAGAATTTTTAGACCTTAAACAGAGAAGTATGACTGTATCTGAATATAAACAAGAATTTGTTTAGCTGAGTAAATATGCTAGAGAATGGGTTCTAATCGAGCCTGAGATGTGTAAATGGTTTGAAGAGGGTTTACACAAAGATATCAAATTATTGATTGGAATTCTTGAAATAAGAAAATTTACGGTGTTAGTCTATCAAGCACATAAAGCTGAAGACTTGAGTAAGGAAAAGAAACAAGTTGAAAGAGAGGCTCAGGTTTCTGGAAAAAGAACTATGAGTAAGTCATAATCATTTGCTTCTAAGAAATTAAAGAAGTATTATGATCGTGTTACCACCTCTACAAGATATACAGGAAGAGAACGGGGCTCTCAACTTTCTAACCCAAGGTCTTCATCTCCATATGTGACCAATGTGGATAGTATTGGTAATCCCAAACCGAAATGTAATCATTATAACAAATTTCATCATGGGGAATGTCGATCTAGAAGTGGAGCTTCTTTTCGATGTGATTCACTTGACCATTTTCTCAGGGATTGTCCCAAAAAAGTTGAAAAAGAAATAGAACCAGCTCCAAAGCCTAGTAATCCTATTTCGAGAGGCAGATCACCTTGTTACCCCGGCAATGTTAATGGTAGTCGAGGTACTACCAGGGATACTGTAACAGCCTGAATTAGACCTTAATTGGAACGGTGGTTTTGGGACCACGAATTTGAGTTCTAAAAATATTTAAATATTATTTTTCGTGTTTATTATATGTGAATTTGCATGTGTGAAAGTTTAGTATGAAAATTTGATCGTTTGTGTGCTTAATTTAATAAAAGGACTTAATCGCGTAAAATGAAAATTTTATAGTTAATTGTAAAATGGCCAAATTGTAGTTGTCATTTTAAATTGAGGTATTTATGTTGCAAATTGACCATTGGAGATAGTGATGGACGGTCATGACCTTAATATATATTGGTTTTGTATTAATTAACAAAGGTTAATAAGGTAACTTATGAAATAATAAATAATATATCATAACATAAATAAATAAAATAAGGTTTCATATTGTCTTGTTCTTACCGAAAATAAAAGAAGAAAGAAAAGAATAAGAAACTAGGTATTCGGCCATTGTTGATTCAAATTCAAGGTATGTTTTGTTTTGATTTTTTATAATTTTTACGTTTTTGAGTCGTTGTTTCGAATACTCTCCGACCTATGCTAGAATTTCTAATTTTGATGAATGTTTTGAGTTATGCCATTGATGAATATTTGTGTTTTATGATATTTAATGATGAAATATTAAAGATATGTTTTAGATTAACATGTTTTGTATTGGAGTTTTTTTAAGATTTTGAGTAATTGGGATTAAATTGCAAAAATAATAAATTGAGGGCCTAATATAAAGAATAAATGAAATGTGTGTATTTATATGTGGTAGATGAACATTCGGCCTAAGCATGTTGAATGGAAATTTTGTGTATTTTGTGTTTTATGCAATTAGGACTAATTTGTAAAAGTATGAAAGATTAGGGGTAAAATGGTAATTTGCCCATTTATGTGTTGTTGGATTAAATTGAATGAAATTGTGTTTAAAGTAGGTTAATTTGAAATTAAATAGATCAAGAACAAAAGAGATCAGACTTGGATCGGGGAGAAGCAAAAATAGTCGAATAGCCAATTTATAATGTTCGTCGATATCCGAGGTAAATCATTAAGCAATTAAACATCATTTATCTTGAATATAACTTAGTTTAATATACTGTTTTGGAATCTATAGATTCATAAAAGAGCTAGCCAAATGTGTTTGAGCATAGAAATATTGTATTTCAGTTTAATTCGACTGAGTTATATCATTTGAAAGTCTATATTATCTATATGGAATATCTAAAGTTTTTGTTATATGAATTGTGTACGAGACAGCTTTATAATAGTGATAATCGGGATTTGAGCCTAGCAAGCCTTATGCTGGTGAATGTAATCGAGCTTTATGCCTAGCAGGCTTATTGCCAGTAAATAAAAAAATTAGACCATGAGTCTAGCAGGCCTTGTGCCGGTGTGTGATTCCGGCTTATGCCTAGCAGGTTTTATGCCGGTGATTAATTTTCAAGCCTATGCATGTATGACTTTATGTGGATGTGATAATTGAGCAGGTAAATTGAGCTAAATGATCTTGTATATTCGGCCATAAAGGTATGCACATATGTGATGTTATATTTGATCTTATATATTCGGCCATATAGGTATGCACATATGTGATTTTATATTTGATCTTGTATATTCGACCAAATGAGTGATGTTGGTATATGAAGCTGAGTTTGATTTATGAGTATATATACATTTGAATGTAAGCATACTTGGTATAATGTTATTTTGGGAATGAAAAGTTGAATGATATTATGCTAAATGTGAAATATTAGCATTCGGTCAAGGTAACTTATTTGTATAAAAGTATAAGTTATAAATAAATAAATGAGATGATATGTTCGAGATAAAGTATAACATTAATTTTATAATTTGGCTTGTTTAAAATGTTTTGTTTATTCTTTTGAATGGTTAAATTTGCTTATGACTTACTAAGCTAAATTAGCTTACTTTGTGTGTATAAATATTTGTCTTTGTTTTATAGATTTTTGAGATCGTTACATGCTTGGGGATCGTCAGTAAAGTTAATCGCACTATCTTTTATTCTCGATACTTTTGAAAGTTTTAAATTCAAACTTATGGCATGTACAGTCTATATTATCCTTTGAACGTATTTGATTTTGTTATGTATATATGCTAAAAATCCATGCGAAAATGACTTGTTTATTTTGCTAAGAATGTTTATATGGTTGATTAAATGATGTGGATGATAAATTGGTTGCGGTTGATATATTCGGCTATGAAACATATTTGTAGGTGAATATGGTTTGAAGTGGTTGGTTGCATAGAGAATGATTTATAAATGGTTCATTTAGAAAGCTTAATATATAGAATGATTTGCAAGTGTGATGACTTGTATGATTCGGTTTATAATGGTTTTAAATGGTGAATTTATAGCTATTTGTATAGTGACTAATTTATTTCGAATTGTATTGGTTAAGTGTACACATTTTTTTCATTTGAATGAGAGGAATATTTGTATGATTCATGATGATTACAGTATGATCTCTTAAAGGTTAAAATAGTTGTATATCATTTGATGAGTTGTGGTTAATTCGGCACATGAATATTTGTTATTCTAGTTTTGTATTTTCGATTAATGTATCCATGTAAAACTTATGTCATAAAACTTATGAGGTTTGTGTATTCGGATTGGTAATGAAATATTGAGGACAATTTTGGATATGACTTTTAAGTTTTTGTTGTGTTCGTAATTTTGAATTGGTTTGGTAAATTAAAGTGTTAGTTAAAATGGTTACATTTTATAATGCATGTTTATATGTGGATAAATGCTAAAATATTATGATGTTATATAGTTTAAATTTTTCTGTAGTATGCCATATCTTAATTCGATGCTATTATATTATTTTAAAAAAATTTGAGTATGATTGTGATTGCCATTAAGCTGTGTCTCTTCTGTAATACCTTGTAACCCATTCCAGCGACGGATATGGGTTAGGGAGTTACATTTTATTGGTATCAGAGCTACGATTTTGTCAATTCTAGGACTAACGTAGCATGTGTGAGTCTAGCTATACATGCCATAAGTATAATTGCGATAGTGTGATGACTTCTGACATTTGAAAATGTGCTTTCATATAGTAAATGGACCCCGACAGAGCTGTAGCTGATGATGTCGAGGCTATAGTGCCTGCTCATGCGAAGGGACAGCACCAATTGAATCTCGACCTATCTCGAGTAGCTATGAGGGGGAGGCTAAACAAGCCTTCTACAAAATGATGAACGATTGGTTTACTCAGTATATCCGGACTAATCCGGCTACACAACAACCTCCACCCCTGAATAATCCATCTCCGATACCTGTGGTACCTCCAATGATTGATCCAATGAGATTTAACAGGCCTTCTGTAGATAAAATCAGAAAACACGGGGCCGAAGAGTTTAAAGCTAATGATGATGATGATGCTGAGCGAGCTGAGTTGTGGCTTGATAATACTATCCGTGTGTTCGATGAGTTATCTTGTACTACAGATGAATGTTTAAAGTGTGCCATATCTTTATTACGAGACACCGCATATCACTGGTGGAATACACTAGTATCGATGGTCTCAAAAGAGACAGTGACCTGGGAATTCTTTCAGACTGAGTTCCGTAAGAAATATATTAGCCAGAGATTTATCGACCAGAAACGCAAAGAATTTTTTGAATTGAAAAAGGGTCGTATGACTGTAACCGAGTACAAACGAAAATTTGTACAACTCAGTCCATATGCTCGTGAATGTGTTTCAACTGAAGCTATCATTTGTAAAAGATTTGAAGACGGTTTGAATGAAGATAATAAATTATTGGTTGGTATACTTGAAATCAAAGAGTTCGTGGTACTTGTTGAGCGAGCTTGCAAAGCCAAAGAGCTCGGGAAAGTGAAAAGAAAAGCTGATTTTGAAGCTAGAGATTTTCGTAAAAGATCATTTAGTAAGACTTTTCACTCAGCATTGAAGAAGTTTAGATATGATTCTAGTCGATTTAAAGCTACTTCGGACTTTTCTAGACAAGACCGAGATCGACCTCCTGTGAGTTCACGAGCCACTTTGATTGCTAGTGTTGGCAATAATCGAAAGAACAAACTCGAGTGTAAGCATTGTGGTACATGGCATTCCAAAAAATTTAGATTGCATGATCGGTCTTGTTTTAAATGTGGATCGATGGATCATTTTATCTGAGATTCCCTGATGTTAGCCGAGCAAAACACTTTCAGAACGTGAGACCGAGTAACATGTCAGTACGAGGCAGACCACCCAGGCATTCAGGTAATGTGAGTGGCAGTCAGAGAGGCATGAAAGATACAACACTTCGATCTGAGGCTCATGCACCTGCCAGAGCATATTCTATTCACGCTCGTGAGGATGCTTCTTCTCCAAATGTTATTACCGGTACTTTCACTCTTTATGATATTAATGTTATTGCATTGATTGATCCTGGTTCGACTCATTCATATTTGTGTGAGACATTAGTATCCAGTAAGACTTTGCCTATTGAGTCTACTGAGTTTGTGATTCGAGTATCAAACCCCCTGGGCTGGTGTGTTATGGTTGATAAAGTTTGTAAAAATTACCCATTGATGATTCGAGATTCATGCTTTTTGGCCGATTTGTTGTTGTTACCTTTTGACGAGTTCGATATAATTTTGGGAATGGATTGGTTGACTAAGCACGATGCCGTTGTTAATTGCAAAAGAAAGACCATCGATTTGAGATGTCAGAACAACGAGATTATTTAGATTGAATCTAATGATCTGAATGGTTTACCAGCAGTAATATCTTCGATGTTAGCTCGAAAGTAAGTGGGAAAAGGTTATGAAGCTTAATTTGCTTATGTGCTTGATAGTAAAGTGACTGAAAAGAAGATTGAAACTGTACCAGTTGTGTGTGAGTATTCGGATGTGTTTCTTGAAGAATTGCTGGGTTTACCACCTATTCGAGAGGTAGAGTTTGGTATTGAGTTAGTACCAGGGACGACTCCGATTTAAATAGCTCTGTATCGGATGGCACCTACTGAATTAAAAGAGTTGAAAGCATAGTTGCAAGAGTTAACAGATAGAGGTTTTGCGCAACCGACTTTCTCTCCCTGGGGTGCGCCAGTTCTATTTGTGAAAAAGAGAGATGGAACTATGAGAATGTGTATTGATTACCGCCAACTAAATAAGGTGACTATAAAGAATAAATACCTATTGAAATGGATTGATGACTTGTTCGATCAGTTGAAAGGGGCTTCAATGTTTTCGAAGATAGATTTGAGATCGGGTTATTATCAGTTGCGAGTCAGAGACTCTGATGTGCCAAAAACTGCTTTTCGAATGAGGTACAATGTAACGCCCCCACGCCCGAGACCGTCACCGGAGTCGAGTATGAGGTGTTACTAAACTTAATTTAACATTTTAAGAACTTTAGATTATTTGTTTCTACATTCACAGCTTTCAAGCTACTTGCGTCACAGTCACAAGAAAAATCATATCTCGAGTTACCAAACTCGAAATCAAGATCCGTAAATTTTCACTGAATCTAGACTCACATAAATATCTACTAATTTTTTTCTAGAATTTTTGGTTGGGCCAATTAGTACAGTTTATTAGTTAAAGTTACCCCTGTTACAGGACTTGACTGGTCTGACCTCTGTTTACTACGAACCACATTTCTCTCTGTATAAAATTCATATGACTATGAGATTTGTTTCTACTAAAACTAGACTCAATAAGGATTCTGAGAATGTAAAATAAACCACCTAATTATATCTGTACAATTTATGGTGAATTTATAAAGTTGAAATAGGGGATCCAGAAACTGCTCTGACCCTGTTTCACGAAAATTTAAATATCTTCTAACATATAATTTCTTTACCTGTTTCATTTGTTTCATGTGAAACTAGACATAATAAGATTCAATTTGAAATTTAATCCATCACAAATTCAATTTCTATGATTTTTAGTAAATTTTCAAACTCACGTCAGTGTTGCTGCAATATTCTGTTTATGGCAATTTCATCCATTTTATGAGTTTTCATGAATTAGATAACTTATTAATTTTCCATAACATCAAACATAATCTAAACTAACCATTTCCATAATTTATCATTATCAAGCATTTTCTCAACCATTCCATCACCATATCATAAGATCATTTACACAAAATAGGTATATTGCTATACATGCCATACTTAAATTTACAAGCCATTTACGAAAAGTTCTTAGGATAGTGTGGTGATCCTTCGACCTATCCCGACTCCTGAGCTGGCTTGTCCAAAACTACAATGAGTAAGAAGGGAGTAAGCATAAATGCTTAGTAAGTTCATATGCAAATAATAAGTAACATATCAAAGCAATCATACCAATCAACATTAACATGCATCATCAAAACACATATCACATTTCTAACCATTTTTCATCATCTTGTTACCTTATCGTGATTGTATCAATACTCAACCCGAGGGTTAAATACATACCTGTCCAAAATATCCATTTCATATCACTTACCAATACGCCTCTTTACATCTCGAGTTTTCCTCCATTTGAGTATAACTTTACCCGTTGAACACATCGGAATATAATTCGGATACATGGATAACTTGCACATAAGTGCCACATATGCAATCAAGCAATCATGTAACCCGCCCATAAGCGAGCTCGGACTCAACTCAACGAGCTCGGGCGTTCGCATCCATAAGTGAACTCGGACTCAACTCAATGAGCTCGGATGCCTAGTTACATTTCACGAACTCGGACTCAACTCAACGAGTTCGGACATTCGCATCCATAAGTGAACTCGGACTCAACTCAACGAGTTCGGATGCTCAACCATCCTAGTGACATGTCACTTGTATCCTAATCTATTCCTAAGGTTCAAACGGGATTTTCCTCGAACACAAATCCTTGCCGTCTTCCGTAGAATGCCGGAACCAATACTCGGTAACAATTATGTTTAACAAGTAATTCACATAATTTGCATTTTATTCGAAATTAACCACAAAGCATATATTTCATGATAAAAATCAGCATATCACATAATTGACATCAATGACTTAAAAATAACAATTATGCTACATTATTTACACATGAACTTACCTTGGTACCAAAATACAAAGATTTTGCAATTTAGTCCACAATCTTTTCTTTTCCACGATTGGGGTCGATTCCACGTCTTTCTTGATCTAAAATAACACGTTTAGCTTATTTAATACTCACATTATCAAATTAATCCTTAATTCAAATTTTGGCAAAATTACAATTTTACCCCTAAACTTTTGCATATTTACATTTTTACCCCTAGGCTCGGGATTAAGCTTTATTCCTTATTCTTATGTTTTATAACATACTGATCACTTTTCCCTTCTATGGCAACATCAAATTCTCACTCTAACATGTACTTGTGACTATTAGGTATTTTTACCGATTAAGCCCTTTTACTCGTTTTTGCTTAAAATCGAGTAGTACAAGTTGTCTAACATAATTTAAAACTTCATATTCTATCATAAAACATCAAAATACACAAATTTCACCTATGGGTATTTTTCCAAATATAAACCCTAGGTTAAATTATTGCTAACATAAGCTTAATCGAGTTATCGGGATCTCAAAAACATAAAAATCATTAAAAACGGGGCTTAGAATCACTTTCTATGAAGCTTGAAAGTTGAAAAAACCCTAGCTATGGTGAGAGTGAAGTTTCAGCAGCAACTAAATGGGGAAGATGACTATTTTGTGTTATTTTTCCCATTTTATTTCATTTAATATCCAAATGACCAAAATGCCCTTAATACCTTTCTTTGAAAATTTTCATGTACAAGCCCATTTTTGTCCAAATTTTTTGAAATTGGCCAAATTGCTATTTAAGACCTCCTAATTAATATTTCAAAGAAATTTCATACTAAAAACTTCTAGAATGCAAGTTTTGCAACTTATTCGATTTAGTCCCTAACTTCAAATTAAGCATGCATAGAATTTCATCACAAAATTTTCACACAATCATGCAATCATATCATAAACCTCAAAATAATTATAAAATAATTATTTCTATCTCGGATTTGTGGTCACGAAACCACTATTCCGATTAGGCCCTAATTCGGGATATTACAACTCTCCCCCCTTTAAGGATTTTCGTCCTCGAAAATCTTATCGGTAAACAGATGTGGGTATTGATTTCTCATATTTTCTTCGGATTCCCATGTAGCTTCTTCTACTCCATGCTTTTGCCACAACACCTTCACAATTGCAATATTTTTATTCCTTAGTTGTTTGACCTCTCGAGCTAAAATCTTAATCGGTTCTTCTTCGTAGGTCATATATGGTTGTAGTTCAATTTCTGTCGGTGAAACTACATGTGAAGGATCCGAACGATACCGACGTAACATAGATACGTGGAACACATCATGAATCTTTTCTAATTCAGGTGGTAATGCTAGCCGATATGCTACCGGTCCAACTTTTTCAATTATTTCATACGGCCCAATAAAACGCGGACTTAATTTGCCCTTTCGTCCAAATCTGAGGACTTTCTTCCACGGAGACACCTTTAAAAATACTTTATCACCAACTTGAAATTTAATGTCCTTTCGTTTTAAATCTGCATAAGATTTCTGTCTATCTGAAGCAACTTTCAAACAATCTCGAATTACCTTCACTTTTTCTTCAGTTTCTTTTATTAGATCAACTCTATAAATCTGATTTTCCTTGAGTTCAGTCC
This sequence comes from Gossypium longicalyx, assembly GCA_025698465.1. Lineage (NCBI taxonomy): Eukaryota > Viridiplantae > Streptophyta > Magnoliopsida > Malvales > Malvaceae > Gossypium > Gossypium longicalyx. The sequence goes on along the minus strand of CM046996.1, from coordinate 41,866,813 downwards.
AATACAAAGGCGTTCGATACTTACGACCATACAATGCTTCATAAGGTGCCATTTTCAAGCTCGTCTGATAACTATTATTGTAAGCAAATTCTACCAACGGTAAATATTTTTCCCAACTTCCTTGAAATTCCAATACACAACATCTGAGCATGTCTTCAAGAATCTGAATTACTCTCTCTGATTGTCCATTAGTTTGTGGATGAAAAGCAGTACTGAAATTTAACTTTGTACCTAACGCGTCTTGCAACTTTTGCCAAAACCGCGAGGTAAACCTTGGATCTCTATCTGAAATGATCGACATTGATATTCCATGTAGTCTAACAATTTCTCTAATATACAGTTCAGCCAACTTGTTAAGAGAATAATCCATACGTACCGGGATAAAATGAGCCGACTTAGTTAATCTGTCAACTATTACCCAGATGGCATCTTTTTTTCCTGGAGTCAATGGCAATCCTGAAACAAAATCCATAGTAATCCGATCCATTTCCATTCAGGAACCATAATAGGCTGAAATAATCCCGAAGGCACTTGGTGTTCAGCTTTCACCTGTTGACAAATTAAGCATTTGGACACAAACTCTGATATATCTCTTTTCATTCCATTCCACCAATACATTTTCTTCAAGTCATTATACATTTTCGTACTACCTGGATGAATCGAGAAATAACCACTATGTGCTTCCTGTAGGATCTTTTGGATCAATTCCTCATTCTTTGGTACACAAATCCGATCTTTAAACATTAAGCATCCATCAAAACCGATTCTGAAATCTGACTCTGTATCAACTTCACACTGCTTTCTCTTGGCTTGTAAATCTTGATCATCTTTCTGAGCTTCAGAAATTTCTTGTAAAAACATCGGTTTTACTCTTAACTCTGCTAGAATCAAACCATCATCTGACATTTTCAACTGAGTGTTCATAACTCTCAAAGCAAACAACAACTTTCTGCTTAAAGCATCGGCAACCACATTCGCTTTTCCCGGATGATAATCAATAACAAGCTCGTAATCTTTCAATAACTCCCGCCATCTTCGCTGTCTTAAATTCAAGTCTTTTTGTGACATCAAGTACTTAAGACTTTTATGGTCGGTATATACCCGGCACTTTTCACCATACAAATAATGTCGCCAAATTTTCAAAGCAAACACCACCGCAGCCAATTCCAAATCGTGAGTAGGATAATTCCTCTCATGAGGTTTTAACTGCCTCGAAGCATAAGCCACCACTTTTCCTTCTTGCATGAGTACACACCCCAAACCATTTAGAGAAGCATCACTATACACTACAAATTCTTTACCTGATTCGGGCTGTACTAACACTGGTGCCTCTGTTAATAACTTTTTCAATTCTTCAAAACTCTGTTGACATTCTTCCGTCCATTCAAATTTAACATCCTTTCGGAGTAGTCTAGTTATAGGAGCAGCAATTATAGAAAATCCATTTACAAACCGCCGATAATACCCAGCTAACCCCAAGAAACTTCTAACTTCAGTTACATTTTTCGGTGGTTTCCAATCAACAATGGCTGAAATTTTACTAGGATCAACCCGTATACCATCACCTGAAACAATATGACCCAAAAATCCGACTTCCAGGAGCCAAAATTCACTTTTACTAAACTTAGCATACAACTGCTTATCTCTCAAAGTTTGCAAAACTATCCTCAAATGCTCAGCATGCTCTATCTCATCTTTTGAATAAATTAAAATATCATCTATAAACACCACAACAAATTTGTCCAAGTATGGTCGGAATATGCGATTCATTAAATCCATAAACACAGCAGGAGCATTTGTCAACCCAAATGGCATAACTAAAAATTCATAATGACCATACCTTGTTCTAAAAGCAGTTTTAGGCACATCCGACTCTTTTACCCGTAGTTGATAATAACCAGATCTCAAGTCAATCTTTGAAAACCATGTCGCTCCTTTTAGCTGATCAAACAAATCATCAATTCTTGGCAACGGATACTTGTTTTTGATTGTCACCTTGTTTAACTTCCGATAATCAACACACAACCTCATAGAACCATCCTTCTTTTTCACAAATAACACGGGAGCACCCCAAGGTGAAAAACTCGGTCTCACAAAGCCTTTATCAGTCAACTCTTGCAACTGCAACTTTAATTCTTTCAACTCTGCTGGTGTCATTCTATACGGAGCAATCGAGATCGGAGTTGTTCCCGGTATCAAATCAATACCAAATTCTACTTCCCTGACTAGAGGCAAACCCAGCAATTCTTCTGGAAATACGTCCGCAAATTCACACACAACCGGCACTGATTCAACTTTCTTTTAAACTTCTTTTGTATTAATTACATACGCCAAATAAGCTTCATAACCCTTTCTCAAATATCTTTGAGCCGACATTGAAGAAATCACACTAGGCAATGCCTCTGATTTATCTGATTCAACCCGTAGAGTTTCACCATTTTCACACTTTAATTCTATAACCTTTTCTTTGCAATTTATTTTAGCATCATGCAATGTCAACCAATCCATACCCAAAATAACATCAAACTCATCAAAAGGCAACAACATCAAGTCGGCCGGAAAGTAATGATCCCGAATCATTAAAGGACATTTCTTACATACTTTATCAACAATCACACATTTGCCTAACGGATTCGACACTCTAATCATAAATTCTGTGTTCTCAATAGGTATATTCATACTAGACACCAATTTTATGCACACGTATGAATGAGTAGAACCGGGATCAATCAAAGCAATAACATTAACATTATAAAGAGAAAATGTACCGGTAATCACATCAGGCGAGGAAGCATCTTCGCGCGCTTTAATAGCATAAGTTCTAGCCAGAGCCCTTCCTTCAGGTCTAACTGGTGCATCCCTGGCTACATTCTTACTGCTTGCTTCGCTCCCAGCTTTTCTTGGATATCTAGCTCTTGAATCTGCACCACTTGTTTTTGTATTCTGAAATTTTTCTTTTCAACTCTCTCAGGCGGTCTCTAATAAAATGATCAGGAGAACCACATCGAAAACATTCATTTGCTCTGCACGGACCAAAATGATTCCTACCACATCGCTGGCACTCAGGTTTAACAAATCTCGAATTCCCTACACTGGCTGCCGAAGTAGTCTGGGACTTAGGACTTCTTATAATTCCCATATGATTGCCCAGCTGAAGTTTGGGAACGAGGATTCATATTTCTTGATTTTCCAGGTTGCTGTGAGAATGAACTACTCATTGGTCTTTTCTTCCAATTTCTAGTCTCAGCCTCTACGTTTTTCTTTTCTTTAAGTAATTCTTCAGCCTTGCAAGCTCGATCAACCAATACTACCATTTCTTTTAATTCAAGAATTCCAACAAATACCTTGATATCTTCGTTGAGCCCGTCTTCAAATCGTCGGCACATCTTGGCTTCTGTAGGAACATACTCTCTGGCATACTTACTTAATCGAATAAACTCTCTTTCATATTCTGTAACCATCATATTACCTTGCTTCAGCTCAAGAAATTCTTTACGCTTCTGATCAATAAATCTTTCACTAATATATTTCTTCCGAAACTCTTCTTGAAAGAATTCCCAGGTTATTCTCTCTTTAGGTACCACCGAAATCAAAGTCTTCCACCAATTATAAGCTAAATCCCTCAACAAAGATATAGCGCATTTCAAACATTCTTCAGGTGTACAAGATAATTCATCAAACACCCGGATAGAATTTTCAAGCCAGAACTCTGCTTTCTCAGCATCATCATCAATATTTGCTTTAAATTCTTCGGCCCCTTGCTTGCGGATTCTATCAACTGGAGTTCTGTGAAATTTCATCAAATCCATACCTTGAGGCATCGGGTGCACAGTTGAGGAATTGGGGAGGTGGGGAGGTTGTACATTTGGGTTCGTCATGAACGAACTCGGTGTACCATGCACTCATCATTTGGAGAAAGGCTTCCCGACCCCCTCTCCTCCTCCCCCGACCAACAAGTAGGAGGTGGATTTTCAGTCGCCTTTGCTCCTTCAGCCGGAGCTGGCGCATTACTCTCCACTTCATCTGCCACAGCTGGATCGGGATCCATTTACTATAAAAAAAATCATTTAAAAAGGTCAGAAGTCGTCACACTATCACAATTTATACATATGGCATGTATAGCAAAATCCGTACATACAACACGTAGTCCGAGAACCGACTAAACCTGCTCTGATACAACTAAATGTAACGCCCCCACGCCCGAGACCGTCACCGGAGTCGAGTATGAGGTGTTACTAAACTTAATTTAACATTTTAAGAACTTTAGATTATTTGTTTCTACATTCACAGCTTTCAAGCTACTTGCGCCACAGTCATAAGAAAAATCATATCTCAAGTTACCAAACTAGAAATCAAGATACGTAAATTTTCCCTGAATCTAGACTCATATACCTATCTACTAATTTTTTTCTAGAATTTTTGGTTGGGCCAATTAGTACAGTTTATTAGTTAAAGTTACCCCTGTTACAGGACTTGACTGGTCTGACCTCTGTTTACTGAAAACCACATTTCTCTCTGTATGAAATTCATATCACTATGAGGTTTGTTTCTACTGAAACTAGACTCAATAAGGATTCTGAGACTGTAAAATAAACCACCTAATTATATCTGTACAATTTATGGTGAATTTATAAAGTTGAAACAGGGGATCCAGAAACTGCTCTGACCCTGTTTCACTAAAATTTAAATATCTTCTAACATATAATTCCTTTACCTGTTTCATTTGTTTCATGTGAAACTAGACATAATAAGATTCAATTTGATATTTAATCCATCACAAAATTCAATTTCTATGATTTTTAGTAAATTTTCAAACTCACATCAGTGTTGCTGCAATATTCTGTTTATGGCAATTTCATCCTTTTTATGAGTTTTCATGAATTAGATAACTTATTAATTTTCCATAACATCAAACATAATCTAAACTAACCATTTTCATAATTTATCATTATCAAGCATTTTCTCAACCATTCCATCACCATATCATAAGATCATTTACACAAAATAGGTATATTGCTATACATGCCATACTTAAATTTACAAGCCATTTACCGAAAAGTTCTTCCGGATAGTGTGACGGATCCTTCGACCTATCCCGACTCCTGAGCTGGCTTGTCCAAAACTACAATGAGTAAGAAGGAGGGACTAAGCATAAATGCTTAGTAAGTTCATATGCAAATAATAAGTAACATATCAAAGCAATCATACCAATCAACATTAACATGCATCATCAAAACACATATCACATTTCTAACCATTTTTCATCATCTTGTTACCTTATCGTGATTGTATCAATACTCAACCCGAGGGTTAAATACATACCTGTCCAAAATATCCATTTCATATCACTTACCAATACGCCTCTTTACATCTCGAGTTTTCCTCCATTTGAGTATAACTTTACCCGTTGAACACATCGGATTATAATTCGGATACATGGATAACTTGCACATAAGTGCCACATATGCAATCAAGCAATCATGTAACCCGCCCATAAGCAAACTCGGACTCAACTCAACGAGCTCGGCCGTTCGCATCCATAAGTGAACTCGGACTCAACTCAACGAGCTCGGATGCCTAGTTACATTTCACGAACTCGGACTCAACTCAACGAGTTCGGACATTCGCATCCATAAGTGAACTCGGACTCAACTCAACGAGTTCGGATGCTCAACCATCCTAGTGACATGTCACTTGTATCCTAATCTATTCCTAAGGTTCAAATGGGATTTTCCTCGAACACATATCCTTGCCGTCATCCGTAAAATGCCGGAACCAATACTCGGTAACAATTATTTTTAACAAGTAATTCACATAATTTGCATTTTATTCGAAATTAACCACAAAGCATATATTTCATGATAAAAATCAGCATATCACATAATTGACATCAATGACTTAAAAATAACAATTATGCTACATTATTTACACATGAACTTACCTTGGTACCAAAATACAAAGATTTTGCAATTTAGTCCACAATCTTTTCTTTTCCTCGATTGGGGTCGATTCCACGTCTTTCTTGATCTAAAATAACACGTTTAGCTTATTTAATACTCACATTATCAAATTAATCCTTAATTCAAATTTTGGCAAAATTACAATTTTACCCCTAAACTTTTGCATATTTATAATTTTACCCCTAGGCTCGGGATTAAACTTTATTCCTTATTCATATGTTTTATAACATGCTGATCACTTTTCCTTTCTATGGCAACATCAAATTCTCACTCTAACATGTACTTGTGACTATTAGGTATTTTTACCGATTAAGCCCTTTTACTCGTTTTTGCTTAAAATCGAGTAGTACAAGTTGTCTAACATAATTTAAAACTTCATATTCTATCATAAAACATCAAAATACACAAATTTCACCTATGGGTATTTTTCCAAATATAAACCCTAGGTTAAATTATTGCTAACATAAGCTTAATCGAGTTATCGGGATCTTAAAAACATAAAAATCATTAAAAACGGGGCTTAGAATCACTTACTATGAAGCTTGAAAGTTGAAGAAACCCTAGCTATGGTGAGAGTGAAGTTTCAGCAGCAACTAAATGGGGAAGATGACTATTTTGTGTTATTTTTCCCATTTTATTTCATTTAATATCCAAATGACCAAAATGCCCTTAATACCTTTCTTTGAAAATTTTCATGTACAAGCCCATTTTTGTCCAAAATTTTAGAAATTGGCCAAATTGCTATTTAAGACCTCCTAATTAATATTTCAAAGCAATTTCATACTAAAAACTTCTAGAATGCAAGTTTTGCAACTTATTCGATTTAGTCCCTAACTTCAAAATAAGCATTTTATGCATAGAATTTCATCACAAAATTTTCACACAATCATGCAATCATATCATAAACCTCAAAATAATTATAAAATAATTATTTCTATCTCGGATTTGTGGTCACGAAACCATTATTCTGATTAGGCCCTAATTCGGGATATTACATACAAACATTATGAGTTTTTAGTTATGACATTCGGACTTACTAATTCACCTACTATTTTTACTGATTTGATGAATCGGATCTTTAGGTAGTATTTAGATCGGTTTGTGGTCGTGTTCATTGATGATATACTGATCTACTCCCGTAACAAAATCGAACATGCTCAGAATTTGAGACTTGTGTTACAGACTTTGCGAGAAAAATAGTTGTATTCGAAGTTTAGTAAATGTGAGTTTTGGTTACATGAAGTTAGCTTTCTAGGACATGTTGTTTCAGCATCAGGTATTCGGGTTAATCCGAGTAAGAATTCAGCTATACTCGATTGGAAACCTCCGAGAAACATTTCTGAAGTCTGAAGTTTTCTGGGACTTGCTGGTTACAATAGATGATTTGTGAAGGATCCTCGATGATTGCAACGCCGATGACCAAGCTATTGCAAAAAGATGTTAAATTTGAATGGTCAGAAAGTGCCAAAAAAGCTTTGATCAGTTGAAAGCCCTTTTGACCGAAGCTCTAGTATTAGTTCAGCCAGAATCGGGTAAAGAATTTGTTATCTATAGTGATGCATCTTTAAATGGTTTGGGTTGTGTACTAATGCAGGAAGGGAAGGTTATAGCTTATGCTTCGAGACAATTAAAGCCACATGAAAAGAATTATCCGACACACGATCTAATGTTGGCAGCTATTGTATTTGCGTTGAAAATTTGGCGTCACTATCTGTTTGGTGAAAAATGTCATGTTTATTCCGATTACAAAAGTCTGAAGTATTTGATGACTCAATAATATTTGAATTTGAGACAACGCTGATGGTTAGAATTACTAAAAGACTACAAACTTGTGATTAACTATCATCCGGGAAAGGGTAATGTTGTTTCTGATGCTTTAAGCTAAAAATCACTATTTGCTTTACTTGCAATGAATGTGCATATGGCTATGTCTGATGATGGTTCAATAATAGCTGAACTGAAAGCAAGACCATTATTTGTTCAAGAAATATGCGATACCCAGAAGGTTGATAATGAGTTGTTAGCAAAACGAGAAGATTCAAATGTTGATTCAGAGATTCGAGTTGATGCTGATGACTGTTTGAGATTCAGAAACCGAATATGCGTTCCGAGAAATACAGAGTTGATTCAAATGATTTTGAACGAAGCTCATAACAGTTGATTATCTATTCACCCAGGTAATACGAAGATGTATAATGATCTGAAAGAGCTCTATTGGTGGCATGGTATGAAACAAGACATTTCTGATTTTGTTTCAAAATGTTTAGTCTGTCAGCAATTAAAAGTTGAACATCAAGCACCTTATGGATTGCTTCAACCGATCATGATACCTGAATGTAAATAGGACAGAGTTACGATAGATTTTGTATCCAGTTTACCATTGACACCGAGCAAGAAAGATGCAATTTGGGTTATTGTAAATAGATTGGCTAAATCTGCTGACTTTGTTCCAGTTCTTACAGATTACTCGCTTGATAAGCTGGCTGAATTGTATGTTTCTCAAATTGTGAGGTTGCATGGTGTGCCTATATCTATTGTTTCGGATAGAGATCCGAGATTTACATCGCGGTTTTAGAAGAAACTGCAAGATGCATTAGGTACGAAATTACATTTCAGCACTGCATCCAATCCACAAACAAATGGTCAGTCCGAATGAATCATTCAGATACTTGAAGATATGTTGAGATGTTGCATTCTCTAGTTCGAAGGTACGTGGGAATGATATCTACCTCTGATTGAATTTGCATACAATAATAGCTTTCAATTGAGTATCAAAATGGCACCTTATAAGGCTTTGTACAGTAGTAAATGTCGTAGACCATTGTACTTAACGGAGCTCAGTGAAAATAAGATACACGGGATCGATTTGATTAGAGAAACTGAACAGAAAGTGAAAGTGATCCGTGAAAGTTTGAAAGCAGCATCAGATCGTCAGAAATCATATGCAGCTTTGAAATGAAAAGATATAGAGTTTTAGAATGGACATAAAGTCTTTTTGAAAGTCTCACCGTGGAAGAAAATACTCAGATTTGGTTGTAAAGGCAAATTGAGTTTTAGATTTATTGGGCCGTATGAGATTATCGAGCGAATTAAGCCGGTTGCGTACAGATTGTTACTGCCACCTGAGTTAGAAAAGATACATAATGTATTTCATGTTTTGATGCTTCGACGATATAAATCCAACCCCTCGCATGTATTAGTCAATCAAAAATTAAGATTCAGTCAGATTTAACTTACAAGGAAGAACCAATTCGTATTTTGGCATACAAGATTAAAGAGTTACAAAATAAGAAGATTCCGTTAGTTAAAGTACTGTGGCACAAACATGGAGTTGAGGAAGCCACGTGGGAGCCATAGGATACAATGAAAGAGCGTTACCCGAACCTATTCACCGGTAATATTTTCGGGGACGAAAATCCCTAAAGGGGGAGAGTTGTAACAGCCTGATTTAGACCGTAATCAGAATGGCAGTTTCGGGACCATGAATCCGAGTTAGAAAAATATTTAAATATTATTTTCCTTGTTTATTATATGTGAATTTGCATGTGTGAGAGTTTCGTATGAAAAGTTGATTGTTTGTATGCTTAATTTATAAAAGGACTTAATCGCGTAAAATGAAAATTTGATAGTTAATTGTAAAAGAGCCAAATTGTAGTTGTCTTTTTAAATTGAGGTATTTCTATTGCAAATTGACCATTGGAGATAGTGATGGACGGTCATGCCCTTAATATATATTGGTTTTGTATTAATTAACAAAGCTTAATAAGGTAACTTATGAAATAATATATAATATAGCATAACATAAATAAATAAAATAAGGTTTCATATTGTCTTGTTCTTACTCAAAATAAAAGAAGAAATAAAAGAATAAGAAGCTAGGTACTTAGCCATTGTTGATTCAAATTGAAGGTATGTTTTGTTTCAGTTTTTGATAATTTTTACGTTTTTGAGATCGTTGCTTCGAATACTATCCGACCCATGCTAGAATTTCTAATTTTGATAAATGTTTTGAGTTATGCCATTGATGAATATTTGTGTTTTATGATATTTGATGATGAAATATTAGAGATATGTTTTAGATTAACATGTTTTGTATTGGAGTTTTTGAATATTTTGAGTAATTAGGATTAAATTGAAAAAATAATAAAATGATGGACTAAAGTGAAAAATAAATGAAATGCGTGTATTTATATGTGCTAGATGAACATTCGGCCTAAGCATGTTGAATGGAGATTTTGTGTATTTTATGTTTTATGCAATTAGGACTAATTTGTAAAAGTTTGAAATATCAGGGGTAGAATGGTAATTTGCCCATTTATGTGTTGTTGGATTAAATTGAATGAAATTGTGTTTAAAGGAGGTAAATTTGAAATTATATAGATCAAGAACAAAAGAAATCGGACTTGGATCGGGGAAAAGCAAAAATAGTCAAATAGCCCATTTATAATGTTTGTCGATATCCGAGGTAAGTCATTAAGCAATTAAACATCATTTATCTTGAATATAACTTAGTTTAATATGCTGTTTTGGAATCTATAGATTCATAAAAGAGCTAGCTGAATGTGTTTGATCGTAGAAATACTGTATTTGAGTTTAATTCGATTGAGTTATATCATTTGAAAGTCCGTATTATCTATATGGAATATCTGGAGTTTTTGTTATATGAATTGTGTACGAGACAACTTTATAATAGTGATAATCAGGCTTTGATCCTAGCAAGCCTTGTGCTGGTGAATGTAATCGAGCTTTATGCCTAGCCGGCTTATTGTCGGTGAATAAAAAAAATCAGGCCTTGAGTTTGGCAGGCCTTGTGCCAGTGTGTGATTCAGGCTTATGCCTGGTAGGTTTTATGCCGATGATTTATTTTCAAGCCTATGCCTATATGACTCTATGTGGATGTGATAATTGCGAAAGTAAATTGAGCTAAATGATCTTGTATATTCGGCCATAAAGGTATTCACATATGTGATGTTATAGTTGATCTTGTATATTCGGCCATATAGGTATGCACATATGTAATTTTATATTTGATCTGAAACAGCTTTATTGGTGGCATGGTTTGAAACAAGACATTTCTGATTTTGTTTCAAAATGTTTAGTCTGTGAGCAATTAAAAGTTGAACATCAGGTACCTTCTAGATTGCTTCAGCAGATCATGATACCTGAATGTAAATGGGACAGAGTTACGATAGATTTTGTATCTGGTTTACCATTGACACCGAGCAAGAAAGATGCAACTTGGGTTATTGTAGATAGATTGATTAAATCTGCTCACTTAGTTCCAGTTCATACAGATTACTCGCTTGATAAGCTGGTTGAATTGTATGTTTCTCAGATTGTGAGGTTGCATGGTGTGCCTATATCTATTGTTTCGGATAGAGATCTGAGATTTACATCACGATTTTGGAAGAAACTGCAAGATGCGTTAGGTACCAAATTACATTTCAGCACTGCTTTCAATCCACAAACAGATGGTCAACCCGAATGGATCATTCAGATACTTGAAGATATGTTGAGATGTTGCATTCTCTAGTTCGAAGGTAGTGGGAATGATATCTACCTCTGATTGAATTTGCATACAATAATAGCTTTCAATCGAGTATCAAAACGGCACCTTATAAGGCTTTGTACGGCCGTAAATGTCATAGACCATTGTACTTAACTGAGCTCAGTGAAAATAAGATACACGAGATCGATTTGATTAGGGAAACTGAACAGAAAGTGAAAGTGATCCGTGAAAGTTTGAAAGCAGCAACAGATCGTCAGAAATCATATGCAGATTTTGAAATGAAAAGATATAGAGTTTCAGAATGGACATAAAGTCTTTTTGAAAGTCTCACCGTGGAAGAAAATACTCAGATTTGGTTGTAAAGGCAAATTGAGTTTGAAATTTATTGGGCCGTATGAGATTATCGAGTGAATTAGGCCGGTTGCGTACAGATTGTTGCTGCCACCTGAGTTAGAAAAGATCCATAATGTATTTCATGTTTTGATGCTTCGACGATATAAATCCGACCCCTCGCATGTATTAGTGAATCAAAAATTAAGATTCAGTCAGATTTAACTTACAAGGAAGAACCAATTCGTATTTTGGCATACAAGATTAAAGAGTTACAAAATAAGAAGATTCCATTAGTTAAAGTACTGTGGCATAAACATGGAGTTGAGGAAGCCATGTGGGAGCCATAGGATACAATGAAAGAGTGTTACCCGAACCTATTCACCGGTAATATTTTCGGGGACGAAAATTCCTAAAGCGGGAGAGTTGTAACAGCCTAATTTAGAACCTAATCGGAATGGCAGTTTCGGGACCATGAATCCGAGTTAGAAAAATATTTAAATATTATTTTCCTTGTTTATTATATATGAATTTGCATGTGTGAAAGTTTTGTATCAAAAGTTGATTGTTTGTATGCTTAATTTATAAAAGGACTTAATCGCGTAAAATGAAAATTTAATAGTTAATTGTAAAAGGGCCAAATTGTTGTTGTCTTTTTAAATTGAGGTATTTCTGTTGCAAATTGACCATTGGAGATAGTGATGGACGATCATGACCTTGATATATATTGGTTCTGTATTAATTAACAAAGGTTAATAAGGTAACTTATCAAATAATATATAATATATCATAACATAAATAAATAAAATAAGGTTTCATCTTGTCTTGTTCTTACTGAAAAAAAAAAAAAGAAAGAAAAGAATAAGAAACTAGGTATTCAGCCATTGTTGATTCAAATTCAAGGTCTATTTTGTTTCGGTTTTTGATAATTTTTACGTTTTTGAGATCGTTGCTTCGAATACTATCCGACCCATGCTAGAATTTCTAATTTTGATAAATGTTTTGAGTTATGCCGTTGATGAATATTTGTGTTTTATAATATTTGATGATGAAATATTAAAGATATGTTTTAGATTAACATGTTTTGTATTGGAGTTTTTGAATATTTTGAGTAATTAGGATTAAATTGCAAAAATAATAAAATGAGGGACGAAAGTGCAAAATAAATGAAATGCGTGTATTTATATATGCTAGATGAACATTCGGCCTAAGCATGTTGAATGGATATTTTGTGTATTTTATGTTTTATGCAATTAGGACTAATTTGTAAAAGTATGAAATATCAGGGGTAGAATGGTAATTTGCCCATTTATGTGTTGTTGGATTAAATTGAATGAAATTGTGTTTAAAGGAGGTAAATTTGAAATTATATAGATCAAGAACAAAAGAAATCGGACTTGGATTGGGGAAAAGCAAAAATAGTCAAATAGCCCATTTATAATGTTTGTCGATATCAGAGGTAAGTCATTAAGCAATTAAACATCATTTATCTTGAATACAACTTAGTTTAATATGCTGTTTTGGAATCTATAGATTCATAAAAGAGCTAGCCGAATGTGTTTGAGCGTAGAAATACTGTATTTGTGTTTAATTCGATTGAGTTATATCATTTGAAAGTCCGTATTATCTATATGGAATATCTGGAGTTTTTGTTATATGAATTGTGTACAAGCCAGCTTTATGATAGTGATAATCAGGCTTTGATCCTAGCAAGCCTTGAGCTGGTGAATGTAATCGAGCTTTATGCCTAGCCGGCTTATTGCCGATGAATAAAAAAAATCAGACCTTGAGTTTAGCAGACCTTGTGCCGGTGTGTGATTCAGGCTTATGCTTGGCAGGTTTTATGCCGGTGATTTATTTTCAAGCCTATGCCTATATGACTTTATGTGGATGTGATAATTGCAAAAGTAAATTGAGCTAAATGATCTTGTATATTTGGCCATAAAGGTATTCACATATGTGATGTTATAGTTGATCTTGTATATTCGGCAATATAGGTATGCACATATGTAATTTTATTTTTGATCCGAAATAGCTTTATTAGTGGCATGGTATGAAACAAGACATTTTTGATTTTGTTTCAAAATGTTTAGTCTGTGAGCAATTAAAAGTTGAACATCAGGTACCTTCTAGATTGCTTCAACCGATCATGATACCTGAATGTAAATGGGACAGAGTTACGATAGATTTTGTATCTAGCTTACCATTGACACCGAGCAAGAAAGATGCAATTTGGGTTATTGTAGATAGATTGACTAAATCTGCTCACTTTGTTCCAGTTCATACAGATTACTTGCTTGATAAGCTGGCTGAATTGTATGTTTTTCAGATTGTGAGGTTGCATGGTGTGCCTATATCTATTGTTTCGGATAGAGATCCGAGCTTTACATCACGATTTTGGAAGAAACTGCAAGATGCATTAGGTACGAAATTACATTTCAGCACTGTTTTCAATCCACAAACAGATGGTCAGTCCGAATGAATCAGTCAGATACTTGAAGATATGTTGAGATGCTGCATTCTCTAGTTCGAAGGTACGTGGGAATGATATCTACCTCTGATTGAATTTGCATACAGTAATAGCTTTCAATCGGGTATCAAAATGGCACCTTATAAGGCTTTGTACGGTCGTAAATGTCGTAGACCATTGTACTTAACTAAGCTCAGTGAAAATAAGATACACGGGATCGATTTGATTAGAGAAACTGAATAGAAAGTGAAAGTGATCCGTGAGAGTTTAAAAGCAGCATCAGATTGTCAGAAATCATATACAGATTTGAAACGAAAAGATATAGAGTTTCAGATTGGACATAAAGTCTTTTTGAAAGTCTCACCGTGGAAGAAAATACTCAGATTTGGTTGTAAAGGCAAATTGAGTTTTAGATTTATTGGGTCGTATGAGATTATCGAGCGAATTAGGCCGGTTGCATACTGATTGTTACTGCCACCTGAGTTAGAAAAGATCCATAATGTATTTCATGTTTTGATGCTTTGACGACATAAATCCGACCCCTCGCATGTATTAGTCAATCAAAAATTAAGATTTAGTCAGATTTAACTTACGAGGAAGAACCAATTTGTATTTTGGCATACAAGATTAAAGAGTTACAAAATAAGAAGATTCCGTTAGTTAAAGTACTATGGCACAAACATGGAGTTGAGGAAGCCACGTGGGAGCCATAGGATACAATGAAAGAGCGTTACCCGAACCTATTCATCGATAATATTTTCAGGGACGAAAATCCCTAAAAGAGGAGAGTTGTAACAGCCTGATTTAGACCCTAATCGGAATGGCAGTTTCAGGACCATGAATCCGAGTTAGAAAAATATTTAAATATTATTTTCCTTGTTTATTATATGTGAATTTGTATGTGTGAGAGTTTCATATGAAAAGTTGATTGTTTGTATGCTTAATTTATAAAAGGACTTAATCGCGTAAAATGAAAATTTGATAGTTAATTGTAAAAGGGCCAAATTGTAGTTGTCTTTTTAAATTGAGGTATTTCTGTTGTAAATTGACAATTGGAGATAGTGATGGATGGTCATGACCTTAATATATATTGGTTTTGTATTAATTAACAAAGGTTAATAAGGTAACTTATGAAATAATATATAATATATCATAACATAAATAAATAAAATAAGGTTTCATATTGTCTTGTTCTTACTGAAAATAAAAGAAGAAATAAAAGAATAAGAAGCTAGGTAGTCAGCCATTGTTGATTCAAATTCAAGGTATGTTTTGTTTCAGTTTTTGATAATTTTTACGTTTTTGAGATCGTTGCTTCGAATACTATCCGACCCATGCTAGAATTTCTAGTTTTGATAAATGTTTTGAGTTATGCCGTTGATGAATATTTGTGTTTTATGATATTTGATGATGAAATATTAAAGATATGTTTTAGATTAACATGTTTTGTATTGGAGTTTTTGAATATTTTGAGTAATTAGGATTAAATTGCAAAAATAATAAAATGAGGGACTAAAGTGCAAAATAAATGAAATGCGTGTATTTATATGTGCTAGATGAACATTCGGCCTAAGCATGTTGAATGGAGATTTTGTGTATTTTATGTTTTATGCAATTAGGACTAATTTGTAAAAGTTTGAAATATCAGGGGTAGAATGGTAATTTGCCCATTTATGTGTTGTTGGATTAAATTGAATGAAATTGTGTTTAAAGGAGGTAAATTTGAAATTATATAGATCAAGAACAAAAGAAATCAGACTTGGACCGGGAAATGCAAAAATAGTCAAATAGCCCGTTTATAATGTTTGTCGATATCCGAGGTAAGACATTAAGCAATTAAACATCATTTATCTTGAATATAACTTAGTTTAATATGCTGTTTTGGAATCTATAGATTCATAAAAGAGCTAGCCGAATGTGTTTGAGCGTAGAAATACTGTATTTGAGTTTAATTCGATTGAGTTATATCATTTGAAAGTTTGTATTATCTATATGGAATATCTGGAGTTTTTGTTATATGAATTGTGTACGAGACAGCTTTATAATAGTGATAATCAGGCTTTGATCCTAGCAAGCCTTGTGCTGGTGAATGTAATCGAGCTTTATGCCTAGCAGGCTTATTGCCGGTGAATAAAAAAAATCAAACCTTGAATCTAGCAGGCCTTGTGCCGGTGTGTGATACAGGCTTATGCCTGGTAGGTTTTATGCCGGTGATTTATTTTCAAGCCTATGCCTATATGACTTTATGTGGATATGATAATTGCGAAAGTAAATTGAGCTAAATGATCATGTATTTTCAGGCATAAAGGTATTCACATATGTGATGGTATAGTTGATCTTGTATATTCGGCCATATAGGTATGCACATATGTAATTTTATATTTGATCTTGTATATTCGACCAAATGAGTGATGTTGGTATATGAAGTTGAGTTTGATTTATGAGCATATATACATTTGAATGTAAGCATACTTGGTATAATGTTATTTTGGGAATGAATAGTTGAATGATATTATGCTAAATGTGAAATATTAGCATTCGACCAAGGTAACTTATTTGTATAAAAGTATAAGTTATAAGTAAATAAATGAGCTGATATGTTCGAGATAAAGTATGACATTAATGTTATAATTTGGCTTGTTTAAAATGTTTTGTTTATTCTTTTGAATGGTTAAATTTGCTTATGACTTACTAAGCTAAATTAGCTTACTTTGTGTGTATATATATTTGTGTTTGTTTTATAGATTTTGGAAATCGTTACATGCTCGGGGATCATCAATAAAGTCAATCCCACTATCGTTTATTCTCGGTACTTTTGAAAGTTTTAAATTCAAATTTATGGCATGTATAGGCTATATTATCCTTTGAACGTATTTGATTTTGATATGTATATATGTTAAAAAGCCATGCGAAAATGGCTTGTTTATTTTTCCAAGCATGTTTATATGGTTGATTAAATGTTGTGGATGATAAATTGGTTGTGGTTGATATATTCAACTATGAAACATATTTGTAGGTGAATGTGGTTTGAAGTGGTTGGTTGCAAAGAGAATGATTTATAAATGGTTCATTTAGAAAGCTTAATATATAGAATGATTTGCAAGTGTGATGAGTTGTATGATTTGATTTATAATGGTTTTAAATGGTGATTTTATAGCTATTTGTATAGTGACTAATTTATTTCGAATTGTATTGGTTAAGTGTACACATTTTGTCATTTGATTGAGAGGAATATTTGTATGATTCATGATGATTACGGCATGATCTCTTAAAGGTTAAAATAGTTGTATATCATTTGATGAGTTGTGGTTAATTCGGCACATGAATATTTTTTATTCTAGTTATTTATTTTCGGTTAATGTATCCATGTAAAAATTATGTCATAAAATGGAGTTGTGTATTTAGTATATGAGGTTTGTGTATTCAGATTGGTAATCAAATATTGAGGACAATTTTGGATATGACTTTTAAGTTTTTGTTGTGTTTGTAATTTTGAATTGGTTTGGTAAATTAAAGTGTTAGTTAAAATGGTTACTTTTTATAATGCATGTTTATATGTGGATAAATGCTAAAATATTTTGATGTTATATAGTTTAAATTTTTTTTGTAGTATGCCATATCTTATTTCGATGCTATTATATTATTTTTAAAAAAAATTGAGTATGATTGTGATTGCCATTAAGCTGTGTCTCTTCTGTAATACCTCGTAACCCATTTCGGCGATGGATACAGGTTATGGATGTTACAGATACAGCAATTAGATCTGAGGTATGAGCACCTGTAAGAACTTATGCTATTCGTGCTAGAGAAGATGCCTCTACACCAGACGTCATTACTGGTACATTTTCTTTACTTGATACTAATATTACTGCTTTGATTGATCGTGGTTCTGCACATTCATACATATGCGCAAACTTAGTGTCTGTTAAAAACTTACCTGTTGAATTCACTGAATTTGTGGTTAAAGTTTCAAACCCCTGGGCCAATGTGTTATGGTGGATGAAGTTTGTAAGAACTGTCCGTTGATGGTAAAAGGTTATTATTTTTTGGCTGACCTAATGTTATTGCCATTTGACAATTTTGATGTGATTTTGGGAATGGATTGGTTAACCTAATATGATGCAATGGTGAATTGCAAATAGAAATATATTGTATCGAAATGTGAGAGTCGTGAATTACTTCATGTTGAATTTGATAAACTAGATGATTTACCTAATGTGATTTTAGCAATATTAGCACAGAAATATGTCAAAAAGGGTTATGATGCTTACCTTGCATATGTGTTGGATACTAAAGTATCTGAGTCAATGATTCAATTAGTCCCAGCTGTATGTGAATTTTCTAATGTATTCTCAAACGAATTACCTTGTTTACCACCGTATGGAGAAGTGGAATTCTCTATAGATCTTGTTTCGGGAACAACACCTATATCCATAGCACCTTACAGAATGGCTCCTACTAAATTGAAAGAGCTGAAAGTACAGTTGCAAGAGTTAACTGACAGAGGTTTTGCTCGACCTAGCTTCTCACCTTGGGGTGCGCCAATTCTGTTCATAAAGAAGAAAGATGGATCATTAAGGCTATGCATTGATTACAAACAGCTGAACAAAGTTACAATAAAGAACAAGTATCCTTTGCCTCATATTGATGACCTGTTTGACAAGTTAAAGTATGCCATTGTATTTTCAAAGATCGATCTCCATTTTGTTTACTATTAACTACAGGTAAAAGATTCAGATGTACCCAAGATAGCTTTTAGAACCAAGTACGGACACTATGAGTTTATTATAATGCCATTTGGCTTGACAAGTGCACCTGCAGTGTTTATGGATCTGATGAACAAAATTTTTAGGCCGTATTTGGATAGATTTGTGGTGGTATTTATATATGATATTTTCGTTTACTCTCGAGATGAAAATGAACATGTGGAGCATTTGAGAATAGTGTTGCAAACTCCACGAGAGAAGAAATTGTATGCAAAATTTAGTAAATGTGAATTTTGGCTATGGGAAGTTAGTTTTCTTGGGCATTTAGTATCTGCTGAAGGTGTCAGGGTGGACCCAAATAAAATTTCAGCCATTGTTAACTGGAAGTCACCAAAGAATGTGTCTAGAGTCCAAAGTTTTCTGGGACTAGCTAGTTATTATCGGAGGTTTGTAAAACGTTTTTCAATGATAGCTTCTCTGATGACCCGTCTATTGCAAAAAGATGTGAAATTTGAGTGGGCTGACATATGCTAGCAGAGTTTTGACGGATTAAAAGCTTTATTGGCAGAAGCACCTGTATTAGTCCAGCCTGTATCGGGTAAGGAATTTATAATTACAGTGATGCATCATTGAATGGTTTAGGTTGCATTTTGGTGCAAGAAGGTAAAGTAGTATCCTATGCTTCAAGACAGCTAAAACCACATGAAAGAAACTACCCGACACATGATCTTGAATTGGCAGCCATAGTGTTTGCATTGAAAATCTGGCGGCATTATTTGTTTGGTGAAAAATGTCATATATTCACTGATCAGAAATGTTTGACGTATTTTATGTCACATAAATATTGAATTTGAGACAACGCAGATGGCTTGAATTACTAAAAGATTATGATATTGTTATTGACTACCATCTAGGAAAAGCCAATGTGGTGGCAGATGCCTTGAGCAGAAAATCAATACCCAATTGCCATTATCTAATAATGGTTCGATTATAGCTAAGTTAAAAGCTAGACCAGCGTTTTTGCAACAGATCTTTAAAGCTCAAAAAAATGATAGTAGGTCGTAAGTAAAACGGATACAAAGTGAATCGACTCCTGACTTGAAATTTTAGATCGGGACTGATGGTTGTTTGTTATTTAGAGGCAGAGTATGTTTACCGAAAATTTCAGAACTAGTATAGAAGATTTTGAATAAAGCTCACAATGGTAACATGTCTATTCATCCTTGTAGTAATAAAATGTATAATGATCTGAAAAAGAAGTACTGGTGGCTAGGAATGAAATGGGATATTTCTAAGTTTGTATCTAAATGTTTGTTATGTCAACAAGTAAAAGTTGAACACCAATTGCCTTCTAGACTACTACAGCTAGTTACGGTACCAAAATGGAAATGGGATAGAATTACTATGGACATTGTATCGGGGTTACCGCTGTCTCTAAAGAAGAAATATGCCATTTGGTTAATTGTTGATCGGCTGACAAAGTTTGCATATTTTATTCCAGTAATTATGGATTTTTCCTTGGATAGATTGGTTGAATTATATGTCTCTGAGATTGTCAGATTGCATGGAGTGCCTGTTCCATTATTTTAAATAGAGACCCTCGGTTTACATCTTGATTCTGGAGCAAATTGCAAGAAGCTCTGGGTACTTAGTTCCACTTTAGCACTGCATTTCATCCATAGATAGGTTGTCAATTTGAACGTGTTATACAAATATTGGAAGATATACTTCGGTGTTGTATACTTGAGTTTGAAGTTAACTGAAAAGTTTTTATCTTTAGTTGAATTTGCTTATAATAACAGTTATCAGTCCAGCATTAAAATGGCACCGTATGAAGCTTTGTATGGTTGCAAATGTAGAACTCCATTGTATTGGACAGAACTTAGTGAGAAAAACTTACACAGAGTTAAATTAGTCCGTGAGACTGAGGAAAGAGTGAAAGTAATTCGGGACAGTTTGAAAGCAGCCTTTGATCATCAAAAGTCCTATGCTGGTCTCAAACAAAAAGAAATATAATTTCAAGTCAATGATAAGGTATCCTTGAAAGTATTGCCTTGGAAGAAAGTTCTTCGGTTTTGTCGCAAAGGAAAACTGAGTCCACGATTCATTAGACCTTGTGAGATTATAGAAAGAATTGGACCTGTTGCAAATTAGTTAACTTTACCACCAGAACTTAATCATATTCATAATTTTTTCATGTGTCTATGCTACGATGGTACTGATTCGATCCTTCATATGTTATTTCTCCTACAAAGGTAGAGATTCAGCCTGATATGACTTACGGTGAAGAACCAATTAAAATCTTAGCTCGGGAAACAAAAGAGTTAAGAAATAAAAAGGTAGCATTAGTAAAAGCTTTTTGGCAATGACACGGTATTGAAGAGGATACCTGGAAACTGAAGGATTTGTTGAGGAAGCAATATCTGAACCTTTTTATTGGTAAGATTTTCGAGGACAAAAATCCCTAAAGGGGGGAGAGTTGTAACAGCCCAATTTCAGTGAAATCGGAACAGTGGTTTCAGGACCACAAATTCGATTTGAAAATAAATTTTATTTTATTTTATTATATGGTCTGTATTATGATGTATATGTCGTGAAAAATTTTGATACGAAAATTTTATCGATTAAGTGCTTAATTACGAGAAGGACTAAATCGCATAAAATGCAAAAGTTGAATTCTAGTAGCTATAAGGATTAAATAGCTATGGAATTCAAAACTAGAGGTCCTTATATGGTAATTAGACCATTAAAGAAAACTATGTAGATTTTTGGGTGACTCATCCATGGAAAAACTAGAAAAGAGCAAGGACTAAATTAGAAGTCACCAAAAATTCAAAGATGATAATTAATTAAAAAGAAATTATCATCTTACCTTCATGTCTTCTTCCCCAAAATTTCTATAGAAACCCTAGAAGAGAGGAAGAAAACTTTCCAAGCTTAAGAAGGTATGAAATCAAGTCCCGTTCTAACACCCCGAACTCGGCCTAGACGTTATGGCCGAATCTGGCGATGTCACATTGAAGTGTTCTTCGTATAGTGTGATCTTAAAGTTGATTTTAGGACGTTTGTTTATTTTCAAAATGAGAGTCGTTTGTCAAAACGTTAATCATATTAAAATGTCATTATTATATATATTTTTTATTTTAAAATGTTATATCTTGCGTAAGTTCTTAAAACGAATTACATGTTCGTGGTATCTTTGAAAGACATTTATCTGTTTAAAAATCTGCGTCTTTTGTTATTGCTAGCAGTTATAAATTAAAATTAAAATCTAAAATTAAAATAAAATCCAAAGAGACCTTATTACAACAAAAATACCCAAAATAAAATTACTTATAATCAAATATGAAAAATTATGCGGTTGTGTTGCTACCTCTGAGTCCCTCACAGCTTCGATCTGTCTATGCTTGGGGATCACCTGTACAGATGAACAGAAGGGTGAGTTTACGAAACCTCAGTGTGTAATCCCGTATCAAACAATCCAATAGTGAGAAGATACAGTCTGGGCCTAAGCCCATTACAGTAATGGTTTAGTTTTAGTTAGGGCCTTAACCCATTATAAAATCAGTATCAATTTGGGCTTGAGCCCATATCAGTGACAGTAACAATACAGATAAACAATCAAGAGATACTACCCAGCCAGCCTCTACACTCTATCTCCTTCTAACCCTGCACTCCATGTGGGGATATAATAAATCCACCCATCCTTACACTCCAAGTAGTACCGGTTGCGGCACTAAACAGTATTTGAAGCAGAGCTGCCAATACAGTACACTTCCTCCAATCCTAATAAAACCCACCCTATGCAGCACATCATGCATCATGTCATGTCATGTCAGAATATCATACACGTACTCAATACGTTTAAAATGGCATGCTTAAATACAATCATACATCACACAGGGGCATAATAGTCATTTTATCAATTAGGGAGTCTAGGTAAATTTACCGACCCAACGGTAGGTCCACAGTCATCTCGAGAGACCCGTGCAACCTTAATAGTCCAATAGTGAAAATAGGCACAAGCCCATATCGCGGGCCCATGTGGGCCCACATGCCCATATGGCCCACACAGTCCATACTGTCCTTGGCCGTGTGTATTACACAGCCTGGCACTATAATTTCCACACATCCGTGAGGTTTACCTGAGTGGGGCTCACAGGCCCATGGGCCCAAATGACCTATTTTGGCCTAATATGGCCCAATACGACCTCGACCCATGAAATCGCTCATGGCCGACCTCAACGATGATACGCCCATGTTTAATCATATGGACTACCACACGAGCGAGCGCACGCTCGTGCAGCATCGTCGTACAATTATTCTGGCTTTTGCCAATTTCCGTAGTAAGGAATGTGTTTACACACCTTGATTGCGAAAGTGTGCAAATAGCCCACGAGCACTCCAAACCTATATTCAATCAAGACACTCCATTAATCATTTAGCAATAGGATTAAACAACCCCTCCTATAACACTTATCCAAAATATTACTTATCACTTGCCTTGATTGAACGATTGAGACTTTGCCCACTTCAACCGTTGCATATGAGTAATTAATAGCCCTTAGAGATCACCTACATTCCAACTGAATCTTATTAACCTTAAACAGTTTGAACCTACCGTAGACCACTTACTAAAAATGCGAAACCAAGTGTAAAGAAAAGAAGCAATCGACCTACCCTCAAAATGAAGGCCAAAATCACACGGTACGACAAAGGCAAGGTTAGCACAACCACACCCCCAGCAACAATCGGTAGCAAAGAAAGATTTTAGGTGAAAGACTAATATGGCAAAAAGAGAGAGAAAGAAATAAACCAACCGTGAGCACTCGAACCCAATTAATCAAAGAAAAATTACCAAAATCGAAAGAATAGTAGAAGAAGAGATGGAGTATTCGGCCAAACCATAAGATGAAGAGAGAAAGTTGTTAAAATTAAAAGAATTGGGAGAGGGGGAGAAAGGTCATTCGACCAAAGAGAAAAAACGACTGAGAGAGGGAGAGAATAACAAAAGAATCGACCAAGGAACTAAATCCTAAAAGCCGAAGGATTTGAGAGAGAGGGAGAAAAGGTATTCGACCAAAGAACAAAAGGGAACAAGGGAAAGAATGATTGCTAAAAGAGTATAGGAAGAGGAGAAAATAGATCAGAACGGACACTGTAGAGAAGAGAAAAACTGAAATAGACAAAAATGAAAGGTACCCAAAAGATCCCTTAGCAGAATTCGACCAACAAGAAGTGAAGAAAAGAACAAAAATTGTCACGGAAACCGAAAATGGGAAGAAAATGCTCTACCAAACTGAAATCCCCAAAGTCAAGAGTTCGCATTCGGCCTAACTCTCCCACTCCTTTCAAAATCCCAAATTTTCCTCCCCAAATCACTCAAAACCGCCCACTAATCCCTTGATCCACTCCTCAACAATCTCCTCCAATCTCTCAACCATCTAATTTGGACTCCCCCAAACTCTTTAGAGTTTCGGCTAAGCTAGAACACTCCCACGCACTAGCAGCAAAATAAAACACACCTGCTCATAGCAGGACTCGAATTCAAGACCTTCAGTAACAATGACATGCCACTTATCCGTTAGACCAGTAGGCCACTTTCTGACATAAAATACCCACCTTTATTTAATAGCCTACTGCCTAAAGACAGGGGTTTATCCATTTAAAAACCAAATTTTGCACAAGCCAAAGCTTGAACCCAAGACTTCTCAGACTATTCCCAGGACACCTAACCACTGAAGCAGACATACATTTGATACCACAAACATACAAAAATAAATACTTATAATTTTTGGGGCATTACAACTTTACACCCTTAAAAGGAAATTTTGGCCTCGAAATTTTACCTGATCAGAACGGATGAGGGTGTTTTTGTCGCATCGCCTCCTCAGGTTCCTACGTGCCTCCTCCAAGCTGTGGTTATGCTAAAGGACCTTAACCAGAGGGATAAACTTCCTCCTTAAAACCTTTACATCACGATCCAATATCTGAACCGGCTTCTCCTCAAAAGTCAGATCTGGCCTAGCCTTAATCTCCTTGACAAAAATAACATGTGTGGGATCAGAGCAGTAATGCCTCGGAATGGAGACAAGGAACACATCGTGAATCTGGTCTAACTTTGGAGGTAATTCTAACTGATAGGCAACCGGTCCCATGCGTTTCAGTATGCGGTAAGGCCCAATAAACCTAGGGCTCAACTTGCCCTTATGTCCAAACCTCAGTACCTTTTTCCATGGTGAGACCTTGAGAAAAATAAAATCCCCCATAGAACACTCAATCTCTTTACACTTCAGATCCGCATATGACTTCTGTCTGTTTGATGATGCATTAGTAGGCATTAGGGGTAGCCCACTAACAAACTCCATAGTCACTCTCTCTCACTTCCAAAGTGGAATTTTAGGGCTACTATGCGCCTCTCGCAGTATAGATTGCCTTAAATTAGTATCCTTTGGCACACAGATTCTCCTATGGAAACAGAGCACCCCTTCACTATTTAGCCCAAAATCCACAATATCCCTACTCTTAATTTGTCAGAAATGAAGACCCAATGATTCATCCTCCAACTGTTTACATTTAAGCTGCTCAATCCATGTCAGTTTAACTTGGAGCTTAGCCAATAAACTACCATCATCAAATAAACTAAGATGAGCAAACATCGCCCTCAGATCAGTCATAGCCTTATGGCTCAGTGCGCTGGCCACCACATTGGCCTTACCAGGATGGTATTTGATCGTACAGTCATAGTCTTTAAGCAGCTCAATCCATCTACGCTGGCTAAGGTTCAGCTCCTTCTTAGTGAGGAGATACTTGAGGCTCTTGTATCAGTGTAAATGATACACTTCTCACCGTACAGGTAATACCTCTAAATTTTTAATGCAAAAACCACCGCAACCAACTCCAAGTCTTGTGTTAGATAATTTGCCTGATGAGTGCGAAGCTGACGAGACGCATATGCTACGACCTTACCATCTTGCATCAAAACACATCCCAAACCAACATGTGATGCATCACTGTAGACAGTGAACTCTTTCTCAAACTTTGGCTTTAACAAGACAGGGGCCTCAGTCAGTACCTTCTTGAGCTTCTCAAAACTCTCATGCTATGATCAATCTAGTAAAATGGCACACCCTTACGTGACAGCTTAGTCAAAGGTGTTGCAGTAAATGAAAACCCCTCAACAAAACATTGATAATACTCTGCCAATCTCAGAAAATTGCAGATCTCAAATACAGTCTTAGGTGGCTTCCAATCCAACACAGCCTCAATCTTTTGAGGATCAACCCTCATCCTTTTAGCAGATACCACATGACCCAGAAATGTTACCTCTCGTAACTAGAATTCACACATACTGAACTTGGCATACAATTGTTTTTCCTTTAAAATCTACAGAACAACTCGAAGATGTTCATCATGTTCATCCTCAATCCTCGAGTACACCAAGATGTCGTCAATAAAAACCATTACGAACCGGTCAAGATAGGGCTGGAACACATGGTTCATTAGATCCATAAAAGCTGCGAGTGCATTCTTCAGTCCAAACGGCATCACTAGAAACTAATAATGACCGTAACAAGTCCTAAACGCTGTCTTATATACATCAGTCGCTTTGACCCTCAGTTGATGGTGCCCCGATCGGAGATCAATCTTAGAGAAAATTGAAGCTCATCAAAACCAGTCGAACAAATCATCTATCCTCGGTAGGGGTACTTATTCTTAATAGTCAATTTATTCAATCGCCTATAATTGATGCACATACGCATGGATCCATCCTTCTTTTTCACAAACAAAACTGGTGCACCCCAAAGAGACACACTAGGGCGGATGAACCCACGATACAACAACTCTTGAATCTGAGTTTTAAGCTCCACAAGCTCCTTCAGTGCCATTCTATAAGGGGCGATGGACACCGAAACTGTACCTGGCAGGAGCTCAATCCCAAACTCAACTTTACAATTTGGAGGTAACCGTGGCAGCTCATCAGGAAGGACATCTAAAAATTCTTTAACCGTTCTCATATACTTAACAGAAGAAACCCCAGAATCAGAAACACTAATATAGGCCAGGTACACCTCACAACCCTTACGAACCAACTTCTCGGCCCTTAATGCAGAAATCACATTTGACAAGTAATTTCGACGTTCCCCAACTACAACTACCTCATCATTCTCCACAGTTCTTAGTATCATCAGTTTAACAGCACAGTCTAAGCTTGCCCGATGTTTAACCAGCCAGTCCATTTCCAATATTAAATCGAATTCCCCAAAAGGAAGTTCCATCAAATCTGCCAAAAAGATAACCCCTTGAACCTCCAAAGGTACATCTCTAAATAGTTTATTTACCTTCACTGAGTGCCCCAATGGACTCAACACAGTAACCTCACTCGTAGTGCTCTCCACTAAAATACTCAGAGTCTTAGACACAGTACAAGGTATATAGGCTTGTGTAGATCCTATTTATATATCAGTGCAATATAAGGTACATCATATATAAAGAATGTACCCATTATAACATCCAGAGCATCTCCATCCTCTCAGCGACGTGCAACATAAACCAGAGTTGGCTACCTCTGTAACACCCCTAACCCATATCCGTCGCAAGATTAGGGTTACGAGGCATTACCGATCAAAGGCATACTTCCAATATTAATATGTATTCACTCAAGTCAAATTCTTTTATAATTTAAAAGAAAATATTATCAGTTTATACCTTACATATACGGGTCACAACCAAATTCGATTTATTACTAATAGTACATATAATGTTCTATATGCACGGCTTAAACTATTGACAACATGGTTGAAAATATTTTTAATACCACTTATGCAATTATACATGTAGCATATCAAATCATGTTCACCTCCTCATAACTTAACGAACCATAATATACATCTAAAATGTACTTACTTGTATTGCTTAGGTCATATACAAGTTAAAGTATTCATATGGTAATAAACATGCATTTATTTATACTTTATTTAAAGTAAGTAATCATTAAATATTATACATACTATTTAATCATTAGTTTATATGCATTTGGCCTTAATAAATCTAACTAATTATTGCACACCATTTAAAGGTACATTTATTAAGCATACTAGCAATATGACTAAAATTACTTACGTAATAACAAAAATATTAATCATTATTCAAACATCTTAAACTTCTAATCACATATTATCATTCTTGACCTAGCTCATACAACAATTTCATAATAACCAAGCTTACGTATAAAAACATATTAAATAATCTGATGAGCCATCATATATGTTTCAATACATTATACCATACCTGAACCTGTAAATGAAGCACATATATATTATATGCAACTTACCTAAGATAATGACCACATTTAACATAAAATACATACCAAATAATCAACCATATTCAATATTTACGAACAACCAAGTGCAATGAATATTTAATCAAAAGCATGTAAAACCGAATTGAGACATAGCCAGCAACCACTTTTCAACACACGTGGTACCTAACACAAACATTATACATACACGGCACGTAACTATAAAACCAAAGTGAACATAAACCGAACCTAACATAAGTGAATTTTAAAGATAAAAGTTTAGCCATTTTCGCATGGCTTATATACATAACCAACTTTCAACATTTTCAAAATATGTTCCAGCCTATACATGCCATAGTTCCAAAATGCAACTTATAAAATACCGAAAGCAGTCGATAGTGTGATAGACTTTATTGACGATCCCCGAGCTTGTAACTTGAATCCAAAATCTATAAAACAGAAACAAATATACACACAGTAGGCTATTATAGCTTAGTAAGTCATAAGCAAATAATTAACCTAACGAAATATTCAACTCGATTAGGCTAACCAATATATATATTAACCATGTGTCATTTAGTCTCAAACTTATAATTTGTAAATAGTATATATGTATACTTTCATACATAAATACTATCTTGGCTGAATATTCAAATAATCAAATTGACCAATTACCATTCAACTTTCCAACCAAAATATCTTCACATTATCAAATACACATATACTCTTATACACAAGTTCAAGAATCAATATATAACAACATGTACATATACTACTTATTCGGTCGAATATGTTTGGTCACACATATACACATAGAAAGAATCACTTCATTGTTAACCAAAATGTTTAGTCACAAGGCCGAATTTACATACCAATCTCACATATATACATCATTAGCATTATACATGGCTTGTAATTAACTAACTAATTATATACTTACCTTATTAATAGTAGCTAACAAACTAATTCATACCTGATCGTTTAGCTCATTTCACACGTCTGTACATGATTTACCTTTCCCCGATGAACCATTCGAAATTGGGTAGGACACTCGGATAATCGCACATATATCGTACAATGCCAACGTTCTAGACGTGGTCTTACATGTAGTCACATATCGATGCCACTGTCCTAAACAGGGTCTTACCCGTAAACACATATCGGAATCACATATCGATGCCATGGTCTTACTCCCACACATATACCAGAATCCTATGTCATGACATATGTATCCTAACTATTCCTAAGGTTCATACGGGGCTTTCGGACGTCGTAACTCGATCGAAACAAATGCTTGAACATGGTTACCAGGCTTATACACATTCGGCAATGGCATATATAAATTCATATTTTACATACCAGCATATATATGTAGCATTTAACTATAATTAGACATGTCTATTTGCTTATAAACTTACCTCAGACGATATAAAATGGAACAGGGCAGCTAGTCAACAACTTTCGTTTTCCCTCGATCCAAATCTGATTTCTTTGGCTCTTAATCTAAACATATTCAAATTAAGCTCATTCAAACATATTTTCATTCAATTTAATCCAAAAACACATAAATGGGCAAATTACCATTTTACCCCTAACATTTATAATTTTTATAATTTAGTCCCTATTACACAAAAAACAAAATATGCAAAATTTCCCTATACTCATGTTGGGCCGAATTTTACCCATGCTTATGCAAGTCCATATATTTCATTTATTTCACATTTTAGTCCCTCAAATTATTATTTTTTCAATTTAGTCTTAATTACTCAAAATCATCACAAACTCCAATACAAAACATGTTAATCTAAAACATATCTTTCATATTTCATCATCAAACAACAAAAATCAAAAGCTCTCAACTATGGCACAACTCAAAATATTCATCAAAATCAAAATTCAAGCATGGGTTTTGTAGTACTCGAAGCAACAATCTCAAAAACGTAAAAATTATCAAAAACCGAGTTGAACACTTACCTTGATTGAACTTAGAACCAACCAAACCCTAGATTCCTTTCTTTTATTTTTCTTTTATTAAGTTTTGGAAATGAAGAACAAATGAAACAAAATGAATTTGATAACTTTGTTATTAACTAATATATGTTTATTAACTAAACTACTTAAATAACCTTAACGAAATAATAATAAAACTATATAATATATGTCTTTTACCGTCCACTTATTATGTCAATGGGCTATTTACAACATAAAGACTTCCATTTAATAAGCCAATAACAATTCGGCCATTTATGCTTTCAGCTACAAAATTTTCAATTTACGTGATTAAGTCCTTTTATTTAATTAGATACCTAAACGACAAAATTAAATCACGAAAATTTCACAAATATAAATTCATACAAAATAAACACAAAATATAATTTTTAAATATTTTTCTGACTCAGATTCATTATCCTAAAACCACTATTTTGATTAGGGTCTAATTCGAGCTGTTACAACCTCACCTCAGTATAACCGGTACCTCTGCCCGGTGCCCTTTGACCATGCCAAAACTATTACCACCTTTGGCCTGACCACGACCTCCCAGTGACCGCTGAATACCCCTTGACAGCTGTACAGTACCCAAACTTGTAGCTTGCACTTGATCGGGCCTCCGTGGACACTCTCTGATACGGTGCTCCAATGATCCGTATCTCAAACATGCCCTAGTCCTTTTCCAGCAATCGCCCTGATGGTGTCTCCCACAGTCAGTACAGGGTTGCGGTCTAGTAGCAGCAACAGGGGCCCCAACTCTAACCGGGCCATCAACTCTGGCCTTTTTCTTAGGCCTCAGAAATAAACTTTAGGGTTCTGAATCCCTCTTGTTTCTACCCCTCTCCTTCTTACAATCCTACCGCTCAACGCACTTCACCTCCTCGACGATCTTTGTCTTATCAACCAATGCAGCAAAATCTCGCTCCCTCTGTGGAGCTAACCCGTAGACTGTACCCGAAGTCGTCTTTGAAATGTACACACTGTTCGTACTCAGTTGCCACCATCCCTCGCACATAGTGGCTTAATCGTAGAAATTCAGCCTCATATTCGACTACTAATTTATCCCCCTAAGTCAAATTCAGAAACTCTCTCCTCTGGGCATCCACATAACGAGCACCCACATACTTTCCCTGAAAATCAGTCTTGAAAAATTTCAAGGTCAATCGATTGGGCTGAGTGCCCTCTTTAATCGTAAGCCACCAATGGTAAACCTCATCCCTTAGCAGCTACACTACACCTTTTAGTTTCTGCTCGGGGGTGCAGTCGAGATTGCCTAAAATCCTCTTTGTGGCCTCAATCCAATACTCAACCACATTAGGAGCAACTCCAGTAATACCCTTAAAAATCTCAGCTCTATAACGCCGGAGTCGTTCCAAAATTGACCCACGGCCCACAACACCAGTATTGGGCCCAACGACCCTTTCTAGAATCCGTAACATGGGTTAGGACAGCGCGTCATCCCCAGTCGCACAATCATGAGACCTAGTCTAAGTCTTACGTGAAACTAGTGCCTCTCTAGTTTCTACAGTAGGCATGTGGCCAGATGGCGAAGACCTAGCTCGAGCACCTCTACGGCCTTCACCGCAGCCTCTTGTACCCCTTCCACGAGTACATTTGGTGCTCATTATTGAATTGCGTTTTATCTGTATTAACAGTTTTATGCGTCAATTTACAGTTCCAATGTTTATTAACAGATATTTTATGAAAAACAATATCAGTATTTTAGAGTTCGTTTTTTTCGATCGCAGTCTGACTATAGTGTTTAGGTTACGCTTAATAGAGTATTTCAGTACAGTTTACTACCTACAATAGTCTCAACATTTCAGTTTAAAGAAACAACAGTTTCAGAAGACATACAAAATCGGCGTTGGAGACTCAGTGTACCATACATTCAGTGAAATATTTCAAAATACTTCAAATAATTTTAAAATAAACCTAAATCCACAACCGAGTTTTAAAACTCAGCTCTAATACCACTAAATGTAACACACCAAACTCGGCCTGGACGTTATGACCGAATCTGGTGATGTCACATTGAAGTATTCTTCGTAAAGTGTGATCTTAAAGCTGATTTTAGGACGTTTGTTTATTTTCAAAATGAGAGTCATTTGTCGAAAAGTTAATCATATTAAAACGTCAGTATTATACATATTTTTAAAAAGTTATATCATGCGGAAGTTCTTAAAATAGGTTACATGTTCATGGTATCTTTTAAAGACATTTATCTTTTTGAAAATCAGCGTCTTTTCCTACTACTAGCAGTTATAAATTAAAATAAAAATCCCAAATTAAAATAAAATCCAAGTTGCCCTTACTTCAATAAAAATACCTAAAATAAAATTACTTATAATCAAATATGACAATTTATACGGTTGTATGGCTACCTCTGAGTCCCTTACAGCTTCGATCTGTCTATGCCTGGTTTTACCTGTACAGATGAACAGAAGGGTGAGTTTACGAAAACTCAGTGTGTAATCCCATATCAAACAATCTAACAGTGAGTAGATACAATATGGGCCTAAGCCCATTACAGTAATGGTTCAGTTTCAATTAGGGCCTTAGCCAATTATAAAATCAGTATCTGTTTAGGCCTAAACCCATCTCAGTGACAGTAACAGTACAGATAAACAATCAAGAGATCCTATCCAGCCAGCCTCTACACTCCATATTCGTCCAACACTACACTCCATGTGGGGATATAATCAACCCACCCATCCTTACACACCAAGTAGTACCGGTTGCGGCACTAAATAGTATTTGCAGTAGAGCTGCCAGTACGGTACACTTCCTCCAATCATAATAAAACCCACCCCATGCAACACATCATCCATCATGTCATGTCATGTCATAATATCATACATGTACTCAATACGTTTAAAATGGCATGCCTAAATACAATTAAACATCACACAGGGGTATAATAGTCTTTTTATCAAATTAGAGAGTCTAGGTAAACTTACCGACCCAACGGTAGGTCCACAGTCGTGTCGGGCGACCCGTGCAACCATATCAGTCCAACAGTGAAAATGGGCCCATGGTCCATATCGCGGGCCTATGTGGTCCCACACGCCCATGTGGCCCACACGGCCCATGTGGCCCACACGGCCCATATTGGCCTTGGCTGTCTATATTACACAACCTGGCTCTATAATTTCCACCCGTTCGTGTGGTTTACTCGTGTGGGGCCCACACACTTGTGGGGCCTACATGACCCATTTCGGCCCAATATGGCCCAAAACGACCTCGACCCATGAAATCGCTCATGGCTGGCCTCAACGATGATACACCCATGTTTAATCATACGGACTACCATATGAGCGAGCACACACCTGTGCAGCGTCGTCATACAATTATTCTGGCTTTTGCCGATTTTCGTAGTTGGGAATTTGTTTACACACCTTGATTTCGAAAGTGCGCATAGCCCACGAGCACTCAAAACTTATATTCAATCAAGACACTGCATTAATCATTTAGTAATAGGTTTAAAGAACCCCTCTTATAACACTTATCCATAATATTACTTATCACTTGACTTGATTGAACGATTGAGACTTTGCCCACTTCAACCGTTGCAGATGGCTGATTACTATCCCTAAGAGATCACCTGCATTCCAACTAAATCTTATTAACCTTAACCATTATTTTTCACACAAATAGTTTGAACCAACCGCAGACCACTTACCGAAGACGTGAAACCAAATGTAAAGAAAAGAAGCAATCGGCCTACCCCCAAAACGAAGGCCCAAATCACATGGTACGATAGAGGCAAGGCTAGCACAACCCTACCCCTAGCAACAATCGGCAGCAAAGAAGGATGTCAGGTGAAAGACTAATACAACAAAAAGAGAGAGAAAGAAAGAAACCAACCGTGAGCACTCGAACCCAATTGCTCAAAGAACAATTACCAAAACCGAAAGAATAGTAGAAGGAGAGATGGAGTATTTGGCCAAACCATAAGATGAAGAGTGAGAGTTGCTAAAACCAAAAGAATTGGGAGAGGGGGAGAAAGGTCATTCGACCAAAGAGAAAATTCGACTAAGAGAGGGAAAGATGAAAAAGAGAATTGGCCAAGGAACCGAGTGCTAAAAGCCGAAAGAATTGAGAGAGAGGGAGAAAGGGTATTCGGCCAGAGAACAAAAGGGAACAAAGGAAAGAACGACTACTAAGGGAGTAGAGAAAGAGGAGAAAATAGATCATTAAGGTCACTATAGAGAAGAGCAAAACTGAAATAGATAAAAATGAAAGGTACCTGAGTGATCCCTTAGCAGAATTCGACCACCAATAATTGAAGAAAAGAACAAAAATGGTCACAGAAATCGAAAATGGGTAGAAAATGCCCTGCCAAACTGAAATTCCCAAAGTCAAGAGTTTATATTCGGCCTAACTCTCCCACTCCTTTGAAAATACCAAATTTTCCTCCCAAATCACTCAAAACCGCCCACTAATCCCTTGATCCACTCCCTAACACTCTCCTCCAATCTCTCAACCAACTAATTTGAACTCCCCCCAAACTCTTTAGAGTTTCGACTCAGATAGAACACTCCCATGGCACTAACAGTAAAATAAAACACACCAATGCATAGCAGGACTCAAACTCAAGACCTTCAGTACCAATGACACGCTACTTATCCCTTAGACAAATAGGCCAATTTTTGACATAAAATACCCATCTTTATTTAAAAGCCAACTGCCTAAAGACAAGGGTTTATCCATTTAAAACCAAATTCCTCACAAGACAAGGATTGAACCCAAGACTTCTCAAACTATTCCTAGGACACCTAACCACTGAAGTAGACATGCATTTGTATGCCACAAACATACATGTAATACTTCAAAACCGGCCTAGACGCTATGGCTGAATCTGGTGTGTCATATTGAAGTGTTTTAGCGAAAATCGTGTTTTCATTGAAAACCCATCTTAAAATAAAAGAAACCCTAATTAATTTAAAAAAAACAACCTTCAGTTACGAAAGCCTTTTTTAAAACATCTGATTAGTTGCGGAAACGTAGAAAATATATTATAATTTAAGAAATCCATGTTCAACTTCTCATAATTACATTCAACATAATAATAATTCAAGTAATAATAACACAATGAAAACCTTATTACAATCTAGTCTGGAACTTACTTAAAAAGAAGTAAAAACTTAAATGCAAAAAAAAAAAAACCCAAGTCCAAATCATCTTGCTAGCTGGCCACCCAAAGTCCCTCCAAACATCGAACCTTCTATTGAGCATCACCTAAAAATAAAATAAAAGAGGGGGTGAGTTTTCTCAAACTCAGTTTGTACAACCCTCGAAGAAAACAAGCATTCAAAAAAACATCATTCATCGTTCATCAGGCATGCAATGCAATCCCATCCAATTATCCATCAGCTACAGACTGGCTCCGTCCCCCATCACACCATGTGGGGATATAAATATCGACCCACCCAACCCACACACCATGGTAGCCTGGTTGCCAAACTACCTTCATTTACATATTGGGCTTTAAAAATCGTCGGTGGATCCACGATTGTCAAGCAACCATGCGATCCTCATATACTTCTTCTGTTCCATAATTCCCAACCCATATGCAACCTAAGCAGAATATCATATGTATGCATGTCACATCCATAAAACCAAAATTCAACACCGAGGGGTATTTTGGTCATTTTCTCCCTTAGGGGCATTTCAGTAATTTTCCCTTAATTATGGTTTTCACTTATCTTGGCCTATTAACAAGTCCCGTGAGCTAATATGAACGAATACTATGCACCAGGTAGGATTTCAGAGAAGAGGAGGTGGGTCATTAAGACCGCTTAAGTACCAAGTTCTCCCTAGATCCAATCTTAGACATGCATATACCCGTTGCCACACCTTAACCCTTTGACTTGTCCACAGTCGCAATATATTAATTAAGTTTTATGTAGTTATCATATACTAAGCCCAAACCCCTTACAGAGCCCAATCAAATTCACATACCTATATCTGGCCCATTAAGCCCAATCATATTCATATGGCCCATTAGGCCCAAATTACCTGTATATGGCCCATTAGACCCAAATCACATTTATATGGGCCGTTAGGCCCAGTCACATTCATATTCATGCTCACATACAAATTCCTATCACATAGCATCAATATTCAGTTTTTGCCTATCATGGGCCCAACAGCCCATCGGGCCCATTTAGCCTATTTTGGCCCATATGGCCAAATCACAACCCAAGTCCACGGAATCACCCGTGGGCCTCAGGCAACCTATCGGTCACCCGCTTACGAGTGTTCGTGCACCCGCAAGACTACCGTAGCCAAACTTTCAGCTTTTCGGCATTTCGACTTTTCAGTTTTTTGGCATTTCGACTTTTGCCAATTTATTGTGTGTGTGTAGTGTATGGAGACACCTGGTAAGCAAGCATGCTAAGATTTTTGTAGCTCAAACCCACAATCGATATCACTCAAAGATTAATCTTACATACTTATCGAATACTTTACCAAAAGTCAAAATCTCACCTTAACCTTACCTGAACGCTAAGCCTTTACTAGCTTCTACGTTGGTCACTAATCACGTATATCTCTCAGATCTGAAGAGGAAGTCGGTAGGAATCCAAAACCGAGATCTGACACTAATTTCTTACCAAAGTCGATTAGAAAGAAGTGAGGACCTGAATACTCGATACTTATCAAAAATCGATTGGGAGAGCGAACACTTACACTAGAACCGACTGGGATATTTGGCTCTTAGAGATTTGAATGGCAATAATCAATTACTCAACACCAAAGAAGAGTGGAAGAAGAATCGGCTAAAGCAAAGAAACTATTGAGTAGAGGAGAAATAGAATTTGACACAAGGAAGAAGAAAAAGAAAAGAAGGCAGAGAGTTTTCGGCTTTTAGAGAAAAGAGTTTCTGGCAACAGGGTGGAGGAAATTCGACATTAGTTTCATACCCTAGCATTTGGTACCTATTTGTAAGCCTTATAGCTGAATTTTTCCATGCCCAATTCTCCATTCGGCTCCATCACTTCTTCCTTCTCATCTCCTCGTTTTTCTCCCTGATAACCCCTTAATCCCTTCCTTAATTTTCTCTCCTGAACACTTCCCTTGGAGTCCACTTTCACGCCACTTCCATCCTTCTAGAAGGCTAAAATTAAACTTCTAAAAATACTAAGCTAGGATTCAAACCTTGGACCTCCTTGCTAGCTATTAACGCCATCTCCCTACACCCTAAGTGGTTTCACTTAGCGACTCCTCCATAGTGCTTTTTGATTTATTTTCCCCTAACTTTATTTAAAAGCCCAACTACTTGCCAACCCTGATTCTTTTAATAATTAAACTATAATTTCATTTACCCCTAAGTTTGAATTAAGACCTACTATAATTATTACTGGGCCAGAAATATAAAACACATTTTTTATCAAAACCAAAAATAAAGAGAGTTTGGGATTTCAAGATTTTTGGGTTTCAAGATTTTTGGGTTTCGGGATTTTTTATTTTTAGGATTTTTGGGGCGTTACAACTCTAGCCCCTAAAAGAAATTTTTTCCTCAAAATTTACCTTTTTCAAGCAGTTGAGCATATTGACATCGCATCACTTCTTCAGGTTCCCAAGTACCCTCCGCAGCCTTGTGATTCCGCCAAAGTACTTCGACCAATGGAACGGACTTCCTTCTCAGTACTTTGACATCTCGACCAATTATTTGTATGGGCTCTTCCTCGAAAGTCAAGTTTGGCCTAACCTCAATTTCTTCCACCGCCACGACATGTGAAGGATCTGAGCGATACCGCCTTAGCATGGAAACATGAAACACGTCGTGGATCTGGCTTAGTTCAAGAGGTAACTCCAGCTGATAAGTGACTAGCCCAATCTGTCTTAGCACCCGATATGGCCCAATAAACCTTGGGCTTAGTTTCCCCTTTCGTCCAAACCTTAACACTTTCTTACACCGAGAGACCTTCAGAAAAACTAATTCTCCTACTGCATACTCTATTTCTCGTCGCCTAATGTCAGCATACGACTTCTGCCTATCCGAGGTCTCCTTCAAACGATCCCGAATCAATTTTACCTTATCCTCAGTATCAGGTACTAACTCAGGGCCCAAAACTCTCCGTTCGCCCAACTCCGTCCAACATGCTGGAGTTCGACACCTTCGCCTATACAGTGCTTCATACGGAGCCATCGCAATGCTTTCTTGGTAGCTATTATTGTACACGAATTCGACTAACGGTAAATAGTCCTCCCAACTACCTCGGAACTCAATCACGCATCCTTTCAACATATCTTCCAACACTTGGATCACCCTTTCCGACTGTCTATCAGTTTGAGGGTGGAAAGTCGTACTGAAATTCAATCTAGTACCCAACGCCTCATGTAGCTTCTTCCAAAATCGCAAAGTGAAACGTGGGTCCCTATTAGATATTATGGAAACTGACACTTCATGCAATCTTACAATCTCTACCACATACAGCCTAGCCAGCTTTTGTAACGAGTAATCGGTGCGAACCGGTACAAAATGGGCAGACTTGGTTAACCGATCCACTATAACCCATATCGAGTCTTTCTTAGTAGGCGTCAAGGGTAGCCCACTAACAAAGTCCATAGTGATCCTTTCCCACTTCTAGAGTGGAATCTTCTCTGGCTGAAGTAATCTCGAAGGCAACTGATGTTCCGCTTTCACCTTTTGACAAACTAAGCATTTACCTACAAACTCCATAACCTGACGCTTAAGTCTAGGCCACCAATAAAGCTCACACAAATTTCGATACATCTTGTTTCCGCCAAGATGCATTGCATAGAGACCGCTATGTACTTCCCGTAGAATAGACTACCTTAGATCATCGTCCTTTGGTATACACATTCTCCCATGGAAACACAATACTCCTTCACTATTTATCCCAAAGTCCGATGTCTCCCTACTCTGCACTTGTTTAAAGCGAGCACTCAAAGTCTCATCACTCCATATCTTTTTGACCCACAACGGCTTTACTTGAAGTTCAGCTAACAAGCTACCATCATCCAACAAGCTTAAACGGGCGAGCATAGCTCTCAAGTCTGACTTAGCCCTACGACTCAACGCGTCGGCTACCACATTCGCTTTGCTAGGGTGGTATTCAATCGTAAAATCATAATTCTTCAATAATTCCACCCACCTACGTTGCCTAAGGTTTAACTCCTTTTGGGTAAGGAGGTACTTCAAACTCTTGTAGTCCGAATAGATTATGCACTTCTCGCCGTATAAGTAATGCCTCTATATTTTTAGTGCGAAAACCACCGTAGCTAACTCCAAATCATGGGTTGGGTAATTCACCTCATGAGTCTTAAGTTGTCGTGACGCATACGCAACCACCTTTCCTTCTTGTATCAATACGCAACCTAAGCCTATATGCGACACGTCACTATAAACCGTCAACTCTTTCCCAGGCACTCGTTAAATCAACACAGGGGCCTCAGTTAAAACTTTCTTAAGTTTTCCAAAACTCTCTTGTTGCTTGTCCGTCCAAACAAACGGTACCCCTTTCCTCAACAACTTAGTTAAGGGTGCAGCAATTACAGAAAAGCCCTCAACAAACTGCCTATAGTATCTTACCAAGCCCAGAAAACTTCGGACTTCCGATACCGTCTTGGGTGTTTTCCATTCTAACACTGCTTTAATTTTCTGAGGATCCACCTTAATCCCCTCGGCTGACACCACATGTCTTAGAAAAGTAACCTCCCTTAGACAAAATTCACACTTACTAAATTTGGCATACAACTGCTTCTCCCTCATAATCTGCAACACAATTCTTAAATGTGCATCATGCTCATCCTCATCTTTTGAGTATACCTAAATGACATCTATAAAGACTACCACGAACTGATGCAAGTAGGGTTGAAAAACCTGATTCAAGATGTAACACCCCAAACCCGGCCCAGACGTTATGGTCGAATCTAGTCTGTCACATTGAAGTGTTTTAGCGAAAACCATGTTTTCATTAAAAACCCTTCTTAAAATAAAACAAACCTTAATTAACATAAAAAAAAACACATCATTCAGTTGCGAAAGCCTTGTTTAAAACATTTGATTAAAGAAAACTTATCATTTTAAAATTTAGTTGTAGAAGCGTAGAAAAACATACTATAGTTTAAGAAACCCATGTGCAACTTCTCGTAATTACAATGAAAATAATAATAATGATTCAAGTAATAATAACATAATGAAAACCTTGTTACAATCTGGTCTGAAACATACTTAATAAAATATGCTTAAAAAAAATAAGTCCAAAATATCTTGCTAGCTAGCCACCCAGAGTCCCTCCAAACATCGAACCTTTTATTGAGCATCACTTGGAAAAAAAATAAAAGAGGGGGTGAGTTTTTGCAAACTCAGTGTGTACAACCCTCGACAAAAATAAGCATTCAAAAAAAAACATCATTAATTAATCATGCAATGCAATCCCATCCAAATTATCCATCTATTACACACTGGCTCCGTCCCCCGTCACACCATATGGGGATATAAATATTGACCCACCCAACCCACACACCATAGTAGCTCGACTGCGGAACTACCTTAATTTACATATTGGGCTTTAAAAGCCGTCGGTGGATCCACAATTGTCAAGCAACCATGCGATCCTCATATACTTCCTCCGTTCCATAATTCCCAACCCACATGCAACCTAAGCAGAATATCATAAGTATGCATGCTACATCCACAAAACTTACATTTAACACCTAAGGGTATTTTGGTCATTTTTGCCCTTAGGGGCATTTCGATAATTTTCCCTTAATTATGATTTTCACTTACCATGGCCCGTGAACAAGTCTCGTGAGTTAAGATGAATGAATACTATGCACCAGGTAGGATTCCAAAGAAGAGGAGGTGGGTCATTAAGACCGCTTAAATACCAAGCTCTCCCTAGACCCAATCTTAGACATGCATATACCCGTTGCCACACCTTAACCCTTTGACTTGTCCACGGTCGCAATATATTAATTAAGTCTTATGTGGATATCATATACTAGGCCCAAAAACCCCTTACAAAGCCTAACAATTTCACATACCTGGATTTGGCCCATTAAGCCCAATCATATTCGTATGGCCCATTAGGCCCAAATCACCTATATATGGCCCATTAGGCCCAAATCACATTTATATGGCCCGTTAGGCCCAGTCATATACATATTCATGCTCACATACAAATTCCTATCACATAGCATCAATATTCAGTTTTTGCCTATTATGGGCCCAACAGCCCATCGGGCCATTTAACCCATTCTGGCCCATGTGGCCAAATCACAACCCAAGTCCACGAAATCACTCGTGGGCCTCAGGCAACCTATCGGTTTCCCCCTTACGAGTTTTTGCGCACTCGCAAGACTACTGTAGCCAAACTTTTAGCTTTTCGGCATTTCAGTTTTTCGGCATTTCAGCTTTTCGGCTTTTGCCAAATCATTGCGTGTGTGCAGTGTATGTACACACCTGGTTAGCAAGCGTGATGCGATCGTCTTAGCCCAAACCTACAATTGATATCACCCTTCAATTAATCGCATACTTAATACTTATTTACTCAAAAATTGAGACCTCACCTTAACCTTACCTTGAGCCCAATCCTTAATCGCTTTATCCTAGATCAGCACAAATCTTAACTATTAAAACCCGAATAATAGGTGACTCGTACCCAACACAAGTCTTCTTACCATAACTATGACCATTCAGCCACGCTAGCCAATGGGAGAAGAATACTTACCAAAATCGCAACACCATAAGGAGCAATTCGGCAAAGAGCTAAAAACCAAGATCCGATACTAATTCCCTACCAAAGCTGATTAGAAAGAGTGAGGGACAATAATCGATACTAAACAAATAAAACTGATTGGAAGAGCAACACTTACACTAGATTCGGTTTAAAAGTATTCGGCCCTTAGAAGATTCGATTTTTCGGCTTTTCAAACTAAGTTTGGTGAATAAGGTTTATTTGGTACAGATTGAAGAATAAGAGTAGTAGAAGAAATCGACAAAGAAGATTGTGTAGAGAAGAATAGAAATCGGCAGAAGAAAAGAAAAAAAATAAAAGGGTTCTCGGCTTTTTGGATCTTAAAGAGAAAAGGGTTTCTGGCAACAAGGTGAAGAAGAATTTAGGCAATATCTTGGCAACCCTGTATTTGGCATCTATTTATAGCCCTTATAGCCGAATTTTCCATGCCCAATTCCCAATTTGGCTTCATCACTTCTCCCTTCTCATCTCCTCGTTTTTCTCCCTGATAACCCCTTGATCTTTTCCTTAATTTTCTCTCCTGAACACTCCCCTTAGAGTCCATCGTCACGCCACTTCCATCCTTCTAAAAGGCCAAAATTAAAGTCTAAAAATACTAAGCTAGGATTCAAACCTTAGACCCCCTTGCTAGCTACTAATGCCACCTCACTACACCTTATGAGGCGTCACTTAGCCACTTCACCACAGGCTCTTTTTGTGTCCAATTATTTCTTCATTTATTCAAAAGCCCACCTACTTGCCAGCCCTGATTCTTTTAATAATTAAATTACAATTTCTTCTACCCCTAAGTTTGAATTAAGATATACTATAATTATCACTGGGCCAGAAATATAAAACACACTTTTTATCAAAATCGAAAATAAAAAAAATTCAGGATTTCGAGATTTTTAGGTTTTGAGATTTTTAAGTTTCAAAATTTTTGGGACGTTACAACTCTACCCCTTAAAAGAAATTTCATCCTCGAAATTTACTGATCTAAACAGTTGAGGATATTGACGTCGCATCGCTTAAGTTACACCACTACGCTTCTGCTGCGCACTCTATTTCTAATTTCAAAATAGATAGATCGCACAATATGGATAAAGTACGTACCAGTATTTGCTTCTAGAGCATCTTCATCTTTTCAGCGACGAGAAGCATAAACCAAAGTTGGATGCCTCGCCTCTGCATGACCTGTATTTCCGCCTAGTACTCCATGTCCACGTCCATTACTGTCACTACCCCTAGCCTTCTCACAGCCCCTTGGCGACAGCTGACCACCCCTTGGTGGCTGCGCACCAGCTTGGCCCACTACTGGCTCTAGACCTTGCATTCGGGGGCAATCCCTGACCCTATGCTCCATAGACCCACAAGCTAAACAAGCTCCCGTTCTCTTCCAACACTCGCCTCCATGTCTTCTCCCACAATCAGCACAAGGTGGCACCCCTGGATTAGTAGCAAGGGGCCCTACTCTAACTGGCCCATTATTCCTATCCCTAGCCCTAGGCCTCTGTCCAACACCCGGGGTCTCAGCCTCCCTTTTATTCTTACCCCTTTCCTTTTTCTCAGTTTAGGCACTCAGTGCACTTTACCTCCTCTGCTATCTTTGCTTTCTCCACTAACTTTGAGAAAACTCGTTTCCTTTGTGGAGCTATCAGCACCCTGAGGCTATCTCTAAGCCCATCCTCAAACCTAACGCAACGCTCATACTCCGTTGCCACCATTACCCTTGCATACCTACTAAGGAGTAGAAACTCTGCTTCATACTCCGCCACCGGTTTATTG
Organism: Gossypium longicalyx; assembly: GCA_025698465.1. Taxonomy (NCBI): domain Eukaryota; kingdom Viridiplantae; phylum Streptophyta; class Magnoliopsida; order Malvales; family Malvaceae; genus Gossypium; species Gossypium longicalyx. The sequence goes on along the minus strand of CM046996.1, from coordinate 41,823,052 downwards.
CCTTGGGTCAAGTTCAGGAACTCCTTCCTCCTAGCATCCAAATACTTTCCTTGGAATACAGCTTTGAAAAACTCTCAGGTGACCCGCTCCGGTTGGGTGCCCTCTTTCACTGTCAGCCACCACTGGTAGGCTTCCTCCCTAAGTAATGACACCGCCCCTTTCAACTTTTACTCAGGTGAGCAGTCCAAATCCTCCATTATCCTTTCAGTGGCCTCCAACCAATAATCCGCTACATTAGGAGCCAAACCAGCCACGCCCTTAAAGATCTCAGCCCCGTTCGATCGAAGTCGTTCTAGAATGGACCCCCGATTTTCGTTGCCATTATTGGGCCCAGCAACCCTTTTCAAAATCCTCAGCATTGCCTACGACAATGCATCTTCTCTCGTGACCCGATCATACTGTCCATTCCCAGCCACAGGTGAGGCCGGAGCCTTTTCTACTCCAACATCAGGCATATGGCCTAATGTTGGCGATTCAGCCCTAACACTTCTGCGGCCTCGGCTACGGCCTCTTGCACCTCTTCTACCACTCATCGTTGATTCGCGTATTATCTGAATTAGAAATTTTATGAAGTTTTAGTTAGTTTAATAATTACACCGATGTTTTATGAAAATATTTAAAGAGAAGATCGTTTTTGAAAATCTTCTATAATTTCTAGATCCTACGGGCTTTAGTTCCATTCTAACCATCATCTAAAGTAGCCCTCTAACAATCTACTGCATAACAATTTAAACTAACTTGAATAAAAGTACTTTCTTGGTTCGACGTCAGAGACTTGGTGTGTCGCTTAGCAAGATTTCTCTTTTTCCAAAGCATCGCGATCCAAAATAATTTTTAAAAAAAAATCCAAATAATAAGTAGAAAAAGAAACCAAATAATAATAAGGCCCAATTCACAGCCCAAGTTTTGCAACTTGGCTTTGATACCACTAAATGTAACACCCCAAAGCCAGCCTAGACGTTATGGCCAAATCTGGTGTGTCATATAGAAGTGTTTTAGCGAAAACCGTATTTTTATTGAAAACCCTTCTTAAAATAAAAGAAACCTTAATTAACTTAAAAAAAACACACCTTTCAGTTGCGGAAGCCTTGTTTAAAACATTTGATTAAAGAAAACTTATTATTTTAAAATTTAGTTGCGGAAGCGTAGAAAACCATACTATAGTTTAAGAAACCCATGTTCAATTTCTAGTAATTACAATGAAAATAATAATAATGATTCAAGTAATAATAACATAATGAAAACCTTGTTACAATCTGGTCTGAAACATACTTAATAAAATATGCTTAAAAAAACAAGTCCAAATTATCTTGTTAGCTGGCACCTGGAGTCCCTCCAAACATCGAACCTTCTACTAAGCATCACCTGGAAATAAAATAAAAGAGGGGGTGAGTTTTCACAAACTCGGTGTGTACAACCCTCGACAAAAACAAGTATTAAAAAAAAACATCATTCATCAATCATGCAATGCAATCCCATCCAAATTATCCATCCGCTACACACCGGCTTCGTCCCCCGTCACACCATGTGGGGATATAAATATCGACCCACCCAACCCAAAAACCATGGTAGCCAAGTTGCGGAACTACCTTCATTGACATATTGGGATTTAAAAGCCATCGGTGGATCCACGATTGTCAAGCAACCATGCGATTCTCATATACTTCCTCTGTTTCATAATTCCCAACCAATATGCAATCTAAGCAGAATATCATATGTATGCATGCCGCATCCACAAAACTTACATTTAACACCTAAGGGTATTTTGGTCATTTTCTCCCTTATGGGCAATTTGGTAATTTCCCTGAATTACGATTTTCACTTACCTTGGCCCGTTAGCAAGTCCTATGAGTTAATATGAACAAATACTATGCACCAGGTAAGATTCTAGAGAAGAGGAGGTGGGTCATTAAGACCGCTTAAGTGCCAAGCTCTCCCTAGACCCAATCTTAGACATGCATATACCCGTTGCCACACCTTAACACTTTGAATTGTCCACGGTCGCAATTTATTAATTAAATCTTTTGTGGATATCATTTACTAGGCCTAAAAACCCCTTACAAAGCCTAACAATTTCATATACCTGCATCTAGCCCATTAAGCTCAATCATATTCGTATGGTCCATTAGGCCCAAGTCACCTGTATATGGCCCATTAGGCCCAAATCACATTTATATGGCCCGTTAGGCCCAGTCATATACATATTCATGCTCACATACAAATTCCTATCACATAGCATCAATATTCAGTTTTTGCCTATTATGGGCCCAACAGCCCATCGGGCCCATTTAGCCAATTCTGGCCCATGTGGCCAAATCACAACCTAAGTTCACGGAATCACCCGTGGGCCTCTAGAAACCTATCATTTTCCCCTTTATGAGTTTTCGTGCACTCGCAAGACTACCGTAGCCAAACTTTTGGCTTTTCGGCATTTCGGCTTTTCGGCATTTCAGCTTTTCGGCTTTTGCTGAATCATTGTGTGTGTGCAGTGTATGTACACACCTAGTAAGCAAGCGTGATGCGATCTCCTTAGCCCAAACCTACAATCGATATCACCCTTCAATTAATCGCATGCTTAATACTTATTTACTCAAAAACTGAAACCTCACCTTCATCTTACCTTGAGCCCAATCCTTAATCACTTTTTTATTGATCACGTATTTCCTAGATCTGCACAAATCTTAACTATTAAAACCCGAATAATAGGTGACTCGTATCCAACACAAGTCTCCTTACCATAACTATGACCATTCGGCCACTCTAGTGAATGGGAGAAGAATACTTTCCAAAACCACAACACCTTAAGGAGCAATTCGGCAGAGAGCTAAAAACTAAGATCCGATACTAATTCCCTACCAAAGTTGATTAGATAGAGTGAGGGACAATAATCGATACTAAACAAAGAAAATCGATTGGAAGAGCAACACTTACACTAGATTCGGTCAAAAAGTATTCGCCCGTTAGAAGATTCGATTTTTCAGCTTTTCAAACTAAGTATGGTGGATAAGGTTTATTTGGTACCGATTAAAGAAGAAGAGTAGTAGAAGAAATCGAAAAAGAAGATTGTGTAGAGGAGAATAGAAATCGACAGAAGAAAAGAAAGAAAAATAAAAGGGTTCTCAGCTTTTTGGACCTTGAAGAGAAAAGGGTTTCTGGCAACAAGGTGAAGAAGAATTTAGGCAATATCCTGGCAACCTTGTATTTGGTCCCTATTTATAGCCCTTATAGCCGAATTTTCCATGCCTAATTCCCAATTTGGCTCCATCACTTCTCCCTTCTCATCTCCTCATTTTTCTCCCTGATAATCCCTTGATCTTTTCCTTAATTTTCTCTCCTGAACACTCCCCTTAGAATCCATCTTCATGCCACTTCCGTCCTTCTAGAAGGCCAAAATTAAACTCTAAAAATACTAAGCTAGGATTCGAACCTTGGTCCCCTTGCTAGCTACTAACGCCACCTCACTACACCTTATGTGGCGTCACTTAGCCACTTCACCACAGGTCCTTTTTGTGTCCAATTGTTTCTTCACTTATTCAAAAGCCCACCTACTTTGTCAACCGTGATTCTTTTAATAATTAAATTATAATTTCTTCTACCCCTAATTTTGAATTAAGACATACTATAATTATCACTGGGCCAGAAATATAAAACACAATTTTTATTAAAATCGAAAATAAAGAAAATTCGAGATTTTGAGATTTTTGGGTTTCAAGATTTTTGAGTTTCAAGATTTTTGGGGCGTTACACATGAGATCTATGAAAGCGGTAGGTACGTTCGTCGGCCTGAATGGCATCACCAAGAACTCGTAGTGCCCATAACGAGTTCTAAAAGCTGTCTTATGAACATCGGCCTCCTTAACCTTTAGTTGGTGATTTCCTGAATCAAGGTTAATCTTCGAGAACACCGACGCTCCTCTAAACCAATCAAAAAGATCATCGATTCTTGGTAGAGGGTACTTGTTCTTAATAGTTAACTTGTTTAACTGTCGATAATCGATGCACATTTGCAAGGTTCCATCCATCTTCTTCACGAATAACACCGGTGCTCCTCATGGAGACACACTTGGTCGGATGAACCATCGATCCAACAATTCCTAAATCAGTGCCTTAAGTTCTACCAACTTCTTTGGTGCCATTCGATAAGGAGCAATAGACACCGGAGCCGTCCCAGGTGACAACTCGATTCCAAATTCTACTTCTCTACTAGGTGGCAACCCAAACAGCTCCTCGGGAAAGACATCCAGAAATTTCCTAACTGTTCTCAACTCCTTAACAGTAAGGCTTTTAGCCTCCGTATCACTAATATAAGCCAAAAAGGCTTTGCATCCCTTTCATACTAACTTCTCGACCCTTAATACTGAAATCACGTTCGACAAATAGTTTCAGCATTCACCAATCACCACTACTTCCTTATCCTCCATTGTTCTTAACACCATTTGCTTTGCAGCGAAATCCAAGGTGGCTCGATGCTTCACCAGCCAATCCATACCTAAGATTAAGTCGAATTCGCTAAACGGTAGTTCCATCAAATCCGCTAAAAAGGTAACCCCTTGGACTACTTAGGGTAGCTCTCTAAACATCTTATTCACTCTTACAGACTGCCCTAATGAACTTATCACAGTCATCTCATTCGCAATAATCTCAAACATATCATCCAAAGACTCAATCTTATTGCATGCAACATATGAATGCGCCGATCCAATATCAATCAAGGCTATGTAAGATAACTCATATATAAAGAACATACCCGTTATCACATCTAGGGCATCCCCGTCTTCTCGATGACGAGTAGCATAAACCAAAGCTGGCTGTCTCGCCTTAGCATGGCCTGCATTTCTGTCTGGTTCTACGCGTCCACGTCCATTGCCATTACCGCCCCTGGCCTGTCCACGACCCCTTGGTGGCAGCTATCACCCCTTGGTGGCTGAGCACCTCCTTGACCCACTACCGGCTCTCGACCTAGTGTTCGAAGGCACCTTGATCCTATGCTCCATAGACCCATAGGCGAAACAAGTTTCCATTCTCTTTCAACACTCGCCTCCACGCCTTCTCCCATAATCAGCACAAGGTGGCACCCCTGGATTAGCAGTAAGGGGCCCTGCTCTAACTGGCACATTACTTCTGGCCCTAGCCCTAGGCCTCTGTCCAACACCCGGGGTCTCATCCTCCCTCTTATTCTTACCCCTTTCCTTCTCTCGGTTTAGGCACTCAGTGCGCTTTACCTCCTCTGCTATCTTTGCTTTTTCCACCAATTTCGAAAAAATTGCTTCCTTTGTAGAGCTATCAATACCCTAAGGCTATCTATCCGTCCGTCCTCAAACCTAACGCAACGCTCATAGTCTGTTGCCACCATTACTCTTACATATCTACTAAGGCGAAGAAACTCTACCTCATACTCCGCCACCGATTTGTTTCCTTGGGTCAAGTTTAGGAACTCCTTCCTTCTAGCATCCACATAGCTTGCACCCACATACTTCCCTTGGAATGCAGCTTTGAAAAACTCCCAAGTGACCCGCTCCAGTTGGTTGCCCTCTTTTATAGTCAACCAACACTGGTACGCTTCCTCCCTAAGCAGTGACATTGCCCTTTTCAGCTTATGTTTCGGTGCACAGCCCGGGTCCTCCATTATCCTTTTTGTGGCCTCTAACCAATATTCTACCACATTAGGAGCCACGCCAACCACGCCCTTAAAGATCTCAGCCCCGTTCGATTGAAGTTGTTGTGGAATGGACCCCCGATTTCTGATGCCATTATTGGGCCTAGCGACAATGCATCCTCTCCCACGCCCAATCATACTGTCCATTCCCAACCACAGGTGAGGCTGGAGCCTCTTCTACTCCAACATCGGGTATATGGCCCGATGCCGACAATTCAGCCCTAATACGTCCGCGGCCTCGGCCACGGCCTCTTGCACCTCTTCTAGCACTCATCGTCTATTCGTGTATTATCTAGATTAGAAATTTTATGAAGTTTTAGTTAGTTTAATAATTATAATGATGTTTTATGAAAATATTTAAGAGAAGATTGTTTTCAAAAATCCTCTACAGTTTTCAAATCCTACGGGGTTTAGTTCCACTCTAACAATCATCTAAAGTAGCCCTCTAATTATCTATTGTATAACAAGTTAAACAAACTTAAAAATAAAAATACTTACTTGGTTTGATGTCGGAGACTCGGTGTGCCGCTCAGCAAGATTTCCTTTTTTCCATAGCAATGTGATCCAAAAATTTTTTAAAATAGAAAAAGAAACCAAATAGTAATAAGGCCCACTTCACAGCCTGAGTTTTGTAACCTGAGATCTGATACCACTAAATGTAACACCCCCAAAGTTTCTTTTAATAATTAAATTAAAATTTCATTTGCCCCTAAGTTTGAATTAAAACCTACTATAATTATTACTGGGCCAGAAATATAAAACACAATTTTTAGCAAAACCAAAAACAAAGAAAGTTCAGGATTTCGGGATTTTTGGGTTTCAAGATTTTTGAGTTTCGGGATTTTTGGGGCGTTACAATACAAAAATAAATACTTAGAATTTTTGGAGAGTTACACCCGTTTTTAGTAATTTTTATATTTTTGGAATAGGGATAGTCTAATCTATCTAATTGGGGGATTAATTTGAAAAGTTATCAAGGTATGAAATTTGGGTCATGGATGAATATGCTGAAAATTTGAAATTTATGGTAGAAAATGAAAGGTTGTTGATAGATAAACAACTTTTACAAAGTGATTTTTAATGAAAACATGATTTAGGGATTAAAATGTGAAGTTGTGAAATTTGATGAAAATTTTTGAATTTTTATAAATTCATGTGCTATAAATTTTGTAATGGAGTTTTGGTTAGGCTTCCAATAGGGAGTAAATTTCATCAGTTTCATTTTCCGAGCCTAAGGATGAAATCAGAATTTATGGAAAAGTTCGGGGTAAAGTGATAATTTTGCCTAGGATGTAAATTGAGTGCAAATGAGTATGAAATATGAGAAATTAATGATTAAAGCTATTTATATAGATCTGAACAACTCACAATCGAGGTTAGATCGAGGAAAAGGAAAGGTTACGAATTAGTAGATTACTTACGCGAACAAGTGTCGACGTAAGTTTGTGTTACTTAATTGAGCATGTAATTATGTTAATTGAATGTTGTGTTTGTATGCAATGTGACTTATATTGAAATTCATTACTTGAAGGCTATAATGGAAGATTTAATACACGCTTGAAATGGTGAAAAAGGTATTATGTCTCGATTGAATATTGAATTCTGATAAATATATGTGCTTTCCCGAAATGAATGAGGTCCTACATTTGTTGCCGATAGATTTAGCTCAGACGAGTGATCATATTGACCTCATTATAGAAAGCATTTAGCCCGAATGGGTAATCCTGATATAATACCTCTCGAGTATGCATTATGATTAGGGTTTAGCATGGATCGGTAATCCTAATTGAGATCTTCTGAGCATATGTTATATAAAGTATTTAACCTGGACTGGTAATCCTTGAATAAGAATTGACAGATTATTGAATCGTACACCTCAAGTGTACTATTTGAGCATCCATTAGAAGTTCAATGATTTAACGAACACAACTCTTAACATGGTATGAGAATTTTGAGATGAAATGATAATGACTTAAAAGAATATTGCATGATGAGCACATCTATGTTTACTTGGTTGATGTAACACCTCTTACCCGTGTTTGATGCTGAAACAGGGTACGAGGCATTACCGAACTTAAACAAAAGCAAACATACATTTCCAAGTCAAATTTTTTTTTCCAAATTGAAACTTATTGAAATTTAGCATAAAGTCCCTAACACGAGTCTACAAGGCCCAAACATGCTTTGGAAGTGATTCGGGACTAAATCGAAAACCTTAGAAATTTTTTGCCTAAATAGGGGTCACACGACTGTGTGGCTTGGGACACGCCCGTTTGGGCAGGCCTTATGGGTAGGCCAAGATTAAATTGAAGTCACACGGTGCAGACATACACCCGTGCCCCGAGGCCATCTCCTTCATACGACTGAGACATACGGCCATGTCTCATGCCCGTGTGCTCGATACTGAGCCTTTTGTTTTGCAACAATTTAGGTGCAAGGGACACACAGCTAGATCACACGCCAATGGGGCTGACTATATGGATAATAATAACATTATTTACCAAGCCATTCTCCACTTTTATTCATACATACACTTACCCCAATTCAAAGGCATGAAACAATACATACTTAGGCAACCAAAACATCTACATTCATTGTTAAAAATATCAACTTTATATCTTTATCTAACATATTCACTACATTTATTAAGCCTTAAATAAAACATACAAATCTCACATTCATTAGGCTTCATTCAATTATTATCCAGTTAGCAAATTATACTCAAATTCTTCATCTCATTAATAGGTTACAATTCCAAACATTACACAATCATGTAATAAATCACATTTCCAAATATTTCACATTTACCTAGCATACCATGATCATATCACCATAGACATTGACACATATGTGAATATACTTAGTCTTACAACCATGTTGCCAATATAAGCCAACTTACATTGCCAAATAGCAAAACAAGCCTTTGACGATTACAAGCTATTACATTGGCTAAAATCATATGACGCGTATAACAAAAATGACCAAGTTCCTATACATGCCATAACTCAAAATACTTGAATTCATCAATACCCAAAATGATAGCTTGATAGTGTGATAGGATCTCCAGCGATCTCCAACTCAAACTAGCTTCACGGCACTAAAAAACTTGGGAAAGGAAGGGGGCAAGATATATAGCTTACTAAGTCCGTACGAAAATAATAAGCAACTCTTACCAAACTTTTATCCACTCCAACAAATTAAACACAAGATAATACAAAATTACTATGAATATTATAGTTATAACTTTATCCAGTCACTATGATTACTCTATCAACTTATAAGCATCATTTAACATATTTTGGCATTAGCCTAACAACCGTAATCTCTCCTTTGTAACATATTACAACAATTAACAAATCATTTCAAACCTCATAGTAAACATGCACATTGATTATGTATGCTCATATTTCTAAGCATATATCTTATTATCTTTCCATTACCTAAACTTTTATCCTTCAGTACTTTCATAACTATTTTAATAGGCAATTATGCCAATCTTTCCTTATTCTCATATCCGATAAATCGCAATTTAAGTGAATAAAACACGCTATTTCACAACTCAATTTGGCCAGAAAGCCATTCCCATGATCCTCAACAAAATTTATCATGAATTTCATACTTCACAAGTATAGACCAATAATCACAAGGTTTTCAAAAAATCATTCTCGTGGAAAATCATGAACTCACAATTTCATGAAGTCAATGCTTATAAACTTTACGTAGATACATGTACCAATTCGTAATACTTCCATGCTCTTTCTCTTATTTGACCTACCTATTAAATTACCCGTTGAACCACTTGGAATACTAAAGGATACTCTGGAATCTCGTACTCACAGTACCGTACCAATGCCATATCCTAGATATGGTCTTACATGTAATCTCGTATGGATGCCAATAGCCCAACTATGGTCTTACACGAAGTATCATATCAATGCCATTTCCCAGATATGGTCTTACACGTAACCTTAGTAACCCTAATGTCATGACATTTGTATCCTATATATTCCTAAGGTTCAACCGAGATTTCACGCTTGTAAAAACTTTGTCGAATATGTTCAAGGGTCAATCACAATTCATACAATAATAAAGTATTTAAAACATAATTAAAACAATGCATTATTTACATACGAACTTACCTCGGCATAAAAATGGCGAAAAGGACCTAACCGTCAAATACTCGTTTTCCCTCGTTCTAATTCCTAACCTTATTATTCATGATCTATAATATCACATTTATCTTATTTAATCATTATACTATTCAAAATTAGCCCAAAAGCACATTGTGGAAAAATTACATTTTTGCCCCTGAAGTTTCACATTTTTACATTTTAGACCCTAGGATCGTAAAATGCAATGTACTCAATTTCTTCAATACCCATGCCTAGCCGAACCTTATACATGCTTATAGCAACCCACATTTTTCTTTTATTCGTATTTTAACACTTGCGTTATAACTTTTTAAAATAAGTCCCTCTTAGGCATTTTTATTGAAAATTATCTAGCAAAAGTCATTTATTAAACAACATACATGCATTTTCTACCATTAAACATCAAAATACATAAATATTCATCATGGGTAAAATTTTAGACTTTGATTATGTGTTAAATTAGGGGTAGAAATAGATAGATCATGTTACAAGGATTTTAAAAACATAAAAATCATTAAAAACGAGGCTAGTACGGATTTACAATCGAGCTTGGAAGCTTGACAAACCCTAGCCATGGTTTTTGTAACACCCCTAACTTGTATCTGTCGCCGGACTAGGGTTATGTGGCATTACCAGACATATTTGAACATTTTATAATCTATACAAAAATATCATCCACACATTATAGCACCATATTCAAACTTCATTTCAAAGTCCCTTTCTTAGATCAACGAGACCTTAAACATGCTTTAGGAGGGGTCGAGACTAAACCGAGCACATACACAATTTTTCCAAAACTTCACAATTTTTTTTCAAAGTTACAGAGGTCACACGCCCGTGTGAACAGACCGTGTGCCTCACACGACATTAGACACGCCCGTGTGTCTAAGCCGTGGCTAAACAGGGCAATCATACTGACTTGTCCACACAGTCGGAGACGTGCCTGTGTGCCTTGGTCATGGTCGAAACTGACTTGGGTCACACGGCTAGCCACAAGTCCATATGGCTAGGCCATGCTTGAGACTGACTTTAAATTGGAAGACTACCCCAAGGGACACACGCCCGTGTAACATGATCGTGTGCCACACATGGTTGAGACACACACCTTTGTCTTTGGCCGTGTGGACAAAAATAGGCCATTCAAAAAGCCAATTTGCCACCCTTAATGGTCATCCCTACAAGTCCAAAATCAAAGCACAATTGCACCATAATTTCAACAATTTCAATCTTAAAATATACATCTTTCATGTCATATAATCACCAAACAATATCATTCTTATCATCCAAACCAAAATATACCAAAATCACTTACCAAACTCATTCATTCATACATGTCATTATCCCAATTTTTCACATCCATTTTTCATATCAAAATCATACCATTTCCATAACTAATTCAAATAACTAACTTACCAAATTAACCATTTCTCACTAGGCCAATTATGCACTTCAAAACATACCATTTCATAGCACAACTTATACACCAAAAACCAAACCAAATAGCAACTTTAATCTAGCCATATCGCATGGCATGATATACAGTTCACAATTCATATTCAAATACTTCTAGCCTATACATGCCACACTTCAATATTCACATTTTCAAAAGGTACCATAATAGAGTTCGATAGTGTGGTGATGATTCTCAACGATCCCCAAGCTTCTAGTAGCTTTGATATCTATAAAACAATGCAAACACACACAAAGTAAGCTTTCAAAAGCTTAGTAAGCCATATACAAATAAACTTATCATATATCACAATTATAAACCAATTCATTCATATGAATCATGGCATAACACAATAGCAAGTTCATATTTCTCATTTAGCTTAATTGTTCATAATCAATTACTTGTAAATACATCACATTTCCATGTAGTTCACATATCAAAAGATTATATTCATACTCACCTTTCATTTCCAAATTCTATATGCAATTCATACGTACCTGAATCGGATATACATTCACATGGTTATTCACTTCTTGGAATGCCTACGGAATCAAATAGGATACGCGGATAACTCGAAAAGCTCTTACAATGTAAAAGCCTGGTTTAGACCCTAGTCAAAAAAGTGGTTTTGGAACCACAAATTTGAGTCAGAAAAATATTTTGATATTATTTTCTGTGCTTATTATATGTGAATTAGTATATCTAAAAATTTTGCATGAAAATTTAATCGTTTGTGTGCTCAATTTGATAAAAGAACTTAATCGCGTAAATTGTAAAAGTTGCATGCTATATGTTAAGTGTGCCTATTTGCTATGGCTTTTTAATTGTGAGGTCCTTATGTTGTAATTTGACCATGGTTAGTGGATGGATGAATTATAATGTTTTAATTAAAAGGCAAAATTGGTATTTGATAATTAATATGTGTTATAACAAAATAAACATGAAAATAAGGCCATTTTGTGTTCATCTTTGCCAAAAATAAAAAGAAAAACAAAAGAAAAAAATATAGTTAGGGTTCGACTAGTTCAACCATCAATCAAGGTATGAGTTTTGTTCGGTTTTTGATAATTTCTACATTTTTGTATGTGATGAAATAGCTAAAACTGAGATTGAGAAGTTAGATTATGTGAAATGTGAATCAAATTTGAGGCACTAAATGTGCGAGAAATGAAATAGCTATGGCTATTAAAAATGGCACTGTGTGTGGGAGAATATAACAGCAATGGCTGAATAAATGGCACTATGTGTGCGATACCGATATCAGTTCAGTTTAATGAAATGGCACTAAGTGTGCGATATTATTATAGCTTCAGCTAATTAATTGGCACTAAGTGTGTGAGTTCATCGAATGTTCAAGTATGATCAAATGAAGTAGTGCATCAAGCATCAAAGTGATAAATGTGATAGATAAGAACGTGATGTTACAGGTATGTATGGAACCTATGTGGTTGATGATATTAAGTATGAAGTAGATGAAAGGTTATGTAAATGAATGATGAAATGAGTTGCATTAAGTGTTAGCTAATTGATAGAATTTTATTTTAATTGATAACTTAAATGTGTTATATCATGAACATACTAAGCTTTAAAGCTTACTGTTGAAATGTTCTCTGTTTTACAGTGTTATAAAGCTAGCTTAGATCCAGGGATCGTCAACGACTCACTCACACTATCGGATATCTATTTTGGTACCATTCTGAGAGTTGTATATATGGTATATGGCATGTATAGGTTAGAGATATTTAGTATGTTTTATGCTGTGAATATCTAGCCATAAGATTTAGCTTGTAAATGTTGGTATGTATGGTCTTTTAAGTTGGCCTAAATGATGTGTTTGATTGGTAAGTTATATGATAAATATAATGTTTATGTGATGTTTTGAATATGGAATGTTGAATTGGTAAGTTTTGTGGTATGAACTATATGATAAAATGATAAGTTTATTGGAACTTATGCAAGTTGTGATCATTTTGGTACATTGATTTGGTATGTTGGTTGTGAAATTGAGTAGTGAATTGGATGGTAATTGAATGGCATGAAATATATATAAATTGGTTGATTTGGTTGCCTATGAATAGATGCAAATAATGCTAAAATGTTGTGGTTTTGGAATGCTTGAGTTAGGTGCGAAATGTGGCTTAAACCAAGCCTAATTTCACCCCACACAGTTGAGCACGCGAGTGTGTGTCTCGACCTTGTGTCTGTTGTAATTTAGCTATTCAAGTTAGTCTTGAGCATGGCCTAGACACACGGGCATGTCTAGTTGCTATGTGAGGCGCATAGCCCTGGTACATAGGCGTGTGTGGCCATTTTGAAGGATACACAGGCTAGACACACGGGCGTTTGGCCGGCCATAAGGCACACGGGTGTGTCTTGTAGCCTTGTGGTGAAGTCAGTATGTATGCCCTATTTTGCCACGGCCTTGACACACGGGCGTGTGACCCTTATAACTTAAAAAAATGTTCTAGTTTTGGAAAAACTTGTATGTGCTCGGTTTAGTCCCGACTCCTTTCTAAAGTATGTTTATGGTCTCGTTGACCTAAGTAAGGGACTTGTTGTTGATGTTTGATTATGATTTGAGAATGATGTATATGAATTGCTCGTAAAATATTTTGATTTGTCTAGTAATGCCTTTAACCCTAATTTAGTGACGGATATGGGTTAGAGGTGTTACATTTGATTGGTATCAGAGCTACGGTTTAGTTGATTCTAGGTATGAATAAACTTGCTACCTACTTAAAATAAGGTAAGTAAGTAACTTGATTATTTGTTACAAATCATGTGTGATGCAAATGATGTATGTATGTGATTATGGTATGTGTATTCGGTCTTATGATCGAAAGGTATGAATATTATGGCTTTGGTCGTGCAATATGTGTATACAAGACCATGTATATTCGGCCTTATGGATAGCTCGTGTACATAATGTTATATTACAATTTTTGAGCTTCTGTATATGAATGTATGTACATTTGGTTATATATTGACATCTTGATTTTGAAGGTTGGATGATAATTAATTATTTTGATTATATTAGCATTCGGTCAAGGAGGAATTATTCTATGAAATTATATGTTATATGGAATTAAAAGCTTGAAATTAAATGTGATTACAAATGTATAAGTTGAATTACTTGATTGAAATGATTTAGTATTGAGATAATATTATGCATTAATTGTTTAATTTGCTTAAGGCTTACTAAGTTAAGTTAGCTTACTCTGTGTGATTTCGTTTACTCTGTTTTATAGATTTTGGATTCAAGTTACAAGCTCAGGGATCGTCAGGAAAGCTTACCACACTATCTTTAGCTTCGGTACTTAAATAATCGAACTGGAATTATGGCATGTATAGGCTGGAGTATGTTTAAGTTGATGAACATAGTTTTGTATACAGGCCGTGCGAAAATGGCTAAACCTATAGTGTTAAATTCGGTTATTTTAAGTTCGGTTTATGTTTACTTTGGTTTTAAAGTTACGTGCCATGTATGTGTAATGTTTGTGTTAAGTACTATGTGCTTTAAAAATGGTTTGCTTGCTATGTCTAATTTCGGTTTTATATGCTTTTGGTTAAATGTTCTTTGAGTTTGATTGTTGATAAATATTGTATATGCTTCATGGATAAATTTGGCCTATTGATTGGTATGTATTTAAGTTAAATGTAATCGTTATTTTAGGTAAGTTGTATATATTATATGTGTGCATCATTAACAGGTTCGGCTATGGCATAATGTATTGAAAACATATATGTTTGTTATTTAAATTATATAATATGATTGTTTATGTAAATTTAGTTGTCATGTTTGATTTAAGTGTATTATGTGAATTGGCAATAAAGGGTATATGATTATTTTCGAACTTGGTAAGTTTGACATGTTGGAACTTAGGTTCACAAATCGAAACTTGGGTTGATAGTAAAATTTATATGCTAATATATTCGGTTAAGCTTTGTTAGTTCAACTTATACATATATATGTGTATATACGATTATTTTAAGGCTGGTATATGTGTATGTTAATTCATTACTTATAAAGATTTATGCATATGAATTGATAAGATAAAATGAAGAAGAATGAAATCTTGAGTATAGAATGGTCATATATTCGAGTAATGTAATGAAATAAAAGACCATATGAATAGTGAATTTTGCATTAGTAAAACAAATGTGTACATCTATGAAATAATTAATTGAGGTTTGGTATTTAGAAAATAAATTATTGCCGCTATAGTTGCTTATGAAATATTTTATATGTGTACTAGCAATTCGGCTAAGATAAGTGTTTTATTTTGGAAACCATGTGGTTTGATAATGCTGACTGATTGAGATTAAAATTTATAGTATTCATATATGATGTTAATACATGATTTGTTGAATTAAAGCTTAAAAGTTAATTATGAGTTGTTCTTGTTAGGTAATGCCTCGTAACCCTAATTCAATGATGAATATGGGATAGGGGTGTTACATTTTATTGGTATTAGAGCTACGGTTCAGTCAATTCTAGGATTAGCGTAGCATGTGTGAGTCTAGCTATACATGCCATAATATAAACTGCGATAGTGTGATGACTTCTGACATTTGAAAATGTGTTTTCTATAGTCTATGGATCTCGACAGAGCTGTAGCTGATGATGTCGAGAGCATAGCGCCTGCACCCGCGCAAGGGATAGCGCCGGTTGATTCTCGACTGACCTCTAGCAACCAAGAAGAAGAGGCTAAGCAAGCCTTTTACCAAATGATGAATGATTGGTTTACTCAATATATCCAGACTAATTCGGCTGCAAAAAAACCTCCACCCCCGATTAATCCATCTTCTATACCTACTATACCTTAAGTAAGTGATCTGTTGAGATTGCTTAAGCCACCTGTTGATAAAATTAGAAAACACGGGGCTGAAGAGCTTAAAGCTATAGATGATGACGATGTTGAACGGGCTGAGTTGTGGCTTGATAATGCTATCCGTGTGTTCGATGAGTTATCTTGTACTCTGGATGAATGTTTAAAGTGTATCATATCTTTATTACGAGACACTGTATATCACTGGTGGAATACACTTGTATCGGAGGTTCCGAAAGAATGCGTAACTTGGGAGTTCTTTTAGACTGAGTTCCATAAGAAATACATCAGCCAAAGATTTATCGACTAGAAATGCAAAGAATTTCTAGAATTGAAACAGGGTCATATGACCGTAATAGAGTATGAGTGAAAATTTGTAAGACTGTCGATATGCCCGTGAATGCCCCGTGAATGCGTTTCAGCCGAAGCTATCATGTGTAAAAGATTCGAAGACAGTTTAAATGAAGACATTAAATTGCTAGTAGGCATAGTACTGGTTGAGCGAGCCTGCAAAGCTGAAAAGCTCGAGAAAGAGAAAAGAAAAGCTGATTTTGAAGCTAGAGATTCCCGTAAAAGATCATCAGGTAAAACTTTTCAGTCCGCATCGAAGAGATGATTCTGGTCAATCTAAGGCTACTACAGCCTTTTCTAGACGAGATCAAGACTGACCCCCTGTGAGTTCACGAGCCATGTAACACCCTGAATTTGGGCTTAGAAGTTTTGGGCCCTGAGCATGGGAGCGGCTGAAGGCAGCTTATAATATTTTGTTGTGCATGTAAATTTCGTTAATAAAGGCTTGTTTTAGTGGTTAAGTGTGCTGAGAAGTGTTGGAGAAGTCTTGGGTTCAAACCTGGACTCTAGTAGAAATTTTGGTTTAAGGTGAACCAAACCCTGGGTGTAGTAGGTAGGCCTTAAGAATATTGTTGGAGAAATTGTGCCACAAAAAGCCTTGTTGTCTAGTGGCAAAGTAGTGCCACATAAGAGGCAGGAAGGTGGCGTCATAGAGTTGGCAAAGAGGTCCAGGGTTCGAAACTCATGGCAATCAAATAGCATTTATTTTGCTAACAGGGGGCGGCAAGAATTGGTGTTGAATTTAAACTCTGATGATGGAGGGATCCCACATCGGGAAGTTAACAGAAGAGTGGATGCGAAGCTGGCTTTAAATAGAGAGAACCGTGAGGAGAGTAAAGGTACCTTTCTTGGCTGATCCCTTTCGCTTTATGGCGTGCTCGTTTGGATTGGGCGTCGGCTAAGAGTGCTCGGAGCGCGGATTAACTCCAGTCTCCTATCAGGTGTGTATTTCTCACTACTCTAGCTGTAGGATGGCTACTTCGGGCCGCGATGGGCCGAAAGGGGCCATGTGGGCCCAATGGGCCTACGGGCCTAATGGGATATGTTGTTTGATTGTGTAGTAAATATTGGACTAGGCTAGGTGAATCTCATATCTGTGGCTAGATTTGGGCTAAAAGGGCCACACGAGGGTTAGGCCCATTTGGGCCGAGAATAGGCTTTAGGCCCATTCGTATTGTTATCCCTGTTTAGAATACTTTAGTTTACTAAAATTACCCTGTAGGGTAGAATTATCGAAATACCCCTGTAGGGTAGAATTACTGAAATACCCCTGTAGGGTACAATTACTGAAGTACCCCTATATGGTAGAATTACTGAAATACCCCTGTAGGGTAGAATTACTGAAATACCCTTGTAGGGTAGAAATACCGAAATGCCTTTGTAGGGTAGAATTACTAAAATACCTCTATAGGGTAGAATTACTGAAATACCCCTGTAGGGTAGAATTACTAAAATACCCCTGTAGGGTTGAATTACTGAAATACCCTTGTAGGGTAGAATTACCGAAATACCCCTGTAGGGTAGAATTACTGAAATACCCTTGTGGGGTAAAATTACCATTTTGCCCCTAGGGTGTTAAATGATTGTTTTGCCCTTGTGGGCAAGTGACTTACTTGGACTGTGTGGTTGACGAATTTGATTGTGAATATATATTGGTGATATGAATGACTTGACTATGATTGTTTGATTTAAATATGGGCATGACATTCTGCATACATGACATGTTGCATGGGTTGGGATTGTATTCACATTCGATTCGATTACATACACGATCATCGATTTTGTTTACGTCACCTAATTCGATTAGTTACGATTCGTCACCGATTCAGTTCGATTCTCATTTTGATTTTAGTTCTGATAATGTTTCTTATTCTGTAATGGGCTAAGGCCCATCTGGTACCGTCTGTTATAATGGGCTAAGGCCCAATTGATACTGAAACTGTAAGTAGGGTTGGGGCCAGACTTTTAATTCTTTTATATGACTGATTGTTCCTTTTATATAGTAGGGGATTTCACACTGAGTTTTCGTAAACTCACCCCGTTTATTAACCTTTCGGTAATTTCCACCTTAGACGGATCGAGTGCGAGGGGCTCGAAGGAAGTCACATACACTGTTTATGTTACAGTTTTGATTATTACTTTTAAATGTTTTTATGTGGGTTGTAGTAAAGCCGTTGTAATTTTTTGGATTTCAAATTTGGAATTTTATTTATTGTTCTTATAATTGCTAGTATTAGAACACGGTTTTCCAAAGCAACTATTGTTGTTCAAAACATCACGTATCCGCAATTTTTTTTAAACTAAGCTTCCGCAACTGCCAAGATTTTTACAAAGTTGTTAAGAATGTTATTCAACTGAGGTTTTCTAACAAGGTTTAAAAAGGGTATAAGTTTTCAATTATTAAGAAGGGTTTTCAATGGAAACATGGTTTTCGAAAAACACTTCAATGTGACACGCCAGATTCGAGCAAAACTTCCAGGCCGGGTTTGGGGTGTTACAAGCCACTTCGTTAGCTAGTGTTGGCAGGTTCGAGTGCAAGCATTGTGGTCGAGTGCAAGCATTGTGCTAAATGGAATTTTAGAGATTGCAGATTGCATGATCGGTCTTGTTTTAAATGTGGATCGATGGATCATTTTATTCGAGAGTGCCCGATGTTAGTCGAGCAAAACGCTGTTCAGAGTGAGAGGCAGGGAAATGTGCCAGTGCAAGGCAGACCACCCAGAAATATGGGTAATGTGAGTTGCAGTCAGCGAGGGATGAAAGATATAGTAGTTCAATCTGAGGCTTGTGCACCTACCAGAGTATATGCTATACACGCTCGCGAGGAGGTTTCTTTCCCAAATGTTATTACCAGTACTTTTACTCTTTATGATATTAGTGTTATTGCATTGATTGATCCTGATTCGACTCATTCATATGTGCGTGAGACATTAGTATCCAGTAAGACTTTTTCTGTTGAGTCTACTGAGTTTGTGATTCGAGTATCAAACCCCCTGGGCCTGTGTGTTCTAGTTGATAAAGTGTGTAAAAATTGCCCGTTGATGATTCAAGATTCATGCTTTTCAGCCGATTTGATGTTGTTACCCTTTGACGAGTCCGATATAATTTTCGGTATGGACTGGATGACTTTGCACGATGCTGTTGTTAATTGCAAAAGGAAGACCATTGATCTGAGATGTCAGAACAACGAGATTATTTGGATTGAATCTAATGATCTGAGTTGTTTACCAACAGTAATATCTTCGATGTTAGCTCGAAAGTATGTGATTTGCTTATGTGCTTGATAGTAAAGTGGCTGAAAAGAAGATTGAATCTGTACCAGTTGTGTGTGAGTATCCGGACGTGTTTCCTGAAGAATTGTCGGGTTTGCCACCTATCCGAGAGGTAAAGTTTGGTATTGAGTTAGTACCGAGGACGACTCCGATTTCAGTAGCTCCGTACTGGATGACACCTACTGAATTAGAAGAGTTGAAAGCACAACTGCAAGAATTGATAGATAGAGGTTTCACAGGACCGAGTTTCTCTCCTTGGGGTACGCCTGTGTTATTTGTGAAAAAGAAAGATGGAACTATGAGAATGTGCATCGATTATAGACATCTCAATAAGGTGACTATAAAGATTAAGTATCCGTTGCCACGGATTAATGATTTGTTTGATCAGCTGAAATGGGCTTCAGTGTTTTCAAAAATAGATTTAAGATCTGTAATGCCCCGTACCCGAGACCGTCGCCGGAGTCGAGCACGTGGTGTTACTAAACTTAATTTCTTCAATTAAACAGCTTAAACAATATATTCTTAAAATTTCTAGACAAGCTGGCTAACTGCATCACAGTCACTTAAAAATTCATATCTCGAGTTCTGAAACTCAAAATCTAACTCCGTAAATATTCCTTGAAACTAGACTCATATATCTATTTAAAAGTTTTTTTTCTAGAATTTTTGGCTAGGCCAATTAGTACAGTTTATTAGTTAAAGTCTCCCCTGTTTCAGGGTATGACTACTCTGACCTCTATGTATTACGAATCAGATATCTCCCTGTACAGAGTTTGAATGACTATGCTGTTTATTTCTATTAAAACTAGACTCTATAAGGAACCGGTACATATAAAGCATGACTTCTAATTATTTTTATACAATTTATGGTGAATTTCCAAAGTCAGAATAGGGGATTCAGAAATCGCTCTGACCCTGTTTCACAAAAATTTAAACATCTCATAGAATATCATTCATATACCTGTTTTGTTCCATCCATACCAAAATAGACTCATTAAGCTTATATTCTATAACTTATTCATCATTTAAGTCCATTTCTATTATTTTTAGTGATTTTTCAAATTCACGTCATTGCTGCAGCAATATTCTGTTTTATAGCAAATTTTACTTTACTATAAATTTTCATGGACTAAATAGCATTTTAAACATACATGGTATCAAATATGATTTAGATTGGCCGTTCCAATGGCTAATCATTCACAAACTCTTTTCTTGCCAAAGCATAATCATATCATAAGATCATTTACACAAAGTGAGTATTTTGCCATCCATGCCACATTCAAGATACACAAGCCATTTTACCAATTTAGGCCTTCGGATAGTGTGAACGAGTCTTCGACCTATCCCGATTCTCAAGCCGGTTTGTCAAAACTACAATGAAGGAAAAGGAAGGAGTAAGCATAAATGCTTAGTAAGTTCACATGCAAATAGTAAGTAACATAATCATGCAATTCCACATAAAAACATCATTTGCATAAACAACACCAAGACATTCATGTTACATTTGCATTTAATATCATACTACGATTTCATCATACCAAGTTCTCAACCTGAAGATTTAAGCACATACCTGTCAAAGTTTCTCATTTACCACACTCACCAACATGTCACCTTCATTTTAGGCATTCTCCTTATTCTCTTAAGATTCACCCGTTGAACACATCGGAATATAATTCGAATACACGAAAAGTCTGTACATAAGTGCCACATATGTAGCCAAGCTACCATGTAACCCGCCCATAAGCGAACTTGGACTCAACTGAACGAGCTCGGTTGTTCGCATCCATAAGTGAACTCGGACTCAACTCAACGAGCTCGGATGCCTTGTTACATCTCACGAACTCGGACTCAACTCAACGAGTTCAGACATTTGCATCCATAAGTGAACTCGGACTCAACTCAACGAGTTCGGATGCCCAACCATCCTAGTGACATGTCACTTGTATTCTAATCTATTCCCAAGGTTCAAACGGGCTTTTTCCTCGATTAAACATCTTTGCCGTCTTCCACGGAACATCGAAACCGATACTCGGTAGCAATTCATAATTTACATATTATTCAATAATAACCATAAAGCATAATAGTTCATGATATTAATCATCATATCACATAATTAACATTAAATTACTTAAAATGACAATTATGTTACTACATTTACACATGAACTTACCTCGGTATAAAATTATTAGCAATCAAGCCTATTCTTCGTAAACTTTGTTTTTCCCTCTATCGCGACTTGAATCTCGTTTCTCTTGATTATGGAGCTTGGAAGCTTGAAACAAACCCTAGCTATGGAGAACCCTTTAATTTTCGTCCTAATGAAGAAGATGAACATATTTTGCTATCTTTTTCCCTTTTTTACTCTTTTAATTACCAAATGACCAAAATACCCTTAATACCTTTCTTTGAAAATTTTCATGTACAAGCCCATTTTTGTCCAAAATTTTAGAAATTGGTCAAATTGCTACTTAAGACCTCCTCATTAATATTCCAAAGTAATTTCATACTAAAAACTTCTAGAATGCAAGTTTTGCAACTTATTCGATTTAGTCCCTGATTTCAAATTAAGTACTTTATGCATAGAATTTCACGAAATTTTCACACAATCATGCAATCATATCATAAACCACAAAATAATTATAAAATAATTATTTCTATCTCGAATTTGTGGTCACGAAACTACTATTCTGATTAGGCCTTAATTCGGGATATTACAGCTCTCTCCCCCTTTAAGGATTTTCGTCCTCGAAAATCTTACCGGTAAACAGGTGTGGGTATTGATTTCTCATAGTTTTCTCAGGTTCTCATGTAGTCTCTTCTACCCCATGCTTTTTTCATAATACTTTCACGAGAGTGACACTTTTATTTCTTAGTTGCTTGACCTCTCGAGCTAAAATCTTAATCGATTCTTCTTCATAAGTCATATCCGGTTGTAGCTCAATTTCTGTCGGTGAAATTATATGTGAGGGATCTGAATGATACCGACGTAGCATAGATACGTGGAACACATCATGCATCTTCTGTAATTCAGATGGCAATGCTAACCGTTAAGCTACTGGTCCAACTCTTTCAATTATTTCATACGGCTCAATAACACGCGGACTCAACTTGCCCTTCCATCCAAATCTAAGGACTTTCTTGCATGGAGACACTTTCAAAAATACCTTATCACAAACTTGAAACTCGATTTCTTTTCGTTTCAAATCCGCATAAGATTTCTGTCTATCCGAAGTAGTTTTCAAACAATCTCGAATCACTTTCACCTTTTCTTCGGTTTCTTTTATTAGATCAACTCCATAAATCTGATTTTTCCTTAAGTTCAGCCCAATACAATGGTGTCCGACATTTACGACCATACAATGCTTCATAAGGTGTCATCTTCAAACTCGTCTGATAACTATTATTATAAGCAAATTCTACCAACGGTAAGTATCTTTCCCAACTACCTTGAAATTCCAATACACAACATCTGAGCATGTCTTCAAGAATCTGAATCACTCTATCTGATTGTCAATCAGTTTGTGGATGAAAGGCAGTGCTAAAATTTTACTTTGTACCTAATGCCTCTTGTAACTTTTGCCAAAATCGTGAAGTAAATCTCGGATCTCTATCCGAAATGATTGACAAAGGTATTCCATGAAGTCTAACAATCTCACAGATATACAATTCAGCCAACTTATTAAGAGAATAATCCATACGTACCGGAATAAAATGAGCTGATTTAGTCAGTCTGTCAACTATTACCCAGATGGCATCTTTCTTCCCCGGAGTTAACGGGAACCCTGATACAAAATCCATAGTAATCCGATCCCATTTCCATTTAGGAACCATGATAGGCTGGAGTAATCCCGAAGGTACTTGGTGCTCAGCTTTCACTTGTTGACAAACTAAGCACTTTGATACAAACTCGGAAATATCTCTTTTCATTCCACTCCACTAGTACATTTTCTTCAAGTCATTATACATTTTCGTACTGCCCGGATGAACCGTCAAACAACCATTATATGCTTCATGAAAAATCTTTTGAATCAACTCATTATTTTTCGGTACACAAATCCGATTTTTAAACATCAAACAACCATCATAATCGATTTTGAAATCTGACCTCGTATCAGCTTCACACTGTTTTCTCTTGGCTTGCAAATCTTCATCACTTTTCTGAGATTTACAAATCTCTTGTAAAAACATCGATCTTGCTCTTAACTCTGCTAAAATCGAACCATCATCTTATACCTTTAACTGAGTATTCATAGCTCTCAAAGCAAATAGCAACTTTCTGCTCAAAGCATCGGCAACCACATTCGCTTTTCCCAGATGGTAATCAATAACAAGCTCGTAATCT
Source organism: Gossypium longicalyx (assembly GCA_025698465.1). NCBI lineage: Eukaryota > Viridiplantae > Streptophyta > Magnoliopsida > Malvales > Malvaceae > Gossypium > Gossypium longicalyx. The sequence goes on along the minus strand of CM046996.1, from coordinate 41,799,001 downwards.
TTCAATAACTCCAACCATCTTCGCTGTCTCAAATTCAAGTCTTTTTGTGAGATCAAGTACTTAAGACTTTTGTGGTTGGTATATACTCGGCACTTTTCACCATACAAATAATGTCGCCAAATCTTCAAAGCAAACACTATAGCAGCTAATTCCAAATCATGAGTCGGATAATTTCTTTCGTGAGATTTTAACTGCCTCGAAGCATAAGCCACCACTTTTCCTTCTTGCATAAGTACACATCCTAAGCCATTTCGAGAAGCATCACTATACACCACAAATTCTTTACCTGATTTGGGTTGTACCAACACTGGTGCTTCAGTTAATAACTTTTTCAATTCTTCAAAACTCTGTTGACATTCTTCCGTCCACTCAAACTTAACATCCTTTCAGAGTAGTCTAGTCATAGGAGCAGCAATTATAGAAAATCCATTTACAAACCGCCGATAATACCCAGCTAGCCCCAAGAAACTTCTAACCTCAGTTACATTTTTCGATGGTTTCCAATCAACAATGGCCGAAATTTTACTAGGATCAACCCGTATACCATCACCTGAAATAATATGACCCAAAAATCCAACTTCCTGAAGCCAAAATTCACTTTTACTAAACTTGGCATATAACTGTTTATTTCTCAAAGTTTGCAAAACTATCTTCAAGTGCTCGGCATGCGCTGTCTCATCTTTCGAATAAATTTAGATGTCATCTATAAATACCACAACAAGTTTGTCCAAGTATGGCAGAAATATAGGATTCATCAAATCCATAAACACAGCAGGAGCATTTGTTAACTCGAATGGCATAACTAAAAATTCATAATGACCGTACCTTGTTCTAAAAGCAGTTTTAGGCACATTCGACTCTTTTACTCGCAGCTGGTAGTACCCAGATCTCAAGTCAATCTTTGAATACCATTTGCTCCTTTTAGCTAATCAAACAAATCATCAATTCTCGGTAACGGATACTTGTTCTTGATTGTCACCTTATTCAACTGTCGATAGTCCACACATAATCTCATAGAACCATCCTTTTTTTTCACAAATAACACGGGAGCACCCCAAGGTGAAAAACTCGGTCTCACAAAGCCTTTATCAATCAACTCTTGCAACTGCGACTTTAATTCTTTCAACTCTGCTGGTGCCATTCTATATGGAGCAATCGAGATCGGAGCTGTTCCCGGTATCAAATCAATACCAAATTCTACTTCCCTGATTGGAGGCAAACCCGGTAATTCTTCTGGAAATACGTCCGCAAATTCACACACAACCGACACTGATTCAACTTTCTTTTCAACTTTTTTTGTATCAATTACATACGCCAAATAAGCTTCATAACCCTTTCTCAAATATCTCTGAGCCGACATCGAAGAAATCACACTAGATAGTGCCTCTGATTTGCCTGGTTCAACCCGTAGAATTTCACCACTTTCACACTTTAATTCTATAACCTTTTCTTTGCAATTTATTATAGCATCATGCAATGTCAACCAATCCATACCCAAAATAACATCAAATTCATCAAACGACAACAACATCAAGTCGGCCGGAAAGTAATGACCCCGAATCATTAAAGGGCATTTCTTGCATACTTTATCAACTATCACACATTTGCCTAACGGATTCGACACTTTAATCATAAATTCTGTGTTCTCAACAGGTATATTCATACTAGACACCAGTTTCATGCATACATATGAATGAGTAGAACCAGGATCAATCAAAGCATTAACATTAACATCATAAAGAGAAAATATACCAGTAATCACGTCAGGTGATGAAGCATCTTCACGTGCCTTTATAGCATAAGTTCTAGCTGGAGCTCTTGCTTCAGATTTAGTTGCTAAATCTCTGACTACATTCTTGCTGCTTGCTTCATTTTCAGCTTTTCTCGAATATCTTCCCCTCGAGTCTGCACCACTAGCTTTTACACTCTGAAATTTTTCTTTCTCAACTCTCTCTGGGCAGTCTCTAATAAAATGATCCAGAGAACCACACCGAAAACATTCATTCGCTCTACATGGGCCAAAATGACTTCTACCACATCTTTGGCACTCGGGTCCAATAAATCTAGAATTTTCGAAGTCACCTTCTCTTTCGGTACTACTGAAGTCAATGTCCTCCACCAATGATAAGCTGAATCCCTCAACAATGATATAGCACATTTCAAGCATTCTTCAGGTGTATACGACAATTCATCAAATACCCGAATAGAATTCTCAAGCCAAAACTCTACTTTCTCGGCATCATCATCAATATTAGCCCTGAATTCTTCGGCCCCTTGCTTGCGGATTTTGTCAACTGGAGTTCTGTGAAATTTCATCAGATCCATACCTTGAGGCATCGGGGGTACAAGTTGAGAAATCGGGGGAGGTGGGGGAGGTTGTGCATTCGGGTTCGTACGAACGAACTCCGTATGCCAAGCATTCATCATTTGGAGAAAGGCTTCTCGAGCCCCTTATCCTCCTCCTTGACCAACAGTAGGAGGTGGATTTTCGGTTGGCACCGCCCCTTTAGCCAGAGCTGGTGCATTACTCTCTACATCATCAGCCACAGCTAGATCGGGATCCATTTACTATAAAAAAATCATTTAAAAGGTCAGAAGTCGTCACACTATCACAATATATATATGGCATGTATAGCAAAACCCGTACATACAACACGTTAGTCTGAAAACTGACTAAACTTGCTCTGATACCACCAAATGTAACACCCCGTACCTGAGACCATCGCCGGAGTCGAGCACAAGGTGTTACTGAACTTAATTTCATCAATTAAACAGCTTAAACAATTTATTTTTAAAATTTCTAGACAAGTTGGCTAACTGCATCACAGTCACTTAAAAATTCATATCTCGAGTTATGAAACTCAAAATCCAATTCCATAAATTTTCCCTGAAACTAGACTTATATATCTATTTACTAATTTTTTCTAGAATTTTTTGCTGGGCCAATTAGCACAGTTTATTGGTTGAAGTCTCCCCTATTTCAGGGTATGACTTCTCTGACCTCTGTGTATTATGAATCAGATATCTCCCTGTACAAAGTATCAATGACTATACTGTTTGTTTCTATTAAAACTAGACTCATAAGGAACCTGTACATATAAAGCATGACTTCTAATTATTTTTATACAATTTATGGTGAATTTCCAAAGTCAGAACAGGGTATCCAAAAATTGCTCTAACCCTGTTTCACAAAAATTTAAACATCTCATAGAATATCATTCATATACCTGTTTTGTTCCATCCATATCAAAATAGACTCATTAATCTTCGATTCTATAACTTATTCATCATTTAAGTCCATTTCTACTATTTTTAGTGATTTTTCAAATTCACGTCATTGCTGCAACAATATTCTATTTTATAGCAAATTTTACTTTACTATAAACTTTCATGGACTAAATAGCATTTTAAACATACATGGTATCAAATATGATTTAGGTTGGCCATTCCAATGGCTAATCATTCACAAACTCTTTTCTTGCCAAAGCATAATCATATCATAAGATCATTTACACAAAGTGAGTATTTTGCCATACATGCCACATTCAAGATACACAAGCCATTTTACCAATGTAGGCCTTCGGATAGATTGAACGAGTCTTCGACCTATCCCGATTCTCAAGCTGGTTTGTCAAAACTACAATGAAGGAAAAGGAAGGAGTAAGCATAAATGCTTAGTAAGTTCACATGCAAATAGTAAGTAACATAATCATGCAATTCCACATAAAAACATCATTTGCATAAACAACACCAAGACATTCATGTTACATTTGCATTTAATATCATGCTACGATTTCATCATACCAAGTTCTCAACCCGAATATTTAAGCACATACCTGTCAAATTTTCTCATTTACCACACTCACCAACATGTCACCTTCTTTTTAGGCATTCTCCTTATTCTCTTAAGATTCACCCGTTGAACACATCGGAATATAATTCGGATACACGGAAAGTTTGTACATAAGTGCCACATATGTAGCCAAGCTACCATGTAACCCGCCCATAAGCGAACTCGGACTCAACTGAACGAGCTCGGGCGTTCGCATCCATAAGTGAACTCGGACTCAACTCAACGAGTTCGGATAACTAGTTACATCTCACGAACTCGGACTCAACTCAACGAGTTCAGACATTTGCATCCATAAGTGAACTCGGACTCAACTCAACGAGTTCGGATGCACAACCATCCTAGTGACATGTCACTTGTATTCTAATCTATTCCCAAGGTTCAAACGGGCTTTTTCCTCGATTACACATCTTTGTCGTTTTTCACGGAACATCGAAACCGATACTCGGTAGCAATTCATAATTTACATATTATTCAATAATAACCATAAAGCATAATAGTTCATGATATTAATCATCATATCACATAAATAACATTAAATTACTTAAAATGACAATTATGTTACTACATTTACACATGAACTTACCTCGGTATAAAATTATTAGCAATCAAGCCTATTCTTCGTAAACTTTATTTTTCCCTTGATCGCGACTTGAATCTTGTTTCTCTTGATTATGGAGCTTGGAAGCTTGAAACAAACCCTAGCTATGGAGAACCCTTTAATTTTCGTCCTAATGAAGAAGATGAACATATTTTGCCATCTTTTTCCTTTTTTTACTCTTTTAATTACCAAATGACCAAAATACCCTTAATACCTTTCTTTGAAAATTTTCATGTACAAGCCCATTTTTGTCCAAAATTTTAGAAATTGGTCAAATTACTATTTAAGACCTCCTAATTAATATTCCAAAGTAATTTCATACTAAAAACTTCTAGAATGCAAGTTTTGCAACTTATTCGATTTAGTCCCTAATTTCAAATTAAGCACTTTATGCATAGAATTTCATCACGAAATTTTCACACAATCATGCAATCATATCATAAACCTCAAAATAATTATAAAATAATTATTTCTATCTCAAATTTGTGGTCACGAAACCACTATTCCGATTAGGCCCTAATTCGGGATATTACAAGATCAGGCTATTATCAGTTGCAAGTTAAAGATTCTGATGTGCCAAAGACTGCATTCCGAATAATGTACGGACACTATGTGTTTTTAGTCATGCCTTTTAGACTTACTAATGCACTTGCTGTTTTCACGGATTTGATGAATTGAATTTTTAGACAGTATTTGGATCGGTTTGTAGTTGTTTTCATTGATGACATTTTGATTTACTCTTGTGATGAAACTGAACATGCCGAACATTTGAGACTTGTGTTACAGACTTTGCGAGATAAGTAATTATATACGAAGTTCAGTAAATGTGAGTTATGGTTAAATGAAGTTAGTTCTCTGAGCCATGTTGTATCAGCATCGGGTATTCGGGTGGACCCGAGCAAAATTTTAGCTATACTTGATTGGAAACCTCTGAGAAACGTTTCTGAAGTTTGAAGTTTTCTAGGACTTGCTAGTTACTATAGACGATTCGTGAAAGGTTTTCTATGATTGCAACCCCGATAACGAAGCTATTACAAAAAGATGTTAAGTTTGAATGGTCAGAAAAGTATCAGAAAAGTTTTGATCAATTGAAAGCTCTTTTGACCGAAGCTCCAGTACTAATTAAGCCAGAATCGGGTAAAGAACTTGATATCTATAGTGATGCATCTTTAAATGGTATGGGCTATGTTTTGATGTAGGAAGGCAGAGTTATAGCTTATGCCTCAAGACAGTTGAAGCCCCATGAAATGAACTATCCGACACACGACCTAGAATTGGCAGCTATTTTGTTTGCGTTGAAAATTTGCCGTCACTATCTGTTTGGTGAGAAATGTCATGTTTATTCTGATCACAAAAGCCTGAAACACTTGATGACTCAGAAAGATCTGAATTTGAGGCAACATCGATGGTTAGAATTGCTAAAAGACTACGAGCTTGTGATTGACTATCACCCAAGAAAGGCTAATGTTGTTGCTGATGATTTAAGCAGAAAATCATTGTCTGCTTTGGGTACAATGAATGCGCATATGGCTATGTCTGATGATGGTTCGATAATAGGTGAATTGAAAGCAATACCGTTATTTGTTCAACAAATTTATGATTCCCAGAAGATTGATAATGAGCTGATAGCAAAACGAGCTCAATGTGATTTAAATAATAATTCAGAGTTTTGAATTGATGCTGATGACTGTTTGAGATTTAGAAACATAATATGTGTCCCAAGGAATTCAGAGTTGATTCAGATGATTTTGAATGAAGCTCACAGTAGTCGATTATCTATTCACCCAAGTGGTACAAAGATGTATAATGATTTGAAATAGGTTTATTGGTCACATGGTATGAAACGAGACATATCTGACTTTGTATCAAAATGTTTAGTCTGTCAACAAGTAAAAGCCGAGCATCAGGTACCTTCTGGATTGATCAACTGATTATGATACCTGAATGGAAATGGGACAGAGTCACGATAGATTTTGTATCTGGTTTACTGTCAACACCGAGCAAGAAAGATGCAATCTGGGTTATTGTGGATAGATTGTCTAAATCGACTCACTTTGTTTTAGTTCGTATAGGTTATTCGCTCGATAAACTTACTGAGTTATATGTTTCTCAGATTGTGAGACTACACAGAGTACCTATTTCTATTGTGTCAGATAGAGATCCGAGGTTTACATCGCAGTTTTGGAAGAAACTGCAAGATGCATTAGGTACTAAACTGTATTTTAGCACTGTTTTTCATCCCTAGACAGATGGTCAGTCCGAGCGAATCATTCAGATACTTGAGGATATTTTGAGATGTTGCATTTTCAAGTTTGAAGGTACGTGGGAACGATACCTACCTCTGATTGAATTTGCATACAATAATATTTTCAATCGAGTATCAAAATGGCACCTTACGGGGTTGATTTGATCAGAGAAACTGAACAAAAAGTGAAAGTGATCCGTGAAAGTTTGAAAGTAGCATCAAATCGTCAGAAATCATATACAGACTTGAAAAAAAAAATAGAGTTTTAGATTGAAGATAAAGTCTTTTTGAAAGTATCACCATGGAAGAAAATACTCAGATTCAGACGTAAAGGCAAATTGAGTCCGAGGTTTATTTGACCGTATGAGGTGATAGAGCGTATCGGGCCGGTTCCTTATAGACTGCTATTACCACCTGAGCTAGAAAAGATCCACAATATATTCCATGTTTCGATACTTCGTAGATATCGGTCTGCTCGTGATTGAGATTGAGATTGAGATTGAGAGTAAACCTGATATGACGTAAGAAAAAGAATCGATTCGCGTTCTAGCTCGTGAAATTAAAAAGTTGTGAAATAAGAAAATTCCATTGGTTAAAGTACTGTGGCATAAACACGGAGTTGAGGAAGCAGTGTGGGAGCCAGAAGTTGCAATGAGAGAACGCTATTCGAACCTTTTCACATGTAAGAATTTCGGGGACGAAAATTCCTAAGGGAGGAGAGTTGTAATAGCCCGATTTAGACCCTAATAGGAACAGTGGTTTCAGGACCACAAATTTGAGTTATAAAAATATTTAAAAATTATTTTTTTTGTTTAATATATGTGAATTTGCATGTATGAAAGTTTCGTATGAAAATTCGATTGTTTGTGTGCTTAATTTAATAAAAGGACTTAATCGTGTAAATTGAAAACTTGATAGTTTAAAGCATAAGGGTTGAATTGTTAGTGGCTTTTTAATATGGAGTGTTTATGTTGCAATTATTCCATTTAATTATAGGATGGACGGTTGAGGACAACCAATATAAAGTTTCATATTAATTTATAAAGGTTACAAATGTAATTGAAATATTAATATGTTATTATAATAAAACATAAAAAAATAATAAGTCATGCATTCATTCTTTGAAATAGTCGAATGTTGTAAGAAAGAAAAGAAACAAAAGCTTTGAGGTATACGGCCATTGTTGATTCAAATTCAATGTTAGTTTGGTTTCGGTTTTTGATAATTTTTACGTTTTTGAGATCGTTGCTTCGAATACTATCTGACTCATGCTAGAATTTCAAATTTTGATGAATGTTTTGAGTTATGCCATTGATCAATATTTTTGTTTTGTGATGTTTGCTGATGAAATATTAAAGATATGTTTTAGATTAACATGTTTTGTATTGGAATTTTTGATGATTTTGGGTAATTAGGACTAAATTGTAAAAAAATAATAAATTAAGGGACTAAAATGAGAAATAAATGAAATATATGGACTAGTATGAGTATAAGGAAGATTCGGCCTAACTATGTTGTTGTGAGATTTTGCATATTTTATGTTTTATGTAATAGGGACTAAATTGTGAAAAATGTGAAATATTAGGGGTAAAAGTGTAATTTACCCATTTGGGTGTTTTTGGATGAATTTGGTTGAATATTTAATTTAATAAGTTTAATTTATATACATTTAGAGCAAGAAAAGAGAAAATCGGATTTGGATCGGGGGAAGACCAAAATAGTCGAATAATCGATTAATACTGTTCGTCGATATCCGAGGTAAGTCTTTAAGCAATTAAACTTCATTTATTTTGAATGTAAATTAGTTTAATATGTTGATTTGGAATTCATAGATTTATAGTAGGGTTAGCCGAATATGATTAAGCATGTAAATAATGCATTTGAGTTTAATTCGACTGATTTAAAACATTTGAAAGTCCGTATGAACTATATGGAATATTTGAAAGTTTCGATATATGAATTGTTTATGAGAAAACTTTATAATAGTGATATTCGGGCTTTGAGCCTACCAAGTCTTGTGCTGGTGAATTAAATCGGGCCTTATGCCTAGTAGGCTTATTGCCGGTGTATAAATCAAACTTTGAGTTTAGTTGGCCTTATGCCGATGTGAGATACAAGCTTAGGCCTAGCAGGCTTTATGCCGGTGAACTATTATAGGTTTATGCCTAAAAGACTTCATGCTGATGTGGTATTTGAATATGTTAAATGAGCTAAATGGCCAGGTATAAATTAACTTGTTACCTACTTAAAATAAGGTAAGTAAGTAACTTGATTATTTGTTACAAATCATGTGTGATGCAAATGAAGTATATATGTAATATTCTGATTTTGGGCCTAGTCGGAATAGTGGTTTTGTGACCACAAAATTCGAGATATAAATAATTATTTTATAATTATGTTGATGTTTATGATATGATTGCATGATTGTGTGAAAATTTCGTGATGAAATCCTATGCCTAAAGTGCTTAAATTGAAATTAGGGACTAAATCGAATAATTTGCAAAACTTGCATTCTAGAAGTTTCTAGTATGAAATTGTTTTGAAATATTAATTAGGAGGTCTTAAATAGAAATTTTACCAATTTCTAAGTTTATGGACAAAAATTGGACATGGATGGAATTTTTGGAAAGTTTAGTAGTAAGGGCATTTGGTCATTTAGGGGTAAAATGAATTAAAATACAAAATTAAAAGCCAATTTTGCTCATCTTCAACCCCATGGCCGAATATAGCAAGAAGACACCATGGCTAGGGTTTTTCAAGCTTCCAAGCTCGATTGTAAGTCCATTCTAGTCCCGTTTTTCAAGTTCTTTACATTTTTGGAGTCCCGGTAGCTCGATTTAGCTTATGCTAGCAATAATTTAACCTAGGGTTTATATTTGGAAAAATACCCATAGGTAAAATTTGTGTATTTTGGTGTTTTATGATAGAATATGAGGTTTTAAATTATGTTAGACAACTTGTGCTACTCGGTTTTAAGTGAAAACGAGCAAAAGGGCTTAATCAGTAAAAATACCTAATAGTCATAAGTACATGTTAGAGTGAGAATTTAATGTTGCCATAGAAGGGAAAAATGATCAGTATGTCATAAAACATAAGAAAATAGGCTGAAGTTTAATTTACGAGCTTTGGGGCAAAAGTGTAAATATGCAAAAGTTTAGGGGCAAAATTGTAATTTTTCCAAAATATGATTTTGGGTCAATTTGAATAATGTGAGTCTTAATTAGACTATATTTTAAATGATAGAGCAAGGAAAACTGAAATTCGGGCTAAAATGGGGAAAATACCAAGTTGTGGACGAAATGGTAAAAGTAGCCATTATCGCATACTAGGTAAGTTCATATGTAAATGTTGGTAACATAGTTATTATTTTAAATGTTTTTATGTTATTTAAATGATATGATAATTATTATGAAATATTATACTTGTGACAATTATTTGATAATATGTCAAATTATGTGATATACTTGGAAAATGTGAAATACTACCAAGTATCGGTATCGACATTCCGTAGAAGATGTTTGAGACACATGATTGGGAAAAAGATCCCGTTGAACCTTAGAAATGGATTAGGGTACAAGTGACATGTCACTGGGATATTTGGGCATCCGAACTCGTTGAGTTGAGTCCGAGTTTACTTATGGATGCGAATGTCTGAACTCGTTGAGTTGAGTCTGAGTTCGTGAAATGTAACTAGGCATCCGAGCTTGTTGAGTTGAGTCCGAGTTCGCTTATGGGCGGGTTACATAGTATCTTGGCTACATATGTGACACTTATGTGCAAACTTTCCATGTATCCGAATTATATTCCGATGTGTTCAATGGGTAAAGTTCTACTCAAATGGAAGAATACTCAAGATGAAAGGGACGTATTGGTAAGTGTTGTGAAATGGATACTTTGAACAGGTATGTACTTAACCCTCGGGTTGAAAAATCGATATAACAACAATATGGTAAGATGATAAATGAAAATATGATATGAATGTCTTGGTGATGATTATGCAAATGATGTTTTATGTTTGCTTATATGGTTATGTTACTTGCTATTTGCATATGAATTTACTAAGCATTTATGCTTACTCCCTCTTTTTCATTCCTTGTAGTGTTGACAAGCCAGCTCGGAAATCGGGAACGGTCGGAGGCACGCTCACACTATCCGTATACCATCTTGGCATAATGGCTTGTATATTTTGAGTATGGCATGTATAGCATTATAATCATTTTGTATATATGGTCTTATGATATGGTTATTGAGTAGTATAAAAATGCTTGGTAATGATTAGCCATTAGAATGGCTAATTATGATCATATTTGGTGTTATATATGTCAAATTGCTAGTTAATCCATGGAAACCATGAAATAGGTAAAATTTACCATAAAATAGATTTAGATAGCAGTAGTGACGTGAATTTGAAAAATCATTAAAAATAGTAGAGATATAATAAGATGATGAATAAAATATGGAGTTGAAGAGTTATGAGTCTATTTTCATATGAAAGAAACAAAACAGGTATATGAGTTATATTTTATGAGATGTTTAAATTTTTGTGAAACAGGGCCAGAGCGATTTCTGGATCCCCTATTCTGAATTTGGAAATTCACCATAAATTGTATAAAAATAATTATAAGTCATAATTTATATGTACAGATTTCTTCTTGAGTCTAGTTTTAAGATAAACAAACTTCATAGTCATTGAAATTCTGTACAGAGAGATATCTGATTCGTAATACATAGAGGTCAGAGTAGTCGAACCCTGAAATAGGGAAGACTTTAACTAATAAACTATACTAATTGGCCTAGCAAAAAATTATAGAAAAAAATTAGTAATTATATATATGAGTATAGTTTCAGGGAAAATTTACGGAATTGGATTTTGAGTTTCAGAACTGGAGATATGAATTTTTAAGCGACTGTGACGCAGTTAGCCAGCTTGTCTAGAATTTCTAAAATTAAATTGTTTGAGCTATTTAAGCAATCAATTAAGTCTGTTAACACCTCGTGTTCGACTCCGGAAACGGTCTCGGGTATGGGGCGTTACAATATATGTGATTATGGTATATGTATTCAGTCTTATGATCGAATGATATGAATATTATGGATTTTTTCTTTGAATATGTGTATACAAGACCATGTATATTCGGCCATATAGGTAGTTCATTTGGGCAGGTATACATGGTGTTATATTACAATTTTTGAGCTTGTGTGTATGAATGAATGTACATTTGGGTATATATTGACATCTTGATTTTGAAGGTTGGATGATAATTAATTATTTTGATTATATGAGCATTTGGTCAATGAGGAATTCTTCTATGAAATTATATGTTATATATGTATGGAATTAAAAGCTTCAAATTAAATGTGATTACAAATGTATAAGTTGAATTATTTGATTGGAATGATTTAGTATTGAGATAATATTTTATTTTGATTATATGAGTATTAAAATGATTACTAAGCTAAGTTAGCTTACTCTATGTGTTTTCATTTACTTTGTTTTATAGATTTTGGATTCAAGTTACGAGCTCGGGGATCGTCAGCAAAGTTCACCACACTATCTTTAGCTTCGGTACTTAAATAATCGAACTTGAATTATGGCATGTATAGGCTTGAGTATGTTTAAGTCAGTGAACTTAGTTTTGTATAAAGGCCATGCGAAAATGGCTAAACTTATAGTGTTAAATTCGGTTATTTTAAGTTCAGTTTATGTTCACTTTGGTTTTAAAGTTATGTGCCATGTATGTGTAATGTTTGTGTTAAGTACTATATGCTTTAAAAATGGTTTGCTTGCTATGTCTAATTTCGGTTTTATATGCTTTTGGTTAAATGTTCTTTGAGTTTGATTGTTGATAAATATTGTATATGCTTCATGGATAAATTTTGCCTATTGATTGGTATGTATTTAAGTTAAATGTAATCGTTATTTTAGGTAAGCTGCATATATTATATGTGTGCATCATTAACAGGTTTGGCTATGGCATAATGTATTGAAAACATATATGTTTGTTATTTAAATTATATAATATGATTTTTTATGTAAATTTAGTTGTCATGTTTGATTTAGGTGTATTACGTGAATTGGCAATAAAGGGTATATGATTATTTTCGAACTTGGTAAGTTTGACATGTTGGAACTTAGGTTCACAAATTGAAAGTTGGGTTGATAGTAAAAGTTATAAGCTAATATATTCGGTTAAGCTTTGTTAGTTAAACTTCTACATATATATATGTATATACGATTATTTTAAGGTTGGTATATGTGTATGTTAATTCATTACTTATAAAGATTTATGCATATGAATTGATAAGGTAAAATGAAGAAGAATGAAATCTTGAGTATAGAATGGTCATATATTTGAGTAATGTAATGAAATAAAAGACCATATGAATAGTGGATTTTGCATTAGTAAAACAAATGTGTATATCTATGACATAAACAATTGAGGATCGATATTTAAAAAATAAATTATTGCCCCTATAGTTGTTTATGAAATATTTTATATGTGTAGTAGCAATTCGGTTAAGGTAAGTGTTTTATTTTGAAAACATGTGGTTTGATAATGTTGACTCATTGAGATTAAATTTTATAGTATTCATATATGACGTTAATACATGATTTGTTGAATTAAAGCTTAAAAGTTAATTATGAGTTGTTCTTGTTAGGTAATGCCTCGAACCCTAATTCGGCAACGAATACGGGTTAGGGGTGTTACACACTATGAATTCTTATTTATGCCTTTCGGATTGACTAACGCACCTGCTTTCTTTATGGATTTGATGAATAGAAGTTTTAGGTTGTATTTAGATCAATTTGTTGTTTTATTCATTGATAAGATATTGATTTATTCACGAGATGAATCCGAACATGCTGAGCATCTGAGAATAGTGTTACAAACTCTGTGAGATAAACAGTTGTATGTGAAATTTAGTAAATGTGAGTTCTGGTTGTAAGAAGTTGGTTTTCTGGGTCATATTGTATCAGCATCTGGTATCCGAGTTGATCCGAGCAAAATTTCAGCTATTCTGGATTGGAAACCTCCGAAGAATATCTCTAAAGTCCACAGATTTCTGGGACTTGCTGGTTATTATAAAAGATTTGTAAAAGGCTTTTCGATGATTGAGACTCTGTTGACAAAATTGCTTCAGAAAGATGTGAAATTTGAGAGGTCAGAACAGTTTCGATCAGTTGAAAACTTTGTTGATTGAAGCTCTGGTTTTAGTACAACCCGAATCGGGTAAAGAATTTGTGATATATAGTGATGCTTCGTTGATTGGTCTGGGATGCGTTTTAATGCAAGAAGGTTAAGTCATTGCTTATGCTTCGAGAGAGTTGAAGCCGCATGGAAAGAATTATTCGACACACGATGTTGAGTTAGCTGCGATTATATTTGCTCTAAAGATTTTGTGTCACTACTTATTTGATGAGAAATGTCACGTGTATTCAGATCATAAGAGTTTGAAGTATTTGATGACTCAGAAAGATTTGAATTTGCGATAGAGAAGATGGCTTGAATTGTTAAAAGACTACTAACTTGTAATTGATTATCATCCAGGAAAAGCTATTATTGTTGCTGATGCCTTGAGTAAAAAATTGTTGATAGCTTTGCGTGCGGTGAATGCTCATTTAGTCCTATCTGATGATGGTGCAGTTTTAGCTGAACTGAAAGTAAGACCTTTGTTCTTACAGCAAATTATTGAAGCTCAAACGATTGATAATGAGATTTTCGCTAAACGAGCTCAGTGTGATGTAGAGTCTAATTCAGAATTCAAAGTTGATAAATATAATTATTTGAGATTCTGAGATCGAATTTGTGTTCCAAGAAATCCAGAGTTAATTTAGATGATTTTGAATGAAGCTCATAGTAATTGGTTATCTATACATTCGGGTAGTACGAAAATGTATAATAACTTGAAATAGTATTATTGGTGCTCCGGATGAAAAGAGATATCTCTGAATTTGTTTCTAAATGTCTGATATGTCAGCAAGTTAAAGTTGAATATCAAGTGCCATCGGGGTTGTTACAACAGATTATGGTTTCGGAGTGGAAATGGGATCATGTGACAATGGACTTTGTTTCGGTTTTACGCCTGTCTTCGAGAAAGAAAGATGCAATTTGGGTTGTAGTTGATCGATTGACGAAATCAGCTCTTTTTATTTTGATTCTATCCGATTACTCACTTGATAAATTAGCTTAGTTATACATTTCTAATATCGTGAGAATGCATGGTGTGCCATTGTCTATAGTGTCAGACAGAGATCCGAGATTCACATCACAATTTTAAAAGAAGTTGCAAGATGCTCTGGGCAGTAAATTACACTTTAGTACTTCTTTTCATCCGCAAACAGACGGTTAATCCAAGTAGATTATTCAGATACTCGAGGATATGTTGAGATGTTGCATTCTCGAGTTTGAAGGTACGTGAGAACAATATCTACCTTTGATTGAATTGGCTTATAATAACAATTTTCAGTCTAGTATTAAAATGGCACCCTATGAAGCTTTATATGGTCGTAAATGCCGTATACATTTGTATTGGATGGAACTCAGTGAGAATAAGATTCATGGGGTTGATTTGATAAAAGAAATTGAACATAAACTGTTTGAGATAGGCGATAAAGTGTTTTTGAAAGTATCTCTGTGGAAGAAAGTTTTTTGGTTTGGTAGAAAAGGTAAATTGAGTCCGAGATTCATTGGACCTTATGAGATTATCGAACGAATCAGGCTGGTGGCATATAGATTAGTGTTGCCACCAGAGCTAGAAAGGATTCATAATGTGTTTCACGTATCGATGCTTCGACGATACAGATATGATCCTTCGCATGTAATTCCTCCGTCTGAGATAGAGATTTAGTCAAATATGACTTACAAAGAAAAGTCGATTCATATCTTAGCTCGAGAGATTAAAGAATTGTGAAATAAGAAAATTTCATTAGTAAAGTGATGAGGCATCGACAAGGTATTGAAGAGGCCACGTGGGAGCCTGAAGATGCTATGAGACAGCAATATCCGAATCTGTTTAACGGTAAGATTTTCGAGGACGAAAATCCCTAAGGGGGAGAATTGTAACAATCCGATTTAGACCCTAGTCAGAACAGTGGTTTCGAGACCACATATCTGAGTTAGAAAAATATTTAAATATTATTTTCCATGCTTATGATGTGTGAATTAGCTTGTGTGAAAGTCTTGTATAAAAATTTTAATGTTGTGTGCTTAATTTTGAAAAAGGACCTAATCGTGTAAACTGTAAAATTTGCATGCTATTTGTTAAAAGTGCCTATTTGATTTGGCTTATTAATTGGGAGGTCCTTATTATGTTATTTGACCATTGAAAGCATGAGTGGTCATAAATGTCGTTAATGAATATGAAATATATGTTTAATTAGCAAGGGAAAAATTGGAATTTGGTAAATTAAGTCATATTAATAAACTAAAAAGCATGAAATTAGCCATTTGTTCATACCATTCTATCGAAAATACAAAGAAAAGAAAAGAAAAAGATTCATGTAGGGTTTGGCTAAGCTTTTGCTAAATTTAGGTATGTATTCAGCTCGATTTTTGATAATTTTTACGTTTTTTTAATCGTTGCTTCGTATACTACCGAATCCATGCCTCAATTTATGAAATTGTTGATGATTTGGAAATGTGCCATGGATAAATTCATGAGCTAGATGATGTTATATGTTGAAATATGAAAGCTTGATCTTGGGCTTACATGTTTTATCTTTGGATTTTTGATGAATTTGAGTAATTTGGGCTAAATTATAAAAATGTATTTTTTGAGGGACTAAAATGTGAAATAAATGAAATATATGGACTTGTATGAGAGTTATGAAAATTCGGCTAAGCTTGTGTATAAGGAAATGATGGGTATTTTGTGATTTTGTGAATTAGGGACTAAAGTGTTAAAAGGTGAAAATGTGAGGGCTAGTTTGCAAACTGCCCTAAATATGTGTCTATAGATTGTTTTGAATGATTTGGTTAATAAATATTTTAATTTTGAATAAATATAAATAAAGAAAAGAGGAATTCAGACTTAGATCGAGGAAAGTCGAAGATTATAAAGTAGACGATCTAAGTCAACATTTTCGAGTACGAGGTAAGTTCGAATACAAAATATGATGTTATAACTATGTTTTGATTCTTTTATTATACATTGATGGTATATTTATTCAGTTTGGATGAATACGATGAGAAATTAATGGTATTTGGCACTAAGTGTGCGATTTGAATTAGCTTCGGCTACTCGAAGCACTAAGTGTGCAATACCAAAATAGCTTCGGTTAATTCAGATGGTACAAGTGTGTGGAATTATTATAGATTCGGCTAATACTTAAAGCACTAAGTGTAATGCCCCGAATTTGGGCCTAGAAGTATTGGGCCTTGAGTATGGGTCCGTTAGGAGGTTGTATATAAGTATTTAATTGTGCAAGGAAATGACGCAATTAAATGTCTACTTTGGTGGTTAATGGCTCTGAGAAGTGTTGGAGGAATCTTGGGTTTAAACCTAGGCTTTAGCAAAAATTTTAGTATTAAGTGAATAAAGCCCTGGATGCTTAGAGGATGGCCTTTTAAATTATTGTGTTAAATAAATGACACAAGCAAGCTTGTGGTCTAGTGGTTGTGGCGTCATTAAGGTTGCAAGGGAGCTTGGGTTCAAGTCTTGGCTCTTGCAATTTATTTTGGTTTTTCTTTTAGAGGAACCTGGACTTTGGCCTATAGACCTTATAACTAATTGGGGATAAAATATAACATAGAAAGGGCCTGTGGTGGAGTGGCAAGGTGGCGTGTTGGGTAACTGTAAGGTCTGAGGTTCAAGTATTGGGATGTGTAGTGGAGTATTTATTTTGCTATTTGAGCTGTGTAAAAGGTGGAGTTGGACTGGAACTCTGTAGTTGAAGTGGTCATAAGAATAAGGAATTTTTCTAATGGTTGAAAGTAATCCCACATTGAGAAGCTAACATGAGAATTGGTGGGAAGCTCGCTTTAAATAGAGTGAACCAGATGAGCTGGTGATCAAGATTTAATGCAGGATGTGCCAAGGTTGGTGATCATGGACTTCGGCGCGTTCTCATAAACATGTGTTTATTTCGCACTACTCTAGTTGTAGAACGGCAAATGACAGAATGCCGAAATACTGGTCACACGGTGATGGCAGCCACACGAGCGTGCGAGCGCACGTGTGGGAGCTTTAACGTGATGGTTGAGGCTATCATGAGTGATCTCGTGGGCTTAGGTTGCTTTGGGCTGGGATGGGCCATGTGGGCCCAATTGGCCCACGGGCCTAAGTGGATAATTTGTATGCTTGTGTAGTAAATATTGGATTGGACTATGTGAATCTCATATTTGTAGGCTAGTATTACTGAAATGCCCCTGTAGGATAGAATTACTGAACTGCCCCAGTAAGGTAGAATTACTGAAATACCCATGATTTACAAAATTACCAAAATACCCTCGATTAGCAAAATTACCAGAATACCCCTAGTTTGTAAAATTAACGAAATACCCCCGATTTATAAAATTATCGAAATACCCTCTAATTTGTAAACTTACCAAAATACTCCCGATTTGTAAAATTATCGAAATACTCTTGATCTGTAAAATCACTGAAATACCCTTGTAGTGTAAAATTATCAAAATATCCACAGTTTGTAAAATTACCGAAATACCCTAGTTTGTAAAATTACTGAAATACCCCCAGTTTGTAAAATTATTGGATTACCCTTGTAGTGTAAAATTATTGAAATAGCCCTGTAGGGTAAAATGACTGTTTTGCCCTTGTGGGTAAATGACTGACTTGGATTATGAATTTGACTGATTGACTATGATTGTATGACTGTGTTTTAATTGACTTAACTGTGGTTGTAAAACTTATATGCTTTTAATATATGTTTAAATGATTGTTACTAAGCATGGCCATTTTGCATACACGTGTGATGATTGAGCATGACATACATGACATATTACATGGGGTTGGAATTGTGAAACGGAGGAAGAAATTGAGCATCGTATGGTTGCTTGACGACTGTGGATCCACCGATTGTGGATCACATGGTTGCTTAACGATCGTGGATCCACCGATTAAGGATCGCATGGTTGGTTGACGATCGTGGATCCACCGGTGGCTTTTCAGCCCAACATATGATTATTGACGGCTCTATGTCGATCATATTTATCGGAGGCTGTGTGCCGACTTATTACCATCGCTGATGGCTATGTGTCTAACATGAAATAGCTACCGATGGCTTAAAGCCAATTATTCTTATTGTGGCTTTGGCTTTATGCCAACCTAAAAATGGCTTTGTGCCATCTTGACTATGGCTTTGTGCCAAACGTATTTACCTGTGGCTATGTGCCTAACATACTTATGGATGACTCTGTGTGGATCATATTTACCCAAGGCTGTGTGTCGATTACATTACCATCGCTGATGGCTATGTCCAAACATAATATAGTTACCGATAGCTTTGTGCCAATTATAATACTGCTACTGAAGTCTTTTTAAGCCCAATATATGATTAGCAGCTTTGCTGTAATGAAGGTAGTACCGCAATCGGGCTACCATTGATGTGTATCAGATGGGTGGGTTGATATTTATATCCCCACATGATGTGTCCCGAGGGACGGAGTTGATGTGTAACGGTTGGATTATTGGGATGGGATAGCATGCATCCATGCATTCACACATTCTATTCTATTATTGGTTTGGGCTGGGCCCAATTGATTCTGTTATGGGCTGTGACTCAAATGATATTGTAATAAGTTTTGGCCCACGTATGCTCTGAACTAGACTGTACTGTTACTGTTAACGGGCTTTGGCCCAAACTATTTCTATTTTTGTTTCTGTATACTGACTGTTACTTTGGTAAGGGGATTACACACTAAGTTTTTGTAAACTCACCCAGTTTATTAACCGTGCAGGTAATCCCAAGCATTAGGTGGATAGGTGTCGCAGAGGGACTCAGAGACGACCACACATCTACACATGTTTTTCTATTTCGTTCATTTAGTTAAGCACTTTAGTTTTGACTTGGGTTGTAATAAGGCCTCTTTATTTCCTTAACCTTCTATTTGGAAAGTTTATTTAGTATGTCTAATATCTGTTAGAAGTAGGACATGATTTTCGAAAACAACAACTGTTTTCAAAACACTACATTTTTGTGACTTAACTTTTAGAATATCATGTTTTCGTAAATCAATTACTTTTAGAATTAGCTTCCGCAAAGTAAAAAGGAGTTTTGGAAATAAAATTAAAAATTTTTCAATGTACTACGTTTTAAATAAGAAGGGTTTCTAATGAAAACATGGTTTTTGAAAAACACTTCAATGTGACACGCTAGATTCGGGTTTAACTTCTGGGCCAGGTTTGGGGTGTTACACTAAGTGTGCGGATGTTTAAAGCATTGATGATCTTCGAAAAGCCTTTAAATATCCAAACAAGAGGTGAGAATGAAAATGAATGGATACGAGAAGGTTTAGGTAAGTATAATACCTATGTGGTAGATGGTAAAATGCATAAAAAGTTCATTGAATTAGTATAAACATATGGTTGGTGTTGGCATGGATTTGATGAATAACTTGAGAATTTTTAAGTACTTATATGTTGATGTTTCATATTTTATATACTGTTGATGTTTTGGTATGAGCTTACTAAGCTTTTGGAAGCTTACTTTTTGTGTGTTTGCATTGTTTTAAAGATATTGAAGCTACTGTGAGCTCGGGGATCGTCGAGGATTGTCACCACACTACCGAATCTCATTTTGGTACTTTGAAAATGTATATATTAAAGTATGGCATGTATAGGCTAGTAGTTAAGAGATTAGGTTTTGTGATGTATATACTTAGCCATGTGATTTGGCTAGTTTGTATTTGAACTCATAGTTGATATTGGCTTATGGTATGTGATGCTAATGTGCAAGTGTGGTATGTTTTAATTTTACAAAAGAAATGGTAAATGTTAGTAAGTTTTGATAAGTTTCAGCATGAGATTGAATGATATGTAATGCCCCAAAAATCCCAAAACCCAAAAATACCAAAATCCCGAATTTTCTTTTTTTTCGGTTTTGATAAAAAAATGTGCTAGGTATTTTCGGTTAAGTAGGTGATAGTAGGTCTTGGCTAAGGTTTAAGTTTGAACTTAGGGGAAAAGAAAATTATGCGTTAATAATTAAAAGGACCTTGTTGGCAAGTAGTTGGGCTTTTAAATAAAGATAGGGGAAAATGACATCAAAAAGCCTTGTGGAGGAGTGGCTAAGTGACGCCACTTAAGGTGTAAGGAGGTGGCATTAGTGGTTAGCAAGGAGATCCAAGGTTCGAATCCTAGCTTAGTATTTTTAGAAGTTTAATTTTGGCCTTCTAGAAGGTTGGAAGTGGCGTAATGATGGACTCTAAGCGAAGTGTTCAGAAGAGAAAATTTAAGAAAAAGATTGAGGTTATCAGGGAGAAAAACGAGGAGATGAGAAGGGGGAAGTGATGGAGCTAAATTGGGAATTGGTGGTCATGTAATTTGGCTAGAGGCCATAAATATGTGCTGAGTTTGGGATCCCGGGCTAATGCCGAAATTTTTATTTTTTTTTCTTTAGTGCCGATTGGCTTTTCCATCTTTGCTAGCTGATTCTTTTGTCATTCTTTCTCTCTTCAGATCTCTTTTGATTTACCCTTTGGATTAGCCGATTCTTTCTTCTACTCTTCTTCTTTAATTTGTGCCAAATAAACCTTATTCACCAAATTAGTTTGAAAGCTGAAAAGTCGAATCTCCCTTGGGTCGATTACTCTTTTGGTGTAAGTACCTTATCTCTTTTCGGCTGGTATTGTTAATACCGAGTACTTCTTTCCCTCACTCTTTCTATTCAACTCTGGCAGGGAATTAGTATCAGATCTCGGATTGTGGCTCTCTGCCGAATTGCTTCTAAGGTGTTTTGCTATTTTGATAAGTATTCCTCTCTTGTTGGCTAAGATTGGCCGAATGGTCTTAAGTGAGATAAGGGGGTTAATTATGTTGGATGTGAGTCCCCTAGTATTTGGTTTTAATAAGTAAGATTAATGCAGATCTAGGGAGTACGTGATCAAGGAAAAGCTATTAGGAATTGCTGTTCAAGGTAAGGTTAAGGTGAGGTTTCGGTTTTGGGTAAAATATGTATTAAGCATACGATTAATTGAAAGGTGATATCGTTTGTAGGTTTGCGGCTAAGGGAATCGCAGCACGCTCTATTACCAGGTACGTACATACACTGCACACACACAATGAATCGGCAAAAGTCAAATGTCGAAAAGTCAAAATGCCGAAATGCCGAAAAGTCGATAGTAGGGCTACGGTAGTCTTGCGAGTTCATGAACACTCGTGACGAGGAAATCGATAGGTTGTCTGAGGCCCATGGGTGATTCCATGGACTTGGGCTGTGATTTGGCCAACTAGGCCAGAATAGGCTTAATGGGCCTGACGGGCTACTGGGCTCATAATAGGCAAAAAAATTGATAATTGATGCTATGTGATAGAAATTTGTATGTGAGCATGTGTATAATGTGATTTGGGCCTAATGGGCCATATAAATGTGATTTGGGCCTAATGGGCCATATGAATATGATTGGGCCTAGTGGGCCATATACAAGTATGTGAATTTAACTGGGCTTTGTAAGGGGTTTTTGGCCTAGTACATGACTACATACAACTTAATTAATTAATTCCGACTGCGGACAAGTCAAAGGGTTAAAGTGTGCCAACGGGTATATGCATGTTTAGGATTGGATCTAGGGAGAGTTTGGTACTGAAGCGGTCTTAATGACTCACCTCCTCTTCTCTGGAATCCTACCTGGTGCATAGTATTCGTTCGTCTTAGCTCAAGAGATTTGTTAACGGGCTAAGGTAACTGAAAATAGTAAAGAAAGGGAAAATTACTGAAATGCCCTTAATGGCAAAAATGACCAAAATACCCCTAGGTGTGGAAGGTAAGTTTTATGGATGTGACATGCATACATATGATATTCTGCTTAGGTTGCATATAGGTTGGGAATTTTGGAACGGAGGAAGTATATGAGGATCGCATGGTCAATTGACGACCGTGGATCCACCGAAGGCTTTTTAAGCCCATTATATGAATAGTAGCTTGCTGCAATGAAGGTAGTTCTGCAACTGGGCTACCATTGAAGTGTATCGATTGGGTGGGTCAATATTTATATCCCCACATGAAGTGTACCGGGGGATGGAGCTGAAGTGTAGCGGATAGATTATTGGGGTGGGTTGCATTGCACTGCATTGCATGTGTGATTTTATGATGATTGATGAATGCTTGCTGCTTGACGAGGGTGTACACACTGAGTTTGCGAAAACTCACCCCCTCTTTTATTTTTCTCAGGTAATGCTCAATAGGAGGTTCGAGGTCTGGAGAGACTCTGGGTGGCCAGCTAGCAAGACAACTTGGACTTGGTTGTTTTAAAAGCATTTAGTTCTTGATTTATTAAGTGATTTTAGACTGGATTGTAATAAGGCCTCCTCTTTTTTTTTTTGGATTATTATTCTTATGCATTGTAATTGCGAGAAGTTGAACAGGGATTTTCTGAACCATAGTTTTTATATACTACGTTTCCACAACCAAACTTTTAATTGATAAACTTTCTTAAATCAAATGTTTTAAACAAAACTTTCACACCTGAAAAGAGTGTTTTCATAAGTTAACTAAGGTTTCATATCTTAAGGAAGGGTTTTCAATGAAAACAAGGTTTTCGCTAAAACACTTCAATGTGATGCGCCAGATTCGGCCATAATGTCTTGGTCGGGTTTAGGGTGTTACATGATATATGGAAAGAAATGATGAATATGCTTATGATATAAGTTTTGACATAGATTAGTAAGGATTATGAGTATGGATTTTGGTGACTATTATATGACACAAATGGCTTATGTTTTGATATTGAATTTTGCTGAACTAGTTGGGAAAATATGCTTGTTCCTTTGCTTATAGGTTGACCTAAATTGGAGTGGCAAGTTGACTAATCAAATGGCCTATTTTGTCCACACGGATAGGGACATGGGCATCGCACACGGCTAGGTTGCACGGTCGTGTGTTTCCTAGGGGTACCCTACAAGTGTATGTCAGGCTCAAGCACGTCCAAGGCACGCGGGCGTGTGATTAGCCGTGTGGCCCAAGTTAGGCTCAACCACAGCCAAGTCACACGGGCGTGTCTTGTGGTTGTGTGGTCAAGTTAGTATGTATGCCTTGTTTTGCCACGGCTTAGACACACGGGCGTGTCGAAGGCTGTGTAAGGCACACGGCCTGTTGACACGGGCGTGTGACCTTTTAAAAGTTGAAAATTTTTCTAAGTTCTGAAACTTCCTTATGTTATCGAATTAGTCTTGAATATATAATTTAGACCTCGCATGATTGTTTAAAGCTTGTGTTAAATATAAATGATCTAAATTTTATTGAATTGAGAATATCTTTGTTGTGATTGTTCGGATCTGAGTTGTGAGTCCAGTAATGCCTCTTAACCTATTTCGGGGACAGTTATGGCTTAGGGGTGTTACAGTGTGTTCCAACCCTATGTAGACTAGTTCATAGTAGTGTTCATTGATGATATTCTGGTGTACTCGTAGACTAAGTTTGAGCATGATAAACATGTCCGAGTGTTTCTGCAAATCTTGAGAGAGAAACAACTGTATGCCTAGTTCAGCAAGTGCGAATTCTGGTTACGTGAGGTAACGTTTCTTGGTCATGTGGTGTCTGTTGAGAGGATTAGGGTCGATCCTCAGAAACTTGAGGTCGTTTTGGATTGGAAGCAGCCTAAGACTGTATCAGAAATTTGTAGTTTTTTGGGATTGGCTGGATACTATCGCAGATTTGTAAAGGGATTCTCTCTCATTGTCGCACCCTTAACTAAGCTGCTACGCAAGGGCGTACCTTTTAACTGGACTGATGAGCAGCAAGAGAGCTTTGAGATGCTAAAGAAAGTTTTGACTGAAGCCCCTGTCTGGGAAAGAATTTACCGTTTACAGTGATGGATCACACATTAGTTTGGGTTGTGTGTTGATGCAAGAGGGTATGGTGGTAGCGTATGCGTCACGCCAGCTTAAGACTCACGAGGTGAATTACCCAACACACGACTTGGAATTGGCTGCAGTGGTATTCGCATTAAAAATTTGGAGGCATTACTTGTATGGTGAGAAGTGTATCATTTACACATATTACAAGAGCCTCAAGTATCTCGTCACTCAGAAGGAGTTAAATCTTAGGCAGCGTAGATGGATTGAGCTGCTTAAGAATTATGACTGTTCGATTGAATACCACCCTGGTAAGGCCAATGTGGTGGCTGATGCACTAAGCCGTAGAGCTTTGACTGATCTTAGAGTAATGTTTGCTTGTTTTAGCTTATTTGATGATAGTAGCTTATTGGTCGAGCTCCTAGTTAAACCCATGTGGATTGAGCAGATTAAGAGTAAACAGTTGGAAGATGAATCATTGGGTCTTCGGTTCTGTCAGATAGAAAATGGTAATACTGTTGATTTTGGGCTGAGCGGTGAAGGGGTACTCTATTTTCGAGGTAGAATTTGTGTACCTAAAGATACTGATTTGAGACAGGCTATACTACGAGAGACGCATAGTAGTCCCTATGCTATGCACCCCGGTGGGAATAAGATATACAGAGATCTTCATGAGATATATTGGTGGCCAGGTCTTAACCGTGAAATTACTAACTTTGTAGAGAAATGCCTGACTTACTAACATGTTAAAGCAGAACATCAATTGCCTTCTGGGTTGCTTCAACCAGTTAAAATTTCGATATGGAAGTGGGAAAGAGTAACTATGGACTTTGTGAGTGGGCTACCCCTGACGCCTTCTAGGAAAGATTCTGTGTGGGTCGTCGTGGATCGATTGTTCAAAACTACCCATTTCATACTGGTTCACACAGATTATTCGTTGCAGAAACTGGCTAAGCTGTATGTATCCGAGATAGTGAGACTGTATGGGGTACCAGTTTCTATAATATCTGATAGATATTCTCGCTTCACGTCTCGATTCTGGAAGAAGTTACATGAAACTTTGGGTACGCAGTTGGACTTCAGTACTATATTCCATCCACAGAAAGATCAGAGAGGGTGATTCAGGTACTAGAGGACATGTTAAGGAGGTATGTAATTGACTTCTGGGGTAGTTGGAAGGATTACTTGCCGCTAGCAAAGTTTGCTTACAACAATAGCTACCAGTTTAGCATACAGATGGCACCTTACGAAGCACTATATGGTCGTAGGTGTCGCACTCTGTTATGCTGGACTGAGTTGGGTGAGTGGCATGCTCTGGGTTCTGAGCTATAATCTGATACCGAGGATAAAGTCAGATTAATTTGGGATCGATTGAAGGCAGCGTCAGACAGACAGACGTCTTATGTGGACTTGAAGCTTAAGAAAATTGAGAATTCTGTGGGAGATTTTGTCTTTCTGAAGGTCTCGCCATGGAAGAAGATACTGAGATTTGGGCGTAAGGGCAAGTTGAGCCCAAGATTTATTGGGCCTTACCACAAACTGAGACAAGTAGGACTAGTTGCCTACCAGTTAGAGTTACCTCCGGAATTAGAGTAGATTTACGATGTGTTCCACGTCTCTATACTAAGATGCTACCGTTCTGATCCTTCACATGTTGCGCTGGTTGAGGAGATTGAAGTTAAACCAGATCTGACTTTCGAGGAAGAAGCAGTCCAAATTTTAGATCATGATGTGAAGGTCCTGAGAAGGAAGTCAATTCCATTGGTTAAGGTACTATAGCAAAATCATAGTTCTAAGAAAGCTACGTGGGAACCCAAAGAGGCAATGCGACGACAATACCCTCACCTATTCTGATCAGCTAAATTTTGAAGTTGAAATTTTCTTTAAGGAGGGTAGAATTGTAACATCCCATCTTTCTTAAATCTCGAAATCCCTGTTAAAACTAATTTTTGTATGTTTGTGGCATGAAAGTATGTTTGGCTTTATGGTTGTGTGCTTTGGAAGTGTCTAGAAAGTCATGGGTTCAAGCCTTGGCTTGAGCAAATTTTTGCTTCTAATTGAATAAACCTTTGTCCTTAGCCAGTAGACTTTTAAAATTATGTGAGGGTTGCATAGCATAAGGCGCCTGCTAGTGTAGTGGCAAGTGGCGTGTTACTTCTAGTAGGAGACCAGAGTTCGAGTCCTGTGGCACGCAAAGGATATTCTTTTTGCTGCTGGTCATGTAACAGGTTGATTATTAGTAGGAGACCATGGCTCTTCGGCGGTTGAGAGTGCTGGGGGAACTGGGAAGTGTGTAGCCGAATTTGGGGAGTAGTTGAGAGAGTTTGAATTGGTCAAGTGAGGGAATAGAGGAGTGATTTGAGGAGAAATTTGTGGGATTAGGAAGGAAGAGAAGTTGTAGCCAAATAGAGACTTTGGTCTTAGGGAATTCGGCTTTGAGTTGGGGAGTTTCCCTTGCTGTACATTCCAAGTTTTGGCATTTTTAGTCCTTTTCATTTTTGTTTCTGAAGTCGTGCATCGTCTATCTTTTTGGCTTTCGATTTTTGGTAGGTTCGATTCTATTCTTCTCTCAAGCCTCTAGTCCACCAATTTCTATTCCTCACTTCTTTTTTCTCATTTAGTATTCTCCTTTTTGGCTGAATAGCATTTGCTCTCCCACTCACAAACCTTTTCGGTGGTTAGCCTCGCTGGTAGGCCGATTCATTCCCTCTCCTTCTCTCTTTCTCTCGACTCTTTTGTCATTTTTACTTTAGCCGAATCTTATGAAGGTCTAACTATCTTCCTTCTTTTCTTCTCTTTACTATTCCTTGGCCATTCCTTGTTGAAGGTCTATCGAAGTTCCCTTATTCTTTTGGGACTCAAGTTCAAAACAAGGTGTTGGGCCGACTATGTTACTACTACAAGTAACATCTCCTTTGTGGTAAGTCTCTGTTGTCTCTTCTCTTTCGGTTATTCCCTATCCTTATCCCTAATGCTAACTGCCATCTCTTCTCATGTTGATCGTGGTGCCATTTGTTTTAGGTTTTAACATTACTCGTGGAGTGAGGGATTTCGCCAGGACTCCGGAATGATCAAAACCTGCCTCTCGACTTTCGTTCTAAGGTAACAATGTTGGTGGCATTTGATCGAGCTGAGGCACTTTGGTTTGGGGTTCTTTGATCATAGCCGCTGATAAACCATAATATATACATATTTTTATCCCATGCTTGGCATATTTTTTGATGATTTATCATAGCCGAGTTTAAATCCTTGCTTTAATATTCTAGGATATTAATTTAGGTTTTGAAATGCTTATTCAGTGGAGCAAAAGTCCCTGTTTAAGAGTAAATCCTCCATAATTAAGCCGAGTTGGATGCAATCCCAGAGATAGGATGACATAAATCTATCGGATTAAAGTCAAATCTAATAAGGGAATCCATAGATCGAGTTAAAGTGACAATAGGGGTTTTAATTAGAAAGATATTTCAATTAGTCAACCTAGAGTCAGTTGTTTTTAGTTTCGAGAGAGATATTAACATAAATCAGGGATTTCTACGGATTAAGTCAAGTGAATAATTCGTCTAATTCAGAAGTAATAAGTGAAGTCTAGGTGGATTCTTCCTTCGGTATTGTCTTCTTCATTGGTTTTCCAACAGTATTTTCCAACTTTTACCTCTGTCGTATTCTTAGTTAATTAGATAGTTAATCCCTTTTATTCTTAGGCTAGATAATAAAAAGAAAGTAATTAGTAGTGCTTTTAGTCCTCGTGGATACGATATTTTCGGTCTCACCATAACTATACTACTATTCGATAGGTGCACTTGGCTTAGTCGAATTTTTAGTTAGTTTAGCGACCATCAAGTTTTTGGCACTGTTACTTGGGACTAAGATATTAGGAACACCTAATTTTTATTACTTTAGCCATTTTTTTATTGCAATTTAATTTTGTTTTTATTTTCATTAATAATTTTTTCTTTTATTTCTTTTGGTAGGTTTTTGATAGTTTATGACTAGAAGGAACCCGTTAGGACCTTTGCTTTTTGATAGTGAAATTGAGAGCACAGCTCACAGAAATCGAAGAGAAATAAGGTGAAGCCTACAATACATAGAGGAAGAGCGAGAGGATGATATCCATGCTACAACTGAGGAGATGGCTAAAAATCAAAATAATCTACTGCCTCCTGTGATTGCTGCAAATCCAGTAAATTAGAACCCTGCTCCTCGTACTATGGACGAGTACGCTAAGCCCAATTTAACAGGAAGTAAATCGAGTATTGTTCGACCTGCTGTTGCTACAAATAATTTTTAACTGAAATCTAACACGATTCAAATGATACAACAGTTTGTTCAGTTTGATGGTTTGCAGGACGAGGATCCAAACACTCATTTAGCAAATTTTCTAGAATTCTGTGACACCTTTAAGATCAATGACATTTCTGATGATGCCATTCACCTTCAGTTATTTCCCTTTTCATTAAGGAATAAGGCTACAAAGTGGTTGAACTCATTACCATGAGGGTCAATCACTACTTGGGAACAAATGACCGAAAAAATTTTACTCAAATATTTTTCACTGGCTAAAATGATAAAGTTAAGGAATGATATCTCTTCTTTTGTGCTGATGGAT
The DNA here is from genome assembly GCA_025698465.1 of Gossypium longicalyx. Lineage (NCBI taxonomy): Eukaryota > Viridiplantae > Streptophyta > Magnoliopsida > Malvales > Malvaceae > Gossypium > Gossypium longicalyx. The sequence continues at coordinate 41,769,729 of CM046996.1, read as the reverse complement.
TTAGAAACACTTTATGATGCATGGGAGAGATACAAGGATTTATTGAGAAGGTGTCCTCACCATGGGTTACATTTATGGCTACAGGTTCAAACTTTCCACAATGGTTTGAACCCATCAACTAGACAGATGGTCGATGCAGTAGTCGGTGGAACCTTAAATAATAAAAAAATTGAGGACGTTTATGAGTTCATTGAAGAGATGTCACTGAAAAATTATCAGTGGCAAGTATTCAGTGACAAGTCATGAGGACAATTCCTAATAAAGTAGCCTGTGTTTTCAACCTCGACACAGTGACTATGTTATCAAACTAGGTAGAACTTTTAAATAAAAAGATTGATGGTTTATATATCTCTACGCAGGTACATCTGGTGATGCAGTGTAACACAAGTGGAGGAGGAATGAATAATAAAGAATGTCTAGCTTACGACCCTAGCACTACAAGCGAACAAGTCAACTATATGGGCAATAATTCTAGACCTCAGAATAACCCCTATAGTAATACTTACAATGCAGGTTGAAGGAACCATCCCAATTTTTCGTGGGGTGGTCAAGGGAATCAAAGGCCACAACACCTTCCAGGTTTTCAATAACCACCTTATCAACAAGTGAAAAATTCGAACCTTGAGGATATGCTTACAAAATTTAACTCAATGTCAGAAACTCGATTTTAGACTATCGAGATAGCACTTAAAAATAAGCAAGCGTGTAACAGCCCGATTTAGACCCTAATCGGAACGGTGGTTTCAAGACCACAAATTTGAGTCAAAAAAATATTTAAAAACTATTTTCTCTGTTTATTTTGTGTGAATCTACATCTGTGAAATTTTTGAGATTTAATTTTGTCGTTTGAGTGTCCGATTAAATAAAAGGACTTAATTGCGTAAAATTAAAATTTTTCGGTTAAATGTGAAAGTGCTTATTTGTTGATGTCTTAAGTGGAAGCATTTATGATGCAATTAGACCAAAAGTATATGTGGTGGATGGTTATGACCTTAACATATAATGGTTTATTATTTAATGTTAAAGGTTAATTAAGTAAAATAAATAACATGTTAATATATGTTATAATAAAACATTGAAATAAAGCTATGTTCATTATTTCTTCTAATTGCCGAATATCATAAACAAGAAAAAGAAAAGAAGCCAAGCTAGGGTTCAGCCAATATTCAAGCTCAATCAAGGTTCGTTTTTGTCCGGTTTTTGATAATTTCTACGTTTTTGAGATCGTTGCTTCGAGTACTACAAAACCCAAGCTTTAAATTTTTTATTTTGATGAATATTTTGTGTTGTGCCATTGTTGATAGCTTGTGATTTTTGTTTCTTGATGATGAAATATGAAAGATATGTTTTAGATTAACATGTTTTGTATTGGAGTTTTTGATGATTTTGAGTAATTAGGACTTAATTGCAAAATAATAACTTGAGGGACTAAAATGTAAAATTAATGATATATATGGGCTTGTATAGGTATGGGTACCATTTGGCCTAACATGGGTACTTTGATATTTTGTATATTTTGTGTTTTGTGCAATAGGGACTAAATTGTAAAAATTGTAAATGTTAAGGGTAAAATGGTAATTTGCCCATTTATGTGTTGTTGGACTAAATTGAATGAAAATATGTTTGAACGAGCTTAATTTGAATATGTTTAGATCAAGAAGCAAAGAAATCGGATATGGATTGGGGGAAATCGAAAGTTGTCGACTAGTCGATCTGTATCGGTTTTTCGTTGTCCAGGGTAAGTTTATAAGCAAATAGACGTACTTAATGCTAATTAAATATAAAGTATAGATGCTGAATTGAAATATATGATATTATGAATGCATTTTCCAAATACGTATAAGCTTGGTAATCATGTACAAGCATTCGTTTCGATCGAGTTACGACGTCCGAAAGTCCCTTATGAACCTTAGGAATAGCTAGGATACATATGTCATGACATGGGATTCTGATATATGTGTGCGAGTAATACCATAGAATAGATTTGTGATTTTGATGTGTGCTTACGAATAAGACCCTATCTAGGACAGTGGCATCGATATGTGGCTACATGTAAGACCACGTTTGGGACGTTGGCATTGTACGATTTATGTGCTTATCCGAGTGTCCTATCCAATTCCGAACTGTTCATTAGGCAAGAGTAAATCGAGTTCTAATGTGTTAATTGAGTTATATACTAGGTATGAACTAATATGTAATTTACTTGAGGTAAGTTACGTAAACCCCATGAATATAAATTATAAATCTTGTATGGTGCAAATAAAGTAGAAAATGTGCATGCTATGTGTATTTGGCTTACTATATGAATAGTTAGTATGTCATGAATAACTTGCATACATAGGTAAGTATGATATGGTATTTTTGGTTATGTAATTAATATATGTATATGCAATATTATTTCGATATTCAAAATTTTGCATTTGGGTGAATATGTATTAAATTTTAGTATGACTATTTGCCTTTGGAAGTTGGTTACTAACATGATAAGTGCCTTTGTAAGTATTCGACCAAATAAGGATTTTGTGTGCACAACGTCATATTAATTCTTGAACTTGTTTTTATGGTAAGCATTTTCAATTATTTGGTGACAATTTGGACTCGAAATGTTGATTGATGATGGTTAATTGTTTATGTAAGTATTGGATCAAGGTAAAAGAAATGGTATATGAAAGTGTACCATTATATCTTATATGTGGTTTAAGGATAAGCTTTGGTCATGATACTATAATTCAGATTAATAAGATAGGTTGATTGTATTATTGAATTGTATATTTGCTTATGACTTACTAAGCTATAATAGCTTACTGTGTATATCTGTTTTTGTTTTATAGATTTTGGAGTCAAGCTTCGAGCTCAAGGACCGTCAGCAAAGTTCATCACACTATCAGCTATTTTGGTACCTTTATAAGTTAAACTCGAATTATGGCATGTATAGGCTAGAATGTGTTTCAGGAAATATTGAACTTTGATTTTGTATTAAGGCCATGCGAAAATGGCTTAGTTCTATGCTTGTGTTCGGTTCTGGTTTGATAATGGTATAAGTCCATTTTGATTAATATGCTGGGTGCCATGAATGAATATAGTATGAGTTATGTGTTTGAATATTGAATTTTGTTAATGAATTTGCTTGAGGTATGGAAAAATCAGTCGTAAGTATGTTTGGTTGCTTTGGATGTGTTTTATAATGAGTGCATTTGATCACCATGTTTAGTCTTAGTCTTATATGTCTTGGTTGTAATGTTTAGTGAACTTAGTATTAGTAATTTCGATGATGAAATCTTTGGATGTGTTCATGGCTTTTAGAAATGGAATTCGGTTACGAAAGGTAAAAAGTAATAAAAAAATGTCCCATGAATATTTAGTCAATTGTTTTGTATGGAATAAAACGTTAAGTGTGGCGTTCAAATTTAGGGTAAATACACATAATATGTATATGGATAAGAGGTATGTTCGGCTGTGTTGTGTCATAATAAGATTTCATACCTGATTGACTATTAAATTAGGCAATATGTTTTTAATCGGTTATATTAGAAGCTTCTACAGAAATTGACATTCGTGATTAAATAACGGACTGAGATTATTACAAATGATGCATGTTTTGGCATTGAGTAGTTATTGCGACTGAAATTGATTCATGATTATATGATAAAATATGTTTGAGTTCGATGAGACATGTTGCATCTCTTAAGTGATGGTTACATATCAAACCAAAATTTGTGATTTGCCTTAAAAGCTTCATTCGATTATGCCTAGTTATCTCTACTTATGAGTTTATATTTATTAAATGGGTGTATTAGGTAACCTTAATGTTTGACTTGTGAACTATATATACATTAATAAAGTAATGTCATGTAAAAAAATAAAAGAAAGGTATTGGGAATTGTTTCAAATAATGTTTAATGATGTACGTACGTATGACATATATAAGTTGGTTTGACATTCAATTTATCAAGTTATTAATTTGATGCATGTTCAGTATATAGCTAAATTGTTTAATAGACGTAGATTATGTTTTAAATTATGTCAGGTTAATAGTGATGAGATAATAATATTGAAACTCTGATTTAGTTTGAATATTATTGTAATTGAAAATTTCAAATTGTAATACATTTTCCATATTTGTAAGATATGTATTATGATCGGTAATGTCCCATAACCCTCATCTGGTGAGGGATACGGGTTAGGGGTGTTACAAAGTGTCGATTCAAGGGCTCGAAACTCAAATAGGTCAACTTGCTAAGTTGATTTCTAAACGACCATAAGGTAGCTTGCCTAGCAACACCGAGGCTAACCCAAGAGAGTAGCTTCATGCGATTACTGTTCTATATGAAGAAGGGTTAGTTGAGTCCACACTAGAACCAAGGAAAGAAACTATGGTAAGCCAAGATAAGGTGGATGAAAGCCAGAACAAACAAAAACTAGTGAGCAGAGAATACACACCTCGTGTTCCATACCCTAAAGCGATAAAGAAAGACCACACAGACGAACAATTCGGTAAATTTCTTAACATCTTAAGAAAGTTACATATTAACTTACTTTTTATTAAAACTCTTTCGCAGATGTCCAATTTAGTGAAATCTTTAAAGGAGCTTCTAGCAAACAAACAGAAGTTAGATGATTCGTCGCATGTGGAATTAAATGTACTTTGCTTAGCAATTCTACAAAATAAACTACCCAACAAGTTAAAGGATCTAGGGAGTTTACTATTCCTTGTTTAATCGGTAGTTTAAATGTTGGTAATGCTTTAACCGATTTAGGGGCAAGTATAAATGTCATGCCCTATAAAATGTTTAAACAACTAGGTATTGGGAAACCTAAACAAACTAGGATGAATATACAACTGGCAGATAAAACTATTAGATTTCCTAGGGGTATTGTTGAGGACGTACTCGTTAAGATTGATAAATTCATTTTCTGAGTAGAATTTGTTGTTTTAAACATGGAAGAGGATGGTGGCGTTCATTTAATCTTGGGACAACCCTTTTTAGCAACTGCTAGGACTATTATTGATGTTCGTACAGGAGAACTAATGCTTGATATAGGCGATGACACCAATAAACTTCAAGCTCATGATTCCATCAAACTATCTAGTGATCCAGATGATATTATGAATTCTTTCCATGAGAATAACATCTTGGCTCACAAGAATTCACTAGGGATAAAGTGATGGAGTCACGAACAACTCTTGAGTAACCAAGATTACAAATCGAGAAACTAGATGAATGGCGAAATTATGTCAAGGAGGAACCTAGGCAACACCATATCAAGCTTAAGAATAGAACCAATCACTTCAAGGACGATGATCAGGTACTGATAGAAAAATTTGACCCTCGAGTTGTCACTTTAAAGTCCAACGCAGACTGAGCAACTCCCTTCATGGTACTAAATATCTTCCCACACGGTACAGTCGAGGTAACACATACTGAATTTGGAACCTTCAAGGTAAATAATACTCGCCTCAAACCTTATTTTGATAGAATTCATAGCAGGGACGAGGAGTTCAACACCTCAAACCACCATGACCATAGAAAATTGAGGTAAGTCGAGCTTAGACTTTAAATAAGCGCTTATCGAGAGGCAACCCGAGCACTAACTCTCCTAACCAGTTTATTTTTATTTCTTTTCATGTTTAGTGAAGGTTTTTAACCCATACGGGCGTGTCCTAGGCCGTGTGGCTTGACATGGGCGAAATTATGAATTACACGATCGTGCGAGACGGCCATGTAACCTACATAACCAGACCACACGGACGTGTCCTAGGCTGTGTGGAAACAGGGCTAAAAATTCCCAAGTTTTGACATACACACGGCCACAAACTCGATCCACACGATTGTTTGAAAACTGGAGCTAAATTTCCAAATTTTAAACAAGTCAGAGAGCTACACGGGCAAAACACACGGCCGTGTATTCAGACACACGGCCGTGTATTCAGACGCACGAGCATGTGGGATACCACACGGGTATTGGAGAAGCGAACAATGTAGAACATGACTGTGTGATACGGCCGTGTGAACCACACAGCTTGGACACACGGGCGTGTCCTAGGCCGTGTGATGAATGGTCATTAAATTTTCGCGATGCACACGGGCAATACTCAAGCCACACAAGGCTTGTGACACAGCCGTGTGGCCTAACACGGGCCTCACACGACCGTGTCCCTTTTAAACCCCCCAACCCTAACATTTTATCTTCTTCTCAAATCTTTCCCCCAAGCCCTAGCCGTCGTAGCCCTCTCACCGTCCGTCCCCTATTCTGGCCACCACTCTCCCCCCTCCGTTAGCCTCACCATCACGACCCCTTCTCCTCCCTCCTTCCTTTTCCTACCATTTATTTCTCTTTTTCCTTCCTCCCTTCCCCCTTACCGACATGGCCACCAGCCCGCTCCTCTCGCTACCGTGGCCTCCTCATCGCATGACCTCCACCCTTGTTCTACTGCCGTCTACACCTCTGATCGCTGTCCGTGGTTTCCATTTTTACCCTCACATTTATTTTACTTTAGTTTTACTTATTTATTTCTTTATTTCTTTATTTTTATTCCATTTTAATTTTAGTAAATTTTTCTTTATTTATTTTTTATTAGTCTTCATTATTCTAATTGTTATTATTCATTATATTTGTTATTATTATGATTATTATTTTTATTACTTTGCTTTGTTTTGTTTTAGTTTTCTAATTCTTTCATTTTTGATCTTTTTTTTCTCCTATTTTATTATTTTTAGTATTTATATTTTCCTATATTTGCATCAATCTGTTTCTAATTAGTTAGATGTTTTCCATGGTCTTGTTTCTTAATTTTTATTCCTTAGTGCTATTGTTATGTTCCTATATATTTTTCGATTATTCTGATCTTTACTATGAATAGTGTTAGGGCATATTCTTTTTAGGACTATAGTTTTATTTTTACTATTTAGATTCTTATTTTTTTCCTTTGACGTGGTTGAATATTTGGTGTTGTTTTTTACTTCTGTTATTTTCAGGAATACCATGACAAACACAAGAGGCAAGAAAACTATCGTCCCCGCTTCAAAAAAGCAAAAGGGTCCTGGTACAACCTCCTCGAGCGCCTCAATCGAAGCTCGTGACCCTCTACTTCGATTTTCTGTGGACCCACCTGAGAACTTATTCCAGCTCTTGCGCGTGCGATTGCTAGGTTTGGGCCGATGTATTGACTGGGCTGCATTGGAGTAGGTCGAGCTAGCTGATGAGGTCCGTGCTTTCATTATTACGGCACCCTGGGATCGTTTCTTTCATATCATCGAGCCTACATATATGGAGCTTACTTTAGAGTTTTGCTCGACGTTCCACCTTCAGCGAGTGATGTCATCACATGACGAGCACGGTACCATTACATTCTGACTTGGTGGCTTAGTGCGACATATGAGCATCCTTGAGTTTGGCACAGGTTTGGGTATCTACACCGATGAGTTTATAGGTGCTGATAACTTTCTTCACCTCCACCGTCACATCCATTACTCACATTCATGCTGTTGGACCGATCTCACAGCTAGTCAGATCTGTTATGACATGAGTCACTCGAAGGCGACATCTCTTTCTCTAGCTCTACAATACATCCATACCTTATTAGCTCACATGTTGACTGGCAGGAGAGAGAGCACAAGAGTTGTAAGCACTACTGACACATACAATCTTTGGAGCATGGTAACCGACCACATATTCGACTTTGCCTATTTCATTGCTCTCGCCTTTTGCCATTGGACAGATCACCACAAGAAGGGCCCTATCTGCCTAGGCCCTTACGTCACTCGCCTCGCTCAATACTTCGGCCTCTTCGACACTCTAAAGATGTCATCGACACTCACACTAGTAGGCCAGATGTCTCCTCAGGGAATTTCTAGTATGATCCACATGAGCATGATAGAGCGACGTCGTGGATTCGACCCCTCTCAGTACAGACTCGTCCACTTTGATGACAAGGATGAGCCAGAGGACTTCACTGATGATGTTCCTCCTCTTCATGAGGACCCACCTCCACCACCATCACAGAGTCACCGCCTCACTGCTGCCACCTTGACGGATATATCTGAGCGACTCACTCGCTTTGAGTAGTAGTGTTTTAAGCAGTTCGACAGCATCGATGCCACTCTTCGACAGATTTACCACCACCTTCACATCTCTCCTTCGGCACCGTCGACCCATGAAACATCTGATGATGAGGACCTTTAAGTCTATTTATTTTTATTTTTATTTTATCTTTTATGATTGTTTTAAGAAGTTATCTCTTTCATTTTTTAACTATATTTATCTGTATGGCTTTTATCGAGTAATCCCATAATTCTCTTCATAGTTGTGTTTATTTTCTTAATAGTAGCTCAGACTCAAGCACATTATTGGCCTTATCTACAATTGTAGCTTTCACTATTCCAAGGATTTCATCCAAAAATTCAGGGCAGTTTCGCTTCTCTCCCTCTCTTTTTCTATTATGCTTATACTATTGTTATCTATCTTTTTACATTGAAGACAATGTACATCTTAAGTGTGGGGAGGTAATTTATATGATTATTAGAAAATTCCTGAATTTTTATCTCGTTTTCAAATAATTTTCTCATTTTATTATTAAAGTGAATTCTAATTGATTTATAACTTTTATTGATATGTTTTGAATTAAATCAGAGGTAATTGTACATGATTGTTTAAACTATAAAGACATTAGAGAATCAAGCATGATGAGTTGACTTTTGAGAATTAAAATTACTAGGTTGTTTCCCTGAGTTGAGGTATTATCTTGAAGTCTTGAGTTTACAGGATTGACATCAAATACCCAGAATTTTCATTAGATTTTGAGCCTTTTAAAGCATATATCTTTCTTGCTCACTTATTTTATTGGTTATGAGTGTGTCAACATTGATTTGTTATTCTAGAACTTGCTTCGATTATGCATGTTAAGACCACACCTTTGATTTGATATACTGAGATGATAAAGGCACTTAGGTTCTAACCCACTTACTCCATAAAAAGCCTACTAACATAATTAACCTTTAGTGAACCCCTTTGAACCGTAAACACCATTTCTTGATATTTTCCCATTAAATGTTAACCCACAACTTAACCCTTCTTGATTCGTTAAGAATTTCTCCCTTTTTATTGACTCCCTTTTTATCGAGATCTAATTTGATTAGTTACCTAACTATTTTCGTCCATTTCAGATGCTGAATTATTTCTTATTATGTACTTTCTTTTATTGTTTTTATTCTTAAAAAAAATGTATATTTATATTCATTCAATTACATATTGTTCTAAAGGGCTTGGATAAGTTAAAGTTATTATATTAGGGGAAAGCTCACTTTATTTTGGAAAGTTTTAATTCTGGTACTTGTTTGTAATTTAGCAATTGGCTTTATCTTTTTAAATCTGGTAATTTATTAAATTAATCTCAATTCTAACCCTCTGTTTCAGCCTATATCCACACCTTTAACCCAAGCCCCATTACAACCCTGTAAAGACCTTTCGATTTGTGTATCATCTCATTTATAGTGGTGGAGATTTGATTTTCATGCAAGCCTATGGTAATAACTTTTCATGCTTGACTATTGAGTGCTTAATTATTGAACCTTAAACACTTTGAGTGATTTGAGTGAATCTTTAGTGAGGATGTTAACTCTTGTCAATTTGGAATTAAAGGTAATTATTTAGATAAGGAGAGATACCTATGATTTTTATGATTAAAATGCTCAACTTGGATTGTTTGAAACTTTGATGCTCTTTTAATTGAATTCTCAATGTATGATTATTTGTGAATTATTTCGAACCATTATTGATGAGAATTATAAGTTGAGAAGACTTTATCTTAATTATGAGTTGAGGATTTTGCTTAAGGACAAGCAAATGCTTAAGTGTGGAGATATTTGATAAACCATAATATATACATATTTATCCAATGCTTGGCATATTTTTCGATGATTTATCATAAAATTTAGTGAATTTGATGCTCCTAATCCTTTAAATTCATGTTTTATAGTTAGGTGAGCATAGAAAGGTGAAAAGAGCAAGAAACGGGCCAAAACGGACAAAATGGGCTTATCCCAGTATTTCACACGGCCTCGGCACTTTCACACAGGTAAATCACATGTCTATGTGAGACACACGGGTAGGCCACACGCTCGTGTGTCATAACCGTGTTGATTAAAAACCAACTCAGAATTACACATGGCTTGAGCACCTTCACACGGGCGTCGCACACGGCCGTGTCCCTGTCGAACCCAAGTCTAATTCTACTCAGAAAAGATTAATTTTGAGGGTTTTGAAGCATTCCAAAGTCTATATAAACACCCTAGAAGAGGATCAAAGGGGGACACAAAGTAGAAGGCAGAAAATACTGAAGGAAAGCCATCAGAATTAGCTCGAAAGTAGGATCCACTTCAAGACTGAAGATCTTCATTCAGTTTACCAGAAGTTCTTTGGTTTTTTTTTTATGTTTTGTTGTTTTCCCAATTTTGAGATGTTTTCCATTATTATGAACTAAAATCTCTAAATACGTAAGGAAGATGAAACCTAAGATAGATCTTATTACTATTTGAATTATTTGATAAATACTTGTTCTTATTCTTAATTGTGAGTTTAAATCCTTTCTTTAATATTCCAGAATATTAATTCAGGTTTTGATGTGCTTATTCAGTGGAGTAAAAGTCCCTGTTTAAGAGTAGATTCTCCATAATTAAGCGGAGTTGCATGCAATCCTAGAGATAGGACGACATAAATATGTCAGATTAGAGTCAAATCTAATAAGGGAATCCATAGATCGAGTTAATGCGACAATAAGGGTTTTAATTAGAAAGATATTTCAATTAATCAACCTAGAGTCAGTTGTTTTTAGTCTCGAGAGAGATATTAACAAAAATCAGGGATTTTTACTGATTAAGTCAAGCGAATAAATCGTCTAATTCAGAAGTAATAAGTGAAATCTAGGTGGATTCTTCCTTGGGTATTGTCTTCTCCATTGGTTTTCCAACAGTATTTTCCAATTTTGACCTCTGTCGTATTCTTAGTTAATTAGATAGTTAATCTTAGTTTAAAAACATCCCTTTAATTCTTAGGCTAGATAATAAAAAGAAAGTAATTACTAGTACTTTCAGTCCTTGTGGATACGATATTTCTGGTCTCACCATAACTATACTACTGTTCGATAGGTGCGCTTTCCTTAGACGAATATTTAGTTAGTTTAGTGATCATCAGCCACATACTCCTTTCCATTCATCTCTGGGTTGGTATACGATGTTCAACCATTGGGTATAAGTAGCGTGTTTAACGAATTCACTTATCATGCAGATAGTCACCAAGGTGTCTGGTATCAACTGTCGTCAGAGTTATAGGCGGGCTTAAACTACGTTGCTCAAGCAAGGTAATAATAAGTGATCTTTGTACAAGTTCGGTTTGAGTTTCTTTCAACTCGCGTGATAGGTGAATAACCAAAGCTTTTATTGAATTAGGTTGGGGTGCTTGAGATCTTGTTGCATTTTTAAATCAGGTGTGTGAAACACTGCCTTTGGATGTGAAACTGCAAAGCCTGAAAGGTCGAAAAGCCTGAAGGCTGAAAAGTCAGAAAACTGAACGGTGCTTCGTCGATTCCATACGGGCATGTGATCGCCCGTGTGGCAGGCTGAGTGGTAAAACGAGGCCATGTTGTCAATGAGATGGCCATTAGCGATTTCATGAGTCAAAATGGAATTGGGCAATTTGGGTCGAACTGGGCCGTGTAGGCCCAATGGGCCTGTGGGCCCCACACAGAAGAATCGCACAAAGTGTGGTAGATTGTGGGTCAGGCTGTGTAAACTACACGGCTAAGGCCATTTCTGGGCTATGTGGGCCATTCGAGAGTGTGGGCCCGTAATATGGGCTGTATACAGTTCATTATCATTGATTGACTGTTACAATTGCATGAGTCACCTAAGACGACTGTAGACCTACTATTGGGTCGGTAAGTATACTTGGACCCCATATTGATGAAATGACCATTATACCCTTATAAGGTAAATTGATTAAAATAGCCCTGTATTATGTATGACTGTTTCTGAGCATGATATTTCTACATACACGTATATTATGTTGCATTACATGGAGTGAGATTTATGATTTTGTAGGAAGTGTACTGAAAGGTTATAAGCCTATTACTGGTAGCTTTACTGCAAATACTGCTTAGTACCAAACTCGGTACGTTTTGGTGTGTAGGGCTAGGTGGGTCGATTTTATCCTCATATAGTGTGTAGGGCTGGTACGGAGTTGGTGTATAGCGGATGGACTGGGTAGGATTCTTTGTTTGCATACTGTATTGATATGGGGTAAGGCCTAGACTGCTTTTATCACTGAAATATGCTCAGGCCCAGACTGAAATGGGATTTCACACACTGAGTTTTCGTAAACTCACCTATCTGTTATCTATGTAGGAAATCCCCAAGCTTAGACGGATTGAGATGGCGGAGGACTCCAAGGTGGTCACTCGACAAAGTTATTTCTTTTATACTATAATTTTAATTTTAATTTGGGTTTCTATTATGTAATAGGGCCTCTATAATTTTCATTTTAGTTTGGGATTTATTTACTTGAATTTTCTGTTAGTATTAGGTCTTGGGTTTTAAAATTAAAAAGGTTATAAACCAATATTTTTCTAAAAACACCACGATTACACAACAAACATTATTTTGAAGTTTAATAACAATCTAATATGAATAATAATTAAATTAAACCAACCTGAGTTTTCATAAAGAATAAGACATCTCAAATTTTGTCAATAATCCCAAGGAAGATTTTGAATAACGGATTTTTCAACAAATTAGCGTCTTGCAAAACACTTCAATGTGACACCATAGATTCGGTCATAACATCTAGGCTGGGTTTGGGGTGTTACAAATTGTGAGGTCCTTATGATGATATTAGACCATAACTAAGGTAAGTGGACAATTATGACCATAGTTTAAGTGATTTTGAAGTTATAGTTTAAAGGTTAAATTTGTAACTAAGTATGTTAACATATATTAAAAAAAAAAGCTCATAATATCATCACTATCACCGAAATTAAAAGAGAAAGAAAATAAATAAGAAGTTTTAGGGTTCGACTATGTTGAAGACCAATTGAAGGTTCGTTTTTGTTCTATTTTTGATGATTTTTATGTTTTTGTGATCATTGCTTCGTGTTCTAGCTAGCCCATGCCTCAATTTACGAAAATGTTAATGATTTTGAAAGATTCCATTGATGATTTCATGTGTTTTAGGATGCTTGATGATGCATTATGAAAGTTTGGTGTTTGATATACATGTTTAATAAAGTGATTTTTAGTGAAATTGCCATTAAGGGTTCAATTGTGAAATGATGAAAATGTGGAGTTAAAAGTGTGAATAAATGAAAGTTTTGGGCTGCTAGAGGTCCCTATGAAATTCAGCCATGTTTGGGTTTATTGAAATTATGAGTATTTTGTGTTGTTTTGAAATAGGGACTAAATTGTGAAAATGTGAAATATAAGGGCTAATATGTAAAAAGGCCTAATTATGTGTTTGTGGATTGAATTGAATAAAATATGTAATTAAATAAACTACTTTATATTAATTTATATCAAGAAAAGAGGAAATCGGATTCGGATTGGGGGAAATCAAAAGTTGTCGAATAGTCGTTCCGGTCCTTTCGTCTCTGTACGAGGTAAGTTCATAAGTAAATAATTGTTGTTAAATTCATATGAAAATGTATTTAAGTGTGCCGAATTGAATTTTAGTAACTATATATGTGTATGTGATAACCCTAATTTGACCCTACTCGGGAAGTGGTTTGGGGACCACAAAACCGAGTCACAAAAATAATTAAATGTTATATTCTATGCTTATTATATGTGGAAATGCATGTGTGAAAATTTAATGCTTTGATTTTGTCATTTGTATGTGAAATTTAATAAATAGGACTTATGTGAGAAATTTTAAAAATGTGTTAGGTTAAAAAAAGTGGACTTGCATGCCAAATTATCCACTTTTGAGTTAGTGGCCGGCCATGTTGTTATTTAATACAAAATATATGTATTTTCTATTAGTATTATTACAACTAAATGGCTTTATATTATAAAATAATGATAATTAAAATAGCAAAAAAAGGGTGAAGAAAACAAAGTGTTCATCTTTGTTTCTTCTTAGCCGAATGTAAAGAAAGAAAAGGGAGAAAAAACCATTCGATCATCTTAAGCTTGAAATAAGGTAAGAAATTCATGTTAGTTCTTGAAATTTTAGCATATTTTAAGTTAGTTACTAAGTTCCTTACTTAGCCCATGTCAAAATTTTGAATTTGTGTGATGAATTGAGCATTCGGCCATGGAAGAAATTGAAGGGGATAGATTGTTGTCTTTATGTTTTAATAAATAATTGTTAATGAGTGAAGTTTGAGCTAGCTAATATTTAATTTGCTAGTATTTATATGTGTATTAGCTGAATTTGAACTTGAATAATGATTTGACCAAATGTTGTGTATTAAAATGTTAGAATATGAGTAATTACCATTTGAGTGATTTGAAAAAAATAAAATAGATGTTTGAATGTCTAAAGGTTCAGCTTTATGCATTAATGGTATGATTTTGAATAATGTAAGTAATGGAATGTGAGTTATGTTTATGCATAGGTGAAATTATATATATATTCGGCCAACCTAGGTTTCTATGATATTGAAAATGGAAATTTATCATGTTAAATGATGTATGGTAGTTGACTAAGGATTTATATGTGTCTTACATATACATGTTCGGATGATGATTGATAGGTGAGAATTAAGTATAGTTACAAGGTATAAATATGTTAAAATAAATAAATTATGCATTTGGTCTTAAGAGTGTGTATAAAGAAAATGTTAACTTGTTTGTATCTTAATGTCGAATGAAATATTTGGCCAAGGAATGGTTCAAATTGATGAAAATAGAAAGGTCAAAGATGACCTATAATGTATCTTACTTTTTTTTACTATGATCTGTATTTATGAAAGTCGAATATGTATATATATTATATTTTGAAGTGATGCTTGAATAGTCGAATAATGATTAGTTTAAAATTGTTGAATTTAAGCTCAAGAGCATAGAGGGGCAAATTCGGATAAGGGAAAAGCTAAAGTAGTTGAGTAGCTGACTCGTAGTTGTTCAGAAATACTCGAGGTAAGTTTTCAGTATTTAAACATAAGTTATTTGTGAATGAATCACGATATGTCACGAGAATTTAGCCATACCTTTAGCATATATATATACATACATGAAGCCGTATAGTACGCGTGAAAGTGAAATAAGGAAATTTGTTATGATCATACTGCCGTAAGTTATATTCATGAGATTGAAGATATGTAATGGTAAATTAAAAAGCAATAGTGTGATTGTTATTAAGTGATTATACGTGAGTGAAGTCAACATGGACAAATGTGATTAACTTGTGTGAAATGCATAAATACAATAAGTGTATATGTTATGATTTTGTGAAATTTATATTCGAATTATTATTCGAGCCTATGGCTCAGCAATCTTTTAGCTAGTGAAATTGTTTCGGGTCATGAGCCTAGCAGGCATAATGCCGGTGAATGAGTTTCAGACATAATGTCTAGCAGGCCTCGTGCCGGTGATAAATTCAAGTTTATACCTAGCACGCCTCGTGCGGTGATAAGTTGAGTTTATACCTAGCAAAGCTAATTGCCGGTGAAACAATAAAAGTCTATGAATATGAGTTTATGTTATACAACATCTAGATTCATTCGATTGATTAAATTGTCCAGGTACGTATAAATTATTATGCATATGAAGATAATGTGAATTAAAGTATGAATTGAAACGAGAAGTATATGAAATGTGGTTGTGTATATTTATATTCGGCCATCTTGAATTTAGTACATGAAAGTATATGTTATATATATAATTATGATCATTGAAATTATATGTGAATGCAATGATTTAATTTAACTTTATAAGGTCGAATCAATGAATTACTACGAGTCATTTAGTTGGTGTGATTATGTCATTCGAATTCTGAAGAAATAATAAGTTAATGGAATGGATTTAATGTGGTTATGTATATTCGGCTAATTAGTGTTGCATTTTGAATATGTTATAATGTGTATAAAAAAATTTTGTTGTTTAAGATACTTAAGACTTACTAAAGTTAATGGCTTACTGTGAATGTTTTGTGTTGTCCTATTTTATAGATATTGTTTGGAAGCTACGAGCTCAGGGATTTCAAGTTCAAAGTCATCTACACTATCGTCACTGTTTTGGTACTTTTTAATAGTTTATATTTTGAAATATGGCATGTATGGGCTTAACTTTCTTTTGAAACAAGTTATATTTTGAAATTGTAAATATTCTAGCCATGCGAAAATGGCTTGCTAAATTCCTAAACACGAGTATATGGTTCAATGGACTTATATGTCAAATATCTTGAAATTTATTAGTTATTTTAATTTTGGTTAAAATTTGTTCATGGTTGAAAGATCAAAGAAACTATATTTTGTTGTGCATGATTGATTATGAATGGCTAGTTTGATTTATCTTCTAATAGGTAATACCTTATGAATCTATTCCGGTGATGGATGAGGGTCATAGGGTGTTACGGTGTATGCCGAATTGATATAAGTATGGGAGAAGTAACTATGACGTTGAAATGATCGAATTACAATGTTCGAAAGTCCCATACGAACCATAGGAATAGTTAGGATACATATGTCATGACATAGGATTCCGATATGTGATTTCGTGTAAGACCACGTCTAGGACGTTGGCATCGATTTGAGATTTACGTGTAAGACCATGTCTGGACATTGGCATCGTATATGATTTCGTGTAAGACCCTGTCTGGGACAGTGGCATCGATATTTGATTACATGTAAGACCTCGTCTGGGACGTTAGCATTATATGAGCTTTTCGAGCTATCCAAGTATACTTATTGATTTCGAATGGTTCAATAGGCAATGTTGAGTTAAGATCAAATGTGAAATCAAGCTAAAGGGTTCAGGTACGTGCAAAGTTAAATGTTCATGAAAACAAGGTAAGTATAGTATTTGAGATGATGATATGAACTATGCATGTTAAAGGTATGATCATTATGTACATGAGATTGTTCATATTCGGTCATGTTGAAATAATCATGCTAATGTTCATTTGATAATTTATTTGCTTATGACTTACTAAGCTTTTAAAGCTTACTTTGTGTGTTCTTTACACGTTTTTAGATCATCGAAGCTAGCTCGGACTCTGGGATCGTTGGGAAACATCATCGCAATATCGATCATCTCCTTGGTATTTTGGTAGCTTTGTATTTATGGTATATGGCATGTATAGGCTAGTGTCATCTTGATATGTTTTGAATTGTGGTTTTAGCCATGTGATTTGGTTTGTAAATGTTGATGTGAATTTGGCCATTTAATTTGGCTTAAGTTATGTGTTTGCTATGTTAAATATATGATGTATATGATGCCTTATATGTTGGCTTATTTGGTGTGATGATGTGTTGGTTAGTTTGATTAGTTTTTAATTGATGTGCTTATGCTTGGAAGTAAGCATATTGTGGTCTTATTTGAGATGACTATATGGTATAAGTTGAATTATAAAATAGGTAATAAGTTGATGGATAAATACATATAGTAATTATGTATGTTGGATGTTTTTGGCATAGTGAAATGGTATGTTTTGGTTAGGGAATTGAGTAATTGAAATGGTTGATATTAGATGGTATAATATGTGGTGAATTGGCATGTTTTGGCTACATATATATATGTTTAGAAATGATGCAATTTGATGTGGTTTAGGTATGCTTGAGGAGGTTGAGAAATGTGACTTAAACCAAGTCTATTTTCACTCCACACGACTGAGCACACGTGACCTTGGTACACGGTTGTGTGTACTCTAGGGTACAATACGATTTAAAGTTAGTATACCCTAAAGTTTTGACATGGCCTAGACACACTGGTGTGTCTATTGGTAGTGTGTGACACACGGGCTGGCACATGGGCGTGTGGTCAGCCGTGTGACCCAAGTCAGTAACCTCCCTTATTTTCCCACAACCATTGCACACGGGAGTGTCCTCGGCCGTGTGGTGTAAGTCAGTATGTAAGCCCTATTTTCACACTACCTGTGACACGAGCGTGTCTGGTAGCTATGTGAGGCACACAGCCTATTCACACGGGCATGTGACCCTTATGTCTTTGGAAATTTTCTATGTTTCCTAAAGTTTTTTAATGTTATTGGTTTAGTCTCGAACCTCTTCTAAGCATGTTTTAAGGTCTCGTAGGGCTTTATAAGAGACTTTGTGAATGTTTTGAATAAATTTTGGTTATGAGTACTTAAGTGTATGTGAATGAGGTGTGTTATCCGATAATGCCTCGTAACCATATATTGAATAAATAAATTCATGATAAAAATTTATGTGAATTGAGATATTGTTTGCGATTGGAATAAATAATGAATACCCTATTAATTGTTCGAGTAGAGTCGAATATAGTTGGCATGCCATAGTATAGGAAGAGCTTAGGGTTACTTCAACCACGAGTCAATGAGGCACTAGGAGCCATTTTGATTCAATTTAATCAATGAGACACTGGATGTCAAACATATTGATAGTGCTAGGTGCAATTATTTGGTTCGTTTTATCCGACGATGCACAATGTGCCAAACTAGTGTGTTGGTTGGCTCTGTGTATCCGTCTGAGTCCGAGTCGTATTAATAAGGAAATAAATTATAAAATAAATTATTTGATTCTTGAAATAGTAAATGGATGATAATTAGGATCAAAATGAGAAATGATATATTATCTTAAGGATTTAGTTGGATACCAAGTGGAATTGTATTCTATGGACTCGTGAAATTGGATGTGGATATGGATAATGTCTTATGAAATGTAGTTGTCATGACTTGGCATTAGTAAAGTTGAGTTACTTTTAATCAATGAATAAGTTAATTCATATATTTTTGAATTGTTATCTTCCATATTAACATCTACATTACTTCATACATTTAAATGACTTATTCTATGCTTAATGTTTGGGTTATAGAAATGCAACTGAGATATACTCAGCGTATGGATTTGTTTTTCCCATGCTTAGGTTAGGTAATTATTGGTTTAATCGTCGACTCAGCATCCAATGGCAATCTCAAACACAAGTATTGGTGAAATTTTCCTTTTTGGTCTTGGTATGTACCTAGGATGTTTAATGCCTATTATGATCATTTTGACCCTAACCCGTATATGTCGCCGGATTAGTGTCACGAGGTATTACTGAACAAAAACACAGTTTCGAACATTCACACATTAACACAAGTCATGTTCATATATATATAAAGCATATGTCTAATTAAATATTAAGCATTATTTTATTAATCATAATAAAATATACAAATCATATATTCAACACTTTAATGGTATTCGAATACCTAGTAAAAATCAATCATTTTATTTCACATTTCTTTACATGCACATATTAAATCAAATAAAACAATTCACATGGCATTTTGTCCATTAGCATATACGACATTACCAACTTCACCAAATGATCATATATATATCATTAAACAATAGAAACATTATGCACATTTAACCACATCAAATTTGGACCATTTTCGAACCATTAATACTTAAACATATCAAGCTTAATTTATGTACTAAAAATTTTACCCAAATCATCTATATATAATTAACCATTTTCAGACACAAATAACAATTTATTTCATATCAAATTCACAAGCTAAGAATTTTATCTAAACATTATACTGTATTACATATACACGGCCAATTCACTTCACATATATTCAGCTATCGAGTTAATCACATAAAATCATATTACACGTAATAATAACTTGACTAAATATACCATTTGATAATTATTTAACCTTAAATATTATACACATTATGCTAACCAACCATTCGTTCATGAAACATATTTCTATCTTGCCATAACAAATTGTATCAAACTAGCCATTATACTATCAACCATGTATTCATCATTTTAACTCATTATCAAGTCATGCACAATTCAATATAGCCACATTTAAACTTTTGAACACAAATAACATATCAATGTATACTTAATTCGCATATATAATAATAAGCCTAAACTTCATATTTCAATCTATTAACTAATCCTTTATTCGGTTATCAAATATAACCTCAATTGGTCACACCATTATCAAGTCACATGCTTACCAAAATAAACCACATATATATAGCACATTTAGTAATCAATCACTTCACTAGCAACTTAACCTTTAAATACCGAACCACAAACAAACATGTCATAGGCATATGTACATATTTTACGCATTGTAAGTTGAATATAAAGACACATCATTTACTACCTCCAAGCCAATTCACAAGACAAATTATACATCCTAATAAATCAGTAATAAACCACAACTGAAACACATTCATCATCCATATATCAAGTTTAACTCACACATATATATACCATGACAAAAAATTAATTAAACATTAGAATATTAACACTAAGATCAAGCCATTTTCACATGGCTTTATATACATACACATTCAAAATAAACCACACCAAGGGTAGCCTATACGTGCCATAAGTTCGAGTTCAACTTATAAAGCACTGAAACAGTAGATAGTGTGATGGACTGTGCTGACGATCCCCGAGCTCGTAACTTGATTCTAAAATCTATAAAATAGAGGCAAACATGAACACACACAGTAAGCTATCATAGCTTAGTAAGTCATAAGAATATAATAACTCAATGACATAATATCAACTCATTAAAACCAAATCAAACTGTACTATCATAATCACATTAAATCTCAAGCTTACGATTTCATTTATATCATATACTTTCACCTAACAACTTATTCATGGCCGAATGAACATATAAATATTAACAAACTATCATTCAATTTCCAAGCCAAAATATCTTTATCATACCAAGTACATATACAATTATATGCATATACTCATAAGTTAGAATATAATAATCACATGCATTTTTATATCATATGGCTGAATATACCACCAAATGCACATATGTTTACATTAGTAACTTGTATTATTTGGATCACATATTAAATGGCCAACTTACCTTATTTTAAGATAGGTACTTAACTAACTCATACCTGATCGTTTTAGCTCATTTTACACCTTCGCTCATAACTTATCATTACCCATTGAACCATTAGGGATTGAATAGGATACTCGGATAATCACATATATTGAACAATGCCAATGTCCCAGACGTGGTATTACATGCTACCTTATATCGATGCCACTGTCTCGGACAGGATCTTACACAAATCGAATATGATGCCGATGTCCCAAACATGGTCTTACATATAACCACATATATCGATGCTAACATCCCAGACGTGGTCATACACGAAAACACATATATCAATGCCAATGTTCTAGACATGGTATTACACGAAAACATATATATCAAAGCCAACATCACAGACGTGGTCTTACATGAAAACATATATCAGAATCCTACGGCTCATATAAGGCTTTCGGACGTCATAACTCAGTCGAAACAAATTCATAAACATAGCTGCCAAGCTTGTACACATTCGGCTAACATACATATAATTTTCAAATAATTCATTTCAGCATATAGGACTAATTTTTTTAAAATTAACAATATCTATTTGATTATAAACTTACCTCGGACAATGAAAATCAGAACGAGACGTCTAGTCGGCAACTTTAGTTTTCCCCCGATCCAAATCTGATTTCTTTGGTTCTTGATCTAAACATATTCAAATTAAACTCATTCAAACATATTTTTAATCAATTTAGTCCAAAAAAATAAATGGGCAAATTACTATTTTGCCCCTGACATTTTACACTTTTTACAATTTAGTCCCTATTACACAAAATATGCAAAATTTCAATATATCATGCTTAGGATAAATCTTCTTTGTGTTCATACAAGTCCATATATTTTATTTATTTCACATTTTAGTCCCTCAATTTATTATTTTTGCAATTTTGTCTTAATTACTCAAAATCATCAAAAATTCCAATACAAAACATGTTAATCCAAAACATATCTTTCATATTAAACCAACTAAATTCACAAAGCTTAAATATTAATCAATGGCATAACTCAAAATATTCACCAAAATCAAAATTTCAAGCATGGGCTTTGTACATTACACCGCAATGATCTCAAAAACGTAAAAATTATAAAATACGGAGCTAGTTACATACCTTGATTGAACTTAATAAATGGTCGAACCTTTGAACCCTTGTTTCTTTTCTTTTCTTTTATGTTTCAGCAACAACAATGTATTATGAAAGCATATTTTTAATTTTTATGTTTTATTATAACTTATATTATTAACCATTTTACATAAATAACCTTTGTAATAAAATATAAACATGATATAATAAGGCCACTACCGCCCATTGCATGTTATCTTGGGAAAATTTCAACATAAATACCTTCAATTATAAAGACAACAACAATTTGGCCCTTACACATTAAACTATCAAGTTTTCATTTTACGCGATTAAGTCATTTTATTTAATCGGGCACTCAAACGACTAAATTAAATCACAAAAATTTCACACATATAAATTCACACATAATAAACACAAAAAATAATATTTTTAAAATATTTTTCTAACTTAGATTCGTGGTCCTGAAACCACCATTCCGATTAGGGTCTAAATCGGGCTGTTACATTGAATCTTGTTGGTCTATTAAGAATATGTAATTAAGTATAAGTGTGGTGGAAATGGTCATTTTGTGCATGATTTGATAGTGTGGTGGCAATGCTTAAAATCATCATGGATGAGATAGTAACATGCTAAACCTTGTGTTTTGGTTGATGTTTAGATGTGGGTTGGTAAATGTATGCTTAGATCATACTTTAGCAAGGAGTTGGTAAGTTCATGTTTAGATATACGATTTGCTTGAAATAGATTTGGTAGTTCAAGTCTCTAGATTAAAAAGCTTAAAGGAAATCAAATGTTGAATGGTTGAAGGGTTGAATGGTTGTATGTTTGGCTTGCTATTAAGGTGCCCATTTGTGGCATATTGGTTACACATTTCGGCTGATTGTATAGTTGATATTGTAATATACTCTTTGTTGATATAGTTATCATTTGTGTGGTAGGTGAATTCGACTGATTGTATAGTTGATAGTTGTCATTTTTACTATTTCTGAACTTAGGTATTGACATTTTGGCATTTTCTATCGATTCACGCCCATATGAATAGTATTGATACAAACAAAATGCCAAAATGGTATCGATATTTAATTGAGTATCAATACCTTTTTCATAAAACATCAGTACCAAAACATAATCATCGATACCCTTGTTTTTCATGACAAATAGAATTGTGAATTGGTATCAATATTTAATATGATATTGATACCTAAAAATTTAATATCGGTACGCCAATAAAAGACACCGAGGATGTTGGATTACCCTAATGAAGGTTGGTGATTGTATGGTGAAGTACTTCCTAGAACTTCGACAATGTAGCAAATATATTGATGAGTAATGGCAATATAGTGATTAGGGTTGGGACCTTATTAGGCAAACATTTTAACTAGTAAGATTGCCACTCGTATTTTTACACAGTGGCTAGAGTAAGTAAAATAGCTTGTAGGAACACGTTTAAATCATTTTACATCCTATTGGAGGCAATGTGTTAGGAATTAAGACACTTGGAGGGCCTCATAGGATGCGATTAATTATTGGAAGTATGCGAAATCTAGAAATGATTGGAGATAGTTCTGATTAGGATTTTTCCATGAGTTAGCTATAAATTGGATAGAATAGTGGTGGAGAGAAGATTTCAGAATCATCTTTTGCATTGAACCTTGTTATCATTGAAGAAACCAATAGAGTATTTCATTACTAATGAAGGTGTTAACTATTAAAGCTTAGGAGATCTTCTACGCAAGTTGTCTACTAGAAACACAAAAATATACACACTTTTTCATGCCTTTTTTAACTCAAATTCATACAGTTTCTGCAACACCCCAAACCCGACCTAGACGTTATGGCCGAATCTGGGGATGTGACATTGAAGTGTTTTTTGTAAAGTGAGATATTGTTGAAAAAAAACCCATTCTATATTTAACCTCTTTGTCATCTTAACAATGATTTTAGGATGTCTCGTTCATTTCCAAATATAAGTCGTTTGGAAAAAAGTTAATCATATTAAAGTGTCATTAATTTTCAAAATGTTATTTCTCACAGAAAACATTTATCTTTTTGAAAACCTGCGTCTTCCCTTACTGCTAGCAGTTATAAATCATAACAAATAAAAACCCATATTAAAGTAAAAATCCATAAAGGCCTTATTACAATAAAAATATCCAAAATGAAATTACTTATAATTTAAAAATCAAATATGAAGTATGTGTAGTTGTGTGGCCACCTTTGAGTCCCTTGCAGCACCAATCTGCCTAAATCTGAGGATTACTTGTACAGATAAATAGATGGGTCAGTTTACGAAAACTCAGTGTGTAATCCCATATAAGAAATAGTCAGAAAACAAGCACAGTCTGGGCATAAGCCCTTTTTAGTAACAGTGACAATATTAGTTTGGGTTTTAGCCCATCTCAATACAGAAACAGTCATATGTTTGGGCCTTGGCCCATTGCAGTAACAATAATCAGTGCAATAACAGTTTAAACAGTATACAAGTCCTACCCATCTAGCCTCTACACTCCAACTCCGTCCAACCCTACATTCCATGTGGGGATATAATCAACCCACCCATCCATACACTCCAGGTAGTGCCGGTTGTGGTAGTATACAGTAATATGCAGCTGGGCTGCCAGTAATTTAGGCTCGAAGCCTTTTAGTACACTTCCTCCGATTAGTATAAACCCATCACCATGCAATGCATCATACAATCATGTCATGTCATATCATAGAATCATAAATGTATCCATTACAATTTATATAGCATGTTAAAATACGGTCATACATGTCCATATATATATATACATCACATAGGGGCAAAACAGTCCTCTTACCATATGAGGGCAAAATATTCATTTTATCATATATAGGGGGTCTAGGTAAACTTACCGACCCAATAGCAGGTCCATAGTCGTCTTGGGTGACCCGTGCAACCTTAATAGTCAAACAGTAAGAATGAGCCCACGACCCATACTACGGCCCATGTGGGCCTACACACCCTGTGGCCCACCTAACTCAGAAATGGCTCTTGCCATGTGGTAACACAGCCTGGCCTAATAGTTTCCACACATTTGTGTGGTTTACCCGTGTGGAGCCCACATTCTCATGGGGCCCACATGGCCTAGTTTGGCCCAAAATGGCCTAAAACGGCCTCGGCCAATGAAATCTCTCATGGTTGACCTTGAAGATCATATGCCTATGTTTAAGCATACGGACTACCAGACGAGCAAGCGCACACTTGTGTAGTGTCGTCGATCACTGATTCCAGCTTTTTTTATTTACGATTAGGGTAGCTTACACTCTTTGTTGTGAAAGTGCGCAAATAGACTACAAGCGCTCCAACCCTAGATTCAAACACAGTCCACCATCAGTCCCTTTAACAACAAGATTAATAATCTTTTTTTGTTATAACACTTATCAAAGAGGTTCTAATCACTTACCTTGGTTGATCGACGTAAGATCACATACTTAAACAGTTACAAGCGACAAACCACAAATCCCTTTAGAGATATCTTGCAAAACAATCGAAGCTTAATAACCTATTCCATTTATTGATCAACCAAAAGTTTGCACCAACCGCATAACACTTACCGAATGTGCCAAACTCAGAATAGGAAAAGAAGCACTCGGCTCATACTTCAAACGCAAGCCGGTAGCATACAGTACGATAGAGGCACAGGCTAGCACAACCACACCCCTAGTAGAAATCACTAGTAAAGAGAGCTGTTAGGTAAAAGACTAATACGGTAGAAAGAGAGAGAGGATAATAACCATGCACTTGAACCATAGATAAAGTAATCGACTAACACAAAAGATGAAAGAACAGAATAATCTAGAGAAAGAAAAGTGAGGGAGAGAGGGAAAAGAACCTTGCACTCGAACCAAATTGATCAAAGATCAACTGCTGAAATTGCAAAGAGAGGAGATAGATAAAAGAATTGAAGGAGGGGGAGGAAGGTGTATTCGGCCAAACAAGATTCGATTGGGAGAGGGGAAGAAGAGAAGAGAATTGACTAAAGCAAAATCGATTGAAGGAGAGGAAGAAGGGTATTCGGTCAAGGGCAAAAGGGGTCGCAAAATGTAGAAGAAGATACCCGAATGGTCAAAGCAATATTCAGCCTCAAACAAAAAGTGAAAAGAAGAAAAAGGTAACAGCCATCAAAATGGATAGCAATTGACAACCCCAAAGTCGAATTCTGAGTGTTGGGAGTCCAAAATCGACACCAACACTCCCACTCCTTCAAAACCCCTTAATTTCCTCCCCAAATCCCTCTTCAAATCACTCAAATCGATCACTATCCACATCCCAACATTCCCTCCTAAAATCTCTCCATCATAATCTCCTCAACCACCAATTCAAACTCCACTCAACCCAGCAGTGTTTCGGTCAATTTTTCCTGCCCACACTACAAAGGCAGTAAAATAAAACACTCCCTTGCGCATAGCAGGACTTGAACTCAAGCCCCTCAATAATAGTAGCACCCCACCTATCCCTTAGACCAGTAGGTCTTTTCTGTCATGTTTTACCCATATTTATTTAAAAAGCCTACTGACTAGAGACAGGGTTTATCTAGATAAAACAAAACTTTTGCACAAGCCAAGGCTTGAACCCAAGACTTCTCAAACACTTTCCAGGACACTTAACCATTGAAGAAGATACACAGTTGTGTCACTTTCTTGCACATTTAAACATTTATGTGCATCCTCCTAACTGTTCCTATGCTTAAGACCTAATACTTCCAAGCATAAAATTCATGATGTTACAATTTCGGTAAAATTATTGTCGAAAAATATATAAATATTATAAAATATTTATTTTGTACTTAAATTATTAACATAATTAATTTTACTTAATTTTATAATTAATTTTGATTAATTTTGATCATTTTCGATAGATGTGCAAAAAGTGTAAAAATTGGCCCAACAGGCACTACTAGAAGCACAAAACCGAGAAGCGATTTTTGAAGCATGGAGATGAATGAATTTTTTTAGATTAAGATGGTCCAACTTGTGTATTAATTCATCATATAATTAATTTTAATTTATATTCAATTTAATTTGGATTAAATAAATTATTATTAATTAATTATGAAGAAGTGGTCCAGTTGAGCCAAACGAGTGAACCGAACTGACCAAGAAGTGGATTGCCCAAAATTGTCCATACGCTGACCCAAATCAGCTTATTGGTTGATTATTTAGCTTGCAAAGAGGCCCTTGAAGCCTTGTCAAGTTGCAAACAAAGCCTTCCACAATTGGTTGAAACTATCAACCTTGCCACATGTGTGGTCGGCCAAGGCAGGTTTCTTTGGCTGATAATTTTAGCTATTTTTAGCAGCCTTCTTCACCTATAAAAACCCCCTTAGGCTGGTCATTTGAAACACATCTCAAGCATTCATATATTTTCTCTCTTCTCTCCACTTTCTCTCTTCTTTTCAATTCCAATTTCCCTTGCTCTCTTGCCAATTTCTCCTATTGGAAAAGAGGCATTCATCATCCACTTGGATCAGAAATTAATTGTTGATAGTAGCCTTGGTCGATGAGGACAACGGAGAAGGAAGAACGAAGCAAACTAGTCAAGCCACGGAAAAACACCGGCTTTGATTCTTGTTCCCTATCTCTTTAATTTTTTTTGTTGTTATGGTTAATTTAATCAATTTAGCTTGTATTTAATTCGTGTTAGGTTGATTGCATTTTGTTTGCTAAAATTGTTAAAATTATGTTTATGTTATTATAGGCCTTGGTAAGATGCTTGATTAAGTAAAACAATGACTAAGTTATTCTTGCATTACAATTGTAAGATAGCTAACGAATTAATTATTTAAACGGATTGAAATTGTAATTAATGGACACAGTACTTAATCAGTACATGTTTAATCATCTAAGGTAGCTGAATGTTAAATTAGCAACGGTATGTGACGATACATTTGCCTTGCATAACTTGCAAGATTATTGTGATTAAACTGTTCCAAGGTAGGGAGACTTTTTTACCTCACATAGTCTTTTATGTGCTTATTAGATTTGTAACACCCCTGACTCGTATCCATTGCTGGACTAGGGTTAAAGGCATTACAGGACAAATTGGAACATTTTACAACTAATTCATAAACATCATTTACAATCATAACCAAATATTATCATAGTGCCTCTTATATAGTTCATCGAGACCTTAAACATGCTTTAGAAAGGGGTTGGGACTAAACCGAATACATACAAAAATTTTCAAAACTTAAACAATTTTTTCAAAGTTATAAAGGTCACACGCCCATGTGAATTGGTCGTGTGCCTCACACGGCATTAGACACGCCATGTGTCTAGGCCTTGTTAAAAAAGGGCACACATACTGACTTGACCAAACGGCCACTAGACAAGCCCGTTTGCCTGGCCGTGTGAAAATTAAGAAGGCTACTAACTTGGGTCACACAGCCAGTGACATGCCCATGTGTCTAACCCATGCTCGAAACTAACTTGGTCACACGGCCTAGCACGCCCCCGTGTGTGTGACCATGTGGTCTGCCCAGGCTCATTTCGAAATGGCCATTGAACAACACGGCTGAGACACACGCCCGTGTCCCTGCACGTGTGGGTAAAAATAGGCCATTTGCAAGGCCAATTTGCCACCCATTTTGGGTCCTCCCTACAAGCATCAAATCCACATAATTTTATACCAAATTTTAAACTAATTCAAAACCAAAAAATTCAACATTCATGTCATTTCATTAACAACAATTTCATGCTTGTAACACATACCAAATCATGTCATTCCTTAAGCCAAAAACATACCAAAACATATGATTTATAAACTTAATATACACTGTAACAGTCTGGTTTTGACCCTAGTCAGAATAGTGGTTTCGGGACGACATATCCGAGTCAGAAAAATATTTTTATATTTTTTTATGTGCCTTTTATAAGTGATTTGACATGTCTGAAAGTCTCGTGTAAAAAATTTAACTGTTTGTATGTTTAATTTGGAAAAAGGACCTAATCGCGTAAAATAAAAAAGCTGTGTGTTGGTTGATAATGTGCTTATTTGATGTGGCTTTTTAAGTCTGAAGTCCTTATGGTGCAATTGGACCGTTGTACTAATGCACGGACAAGTATAGACATTAGAAGGTGGATTTTTATATGTTAATAATAAGGGCAAAGTAGGTAAATGACATATAATGTGTAATAAAATAAAACAAACATATTTCATCCATTATTTGTAGTGTTCATAAACCGAAAATAGGAAAGAAAAACCTAAGTCAAAGAGATTTAAGTTTCGACACTCATTTTGGCTTAATTAAGGTATGTTTTTGTTTTGGTTTTTGATAATTTCTACATTTTTGTGATCGTTGTTAAGTGTTCTAGCTAACCAATGCTAAAATTTATGAAATTGTTGATGATTTAGAAATGTGCCATGGATGAATTCATGAGCTTTATGATGTTAGTTGGTGAATTATGGAAGCTTGATGTTGGGTTAAAAATGTTGTCGTTGGATTTTTTATGAAATTGAATAATTTGGGTTAAATTGCAAAAGTGCTATTTTGAGGGACTAAAATGTGAAATAAATGAAATGTATGGACTTGTATGAGAGTCATGAAAATCTGGCTAACCTTGTGTACAAGCAAATTTTGTGTATTTTGTGATTTTGTGAATTAGGGACTAAAGTGTCGAAATGTGAAAATATGAGGGCTATTTTATAAAATGCCCTAAATATGTATTTATGGATTGTTTTGAATGATTTGGTGAATAAAAGAATTAATTTTGAATACTTATAGATAAAGAAAAGAGGAATTCAGATTTAGATCGAGGGAAGTCAAAGATTATTGAATAAACATTTGGGTTGGCAACTTCGAGTACGAGGTAAGTTCGTAAGTAGAAAATGATATTATAAGTACGTGTTGCTGTTTTTATTATGCGTAGATGTATATATAATTGAGCTGGACGAATTTGATGACGGATTGAAAGTATTTGGCAGTAAGTGTACGACTTAAATTAGCTTTGACTACTTGAGGCACTAAGTGTACGATACCGACTTAGTTTTAGTTAATTGAGAAAGCACTAAGTGTGCGGAATCGTTCTAGCTTCGGCTAACCTTTAAGCACTAAGTATGTGGATGTTCAAAGCATTGGCGATTTTTGGAAAGTCTTAAAGTATTCAAACATGAGGTGGGGTTGAAAATGAATGAATATGAAAATGTTGTGGTAAGTATGATATCTATGTGGTAGATGATATTATGTTTATAAACCTCATTGAATTGGTAAGAACTTATGGATTGTGTTGGTATAGATTTGATAGATGAATTGAGAAATTGTAATTACTTAAGTGTTGATGATTTATGATTTATATTCTATTTTAGTATGATCTTACTAAGCTTTTGAAAGCTTAATTTGTGTGTGTTTGCATTGTGCTATAGATATCGAAGCTACTACAAGCTCGGGGATCGTCAAGGATCGTCACCACATTATCGAATCTCATTTTGGTACTTTTGAAAATGCATATCTTTTTGAAGTATGGCATGTATAAGCTAGTAGATGGATAAGTATGTTTTGTGTTGGATATGCTTAGCTATGTGATTTGGCTAATTTGTGATTGAACTCATCGTTGTGAATGACTTATAGTATATGATGATAAGTTACAAATGTAGTATGTTTTAGTTAGTAAGTTTTGGTAAGTTTAATTTGAGATTTAATGAGGTATGGAAGGAAATGTTTTGGTATGAATTTACCTTGTGTTTAGCATAAATTGGTAAGGTTTATGAGTAGGGAAATGGTTGATATTGTTATGTTATAAATGATGAATGTTATAGCATAAATATTCACTGAATTGGAGGTAAAATTATGCTTATGTTCTTTTCTTGTAGGTTGAACCCATTTGGGGTGGCAAATTGGCTATTCAAATAGCCTATTTTTGTCCACACGGGAAGAGACACGGGCATTTGTCTTAGCCGTGTACGACACACGGCCATGTTGCACGGTCGTGTGTCCCTTGGGGAACCCTTCAGTTTTAAATCAGGCTCACACACGGGCTAGACACATGGGCGTGTGGTTTGGCCGTGTGACCCTAATTGGTATGCTGACATCACAAACAGAATACCCCCTATTTTTGGCACGGCCTAGCACACGGCCTGGACACGGGCATTTGCATAACACACGGGCTAGACACAAGGACGTGTGATCTGGCGGTGTGAGCAAGTCAGTAGCTATGCCCTGTTTTGCCATGATTTTGACATACAGGTGTGTCTCGACCGTGTGAGGCACACAGCCTGTTCACATGGGCATGTGACATTTTATAAGTTGAAAATTTTTATAAGTTCTGAAACTTTTGGTATGTTATCAATTTGGTCCTGAATGCATGTTTAAGCATTGTATACTCGATTTTATGTGAATATTGAATGTGAATGAAGGAATTTCATTATTAATGGGATGATATTTATTGTACAATGGTTTTGATTTGAGTTATAAATCTGGTAATGCCTCTTAACCTATTCCTGCGATGGTTACGGGTTAGAGGTGTTACATTTTATTGGTATCAAAGCTATGGTTTAGTCAGTTCTAGGACTACCATAGCGTATGTGACTCTAGCTATACATGTCATATTAATGAATTGCGATAGTGTGATGAGTCCTGACGTTGAAATGTGCTTTTATATAGCAAATGGATCCCAATAGAGCTGTAGTAGAGGATGTTGAAAGTAAAGTGCCTGCTCCCGTGCAAGGGACAATGCAAGCTTATTCTCGACCGGCTACGAGTAGCCGTGATGGTGATGCTAAACAAGCCTTCTATCAGATGATGAATGATTGGTTCACCCAATACATTAAAACCAATCCGGCTGTACAACAACCTCCACCCTCAGTTAATTCTCCTCAAACTCCTGTTATGCCACCAGTAAATTCGATACAGTTGAGTAGACCACCAGTTGATAAGATTAGAAAATACGGGGCTGAAGAGTTCCGAGCTACAACAAGTGATGATGCTGAAAAAGTTGAGTTCAGGTTAGAGAACACAATAAGAGTGTTTGATGAGTTGTCTTTGAGTCCTGAAGAATGCATAAAATGTGTCGTTTCCCTTTTGAGAGATACGACGTATCATTGGTGGAAGACTGTGACATCTGTGGTTTCGAGTGAACGAGTTACATGGGATTTTTTCCAAGCTAAATTTCAGAAGAAATATATCAGTCAGAGATTCATTGATCAGAAACGCAAAGAGTTTCTCAAGCTTAAACAAGGTCGTATGTCTAGCACAGAATACGAGCGAGAATTTGTAAGGTTAAGTTAGTATGTTAGTGAATATGTATCTTCAGAAGCAATAATGTGTAAGAGATTTGAAGACAGTTCGAACGAAGTTATTCGTTTGCTCGTTGGAATCCTAGAAATCAAAGAATTTGTTGTGCTTGTTGAACGAGCATGTAAAGCTGAAGATCTTGGGAAAGAGAAAAGAAAGGCTGATTTTGAAGCTAAAGAGGTACGAAAGAGATTATTGGGCAAATCATTTCAATCTGGATCCAAGAAGTTTAGAGATGATAGCAGTCGTTCAAAGGCTAGTGTAGGGCATTCGAACAGAGATCGTGCTAGATCAAAAACAAATTTGAGATCTTCAGCTACGTCTATTGCCAATGTTGATAATGCAAAGAATGAAAAGCCTGAGTGTGATCAGTGTGGAAGACGACACTTAAGTGAATGCTGGGGAAAAAGTATTAACCGAGCTTGTTATAGTTATGGTTCAAGAAATCATTTTATAAAAGATTGCCCAGATTTAGTTGAAAAAGATAATGTTCAGAATCCGAGGCAAAGTGGTAATGCTTCTCGTGGTAGATCTCCCAGAAATTTAGGAAATTTAAGCAATATTCAAAGATGAACGAAAGACACAACTGTTAGATCTGAAGCTCGTACACCTGCCAGAGCCTATTCTATCAGAGCTCGCAAGGAAGCTTCATCGCCAGATGTGATTACGGGTACATTTACTCCCTATGATACTTCTGTGATTGCTTTGATAGATCCTGGATCAACACATTCGTATATATGCATGAATTTAGTAAACAGTAAGAATTTTCCTGTAGAGTCTACTGAATTTGTAATTAGAGTTTCGAACCCCCTAGGCAGATGTGTTGTGGTTGATAAAGTCTGCAAGAATTGTCTATTAATGTTTTGAGACAATTGTTTTTCGGCTAATCTGATGTTATTACCTTTTGATGAATTTGATATAATTTTGGGTATGGATTGGTTAACTTGGCATGATGCTGTGGTGAATTGCAAACATAAAACTATTGATTTGAGATGTAAGAACTATGAAATAGTTAGAATTGAATCTAGTGATTTGAATGGATTATCTGCTGTGATATCTTCGATGAAAGCTTTAAGTATTGTGAGAAAGGGTTGTGAAGCTTAATTTGCATATGTGATTGATTTAAGAGTATCAAAAAAGAAAGTTGAATCTATGCCAGTTGTCTGTAAGTTCCTTGATATGTTTCCTGAAGAACTTCCAGGATTACCATCGATTAGAGAGGTAGAGTTTGGCATTGAATCGGTACCTAGTACTACTCTGATTTTGATAGCTCCATACAGAATGGCTCCGACTGAGCTGAAAGAATTAAAGTCACAGTTGCAAGAGTTGACAGATCGAGGACTTGCTAGACCGAGTTTCTCACCTTGGGGTGCTCTAGTTCTATTTGTGAAAAAGAAAGATGGTACCATGAGAATGTGTATTGACTATTGTCAGTTGAATAAAGTGACTATCAAGAATAAGTACCCCCTACCCTGAATTGATGATTTATTTGATCAGTTGAAAAGAGCTGCTGTGTTTTCAAAAATAAATTTAAGATCTGGCTATTATCAACAGCGAGTTAAAGATTCAGATATTTAGAAGACTATTTTTAGAATGAGGTACGGTCACTATGAATTCTTAGTTACGCCTTTCGGATTGACTAACACACCTGCTATCTTTATGGATTTGATGAATAAAATTTTCAGACCTTATTTAGATCAATTTGTTGTAGTATTCATTGATGACATATTGATTTATTCACGTGATGAATCTGAACATGCTGAGCATCTGAGAATAGTAATACAGATTTTGACAGATAAACAGTTGTATGCGAAGTTTAGTAAATGTGAGTTCTGGTTGCGAGAAGTTGGTTTTCTGGGTCATATTGTATCAGCATCTGGTATTCGGGTTGATCTGAACAAAATTTTAGCTATTGTGGATTGGAAACCTCCGAGGAATGTCTCCGAAGTCCGTAGTTTTCTGGGACCTACTGGTTATTATAGAAGATTTGTGAAAGGTTTTTCGATGATCGCGACTTCTTTGAAAAAACTGCTACAGAAAGATGTGAAGTTTGAATGGTCTAAAAAATGTCAGAACAGTTTTGATCAGTTGAAGATTTTGTTGACTGAAGCTCTGGTATTGGTACAACCTGAATTGGGTAAAGAATTTGTGATCTACACTGATGTAACACCCTAAACCCAGCCCAGAAATTATGGCCAAGTCTGGTGTGTCACATTGAAGTGTTTTTTGAAAACCACGTTTTCATTGAAAACCCTTCTTGATGTTTAGAAACTTTTACCGTTTAAACTTTTAAACCTTTGTAGTGGCAGGAACATGTTATTTTAAAAACAGTTTAAGTATCGAAAAAAAAATCAAACCTTCTTTGTTATGGCTTAAAGCGAATGGATACTACGCACCAGGTAGGATTCAAGAAAAAAGGAGGTGAATCAATTAGACTGCTTAAATACCTAGCTCTTCCATGATCCAATCCTAGACTTGTACACATCCATTGCCACACTTTAAGCTTATTACTTGTCCACGAACAACAAATTAAGTTCAAGTCTATTTAAAATATTTATTTCCCTTGAAAACATTTACATTGTGGAAGCTTTGCTCGGTTATCGTGATATTTTGAAAATAAGTAACTTTTATAAAACGCGCCCTAGAGCTAATAAATTTTAAGGAATCAATTTAAGTGATGTGAATCCCGTGTTGAAAATGATTTAAGTAATTTAAAAACCCAAAATAAGAATAATAGAGCAGCCTTATTAAAACTTTAACCAAGATAGAAATAATAAAAAATAAATGCGAAATTTAAAAGGAAGCTAATTGAAACTTATTTAAAAACCAGAAATTTAAATCTTCGTGGCCACTCTAAATCCCGCCCAGCTCCAAGTCCACCAACTAGGTCTCACCTACAAGGATGGAAGAGAAAGGGGGTGAGTTTGGGAAACTCAGTGTGTATGGAAAACCCATCCAAAGCCCAAGTCAGCTCAAGCCCATTGGACCTAAGCCCTATTCCAATAGCAGTGAGTACTGGGCCGAAGCCCTTTTCAAAATTAAGTAAACTGGGCCTTAGCCCCTTTTCGAGATCTTGAAGATGGCCCATAGGCCCATTCCGAGCGAGTAATGCATATATCGTGTATGCAAGCCCAACTTGACCTATAACCAATTGCTACACTCCACCCGCACTCAAATTTCTACACTCAATGTGGGAATAGCTCAACCCACCAAATTTACACTCCACGGTTGCGGCATTCTTTGCTCAAATATCGATAAGTTGAGGCAAAGCCTCCAGTACGTGGACAAGCCACTTTCAGTACTTCCTCCATCAATAACCCAGTCTCATGCATCAGATAATAATAACATGGCATGCAATAAAAAGTAACAGTCAAACATGCATTCAGGTCAACCTTAACCCTAAGGGTATATCAGTAATTTTACTCCTAGGGGTAAATCTGTAAATTTTCCACCTATAAAGGTATTTCAGTAATTTTATCAGTTTTAAGGGCTCTCATGAATAATACGGTCCTTACAAGCCCATTTGTCATCGCAGTAATTTATTTTTCTCAATCTCACAATTTTAGCCATTGGGCCCTAAAACCCCTAATGGGCCCTATAGTGTCCACTAGCAATTTAAGCCCATTTAATTCAAGTTTTATGACCAGTTTATCGGTTTAAGCAGTTTTGATTCTATGGTCTAACAGAACATACTTATTGCCTTTTTTTTTATTATCTTACCCGTATGGGCCCGTAAGCCTACTAGGCCAAGTTTTAGCCTATCGAGGCCCAATTATCGAAGTGCACGAAATTTCACACACGACTAACTTACCACTTTGCGATTTCAGATCAAATGATTTCTAAACGTCTTGTGAGCACTCGCACACTCACAAGCCCACGAAATGTCGAAATTTCGACATTTCGGCTTTTGCTGAATTGAACTATGAGAGGGTGTTCGATACACACCTATTTCGCGACGACTGCCACTGAGACCCCTTACGATGTCCTACAATTGATTACCACAATTCTTAGATTGCAAACCACAATAACCAATCCCAATATTCACCTACCATATTCGAACCATGCCCCTAAAGCCTTTAGAATCTTACCTTTTGCCGAAAACCGATGACTAGATCTAAGTCTAGTTGTTCCAAAGATCCACACCTTCGATCCAACCTCTAGAAGACACACATATTCCTCTTTGATTTCTACGCAGATCTGATACAGATCTATCCTCTAAACGATAGTAGAACTCGAATCCAGGAGATCTGAAGTTTCGGCTATAAGTCCCTAAATCTATGGTACTTCAGCTTTTTAAGTGATGAAGAAGATGACGATTTGAGGCTATAACTTTGAAGTAATGTTTCCGACAGATACTAAGGGTTTAGAGAAGATGAAAGTTAATCAAAAGAAACAAAAATAACTGAAGGATTTTGGCTTGGAGAAATCGGCACAAGAAGTGAGTTTTCGAGATTTCGGCTTTTATGGCGATCGGCTATGAAGGTTTTGTGGAGGATAGGATCGATAGAGGAGGTAAGTAAGGTGGTCAGAAGGTTTCGGCTAGAATAAAAAGCAAAAAGGAAGAAAGAAAGTGGAAGAAAAAGAGAGGAAGAAGAACTCGGCACCAAGGAGAAGGAATTTGTGTTTTCGGCTTTTGTGAGAACTCAGAAAGGATGAATGACAGTGAAAGCTTTCAGGTGGTTAACCCTAATTCTCCAAGACAGAAAAAGAAAAGAACCTAACCCTAATATCAACTAAAACAATCGGCCCAACCTCCCTAAGGCCCTTGCCGAAATTTACTTAAGTGATCACATGCTCGGCACATGCCTAAAATTAAAAAGTAACAGTATGCCTACCTTGCAACTTGAACCCTGGACCTTTAATTCCTTCCAAGGTGCCATTTTTTTAGGAACTTAGTGGCACCACCTTGCCACTTTACCAAGGCCTTATTTGTGTCATAATTTACGAAGTTCTTCTTAAAAACTCACTTAACCAAGTCTCTTATTCACTTAAAATCCAACCTTGATATTTTACCGCGTTTAACTTAGCTTGGGCCTTCTAAAGCCCCATTAACACATTTAAATGCAATTCCAATATTCAGAACACCAAAAATTCAAATTTTACCTAAAATCACAGAAACCCAAAAAATCCCGAAAATCAGGGCGTTACAAGTGATGCTTCATTAATTGGTCTGGGATGTTTTCTAATGCAGGAAGGAAAAGTTATTGCTT
This sequence comes from Gossypium longicalyx, assembly GCA_025698465.1. Classification (NCBI taxonomy): domain Eukaryota; kingdom Viridiplantae; phylum Streptophyta; class Magnoliopsida; order Malvales; family Malvaceae; genus Gossypium; species Gossypium longicalyx. Next base: position 41,732,136 of record CM046996.1, on the reverse strand, counting down.
ATGCTTTGAGACAGTTGAAGCCGCACGAAAAGAACTATCCAACGCACGATTTTGAGTTAGCTGCGATTGTGTTTGCCCTAAAGATTTGGCACCATTACTTGTTCAGTGAGAAATGTCACATGTATTCAGATCATAAGAGTTTGAAGTATTTGATGACTCAGAAAGATTTAAATATATGACAGAGAAGATGGTTAGAACTGCTAAAAGATTACGATCTTGTGATTGATTATCATCCGGGAAAAGCAAACATTGTTGATGATGCCTTGAGTCGAAAATCATTATTTGCTTTGCGTGCGATGAATGCTCATTTGGTTCTATTAGATAATGGTTCAGTTTTAGCTGAATTAAAAGCAAGACCTTTGTTCTTAGAGCAAATTATCGAATCTTAGAAGGTTGATAATGAGATTTTAGCTAAAAGAGCTCAGTGTGATGTAGAGACTGATTAAGAATTCATAATTGATAAAGATGATTGTTTGAGGTTTCGAGATTGAATTTGTATTCCAAGAAATTCAGAATTAATTCAAATGATTCTGAGTGAAGCTCGCAGTAGTCATGTATTGGTGCATCCAGGTAGTACGAAAATGTATAATGATCTGAAACATCATTATTGGTGGTCTGGCATGAAAAGAGATATCTCTAATTTTGTTTCTAAATGTTTATCTGTCAGCAAGTTAAAGCTGAATATCAGGTGCCATTGGGTTTGTTACAACCGATTATGGCTCCGGAGTGGAAATGGGATCGAGTGACATCGAGTGACCATGGATTTTGTTTCGGGTTTGCCCCTGTCTCTGAGAAAGAAAGATGCAATTTGGGTTGTAGTTGATCAACTGATGAAGTCAGCTCATTTTTTTCTGGTTCGATCTGATTACTCACTTGCTAAATTAGCTGAGTTATACATTTCTGATATCGTGAGATTGCATGGTGTGCCATTGTCAATAGTGTCAGATAGAGACCCGAGATTTACATCACGATTTTCGAAGAAGTTGCAAAATGCTCTGGGTACTAAATTGCACTTCAGTACTGCTTTTCATTCGCAAATGGACGGCGAATCTAAGCGGACTATTCAGATATTTGAGGATATGTTGAGATGTTGCATTCTTGAGTTTGAAGGTACGTGGGAACAATACCTACCTTTGATTGAATTTGCTTATAATAATAGTTTTTAGTTGAGCATTAAAATGGCACCGTACGAAGCTTTATATGGTCGTAAATGCCGTACACCTTTGTATTAGACAGAGCTCAGTGAAAATAAGATTCATGGGGTTGATTTGATAAAAGAAATAGAATAGAAAGTGAAATTGATTCGAGAAAGTTTAAAGCAGCTTCCGATCGTTAGAAATCATATGCGGATTTGAAAAGAAAAGACATTGAGTTTGAGATCAGTGACAAAGTGTTCTTAGAAGTGTCTCTGTGGAAGAAAGTGCTTCGGTTTGGTAGAAAAGGCAAGTTGAGTTCGAGGTTCATCGGGCCGTATGAAATTATTAAGCGATTGGGTCGGTTGCATATAGATTGTTGTTATCGCCAGAGCTAGAAAAGATTCACAATGTATTTCACATATCGATGCTTCGACGATACAGATCCGATCCTTTGCAAGTAATTCCTCCATCTGAAATTGAAATTCAGTCTGATATGACTTACGAAGAAAAGCCGATTCGTATCTTAGCTCGTAAAGTTAAAGAGTTACGAAACAAGAAAATTCCGTTAGTTAAAATAATGTGGCATTGACACGATATTGAAGAGGCCATGTGGGAGCCTGAAGATTCAATGAGACAGCAATATCCAAATTTGTTTAATGGTAAGATTTTCGAGGATGAAAATCCCTAAGGGAGGAGAATTGTAACAGCCTGGTTTTGACCCTAGTCAGAATAGTGGTTTTGGGACCACATATCCGAGTCAAAAAAATATTTTTATATTATTTTCTTTGCCTTTTATAAGTGATTTGACATGTCTGAAAGTCTCATGTGAAAAATTTAACTTTTTGTGTGCTATATTTGCAAAAAGGACCTAATCGCGTAAAATGTAAAAGCTGTGTGCTAGTTGATAAAGTGCTTATTTGATGTGGCTTTCTAAGTATGAAGTCCTTATGGTGCAATTGGACCGTTGTACTAATGCATGGACAAGTATAAACATTAATAGGTGTATTTTTATATGTTAATAATAAGGGAAAAGTAGGTAAATGGCATAAAATGTGTAATAAAATAAAACAAACATATTTCATCCATCATTTTTAGTGTTCATCCACCAAAACTAGGAAAAAAATCATAAGTTGAAGAGCTTTAAGTTTCGGCACTCATTTTGGCTTAATTAAGGTATGTTTTTGTTTTGGTTTTTGATAATTTCTACGTTTTTGTGATCGTTATTAAGTGTTCTAGCTAACCCATGCTAAAATTTATGAAATTGTTGATGATTTAGAAATGTTCCATGGATGAATTCATGAGCTTTATGATGTTAGTTGGTGAATTATGGAAGCTTGATGTTGGGTTTAAATGTTTTGTCTTTGGATTTTTTATAAAATTGTGTAATTTGGGTTAAATTGTAAAAATGCTATTTTGAGGGACTAAAATGTGAAATAAATGAAATGTATGGACTTGTATGAGAGTCATGAAAATTCGTCTAAGCTTGTGTACAAGCAAATTTTGTGTATTTTGTGATTTTGTGAATTAGGGAGTAAAATGTTGAAATGTGAAAATGTAAGGGCTATTTAGTAAAATGCCCTAAACATGTATTTATGGATTGTTTTGAATGATTTGGTGAATAAAAGGATAAATTTTGAATACTTATAGATCAAGAAAAGAGGAATTCAGATTTAGATCAAGGGAAGTCGAAGATTATTGAATAAACGTTCGGGTTGACAACTTCGAGTATGAGGTAAGTTCGTAAGTAGAAAATGATATTATAAGTACATGTTGTTGTTTTGGTTATGCGTAGATGTATATATAATTGAGCTGGATGAATTTGATGATGGATTGAAAGTATTTGGCACTAAGTGTGCGATTTGAATTAGCTTTGGCTACTTGAGGCACTAAGTGTGTGATACCAACTTAGTTTCGATTAATTGAGATAGCACTAAGTGAGCAGAATCGTAATAGCTTCAGCTAACATTTAAGCACTAAGTGTGCGGATGTTCAAAGCATTGGGAATTTTTGAAAGTCTTAAAGTATTCGAACATGAGGTGAGATTGAAAATGAATGAATATGAAAATGTTCAGGTAAGTATGATATCTATGTGGTAGATGACATTATGTTTATAAAGCTCATTGAATTGGTAAGAACTTATGGATTGTGTTGGTATAGACTTGATAGATGAATTGATAAATTGTAATTACTTAAGTGTTGATGATTTATGATTTGTATTCTATTTTAGTACGAGCTTACTAAGCTTTTGAAAGTTCACTTTGTGTGTGTTTGCATTGTGTTATAGATATCGAAGTTACAACAAGCTCGGGGATCGTTAAGGATCGTCACCACACTATGGAATCTCATTTTGGTACTTTTGAAAATGCATATCTTTTTGACAAATGGCATGTATAGGCTAGTAGTTGGATAAGTATGTTTTGTGTTAGATATGCTTAGCTATGTGATTTGGCTAATTTGTGATTTAACTCATAGTTGTGAGTGACTTATAATATATGATGATAAGTTGCAAATGTGGTATGTTTTAGTTTGTAAGTTTTGGTAAGTTTAATTTGAGATTTAATGAGGTATGGAAGGAAATGTTTTGGTATGAATTTACCTTGTGTTTAGCAAAAATTTTTAAGGTTTATGAGTAGTGAAGTGGTTGATATTGTTATGTTATACTTGATGAATGTTATAGCATAAATATTGGTTGAATTGGAGGTAAAATTATGCTTGTTTTCTTTGCTTGTAGGATGAACCCATTTGAGGTGGCAAATTAGCTATTCAAATGGCCTATTTTTGTCCACACAGGCAGAGACACGGGCGTTTGTCTCAGCCGTGTGCGACACACTGCCATGTTGCACGGTCGTGTGTCCCCTGGGGTACCCTTCAGTTGTAAGTCAGGCTTACATATTGGCTAGACTCATGGGCGTGTGGTCTGGCCGTGTGATCCTAATTGGTATGCTGACGTCACAAACAGAATACCCCCTATTTTTGGCATGGCCTAGCACACGACCTGGACACAGGCGTGTGAGTAAGTCAGTAACTATGCCCTGTTTTACCACGGCTTTGACACACGACTGTGTCTCGACCGTGTGAGGCACACGACCTGTTCACATGGGCGTGTGACCTTTTATAAGTTGAAAATTTTTATAAGTTCTGAAACTTTTGGTATGTTATCAATTTGGTCCTGAATGCATGTTTAAGCATTGGATACTCGATTTTATGTGAATATTGAATGTGAATGAAGGAATTTCATTATTAATGAGATGATATTTGTTGTACGATGGTTTTAATTTTAGTTATAAGTCTGATAATGCCTCTTACCCTATTCTGGCGATAGTTACGGGTTAGAAGTGTTACATACTCATTCAATCTCATACCACATTCTTACCAAATCCACAATTAGCACATACCAAAACCTTACCAAACTTACCAAATCTCTTGGCCATTCATAAACACACCATATTGATCATATTGCATCACATTTGATATATCAAAATCAAATCATAGTCACAACAAAAACCAAGCCATATAACATGGCTAAATATATACATTACAAAACATAATCAGAGTACATCTAGCCTATACATGCCATAATTTAATATTCACATTTTCAAAAGGTACCAAAAAGAAGTTCGATAGTGTGGCGATGATCCTCAACAATCCCCGAGCTCCCGATAGCTACGATATCTATAAAACAGTTGAAAAACACACAAAGTAAGCTTTTAAAAGCTTAGTAAGCCATATACAAATAAACTTATCATATAACACAATTATAAACCAAACCATTCTTGAAATTCATGGCCAATTACTATCACTTACTTCATAGTTCACATACAATTCACATAATCCCAATTCATTTGCTCATATAGCATATTTTCTCATACTTATATCATATATCATCACTTGCACATGTACTTACCTTTTATTCTAAAATATAGTATACATTTCAAACGTACTTGATTCGATTACACATTTCATATATTCATTATTTTCTCGGAATGCCCGTTGAACCTTTTGGACTCAATAAGGATACTCGGATAGCTCAGAAATCTCATAAAATGCCAACGTCCCAGACGTGGTCTTACATGTAATCAAATATCGATGCCACTGTCCCAGACAGGGTCTTACATGAAATCAAATACGATGTCGATGTCCTAGACATGGTCTTATACGTAAATCATAAGTCGATGCCAACGTCCCTGACGTGGTCTTACACGGTAACACAAATCAGATCCTATGTCATGACATATGTATCCTAACTATTCCTATGGTTCATAAAGGGCTTTTCGGACGTCGAAACACTGTTGATACTTTCTGGGATATCTCATATTCAATTCAATGAGCCATTCATCATTGTTCAATAGCATATAAGCATAAATAAACCGTTACAAACACATTTATTTGTATATAGACTTACCTCGTACGGATTCGAACGGACGAAATTGACTACTCGATGACTTTCGACTTTCCCTTATCTAATTTCATTTTCTTTGCTTCTTGATCTATATAAATTCAAATTTAACTATTTTATTCACCAAATCATTCAATTCAATCGAAAACACATATTTAGGGCATCTTACAAATTAGCCCTCACATTTTCACATTTTGACATTTTAGTCCCTAATTCACAAAATCACAAAATACACAAAATTTCCTTACACATATGCTTAGCCGAATTTTCATAGTATTCATATAAGTCCATGTATTTCATTTATTTCACATTTTAGTCCCTCAAAATCTCATTTTTACAATTTAGCCCAAATTACTCAAATTCATCAAAAATTCAAAGACAAAACATGTTAACCCAACATCAAGATTCCATATACTATCATCAAACTTCATAAAACTCATAGTTTCATCAATGGCATAACTCAAAATCATCAAGAAAATTAGAAATTGGGACATGGGCTTGATAGAATACAAAGCAACGATCACAAAAAAAAAACGAACAAAACACACACCTAAATCACAGAAAATATTGGTCGAACCCTAGATTGCTCTTTTTCTTTTCTTTTTCTTCTATTTTCGGTTGATGAACAAAGAAATAAAGAATATGATAGCGTTTCTTTTAATTATTACATATTTATTTTTATATTTACTTATTTAACCTTTATTTAAACATAAAAAAAACACACAATGGATGGTCATTTATGTCCATTAATCTTATCAATGGCATAATAACAACATAAGGACCTCTCAATTAAGAAGACAACAAATAGGCGCTTTTAACATATGACAAGCAACTTTTAGATTTTACGCAATTAGGTCATTTTATCAAACTAAGCACACAAACGATCAAATTTTCATACAAAATTTTCACAAGTATTATTTCACATATAATAAGCACGAAAAATAATATTAAAATATTTTTCAGACTTGGATTTGTGGTCCTGATGTAACACCCCTAGCCTGAAACCGTTGCCGAAATAGGTTAAGAGGCATTATTGGACTCACAACTCAAATCAGAAGCACCACACATAAAAAATTATCTCATTATTAAAAGAAGTCATTCATGCACATTCAATGTTCACATACAATGCTTAAATATGCATTCAAGATCAAATTGGTAACATACAAAAGTTTCAGAACTTAGAAAAAAAATTTCAATTTTGTTGAGGTCACACGCTCGTATGACCAGGCCGTGTGCCTCACATGGGCACCAGACACGCCCATGTGATCCAATCGTGCCAAAACAGAGTATATCTACTAACTTTCAACCACGGCTAACAGACACGCCCGTGTGCTAAGGCAGTGTGATACTTAACTAGCTACTGACTTGAGCCCACGGTCATATGACATGCCAATATGTCTTAACCGTGTGATCTTAAAAGGTTACTGATTTGTATACACGGCCACAAGGCACGCCCGTGGTCCCTGACCATGTTGCATAATGCAGGCTTGATTTAAGCCAACTTGCCACCCCTTTTTGGGTCATTCCTACAAGCAATATTAAACAACATTTATACCAAAATTTTCAGCCCATTCCATGCTCAAAACATGCTTCATTATAACTAAATCATCATTATTCAATGACCTATTCAAATCCATACCAAAACACATTAAAAATCTTAGTACAACAACATGCCAAAATGCTCATTTCATAGCTCACTTATGGCAACTTCTAACTCATGCTTAATCTTACCATTTCTTTAACTTGGCATATTTCAAAATAGTCGTCACATACAAGGCCATATAACCATTACAAGCATACACAATTTGGCATCACAAACCATATATGAAAACAAAGCACAAATATACCATTTGCTAGCAAACTCACATGGCATAACATATATACTTAACAAAACTTAAGTACATATACATTCTAGCCTATACATGCCATACTAAAAAATATTTACACTTTCAAAAGTACCAAATTAAAGTTCAATAGTGTGGTGATGATCCTTGACGGTCCCCAAGCTTGCAGTAGTTTCGATATCTATAAAACAATGCAAACACACACAAAGTAAGCTTTCAAAAGCTTAGTAAGCTCATACTAAAATCGTCAACAGTATATAAAACATAAATCATCAACACTTAAAATTTCTCAATTCATCTATCAAATTTATACCAACATAATCCATGAGTTCTTACCAGTTCAATGAGCTTTATAAACGTAATATCATCTACCACAAAGGTATCATACTTACTTGGATCTTCATACTTATTCACTTTCATTCTAACCTCTTGCTTGAGTATTTCAAGACCCTCTATAAATTATTCGTACTTTAACATCCGCACACTCAGTGCTATAAAGGTTAGCCGAAGCTAAAATGATTCCGCACACTTAGTGACATTTAAATTAATCGAAGCTAAGTCGATACCACACACTTAGTGCCTTATATAGCCGAAGCTATTCCAACTCGCACACTTAGTGCAATCTGTAGCCGAAGCTATATTAAACCACACACTTAGTGCCAAGCATAGTCGAATATCATCATACTCAAATCATAATAAAATATCTATACAATTTATGCATTACCATTGCATTAAAACATAACTTTAACATCATTTATCACGTAACTTACCTCATATTCGAAATTGTTGATTTGAATTGTCTACACGATAACCTTCGACTTCCCTCGATCTAAATCCGAATTCCTCTTTTCTTAATCTATATGTATTCAAAATTAACCCTTTTATTCACCCAATAATTCAATCCAATCCATCAACACATATTTAGGGCATTTTACAAATTAGCCCTCATATTTTCACATTTTGACACTTTAGTCCCTATTTCACAAAATCACAAAATACACATAATTTGCATATACACAAGCTTACCCAAATTCTCCTAGTACTCATGCTAGTCCACACATTTCATTTATTTTACATTTTAGTCCCTCAAAATAACATTTTTACAATTTAGCCCAAATTGCTCAAATTCATCAAAAATCCAAAGACAAAACATGTAAACCCAACACCAAGCTTTCATATTTCACCTTTTAACAACGCAAAACTCATTAATTAATCCATGGCATATTTCAACTTCATTATCAAAATCAGAAATTGAGGCATGGGCTTGATAGTAGACGAAGCAACGATTACAAATACATAGAAATTATCAAAAATCGAAACAAAAGCATTGACACGTGAAATACATTGTGAATCTTTTCTAGCTCAGGTGGCAATAACAATCGATAAGCAATCAGCTCGATACGCTCGATAATCTCATACGGCCCGATAAGCCTCAAACTCAACTTGCCTTTTCTACCGAACCGATGTACTTTCTTCCACGAAGAAACTTTCAGAAACACTTTATCACTGATTTCGAATTCAATGTCTTTTCTTTTCAAATCCGCATACGATTTCTTTCGATCGAACGCCACTTTCAAACTTTCACGAATCAATTTAACCTTTTGTTAATTTCTTTTATCAAATCGACCCCGTGAATCTTATTCTCACTGAGTTCGGTCCAATACAATGGTGTATGGCCTTTACTACCATATAAGGCTTTGTACAACGCCATTTTAATGCTCAATTGAAAACTATTATTATAGTAAAATTCAATCAATGACAAGTACTGTTCCCACGTACCTTCAAAATCAAGAATGCAACATCTCAACAAATCCTCGAGAATCTGAATAATTCGCTTGGATTGACCATCCGTCTGTGGGTGAAAAGCACTACTAAAATGCAATTTCGTACCTAAAGCCTCTTGCAGTTTCTTCCAAACTGTGAAGTAAATCTCAGATCTCTATCTGACATAATCGACAAAGGTACCCTGTGTAATCTTACAACATCAGAAATCTATAACTTAGCTAACTTATCAAGCGAGTAATCAGATCGTACTAGAATAAAATGAGCTCAGTTTGTCAATCGGTCAACTATGACCCAAATTGCATCTTTCTTTCGCGGAGATAAGAGTAAACCCGAAACAAAACCCATCGTCACTCTATCCCATTTCCATTCTGGAATCATAATCGACTGTAACAAATCGGAGGGCACTTGATGTTCGTCTTTAACTTGTCGGAGATATCTCTTTTCATTCCAGACCACCAGTAATGTTGTTTTAAATCATTATACATTTGCGTACTACCCAGATGCACAGATAAACGAATGTTGTGGGATTCATTCAAAATCATCAGAATTAACTCTAGATTTCTTAAAACACAAATCCGATCTTAGAATCTCAAACAATTGTCATTATCAAATCGAAATTCAGAATCAAAATTTAAATCATACTGAGCTTATTTTGCTATTATATCATTATCAACCTTATGAGCATCAATAATCTATTGTAAGAACAACGGTCTTACTGTCAATTCTGCTAAAACTGAACCATCATCAGGCAAAGCTAAATGAGTATTCATGGCACGTAATGCAAATAGTGACTTTTGACTCAATGCATCAGCAACAACATTTGCTTTTCCTGGATGATAATCAATAACAAGCTCGTAGTCTTTCAGCAACTCTAACCATCTTTTCTGTTGCAAATTCAAATCCTTTTGGGTCATCAGATATTTCAAACTTTTTATGATCTGAAAACACATGAAACTTTTCATTGAACAGATAATGGCACCAAATGTTCAAGGCAAAAACAATCAGAGCTAATTCAAGGTCGTGCGTCAGATAGTTCTTTCCGTGTGGCTTTAACTGTCTCGAAGCATAAGCAATGACTTTGCCTTCCAGCAACAAAACACAACCTACACCGTTCAACAAATCATCACTATAGATCACAAATTCTTTACCCGATTCTTGTTGCACTAACACTGGAGCTTCAATTAGTAAGGCTTTCAACTGATCAAAGCTTTTCTGACACTTTTCTGACCACTCAAATTTCACATCTTTCTGAAACAATTTTGTCAACGGAGTCGCAATAATCGAAAAACCTTTTACGAACCGTCTATAATAACCCGCAAGCCCTAGAAAACTGCAGACTTTAGAAACATTTCTCGGAGGCTTTAAATCTAGAATAGCTGAAATTTTACTCGGATCGACTCGGATGCATGATGTTGACATAATATGGCCTAGAGAACCAACTTCGCGCAACCAGAATTCACATTTGCTAAGCTTCGCATACAATTGCCTATCATGCAAAGTCTGTAGCACTATTCTCAGATGTTCAGCATGCTCGGATTCATTATGAGAGTAAATCAAAATGTCATCAATAAATACAACAACAAATCGAGCTAGGTACAGTCTAAAAATTTTGTTCATCAAGTCCATAAAAATAGTAGTTGCATTCGTTAATCTGAAAGGCATAACTAAAAACTCATAGTGTCCGTACCTCGTTCTGAATGCAGTTTTCAGAATGTCTAAATCTTTTACTCACAACTGATAATAGCTCAATCTCAAATCTATCTTTGAAAACATTGTAGCTCCTTTCAACAGACCAAACAAATCGTCATTTTGGGGCAGAGGGTATTTGTTCTTAATAGTCACTTTGTTCAACTGATGATAATCAATGCACATTCTCATCCTACCGTCTTTCTTTTTCACAAACAGGACGGGAGCACCCTAAGGTGAAAAACTCGATCTTGCAAGTCCTCTGTCTGTTAATTCTTGTAACTAAAACTTTAATTCTTTTAACTCAGTCAGAGTCATTCTATACGGGTCAAAATCGAAGTAGTTCCCGGTACTAATTCAATGCCAAACTCAACTTGTCGAATCGAAGGTAATCTTAGAAGTTCTTCAGGAAACACATCAGGAAATTCACCGACAACAGGAACTAATTCAATATTCTTTTCAGTCACTTTTGAATCAATCACATAGGCAAAGTAGGCTTCACAACCCTTTCTCACAATACTCAGAGCTTTCATCGAAGATATCACAACCGGTAACCCATTCAAATCACTAGATTTAATTCGGACTATTTCATCATTCTTGCATCTCAAATCAATAGTTTTTCGTTTGCTATTCACCACAGCATCGTGCAAACTTAACCAATCCATACCCAAACTTATATCAAGCTCATCAAAAGGTAGTAACATCAGATCGGCCGAAAAATAAATGTCTCGAAACATTAACGAACAATTTTTTCAGACTTTATCAACCAAAACACATCTGCCTAAAGGGTTTGATACTTTAATAACAAATTCAATAAACTCTACAGGCAAAGTCTTACTGGATACTAAATTCATACATATATACAAGTGTGTCGATCTTGGATCTATCAATGCAATCACAGAAGTATCGTAAAGAGTAAAAGTACCAGTTATAACATCTGGAAACGAAGCTTCCTCACGAGCTCGAATGGCGTAGGCTCTGACAGGTGCATGAACCTCAGATCTAACAGTCGTATATTTAGTTCCCGTCTGGCTGCCACTCATATTCTCGTATTTCTAGGTGGTCTACCTTGAGTTGAGGTGTTATTCGATCTCAAATTTTGTAAATAGACTCAAGACAATCTCGGATAAAGTGATCTAAAGATCCAAATTTGAAACAAGCTCGATCATACAGTCTACAATTGTCGGGATGTCTTTTACCAAGTGTTTACACTTAGGTTGATCGGATCGGACATTTCCAACACTAGCAATAGAAGTAGCTGGAGCTCTAAAGCTTGAATGTGATCTAGCATGATCTCTACTCGAATGCCCCACCCCTTTGAACGGCTATAATCATCTCGGAACTTCTTTAACATAGATTGAAATGATTTATTTATGGATCACTTTCTCACGTCTCTAGCTTCTGAATCAGCTTTTCTTTTCTCTTTCCCGAGCTCTTCAGCTTTACATGTTCGTTTAACAAGTACAACAAACTCTTTTATCTCAAGAATCTCGACTAACAATTTGATGTCTTCATTTAAGCCATCTTCGAATCTCTTACACATAATTGCTTCAGTCGAGACACATTCCCGTGGATACTGACTCAATCTCACAAATTCTCGCTCGTATTCTGTAACAGACATACGGCCTTGTTTCAACTCTAGAAACTCTTTGCATTTTTGATCGATGAATCTCTGACTGATGTATTTCTTCAGGAATTCAGCTTGGAAGAAATCCCAAGTAACTCGTTCTCTCGGAACTATGGATATCAATATCTTTCACCAATGATACTCCATATCTTTCAAAAGCGAAATGACACACTTAAGGCATTTGTCCGGAGTCAATGATAATTCATCAAACACTCATATCGTGTTCTCTAACCAAAATTCAGCTCTCTCGTAATCATCATTAGTAGTAGCATGAAACCTTTCAGCCCCATATTTTCTAATTTTATCTACAGGAGGCTTATTCAACTGAATAGGATTAGCTTGTGGCACGACAGGGACTTACGAAGAATTGACCGGGGGTAAGGATTGTGGCACAACTAGATTAATTCGAATATATTGGGTGAATCAATTGTTCATCATTTGATAGAAGGTTTGTTTAGCCTCTCCGTCATGACAACTAGTAGCCGGTCTAAAATCAGATAGTGTTGTCCCTTGAGCAGGAACAGGTGCATTACTCTCGACATCGTCAGCTACGGCTCGTTCGGGATCCATTTACTATATAAAAACACATTTTCATTGACAGGATTCATCACACTATCCCAGTTCATATATATGGCATGTATAGCTAGACTCACATACGCTACGTTAGTCCTAGAATCAACTAAACTATAGCTCTGATACCAATCAAATGTAACACCCCTAACCCGTATCCATCACCGGACTAGGGTTAAAGGTATTACCTGTTACACCCCTCACCCATATCTGACGCCGGGACAGGGTTCGAGGCTTTACCGGACATAAATATTCCCAAACATACAAAATCGGGTCACCAAATTTTTCCCAAAATTAAAAATTTTCAAACACACGTATATCGTACCTTATACAGGCCTTCGAGGCCTAAAACATACATAAGGGCAGTTTGGGACAAAACTAAAAACATTCGATAAACTTTGGGCAACTTAATAAATTTTCTTGCTTTGGAGAGTCACACGCCCATGTGTGTTCAACCATGTGGTCATACACGCCCATGTGGCTTGGGACACGCTTGTGTCCTCAGCCCATGTAACTCTCTATTTGTGACATCACTAAAACAATTTAAACCACACGGTCAGGTCACACACCGTTGTACTAGGCCGTGTCCTCCACACGGCTGAGACACATGGCCGTGTCTCTGCCCGTGTAGCCAACACTTAGGCTATTTTCTAAGCCTTTTGTTGCCCTTAATCTCTTTCATACTTAAACATATCATAAGCATGTGTTATAACATCAATTCAATGGTCAATCATTCTTTAATAAAACCTAATTAAAGTATTTGCATGTTGTCATACATGTGTTTTTTTTTAATTTCTCATGTTACACGAGATAGACATTCCAACTCACATTTAATAGCCATGACCACTTTGTATGGTCCTAAGGCATTCATTATACACATATGCCATACACTTCTCATTCAAAGTAATCAAGCAAAATCACATAACCACATCACAAGACATTAAAACATAACATAGATAAATAGGCTTACAAGCCATAATCATTATAAACCACATCTCATGGCTATAAACATTGAATCAATATAAGTCAACATCTTGGCAAAACATAAGAACACATATCAGTGATTAAGTCCCTATACATGCCACTCACTTGAAGACATTAAAATTCATCAATTCTCCAAAGGAGGTAGCTTGATAGTGTGAGGTTGCCTCCGACGATCTCCAACCCCAAGCTAACCTGTCAACACTAAAGAAGTGGAAAGGAGGGAGTAAGCTTAAAGCATAGTAAGTCCATATGAAAATAATAAGCAAATTGTAAATATGATTCCATGGGAATATAATCATAATTACACTTTTACTTATTTTCTGGTCATGTTGTTTTCTTGAGTCATAGTTACTAATTTATTTATATCTTGAGATACGAAACTTCAAATTAAGATTTGTAAATTTTCCCTGAAACTAGACTCACATATATTCTTATCATAAAATTTTTAGAATTTTTGGTTTATCCAATTAGTACAGTTTATTCATTAAACTTACCCCTGTTTCACAGTCTGAAAGTTCCAACCTCTCTTCACTAAAAATTTTTTATCTCATGGTACGAGACTCCAAATTGAGAACAGATAATTTTCCCAGAAACTAAACTCACATATATTCTTACCATAAAATTTTAAAAATTTTTGGCTTAACCAATTAGTACAGTTTATTCATTAAATGTACCCCTGTTTCACTGTCTGATAGTTCAGACCTGTCTTCACTAAAAATTATTTATCTCATTGTACAGCTCTCAGATGTTGTCCCCATCAATTCCTATTGAAAATAGACTCATTAAGGATTCTAAGCATGCAAATTATGACCCATAATATTTTTGTACAATGTTTAATGATTTTCCCAAATCAGAACAAGGGATTCCAAAATCATTCTGATCCTGTCTCACAAAAATCCAATTATCATAGAATATGAAATTCGTTTTCCTTCATTGTTTCTTTTATGAGAAAACAGACTCATTAGTCTTTAATTTCATATCTTATTGAACCACTAATTCAATTTCTACCATTTTTGGTGATTTTTCAAATCACACAACTGCTGCTGTCCAAAATTGTTTTATTACAAAATTTAACTTTTACATAATTTCACTTACTCCATTCTATCTTACCAAAAGATTCGCTCAACTATCGAGCACATTGCTCACAACTTTTCACATCAATATACCTGCACTTATTCATCACATATTCATGTACATATGTATTTTCACTTAGTAAATTCCTGTTGAACTCATCGGAATAATAACAGATACCCGGTGGCCTGTGCATATACCACCCTTATAACCGAAGCTCTCTGGTATGCATAGTAGCCTGCATTTAGTACTACACATGTGACCTATCAATCTAGTACATGTAGTAGCCTGTACGTAGTACTACACACGTGACTTAACCATCTGATACACGTAGTAGCATACACTTAGTACTACACACGTGATCGAAGTTAACGGGTACGCATAGTAGCCTGCACTTAGTACTACACATGTGACTTAACCATCTGATACATGTAGTAGCCTGCACTTAGTACTACACACGTGATCGGAGTTAACGGGTACGCATAGTAGCCTGCACATAGTACTACACATGCGACCTATCAATTTGGTACACGTAGTAGCCTGCACTTAGTACTACACACGTGACTTACAACAGATCATTTGTATCTCTTCTATTCCGAAGGTTCAATCCGAAAATTCTTCACTTTTCAACATTTTACTAACTCGTTCTTAGTCAATTTCGATTCGTAGTTTACATTAATTGATCATTTTATTGGCAGCCACATCTAATATAATAACAAAAGATAATAACATAAAAAGAATCAAAATATTATTTACAAACAAACTTACTCGTTTCAAAGAAACATCATATTCCATCAAACTTCCAAACCTTTTCTAGACGTACTCGAATTGTGGCTTTATTCACATAGCAATATCTCATAATCACATGGCATTGCAACATTTTCATCATAATAGCAAAACATTAAGAACATGCTATATCATCAAAATAATCACATAATATCAAATTATTCACATATATATACTTACAACTCGTGTAATATCGAAGCATTAGCATTCAAATACAATATTGCATTATTAAAATCACATGAACTTACCTCAAATACGAAAACAACCATTTTTACCATTTTTCGTCCATAACTTGGTATTTTCCCAAGTTTACCCCGAATCTCGATTTTCCTTGATATATCATTTCAAATGTAGCCTATTTAGGACTCACATTATTAAAATTGACCCAAAAATCATATTTTGGCAAATTTAAAATTTTGCCCCTAGGCTCGAAAAATGATTTTTATTCAATTTCCTTACTCTTTAAGCCTAACCGAACCAATTTCATAACTGAATAAAACTCTAATTCTCATCATAACACCCTTTTATACAATTTTTATAACTTAAGCAAAACGGTCCTTTTGGACGTTTTCATAGAAAATCGCTTAGTAAAAGTTGTTTATTTCACTCCCAACATTCATTTTCTACCATTAGACCTCCAAATACAAGCATGTCACTCATGGGTAAATTTTTAAACATGAACCCTAGCTCAAATTAATGGTAGAAATAGGTAGAACATGTTATCGGGACTTCAAAAATGCATAGAACGTTAAAAACGGAGCTCGAAATCACTTACTTTTGAGCTTGGAAGCTTGGCCAAACCCTAACCATGTTTGCTCTTGGTACATTCGGCTGAAGCAAGAAGAAAGGGACACATTTGGGTTTTAAAATTTGTCTTTTAATTCATTTTACCCCTAAATGACCAAAATGCCCTTTTTACTATTCTTTCAAATTTTACCCAACTAAGGCCATTTTTGTCCAAATTTTTAGGACTTGGTCAATTTGATCTTTAAGGACCTCTAATTAATAATCTAATTCAATTTCATGCAAATTGCTTCTAGAACACAAGTTTTACAAATTATTTGATTTGGTCCCTAAAGTCCAATTACGCACCTTTCACATAAAATTTCCTTAAGAAATTTTCACACAAGCATAGAAATACATCAATGAACTTATAATAATCATAAAATAAATATTTTTATCTCGAATTTGTGGTATCAAAACCACTATTCTGACTAGGCCATAATTCAGGATGTTACATTATTGGACAAATCGGAACATTTTACAACTAATTCATAAACATCATCCACAATCATAATCAAACATTATCATAGAGTCCCTTATATAGGTCATCGAGACCTTCAACATGCTTTAGAAAAAGGTCGGGACTAAACTGAACACATACAAAATTTTTTAAAACTTAAACAATTTTTCAAAGTTATACAAGTTACACGCCCGTGTGAATTGGCCGAGTGCCTAACACGGCGTTAGACACGCCCATGTGTCTAGGCCGTGTCAAAATAGGGCATACATACTGACTTGATAACACGGCCACCAGATACGCCTGTGTGCCTGGCGATGTAAAAATTAGGGAAACTACTGACTTGGGTCACACAGCCAGTCACACACCGGTGTGTCTAACTCGTGCTCGAAACTGACTTGGCCACACGGCCTAGCACATGCCCATGTGTGTGACTGTGTGGTCTGCCCAGGCTCATTTCAAAATGGCCATTGAACAACACGGCTGAGACACACGCTCGTGTCCCTGCCCGTGTGGGCAAAAATAGGCCATTTGCAAGGCCAATTTACCACCCATTGTGGGTCCTCCTGACAAGCATCAAATCCACATCATTTTATACCAAATTTTCAACCAATTCACCAACAAAACATCCAACATTCATGCCATTTCATCAACAAAAATTTCATGCTTGTAACACATAACAAATCATGTCATTCCTTAAGCCAAAAACACACCAAAACATTTGACTTATAACCTTAACATACTCATTCAATCTCATACCACATTCTTTCTAAATCCACAATTAGCACATACCAAAAACTTACCAAACTTACCAAATCTCTTGGCCATTCATAAACACATCATAGTGATCATATTGCATCACACTTCATATATCAAAATCAAATCATAATCACAACCAAAACCAAGCCACGTAACATGGCTAAATATATACATCAGAAAAGATAATCAAAGTACATCTAGCCTATACATGCCATAATTTAATATTCACATTTTCAAAAGGTACCAAAAAGAAGTTTAATAGTGTGGGGATGATCCTCAATGATCCCCGAGCTCTCGGTAGCTACGATATCTATAAAATAGGTGAAAAACACACAAAGTAAGCTTTTAAAAACTTAGTAAGCCATATACAAATAAACTTATCATATAACACAATTACAAACCAAACCATTCATGAAGTTCATGGCCAATTACTATCACATACTACATAGTTCATATACAATTCACATAATCCCAATTCATTTTCTCATATAGCATATTTTCTCATACTTATATCATATATCATGACTTGCACATGTACTTACCTTTTATTCTCAAACATAGTATACATTTCAAATCTACCTAATTCGATTACACATTTCACATATTTATTCTTTTCTTGGAATGCTCGTTGAACCTTTCGAATCAATAAGGATACTCGGATAGCTCAAAAATCTTGTACAATGCCAACGTCCCAGACGTGGTCTTACATGTAATCAAATATCGATGCCACTGTCCTAGACAGGGTCTTACACCGAATCAAATATGATACCGATGTCTCAGACATGGTCTTACATGTAAATCATAAGTCGCTGCCAATGTCCCAGACATTGTCTTACACGGTAACACATATCGGATCCTATGTCATGACATATGTATCCTAACTATTCTTATGGTTTAAACGGGGCTTTTTGGACGCCGAAACATTGTCGATACTTTCTCAGATATCTAGCATTCAATTTAATGAGCCATTCATCATTTTTCAATAGCATATAAGCATAAATAAACCATTACAAACACATTTATTTGCATATAGACTTGACTCATATGGATTCGAACGGACGAAATCGACTACTCGACGACTTTCGACTTTCCTCGATCTAATTTTGTTTTCTTTGGTTCTTGATCTATATAGATTTAAATTTAACTCTTTTATTCACCAAATTATTAAATTGAATCCAAAACACATATTTAGGGCATTTTACAAATTAGCCCTCACATTTTCACATTTTGACACTTTAGACCCTAATTCACAAAATCACAAAATACACAAAATTTCCTTACACATATGCTTAGCCAAATTTTCATTGCATTCATATAAGTCCATATATTTCATTTATTTCACATTTTAGTCCCTCAAAATCTCATTTTTACAATTTAGCTCAAATTACTCAAATTCATCAAAAATTCAAAGACAAAACATTTTGAACCCAACATTAAGCTTCCATATACTATCATCAAACTTCATAAAACTCATAATTTCATCAATGGAATAACTCAAAATCATCAAAAAAATCAAAAATTGAGACATGGGCTTGATAAAATACAGAGCTACTGTCACAAAAACATAGAAATTATCAAAAACCAAACAAAACACATACCTAAATCAAAGAAAACATTGGCTGAACCCTAGATAGCTCTTTTTACTTTCTTTTTCTTCTATTTTTGGTTGACGAACAAAGAAATAAAGGATATGATAGCTTTTCTTTTAATTATTATAAGTTTATTTTCATATTTACTTATTTAACCTTTGTTTAAGCATAAAATAAACACATAATGGATGGCCATTTATGTCCATTAATCTTATCAATGGCATAATAACAACATAAGGACCTGTCATTTAAAAAGACATAGCAAATAGGCACTTTTAACATATGACAAGCAACTTTTACATTTTACGCGATTAGGTCCTTTTATCAAATTAAGCACACAAATGATCAAATTTTCATACGAAATTTTCACACATACTAATTCACATATAATAAGCACAAAAAATAATATTAAAATATTTTTTAGACTTGAATTTGTGGTCCCGAAGGCACTATTTTGATTAGGGTCTAAACCGGGCTGTTACAAGATTTGTTTAATCGATTGAGTTGACTTAGGGATATAATAAAAAGATGAATTGATTTTGGTAGGTGAGTATGTTCATAACTTAGCAAATTACTGAGTTGCCGTGAATTTATTCGTAAGAGTATAAACATGAGTTTAATAATTCTAAGGTAAGAAATGTAATTAATCTAACACAATTATGTCATCTTGATTAAAATCGTATTTTGAAATCATGCATTTGATATTTATTTAGTTTACTTAGTTTAAAATCTTAGTTTTTAATCGCCCTCTTCAAACAAAATATTTTTCTTCACCAAAGTGTTTGAAATAACAATTTTGAATTTGTTAGTTTTTCATTTTGGTTTATTTTTCTGTTCAAATTTTAACTTAATTACTTTTTCTGTGATTATTTCAGGTGTTTATGAGTATTGACAGAATTATTGATTTACTCCCTATAGACCTTGAGATTGAACAAACTTTTCGTTCAATAGCGAAGAAGACAAGCAAATCAGAGAAGGACCAAAGAGATGAACTTCGAACATCCGAATCAAGGAAATGGAGCAGACCCTACTCAAAATCCTACCCTTATTGCTGATGATAGGGAAAGAGCTTTAAGATAGTATGCAGTGATAGTGTTTAATGGTTTTAATTTGGGTATTAAGAGACCTGAAATAGAGGCAACAATTCGAGCAGAAGCCAGTCATGTTCCATATGCTTCAGAAACTGGGCTAATTCAGTGGAATGCCTACCGAAGATCCTCACCTACACTTAAGACTGTTTATGGAGGTGAGCGATTCTTTCAAGTTAGCCAAAGTACTCGAAGATGCATTATGATTGAAGTTGTTCCCGTATTCGCTAAGGGATAGAGCTCGAGCCTAGTTAAACTCATTGCCACCAAAATCAATTTCCACATGGCAAGAGTTAGCAGAAAGATTTCTTATGAAGTATTTCCCGCCAAGCAAGAATGCTAAGTTGAGGAATAAGATCACTGCCTTCCAACAAATGGATGATGTGTCCTTGAATGAGGCATAAGAAAGGTACAAAGAATTATTACGGAAGTGCCCTCATCACGGAATCCCACATTGCATCCAACTTGAAATCTTTTATAAAGGTCTCAATGCTCACACGAGGATGGTAGTGGATGCTTCTGCTAAGGGTGCTCTCCTTTCTAAGTCTTATAATGAGGCTTATGAAATCATTGAGAGCATTGCCAGCAACAATTATCAATGGCCAACAAATCGAGCAACGTCAAGAAGATGAGTTGCTGGAATACATGAAGTAGACGCTCTCACTTCACTCACATCTCAGGTATCCTCAATATTTTCAATGCTTAAAATTCTTACAACTAATGGGTCTAATAGTTTTGCAGCACAACCACCAAATCAATTTGAAAATATAACCTGTGTCTATTGTGGGGAAGGACATTTGTTTGAAGAATGTAAATCGAACCCAGAATCCGTATATTACATGGGTAACTAGAACCAAAATTGAGGAAGGCAAGGACTACAATCCAATTTCTATGACCCATCCTGGCGAGACTGCAATCCAATTTCCATAACCCATCATGTCGAAACCACCTGAATTTTTCCTGGAGTAACCAAGGGGCTGGAACAAGTAACACTTACGCCCAACCTAGATCGACCCAGCCCCCTAGTTTTCCCCAACAAGTTCAAAAACAAACCCAAGCTGAATCATCTAATGGCTTAGAAAATTTGTTAAAGGCATACATGGGAAAGAATGGTGCCTTAATTCAAAGCCAAGCAGCTACATTAAAAAATTTGAAAAACCAAATGAGCCAACTTGATGTACTTTACCTAGTGATACGAAGAATCCAAGGAATCCAGGAAAGGAGCATTGTAAAGCATTGATATTGAGGAGTAGAAAGTGTAACGCCCTGAATTTGGGCCTAGTAGAATGGGCCTTGTGCATGGGAACTGCTAAGAGGTTGCACATAAAAGTTTATGTGTGCAAGAAATATCACAATTGTGTGGTTGGTGTGTTGGTTAAGTGAATTAGGAGTGTTTGGGAGTACTTGAGAAGGCTTGAGTTCAAGCCCTAGCTTTTGCAAAATTTTTTATTTTGCTCTTAAGTGATGCTTAGCTCTAGCATGTAGGCTTTACAAATGGTTGTGGTGGAAATACGACATAAGAAAGCATGTGGTCTAGTAGAAGTGGCGTTACAAGTGTGGCAAGGAGGTCTGAGGTTCGATTCTTGGATTGCTCAATGAAGTGTTTATTTTTGCCAATTGTGTTATGAGGTGGTGGTGTTTGAGTAAAATCCTATTGATGGGGAATTTGACTTGGTCATGCGTGTTTCAAGGGAAGAGGATTTGGATGAAGGAGTTTTATTATAACTCAAACTTGGTTGGTGGCTTAATTCAAGGAGGAAATCATGGAATTTGAAGTGGAGAGGGTTGTTGCCAAAAGTAGGGTGCTCATGTGCCAAATTTGCTTAGGTAGTTTAGAGCATTCGAGTTTTAGTGATTTTGGGAGCTAAAGCCAAAATAGCATTGATCGTTTGGGGTTTTCTTTGTTTTTCCTCTCTTTCATGCTATTTGCATTCTTGGTTTTCTCTCGATTCTGAGTACCTTCGATATTATTTAATTTCCCATCTTCTCAATTTCTTTATTTGCTGAACCCAAATTCTTTTAGTCTTGCCGAATCACTCTTGTGCTCCTAACTCCCCTTTGTATTCCAAGACTTGGCCGAATACCCTTACTCTTCTTTTCTTCTTTTTTAACAGCCAAACTCCCTTCTCTTTCTCTTCCTCTCTCACCCTTGGCCTATTGCAATGTTTCCCTCACCTTTATTTTTTTTTCAGGTTTTCTTTAGTAGCCAACTCTTCTTATCTTTCTCATTCCCTTGTAAACCGAATGTATGTATTCCCTTCCTGGGTCTACTCCGTCGTTTCTTTGGTAGTCTAAGACTGTGGACCAATCGCTTTTAACTTTTTCCCCTCTCTTACTCAAACTTCGATGTAGCAATATTTATCCATTAGATCGTTACGTACATTTGTTTCTTTTATTTCTCTTAAGGGATGTCTACTCACTTTCTTCTGGTGCTGTTTATAACCAAATAATTCCTCTCCCTTACATGCTGAATTCCCCCTCTCTTATCGTTCGGATGTTGTTCACTTGGTTTGTTTCTAGAACTCTCGATAAGCAAAGGGGGTTCTAGCAATAAAGTGATGACGGTGGTGCCGACTGGGAGTGAACGCATAGCCTCTACCCTCAAGTTTAAGCGACGTAGGGTATCGGTGGTTCAGGACTTTCCACCAGGTTGCGAAAGGGTGACTGTACCAAAATTTGGATTAAGTAGGCAAATCACAGTTGACCGTTCGAGTCAAGGCAAGTGGTAGTCGATCCTTCGCCTAGGGGTTTGGTTAATGTTCTTTTGACTCTGTTGAGAAGTGATTAACTGTTGTTATGTTTGAATATGTTCCGGTACTCGGGAATTCTTAGTACTCTACCTTACCAGGTGTGTAACCGTATGCTATGTTTGATGATCGGCTGAAAAGCCGGATGTGTGTGTATTTGTATGCGGTATGCGATAATCGTTTGAAAGCCGGTAGTATGTGTTGTTTACACTGCTATGACTGTAGATCGGTGAAATGCCAAAAAGCTAAAAATATGGTTTATAATGCCACATGGGCGTGCGATCGCACATGTGGTTAACCGGGCCCACAGACATGGGCGTTAAACTGTAGATGCCACCATAAGCGCTCTCGTGGTTTTGGGCTGTTCTGGGCCTCGTTAGGAAAAATTGGCCATGTGGGCCCATTGGGGTAATGGGCCCACACAGATAATTGTATGTGATGTGGTAAGTGTTGTTTGGACTGTGATGTTCACATAGCTGTGGCTATTTCTAAGCTAAATGGGCCACACGAGTGTGTGGGCCCATTTGGGCCAAGTAATGGGTCTTCGGCCCACTTACACCGTTATGTCTGTTTAGGTTACTTAAGTCACTTGAGGCGACAGTGGACCATCTTTTGGGTCATTAATACCCTCGATTTATAAAATTATCGAAATACCCTTAGAGGGTAAAATGGCTGTTTTGTCCTTGTGGGTAAATAGCCGACTTAGATTATGAATTTGACCAATTTGACCGTGATCATATGACTGTGTTTTAACTGACTTGACGGTGGTTGCACGACTGATATGCTTTTAACATATGTTTAAATGATTATTACTAAGCATGGCCATTTTGCATACACGTGTGATGATTGAGCATGACATACACGACGTATTGCATGGGGTTAGGACATTGATACGGAGGAAGTTCTGATAGGATCGCACAGGTTGCACGAGACGACTGTGGATCAATTATTGATCTGTTAACTTCGCACGGGTCGCACGAGACGATTGTGGACTATTCTGTTAAGGTTGCACAGGTTGCGCAGGACGACTGTAGACTTACCGACAGCTTTAAGCAACTTGATCTGATTATGGCTCTGTACCATTCAGAAGATGGCTCTGTGCCATCTTGATATGGCTCCGTGCCGATCATATTATTGTTACTGATGGCTCTGTGCCGGTCATACTATAGCTACTAAAGGCTTGGTGCCATCCTGTTTATAGCTTATAGCTATCATATTTATGGCTCTTAGCCATTTCATTCTTCGTAGCCTTCTTTGTGATATCATTCATCGTATCCTCGCACACGTTACTATTCTTGGCGGCTTTCTTTGCGATATTAGTGTGCTGGCTGGGTGGGTCGATGTTATCCCCGCATGGTGTGTTGGTTGGTACGGGTGGCGTGTTGGCTGGATTGGGATGGGTTGCATAATTGCACTGTTGCATTCCTGTTACTGACACTGTTACTGTATTGGGCTTAGGCCCACATATATTCGGCCTGTAATTCTGTAATGGGCTCTGGCCTAGACTGCTTCTGTATACTATTTATACGACTGGCTATTATTATATTAGGAAGGGATTACACACTGAGTTTTCGTAAACTCACCCAATTGTTTTTATTGTATAGGTAATCCTTAGGCAGATCGGTGCTGTGAGGGACTCGAAGATGGCCACACTATTGCTCCTATTTTCTTTTATTTGGCGTCTAATTGCTATTAGATTTCTCTTTGGGTTTTAAATTATGCAATAAGGCCTCTCTAATTTTCTAGCTTCTAATTTGGGATTTTTTTATTATGATTTATGTCTGTTAGAAGTAGAATGCAGTTTTCCTAAACGATAACTGTTTTCAAAACACTACATTTTCGCAACACTTTTGAAATGCTTTCGCAACAAACAATGTTTTTAAAGTAATAACAATTTAAAATGAATAACAGATAGCTTTTCTAATTTGAGATCTAGCAAAGAAGCTTTTAATTTCCAAACAGGTTTTCATCAATAAGAGCAAGTTTTCGAAAAGCACTCCAATGTGGCACCGCAAGATTTGGCCATAATGTCTAGGTTGGGTTTGGGGTGTTACAGAAAGAAATTAGAGCCCAACACCATCTAAGTTCAAAAGGAGCCAGCTGATGCTCAAGACTCAGAGAATATTCAACCGAATGTTAAAATTCCAATTTCACCAGAACCAGAGTCTGCAAAATCTGACAAGGTAACTTCAGAACTAGCTAATTTTGATCGACTAACAACTTCGTTAGATGCAGAATTGCCATAGAAGACAAATCAACCTGTTCTAGTAATGAAGCCTCCTCCACCACCCTACCCTCAAAGATTTCAGAAGCAGAAGCAGGAAATTCTATTCAAGAAGTTCCTAGACGTACTCAAGCAACTTCATATCAACATCCCGTTGGTTGAAGCACTTGAACAAATGTTGAACTATGTCAAATTCATAAAAGATATCCTGTCAAAAAAATAAAAGCTTGGAGAATTTGAGACGGTAACCCTGACAAAGGATTGTAGTGCATATCTTCAAGACAAACTACCCCCAAAATTGAAGGATCCTAAATGTTTTACCATACCTTGCAATATTAGAGCAACATATTGTGGTAAAGCACTATGTAACTTGGATGGGAGTATCAACTTGATGCCCATGTCAATATTTAGGAAGTTGTAACACCCCGAATTTAAGCCTAGAAGTATTAGGTTTTGAGCAGGGGTGCAATTAGAAGACTGCTCATAAACGTTTAATTATGCAAGGAAGTGACACAATTGGGTGTTTGGCTTAGTGGTTGTGTTCTCTGGAAGTGTCTAGGAAGTCATGGGTTCAAGTCCTAGCTTCCACAAAATTTTGGTTTTTAAGGATAAAACCCCTATCTTTGGTCAGTAGGGTTATAAATAAAATTTGGTAAAGTATGACATAAAAAGCCTGCTGGTCTAGTGAATAGTGGCGTGTGGAGTGTGCTATTGGTCTGAGGTTCGAATCTTTACTTGTGCAAATGGAGATTATTTTTGCTGCTGGCCATGGGAGGAAGTTGTGTTTGACGGAAACACCAAAAGTTTAAACAGATTTGAATGGGGTGGTTGTTAGCCAAATTTGAAGAGATGGATGGGAGGAAATTAAGGAGAAAATCAAGCAAGTTAGAATTTGGAAAAGAGTCTTGCTCGGTTTGAACTCTGGCACTTAGTGTTTCGATTGTGAAGGGATGTTGGGGGAGGTGTTTAGTGTGTGGAAGGCTGAACGAAATTGGGGAGTTCTTTTGGGGTAAAATTCAGCTATATATTGGCAATTGGTCATTTTTATTTCGGGATTTCGCCAAGTTGTGGTTTTGCTCTCCATTTCAGAAATGATTACCACTTGTTGTTCATTTTTTTTTCCTTTTGAGTATTGTTTGTTTGGTAGCCAAATACCACTAGTGTCCATTCGGGTAGTTTGGTTCTTTTTTCTCTCTATTATCGTGCTTTGCTTGATCAACTTCTTCTCTCTCCCTCACTTTTCTCCTCTTAAATATTATTGGTACTTTACCTTTACTCACATTCGGTTTTGTGTAACCTAACATTTTCCTCCCTTGTAGCCGAATATTGTTTTGCTCCATCAATCCTTTCCCTAGTCTTTCATCGCCAATTCTCTTCTACTCTCCCTCTCTCTCAAGCCTTGGTGGAGTACCCTCTCATCTCTCTCTCGATTCTATCCTCTCTTCCCTTTCATTCGATCATTTTCTGTTGGCTAGATATCGGTTGGTAAGTATCTATGACTCTGCTCTTTTGGCTTATCTCCTATATTTCTCTAAATGCTAATTCTTATCGTCTCCTTTCTTTTGGTTATGGTGTTCATCCTGGTTTAAGTGATTCGCGAGGAGTGGAGGAGTTCTCTAGCAGTGCAGAAATAATTGGAACCTTTTTCGTTTGTTCTTGATCGAAGGTAATACTATTCGTAGTGATTGATCTAAACTAGAATATGTTGATTTGGGTTGGTATTGGCCGAATATTTCTTTTCCTTGTTTTGGGGTTAGCATTTTCTATAGGCTAATAAACGTGGATTCAACCCATATGTATAAGCATTCTTAAGTAATAAATCCACTTAATATGCAGATAACCATCAAGGAGTTTATTAGCAATCTTTGTCAGCGATTTGGGGTGGCTGAAACCACACTCATTCAATCAAGGCAAGTACCGATATGTTTTAGAGATGATTGTTTATAAGAGGGTGTTTAATCTTTCGGTTATAGAAGTAATCGAGGGTCTTGATTGAATCTAGGTTGGTGGTCGTGGTTTTCGGCGTGTTCTAGTAAACAGGTGTGTGTAACACTGCCATTAGACGTGAAACTGCAAAGGCTGAAAAGCCGAAAAGCTAGAAGGCTGAAAAGCAGAAAAGTGGGTTGTCGACACCATACTGGCGTGTGGTAGGCCGTGTAACAAAAGAAGGCCATGTGGTCAACGAGATGGCCATGAGCATTTTCATGGGCCGAATCGGGCCACATAGGCCCAATAGGCCTGTGGGCCCCAAACGGGAAGAATCACACAAGAGTGTGGTTAATATTGGGTCGGCTGTGTGAATCACACTACTAAGGCCATCTTGGGTTATGTGGGCCATACGAACGTGTGGGCCCACATGGGACTGCAATATGGGCCATGGGCTTATTATCACCGATTGACTGTTAAGGTTGTATTGGTCGCCCAAGACGACTGTGGACCTACCGGTGGGCCGATAAGAGTACCTGAACCCTTATTTACTTGAAAATAACCAAAATACCCCCATAGGGTAAAATGACCGAAATACCTCCATAGGGTAAAATGACTGAAAACCTTAGTAGGATATATTGACTATAATACCCCTATAAGGTAAAATGAAAATTTGCCCTTATGTGGTAAAATGATGATTTTTCCCTTATATGATAAAATGACTATTTTGCCCTTATGTGATAAAATGACTATTTTGCTCCTACGGGATGTATGTGTATATTTTAGCGTGCTAATTGTAAACTGTATTGAATACATGTTTAATATTATGATATGACATGACCTGTTGCATGATGCATTGCATGTGGATGGGCTTATATATGATTGGAGGAAGTGTACTATACTGACAGCTCTACCGCAAATCACTGATGGCTCTAAGCCTATTATACTGGCAGCTCTACTGTAAATACTGTTTAGTGCCGCAACCGGTGCTAATTCTGGTGTGTAGGGATGGGTGGGTTGATGTTATCCCCACATGGTGTGTAAGGTTGGTACGGAGATGGTGTGTAGAGGTTGGATGGGTAGGACCTACATACTGTTATTGCTACTGCACTGTTTACTGTTACTGTAATAGGTCAAGGCCCGATTATATGACTACTTCTATATTGAGATGGGCTAAATCCCAAAATGATATTGCCACTGTTATTGATATGGGCTTAGGCCCTATTGATACTATTACTGGATTAGGCTCAGGCCCACACTGTTTCTGATTCTGAAATGGGCTAAGGCCCTAACTAAAACTGAAAGGGCTTTAGCCCAAATTGTGTTTACTCTGATTGTATGCTTATATGGGATTACAAACTGAGTTTTCGTAAACTCACCCATCTATTTTAATTATACAGGTAATCCCCAGTCTTAGGCGACTCGGTGCTGCGAGGGACTCAAAGGTGGCCACACAACCGCTCTTGCTTCCGTATTGGATTTTTAATTTATAAGTAGTTTTAATTGGGTATTTTTATGTAATAAGACCTTTATAATTGTAATTTTGGGGTTTTTTTTATTTTGATCTATATCTGCTAGTAGTAGGATGGGGGTTTTCAAAAGGTATGCATGATTTACCAAAAATGCCACGAATACGCAAAACCGTTTCAAAAGCTTTCGCGATAAACGAGATTTTGAAATTAATAACGTCTTAAAGTAAATACTTTTGATAGTGATGCAAGTTTTAAAATTATTTTCTAGATCACACAAAAAGGCTAAATAAACATTGGACTTTTTAAATGTTATCACGTTTTTATGAAAAACACTTCAATGTGATATCGCCAGATTTGGCCATAATGTCTAGGCTAGCTTTGGGGTGTTACAGAAGTTGGGGAGAGGTGAAGTTAGACCTACTAAGGTACACTTCAACTAGCAGATCGATCCTTAGGGCACCTAGAAGGAAAAATCGAGGACGTATTGGTACGTGTGGACAAATTTATTTTCCTGTTGACTTTGTGGTTCTAGACTTTAAAGCAGACAAAGAAGTGCCAATTATCTTAGGAAGGCCTTTCTTAGAAACCAGAAGGACCCTTATTGATGTGCAGAAGGGAGAGCTTACTATGCATGTTTAGGATGACCAAGTAACATTTAATTATTTTAAGTCTATGCGATTTCCTGACACAAAGGATGATTGTTCTGTAGTTTTCGATTAAGAGGAGTTAATCATGGAAAAGGAACTCAACTATGTTGAGGACCCATCAGAATGAATTTTGACATTAGATCCTCCAAATGCTGAAGAGGGTGATGAATACTTAGCTTTGTTAGAAGCTAATCAAAGGGGATTTAATCCGCAATCCCACTTTGAATCTTTGGAGTTAGAGAAAAGGGATTATGCCCAACCAAAAGCGTCAATCGAGGAGCCACCTAAATTACAACTGAAGGTACTTCCCTCATATTTGAAATATGTTTATTTAGGTAACTCTTCTACTCTGCCTGTGATTGTTTCAGCAGAATTAACTATTGAGCAAGAAGAGAAACTCATCTTAGTATTGAAACAATTTAAGAAGGCTACCGGATGGACCATAGTCGATATCTACAAAATTAGTCCATCTGTATGCATGCACAAGATTATCCTGAAAGATGGCGAAAAAGGAACAATTGATGGACAATGAAGATTGAACCCCATCATGAAAGACATTGTCAAGAAAGAAATCATCAAGTGGTTAAATGCGGGTATAATCTACCCTATCTCAAACAGTTCATGGGTAAGTCTAGTCTAGTGCATACCAAAGAAATGAGTTATTATAGTCATCGAAAATGAGAATAACGAGTTGATACCAACTAGAATAGTTACGGGATGGAGAATTTGCATCGATTACGAGAAGCTGAATAAGGCTACTATTAAAGATCACTTTCCTTTACCATTTTTTGACTACATGTTGGATAGACTCGCGAGGCGAGACTATTACTATTTTCTTGATGGATACTCGGGGTATAATCAGACTATAGTAGCACTAGAAGATCAACAAAAGATAACATTCACCTGCCCGTACGGTACATTCACATTTAGACGCATGCCATTTGGTTTATGTAATGCACCTGCTACATTTCAAAGATGTATGATGTTTATTTCTACTAACATGGTCGAAAAGTACTTGGAAGTCTTTATGGATGATTTTTCAGTATTTGGAGATACATATGATGATTGCCTAGCCAATCCAACCAAGATATTAAGGCAATGCGAAGAAACAAACCTCATACTCAATTGGGAAAAGTGCCATGTCATGGTACGAGAAGGTATTGTTCTAGGGCATCGAATAACGAGACATGGAATTGAGGTACATAAAGCAAAGGTAGATGTTATTGAGAAAATCCCACCTCCAACATCTGTAAAGGGTGTTGGAGCTTTTTGGGCATGCTGGTTTCTATCAAAGATTTATTAAAGATTTCTCCAAAATTGCGAAACCCTTATGCAAATTATTGGAGAAAGATACAACATTCAAATTTGATGAAGAGTGCTTAAGAGGTTTTAAAGATTTGAAGAGTCGACTAGTTTTGGGACCCATTTACTACGCAAGTCAAACTCTGATAGGAGCTCAACTGAATTATACAGTAACAGAGAAAGAGTTACTTGCTATTGTGTTTGCTTTTGACAAGTTTCAATCTTACCTTATAGGTACCAAGGTGACTGTTTATACGGACCACTCGGTGATTAAGTATTTGCTTGCTAAGAAAGACGTTAAGCTGAGACTGATCCGTTGGGTATTTCTACTTCAAGAGTTCGATTTAGAAATTCAAGATAAAAAAGGAGTAGAAAACCGAGTAGCAGACCACTTGTCCAAATTGGAGTCGCAAGAAGGGAATTCTCCACTTATACCCATTCAGGAAACATTTCTAGATGAACACATGCTGAAGGTAAATCATGTCCATAATACCCCTTGGTTTGCTAATATTGCTAACTGTTTAGCTTGTGGTTTCATGCCTGTAGCTCCCCTAACCTGTATCAGTCACCGGATTATAGAATAAAAATTCAGTACTGTCATTTATCACTCTTCATGCATTATAGAATAACGATATGTTTATAACATTATCAAACTTTTAAACATCAAAGTCATGTGCACATATTTAACACTTTCATTATTCGATTCCCTATATATAATACATTAATGACATTTTTATCATTAAACCATATTCAAGCATATCATCTCACTTTTCATATATAGAAAATATATAAGTACATAATCTCATTAGCTAAGTATCAAACATATCATTTTACAATTTCTGTACATGTATTTGATAAATCCAATCAAACCATTATGCATACAACTTAATATCCAATCACATATATACGACATTAACAGTATTACTATATGACCGTACATACCTTTGATGTTATTAGTATGCGCATTTTAACCTATTCCATTATTTAAGTCATGACTATACTAATTCATATATTATGCATATTTGCCTAGATTTTAAACGTTCACACGGCATAATAGGCATGTGTATATAATACTCATAAACAAGCATATTCATTTAACCACATACAATTATGATTAATAATCAATTTTAAACACTAGTACCAAAGCAAATCATACTAAAGTACCTATCTATTATATACCAAATTATTTAACCACAAATATGGCACATTTTCAACTCAATATATATAACCTAAAATTTTGATTTTATATTACCGTACCTCAAACAAAGCATATTAACCAAAACAATAATATAATATACTCATTACTTGTCTTCATCAAACGTACTTAATTAGCCAACCATTCAAGCCTAATATATGCACATACATTTCCATTACAAGCCGAATCAAAATAACAAATACACATTCAAATATATATATTGTTATCATATTACTCCATTACTAAGCCACATTAATAAACCATTCACAAAGACAAAACATACCATACATCAAACTTAACGAAAGTGAGCTAATCATAGGCTTTTTGTGATACCTTAACAAAGCACAACAACCAATTTCACATATACTTTTATCTATGCATGTACCATAGCCGAATCAACCAAACACACACATCCAAAATCACCAACCATTTTCAATGCATATAACACATATAAACTTGACTAAAGTTTCATATACTCACATAACATATTAGCCATTATCGCATGGCTTAATATATACACAACTTCAAACTTAACCAAATATAACCTACCCTGTGCATGCCATAGGTTCAAGTTTAAACTTATAAAGTACCAAAACAGTCGATACTGTGATAGACTTTGTTGGTGATCCCTGAACTTGTAACTAGCCTCCAAAATCAATAAAACAGAGGCAAAATATAAATACACACAGTAAGCTATCATAGCTTAGTAAGTCATAAGCAAATAAATAACTCAATGTTAATATCAACTCAACTTAACCAAACTAATTTATGCTATCATGATCACATTTATTTTCAAGCTCACAATTTCATATATAACATATACTTCCATATACAAATTTTACCCTGGCTGAATATACATGTATCTATTATCAAGGTAACATTAAATTTCAAAACCATAGTACCATTGTATAACCAAATATGCATAAACTCATATACATAATTTCATGAATCATTTCATAAATATTCATATTTTATATTCATAAGGCCGAATATAATCATTCATATATGTTTGCACATAAATCACCATTATAATATCACTATACATAACCTTTGGCCGAATGTACTTTTCATATACACATATAATTTTTCATTTACATAATATATGATTTGCAACACATATTAAGTAACCAACTTACCTTATTTCAAATAAGAAATAAGCTATTACATACCTGATCGCTTTAGCTCGTTTTACACATTCAACCATAACTTATCATTGCCTGTTGTACCATTCGGAATTGAATAGGATACTCAGATTATCACACATATCATACAATGCCAACGTCCCAAACGTGGTCTTACAAGCTATCACATATCGATGCCACTATTCCAGACTAGGTCTTACATGAATGAAATACGATGCCGATGTCCCAGACATCGTCTTACACGTAATTATATATTGATGCCAACGTCCCAGACGTAGTCTTACACAAGAACACATATAGGATATCCTATGTCATGACATATGTATCCTAGCTATTCCTAAGGTTCGTACGAGGCTTTTGGTCATTATAACTCGGTTGAATCAAACTCGTACACATAGATTTCAAGCTTATACTTATTCGGCTTTCACATATATACTATCACATTGTACATTTCAGCATATATATTTCATATTTAATCAAATAAATAACATCTATTTGCTTATATACAACGATAATCGGAACAGGACAACTAATCGACAACTTTAGTTTTCCCCCGATCCAAATCTGATTTCTTTGGTTCTTGATCTAAACATATTCAAATTAAACTCATTCAAACATATTTTCACTCAATTTAATCCAAAAACACATAAATGGGAAAATTACCATTTTACCCCGATATTCTAAACTTTTTACAATTTAGTCATAACTGCACAAAACACAAAACATGCAAAATTTGCACACACCATGCTTAGGCCGAATACTACCCATGTTCATACAAGTCCATACATTTCATTTATTTCACATTTTAGTCCCTCAATTTATTATTTTTGCATTTTGGCCCTAATTACTCAAAATCATCAAAAATTCCAATACAAAACATATTAATCCAAAACATATCTTTCATAATTCATAAACTAACATCACAAAACTAAATTATTCATCAATGGCATAACTCAAAATATTCATCAAAATCAGAAATTCAAGCATGGGCTTTGTACATTACACTGCAACGATCTCAAAAACGTAAAAATTATCAAAAATCGAACAAAAACTAACCTTGAATCAATCTTGGACAAGGCCGAATACCCTAAACTTATTTCTTTTCTTTCTTTCTAAATTTTCGGTCAAAAGTATGAACAAAATGCATGTTTGTTTTATTTTATGTTTTATTATAACATATATTATTTCATAATTTACAAATTTAACCTTTATAATTTAATAACTAAAACATATATATTAAGGCTATAACTATCCATCACCAACTCCAATGGTAATATTGCAACTTAAATAATTTATATTATAAAGACAACAACAATTAGGCACTTTCACATTTAACTACCAACTTTACATTTAACTACCAACTTTTCATTTTACGCGATTAAGCCCTTTTATTAAATTGGGCACTCAAACAACAAAATTAAAACACGAAAATTTCACAGATATAAATTCACACATAATAAACACAGAAAATAATTTTAAATATTTTTTTGACTCGGATTCGTGGTCCTAAAACCACCATTCCGAATAGGGTCTAAATCAGGTTGTTACAACTCTCCCTCCCTTAGGGATTTTCGTCCCCGAAAATCCTATCGGTGAATAGGTTCGGGAAACATTCTTTCATTGCATCCTCTGGCTCCCACGTTGCCTCTTGAACTCCGTGTTTATGCCATAGTACTTTCACTAATGGAATTTTCTTATTTCGCAATTCTTTAACTTTGTGAGCCTGAATACAAATCAGTTCTTCCTTATATGTCATATCAGACTCAATCTCAATCTCTAATGGATTAATCACATGTAAGGGATCAGATCGATATCTACGAAGCATCGAAACATGGAATACATTATGGATATTTTCTAACTCAGGTGGCAACAACAGTCTATAATTAACCGGCCTGATGCTCTATAATCTCATACAGCCTAATAAATCTCGGACTCAATTTGTCTTTACGACCAAATCTGAGTATTTTCTTCCACGGAGAAACTTTCAAAAAGACTTTGTCCCTTATGTGAAACTCTATATCTTTTCGTTTCAAGGCCGCATACGATTTCTGATGATCTCACACTGTTTCCAGACTTTCACAGATCAGTTTTACTTTTTGTTCAATCTCTCTGATCAAATTGACCCCGTGTATCTTATTTTCATTAAGCTCGGTCAATACAATGGTGTACGAAATTTACAACTGTACAAAGCTTCGTAAGGTGCCATTTTGATACTCGATTGAAAGCTATTATTGTATGCAAATTCAATCAGAGGTAAGTATCGTTCCCACGTACCTTCAAACTCGAGAATGCAACATCTCAACATATCCTCAAGTATCTGAATGATTCGTTCGGACTGACCTTCTGTTTGTGGACGAAAAGTAGTGCTGAAATGTAATTTTGTACCTAAAGCATCTTGCAGTTTCTTCCAAAACCGCAATGTAAACCTCGAATCTCTATCCAAAACAATAGAAATAGGTACTCTGTGTAATCTCACAATCTGAGAAACATACAATTTAGCTAACTTATCAAACGAGTAATCTATGCGAACCAGAACAAAATAAGCCAATGTACTTAATCTATCCACAATAACTCAGATTGCATCTTTCTTACTCGATGTCAACAGTAAATCGGATACAAAATCCATTGTGACTTTCTCCCATTTCCACTCAGGTATCATGATCAGCTGAAGTAATCCAGAAGATACCTGATGCTCGGCTTTTACTTGCTGATAGAGTAAACATTTCGAAACAAAGTCAGAAATGTCTCGTTTCATACCATGCCACCAGTAAAGCTATTTCAGATTATTATATATCTTCGTACTACCCGGGTGAACAGATAACTGACTTTTGTGAGCTTTATTCAAAATCATCTAAATCAACTCTGGATTTCTCGGAACACATATTCAGTTTTTGAACTTCAGACAACCCTCAACATCAACTCGAAACTCTGAATCAACATTCGAATCACATTCGTCCCGCTTTGCTAACAAATCATTTTCAACTTTCTAAGCATCACAAATCTGTTGAATATATAACAATCTTGATTTTAACTCTGCTATAATAGGAACCATCATCAGACATAGACATATGCGCATTCATTGCACACAAAGCAAATAGTGATTTTTGGCTTACAACATCAGCAACAACATTAGCCTTTCTCGGATGGTAGTCAATCACAAGCTCGTAGTCTTTTAACAACTCTAACCATCGATGCTGTCTCAAATTCAAATCTTTTTGAGTAATCAAATATTTCAGGCTCTTGTGATCAAAATAAACATGACATTTCTCACCGAACAGATAGTAACGCCATATCTTCAATGCAAACACAATAGCTGCCAATTCTAGGTCGTGTGTTGGATAGTTCTTTTCATGCAGCTTTAACTGTCTCGAAGCATAACCTGTGACTTTGCCTTCCTGTATCAAAACACAACCCAAACCATTTAAAGATGCATCACTATAGATAACAAATTCTTTACCCGATTTTGGCTGAACTAGTATTAGAGCTTCGGTCAAAAGGGCTTTCAACTAATCAAAACTTTTCTGGAACTTTTCTGGAACTTTTCTGACCACACAAATTTAACATCTTTCTGTAGTAGTGTCATCATCGGGGTTGCAATCATAGAGAAACCTTTCACAAACCGTCTATAGTAACTAGCAAGTCCTAGAAAACTTCAGACTTCAGAAACATTTTTCGAAGGTTTCCAATAAAGTATAGCTAAAATTTTACTCGGATCAACCCGAATACCCGATGCTGATACAACATGTCCTAAAACACTGACTTCACGTGACCAGAACTCACATTTGCTAAACTTTTCATTCAACTGTTTATCTCACAAAGTCTATAACACAAGTCTCAGATGTTAGCATGCTCAGTTTCATCACGAGAATAGATTAAAATGTCATCTATGAACACAACCACAAATAGATCCAAATACTGTCTGAAGATCCGATTCATCAAATCCATGAAAACAGCAGGTGCATTAGTGAGTCCGAAAGGCCTAACCAAAAATCATAGTGTCGTACCTCATTCGGAAAGTACTCTTTGGCACATCGGAGTCTTTAACTCACAACTGATAGTAGCCTGATCTCAAATCTATCTTTGAAAACACTGTAGCCCCTTTTAGCTGATCGACCAGGTCGTCAATCCATGGCAACAGATATTTATTCTTTATAGTCATCTTATTGAGTTGTCTATAGTCGATACACATTCTCATAGTTCCGTCTTTCTTTTTCACAAATAACACTGGTGCACCCCAGGGAGAGAAACTCGGTCGTGTGAAACCTCTATCTGTCAACTCTTGCAACTGAGCTTTCAATTCTTTTAATTCGGTAAGTTCTATTCTGTACGGAGCTATCAATATCGGGGTTGTCCCCGGCACTAACACAATACCAAAATCTACTTCTCGGATAGGTGGCAAACTTGGAAATTCTTCAGCAAACACATCCGGATACTCACACATAACTTGTACTGATTCAATCTTTCTTTTGGTCACTTTACTATCAAGTATATACACAAAGTAAGCTTTACAACCCTTCCTCACATATTTCTGAGCTAACATCAAAGATATCACTGCTGATAAACTATTCAGATCATTAGATTCAATCCGAATAATCTCATCATTTTGGCACTATAAATCAATAGTCTTTCTTTTGCAATTTACAACAGCATCGTGCAAAGTCAACCAGTCCATACCCAGAATTATATCGAACTCATCAAATGGCAACAACATCAAATCAGTTGAAAAACACGAATCTCGAATCATCAAAGGACAATTCGTACACACTTTGTCAACCATAACACACCGATCCAAGGATTCGATACTCTAATCACAAACTCAGTAGACTCAACAGGAAAAGTCTTACTGAATACTAAAGTCTCACACACATAAGAATGAGTTAAACCAGAATCAATCAATGTAATTACACCAGTATCATAGAGAGTGAATGTACCAGTAATAACATCTAGGGATGAAGCCTCCTCACAAACGCGTATGGCATAAGCTATAGCAGGTGCACGAGCCTCAGATTGAACTGTTGTGTCTTTACTTCCTCTCTGACTGCTACTTACAATACCCGTATTTCTGGACAGTCTACCTCGAGCTGACATGTTACTCTGTCTCACATTTCGTACTGTGTTTTGTTCAGCTAACTCAGGGCATTCACGAACGAAATGATCCATCAATCCACATTTAAAAAAAGCTCGATCATGCAATCTACATCTACCTGGATGTCGTTTATCGCAATTGTAACACCCCAAACCCGGCCTAGACGTTATGGCCAAATCTGGCGATGTTACATGAAAGTGTTTTTCACAAAATAGGATATTGTTGAAAACCTGTTTTATACTAAGCCTCTTTGTAACCTTAACGAGTTTTTAGGTTGTCTTGTTCATTGATAAAACTCAAGTTTGTTTAGAAATTTTGTTAAGCATATTAAATTGTTATTAATTTTGAAAACATTCTTTCTTGCGGAAGCTAATAAAACTCGTTGCGTAAACGTGGTGTTTGAAAAACATTTATCTTTTGAAAACTCGCGTCCTACTGCTAGCAGATATGATTCAAAGTAAATAAAATCCAAAATCAAGAAAAAACTTAAAAATGCCTTATTACAAAACAAATACCCAAATTAAATTACTTATCAACTAAAAGCTAAAAATGGAATTATGAGCGGTTGTGTGGCCACCATCGAGTCCCTCGCAACATCGACCCACCTAAAGATTACCTGCACAGAGAAGCAGAAGGGTGAGTTTATGTAAACTCAGTGTGTAATCCCTTAAAAAACAAACAACCAATCATATAATAGGCAATTACAGTCTGGGCCTAAGCCCATTTCAATAACAGTCCAGTAATAGTTAGGGCCATAGCCTATTACAGTATCAAAATCAGTGTGGGCCTTAGCCCATTACAGTAACAGTTATAGTAATGCAATCAGAATTCCCACCCATCCATCTTTTACACTCTACTGCGTCGAGCCCTACACTCCATGTGGGGATAAAATTGACCCACCCATCCGTACACTCCAAAATATAACACTGGTTGCCGCACAAAACAATGATTGCAGCAAAGCTGCCAATATAGTACACTTCCTCCAAATATATCAAACCCACCCCCATGCAACATGTCATGTCATAATATCATACATGTATGCAAAAATGTCATGCTCGAGTACAGTCATACATATCATAGGGGCATATCAGTCATTACATCAGAATAGGGTCTAAGTGTACTTACCGACCCAACAGTAGGTCCACAGTCATCTCGGGCGACCCGTGCAACCTTAACGGTCAAATAATGAAAATGGGCCCAAAGCCCATGACACGGCCCATGTGTGCCCACACGCCCGTGTGGACCACAAGCCCAAAAATGAACTTGGCCGTGTGAACTACACAGCCTGGCCCAATATTCTCCACTTGTTTGTGTGGTTTTACTCGTGTGGGGCCCACAAGTTTATAGGTCCCACACGGCCCATTTCGGCCCAATGTGGCCCAAAATGGCCTAAGTCCTTAAAATCGCTCATGGTGGCCTCTACCGTCAAACGCCCATGTTTTATGCGTTCGAACCACCACACGAGCGAGCGCACGCTCGTGTGGCGTCAATAGACATATTTTTCGTCTTTTATCAAATAACCGTTATTGTAGTGTGATTACACGCCTGCTGCGAAACGTGCGTCTAGCCAAAGAGTTCCCTAAACCTACATTCAATTAGAATATTCCGTTAGATGCTTTATACTAGGGTTAATCACCCTTTTCTATCTGCAACTTAAAATAACATCCAAAACTTGCCTTTATTGCAAAAGTGCGGTTAGCCCCATTGAACCGTTGAGAAAGGCTGATTTACCCTCCTAATCGAATAGCTGCATTGACAGTGAAACCTATTAACAATGATCACACAAATGCATGACTTGCAACTGTATAATGGCTTATTGAAGACACAAAACCCAGGATAGGGGAAAATAGGGCAATCGATCAACATCCTTCAAAACAAGTCATGCACCAGTTGACCACATTAATCGCAAATAGAGTTACCTTGATCGAGTGATGAGGGAAAAGTTTTGGTTGCTTCAGTATCTACTAATAACTCCTTCACTTTCCAAGTAATTCTAGAAACCGAAAGAATCACCAAACCTAAGAAAAGGAAAATAAAAATCGGTAAGAAAGGAAAAGAGTATTTGGCCTTAAACAGTGCAATAGTACTTACCAATTTGTCAGAGAACAAAAACCAACCCGCAATGAAAGGGATGGAGTAATCAGCCTGGCTACCAAATAGGAAGATACAATAAGAAGAATGGTTTGAAGGAAGAAGAAGAAGAGAAGCAAGGAGTATACGGTCACAATAGTAAATGAACTCAGATAACCACGAGAATCGAAAGTGAGGGAGATGATGTATTCGGCCATGGAGAAATGATTGGGGAAAAAGAAAAGAGGAAAAGGAATCAGAGAGCAATTGTGCTAAACTGAAACAAAAGCAATAAGGAATCGACCTAGACACTAAAGTGGCAAGGGAAGAAGGAAGAATTGAAACACACCAGAACCGAAAGATGCACGAAAGAACAATAGCAATATTTGGCTTTAGAAACAAAGAGTGAGAAGATTCAAAATTTTGCAGAACCCAAAATGAAGTGACCAATTACCACTCAAAGCTGAATTCCTGAGTAGTCAAAGCCCTATTCATCCACAACTTCCCCCACTTTCAAATTCCACAAAATCCTCCTAATATCACTCCCCCATTTCCTCCTCAACCACCGAATTCAAACTCTCCTCAACTAACAGTATTTCAGTCAACTTTCACTTCTCCCACGGCATAAAAATAAAATAAAACACTCCTTGAGCACAGGGGGACTCGAACTCAAAACCTTTAATAGCAATAACACACCACTATCCCCTGGATCAGTAGGCTTTTTATGTTATACATTACCCAATTTTATTTAAGGGGCCTACTAACCAGAGACAGGTTTAATTCAAGCAAGAAAAAAATTTTGGACAAGCCAAGGTTTGAACTCAGGACTTCTCCAACAGTCCTCAGAACACTCAACCACTGAAGCTGACATACATTTATGGAACACCACATACAAAAATAATTACTTAGATTTTTGGGGCGTTACAACTCTACCCCCTAAAAGAAAATTTCGGCCTGAAAATTTACCTGATCAAAATAGATGAGGGTATTTTTGTCACATCTCCTCCTCAGGTTCCTACATGGCTTCCTCCAAGCTGTGGTTACAATAAAGTACCTTAACTAGTGGGATAGACTTCCTGCTCTGAATCTTAACGTCACAATCCAGAATCTGAACTGGCTCTTCCTCAAAGGTCAAATCTGGCCTAACCTCAATCTCCTCAGTCGAGACGATATGTGTAGCATCAGAACGATATTGCCTTAGCATAAAGACGTGGAACATGTCATGCATCCGATCCAACTCTGGAGGTAACTTGAGTTGATACACAACGGTCCACCACTCTTCAATATGCTGTAAGGCCCAATGAATCCAGGGCTTAGCTTGCCCTTCTGTCCAAACCTTAGTATCTTCTTCCATAGAGACACCTTGAGAAAAACTAAGTCCCCCACAGAGTACTCAATCTCCTTACGCTTCAGATCCGTGTACGAATTCTCTTTGTCTGCTGCTATCTTCAATCGATCTCGAATTAGTTTAACCTTATCCTCAGTATCAAAAATTAATTTAGGACCCAGAACACGCCGCTCACCCAACTCAGTCCAACACGAAGGAGTACGACATCTACGACCATATAGTGCCTCGTAAGGTGCCATTTGTATGCTAGACCAGTAGCTATTGTTATATGCAAACTCTGCTAACGGCAAATAGTCCTCCCAACTACCTCTAAAGTTAATCACACAACTTCTTAACATGTCTTCCAGTATCAGAATCACCCTCTCTGACTGACCATCTATCTGAGGATGGAACACAGTACTAAAGTCCAACCTTGTACCCAAAGCCTCATATAACTTTTTCCAAAACTGAGACGTGAAACAAGGATCTCTATAAGTAATTATGGAAACTGGTACCCCATGCAATCTCACTATTTCAGACACATACAGCTTAGCCAGATTCTGTAATGAGTAATCAGTACGAACAGGTATGAAATGGGCAGATTTAGTCAATCAATCTATGATGACCCAAACTGAATCCTTCTTAATAGGCATTAAGGCAGCCCACTAACGAAGTCCATAGTCACTCTTTCCAACTTCCATATTGAAATTTTAACTAGCAGAAGTAACCCTGAAGGTAACTGGTGCTCAGCCTTAACCTGCTGACAAGTAAGGCATTTACCCATGAAGTCGGTAACTTCACGCTTAAGACCTGGCCACCAATACAACTCTCGAAGGTCCCAGTACATCTTATTCTCACCAGAATGCAGAGCATAGGGACTACTATGCGCCTTTTATAGAATCGACTGCCTCAAATCAATATCCTTTAGTACACAGACCCTCCTATAGAAACAAAGTACCCCTCTGTTATTCAGTCCAAAATCTGAAGCCTCCTCACTCTCTACCTATTGAAATCGAGGACTCAGTGACTTATCCTCCAACTGTTTACCCCTAAGCTGTTCATTCCACGTTGGTTTAACCTGAAGTTCAACCAAAAGACTACCATCATCGAATAAGCTGAAATGGGCAAACATTGCCTACAGATCAGTCACAGTCCTACGGCTCAGTGCGTTGGCCACTACCTTGGCTTTACCAGGATGGTATTCAATCGAACAGTCATAATCCTCAAGCAGCTCCATCCATCTACATTGCCTAAGATTTAACTCATTCTGAGTGAGGAGATACTTGAGGCTATTGTGATCCGTGCAAATAATAGACTTCTTACCGTACAGGTAATGCCTCCAAATTTTTTTGCGCGAATACCACCATGGCCAATTCCATGTCATGTGTCAAATAGTTTGCCTCATGTGTCTTTAGCTAACGAGATGCATAAGCCACCACCTTACCTTCTTGCATCAACACACAACCTAAACCAATGTATGATGCATCGCTGTAGACAGTAAACTCTTTCCTAGACTCCGGCTGAATCAAAACAGGGGCCTCAGTCTCTTAAGCCTCTCAAAATTTTCTTACTGTTTATCAGTCCAGTCAAACGGTACACCTTTACGCAACAGCTAAGTTAGAGGTGCAGTAATCAACAAAAACTCCTCAACAAACCGTCTATAATACCCTACCAGACCTAGAAAACTCTGAATCTCAGATACTGACTTATGCTGCTTCTAATCCAGAACAACTTCAATTTTCCAAGGACCAACCCTAATCCCCTCAACAGACACCACATGTCCCAGAAATGTTACCTCTCGTAACCGAAATTCACACTTGCTGAACTCAGCATACAATTGTTTCTCCCTCAGAATTTGCAAAACAATTTGGAGATGTGCATCATGTTCATCTTTAGTTCTCTAATACACTAGAATATCATCTATAAACACCACTACGAACTGATCTAGATAGGGCTGGAACACTCGGTTCATCAGATCCATAAAAGACGCTGGTGCATTTGCCAGTCCAAACGGCATCACTAAAAACTCGTAATGACCATAAGGGGTCCTAAAAGTTGTCTTGTAAACACCTATCTCCTTGACCCTTAGTTGATGATACCCTGATCGAAGATCAATCTTAGAGAAGACTGAAGCTCCTCGGAACTGGTCGAATAGATCGTCTATCCTCGGTAGGGGGTACCTATTCTTAATAGTCAATTTGTTCAATTGCTGATAGTCGATGCACATATGCATGGTTCCATCCTTTTTTTTCACAAATAAAACCAGGGCTCCCCATGGAGACACACTAGGGCGGATGAACCCTCGATCCAGTAACTTTTGAATCTGAGCCTTAAGTTCCACAAGCTCCTTCGGTGCCATTCTATAAGGGGCGATAGACACCAGAGCTGTACCAGGCAGGAGCTCAATCCCAAACTCATCTTCACAATTTAGAGGTAACCCAGGTAGTTCATCGGGAAAAACATCATGAAAATCCTTAACCGTCTTGATATCTTTAACAGATGAAACCTCAGAGTCAGAAACACCGATATAGGTTAGATATGCCTCACAACCCTTATGAACCAAATTCTCGGCCTTAAATGTAGAAATTACAGTTGACAGATAATTCCGACGCTCCCCAATAATAACTACCTCATCTCTCTTTTCAGTTTTCAATATCACCCGCTTAGCAGCACAGTCCAAACTCACTTGATGCTTAACTAGCTAGTCCATACCCAGTATTAAGTCGAATTCTCCAAAAGGGAGTTCCATTAAATCCGCCAAAAAGATCGCTCATTGATCCTCCAAGGGTACATCCTTAAATAGTTTATTCACTTTCATTGACTGCTCAAACAAACTCAACACAGTAACTTCACTAGTAGTATTTTCAACCATAATACCCAAAGTCTCAGACACAGTTCACGCTATATATGAATGCGTAGACCCAACATCAATTAATGTAGTATAAGATACATCATGGATAAACAACATATCTGTAATAACATTTGGGGCGTATCTGTCCTCTCGGTGACGTGCAGCATAAACCAATGTCGACTGCCTCACCTCTGTATGACCAGTGCGTCTACCCAGTGCTCTACGACCACCGCCATACCATTTCAACCTCTGGACTGACCACGGCCTC
This sequence comes from Gossypium longicalyx, assembly GCA_025698465.1. Classification (NCBI taxonomy): domain Eukaryota; kingdom Viridiplantae; phylum Streptophyta; class Magnoliopsida; order Malvales; family Malvaceae; genus Gossypium; species Gossypium longicalyx. Next base: position 41,687,318 of record CM046996.1, on the reverse strand, counting down.
TCAATGGCTGCTGAACACCTCTCGACAGTTGAGCAGTACCTATACCAGTAGCTTGCATCTAATCGGGCCTCCGTGGATAATCTCTGATACAATGCTCCATAAATTCGCACCTCAAACATGCCCCTAACCATTTTCAGCACTCGCCCTGATGACGTCTCCCAAAATTAACGCAAGTTTGCGGTCCAATAGCAGCAACATGTGCCCCAACTCTGGCCGACCCATCAAACTTGACCTTCTTTCTAGGCCCCACAGCTGAACTTGAGGGATCCCAAACCCTCTTGTTCCTGCCTTTTTCCTTCTCATGATTCTGGTGCTCAGCGCGCTTCACATCCTCGATAATCTTCGCCTTTTCCACTAATACAACAAAATTTCGCTCCCTTTGTGGGGCTATCAAAACTTGTAGATTATCTCTAAGGCCATCCCCAAAACGAACACAACGTTCATATTCAGTTGCCACCATCCCATGAGCATAGCGGCTAAATTGCAAAAACTAAAACTCATATTCAGCCACTGTTTTATCCCCTTGAGTTAAATTCAAAAACTCTCTCCTCTGGACATCTACATAACTAGTGCCCACATATTTCCCTTAGAATGTAGTTTTGAAAATTTCCCAAGTCAACCGGTTGGGCTAAGTACCCTATTTCATTGTAAGCCACCACTGATAAGCTTCATCTCGTAACAACGACACTACACCTTTTAGTTTCTGCTTGGGAGTGCAGTCGAGGTAGTCCATGATCCTCTTTGTGGCCTCAATCCAATATTCAGCCACATTAGGAGCCACTCCAGTGATACCCCTAAAGATCTCAACCCCATTAGACCTGAGTCATTCCATCACTGACCCACGGTCTATAGTATTAGTATTAGGCCCAGTGACCCTTTCCAGAATTCAGAACATAGCTTGGGACAACGAGTCATCCCAGCTGCATGATAATGCGACCCCATCTTAGTCACAGGTGAAGTCAGTGCCTCCCTAGCTTCAACATTAAGCATATGACCAGATGAAGAAGACCTAGCCCTAGCACCTTCACGGCCTCCGCCGCAACCTCTTGTACCCCTTCCACGAGTACCTCTGGTGCTAATTTTTGATTTGCGTATTATCTAAATTAGAATTTTTATGCATCAGTTTACAGTTCTAGTGTTTATTACAGGATATTTTATGGAAAATATTATGAGTAATTCAGAGTTTTGTTTTCGCAGATCCTAGTCTTATTACAGTTTTAGCTTACCCTAAATAGAGTATTTCAGTACAATCTATTACTTATAGTAATCTCTGTAACGCCCCCAAAAATCTCGAAACCCAAAAATCTAGAAATCGTGAACTTTTTTTATTTTCGGTTTTGATAAAAATTGTGTTTTATATTTCTGGCCTAGTGATAATTATAGTATGTCTTAATTCAAACTTAGGGGTAAATGAAATTATAGTTTAATTATTAAAAGAATCAGGGTTGGCAAGTAGTTGGGCTTTTTAATAAAAATAGGGGAAAATAGCATCAAAAAGCCTTGTGGAGGAGTGGCTAAGTGACGCCACTTAGAGTGTAGGGAGGTGGCATTAGTAGCTAGCAAGGAGATCCAAGGCTCGAATCCTAGCTTAGTATTTTTGGGAGTTTAATTTTAGCCTTCTAGAAGGATGGAAGTGGCGTGAAGATGGACTCTAAGGGGAGTGTTTAGGAGAGAAAATTAAGGAAAAGATCAAGGGGTTATCAAGGAGAAAAACGAGAAGATGAGAAGGGAGAAGTGATGGAGCCAAATTGGGAATTGGGCATGGAAAATTCGGCTATAAGGGCTATAAATAGGGGCCGAATACAAGGTTGCCAGGCTACTGTCGAAATTCTTCTTCACCTTGTTGCCAGAAACTCTTTTCTGTTCAAGATCCAAAAAGTCAAAAACCCTCTATTTTACTTTCTTTTCTTTCTGCCGATTTCTATTCTCCTCTACACAATCTTCTTTGCTGATTTATTCTTCTACTTTTCTTCTTTAATCTATACTAAATAAACCTTATTCACCATACTTAGTTTGAAAAGCTGAAAAACTGAATCTTCTAAGGGCCGAATACTTTTTGACCGAATCTAGTGTAAGTGTTGCTCTTCTAATCGGTTTTCTTTGTTTAGTATCGATTATTGCCCCTCACTCTTTCTAATCAAATTTGGTAGGGAATTAGCATTGCATCTTGGTTTTTAGCTCTCTGCCAATTTGCTCCTTAAGGTGTTGCGGTTTTGGTAAGTATTCTTCTTCCATTGGCTAAGGTGGCCGAATGGTTATAGTTATGGTAAGGAGGCTTGTGTTTGATACGAGTCACCTATTATTCGGGTTTTAATAGTTATGATTTGTGTAGATCTAAGAAATACATGATCAAGGAAAAAGCGATTAAGGATTGGGCTCAAGGTAAGGTTAAGATGAGGTTTCGATTTTTGAGTAAATAAGTATTAAGCATGCGATTAATTGAAGGGTGATATCGATTATTGGTTTGGGCTAAGGAGATTGCATCACGCTTGCTTACCAGGTGTGTACATACACTGCACACACACAATGATTCGGCAAAAGCCGAAAAGCTGAAAAGCCGAAAAGCCAAAAGTTTGGCTACGGTAGTCTTGCGAGTGCGCAAAAACTCGTAAGGGGGAAACTGATAGGTTGCCTGAGGCCACGGGCGATTCCGTGGACTTGGGTTGTGATTTGGCCATATGGGTCGGAATGGGATAAATGGGCCCAATGGGCTATTAGGCCCATAATAGGGAAAAACTAAATATGGATGCTTTGTGATAGGAATTTGTATGTGAGCATGAATATGAATGTGACTGGGCTTGATGGGCCATATAAATGTGATTTGGGCCTAATGAGCCATATACAGGTGATTTGGGCCTAATGGGCCATACGAATATGATTGGGTGAAATTGTTAGGCTTTGTAAGGGGTTTTTGGGCCTAGTATATGACATCCACATAAGACATAATTAATATATTGCGACTGTGGACAAGTCAAAGGGTTAAGGTGTGACAACGAGTATATGCATGTCTAGGATTGGATCTAGGGAGAGCTTGGTACTTAAGCGGTCTTAATGACCCACCTCCTCTTTTCTGGAATTCTACTTGGTGCATAGTATTTGTTCATCTTAGCTCACGAGACTTGTTAACGTGCCAAGATAAGTGAAAACCGTAATTAAAAGAAAATTACCGAAATGCCCCTAAGGGCAAAAATGACCAAAATACCCCTAGGTGTTGAATGTAAGTTTTGTGGATGCGACTTGCATACATATGATATTCTGCTTAGGTTGCATATGGGTTGGGAATTATGGAATGGAGGAAGTATATGAGGATCGCATGGTTGCTTGACAATCATGGATCCACCGACGGCTTTTAAAGCCCAATATGTAAATGAAGGTAGTTCTGCAACCGGGCTACCATGGTGTGTGGGTTGGGTGGGTTTGTAACGCTCCCATGATCGGGACCATCGCCGGAGTCGAGCTTGAGGTGTTACCGAACATAATTTATCAAATTAAGAACTTCAAATCATTTGTTTCTACATTCACAGCTTTTTAGCTACCTGCGTCATAGTTACAAGAAAAATCATATCATGAGTTACAAAAGTCAAAATCAAGATCCGTAAATTATCCCCAAATCTAGACTCATATATCTATTCACTAATTTTTTTCTAGAATTTTTGGTTGGGCCAATTAGTACAGTTTATTAGTTAATTTACCCCTGTTTCAGGACTTGACTGGACTGACCTTTGTTTACTACGAACCATATTTCTCTCTGTGAAAAAATTATATGACTATGATGTTTCTTTATCCTGAAACTAGACTCAATAAGAATTACAAGGATATAAAATACACCACCTAATTGTTTTTTTTAAAATTTATGGTGAATTTCTAAAGTTGGAACAGGGGATCCAGAAATCACTCTGGCCCTGTTTCACTAAAATTCAAATATCTTCTAACATAAAATTTCTTTACCTGTTTTGTTTGTTTTATGTGAAACTAGACATATTAGGCTTCAATTTAATATTTAATTCATCACCAAATTCGATTTCTATGATTTTTAGTAAATTTTCAAACTCACGTCAGTGTTGCTGCAATGTTCTATTTAAGGCAAATATCATCTTTTCATGAGTTCTTATGGACTAGATAACCTATTAACCTTCCATGACATCAAACATGATCTAAATTAGCCATTTCCATGACTTATCATTATCAAGAATTTTCTCAACCAAATCACCGCCATGTCACAAAATTATTTACACAAAGTAGGTATATTACTATACATGCCATACTTCAGTTTTAACAAGCCATTTACCAAAATAAAAGTCCTTCGGATAGTGTGATCGCACCTTCGACCTGTCCCGATTCCCGAGCCAGCTTGTTCAAAACTATAGTGAATAAAAAGGAGGGAGTAAGCATAAATGCATAGTAAGTTCATATGCAAATAACAAGTAACATAACAATACAATTATACCAAACAACCTTAGCATGGTATCACCAAAACATATATCACATTTCTAAACATCATTCATCATCTTACCACCTTATCGTTGTAGTATCTATTTTCAACCCGAGGGTTAAGTACATACCTGTCCAAAGTGTCCATTTCACAACACTTACCAAAACGTCACTTGCATTTTAAGTGTTCTTCCATTTCACTAGAAATTTTACCCGTTCAACACATCGGAATATAACTCGGATACATGGACAATTTGCACATAAGTGCCACATATGTTATCAAGCTATCATGTAACCCGCCCCTAAGTGAACTCAGACTCAACTCAACTAGCTCGGGTGTTCGTATCCATAAGTGAACTCGGACTCAACTCAACGAGCTCGGATGCCTAGTTACATCTCATGAACTCGGACTCAACTCAACGAGTTCGGACATTTGCATCCATAAGTGAACTCGGACTCAACTCAACGAGTTCGGATGCCCAACCATTCTCATGACATGTCACTTGTACCCTAATCTATTCCTAAGGTTCAAACGGGATTTTCCTCGGACACATCCTTGCCATCTTCCGTAAAATACTGAAACCAATACGCGGTAGCACTTTATATTTAACAAATAATACACATAATTTCAATTTTATTCGAAAATAACCACAAAGCATATATTTCATGATAAAAATCAGCATATCATAAAATTAACATCAATAACTTAAAAATAACAATTATGCTACATTATTTACACATGAACTTACCTTGGTACCAAAATATAAAGATTTTGCAATTTAGTCCACAATCTTTTCTTTTCCTCGATTGGGGTCGATTCCACATCTTTCATGATCTAAAATAACACACTTAGCTTATTTAATCTCATATTATCAAATTCGTCTGTAATTCAAATTTTAGCAAAATTACAATTTTACCCCTAAACTTTTGCATATTTACACTTTTGCCCCTAATCTCGGGATTAAACTTAATTCCTTATTCTTATGTTTTATAACATGCTGATCACTTTTCCCTTCTATGGCAACATCAAATTCTCACTCTAACATGTACTTATGACTATTAGGTATTTTTGCCGATTAAGCCCTTTTACTCGTTTTCACTCAAAACCAAGTAGCACAAGTTGTCTAACTTAATTTAAAACCTCATATTCTATCGTAAAACATAAAAATTCACAAATTTCACCTATGGGTATTTTTCCAAATATGAACTCTAACTCAAAATATTACTATCATAAGCTATACGAGAGTTACTGAGATTTCAAAACATAAAAATCATTAAAAACAGGGCTTGGAATCACTTACTATGAAGCTTGAAAGTTGAAGAAACCCTAGCTATGGAGAGAGGGAGCATTCGGCAGAAAATAAGGAAGATGATAACCAATTTTGTGTTATTTTTCCCTTTTTATTTCATTTAATATCCGAATGACCAAAATGCCCCTCCTTACTAAACTTTCAAAAATTCCTTCCATGTCCTAATTTTGTCCATGAACTTAAATTTGTTCAAAGTACCATTTAAGACCTCCTAATTAATATTTCAAAGCAATTTCATACTAAAAACTTCTAGAATGCAAGTTTTGCAACTTATTCGATTTAATCCCTAACTTTAAATTAAACTCGTTATGCCAAAAATTTTTTCACGAAATCTTCACACAATTATGCAATCATATCATAAGCTTCAAAATAATTATAAAATAATTATTTCTATCTCGGATTTGTGGTCACGAAACCACTATTCCGATTAGGCCTTAATTCGGGATATTACAACTCTCCCCCCTTTAAAGATTTTCGTCCTCGAAAATCTTACCGATAAACAGATGTGGGTATTGATTCTTCATAGTTTCTTTGGGTTCCCATGTAGCTTCTTCTACTCCATGCTTTTGCCACAATACTTTCACAAGTGCAATACTTTTGTTCCTTAGTTGTTTGACCTCTCGAGCTAAAATCTTAATCGGTTCTTCTTCATAGGTCATGTCTAGTTGTAGTTCAATTTCTGTCGGTGAAACCACATGTGAAGGATCCGAACGATACCGACGTAACATAGACACATGGAATACATTATGAATCTTCTTCAATTGAGATGGCAATCTAACCGATAGGCTACCGGTCCAACTCTTTCAATTATTTCATACGACCCGATAAAATGCGGACTTAATTTGCCCTTCCGTCCAAATCTGAGAACTTTCTTCCATAGAGACACTTTTAAAAATACTTTATCACCAACTTGAAATTCAATATCTTTTCGTTTTAAATCTACATAAGATTTCTGTCTATCTGAAGCAGCTTTCAAACAATCTCGAATTACCTTTACTTTTTCTTCGGTTTCTTTTATTAGATCAATTCCATAGATCAAATTTTTCTTGAGTTCAGTCCAATAAAAAGGCGTTCGACATTTACGACCATACAGTGCTTCATAAGGTGCCATTTTCAAGCTCATCTGATAACTATTATTGTAAGCAAATTCAACCAACGGTAAATATCTTTCCCAACTTCCTTGAAATTCCAATACACAACATCTAAGCATATCTTCAAGAATCTGAATTACTCTCTCTGATTGCCCATCAGTTTGTGGATGAAAAGCAGTACTGAAATTTAACTTCGTACCTAATGCGTCTTGCAACTTTTGCCAAAACTGTGAGGTAAACCTCGGATCTCTATCCAAAATAATCGACAATGGTATTCCGTTTAGTCTAACAATTTCTCTAACATACAGTTCAGCCAACTTGTTAAGAGAATAATCCATACGTACCGGGATAAAATGAGCCGACTTAGTTAATCTGTCAACTATTACCTAGATGGCATCTTTCTTTCTTGGAGTCAATGGCAACCCTAAAACAAAATCCATAGTAATCCGATCCCATTTCCATTCAGGAACAATAATAGGCTGAAGTAATCACGAAGGCAGTTGGTGTTCAGCTTTTACCTGTTGACAAATTAAACATTTTGATACAAACTCGGAAATATCTCTTTTCATTCCACTCCACCAGTACATTTTCTTCATGTCATTATACATTTTCGTACTGCCCGGATGAACCGTCAAACAGCCATAATGTGCTTCATGCAAAATCTTTTGAATCAACTCCTCATTTTTCGGTACACAAATCCAATTTTTAAACATCAAGCAACCATCAGAACCGATTCTGAAATCTGATCCCGTATCAGTGTCACACTGTTTTCTCTTGGCTAGCAAGTCTTGATCATTTTTCTGAGCTTCAGAAATCTCTTGTAAAAACATCGGTCTTGCTCTTAACTTTGCTAGAATTGAACCATCATCTGACATTTTCAATAGAGTATTCTTAACTCTCAAAGCAAACAACAACTTTCTACTTAAAGCATCAGCAACCACATTTGCTTTTTCCCGGATGATAATCAATAACAAGCTCGTAATCTTTCAATAACTCCAACCATCTTCGCTGTCTCAAATTCAAGTCTTTTTGTGACATCAAGTACTTAAGACTTTTGTGGTCGGTATATACTCGGCACTTTTCACCATACAAATAACGTCGTCAAATCTTCAAAGCAAACACCACCGCAACCAATTCCAGATCGTGAGTAGGATAATTCCTCTCATGAGGTTTTAACTGCCTCGAAGCATAAGCCACCACTTTTCCTTCTTGCATGAGTACACACCCCAAACCATTTAGAGAAGCATCACTATACACCACAAATTCTTTACCTGATTCAGGCTGTACTAACACTGGTGCCTCTATTAATAACTTTTTCAATTCTTCAAAACTCTGTTGACATTCTTCCGTCCATTCAAACTTAACATTCTTTCGGAGTAGTCTAGTCATAGGAGCAGCAATTATAGAAAATCCATTTACAAACCGCTGATAATACCCAGCTAGCCCCAAGAAACTTCTAACTTTGGTTACATTTTTCGGTGGTTTCCTATCAACAATGGCTGAAATTTTACTAGGATCAACCCGTATACCATCACCTGAAACAATATGACCCAAAAATCCAACTTTCCAGAGCCAAAATTCACTTTTACTAAACTTAGCATACAGCTGCTTATTTCTCAAAGTTTGCAAAACTATCCTCAAAGGCTCAGCATGCTCTGTCTCATCTTTTGAATAAATTAAAATATCATCTATAAACACCACAACAAATTTGTCCAAGTATGGCCGAAATATACGATTCATTAAATCCATAAACACAGTAGGAGCATTTGTCAACTCGAATGGCATAACTAAAAATTCATAATGACCGTACCTTGTTCTAAAAGCAGTTTTAGGCACATCCGACTCTTTTACTCGGAGTTGGTAATATCCAGATCTCAAGTCAATCTTTGAAAACCATGTCGTTCCTTTTAGCTGATCAAACAAATCATCAATTCTTGGCAACGGATACTTGTTTTTAATTGTCACCTTGTTTAACTATCGATAATCAACACACAACCTCATAGAACCATCCTTCTTTTTCACAAATAACACAGGAGCACCCTAAGGTGAAAAACTCAGTCTCACAAAGCCTTTATCAGTCAACTCTTGCAACTGCGACTTTAACTTTTTTAACTCTGTTGGTGCCATTCTATATGGAGCAATCGAGATCGGAGTTGTTCCCGGTATCAAATCAATACCAAATTCTACTTCCCTGACTGGAGGAAAACCCGACAATTCTTCTGGAAATACGTCCGCAAATTCACACACAACCGGCACTGATTCAACTTTCTTTTCAACTTTTTTTGTATTAATTACATATGCCAAATAAGCTTCATAACCCTTTCTCAAATATCTTTGAGCCGACATTGAAGAAATCACACTAGACAATGCCTTTGATTTATCTGATTCAACCCGCAGAGTTTCACCATTTACACACTTTAATTCTATAACCTTTTCTTTGCAATTTATTATAACATCATGCAATGCCAACCAATCCATACCCAAAATAACATCAAACTCATCAAACGGCAACAACATCAAGTCGGTCGAAAAGTAATGACCCCAAATCATTAAAGGACATTTCTTGCATACTTTATCAACTATCACACATTTGCCTAACGGATTCGACACTCTAATCATAAATTACGTGTTCTCAATGGTATATTCATACTAGACACGATTTCATGCACACATATGAATGAGTAGAACCGGGATCAATCAAAGTAATAACATTAACATCAAAAAGAGAAAATATACCGGTAATCACATCGGGTGAGAAAGCATCTTTCGCGCTTTAATAGCATAAGTTCATTTGGAGCCCTTCCTTGAGTCTAAGCTCGCTGCATCTCTCGGCTACATTCTTATCGCTTGCTTCACTCCCGACTTTTCTTGGATACCTTCCCCTCGAATCCGCACCACTTGCTTTTGTATATTGAAATTTTTCTTTCTAAGCTCTCTCTGGGCAGTCTCTAATAAAATGATCCAGAGAACCACATCGAAAACATTCATTTGCTCTGCACGGACCAAAATGATTTCTACCACACCTCTGGCACTCGGGTTTAACAAATCTCGAGTTCCCTACACTAGCTGCCGAAGTAGTCTGGGACTTAGGACCCACATTTTGCTTCTTAGAATTCCCATATGATTGCCTAGCTGAAACCTGGGAACGAGGATTCATATTTCTTGACTTTTCGGGTTGATGTGAGGGTGCATTACTCATTGGTCTTTTCTTCCAATTTCGTGTCTCAGATTCTACCTTTTTCTTTTCCTTAGGTAGTTCTTCAGCCTTGCAAGCTCGATTGACAAGTACCACCATTTCTTTTAGTTCAAGGATCCCAACAAATACCTTGATGTCTTCGTTGAGCCCATCTTCAAATCGTCGGCACATCTTGGCCTCTGTAGGAATATATTCTCTGGCATACTTACTCAATCGAACAAACTCTCTTTCATATTCTCTGACTGTCATATTACCTTGCTTCAACTCAAGAAACTCTTTACGTTTCTGATCAATAAATCTTTCACTAATATATTTCTTTCGAAACTCTTCTGGAAAGAATTCCCAGGTTACCATCTCTTTCGGTACCACCGAAATCAAAGTCTTCCACCAATTATAGGCTGAATCCCTGAACAAAGATACAGCACATTTCAAACATTCCTCAGGTGTACAAGATAATTCATCAAATACCCGGATAGAATTTTCATGCCAGAACTCTGCTTTTTCGGCATCATCATCAATATTTGCCCTAAATTCTTCGGCCCCTTGTTTACGAATTCTATCAACTGGACTTCTATGAAATTTTATCATATCCACACCCTCAGGCATCGGGGGTATAGGTTGAGAAATTGGGGGAGCTGGGGGAGGTCGTACATTTGGGTTCGTACGAACGAACTCAGTGTACCATGCACTCATCATTTGGAGAAAGGCTTCCCGATCCCTTTCTCCTCCTCCCTGACCAATAGTAGGAGGTGGATTTTTCGATCGGTGCTGCCCCTTCAAATGAGCTGGCTCATTACTCTCTACTTCATCTGCCACAGCTGGATCGGGATCCATTTACTATATAAAAAATCATTTAAAAAGGTCAGAAGTCGTCACACTATCACAATTTATACATATGGCATGTATAGCAAAATCCGTACATACAACACGTAGTCCGAGAACTGACTAAACCTACTCTGATACCACTAAATGTAATGCCCCCACGCTCGATACCATCGCCAGAGTCGAGCTTGAGGTGTTACCGAACATAATTTATCAAATTAAGAACTTCGAATCATTTGCTTCTACATTCACAGCTTTTTAGCTACCTGCATCACAGTTACAAGAAAAATCATATCTCGAGTTACGAAACTCAAAATCAAGATCCATAAATTTTCCCTAAATCTAGACTCATATATATATTCACTAATTTTTTTTTAGAATTTTTGGTTGGGCCAATTAGTACAGTTTATTAGTTAAAGTTACCCCTATTTCAGGACTTGACTGGACTGACCTCTATTTACTACGAACCATATTTCTCTCTGTGAAAAATTTATATGAGTATGCCATTTGTTTATACTGAAACTATACAAAATAAGAATTCCAAGAATATAAAATACACCACCTAATTGTTTTTTTTACAATTTATGGTGAATTTCTAAATTTGGAACAGGGGATCCAGAAATTGCTCTGGCCCTGTTTCACTAAAATTCAAATATCTTCTTACATAAAATTTCTTTACCTGTTTCGTTAATTTTATGTGAAACTACACATATTAGGCTTAAATTTCATATTTAATCCATCACCAAATTCTATTTCTATGATTTTTAGTAAATTTTCAAACTCACGTCGTTGTTCTTTGCAATGTTCTCATTTAAGGCAAATATCATCTTTTCATGAGTTCTTATGCACTAGATAACCTATTAACCTTCCATGACATCAAACATGATCTAAATTAGCCATTTCCATGACTTATCATTATCAAGCATTTTCTCAACCAAATCACCACCATATCACAAAATTATTTACACAAAGTAGGTATATTGCTATACATGCCATACTTAAGTTTTACAAGCCATTTACCAAAATAAAAGTCCTTCGGATAGTGTGATCGCACCTTCGACCTGTCCCGATTCCCGAGCCGGCTTGTTCAAAACTACAGTGAATAAAAAGGAGGGAGTAAACATAAATGCTTAGTAAGTTCATATGCAAATAACAAGTAACATAACAATACAATTATACCAAACAACCTTAGCATGGTATCACCAAAACATATATCACATTTTTAAACATCATTCATCATCTTACCACCTTATCGTTGTAGTATCTATTTTCAACCCGAGGGTTAAGTACATACCTATCCAAAGTGTCCATTTCACAACACTTACCAAAACGTCACTTGCATTTTAAGTGTTCTTCCATTTCACTAGAAATTTTACCCGTTGAACACATCGGAATATAACTCAGATACATGGACAATTTGCACATAAGTGCCACATATGTAATCAAGCAATCATGTAACCCACCCCTAAGTGAATTTAGACTCAACTCAATGAGCTCGGGCGTTCGTATCCATAAGTGAACTCGGACTCAACTCAATGAGCTCGGATGCCTAGTTACATCTTACGAACTCGGACTCAACTCAATGAGTTCAGACATTTGCATCCATAAGTGAACTCAGACTCAACTCAACGAGTTCGGATGCCCAACCATTCTCGTGACATGTCACTTGTATCCTAATCTATTCCTAAGGTTCAAACGGGATTTTCCTCAGACACATATCCTTGCCATCTTCCGTAAAATACTGAAACCAATACTCGGTAGCACTTTATATTTAACAAATAGTACACATAATTTGCATTTTATTCGAAAATAACCACAAAGCATATATTTCATGATAAAAATCAGCATATCATAAAATTAACATCAATAACTTAAAAATAACAATTATGCTACATTATTTACACATGAACTTACCTTGGTACCAAAATATAAAGATTTTGCAATTTAGTCCACAATCTTTTCTTTTCCTCGATTGAAATTCGATTCCACGTCTTTCTTGATCTAAAATAACACATTTAGCTTATTTAATACTCACATTATCAAATTAGTCTTTAATTCAAATTTTAGCAAAATTACAATTTTACCCCTAAACTTTTGCATATTTACACTTTTGCCCCTAATCTCGGGATTAAACTTAATTCCTTATTCTTATGTTTTATAACATACTGATCACATTTCCCTTCTATGGCAACATCAAATTTCCACTCTAACATGTACTTATGACTATTATGTATTTTTGCCGATTAAGCCCTTTTACTCGTTTTCACTCAAAACCAAGTAGCACAAGTTGTCTAACTTAATTTAAAACCTCATATTCTATCATAAAACATCAAAATTCACAAATTTCACCTATGCATATTTTTCCGAATATGAACTCTAACTCAAAATATTACTATCATAAGCTATACCGAGTTACCGGGATTTCAAAAACGTAAAAATCATTAAAAACGGGGCTTGGAATCACTTACTATGAAGCTTGAAATTTGAAGAAACCCTAGCTATGGAGAGAGGGAGCATTCGGCAGCAACTAAGGAAGATGATAACCAATTTTGTGTTATTCTCCCCTTTTTATTTCATTTAATATCCAAATGACCAAAATGCCCCTCCTTACTAAACTTTCAAAAATTCCTTCCATGTCCTAATTTTGTCCATGAACTTAAAATTGGTAAAAGTACCATTTAAGACCTCCTAATTAATATTTCAAAGCAATTTCATACTAAAAACTTCTAGAATGCAAGTTTTGCAACTTATTCGAGTTAATCCTTAACTTTAAATTAAACTCGTTATGCCAAAAATTTCTTCACGAAATCTTCACACAATTATGCAATCATATCATAAGCCTCAAAATAATTATAAAATAATTATTTCTATCTCAGATTTGTGGTCACAAAACCACTATTCTGATTAGGCCTTAATTCGGGATATTACAGGGTCGATATTGATATCCCCACATGGTGTGACGGGGGAAAGAGCCAGTGTGTAGCGGATGAATAATTTGGCTGGGATTGCATTGCATGATTGATGAATGATTTTTTTAATGCTTGTTTTTGTCGAGGGTTGTACACACTGAGTTTGTGAAAACTCACCCCCTCTTTTATTTTATTTTCAGGTGATGCTCAGTAGAAGGTTCGATGTTTGGAGGTACTCTGGGTGGCTAGCTAGCAAGATGATTTGGACTTGGGTTTTTTTAAGCATTTAAGTTTTTACTTCTTTTTAAGTATATTCCAGACTAGATTGTAATAAGGTTTTCATTGTGTTATTATTACTTGAATTATTATTATTTTCAATTTAATTGCGAGAAGTTGAACATGGATTTCTTAAATTATAGTATGTTTTCTACATTTCCACAACTAAGTTTTTTTTAATCAGATGTTTAAACAAGGCTTTCATAACTAAAGGTGTTTTTTTTTAAGTTAATTAGGGTTTCTTTTATTTTAAGAAGGGTTTTCAATGAAAACATGGTTTTCACCAAAACACTTCAATGTGACACACCAAATTTAGCCATAGCGTCTAGGTCGGGTTTGGGGTGTTACAATCTCAGTCTTTCAATTTAGTCAAGCAGTAGTTTCAAATAACTTACAGGATCGGCGCTGAAGACTCAGTGTACCACACATTTAGTAAATACATTTCAAAAATACTTCAAATTCTTTTGAAATAGTTTCAAGCTTTAAATAGAAACCCAAAACCACATCTAAGTTTTGAAACCTAGCTCTGATACCACTAAATGTAACACCCCAAACTCAGCCTAGACGTTTTGGCTGAATCTAGCGATGTTACATGAAAGTGTTTTTTACTAAATAGGATATCGTTGAAAACCCATTTTATACTAAGCCTCTTTGTGACCTTAACGAGTTTTTAGGTTTTCTTGTTCATTGAAAAAACTCAAGTTTGTTTAGAAAATTTGTCAAGCATATTAAATTGTTATTAATTTGGAAAATGTTCTTTCTTACAGAAGCTAATAAAACTTGTTGAGTAAACATGGTATTTTGAAAAACATTTATCTTTTGAAAACTCGCATCCTACTACTAGCAGATATGATTCAAAATAAATAAAACCCAAAATTAAAATAAAACTTAAAAAGGCCTTATTACAAAGCAAATACCCAAATTAAATTACTTATCAATTAAAGGCTAAAAATGGAATTATGAGCGGTGGTGTGGCCACCATCGAGTCCCTCGTAGCATCGCCTCACCTAAGGATTACATGCGCAGAGAAGTAGAAGGGTGAGTTTATGTAAACTCAGTGTGTAATCCCTTAATAAACAAACAACCACTCATACAATAGGCTATTACAATCTAGGCCTAAGCCCATTTCAGTAATAGTCCAGTAACAGTTAGGGCTATAGCCCATTACAGTATTAGTATCAGTGTGGGCCTTAGCCCAATACAATAACAACAACAATAATGCAATCAGAAATCCTACCCATCCATCCTCTACACTCCACTCCGTCTAGCCTTACACTCCTTGTAGGGATAAAATCGACCCACTCATCCCTTCATTCTAAAATATAGCACTGGTTGTGACACTAAACAGTGGTTGCAGTAGAGCTGCCAGTACAGTACACTTCCTCCAAATATATCAAACCCACCCCCATGCAACATGTCACGCCTGTAACAGCCCAATTTTGACCCTAATTGGAACGGTGGTTTTGGAAGCACGAATTCGAGTCAGAATAATATTTAAATATTATTTTCTATGATTAAAATGTGTGAATTTGCTTATGTGAAAGTATCATTTAAAAATTTTAGTGTTTAGAGGTCGATTGATGAAAAAAGGTTTAATCGCGTAAAATGAAAAATTTAAGGGTTAATGTATAAGGGCAAAATTATGATTGTTTTTATACCATGGAATATTGAGGTTGCAATTTGGCCATAAATAGGAATTAGTGGCCGGCCAATATGCATGAAATAGTAACTTGAATTGTTTATTATATATTATGTCATTATGATATATTTTAATATATGTTAATATAATATATTTGATAAAGGATGAAAGTGTTCATCTTTTTATTCTCATTTTGGCTGAAACTAAGAGAAAGAAAAAAAAGTTTAAGCTTTGGTATTTTCGGTCCTTGCGAATTCAATTAGGTAAGTGATTTGAGTTCGATTTTTATTAATTTTTACATTTTTGAGATCGTTGCTACGAATATTATAAAGCCCATACTTGAAATTTTGAAATTGATTATGTATTCATGAAGTGTCATTGTTAATAGTTTGATGAAATTTATGTTCGATGTTAAAAAATAAAATAAATGTGTTAGATTAACATTTTTGGTATTGAAAATTTTGGTAATTTTGAGCATTTAGGGTGAAATTTTGAAAATATTAAATTGAAGGATTAGATTGTGAAATTAGTGAAATGGGAGGACTTATATAAGCCTAGTGAACATTCGACCTTAGCATTGTACATGCAAATTCTTCATATTTTGTGTTTTGTAAAAATTGGATTAAATTGTAAAAGTGCATAATGTTAGGGGTAAATTGGTAAATTGCTCAATTATGTGTATTTAGATTTAAATGAATGAAGTTTTATTTGAATGAGCTTAATTTGGAACTTTTTATATCAAGAACCAAAAAGATCAGACGTGGATCAGGGAAAAGAAAAAATCGTTGAGTAGTCGAACTCAACTGTCCGTCGATATCCGAGGTAAGTTATTAAGAAAATTTTTGTGTTGTTGCTGATAAAAATTTAAATCAAATTAAGTAGATGAACCGAATTGAATTACATGAAAAATTGATGTTGCCAAATTTAAAAGAAATTGATGAATTTAAATTGATGTGTATTGAGTAATATAATTTAGGTACTAAGTGTGCGAGTGTAAACGATTATGGATCTGAATTTTGCACTAAGTGTGCGAATGTGGTTATTGAGCACTAAGTGTGCGAGTTTAATTATTGAGCACTAAGTTTGCGAGTTTAAATATTGAGAACTAAGTGTGCAAACTATATATATATTTTTCGAGTAAACATTAGCACTAGGTGTGAGATTTATTTGAGTATATCGGAAATGGTTGAATAAATTAAAGCTTCAAATTTCTTGATGAACAACTATGATGTATAGCTCAAGTTTGTGCAGGTGAGCATCGATTCCATGTGATGAGTATAATAAATAGAAAGTATGTATAAAGATAGACTGGTTTTAATGGCTTTGTTATCGAATATATTAATGTTATTCGATGATTAATGTTAAAAACATTCAGTTTTTTTTTGTGTTTGTAAGTAATGTAGTATATTGTGGTTGAGCAGATGCATATTGGACTTAGTTGAATTTGGCCATATGATAAATAAATTGGTTTGAATGTGGTAAGATGTTGATTAAATGTTCTAGTAGTATGACTTAATTAGATGATAGTAGCCTATTAAATTTAATTTGGAGTTGTTGAAGCTTATAACTTACTAAGCTATGGTAGCTTATTTTGGATGTTCTATTTTATAGATTTTGGAGATCGTTACGTGCTCAGGGATCGTTAGTAAAGTCATCCCCACTATCATCAATATTTTGGTACTTTTAAAAGTTAGTTTGGTACTTATGGCATGTATAAGCTAAAAACTCTTTTGGAGATGTTTAAATTTTATATATGTATAATGGTTAAGTCATGCGAAAATAACTTAATTTACATGTTAAAGTTTGGTTATGTTTGGTTGTGGTTTGAGTTTGCCTTTATTTGTGATGTCTAAATTAGGTGTATTTGTTTATAATAATGATCAATATGGGTTATAATATTAGTTTAGTAAGATTTGAAGATGATGGAATAATGACTATTATTCGAGTCTAAGTATTATATGCTATAGTGGTGTAAGATTAATTATGGTCTGTATATGTTGTGATAAGTGAGTTGTTTTATATGTTCTAGGTTTATAATAAAAAATTTTACTTATAATTTGATCAATTATGGGTTGAATATTGATATTCGGTGTTAATGGCAAGCAGGAATTTGTTTTAAGCTTAATGATTGGTATCTATATTCGGTTTATTACCTATCTGATTTTGGTATGCATATTGAATATATATATGGTTTTATATAGACATTCAAAATGATTGAAATGGACATGGTTATTTTACTTAAACATTGATGAGAAATGATGCACATTTGGTCTTGTTAAAATGATACTTCATGCGCATAAATTTTTGTTAAGTACTTATATATACGTTATTTTGTTGAGTAAATATCAAACATTGATGGTAAATGGTTTAACCTATTATTTGTTTTTAAATGAATTCGTAAAATGGTCAATTGACTTTGTAAGTAAGTATAAGCAAATGTGTTGTTAAATTTATATTTAAATTTGGCTGGGCAGTATATTATTATACAATTAAATTTTACTATATGAATATTCAAAGGTTGTTGTGATCATTAGGTAATACCTCATAACCCCTCTGGCGACGGAATCGAGTTAGGGGGTGTTACATTTAATATGTATCAGAGCTACGATTTAGCTGATTCTCGGACTAGTGTAGTGTGTTTAAGTCTAGCTATACATGCCATAAATTATATTGTGATAGTGTGATGACTCCTGACACTTGAAATGTGTCTTTTGTATAGGAAATGGATCCTGATCCTGATTGAGCCGTAGCAGATGATATCGAGAGTGTAGTGCCTACTCCCGCGCAAGGGACAGGGCCGGTTGATTCTCAGCTAAGTCCAAGTAACCATGATGATGGGGCTAAACAAGCCTTTTATAGTATGATGAACAAGTGGTTTACTCAATATATTTTGACAAATCTTACTGTTCAACAACCCCCGAACCCGAATAACCCACCTCCGATGCCTATGGTACCACTGACTATTGATCCTACGAGATTAAATAAGCCCCATGTTGATAAAATTTAAAAATACAGGCCCCAAGAATTTAGGGCCACAGATGATGACGATGCTAAGAAGGCCGAATTATGGCTCGATAACACTATCTGAGTATTTGAAGAACTATCATGTACTCCTGATGAGTGTCTAAAATGTGCCATGTCTTTGTTATGCGATTCTGCCTATCATTGGTGGAATACCTTGGTTCCAGTTGTGCCGAAGGAACAGGTCACCTGAGAATTCTTTCAGACTCAATTTCGTAAGAAATATATCAGTTAGAGATTCATAAATCAGAAATGTAAAGAGTTTCTCGAGCTTAAACAAGACCGTATGACTGTCACTGAATACGAGCGAAAATTTGTGAGACTCAGTCGATATGCTCGAGAGTGTATTTCAACTGAAACTGCTATGTGTAAAAGATTTGAGGAAGGACTGAATGAAGACATAAAATTGCTTGTTGGTATACTTGAAATAAAAGAGTTCGTAGTACTTGTCGAACGAGCTTGGAAAGCTAAAGAACTTGGGAAAGAGAAAAGAAAAGCTGAGTTCGAAGCTAGAGATTTTTCCAAGAGATCAACGAGTAAGACTTTTCAGTCGGCATCAAACAAGTTCTGAGATGATAGTAACTGATTTAAGACCACTGTCGGGCTTTCGATACGAGATCGACCACCAGTGAGTTCACAAGCCACTTCGATTTCCAGTGTTTGTAATGCTCAATCGAATAAACCTGAGTGTCAGCAATGTACAAGACGGCATGTGGGTGAATGTTGGGGCAAGTATAACAATGGAGTCTACTATAGATGTGGTTTACAAGATCATTTCATTCGGGATTACCCGGAGCCAGTTGAGAAAGATAATGTTCAGAGTGTGAGATCGAGTGGCGTTGCAGCTAGGGGTAAACCACCTAGGAACACGAGAGGTAGGAATGGTACTCAGCGAGGGGCTTTAGACACAGCAGTTTGATCCGAGACTCGTGCACCTGCCAGAGCTTTTTCCATTCAAGCACGAGAGGAGGCCTCATCCCCTGATGTTATTACCGGTATATTCACTCTCTATAATGTTAGTGTGATTGCTTTAATTGATCCCGGTTCAACTCATTCTTATGTGTGTGAAACATAAGTATCCAGTAAGACTTTTCCTGTTGAGTCTACTGAGTTTGTGATTCGGGTATCAAACCCCTTGGGTTGATGTGTGTTAGTTGATAAAGTCTGTAAGAACTACCCCCTAATGATTCAAGATTCGTGTTTCCCGGCTAATTTAATGCTATTGTCGTTTGATTAGTTTGATATAATTCTGAGAATGAATTGGTTAACAGTACATGATGCAATAGTGAATTGTAAAAGAAAGACTATTGATTTGCAGTGCCAGAATGATGAGATAATCCGAATTGAATCTACTAATCTGAATGGTTTACCAGTAGTGATATCTTCTGTATGTGCTCAGAAGTATGTGAGAAAGGGTTGCGAAGCTTACCTTGCGTATGTGCTTGATAGTAAAGTAACTAAAAAGAAGATTGAATCTGTACCAGTAGTGTGCGAGTATTTGGATGTGTTCCCTGAAGAATTACTGGGATTGCCGCCTATTCAAGAGGTAGAGTTTGGTATTGAGTTAGTACCAGGGATGACTCTGATTTCGATTGCTTCGTATCGAATGGTGTAACACCCTTTACCCGTACCCAACGCCGGAATAGGGTACGAGGTTTTACCAGATCAGAATACATACCATTAAATAAAACCGAGACAAAAATATGGCATCCAATTAGATCATGAATCATTATAACATATGCCTTTAACAATATTAGCCAATTTCAATGGCTTTGTACAAAATAATCACAACATCAGTAACTAATATTTTATACCTAGGCAATTATGACACGTAACAAAATAACTAAGCCTACTGTACATGCCATAATTCAAAATGTTTAGTTCAAATACCAAAAGTATTGATAGTGCGGACAGATCTTCAACGATATCTAACTCCTGTGCTAGTTGGATGACACTATAAAACAAAAGAGAGAAAAGAAAGTAAGCTTATAGCTTAGTAAGTAAGTATATAAATAATGAATAAGGAATCTAATATGTTCACAAAATAACTCAACCATATCTATTTTAATTTCACTATTTACTCCAATTTGATCAAGTTGTCCCTCTTGCGTCATGTTCACTGAATAAATCAAAACACGAGTTGCAAAACTCAAAATTCAAATACGTAAAATTTTCCTGAAACTAGACTCATATTACTTCTTACTAAAATTTTTATAGAATTTTTTGGTTAGGCCAATTAGTACAGTTTATTAGTTAAAGTTTCCCCTATTATACAGCTCAACTGATCTGACCTCTGTTTACTACGAATTGGTTTTCTCCCTATACAAAAGTCAAATAGCCATGAAATTTGTTTCATCTAAAACTATACTAAATAAGGAATCTAGGCGTATAAACTATATTTCTTAATTAGTTTTGTACAATTTTTAATGATTTTTTTAAAGTCAAAACAGGGGATCACGTAGTCATTCTGAACAAGTCTCACAAAAATATAAATATCTCAAATTATAGAATCCCTTTACTTGCTCTGTTTCTTTTACATAAAAATAGACTCATTAAGGTTTAATTTAATATCTTCTCAGCCTCTAATTAAATTCTTACTATTTTTGGTGATTTTTCAAATTCACGTCACTGCGACTGTCCAAAATAGTATTATTGCTAATTCACTCTTTCACACTTTCTTTGTATTAACCTCATTTTAACATGCATATCACAATTAATTTTCACCACATTTCATACATCACAAGTATAGGTCCATGATTACAATGTCACCATAAAATCATCCCGTTGAACACTTCGGATCAATCCTCGATACTTGGTGGTTTCAACACATAGCTCTACCCATCATATTTCACATAGTTCGGCTCTCTTGTACACATGGTGAACACTTAGTACTACCCATGTGACCTAGCCAGTTTATATCGTAGCTCTCTTGTCTACATGGTGTCCTTCACTTGGAACCACACATGCGACCTAGCTACATTTATCCTCTCCCGTAGCTCTCTTGTCTACATGGTATACATCTCGTATCACACATGTGACCTAGCTACCCCATAGTATCTCGTAGCTCTCTTGTACACATGATGTGCACTAAGCACCATACATTTGACCTAGCTACGTACCATCTGTATTATCCAATCTTTCCGAAGGTTCAACTGGGAATTTTCTCTCTATTACTTATTTCCATTCTTCCAATAGTCGATTATGATTCAAAATCAGCTAAAATATATATAATATGCTGAAATATAAAACGTAAATAAAGGTAATGCATTATTTACATACAAACTTACCTCGGTGCAAAATATGGAAATTTTGCAATTTAGTCCAAAATATTTTCCTTCCCCCGTTCAAGGTCGATTCCATGCCTTTCTTGATTATTGAGCTTGAAAGCTTGGAAAAAACCCTAGCTATGGTGAACATACAAGTTTCGGCCAAGGAAGAAGATGGATGGACAAAATTTTGGCTTATTTTTCCCATTTTATTTCGTTTAATTACCAAATGACAAAAACACCCTTAAGGCCTTTCTTTAAAATTTTGTACTATTCATGCCCATTTTTGTCCATATAAAGTATAATGGTCTAATTTCCATTTAAGGACCTCTACTTAAAACCCCCATTTCAATCAAGTACCTTATGAATTAGAACACACATTTTTCACCTATTTCAATTTAGTCCTAAACATCAAATTAAACACCTAGTCAAAAAAAATTCAACCTCGGATTCATGGTTTCGAAACCACTGTTCCGTTTTGGCCCTAAATTAGGCTGTTACAAATGGCACCTATTGAATTAAGAGAATTGAAAGCCTAGTTACAGGAGCTGACAGATAGAGGTTTTGTGCGACCGAGTTTCTCTCCGTGGGGTGCGCCATTTTTATTTGTGAAAAAGAAGGATAGAACTATGCGAATCCGTTGCCACACAATGATGATTTGTTCGATCAATTAATGGGAGCTTCGGTGTTTTCAAAAATAGATTTGAGATCGAGTTACTATCAGTTGCGAGTTAGAGATTCTGATGTGCCTAAGACTGCTTTCCGAACGACATACAGACATTATGAGTTTTTGGTGATGCCATTCGGGCTTACTAACGCATCTGCTGTTTTCATGAATTTGATGAACCGGATTTTCAAACAGTATTTAGATCAGTTTGTGGTTGTGTTTATTGATGATATATTGATCTACTCTCGTGATGAAATTGAGCATGTCGAGCAATTGAAATTGGTATTACAGGCTTTGCGAGATAAACAGTTGTATGCAAAGTTTAGTAAATGTGAGTTCTGGTTACACGAGGTTAGCTTTTTGGGGCATGTGGTTTCAGCATCGGAAATACAGGTTGATCCGAGAAAGATTTCAGCTATACTTGATTGGAAACCCCTGAGAAATGTTTTAGAAGTTTGGAGTTTTCTAGGACTTGTTGGTTACTACAGGCGATTTGTAAAAGGTTTCTTAATGATTGCAACTCCGATGACAAAGCTACTTCAAAAAGATATTAGATTTGAGTGGACAGAAAGGTGTCAGAAAAGCTTCGACCAATTGAAAACTATGTTGATTGAAGCTCCAGTGCTTGTTCAACCAGAATCGGGTAATGAGTTCATTATCTTTAGTGATGCATCCTTGAATGGTTTGGGTTGTGTTCTAATTCAGGAAGGAAAAGTTGTAGCTTATGCATCAAGACAGTTAAAGCCACACGAAAAGAACTATCCGACACATGATCTCGAATTGGCCACAATAGTATTTGCTTTGAAGATATGGCGTCATTATTTGTTCGGTGAAAAATGTCATGTTTATTCTGATCATAAAAGTCTCAAATATTTGAAGACTAAAAAAGATTTGAATTTGAGATAGCGACGATGGTTAAAGTAGCTTAAAGATTATGAGCTTGTTATTGATTATCACCCGGGAAAGGCTAATGCGGTTGCTGATGCCCTAAGTCAAAAATCACTGTTTGCTCTGCGAGAAATAAATATAGATATGGCTATGACTGCAGATGGCACAATTATAGCAGAATTAAAAGCGAGACCGTTATTTGTTCAGTAGATTTGCGAAGCTCAAAGGGTTGATGAAGACTTGATAGCAAAAAAGAGTCACTGTGATTCGAATACTGACTCGGAATTTCAGGTTGATGCTGAGGGATGTTTGTGATTCAGAAACTGAATATGTGTACCAAAGGATTCTGAGTTGATTCGGATGATTTGTAATGAAGCTCATAACAGTAGATTGTCTATTCACCCGGGTAGCACGAAGATGTATAATGATCTGAAATAGTACTATTGGTGGCACGGTATGAAAAAAGATATTTTAGACTTCGTGTGGAAATGTTTAATATGTCAGCAAGTAAAAGCCGAGCATTAGGTACCATCGAGATTACTTCAGCCGATTATGATACTTGAATGGAAATGGGATCGAGTCATGATGGATTTTGTATCCGGTTTACCGTTAACACCGAAAAAAAAGATGCAATCTGGGTTATTGTTGATAGATTGACGAAGTCAGCTCACTTTATTCTGGTCTGTACAGATTACTCGCTCGATAAGCCAGCTGAATTGTATATTTCTCAAATTGTACGATTACACAGAGTACCTATTTCTATTGTTTTGGATAGAGATTAGAGATTTACATCGCGATTTTGGAAGAAACTACAAGATGCACTAGGTACTAAATTACATTTTAGCGCTACTTTCCACCCCCAGACGGATGGTCAGTCTGAGCGAATCATTCAAATACTTGAGGATATGTTGAGATGTTGTGTTCTCGAGTTTGAGGGTACGTGGGAAAGATACTTGTCTTTGATCGAATTTGCGTACCATAATAGCTTTCAGTCGAGTATCAAGATGGCACCTTATGAAGCTTTGTACGGTCGTAAATGTCATACAGCTTTGTACTAGACCGAGCTCTGTGAGAACAAGATATACGGAGTTAATTTGGTGAAAGAGACTAAGCAGAAAGTAAAAGTGATCCGTGAAAGTTTGAAAGTAGCATCAGGTCATCAGAAATCATTTGTGGATTTGAAGCGTAAAGACATAAAATTTTAGATAGGTGACCAAGTATTTTTGAAAGTCTTGCCATGGAAGAAAATTCTTAGATTTGGTCGCAGAGGCAAGCTGAGTCCGAGATTTATTGGGCCGTATAAGATTGTAGAGCAGATTAGGCCGGTTGCGTATAGATTATTGTTGCCACCTGAACTAGAAAAGATCCACAATGTTTTTCATGTTTCGATGCTCCGACGGTATAGATCTGATCCTTCTTATGTGATTAGTCCATCTGAGATTGAGATTCAGTCCGATTTAACTTATTAGGAAGAACCGATTCGTATTCTAACTCGCGAAGTTAAAGAGTTGAGAAATAAGAAAATCTTGTTAGTGAAAGTGTTATGGCATAAGCATGGGGTTGAAGAAGAACCTTGGGAGATTAAGGATTCGATGAAAGAACATTATCCAAATCCATTCATCGGTAAGATTTTCGGGGACGAAAATCCCTAAAGGAGGGAAGTTGTAACAGCCCAATATTGACCCTAATTGGAACGATGGTTTCGAGACCATGAATCAGAGTCAGAATAATAATTAAATATTATTTTCTATGATTAAAATGTGTGAAGTTGCTAATGTGAAAGTATCGTTTAAAAATTTTAGTGTTTGGAGGTCGATTGAGGAAAAAGGGTTTACTCGCGTAAAATGAAAAATTTAAGGGTTAATGTATAAGAGCCAAATTATGATAGTTTTTATACTATGGAATATTAAGTTGCAATTTGGCCATAAATAGGAATTAGTGGTCGGCCAATATGCATGAAATAGTAACTTGAATTGTTTATGATATATTATGACATTATGATATATTTTAATATATGTTAATATAATATATTTTATAAAAGATTAAAGTCTTCATCTTTTTAATCTCATTTTGGTCGAAACTAAGAGAAAGAAAAGAAAGTTTAAGCTTTGGTATTTTCGGTCCTTGCAAATTCATTTAGGTAAGTGATTTGAGTTCGATTTTTATTAATTTTTACGTTTCTGAGATCGTTGCTATGAATATTATAAAGCCCATGTTTGAAATTTTGAAATTGATTATGTATTCATGAAGTGTCATTGTTAATAGTTTGATGAAATTTATGTTTGATGTTAAAAAATAAAATAAATGTGTTAGATTAACATTTTTGGTATTGAATTTATTTGTAATTTTGAGCATTTAGGGTTAAATTTTGAAAATACTAAATTGAAGGATTAGATTGTGAAATTAGTGAAATGGGAGGACATATATAAGCCTAGTGAACATTCGGCCTTAGCATTGTACATGCAAATTCTTCATATTTTGTGTTTTGTAAAAATTGGATTAAATTGTAAAAGTGCATAATGTTAGGGGTAAATTGGTAAATTGCTCAATTATGTGTATTTAGATTTAAATGAATGAAGTTTTATTTGAATGAGCTTAATTTGGAACTTTTTAGATCAAGAACCAAGAGGATCGGACGTGGATCGGGCAAAATAAAAAATCGTTGAGTAGTCGAACTCAACTGTCCGTCGATATCTGAGGTAAGTTATTAATCAAATTTTTGTGTTGTTGTTGATAAAAATTTAAATCAAATTAAGTAGATGAACCGAATTGAATTACATGAAAAATTGATGTTGCCAAATTTAAAAGAAATTGATGAATTTAAATTGATGTGTATTAAGTAATAGAATTTAGGTACTAAGTGTGCGAGTGTAAACGATTACAGATGTGAATTTTACACTAAGTGTGCCAATGTGGTTATTGAGCACTAAGTGTGTGAGTTTAAATATTGAGCACTAAGTGTGCGAATGGCTTTGTGATTGAATATATTAATGTTATTCGATGATTAATGTTAAATGCATTCGGTTTTTTTTTTGTATTTGTGAGTAATGTAGTATATTGTGGTTGAGCAGATGCATATTGGACTTAATTGAATTTGTCCATATGATAAATAAATTATTTTGAATGTGGTAAGATGTTGATTAAATGATCTAGTAGTATGACTTAATTAGATGATACTAGCCTATTAAATTTAATTTGGAGTTGTTGAAGCTTATAACTTACTAAGCTATGGTAGCATATTTTGGATGTGTTTTTCTTGTCTCTATTTTATAGATTTTGGAGATCGTTGCGTGCTCGGGGATCGTTAGTAAAGTCATCCACACTATCATCAATATTGTGGTACTTTTAAAAGTTAGTTTGGTACTTATGGCATGT
Source organism: Gossypium longicalyx (assembly GCA_025698465.1). Lineage (NCBI taxonomy): Eukaryota > Viridiplantae > Streptophyta > Magnoliopsida > Malvales > Malvaceae > Gossypium > Gossypium longicalyx. Next base: position 41,660,427 of record CM046996.1, on the reverse strand, counting down.
ATAAGCAAATAACTCTTTTGGAGATGTTTAAATTTTATATATGTATAATGGTTAAGTAATGCGAAAATAGCTTAATTTACATGTTAAAGTTTGGTTATGTTTGGTTGTGGTATGAGTTTTCCTTTATTTGTGATGTCTAAATTAGGTGTATTTGTTTATAGTAATGATAAATATGGGTTATAATATTAGTTTAGTAAGATTTGAAGATGATGGAATAATGAGCATTATTCGAGTCTAAGTATTATATGCTATAGTGGTGTAAGATTAATTATGGTATGTATATGTTGCGGTAAGTGAGTTGTTTTATATGTTCTAGGTTTATAATAGAAAATTTTACTTATAATTTGATCAATTATGGGTTGAATATTTATATTCAGTGTTAATGGCAAGCATGAATATGTTTTAAGCTTAATGATTGGTATTTATATTCGGTTTATTACCTATCTGAATTTGGTATGCATATTGAATATATATATATGGTTTTATATAGACATTCAAAATGATTGAAATAGACATGGTTATTTTACTTAAACATTGATGAGAAATGATGCACATTTGGTCTTGTTAAAATGATACTTCATGCGCATAAATTTTTGTTAAGTACTTATATATACCTTATTTTGTTGAGTAAATATCAAGCATTGATGGCAATTGGTTTAACCTATTATTTTTTTAAATGAATTCTTAAAATGGTCAATTGACTTTGTAAGTAAGTATAAGCAAATGAGTTGTTAATTTTATATTTAAATTTGGCTGGGCAGCATATTATTATATAGTTAAATTTTACTATATAAATGTTCAAAGGTTGTTGTGATCGTTAGGTAATACCTCATAACCCCTCTGGCGACGGAATCAAGTTAGGGGGTGTTACATTTAATTGGTATAAGAGCTGCGATTTAGTCGATTCTGTGATAGTGTGATAGTGTGATGACTCCTGACACTTGAAATGTGTCTTTCGTATAGTAAATAGATCCTGATCCCGATCGAGCCGTAGCAGATGATGTCGAGAGTGTAGCGCTTGCTCCCTCGCAAGGGACATGGCCGGTTGATTCTCGGCTAAATGCAAGTAACCATGATGATGGGGCTAAAGAAGCCTTTCATAGTATGTTGAACGAGTGGTTTACTCAATATATTCGGACAAATTCGGCTATTCAACAACCCTCGAACCCGAATAACCCACCTCCGATGCCTGTGGTACCACCGACCATTGATCCTATAAGATTAAATAAGCCCCCTATTGATAAAATCCAAAAATACGGGGCCCAAGAATTTATGGCCACAAATGATAACGATGCTGAGAAGGCTGAATTATGGCTCGATAACACTATCAGAGTATTTGAAGAACTATCATGTACTCCTGATGAGTGTCTAAAATGTGCCATGTCTTTGTTACGCGATTCTGCCTATCATTGGTGGAATACCTTGTTTTCGGTTGTGCCGAAAGAATAGATCACCTAGGAATTCTTTCAGACTGAATTCCATAAGAAATATATCAGTTAGAGATTCATAGATCAGAAATGTAAAGATTTTTTCGAGCTTAAACAACGTCGTATGATTGTCACTGAATACGAAAAAAATTTGGGAGACTCAGTCGGTATGCCCGAAAGTGTATTTCAACTAAAACTGCTATGTGTAAAAGATTTGAGGAAGGACTGAATGAAGACATAAAATTGTTTGTTGGCATACTTGTAATAAAAGAGTTCGTAGTACTTGTCGAGCGAGCTGGCAAAGCTGAAGAGCTTTGGAAAGAGAAAAGAAAAGCTGAGTTTGAAGCTAGAGATTTCCGCAAGAGATCAATAAGTAAGACTTTTCAGTCGGCATCAAAGAAGATCCAAGATGATAGTATCCAATTTAAGACTACTGTCGGGCTTTCTATACGAGATCGACCACCAGGGAGTTCACAAGCCACTTCGATTGCCAGTGTTGGTAATGCTCGATTGAATAAACGCAAGTGTCAGCAATGTGGAAGATGGCATGTGGGTGAATGTTGGCGCAAGTATAACAATAGAGTCTGTTATAGATGTGGTTCACGAGATCATTTCATTCGGGATTACCCGGAGCTAGTTGAGTAAGAAAATGTGTAGAGTGTGAGACCGAGTGGCGTTGCAGCTAGGGGTAGACCACCCAGGAACACCGGAGGTAGGAGTGGTACTCAGCGAGGGGCTTTAGACACAGCAGTTCGATCTGAGACTCGTGCACCTACCAGAGCTTATGCTATTCGAGCGCGAGAGGAGGCCTCATCCCCTGATGTTATTACCAATATATTCACTCTCTATAATGTTAGTGTGATTGCTTTAATTGATCCCGGTTCAACTCATTCTTATGTGTGTGAAACATTAGTATCCAGTAAGACTTTTCCTGTTGAGTCTACTGAATTTGTGATTCGGGTATCAAACCCCCTAGATCGATGTGTGTTAGCTGATAAAGTGTGTAAGAACTGCCCCCTGATGATTCGAGATTCGTGTTTCCCGACTGATTTAATGTTATTGCCGTTTGATGAGTTTGATATAATTTTGGGAATGGATTGGTTAACAGTACATGATGCAATAGTGAATTGTTAAAGAAAGACTATTGATTTTCGGTGCCATAATGATGAGATAATCTGAATTAAATCCACTGAACTGAATGGTTTACCAGCAGTGATATCTTCTGTATGTGCTCAAAAGTATGTGAGAAAGGGTTACAAAGCTTACCTTGCGTATGTGCTTGATAGTAAAGTAACTGAAAAGAAGATTGCATCTGTACCTGTCGTGTGCGAGTATCTGGATGTGTTCCCTAAAGAATTATCGGGATTGTCGCCTATTCGAGAGGTAGAGTTTGGTATTGAGTTAGTACTAGGGACGACTCCGATTTCGATTGCTCCGTACCAAATGGCACCTACTGAATTAAAAAAATTGAAAGCTCAGTTACAAGACCTGACAGATAGAGGTTTTACGCAGCCGAGTTTCTCTCCTAGGGGTGTGCCAGTTTTATTTGTGAAAAAGAAGGATGGAACTATGAGAATGTTCATTGATTATCGACAACTGAATAAAGTGACTATAAAGAATAAATATCCGTTGCCACACTTTGATGATTTGTTCGATCAATTAAAGGGAGCTTCGGTGTTTTCAAAAATAGATTTGAGATCGGGTTACTATCAGTTGCGAGTTAGAGATTCTGATGTGCCTAACACTACTTTCCGAATGAGATACGGACATTATGAGTTTTTGGTGATGCCGTTCGGACTTACTAACGCACCTGCAGTTTTCATGGATTTGATAAACCAGATTTTCAAACAGTACTTAGATCAGTTTGTGGTTGTGTTTATTGATGATATATTGATCTACTCTCGTGATGAAATTGAGCATGCCGAGCACTTGAAATTGGTATTACAGACTTTGCGAGATAAACAATTGTATGCAAAGTTTAGTAAATGTGAGTTTTGGTTACACGAGGTTATCTTTTTGGGGCATGTGGTTTCGGCATCGGGAATACGGGTTGATCCGAGTAAGATTTCAGCTATACTTGATTGGAAACCCCCGAGAAATGTTTCAGAAGTTCGGAGTTTTCTAGGACTTGCTGGTTACTACAGGCGATTTGTAAAAGGTTTCTTGATGATTGCAACTCCAATGACAAAGCTACTTCAAAAAGATATTAGATTTGAGTGGACAGAAAGGTTTTGAGAAAAGCTTCGACCAATTGAAAACTTTGTTGACTGAAGCTCCAGTGCTTGTTCAACCAGAATCAGGTAAAGAGTTCATTATCTTTAGTGATGCATCCTTGAATGGTTTGGGTTTTGTTCTAATGCAGGAAGGAAAAGTTGTAGCTTATGCCTCAAGACAGTTAAAGCCACACGAAAAGAACTATCCGACACATGATCTTGAATTGGCCGTTATAGTATTTGCTTTGAAGATATGGCGTCATTATTTGTTCGGTGAAAAATGTCATGTTTATTCTGATCATAAAAGTCTCAAATATTTGATGACTCAACAATATTTGAATTTGAGATAGCAATGATGGTTAGAGTTGCTTAAAGATTACGAGCTTGTGATTGATTATCACCCGGGAAAGGCTAATGTGGTTACTGATGCCCAAAGTCGAAAATCATTATTTGCTCTGCGAGAAATAAATGCTGATATGGCTATGACTGCAGATGGCACAATTATAGAAGAATTAAAAGCGAGACCGTTATTTGTTCAGCAGATTTACGAAACTCAAAGGGTTGATGAAGAGTTGATAGCAAAAAGGAGTCACTGTGATTCGAATGCTGACTCGAAATTTCAGGTTGACGCTGAGGGATGTTTGCGGTTCAGAAACCAAATATGTGTACCAAAGGATTCTGAGTTGATTCGGATGATTTGTAATGAATCTCATAATAGTAGATTGTCTATTAACCCGGGTAGCACAAAGATGTATAATGATCTGAAATAGTACTATTGGTGGCACGGTATGAAAAGAGATATTTCAGACTTCGTGTGGAAATGTTTAATATGTCAGCAAGTAAAAGCCGAGCATCAGGTACCATCGGGATTACGTCAACTGATTATGATACCTGAATGGAAATGGTATCGAGTCACGATGGATTTTGTATCTGGTTTACCGTTAACACCGTAAAAGAAAGATGCAATTTGGGTTATTATTGATAGATTGACGAAGTCATCTCACTTTATTCCGGTCCGTACAGATTACTCGCTCGATAAGCTAGCTGAATTGTATATTTCTCAAATTGTACGATTACACGGAGTACCTATTTCTCGATAAACTGATCCGTGTAAGTATGAAAGCAGCGTCGGATCATCAGAAATCATATGCGGATTTGAAGCATAAAGACATAAAATTTTAGATAGGTGACCAAGTATTTTTGAAAGTCTCGCCGTGGAAGAAAATTCTTAGATTTGGTCGCAGAGGCAAGTTAAGACCGAGATTTATTAGGCCGTATAAGATTGTAGAGCGGATTGGGCCGATTGCATATAGATTACTGTTGCCACCTGAACTAGAAAAGATACACAATGTTTTTCATGTTTCGATGTTCTGACAGTATAGATCTGATCCTTCTCATGTGATTAGTCCATCTGAGATTGAGATTCTGTCCGATTTAACTTATGAGGAAGAACCGATCCGTATTCTGACTCGCGAAGTGAAAGAGTTGGTGAAAGTGTTATGGCATAAGCATGGGGTTGATGAAGCAACTTGGGAGCTTGAGGATTCGATGAAAGAACGTTATCCAAATCTATTCATCGGTAAGATTTTTGGGGATGAAAATCCCTAAGGGAGGGAGAGTTGTAACAGCCCAATTTTGACCCTAATTGGAACGGTGGTTTCGGGACCACGAACCTGAGCAAGAATAATATTTAAATATTATTTTCTATGATTAAAATGTGTGAAGTTGCTTATGTGAAAGTATCGTTTAAAAATTTTAGTGTTTGGAGGTCGATTGATTAAAAAGGGTTTAATCGCGTAAAATGAAAAATTTAAGGGTTAATGTATAAGGGCCAAATTTTGATTGTTTTTATACTATGGAATATTAAGTTGCAATTTGGCCATAAATAGGAATTAGTGGCCGGCCAATATGCATGACATTGTAACTTGAATTGTTTATTATATATTATGACATTATGATATATTTTAATATATGTTAATATAATATATTTGATAAAAGATGAAAGTGTTCATCTTTTTATTCTCATTTTGGCCAAAACTAAGAGAAAGAAAAGAAAGTTTAAACTTTGGTATTTTTGGTCCTTGCAAATTCAATTAGGTAAGTGATTTGAGTTCAGTTTTTATTAATTTTTATGTTTTTGAGATCGTTGCTATGAATATTATAAAGCCCGTGTTTGAAATTTTGAAATTGATTATGTATTCATGAAGTGTCATTGTTAATAGTTTGATGAAATTTATGTTTGATGTTAAAAAATAAAATAAATGAGTTAGATTAACATTTTTGGTATTGAAATTTTTGGTAATTTAGAGCATTTAGGGTTAAATTTTGAAAATATTACATTGTAGGAATTGATTGTGAAATTAGTGAAATGGGAGGACTTATATAAGCCTAGTGAACATTCGGCCTTAGCATTGTAGATGCAAATTCTTCATATTTTGTGTTTTGTAAAAATTGGATTAAATTGTAAAAGTGCATAATGTTAGGGGTAAATTGGTAAATTACTCAATTATGTGTATTTAGATTTAAATGAATGAAGTTTTATTTGAATGAGCTTAATTTGGAACTTTTTAGATTAAGAACCAAAAAGATCGGACGTAGATCGGGGAAAATAAAAAATCGTTGAGTAGTCGAACTCAACTGTCAGTCGATATCCGAGGTAAGTTATTAAGCAAATTTTTGTGTTGTTGTTCATAAAAATTTAAATCAAATTAAGTAGATGAACCGAATTGAATTACATGAAAAATTGATGTTGCCAAATTTAAAAGAAATTGATGAATTTTAATTGATGTGTATTGAGTAATAGAATTTAGGTACTAAGTGTGCGAGTTTAAATATTCAGCACTAAGTGTGCAAACTATATATATATTTTTCGAGTAAACATTAGCACTAGGTGTGAGATTTATTTGAGTAGATCGGAAATGGTTGAATAAATTAAAGCTTCAAATTTCTTGATGAACAACTATGATGTATAGCTCAAGTTTGTGCAGGTGAGCATCGATTCCATGTGGTGAGTATTATAAATTGAAAGTATGTATAAAGATAGATTGGTTTTAATGGCTTTGTGATCGAATATATTAATGTTATTCGATGATTAATGTTAAATGCATTAGGTTTTTTTTGTGTTTGTGAGTAATGTAGTATATTGTGGTTGAGCAGATGCATATTGGGCTTCGTTGAATTTGGCCATATGATAAATAAATTGTTTTGAATGTGATAAGATGTTGATTAAATGATCTAGTAGTATGACTTAATTAGATGATACTAACCTATTAAATTTAATTTGGAGTTGTTGAAGCTTATAACTTACTAAGCTATGGTAGCTTATTTTGGATGTGTTTTTCTTGTCTATATTTTATAGATTTTGGAGATCATTACGTGCTCGGGGATCATTAGTAAAGTCATCCACACTATCATCAATATTTTGGTACTTTTAAAAGTTAGTTTGGTACTTATGGCATGTATAAGCTAATAACTCTTTTGGAGATCTTTAAATTTTATATATGTAAAATGGTTAAGTCATGCGAAAATGACTTAATTTACATGTTAAAGTTTGGTTATGTTTGGTTGTGGTTTGAGTTTGCCTTTATTTGTGATGTCTAAATTAGGTGTATTTGATTATAGTAATGATAAATATGGGTTATAATATTAGTTTAGTAAGATTTGAAGATGATGGAATAATGAGCATTATTCGAGTCTTAGTATTATATGTTATAGTGGTGTAAGATTAATTATGGCATGTATATGTTGTGGTAAGTGAGTTGTTTTATATGTTCTAGGTTTATAATCGAAAATTTTACTTATAATTTGATCAATTATGGGTTGAATATTGATATTTGGTGTTAATGGCAAGCATGAATATGTTTTAAGCTTAATGATTGGTATTTATATTCGGTTTATTACCTATCTGATTTTGGTATGCATATTGAATATATATATGGTTTTATATAGACATTCAAAATGATTGAAACGGACATGGTTATTTTACTTAAACATTGATGAGAAATGATGCACATTTGGCCTTGTTAAAATGATACTTCATGCGCATAAATTTTTGTTAAGTACTTATATATACCTTATTTTGTTGAGTAAATATCAAGCATTGATGGCAATTGGTTTAACATATTATTTGTTTTTAAATGAATTCGTAAAATGGTCAATTGACTTTGTAAGTAAGTATAAGCAAATAAGTTGTTAAATTTAGATTTAAATTTGGCTGGGCAGCATATTATTATACAGTTAAATTTTACTATATGAATGTTCAAAGGTTGTTGTGATCGTTAGGTAATACCTCATAACCCCTCTGGTGACGGAATCAGGTTAGGGGGTGTTACAATGTCATAATATTATACGTGTATGCAACAATGTCATGCTCGAGTACAGACATACATATCATAAGGGTATATCGGTCATTACATCAGTATAGGGTCTAAGTGTACTTACCGACCCAACAGTAGGTCGACTGTCGTCTCGGGCGACCCGTGCAATCTTAACGGGCAAATAGTAAAAATGGGCCAAAAGCCCATAACACGGCCTATGTGGGACCACACGCTCGTGTGGCCCACAAGCCCAAAAATGACATTGGCCATGTGAACTACACAGCCATGCGAAACGTGTGTCTGGCCAAAGAGTTCCCCAAACCTACATTCAATCAGAATATTCCGTTAGATGCTTTGTACTAGGGTTAATCACCCTTTTCTATTCGCAACTTAAAATAACATCCAAAACTTGCCTTGATTGCAAAAGTGCGGTTAGCCCTGTTGAACCGTTGGCGAAGGCTAATTTACCCTCCTAATCAAATAGCTGCATTGACAGCAAAACCTATTAACAATGATCACACAGACACATGACTTGCAACTATATAATGGTTTATTGAAGACACGAAACCCAGGATAGGGGAAAATATGTATGCCCTGTTTTGACACGGCCTAGACACATGGGCCTGTCTAAAGCCATGTGAGGCACACGGCCTGTTCACACGGGCGTTTGACCTGTACAACTTTGAAAAATGTTTAAGTTTTCAAAAAATTTTGTATAAGCTCGGTTTAGTCCTAACCATTTTCTCAAGCATGATTAAGGTCTCGATGACCTATATATATGAGACTTTATATTGATGTATGACTATGACGCTATGATGATTTTGAAATGAATACTAAATGTTTCAATTTGTTAGGTAACACCTTTAACCCTAGTCTGGCAACGAATATGGGTTAGGGGTGTTACATTTGGTTTGTATCAGAGCTACAGTTTAGTCGATTCTAGGACTAACGTAGCGTATGTGAGTCTAGCTATACATGCCATATTTATCAACTGTGATATTGTGATGAATCCTGAAAATGAAAATGTGTTTTTATATAGCAAATGGATCTAGAATGAGCCATAGCTGACAATGTAGAGAGTAATACGCCTGCTCCTGCGCAAGGGACAGAGCCATCTAACTCTATACTGGCTATGAGTAGCCATGATGGAGAGGCTAGACAAGCCTTCTATCAAATGATGAATGATTGGTTAAGTCAGCACATTAGAACTAATCCGGCTGTTCAACAACCTCCACCCCGGTTAATCCTCCGCAAGTCCTTGCTATGCCATAAGCTAATCCGAATCAATTGATTAAGCCTCCGATTGATAAGATTAGAAAATATGGGGCCGAAGAGTTCTGAGCTACGACTAGTGATGATGCTGAAAGAGCCAAGTTCTGGTTAGAGAACATGATAAGAGTATTTGATGAATTGTCTCTAACTCCGGATGAATGCATAAAATGTGTCGTTTCATTCCTGAGAGATACAGTGTATCACTAGTGCAAGACTTTGATATCAGTGGTTCTAAGAGAGCGAATCACTTGGAATTTCTTTCAAGCTAAATTTCGAAAGAAATACATCAGTCAGACATTCATAGATCATAAACGTAAAGAGTTTCTAGAATTGAAGCAAGGTTGTATGTCTGTTACAGAATACGAGCAAGAATTTGTGAGACTAAGCCAATATGCACGTGTAACACCCTTCACCCATATCCAACGCCAGGATAGGGTTCGAGGTGTTACCGGTAATTCACCTTTACAAACTTATACGATCGGGTTATTGAATTTCGCTCGAAATTTAAAACTTTTCAAACGTGTGCACTTTGTCTCTTATACAGGCCTCCGAGGCCTAAAAACACTCCTAGGGGTAGTACGAAACAAAACCGAAATTGTCCGATAGACTTAGGGCACTTTAGGAAATTTTTCCTTAGTTGAAGTGTAACACGCCCGTGGGGCATAGAGCACGCCCGTGTCCTTTTTCCAGTATGCAACACGGCCAAGGCACATGCCCATGGGCTTAGCCTGTGTGCTACACTGACTTCAACCATACCATTCTGTTAAATAAACACGGCTAAGGCACATGCCTGTGTGTCTACCCATGTGGACCTTGTTAGGCTATTTTCCAAGCCTTAAATCACCCTTTACTAGCCAATTTCACTTATAGATTACTATAGTGCATCTTTGGACCAAATTATCCACTTGTAAGTATGAAATTTTGATTAACCTCATTTCCTGTGAGCCTCATGTCATTGGTTTCATACATGCTAAGTTAATTCTTATCTTGCATTTAATGATTTATGTGTTTGCTTGACATATTAAGATTGGCTCGTTATTATAACTTATTGCCAATTATAACTAAGCCATCGTATATGAATATAAACATGCATAGATTTGTAGGGCATAGCCTACTTCAAAACGAGCCAATTCTCATGGCCATATACAAAAAGATAAACATAATTTTACATGCCTTCACCAGACATATATAACAAAATGCTCAAAGATCCTATACATGCCATTGGACAAAATGGAAATGTCTTTATACCAAAGCTTATCTAGTTGATAGTGTGTTGACTCTCCTATTGTCTTCCAATCCTTACGAGTCCTTAAGCTTTGTAAAACAAGAAATAGAAAGGGGTAAGCATTTACATGCTTAGTAAGCCTGTATAACTGGAAAGTAAACTTATCGATTCTTTAGCATACATCCATAATAGATAATGAAAGTAACAAATACGAAAATGGTTTCCCTATCACATGCACTCAATCAATGAGTTAGTCATAAAACTTAACATCATGTAATATATATTAGATGAGCTCATCATTTACATGTCATTTGTACATATACCTTGTGATAGTCCCGTTGAGTTTCTAGGAAATCTCGATGAATTATCCAATCTCTGTCAATTCATATGAATGATTGTTTCAGTATGCACTCCCGTGAACCTCACATCTTACGGGGGGATTACCAGTCTAGGCTAAACCCCCTATAATACAAACTCATAAGGTGATGTCGGGATTACCAGTCCAAGCTAAATCCCTTATAACGACAAACACCCTTAATGAGCTCGGATCTGAATTACCAGTCCAGGCTAAATTCAGACCCTAATCGGATTACCCGTCGGGGCTAAATCCAAAATGCACGCATATACTTCAGGAGGCTCGATCACTCAAGGGACACCAGTCCAGGCTAGATCCTTTTTATACTTGAGATCTTCGGATTACCAGTCCAGGCTAAATCCTTTTCTGCAACACATGCAGGATCTCAAGTCTCATGTAAATCATGGTTTATCCATCGAATTCCCTTTTCAACCTCAACCGAGACATTATTCAATAATTCATTATTAGAGATGCAATTCATGTGTTTTCATGCCATCAACAATGCAATTATCATGCATTTACAAAACATACAATTATGCATGTTATAGGTTTACTTCGAGTTATCCGAACTTACTTGGTATTCATTTCGGAGCTTTGTTTCGGTTAATCCAAAACCTTGTGTTTACCTCGATCAACCCCCAAAATTTGTTCCTCGAGGTCTATAACAACACAATTATATCATTAATTCACTACATTACACTTTTCAAGTTTAATTTCTACCCGGTCCAAATGACTGTTTAGCCCCTAGCTTTTAACATTTTTACAATTTAGTCCCTAGGCTCGTATAATGAAACAAATGCAATTTATATCTTACCCAAGCCTATCCGAACACTTTTCTCTCATATGGAAACCCACATTTTCCATTATTTTCACATTTCTACCACATATTTAACAACTTTTGCAAAAAGGTCCCTTTAGGGGTTTTTCATGAAAATCTCCTAAGAAAAGATGTTTAACACACCTTCAACTTTCATACCCCTCCATAATAAACCAAAATACAAACAACTCATGCATGGGTAAATTTTTAAACATGAACCCTAGCATGAAATATGGGTAGAAATGGAAAGATCAAGCAACTAAGATTTCAAAAATACAAAGAACATTAAAAACAGGGCTTGGGAGCACTTATTATTGAGCTTGGAAAGCTTGAAAACCCTAGCTATGGACAGCATGAAATTTTTGGCTGGACAAGGAAGAAGAATGGCTGATTTTTACCTTCTTTTTCCCATTTTATTTCATTAAAAAGTTAAATGACCAAAATGCCCTTAAGTCCTTTCTTTGAAATTTCATTCATGCAAGCCCATTTTTGTCCAAAAACATTTTATCCGTGATTGCCCTGAGTTTGTCGAGCAAGACATTGTGCAAAATCTGAGACCAAGTGGCAATGCATCTCATGGTAGACCTCCCAGAAATGCGGGAAATGTGAGTGGCAGTCAAAGGGGAACAAACGACACTACTGTTAGATCTAAGGCTTGTGCACCTGCCAGAGCCTATGCCATTCGAGCTTGTGAGGATATTTCATCTCCAGATGTGATTACGGGTTTTTTCACACTTTATGATACTTCTATGATTCCTTTGATAGATCCTGGATCAACACATTCGTATATATGCATGAATTTAGTAATTAGTAAGACTTTTCCTATAGAGTCTACTGAATTCGTGATTAAAGTATCAAACCCCCAGGTAAAAGTGTCTTAGTTGACAAAGTGTGCAAGAACTATCCGTTAATGTTTCGAGACATTTGTTTTTCGACCGATCTGATGTTATTACCCTTTGATGAGTTTGATATAATTCTGGGTATTGATTGGTTAACTTTGCATGATGTTGCTGTGAATTGCAAATGGAAAACTATTGATTTGAGATGCAAGAATGATGAAATAGTTTGAATTGAATCTAGTGATTTGAATGGATTGCCTGCTGTGATATCTTCGATAAAAGCTTTGAGTATTGTGAGAAAAGGTTGCGAAGCTTACTTTACTTATGTGATATATTCGAAAGTGTAAGAAAAGAAAGTTGAATCAGTGCCTATCGTCTGTGAATTCCTTTATGTGTTTCCTGAAGAACTTCTGGTATTACCTCCGATACGAGAAGTTGAATTTGGCATTAAGTTAGTACCTGGAACTACTCCGATTTTGATAGCTTCGTATAGAGTGGCTTGACTGAACTAAAAGAATTAAAGTCTCAGTTACAAGAGTTAACTGATAGAGGATTTGCCCGACCGAGTTTTTCACCTTAGGGTGCTCCAGTTCTGTTTGTGAGAAAGAAAGACAGTACGATGAGAATGTGCATAGATTATCGACAGTTAAACAAGGAGACTATTAAGAACAAATTCTTTTACGAGATAAGCAACTGTATGCGAAGTTTAGCAAATGTGAATTATGGTTACCAGAAGTCAGTTTTCTCGGCCATATTGTGTCAGCATCAGATATCCGAGTTGATCTGAGTAAGATTTCAGCTATTCTAGATTGGAAGCCTCCGAGAAATGTTTCTGAAGTTTGTAGTTTTCTAGGACTTACTGGTTATTACTGAAGATTCGTAAAAGGCTTTTGTATGATTGCAACTCCGTTGACGAAACTGTTTCAGAAAGATGTGAAATTTGAATGGTCTAAAAAGTGTTAGAAAAGCTTTGATAATTTAAAAGCCCTATTGATTGAAGCTTCAGTGTTAGTACAACCAGAATTTGGTAAAGAGTTTGTGATCTACAGTGATGCTTCGTTGAATGGTCTGGGATATGTTTTGATGTAGGAAGGCAAAGTCATGGCTTATGATTTGAGACAGTTAAAGCCGTACAAAGAGAACTATCCGACGCACGACCTTGAGTTACCTGCAATTGTGTTTTATTTGAAAATATGGCACCACTATCTGTTTAGTGAGAAATGTCACATATATTCTAATTATAAGAGTTTGAAATATCTGATGACTTAGAAAGATTTGAAACTGTGACAGAGAAGATGGTTATAACTGTTAAAAGACTATGAACTTGTAATTGATTATCCGAGAAAAGCAAATGTTGTTGTTGATGCTTTGAGTAAAAAATCACTGTTTGCATTCCATGAGATGAATGCTCAATTGGTTCTATTCGATGATGGTTTGGTATTAGCTAAATTAAAATCGAGACCGATGTTTTTACAACAGATTATCGAAGCTCAGAAGGTTGACGATGAGATAATAGCAAAACGAGCTCAGACTGAATTAAATCCTAATGTAGAATTCAGAGTTCATAAAAATGATTGCCTGAGATTCCTAAATCGAATTTGTGTTATGAGAAATCTAGAGTTAATTCAGATGATTTTGAATGAAGCTCACAACAGTCGATTATCTGTACATCCGAGTAGTACGAAAATGTATAATGATTTAAAACAACATTACTAATGGTCTGGAATGAAAAGGGACATCTCTGATTTTGTTTCAAAATGTTTAATCTGTCGGCAAGTTAAAGCTGAACATCAGGTGCCATCCAGTTTGTTACAACCCATTATGATTCCCGAATGGAAATGGGATAGAGTGACAACGGATTTTGTTTCGGGTTTACCCTTATCTCCATGAAAGAAAGATGCAATATGGGTTGTAGTTGATCGATTGATGAAATCAGCCCATTTTATTCCGGTACGATCCAATTACTCACTTGATATTGTAAGATTGCATGGTGTGCCATTATCTATTGTGTCAGATAGAGATTCGAGATTCACATCACGATTTTGGGTGAAATTGCAAGATGCTTTGTGTAACGCCCCGTACTCGAGACCGTTGCCGGAGTCGAACACGAGGTGTTAACAGACTTAATTCATTGCTTAAACAGCTCAAACAATTTAATTTTAGAACTTCCAGACAAGCTGGCTAACTGCGTCACAGTCGCTTAAAAATTCATATCATGAGTTTTGAAGCTCAAAATCCAATTCTGTAAATTTTCCCTGAAACTAGACTCATATATCTATTTACTAATTTTTTTCTAGAATTTTTTGCTAGGTCAATTAGTATAGTTTATTAGTTAAATTCTCCCATGTTTTAGGGTTTGACTGCTCTGACCTCTATGTATTACAAATCAGATATATCTCTGTACAAAATTTCAATGACTATGAAGTTTGTTTCTATTAAAACTAGTCTCAATAATAAATCTTTACATATAAATTATGACCTCTAATTATTTTTATACAGTTTATGGTGAATTTTTAAAGTCAGAACAGGGGATCCAGAAATCGCTTTGGCCCTATTTCACAAAAATTTAAACATCTCATAAAATATAACTCATATACCTGTTTCGTTTCTTCCATATGAAAATAGACTCATAATTATTCAATTCCATATATCTGTACTATTTTTAATGATTTTTCAAATTCACGTCACTACTGCTGTCTGAATCTATTTTATGGTAAATTTTACTTATTTCATGGTTTCCATGGATTAACTAGCAATTTGACATACATAACACCAAATATGATCATAATTAGCCATTCCAATGGCTAATCATTACCAAGCATTTTTATGCTACTCAATAACCATATCATAAGACCATATATACAAAATGATTATAATGCTATACATGCCATACTCAAAATATACAAGCCATTATGCCAAGATGGTATACGGATAGTGTGAGCGTGCCTCCGACCGTTCCGATTTTCGAGTGGCTTGTCAACACTACAAGGAATGAAAAGGAGGGAGTAAGCATAAATGCTTAGTAAGTTCACATGCAAATAGCAAGTAACATAACCATATAAGCAAACATAAAACATCATTTGCATAATCATCACCAAAACATTCATATCATATTTTCATTTATCATCTTACCATATTGTTGTTGTATCGATTTTTCAACCTGAGGGTTAAGTACATACCTATTCAAAGTATGCATTTCACAACACTTACCAATACGTCCCTTTCATCTTGAGTATTTCTCCATTTGAGTAGAACTTTACCCGTTGAACACATCGGAATATAATTTGGATACATGGATAATTTGCACATAAGTGCCACATATGTAATCAAGCAATCATGTAACCCGCCCCTAAGTGAACCCGAACTCAACTCAATGAGCTCGGGCGTTCGCATCCATAAGTGAACTCGGACTCAACTCAACGAGCTCGGATGCCTAGTTACATTTCACGAACTCGGACTCAACTCAACGAGTTCGGACATTTGCATCCATAAGTGAACTCGGACTCAACTCAACGAGTTCGGATGCTCAACCATCCTAGCGACATGTCACTTGTATCCTAATATATTCCTAAGGTTCAAACGGGATTTTCCTCGAACACATATCCTTGCCGTCTTCCGTAGAATACCGAAACCAATACTCGGTAACAATTTAGATTTAACAAGTAGCTCACATAATTTGCATTTTATTCGAAATTAACCACAAAGCATATATTTCATGATAAAAATCAGAATATCATATAATTAACATCAATGACTTAAAAATAACAATTATGTTACTACATTTACACATGAACTTACCTTGTATGCGAAAATGGCTACTTTTACCATTTCGTCCACAACTTGGTATATTCCCCATTTTAGCCCGAATTTCAGTTTTCCTTGCTCTATCATTTAAAATGTAGTCTAATTAGGACTCACATTATTCAAATTGACCCAAAATCATATTTTGGAAAAATTACAATTTTGCCCCTAAACTTTTTCATATTTACACTTTTGCCCCAAAGCTCGTAAATTAAACTTCAGCCTATTTTCTTATGTTTTATGACATGCTGATCATTTTTCCCTTCTATGGCAACATCAAATTCTCACTCTAACATGTACTTACGACTATTAGGTATTTTTACCGATTAAGCCCTTTTGCTCGTTTTCACTTAAAACCGAGTAGCACAAGTTGTCTAACATAATTTAAAACCTCATATTCTATCATAAAACACCAAAATACACAAATTTCACCTATGCGTATTTTTCCAAATATAAACCCTAGGTTAAATTATTGCTAGCATAAGCTAAATCGAGCTCACAGGGACTCCAAAAATGTAAAAACTTGAAAAAGCGGGGCTAGAATGGACTTACAATCGAGCTTGGAAGCTTGAAAAACCCTAGCCATGGTTTCTCCTTGCTATATTCGGCCATGGGGTTGAAGATGAGCAAAATTGGCTTTTAATTTTGTATTTTAATTCATTTTACCCCTAAATGACCAAAATGCCCTTACTACTAAACTTTCCAAAAATTCCATCCATGTCCAATTTTTGTCCATAAACTTAGAAATTGGTAAAATTTCTATTTAAGACCTCCTAATTAATATTTCAAAACAATTTCATACTAGAAACTTCTAGAATGCAAGTTTTGCAAATGATTCAATTTAGTCCCTAATTTCAATTTAAGCACTTTAGGCATAGGATTTCATCACGAAATTTTCACACAATCATGCAATCATATCATAAACATCAAAATAATTATAAAATAATTATTTCTATCCCGGATTTTGTGGTCACGAAACCATTATTCCGATTAGGCCCTAATTCGGGATATTACACTTTGGGTACGAAATTGCATTTCAACACTGCATGTCACCCGTAAACAGATGGTCAATCTGAGTGGATTATTTAGATTCTCGAGGATATGTTGAGATGTTTTATTCTTCAGTTTGAAGGTACGTTGGAACAATATTTGCCTTTGATTGAATTTTCTTATAATAACAGTTTTCAATCGAGCATTAAAATGGCACTGTAGGAAGCTTTATATGGTCGCAAGTGTCGTAGACCTTTGTACTGGACTGAGCTCAGTGAAAATAAGATACTCAGGTTTGATTTGATAAAAGAGACTAAACAGAAAGTAAAAGTGATTAAAGAATAGTTTTAAAGCAGCTTCTGATAGTCAGAAATCTTACGCAGATTTGAAACGAAAAGACATTGAATTTGAGATCGGCGATAAAGTGTTTTTGAAATTATCCCCGAGGAAGAAAGTACTTCGGTTTGGTAGAAAAGGCAAATTGAGTCTGAGGTTTATTGGGCCGTAAGAGATTATAGAGCGTATTGGACCAGTTGCATATAAATTGTTGTTGCCACCAGAGCTAGAAAAGATTCACAATGTATTTCACGTATCGATTCTTTGACGATATATATCTGATCCTTCGCATGTAATTCTTTCGTCTTAGATTGAGATTCAGTCTGATATGACCTATGAAGAAGAACCGATCCGTATCTTAGCTAGTGAGATTAAAGAATTGAGAAATAAGAGAATTTTGTTAGTAAAAGTATTGCGGCACTGGCATGGTGTCGGAGAGGCTATGTGGGAGTCTGGACATGCTATGAGACAGCAATATCCGAACCTATTCGACGGTAAGATTTTCGGGGACGAAAACCTCTAAGGGGGAGAATTGTAACAGTCCAATTTAGACCCTAGACGGAATAGTGGTTTTGGGACCACAAATCTGAGTTAAAAAATATTTAAATATTATTTTACGTGCTTATGATTTGTGAATTAGTAAGTGTGAAAATTTCGTATGAAAATTTTATCAATTGTGTGCTTAATTTGCAAAAATGACTCACTAACGAAATTTACAAGATATACGGAGTTGATTGGTATATGTTAAGTGTGCCTATTTGTTATGTCTTTGTAAATGAGATGTCCTTATGTGGTTAATATGCCATTTACATGGTTAATGGACATTAATGGCCTTAATATAAGTGATTTTATAGTGGTTATCACTAAATGTAACACCTCTAACTCATATTTGTCGCAGGAATATGGTTATGGAGAATTACCAGAAAATCGTAACTTAAAACATTCAATTCCAAACATTTCATAAATCATAGCATAAATTATCCAAACACACGCATATCGTCCCTTATTCAAACCCTCGAGGCCTTAGAAACACTTTAGAAATGATTCGGAAATAAATCGGGAACATTAAAAAATTTATGGAAAAAAATAGAAAATTTTACATTGCAGGGGTCACACAACCATGTGCCTCACACGGCTGAGATACACACCCATGTCTCAAGTCGTGTAACAATCAAAATAGGGACATACGACCATGTCCGAACCTGTGTTTGTGCCCGTGTAACTCTCTAACTTGGGTCACACGACCAAGCTACACACACGTGTGCCAGGCCATGTGCTAGGCCGTGTAACTAGCTCACTTGCAACTCTTTGAAACCTACAGGGGACAAACGGTTGAGACACACGCCCGTGTCTTTGGTCGTGTGGACAAGAAATAGGCCAATTTCAAGCCATTTCGTTCACCCTAATCAAGCACACACCTCCAAGCCATTTGCACATACAATCAAGCCTTTAAAATATACCTAAAACAAGCATAATAAGACACATTCAATAGGTCATTTATCCATACAACCAATATGCCCAAAAGGCAGTTCATTCACATTAACCAAACATACTTAAACATATGCATAATTTAGTCATTTATCACCCATACATTTCTAACCTATTTCCATTCCAAAACCTGCCACAATGACCACATGCCAAATCACATTCAAACATACCAAGTTGGTCATCCAAAAAATACCATCATTTGACCATTTCAACACCAACGATCAGAAAATTAAAATGCCAAAAGTTCATCAACCATAATACGACATTTACAAGCCAAACATGACAATTGCCTCATTAAACACAATTCACCTATATATGCCATTATCACCAAGACCCAAAACATCAAAATCTACCAATATAGTCGTTGAATAGTGTGTTAGGTCTCTAACAAGCTTCCAAACTGATCGAGGTTCTGATTATCTATACAACATAGGAAAAAAAACAACGTAAGCACATAATGCTTAGTAAGTTCGTAAATCATGAATATAGCTTACCATTTCCATGCATAATTATAAAAATAGACATGAATCAATCCAACATAGCTTGGCACAAGCCTAATCATCATCAACAACAGCACAAGTTAGTGACTAAACACATAACTTAGCAATATCATCACATGGTAAGGTATAAAACATAAGCATAAAATTACTCAAATCATACTTTTCATAGTCATGAATAATCATACTTTGAATCATCAACAATTCATACCTTTTCATGAGCTCTTAACTTAGATTTTGATAAACTTACCATTCTTTCCCTTTTCATGCCCGTTGAACCACTTAGAATAATATTCGATACATTGGAAGCTCACACAGAGTGTGCTAAACACATGGTCAAAACCATTCCTTTCCCTTCCTTTACATAGATGTTCATTCAAGCCATAAATCACACAAGCTGATGGTCAAAATGTAGCTACACAATGCCACTCACACAAATTGATGAGTATCAGCAATAAATGCCGAAACTTAGCCATTGGTAGGACATTCAGGACCAACACCTGAAACATGGTAACCCTAATGACATATCATTTGTATCCTATATATTCCTAAGGATTAAACAGGGCTCGATAATCATCATAACGTCGGTGGATTTTCATCATGACATGATATGATAAATAACATAATAGCATTTAAATCAAATACATTAAAATGCTATTTAAACATACAAACTTACATTGATCACAAAAATGACGAAATATGATCGAGTAATCCGATACTTTATCTTTCCCTCGATCTAGATCTATACGAGGCTTAACTTGATCTAAATAAGCAAATTCAATCCATTAAATATTCATTCTATTCAATTCAATCCTGAATACATACTTTTATAAATTTACACTTTGACCCCTAATATTTTAACTTCTTTACAATTTAATCCTTAAGCCTGTAAATTGAAATTCATGCAATTTCATCCACATACTAAGCTAGCGAAACTCAGTATAATCCCATAGCAACTCATACAAACCATTATTTCACAATTTCACCATGAATTTTACACATTTTACAAATAAGTCCCTAATTGACATTTTTAACAAAAATCACTTTCCAAAAGTAGTTTATTTATCAACAAAGGTTCATTTTCTTCCATCAAACATAAAAAAATCACATGCAGACATACATGGAAAAACCCTAAAGTTTTAACAGTTTTGCAAATTAGTCCATGGGCTAGCTAAATTAAGCTATAACGACTTCAAAAACATAAAAATCATTAAAAATGGGACAAAAATCACTTACATGCAAGCTAGAGATTGAATTGAATGCTTTAAAGCCATAAAAAGTTTTCTTTCTTCTTCACTTTCAATGGAATAAACCAAGGGTGAAGAAGACACAACCTCTTACTTATTTTAATTATGATATATTTATTCAATTACCTATTTAACCTTATGATTTTAACTACAAAATCACTTAACTCATTCCCATAGATTTTCACTCATATTAAAAATGGTCTAATTACCACTTAAATCCCTTAACCATTTAATTTCATAGCCATTTGGTACCTTTAACTTTTAGAACTCTAATTCTGCACCTTTTATGATTTAGTCTTGTTTACTTAATTAAGCATGCAAATGAAAAAAAATTCTTAACGAAATCTTTATACAACACTACTAACATGATGAAAACATTAAAGTAATAATAAAATAAATATTTTCACGCTGGATTTGTTGTCCCAAAACTCCTATTTTGATTTCATTGAAAACGGGCTGTTACAAATCTCTTATCATCAATATTACACATATATATAATTGTCGAGACATGCTTATGTAACAATGCACATTTTGAAGAATTTCCTACCCATCTCTACTACACACCAATATCGAGTTCCCCAAAACACGTCCATCTAGTAACACATCATTTGTGGACAAGCCACCACATAAATGTTGATTAACGACCATATAACACATTGTGGACAAGCCACTACATAATTGCCGATAATGACCACATAATCATATATAAATTGCCACATGACTTCCACCTTTCAAAAGACCAATCCCATCCATGTGATATGGCCATTTTAACACATATAATTTACTTCTCACATTTTTCGTATTATCATGTTCATAATCTCACATAACACATATTTCTCGATTTTACACATTTGCATGTAAACACGTTCACATAATCACATATCACATATTATTCACTTTTATATCACTTTAGCATCCGTTAATATATATTTTTGTATTAAATCATGGATCTCATAACAAATATATATAACACATATTTAAGTTGTCAATAAATCAAATGAGCCATGTATCACATAACATAGAAATGTGATTTATGCACATGTCA
Source organism: Gossypium longicalyx (assembly GCA_025698465.1). Taxonomy (NCBI): domain Eukaryota; kingdom Viridiplantae; phylum Streptophyta; class Magnoliopsida; order Malvales; family Malvaceae; genus Gossypium; species Gossypium longicalyx. Next base: position 41,638,559 of record CM046996.1, on the reverse strand, counting down.
TCATCACATACATTAACACATCACAATTTGTAATTTTCATGAAACAATGATTTAGATCACTTGGGTTTCCCTTTGATAGGTTTCTCAATTTTTCTTTGAGTACCTAGTGTACTCTCAAATATTTTTTTAATAACATATTATTAAAAATTAAAGTGACATTTTATACTTAAACTAAAGATGTAGATCCCACACCTTATTTAGAAGATCCAATTACCTCAATCTTGTTAGTGATTTCACTCGATCTATCTCCCAAGACAATCTAACAAAAAAATAAAATTTATTAATTAAGATCTCTTGATAATATTTTCATCACTTTAAAGATCTCTTAACAAAAGTCTCCTCAACACTTACCACATGATCTAGGATTCTTGAAAGAAGGATTTTTAATTGCGAAATTTGGGGTCTTCCCTTTGAATATCGTTTGGCCCTTCAAGTTGATATAAGATTGTATTATTATGGTAATAATCAAATAATAAAATATCATGATGACATTATGGCACTATATCAATCGACCAAGTTTCAAACTCCCTGAATGAAGGATGTACGACCTGAATAATCATTCTTACACTTGATTCAACACGGAATGGCTGAGTAATCGAGAAAGGAATGAGATTAGTGATTTGAGTGATGTAAAAATAATTGGTAGAGTGAAGAGAAAATGTGAGTTTTAATCACAAAAATAATTGACAAAAAAACAAGGAGGAAAGAAAAAGCATAAAACAATTTTATTAAATTCGTATATAACCATTTTGTTATCTTATAGCATGAATTACTATTCATATGGTCAATTTCAAATGCAATAACCGAATATTAAAACATGTTAAATACATATTCTTTATTCAATTTCTATTTTCATTTTACTCTATTACTTTACACGCATGTAACATTTCATATAATCAAACCAATATGTCAATCATAATTTGCATTTCACATCAAACACATCACAAATATGTATTTATACATATAACATAACAAACACTTGTCTAATGCTATAAAATATCAAAGCCGAATTTAAAAATGAGAATATCACCTAATTTGCAAGCTAAATAACATGTTTAACCATCATATATTCAAACAAACTATGAACCATTTCTAAGCGTAATCAACAAATCAAAACATACCAAAATTTATATGCTAGCATCATGAAAAAATTACAAATACATAACCAATTCATTTGCTCACCTATTCGGCTATCAAAATTAACCATTAAAGTCATACCAAATCCACCATTCAACCTTAAATTAAAATTTTCCATTGCATAATCGATTACAAATTCAACTTGTCACTTTAATATCAAACCACAACGAAACATGTCATATGCATACATATTTAATATATCTATCATTCGCTGAATATAAATGCACATCATTTACAACCAGTGATCAAAAACTTACAATCATTATCCATATTTACTTCATCACATAACCGGTTACCAATACTTCAAATCATAGTCATTTACCTAATACATCCCACTTATATATCACGCATATCACTCAACAAGAATATCAAACCACAATTTCACATCATACCAAATATACCATACACATATACTTTGACATAACTTCATCACCATTAGCAAATATATCAACCATGATTCACATGTAAATATTTAATGATCAAGACATCAAAACCAAAGTTAACATAATGAATAAGCCATTTTCACATGGCTCATATTTACATAACCCAAAATCAAACATACACATAGGCTAATCTATACATGCCATAGGTTTATGTTCAACTTTATAAAAATACCGAAACAGTCGATAGTGTGATAAACTTCACTGACGATCCCTAAGCTCGTAACTTGACTCCAAAATCTATAAAATAGAGGCAAACATACACACACAATAAGCTTTCATAGCTTAGTAAGTCATAAGCAAATAAATAGCTCAATGACATAATCAACTTAATTTAACCAGACTAATTTATAGTAACATAATTACATTTAATTTCAAGCTTACAGTTTCATTATATAAACTTTATCTTGGTCGAATATACATATATCTATTATCAAAGTATCATTCAATTTCAAATTCATAATATCATTATATAACCGAATATATATATAAACTCATATGCATAGACTTATGAATCAAACTTTAATATCACATATTTATACATAGCATGTGGCCAAATATACTACACAAATACACATATATTTACATTAGTATCATATATAATTTGCATCACATATCAAATAACCATCTTACCTTATTTTCAAATAGGTAATCAACTATCACATACCTGATAACTTTAGCTTGTTTTACATATTCGATCACAACTTATCATTGCCCATTGAACCATTCAAAATTGAATAGGATACTCAAATAATCACACATATCGTACAATGCCAACGTCCCAGATGTGGTCTTACATGTAATCACATATTAATGCCACTGTCCCAGACAGGGTCTTACACGAATCAAATACGATGTCGATGTCCTATACATGGTCTTACACATAATAACATATCGATGCCAACGTCCCAGACGTGGTCTTACACGAGAACACATATCAGAAATCCTATGTCATGACATATGCATCCTAGCTGTTCCTATAGTTTGTATGGGGCTTTCGGATGTCAAAACTCGATCGAATCGAACTCGTACACATAGCTTTCAAGCTTATACATATTCAGCTTCCATATATATACTATCACATTATTCATTTCAGCATATATAGTTTGTATTTAATCAAATAAATAACATATATTTTCTTATAAACTTACCTCGGACAACAATAATCGGAACGGGACGATTATTCGACAACTTTGGTTTTCCCTCGATCCAAATCTGATTTCTTTAGTTCTTGATCTAAACATATTCAAATTAAACTCATTCAAACATAATTACATTCAATTTAGTCCAAAAACACATAAATGGACAAATTACCATTTTGCCCCTGACATTTTACACTTTTTACAATTTAGTCCAAATTGCACAAAACACAAAACATGGAAAATTTGCACACACCATGCTTAGGCCGAATATTCCTTATGCTCATACAAGTCCATAAATTTCATTTATTTCACATTTTAGTCCCTCAAATTATTATTTGCTATTTAGCCCTAATTACTCAAAATTATCAAAAATTCCAATACAAAACATATTAATCCAAAACATATCTTTCATAATTCATCATTTAACATAACAAAGTTAAATTATTCATCAATGGCATAGCTCAAAATATTCATCAAAATTAGAAATTCAAGCATGGGCTTTGTACATTATGGGCTTTGTACATTACACTACAACGATCTTAAAAACGTAAAAATTATCAAAAACTGAACTAGTTACATACCTTAATCAAACTTAAACATTGACTGAATACCCTAAAGCTTATTTATTTTCTCTCTTTCTCAAATTTTGGTCAAAAGTATGAACATAATGCATGGATTTTAATTTTATGTTTTATTATAATACATATTATTTAACATTTTACATTTTTAACCTTTATTATATGAAACCATTATAAAATATGGTCACAACCGTCCATCACCTTTAACTATGGTAATATTGCAACTTAAATACCTCATGCAATAAAGACAACAACAATTCAACCCTTACAAATTAAACCATAAATTTTCCATTTTACGCGATTAAGCCCTTTTATTAAATCGAACACTCAAACGATAAAATTAAAATACGAAAATTTCACACATATAAATTCACACATTATAAACACAAAAAATAATTTTTAAAATATTATTTTTGACTCAAATTCGTGGTGTCGAAGCCGCCATTTTGAATAGGGTCTAAATCAGGCTGTTACATTCTCTATATTATGTATGCTTGGTACAAGAAGTTCGTTCGAACAAACCCGAATACTAAACCTCCTCCACTCCTTCCAAATCCCCAACCTATACCCCAAGTGCCTCAAGGCATGGATTTTATGAGATTTCATAGAACCCTAGTAGACAAAATCCGAAAACAATAAGCTGAGGAATTTATGGCCAATGCTGATGATGACCCTAAGAAGGCAAAATTCTGCCCGAGAACTCCATTCGGGTATTTGATGAGCTATCCTGCATACCTGATGAATGTTTGAAGTTTTCTATTTCATTGTTGAGAGATGCGGCATACCATTGGTGGAAGACATTAGTTTTGGTAGTACCGAGAGAAAGAGTCATATGGGAATTCTTTCAAGAAGAGTTCCGAAAGAAATATATCAGTGAGCGATTCATCGATCCGCAGTGTAAGGAATTTCTTGCTTTGAAGCAAGGCCATATGTTAGATATTGAGTAAGAAAGAGAGTTTGTTCGGCTCAGTAAATATGCTTGAGAGTGTGTGTCCTCCGTGGCTAAAATGTGTAGAAGGTTTGAAGACAAACTCAACGAGGAAATTAGAGTGTTAGTGGATATCCTTGAGCTGAAAGAATTTGTTCTGCTCATTGATCGGCCATGTAAAGCTGAGGAACTAACAAAGGAAATGAGAAAAGCTGAGGCAGGGGCTAGAGATATAAGGAAGAGGCCGATGAGCAAGTCACTTCCATCTCAGTCTAAGAAATCCAGAGATATGTATTCTCGTTCTCATATTTTTGCTAGGCATTCGTACAGGAATCATAAGAAGCAAATTCGGGTTTTAAATCTCAGGCTACATCTATGGCTAGTGTGGGTAATGATAGAGCTCCTAGACCCGAGTGTCAATAATGTGGTAGAAGTCATCTTGGTAAGTGTAGAGTGAGCGATGGATCTTGTTTCCAATGTGGTTCTCAAGACCACTATATCAAGAACTGTCCTGAGATGGTTGAGAAAGAAAAATTTCTGAGTACAAGGCTGAATAGTACGGCTACAAAGGGGAGACCTTCGAGAAACGCCAATAATGGGGCTAGTAGTAAAAATGTAACAAGGGATATAGTAGTGAGATCTAAAGCTAGAGCTCCAGCTAGAGCCTATGCTATTCGTGCATGTGAGGACGCATATTTTCCCGACGTGACTACAGGTAGTTTTTCTCTCTATGACACTTCTGTTATTGCCTTGATTGACCCTGGTTCTACTCATTCATATGTGTGCATGAAATTGGTATCTAGCATGAATATGCCTGTTGAGTCTACGAAATTTATAATTAAAGTGTCAAACCCGTTAGGCAAGCATGTTTTAGCGGATAAGGTATGTAAGAAATGTCCATTGATGATTAAAGATCATTATTTTTCGGCTGACTTTGTAATGCCCCGAATTTGGTCCTAGAAGTATTGGGCCTTCAGTATGGGTCCATAAAGAGGTTGTATATAAGTATTTAATTGTGCAAGGAAATGACACAATTAAATGTTTGCTTCAGTGGTTAAGTATCCTGAGAAGTGTTGGAAAAGTCCTAGGTTCAAACTTGGGCTTTAGCATAAATTTTGGTTTTAAGTGAATAAAACCCTGGATGCTTGGATAAAGCCCTTTTAAATTATTGTGTTAAGTAAATGACACAAGGAAGCATGTGGTTTAGTGGTTGTGGCGTCATTAAGGTTGTAAGGGAGCCTGGGTTCAAGTCTTGGCTCTTGCAATTTATATTGGTTTTTCTTTTAAAGGATCCTAGACTTTGGCCTATAGACCTTATAATTAATTGAGGATAAAATATGATACAGAAACAGCTTGTGGTGGAGTGGCAAAGTGGCGTGTTGTGTAACTGTGAGATCTGAGGTTCAAGTCTTGGGATGCACAGTGGAGTATTTATTTTGCTATTTGAGCTGTGTAGGAGGTGGAGTTGGACTGGAACTCTGTGTTGAAATGGTCATAAGAATGAAGAATTTTCCTAATGGTTGAAAGCAATCCCACATCGGGAAGCTAACATGAGAATTGGTGTGAAGCTGGCTTTAAACAGGGTGAACCAGATAAGTTGGTAAGGGGGAAAGTGATTAAGACTCAATGCAGAATATGACAAGGTTGGTAATCGTGGACTTCGGCGCATTCTCATAAACAGGTGTGTATTCACGCCCTTCTTTGTTGAAAGTCGGAAAAAGTCGAAACTTCGACATTTGAGGCCTCATGAGCGTGCGATCGCTCGTGTGGTAAATCGAGCCCACGAATATGGGTGTTAGACTATAGAGGCCACCACGAGCGCTCTCGTGGTTTTGGGATATTTTGGGCTTCGTTAGGTGGAAATGGGCTGCGTGGGCCTAGTGGGCTTGTGGGCCTACACGGATAAAATGTATGTGATGCGGTAAGTGTTGTTTGGACTGTGACATTGGCATAGCTGTGGCTGTTTTAGGGCTAAATGGGCCACACGAGTGTATGGGCCCACTTGGGATGAGTATGGGTCTTAGGCCTATTTACACCGTTAAGTCTGTTTAGGTTACTTAAGTCACTCGAGGTGACGGCGAACCTTCTGTTAGGTCGTTAAGACCCCCAATTTGTAAAATTATTGTAATACCCTTGTAGGGTAAAATGACCATAATGCCCCTGTATGGTAGAATGACGATTATGCTCTTATGTTCCGTATGACTGGTGTGCTTATGATTTACATATATGATTGTACTGAGTATGACTTTGCATACATGTATTATTTATGACATGACATACTGCATGGGGTTGGGTTATTGTTGACGGAGGAAGTGTACGGCCTGTAGCCGTTATGTACAAGGCTTTTAGCCTTTCTGTGATACTTACGGCTTATAGCCGTTTTGTTAACTGACAGCATTGCTAAGATATTTATGGCCTTGAGTCATTGTTGACTTAGTGCCTCAACCAGTGCTAAGCGTGGTGTGTTGGCTGAGTGGGTCAATTTTATCCCCACATGGTGAGTTGGTTGGTACGGGTGGTGAGTTGGTTGGACTGGACTGGGAATCTGTCTATATATCTGCACCTGATACTGTTTCTGTGATGGGCTCAGGCCTAGTTTGTTTCTACATACTGTAGCTTTGACTGTTACTCTAGTAAGGGGGTTACACACTGAGTTTTTGCAAACTCACCCTTTCTATCTAACTGCGTAGGTAATCCCCAGCCTTAGACGATTTAGAGCCGCGAGGGACTCAGTGGTGACCATACGTCAGCAGATTGGTTGTTAATGACTCAATTTATTTAAGCTTTCATATTTGGGTTTTAATTATGTAATAAGGCCATTTAGGGGTTTTTAACTTTTAATGGGCTTTTGATTTCTTATATTAAGCTGCTAGTTTAGCAAAACATCAAATTTTCAAAATAATAATGTTTTCAAATAAAAACTTGCATTTTTAACCTTAAGGTTTTCAACTAAAAAAGCTTCCACGATCTTTAATCGGATTGGGGAAAAACTAAAATAGCAACCGTTTGGATAAAATGAAATTTACCAAGTTTTCTCAAGCAAATAAGATTATATGGCTTTAACTTAAAAACGATTTTCACCATCAAGTACAAGGTTTCGCAAAAACACTCAAATGTGACATCAGATTTGGCTGTAACGTCTAGGCCAGGTTTGGGGTGTTATAGACTTGATGTTATTATCATTCGATGAATTTGATGTTACATTGGGCATGGATTGGTTGACATTTCATGATGCTATAGTGAATTGTAGACAAAAAGTTATTGAATTAAAATGTGAAAATGGTGAAATTCTTCGAGTTGAATTAGATGAGTCAGATAAGTTTGCCAATTATGATTTCTTTGATGTCTGCTTAGAAATGTATTAGAAAAGGATGTGAAGCTTATTTGGCTTATGTTTTGAATACAAAAGAGTCTGTGTTGAAGATTGAATCAGTGCCTATTGTATGTGAGTATTCGGATGTGTTCCCGGAAGAGCTACCTCGATTACCTCCTATTAGGGAAGTTGAGTTTGGTATAGAATTAGTCCCTAGTATAGCACCTATTTCAATTGTTCCATATAGAATGGCCCCGACTGAATTGAAAGAACTGAAGGCACAGTTGCAAGAATTGACCGACAAGGGTTTTGTGAGATCGAGCTTTTTTCCGTGGGGTGCTCCGATATTATTCGTGAAAAAGAAAGATGGATCTATGAGGTTATGTATAGATTAATGATAGCTCAATAAGGTAACAATTAAGAATAAATATCCTTTGCCAAGGATTGACGGTTTCTTTGTCTAGTTGAAAGGAGTGACATGGTTTTCAAAGATAAACTTGAGGTCCAGTTACTACCAGTTGAGAGAGAAAGACTCGGATGTGCCAAAAACTGCTTTTCGGACGAGGTATGGTCGCTATGAATTTCTAGTCATGCCTTTTCGTTTAACAAATGCTCCTGCTGCATTTATGGACTTAATGAACCGTATTTTCTGACTGTATTTGGATAAATTTGTTGTTGTTTTTATTGATGACATATTGATTTATTCTCATGATGAATCCAAACATGCCGAACATTTGAGAACTATTTTGCAAACTTTGAAAGACAAGCAATTGTATGCTAAGTTTAGTAAAAGTGAGTTTTGGCTTCGAGAAGTTAGATTCTTAGGCCACATTATTTCGGGTGATGGTATTAGATTTGACCCGAGTAAGATCTCTACTATTATTGAATGGAAACTGCTAAGGAATGTAACTGAGGTTAGAAGCTTTCTGGGCTTGCTTGGTTATTACAGACGGTTTATAACAGTCCGATTTAGAACCTAGTTAGAATAGTGGTTTCGAGACCAAAAATCCTAGTCAAAAAAATGTTTAAATATTATTTTTAGTGTTCATGATGTGTGTATTATCATGTGTGAAAGTTTCATGTGAAAATTTAATCGTTTGTGTGCCGATTTAATAAAAAAGACCTAATCGCGAAAAATGTAAAAGCTGTGTGCTAGATGTTAAAGTGCTTAAATGTTATGCTTTATGAAATATGAGGTCCTTAATATGTAATTGAACCATGGATAGTGTAATAGGTCATAAATGACCTTATAATGAATGTTTAAAATGGTTTTTCATTAAGGTTAAAGTTGTCATTTGGTTATTAAAGATATATTAATTAAAACAAAACAAAATTTAAGCCATTTTGTTCATCTTCTAGTCAAAAATAAGGAAAAGAAATAGGGTTTTAAGCTTTCTTAATATTCAGCCATTGAAAGCTTTGATTGAGGTATCTTTAAATTCAGTTTTTGATAATTTCTATGTTTTTATGATCATTGCTTAGTGTTCTATCAAGACTATGCCTAAATTTTTAATTTTGTTGATGATTTTGAAATGTGCCATGGATGGATTCATGAGCTTTATGATGTCATATGATGAAATATGAGAGTTTGATATTGGGTTTACATGTTTTGTCCTTGGATTTTTGATGAAATTGAGTAATTTGGGCTAAATTGTAAAAAAATTATTTAGAGGGACTAAAATTTAAAATAAATGAAATGTGGGGGCTTATATGAACACTATGAATATTTGGCTATGCATGTGTGAAAAGAAATTTTGTGTATTTTGTGATTTTGTGAATTAAGGACTAAAGAGTCAAAATGTGAAAATACGAGGGCTACTTTGTTAATTGCCCTAATGTTGTGTTTATAAATTGGTTTGAATGATTTAGTGAATAAAAGGGTTAATTTTGAATAGATATAGATCAAGAAACGAGGAATTCAAACTTAGACCGAGGGAAGTCGAAAATTATAGAGTAAATAGTCCGAGTCAATAATTCTGAGTGCAAGGTGAGTTCGTATGTAAAATAGGATGTTACAAGTTTGTTTTGATGCTTTGATTATACATAGATTGTATATATATATTTTGTTTGGATGAATACGATGATAAATAAATGGTATTTGGCACTAAGTGTGCGATTTAAACTAGCTTCGGTTATATAAGGCACTAAGTGTGTGATACAGAGATAGCTTCGGTTAATTGAGATGGCACTAAGTATTCAAAATTATGATAGCTTCGTCTAATCCTTAAGGAAATAAGTGTACGGATGGTTATAGCATGAATAATCTTTAGAAAGTTTTAAAATATCTTAACGAGAAGTGAGAAAGAAAATGATTGAATACAAGAAGGTTTAGGTACGTATAATACCTATGTGGTAGATGGTATTATGTATATAAGAGTTCATTGAATTGGTATAAACATGTGGATGGTGTTGGTATAAAATTGATAGATGAATTGAGAATTTATAAGTACTTATGTGTTGATGTTTAATATTTTATACACTGTTCACAATTTTTAGTACGAGCTTACTAAGCTTTTAAAAGCTTACTTTGTGCGTGTTTGCATTGTTTTATAGATATTGAAACTACTGTGAGCTCAGGGATCGTCGAGGATTGTCACTGCACTATCGAACTACATTTTTTTTTGTAATTTTAAAATGTATATATTAAAGTATGGCATGTATAGGCTAGAAGTTGTGGGATTATGTTTTGGTATTGAATTTGGCAGAATTGGTTGTGCAAATATGCTTGTTTCTTTGCTTGTAGGTTGACCCAAAATTGGGGTGGCAAATTGGCTATTCAAATGGTCTATTTTTGTCCATACAGGCAGAGACACAGGCGTGTGTCTCAGCCGTGTGTGACACATGGCTATGTAGCACGACCGTGTGTCCCCTAGGGTACCCTACGATTGTAAGTCAGGCTCGAGCATGGCCAAGACACAAGGGCGTGTGGGTAGCCGTATGGCTCAAGTCAGTTTCGACCACGACCAAGGCATACGAGCATGTCTTGTGGCCATGTGTATAAGTCAGTATCTATGCCCTATTTTATCACGGCCTAGACACACAGGTGTGTCTAATGTCGTGTAAGGTACACGGCCTGTTTACACGGGCGTGTGACCTGTACTTGCTTGAAAAATGTTCAAGTTTTGGAAAAAATTTGTATGAGTTTGGTTTAGTCCCGACCACTTCCTAATGCATATTTAAGGTCTCGATGACCTATATATAAGGGACTCTATAAAGACATTAGATCTCTGATGCTCTGATGTTTATGAAATGTATGTTAATTGTTCCATTTTGTTAGGTAATGCCTTTAACCCTAGTCCGGCAACGAATATGGGTTAGGGGTGTTACACAGTTTGTTAAAGGATTCTTCATGATTGCTACTCTGATGACAAAGTTGTTAAAGAAAGATGTCAAGTTCGAATCGACAGAAAAGTGCCAATAGAGTTTTGAGAAATTAAAGACATTATTGACTGAGGCTCCGATTTTAGTACAACCGAGTCAAGTAAAGAATTTGTGATTTATACTGATACTTCCTTAAATGGTTTGGGATGTGTACTTATGCAAGACGGTAAAGTCGTAGCTTACGCTTCGAAATAGTTGAAACCTTACGAGAAGAACTATCTGACACATGACTTAGAGTTGGCCGCCATAGTGCTTGCTTCGAAGATTTGGTGACATTATTTATTTGGTGAGAAATGCCATGTTTATACCGATCACAAAAGTCTTAAGTACTTGATGACTCAAAAGGATTAGAATTTGCAGTAACGAAGATGGTTGGAACTGTTAAAAGATTATGAGCTTATGATCGATTATCGTCCGGGTAAGGTGAATGTGGTCACCGACGCTTTTAGCAGGAAGTCGTTGTTTGCCTTGAAGGCTATGAATACAAGGTTGACTTGGTCCGATGATGGTTCAATTCTAGCTGAGTTGAGAGCTAGACCGACTTTTCTTCAACAGATTGGTGATGCTCAGAAAATTGATAAGGAGTTACAAGCTAAAATAATTCAGTGAAAGACTAGCGGTGAACCGGATTTTTTGAGTGACTCCGATGGTTGTTTGAGATTTCATGGTAGGATCTGTGTTCCGAAGGACACAGAGTTGATTCAGAATATTTTACATGAGGCACACAACAGTTGTTTGTCAGTCCACTCAGGTAGTACAAAAATGTATAATGACTTGAAGAAAATGTATTGGTGGAATGGCATGAGAAGAGATATCTCAGAGTTTGTGTCGAAATGCTTAATTTGTCAGCAGATAAAGGCTGAACACAAAGTACCGTCAGGTTTACTTCAACCCATCATGATTCCCGAGTGGAAATGGGACCGGATTACTATGGATTTTATGACAGGGTTGCCTTTAACTTCGAGAAAGAAAGATGCCATATGGATTATTGTTGACAGATTGACTAAATTGGCTCACTTTATCCCGGTACGTAGCGATTACTCACTTGATAAGTTAGTCAAATTGTACATTAGTGAAATTGTTAGACTTCATGGAGAAACCTATTTTGGTTGTATCGAATAGAAATCCGAGGTTCACATCGCAGTTTTGGAAAAAATTACAAGAAGCTTTGGGTACAAAGCTGAATTTTAGCATTACTTTTCATCCACAGACTGAGCGTTGGTTTGAGTGAGTAATTAAGATATTGGAAGACATGCTCTGATGTTTTGTATTGGAATTCCATGGTAGTTGGGTAAAGTATTTACCGTTGGTGGAGTTTGCCTATAACAACAACTATCAATCGAGTTTGAAAATGGCGCCTTATGAGGCACTGTACGGACGTAAGTGCCGAACACCTTTGTATTGGACTTAACTAAGAGAAAATCAGATTCACGGAGTTGATATAGTCAAAGAAATTGAAGAGAAAGTGAATGTAATTTATGATTATCTGAAAGCCGCTTTGATAGATAGATATCCTATGCGGATTTGAAATGAAAAGAAATTGAGTATCAAGTCACCGATAACGTATTTCTGAAAGTATCTCCATGGAAAAAGGTTTTGATATTTGGCAAGAAGGGCAAGTTAAGTCCTCATTTTATAGGGCCATATGAGATCACCAGGAGAATAAGGCCGGTTGCCTATCGGTTGGCTTTACCATCAGGGCTGGAAAAAATTCACGATGTGTTTCATATGTATATGTTATGCCGATATAGATCAGATCCTTCACATGTAATTTCACCGACAGAGGTTAAGATTCGACCGGATATGACTTATGGTGAGGAACCGATGAAAATTTTGGCTCAAGAAGTCAAACAGTTGAGAACCAAAAGCATTGCCTTAGTGAAAGTGTTATGGCAAAGACATGGGGTTGAAGAGGCAACATGGGAGCCCGAGGAGGCCATGAGAAAACAATACCCAAATCTTTTTACTGGTAAGATTTTTAGCTACGAAAATCCCTAAAGATGGAGAGTTGTAACATCCTGAATTAAGGTCTAGTTGAAATAGTGGTTTCAAGACCACAAATCTGAAATAGAAATAATTATTTTATGATTATTTGATGATCCATGATATGATTGCATGTTTGTGTGAAATTTTCATGAAGAAATTCTATGCTTAAACTGTCCAATTTGACTTTAGGAACCAAATTGAATAAGTTGCAAAACTTGTGTTCTAGAAGCTTTAAGAATGAAATTGCATTGGATTATTAATTAAAGGTCTTTAAATAGCAATTTGCCCAAGTTCTAAAATTTTGGACAAAAATGGGCATGAATAGGAAAATTTTGAAAGAAAGGCCTTAAGGGTATTTTGGTCATTTGGTTAATAAATGAATAAAGAGGGAAAAATCAAGAAAAAATGTTGTCCATATTTTCTAAGGGTGCCGAAATTTTGGGGAGCCTCCTAGCTAGGGTTTCCAACATTCCAAGCTTGATTGTAAGTGCTCCCAAGCCTTGTTTTTAATGTTCTTTACATTTTTGAAGTTGTCATCAACCGATCTAGCTATTTCTACCATTATTTTGAGCTACGGTTCATGCATGAAATTTGACCCATGTGTAACATGGTTGTATTTTGATGTTTAATGGAGGAATATGAATATTTGATGAGTGATAAACATCTTTTGCTAAGTGATTTTTACTGGAAATAGCTAACTTGTTTTTAAAAGATGTAAAACTGAGTAGTACAACTGTGAAATAAAAGAAAATGTGGGCTGATAAAGACAGAATATAAATCGGCTAGGCTTGGGTAATCAAGAAATTACATGCATTTTATTTTTCGAGCCTAAGGACTAAAGTGTAAATATGTAATGACCCAAAAATCCTAGAATCTCGAACTTTCTTTTCTTTATTTTCAGTTTGATAAAAAGAGTGCTAGATATTACTAGTCAAGTGTATTTAGGTGATAATAGGCATCTGTTTTAAATAAAGCTTCCGCAACTGAAAAGAGAGTTTACAAAGTAATTATCATCATACAAGAAGGAATAGTTTTTTTTTAAAGTACACCTCAGTTTGAAAGCAACAAATACAACTGAATGTTACTTAATTTTCTCTTTTGAAGAGTTTTCAATGAAAACAAGGTTTTCGATGAAACACTTCAATGTGGCACGCTGGATCTGGCTATAAAGTTTGGGCCGGGTTTGGGGTGTTACAAAATAAGTGAAAAGTTAAGAGTAAAATGGTAATCTAACCAAAGTATATGTTATGGGTTGATTTGACTAATGTATGTATTGAACAAGTTAAATTTGGCATTATAGATCAAGAAAAACGTGATTCGGGTCTTGGTCGGGGGAAAAACAAAGTTTACGAGGACTAGGCTCGTTTCTATCATTTTGTACCGAGGTAAGTTCATTTGTAAATTATGCAACATATACCATACTTTAAATGTTTGATATTGCATGTATGGTAAATATATATAATTAATGTAATGTTGTACTATGTGTTTAAATGCTTACATTTTTATTATGAATGATGCTTTGATTATTCCATGAGTATGTGATTGGTGCCATGAGCATTGTAATCGACATTATGAGCAAGCTCAATGGAAATGTGGTATCGAAGAATCCCATTTGAACTTTAGGAATAGTTTAGGATACAAGTGACATGTCACTGGGGACTATATGATCTAAGCTCATTGAGTTATGGTCTAAGTTCAAGATATATGTGACATCTGAGCTCACAGAGTTGTGGTCTGAGTTCATTAAGTATGTGACACAAGTTTTGGCATCCAGGTACTAGTCTCGTATATGCTAATAATGGCGAGGTAGTCCTGCATTTGTTGTGGATACCTGGCAGCCTGTATGGACAGACCCATGAGTAGCTCGGAAGTGAGCAACAAGTGATCTGAGATATGAAGTAGCAATGGCTACATATGAGGCACTTATGTGTAAGGTTCCGATGTATCTGATAGTATTCTGAGTATTCAATGGGTAGTTTAAGAGAAGTTCAATAAGTAAGCTTAACAATTGCATCAAGACAGGAAAGTAAGTTATCATGTGCAAATGACACAAGTATGTACATTGAAGTCATGAGAATGACATGAGATTTGATAAAATGCAAGATTGTGTTTGTTATGTTAAATGCATGATTAATGCTTGATTAAGTGGCATTTTATTTGCATGTGAATTTAATAAGCTTTAAAGCTTACCCCCTTCCATTCTTTTTCTTATAGTGTCGCCAAGAAGCTTGGGGATTGGATGACGTCGGAGACACGATCACACTATCAATTAGACACTTGGGTATAGCTAGCCTTATCATTTTGAGTATGGCATGTGTAGGGACTTGGTCTTCTTATTGTGTGTCATATTGATTATCCAAATGTTTTGGCTCATGAATGTATTATGATTATTTTGTATATGGCTATGAGAAGTGGCTCATTTTGATTATTTGGGTTGTAACCCTAATTATTGATGCATGCATGCAAGTGTCCTTATGGTTAATGAGAGTGATGGATGTCATGTATGTTTGGTGTATGGAATATGAATAATGTGTATGCAATAAATGTGGTGTAAATATGTGAGTGTTTAGGGGTGGCAAATGGCTTGGGAAATAGCCTAGAAATTGTCTACACGGTTAGACACGTGGGCATGGGTCTAGGCCATGTGTGACACACGGTCTCCCCTATGGCCGTGTGATCCAGCCGTGCGTCCCCTGTACCCTAATTATGTAGAATAGAATGCTCAGTAGTAAATGTACGGGTAAAGACACGGCCATGTGTCTCAGCCGTGTGCAGGACACGGCCATAGGACTTGGGCTTGTGCCCAGGACATGTGAAGTTTGCACTTAATTTTTTTGGAATTTAATTCGCCACACAGTCTAAGCACATGGGCATTTGACTTGGCCATCTGACCTTATTTGGTTGATGACATCATAGTCAGAGAGTTACATGGGTTGGGGATACGGGCGTGTCCCAAGCCACACAGGCGTGTGTGGCACACGGCCTACTCACACGGGCGTGTGACTCTATAACGTAGGAAATCTTTCTAAGTTATCCTAAAGTTTTATAAAGTTATCTGTTTAGTCCCGAACCACCATCAATGTATGTTTTGGGCCTCGTAGGCTCATGTAAGGGATAATTTACTTAGGTATGAATGAATTTGATTTGAATGAAATTTTATGCCCTGGTTTTTGTATGTGTGCTTGTGTTAAAGTCCGATAACACCTCGAACCCTGTTCCGGCTTTGTACACGGGTAAGGGGTGTTACACACCCATGTGTCTCACAATACCAAAAACACGCTCGTGTCATAGGCCGTGTGGACATTCAAAATGGGATCACATGGCCGTATCCGACCCCGTGTAACTCTCTAACTTGGGTAACACGACTAACCACACACCCGTGTGACTAGCCCGTGTGCCCTTCGAAATGGCCACAAACGCCCGTGTGCCAGGTCGTGTGCTAGGCCGCACCAAACCTGTAGGGTATACTAACTTATGCCACACGGCCAATTCACACACCCGTGTGCTGGGCCATGTGGAGCATACTAACTTGATTTTTAAATCAACACAGGGGACACACGGTCATGTAACCTGACCCTGTGTCACACATGACTGAGACACACTCTAGTATGGACAAAAATAGGCTTTTTACCAAGCCATCTTGCCACCCAAATTTGCATACACCTACACCAAACCAAATGGCACTAAACATGTCATAAATAGGCATTCATCCAATCTCAAATAAGCTTAACTCATACCATTTCAATACCAACTTATACAAGGCACACAAATACCACAATATGCCATTTGATTTCATACCAAACTTCACTTTCACAAATCATCAATGTGGACACTTCCAATTATGTATCATTTTTTCCCAAACTCATAAGCATACAAATTTTCAAATATCAACCATTTACCACAATCATTTGCATAGCAATTATCAACACAAGAGAAAGGCCATTTGCATATATGTACACAACCAAATTAACAATAATATGCGAACTCTCATGGCTATATACAAAACCAAACACTAAACATTTACAAGCCAATCCAAATGGCTAAATTCATTACCAAACTATATACAAAAAATGACCAAAGTTCCTATACATGCCATATAACCAAAATACATAGATTCAAAAGTACCAAAGTGATATCCTGATAGTGCGATGAGGTCTCTGACGATTCCCAAATCTGGGCTAGCTTTCATTTCAATATAAAACACAAAAAAAATAAACAATGCAAGCTATAAAGCTTAGTAAGCTTGTATGAAATAATAAGCAATGCTCACCATTCAAGAATATGAATATAACATACTACAAAAACATTTAATCACAATGTTAACATATATTCAATCACACAATTAACCATGAATTCACAACTTCAATAGATTCAATGCTTATATAGTTTTCATACATACCTGTACTGATACACATATATTTCCCACCATTTCATATCTTCGTTATACCTTTTGAACTATTCAGAATACATTCGGATACTCAGGAATCTAGCACCCTAAGTGCAAAATACATAGCCGAAGCTATCTTAATCTCAAATCACATGTAATGCTCACTCTCGAGCTATCAACGGGTTTGCTCACACAAGCTGATGGTCATGACGAAGCTGCATGGTGCTGCTCAAATAAACTAATGAGAATTCGCAACACATGTCAGATAACTCAACCACCGATAAGACATACGGACCAGCACCCAAATCACATAACCCCTAATGACATGTCATTCGTATCCTAATCTATTCCTAAGGTTCAAGCGGGATTTCTCAATGCCGAATCTTCATCGATTATATCTACAAGGTCGTATACACAAATAATTCAATAATAAAGCATTTAAAACACAAATATACAAATGCTTATTAACATACGAACTTACCTCGATCGCTAAAATGACAGAATGGATCAGCTATTCCAAAACCTTGTTTTTCCCCCAATCTAAATTCGAATTTTGCTTTTCTTGACCTAAATGTAATAAAAATTAACTTATTTAATTATCATTCAATTCAATTTAGTCCAAAATACACATTAAGGCAACTTTATAGTTTTACCCCTAATATTTCAACATTTTTACAATTTAGTCCTTACCTCATAAAAATACAAATTCATATAATTTGGTCCCTACCCATGCTAGCTGAATTTCTATTATTACCATAGCTGTCCATATTTTTCATTTATTTCACAATTTAACCACAAAATTTTCACATTTATCAATTAAATCCCTAAATGACAATTTTATCAAAAATCACTTTACAAATGTTGTTTATCTAACAACAAGCATACATTTTCTATTATCAGACATCAAAACACACATGCATTCATTAATGGGAAAACCCTAAACCTTTAAAAGTTTTGTAAAATTAGTCCCTGGGCTAGCTAGACTAAGTTGCACCGATCTCAAAAATATAGAAATCGTTAAAAATCGAGTCAAAATCACTTACATGCTAGCTAGAGAAGTGACCAAAACTTTCAAGCTATAACTATGGCTTCTTCCTTGCTAAATTCAGTGGTTATGAAGAGAAAATTATGATACTTTTTGTTATTCCTTATTTTAGTTAAGTTATTTATTAATTTACTATATTAACCTTTGTTATAATTCATTAAAATTCTTTTAATCATGTCCATCTTTGTCCACGCACATTAAACCTAGTTTAATTACAACATTAGGACCTCTAATTTAAGAATCCATAGCTATTAGACACCTTTATTTATTAGAACTCAAGTTTTACATTTTATGCGATTTAGTCCTTTTTATCAAATTAAGTACCCAAACGATAAAATTTCTTAACGAATTTTTGACACAATCATACTCTCATGCTGTAAATATTAAAATAATAATAAAATAATTATTTCGACCTCAGATTTGTGGTCCCAAAACTACGGTTTCAATTTGACTAAAAACAGTGTAATGCCCTGAATTTTGGGCCTAGAAGAAATGGGCTTCGCGTATCAGAGGAATTGGAATTTAGTTGTGCAAGTGAATAACACAAAAGTATGTCTGCTTTAGTGGTTAAAGGTCCTGAGAAGTATTGGAGAAGTTCTGGGTTCAAACCTGATTTGGTTGCAGGTGAATAAAACCTTGGATGTAAGTAAGTGGGCTTAAAGAATATTGTTGGTGAAATCATGACATCAGATGTGTAACACCCCTAACCCGTAACCATTGCCGGAATAGGTTAAGAGGCATTACCGGACACACAACTCAGATCCAAACAATCACAACAAATATTTTCTCAATTCAGTAAAATTTAGATCATTTATGTTTAACACAAACTTTAAACAATAATACAAGGTCTAAATTATATATTCAAGACTAATTTGATAACATAAGGAAGTTTCAAAACTTAAAAAAAATTTCAAATTTTAAAAGGTCACACGCCCGTGTGGACAAAATAGGCCATTTGAATAGTCAACTTGCCACTCCAATTTGGGTCAACCTGTAAGCAAAGGAACAAGCATATTTTCCCAACCAATTCAGCCAAATTCAATATCAAAACATAAGCCATTTGTGTCATATAATAGTCACCCAAATCCATACTCATAAGCCTTACTAATCTATGTCAAAACATATATCAAAAGCATATTCAACATATCTTTCCATATATCATTCAATCTCATGTTGGAACTTACCAAAACTTACTAACATTTACCATTCCTTTTATCCAATTAAAACATACCATACTTGCACATTAGCATCACATACCATAAGCCAATATCAACTATGAGGTCAAATACAAACTAGCCAAATCACATGGCTATGTATATACATCCGAAAACATAATATCATAACTACTAGCCTATACATGCCATACTTTAATATATACATTTTCAAAGTATCAAAATGTGGTTTGATAGTGTGGTGACAATCCTCAACGATCCCCAAGCTCACAGTAGCTTCGATATCTATAAAACAATGCAAACATACACAAAGTAAGCTTCCAAAAGCTTAGTAAGCTCATACCAAAACATCAACAGTATATAAAATATGAAACATCAACATATAAGTGCTTAAAAATTCTCAACTTATTCATCAAATCCATGCCAACACAAACCATATGTTTATACCAATTCAATAAAATTTTTATGCATTTTACCATCTACCACATAGGTATTATACTTACCTGAACCTTCTCGTATTCATTCGTTTTCATTCTCACCTCTTGTTCGGATATTTAAAGGCTTTCCAAATATCATCAATGCTTTAAACATCTGTAGACTTAGTGCTTAAAGTATTAGCCGAAGCTATAATAATTCCGCACACTCAGTGTCATATCAATTAACCAAACCTATTTTGGTATCACACACTTACTGCTTCGAGTAGCCGAAGCTAATTCAAATCGCACACTTAGTGCCAAATACCATTGATTTCTCATTGTATTCATCGCAACTGAATAAATATACCATCAATGTATAATAAAAGTATCAAAACATACTTATAACATCATATTTTGTGTACGAACTTACCTTGTACTCGAAATTGTTGACTCGGATCGTCTACTCTATAATCTTCGACTTCCCTCGATCTAAGTCTAAATTCCTCTTTTCTTGATCTATATTTATTCAAATCTAACCTATTTATTCACCAAATCTTTTAAAAAAATCTATAGACACATATTTAGGGCATTTTGCAAACTAGCCCTCACATTTTCACCTTTCAACACTTTAGTCCCTAATTCACAAAATCACAAAATACACATAACTTGCTTATACACAAGCTTAGCCGAATTTTCATAACTCTCATACAAGTCCATACATTTCATTTATTTCAAATTTTAGTCCCTCATAACATTTTTACAATTTAGCCCAAATTACTCAAATTCATAAAAAATCCAAAGACAAAACATGTAAACCCAACATCAAGCTTTCATATTTCAACATATAACATCACCTAGCTCATGAATTTATCCATGGCACATTTCCAAATCATTAAAATTTTCATAAATTGAGGAACGGGTTCGGTAGTATACGAAGCAACGATTACAAAAATGTAGAAATTATCAAAAACCAAGCTCAATACATACCTTAATTGAGCAAAACCTTAGCTAAACCCTAGATGAATCTTTTTCTTTTCTTTTATTTTCTTTGTATTTTCGGTGGAATGGTATGAACAAATTGCTAATTTCATGCTTTTTATTTTATTAATATGACTTAATTTACCAAATTCCATTTTTGCCATTGCTAATTAAACATATATTTCATATTCATTAAGGACATTTATGACCACTCATGTTTTCAATGGTCAAATAACATAATAAGGGCCTCCCAATTAATAAGCCAAATCAAATAGGCACTTTTAACAAATAGCATGCAAATTTTACAGTTTAAGTGATTAGGTCCTTTTTCAAAATTAAGCACACAAACATTCAAATTTTTATACAAGACTTTCACACATGCTAATTCACACATCATAAGCATGGAAAATAATATTTAAATATTTTTATAACTTGTATATGTGGTCCCGAAACCACTATTCTGACTAGGGTCTAAACTGGACTATTACAAGATGAGTTGGTGATCTAGTGGTTGTGGCGTCATTATGGTGGCAAGGGATCTTGAGTTCAAAATGCATGGAATGCAAAGGGATTTTATTTTATTTTCATGAGGTGAGAGAGGTAGAGTTGGATTAAAACTCTTTTGAGGTGGTTGTTGACTTGGTCTTGGATGAGGTTGTTATGAGTAAATCAATGAGGTTTCTAGAAGAGTTTGAAAGGAGTTTGATTAAGGTTTGAATAAGTTGTTGCTAGCCGAATGGGTGGAAGACGTTGAAGCAATTCAAATTAGTAGGTAGGGTGTTTGTAGGAGAAAATTTTGGAAGGTTGAGGGGAGTGTTTGAGTTGGTCGAATGTGGGACTCCCCATCTTGGCAAATTCGGTCATGGGACCTCTTGTTTCTTAGGAGCCGGATTCTTTTGTGCCATTTCTCGGATTCTCCTTGTGTTTATTTTTTTTGTTTCTCATTTTTCTATATTGCCGAACATATACTGAAAAGTGACCTCTCATGCATTCTTTTTTTTTTCTCCTTTCTAGCCGAATTGGTGGGTGCCACTCAAGTATTCTATTTTCTTTTTCTTTTTCTTTTTCTTTTTCCAGTGATCGATTCTTTCCCTTCACAGCCTACCGAATCTGTTCATCTTCCCCTTCTTCGACCTCTCTTTCTATTCTTCTCCTTGGTGACTGAATACTCCCAAGTCTCTTAAACCATTGACGCAACCAATTGTTGTTTTCTTGCTCTCCATTTACTTCCCTTTCTCCTCTTTCTCTCTAAAGCCGAATATCTTATTCCTTTTCTCCTAAACACCTTTGGTTAAATCTAGTCTTTTCTCAAATTCTTTTCCCTCTCAAACCCCTTTTCGCTTTCTTTCCATTTCAGTTTTTGGTTTAGTAAGCAAACTCTGCTAATCGAACTTTAGATGGGAAAAGGGGGTTTTAGCAATAAAGTGATGATGGTAGCGCCGACTGGGAGTGGACGCGTAGCCTCTGCCCTGAAGTTTAAGCGACGTAGGGTATCGACGGTTTGGGACTTTCCACCAGGTTAAGGAAAGGTGATTGTACCAAACTTTGGATTAAGTAGCCAACTCATAGTTGACCGTTTGAGTCAAGGCAAGTGGTAGTTGGTCCTTCGGCTAAAGGTTTGGTTAATGTTCTTTTAACTCTGTGGATAAGTGATTAACTATTATTATGTTTGAATAGGTTTCGGCGCTCAGGAATTTTTAGTACTCTACGTGATCAAATGTGTAACCGTATGCTATGTTTGATAATCGGTTGAAAAGCCAAAAGTGTGTGCATTTGTATGCGGTATGCAATAATCGTTTGAAAGCCGGCAATATGTGTTGTTTACACTGCTATGATTGTAGATCGGCGATACGCTGAAAAGTAAAAAATAAAGCGTATGATGCCACATGGGCGTGCGATCGTACGTGTAGTGAACCGAGCCCACGGACATGGGAGTTAGACTGTAGAGGCCACCACGAGCGCTCCCGTGGTTTTGGGCTATTCTGGGCCTCGTTGGGCTAAATGGGTCATGTGGCGTGGACCCATACGGATAAATGTATGTGATACGGTGAGTGTTGTTTGGACTGTGATGTTTGCATAGCTGTGGCTATTTTTGGGCTAAACGGGCCACACGAGTGTGTGGGCCCACTTGGGCCGATTAATGGGCCTTAGGCCGACTTACACGTTATGTTTGTCTAGGTTACTTAAGTCACTCAAGGCGACGGTGGACCATCTGTTGGGTCATTAAACCCCCGATTTGTAAAATTACCAAAATACCCTCGTAGGGTAAAATGATTGTTTTGTCCTTGTGGGTAAATGACCGACTTAGACTATGAATTTGACCGATTTGAGTATGATTGTATGACTCTGTTTTGACTAATTTGACAGTGGTTGTACGACTGACATGCTTTTAATATATGTTTAAATGATTGTTATTGAGCATGGCCATTTTGCATACACACGTGATGATTGAGCATAACATACACGACATATTGCATGGGGTTGGGACATTGATACGGAGGATGTTTTGATAGGATCGCACGGGTCACACGAGACGACTGTAGATCTAGTATTGATCTGTTAAGGTCGCATGGGTCGCACGAGATGACTGTGGACCGATGGATGGCTCTGTACTATGTTGATTATGGCTTTGTGCCAATCATATTTACTAATGGCTATGTGCCTATCATATCTATTGGTGACTCTGTGTTGATCATATTTACCCATGGCTGTGTGCCGATTATATCACCGTCGCTGATGGCTATGTGTCAAACTTATTACAGTTACCGATGGCTTTGTGCCAATTATAATATTGCTACTGAAGGCTTAAAGCCGTATATATACTAGCAGCTTTATTGTGATTTCGGTTAGTGCTACAACCGGTGCTAACATTGTAAGTGTAGGGATGGCGTGAGTGAGTTATTCCCCACAAGTAGTGCAGGGTTGGACAGAGGCAAGTGCAGGGTTGGACGGGATAGCATGCATCCATGCATTCACACATTCTGTTTTGTTACTGAGATGGGCTAGGCCTAATTGATTCTGTTATTGGCTGTGACCCAAATGATATTGCAATGGGCTTCAGCCTACGTATGCTCTAAACTGGAGTATACTATTACTGTTAACGGGCTCTGGCCCAGACTGCTTCTGTTTCTATTTTGGTATACTGATTGTTACTCTAGTAAGGGGATTACATACTGAGTTTTCATAAACTCACCCCGTCTATTAATTGTGCTTAGGAGGATCGATGCTGCGAGGGACTCGGAGATGGTCACATGACTGCAGTCTTATTATGCTTTGGACTTTATTTATGGTTTAGATTCTGTTTTGGGTTTTAATTTTTGTAATAAGGCCTTTTAGAGTTTTTGTATTTTAACTTTAGGTTTCATTTACTTTGATTTATATCTGTTTGAGTTAAATCACGGTTTTCCTAAAATATTAATTGTTTTTAAAACAACATTACATTTTTGCAACATTTTCGAAATGCTTTTGCAACTTAACCTTTTTTTAATATCAAGTTTTAGTAATTATTTTAAAACTAGCTTCTGCAACTAAAAGAGATTTTGGGAATAAAATTATGTATTTTTCAATGAACCATGCTTTGAAATTGAACTAACGTAAACTGGGGTTTTATACAAGTTTTAATGACCAAAAGTTTTTTTTAAAATATTAAGAAAGGTTTTCAATGAAAACATAGTTTTCGAAAAACACTTCAATGTGACACGCCAGATTCAGGCCAAACATCTAGGTTGAGTTTGGGGTGTTACAAACGGGTTGTTACAATTCTCCCCCTTAGAAATTTTCCTTCTCGAAAATCTTACGAGAAAAGAGGTTAGGGTACTGTTCTCTTATAGCTTCTTCGGGTTCCCACGTAGCTTCTTCAACCCCATGTCGTTGCCACAAAACCTTTACTAAAGCTATGCTCTTATTTCTCAACTCTTTAACCTCTTGAGCTAAAATTCTGATTGGTTCTTCATTATATGTCAGATCAGGCTAAATTTCAATCTCTATCAGAGAAATTACGTGTAATGGATATGGTCTATATCGACGCAACATTGAAACATGAAATACATTATGAATCCTTTCTAATTCTGACAGTAAAGCTAGCTGATATGCCACTAGCCCTATTCTCTCAGTAATCTCACATGGCTTGATAAATCGCAGACTCAATTTGCCTTTGTGACCAAATCGAAGAATCTTCTTCCACATAGATACTTTCAAAAATACTTTGTCGCTAATTTGAAATTCAATGTCTTTACGTTTCAAATCCGCGTACGATTTCTGTCGATCTGAAGTTGCTTTCAAACTGTCCCAAATTACTTTCGCTTTATATTCAGTCTCTCTTACCAAATCAACCTTGTGAATCTATTTCTCACTAAGCTCGGTCCAGTACAATAGAGTTTAGCATTCCGACCATACAATACTTCATATGGTGCCATCTTTATACTCGATTGAAAATTGTTGTTATACGCGAATTCAACCAATGGTAAATATTTCTCCCAGATGCTTTCACATTCTAAAACACAGCAACAAAGCATAATGTTCGAGAATCTGAATTATTCTCTTAGACTGACCGTCGGTTTGCGAATAAAAAACACTACTATAGTGCAACCGCGTACCTAAAGCTTCTTGCAATTTCTTCCAAAATCACGACATAAAGCTCGGATCTCTATCTGACGTAATAGAAACTGGCACCCCGTGCAATCTAACGATCTCAGAGATGTACAACTCAGCTAATCTATCAAGCGAAAAATCTGGACGTACCGAAATGAAATGTTCAGACTTCATCAGTCGATCATGTAACACCCCTAACCCGTATCCATCACCGGACTAGGGTTAAGAGGTATTACCGGACATATCAGGATATTTAGAAATCAAAAGTCATACATCATTATTTCATAATCAAACTCAACATAAAGTCCATTTTTTAGGTCAACAAGGCCCTAAACATGCATTAGAAAGGGGTTGGGACTAAACAAAACACATACAAAATTTTTCAAAAAGTTAACAATTTTCTACGTTACAAATATCACACGCTCGCGTGAATAGGCTATGTGCCTCGCACAGCATTAGGCATGCCTGTGCATCTAGACAATGGCAAAACAGGGCATACATACAGACTTATCCATACGGCCACAAGACACACCCATGTGTCTAGCTCGTGGTCGAAACTAACTTGGCCACACGACCTGGCACACGTCTGTGTATGTGCGACCATGTGATCTGCCCATGCTCATTTCGAAATAGCAACACGGTAGAGACACACACCCATGTCCCTGCCCATATGGGCACAAAATAGGCCATTTATACATTTCCCAAAGTAATATTCAAACATTATATACAATGAATCATGACTATCTAATGCTTAACTTATAATTGAGAAAATATCATACATATAATTCATAAGCTGATTATCAAACTTATTACTTCAATTCATGCACATATCAAACAGAATAATCCATATCACATGATTTATGGTCCTTTAGCATATTTGGCAAAACCAACTTTAGAAAATAGTCAAGTACAGATTTTAAACAACATAGTCATATGTGCATTTAATATTAAGTCAAAATCAAAACATAACATATGGCTTAACAAACTTCCATACTTGAACCATAAGCCAACCTTACCAAGTGGACAAATATGCTTTTAATACCATCTATATATAAGTGCATAGTTACCATGTTATCAATAGTTGTTTTCTAGCCCAATTGCCGAACCAATATACAAAACTTATGTGCTAAACAACATGTCAATATTACTTATACATACCAATAAATTTCTCATCAATTCGTTTAGCTAAGTTAATGTCATGACACATTATAAAATAACCTTATGACCGCAAAGCATGCCTATTATTTACCACTTCCAAACCAATTCACAAGATAAATTATATAACCAAAACAAGTCAATAATAAACCACAACCTAATCACATCCATCAGCCATATTTACTTCACTTAAACCGAATTATATTAATCCACAATTGCAAGACATATTATGAATCATGTTTACCATAAAAAACTAATTATAAACCTTACATATCATTACTCAAAATCGATTTTATTTAACCAACATCACCACATATTTACCATGAATCATACCTCTCAAATTAAGCTTATAATATGTCTGAATATAAATACCAACATTCGCATCATGATCAAAACATTTTCTCATGGCTATATACATATACAAATTTCAAAATCAACTATATCAAAACTAGCCTATACATGCAACATAACTAAAACTCAAAACTTTAATTTATTGAAACAATAACCAGATAGTGTGATGAGATCTCCTTCGACTTCCAACCTAAGCAAGTCTCCAAAACTTTATAAACATAGGAAAAATGCACACAGAGTATGCTTTAAAGCTTAGTAAGCTCGTATCCTAATAAACTTAACATAACAAGTAGTTTCATTACAAAATCATATGCATGATATGCTATCTCATACAACTTTTCCAAGTTATAAAACATGTACTCTTATCGAATTATCATCATTGAATATTATACTTGCTTACTTCAATAACTTTAGCTTTCACAAGCTTATTCAACTCAATTCTCCTATATCATTCAATTCACACTTTCATATAGCCAAATGAGCACATTATGGAAATAACACATGTAATCATATATATACATAAATCTCATATCATCATTTATACTCAAGTTCAACTTTCATACATATAACATCTGACAATTTCATGTATGCCACTTTATAAATGATATCTTATTCACTTATTCATGTTTCATTTAAACGCATTCACATTTCATTTCCTTATACATCACATAACATTCTTTGCACAAATATACTTACCTTTCGTTTTCAAATATTGTATACATTTCAACGTACATGAATCAGAATGTCTTTCACTTAATCATTTATTTCTCGGAATGGTCGTTAAGAATCAATAAGGATACTCGAATAACTCATAAGCTCGTACAATGCCAACGTCCTAGACGTGGTCTTACATGTAATCAAATATCGATGCCACTGTCCTAGACAGGGTGAGACACCCTAACCCATATCCGTCGTCAAATTAGGGTCTGAAGGCATTACTAGACAAAAGCACAACTTTGAATATTCACACCAGTCATATTCATGTGTATATACGAATGTCCAAATAAATATTAATCGAAATTTTAACATTTCATAATATACAAATACAAGTTAAATTCGGATATCTAATAAACATCAAACATTTTAAGACATATTTCAAAACATGTACAAATTCAATCAAATAAAAATCTAACACATGACAATTTAATCATCAGCATACAGAACATTCATGTAACACCCTTAACCCGTTTCTGTCACTAGACTAGGTTACGAGGCATTACTAGTCAGAACACATATTCAAAGTATTACATGCATATACTTGTATACATTTATAAACCATTCATTTTGTCATTTTCATTTTATCAAGCCGAACATAAAAGCATTCTCCATTATGTTAGACAACTGTTCACTTCCAACCATGTTCATCCATTTTATAAATCAATACCTATTTTAATACGCACATTAAGCATACTCTAAATATCCTCCTATAAATAACATGCATTTTAGCCTAATAATGCCTAATTCATTATAACACCATATACATTCCCTATTCATACATAACTGAAACACATCATAAATGATCATCATATTTATATATATAAATATATATAAGATAAAATACATATCAAGTCAAATCCTTGTGCATAATTATTTATATAGTCAAATGCCAAATCACAAGTTAATCAAAACCATTACAAATGTTTTCATCTTATAACGAACATATCAAAACGATCTTATCTCATGTTCGGACATAACCAAACTACTTATAATGCTATCTCATATTCAACACTCAAAAAATATATATAAATATATATATATACCAGGTGTAACTTTCATTCAAAACACATGACATAATAATCTAAAGGAACTCAAACATAGTCCAGCAAAACCGAATCATCTAACGACACTTATGAAAATTTATATACACCATGTCAGACTATTCAACCAAAATCAAGTACACCAACCATTATCGAACCATTTTCAATATGTATAACCCCAATCACATATACCATTCATTCATAGCATATAATATTATAACCAAAACGGATTAAACCATGATCAAATTCCAACTTAGAAGTTAAGCCATTTTCGCATGGCTTAATTTATACATATGCAAGATCGAACAAAATACATATTAGCCTATACATGCCATAAGTTCGAAATAAGACTTTTAAAGTACAGAAGGTTGACGATAGTCTGGATGAATTTACTGACGATTCTCGAGCCTATAGCTAACTTCCAAAAACTATAAGAACAAATAAGAAACATACACATAGTAAGCTATCGTAGCTTAGTAAGTTATAGCAATTTAAAGAAATTAATGACCTCAATAGGTCAATAAAATAAACCGAATCAAAAAAAATTTTATACACAAAATATACCATGGTCGATTATACACATATATAAATTATCAATATGATCTCCAATTTCAAAGTCATAATATCATAGATAATCAATTATACATATGTATTCATGTATATACATACTTATGAAACAAGTTTTTAAATCACATACTTATACCTATCATAAAACTGAATACACTTCTCTTAATTACATACATTTTCAATAGCATCACAAAACATTTCTATCACATATCTTTCAATCAATTTACTTTCATTTGAAATAAGTAAGCCACATTCACATACCTTGTCACTTTAGCTCATTTAACACATTTGGTTACTTTTACCGTTGCTCACATAAAATTTGTTAGGCATAAAGCATAAGATAATACACCAGCACAAAGCCTGCTAGGTAATAAACCTGATTTAATACACCGGCGTAAAACCTGCTAAGAAATAAGCCTGATATCATACACCAGCATCAAAGCCTGCTAGGCAATAAGCCTGATATATCACTGTTACAAAGTCGATCTTATTCATAATTCATATCTCAATTGAACCGAACTTATTCCCAAATCTCATAAAAATTTATGCATTCAGCTATAACTATAGAAATTCACACAATTAAATTCAATATATAAAGATCATATACATTCAAATTTAACGACGTTTATTACTTATAGACTTACCTCGGATATCGATAAACGATGTAAATTGACTATTCAAGTATTTTTGCTTTTTCTTGATCCAAATCATATTTCTTTTGTACTTGATATATACAGTTTCAAATTAATCTCATTCAAACACAATTTTATTCAATTTAATCCAACAACACATAAATGGGCAAATTATCATTTTACCCCTGATATTTCATACTTTTACAAATTAGTCTTAATTGCATAAAACACAAAACAAGCATAAATTTCTCATGCTATACTTAGGCCGAATACTCCCCACACCCATATAATCACATTTTGTTTATTTTTCATTTTTGTCCTTCAATTTATTATTTTTGCAATTTAGCCCTAATTACTCAAATTTATCAAAAATTCCAATACAAAACATATTAATCCAAAACATATCATTCATAATTTATCAACAAGCATCACAAAACACTAATATTCATCAATGGCATAACTCAAAATATTCATCAAAAATAGAAATTCTAGCATGGGTCGGATAGTATTCGAAGCAACGATCTCAAAAACGTAAAAATTATCAAAAATCGAACACAAAACATACCTAAATCACTTTATGCAAGTGCCGAAACTAAGGGAGCTTCAATGGCTTTCTTTTTCTCATCAATATTCGGCCAAAAGATCAATTTGCATGGCCATTTTATGTTTTGTTTTTATTAATTACATTTTAATATAACATTTACCTTTTTATCCTTTATAATAATACATAATTTCGCATATTCCAAACCACCAATCTCCACTATCATAAAATAATGGTTTAATTAATAAATAGGACTTCTACATTAGTAGAACATAGCAAATAAACATTTGAACAATTAGAATGCAACTTTTGCATTTTACACGATTTAGTCCTTTTACTAAATCGAGTACTCAAACGATGAAATTTTTATAAATTTCACACATATCAATTCACATATTTTAAACATGAAAAATAATAATAAAATATTTTTCTGATTCGGATTTGTGGTCCCAAAACCACCGTTCTTACTAGGGTTTAAATCGGGCCGTTACAACTCTCCCCCTTAGGGATTATCGCCCCCGAAAATCTTACCTGTGAATAGGTTTGGATAGCGAGTTCTCATTGCATCTTCTAGTTCCCACGTTGCTTCCTAAATTTTGTGTTTGTGCCATAGTACTTTAACTAACGAAATCTTTTTATTTCGCAATTCTTTAATCTCGTAAGCTAGAATACGAATCGGTTCTTCTTCATACATCATATCGGGCTTAATCTCAACTTCAGTCAAACTAATCACATGTGATGGATCAAATCGATATCTACGAAGCATTGAAACATGAAATACATTGTGAATCTTTTCTAGTTCAGGTGGCAACAACAGTCTATAAACAACTGGTCCGATACGCTCTATAACCTCATACGGCCTAATAAATCTCGGACTCAATTTGCCTTTACAACCGAATCTAAGTATTTTCTTCCATGGTGAGATTTTCAGAAATACTTTATCCCTGATCTGAAACTCTATATCTTTTCATTTTAAGTCCGCGTATGATTTCTGATGATCTAATCCTACTTTTAGACTTTCACGGATTACTTTCACTTTCTGTTCAGTTTCTCTGACCAAATCAACACCTTGTATCTTGTTTTCACTGAGTTTAGTCCAATACAATGGTGTACGACATTTACGGCCGTATAAAGCCTCGTAAGGTGCCATTTTATTACTCGATTGAAAACTGTTATTATACACAAATTCAATCAAAGGTAGGTATCGTTCCCACGTACCTTCAAACTCAAGAATGCAACATCTCAACATATCCTCAAGTATTTGAATGATTCGCTTGGATTGACCATCTGTCTGCGGATGAAAAGTAGTGCTAAAATGTTGTTTAGTACCTAATGCATCTTGCAGTTTCTTCCAAAACCGTGATGTAAACCTTGGATCTCTATTCGACACAATAGAAATAGGTACTCCGTGTAGTCTCACAATCTGAGAAACATATAACTCAGCAAGTTTATCGAGCGAATAATCTATACGAACTGAAAAAAAGTGAGCTAATTTAGTCAATCTATCCACAATAACCCAGATTGTATCTTTCTTGCTCAGTGACATCGATAAACTAGATACAAAATCCATCGTGACTCTGTCCCATTTCCATTCAGGTATCATGATCGACTGAAGCAATCCAGAAGGTACCTAATGCTTGGCTTTTACTTGTTGACAGACTAAACATTTCGATACAAAGTCAGAAATGTCTCATTTTATACCTTGCCAACAATAGTGTTGTTTCAGATCATTATACATCTCCGTACTACCCGGGTGAACTGATAGCAGACTGTTATGAGCGTCGTTCAAAATCATCTAAATCAACTCTGTATTTCTCGAAATGCATATTCGGTTTCTGAATCTCAAACAGTCATCAGCCTTAACTCGAAACTCTAAATCAGCCTTTGAATCACATTGAGCTCATTTTGCTAACAACTCATTATCAACCTTCTAGGCAACACATATTTGTTGAACAAATAACGGTCTTGCTTTCAACTCAGTTATTATCGAACCATCATTAGACATAGCCATATGCGCATTCATTGCACCCAAAGCAAACAGTGATTTTCAGCTTAAAGCATCAGCAAAAACATTAGCCTTTCCCAGGTGATAGTCAATTACAAGCCCGTAGTCTTTTAGCAATTCTAACCATCGACGCTTTCTCAAATTCAGATCTTTTTGAGTCATCAAATACTTCAAACTTTTGTGATCGGAATAAACATGACATTTTTCACCGAATAGATAGTGGCACCATATTTTCAACGCAAACATAATAGCTACCAATTCTAGGTCGTGCGTCAGATAGTTCTTTTCATGTGGCTTTAAATGTCTCGAGGCATAAGCTATAACTTTGCCTTCCTACATCAAAACACAGCCCAAACAATTTAATGATGCATCACTATAGATAACAAATTCTTTACCCGGTTCTTGCTGAACTAACACTGGAGCTTCGATCAAAAGGGCTTTCAACTAATCAAAACTTTTCTGGCACTTTTCTAACCACTCGAACTTAACATCTTTCTGAAGTAGCTTCGTCATTGGGGTTGCAATTATAGAGAAACCTTTCACAAACCGTCTATAGTAACCAGCAAGTCCCAGAAGACTTCTGACTTCAGAAATGTTTCTCGGAGGTTTCCAATCAAGTATTGCTGAAATCTTATCAGATCAACTCGAATACCTGATGCTGAAACAACATGTCCCAGAAAGTTAACTTCGTGTAACCAGAAATCGCATTTACTAAAATTTGCATACAATAGTTTTTCTCGCAAAGTCTGTAACATAAGTCTCAAATGCTCAGTATGTTCGGTTTCATCACAAGAGTAGATCAATATATCATCAATGAACACAACCACAAGCCGATCTAAATACTGACTGAAGATTCGATTCATCAAATCCATAAAAATTGCAGGTGCATTAGTAAGTCCAAAAGGCATGACTAAAAACTCATAGTGTTCGTACCTCGTTCGGAAAGTAGTCTTTGGCACATCGGAATCTTTAACTCGCAACTGATAATAGCCTGATCTCAAATCTATTTTCAAAAACACTGTAGCCCCTTTCAGCTGATCGAACAAATCATCAATCCGTGGCAACTGATACTTATTCTTTATAGTCACCTTATTGAGCGTTCTATAATCGATGAACATTCTCATAGTTCCATCTTTCTTTTTCACAAATAACAAAGGCGCACCCCTGGGAGAGAAACTCGATCGCGCGAAACCTCTATCTATCAACTCTTGCAACTGTGCTTTCAACTCTTTTAATTCAGTAGGTGCCATCCGATACGGAGCTATTGAAATTGGAGTCGTCCTCGGTATTAACTCAATACCAAACTCTACCTCTCGGATAGGCGGCAAACTCGACAATTCTTCAGGAAACACATCTGGATACTTGCACGCAACTGTTATAGATTCGGTCTTCTTTTCAGTCACTTTACTATCAAGTACATAAGCAAAGTAGGCTTTACAACCTTTTTTCACATACTTTCGAGCTAACATTGAAGATATTACTGCTGGTAAACCACTCAGATCATTAGATTCAATCTGAATAATCTCATTATTCTGACATTTCAAATCAATGGTCTTTCTATTGCAATTAACAATGGCATCGTGCAAAGTCAACCAGTCCATACCCAAAATTATATTGAACTCATCGAAAGGTAACAACATCAAATCGGCAGGAAAGCATGAATTTCGAATCATCAACGGGCAATTTTTACACACTTTGTCAACCAAAACACATCGGCCTATGAGGTTTGATACTCGAATCACAAACTCAGTAGACTCAACAGGCAAAGTCTTTCTGGATACTAATGTCTCACACACATATGAATGAGTCAAACCAGGATCAATCAATGCAATAACACTAATATCATAAAGAGTGAAAGTACCGATAATAACATTTACGGAAGAAGCCTCCTCTCAAGCTCGTATAACATATGCTCTGGTAGGTGCACGAGCCTCAGATTGAACTGTTATATCTTTCGTCCCTCTCTGACTGCCACTGACATTACCCGAATACCTGGGTGGTCTGCCTCGCACTGACATATTACTCAGTCTCACGTTCTGAACAGTGTTTTGCTCGGCTAACATCGGGCAATCTCAAATAAAATGATCCATCGATCCACATTTAAAACAATATCGATCATACAATCTCCAATTTTCAGAATTCCATTTACCACAATGCTTACACTCGAGTTTGTTCTGCCAAACATTGCCAACACTAGTAATCGAAGTGGCTCGTGAACTCACAGGAGGTCAGTCTCGATCTCTTCTAGAAAAGTCTGAAGTAGCATTAGATCGACCTGAATCATCTTTGAACTTCTTCGATACGGACTGAAAAGTTTTACTTGATGATCTTTTACAGGAATCTCTAGCTTCAAAATTACCTTTTCTTTTCTCTTTCCCGAGCTCTTCAGCTTTGCAAGCTCATTCCACAAGTACCACGAATTCTTTGATTACTAGTATACCAACCAACAATTTAATGTCTTCGTTCAAACCGTCTTCGAGTCTTTTACACATGATAGCTTCGGTCGAAACACATTCACCAGCATATCGACTGAGTCTCACAAATTTTCGCTCATACTCGGTTATGGTCATACGACCCTATTTCAATTCTAGAAATTCTGTGTTTCTGGTCGATAAATCTCTGGCTGATGTACTTCTTACGGAACTAAGTTTGAAAGAATTCCTAGGTCACCCGCTCTTTCTGAACCACCGATACTAGTGTATTCCACCAGTGATATGCGGTGTCTCGTAATAGGGATATGGCAAACTTTAAGCACTGATCCGGGGTACAAGATAACTCATCGAACGGATGGATAGTATTATCAAGCCATAACTCATCCTTTTCAGCATCATCTTCATCAGTAGCTTTAAATTCTTCTGCCCTTTGTTTTTTGATTTTATCTACAGGTGGCTTAAGCAATCTCAACGGATCATTCACTTGAGGTATAGCAGGTATCGAAGATGGATTAATCAGGGGTGAAGTTTGTTGTGCAGCCGGATTAGTCCGGATATACTGAGTAAACCAATCGTTCATCATTTGGTAAAAGGCTTGCTTAGCCTCTCCCTCTTGGTTACTCGAGGTCGATCGAGAATCAACCGGCATTGTCCCTTGTGCGGGAGCAGGCACTATGCTCTTGACATCATCGACTATAGCTCTGTCGAGATCCATATACTATACGAAAACACATTTTCAAATGTCAAAAGTTATCACACTATCGCAGTATATATTATGGCATGTATAGCTAAACTCACACAGGCTACGTTAGTCCTAGAATCGACTAAACTGTAGCTCTGATACCAATAAAATATAACACCCCTAACCTGTATTCATCATCGAATTAGGGTCCGGAGGCATTATTGGACAAAAGCACAACTCTGAATATTCACACCAGTCATATTCATGTGTATATACGAATGTCCAAATAAATATTAATCAAAATTTTATCATTTCATAATATACAAATACAAGTCAAATTCGGATATCTAATAAACATCAAACATTTTAAGACATATTTCAAAACATGTACAAATTCAATTAAATAAAAATCTAACACATGACAATTTAATCATCAACATACACGGCATTCATGTAACACTCTTAACCCATTTTCGTCGCCGGACTAGGTTACGAGGTATTACCAGTCAGAACACATATTTGAATAATCACATGCATATACTTGTACACATTTATATACCATTCATTTTGTCATTTTCATTTCATCAAGCTGAACATAAAAACATTCTCCATTATGTTAGACAATTGTTCACTTCAACCCTTGTTCATCCATTTTATAAATCAATAACTATTTTAAGACGCACATTAAGCTTACACTGAATATCATCCTATAAATAACATGCATTTTAGCTTAATAATGCATAATTCATTATAAGACCATATACATTCCCTACTCATACATAACTAAAACAGATCATTAATTATCATCATTTTATATACATAAGATAAAATACATATCAAGTCAAATCCTTGTGCATAATTATTTATATAGTCAAACACCAAATTACAAGTTAATCAAAACCATTAAAAATGTTTTCATCTTATAACGAACATATCAAAATGATCTTATGTCATGTTCGGACATAACCAAACTACTTACGATGCTATCTCATATTCAACACTCAAAAAATATATATATAAATATATATACCACATGTAACTTTCATTCAAAACACATGACATAATAATCTAAAGGAATTCAAACATAGTCCAACAAAACCAAATCATCTAACCACACTTATGAAAATTTATAACACCATGTCAGACTATTCAACCACAATTAAGTACACCAACCATTATCGAACCATTTTGAATACATATAACACCAATCACATATACAATTCATTCATAGCATATAATATTATAACCAAAACGGATTAAACCATGATCAAATTCAAACTTAGAAGTTAATCCATTTTTGCATGGCTTAATTTATACATATCCAAGATCGGACAAAATACATATTAGCCTATACATGCCATAAGTTCGAAATAAGACTTTTAAAGTACAGAAGGTTGACGATAGTCTGGATGACTTTACTGACGATTCTCGAGGCTATAGCTAACTTCCAAAAACTATAAGAACAAATAAGAAACATACACACAGTAAGCTACCGTAGCTTAGTAAGTTATAAGCAATTTAAAGAAATTAATGACCTCAATAGATCAATAAAATAAACCGAATCAAAAAAAATTTTATACACAAAATATACCATGGTCGAATATACACATATATAAATTATCAATATGATCTCCAATTTCAAAGTCATAATATCATAGATAATCAATTATACATATGTATTCATGTATATACATACTTATGAAACAATTTTTTAAATCACATACTTATACCTATCATAAAACTGAATACACTTCTCTTAATTACATACATTTTCAATAGCATCACAAAACATTTCTATCACATATCTTTCAATCAATTTACTTTCATTTCAAATAAGTAAGCCACATTCACATACCTTGTCACTTTAGCTCATTTAACACATTTGGTTACTTTTACCGTTGCTCACATAAAATTAGTTAGGCAGAAAGCCTAAGATAATACACCAGCACAGGCCCTGCTAGGTAACAAACCTGATTTAATACACCGGCGTAAAACCTGCTAGGCAATAAGCCTGATATCATACATCGGTATCAAAGCCTGCTAGGCAATAAGCCTAATATCATACACCGGCATCAAAGCCTGCTAGGCAATAAGCCTGATATATCATTATTACAAAGTCGATCTTATTCATAATTCATATCTCAATTGAACCGAACTTATTCCCAAATCTCATAAATATTTATGCATTCGGCTATAACTATACAAATTCACACAATTAAATTCAACATATAAAGATCATATACAATCAAATTTAACGATGTTTATTGCTTATAGACTTACCTCGGATATCAACGAACGATGTAAATCAACGATCTAACTATTTTTGCTCTTCTTCGATCCAAGTCAGATTTCTTTTGTTCTTGATCTATACAATTTCAAATTAATCTCATTCAAACACAATTTCATTCAATTTAATCCAACAACACATAAATGGGAAAATTACAATTTTACCCCTAATATTTCATTATTTTACAAATTAGTCCTAATTGCATAAAACACAAAACAAGTATAATTTGCTTATGCTATACTTAGGACGAATACTCCCCACACCCATATAAGTCCTCACATTTTATTTATTTTGCATTTTAGTCCTTCAATTTATTATTTTTCCAATTTCGCCCTAGTTACTCAAATTCATCAAAAATTCCAATACAAAACATATTAATCCAAAACATATCATTCATAATTTATCATCAAACATTACAAAACACTAATATTCATCAATGGCATAACCCAAAATATTCATCAAAAATAGAAATTCTTGCATGGTCGGATAGTATTCGAAGGAACGATCTCAAAAACGTAAATTATCAAAAATCAAACACAAAACATACCTAAATCACTTTATGCAAGTGCCGAAACTAAAGGAGCTTCAATGGCTTTCTTTTTCTCATCAATATTTGGCCATAAGATCAATTTGCATGGCCATTTTATGTTTTGTTTTTATTAATTACATTTTAATATACCATTTAGCTTTTTATCCTTTATAATAATACATAATTTCGCATATGCCAAACCACCAATCTCCACTATCATAAAATAATGGTTTAATTAATAAATAGGACTTCTACTTTAGTAGAACATAGCAAATAAACACTTGAACAATTAGAATGCAACTTTTGCATTTCACGTGATTTAGTCCTTTTACTAAATCGAGCACTCAAACGATAAAATTTTCATACGAAAATTTCACACATATCAATTCACATATTTTAAACATGGAAAATAATATTAAAATATTTTTTGACTCGAATTTGTGGTCCCAAAACCACCGTTCTGACTAGGGTTTAAATCGGGCTGTTACACAAGGTCTTACACAGAATCATATACGATGCCAATGTTCCAAACATGGTCTTACTCATAAAATCACAAATCGATGCCAACGTCCCAGAAGTGGTCTTGCACGATAACACATATCGGAATCCTATGTCATGACATATGTATCCTAACTATTCTTATGGTTCGTACGGTGCTTGACGGACGTCATCACATTATCTGAACTTTCTCATATTCATATATTCTGCTTCTTAAACAATTCAAATATCATAATAACATATATATAACTTATTCAAAACACATATGTTTGTATCACCATTCGGCATTGAATTCATTCATACAATTAGTATGCATTTATAATATGATTTTGTAACGTTTATTAAAATACGAACTTACCTCGTTTGCAGTAACAACAAATTAAGTCGACTAATCCGATACTTTGATTTTCCCTCAATCTAGATTCGAATTCTGCTTTTTCCAATATAATTAATATCAAAATGAACTTACTTATTCAACATTTCATTAAATTTTATCCAAGAACACATAATTTGAGCATTTTACATTTTAGCACCTAACATTTCACATTTTCACAATTTAGTCCCTATTTCAAAATAACACAAAATACATAAAATCTCATCAAACCCATATTAGGCTGAATTTACCTTAGGTTCCTAGCAACCCATTTCTTTCATTTATTTCACATTTTGACCCCTCAATTTACAAATTTCTTAGTTTAGTCCTTAATACACATTTTTATCAAAAATCACTTAATTAAACATGAAAATTAAACATCAAAGATTTATTCTTCATCATCAAACAACAATTTAATCATATTATTAATAATGAAAAATCCCAAATTCATCATCAATTCTAAAAATTAAAGCATGGGTTTACTAATATTTAAAGCAACGATCTCAAAAATGTAAAAATTAACAAAAATCGAACAAAATCCATACCTTAATCAAGTTCCCAAGTGTGCCGAATCTTAAAGCCTTCAAATGTTTTCTTTTTCTTTGAGTTTTGGCCAAAATAATATGAACATGCATGATTTTTACTTTATGTTTTATTTTATTAACATTTATTAATCATTTACCAAATTAGCCTTTATAATTTAATTATAAAACCATATAATGCATGCCATTACCGTCCATTAACTTTAATAATGGCCTAATTTCATTTTAAGGACTTAAAAATTAATAAACCTAGCAAATTAGTACTTTAACAAATAGGATGCCACTTTTATATTTTACACGATTAATTCCTTTTTCACAAATCGGCACTCAAACGATGAAATTTTGATATGAAAATTTCACACATATCAATTCACATACTTTAAGCTTAGAATATAATATTAAAATATTTTTTACTCAGATTCGTGGTCCTGAAACCACTATTCTATCTAGGGTCTAAACCGGGCTGTTACAACTCTCCCCCCTTAGGGATTTTCGTCCCCGAAAATCTCGCCAGAAAGTAGATTAAGGATTTGCTTCCACACAATACATTTTAAATTCACACATGTCTTCAAATTTCATATCTATTTAATCTCACAACTAAGATTCTGGTCTGTCTTCCTCTATACATCATACCAAGATGAAACTGTTTATAACTGTCCTGAATTATTTTCATTTTCTGCTCAATTTCATTGATGAATTCAAACCTGTGAATCCTTTTTCTTACAAAGCTCTGTCTTGAAACAACGGAGTTCGGTACTTACAACCATACGATACCTCATACAATGTCACTTTTATACTCACCTCATAATTTATCAAACAACCACAATCTTTCTTAATTGCTTTGAAACTCTATAACATAGTGACGAATAGATATTTCAAGAATTTTCAAAACAACCTCGTACTCATAGCTTACTGTAATTTCACCCAGAATTACCATATGAATATTGGAATTTAGTCTGAAACAATAATGACTGACACCATACGCAAACTGATAGTCTCAGTACGAATAATTTAGCTGATTTATCAAAAGAGAAATCTATGCGTACAGAAAGACTTATTCAGACAGTTAACAATAATTCAGATAACATCTATCTTTTTCAATGATAAAAGATAAATCCCGATACAGAATTCATCAAAATTCTATTTCACCATTACTAAGATATCAAAACATGCTGAAATAATCTTGAAGATGCTTAATAATTAACTTTAACTTGTTGATAACTCAAACATTCAAACTCGAGGTCAGAAATATTACATTTTATACCCATTTATCAATACCACTTTCTCAAATCAGCATGCATCTTGTTACTCCTGCATGAACAGTCTAACTGACACTGTGATCCTCTTGCAACAATGGTTATACAATCTCAGAGTTTCATAGTATACACACTCTATTTCAAAGCAACAAACAATCATTAATTCCACATATGATCTTCTGAATCAGAAATCAATTTATGCTAAACCCTTTTTTAACTTCCAATCCAGCTAACTTATAATCCTCCTTTGATAAGATCAATCATGCATTCATTATTTGTAAAGCACACAAAAGTTTCTTATTCAAATCATTCGAAACAATAATCATTTCTCTCGGATAATAGTAATTATTTACAGAATCAAAAGTTTTTCGACTATTCAAGCTAGCTTTGCTGTGCCAAGTTCGAATCTTGCTCTGCAACATCAAACATTTTAAACTATTGTAATCATCAAATATTTCACATAACTCTTTTCATGCAGCTTTAACCGTATGGAAATCCCAAGATATTTTTATATTCTTTATTATTATAACACACTTCAAACTGTTCATTGATGCATGACTGAAGATCATAAACTTTTTCTTAAAATTAGATTCAACCAGTACTGATATTTCGGTGGACAATATCTCCATGCCAAAAAAGGAAACTTCAACAATCAAACTAACTTTAATTTACCACAACATTTCTCAGGTAGGATTATTCTGATAGATATAATTTTGTATCAAGTCTTCAAGAATACGAATTCTTCCTCCAGATTATCTCTCAATTCACACATGTGTGTTCAAAGT
Source organism: Gossypium longicalyx (assembly GCA_025698465.1). Taxonomy (NCBI): domain Eukaryota; kingdom Viridiplantae; phylum Streptophyta; class Magnoliopsida; order Malvales; family Malvaceae; genus Gossypium; species Gossypium longicalyx. The sequence continues at coordinate 41,596,674 of CM046996.1, read as the reverse complement.
TTATTTCCAATCCGGTGGATAGATTCAAACTCATATAACTAACTCATCTTTTCAATCAAATAATTCAAGTCAGGTTAAATCACTGAATCAATCTTTTCGAAGAAATCTTTTCTTCTTGTTAGAAAGATAACCTAGACATATCATTATACAGAAATCACAACCATCAATAGAAATCATAATATCATAATCAGACCGACGTCTTAACCACAGCGATAGATAATATCCTGGCCATTAATAAAACATTTGAACCCAGAAGAAAGTCAAATATGATTTGAATGGCAACCAATGCAGAAGCACAACTTTTATAACTCTAATAATAGTACTGCAGTACTCTCAAGTTTTAGAATAGAATTATAGCCATTTCCGTCAAATAGATATCTTTTATAGATAATCACATAGAATCTTAAGAAAACCAGAATAGCAAAATTTTCAACATCTGAAGCTATACAGAATATCAGAAAATTATAACCCATATAACATGATATCAACCCCGATGATATTCCAGAATATATCCAGAAAGAACAATATCACTCATAAATACTAGAACCCATAGTAATAGAAGCAATATAATCTTCATGAATTTTAAACAAGACAATAGCCAGTAGAAATAGTGTAACATCCTGAAATAGGGCCTAAATGGAATAGTGGTTACGAAACCACAAATTTGAGGTAGAAAAATTTAGTTTATTATCATTTTAGGTCTATGGCATGATTGCATGATTGTGTGAAAATTTCATTTATAAATTTTATCGATAGAGGGTCCAATTTGATAATTAGGACTAAATTGCAAAAGTTGTAAAATATGTGTTCTAGTTCACAAAGGTACTAAGTACTTGTGAGTAATGGGTTTTTAAAGTTGAGGTCCTTGGATAGTAATTAGACCATTATACTAGTTTGGACGAAAATACCTAAAGGAAGATAAAAGACCATAGTTTTTAATTAAGGGCATTTTGGTATTTAGTTATTAAAATGAATTAAAAACAAAATTAAAAATCAATTTTTGTCGAATTTTACATGAGGAAGACATAGCTAGGGTTTTTCAAGCTTCCAGGCTTAATTGTAAGTCCATTTTAGCCCCGTTTTTAATGTTCTTTACGTTTTTGGAGTCCTGGTAACTTGATTAAGCTTATTCTAGCAATAATTTAACCTAGGGTTTATATTTGGAAAAATACCCATAGGTGAAATGTGTTTATTTTGATGTTTTATGGTAGAATATGAAGCTTTAAATTGTGTTAAACAACTTTTACTAAGCGAATATATGTGAAAACGAGTAAAACGACATAATCGGTAAAAATACCTAATGTTCATAAGTACATGTTAGAGTGAGAATTTGATGTTGCCATAGAAGGGAAAAATGATCAGTATGTCATAAAACATAAGAAGATAGGATGAAGCTTAATTTTTGAGCCCTAGGGAAAAAGTGTAAATATGTAAAAGTTTAAGGGCAAAAATGTAATTTTTCCAAAGATTGAGTCAAGGACTATTTTAATAAATGTGAGTATTAAATAAGCTAAAATGTTTTTATTATAGATCAAGAAGAACAAAATCTGGAATTAGACTAGGGAATGAAAAAGATAGTGGACTAAATTGATATAGTTGGTCGTATTTTGTTTCGAGGTAAGTTTGCGGTAAATAAATGCAATATTATATTATTTTATGTTAATGTTGTTAATTTCCAGCATGTGTATATTTATTTTAAGAAATTATTCAAAGAAGACTCAAACATGAATTCACTGAGAAGTAATTTCAGAAAGTCCCGGTTGAACCTTAGGAATGTGTAGGATACAAATGTCGTGACATTAGGGTTTAAGGATACCATGTAAGACCATGCCAAAGCATGGCAATTGGTAAGGTTTCTAAGGCAAGGAAATCATGTAAGATCATGTCAAGACATGGCATTTATAAGTTCCTACAAGACAAAGGTCCCATGTAAGACCATGCCAAGGCATGACATTGGTGAGTTCATAAGGCAAGGGTACCATGTAAGACCATGTCGAGACATGACAATGGTAAGTTTCAAAAGGATACCATGTAAGACCATGACAAGTCATGGCAATGGTAAGGTACCCGTGTATCCTTAGTATTCCAAGTGGTTCAACGGGAAAAATTTAAAGAGAATATCAAGGTAAGGTAAGGTAAGACGAGTTATGATAAAAAAGTAAGACAAGTTCATGCTAGAAGAGCAAAGGTAAGTATATAATGTTCATGTATGCTTGATAAGGAAAAAGGTAAGTAAAATGTATTAATAAATTTGATTAAGTATTTAAGTAAGTGATTAAGTGAAGAAATTTAAAATATGTCTATGACAATTAATGAAGTTGTATTAAGTAGTATCATGCCAAGTAGTAATATAATTCTTATGAATGTTGGTATTTATTTGCATGCAAACTTGCTAAGCTTAATCCTTACCCCATTTATTTTCCTTTTTTTTTTATAGTTTTGTTAAGCTAACTCAGGGATCGTAAAGTACGTCAGAGGTCTAAACACACTATCACAATGATTATTTTGGTATAGTTAGACGTTTCATTTTGAGTATGGCATGTATAGCATCATAGCCATTTTGTGTGTATGATCTTATGATATGGCTAATGAATGGTATGTAAATGCTTGATTATGATTAGCTATTGGAGTGGCTAATCAAGGACATGTTTAGTGTTATGTATGCCCGATGCTAGTTATTCCATGGAAATCAAGAAAAAGGTGAAATTAGCTTTAAAACATTATCGGATAGCAGTAATGACTTGAATTTGGAATATCACTAAAAATAGTAGAAATAGATTTAGATAGTGAAGATATAGAATTAAAGCTTATTGAGTCTATTTTCATATTAAAGAAATAAAGTAAATAAATGAGTTGTATTTTATGAGATATTTAAATTTTAGTGAGACAGGGTCAGAGTGATTTTTGAATCCCCTGTTATGAATTTAGAAATTCACTAAAAATTGTACAAAAATAATTAGAAGTTATACTTTATATGTATAGATTCCTTATTGAGTATAATTTTAAAGGAATAGACGACATAGTTATTTGAATTCTGTGCAGGGATAAAACTAATTCTTAGTGAACAGAGGTCAGAGCAGCCGAACACTGAAACAGGGGAAACTTTAACTAATAAATTGTACTAATTGGATTGACAAAAAAATCTGAAAACAATTTAGAAAGAAGATATATGAGTCTAGTTTTAGAGAAAATTTACGGATTTGGATTTTGAGTTTTGTAACTCGAGTTATGATTTATTTAGTGACTATGACGCAGATAGACAATTTATTTATTAAAGATAAAATAAATTGTTTTGATTTGTTTAAGTGATCGAAATTTTTTTATTGATTCTGGTTTGTTCCCGAACCATTTCAATTTCATGTTTTAGGGTCTGAAGCACCTTTTTAAGGACATATTGAATGAATGAAACTAAATTAATTTTAAAAGCAAATTTTTATGTCCCAAATTAGTAAGCTAAGTCCGGTAACGCCTCGTGCTCGACTCCAGCGACGGTCTTGGGTAAGGGGTGTTACAAACAGAGTATTAGCATCATATAGATTTTATCGTCGATTTTTATATCTACACAAAGGAATAAATACTAGAGAAAGATAGCAATGTCGAATATAACCCAAACAGACCAACGATGCTTTTGTTTATTAGTATGTTTAGCTAATGTTCTTATACAATAAAAATTCTTTCTAAAACTAAACAGTCACATACACTTCTGAGGATAAATGTACACATAGATTGTCCTGAAGAAGTCATTGTAACTGCCGACTATAACTACTACATCCAGCCATCAATACAATTCAAACATTATTCAACTGTCTAATTCTGTCATCATTAAGTTCATATAATCTCATCAGTAATAGAAATCAATCCAGAGAAGTTTCCAGTTAATACATTCCTTAGATAACTTACCTGAATATGTCATTTAATCAGAGTTAACTTCTTCTATAACAGTGACTTTACATAATCTGAATAATCTCCAGAACTATTCGATATCTCTTTTAATACTGTCCTCATTTTCTGATTCATTCACTTTTCTGACCACATTATTAATCTTCCGAACAGAAATTTCTGTAACTTCACACTTGTGAACTTATTCAACCAAATCTTAAAAAATTCTTTTTAACATTTCACTGATAAGGGGGTGAGGGTAGTAAAGCCTCAAATTTAACTTACACATAAATGCACATAACATATACTATCACAAATAGTCAATTCATTATTAATTTCACATTCTCAAATCATTTAATAAACTTTTACTTTTACTCACTTTTGTACTTATCACATAGTTCATATGTCAACTCAAATCACTAATTCACAATCCAAGCATTTCATATAATAATCATAGGCCACATATCACAACTCATATACTCATATCAATACTACATTTATCAGTAACGACATGTCATATAATTTGATCCATACCTTTATGAGTTTCAACTCATAATCAACATATTTCCATTCAAACATTTGAGTACACATTCTATACTATCAAAATTAGCTCGGTTGGAAAACTTATCTATCTTATCAAAATAATTTTCGTCAGAGTCGGGAGATATCACACTATCGTAGGTTAAATGTGGCATGTATAGGTAGACTCACATACGCTATGGTAGTCTTAGAACTGACTAAACTATAGCTCTGATACCAACCAAATGTAACGCCCTTAACTCGTATCCATCACTGGACTAGGGTTAAGAGGCATTACCAGACATATCGAAATATTTAGAAATAAAAAGTCATACATCATCATTTCATAATCAAAATCAACATAAAGTCCCTTTCTTAAGTCAACAAGACCCTAAACATGCATTAAGAAGGGGTCGAGACTAAACAGAACACATACAAATTTTTTTGAAAACTTAACAATTTTTTAAGTTACAAACATCACACACCCGTATGAACTAGCCATGTGCCTCACATGGCATTAGACATGCCTATGTGTCTAGACCGTGGCAAAACAGGGCATACATATTGACTTCTCCAAACAACCACAAGAGGCGCCTGTGTGTTTAGCCCGTGGTTGAAACTGACTTGGCCACACGACCACGCACACGTCTGTGTGTGTGCGACTATGTGATCTGTCCAGGCTCATTTCGAAATGGCCCCCGAGCAACACGGCAGAGACACATGCCAGTGTCCCTGCCCGTGTGGGAACAAAATAGGCCATTTATACATTTTCCAAAGTAATATTCAAACATTATATACAATGAATCATGACTATCTAATGCTTAACTTATAACTGAGCAAATATCATACATATATTTCATAAGCTGATTATCGAACTTATTTCTTCAATTCATGCACATATCAAATAGAATAATCCATAACATAACTTATGGTCCTTTAGCATATTTTGCAAAACCAACTTTAGAAAATAGTCAAGTAGAGATTTTAAACAACAGTCATATGTGCATTTAATATTAAGTCAAAATCAAAACATAACATATGGCTTAACAAGCATCCATACTTGAACCATAAGCCAACCTTACCAAATGGACAAATATGCTTTTAATACATCTATATGTAAGTGCATAGTTACCATGTTATCAATATCTATTTTCTAGCCCAATTGTCGAACCAATATACAAAACTTATGTGCTAAACATCATGTCAATATTACCTATACATACCCAATTCATTTCTCATCAATACGGTTAGCTAAGTTAATGTCACGACACATTATAAAATAACCTTACAACCGCAAAGCATGCTTATTATTTACCACTTCCAAACCAATTCATAAGATAAATTATATAACCAAAACAAGTCAATAATAAACCACAACCTAATCACATCCATCAACCATATTTACTTCACTTAAACTGAATTATATTAATCCACAATTGCAAGACATACTATGAATCAAGTTTACCATAATAAGCTAATTATAAACCTTACATATCATTACTCAAAACCTATTTCATGTAACCAACATCACCCCTTATTTACCATGAACCATACCTCTCAAATTAAGCTTATAATATGTCTGAATATAAATACCAACTTCGCATCATGATCAAAACATTTTCGCATGGCTATATACATATACAAATTTCAAAATCAACTATATTAAAACTAGCATATACATGCCCCACAACTAAAATTCAAAACTTCAATTTACCGAAATCATAATTGGATAGTTTGATGAGATCTCCTTCGACTTCGAACTTGAGCAAGTCTCCAAAACACTATAAACATAGGAAAAATGCACACAGAGTAAGCTTTAAAGCTTAGTAATCTCGTATTCTAATAAACTTAACATAAGAAATAATTTCATTACAAAATCATATGCATGATATGCTATCTTATACAACTTTTCCAAGTTACAAAACATGTTCTCATATTGAATTATCATCATTCAATATTATACGTGCTTACTTCAATAACTTTAGCTTTCACAAGCTTATTCAACTCAATTCTCCTATATCATTCAATTCACACTTTCGTATAGCCAAATGAGCACATTATGGAAATAACACATCTAATCATATATATATACATAAATCTCGTATCATCATTTATACTCAATTTCACCTTTCATACATATAACATCTGACAATTTCACGTATGCCACTTTATAAACCATATCTTATTCATTTATTCATGTTTTATTTACACGTATTCACATTTCATTTTCATATACATCACATAACATTCTTTGCACATATATACTTACCTTCCGTTTTCAAATATTGTATACATTTCAACATACCTGAATCGGATAGTCTTTCACTTAATCATTTATTTCTCGGAATGCCCGTTGAACCATTCGGAATCAATAAAGATACTCGGATAACTCATAAGCTCGTACAATGCCAACATCCTAGACGTGGTTTTACATGTAATCAAATATCGATGCCACTGTCCCAAACAGGGTCTTACACGAAATCATATACGATGCCAATGTCCCAGACATGGTCTTACACGTAAATCACAAATCGATGCCAACGTCCCAGACGTGGTCTTACACGATAACACATATCGGAATCCTATTTCATGACATATGTATCCTAAATATTCCTATGGTTCGTACGGGGCTTTACGGACGTCATCACATTATCTGAACTCTCTCGTATTCATATATGCTGCTTCTCGAACAATTCAATATCATAATAACATATATATAAGTTATTCAAAATACATATATTTGTATCACCATTCGACATTGAATTCAATCATACAATTAGTATGCATTTATAATATGATTTCATAACGTTTCTTAAAATACGAACTTACCTCGTTCGCAGTAACGACAAATTAAGTCGACTAATCCGATACTTTGATTTTCCCTTGATCTAGATCCAAATTCTACTTTTGCCAATCTAATTAATATCAAAATTAACTTATTTCTTCAACATTTGATTAAATTTTATCCAAGAACACATAATTCGGGCATTTTGCATTTTAGCCCCTAACATTTCACATTTTCACAATTTAGTCTCTATTTCAGAATAACATAGAATACAAAAAATCTCATCAAACCCATATTAGGATAAATTTACCTTAGGTCTTTTCCAACCCATATCTTTCATTTATTTCACATTTTGACCCCTCAATCTACAAATTTCTCAATTTAGTCCTTAATACACTTTTTTATCAAAAATCACCTAATTAAACATGAAAATTAAACATTAAAGATTTATTCTTCATCATCAAACAACAGTTTCATCACATTATTAACAATGAAAAATCTCAAATTCATCATCAATTCTGAAAATTAAAACATGAGTTTACTAGTATTCGAAGCAATGATCTTAAAAACGTAAAAATAAACAAAAACCGAACAAAATCCATACCTTAATCAAGCTCCCAAGTGTGTCGAACCTTAAAGCCTTCAAATGTTTTCTTTTTCTTTGAGTTTCGACAAAAATAAGATGAACATGCATGATTTTTACTTTATGTTTTATTTTATTAGCATTTATTAATCATTTACCAAAATAACCTTTATAACTTAATTATAAAACCATATAATGCAGGCCATTACCGTCCATTAACTTTAATAATGGCCTAATTTCTTTATAAGGACTCAACAATTAATAAACCATAGCAAATTAGTGCTTTAACAAATAGAATGCCACTTTTACATTTTATGCGATTAAGTCCTTTTTCACAAATTGGCACCCAAACGATGAAATTTTCATACGAAAATTTTACACATATCAATTCACATACTTTGAACTTAGAATATAATATTAAAATATTTTTTGACTCAGATTCATGGTTCGAAAACCATTGTTTCGACTAGGGTCTAAACCGCATTATTACAGATCAACTATAACCCAAACAACATCTTTCTTTTTCAGAGACAGGGGTAATCCCTATACGAAATCCATCGTAACTCTATCCCATTTCCACTCTAGTATCATCACAGGCTGTAGTAGTCCTAGAGGCACTTGATGTTTGGCTTTAACTTGTTGACAAACTAAACATTTTGATACAAACTCTGAAATGTCTCATTTCATGCTCGGCCACCAATACAATTGTTTCAAATCATTGTACATTTTAGTACTCCCCGGATGAACAGATAAACAAACCATTGTGTGCTTCTTATAGAATTTTCTGAATAAGCCTGGAATTCTTTGGTACACAAATTCTACCTCAGAACATTGAGCAATCATCGGATCCTACCTGATAGTGTGAATCAGTAGTCAACTCGTATTGCACTCTTTTAGCTTGGAATTCATTATCACACTTCTGAGCTTCACAAATTTGTGGAAAAAATAATAGTTTTAATTCAGCCAAATGAACCACCATCAGACAAAGTTCACTACGTATTCATCGCTCGCAAAGTAAATAAATATTTTCTACTCAATGCATCCACGACTATGTTCGCTTTCCCTGGATGATAATCGATTAATAACTCATAATCTTTCAATAACTCGAGCCATCTTCGTTGTCGCAAATTCAAATCTTTCTGAGTTATTAAATAATTTAAAGTCTTGTGGTCAGTAATGATATGACACTTCTCACCAAATAGATGATGCCGCCAAATTTTCAATGTGAAAACAATAGTGGCCAATTCTAAATCGTGTGTCGAATAATTCTTTTCATGCGGTTTCAACTGTCTGGAAGCATAAGCTATAACTTTACCCTCTTGCATCATAACACATCCCAAACCGTTCAATGACACGTCGTTGAAAATCACAAACTCTTTACTCGACTCAGGTTAAACCAAAACTGGTGCCTCAGTTAACAATGCTTTCAACTGTTCAAAACTCTGTTGACATTTCTCAAACCACTCAAACTTCTCAATTTTCTGTAGCAATCATCAATAATCCTTTCACAAAATGCTGATAGTAACCAGCTAATCCCAGAAAACTTCTAACTTTGAATATGTTTCTTGGTGGTTTCCAGTCAGCAACTACAGAAATCTTACTCAGATCAACTCGAATACATTCCGTTGAAACAATATGTCCAAAAAATCCAACCTTTCGGAGCCAAAATTCACATTTACTGAATTTAGCAAACAACTGCTTATCTCTCAATGTTTGTAATACGATTCTTAAATGTTCAGCATGCTCAAACTCATCTCGGGAATAAATTAGAATATTATCAATAAATACAACAATGAATCTATCCAAATACGGTCTAAAAATCCAATTAATCAAATCCATAAAAATAGCAGGGGAATTAGTTAATCCGAAAGGCTTAACAAGAAATTCATAATGCATTTACCTTTTCTGAACGCAGTTTTTGCTATATCTAAATATTAACTCGCAACTGATAATAGGCAGATCTCAGATCAATCTTCGAAAATACTGTTACTACTTTCAACTGATCAAAAAAATCATCAATTCTTGGCAAAGGATACTTATTTTTAAACGTAACCTTGTTGAGCTAATGAAAGTAAATACAGTCTCACCGATCCATCTTTCTTCTTTACAAACAAAATTGGTGCACCATGGGGCAAACAACTCGGTCGTGCAAAACCTCTATCTATTAACTCTTGCAATTGAGCTTTCAACTTTTTCAATTCTGTCAGAACCATTCTATATGGAGCTATCGATATCGGTGATGTTCCCAACACTAATTCAATAGCAAAATTGACCTCTCTAATTGATGGCAACCTAGGCAACTCCTCTGGAAACACATCTGGATATTCACAAACTACTGGTACTAATTCAATCTTCGGTTCAGACACTTTTGTATCCAGTACGTACACAAGGTAAGCATCACAACCTTTTCTCACATATTTCTAAGCTAACATCAACGATATCACAATAGGCAATCCACTCAACTCTCAATTCGAAGGATTCCATTGTTCTGACATTTCAATTCAATGGTCTTTTATCTACAATTCACAATAACATCATGTAGAGTCAACCAATCCATACCCAGAATCACATCAAATTCATAAAATGGTAAAGGCATCAAATTTGCCGGAAAACAGTAACCCCAAGTCATCAAAGGACAATTCTTGTAAACTTTATTAGCTAGAACATTCTTACCTAAGGGGTTCGATACTTTAATCACAAACTCTATACACATAACAAGTAGAATCTTAGTAGACACTAAATCCATACAGACATATGAATGAGTTGATCCATGATCAATCAAGGCAATTACATTAGTGTCATACAGAGAAAATGTACCTATGATAACATCTGGTGACGACGCATCTTCGCAAGCACGAATAGCGTAATCTCTGGCTGGTGCTCTAGCCTTGAATCTCGCAGCAGAGTCCTTTGTCGTTCCTTTACTACTGGTCATATTTCCCACATTTCTAGGTGGTCTCCCTCTAGCAGCTGTGTTACTCGATCTTGCATTCTAATATCTATCTTTCTCGGGTAACTTAGGATAATATCGAATGAAATGATCTTGCAAGCCACATTTAAAACTACCTTTATTACTCATCTAGCTACCTCCAAAATGTCATCTACCACATTGTTGACACCTGAGTTTATTGTTTCTAATACTACCCACACTCGATACAGAAGTAGCTTGAGATTTGGGACTTGTATATAGCTTTCCACGATCTCTATTAGAATATCCCACTGAAGCATTCGGACGACTATACGATTCATGTGATTTCTTTGACGAGGATTGATAGAGTTTATTCATTGATCTCTTTCTTGAATTTCAAGATTCGAAATTAGCTTTTTTCTTTTCTTTGCCAAGTTCTTCAGCTTTACAAGCTCTATCTACTAGTACTACAAATTCTTTCAACTCTAGAATCCTGACTAGCAATCTGATATCTTCATTTAACCCTCTTTAAATCGTTTACACATAAGTGCTTCGATGGAAACACATTATCAAGCATATTTATTGAGTCTTACAAACTCTCTCTCATACTCAGTTATAGACATTCAACCTTGTTTTAGCTTCAGAGACTCTTTTCGCTTTTGATCAATAAACCGTTGGCTGATGTATTTCTTTCTGTACTCAGCTTGAAAGAATTCCCAAGTGACTCGTCCTCTCAGTACCATAGATACTAAAGTATTCCACCATTGATATGATGTGTCTCTCAGAGTGATACGACACATTTTGCACATTCAGCTTGTGTGCAAGATAGTTTATCAAATACTCTGATTGTATAATCAAGCCTAAACTTGTCTCTCTGAGGATCGTCATCAATAGTGGCTCTAAATTCTTCAGCCCCATATTTTTAGATTTTATTAACAAGTGGCTTATTCAATTGCAAAGTTTCCAAACCTTGAGGAACTACAGGAACCGGTTGGGGATTATATGGGAGTGAAGGTTGTTAAGCAGCCAGATTTGTTTGGACAAATTCCATTAACCACTCATTCATCATCTGGAAGAAGGCTTCCTTGGCCTCTCCTCCTTCACTACCCGATACAGGTCTCGACTCAGATTACGCTACTCCGTGAATGGAGGCTGGCACATTACTCTAAACATCATCAGCCACAGTTCGATTGGGATCCATTACTATATGAGAACAGGATTTAAAACTGATAGGAGATATCACACTATCGCAGGTTATATATGGCATGTATAGTTAGGCTCTTACATAAGCTACATTAGTCCTAGAATCGACTAAATTGTAGCTCTGATACCATTAAACGATACACCCCTCACCCGTATTCTACGCTAGAATAAGGTTATGGAGCATTATCGGATATATTATACAATTAAACATACATTTCACATACATTTGTAAATTCCAAATAAACATCATTCAACATCATTCACATTATCCTTAATATGAGCCTACGAGGCCCTAAACATGCATTCAGGGTGATTTGGGACTAAACTGATAACTTATGAAATTTCTAAAAAACATAGAAAGTTTTAAAAAATGTAGGGGACACACGCTTATGTGGCTCGACTGTGTGTCTCACATGGCCAAAGACACGCCCATGTCACAGGCTATGTGGACATTCGAAATGGGATCACATGGTCGTGTCCCAGCCCGTGTCTAACCCAGTGTAACTCTCTAACTTGGGTAACGCGGCCAACCACATACCCGTGTGACCAACCCGTATGCCTTTCGAAATGGCCACACATGCCGGTGTGCCAGGCCGTGTGCTAGGCTGCGCCAAACCTGTAGGGTATACTGACTTATGCCACACTGCCAAGTCACATGCCCGTGTGTTAGACCGTGTGAAGCATACTGACTTGATTTTTAAATCAACACCAGGGGACAAAAGGCTGTGTAACCTGACCATGTGTCATAGAGGGCTAAGACACATACCCGTGTCTTTGCCAGCATGGACAAAAATAGTCTATTTACCAAGCCATCTTGCTACCCAAATTTGCATACACCTAAACCGAACCAAATGGCAACAAACATGACATAAATAGGCATTCATCCAATCTTAAATAAGCTTAACTCATGCTATTTCAATACCAACTTATACAAGGTACACAAATACCACAATATGCCATTCAATTTCATACCAAACTTCACTTTCACAAATCATCAATATGGACACTTCCAATTACGTATCATTTTTGCCTAAACTAATAAGCATACAAATTCTCAAATATCAACCATTTACTACAATCATTTGCATAGCAATTATCAACATAAGGCAAGCCATTTGCATATATGTACACAACCAAATCAACCAAAATAAGCCAACTCTCATGGCTATATACAAAACAAAACACTAAACATTTACAAGCCAATCCAAATGGTTAAATTCATTGCGAAACTATATACCAAAATGACCAAAATTCCTATGCATGCCATATAACCAAAATACATAGATTCAAAAGTACCAAAGTGATAGCTTGATAGTGTGATAAGGTCTCCAACAATTCCCAAATCCAAGCTAGCTTTGGTTTCACTGTGAAGAACAGAAAAATAAACAATGTAAGCTATAAAGCTTAGCAAGCTCATATGGAATAATAAGCAATACTCACCATTCAATTACCATTCAAGAATATGAATATAACATACTACAAAACATTTAATCACAATGTTAACATATATTCAATCACACAATTAACCATGAATTCACAACTTCCATAGATTCAATGCTTATATAATTTCTGTACATACCTGTACTGATACACATATATTTCCCACCATTTCATATCCTCAAATACCCATTGAACCATTCAAAATACTATCAGATACTGAGGAATCTCGTACCCTAATTGCCAAATACATAGCCAAAGCTATCTCAATCTCAAATCACATGTAATGCTCGCTCTCGAGCTATCAATGGGTCTGCTCGCACAAGCTGACGATCATGAAGAAGCTACACGGTGCTGCTCACACAAGTTGACGAGAATCTGCAACACATGCTAAATAACTCAGCCACCAGAAGGACGTACGGACCAGCACCCAAATCACATAACCCCTAATGACATGTCATTCGTATCCTAATCTATTCGTAAGATTCAACCGAGATTTTTCAATGCCGAATCTTCTTCAGTTATATCCACAAGGTCGTATACACAAATAATTCAATAATAAAGCATTTAAAACACAGTGATACAAATGCTTATTGACATACGAACTTACCTCGATCGCTAAAATGATGGAACGGATCATCTATTCAAAAACCTTGTTTTTCCTTCGATCTAAATCCAAATTTCACTTTTTTTGATCTAAATGTAATAAAAATTAACTTATTTACTTACCATTCAATTCAATTTAGTCCAAAATACACATTAAGGTAACTTTACACTTTTGCCCCTATTAGTTTAACATTTTTACAATTTAGTCCTTATCTTATAAAAATACAAATTCATGCAATTTGGTCCCTACCCATGCTAGCTGAATTTCTATTATTACCATAGTTGTCCATATTTTTCATTTATTTCACAATTTAACTACAAAATTTTCGCATTTCTCGATTAAATCCCTAAATGACAATTTTATCAAAAATCACTTTACAAATGTTGTTTATCTAACAACAAGCATACATTTTCTATCATCAAACATCAAGACACACATGCATTCATCAATGGCAAAACCTTAAACCTTTAACAGTTTTGAAAATTAGTCCCTAGGCTAGCTAGATTAAGCTGTAATGATGTCAAAAACATAGAAACCATTAAAAACCTAGTCAAAATCACTTACATGCTAGTTGGAGAAGTGACCGAAACTTTCAAGCTATAACCATGGATTTTTCCTTGTTAAATTCGATGGTGATGAAGAGAAAATGATGATATTTTAATGTTATTCCTTATTTTAGTTAAGTTATTTATTAATTTATTATATTAACCTTTGTTATAATTCATTAAAATTCATTTAATCATGTCCATCATTGTCCACTCACATTAACCATAGTTTAATTACAACATACAGACCTCTAATTTAAGATTCCATAGCTATTAGACACCTTTAGCTATTAGAAGTCAAGTTTTACACTTTATGCGATTTAGTCTTTTTTATCAAATTAAGCACTCAAACGATAAAATTTCTTAACGAAATTTTCACACAATCATAATATCATGCTGAAAAAATTAAAAAATAATAAAATAATTATTTTGACCTCAGATTTATGGTCCCAAAACCACTGTTTCGGTTTGACTAAAAATGGGCTATTACAACATGGGTCAGCTGTAGTGGTGGAAAAATACAAATTGAAGAAAAGGGATAGTGGTTCTTATTCAAATAGAGAGAAAATGGTGATGCATGTAATTTAAAAGAAAGAATATAGGTGAAATAAGGGAGGTAGGGACGACAATGGGTGTGTGAACCTTGCTCAACAGTGACCAGGTTCATTGAATTAAAGGAATAGGAAAGAAAGAAGTGAAAGGGAAAGAAATAAAACATAAGAGCATAAAAGAGGAAGGAAATCAACCTATTAGAAGCAACTATGGGGGTTTGGACGACAATGCATTAGTGCACATGGAAAAATTGTAAAAAAAAAATTAATTAAAAGAGTGTGAACATTAGGACTTGAACACTAGACCTCTAGTTTAGCTAAAAAGTCTCTAAACCACTAGACTAAAAATTCCTTTGCTTTCAATCTTGTGCACATATTAATAAAAATATGGGATGTGACAACTCTACCCTCCTTAAAAAAATCTCATCCTTGAAATTAGTTTATGGGAAAAGGTGAGGATATTGTTGTTGCATCGTACCCTCCGCCTAGGTAGCCTCACTGGAACTGTGATTCTTCCAAGAAACATTTACAAGCTGCACTTGATTCCTTCTCTACATTTTGACATCACGATCGATAATTTGCACTAGTTCCTCATCAAAAGTCAAGTCATGATGAACTTCTATCTCCTCAACTAGAATGACATGAGAAGGGTCAGATCGATATTGTTGCAAAATAGATACATGGAAAACATCGTGAATGCAATCCAACTCTTAACACAAGTCAAACTAATATGTCACTGGTTCCACTCTCTTAATGATGCGGTAGGGTCTAATGAACCTTGGACTCAACTTTCCCTTGTGGCCAAATCTCAGCAATTTCTTCCAAGGCGAGTCCTTAAAAAAGACTCAGTCGCCCATACTAAACTCAGTATCCCTCCTCTTTAAGTAGGAATAAGACTTCTATCGATCGAATGCTGGTTTCAAGTGATCCCAAATAATCTTCACATTGTTTTCAGTCTCTTGTACTAAATCTGATCCTAACACTTTCTTTTCCTCCAAATCTGTCCAACACAAAGGTGTCGTACACTTGCACCCATAAAGTGTCTCATACAGAGCCATCTAAATCCTCAACTAAAAACTATTCTTATATGTAAACTCCACAAGTGGTAGATGTTCCTCCCAATTATTTCAGAATTCAATCACACAACCTCGCAGCATATCCTCAAGAATTTGGATAACCCGCTCAGACTGTCCATTAGACTGTGGATGGTAAGCTGTACTAAAATTCAATCTTGTAACAAGTGCCTCATGTAGACTCTTCCAAAAATGTGATGTGGAAAAAGGATCTCGATCAAAAATAATAAACACTGGTACCCCATGAAGTCTAACAATTTTAGCGATGTAAAATCTAGCTAATGTTTATAAGGAATAATCAGTGCACACTGGTAAAAAATGGGCTAACTGAGTCAATCAATTAACTATCACCAATATGGAGTCTTTCTTAGATGACGTCAAAAGTAGCCCACTAACAAAATCCATCGTGATATGCTCCCATTTCCAATAAGGAACTTGAATAAGTTAAAGCAAACCATAAGGAAATTGGTTCTTAACCTTGAATTGTTGACACATCAAGCATCTTGCCACAAAATTCATCACATCATGTTTCAATCTCGGCAACCAATACTTCTCACGAAGATCCTGATATATTTTACTACCTCATGGATGCATGGCATAAGGGTTGTTATGCACTTCCCGAAGTATAGACTGCCTCAACTTAGAATGGGAAGGTACATAGGATCTCCCATGATAGCACAAAACTCCCTCAGAGTTAAAGGAAAAATCCAAAGTCTTACCCTCCTTCACGAGTTTCCCATGAGGCTCTAAAGACAAATATGTAGTCTGTTCTAGCTTAATCTCCTCAATCAAGGTTGACTGCACTTGTAACTCTTCAAGTAAGCCACCATCATTAGATAAACTTAGTCTAGCAAACATTTCCCTTAACTCAGACATGGACTTCCTACTCAATGCATCTGCAACCACATTAGCCACACCAGGATGTTATTCTATGGTAAAATCATAATATTTTAGAAGTTTGATCCAATTCCTCTGTCTCAAGTTCAAATCCTTCTAGGCAAGGAGATACTTTAGACTCTTATGATCCTTGTAGATAGTATACTTCTCCCCGTAAAGATAGTGCCTCAAAATCTTAAGAGCAAAAAGTATTGCTGCCAACTCAAGATCATGTGTTGGATAATTGCGCTTATGTGGATTGAGTTAGCTCGACGCATAGGCCACAATTTTCCCATCTTGCATGAACACACAACCAAGACCGAAGTAAGAAGTATCACTGTAGACCACATAATCCATTCCTGACTTGGGTTTGATCAACACGGGTGCCTACGTTAGAACTACCTTAAGCTTCTTAAAACTAGCCTAATGCTTATTAGTCCACTTAAATGGTGCAATATTTCTCAATAACTTAGTTATCAAAGCCGCAATCAACGAGAATCCCTCTACGAACCTCCTATCATAGCCAGCAAGTCTGAGAAAACTCCAAATCTTACTAAAATTCTTGGGTTTCTTCCAATCCAAGATAGCCTCGATTTTCTTCGGATCCACTCGAATACCCTCAGTAGACACTACATGTCCAAAAAATTACCTCTCAAAGCCAAAACTCACACTTATTGAGCTTCACATACAACTCTTTCTCACGTAAGGTTTGAAGGACTAACCTTAATTGTTCCTCATGCTCCAACTCTGACCTGGATTAAATCAAGATGTCATCGATGAAGACCATGAAAAAATGATTGAGATAAGGCTAGAAGACTCTATTTATTAGGTACATGAATATGGAAAGAGAATTTGCTAGACCAAAGGGCATCACTAACAATTCGTAGTGGCCATACCAAGTCCTGAAAGTAGTCTTCGACACATCAGCCTCCTTCTATTGCAACTAATAATATCTCGACCTCAAATCAGTTTTGGAGAAAATCGTAGCACCTTGGAATTGATCGAATAGGTACTTATTTTTCACAATTAGCTTATTCAGCTGACAATAATCAATGCACAACCTCATAGGCCCATCCTTCTTTTTCACAAAAAAGACTAGTGCTCCCCATGAATACACACTTGGCCTTATAAAACCACGATCAACAAACACTTGTAACTGTCCCTTAAGCTCCTTGAACTCTTTAGATGCCATCCGATAGGGTACAATGGACACTATTGCTTTCCCAAGCAGCAACTCAATTCCAAACTCAACCTCATGCTCTAGAGGTAAATCGGGTAAGTCCTTAGGAATGACGTCAAGAAATTCTTTCACCACACGAATGTCCTGTAATGCTACACTATCAATATTTGTATCCAAAATGTATGCGAGATAAGCATCACACCCTCTACGAACCAATTTCTCCACTACCAAAGAAAAAATCAAATTAGAAAGATAATTTCGACTCTCCCTAACCATGATTATCTCATTCCCAACATAAGTCCTTAGAGTAACTAATTTATGACACAATCAAGGATAACTTGATTCTCACACAACCAGCCCATTCCAAAAATGAGATCAAATTCTCTGAAAGGTAGTTCCATTAAGTCGGTAGGAAATACCTCACCTTAAACTTGCAACGGGCAATGATTATAGATCTTTCTGATGTGCATAGATTGTTCTAGGGGCCTAAAAATGACCACATCATTAACAAATTCCTTTACTCGAATACCCAGCTTTTCAGTCATCACACAAGATACATATGAATGGGTAGATCCATTATCTATCAATGCAAAGTAAGGGACATCAATAATAGTAAAGGTACCTACAATTACATTAGTCGCATCACGATCCTCTCATCGCCTAACTATATACACAAGTGTTGATTCCCTCACATCAACTCGATTAGCACCTTAACCTAGTGCTTGCTGTCTCTACCTAGCATTACCACATCTGTTTTGACCTTGAGCTCGTTGTGGATGCTAACAAGCTCTCTAATTAGGTGCATGATTCTGACCATGTGCTTGCGTGTACTCATTTAATTGAGGACAATCTTGAATCTTATGATTTAGTTGCGTCAAATCCATATTGGGCACCCACCACCCGTTTCAATACTTGTAACATGGCCTGTGATGCAGCCTTATTCACAGGCTCTTGTTGGCTCTCCTTAACAGTGGGTGCACGTTCGACATTTCCTCAATTGGTTTAAGGGTTTGCATCTTAGATGTGGATGAGTCGACTTGGGTTCCCTGACTCAGCTCTCTGCGAGCTCTCATTCCTCTAGTCCTAACTCCGTAGATACTTATTTTAAGTTTTATGAATGTTGTCAATAGAGATAAGTTTTTATCATTATCATTTGAAAATTCTCTATCGAAGGTTTATTTATTTTTATTGATTTACACTTGTCTTACTATTTTTCTTTCCATAATCTAAAGTTTGCCTAGTCTTATAATTTTCATAGTCTATAGTCTTTTATAATTTTCAAAATTTATAGTTTCACATCTAAATATCACTTACCTTAGATCGGCTTTCGAAAAGTCGTGGATTTTTATAATAAATTAATATATGGCATATCTTTCCCAAAATTCCTTTTGGTAATGCATGAGGTTTTTTTTTTAAATATTCTGCCCAACGTCTGAGTTTTAAACCGGTCTCTGGTACCACTAAATGTAAACCCTCAAACCAAGCCTAGACATTACGGATCAATTTGAGCAATTACATGAACCATGAAGGATGGCTAAAACATCTTTCATATGATAATATATTTGTTCTCGAAAGCACGTCATTTAGAAAAAATTATTTTCTGTTAAAAAACTATTTAATGCTTTTTATAAAAAAATACTTGTATTATAACTTAGTTTTGAAAACATATTTGCAGCGGATAATATTTCTTAAAATCATTTAATGATTATTTGAAACAATAATTCCAGCATAAACAATCCATGCAACAGTTCTAAAACGTTAAAAAGAAATCTCCATGCCACAGTTCACAATTAAAATAAAGTCCTGAAAAGTTATAAAACCAAACCCAAATCAAAGTCCATATAAATCCATAAAAAGTTATTAAGTCCAATATTTTGTTAAAGATTTATTTTTGAGAACATCACAAAGAATCCACATCCGAGTCCTAATTACGAGGATTACCTGAGACATACGAGTAATATGGGTGAGCTCTAAAAGGCTCAGTGTGAGACCAAAACACAGAGTATATATTAACATGCTTTTAACATATCGAATAAACACATCCAAATAAAAACATATACCATTTTTACAAAAATATCATATCATCAATATTACACATATATAAATGTCGAGACATGCTTATGTAACAATGCACATTTTGAAGAATTTCCTACCCATCTCCACTACACACAAATATCGAGTTCCCCAAACTCGTCCATCCAATAACATACCATTTATGGACAAGCCACCATATAAATGTTTATTAATGGCCACATAACACATTGTGGACAAGACACCACATAATTGTCGATAACGACCACATAATTGCAGATAAACTGCTACATTTCATAAGACCCACCCCATGCATGTGCTATGGTCATTTTAACATATATTTCTCGATTTTACACATTTGCATGTAAACATGCTCGCATGCTCTTATATGACATATGGCATATTAAGTTGTTAACAAATCAAATGAGCTATGTATCACATAACATAAAAATAAGATTTTTGCACACGTCATCATGACATACATCAACACATCACAATTTGTAATTTTTAGGAAACAATGATTTAAGATCACTTACTTGGGTTTCCCTTTGATGGGTTTCTCAATTCCGCTTTGAGTACTTAGTGTACTCTCAAATATTTTTTTAATAACATAATATTATAAATTAAAGTGAAATTTTGTACTCAAACTAAAAATGTTAACCCCACACCTTATTTATAAGATCTGATTGCCTCAATCTTATTAGAGATTTAACTCAATCTATCTTGCAAGATAGTCTAACAAAAAAATAACATTTCTTAATTACGATCTCTTGATAAAATTTTTGTCACTTTAAAGATTGCTTAATAAAAATCTCTTCAACATTTACTACACGATCTAGGACTCTCAAAATAAGGATTTTTAATTGTGGAATTAAGGGTCTCCCCTTTGGTTATAATTTAGCCCTTCAAGTTGATATTAAATCATATTAGTACAAAAATAGTCGAATAATAAAATCATGATGACACTATGGCACTATTCCAATCGACCAAGTTGTGAAATCCCTAAGTGAAGGATTTAGGATCGAAATAACCATACTTACACTTGATTCAACATGGAATGGTTGAATAATCGAGAAATGAATGAGATTGATTATTCGAGTGATCTAAAAATTAATTGATAAAGTGAAGCGAAAATGTGAGTTTTAATCACTAAAAGAATCAACAAAGAAAGAGGATGTAACACCCCTATAATCCGTATCCGTCGCCGGAGTGGGTTATGAAGAGTTACTAATCCAAAACGCTACATTTGTACATTCACATTTACATAAGTTCATTAGCAATTATATGCATAGCCAAACACAATCAAAGATAGAAATTCAGACTTATACCGACATTCAAAAGTTGCCATATTCACATGGCTTATATACAACAACATCTCAAAATATCATTCACTTAAGTCTATTCTATACATGCCATACTAGCTCTAAAACATAGTAGTACCAAAATGATAGATAGTGTGACGAGTTGCTGACGATCCCCTCCCGAGCAGGTGACTGGAGTCAACAATCTATAAAACAGAGAAACGTAACAAACAGAGTAAGCTTTCATAATCTTAGTAAGTTTCAAGCAATGCAAACAAATAAACTCAATTATACTTCGATCATTCAATTTCTCAATAGCCCATTTTCTAGGTATATTGTCATTTGGCCGAATATACACAAGCACATAATGCACATTTAGCATTCTTATTCACCTAATTTGAATTCATATATCATAAATAAATCAAATACTTTCACATACTTTCACACCTTGACTGAATGTATCATGATCATAGATATTGTTATAACTTTTATTCACATATGTATCACATTGTACACTTATGATTTAATTCAAATCAAACTCACATATAAGTACATAATACGTACCTGGCCAACTTAACGTATTGAATGTATTCATTTATCGTTCTCACACGAGGTATCTTGGTCTTAGACTTTTATAAAATCACCGTCATTTTGCCTGCTAGGCTCGAAGCCCGATATCATTTCACCGGCATTATAGCCTGCTAGGCTCAAAGGCCCGAATAGTATCTCACCGGCATTATAGCCTGCTAGGCTCAAAGGCCCGAATAGTATCTCACCGGCATTATAGCCTGCTAGGCTCAAAGGCCAGAATAGTATCTCACCAGCATTATAGCCTGCTAGGCTCAAAGGCCCGAATAGTACTATACGATATTCAAATCAACAAGTTTCATATAACACAATCACACCAAATTAGGTACAAGCATCATTCGAATATATCATCCTACATTTTATTCACTTTTATTTCATTTCATCATTCACACTTACCATTTGATAGTTTACTCATAACATCCCACTCATATTCATCTAACACTTATCATTTGATCATAAAAGCATATCACATTTTACTTCCATTATAATTGCCATTCGACCATATACATATATTTTAAGTAATACTTAATTCTCATAATATGTCATGTCATTATCGAATATTATTTATAGTTAACTACTTAAAACTTACCTCGAATATTTTCGAACAGTCTCGGATCGGCTATTCAACTACTTTCTCTTTTCCCCTGTCCAACCTTGGTTCTCTATACTCTTGAGCTAATTCAAACAAAAATTTAACTTATTAAAGTCCCATCATGCTAGCTTATGGCCGAATATGACAAGAAATTTAATAGGTCATATAGCTACTTTTAGCTCAAATACAAATTGGTCATACACATTTTTAATCACATTAAGCAATTTAATACAATTTATTTAACATTTCCTCATGTACACCTTTATGACCGAATACACATATCAAATAAGTAACTTACCTTAACACATAACCCACATAGCCAAAGTACATATAACCCTAATGACCAAATATGTATATCATCAAAGTTCCTATGATTTAACCTTTAAACTTCATAGCCGAATATTCATTGTATATCTAGCTCACATACACAAACACAAAACTCATATGGCTTATCATATTTTCATATACATATCTCACCCATATAGCCGAATATATAGCTCGTAAAATAGATAGTTATTCACGTTCCCTTAACACATATTGATCAATTAGTCCATGCATTAGCCTTTGACACATTCGGTCATTAAAGCAATAACCTATTTAACATTCAAGCATTTTATACTAAAATTTCTCCCAAGGCCGAATTCATATACAACATTTAATACTCTTACAAAGTTTATATTTTAAATAATTTATGCACACCATTAACCTAATATCAATTAACTAAGCACTTTAAAAAATTTCTTTAACTATACACACATTCGGCAATGACAATGACAATTTAACAAACCTTAAATCCAACTTATAATTTTCCATATCTCATTCAAAGCATCTGCACCAATTTATTATCCAATCATCCATAGCCGAATACACATATTCTTTCATTCATTCTTAACAAAAAAAAATTTATCAAGCATAAATCTCCATTTTATCATTTTAAAATGCAAACATTACTCAAATGTTATCTAAATTCACATTCGACAACCACACATACACACAAGCCGATTTTCCCTATCATCTAAATCACCTATATGAACATTTAACTAGCTCAAACTTCACTCATCCACAATTACTCATTTAAAACCTAAAGAAAACAACCATTCCCCTCAAATTCTTCCATGGCCGATTACTCATATCACCACGCAATTCAAAATTTTGACATGGGCTAAGTAAGGGACTTAGTAACTAGCTTAAAATATGCTAAAATTTCAAGAACTAACATGAATTACTTACCTTAATTCAAGCTTAAAGGTGACCGAATGGCTTATCTCCCTTTTCTTTCTTTAAGATTCGGCTAAGCTAAGGAAGAAGATGAACAAAACATTTTGTTTTTCTTTTTATCTTCTTTTCTTATTTTAGTTAATTTTTTTTATTTCATAATTTAAGCCATTAACTATTATAATATCAATATATAATGTATATATGGCTATTTAACCATCATCATGGATTGCCACTTACTTAAAAATGGGGAATTTGACATGCAAATCCCCATATTTTAAGCCATGCAATATTTGGCCACTACACTTCAACCTATCACAATTTCAAAGTTTCTCACATAAGTCCCTTTTAATAAATTCCACATTCAAATGACAAAATTAAGACATGATACTTTCACACATGCACTTTCACATACAATAAGCATAGAATATAACATTTAATTATTTTTGTGACTCGAGTTTTTGGTCCCGAAACCACTTCCTGACTAGGGTCAAATTAGGGTTGTCACAGAGGAAGAAAAAAAAGAATAATTCGGTCACCAATGGTGGCTCGATGTTGATCTGGCGCTGAGAAGTGGTGGTTTGATAATGGAGGGCTATGGGGTCTAAGTGAAGGAAAGGGGGTGAAAAGAGTAAGAAAAGATATAAGATAGAGGAAAAAGAATTTATGGTGGCTTCTAGTGGCGGTCACGGTGGCGCATGACGGCGGAAGAGAGGAAGAGTGAGAGGGGTGGCGGTAAAGGTAGCTAAAAAGACACTTGATTGTGATACAAGGGTCGGTTCTACTGGTTGAAAAATAAAAGTTAAAGAAAAGGGGTGGTGGTTCTTCTTCAAATGGAGCGAAAATAGAGCTACATGAATATAACAGTCTGATTTTGACAATAGTCAAAAAAGTGGTTTTGGGACCAGAAATCCGTGTAAAAAATATTTAAATATTATTTTTCATGATTATGATATGAGAATTAGCACGTGTGAAAGTTTTGTATGAAAATTTGATCATTTGTGTGCTTAATTTGATAAAATGACCTAATCGCGTAAAATATAAAAGTTGCTTGTTGTTTGTTAAAAGTGCCTATTTGATTTGTATTATTAATTGAGAGGTCCTTATGTGGTTATTTGGCAATTGAAAGTTTGAACGGACATAAGTGACCATCCAATATATGTTTATTTTATGTTTATAATAAGGTTAAAAAGGTAAAATATTTATTAATGTTAATTAAAATAAAACCAAAAGCATGAAAATGGCCATTAACATCCATTTGTGCTGAAAATACAAGAAAAAGAAAAATAAAAAGAACATTAGGGTTCGGCCATTGATTTTCTTTGATTAAGGTATGTGTTTTGATCTGTTTTTGATAATTTCGACGTTTTTTTTATCGTTGCTTTGCTTTTACTAAGCCCATGCCTCAATTTCTGATTTTTATGATAATTTTGAAATGTGCGATGGATGAATTCAAGAGCTTAATGTTGGTAAGTGATGAAATATGAAAGTTTGATGTTGGGTTAATATCTTTTGTTTTAGGATTTTTTATGATTTTGAGTAAAATGGGCTAAATTGTGAAAGTTGTAAAGTGAGGGACTAAAATGTGAAATAAATGAAATGTGTGGACTAGTATGAGTATTAGGAGAATTCGGCCAAGCATGAGTATATGCAAATTATGTGTATTTTGTGATTTTGTGAATCAGGGACTAAAGTGTCGAAATGTGAAAATGTGAGGACTAATTTGTAAAATGCCCTAAATTTGTATTTATGGATTATTTTGAATGAATGTGTCTTTAAATAAGTCAAATTTAAATTTATATAGATTAAAAGTTAAACAAAATGGAATTAGATCGGGGAAAGTCGAAAGTCGTCAAGTAGCCTATTCCTACCATTTGAATCCGTACAAGGTAAGTTTATATACAAATAAACATGTTTGAATCGAATTATTATTCATATGATATTGAATTTTGATGAATGAATATTCGAACTATACATGTGCCATTTGAGAAAGTTTCGACAAAGTTTCGACAATTGAAACCCCCCGTACGAACGCTAGGAATAGTTAGGATACATGTGTAATGACATAGGATTTTCGATATGAGTTATCGTGTAAGACCATGTCTGGGACATTGGCATCAACTTCTGTTTTACGTGTAAGACCATGTCTGGGACATTGGCATCGACTTCTGTTTTACGTGTAAGACCTTGTCTAGGACATTGGTATCGTATCTGATTTCATGTAAGACCCTGTCTAGGATTAGTGGCATCGATGTTTGATTACATGTAAGACCACGTTTGGGATGTTGGCATTGTATATACTTTTCGAGCTATCCGCTTATCCTTATGTTTTCGAATGGTTCAAACGGGCTTTCAAAGAAGGTTAATAACTTTGTGAAATTTTATCGGATTCGGGTACGTTCAAATTGTGCATTATATTTGAAAGTGAAAGGTAAGTATATGTGCAAATGATGAACTATGATCTAAGTATATGAATATGAAGTTGGTGTTGGTATTTTGTTACAAAATATAAGTAATTTGATGATGTTTATATGCTTAAAATGATAAGGTTACTTGTATATGGCTTACTAAGCTTTTGAAAGCTTACTTTATGTGTGTTTGCATTGTTTTATAGATATCGAAGCTACTGTGAGCTCGGAGATCGTCAATGATAGTCATCACACTATCAAACCTTATTTTGGTACCTTTTGTAAATGTATATATTGAAGTATGGCATGTATAGGCTAGAAGTGTTTTGATTATATTTTATAATGTATATATATCACGCCATCTGATATGGCTAGTTTATGTTTGAACGTATGGTTGGAAATGATATATGATATGGAAGGCATTATGAATTATATGGTATGTTTTGAATGATCAAAAGAATCGATCAGTGTTTATTAGATTTGGTAAGTTTTGAGTATGAGATTGAATGATGTATTGAAACTTATGTTTTGATATGATTTTAGTTTAAGATTTGGTATGATTTAGTTGATGAATTGAGGTTGGAATTTATTGATAATGTAAAGGCATGAATAATGTATGTTTTGGTATAGATATTGGTTGATATTGGTGTACAAATATGCTTGGGTTTGCTGATTGTAGGTTTGACCTAATTGGGGTGGCAAGTTGGCTATTCAAATGGCCTATTTTTGCCCATACGGGCAGAGACACGGGCGTACGTCTCAGCCATGCATGACACACGACTATGTTGCATGGTCGTGTGTCCCCTGGGGTGCCCTACAATTGAAAGTCAGGCTCGAGCACGGCTAAGGCACACGAGCGTGTGACTAGCCGTGTGATCCAAGTCAGGCTCAACCACGGCCAAGGCACACGGGCGTGTCTTGTGGCCGTGTGATCAAGCCAGTATGTATGCCCTGTTTTGACACGGCCTAGACACAGGGGCGTGTCTACTGCTGTGTAAGGCACACGGCCTGTTCACACGGGCATGTGACCTGTACATCTTTGAAAATTTTTTAAGTTTTGGAAAAATTTTGTATGTGTTTGGTTTAGTCACGACTCCTTTCTAATGCATGTTTAAGGTATTGTTGACCTATATAAGGGACTCTATATTGATATTTGATCTCTGATGCTTTGATGCTTATAAAATATATGTTAATTGTTCTGTTTTGTCTGGTAATGCCTTTAACCCTAGTCTAACGATGGATACGGGTTAAGGGTGTTACATTTTATTGGTGTCAGAGCTATGGTTTAGTCAGTTCTAGGACTACCATAACGTATGTGAGTCTAGCTATACATGCCATATTTATGAACTGTGATGGTATGATGAATCCTAATATTGGAATGTGCTTTTATATAGCAAATGGATCCCGAACGAGCCATAGCAGATGATGTCAAAAGTAATGTGCTTGCTCCGACGAAAGGGACGACGTCATCTGATTCTTGACCAGCTACGAGTAGCCGTGATGGTATGGTTAGACAAGCCTTCTATCAAATGACGAACGATTGGTTTAACCAATATATTATAACCAATCCGGCTGTTCAACAACCTCTACCCTTGATAAATCCTTCATAAACTCTTACTATGCCATCAGTGACTCTGATTTAGTTAAGTAAGCCTCCAGTAGATAAGATTAGAAAGTATGGGGCTAAAGTGTTCCGAGCTACAACAAATGATGACGCTGAAAGGGTCGAGTTTTGGTTAGAAAACACAATACGAGTATTTGATGAATTGTCATTAAATCCCAAGGAATGCATAAAATGTGTTGTTTCACTTCTAAGGGACACGGAGTACCACTGGTGGAAGACTCTAATATTCGTGGTTCTGAGTGAGCGAGTCACTAGAGATTTCTTCCAAGATGAATTTCGAAAGAAATACATCAGTCAGAGATTTATTGACCAAAAACATAATGAGTTTCTACAGCTAAAACAAGGCCGTATGTCTATCATAGAATACGAGCTAAAAATTGTAAGATTGAATCAGTATGCTCGTGAATGTGTATCTACTAAGGCAATAATGTTTAAGGGATTTGAAGATGGTTTGAACGAGGATATCCATTTGTTAGTTGGGATTCTTGAAATCAAAGAATTCGTTGTACTTGTTGAACGAGCATGTAAAGCTAAAGATCTCGGGAAAGAGAAAAGAAAGCTGATTCCATCGGGCAAATCATTTCAGTCTACATCAAAGAAGTTCAGAGATGATAATAGCCATTCAAAGGCTAATGTGGGACATTCGAATAGAGATCGTGCTAGATTGGAATCGAACTTCAAAGCTCTAGCTACATCTATTGCCAGTGTTGGAAATGCTAAATCTAATTGCCTTGAGTGCAAGCATTATGGTAAAAGACATCCCGATAATTGTAGACTGTATGATTGGGCTTGTTTTAGATGTGAATCGTTAGAGCATTTTATCTGTGATTGCTCTAAATCTGTTGAGCAAGAAATTGTACAAAATCTGAGACCAAGTGGCAATGTATCTCGTCGTAGACCTTCCAGAAATACGAGAAATATGAGTGGCAGTCAGAGGGGAACAAAAGACACAGTTGTTAGATCCGAGGCTTGTGCACCTACCAGAGCCTATGCTATCCGAGCTCGTGAGGAAGCTTCATCGCCAGACGTGATTATGGGTACATTTACTCTTTATGGTACTTCTATGATTGCTTTGATAGATCCTGGATCAACACATTCGTATATATGCATGAACTTAGTGAACAGTAAGACTTTGCCTGTGGAGTCTACTGAATTTGTAACTAGATTTTTGAACCCCCTAGGTAAATGTGTTTTGGTTGATAAAGTCTGCAAGAACTGTTTGTTAATGTTTCGAGACACTTGTTTTTTGGCTGATCTGATGTTATTACCTTTTGATGAGTTTGATATAATTTTGGGTATGGATTGGTTAACTTTGCATGACGCTGTTGTGAACTGCAAACGAAAAACTATTGATTTGAGATGCAAGAATGATGAAATAGTCCGAATTGAATCTAGTGATTTGAATGGATTGCCTGCTGTGATATCTTCTATGAAAGCTTTAAGTATTGTGAGAAAGGGTTGTGAGGCCTACTTTGCTTATGTAATTGATTCGAAAGTGTCAGAAAAGAAAGTTGAATCAGTGTTTGTTGTATGTGAGTTTCCTGATGTGTTTTCTAAAGAACTTCTGGGTCTACCTCTGGTTAGAGAAGTTAAACTTGGCATTGAATTGGTACCTGGTACTACTCCGATTTCAATAGCTCCGTATAGAATGGCTCCAACCGAATTAAAAGAATTAAAGTCTCAGTTGTAAGAATTTGACCGATAGAGGGTTTCCTAGGCAGAGTTTCTCACCTTGAGGTGCTTTGATTTCATTTGTAAAAAAGAAAGATGGTACGATGAGAATGTGTATCGATTATCGTCAATTGAACAAAGTGACAATCAAGAATAAGTATCCTGTACCTTGAATTGATGACTTGTTTGATCAGTTGAAAGAAGTTGTTATGTTTTCGAAAATAGATTTGAGATCGAGCTATTTTCAGTTGCGAGTAAAAGACTTAGACATTTTGAAAACTACTTTCTGAATGAGGTACAGACACTATGGATTCTTAGTTATGCCTTTTGGATTGACTAACGCACTTGCTATCTTTATGGATTTGATGAATAAAATTTTCAGACTGTATCTAGATCAAATTGTTGTTGTATTCATTGATGACATATTGATTTATTCACGTGATGAATCCGAACATGCCGAGCATCTGAGATTAGTGCTACAGATTCTGCGAGATAAACAGTTGTATGCAAAGTTCCGTAAATGTGAATTCTAGTTACAAGAAGTTGGTTTTCTGGGTCATATTGTGTCAGCATCTAGTATCCGAGTTGATCCGAGCAAAATTTTAGCTATTTTGGATTGGAAACCTCTGAGGAATGTCTCTGAAGTCTACAGTTTTCTAGGACTTACCGGTTATTATAAACGTTTCGTAAAAGGTTTTTCGATGATTGCGACTCCGTTAATGAAACTGCTTCTAAAAGATGTTAAATTTGAGTGGTCAGAAAAGTGTCAGAACAGCTTTAATCAGTTGAAAACTTTCCTGACTGAAGCTCTGGTATTAGTGCAACCCAAATCGGGTAAAGCATTTGCAACCTATAATGATGCTTCGTTGATCAGTCTAGGATGTGTTTTAATGCAATAAGGTAAAGTCATTGCTTATGCTTCTAGACAACTGAAGCTGCATGAAAAGAACTATCCGATACACGACCTTGAGTTAGCTGCGATTGTGTTTGCTTTAAAAACCTTGCGTCACTATTTGTTTCATGAGAAATGTCACATATACTCTGATCATAAGAGTTTGAAATATCTGATGACATAGAAAGATTTGAATCTGCGGCAGAGAAGATGGTTAGAACTACTAAAAGACTATTACCTTGTGATTGATTATCATATTGGTAAAGCAAATGTTGTTGCTGATGCTTTGATTCAAAAATCATTGTTTGCTCTGCATGCAATGGATGATCATTTGGTTCTGTCCGATGATGGCTCAGTTTTAGCCGAATTAAAAGCAAGACCTTTGTTTTACAATGGATTATAGAAGCTCGGAAGACTGATCATGAGATTTTGACAAAACAAGCTCAGTATGATTTAATGTTTGATTCAGAATTCAGAGTTGATAAAAATGATTGTTTTATATTCCGAGATCGAATTTGTGTTCTGAAAAATCCAGAGTTAATTCAGATGATTTTGAATGAAGC
Organism: Gossypium longicalyx; assembly: GCA_025698465.1. NCBI lineage: Eukaryota > Viridiplantae > Streptophyta > Magnoliopsida > Malvales > Malvaceae > Gossypium > Gossypium longicalyx. The sequence goes on along the minus strand of CM046996.1, from coordinate 41,565,643 downwards.
TCATAACAGTCGATTATCTGTGCATCCAGGTAGTACGAAAATGTACAATGATCTGAAACAGTATTACTGGTGGTCTAGAGTGAAAAGAGAAATCTCTGACTTTGTTTCTAAATGTTTGATTTGTCAGCAAGGTAAAGCTGAACATCAAGTGCCATCTGGTTTGCTACAACCAATTATGATTTTAAATGAAAATGGGATAGAGTAACAATGGACTTTGTTTCAGGTTTACCCTTATCTATGAGAAAGAAAGATGCAATTTGGGTTGTAGTTGATCGATTGACGAAATTAGCTCATTTTATTCCGGTTCGATTTGATTACTCACTTGATAAATTAGCTGAGTTATACATTTCTGATATCATAAGATTGCATCGTGTGTAATTATCTATTGTATTAGACAGAGATTCGAGATTCACATCACGATTCTAGAAGAAGTTGCAAGATGCTCTGGGTACAAAATTGCACTTCAGTACTACTTTTCACCGGCAAACGGATGGTCAATCCGATCGGATAATTCAGATACTTGAAGATATGTTGTGATGTTGCATTCTTGAGTTTGAAGGTATGTAGGAATAGTATTTGCCTTTGATTGAATTTGCTTATGATAAAAGTTTTCAATCAAGCATTAAAAAGGCACCATACGAAGCTTTATATGGTCGCAAATGCCGTACAACTTTATATTGGACTGAGCTCAGTGAAGATAAGATTCATGAAGTTGATTTGATAAAAGAAACTGAACAGAAAGTGAAAGTGATCAGAGATAGTTTGAAAATAGCTTTCGATCGTCAGAAATCTTATGCAGACTTGAAAAGAAAAGACATTGTATTTGAGATTGGCTAAAAAGTCTTTCTGAAAGTATCTCTGTGTAAGAAAGTACTCCGATTTGGTAAAAAGGGCAAATTGAGTCTGAGGTTTATCGGACTGTATGAGATTACCAAGTGTATTGGGCCGGTAGCATATAGATTATTGTTGCCACCAGAGCTAGAAAAGATTCATAATGTGTTTCACATATCGATGCTTCAACGATACAAATCAGATCCCTCACATGTGATTTCTCCGTCTGAGATTGAAATTCAGTCTGATATGACTTATGAAGAGAAACTTGTCTGTATCTTAGCTTGCAAAGTTAAAGAATTGCGAAATAAGAAAATTTTGTTAGTAAAAGTGATGTGGCATCGACATGGTGTTGAAGAAGCCACATTGGAGCCTGAAGATTCTATGAGACAACAATATCCAAAACTATTTAACAGTAAGATTTTCAAGGACAAAAATCCCTGAGAGGGGAGAATTGTAACAGTCCGATTTAGACCCTAGTTAGAATAGTGGTTTCGAGTCCACAAATCCGAGTAAAAAATATTTAAATATTATTTTCCATTATTATGATATGTGAATTAGCACGTGCGAAAGTTTCATATGAAAAAATGATCATCTGTGTGCTTAATTTGATAAAAGGACCTACTTGCATAAAATATAAAAGTTGCTTGTTGTTTGTTAAAAGTGCCTATTTGATTTGGCTTATTAATTGAGAGGTCCTTATTTGGTTTTGACCATTGAAAGTTTGAATGGACATAAGTGGCCATCCAATATATGTTTATTTTATGTTTATAATAAGGATAAAAAGGTAAAATGTTTATTAATGTTAGTTAAAATAAAACCAAAAGCATGAAAACGGCCATTAACATCCATTTGTCCCGAAAATACAAGAAAAATAAAAATAAAAAGAACATTTGGGTTCGACCATTGATTTTATTTGATTAAGGTATGTGTTTTGATCTGTTTTCAAAAATTTCTATTTTTGTGATCGTCGCATTGAGTTTTACTAAGCCCATGCCTCAATTTATAATTTTTAAGAAAATTTTGAAATGTGCCATGGATGAATTCATGAGCTTGATGTTGATAAGTGATGAAATATGAAAGTTTGATGTTGGGTTAATATCTTTTTCTTTTTGATGATTTTGAGTAAAATGGGCTAAATTGTGAAATTTGTAAAGTGAGGGACTAAAATGTGAAATAAATGAAATGTGTGGACTAGTATGAGTATTCGGAGAATTCGACCAAGCATGAGTATATGCAAATTATGTGTATTTTATGATTTTGTGAATTAGGGACTAAAGTGTCGAAATGTGAAAATGTGAGGGCTAATTTGTAAAATGCCCTAAATTTGTATTTATGGATTGTTTTGAATGAATGTGTGATTAAATGAGTCAAATTTGAATTTATATAGATCAAGAGTCAAAGAAAACGAAATTAGATCGAGGAAAGTTGAAAGTCGTCGAGTAGCTTATTCCAACCATTTGAATTCGTACAAGGTAAGTTTATATACAAATAAACATGTTTGAATTGAATTATTATTCATATGATATTGAATTGTGATGAATGAATATTCAAACTATACATATGCCATTCGAGAAAGTTTTGATAAAGTTCCGACGTCTGAAAAGCCCCATACGAACCCTAGGAATAGTTAGAATATATATGTCATGACATAGGATTTTCAATATGTGTTATCGTGTAAGACCACGTCTGGGACGTTGGCATCGACTTCTATTTTACGTGTAAGACCATGTCTGGGACATTGACATCGTACCTGATTTCGTGTAAGACCCTATCTGGGACAGTGGCATTGATGTTTGATTACATGTAAGACCACGTGTAACACCCCTAATACGTATCCGTCGCCAGACTAGGGTTAAAGTCATTACCAGACAAAACGGAACATTTAACATCATTTCATAATTATTATAGAATCAGAGATCAACCATTAGTATAGAGTCCCTTATATAGATCATCGGGACCTTAAATATGAGTGGAAAAGGGTCGGGACCAAACCGAGCTCATATAATTTTTTTAAAACTTAAACATTTCTCAAAGTTGTACAGGACACACGCTCGTCTGAGCAGGCTATGTGCCTCACACAGCATTACACACGCTTATGTGTCTAGACCATGTCAAAACAGGGCATACATATTGACTTATACACACGGTCACAAGATACGCCCGTGTTCCCTAACCGTGGTCGACATTGACTTAGGTCACATGGCTAGCCACACGTCCATCTGTCTTGGCTATGCTCGAGCTTGACTTACAATTGTAGGGTACCACAAGGGACACATGGGCTTGCAACATAGCCGTGTGTCACTTACGGCTGAGACACATGCCCGTGTCTCTACCCGTGTGGATAAAAATAGGCCATTTGAATAGCCAACTTGCCACACAAATTGGGTCAAACCTACAAGCGCCAAACCAAGCATAATTGCACAACAATTTCAGCCAATTTCTATACCAAAACATACATTATTAATGCCTTTACAATATCAATAAATCCCAACTTCAATTCATCAATAAAATTATACCAAAACCTAAACTAATATCATACCAAAACTTATCAACATTGACCATTTCTTTTGGTCATTCTAAACATACCATATAATTCATAATACCATACATATCATATAACATTTCCAACCATAATTTCAAACATAAGCTAGCCCTATCACATGTCATATTATATATACATTACAAAACCTAACCAAAACACTTCTAGCTTATACATGCCATACATTAATATATATACATTTTCAAAAGATACCAAATTAAGATTCAATAGTGTGGTACAATCCTTGACGATCCCCGAGCTCACAGTAGCTTCGGTATCTATAAAACAATACAAACATTCACCAAGTAAGCTTTCAAAAGCTTAGTAAGCCATATACAAATAAACTTATCATTTAAATCATATAAACAACATCAATTTACTTATACTTTGTAACCAAATACTAAGACCAATCACATATTCATATACTTAGATCATAGATCATCATTTATACTTATACTTACCTTTCATTCTCGAACATAATATACAATGTAAACGTGCCTGAATCGGATATAATTTCACGAAGTCATTAATTTTCTTGGAATACCCGTTTGAACAATTCGGAAACATAAGGATACGCGGATAGCTCAGAAAGCATCTACAATGCCAACGTCCCAGACGTGTTCTTACATGTAATCTAACATTGATGCTACTATCACAAACAGGGTCTTACACAAAATCAGATACGATGCCAATGTCCCAGACATGGTCTTACATGTAAAACAGAAGTTGATACCAATGTCCCAGACGTGGTCTTACACGATAACACATATTAGAAATCCTATGTCATGACATATGTATCCTAACTATACTTAGGGTTCGTACGGGGCTTTTCAGACGTCAGAACTTTGTCGATACTTTCTCGGATATCTCATTTTCAACAAATATAATCATTCAACATTGTTAAAAGCATATAATAAATAATAATTCAATTCAAAATACATTTATTTGTATATCGACTTACCTTGTACGGATTCAGATGGATGGAATCGGCTACTCGGCGACTTTAAACTTTCCCCGATCTAATTCTGTATTCTTTAATTCTAGATTTACATGAAATTCAAATTTAACTCATTCAATCACAATTTCATTCAAACAATCCATAAACACATATTTAGGGTAATTTACAAACTAGCCCTCACATTTTCATATTTTGACACTTTAGTCCCTAATTCACAAAATCACAAAATACACATAATTTGCATATACTCATGCTTGACCAAATATTCATAGCATTCATACAAGTCCACAAATTTCATTTATTTCACATTTTAATCACTCAATTTACAAATTTCACAATTTATCCCATTTTACTCAAAATCACCAAAAATCCAAAGACAAAATATACAAACCCAACATCATACTTTCATATTTCATCAATTAACAACATAAAGCTCATGAATTCATCCATGGCACATTTCAAAATTATCATCAAAATCAGAAATTGAAGCATCGGCTTGATAATATACAAAGCAACTATTACAAAAACGTAGAAATTATCAAAAACTGAACAAAAACGGACCTTTAATCAAGCTAGATGTTGGCCTAATGCTTCAAACATATAAACCCTATATCTTCTTCTTCAATTTCAGCAAATATAGAAGATAATGGCTTTATTATAAGCTTTTGTTTTATTATAATAGGTTTATTTACCTATTTACAAATTTAACCTTTGATTAAACATATAATAAACATATATTCAATGGTCATTAATTCCCGTTCATGCTTTCATTGGTCAAATTGCATCATAAGGACCTCAAAATTAATAAGCCAAATCAAATAGACACTTTTAACAAACAGCAAGCAATTTTTACATTTTACGCGATTAAGTCCTTTTATCAGATTAAGCATACAAACAATTAAATTTTCTTACAAAATTTTCACACATGCTAATTCACATATCATAAACATGGAAAATAATATTTAAATATTTTTAGACTTGAATTTGTGGTCTCAAAACCACTATTCTGACTAGGGTCTAAATTGGACTATTACAATTCTCTCCCCTTAGAAATTTTCGTCCCCGAAAATCTTACCGTTGAACAGATTCAGATATTGTTGTCTCATAAAATCTTTAGGCGCCCAAGTGGCCTCTTCAATACTGTGACAATGCCACATCACTTTTTCTAACAAAATTTTCTTATTTCGTAGTTCTTTAACTTCTCGAGCTAAGATACGAATCGGTTCTTCTTCGTAAGTCATATCCGACTAAATCTCAATCTTAAACGGAAGAATCACATGTGAAGGATTGGATCTATATCGTCGAAGCATCGATACGTGAAATACATCATGAATCATTTCTAGCTTTGGTGGCAACAACAATCTATATGCTACAGACCCAATTCGTTCAGTAATCTCATACACCCAATGAACCTCGGACTTAATTTTCTTTTTCTACCGAACCGAAGTACTTTCTTCCACGGAGATACTTTCAAAAACACTTTGTCACCGATCTCAAATTTGATGTCCTTTCGTTTCAAATCGGCATAAGATTTTTGATGATCAGAAGCTACTTTTAGACTATCTCAGATTACTTTTACTTTCTATTCAGTCTCTTTTATAAAATCAATCCCGTGAATCTTATTCTCACTGAGCTTAGTCCAATACAAAGGTGTACGACATTTACGACCATATAAGGCTTCGTACAGTGCCATTTTAATGCTCGATTGTAAACTATTATTATAATTGAATTCAATCAAAGGCAGATACTATTCCCATGTACCTTTAAACTCAAGAATACAACATCTCAACATATCCTCGAGTATGTAGATAATCTGTTCAGATTGACCGTCTTTTTACGGGTGAAAAGCAGTCCTAAAATGTAATTTTGTACCCAGAGCATCTTGCAACTTCTTCCAGAATTGTGATGTAAATCTCGGATCTCTGTCTGATGCTATAGATAATGGTACACCATGTAATCTCACGATATCAAAAATGTATAACTCAGCTAATTTATCAATCGATCAACTGCAACCTAGATAGCATCTTTCTTTCTCAGAGACAGAGGTAAGCCCGAAACAAAGTCCATTGTCACTCTATCCCATTTCCACTCCGGAACCATAATCGGTTGCAGCAAACCAGATGGCACCTGATGTTCAGCTTTAACTTACTGACAGATCAAACATTTTGAAACAAAATCAGAGATATCTCTTTTCATTCTAGACCACCAGTAATGTTGTTTCAGATCATTATACATTTTCGTACTACCCAGATGTACAAATAATTGACTATTGTGAGCCTCACCCAATTATTTGAATTAACTCTGGATTTCTCGGGACACAAATTCTATCTCGAAATCTCAGACAATCATCTTTATCAACTTTGAATTCTGAATTAGACTCTAAATCACACTGAACTCGTTTGACTAAAATCTCATAATCAATATTCTGAGCTTCGATAATCTGTTGTAAAAACAAAGGTCTTGCTTTCAATTTAGCTAAAACTGAACCATCATCGGACAGAACCAAATGAGCATTCATCACACGCAAAGTAAATAATGATTTTCAACTCAAAGCATCAACAACAACATTTTCTTTTCCCGAATGATAATCAATCACAAATTCATAGTCTATTAGCAGCTCTAACCATCTTTTCTGTCGTAGGTTCAAATCTTTTTGAGTCATCAGATATTTCAAACTCTTATGATCACAATATACATGACATTTTTCTCCGAACAGATAGTGGCGCCAAATCTTTAAAGCAAACACAATCATGACTAACTCAAGATCGTGTGTTGGATAATTCTTTTCATGCGGCTTCAACTATCTCGAAACATAAGCAATGACTTTACCTTCTTGCATCAAAACACATCCCAGACCGATCAATGAAGCATCACTGTAAATCACAAATTCTTTACCTGATTCAGGTTGTACCAATACCAGAGCTTCAGTCTATAAGGTTTTCAACTGATCAAAACTGTTATGACATTTTTCGGACCACTCAAACTTCACATCTTTCTGAAGCAGTTTTGTCAACGAAGTTGCAATCATCGAAAAGCCTTTTACAAGTCGTCTATAATAACCAGCAAGTCCCAGAAAACTACGAACTTCAAAGACATTCCTCGGAGATTTCCAATTCGGAATAGCTGAAATCTTACTCAGATCAACTTAGATTCCAGATGCTGATACAATATGACCCAGAAAACCGACCTCTCGTAACCAAAATTCATATTTGCTAAACTTCGCATACAACTGTTTATCTCACAGTGTCTGTAGCACCATTCTCAAATGCTCGGCATGTTCAGTTTCATCTTGTGAATAAATCAATATGTCATCAATGCATACGACAACAAATCAATCTAAATACGGTTTTAAAATTGTATTCATCAAATCTATAAAGATAGCATGTGTGTTAGTTAATCCGAAAGGCATAACTAAGAATTCATAATGTCCGTACCTTGTTCGGAAAGTAATTTTCGGAATGTCTGAGTCTTTCACTCACAACTGATAATAACCTGATCTCAAATCTATTTTTGAAAACATAGCAGCTCTTTTTAACTGATCAAACAAATCACCAATACGGGGCAGAGGATACTTATTCTTGATAGTCACTTTGTTCAACTGAAGATAATCGATACACATTCTCATCGTGCCATCTTTCTTTTTCACAAACAGAACAGGAGCACCCCAAGGTGAGAAACTTGATCTGGCAAATCCTTTATCGGTTAATTCTTGCAACTGAGAATTTAATTTTTTTAGTTCAGTTAGAGCCATTCTATACGGAGCTATCGAAATCGGAGTAGTACCAGGTACAAATTCAATGCCAAATTCAACTTCTCAAACCGGAGGTAAACCCGAAAGTTCTTCAGAAAAACACATCAGAAAATTCACATACAACAGGTGTTGATTGAGCTTTATTTTCTGATACTCTCGAATCAATCACATAAGCAAAATAGACTTCACAACCCTTTCTTACAATACTTAAAGCTTTCATCGAACATTGACCATTTCTTTTGGTCATTCTAAACATACCATATAATAAATAATACCATACATATCATATAACATTTCCAACCATAAGTTCAAACATAAGCTAGCCATATCACATGTCATATTATATATACATTACAAAACCTAACCAAAACACTTCTGGCTTATACATGCCATACTTCAATATATACATTTTCAAAAGATACCAAATTAAGATTCGATAGTGTGGTGACAATCCTTGACGATCCCCAAGCTCACAGTAGCTCCGATATCTATAAAACAATACAAACACTCACAAAGTAAGCTTTCAAAAGCTTAGTAAGCCATATACAAATAAACTTATCATTTCACGCATATATACAACATCAATTTACTTATACTTTGTAACCAAATACTAAGACAAATCACATAGTCATATGCTTATATCATTGATCATCATTTATACTTATACTTACCTTTCATTTTCAAACATAACATACAATGTAAACGTACCTGAATCGGATATAATTTCACATAGTAATTAATTTTCTTGGAATGCCCGTTTGAACCATTCGGAAACATAAGGATACGCGGATAGCTCGGAAAGCATATACAATGCCATCGTCCCAGACGTGGTCTTACATGTAATCAAACATCGATGCCACTGCCCCAGACAGAGTCTTACATGAAATCAGATACGATGCCATTGTCCCAGACATGGTCTTATGCGTAAAACAGAAGTTGATGCCAACGTCCCAGACGTGGTCTTACACGATAACACATACGTATACTAACTATTCTTAAGGTTCGTATGGGGATTATTAGACGTCGAAACTTTGTCGATACTTTCTCGGATATCTCATTTTCAAAGAATATAATCATTCAACATTGTTCAAAGCATATAATAAATAATAATTTAATTCAAAATACATTTATTTGCATATCGACTTACCTCGTACGGATTCAGATGGATGGAATCGGCTACTCGACGACTTTAGACATTCCCCAGTCTAATTACGTATTCTTTAATTCTCGATCTAAATAAAATTAAAATTTAACTCATTCAATCACAATTTCATTCAAACAATCCATAAACACCTATTTAGGGCAATTTGTAAACTAGCCCTCACATTTTCACATTTTGACACTTTAATCCCTAATTCACAAAATCACAAAATACAAATAATTTGCATATACTCATGCTTGACCAAATATTCATAGCATTCATACAAGTCCACACATTTAATTTATTTCACATTTTAATCCCTCAATTTACAAATTTCACCATTTATCCCATTTTACTCAAAATCACCAAAAATCTAAAGATAAAATATATAAACCCAACATCAAACTTTTATATTTCAACAATTAACAATAAATCTCAAGAATTCATCCATGGCACATTTCAAATTTATCATCAAAATCAGAAATTGAGGCATGGGCTTGATAGTATACAAAGCAACGATTACAAAAATGTAAAAATTATCAAAAACCGAACAAAAACAGACCTTTAATCAAGCTAGATGTTGGCTGAATGCTTTAAACATATAAACCCTATATTTTCTTCTTCAATTTCGGCAAGTATAGAAGATAATGGCTTTATTATAAGCTTTTGTTTTATTATAATAGGTTTATTTACCTATTTACGAATTTAACCTTTGATTAAACATATAATAAACATATATTCAATGGTAATTAATGTCCATTCATGCTTTCATTGGTCAAATTGCATCATAAGAACATTAAAATTAATAAGGCAAATCAAATAGACACTTTTCACAAATAGCAGGCAACTTTTACATTTTACGCCATTAAGTCCTTTTACAAATTTAGCACACAGACAATTAATTTTTCTTACGAAATTTTCACACATGCTAATTTACATATCATAAACATGGAAAATAATATTTAAATATTTTTCAGACCCAGATTGGTGGTCCCGAAACCACTATTCTAACTAAGGTCTAAACCGGACTGTTACACCACGTCTAGGACATTGGCATTGTTCATACTTTCCAAGGTATCTGTGTATCCTTACATTTCTGAATGGTTCAAATGGGCATTCTGAGAAGATTAATAACATTATGAAATTTTATCGGATTCAGGTACGTTCGAATTGTGTACTATATTTGAAAGTGAAAAGTAAGTATATGTGCAAATGATGAACTATGATCTAAGTATATGAATATGAAGTTGGTGTTTGTATTTGGTTACAAAATATAAGTAATTTGATGATGTTTATATGCTTAAAATGATAAGTTTACTTGTATATGGCTTACTAAGCTTTTGAAAGCTTACTTTGTGTGTGTTTGCATTATTTTACAGATATCGAAGCTATTGTGAGCTCGGGGATCGTCAAGGATCGTTATCACACTATCAAACCTTATTTTGGTTCCTTTTATAAATGTATATATTGAAGTATAGCATGTATGGGCTAGAAGTGTTTTGATTATATTTTATAATGTATATATATCATGCCATGTGATACGGCTAGTTTATGTTTGAACTTATGGTTGGAAATGTTATATGATATGGAAGGCATTATGAATTATATGGTATGTTTTGAATGATCAAAAGAAATAGTCAATATTGATAAGATTTGGTAAGCTTTCAGTATGAGATTGAATAATGTATTGAAACATATGTTTTGATATGATTTTAGTTTAGGTTTTGGTATGACTTAGTTGATGAATTGAGGCTGGAATTTAGTGATAACGTAAAGGGATGAATAATGTATGTTTTGGTATAGAGATTGGCTGAAATTGGTGTACAAATATGCTTAGGTTTGGTGATTGTAGGTTTGACCTAATTTTCGTCCACACGGGCAGAGACACTGGTGTGTGTCTCAAGCATCTGTGACACATGGCTTTGTTGCACGACCGTGTGTCCCCTAGGGTACCCTACAATTGAAAGTCAGGCTCGAGCATGGCCAAGGCACGCGGGCGTGTGACTAGCCGTGTGGTCCAAGTCAGGCTCGACCACGGCCGAGGCATACGGGTGTGTCTTGTGGCCGTGTGATCAAGTCAGTATGTATACCCTATTTTGACACGACCTAGACATATAAGCGCGTGACCTGTACTTCTTTGAAAATGTTTAAGTTTTGGAAAAATTTTGTATGTGTTCGGTTTAGTCCCGACTCCTTTCTAATGCAAGTTTGAGGTCTCATTGACCTATATAAGGAACTCTATATTGATATTTAATCTCTGATGCTTTGATGCTTATAAAATATATTTTAATTGTTTCGTTTTGTCTAGGAATGCCTTTAACCCTAGTCCGACGATAGATTCGGGCTAAGGGTGTTTCAATGAAAATGAAAAAAAATAAGAATATGGGACAAATGAGGGAGGTAGGGATGGCAATGGGTGAGTGTAGCTTGGTCAACAGTGACCGGGTTCATTAAATCATAGCAGAAGGTAAGAAATAAGTGAAAGGGAATGAGAGGGAACACAGGACCATAAAAGGGGATCATGCTTCCCAGTTTAAGGCAAGTTTGACTCATAAAAGGGGAAGGGAGTCAACCTATTTGAGGAAAATAATTGGGGTTGGACAACAATGCATTAGTGCTGACGAGAAAATTGTAAAAAAAATTAATTAGGAGAGTGAACATTAGGACTTGAACCTTGGACCACTAGTTTAGCTAAGAAGTCTCTAAGCCACTAGACTACACATTCCCTTGCTTTCAGTCTTGCACACATATTAATAAAAATATTGATGTGACATTACCATATTTTTCCCCTTTCTTTTAGGTTCTTAGATTGTGCGAAGTGTCGAAAAGAATCCGCCAAACCTGAGACCATTTGTGAGCCCTCTTATTTTATGGGTAACATGTATTCACTATGGGTTATTAGGACTTCTATTAGATGCCATCCCTTGTCAAAATGCTATTTATAGTAAACCAATATTTTGTATCTATTTAAAGAAAACTATAGCCTTGATTGTCCTATTTCTACCTGTGATTTATGAAAGTGTTCATGATAGACATTGTAGGCTCTGTTTGTTTGTTTCTAAATATTTGTGCAAGCTGGAGTATCCATTTAAAAAAAATTCCAAATAAAAAAATAATGTGAAATGATGCGTGAAAAAGGTGAAACCTGTAACAGCCTATTTTTAGTCAAATTGGAATAGTGGTTTCGGGACCACAAATTTGAGATCAAAATATTTAATTTATTATTATTTGAGGTTTATAGTATGAAATTTTTTTGTTGTGAAAATTTCGTTAAGAAATTTTATCGTTTGATTAGTCAATTTGATAAAAAGGACTAAATCACGTAAAGTGTAAAATGCATGTTCTATTAGTTAAAGGTGTTAAATAGTTATGAATTATCGAAGTGGAGGTCCGTATGTGGTAAATATACCATTTTTAATGTTAGTGGACTTTTATGGACATGTAGTAAGTGTTTTTAATGGTTTAATGTTAAGGTTAATTTGGTAATTGTTAAATACATGTTAATTAAATTAAACAAAACATAAAATTTAGGCTATCATCTTTACCATAGCTGAATATTGAAGAGAAGAAAAGCCATAAGTTAGGTTTTACATTCGGCCAAGCTTCCTATCTTAATTGTAAGTCTATTTCTGTCCCGTTTTTAATGATTTCTATGTTTTTGTGATCGTTACAGCTTAGTCTAGCTAGCCCAGGGACTAATTTGCAAAAATTTTAAAGATTTTGAATGATTCCATTGTTGAATACATGTGCATTTTGAAGTTTCTTGATAGATTATGAATGTTTGTTAATTGATATACAAGTTTTGTTAAGTGATTTGTAGTGAAAATGCAAAATAGGGATTGAATTGAGAAATGTGTAAAGTTAGTGGTTAAAATGTTAAATAAATAAAAAACATGGGTTGCTAGGGGCATATTAGTAATTTGGCTAGCATGGGTATATTTTAAATTTCACTAATTTGTGATTTTATGAAATAAGAACTAAATTGTGAAATATGTGAAATATGTGAGGCAAAAGTGTAAATGTGTTTTAAAGTGTGTTTTGGACTAAATTGAATGAATAGATGATTAAATAAGTTAATTTTAAATTTATTTAGATCAAGAAAGAAGAAATACGGATTTGGATCGGGGAAAAGATAAAGTTATCGACTAATTGACTCGATTCACCGATTTAACATCCGAGGTAAGTTTGTATGTTATAATTTTATTTCAAATGTATTTTATGTGCTTTGATATAGCATGAATTGAGATTATGTGATTACAGACAAGTTCGGAAATGATTCAACTAAGATTCAATAGTTGGACTCCCGATTGAACCTTAGGAATAGTTTAGAATGCTAATGACATGTCATTAGGGATACCTTGAGTTGGCTTCAGGCCATGATTCAGCCCTTTGGATGCGAGATAAACCGACTTGGCTTTGGGCCATGCATATCGGCTAATTTGGCTTCAGGCCATGATATCAATATTTTAGATAAGATACCTTGATTTGGCTTTGGGCCATGATATAGGTACTTATTGTGTGAGACCCCTGAGTATCTGACTTCTATTTCGAATGATTCAACGAGTAAATGAAAGGCGAGAATGTATATGAGATTGGTACGAGATGGTACAGGTATGTTAATAAACCATTTTAGATTTGAATCGAAGAAATGATGATGAGAGTATATAGTTTTGTGAATTAGTACTTGAAAGGTTTCATAGTTAATGAATGTTACATATTGATTTATGTTTATGTGATTGCATTAAGTTTATCTCATACGAGCTTACTAAGCTTAACAGCTTACTTTATTTATTTTTCCTGTGTTTTATAGTGATATCGAGCTAGCTTGGATTCAGGGATCATGGGAAATCGCATCACACTATCTACCTATCACTTGGTATCTTTGAACTTTGGTATATTAATTATATGGCATGTATAGTGACTTTGAGTTATGTTGATTATGTTTTGGTAATGATATTGCCCAAATGAAATGGCATTGTAAAAGTTTATATTTCGATTTGAATATATAGCCATGAGTGATGGCTTAATTTTAGTATACTTGGTATGTTTGAATCATGTGCATATATAAAGGTTTATGCCTTGTGTATATTGAGTTGGTTGTGATGATCAATGGTAATAGGTATCATGAGTGTTAAATGATAAATTAATGAATTTTAGTATGTTTCGAATGAGTGAAACATGAGTTTATAAGTATGTTTGTGGTTGATATTGAAATTGTACATTTAGACTTAATTTGGTTGATTTAGATGGTATATTATACTATAGTTTGATGTCATTTGTATAGTTGAAGGTGTATACCAAATGTGGTGGCAAAATGGCTTGGTAAATAGCCTATTTTTGTCCACACGAGTGTGTGTCTCAGCCATGTGTGACACACGGTTATGTTGCATGACCGTGTGTTCCCTGGTGTGGTTTTAGAAATGAAGTTAGTATGCTCCACACGGGCATGTGATCGGTTGTGTGGTACAAGTCAATATACCCCCTAAATTTCACATGGCTTAGCACACAGACGTGTGACTTGGCCGTGTTGCATAAGTCAGTATACCCTACAGGTTTGGCATGGCCTAGCACACGGGCGTGTGTGGCCACTTCGAAGGGCACACGGGCTAGACACACGGGCATGTGGTTAGCCGTGTGACCCCAGTCAGTATATATGCCCTATTTCCACACGGTCAGATTCACGGGCATGTCTGGAGCTGTGTGAAGCACACGGCCTATTCATAGGGGTGTGTGACCCCTATATGGTTGAAATTTTTCTAGGTTACCAAAAATTTTCGTATGTTGTCAGTTCAATCCTGAACTACTTCTAAAGCATGTTTAAGGCCTTGTAGGCTCATTTGAGGGACAATATGATTGGTTGTGATTAAATTATATTTGAATTTATGAATTATATATGATATGTGTATTTAAAAGTGTTATAAGTCCAGTAATGCTCTGTAACCCTATTCCGGTGTTGAATACGGGTGAGGGGTGTTACAAAACCCACCAAATTATGAAGTGTTTTAAAGAGAAGCATTGAAGTAGTACAATGGGTCAACCTGTAACGTTTTATACCCAAATTCATTGGCCAAGTCAGGTGTGGGGTGTTAAAATTATAGTTGGTATTAGAGTTTTTACTTTAGCTGATTCTCGAAAACTAGTGTCAATTAGAAACCCTGCGGTATACTTAAGTCTAGTTGGAAACTTCATGGTATTACTAATTAGCTAAGTGTGTATTGTAGCAAAGAAAGAGCGATGTCGTTAAATACTAGGGATGCTAACGGGGAGGAAATACAGAGTAGTGCCTATCCAATAAGGGGTAGTCTTGCTCCTTCTATAACCAAATGATTATTAGGAATAGAAGTCATGGATGCTTTGTTTGATATGGCAGGGTATGTGATGGGGTAATGGTACGATTGATACACGGGAGCTACTCCAACCTCATCACCCAGATGCCGAGATGAATCGTTGAGATAAGAGTGAATAGAAAGGACGATAGAGGTTGCACCACCAGCATGCCCTTCACTTTCAGCCCCTATTGTAGCAATATCTCAAGGGGATCTTATAAAGATCATTTGGAAGAGAGGTGGCAGAGGGTTTCTAGGCAAAAAAGAGGTTGGTCTAATTATAATGGAAAATTGGCTTCCTCAAGTTAGTCGATTGGGGGAGGAATTCCAATGTTCCCCAACTGAGAGCCTGAGATGTATCATCCCTCTACTAGAAGATAAAGCACATCAATGGTGGACTACAGTGTCTAGCATGGTCTCGAATGTCCAGGTGAAGTGGAACCTTTTCTTAAGGAAGTTCAAGGAGAAGTTCATCAACAGACTCTTCGTTGAACAAGTCAAGAGACTTTTGGGAGCTTAAAGAGGGAAGGATCACTGTGTTTGAATTAATTTGGCTAAGTAAGTATGCCAAAGAGTTCGTGTCGGATGAGGATAGACTGACCTCAAGTTTGAAGGTAGGTTAAATGAGGAACTAAAGATGTTGTTGTCTACCCTTGAGATAAGAGATTTTGCAGCTTTGTCTACTAGTGTTAAACGATTAGAAGCGACCATCCAATAGAAGAATATGGTCTAGGATAGAGAAAGAAGCAAGCATTTAGGTTCTAGTACTATGTTTAATGTTGGTTTCATGTAACACCCCTAATCCGCATTAGTCACTAGAACAGGGTTACGAGGTATTACTGATCAATACACAACATATAGCATTCATTCTCATACAGCATTCAATATAACCACATTGTCCCTTATAAAGACCTACGAGGCCTTAAATATGCTTTAGAAGTGGTTCGGGACTAAACCGATAACATACAAAAATTTCAAAAACTTATAAATTTTTTAATAATACAAGGGTCACACACCCATGTAAATAGGCTGTGAGCCTAACACGGATAGTAGACACACCCGTGTCTTAGGGCGTGTGGAAACAGGGCATACATACTAACTTGTATCACATAGCCGAGGACACGCCCGTGTGCCAGGCTGTGTGAAAACTGGAGAGTATATTGACTTAGGCCACACGGCCAACCGCACGTCCGTGTGTCTAGCCCATGTGTACCCTTTGAAATGGCCACACACGCCTGTGTGCTAGGCCATGTGCCATTTAGGGGGTATACTAACTTATAGCACATGGCCTGTCATACGCCCGTGTGTTAGACCGTGTGGAGCATACTGACTTAAATTCAATTTTAACACCAGGGGACACACGGCCATGTAACCTAACCATGTGTCACACACGGCTGAGACACACACCCGTGTCTCTGCCCGTGTGGACAAAAAAAGGCCATTTGGAAAGCTGATTTGCCACCCTTTTTGCACATACCTAAGTAAACTCAATTGGTACCATTTTAAGTCACAATCCATTTCAACAAAATTCAATACCCAATTCCATATCATTTACCTATTCAAATACCAAACAATTTAATTTGCTTTCCTAAGCATAAATCACAAGTATAATTCATTTAGCAAAACCAATCCAAACATACATAACCACTTATATTCCATTCATTCATTATAGGTCTATTACCAAACATTAAAAGTAGAACTATTTGCACAGTCATAAGCATCATCAAGTTCATTATCTTATGTCAACTCAAATGGCCAAAATACATATCCATCAAACATACTAAAATAACTCAAGCCTATACATGTCATATACCATATATAGATAACTTCAAAAGTACCAAAATAGATTATTGATAGTGTGATGAAGTCTCTGACGATCCTCGGATCCAAGCTAGCTTTGCAGAACTATAAAACAACCAAAATTAAATAAGTAAGCTATAAAGCTTAGTAAGTTCATATGTGAACATGAAATAATCACAACATTCATATAGTAAATCAAAAAAGATAATATCATCAACATTTAAAGCATCAATTCATGAGATAACATAAAATTTATTCATATCCTCATTCATGAGTTCTCAACTTCATCTATCTTGATACTTGAATAGTTTTTCGTACATACCTATACCGATACTTTTCTATTTCTCATCCATACTCTTATCAAACCTCTTCGGTTTATAAGTGCTTATGATACAAATTCATCGATATTCCAATGCCATAGTCCAACTATGGTCTTACACATACATTGCCAAGGCCTTGCCGAGGTCTTTCATTCACATGCCATAACTCGGTTATGGTCTTATTATTCGATTGACATAGCCCAGCTATGGTCTTATTCGGCAACTTGCCTTACTCAATTCGTACATTTCATTTAATATCTCAACATTTATCAAATAGAATAATTACTATATCAATTTCATCCATCAACTAAATAGATATACAATTAAGTTCAATTATACGAACTTACCTTGTATACAGAATTGACGGACCGGGTCAACTACTCTATAACCTTGCTTTTCCCCCGATCTAAATCTGAATTCTTTCTTTCTTTATATATATGAATACAAAATTAACTTATTCAATTACATATCATTTCAATTTAGTCCAAAAATACACATTTGGGCATATTTGCATATTAGTGTAACATCTCGAATTAAGGTCTATTCGGAACAGTGGTTTTAAAACCACAAATCTAAAGTAGAAATAATTATTTTATGATTATTTGACGATCCATGATATGAATGCATGTTTGTGTGAACTTTTCATGAAGAAATTTTATGCCTAAAGTGTCTAGTTTGAAGTTAGGGACTAAACTGAATAAGTTGTAAAACTTGAGTTCTAGAATCTTTAAGCATGAAATTGCTATGGATTTTTAATTAAAGGTCCTTAAATAGTAATTTGACCAAGTTTTAAAATTTTGGACAAAAATGGGCATGAATAGGAAAATTTTGAAAGAAAAGCCTTAAGGGCATTTTGGTCATTTGTTTAACAAAAGAATAAAAAGGGAAAAACCAAGCAAAATTTGCTCATCTTCTCCATGCCATAGCCAAAAATTCCATGCTCACCATAGCTAGGGTTTCTTCAACTTTTAAGCTCAATAGTAAGTGCATACTAGCCTCGTTTTTAATGCTCTTTACATTTTTGAAGTTGTTATCAACCGATAAAGCCATTTCTACCATTATTTTGAGCTAGGGTTCATGTTCAAAAATTTACCCATGACATGCATGTATTTTGATGTTTATGAAGGAATATGAAGGTTTGATGTGTGTTGAACATCTTTTACTAAGTGATTTTTGATAGAAATGCATGAAAAGGACCTATTTGTAAAAGTAGTAAAATGGGTAGTAAATATGTGAAATAAAGAAAAATGTGGGCTCTAGGAGTAGGAATATGAATCGGCTAGGCTTTGGTAACAAAAAAAATGCATGCATTTCATTTTACAAGCCTAAGGACCAATTTGTAAATAGTGAAAAGTTAGGGGTAAAAAGGTAATTTTATCAAAGTATGTGTTATGGGTTGATTTGAAAAATGTGTGTATTAAATAAGTTAAATTTGGCATTATAGTCAAGAAAAACGTGATTCGGGTCTTGATCGGGGGAAAAACAAGGTTTACAAAGAATAGACTCGTTTTCATTATTTTGTACTGAGGTAAGTTCATATACAAATAATGTGAGGTTATGTTATATTTTGATGCTTGAGTATTATGTGAATTCAAATTCTTTAATGCTATTATGAGTTATGCTTGATTACTCCATAAGTAAGTGATTTTGTATTATGGACATTGAGATAGACATTACGAGCAAGCTTGACAGAGATGTGATATTGAAAAATCTCGTTTGAACCTTAGGAATAGTTTAGGATACAAGTGACATGTCACTAGGAACTATATGATTTATGAGCTCATGATATATGTGATATATGTTTATGTGGTTCCGGGTGCTGGTCTTGTACGTTCTACTGGTGGGTGGGTAGCCTAGATGTGTTGCGGATACTTGACAGCTTGTGTGAGCAACCCGTGTAGCTACTTCCTAACTGACAGCTTGTATGAGCAGACCCGTGAGTAGCTTAAGGAGGAACCTTTCTGTATTACGTGATATGAGGTAGCTTTAGCTACGGTTGTGGCACTTATGTGCGAGCTTTCTGTGTATCCGATAGTATTCCAAGCGTTCAACGGGTAATCCAAAGAGTAAACTGATGTATATGACAAAGACGAGAAAGTAAGATATTCTGTTATGAGTTGATACAGGTATGTATACCGAACTCATGAGTAATGCTTTGGTATGTGAAGAACTTATGACAAGGTTGTTTATATGATTAGTAAGTGTAAGTGAAATTATGAAATACAATTTTATGTTCATTATGTGAAATGTATGTTAAATACTTGTTTAGATTGCATATTATTTGCATATGGACTTACTAAGCTTTAATGCTTAGCCCCTTCCTTTCCATCTTTTATAGTGTCGCCAAGCTAGCTTGGGGATCAAAGGACGTTGGAGACTCGATCACACTATCAATTGAACATTTGGGTATAGTTAGTGTAACACCCCTTACCCGTGTTCGACGCTGGAACAGGGTACGAGGCATTACCGGACTTAATCACTAATCATCGTATAAAAATCGATTCATAATTTCACTCTAATTTAAAAATTTTTCAAACACATTCAAGCTGTCCCTTAAAAAGAGCTTACAAGGCCCATATCATGCTTTAATTCAACCACACACATAGGCAAGCATGCACATTCATAAATTGCATCATTTAATTAATAACATAATCAAGACTATCTACATTAAATGACTTTATACAATAGAGACCTTCAAATAACATAGGTCAGTATTTTAGGCCAATTCCTAGCAACTGAGTAACAATTAAACGAGTCTCCATACATGCCAAAGACTTAAAAATGCTTTAAAACCTTTATATATCGATCAATAGTTTGATAGTGTGATTTAACCTCCGGCGACCTCCAACTCGAGCTAACATCTGAGACACTATAGGAAAAAGGAAAGGAAGGGAGTAAGCATTATAGCTTAGTAAGTAAGTATATAAATATTAATAAACAATACATTATCATACTTTAAATGAAGTCACAATATGTTCCCGGAATATTACCATCACAAACACACACATGCTTTCACTATTACAATCATAAACAGGTTCAAAATAAGCTGTCTAACAGAGTACGAACAGCTAAATTATTTATTCCTGGAGCTACAGAACTCCAAATTATAAACCATTAATTTTTCTTAAAACTATATTCACGTATATTCTTACCATAAAATTTTCAGAATTTTTGGTGTAGCCAATTAGTACAGTTTATTCATTGAAGTTACCCCTGTTTCACTGCTCAACTATTTTGACCACTCTTCACTACGAATCAATTTTATCCTCGTACAGAATTCAAAGGAAGTTCTTATTTATCTCATTTGAAACTAGACTCATTAAGGATATCAATTATATAAATTATATCCCCTAATTATTTTTTTACAATTTTTAATGATTTTTCCAAGTCAGAACATGAGATCACATAATCATTCTGAACCAGTCTCTCAAAAACTTAAATATCTCATAATATAGAATTCCTTTGCTTGCTCTATTTCTGTTATATGAAAATAGACTCATTAAGCTTTAATTTTATATCTCATTCAGTCTTTGATTCAATTTCTACTATTTTTGGTAAATTTTTAGATTCACGTCACTGCAACTATCTGTAACAGTTTTATTGTCAATTTTGATCTTTCACACTTCAATTGTATTCGTCACTTACCCATAACAATCATTCCAATTTCCAATCACATATCGAGCATATTGCTCATAGTTACACACGTATATACTTATACTTATCATCACAAAGTCATACACAATTTCATTTAATCAATTTCTCAGTTGAACGCTTCGGAATAATAACAGATACGCGATGGTATCGCACACAGCCCACCTTTAAAATCGAAGCTCTCTTGTACACATAGTGGCCTTCACTTAGCACCACTCATGTGACCTATCTCGATTTTATACATAATTTTGGCTCTCTTGTACACATGGTGAACACTTAGTACCACCCATGTGACCTAGCCAGTTTATCTCGTAGTTCTCTTGTCTACATGGTGTCCTTCACCTGGAACCACGCATGCGACCTAGCTACATATATCCCGTAGCTCTCTTGTCTACATGGTGTACACATAGTATCACCCATGCAACCTAGCTACATCATAATGTCTCGTAACTCTCTTCTACACATGATGTGCACTCAGCACCATACATGTGACCTAGCTACATACCATTTGTATCATCCAATCTTTCCGAAGGTTCAACCGGGATTTCTCTCTCTTTCTAATACTTGATTCCATACTTGCAATAGTCACTTATGATTCAAAAATCAGCTACAATGCATAAAATATGCTGAAATATAAAAACATAACAAAGATAATGTATTATTTACATACAAACTTACATACTTTCTCATTTTCATGTCGAATTAATATTGAACATTTAAATCATCATAATTATACTTACTTTTAACACCTCAAAAATCATAGTAAATATATAAATTTTACATTGAAACATGCACAAATTAATGCTTATTATACATATGAACTTACCTCGATACTAAAACGGCCATTTTACCAACTTTCCCGATTTTCGATTTTTCTCCCATTCTAGGTTCAAATCTCATTTTTTGGGATCTAAAACATCATATTTTACTTATTTAATTAATTTAATATTCAAAACAGTCCTTAACTCAAACTTTGGCAAATTTACAATTTTGCCCCTAAACTTTTGCATATTTACACTTTTGCCCCTAGGCTCGGGAATTAAACTTCATCCCTTATTCATATGTTTTATGACATGCTGATCATTTTTCTCTTCTATGGAAACATCAAATTTCCACTCTAACACATAGTTATGAACAATAACAACTTTTACCGTTTAAATCGTTTTACTCATTTTTGCTTAAAACCGCTTAGCAAAAGTTGTTTGACATAATTTCAGCCTTCATATTCTACCATAAGACATCAAAATAAACACATTTCACCTATGGGTATTTTTCCAAATATGAACCCTAGCTTAAATTATTGCTAGAATAAGCTTAATCAAGTTACCGGGATTCCAAAAATGTAAAGAACTTGAAAAATGAGGCTAGAACGGACTTACTATGGAGCTTGGAAAGCTTAAAAACCCTAGCCATGGCTTCCCCAATGCTAATATCGGCCTCCATGAAAAAGATGAGTAAATTTTGGCTTTATTTTCCCTTTTTATTTCTTTTAATTACCAAATGACTAAAATGCCCTTAAGGCATTTCTTTAAAATTTTGTCCTATTCATGCCCATTTTTGTCCAAAAAAAATATAATGGTCTAATTACCATTTAAGGACCTCGTCTCTAAACCGCAATTTCAATCAAGTACTTATGAATTAGAACACATATTTTGCAACTTTTGCAATTTAGTCCTAAAAGTCCAATTAAGCACTTTATTAGTAAAATTACTTAACGATATTTTTACACAATATTTTAATCAATAAATAAACCTTAAAACTTAATCGAAATAAATTTTTTGACTTCGAATTCATGGTTCTAAAACCATCGTTCCGTTTAGGCCCTAAATCAGGCTGTTACAGCAACTTCTGTACATAAGCCCTAATAGGCAAATTAAACATGCAATCTATAAAATTTCTTATCAATACTCTAACACATGCATCTAATCACTCGGTAAATCATAAAACTTAATCGAAATAAACTTTTCTATCTCAGATTTGTGGTTTCACAACCACTATCCCATTTAGGCCCTATTTCGAGATGTTACAGTTAGTCTTAACATTTTGAGTATGGCATGTATAGGGGACTTGGTCATTTTGTTATATGTCATATTGATTAGCCAAATGAGTTGGCTCATGATGGTATTATGATTCATTTTGTATAAGGCCATGAGATGTGTTTATGCTTGGTGATGTGGTTGCTTGTTTGTAATGGATGTGATAAATGGCACATGTGCTTAATGAATGAATTAGGACTAATAGGTATGACCATAGCTATGGTATAATTGGGTAACTTGAAGGTAGATTATTAAGGTTGAATAAACATGAAATTGGTGTTGAATGCCATATGAAAGCATGGTGGTTTGAGTATGTGATATGTTGACATTTCAAAGTCAAGGATTAATCATGATTGTGAGTATTTGAGTGACTAAATATGCTATGTTACATGCCATCAAAAATGTATAAGTGATTGAGCATTTAAGGGTGGCAAATGGCTTGAAAATTAGCCTAGAATTTTTCCATATGGGTAGACACATGGGCATGTGTCTAGGCTGTGTGTGACACATGGTCTACCCCTATAGGTGTGTAGTCTGGTCGTGTGTCCCCTGCACCTTAATTAGACAAAATAGAATGCCCATTAGTAAACACACGGGTAAGGACATGACCGTGTGTCTCAATCGTGTGAAGGACACAACCTCAGGATATAGGCGTATGCCCAGGTCGTGTGAAGTCTGCACTTAATTTTTAGAATTTAATTCACCACAGGGGCTAAGCACACGGGCGTATGACTTGACTGTGTGACCCTGATTGTGTAAGTGACGTCATAAACAAAGAGTTACACGGCCTGAGGACACGGGCGTGTCCCATGCCACACGGGCGTGTGTGACCAGACGGCCTACCCACACGGGCGTGTGACCCTGTTTCATGAAAATTTTCTAAGTTTTCCCAAAGTTTTCTAAAGTTCTTGGTTTAGTCCCGAACTACTCCTGATGTATGTCTTGGGCCATGTAGGCCTATATAAGGACAAATTGCATATGTATGAATGAATCTAATTTGAACAAAATTTTGTGGCCCAGTTTTGTATGTTGCTTCTGATTAAGTCCAGTAATGCCTTGTCTCTTGTCCAAGCGTCAGACACGGTTAAAGGGTGTTACAATTAGCCCCTAAACTTTCACATTTTCATAATTTAGTCCTTATTTCACAAATACACAAAATTCACATAATTTCATTATACTCTAGCTTAGCCGAATTACCTATAGGTCCTTAGCATCCCATAACTTTCATTTATTTCAGATTTCAAGCCCTCAATTTACACATTTCACAATATAATCCCTATTTGAAATTTTTGTCAAAAATCACTTTACAAAACATTAAAATCTATCATCAAGCTTTCATATTTCATCTTCAAACACCAAAGAACACATAAATTCATCAATGGCAACTCTTAAAATCTTTAACAGTTTCAAAATCTAAGGTACGGGTTAGCTAGAATACAAAGCAACGATCTCAAAAACATAGAAATCATTAACAACTGAGCAAAAATCATACCTTGATTGAAGAAAATAGCTTGGCCGAATACTCAAACCTCCATGGTTGTTTTTCTTAAGTATTTGCGGCAATGGAAGATGAAAATAAGATGATAAAATGTTTACTTTTATTTATTATAACTTAATTTACTAATTTACCTTTTTAACCTTAGTAATAAACATATAAAATCATATATTGGATGCCCATTAATGTCCATTAACATTTATAATGGTCTAATTACCATTTAAGGCCATCATATTTAAAAGCCAAAGCTATTTGACACCTTTAGCAAATAGAATGCAACTTTTGCATTTTATGCAATTAAGTCCTTTTTTCTTAAATTGACTATTCAAACGATAAAATTAACTCACAAAAATTTTACACATATTAAATAACATGCTGTAAATACTAGAAATAATATTAAAAATAATTTTTTAACCTCGAATTTGTGGTTTCAAAAAAACTATTTTGATTTAACTAAAACTGAGCTGTTACAGTTCAAGTGACACAAAGATATTTAAGGATACTCTGCTCCTCCATCTAAGGAATTGCAGCATATGGGCTTCTAACAAGAATAGAATTTACATCAAGCGAAGTCTATGGCCAATACGGGAGGATCATAGAGTATGTGATTTCCCTTCTGTAAAATTTGTAGTAAGAATCATATTGGTGTTTGATAGGGGTTATTTGTGTTGTGGAGCATAGGACCAATTCAGTAAGAATTGTCCCTATAACGCCCCAAAAACCCCGAAATCTGGAATTTTTCTTTTTGTGCTTAGCAATTCAGGGTTAATTACGCGATGGTAGGTCTGGGTTAAGGGTTGAGTTAAAATCTAGGGGTAGAAGGAATTATAGTATAATTATTAAAGGAACCCTGATGGCAAGCAGTTGGGCTTTTAAATAAATATAAGGGAAAAAGGGCATCAAAAAGCCAAATGGAGGAGTGGCCGGCACTTAGAGTGTAGGGAGGTGGCGTTAGTGGCTAGCAAGGAGATCCAAGGTTCAAATCCTAGCTTAGTATTTTCATAAGTTTAATTTTAGCCTTCTAGAAGATTGGAAGTGGCATGAAGATGGACTCTAAAGGGAGTGTTCAGAAGAGAAAAGTTAGAAAATAGATTGGGGAGTTATCAGGGAGAAAAATGAGGATATGAGAAGGGGGAAGTGATGGAGCTGAATAGGGAATTTAGCCATAAGGAATTCGATTATAAGGGCTATAAATAGGTGCCAATGCAAGGTTGCCAGGCTAATGCCAAAATCTTTTTCATCTTGTTACCGGAAACACTTTTCTCTTCAAGATCCAAAAAGCCAAAAACCTTACTTCTTTCTTTCTTTCCATGTGCCGAGTTCCATTCTTCCTCTACTTCATTGCTGACTTTTCTTTCTTTTTCCTTGGAGCCGAATAACTCTCTTTTGCCATACAAAATCGCAAAGGGCAGAAAATTTCTTGGCCGGATACTTTTTGACCGAATCTAGTGTAAGTGTTTGCTCTTCCAATTAGTTTTTACTAAAGTATCGATTATTGTTCCTCACTTCTTCTAATCGGTTTTGGGTAGGAATAGGTATCAAATCTCAGTTTTGGATCCCTGCCGATTTGCCCTTCAGGTAAAGGGCTTTGGTAAGTACTCTTAATATTAGTTGGTCGAATAGTCAGAGTTAAGGTAAGGGGACTTGTGTTGGATACAAGTCACCTATTATTCTGGTTTCTAATAGTTAAGATTGATGCTAATCTAAGAGTTGATTGTGGTTAGTGATTTAAGAAGGGGCTATTATACTTATCGCGCAAGGTAAGGTTAAGGTGAGGTTTCGATTTTAGTAAAGATATGTATTAAGCATGTGGTTAATTGAAGGGTGATATTGTTTGTAGGTTGGTGACTAAGGGAATCGCAGCATGCTTGCTTACCAGGTGTGTACATACATCGCACACACAATGAATTGGCAAAAGCTGAAATGGCGAAAAGTTGAAAGTTGGACTACAGTAGTCTTACGAGTGCGCGAACACTCGTGAGGAGGAAACCGATAGGTTGCTTGAAGCCCATGGGCGATTCCATGGACTTGGTCTATGAATTGGCCAACTGGGCCAGAATAGGCTTAATGGGCTTGACAGGCTGTTGGGCCCATAATAGGCAAAAATTGATAATTGATGCTATGTGATAGAAATTCCTATGTGAGCATGTGTATAATGTGATTGTGGCCTAGTGGGCCACATAAATGTGATTTGGGCCTAATGGGCCATATACAAGTGATTTGGGCCTAATGGGCCATATGAATATGATTGGGCCTAGTGGGCCATATGCAGGTAAGTGGATTTGACTAGGCTTTGTAAGGGGTTTTGGGCCTAGTATATGATGACTACATAAACTTAATTAATTAATTACGACCATGGACAAGTTAAAGGGTTAAGGTGTGGCAACGGGTATATACATGTTTAGGATTGGATCTAGAGAGAGCTTGATACTTAAGCGGTTTTAATGACTCACCTCCTCTTCTCTGGAATCCTACCTGGTGCATAGTATCCGTTCATCTTAGGTCATGAGATTTGTTAACGGGTCAAGGTAAGTGAAAACCGTAAAGAAAAGGAAAATTATCGAAATGCCCCTAAGGGCGAAAATGACCAAAATACCCCTAGGTGTTGAATGTAAGTTTTATGGATGTGACATGCATATATATGATATTCTGCTTAGGTTGAATAGGGGTTGGAAATCATGAAACGGAGGAAGTATATGAGGATTGCATGGTTGCTTGACAATCATGGATCCACCGACAGCTTTTAAGCCTAATGTGTAAATGCAGGTAGTTTCGTAACTAGGCTACCATAGATGTGACGGATGGGTGGGTGGATATTTATATCCCTACATGGTGTGACGGGGGATGGATCTGGTGTGTAGCGGATGGATTATTGGGATGGGATTGCATTGCATGTGATGTATGGTGTTTATTGAATGCTTGTTGCTCGTCGAGGGTTGTACACACTGAGTTTGCAAAAACTCACCCCCTCTTTTATTTTATTTCCAGGTGATGCTTAGTAGAAGGTTCAATGTTTAGAGGGACTCTGGGTGGCCAGCTAGCAAGGGAACATGGACATGTTTTTTCTTAAAAGCATACAAGTGTCTATTTTATTAAGTACTTTTTCGGCTAGATTGTAATAAGGCTTCCATTTTGTTATTATTTGGGTTTTTATTTTCATTCGTTGTAATTACGAAATTTTGAACATGGGTTTGCTAAATCATAGTATGTTTTTCTATGCTTCCGTAAAAGAATTTTAAAATGACAGGTTTACATAAAATCATATGTTTTAAACAGGATTTCGTGATTGAAAAATAAAAAGAGTTTTTCTAAGTTAATTAAGGTTTTTTTATTTTAAGAAGGGTTCTCATTGAAAACACAGTTTTTGCTAAAACACTTCAATGTGATGCGCAAGATTTGGCCATAACGTCTGGGCCAGGTTTGGAGTGTTATATTTAGTGGTATTAGAGCCCAGGTTGTAAAACTCAGGCTGTAAAGTGGGCCTCATTATTATTTGGTTTCTTTTTCTACTTATTATTTGGATTTTAAAAAACAATATTTTAGATCACAATGTTTTGGAAAAAGGGAAATCTTGCTGTGCGGCACACTGAGCCTCAAACGTCGAACCAAGTAAATATTTTTATTCTTAAGCATGTTTAAATTGTGATACAGTAGATAGTTAGAGGGCTACTTTGTTAGAGTGGAACTGAAGCCCGTAGGAATTTAAAACTGTAGAGGATTTTTTATTAGAGGGCTACTTTGTTAGAGTGGAACTGAAGCCCGTAGGAATTTAAAACTGTAGAGGATTTTTGAAAACAATCTTTTCTTTAAATATTTTCATAAAACATCGGTGTAATTACTAAACTAACTAAAACTTCATAAAATTTCTAATCCATATAATATGCGAATCGACGATGGGTGCTAGAAGAGGTGCAAGAGGCTGTGGCTGAGGCCGCAGAAGTGTTAGGGCTGAATCGTCGGCATCAGGCCATATACCCGACGTTGAAGTAGAAGAGGCTCCGACCTCACCTGTGGCTGGGAATGGACCGTATGAATGGGCCACGGGAGAAGATGCAGTGTCGCAAGCAATGCTGAGAATTCTGGAAAGGTTCGCTGGACCCAATAATGCACTGGAAATCAAGGGTCCATTCCGGAGCGACTTCGATCGAATGGGGTTGAGATCTTTAAGGGTGTGGCTGGTGCGGCTCCTAAAGTGGTGGAATACTAGTTGGAGGCCACTGAAAGGATAATGGATGACCTAGACTGTTCACCGGAACAAAAGCTGAAAGGGGCAGTGTCGCTGCTTAGGGTACTAGTGGTGGTTGACAGTGAAAGAGGGCATCCAACCGGAGCAGGACACTTGGGAGTTTTTCAAAGCTGCATTCCAAGTGAGGTATATGGGTGCAAGCTATGTGGATGCTTGAAGGAAGGAGTTCCTGAACTTGACCTAAGGAAACAAATCGGTGGCGGAGTATGAAGTGGAGTTTCTACGCCTTAGTAGGTATGCAAGAGTAATGGTGGTAACGGAATATGAGTGTTGCGTTAGGTTTAAGGACAGACTAAGAGATAGCCTTAGCGTATTGATAGCTCCACAAAGGAAGCGAGTTTTCTCAAAATTGGTGGAAAAAGCGAAGATAGTGGAGGAGGTAAAGCGCACTGAGCGCTTAAATCGGGAAAAAGAAAAGGGTAGGAATAAGAGGGAGGCTGAGGCTCCCGGTGTTGGACAGAGGCCTAGGGCTAGGGCCAAAAAATAATGGGCCAGTTAGAGTAGGGCCCCCTGCTGCTAATCCAGGTGTGCCACCTTGTGCTAATTGTGGGAGAAGCCATAGAGGCGAGTGTTGGAAGAGGATGGGAGCTTGCTTCGCTTGTGGGTCTATGGAGCATAGGATCAAGGATTGCCCCCGAATGCTAGGTCGAGTGCCAGTAGTGGGCCAAGGTGGTGCTCAGTCACCAAGGGAAGGTCAACTTCCGCCAAAGGGTCATGGGCAGGCCAGGGGCGGTAACGGTAATGGGCGTGGACGTGGAGCACCAGGTGAAAATGCAGGCCCTGTTGAGGCGAGACAGCCAGCTTTGGTTTATGCTGCTCATCGTCGAGAAGATGAGGATGCCCCAGATGTGATAACGGGTATGTTCCTTATATATGAGTTACCTTACACAACATTGATTGATATTGGATCGACGCATTCATATATTGCATACAATATGACTGAATCTTTGGGTGATATGTTTGAAGTTATTGCGAATGAGATGACTGTGATTAGTCTGTTAGGGCAGTCAGTAGGAGTGAATAAGTTGTTTAGAGAGGTACCCTTAGTAGTCTAAGGGGTTACCTTTTTAGCAGATTTGATGGAGTTGTCGTTTAGTGAATTCAACTTAATCTTAGGTATGGATTGCTTGGTGAAGCACTGAGCCACCTTGGATTGCACTGCAAAGCGAATGGTGTTAAGAACGGCAAAAGATAAGGAAGTAGTGGTCATTGGTAAATGCCGGAACTATCTGTCGAATGTGATTTCGGCGTTAAGGGCTGAGAAGTTAGTACAAAAGGGATACGAAGCCTTTTTGGCTTATATTAGTAATACGAAGGCTAGGAACCTTACTCTTAAGGAGTTGAGAACTGTTAGGGATTTTCTTGATGTCTTTCCCGAGGAGCTGCCTCGGTTGCCACCCAGCAGAGAAGTGGGATTTGGAATCGAGTTGTTACTTGGGACGGCTACGGTGTCCATCGCTCCTTATCGGATGGCACCAAATGAGTTGGTGGAACTTAAGGCACAAATTTAGAAATTGTTGGATTGGGGATTCATACGACCAAGTGTGTCTCCATGGGGAGCATCAGTGTTAATCATGAAAAAGAAGGATGAAACCTTGTGAATGTGAATTCACTATCGACAGTTAAACAAGTTAACTATTAAAAACAAGTACCCTCTACTGAGAATCGATGATCTTTTTGATCAGTTTAGGGGAGCTTCTATTTTCTCGAAGATTGACCTGCATTCAGGATATCACCAATTGAGGGTTAAGGAGGCAGATGTTCATAAGACAGCTTTCAGAACTCGTCATGGGCACTACGAGTTCTTGGTGATGCCATTTGGGCTGACAAACGCACATGCCGCTTTCATGGATCTCATGAATCGGGTTTTACAACCCTACTTGCATCGGTTCGTGGTAGTCTTTATAGACGACATTTTGGTGTACTCAAGAAATTAGGATGATCATGATGCACACTTAAGGATTATGTTATAGATTTTGAAGGAGAAGCAGCTGTATGCCAAATTCAGTAAGTGTGAGTTCTGGCCAAGAGAGGTTACTTTTCTTGGACATGTGGTGTCAGCTGAGGGGATTAAGGTGGATCCCCAAAAAATTGAAGCAGTGTTAGACTGGAAAACACCAAAGTCAGTGTCAAAAATTTGAATTTTTCTAGGCTTGGCAGGATACTATAGGCTATTTGTTGAGGGCTTTTCAGTAATTGCTGCACCCTTAACTAAGTTGTTGAGGAAGGGGGGATCGATTGTTTGGACGGACAAGCAACAAGAGAGTTTTGGAAAACTTAAGAAAGTTTTAATTGAGGCCCCTGTGTTGATTCAGCCAGTGCTTAGGAAGGAGTTTACGGTTTATAGTGACACGTCGCATGTGGGCTTGGGATGTGTATTGATGCAAGAAGGAAAGGTGGTTGCGTATGCGTCACGACAACTTAAGGCTCACGAAGTGAACTACCCAACCCATGATTTGGAGTTAGCTGCGGTGGTTTTTGTACTTAAAATATGGAGGCATTACTTATACGGGGAGAAGTCCGTAATTTATGACCACAAGAGTTTGAAGTACCTCCTTACCCAAAAGAAGCTAAACCTTAGGCAACGTAGGTGGATGGAATTGTTGAAGGATTATGATTGTAAGATTGAATACCACCTTGGCAAAGTGAATGTGATAGCTGACGCGTTAAGTCACAGGGCTTAGTCGGACTTGAGGGTTATGCTCTTCCGTTTAAGCTTGTTGGATGATGGTTGCTTGTTAGCTGAGCTTCAGGTAAATTCGGTATGGGTCGAGCAGATAAGGAGTAAGCAGCTAGTGGATGAGACCTTAGGTACTCGTTCTAGACAAGTAGGGAGACATTAGACTTTGGGAAAAATAGTGAAAGAGTATTGTGTTTCCGTGGGAGGATATGTATACCAAAGGACGATGATCTAAGGCAGTCCATTCTGTGGGAAGCACATAGCGGTCTCTATGCAATGCATCCTGACAGAAACAAGATGTATCAAAATTTGCGAGAGCTTTATTTGTGGCTAGGACTCAAGCGCTAGGTTATGAAGTTTGTAAGCAAAGTTTGGTTTGTCATAAGGTGAAGGCGGAACAGTTGCCTTCGGGATTGCTTTAGCCAGTGAAGATTCCACTCTGGAAGTGGGAAAAGATCACTATGAACTTTGTTAGTGGGCTACCCTTGACGCCTACTAAGAAAGACTCAATATGGGTTATAGTGGATCGGTTAACCAAGTCTACCCATATTGTACCAGTTTGCACCGATTACTCGTTACAAAAGCTGGCTAGGCTATATGTGGCTGAGAGTGTAGGATTGCATGGAGTGCCAGTATCCATAATATCTGATAGGGGCCCACGTTTCACTTCGCGATTTTGGAACAAGCTTCATGAGGCGTTGGGTACTAGGTTGAATTTCAGTATGGCATTCCACCCTCAAATTCATGGACAGCTGAAAGGGTGATTCAAGTATTAGAAGATATGTTGAGGGGATGCGTGATTGAGTTCTGAGGTAGCTGGGATGACTATTTACCTTTAGTCGAATTCTCGTACAATAATAGTTATCAAGCAAGCATTGGGATGGCTCCATATGAAGTACTATATGGGCGAAGGTGTCGAACCCCAACATTTTGGACGGAGTTGGACGAATGGAGAGTTTTGGGCCCTGAGTTAGTAGTCGATACTGAGGATAAGGTAAAATTGATTCAGGATCAGTTGAAGGAGGCCTCGGATAGGCAAAAGTCGTATACTGACCTTAAGCGTCGAGAAATAGAGTATGCAGTGAGAGACTTAGTTTTTCTGAAGGTCTCTCTATGGAAGAAAGTTTTAAGGTTTGGACGAAAGGGTAAGCTAAGCCCAAGGCTCATTAGGCCATATTGGGTTGTAAGGTAGATTGGACCAGTCGCTTACCAACTGGAGTTACCTCCTAAACTAAGCCAAATCCACGACGTGTTTCATGTTTCCAGGCTAAGGCGGTATCGCTCGAATCCTTCACATGTCGTGGCAATTGAAGAAATCGAGGTCAGGCTAGACCTAACTTTGGAGGAAGAGCCCATACAAATAATTGGTCGAGATGTCAAAGAACTGAGAAGGAAGTCTGTTCCATTAGTCAAAGTGCTTTGGCAAAATCACAAGGCCGATGAGGCTACTTGGGAACCTGAAGAAGTGATGTGATGTCAATATCCTCAACTGTTTAAATAAGGTAAAACTTTGAGGACGAAATTTCTTTTAGAGGGTAGAGCTGTAAAGCCCCAAAAATCCCGAAATCTCGAATTTTTCTTTTTGTGCTTAGAATTCAGGTTAAGTGTTAATTACGCGATGGTAGGTCTAGGTCAAGGGTTGAGTTCGAATCTAGGGGTAGACAGAATTGTAGTATAATTATTAAAGGAACCCTGATGGCAAGCAGTTGGGTTTTTAAATAAATATAAGGGAAAAAGGGCATCAAAAAGCCAAATGGAGGATGGCCTTCTAAAAGATTGGAAGTGGCGGGAAGATCGATTCCAAGGGGATTGTTCAGAAGAGAAAAGTTAGGAAATAGATTGGGGAGTTATCGGGAGAAAAACGAAGAGATGAGAAGGGAGAGTGATGGAGCCGAATGGGGAGTTTAGCCATGAGGAATTCGGCTATAAGAGCTATATATAGGTTCCGAATGCAAGGTTGTCAGGCTAATACCGAAATCTTTTTAATCTTGTTACCGAAAAGCCTTTTCTCTTCAAGATCCAAAAAGCCGAAAAGCCTTACTTCTTTCTTTCTTTTCTTGTACCAATTTCCATTCTTCCTCTACTTCATTGCTGACTTTTCTTTCTTTTTCCTTGGAGCCGAATAACTCTCTTTTGCCATACAAAATCGCAAAGGGCAGAAACTTTCTTGGCCGAATACTCTTTGACCGAATCTAGTGTAAGTGTTTGCTCTTCCAATTGATTTTTCCTAAAGTATCGATTATTGTTCCTCACTTCTTCTAATCGATTTTGGGTAGGAATAGGTATCGAATCTCAATTTTGGATCCCTGTCGATTTGCTCTTCAGGTAAATGGCTTTGGTAAGTACTCTTAATCTTAGTTTGCCGAATAGTCAAAGTTAAGTTAAGGGGACTTGTGTTGGATACGAGTCACCTATTATTCTTGTTTCTAATAGTTAAGATTGATGTAGATCTAGGAGTTGATCGTGGTTAGTGATTTAAGAAGGGTTGTTATACTTATCGCGCAAGGTAAGGTTAAAGCGAGGTTTCGGTTTTAGTAAATATATATATTAAGCATGTGGATAATTGAAGGGTGATATCATTTGAAGGTTGGTGACTAAGGGAATCGCAACACGCTTGCTTACCAGGTGTGTACATACACCACACACACACAATGAATCGGCAACAGTCGAAATGCTAAAAAGCCGAAAAGTTGAAATGTCGAAAAGCTGAAAGTTAGGCTACGGTAGTCTTGCGAGTGCGCGAATACTCGTGAGGAGAAAGATTATAGGTTTCCTGAGGCCCATGGGTGATTCCATGGACTTGGGCTGTGAATTGGCCAACCGGGCCAGAATAGGCTTAATGGGCCTAACGGGCTATTGGGCCCATAATAGGCAAAATTTGATAATTGATGCTATGTGATATAAATTCGTATGTGAGCATTTGTATAATATGATTTGGGCCTAATGGGCCACATACAGGTGATTTGGGCCTAATAGGCCATATGAATATGATTAGGCCTAGTGGGCCATATGCAGGTATGTGGATTTGATTGGGCTTTGTAAGTGGTTTTGGGCCTAGAATATGATGACTACATGAAACTTAATTAATTAATTGCGATCGTGGACAAGTCAAAGGGTGAAGGTGTGGCAACGAGTATATGCATGTCTTGGATTGCATCTAAGGAGAGCTCGATACTTATGCGGTCTTAATGACTCACTTCTTCTTCTTTGCAATCCTACCTGTTGCATAGTATTTGTTCATCTTAGCTCACGGGATTTGTTAACGGGCTAAGGTAAGTGAAAACCGTAAAGAAAGAGAAAATTATCGAAATACCCCTAAGGGTGAAAATGATCAAAATACCCCTAGGTGTTGAATGTAAGTTTTATGGATGTGACATGCATACATATTATATTCTGCTTAGGTTGCATAGGG
Source organism: Gossypium longicalyx (assembly GCA_025698465.1). Taxonomy (NCBI): domain Eukaryota; kingdom Viridiplantae; phylum Streptophyta; class Magnoliopsida; order Malvales; family Malvaceae; genus Gossypium; species Gossypium longicalyx. The sequence continues at coordinate 41,530,454 of CM046996.1, read as the reverse complement.
GTTGGGAATCATGGAACGGAGGAAGTATATGAGGATCACATGGTTGCTTGACAATCGTGGATCCACCGACGGCTTTTAAGCCCAATATGTATGTGAAGGTAGTTTCAAAATTGGGCTACCATGGATGTGCCGATTGGGTGGGTCGATATTTATATCCCCACATAATGTGACGGAGACGGAGCTGGTGTGTAGCGGATGGATTATTGGGATGGGATTGGATTGTATGTTTGATGTATGATGATTTTTGAATGATTGTTGCTCGTCGAGGGTTGTACACTCTGAGTTTGTGAAAACTCACCCCCTCTTTTATTTTATTTTTAGGTGATGCTTAGTAGAAGGTTCGATGTTTGGAAGGACTATGGGTGGCCAACTAGCAAGGCAACATGGACGTGTTTTTTCTAAAAAGCATACAAGTGTCTATTTTATTATGTACTTTTTCGGCCAGATTGCAATAAGGCTTCCATTTTGTTATTATTTGGGTTTTTATTTTCATGCGTTGTAATTACAAAATGTTGAACATGGGTTTGCTAAATCGTAGTATGTTTTTCTACGCTTCCGCAACAGAATTTTAAAATGACAGGTTTTCAAAAAATCATATGTTTTAAACAGGTTTTCGTAATTAAAAGTAAAAAGAGTTTTTATAAGTTAATTAAGGTTTATTTTATTTTAAGAAGGGTTTTCAATCAAAACACGATTTTCACTAAAACACTTTAATGTGATGCGCTAGATTCGGCCATAACGTTCGGGCCAAGTTTAGGGTGTTAGAGTCCCATGGCAGTAGAAGTGCGCACTAAAAAATCTGTTCAGGTAGTTATAGAACCTCAACCTAAAACGAAGATGGGGACAATGGCTAGATTGGAGTTAGTCCAGAGCATTCCTAAAAGAAATGGAGCCAGACCTAGATTAAAGGCTTCAACAAGAGTGCACGTTATGTTGTTTAGGGAGGATGCTGAAACATAAGATGTCATTACGAGTAAATTCTCTTTATCTTACACCTGCATACCTGCATTAATAGACCCTAAGTCTACACATTCTTATATTTACAATAAGTTTGTAACTGGGAGGAGTCTTACAGTTGTTCCCACATAGTTAGTATGGTACCAGAAACCCTTTATGTCAAAGTACAATGGTAAATAGGGTGGTGAAAGATTGTTCACTAAGTTTTGGCGAACATGTATTTTTGGTCGATTTAATGCTTTTGAGATTTTATGAGTTTGATGCCGTATTGGGATTGAATTAGGTAACGACACATAACACAGTGGTGGAGTGTAAGTCCCTAGGGATATGGTTAGTATTTGTCAATAGTGATAAACTTTTGTCTTGAGAGTGAAGTAGGATATAAAGGATAGCTTAGTCTTGGCAGTGTCAGCCAAAAAATTATTGGCTAGGGGTGGGGATGCCTACTTAGTGGGTAATTTGGAGTCTAAAGTCATAGGAGAAGATTTCAAAAAATTACAAATTGTAAATGAATTTCTAGATGTTTTTCTGGAGGAATTATCGGGGATCCCGCAAAATAGAGACGTTGAGTTCTCTATTAATGTAACACCAGGAATTGCACCATATCAAGTGCATCGTACAGAATGGCTCCAGTTGAGTTGAAAGTGTTGAAAACACAACTACAAGAACTGTTAGATAAGGGGTTCGTGAGACCAAGTGCTTCACCTTGGGGTGCGCCAATATTGTTTGTCAAGAAGAATGATTGGACCCTATGGTTTTGTATTAGTTACAGATATCTAATGATCTGTCGTAATTTGGTGTAGCAGATAGTTTAGTAATTTCTTTCATTCTTAGGTTTTAGATTTATTTCAGTTATTCTTGTTGATTTCAAGAGATTTGAATTCTGGAAGCATTCAAACTTTGTGGATTCAAGATTAATCTCAATACAATCAGGCTCTTTCATTTGCTCTACCTTGTCGATTTAATTAGCATGCTTTACGTTGATTCTATGTTGCATCTGAAAGCCATGAGGAATAAATCCCTCTATAGGGGATTACCAATTTGAGGTATGATCTATAAATTGTTCTGTAGGATTACTCAACGGATCGGTTGTTTCAAAAAAGAAGAACGTGGAACAAATCGTAGGCCTGATAACCCCGGGAAGCCATTACGGTGAGAAGTAACCCAAAATTGGTATGACCCATATGTGAACACCTTCACCCTAAGCCAGTCTAGGCTGTGAGGTCGGAAGATAAGTAATTCTTGTTGACTCGTTATATTAGTGGAAGATCAAAAGATCCTACTAGGGTAGCGACTATTTGATTGACGAAGAACCTGAAACGATAGTTGATGGAGATTACCAAAGTGAGCTAATCACCACAATCAATATTTGATTTATTCTCCCTTTCTATATCTTGAAGTCTATTTCTTTTACGTTATTTTATCTTTTTTATTATAAAAACCCTAAAAATCATTTATTTTATATTTTTTTAATATAACTAATTTAAAAGTACTAATTAGATCTTTTAGAGTTTAAGTTAGAATTGATCTGGGTACAATTCTTGAAGTACTCACCTACTTCATTGTAAAACTATATTACAACTAGACCTGTATACTTGCGGATACTGCCTTGTCTTTCAATATTTTATTGCAGTATTCACACTCTAGACGTTAGTACGTCTAGAGGCAGTCAAGTCGTTGGCCCCATCCTGGTAGGCAACATCATTAGTTTAGTTTTAATTTTGACACGTAAAAATCAATAATTAGGAAATTCTTAAGTTATAGATACGATTCGTATATGCATTACTAACAATATGCAGGTTTTAGGGACATTATTTGATGTAAACTAGTTAAGATCTAGCAGTTCCCTACCTGTCATCCATAGTTCACATTTTGAAGTAAATTTTGCTTGATTAACATAGATCTGTAATAATGTTACATTTTCTTACCCTATAAATGAATATCCCATAGCATTTCTACGAAATTTGACCATATATGTAGCAATGTTAGCTAGGCAGGAATTCCAACGGAGACTATCAAATTATTATTGATTCCATTTGTGTTAGAGGGGAAACAAAATGTGGTTAGAGACACTTCCTCCAGACACCATCACTACGTGGACCAATTTCTTACAGCTATGCCTTCGTCGAATGTTGCTTATGACTAAGTTACTAAGTAGTTACACAGTTATTTTATTTCCAACAAGGTATCACTAAAACTTTGGGGCAAACGTGGGAAAGGTTTAAGTCAATCCTTAGATCTATGTTAGGTGGAGGCATACATTTCACAATTCAAATAAAGCATTCTTACTACGGGTTGGATAGTCAGAATAAACAAAAAATTAATATTATGACAAGGGGAAGTATTTGGGAAAAAACCCAGAAGGAAGTGATAAAAATATTGGAAAAATCCAGCATTAATGAATTAACCTAGGAAGAATGTCATGTAGTATGAAAGAATGCAACAAACCAATTTTAGTGAAACCGAAACAGTGGTTTTGGGACCACAAATCCCAAGTAGAAATTTTTATTTTATTAATATTTTAATGTCTACAGCATGATAGTATGATTGTATAAAAATTTCATTAAGAATTTTTATCATTTGCATGCTCAATTCGATAAGAAGGACTAAATCGCGTAAAGTACAAAACTGGTGTTCTAATAGCTAATGGTGTCTAATAGCTATGAAACTTTAAAGCAGAGGTCCTTATGTTGTAATTAAACCATCCATAAAGTGATAGGACTAACATGGGTATGATATATGTGTTTTCAAAGGTTAATAATTAAGGTTAATATAGTAAATTAGTAAATACCTTAAGTAAAACAATGAATAACTTAAAAATATCATCATTTTCTCTTCTTCACCACCAAAATTAAGAAGTAAAAACCTCCATAGATGCATGCTAGGTTTGGGCAAGCTTGCAAGCTAAAATGGTGAGTGAATTTTGATCAGTTTTGAATGATTTTTATGTTTTTGGAGTTGTAGCTTAATCTAGCCAGCCTAGGGACTAATTTGAAAAAAATTTAAAGTATTAGGGTTTCACCACTGCTGAATATGTGTTTGGAAGTTTAATGGTAGATAATGAATGGCTGTTGTTAGGTAAACAACATTTGTTAAGTGATTTTGAATAAAATTGCAAATTAGGGATTAAATTGAGAAATGTGATAAATTGTGTGGTAAAAGTATGAAATAATGAAATGTGTGGGCTGCTTTGAGTATAGATGAAATTCGGCTAGCATGGGTGTGGACTCAATTGCATGAATTTGCATTTTCATGAGTTAGGGACTAAATTGTAAAGAAGTCAAAAGTTTAGGGGCAAAAAATAATTTTATCATAATATGAATTTTGGATTAAATTGAATAAAATGATATTTAAATAAGTTAAATTTGATTATATAGACCAAGAAAAGCAACGTTCAGAATTAGATCAGGGGAAAAACAAAGTAGTGGACTGATTGCTCGATTTTCTCGGTATTAATTCGAGGTAAGCTCGTATGTTTAATAAACATTGAATTATATATGTTTAAATGCTAAATTTATGTAATTGTGATGATACGATACTACGAAAATTCTTGACGAGTTATCGGCAATGTATTAATCCCATTTCAACTATAGGAATAGATTAGGATACAAACGACATGTCATTAGGGGTTACTGTGTTTTGGGTGCTGGTCCATACGTTCTACCAGTGGCTGAGTTTTCTGTCATGTGTTGCAGTGTGTGAGTAGCATTGTGTAGCTATGTCTTGATCGTCATCTTCTGTGAGCAGCCCTAGTGATAGCTTCAGAGTGAGCATTTATATGAGATATGAGATTGAGATTGTTTTGACCATGTATTAGCACTTACTGTGCGAGATTCCTGAGTATCTGTTATTATTCCAAATGGTTCAATGGGTATATTGATGATTTGAAAAAGTAAGAGATTGATATGTATCGATATAGGTATGTTCATGAATTGTATAAGCATTGAATCTATGAGAATTGGGAGTTCATGTCTAAACTTTTAATTAAATATGTGCTAGGATTTTGGGATTCAAATTAAATTACATTATGCTATGCTTATTTCCTTAAACTATGATTAAATGGCAAGTTGTGTTTTATCCATACGAGCTTACTAAGCTTAATAGCTTACTTTGTTTACTTTTCCGTGTTCTATAGTGATTTCGAAGCTTGCTCGGATTGGAAGTTGTCGAAGATGTCATCACACTATCCACTAGTTGTTTTGGTACTTTTGAACTTTGTTTATTGTGGTTATATGGAATGTATAGGTCTTTTTGGCTAATGTAGCCTTTATGTTTTGATGAACTTTGGCTACATGAATTGGCTTGTAAGTAGTCATATGTTTTGGTTATGTAATTAGTCAGTTAATATGACTTGAATTGGCATATGTTGGTATATGTATGTATATATATGTGGCTATTCTCATTTTGTATGTATTTGGCCATGGAAATGCCTTGATTGAGTAATTGCTATTTTGAGTACCAAATGGTTGAATTTGAGATGTGGTATGCATGTTAATTTAGGTACAAAGTCTATTAAGTAAGTTTGATCATTTAGGTGACTTTTAAAGGTAATATTGGTATGTTTTTGACTGGTTAATTGTGATGCTTATGAGCCTTGTGGTTGTTGGTATATGTATTGCATGATTTGGGCTTGGTTGAGATTGGTTTAAAAGCCATTTGATGATATGGTCATATGCTATTTGATGGGTTTAGGTTGTTATAAATTTGGGTGAGAAAAATGGCTTGGAAAATAGCCTATTTTTGTCCACACGGACAGAGACACAGGTGTGTGTCTAGTTCGTGTGTGATACATAGCCAGACGGCACGACCGTGTGTCCCTTGATATATCTTTGGAGACCAAGTCAGTAGCTTCACACGGCCCAACACATGGGTGCCATGTGGCATAAGTCAATATACCCTCTAGTTTAGACATGGCCTAGCACACGGGTGTGTGAGGCCATTTTGAATGGCACACGGGCTAGTCACACGGGCATGTGGTTGGCCATGTGACCCAATTCAGAGAGTTGCATGAGATTAGGCATAGGCTGGGACACGGCCATGTGATCCCATTTCGAATGTCCACATGGCCTGTGACATGGGCGTGTCTCTTGGCCGTGTGCAACACACAGCCTTGCCACATGGGCGTGTGTCCCCTACACTTTCAAAATTTTCAATGTTTTTCCAAAATTTCCTTGAGTATTCGATTTAGTCTCGAACCACATCAAATTCTTGTTTTGGGCCTTGAGGGCTCATATTAGGGACCATATAATTGTATTTGAATGGTTTTTAATTGGTATGAGAATTGTTATTCGAATTGTATGATTGTTTATGATATTAGTCCAGTAATGCTCTGTAACCCTATTCCAGCGACGAATACGGGTTAGGGTGTTACAAAGAAAGTAACCAATTAGAGTTTAGTATAAAAGAATCAACGGGTTACGAAACAGAAGAAGAAGGGGACACTGCAGAATAGGAGAACAATCACTTGGTAACCCAATTAGACTAGTGGAGACAAAATAAGGAACAACTAGTGCAAATGATCATAACCTTAGTAAAAATGGTATCATCAAATGTTAAACCCCCAGAATTAAAGCTAAAGTCATTACTTAACCACTTAAAATATTAATATCTAGGGAAGCAAAACATTTTACTAGTAATTATTGTTGCAAGCTTAGATGTTAAACATGAAGAAGTTTTATAAAATTTCCTGAAAATGCACAAAAAAGCGATAGGATGGACAATTGTTTATATTAAAGGAATCAACCTTTCATTCTGCTAGCATAAGATCATATTAGAATAAGGGAAGAAACCTGTTGTGGATGCTCAGTATAGACTTCATCCAGCTATAAATGAGGTGGTAAAAAAGGAATTGCTTAAATGGTTAGATGCAGGTAATGTTTATGCTATCTCTGATAGTGAAAGGATTAGCCCGACCCAGTGTGTTCTGAAGAAGGGAGGTCTAACTGTAGTCGAGAACGATGTAACATCCCTAACCCATATCCATCGCCATAATAGAGTTAAGAGGTATTACCGATCAATACACAACATATAGCATACATTTAACAACATTAACCATTCATTCTCATACATCATTCAATACAACAACATAGTCCCTTATAAAGGCCTACGAGACCTTAAACATGCTTTCAAAGTGGTTCAGGACTAAACTATTATCATACAAAAATTTTGGAAAATTAGAAAGATTTTAATCATACAGTGGTCACATGCTCCTGTCAACAGGCCGTGTACCTCACAAGGCCCCAGACACACCCGTGTCTCAGGTAGTGTGAAAATAGGGCATACATTCTCACTTGGGTCACACGGCCAATCACACGCTTGTGTGTCTAGCCCGTGTTCCCTCCGAAGTGGCCACACACGCCAGTGTGGCAGGCCTTGCACTAGACCATGCCAAAACTATAGGGTATACTGACTTATGCAACACAGCCAAGTCACACACCCGTGTGCTAGGCCGTATGCCAATTAGGGGGTATACTAACTTGTACCACACAGCCAGTCACACGCCCATCTCTGTAATAACAACAGTAGGGGACACACGAGTGTGTAACATGACTGTGTGTCATACACAGTTGAGACACACACCTGTGTCTCTGCCCATGTGGTAAAAAATAGGCCATTTGCAAGGCCAATTTGCCACCCCAACTCATGCTCACCTAAACAAACAAAATGGTACCATTTCATCACACAATTAGGCTGCCAAAACATCAACCAAATGCACAATTCATATAGTATCCCTTTCAACCAAATTCATTAATCAATTCAATGCCATTTACCTAATCCAATACTTATCAACACAACTTCTAAAATCATACTTCATCAAAGCATTTTTTTAAGCATTTATACTTCTCAAGCCATTTAACCATATTCATACTAAACATGCCAAAATAAGTTATCATTCATGGCTATTTATACAATCCAAAACATATACATTTACAAGCCATTTCTAATGGCCAAACACACATCAACATTAATATCATTTACAAGCCAACTCTCATGGCTATAATCAGAACCAAAATACCACAAGTAGCCTATACATGGCATATACCATATTTATACAACTCAAAAGTACCAATTATATGTCCGACAGTGTGATGATGTTCCTGACGACTCCTGGATCCGAGCTAGCCCTGATTCACTATAAAATATAGAAAAATAACATGAAGTAAGCTTCATAGCTTAGTAAGCTCGTATGTGAATAACTTAATTCATCAAATAATTACAAATCAACCAATTATACATAACATCACCATATACACAAGAACTACAAACCTTTCTCATGCCTCAAAACATAATTGAATACCATCTAATCAAACATTCTCTATTTAATACTCGAATAGGTTCTATACATACCTGTATTGCCTCATACTAACCTCTTTCTCAACCATCTCATTCGTTTATCCGTTGAACCATTCGGAATAGAAATTGGATACTCAATAGTCTTATACAATAAGTACCTATACTATGGCCCGTAGCCAAATCAAGGTAACTTATCCAAAGAACAATTATCATGGCCCGAAGCCAAATCATCCGATATGCATGGCCCAAAGCCAAATCGGTATAACTCGCACTCGAAGTGCTAATATCATGGCATGAAGCCAACTCATCCTATATGCATGGCCTGAAGCCAAATCAATATATCATCTTATAACATGTCACAAGTATCCAAATCTATTCCTAAGGTTCAACCGGATTTCTAGCTTATCGATTCCATCTTCGAATAATTCTGTAGAGTCGCATTTACAATTCATACGTTAATGAAAATCTCATAATCATAGTTTAGGCAATATCAAAGCATTTAACATACATTTTTAATGAAATCGTCATATACGAATTTACCTCGGCCATGAAAATGCTGGAATGATTCACTTACTCAATAATCTTGCCTTTCCCCCGATCTAATTCTGGATTCCCCTTTTCATGATCTAAATATATTCAAAATTAACTACTTTAATCAACCACTCATTCAATTTAGTCCAACACATACATTTAGGACTATTTGTACCTTAGCCTAAACTTTCACATTTAATCAATTTAGTCTCTATTTCACAAATACACAAAATTCACAAAATTTCATTAAACCCAAGCTTGGCCAAATTATATATAAGTCCCTAGCAACCCAAAAATTTAATTTATTCACACTTTTAACCACTACATTTCACAATTTCTTAATTTAATCCCTTTTTGACATTTTTGTCAAAAAATCACTTTACAAAAACTATTAATCTATCAATTAACCTTCATAATCTATCATCAATCATCAAATTACTCAAATATTGAACAATGGCAATATGTTAAACCTTTAACAATTTCAAAATCTAAGGTACGGGCTAGGTAGAATACAAAGCAAAGATCTCAAAAACGTAAAAATCATCAAAAACAAAGATCGAAACACTTACCAAATTGAACTTACAAGTGCCAAACCCTAAAACTCAATTGAAAGCTTTCTTCTTCTTCAACATTCGGCCAAAAGAAAGAAAGATGGACAAAAATTCATGTTTTGTTGTATTTTAATTAACTTATTTACCCTTAATGAATTAAACATAAAAATGTATAATGCATGTCCATTAATGTCCATTGGCACTACCAATGGTCTAATATCATTATAGGACCTTTGATTTATTAAATCATAACAATTAAGCACTTTAAATAAATATTATAACACCTTAAACCCGGCCTGGACTTTATGCCCGAATTTGGCGATTCACATTGAAGTGTTTTTCGTGATATCGTTTGAAAAGCCCAATGTTTATTTAACCTCTTTGGGTGATCTAGAAAATAATTTTAAAACTTACATCACTATCAAAAGCATTTACTTTAAAACGTTATTAATTTCAAAATCTCGTTTATCGCGAAACCTTTTGAATCGATTTTGCGTATTCATGGTATTTTGATAAATCATGTATATCTTTTGAAAACCCACATCCTACTACTTGCAAACATAAATCAAAATAAATAAAACCCCAAAATTAAAAATTATAGAGGCCTTATTACATAAATATACCCAAATAAAACTACTTATAAATTAAAATTCCAATAAGGAAGCAAGAGCGGTTGTGTGGCCACCTTTGAGTCCCTCGTAGCACCTGTATAGTTAAAACAAATGGGTGAGTTTACGAAAACTCAGTGTGTAATACATTAATAAACAAACAGTCAAACATACTGTGAGCAAAAACAGTCTGGGCCTAAGCCCATTTCAGTAACAGTGGCAATAATAGTTAGGGCCTTGGCCCATTACAGTAACAGTATCAGTATGGGCTGTAGCCCATTTCAGTACAGAAACATTCATGCAACAGCAATCAGTATAGTAATAGTGATATATGCAGTAACAATAATCAGTGCAGTATGCAAGTCCTACCCAACTAGCCTCTACACTCCACTCCGTCTAGCCCTACACTCCATGTGGGGATAAAATCAACCCACCTATCCCTACACTCCAAAATTAGCACCGGTTGTGACACTAAATAGTATTTACAGTAGAGTTGCTAGGATAATAGGCTTAGAGCCATCAATAATTTGCAGCAGAGCTGCCAGTACAATACATTTCCTCCAAATATAATAGACCCATCCCCATGTAAAGCATCATACATTCATGTCATGTCAAATCATTAAATCATACATGCTACAATATAAAAATACATCACATAGGGGCAAAACAATCATCTTACCATATAATGGCAAAATGGTCATTTTACCACAAAAGGGTAAAATAGTCATTTTACCACATAAGGGCAAAATGGTCATTTTACTACATAAGAACAAAATAGTTATTTTACCCTACAAGGGAATTACAGTCATTTTATTGATTAGGGGTCCAGGTAAACTTACCGACCCAACAGAAGGTCACAGTCGTCTTGGGCAACCCATGCAACCTTAACAATTAAACAGTGAAAAATGGGCCCAATGCCCATTGTGCGGCCCATGGGGGCCCACATGCCCATGTGGCCCACAAAGCCCAAAAATGACCTTGGTCATACGAACTACACAGCTTGGCCCAATAATCTCCACACATCCGTGTGGTTTACCAGTGTGGGGCCCACAAGCCTATGGGGCCTACACGGCCCATTTCGGCCCAACGTGGCCAAACTGGTCTAAACCCATGAAATCGCTAATGGTGGCCTCTACGATCTAACGCCCATGATTTATGCATTCGGTTTACCACAGGAGTGAGCGTACGCTCGTATAGGGTCAACGATCCGATATTTCGATTTTTTCCATTTTACGAGTAGCGGTAGTGTTTTACACACCTGTTAGGATTCTAAGTTCGTAACCCCTCCTGAGCTGGACTACACCTAAAACCAATGATCATTCATATCCAATGTTAGTCATGTTTGGAAGCAATCCCATAAACAATCGACTTACATTTGTTGCTTACCTTACTGGTCTCAACTACAAGATGTAACCTACAGTTCAAAAGATAGTCCCCGTACGTTATGATTAATAACTGCCAACCACTATTTGATAGGACAGAATATTAAAAACTTAGAAAATTAATAGACAACGGCACTTCAAATGTTTGAGGCAAAAACGAATTCCACTTTTACCAAAAGCTTACCACCCCTAGCAAAGTCGACAGAGAAAGCAATGAAAAATCGGCATAGTGAAACACCAGTAGTATTCGGGCAAGAAGGGACAAAGGGTATTCGGTTTAAGTAGTGAAAGAGGAAAGCCTGATATAAAGAGTAGAGAGGAAGAAAGAGAGAGGCCATTTAGCAACAGTACCAAGGTGCAATTGTTGAAACCCGAAAGAGTTGATAAGGGGGAAGGAGAAGAGTAATCTACGAAATACAAAAGAAAAGGTAAATGCTAATGTCTGATTGGGAGAGGGAGAGCATGAAGGTTTGGCAAAGGTAAAGAAATTCAAGAGAAGAAAAGTGAGGGAGAGGAGAAAGCTAATCAACCCAAACACAATATTGCCGAGCCAAAACAGAAAGAATAAAAATACAGAGGAATAAAATGCCCGAATGGTTAAGGTAGTAATCGGCCTCATACCAAAAACGAAATCAAGCAAAAAGGGTAGTTACCAAAATGGAAAGCACTTCTTAGTCTCAAAGCCTTATTCTAGATGTTGGGAGTTCACAATTGGTACCCCTCTCACCAAAACCCGAATACCTTGAGTGCCTACCATCCCATTCGGCACTCACTCTTCAACATCTCCCATTCCATATTTTCCTCCCATAACCCCTCCTAAAATCCCTCTTGTTCACCAATTCAAACAACCGAAATCCTCCATAATCCTCTCTTCAGATTCGGCTAACAACAACAAACTTATTCAAATTCTTGGTGTTTCAGTCAAACACAACTTCCTACCATGGCCATCAGTAAAAATAATTTCTATTTGCGTAAGTAGGGATTTGAACCCCAAACCACTAGCACACTCCACACGCCTCTATCCACTAGACCAGCATGCCCATTCTGTCATGTTTTTAACAAATTTTACTTATAACCCTACTGACTAAAGATAGGGGTTTTATCCTTAAAAAGCAAAATTTTGCACAAGCCAAAGCTTAAACCCAAGACTTCTCAGACACTCCCAGAACACTCAGAACACTTAACCACTGAAGTAGACGGATATTTATGTCACTTTCTTGCACAACTAAATATTTATGTGCCACCTCCCAACTGTACCCATGCTCAAGACCTAATACTTCTAGGCCTAATTTCGGGGCGTTACACATAGTACGCAACTTTTGCGTTTTACACGATTAAATCCTTTTTCTCAAATTGAGCAATTAAACGATAAAATTAGCTCACGAAATTTTCACATATATCAAATAAAATGCTGTAAACAACAAAAATAATATTAAAATAATTTTCTAACATCAGATTTGTGGTTCCAAAACCATTGTTTCAATTTAAATAAAACTGGGCTGTTACAACTCTCCCTCTTTAGGGATTTTTGTCCCAAAAACCATACCAGTGAATAAGTTCGGATATTGTTTTCTCATAGCATCCTCAAGTTCCCATGTAGCTTCTTTAACCCCGTGTCGATTCCATAATACTTTTACTAATGCAATTCTCTTATTTCTCAGCTCTTTAATGTCACGAAATAAAATTCAGATCTGTTCTTCAGCATATGACATATCAGATTGAATTTCAACATTGGTCGAGGAAATGACATGTGAAGGGTTGGATCGATATTGTCCAAGCATCGATACATGAAACACATTATGTATTTTCTCTAACTCAGACGGTAAAGATACCGATATACAACTGGCCCAACTCACTCAATAATCACATACGGTCCGATGAATCACGGACTCAATTTCCTTTTTGACCAAACCGTAATATCTTTTTCCACGGCGACACTTTCAAAAACACTTTATCCCCAATTTGGAACTTAATAGCTTTTCGTTTCAAATCCGTGTACGATCTCTATCGATTCGAAGTTGCTTTCAAACTATCACGAATTATTTTCACTTTTTCTTCTATTTCTCTGATCAGATCAACCCCGTGAATCTTATTCTCGCTAAGCTCAGTCCAGTACAATAGTGTTCGACATTTACGACCGTATAAAGCTTTGTACGGTGCCATCTTTATACTTGATTGGAAGCTATTATTGTAAGTAAATTCAATCAGCGGTAGATATTTCTCCCAGCTACCTTCAAACTCAAGAATCCAACAACACAACATATCTTCAAGTATCTTAATAACTCGGATTGACCATTCGTTTACGGGTGAAACACGATACTAAAATGTAGCTTTGTACCTAAAGCTTCTTGCAATTTCTTCCAAAATCATGAAGTGAATCTCAGATCCCTATCCAAAACAATAGATAGTGGCACTCCGTGCAATCAAACAATCTCTGAGATATAGAACTTAACCAATTTATCAAGCGAGAAATCTGTACATACCGAAATGAAATGAGATGATTTCCTCAATCTGTCAACAACAACCCAGATTGTATCTTTCTTTCTCGGAGATAAGGGCAAACCCGATACAAAGTCTATTGTTACCCTATCCCACATCCACTCGGGAATTAAAATAGGCTGTAATAAATCTGACGACACTTGATGCTAAGCTTTGACTTGCCACCAATAAAGTTGTTTCAAGTCGTTATACATTTTCGTGCTTCTCGGATGTACTGATAAATGACTACTTTGTGCTTCGTTTAGAATCTTCCAAAGTAAGCTTAAAAATTCTTGGTACACACATTCTATCATGAAACATCAAAGAGTCATCAGGCCCTATTCAAAATTTAGAATAAAAAATCGACTCACACTAAGCTCGTTTTGCTTGTAATTCATTATCAAATTTTTTAGCCTCACAATTTTGCTGTAGAGATAATAGTTTTGCTTTCAACTTGGCTACTATCAAATCGTTATCAGACAAAGTTAACTATGTTTTCAAAGCACGTAAAGCAAATAAGGACTTTCGACTTAAATCATCAGCAACTACGTTCGGTTTCCTTAGTTGATAGTCACTCACAAATTCATAGTCTTTTAGCAACTCTAACCATCTCTGCTGTCGTAAATTTAAATCTTTCTGAGTCATCAGACATTTCAAGCTTTTGTGGTTGGTATAAATATGGCATTTCTCACCGAACAAGTAATGACGGTAAATTTTCAATGCAAACACAATCGTGACTAACTCTACATCATGCGTCGGATAATTATTTTCATGTGGCTTCAATTGTCTTGAGGCATAAACTACAACTTTGCCTTCCTGTATCAAAACACAACCCAGGCCATTAATGATGAATCACTGAAAACTACGAATTCTTTACCGGACTCAAGCTAAACTAACACTGGTGCCTCTGTCAATAATGCTTTGAACTGCTCGAAGCTTTGCTGACACTTTTCTAACCACTCAAATTTAACATCTTTTTGAAGAAATCATGTTATCAGAGTCGCAATCATCAAGAAACTTTTTACAAATCATTTATAATAGTCGGCTAGTCCTAGAAAACTACGAACTTCAGATACATTTCTTGGAGGCTTTCAATCTATAATCGTAGAAATTTTACTCGGGTCAACTCGAATACCTTCGGTTGAAACTATATGTCCCAGGAAATCAACCTCTCGTAGCCAAAAATCACATTTGTTGAACTTTGCAAACAATTTTTTATCTTTTAAACTTTGTAACACGATTCTCAAATGCTCGGCATGCTCAGATTCATCTCGAGAGTAAATTAAAATATCATCAATAAACACAACTACGACTCGGACTAAGTACGGCCTGAAAATCAGGTTCATCAAGTCTATAAAAAAAACAGTGCATTTGTTAGTTCAAAAGGCATAACAAGAAATTCGTAGTGTTCGTACCTTGCTCTAAATGCAATCTTTGGCATATTTGAGTCTTTAACTCACAACTGGTAATAACCCGATCTCAAGTCAATTTTCAAAAACACTATTGCCCCTTTTAACTGATCAAACAAATCATCTATTCGTGGCAAAATGTATTTATTCTTGATCGTCACTTTGTTAAGCTTTCAATAGTCTATACACATTCTTATCATCCCATCTTTTTTTTAACAAACAAAACCGGTGCACCCTAAGGAGAGAAACTTGGTCTAGCAAAACCTTTATCTATCAGAGTTTGCAACTGAGCTTTCAAGTCTTTTAGCTCTATAGAAGCCATTTTATATGGAGCTATCGATATTAGCATTGTTTCTGGTACTAATTCAATACCAAACTCAACCTCTCAATAGGTGGTATGTAACGCCCCAAATCTTCAGTAATTTAATTTGCGTGTTTTGTTGTATGTGGCTTGCTTGCTTTGTTGGTTAAGGGGTTATAAGAAGTGTGAGAAGACTTGGGTTTCAAATCTAGGCTTCAGTAAAATTTTGGGTTCTTATTGGATAAACCCTTGTTTACTGCTAGTGGACTTTTAAATTAATAAAGGTGTTGTTTGACATAAAGGGTTTACTAGTTTGGTGGCAAGGGGGCGTGGAGTGTTTTTGTGGATTGAGGTTCGAGGCTTAGCAATGCTTTAGAGTATTTTATTTCCTTGTGTTCCATAGGAGTGTCCTAATTTGACTGGAATTGGTGGAGTTTGAATGGGTGGTTAAGTGGTGAGTGCTGGAGAGAATTGTGGGCGGATCGGAGGAGTGATTTTAGGAGTGATGGGGGGAGTAAAGTGAGGAGGTTTTGTAGGGATTGGGAAAGTGTTCGGTTGGAGATAGTGGAGGAGTACCATTTGAAGAAAACGAGACCATTTGATAAAAATCAGTCACATTGTTTTGGGAGTGCTGAATTGACTCTTTTGGAAACCTTTTCTTTAGAGAACTGATTAGTGCCTAGGAATTGTAGATGTCTTTCTTTTCTTTTGACGTTTGAGGACCTCTTGTGTTTATTTTGTTCTTATCTTCTTTTCCTTTTTGGCCAAATATCCTTGGTCCTTTTTCTCTCACTATTTTCTATCCTTGGTCCCTTTCTTTCACTCTTTTGTTTTGGTTTTGAACCTTGTGTGGGGAACCGATTCTTTTCTTCTTTACTCTTGCTCTCTGACTTGTCGTGATCGATTGCTCTCTATTTTTTCTTTGGCTAAACCTTATCAGGGCCTAGATAGTGTTCTTCTCCTCTGCTCTTCTCTGTGTGTAACTATTTCTTACTGTGGGACTGTCGAAATCCCTTGTGTGCTGGTAAGTATTTCCTAATCGAACCTCATACGATTTTTCTCTTAAAGGTTCGGCTTATGTTCTTCTTAAGCTGAGTAGTTGGTATTCCTTCTTATCAAGGGAAAATGTTTTTTGTTTTAACACTCTCTTTTGTACGATTATGGCTAGAGATTCAATCTCCTAAAACAAGGTGTGGAGCCATTTGCTTTCCTTTACAAGTGACTACTCCTTTATTGGTAAGCATTAAAGGTCTAGATGTGTTTAAATGGGGTTACAGATCCTTATTAATCGATTCGCTGTTCTTGAAGTGTCAAGTATTGGGGGGAATACGTGGTGTGAATCAAGGAGGGGCTAGGATTATTGCTTGGTGAGTAGTGTTTTGGTTAAAGTATTTGTAAACAATGACAGTATGGTTGTGGATTGACGAAGGTGTTAGATTAATGAGATGTTATGGTTGATCATAGGTTCTTGATCTAGGTGGTAGTATGGCTACAACTCTATAACAGGTGTGTAACCACATTGTCATTAGCATTAGATCGGCAAAAGCTAGAAATGTTCGACTATTGACACTACACGAGCGTAGGCTTTCATGTGTGGTGAGCCGAATGCTTAAAACATGGGCATTCAAGCGAAGAGGCCACCATGAACGATTGCATTGGTTGAGGCTGATCTTGGGTCACGATGGGCCGAAATAGGTCGTGTGGGCCCTACGAGCTCGTGGGCCCCGCACGGGCAAACCGCACAGATGTATGGAGATTATTGGGCAAACCATCTAGACGTTTGGGCTTATTGGGCCACACGAGCGTGTGGGCCTACGTGGGCCGTAATATGGGCTTGGGCCTATTTTTCTGTTTAACTGTTAAGGTTGCACAGGATCACACAATACGACTATGGACCTACTGTTGGGCTGGTAAGTATACCTAAACCCTAATTTATGAAATCACTGTTATACCCCTATGATGTAAATGATGAAATTACCCCTATGTGATGTATGACTGTTTAAGCATGCCATTCTTATCATATGTACACTTATATTATTGTGAATTGCATGGGGGATATATATACTGTTGGAGGAAGTGTATCGAAAGGCTATAAGCCTATTACTGGTAGCTCTGCTGTAAATACTGTTAGTACTGAAATCGGTAATTTATTCTGGAGTGTAGGGATGGGTGGGTTGATATATTCCCTACATGGAGTGTAGGGCTGGATGGAGTGAAGTGTAGAGAATGATTGGGTAGGATCTCTTTATGCATTGCTGATACTGTACTGAATTGGACTAAGGCCCACACTGGTATTACTACTATAATGGGCTAAGGCCCACACTAATATTGCTACTGACATAGGTTTAAGCGAGACTATTCAACACTTTTCTATGACTGTTTATTAATTAGGGATTACGCACTGAGTATTATACTCACATTTTCTGCTTAACTGTGCAGGTGATGCTTAGGCGGGTAGGTGTTGCGAGGGACTCGGAGATGACCACACCACCATTTATAACTTCGTTATGAATTTTAGTAAGAGTATCTTTATTTGGGGTAATTTAAGTAATAATCCCATTTTATGTTTTTATTGTTATTTGGGGATTTTATTTATATCTGATAACCGTAGGATGCGGGTTTTCAAAAACAAAAGTAAAAGGTTTTAAACTATCAAGCTACGTAACCTGATTTTATAAGTTTTCGTAATGACAAGGTTTTTAAGTCATATAAAAACCTAGTACGAGACATGTTTTACTAAACGAACCTTTATTTTAGCAAATGAACTAAACTAGTTGGTTTTACAAAAGAATCACAAACAAGGTTATTCACGCAAATGAGCTTTCTTCTAAATCTACGATTTTCCAAAACCCACCTCAATGTGACATCATAGATATGGCCCTAACGTCTAGGTCGGGATTGGGGTGTTACATTTAGTGGTATCAGAGCCAGGTTTCAAAAACTCGATCGTGGATTTGGGTTTTTCCTAAAAATAGAGATTTTAAAAGAATTGTTTTAAATGGTGGAAAAAATATTTTGAGGTAATAGTTTTCGAATGTGTGGTCTACCGAGTCTCTGGCACCAATTTTGTAAGTTCACTAAAAATACTGTTTGATTTAACTGAAATAAGATTATTGTAGATGATAGACTGTACTGAAACCCTTGTTAGGGGAACCTAAAACTGTAGTAAGACTACGATCTGCGAAAATAAACAACCCTAAATTATTGATGCTATTTTTCATAAAACATCTACTAATAAACACTGGAACTGAAAAATTGGTGCATAAAATTGTTAGTACAGATAATACACGAATCGACTATGAGCACTAGAGGTACTCATGGAAGGGTTATTAGAGGCAGCGGAGGAGTCCATGGGGGTGCTCGGGCTGGGTCTTCGGCATCGTGCCTAACGTTGAGACAAGAGAGGCTCCGGCTTCACCTGTGACTGAGAATAGGTCACAGGATCGGGCAGCTAGGGATGATGCACTATCCCAAGCTATGCTGCGGATTTTGGAAAGGGTTGCTAGGCCCAATACTAGTACTGTGGGCCGTGGCTCGATGACGAAACGACTCAAGTCTAATGGGGCTAAGATTTTTAGAGGTATCACTGAGTTGCCCCTAATGTGGCTGACTATTGGGTAGAGGCCACAAAGAGGATCATGGATGACCTCGACTACACTCCATAGCAGAATCTAAAAGGTGCAGTGTTGTTGTTGAGAGATGAAGCCTATCAGTGGTGACTTACTGTGAAAGAGGGTACTCAACTCGATCGATTAAGTTGGGAGCTTTTTCAAGAATGCATTCTATAGAAAGTATGTGGGCACTAGCTATGCACATGCCCATAGAAGGGTGTTTTTAAATTTGACCTAGGGGGACAAGTTCGTGGCTAAGTATGAGGCAGAATTTTTGCGATTGAGCCGCTATGCGCGAGGCATGGTGGCCACTAAGTATGAGCATTGTGTACGTTTCGAGGACGACCTCAAAGATAATATGCAAGTTTTCATAGCTACACAGAGGGAGCGTGATTTTTTAGTGTTAGTAGAAAAGGCAAAGATCGTAGAGGATATGAAGTGTGTTGAGCGCCAGAATCGTGAGAAGGATATGGGGAGAAACAAGAGGGTTTGGGAGCCCTCAAGTTCAGCTGTGGGGCATAAGAAAAAGGCCAGGGTTGATGGGCCAGCTAGAGTTGGGGCCCTTGTTACTACTTTTGGGTCACAGCCTTGTACAGTTTATGGGAAACGCCATCAGGGTGAGTGCTGGGTACAGATAGAGGCGTGTTATAGGTGTAGATCTATGGAGCACCGTATTTGGGATTGCCCATAGAGGCCCAATAAGATGCAAGCTACTGGTAGGGGTATTGTTTAGCAGTAGAGAGGTTTTCAGCACCCACCGAGAGGTCGTGGCCGGGCCAGAGGTGGAAATGGTATAGGCCATGGTCGTGGAGCACCAGACAGAGGTGCTGGTAGCCAGCATTGGTTTATGCTACACGTCGCCGAGAGGATAGAGATGCCCTAGATGCTATTACATGTATGTTTTTCATTCATCGTGTACCTTACACTATATTGATTGATGTCTGTTCTACACACTCTTATATGGTATGCACTGTGTCTAAGACTTTGGGTGTGATGGGTGAAAACAATACGAGTGAGATTACCATTTTGAGTCCATTAGGGCAGTCAGAGAGAGTGAACAAATTGTTTAAGGATGTACCTTTGAAGGTTCAAGGAAATATCTTTTTAGCCAACTTAATGGAACTTTCTTTTGGGGAATTTGATGTAATATTGGGCATGGACTGGCAGGTTAAGCATCAGGAAAATTTGGATTGTGCTTCTAAGAGAGTGGTCTTGTAAACTGTAGAGGGTGACGAGGTGGTTGTAATTTGGGAGCATCAAAATAATCTTTCAAATGTGATCTCTGCGCTGAGAGCTGAGAAGATGGTTCGTAAGGGTTGCGAGGCATATTTTACCTATATCAATGCTTTTAGATTTGAGGATGTGTCTGTTAAGGGTATCAGAACAGTTAAGTAGTTTCCAGATGTCTTTCACGATGAGCTACCAAGGTTACCTCCTAATCGCGAAGTTGAGTTTGGGATAGAGCTCTTGTCTAGTTCAGTTCTGGTGTCTATTGCCCTTTATAGAATGGCATCGAAGGAGCTCGTAGAGCTTAGGGCTCAAATTTAAGAGTTACTGGATCGAAGGTTCATCCGCCCAAGTGTGTCTCCGTGGGGAGCACCAATGTTGTTTGTGAAGAAGAAGGATGGAACCATGCGCATGTGCATTGACTATCAGCAATTGAACAAATTGACTATTAAGAATAAGTACCCCTACCGAGGATTGATGATCTATTCGACCAGTTTCAAGGAGCTTAGGTCTTCTCTAAGATTGATCTTCGATTAGGGTACCATCAGCTAAGAGTCAAGGAGACTGATGTATACAAGATAACATTTAGAACCTGTTACGGTCATTACGAGTTTCTAATAATGCCGTTTGGGCTGAGAAATGCGGTAGCAGCTTTTATGGATTTGATGAACCGAGTGTTCCAGCCCTATCTGGATCGGTTCGTAGTGGTGTTTATAGATGACATTCTGGTGTATTGAAGGACTGAGGAGGAACATGATTCACATCTTCAGGTTGTTCTACAGATCTTGAGGGAGAAGCAGTTGTATGCTAAATTCAGTAAATGTGAATTTTGGTTACGTGAGGTAACTTTTCTGGGTCACGTGGTATCTGTTGAGGGAATTATGGTTGATCCTCAAAAAATTGAAGCGGTTCTAGATTGGAAGAAACCTAAGTCAGTGTCAGAAATTCAAAGTTTTCTAAGTTTGGCAGGGTATTATAGACGGTTTGTTAAGGGCTTTTCATTAATTGCTGCACCTCTGACTAAGTTGTTGCGCAAAGGGGTATCGTTTAACTGGACTGATAAGCAGCAGGAAAGTTTTGAGAAGCTTAACAAAGTTCTGACTGAGGCCCCTGTCCTGATACAGCCAAAATCTGGGAAGGAATTCACGGTTTACAGTGATGCATCACATGTTGGTTTGGGGTGTGTGCTGTTGCATGAGGGTAAGGTAGTGGTGTATGCATCTCGTCAGCTTAAGACTCATGAAACGAACTACCCAATGCATGACCTGGAGTTGGCTGCGATGGTATTTGCGCTAAAGATTTGGAGGCATTATCTGTATGGTGAGAAGTGTGTTATTTACACAGATCACAAGAGACTCAAGTATCTCCTCACTCAGAAGGAGCTGAACCTTAGGCAACGTAAATGGGTCGAGCTGCTTAAGGATTATGATTGCTCGATTGAATATCATCCTGGCAAGGCTAATGTGGTAGCCGATGCACTGAGCCGTAGGGCTGTTACTGATTTGAGGGCGATGTTTACTCATCTCAGTTTATTTGACGATGGTGGTTTACTGGATGAACTTCAAGTGAAACCGAGTAGATTAAAGGTAGGAACTTGGAGGATGAGTCACTGGGTCCTCGTTTTCGATAGATAGAGAATGGGGAAACTTCAGATTTTTGGTTCAATAGCGAAGGGGTACTGTGCTTCCGTGGGATAGTATGTGTACCTAAAGATACTGATTTAAGGCAATCTATACTGTGAGAATCGTATAGTAGTCCTTACGCTATGCATCCTGGCAGGAATAAGATATACCGGGACCTTCGGGAGTTGTATTGGTGGCCAAGACTTAAGCGGGAAGTTACTGATTTTGTGAGTAAGTGTCTAACATACCAGCAGGTTAAGGCAGAGCATCAGTTGCCTTCAGGGTTGCTTCAGCCTGTCAGGATTCCACTTTGGAAATGAGAGAGAGTAACTATGGACTTTGTTAGTGGGCTACCATAACGCTTTCTAAGAAATATTCGATGTGGGTCATCCTGGATCGGTTGACCAAGTCTGCCCACTTTATAACTATTCGTACTGGTTACTCATTACAGAAGTTAGCTATGTTGTATGTATCAGAAGTTGTTTGACTGCATGGAGTACAGGTTTTTATTATAATTGATAGAGATCCTCACTTTACATCTCGGTTTTGGAAAAAGTTGCATGAGGCACTGGGTACAAGGTTGGACTTCAGTACTGCGTTCCATCCTCAGACAGATGGTCAGTTAAAGAGGGTGATTCAAATACTGGAGGACATGTTAAAAAGTTGTGTTATTGACTTCCGGGGCAATTGGGAGGATTTTATATTGTTGGCAGAATTTGCATATAACAACAGCTACCAGTCTAGCATTCTGATGGCACCTTACGAGGCATTATATGGTCGTAGGTGTCGTACTCTTTCTTTTTGAACAGAGTTGGGTGAGCGGCGTATTTTGGGCGCTGAGTTGATTTTTGATACTTAAGATAAGGTCAGGTTGATTCGGGATCGGCTGAAAGCGGCTTCAGACAGACAAAAGTCTTATGCAGATCTGAAGCGTAAGGAGACTGAGTTTTCAGTTGGGGACTTGGTGTTTCTTAAGGTCTTGCCATGGAAGAAGGTACTAAGGTTTGGTCGGAAGGGCAAGCTAAGCCCTAGGTTCATTGGGCTTTATCGTATATTGAAGCGCATAGGAACGGTTGACTACCAACTTGAGTTACCTCTAGAGTTGGACTGGATTCATGATGTGTTCCACGTCTCTATGTTGTGGCGATATCGCTCTAATCCCTCACATATCGTTTCGACTGAGGAGATTGAGGTTAGACCAGATCTGACCTTTGAGTAAGAGCCAGTTTAGATTTTAGATCGCGAAGTGAAAATTCTGAGGAGGAAGTCAATTCCACTGGTTAAGGTGCTATGGCGTAATCACAGCTCCGAGGAAGCTACATGGGAACCCTAAGAGGCGATACGACAGCAATACCCTCACCTATTTTGTTCAGGTAAATTTCGAGGCTGAAATTTCTTTTAGGGGGTAGAGTTATAATGCCCCAAATTTTCAGTAATTTAATTTGTGTGTTTTGTTGCATGTGGCTTGCTTGCTTTGTTGGTTAAGTGGGGTTCTAAGAAGTTTGAGAAGATCTGGGTTCAAACTTAGGCTTTAGTAAAATTTTGGTTTCTTATTGGATAAACCCTTGTTTACTGCTAGTGGACTTTTAAATTAATGAGGGTGTTGTTTGACATAAAGGGTTTACTAGTCGAATCGTATTCTCAGCCAAAACTCAACTCTCTCAGCATCATCATCAGTAGTAGCCCGGAATCTTTAGCCTTGTGTTTATGAATTTTATCTACTGGTGGCTTATTCCATCGTATCGGATCTACAACTTGAGGAAGAATAGGGATTTGTTGAGGAATAGGTGGGGTGGAGGTTTTTCAATAGCCGGATTCGTCCGGACATATTGTGTGAACCATTCGTTCATCATTTGGAAAAAAGGCTTCTTTAGCCTCACCTATGTGACTACTCATTACCGGCCTAGAATCTGATGGCCCTGCCCCTTGAGCAGAAGTGGGCACATTACTCTCTTCATCATCGGGTACAACTCTTTTTGGATCTATTACTATACAAAAACACAATTTATGCTGTCAGGAATCATCACACTATCGTAGAGTATATATGACATGCATAGCTAGACTCTCACTCATGCTATGCTAAGAGGTATTACCAATAAAATGTAACACCCCTAACCCGTATCCATCACTGGAATACAGTAAAGAGGTATTACCGATCAATACGCAACATATAGCATACATTTAACAACATTAACCATTCATTCTCATACATCAATCAGTACAACCACATAGTCCTTTATAAAGGCCTACAAGACCATAAACATGCTTTAGAAGTGGTTCAGGACTAAACTGATATCATATAAAAATTTTGGAAACTTAGAAAGATTTCAATCAAAGAGGGGTCACACGCCCGTGTGAACAGGCCATGTGCCTCACACAGCCGCAGACACGCCTGTGTCTCAAGTCATGTGAAAATAGGGTATACATACTGACTTGGGTCACACGGCCAACCACACACCCGTGTGTCTAGCCCATGTACCCTTTGAAGTGGCCACACATGCCCATGTGCCAAGTCGTGCACTAGGTCGTGCCAAAACTATAGAGCATATTGACTTATGCAACACAGCCAAGTCACACGCCCGTGTGCTAGGCCATGTGCCAATTAGGGGGTATACTGACTTGTACCACACGGCCAGTCACACGCTCGTGTGTGAGACCTGTAGAGCATACTGACTTCCTTTTAATAACAATACCAGGGGACACACAGCCGTGTAACATGACGGTGTGTCACACACGACTGAGACACACGCTCGTGTCTCTGCCCATGTGGACAAAAATAGGCCATTTGCAAGGCCAATTTGCCACCCCAACTCATGTTCACCTAAACAAACAAAATGGTACCATTTCATCACACAATTAGGCAGCCAAAACATCTACCTAATGCACAATTAATATAATATCCCTTTCAACCAAATTCAATAATCAATTCAATGCCATTTACCTAATCCAATACTTATCAACTCAACTTTTAAAATCATACTTCCTCAAAGAATTTTTTTTAAAGCATTTATACTTCTCAAGTCATTTAACCATATTCATACTAAACATGTCAAAATAAGTCATCATTCATGGCTATATATACTAGCCAAAACATATACATTTACAAGCCATTTCTAATGGCTAAACACACATCAACATTAACATCACTTACAAGCCAACTCTCATGGCTATAATCACAACCGAAATACCACAAGCAGCCTATACATGCCATATACCATATTTATACAACTCAAAAGTACCAATTAGATGTCTGATAGTGCGATGATGTTCTTGATGACTCTCAGATCCGAGCTAGCATTGATTCACTATAAAACATAGAAAAATATCACGAAATAAGCTTTATAGCTTAGTAACCTCGTATGTGAATAACTTAATTCATCAAATAATTACAAATCAACCAATTATACATAACATCACCATATACACATTAACTACAAACCTTTCTCACGCCTTAAAACATAATCAAATACCATCTTATCGAACTTTCTCTATTTAATACATGAATAGGTTCTGTACATAGCTGTATCGCCTCGTACTAACCTCTTTCTCAACCATCTCATTTGTTTATCCGTTGAAATATTCGGAATAGAAATTGGATACTCAATAGTCTCATACAATAAGTACCTATACCATGGCTAGTAGCCAAATAAAGGTAAATTGTTTGAAGAACAATTATCATGGCCTGAAGCCAAATCATTTGATAACAATTATCATGGCCTGAAGCCAAATCATTCGATATGCATGGCCCGAAGCCAAATCGGTATAACTCGCACTCGAAGTGCTAATATCATGGATCGAAGCCAACTCATCCGATATGCATGGCCCAAAGCCAAATCAGTATATCATTTGATAACATGTCACAAGTATCCAAATCTATTCCTAATGTTCAACCGAGATTTCTAGCTTATCGATTCCATCTTCGAATAATTCTGTAGAGTCGTGCTTACAATTCATACGTTAATGAAAATCTCATAATTATAGTTTAGGCAATATGAAAGCATTTAACATACATTTATAATGAAATCGTCACATACAAACTTACCTCGAGTATGAAAACGACGAAATGAGTCAATTACTCGATAATCTTGCCTTTCCCCCGATCTAACTTCGGATTCCTCTTTTCTTGATTTAAATATATTCAAAATTAACTTCTTTAGTCAACCACTCATTCAATTTTGTTCAAAACATACATTTAGGCCTATTTGCACTTTAGCCCCTAATCTTTCACATTTAATCAATTTAGTCCCTATTTAACAAATACACGAAATTCAAAAAATTTCATTAAACCCAAGCTTGGCTGAATTACATATAAATTCCTAGTAGCCCAAACCTTGCATTTATTGACACTTTTAACCACTACATTTCACATTTTCTCAATTTAATCCATTTTTGACATTTTTGTCAAAAAATCACTTTACAAAAACTATTAATCTATCAATTAACCTTCATAATCTATCATCAATCATCAAATACTCAAGTATTCAACAATGGAAATATGTTAAACCTTTAACAATTTCTAAATCTAATGTATGGGCTAGCTAGAATACAAAGCAACGATCTATAAAAATCATCAAAAATTGAGCTCAAAACACTTACCAAATTGAACTTACAAGTGCCAAACCCTAAAACTCAATTCAAAGCTTTCTTCTTCTCCAACATTCAGCCAAAAGAAAGAAAGTTGGACAAAAATTTTTCATGTTTGTTGTATTTTAATTAACTTATTTACCCTTAATAAATTAAACATAAAAATTTATAATGCATGTCCATTAATGTCCATTAGCACTACCAATGGTCTAATATCATTATAAGGACCTTTGAATTATTAAATCATAATAATTAAGCACTTTAAACAAACAGTATGCAACTTTTGCATTTTATGCGATTAAATCTTTTTTCTCAAATTGAGCAATTAAATGGTAAAATTAGCTCACGAAATTTTCACACATATCAAATAACATGTTGTAAACATCAAAATTAATATGAAAATAATTTTTTAACATCGAATTTGTTGTTTTGAAACCACTATTTTGATTTACCTAAAACTGAGTTGTTACAAATGATAACAGTAACTTAATTCTAACACGTACAATTACTGATTGGAAAGTATGCATGGA
This sequence comes from Gossypium longicalyx, assembly GCA_025698465.1. Taxonomy (NCBI): domain Eukaryota; kingdom Viridiplantae; phylum Streptophyta; class Magnoliopsida; order Malvales; family Malvaceae; genus Gossypium; species Gossypium longicalyx. The sequence continues at coordinate 41,503,370 of CM046996.1, read as the reverse complement.
TTACCAGAAGTTGAATGATGCAACAAAAAAATACCACTTTACCTTGCCCTTCATTACCAAATGCTCGATCATTTAGTAGGAAAATATTATTATTGTTTCCTTGATGAGTATTTAGGGTACCACTAAAATCCCAATTCAAATTGATCACCAAGAGAAAACCACTTTCATGTGTCCCTTTGGTATGTATGCCTTTCAAAGAACGCCTTTGGGCTTATGTAATGCTCCAGTTACCTTTATGAGATGCATGATTGCTATCTTCACTAATATGTTAGAAAAGAGATTAGATGTATTCATGGACGACTTCTCGGTATATGGAAACTCTTTTCAAGAATGCCTGGGTAACATCAAGAAAGTGTTAAAAAGATGCAAAAGACTAATTTAGTGCTTAACTATGAAAAATGTAATTTCATTGTAAAGAAGGATTGGTCTTAGAGCATCAGATATTGGGAAAAGGTTTGGAAGTAGATAAAGCCAAAATAAAGGTTATAAAGCATCTTTTGAATCCGAAAAATGTTAGATGTGTTCAAAATATTTTGCGCCATGCAAGATTTTATAAAGGATTTCTAAACCTCCTAATCAACTCCTTTAGAAAGAGACACCTTTCATTTTTTACCAGAACTATATCAAAGCTTTTGAGGTAATAAAACAAAAACTCATATCTACTCTTATTATCATCACCTTGAATTGGTTAGAACCTTTTATAATTATGTCTGATGCTAGTGACTAAGCAATATGTAGCAGCCTGCGTTTCAGTTGCATTAGAAACAGTTGTTTCAGGGCCACAAATCCGACAAGCGAGTTCATAAATATTTTTATTTAACATTTATGAGTCAAATATGGTACTAAAATAAATGTTGAATTGGTAATTTATGCTATTTGAAAGAATAATTAGGTTCAAGTGGTATGACCCTAAAGTCAAGTGGTTTTAGAAAATAAAGTATCAGGACCCTGTTTCTATAAACCGAGCCATAAATGTTTTTATAAACAATTACAGAGTTTTATTCAGGTTGTATTAAAGTTTTGTTAAGAAATTTTAATGTTTAGATAGTTTAATTAATTAAAATGGACTAAATCGTGAAGGATGTAAAATTTGATCACTATTAGATTTGAATGATTAAATGGCTTAATGAACAAAAGTAAATGGACTTAATTTGTAAATCAACCATTTAAAGAGTTAGTGGACAAATATGGATATGGATTTGGTGTTTTATTTAATTATTAACCACTGTTAAAATGGTAATTTGATAAATTAAATTAAATTAAATTAAACAAAGCTTTCTATCATATTTTTTAGTTCTTCTTCCATCGAAATTGTAGAGAAGAAGGCTATTCCTATTTGTTTCGAGATTCAACCAATTTCAAATCTTGGCATGGTATGTAAATTCAATTCTGTTTTTAATGATTTTTATGTTTTTGAGATCATTGCAACTAGGTCTAGCTAGTTTGTACCTTCGTTTTCAAAATTGTTCAAGATTTTGAATTTTTCCATCAATGAATCTTTGTGATTTTAGATGTTAAATGATGGATTTGAAGTATTAGTTCTTATTTATAAGTATTTTGTTAAACGATTTTTGATAAATTTAAAGATTAGGGATTAAATTGTTGAAATAGCAAAAGTACAAGGATTTAATGTGTAATAACAGCGAATATGGGTTGTTGTAAAGCTCCAATAAATTTGAGTAAGTTAAATTTGAGTAAAAATGATTAATTTGCATGTTTTAGGCTCAGGGACTAAATTGAATATAAGTAAAATATTGGGTGCAATGTGGTGAAAATGTCAAATAGGACTTAATTACATAAAATGAAATGGTTTTGCTATCTGAATTAATGAATTGAATGAAATTATTAATTTAGATCAAGAATGAGTAGAAAATCGAGAAGAGAAAATTACCAAATAGCCATTGTACTTAATCATTGTTGCAATTTAGCCAGGTAAGTTCATATGAACTGTAATCATTTTAATGTTATATAAATTGAATGTTTGTTATGTCATTTTAATGCAATTTAATTATTTTATAAATGTACCAATGTTATGATGAATTGAGGGCTATTAGTCCTGGTTGAACCTTAGGAATTCGTAGGATACAAATGACAAGTCATTAGGGTTTTTATGTTTCAGGTGATGGTATTCAATGTCCTATTAATGGTTGAGGTCCTGCATTTGTTACGAATACTCCATAGCTTGTGTGAGCAGCATCATATAGATTACATTCCGACCCACAACTCGTGTGACCAGGCCCATTTCACATCTCATGTGAGCAACAATGTAAAGGAAAGGTTACGGTTATATGTTTAAGCACACTTCGTGTGAGCTTTCCCAAGTATCCGATGATATTCTAAGTGGTTCAGTAGGCATGAAAAGAAAAGGGACGATAAGTGTTCAAATGAATTATATCGTGTATTTATGAAAATGATTGAAATGGTAAACTTTAATGGAAATATGTTTATGTTAATGAAAAGTTTGTATGAATCAAATGATGTATTTTCTCATGAAATGGCTTATCATGTGGTTGATCCCAAAAAGAGTTATGTATAAATGCACTAACTTATGTAATGATGATGATGTTTAGGCTTGTGCCAAGCTTGTGTTTATGGTTGATGTTTATGCTTATGCTTTGTACTATGCAAATGAAATAGTTAAGAAAAGGGAATGAAACTGTAAGTTCATAATTGGGATGTAATATGGTGATATGGTAATGTTGATAAATTAAAGGTTAAGTTCAGAGATGGTAAATTTCATATATTATGGATGAACTCATATGTAACATGATGTTATATGTAAAAAGAGATTGATAAATTAAATGGTGTACTTATATGTGACAAATCTACTTATGCTATGGACGAATTTACATATATCATGGAAAAGTACACTAACTCGTGAATTGATAATGTTTTTTAGACTTATGATATTTAGAGTATAATGGTAAATAAGTAAATGGAATGGTTCATAGTCTTATAAAAAGGTTGATGATTATGTAATACAACTTATAAAGAGCTAGTAAGTTATGAATGAAAAGTATATGTGATGTTGAGGGACTTACTCAATTGTGAGTTGATGGTTATGTAGTTTTATAAATATTATGGCATTGGTATAGATTTATATTTATCTTATAAAGTTCATTATTGAAATGGAATATTATGTTTAAAGTATATACAAGCTTACTAAGCATTCTTTGCTTACGTAGTTATTTTCCTTTTACTTTACAGATTATCGGAAGCTCAATCGATTGGAAGTTCGTCAGAGATCTCTCACACTGTCTTATGGACAAATCAGTAGTTTTTGAGCAATTTGGTTACGATTTATAATGGCATGTATGGGACGATTGTAATGGTGTTATAGTGCATGTGTTAATGGTGTTATGGTATGAGTAAGCTTTGGAAAGCTATATTGGTTTGTTACATCTTGACACCTTACCAAATTATGTGATGTTGATTACTTTAAGGTGCTCCTTGATATGATTCACTTGGCATACTGATGATAAATTGAAAATGGTTACTTGTAACATTTTTTAGTTCATAATTGACCTAGGTTATTAGGTTTGAAAATGGTTTAAAGGTAATTTGGTAAGTACAGATTATGTAAATTAACTATGTTGGTACATTTGATGCCTTATTATTTTGTGTCATTGTAACAATATCATGTTGTATGTTTTGAATGGCTCAAATGGCATGTTGTGTAATGGAATAGTAATGGTCATATTTGTAGTTTGATTTCTTAGAAGTTGAATTAGGTTTGATGATAGACTGAAAATGGTTACTTGTAACATTTTTTAGTTCATAATTGACCTAGGTTATTAGGTTTGAAAATGGTTTGAAAGTGATTTTGTAAGTACAGATTATGTAAATTAACTATGTTGGTACATTTGATGCCTTATTATTTTGTGTCTTTGTGACTATATCATGTTGTATGTTTTGAATGGCTTAAATGGCATGTTGTGTAATGGAATAGTAATGGTCATATTTTTGGTTTGATTTCTTAGAAGTTGAATTAGGTAAGTTTAAATGTTTGCATTTGAGGTGGCTTGATTGGCATATTGGTTGGTTGATTTGGGATCATTAAATTGGCCATCATATATATGTTTTGGTAAGGTTTTAATGCTTTGATAATGTGCATTAAAGGTCTTTAGGTGGATGCATGAGTTGGTGTTAGAAATTATTTGATTTTTGGAAAATTTATGTCCATATGAGGGTGTTTGACTCAACCGTGTGTGACATGGCCAGGCGACATGGCCGTTACACATCCTAGCATATGGCCTGGCACACAGGCGTGTATGGTTATTTCGAGAGTTAAACGGCCTAGCACATGGGCGTGTGCCTTGGTCGTGTGACCCAACTCAGAAAGTTACACAAGTAAGGACACGGGTTGGGATACGGTCGTGTGTCCCTATTTCGATTGTTACACGGCCTGAGATAGTGGTGTTTGTCTCAGTCGTGTGAGTCACACCGCCTGGCCATATGACTATGTGACCCCTGATGTAACAGCCCATTTTTTAGTGGTGTCGAAAAAAGTGGTTTCAGGGCAACCAAACCTGATGAGTAAGTTCACAAATATTATTATTTAATATTTACGGTCAAAGGTTTTTGATGTTATAACTTATGTTATATAAGCTATTTATTAAGTTCAAGTGGTATGACCCTAAGGTCAAGTGGTTTTAGGAAAGGAGGTATCGGGACCTCGTTTCTATAAACTGAGCCGTAAATATTTTTATAAATATTTACGAAGTGTCATTAAGTTGGTATTAAAGTTTCGTTGAAAAATTTTAACATTTTGATATTTAATTAATTAAAAAGGATTAAATCGTAAAAGACGTAAAATTTGATAACTATTTGATTTGAGTGATTAAATGGTTAATTGAATAATGGAAAAGGGACTTAAATGGTAATTAGACCATTCAAGAAGTTAGTGGAAAATTATGGTGTAACGCCCTGCATTTGGGCCTAGAAGTATTGGGCCTTGAGTTTGGGTCCGTAAGGAGGTTGTATATAAGTATTTAATTGTGCAAGGAAATGACACAATTAAATGTCTACTTTGGTGGTTAATGGCTTTGAGAAGTGTTGGAGAAATCTTGGGTTCAAACCCGGGCTTTAGCAAAAATTTTGGTATTAAGTGAATAAAACCTTGGATGTTTGGAGGATGGCCTTTTAAATTATTGTGTTAAATAAATGACAGAAGGAAACATGTGGTCTAGTGGTTGTGGCATCATTAAGGTTGTAAGGGAGCCTAGGTTCAAGTCTTGGCTCTTACAATTCATTTTGGTTTTTCTCTTAAGTGAATCTGGATGCTGGCACATATGTCTTAAAGTTAATTGTGAATGTTTTTATTATAGAAAAAGCCTGTGGTGAAGTGGCAAGGTGGCGTGTTGTGTAATTGTGAGGTCTGAGGTTCAAGTATTGGGATGCGCTGTGGAGTATTTATTTTGCTATTTGAGCATCTGATTGGGAGGTGGCGTTGGACTGGAACTCTGTGGTTGAAGTGGTCATAAGAATGAGGAATTTTCCTAATGGTTGAAAGTAATCCCATATCGGAAAGCTAACATGAGAATTGGTGAGAAGCTGGCTTTAAATAGAGCGAACCAGGTGAGTTGTGAGGAAGACTCAATGCAAGATGTGCCAAGGTTGGTGATCATGGACTTCGGCGCGTTCTCATAAATAGGTGTGTATTCGCACCCTTCTTTGTTGGAAGTCGGCAAAAGCCGAAAAGCCAAAACTTAGGCATTTGAGGCTTCACGAGCGTGCGATCGCTCATGTGGTAAATCGAGCACACAGATCATTGGCAATAGACTGTAGACGCCGCCACGAGCATTCTCGTGTGCTGGGGCTGTTCTGGGCCTCGATGAGCCTGTGGGCCCACTTGAGTAAATCTAACTGTTAGGTGGGAAGTAATTGGGCTTGTCATGTCGTGTGCATGGCATAGGCCGTGTGAGCCCGATGGGCCCGTGGGCCCTACACAGATTAAATCCAGGGTAAGTGATAAATGTTGGACTGGGCTTTGTAGGTCACATAGATGTAACTAAATTTAGGCTAAATAGGCCACACGAGCATGTGGACCCATTTAGGCTGAGTATGGGCCTTAGGCCCATTTGAAATGTTAGGTCTATTTAGGTTACTTAAGTCGCTCGAGGCGACGGTGGACCTTCTGTTGGGTCGTTAAGACCCTCGATTTATAAATTACCAAAATAGCCCCAATTTGTAAAATTATCGGAATACTCGATTTGTAAAATTACCAAAATACCCTTAATTTGTAAAATTATCGAAATACCCCTGATTTGTAAAATAATCGAAATACCTCTGATTTGTAAAATAACTGAAATATCCCCAGTTTGTAGAATTATCGAAATACCCTCGATTTGTAAAATTACCAAAATATCCCCGATTTATAAAATTATCGAAATACCCCCGATTTATAAAATTATCGAATCACCTTTGTAGTGTAAAATTACTAAAATACCACTGTAGGGTAAAATGACTGTTTTGCCCTTGTGGGAAATGACTGACTTGGACTATGAATTTGACTGATTGATTGTGATTGTATGATTGAGTTTTAACTGACTTGACTGTGGTTGTAAAACTGATATATTTTTAATATACGTTTAAATGATTGTTATTGAGCATGGCCATTTTGCATACACGTGTGATGATTGAGCACGACATACATGACATATTGCATGGGGTTGGAATTATGAAACGGAGGAAGAAATTGAAGATCGCATGGTTGCTTGTAACCGTGGATCCACCGGTTGAGGATCGCATGGTTGCTTGACGACCGTGGATCCACCGATTAAGGATCGCATGGTTTCTTGACAACCGTGGATCACTAGTGGCTTTTAAGCCCAATATATGATTATTGACGACTCTGTGTCGATCATATTTACCCGAGGCTGTGTGCTGATTGTATAATCGTCGCTGATGGCTATGTGCCTAACATGTAACAGCTACCGATGGCTTAAAGCCAATTATGCTCATTGTGGCATTGTGCCAACCTAAAAATGGCTCTGTGCCAAACGTATTTACCTGTGGCTATGTGCCTAACATACTTATGGATGACTCTGTGTGGATCATATTTGCCCAAGGCTGTGTGCCGATTATATTACCGTCGCTGATGGCTATGTGCCAAACATAATACAGTTACCGATGGCTTTGTGCCAATTATGATACTGCTACTGAAGGCTTTTTAAGCCCAATATATGATTAGGTACTTCGCTGTAATGAAGGTAGTACCGTGACTGGGCTACCATTGATGTGTATCAGATGAGTGGGTCGATATTTATATCCCCACATGATGTGTACCGGGGGACGGAGTTGATGTGTAATGGTTGGATTATTGGGATGGGATAGCATGCATCCATGCATTCACATATTTTGTTCTGTTATTGGTTTAGGCTGGGCTCAATTGATTCTATTATTGGCTATGACCCAAATGACATTGTAATAGGCTTTGGCCCACGTATGCTCTGAACTGGACTGTACTATTATTGTTAACGGGCTCTAGCCCAGACTGTTTCTATTTTTGTTTCTTTATACTGACTGTTACTCTAGTAAGGGGATTACACACTGAGTTTTCATAAACTCACCCCATATTATTAACTATGCAGGTAATCCCCAGAGTTAGGTGGATCGGTGTCACAGAGGGACTCGGATACGACCACACAACTACACATGTTTTTCTATTTCGTTTATTTAGTTAAGCACTTTGGTTTTTGATTTGGGTTGTATAAGACCTCTTTATTTCCTTAACTTTTTATTTGGAAAGTTCATTTAGTATGTCTAATATCTTTTAGAATTAGGAAACAGTTTTCCAAAACAAGAACTGTATTCAAACACTACGTTTCTGTAACATTTTCAAAATGCTTTCGCAACTTAACTTTTAAACATCACATTTTCGTAAATCGATTACTTTTAGAATTAGCTTCAGCAAAGTAAAAAGGAGTTTTGGAAATAAAATTAAGAAGTTTTCAATGTACTACATTTTAAATAAGAAGGGTTTCTAATGAAAACATGGCTTTCGAAAAACACTTTAATATGACACGCCAGATTCGAGTCTAACTTCTGGGCCAGGTTTGGGGTGTTACATATGGGCATGAAATTGGTGTTTTATTTATTTATTCACTAAGGTTAAAATGGTAATTTGGTATATTAAAATAAAATAAAACAAAACCAAAATCCATTATCATCTTTTGTAACACCCCTAACCTCCATCCGTCGTCAAAGTAGGGTTAAAAGGTATTACCGAACAATTCACAACATGAAACATACATTTATCAAACATAAAGCATTCATTCTCATAAATCATTCAACACAATCACATTATCCCTTATAAGGGCCTATGAGGCCATAAAGATGCTTTAGAAGTGGTTCGGGACTAAACCAATAACATACAAAAAATTTTAGAAACGTATAAAAATTTCAACCATACAGGGGTCACACACCCGTGTGAATAGGCCATGTGAAAATAAGGCATACATACAGACCTGAGTCACATGGCCAACCGCATGTCCGTGTGTCTAGCCCGTGTGCCCATCAAAGTGGCCATACACGCCCGTCTGCCAGGCCGTGTACTAGGCCTTGCCAAACCTATAGGGTATACTGACTTATGGAACACAGCCAAGTCACACGCTCGTGTACTAGGCCGTGTGCAGATTAAGGGGTATATTGACTTGTACGACATGGCCAATCACACGCTCGTGTGCGAGATCGTGTGGAGCATACTGACTTTATTTTAATTTCAACACCAGGGGACACATGGCCGTGCAATATGACCGTGTGGACAAAAATAAGCCATTTACCAAGCCACCCCATTTTGCACATGCTTATACAAGCCCAATTGGTACCATTTTAAGACACAAATATGCAGCCAAAAGTCATCAACCAAAACACAATCATACTATATCCATTTCAACCATCTCAATACTCAATTCTATGTCATTTACCTATTTAAGTACCTATCAACTCAACTTGTTTTACGAAACATAATTCACATACATAATTCATATGGTTAAACAATTCCAACATGCATTATCAATTCAAATTCATTCGCTCAATATAGGTAAATTACCTTACTCAAAACAAAGCCATTTACACAACTTAATACATTAACAAATTCATTATCACAAGCCAACTCAAATGGCCTATAAATACGTGTTTATCAAACATATTCAAAATGACTCAAGTCTATACATGCCATATACCATATATACATAACTGCAAAAGTACCAAAATAGATGTTCGATAGTGCGATGAAGTCTCTGACGAACCCCAAATCTAAGCTAGCTTCGAAAGACTATAAAACATAGAAAAATAAACAAAATAAGCTATAAAGCTTAGTAATTTCGTAAGAAATGTACTCAACAAATCATAATACTCAAATTACCAATTTTAAACATATAGCATATAATTCATGATAACAACAAACCTTCCACATCCTCAATCATATGTTTATATGCAAATTCATAATTTCTTCTATTTGAATTTCATACTTTTCATGTACATACTTGTACAATTCTATAATGAACTCATACCTTTTCAAAATACTGTCGAATACTCAATATCTCGCACATTAAGTGTCAATACATAGCTGAAGCTATTATAATCTCGCACACTAAGTGCCTTACATAGCCGAAGCTATCTCGATCTCGCACACTAAGTGCCATATATAACCGAAGCCATTCCGAATCGCACACTAAGTGCCAAATATAGCCGAAGCTTTCTCAAATCGCACACTAAGTGCCATATATATTGTAACACCCCTAACCCATATCCGTCGCCGGACTAGGGTTAAAGGTGTTACTGAACAATCAGAATATTTTACAAACATTTCATACACATCGTCCACAATCATAAACATCAACATAGAGTCCCTTACATAGGTCAACGAGACCTTAAGCATGCATTAGAAAGGGGTCGAGACTAAATCGAGCTGATACAATTTTTTTTTTTAAATTTTTTTTCAAAGTTGTACAAGGGTCACACACCCATGTGAATAGGCCGTGTGCCTCACACGGCTTTAGACACGCCTGTGTGTTTAAGCCATGTCGAAACAGGGCATACATACTGACTTGTCCATACAGCCACAAGACACACTCATGTGCCAGGCCATGTGAAAATTAAAGAAGCTACTGACTCGACCACACGGCTAACCACACGCCTGTGTGTCGAGCCTGTGGTCGAAACTGACTTAGCCACATGGCCTAGCACACGCTCGTGTCTGCGGCATGTGGTTTACCCAGGCTCATTTCGAAATGGCCCTCGAGCAACATGGTTGAGACACACGCCCGTGTCTCTGCCCATGTGGGCAAAAATAGGCCATTTGCAAGGCCAAATTGCCACCCAATAAGGGTCCTCCCTACAAGCATCAAATAGGCATCATATTTTCAACCAAATTTAAACCCAAAACATACATCATTCATATCATATATTCATCAACCTATTTCATTCATAATTCACAAATCAAAACATAACATTCTTAAGCCAAAGACATACCAAAACATTTGATTTGTAACATCAATTTACCTCATTCATTCTCATGCAAAATTCTTACCAAATTCACAATCAAACATATACCAATAACTTACCAAATTGACCATTTCTTTTGGACAACCAAAAACACCTCATAATAGAAACATTGCATCACATATCATATACCAAATTCAAACCATAAGTTTAACCATAATCTAGACATATCACATGGCATGATATACACATTACAAAACATATTTTAATACTTCTAGCCTATACATCCCATACTTCAATAATTACACTTCCAAAAGGTACCAAAATATAGTTCAATAGTGTGGTGATGATCCTCGATGATCACCGAGCTCTCGGTAGCTACGATATCTATAAAACAATGTAAACACTCACAAAGTAAGCTTTCAAAAGCTTAGTAAGCCATATACAAATAAACTTAACAAATAACATAAATTTAGATCAATTCATTCATATAATTTAGGGAAAAATACATTCACTTAGCCATATATATCTTATATTTCATTTGAACATGATTCACATAGACATATCATAACTCATTCTCATAGCAACTCATACTTATATCATATATTCACCAAGGTACATATACTTACCTTTCATTCTCAAACATGGTATACAATTCAAACATACCTGAGTCGGATACAAATTCACATAGTCATCCATTTTCTCGGAACGCCCATTGAATCGTTCAGAATCATGAGGATATGCGGATAGCTTGGATAGCTCGTACAAAGCCAACGTCCCATACGTGGTCTTACATGTAATCAAATATTGATACCACTGTCCCAGACAGAGTCTTACACGAAATCAAATACGATGCCGATGTCCCAAACATGGTTTTATAGGTAAATCATAAGTTGATGCCAACGTGCCAGACGTGGTCTTACACAATAACACATATCGGATCCTATGTCATGACATATGTATTCTAACTATTCCTATGGCTCATACGGGGCTTTTCGGATGTTGGAACTTTGTTGATACTTTCTCAGATGTCACATATTTCTCAACTCATATAATCATTCATCATAGTTTAATAGCATATAATCGATAGTAATTCAATTCATAACACATTTATTTGTATATAGACTTACCTCGTACGGATTCAAACAAATGGAGTCAATTACTCAACGACTTTCGCTTTCCCCCAATCTAATTTTATTTTCTTTGGTTCTTGATCTAATCAATTCAAGTTTAACTTATTGAAACTCACATTCATTCAAATCAATCTAAAAAACATATTTAAGGCATTTTACAAACTAGCCCTCACATTTTCACAATTTGACATTTTAGTCCTAATTCACAAAATCACAAAATACTCAAAATTTCCTTAGACATATGCTTGGCCGAATATTCCTAGTGCTCATATAAGCCCACATATTTCATTTATTTCACATTTTAGTCCCTCAAAATCTCATTTTTATAATTTAGCCTGAATTATTCAAATTCATAAAAAATTCAAAGATAAAACATGTTAACCCAAAATGCATCTTTCATTTTCTATCAGCTAACTTCACAAAACTCATAATTTCATTAAGGGATCAACTAAAAATCATCAACAAAATCACAAATTAAGACATGGGCAACTCAAAATCATCAACAAAATCAGAAATTAAGACATGGGCTTGATAGTATACAAAGCAATGATCGCAAAAACATAAAAATTATCGAAAACGGATCAAAACACATATCTCAATCAATAATCAAAGTGCTGAAACCCTAAAACTTCTTTTATTTCTTTTTCATTGATAAATTCGACTAGATGAACATAAAAATAGCCTAATTTTCATGTTTTGTTTAATAAATCATATATTAATTCATCAATTATTATTTTACCCTTGCATTATAAACATTTAAAACATTATTATCAAGCCCATAATTGTCCACTCAAACTTTCAATAGTCAAATAACCACATAAGGACCTCACAATTAATGAGACATAGCAGTTAGGCACTTTAACAAAAAGAATGCAAATTTTACATTTTACACGATTAGATCCTTTTATCAAATCAAGCACACAAACGATTAAATTTTCATACGAAATTTTCACACATACTAATTCACATATAATAAGCACGAAAAATAATATTAATTATTTTTTGACTCGAATTTGTGGTCTCAAAACCACTATTACGACTAGGTTCTATACCAGACTGTTACATCTCTCTCCTCTTAGGGATTTTTGTCCCCGAAAATCATACCATTGAACAGATTCGGATATTGCTGTCTCATAGCATATTTAGGCTCCCACGTGGACTCTTCAACACTATGTCGATGCCACATCACTTTTACTAACGAAATTTTCTTATTTCGTAATTCTTTAACCTCACAAGCCAAAATACGGATCGATTCTTCATCATATGTTAAATCAGACTGAATCTCTATCTCAAATAGAGGAATCACATGTGAAGGATCAGATCTGTATCGTCGAAGCATCGATACGTAAAACACATTATGAATCTTTTCTAGCTCAGGTGGCAATAATAATTTATAAGCAACTGGCCTGATATGCTCGATAATCTCATACGGCCTAGTGAATCTCGGACTCAATTTGCCTGTTCTGCCAAATCGGATTACTTTCTTCATCGGAGATACTTTCAGAAACACTTTGTCACCTCTGTGAATCTTATTCTCGCTAAGCTTTGACCAATACAATGGTGTATGACATTTGCGGCCATATAAGGCTTCGTACGGTGCCATTTTAATGCTCGATTGAAAACTATTATGGTAAACGAATTCAATTAAAGGCAAATAATGTTCCCACATACCTTCAAACTCAAGAATGCAACATCTCAACATATCCTCGAGTATCTAAATAATCTACTCAGATTGACCATCCGTTTGCAGTTGAAAAGTAGTACTAAAATGCAATTTTGTACCTACTGCCTCTTGCGACTTCTTCCAAAATCGCGATGTGAATCTTGAATCTCTATTTGACACGATAGACAATGGTACTCAGTGTAATCTTACAACATCGAAAATGTATAACTCAGCTAACTTATCAAGCAAGTAATTGGATCGTACCGGAATAAAATGGGCTGATTTCGTTAATCGGTCAACCACGACCTAGATAGCATCCTTTTTTCTCAGAGATAAGGGCAAACCTAAAACAAAATCCGTCGTCACTGTATCTTATTTCCACTCCAAAATCATAATCGGTTTTAACAAACTAGATGGCACTTGATGTTCAGTTGTAACTTGCTGACAAATTAAACATTTAGAAACCAAGTCAGAGATATTTCTTTTCATTCCAAACCACTAGTAATGCTGTTTCAAATCATTATACATTTTTGTACTACCAAGATGAACAGATAACTGACTGTTGTGAGCTTCATTCCAAATCATCTGAATCAACTCTAAATTTCTCGAAACACAAATCCAATCTCGGAATCTTAAATAATCATCATTACTAATTCAAAATTCAAAATTAGAATTCAGATCACACTGAGCTCATTTTGCTGTTATCTCATTATCAGCCTTCTGAGCATCAATAATCTGTTGTAAAAATAACTGTCTCACTTTCAATTCCACTAAAATTTAACCATCATTAGACAAAACTAAATGAATATTCATGGCACGTAATCTAAATAATGATTTTCGACTTAAAGCATCAGTAACAACAATTGCTTTTCCTGGATGATATTCGATAACAAGCTCATAACCTTTTAGCAGTTCTAGCCATCTTTTCTATCACAGATTTAAATCTTTCTGAGTCATCAAATATTTCAAGCTTTTATGATCAGAATATACGTGACATTTCTCACCAAATAGATAGTGGCACCAAATCTTAAAAGCAAATACAATCACAGCTAACTTAATGTCGTGCGTCAGATAGTTCTTTTCATGCGGCTTTAACTGTCTCAAAGCATAAGCAATGATTTTGCCTTGATGCATCAAAACACATCCCAGACTATTCAACAAAGCATCACTGTAGATCACAAATTCCTTACCCGATTCTGGTTGTACTAACACTAGAGCTTCAATTAATAGGGCTTTCAACTGATCCAAGCTTTTTTGACACTTTTCTGACCACTCAAGTTTTACATCTTTCTAAAGCAATTTCATTAACAGAGTTGCGATCATCGAAAAGCCTTTTACGAACCTTCGATAATAACCAGTAAGTCCAAGAAAATTGCGGACTTTAGAAACATTTCTCGGAGGCTTCCAATCCAAAATAGTAGAAACTTTGCTTGGATCAACTCTAATACCATATGCTAATACAATATGGCCCATAAAATCGACCTCTTGTAAGTAGAATTCACATTTGCTAAACTTCGCATACAATTGCTTATCTCGCAAGGTCTGTAGCACTATTCTCAAATGCTCAGCATGCTTGGATTCATAACGTGAATAAATCAATATGTCATCAATGAATACTACAACAAATCGATCTAAATACGGTCTAAAAATTCTTTTGATCAAATCCATAAAGATAGCAGGAGCATTTGTTAATCCGAAAGGCATAACTAAGAACTCATAGTGGCCGTACCTTATTCTGTATGCTGTTTTCAGAATGTCTGAGTCTTTTACTCACAACTGATAATAACCTGATCTCAAATCTATCTTCGAAAACACAGTAATTCCTTTCAATTGATCAAACCAATCATCAATTCGAGGCAAAGGGTATTTATTCTTAATAGTCACTTTGTTCAATTGACGATAATCAATGCACATTCTCATCGTGTCGTCTTTCTTTTTCACAAACAGAACAAGAACACCCCAAGGTGAGAAACTTGGTCTTGCAAATCCTTTATCGTCAACTCTTGCAACTGAGACTTTACTTCTTTTAGTTCGGTTGGAGCCATTCTATATGGAGCTATCAAAATTAGAGTATTTCTCAGTACTAACTCCATGCCAAATTCAACTTCTCTGATTGGAGGTAATCCTAGAAGTTCTTTAGGAAACATATCAGGGAATTCACAGACAACATGCACTGATTCAACTTTCTTTTCTGACACTTTTGAATCAATCTCATAGGCAAAATAAGCTTCACAACCTTTTCTCACAATACTCAAAGCTTTCTTTGACAAAATCATAGCTGGTAACCTATTCAAATCACTAGATTCAATTCAGACTATTTCATCATTCTTGCATCTCAAATCAATAGTTTTCCATTTGCAATTCACAATAGCATCGTGCATAGTTAGCCAATCCAAACCCAAAATTATATCAAACTCATCAAAGGGAAATAACATCAAATCAGCAAGAAAATAAATGTCTCGAAACATTAACAGACAATTCTTGCAAAATTTATCAACCAAAATACATCTGCCTAGGGGGTCCACCACTTTAATTACAAATTCAGTAGACTCTACAGGCAAAGTCTTACTGTTCACTAAGTTCATGCATATATAAGAATGCGTTGATTCAGGATCTATCAAAGCAATCACAAAAGTATCATAAAGTGTGAAAGTACCAGTTATAACATCGAGAGAAGAAGCTTCTTCACGAGCTCAGATGGTGTAAGCTCTGGCAGGTGCTCTAGCCTCGGATTGAACAACAGTGTCTTTAGTCCCTCTTTGACTACCACCTATATTTTCTGTATTTCTGGGAGGTCTACCACGAGATGCATTACCACATGGCCTCAGATTTTGTACAATTTCTTGCTTAATAAACTCGGGACAATGACGAATAAAGTGATCTAAAGATACACATTTGAAACAAGCCTGATCATACATTCTACAATTGTTGGGATGTCTTTTACAACAGTGTTTATACTTAGGGTGATCAGATCTGACATTTCTAACACTAGCAATAGAAGTAGCTGGAGCTCTGAAACTTGAATGCGATCTAGCACGATCACTACTTGAATGTCCCACATTAGTCTTTGAATGCCTATAATCATCTCGAAACTTCTTTGATACAGATTGAAATGACTTGCTCGATGATCTCTTTCATACTTCTCTAACTTCTGAATCAGCTTTTCTTTTCTTTTTCTCGAGCTCTTCAGCTTTACATGCTCGTTCAACAAGCACTACAAATTCTTTGATCTCAAGAATCCCAACTAACAAACGAATATCTTCATTCAAACCATCTTCAAATCTTTTACATATTATTGCCTCAGTAGATACACATTCTCATGCATAATGACTCAGTCTTACAAATTCTTGCTCGTGATTCTCAGAATCAAATATATCAGAACACCCCAAACTTCTACTGGACATTATGGCGAGACCGCGATGTCACACTAAAGTGTTTTCGATATCTAAGACTCATCATTTAAAAAGCTCTTTCTTTAACTCGCTTCATTGTATAGGTTGAAAAGTTGTTTTAAAGCCTTATTGTGTATTCATAATGTGGTTGTACTTTTAAAGGTTGCTTTAATAAAACGTTATTAATTTTGAAAATGATTTGTTAATTGCGGAAGCTTTGAAAATGAGTTATATACCTGTGGTAGTTTTGAAAATATTTTGACATTTTGGAAACTCACATCTTCCTATCACTAGTAGTTATAAAACCCAAGCAAATAAAACCCAAATTCAAAATATAAAATTAAAGAGGCCTTATTACATAATAAAACCCAAAATAAAATCTCAATTATAATATTAAGAGAAAACTTCGTCGAGTGGCAACCTTTGAGTCCTCCGTCGCCTCGATCCGTCTAAGCTTAGGGATTTCCTGTATAGTTAACAAATGGGTGAGTTTGCGAAAACTCAGTGTGTAATCCCATAATAATAAATAGTCAAACATGCAGAGAGCGAATGCATTCTGGGCTTATGCCCATCTCAGTAACAGTAGCAGTCTGGGCCTTAGCCCATTTCAATAACGGTAGCAATCTGGGCCATAGCCTATTTTTTCGATGCGATGTCGGTGCAATAACCATGATCAATGCAATGACGATGAATCGCGCATAGATATACAAGTAAAATCCTACCCAATCCAGCCTCTACACACCATCTCCGTACCAACCCTACACACCATGTGGGGATAAAATCGACCCACCCAACACTACACACCAAGTAGCACCGGTTGCGGCACTAAAACAGCAGTGCAGTGAAGTTGCTAGATAGGCTTAAAGCCATCAGTAGGTCCACAGTCGTCTTGCGCGACCTTTGCGACAATATCAGTACAATACACTTCCTCCAAAATCATATATCTCACCCCATGCAATGCAACATAATATCTTACATGGATACAACATATATCTAACGTGGCATGCTCAAGTACAGTCATGCACATCGTAGAACAAATCTACCATTTTACCTTACAGGGGTACTAGAGTCATTTTACCATACAGGGGTATTTCGATCATTTTACCCTATAAGGGCAAAATAGTCATTTCAACACATTGGGGTCTAGGTATACTTACTGACCCAACAGAAGGTCATAATCATCTCGCGCGACTCATGCAACCCTAACAGTCCAACAATGAAAAATGGGCCCAAAGCCCATTGTGCGGCCCATGTGGGCCCACACGCCCGTGTGCCTCACAAGCCCAAAAATGGCCTTGGTTGAGTAAACTACATAGCCAGACCCAATAATCACCATACGTCCGTGTGGTTTACCCGTGTGAGGCCCACGAGGCTGTGGGGCCCACACGACCCATTTTGGCCTAAGCTCATGGAGGCCACTAGGTTCTACCTCCCACAATTTATGCGTTCAGGATACCATACGAACGAGCACACGCTCGTGTAGAGCCAACGATCCGTTATTTTGAATTTTGTCGTTTTACGATTAAGACAGTGTTTTACACACTTGTTGATGTGAGAATACCAATCTCTACGTACTCCAACCTATTTCAATACAAGCTTTGGATAGACACCTAACTCACGAGTTGAAAGAAACTCTAACCGAACTTGTATAAAGATCACTTACTATCACCTTTCTTGAGCGAGTGTAGCCTTAGCCCATTTAGATCGCTACCAAAAGTTGACAAAAGACTTCCTGCTAACTATCTGCATGACAACCAAAACTATTACTCGAGTTTGGCTAGACCTATGGGTTGATTCAACGTAAATTAGTCAAAAGGAATGCAATCCCAAAGCAAGGGAAGGACTATTCTGTCAATACCAACCCAAGCTAAAATAATCTTAGTTTGGATCAATGATAAGGAATAATATTACCTCTGGTCACGAACGCGAGAAAGGCTCTGATCATTTCTATAGCACTAGAGGGCTCATTCACTCCTCGAAAGTGACAGACAAAAATTCAGCCAATGCACTAGTGAAAAGGGGAAGGATCCCGAGTAAACAGAGAGAAGAATAGAAAAGGGGAAAAATAAGGTATTCAGTCCAAGGTACAACCAATTGTGGAAGGAAGAAGATAGAGTCCAGAACCGAAGGTGACAATGAGGGAGTGGCAGAGAAATTGGTCAAAGCTCAAGTGTGGGGAGAATAGATAAGGATTGACCTAACAAAAAAATAATTGCAAGCGAGAGTAAAGAAGTAGAGTAGCAAAAAAAGTCGGCTAACCACTTGACTGAAAGGAAACATAAGAAAGTTGCACAACTAGATTAAAACAAAGTACTCGAGAGTCACCCTAAAAAAAGTCGGCCAGCAAAAACGAGAGGGCGAAAAAGCAAAAGAGGAACAATTGATAACCGATGAAATAAAGAGAAACACACACTACTCTCTAGCCGAATTTTACCCTAAAGGAACTCCCAAATTTCGTTCAGCCTTCGACACACTAAACACCTCCCCCAACATCCCTACACAACCGAAAAATTATGTGCCAGAGTTCAAATCTGGCAAGACTCTTCTCCAAATTCGAACTTGCTTGGTTTTCTTATTAATTTCCTCTTATCCATCTTTTCAAATCCAGCTAACAACAACCCCATTCAAATCTGTTCAAACTCTTGGTGTTTCGGTCAAACACAACTTCCTCCCAAAGCCACCAGTAAAACTAATCTCCATTTGCACAAGTCGAGATTCGAACCTCAAACCACAGACACTAGCAACACACCACTTATCCCCTGAGCTAGTAGGATCCATTCTATCATGTTTTTACCAAAATAAACTTATAACCCTACTGGCCAAAGATAGGGGTCTTATTTCAAAAACCAAAATTTTGTGGAAGCCAGGGCTTGAACCCATGACTTCCCAGGCACTTCCAAAGTAGACAACCACTAAGCCAAACACACAATTGTCTCACTTTCTTGTACAATTAAAAATTTATGTACAGTCTCCTAACTGCACCCACTCAAGACTTAAAACTTCTAGGCCCAAAATTCAGGGTGTTACAACTCACCCGTCATTAAAGAAATTTCATCCCTGAAATTTCCAACTATTAGAACGGTCACTTAACATAAACTACACCACTACGCTCTCGCTATGCACTCTAGTTCCAAAACACTACCACATTTAACCTGAGGTTTCAAGTACAGCACATGCCATATAGGAATGCATAAACCCAGCATCAATCAGTGCAGAGTAATGTACATTACGGATAAAGAACGTACCCGTATCAACATTTGGGGTGTCTCTGTCCTCTCGGCGATATGCAGGATAAACCAGTGCTGGCTGCCTCGCCTCAATATATTCGGCACCTCTGCCCCCGCTCCATGGCCACAACCCAAACCATTTCCACCCCTGGCCTGACCACGACCTCTTGGTGGCTATTGAACACCTCTCGACGGCTGAACAGTATCCATACCAGTAGCTTGCACCTGATCGGGCCTCCGTGGACAATCTCTGATACTGTGCTCCAATGATCCGCACTTAAAATATGACTCAATCGTTCTCCAGCACTCGTCTTGATGGTGTTTCCTACATTCAACACTGGGCTGTGGTCCAGTAACAGCAATAGAGGCCTCAACTCTATTCGGCTCATCAACTCTGGGCTTTTTCATAGGCCTCCAAAATGGGCTTGAGGGCTCCGAATCTCTCCTGTTCCTACCTCTTTCCTTTTCACAATTCTGGCACTCAGTGCGCTTTACATTCTCGGTAATCTTCGCCTTATCCACTAAAGAAGAAAAATTTCGCTCCCTCTGTGGAGCTATCAGAACTCGTAAACTATCTTTAAGGCCGTCCTCAAAATGAATGCTACGCTTATATTCAGTTGACACCATCCCTCGCGCATAACGGCTAAGTCACAAAAATTCAGCTTCATATTCAGCCACTGTCTTATCTCCCTGAGTTAAATTTAGAAATTCCCTCCTACGGGCATCCACATAGCTTGCACCCATATATTTAACCTAGAAAGTAGTCCTGAAAAACTCCCAAGTCAAACGATCGGCTTCAGTTCCCTCTTTGACAGTAAGCCACCACTGGTAGGCCTCATCTCTCAACAGTGATACCCCACCCTTTAGTTTCTATTCGGGGATGCAGTAGAGGTCATCCATGATCCTCTCTGTGTCCTCGATCAAATATTCAGCCACACTAGGGGCCACAACAACAATACCCCTGAATATCACAGCCCCATTAGACCTGAGTCATTCCATAACAGATCCACGGCCCACAGTACTAGTACTAGGGCCAACGACCCTTTCTAGAATCCTCAACATTGCTTGGGACAGTGCGTCATCCCCAGCTATTTGATTTTGAGACCCTGTCTCAGTCATAGGTGAAGCTGGTGCCTCTTTAGCTTCCTCATTAGGCTGGTGTCCAGCTGACAAAGACTTAGCCCGAGCACTCCCACGGCCTCTTCCATGAGTGCCTTTGATGCTCATTATCGAATGTGCTTAGTCTATGTTAACAGTTTTATGCCAGTAAGTTTATTGTTCTAGTGTTTATTACAGATATTTTATGAACAATATTATTTTAGAGTTTATTTTCGCAATTCGCAGTCTTACTATGGTTTGTATTTTATTCTAACTAGAGAGTTTCAGTACAGTTTTAATACCTAAAGTAGTCTCAGTAATAACATTCCAATATAATCCTTTTAGTATAAACAATCAAAATACTTATAGCATCTGTGCAGAGACTCGGTGTACCACTCCTTCAGTAAAACATTCCCAAATTATATCAATTACTTTAAACCATTTGAAAACAATTCTCTTAGAATTTCCACAATTTTGCAAAAGCCCAAACCCACAGCTGAGTTTTGGAACTTAGCTCTGATACCACTAAACGTAACACCCCAAACTCGGCCTAGACGTTATGACCAAATCTGGCGATGTCACACTAAAGTGTTTTCAAAATCTAAGACTCATAGTTTAAAAAGCTCATTCTTTAACTCGCCTCTTTGTAAAGGTTAAAAAGCTGTTTTAAAGCGTTATTGTATATTCATAATGTGGTTGAATTTTAAAGGTTGCTTTTAATAAAACGTTATTAATTTTTAAAATGGTTTGTTAATTGCGGAAGCTTTGAAAACGAGTTATATACCTGTGATGGTTTTGAAAATGTTTTGACTTTTTGGAAACTCACGTCTTCCTATCAGTAGCAGTTATAAACCCAAGCAAATAAAACCCAAATTCAAAATATAAAATTAAAGAGGCCTTATTACATAATAAAACCCAAAATAAAATCTCGATTATAATATTAAGAGAAAACTTCGTCGAGTGGCCACCACTGAGTCATCCGTCGCCTCGATCCGTCTAAGCCTGGGGATTTCTTGCATAGTTAACAAATGGGTGAGTTTGTGAAAACTTAGTGTGCAATACCATAATAACAAATAGTCAAACATACAGAGAGAGCGAATACATTCTGGGCCTAAGCCCATGTCAGTAACAGTAGCACTCTAGCACTTAGCCCATTTCAGTAATAGTAGCAGTCTGGGCCTTAACCCATTTCAATAACAGTAATCAGTGCAGTAACCATGATCAATGCAATAATAGTAATCAGTGCAGTATGCAAGCAGAAAATCCTACCCAATCCAGCCTCTACACACCATCTCCGTACCAACCGTACACAGCACGTGGGGATAAAATCGACCCACCCAGCCCTACACACCAAGTAGCACCGGTTGTGGCACTAAAATAGTAGTGCAGCAAAATTGCTAGTATAGTAGGCTTAAAGCCATCAGTAGCTCCACAGTCGTCTTACGCGACCTTTACGACCATATCAGTACAATACACTTCCTCCAAAATCATATATCCCACCCCATGCAATGCAACACAATATCATACATGGATGCAACATACATATAACTTGGCATGCTCAAGTACAGTCATACACATCGTAGAAAAAATATGTTATTTTACCTTACAGGGGTATTACAGTCATTCTACCATACAGGGGTATTTTTGTTATTTTACCCTATAAGGGCAAAACAGTCATTTCAACACAATGGGGTCTCGGTATACTTATCGACCCAACAGAAGGTCACAATCGTCTCGCACGACTCGTGCAACCCTAACAGTCCAACAGTGAAAAATGGGCCCAAGGCCCATTGTGGGGCCCATGTGGGTCCATACTCCCATGTCGCCCACAAGCCCAAAAATGGCCTTGGTCGTGTACAATACACAGCCTAGCCCAATAATTGCCACATGTCTGTGTAGTTTACCCATGTAGGGCCTACGAGCCCGTGGGGCCCACACGGCCCAACGCGGCCCAAAATGGCCTAGGCTCATGAAGTCGCTCATGGAAGCCTTTATGTTCTAACGCCTATGATTTACGCATTCGGGATACCATACGAGCGAGCGTATGCTCGTGTAGAGGCAACGATCCATTATTTCAGCTTTTGCCGTTTTATGATTAAGATAGTGTTTTACACACCTTTTGATGAGAGAATACCAATCTCTACGTACTCTAACCTATTTTCAATACAAGCTTTGGTTAGACTCCTAACTCACGAGTTGAAAGAAACTCTAGCCGAACTTGTACAAAGATCACTTACTATCGCCTTGCTTAAGCGAGCGTAGCCTTAGCCTATTTAGATCGCTGGCAAAAGTTGACAAAAGACTCCAATGCTAACTATCTGCATGACAACTGAAACTATTACTCGAGTTTTCCTATACATATAGGTTGATTCAACATATATTAGTCTAAAGGAACGCAACCCCAAAGCAAGGGAAGGACTATTCGGCCAATACCAACCCAAGCCAAAATAATATTAGTTTGGATCAATGACAAGGAATAACATTACCTCCGGTCACGAACATGAGAAAGGCTCTGATTATTTCTATAGCACTAGAGGGCTCCTTCACTCCTCAAAAGTTACAGACAAAAATTCAGGCAATGTACTAGTGAAAAGGGGAAGGATCCCGAGTAAACAGAGAAAAGAATAGAAAAGGGGAAAATAAGGTATTCGGTCAAAGGTGCAACCGATTGTGGCAGGAATAAGATAGAGTTCAGAATCAAAGGTGAGAATAAGGGAGTGGTGGAGAAATCGGTCAAAGCTCATGAGAGGGGAGAATAGATAGAGATCGGCTTAAACAAAAAACCAATTGCAAGCGAGAGTCAAGAAAAAGAGTACCAAAAGAAGTCGGCTAACCAATTAACTGAAAGGAAACTAAATAAAGTTGCACAACTAGATTAAAACAAAGTACCCGAGAAAAGTCAGCTAGCAAAAATGAGAGGGCAAAGAAGCAAAAGAGGAACAATTGATAACCGACGAAATGAAGAGAAACACACACTACTCTCTAGCCGAATTTTACCCCAAAAGAACTCCCCAATTTTGTTCATTCTTCCACACACTAAGCACCTCCTCCAACATCCCTACACAATTGAAACATTAAGTGCCAAAGTTCAAACCTGGCAAGACTATTCTCCAAATTCAAATTTGCTTGATTTTCTCCTTAGTTTCCTCCAATCAGTCTCTTCAAATTCGGCTAACAACAACCCCATTCAAATCTGTTCAAATTCATGGTGTTTCGGTCAAACACAACTTCCTCCCAAAGCCACCAGCAAAAATAATCTCCATTTGCACAAGCAGGGATTCAAACCTCAGACTACAGACACTAGCAACACGACACTTATCCCCTGAGCCAGTAGGCTTCTTTCTGTCATGTTTTTACGAAAATAAACTTATAACCCTAGTGGCCAAAAATATGGGTTTTATCCTCAAAAACCAAAATTTTGTGGAAGCCAAGGCTTGAACCCATGACTTCCCAAACACCTCCAGAGCACACAACCACTAAGTCAAACACACAATTATGTCACTTGCACAATTAAAAATTTATGTACAGTCTCCTAACTGTACCCACTCAAGACTTAAAACTTCTAGGCCTAAAATTTTGGGCGTTACACATACGACCTTGCTTTCGTTCAAGAAAATCTTTATGTTTCTAATCGATGAATCTCTAACTGATGTATTTCTTCTGGAATTCAGCTTGGAAGAAATCCCAGGTGACTCATTCCTTCGGAACCACGGATATTAAAGTCTTCTACCAATAATAGGTTGTATCTTTAAAAAGCAAAACGACACACTTAAGGCATTCATCTGGAGTTAATGACAATTCATCGAATACTCTTATCGTATTCTCTAACCAGAACTCGCCTCTTTCAACATCACCATTCGTAGTAGCACAGAATTCTTCGGCCCCATATTTTCTAATCTTATCGACTGGTGGCTTACTTGACTGAATTAGATTCGCTTGTGGCATAACAGGGACATGCAGAGGATTAGTCAGGGTTGGGGGTTGTTGAACAGCTGGATTACTTTGAATATAATGGGTGAACCAATCGTTCATCATCTGATAAAAGGTGTAACATCCCAAAATAGGGCTTAGTCGAAACAGTGGTTTCAAAACCATAAATTTGACATTGAAATATTTATTTTATGATTATTATGAAGCCCAAATATGAAAATATACATGTGTTAAAGTTTCATGAATAAATTTTATGAGTAAGCTGTCCAATTGGAAAATAAGGACCAAATTGAATAAATTGCAAAACCTGGGTTCTAGAAGCAATTTGTATGAAATTACCGTAGATTATTAATTAGAAGGTCTTAAAGAGAAATTTTCCCAATTTCTAAGTTTTTGGACAAAAATAGGCATGTATGGATAAAATTTGAAAGAAAGGGCTTAAGCGCATTTTGGTCATTTGGCTAATTAATGAAATAAAATGGGAAAAATAAGCCAACAATCAGCCATTCTTCTCCCTCATGCAGCCTAATTTCTCAAGCCTCCATAGCTAGGGTTTTCAACATTTTCAAGCTCAATAGTAAGTGCTCCCAAGCCTCGTTTTTAATGTTCTTCGTATTTTTGAAACCCAGTAACTTACCCTCTCTGTTTCTACCCATATTTCATGCTAGGGTTCATGTTTAGAAATTTACCCATGCATGAGTCTCTTGTATTTTAATGGTTTATAGAGGAATATGAAAGTTTAATGGATGGTAAACAACTTTTACTAAGTGATTTTTCATGGAAATGGCTTTAGGGACCATTTTGTAAAAGTTGTAAAAATGGGTAGAAAGATGAGAAATAATGGAAAAATGTGGGCTGCCAGAAGAGGGAAAAACATTCAGCTAGGCTTGGATAGCATTGAAATTGCATGTATTTAATTATACGAGCCTAGGGATTTAATCGTAAATAATATGAAAGGTTAAGGGTAAAACGGTCATTTTGTCCAGGGATGAAATTTAGACTCGAAAAGAAAGATGTGAGGTATTAATAATTCATTTTATTGTTATAGACCCTGAGGAACAAATTCTAGAGGTCGATTGAGGAAAACGAAAGGTTTCAGAATAACCAAAACAAGTACCGGGTAAGTTCGAATAACTTAAAGTAAACTCTTAATATGCTTAATTGCATGTATTATGAATGTTTGATAATTAGTTGTAATAATGGTATGAAAATTCATGAAATGTGTTAATAATAATGACATGATAATAAATGTCCTGGTTGAAGTCAAAAAGGGAAATTCGATGGATAAACCATGGCTTACAAGACTTGAGATCCTGCATGTGTTGCAGAAAAAAATTTAGCCAGGACAGGTAATCCGTTGATCTCAATATAGAAAGGATCCAGCCCGGACGGGTGTTCCTTGAGTGATCGAGCCTCCCGAAAAATATGTCTGCATTAAGGATTTAGCCTAGATGAGTAATTCGATTAGGGTTTGAGTTTAGCCTGGACTGGTAATTCAGATCGGAGCTCATTGAGAGTGCTTGTCGTTACAAGAGATTTAGCCTGGACTGGTAATCCCGACATTACTCCATGAGTTTATAATACAGGGGATTTAGCCTAGACTGGTAATCCCACCGTAAGATGTGAGGTTCGTGGGAGTGCGTACTTGAGATGATCGCTCTTATGACTTGACGGTAAATGGATAATCCATCGAGATTTTTGAGAAACTCAACGGGATTAACATGAGATATAAAAATGAAAATGTTGGATGATGAGCTCATCTAAGACAAATTTCATAATATATTGTTATGAGACTAACCTGTTGATTGAGTGCATGTGATAGGGAAACCAGTTCATGCTTATTGGTTATATTGCCTAATATGGTTGTATGCTAATTAATCGGTAAGTTTACTTTCCAGTTATTCGGGCTTACTATGCATGTAAATGCTTACCCCTCTCTTTTCCCTGTCTTACAGAGCTCGAGGACTCGTAGAAATTGGAAGACGATTGGAGAGTCAACACACAATTATCTTGTCCAACTTTGGTATATAGATACTTTTATTTTGTTCAATGGCATGTATAGGGCTTTTGTTATTTTGTTATATGTGTCATTTGATTTGCCAATATGACGGCCTCTAAAGGTATACATATTCACTTGTAGATCGCCATGGGAATTGGCTCATTTTGACATAGGTTATGACCTACAAATTTGTACATGTTTATGTTCAATTGTTCTAGTGAGGATGAAATATTGTATATCACATTTAGATACATGTAGTATCACCAAATCGCATGGGATGGCTAGGCCATAATTGGCAATGAGCTATAATAATGAGTCAATCTTAAAAGTGTTATCAGAGATAGAAATCCTTAATACAAAGGGGATAACCAAGCATGTGTAAAACTGATGAGATGAGATTTACATGCAATGAGGTTTATCAAGGCGTTTAAAAGTATAATTAGGCCATGTTAAATATTATTAAAACCTATAAGTGTGTATGGATGTTAGAGGGTGACCAAAGGCTTGAAAAATAACCTAATAAAGTCTACACGGGTAGACACATGGGCATGTGTCTAGGCCGTGTGTGACACACGGATAGCCCTATGGGCGTGTGGTATGGCTGTGTGCCCCCTGCACCTAGATTTTTTAAGTCAGAATGCATGGTAGTAAACATACAATGCTATGTGTCTCAACCGTGTGGTGGACACGGCCTGGCACACGGGCGTGTGTCTTGGCTGTGTGCCCCTAAATGCATGCTGACGTCATAAATAGAATACTCGAGTTTTTGGACACGGGCGACCACACGGGCATGTTTAGGCCGTGTGAAGGACACGGGCCAGGGACACGGGCGTGTGCTCAGCTGTCTAAAAAGCCTTGTAGGTTCGAATTAGAAAATAAATTCAATTAATTCCACATGGGTAGGGGAGACGGGCGTGTCGCAATGTACACGCCCTCCCAATGCACACGAGCGTGTGCATTGTATCCATACGGGCATGTGAGACATTAATCTAGAAATTTCTTAAATATCCTTAAGACCACAGCTTTGTCCCAAACCATTCTCAATGTATGTTTTGGGCCTCGTAGGCCCATAATAGGGACACTAAGATGTGGTTTGATTGGTTTTAATTTGAAACGAAATTTCATAGTTCGTATTTTTTGAAAATGTCTGAGTACATGTATGGTAACGCCTCGTACCCTATTTCAGTGTCGGATACGAGTAATGGGTGTTACAAAAGGGTTGTCTAGCCTCCCCATCATGGCTACTTATAGCCAGTCTAGAATCGGATGGTGCTGTCCCTTGCACCGGAGCAGGCGCATTAGTCTCGACATCGTTAGCTACAGCTCGTTCGGGATCCATTTGCTATATAAAAACACATTTTCATTGTCAAGATTCATCATACTATCGCAGTTCATAAATATGGCATGTATAGCTAAACTCACATACACTACGTTAGTCCTAGAATCAACAAAACAGTAGCTCTAATACCAACCAAATGTAACACCCCTAACCCATATCTATTGCTAGACTAGGGTTAAAGGCGTTACAGGACAATCAAAATATTTTACAAATATTTTATACACATCATCCACAATCATAACCAAACATCAACATAGAGTCCCTTACATAGGTCAACGAGACCTTAAGCATGCATTAGAAAGGGGTCGGGACTAAACCGAGCTCATACAATGTTTTTTAAGAATTAAACATTTTTTTCAAAGTTGTACAAGTCACACGCCTGTGTGCCTCACACAACTTTAGACACGCCCGTGTGTCTAGGCCGTGTCAAAACAAGGCATACGTACTGACTTGTCCATGCAGCCACAAGACACACCCGTGTGCCAGGCCGTGTGAAAATTAGGGAGGCTATTAACTTGGCCACACAGCTGACCACACGCCCATGTGTCTAGCTCATGGTCGAAACTGACTTGGTCATGCAGCTTAGCCCACACCCATGTGTCCGATCGTGTGGTCTGCCCAGGCTCATTTCGAAATGGCCCTCGTGCAACACGGCTGAGACACACGCCCGTGTCTCTGCCCGTGTGGGCAAAAATAGGCCATTTCCAAGGCCCAATTGCCACCCCATAAAGGTCCTCCCTACAAGCATCAAATAGGCATCATATTTTCAACCAATTTTAAACCCAAAACATACATCATTCATATCATATATTAATCAACCTGTTTCATTCATAATTCACAAATCAAAACATAAAATTCTTAAGCCAAAGACATACCAAAACATATGATTTGTAACATTAATTTACCTCATTCATTCTCATGCCAAATTCTTACCAAATTCACAATCAAACATATACCAATAACTTACCAAATTGACCATTTCATTTGGCCAAACAAAAACACCTCATAATAGCAACATTGCATCACATATCATATACCAAATTCTAACCATAAGTTTAACCATATTCTAGCCATATCACATGGCGTGATATACACATTACAAAACATATTTTAATACTTCTAGCCTATACATGCCATACTTCAATAATTACACTTTCAAAAGGTACCAAAATATAGTTTGATAGTGTGGCGATGATCCTCGATGATCACCGAGCTCTCGGTAGCTACGATATCTATAAAACAATGCAAGCACACAGAAAGTAAAATTTTAAAAGCTTAGTAAGCCATGTACAAATAAACTTAACAAATAACATTAATTTAGATCAATTCATTAATATAATTTAGGGCAAAATACATTCACTTAGCCATATATCTCTTATATTTCATTTGAACATGATTCACATATACATATCATAACTCACTCTCATAGCAACTCATACATATATCATATATTCACCGAGGTACATATACTTACCTTTCATTCTCAAACATGGTATACAATTCAAACGTACCTAAGTCAGATACAAATTCACATAGTCATCACCATTTTCTTGGAATGCCCGTTGAACCGTTCGAAATCATAAGGATACGCGGATAGCTCGTACAATGCCAACGTCCTAGACATGGTCTTACATGTAATCAAATGTCAATGCCACTGTCCTAGACAAGGTCTTACACGAAATCAAATACAATGCCGATGTCCCAGACATGGTCTTGCACGTAAAACATAAGTCAATGCCAACGTCTCAGACGTGGTCTTACACGATAACACATATCGGATCCTATGTCATGACATATGTATCCTAACTATTCCTATGGCTCATATAGGGCTTTTTGGACGTTGGAACTGTAACGCCCCAAACTCAGCTTAGACGTTATGGCCAAGTCTGACGTGTCACATTGACTTACGGTTGATTGTATTCTTTGTTTAAGGTAATCAGAGTGATTTTGTAAAACAATGGTTAATTGTTGACTAATAAGAAAAAATAAAAAACAACGATTAATTAAGACTTTAGGTTATCCATTTGTTACGCTCGTTGTGTTCTGAAATTGTTTATTAATTTTGAACAAAAACCCACACAACCTGAATCTAACAGTTTAAATCGAGTATAAGTAAAACAATTAATAAAACCATAAAATTTACGAGCGGCCTTATTACAACTTAAAACCCTAAACAATTAAAGTAAGTAAAGGCTGGTCAAAACACATGAAGAGAATCGAATTTGCAGAACATGTGGCCACTCCGAATCCCTCACAGCTCCAAGTCCACTATGGTTGGGGATTTCCTGCATGGATAAAATTAAGGGGTGAGTTTGGAAAACTCAGTATGTAAAATAACCCGACCATAGTCCAAAACAGTTTAAACCACAGAAAAAGATTAAGTTGGGCCTTAGCCCTATACAGAATTCAGAATGAAGCCCATAGGCCCATAACAGATACAGAAAATATATATCATGTATGCAGAAAACCCAACCCATATCCATCCGTATACACCCCCGTACCAACCTTACACCATGTGGGGAGACAACTCGACCCACCCATTCACTACACACCACAGAATTTGTAGCATGGCTGCCAGAACAGATATTGAGACAGAGTCACCAGATAAGATATTTGTGGCAGAGCCACCAGAACAGATATTTGTGGCATAGCCACCAGAACACTTCCTCCATCAATATAACCCATATCCCATGCAACAGATATACATGTCATGGCATACAACATACAGAATGAGAATATCATGCATTCCAGGAAAAATTAACCCTAGGGGTATACCGGTCACATTGCACCTAGGGGTATAATGGAAATTTCACACATAGGGGTATTTTAGTAAATTTACTATTTTAGGGTTTCATGCATATTACAGTCATTACTGTATTAACAGAAACACTTACCGAGCATTTTTATCGAATTGGGCCCGTTGGCCCATTAACTCGATTTCGGCCCATTAAGCCCAAGTATACCGAAGTGCACGAAATTGCGCACTCTGCAATATTACCGCTTGAGATTTCCAGGATTAACAAACAACTATCTCACGAGCGCTTGCACGCTCGCAAGTTCGCTGCAATCTTTGGCTCTTGGTATTTGGCACCGACTTTTGTCGATCTAGCCTATAAGTGGGTGTCGTTTACACACCTATTTTGCGATGACTAGACGACGGGATCCCCTTAAGATATCCTACAATTGGTTACCCATATGTTAGACTACAAGTTGATAACTATCATGTATTAAACTCCTTACCATATTCGGCCATTAACACCTTGGGCCCTAGAGTTCTTACCTTTGCCGAAATTTGGACTAGATCTAGATGTCCAACAGTGTTAGCCTTCAAAGCCCTTTTGCTGAATGTCCCCTTGTCCACACTAGCGCACACAAAACCAAAAGAAAAACCAATATGCCTTTGGTCCAAATGTTAGCCACCCCTAGTTGATAGGGATTTCAGCTTTTACCTTAAAACATGAGTAACTAATGAAAGATTCGAGCACTTACCTAAAACGTTATGACCCTACTCTCGATCTACTATACATCCATCCACCACACAAGAAGAGAAAAGTATAATCAAAGATTCGGCTTCAAAGGGGATTCAGCTAACCAGCTTTGATAGGGGTTAGTGAGGAAAAGAAGAAGAGAAATATGGAGGATATAGGTTCGGCTAAGGAGAAATCGGCAACAGGTATTTGGTTTTGAGGGAAAACAAAGGTGAAGAAGATGAGGGTCGATAAGAAAAGAGAAAAGAAGAGGGGAGAAGATGAGAGAATTCGATTTTTAAGAAAAGAAAGGATGATAGTTCTTGTCTTACACAAGTCGGCACAAGTGTAGAGTGTAGGTTTCGGCTTCTAGCAAAAGAAAGAAAAAGAGAAGAACCTAAAGTACCCTACCCTATTTCGGCAAAGCAGGAGAATGACCAAATAAATCCCGAAAATGCACAAAAAGAATTCGGCAACCACTAACCCAAATGCCGAGATTGCAATCACTAAGAGACCTAGTCGAATTTGCACTGACAGAGTCCCCTATACGGCCAACTCTTGCTTCCAACTCAGACTCCTTGATTTTCTCCCCTTATCCCTCCTTTACTCAATCCCCTGAACAACTCAAACTCTTCCTGACAGCGTTTCACTTGAGTTCCATCACATACCATTCCTACTCATAAAAAATAATACCTTTATTTGCTTACCTTGTGACTTGAACCTTATCTCCCCCTTGACTTCCACCTTTTAGCACCTCAGTGGCGTCACCCTGCCACTTTACCACTGGTCTTCTTGTGGCCTATTCTACCAATTTAATCTTAAAAGCCCAATACACCAGAACCCCCTTCTCTTTTAAAATCAAAATTTATTAAATCTTCCAGGTTTTAACTTAGACTTGGGCCTTCTAGAGGCCCACTAATATTCTTAAACATGATTTATACAATCAGATCATACCAAAAATCAAGATTCACCAAAACTCACAGGAATCCCGAAATGTCCAGAAAATCAGGGCGTTACAGGAACTTTGTTGATACGTTCTCGGATGTCACATATTTCTCAACTCATATAATCATTCATCATAGTTCAATAGCATATAATCAATAGTAATTCAATTCATAACACATTTATTTGTATATAGACTTACCTCGTATGAATTCAGACAAACAGAGTCAATTACTTTTCGATTTCCCCCGATCTAATTCTATTTTCTTTGGTTCTTGATTTAATCAATTCAAATTTAACTTATTCAAACTCACGTTCATTCAAATCAATCCAAAAACATATTTAGGGCATTTTACAAACTAGCCCTCACGTTTTTAGAATTTGACATTTTAGTCCCTAATTTACAAAATCAAAAAATACTCAAAATTTCCTTAGACATATGCTTGGTCGAATATTCCTAGTGCTCATATAAGCCCACATATTTCATTTATTTCATATTTTAGTCCCTCAAAATCTCATCTTTATAATTTAGCCCATATTACTTAAATTCATCAAAAATTCAAAGACAAAACATGTTAACCCAACATACATCTTTCATTTTCAATCAGCTAACTTCACAAAACTCATAATTTCATCAACGGCTCAACTCAAAATCATCAACAAAATCAGAAATTAAAAAATGGGCTTGATAGTATAGAAAGCAATGATCGCAAAAACATAGAATTATCGAAAATGGATCAAACCACATACCTCAATCTACAATCAAAGTGCCAAAACTCTAAGAGTTATTTTCATTCTTTTTCTTTGATAAATTTGGCTAGATGAACATAAAAATAGCCTAATTTTTATGTTTTGTTTAATAAATCATATATTAATTCATCAATTACCATTTTACCATTGCATTATAAACATTTAAAACATTAATATCAAGGCCATAATTGTCCACTCAAACTTTCAATAGTCAAATAACCACATAAGGATCTCACAATTAAAGAGATATAGCAATTAGGTGCTTTAACAAATAGAATGTAAATTTTACATTTTACACGATTAGGTCTTTTTATCAAATTAAGCACACAAACGATTAAATTTTCATACAAAATTTTCACACATACTAATTCAAATATAATAAACATGAAAAATAATATTAAAATATTTTTTTGACTCAGATTTGTGGTCCCAAAACCACTATTCTGACTAGGGTCTAAATCAGACTATTACATATATATACACCCAAATCATCTTCAAACATGACTATAAGTTCATAAACACAATTTATGAAATATCAAAACATTTAAAGCATAATTGTAACAATGCTTATCACATACGAACTTACCTTGGATGTGAAAACAGCGAATCGAGTTCATTAGTCGATAACTTTATCTTTTCCTCGATCCAAGTTCGTATTTCTCTTTTCTTGATCTAAATATATTCAAAATTAACTTATTTAATCATCTATTCATTCAATTTAGTCCAAAACACTCTTTAAGGCACATTTATACTTTTGCCCCTAAACTTTCACATTTTTCACAATTTAGTCCTTATCACAATAAATTGGAAATTCATGCAATTTAGTACAAGCCCATGCTTAACTGAATTTAATACATGTTTCTAGCAGCCCATGTTTTCAATTTATTCACACTTTTAACCACATAATTTTACATTTTCACAAATTAATCCCTTTTTGACATTTTTGTCAAAAATCACTTTACAAAACTAGTAAATCTATCAATAAACTTTCATAATATATCATCAACATCAAATTACTCAAGCATTCAACAATGGAAACATGATAAATCTTTAACAATTTCAAAAATTAAGGTATAGGCTAACTAGAATACGAAGCAACGATCTTAAAAACATAAAAATCATTAAAAACGAATCAAAATACATACCTAATTACTTGAATTTTGCTTCGCCGAATGAAGAACCCTAATTTTCTTCTTTATCTTCTTTAATTTTGGTTATAAGATGATAATGGGGACTTTTAATTAACTTTGTTTTATTTATTTATCTTTTAATTAATACATACCAAAATTAACCTTAAGTTGAAACATTTAAAATCACTTAAATGATGTCCATAAAAGTCCACTAACATTTAAAATGGTCTAATTTCCATTTAAGGCCACCATAGTTAACAACCAAAGCTATTTGACACCTTAAACTAATAGAACAACACTTTTGCACTTTATGCGATTTAGTCCTTTTTACCAAATTAAGCATTCAAACAGTAAAATTTCTTTATGAAACTTTCACACAATAATTATATCATGCTGTAAACTTTATTAAAGTAATAAAATAAATATTTTGACCTCAGATTTACGGTCCCAAAACCACTGTTCTATTTTGACTAAAAAATGGGCTATTGCAACTCTCCCCCTTAGGGATTTTCATCCTCAAAAATCTTACCAGTGAATAGGTTCGGGTATTGTTTTCTCATAGCATTCTTAGGTTCCCATGTAGCTTCTTCAACCCTGTTTCGATTCCATAATACTTTCTCTAATGCTATTCTCTTATTTCTCAGCTATTTGATCTCGCGAGCTAAAATTCGAATTGGTTCTTCAACATATGACATATCAGATTGAATTTCAACCTCGGTCGGGGAAATGACATGTGAAGGGTCGAGTTAGTATCGTCGAAGCATCGACACATTAAACACATTATGTATTTTCTCTAACTCAGATGGTAAAGATAGTCGATATGCCACTGGCCAACTTGCTTAGTAATCTCATACGATCCAATGAATCATAGACTCAATTTCCCTTTCCTACCAAACCGTAATATCTTTTTTCATAGTGACACTTTCAAAAATACTTTATCCCTGAGCTAGAACTCAATATCTTTCTGTTTCAAGTTTGTGTACGATTTCTATCAATCCGAAGCTGCTTTCAAACTATCACAAATTACTTTCACTTTTTCTTCAGTCTCTCTAATCAGATCAACCCCGTGAATCTTATTTTCATTGAGCTCACTCTAGTATAATGGTGTTCGACATTTACGATTGTATAGAGCTTCGTACGGTGCAATATTTATACTCAATTGGAAACTATTATTGTAAGCAAATTCAATTAGTGGTAGATATTTCTCCCAACTACCTTCAAGCTCAAGAATGCAACAGCGCAACATATCCTCAAGTATCTAAATAACTCGCTTGGATTGACCATCCATTTGTAGGTGAAATGCAGTGCTTAAATGCAACTTTGAACCCAAAGCTTCTTGCAATTTCTTCCAAAATCGTAAAGTAAATATTAGATCTCTATCCAAAACAATAGATAGGGGAACACCATGTAATCTTACAATTCTGAAAATATACAACTCAGCTAATTTGTCAATCGAGAAATCTGTGCGTACCAAAATGAAATGAGCTGATTTCATCAATTTGTCAACAATAACCCAGATCCCATCTTTCTTTTTCGGAGATAAGGGCAAACCCGATACAAAATCCATTAGTACTCTATCCCACTTCCACTCAGGAATCATAATAGGCTGTAATAAACATGATGGCACTTGATGCTAAGCTTTAACTTGCTAACAAATTCTGAGATATCTCATTTCATGCCATGCCACCAATAAAGTTGTTTCAAATCGTTATAAATTTTCGTGCTTTCCAGATGTACAAATAAAAAACTACTGTATGCTTTGTTTAAAATCTTCTAAATGTGCTCAGAATTTATTGGTGCACATATACTATCACGAAACATCAAACAGTCATTAGGCCCTATTCAAAACTCTGAATCAGAAGTCGACTCTCACTGAGCTCGTTTTGCT
The DNA here is from genome assembly GCA_025698465.1 of Gossypium longicalyx. Lineage (NCBI taxonomy): Eukaryota > Viridiplantae > Streptophyta > Magnoliopsida > Malvales > Malvaceae > Gossypium > Gossypium longicalyx. The sequence continues at coordinate 41,466,966 of CM046996.1, read as the reverse complement.
TGCAATTCATTATCAAATTTTTGAGCCTCACAAATCTACTATAGAAATAATGGTCTCACATTCAACTTAGCTACTATCGAACCATCATCAGGCAAAGGTAATTATGTGTTCTAAGCACGTAAAGAAAATAAGGACTTTCGACTCAAAGCATCAGCAACTACATTCATTTTCCCCGGTTGATAGTCAATCACTAATTCATAGTCTTTTAGCAAATCTAACCTTCTCCGTTGTCACAAATTCAAATCTTTTTGAGTCATCAGATATTTCAAGATTTTGTGGTCGGTATAAATATGGCATTTCTCACCAAACAAGTAATGACGCAAAATTTTCAATGCGAATACTATCGTGGCTAACTCTAGATTGTACGTTAGATAATTCTTCTCATACGACTTCAATTGTCTCGAGACATAAGCTGCAACTTCGCCTTCCTACATTAAAACACAACTCGGGCCATTTAACGATGCGTCACTGAAAACTATGAATTATTTACCCGACTCAAACTGAACTAACACTAGTGTTTCTGTCAAAAATGTTTTCAATTGCTCGAAGCTCTGCTGACACTTTTTTGACCACTCAAATTTTACATCTTTTTAAAGTAATCGTGTCATTGGAATCATAATTATCGAGAAGCCTTTCACAAATAGTCTATAATAACCGGCTAGTCCCAGAAAACTACAGACTTCATATACATTTCTCGGAGTTTTCCAATCTATAATCACAGAAATTTTGCTCGGGTCAACTCGAATACCCGCAGTTGAAACTATATGTCCTAGAAAACTAACCTCTCGTAGCCAAAACTCACATTTGTTGAACTTTGCAAACAACTGTTTATCTCTCAAAGTTTGTAACACGATTCTCAAATGCTCGGATGCTCAGATTCATCACGAGAGTAAATAAAAATGTCATCAATAAAAACAACTATAAATCGATCTAAGTACAGCCAAAAAATCTAATTCATCAAGTCTATAAATATAACAGGTGCATTTGTTAGTCCGAAATGCATAACAAGAAATTCGTAGTGTCCGTACCTTGTCCTAAATGCAGTCTTTGGCACATCTAAGTCTTTAACTCACAATTGGTAATAACTCAATCTCAAATCAATTTTTAACTGATCAAACAAATCATCAATCTGTGGCAAAGGGTATTTATTCTTGATCGTCACTTTGTTGAGCTATCGATAGTCTATACACATTCTCATCGTGCCATCTTTCATTTTTACAAATAACATCGGTGCACCCCAAGGAGAGAAACTCGGCCTAGCAAAACCTCTATCTGTCAGGTCTTGCAACTGAGCTTTCAATTCTTTTAACTCTGTCAGAGCCATTCTGTACGGAGCTATTGATATCGACGTTGTTCTGGGTACTAATTCAATACCAAACTCAACCTTTCTAATAGGTGGTAAACCCGGTAACTCTTCTGGAAATACATCTGGATACTCACACACAACTGGTACTATTTCAACCTTTGTTTCTGTAACTTTCGTATCAAGTACATAAGCAAGATAAGCTTCACACCCATTTCTCACAAATCTCTGAGCTAAGATAGACGAGATCACAACTGGAAAACTATTCAGATCATCAGATTCAATTCTAATAGTCTCTTTATTCAGACATTTTAGTTCGATAATCTTTCGTCTAAAATTCTCAACTGCATCATGCATAGTCAGCCAGTCCATACCCAGAATCACGTCAAACTCATCGAATGGGTGAAGCATCAAGTCGGCCAGAAAGTAGTAACCTCGAGTCATCAAAGGACAATTCTTACAAATTTTATCAACTAAAACAGACTTGCCTAAGGGGTTTAAAACTTTAATTACAAATTCTGTAGACTCGACATGTAAACTCTTTTTAAATACTAAATTCATATAGATATATGAATGGGTTGGTCCAAGATCTATCAACATAACTATATCAGTATCGAAAAGAGAAAAAGTACCAGTAATAACGTCTGGTGATGATGCCTCCTCCTATACACAAATAGCATAAGCTCGGGCAGGTGCTCGTGCCTCAAATCTCACAGCAGAATCTCTCATCACACCTCTACCACTAGATACCTTTCCCGTATTTCTTGGCAGTCTCCCTCTCACTGGCGTATTGCTCGATCTTGCATGTTGAGATTTATCTTTTTGATTTAACTCAGGAAAATCTTGTATAAAATGATCTCGCGAACCACAACTGTAACAAGCTCTATTATTATTTTTCATCCAACGATCTCCAAAATGTCGTCTTCCACACTATTGGCATTTGGGTTTAACATATTTCACGTTACCAACACTCGATACCGATGTAGCGTATAACACCCTTAACTCGTATTCGTTGCTGGACTAGGGTTATGAGGCATTATCGGACATATCGAAACATTTCGTAATCATTTCACAATAAAAATTCATACATCATCATATCATAGTCAAATATCAACATAAAGTCCCTTTCTTAGGTCAACGAGACCTTCAACATGCATTAGGAAGAGGTCGGGTGTAACAGGCTGATTTTGGGCCTAGTCAGAACAGTGGTTTTGGGACCACAAATTCGACGTAATAAAATTTATATTTATTATATTTTTATGGTCTACAATTTCACAGAATGATTTCGTGAAAATCTCGTTCGAAAATTTTGACGTTTGGGCACTCAATTTAGTCAAAAGGACTAAATTGTAAAGTGCAAAAGTTGAGTTCTACATGCTAGAGGTGTCCAATTGTTATGAAAATTTAAATTGGAGGTGCTTATATGGTAATTAGACCATTGGATAATTTTTTGGACAAAAATGGGCATGAAATAGGTGAAATAAAATATTTTTAACTTAGGGGCATTTTAGTAATCTAATAATTAAAAGAATTAAAAAGCCAAAATAAGCCAAATTGTCCATCTTCTTCTTGTTCCAGCCGAATCTACCATGGAAGCCATGGCTAGGGTTTGGTTCAAGCTTCCAAGCTCCATAGTAAGTGCATCCTAGCCCCGTTTTTAATGTTCTTTACATTTTTTAAGTCCTCGTAACTCGATTTACCTATTTCTACCATTATTTTGAGCTAGGATTCATGTTTAAAAATTTACCCATGAGTGATATGCATGTGTTTTGATTTCTAATGGTAGAAAATGAATATTGGGTGTTAAATAAATGACTTTTACTAAGTGATTTTCGGTGAAAATGTCTAAAAGGACCATTTTGTAAAAAAAATATAAAAGTGTCATAAAAGTGTGATTTAGTGGAAATTTTGGGCTGCTATAGTTATGAAAATGATTTGATTGGGCTTAAAGTGAGAATAAATTGCATAAAAATCAATTTACAAGCCTAGGGGAAAAAGTGTAAATATGATAAATTTAGGGGCAAAAACATAATTTTGCCGTAATATGATTTTTGGGTCACGATGAGTAATGTGAGTAATTAGAAAGCTAAATGTGATATTTTAGATCAATGAAAATGAGATTCGGACTTAAATGGGAAAGGTACGGGATTACGGACTAAAATTGAATAATTAGCCGTGCTCGGATTCGAGGTGAGTTTGTGTGATAATATTAATAATAATGCAATGTCATACTTGAATTGTAAATTATATTATCGTCTCATAAATTGAATGTGTTGTCATACGGATGTATATGATGAGAACTTGAGAATTACCTACGATAATGTTATCATTGATTGTGACTGAATCTAAATTGGTAAGTTGAATTGAACTTGTTGAGTTAAAGGTTACTGTATGCTATACATAAGAAGTGATATACAATATGTCTATGATGTGTGATGACAATGTGATGAATTGTGATTTTGTGTTAAAAAGCGATTATCATAATTATTAGCATTATGTGAAATCAAGAGCTTAATTACCATCATGAGATATATAATTTGGTCTTAGGGACAAGTTTCGGCGAGATGTGTATTCGAAGAAGCCCCGGGTGACCATGAGGAATGCTTAGGATTCAGATACCATGACACCATGGTTAATGAGATCCTGTGTGAGACCATGTTTGGGACATGGCATCGATGTTCATATGTGTGCCAGTGCAAGGCCATGTCTGCGACATGGCATCGGCGCTGATATGTGTAAAAATGTAAAAGCATGCCTAGGACATGGCATCGGCGTTGATATGTGTGCCAATGTAAGACCATGTCTAGGACATGGCATCAACATTGATATGTGTGCCAGTGTAAGACCATGTCTGGGACATGGCATCGGCGATAATATGTGTGCTAGTGCAAGACCATGTCTGGGACATGGCATCGACACTGATATGAGATTTCGTATAAGACCATATATGGGATTTGGCATCGACATGTGAATCCATGTAAGACCATGTCTGGGACATGGCTTTGGTACTTTATTTGGTGTATGATGATTTCGAACGTCCTTCAGTATTTCGAGTGGTTCAAAGGATCAGTCAAGATTTTGGTTAAGAAGTGGAGTAATATGAGTAAGAATATGTGGTACAGGTATGTACGTGAATCTCTAAGCTCATGGTTATTGAGATTTTGAAATGCCAATACCTCGGTGAGCAAAGATGTATGAATTATGATTATGAATTTTGTTGCAATATCATGCTAACTTACATCGTGTAATTGAACATGGAATTCATGAGATGGTGAGTCCATGATTAGTTGAAAATGAACTTATGATAGTTATCATTATATTGCACTAAAACAATGTTGGGCAGCAATAGTAGTCCAAATTTGAAAATCCACTACAAATTGTGGAAATCAAATTAGAGACTGAATAAGATATGAAATTAAAGCTTATTGATTCTAGTTTCACATATAGGAAATGGTGTAAGTAAAAGAATTTCATATTATGAGAAATTTGAATTTTTGTGGGATAGAGTCAGAATGATTTCAGAATCTCCTATTCTAATTTGGGAAAATCATTAAAAATTTTACAAAAATGATAATGGGTTATAATTTATATGCTTAAAATCCTTAATGAGTCTATTTAAAAGAAACATGGGTGACTTTAAAGAATAAATTGTACTTATTGGTTAAACCTAAAATTCTGAAAATTTTATGGTAAGAAGATATGTGAGTCTAGTTTCAGGGAAAATTAGTGGATCTTAATTTGGAGTTCCGTAGCTCAAGATATTAATAATTTAGTGACTATGACTCTAGTAGACAGCTTAACTAGAATATGAGCAAATAGTAGAATTATGTGCAACTTCGATTGTGTTACCATGAGAATATGTTGTAAGAATTTGGCAAAAGCACGTTAATAAATTGCTTATTATTATTTTCGTACGGACTTATTAAGCTATAAAGCTTACCCCCTCCTTTCCATTTCTTTAGTGTTGTCAGGTTAGCTCGGGGTTAGAGATCGATGGAGGTAGCATCACACTATCAAATTATCAAGTTGGGGTATTAATAAACCTTAAGTGTTTTGAAGTGAGTGACATGTATAGAGACTTAGTACTTTATTGTATGTGTTTCATGATTTGGCCAATTGATTTGGTTTATAATGATTCATTTTTATAGAGCCATGAGATATGGCTTATATTTGATCATTGGGTTGTAAACCTAATTGATTTTGCATGATTGATCTAATGTCTTGATGATGTGCATTTTGTGATGGCTTGGTATCGATGAATGTATGGTATGGTATGCATATTTTATGGATGAGCTTTGATCAATAGATGTGACCATATTCTTAGTATAAAGTGTAAATTTAGAGTAAGTTAATGATGTTAATGAAGAATGAAATTAGTGTGGAATGTCTTATGGAAACATGTTAATGTGAGTGTGTGATTTGTGACATTAAGGATATGAATTAGACATGACTACGAATGCTAGATAACTAAGTTGAGAATATTAGCATAAAGACAACCATGGTATAAAGGTATAAGTGGTAGTGAAGATGACAAGGCCAAAGGAATATGATTTGGTATGTCTAGACTTGATATAAAATGAGTATGAGAAACACAAGTATGATGACATGCAAATGCTATGTTCGTAACTTAATTGAGAGTGTTTAATCTCTAATTAGATGCCATGATATATGCCTTTGATTTTGTATAAATGTGTGAGGGATTGTGAATGACCAAGGCTTGGAAAATAGCTTAAGTTTGGCCGTATGAAGTCTGCACCATTTTATGGAAAATTCATTTATTTTTAATTGACCACATGGTCTGGCTATGCGGGCATGCTATACGGTTGTGTGGCCCTAAATTGGTGCTGACATCATAGTTAGGCGTGTCGAGAGCCCACGGGCGTGTCCTCTGTCTCACACGAGCGTGTGGCTCTATATTAAAGAATTTTTCCTAAACTTTTCTAAAGTTCTCAGTTTAGTCCCTGGCCACCCCCAATGTATGTTTTGGGTCTCGTAGACTCGTATGAGGGACAATACGCTTGTGTTTGAATGTTTTTGAATTGGTTAAAATTTTATGGCTCAGTTTCTCATGTATGTCTATACTTAAGTCTGGTAATGCCTCGTACCCTATCCTAGCGTCGGACACGGATAAGGGGTGTTACATTTAGTGGTATTAGAGTTATGGTTTAGTCAGTTCTCGGACTAACCTAGCATTTTTGAGAGTCTAACTGTACATGCCACATATAATCTGTGATAGTGTGATGTCTCCCGACGCGGATGAGATTTATCTCACTTAGACAGAGATACTCTCCAACCGAGCTACACCCGATCATGTTGGCAGTGATGCTAAAGTATCTAAGTAGAGTATACTTATGATGAATTGAGGATTATAAAGGTATGAATAAAGGTTTATAATATAAATGTGATGACATTATTATGATGATGATTGTAACACCCTAAACCCGGTCTAGACGCTATGGCCGAATCTGGTGTGTCACATTGAAGTGTTTTAGCAAAAATCGTGTTTTCATTGAAAAACCTTCTTAAAATAAAAGAAACCCTAATTAACTTAAAAAAACACCTTCAGCTACGAAAGTCTTGTTTAAAACATCTGATTAAAAAATACTTAGTTGCAGAAACGTAGAAAAGATACTATAATTTAAGAAATCCATGTTCAACTTCTCGCAATTACATTGAAAATAATAATAATTCAAGTAATAATAACACATTGAAAAACCTTATTAGAATCTAGTCTGAAACATACTTAAAAAGAAGTAAAAACTTAAATGCTTTAAAAAAAAACCCAAGTCCAAATCATCTTGCTAGCTGGCCACCCAGAGTCCCTCCAAACATCGAACCTTCTACTGAGCATCGCCTGAAAATAAAATAAAAGAGGGGGTGAGTTTTCAGAAACTCAGTGTGTACAACCCTCGAAGAAAACAAGCATTCAAAAAAAGCATCATTCATCGTTCATCATTCATGCAATGCAATCCCATCCAATTGTCCATCCGCTACACACCGGCTCCGTCCCCTGTTACACCATGTGGGGATATAAATATCGACCCACCTAACCCACAACCAGGGTAGCCCGGTTGCGAAACTATATTTATTTACATATTGGGCTTTAAAAGCCGTCGGTTGATCCTAGATTGTCAAGCAACCATGCGATCCTCATATACTTCCTCCGCTCCATAATTTTCAATCCATATGCAACTTATGCAGAATATCATATGTATGCATGTTGCATCCAAAAAACTTACATTCAACACCTAGGGGTATTTTGGTCATTTTCACCCTAAGGACATTTCGGTAATTTTCCTTTAATTACAATTTTCACTTATCTTGGCCCGTTAACAAGTCCCGTGAGCTAAGATGAACGAATACTATGCACCAGGTAGGATTCTAGACAAGAGGAGGTGGATCATTAAGACCGCTTAAGTACCAAGCTCTCCTTAGATCCAATCCTAGACATGCATATACCCGTTGCCACACATTAACCCTTTGACTTGCCCACGGTCGCAATATATTAATTAAGTCTTATGTGGATATCATATACTAGGCCCAAAACCCCTTACAAGGCCAAAACAATTTCACATACCTGTATCTGGCCCATTAAGCCCAATCATATTCGTATGGCCCATTAGGCCCAAATCACCTGTATATGGCCCATTAGGCCCAAATCACATTCATATGGCCCGTTAGGCCCAGTCACATTCATATTCATGCTCACATACAAGTTCCTATCACAAAGCATCAATATTCAGTTTTTGCCTATTGTGGGCCCAACAGCCCATTTGGCCCATTTAGCCCATTATGGCCCATATGGCCAAATCACAACCCAAGTCCACAGAATCACCCGTGGGCCTTAGGCAACCTAGTGTTTTCCCCCTTACGAGTGTTCGCGCACTCGCAAGTCTACCGTAGCCAAACTTTCGTCTTTTCGACATTTCGACTTTTCGGCTTTTCAGCTTTTCGGCTTTTGCCGATTCATTGTGTGTGTGCAGTATATGTACACACCTGGTAAGCAAGCGTGCTGCAATTCCTTTAGTCACCAACCTACAAAGGATATCAACCTTTCATTAATCGCATGCTTAATACATATCTTTACTAAAACTAAAACCTCACCTTAACCTTACCTTGCGCGATAATTATAACAGCCCCTTCTTAAATCACTAACCATGATCAACTCCTAGATCTGCACCAATCTTAACTATTAATGTAACGCCCCAAAAATCCTGAAATCCAAAAATTTTGAAATCCCGAATTTCTTTTATTTTCAATTTTGATGAAAATTGTGTTTAATATTCTTATCCAAGCGATAATTTTAGTAGGTCTTAGCTAAGGTTGAGTTCGAATTAAGTGGTAGAAGAAATTATAATTTAATTATTAAAAGAATCAAGGCTGGCAAATAGGTGGCATTTTGAATAAATGAAGAAACAATTGGACACAAAAAGAGCCTGTGGTGGAGTGGCTAAGTGACTCCACATAAGGTGTAGTGAGGTGGCGTTAGTAGCTAGCAAAGTGGTTCAAGGTTCGAATCCTAGCTTAGTATTTTTAGAGTTTAATTTTGGCCTTCTATAAGGATGGAAGTGGCATTAAGATGGACTCTAAGGGGAGTGTTCAGGAGAGAAAATTAAGGAAAAGATCAAGGGGTTATCACGGAGAAAAACGAGGAGATGAGAAGGGAAAAGTGATAGAGCCAAATTGGGAATTGGGCATGGAAAATTCGACTATAAGGGCTATAAATAGGGGCCGAATACGAGGTTGCCAGGATACTGCCAAAATTCTTCTTCACCTTGTTGCCAGAAACCTCTTTCACCAAAAGCCAAAATCCATTTTCTTTTCAAGATCCAAAAAGCCGAAAACCCTTTTGTTTTTTTTTTCTTTCTTTTCTTTTTGCCAATTTCTTCTTCTACTTTTCTTCTTCAATCCGTGCCAAATAAACCTTATTCACCATACTAAGTTTGAAAAGCTAAAAAGCTGAATCTTCCAAGTGACGATTACCTTTGACCGAATCTAGTGTAAGTGTTGCTCTTCCAATCGGTTTTCTTCGCTAGGTATCGATTATTGTCCCTCACTTATTTCTAATCGACTTTTGTAGAGAATTAGTGTCAGATCTCGATTTTGGATTCCTGCCGATTTGCTTTTCAGATCTGAGAGATATACGTGATTAGTGATCAAAGTAGAAGCTAGTAAAGGATTGGCATTCAGGTAAGGTTAAGGTGAGATTCTAGCTTTTGGTAAAGTATTTGATAAGTATCTGTGATTAATCTTTGAGCGATATCGATTGTAGGTTTGGGCTAAGGAGATCGCATCAGGCTTGCTTACCAGGTGTGTACATACACTGCACACACACTATGAATCAGCAAAAGCTGAAATGCCAAAATGCAGAAAAGCTGAAATGCCGAAAAGCCGAAAGTTTGGCTACGGTAGTCTTGCGAGTGCGTGAACACTTGTAAGAAGGAGACTGATAGGTTTCCTGAGGCCCACGGGTGATTCCGCGGACTTGGGTTGTGATTTGGCCACATGGGCCAGAATAGGCTAAATGGGCCTGATGGGCTGTTGGCCCCATAATAGGCAAAAACTAAATGTTAATGCTCTGTGATAGGAATTTTATGTGAGCATGAATATGTATATGACTGGGCCTAACGGGCAATATAAATGTGATTTGGGCCTAATGGGCCATATACAGGTGATTTGGGCCTAATGGGCCATACGAATATGATTGGGCTTAATGGGCCAGATACAGCTATGTGAAATTGTTAGGCTTTGTAAGGGGTTTTTGGGCCTAGTATATGATATCCACATAAGACTTAATTAATATATTGCGACCGTGGACAAGTCAAAGGGTTAAGGTGTTGCAACGAGTATATGCATGTCTAGGATTGGATCTAGGGAGAGCATGGTACTTAAGCGGTCTTAATGACCCACCTCCTCTTCTCTGGAATCTTACCTGGTGCATAGTATTCGTTCATCTTAACTCACTGGACTTGTTAACAGGCCAATGTAAGTGAAAATCGTAATTAAGGGAAATTTACCGAAATGCCCCTAAGGGTAAAAATGACAAAAATACCCCTAGGTGTTAAATGTAAGTTTTGTGGATGCGGCATGCATACATATGATATCCTGCTTAGGTTGCATATGGGTTGGGAATTATGGAACGGAGGAAGTATATGAGGATCACATGGTTGCTTAACAATCGTGGATCCACTGACGGCTTTTAAAGCCCAATATGTAAATGAAGGTAGCTCCGCAATCGGGCTACCATGGTGTGTGGGTTGGGTGGGTTGATATTTATATCCCCACATGGTGTGACGGGGGACAGAGCCAGTGTGTAGTGGATAGATAATTTGGATGGGATTGCATTGCATAAATGATGAATGATGTTTTTTTTGAATGCTTGTTTTCTTCAAGGGTTGTACACACTGAGTTTGCAAACTCACCCGCTCTTTTATTTTAATTTCAGGTGATGCTCAGTAGAAGGTTTGATGTTTGGAGGGACTCTGGGTGGCCAGCTAGCAAGATAATTTGGACTTGTTTTTTTTAAGCATATAAGTTTTTATTTAATTAAGTATGTTTCAGATCAGATTGTAATAAGGTTTTCATTATGTTATTATTACTTGAACTATTATTATTATTTACATAGTAATTTACAATAAGTTGAACATGGGTTTCCTAAATTATAGTATGTTTTCTACGTTTCCGCAATTAAATTTTTAAATGATAAGTTTTCTTAGATCAAATGTTTCAAACAAGATTTTTGCAACTGAAAGGTGTTTTTTTTTAAGTTAATTAAGGTTTCATTTATTTTAATAATGGTTTTCAATGAAAACATGGTTTTTGCTAAAACACTTCAATGTGACACACCAGATTCGGCCATAACATCTGGGCTGGGTTTGGGGTGTTACAATTAAAACCAGAATAATAGATGACTCGTATCCAGCACAAGTCCCCTTACCTTAACTATAAACATTCGGCCAACTTAGCCAATGGGAGAGGAATACTTACCAACACCGCAAGCACCTAAATGCAATTTCAACAGAGAGCTAAGATCTGAGATCCGATACTAATTCCCTACCACAGTTGATTAGAAAGAGTGAGGGACAATATATATACTTAGCAAAGAAAAGCGATTGTAAAACACTTACACTAGATTTGTTCAAAGAGTATTCGACACTTGGAAGATTCTGCTTTTTGGCTTTTCAAACTTAGTATGGTGAATAAGGTTTATTTAGTATGGATTAAGGAAGAAGAGTAGTAGAAGAAATCAGCATAGAATATTGAGTAGAGGAGAATAGAAATCGGCAGAAAGAAAAGAACGAAAAATAAAAGGGTTTTCAGCTTTTTGGATCTTGAAGAGAAAAGGGTTTCTGGCAACAAGGTGAAGAAGAATTTCGACAGTAGCCTGGAAACCTTGTATTCGGCCCCTATTTACAATCCTTATATCCAAATTTCTTTTACCCAATTCCCAATTCGACTCCATCACTTCTCCCTTCTCATCTCATCGTTTTTCTCCCTGATAACCCCTTGATCTTTTCCTTAATTTTCTCTTCTGAACACTTCCCTTGTAGTCCATCTTCATGCCACTTCCATCCTTCTAGAAGGCCAAAATTAAACTCTAAAAATACTAAGCTAGGATTCGAACCTTTGACCCCTTTGCTAGCTACTAACGCCACCTCACTACACCTTATGTGGCGTCACTTAGCCACTCCACCACAGGCTCTTTTTTTATGATATTTTCCCCCTATTTTTATTTAAAAGCCCAACTACTTGCCAACGAGGTCCTTTTAATCATTAAGCTATAATTTCCTTTTCCCCTAAGTTCAAATTTAAACCTCAGCCAGGACCTACTATTACCTACTTAACCGAAAAATACGTAGCACATTTTTTTATCAGAACTGAAAAAAAAAGAAGAAAAATTGGGATTTTAGGATTTTTGGGTTTCGGGATTTTTGGGGTGTTACAATGATGAATGTTAAGTTACATATGTGTATATATGAGACTCAAGTTAGAGGCTTTACGACCTCACCCCCTTACCAATAAGGTGTCCTATGGTGAAATTTCACGAGAATTATGCTGAATCAGTTCCCTAGTGAGAAACCAAATAGTTCAGTGGTAGAATAAATATAAAGGTGATCAGAAATAGTGAAAGGAATAATGTTTGTATAGTAAGATGTCTAAGTATGATAGTTGCAATTGAGCAGACTAAGACCATCTCTTCTAGGGTATTCTGTGTGTTCAATTGTTCTCAGAGGTATTCATATGGCTATCTATCTTTTGATCAAATCCTTATTGTAGGGAAATGTTTTATAAACATGATAGTAGACGAAAGTATTATTAGTCTGAATGGTCTATAATTTGCATTGCTTTAATTCTCCCTAGTAATCTATTACCATTCGTCTGTTGGATATCGATGAGAATATACATATGATGCTATGATTCTGATTCTAATGATTGTTGCTTTATTCAGTATATATATGGAAAATGCATTATCCTTGTAGCATTAGGTTTCAACAAGTCTGAATGGTATTTTCTTCTGGATTTTTTTCTTTGAAAGGATCATAGAGATCTTTATTATTTTAGTTGGGCTGTATTCTCGAAAATTCTGTATGTTTACATATCATGAATGCCAATGTCTTGGTTTTCTTGTTATTCTTAATTTTAAAATGTATAAAACGTGATGTAACGCCCCAAATTATAAGTAATTATTTTTATATGTTGTGTTGTACAAATACATGTCTGCTTCAATGGTTAAGTGTCCTGAGAAGTGTTGGAGAAGTCCTGGGTTCAAGCCTTGACTTGTCTAAAATTTTTTTTATTTGAATAAAACCTTTGGCTCTAGACAGTAGGTTTTTAGATAATTATGGGGAAAACATGTCATAAAATGCCTACTACTTTAGGGGATAGTGGAGTGTGGAGTGTTCCTTGGGGTCTAAGGTTCGAGGCTTGGCGTTGCAAAAGTGCAATTTTATTTTGCTACAAGTGCCATGGGAGTGTCCTAGGTTGATCGAAATTGAGGTGTTTTAATAGAGTTTGAATGGGTGGTTGAGAAGAGTATGTTGGAGAGAGTTATGGATGAATTAGGTGAGTGATTTTAGAAGTATTGTGGGGAGAAAAGTTCAGAGATTTTGAAGGTATATGGATAGTGATCGGTTGGAGAAATTTGAGGAGCCAAATAAGGAGAGTGCCAAGGGTGCCGATTGGGGAAAATTCATTTTGGCAAAATCGGTCACAGGACCTTTGACTTGGAGTGTCGAAAGTTGTCCTCGTTTTGCTTTCCATTTTTGTAGCTATTGCTTTTTCTTCTTGGCATTTTTGGGTTGGGGCCAAATTAACCATTTGGGAATTGTCCTTTACTTCTCCAAACCTTAGCCGAATACCTCTTTCTCTCCTTATCTCTATTCTTTCAACTTTCATCAAGCACCCCTTTTTGCATTGCTAAAACCAAACACTTTCTACTCTTTTTCTTTCTTTCGGTTCCACAGTTATTGTTTTCTTCTCTCTTTTCTCTTTCAAGTCATTTTCTTTATCACCTCTGTCTATCTTGTACCTTGTCCGATTACTCCCCTTTACTCTTTTATTTGTGTTTTGTTTTCGGCTTTGCAAGAGTTCTCTAACAAATCAGTAGGTGCTCATGATTCCCATTTTGTTTCTCTCTACCGTTAGGATCTTTTCTTCTAACATCTCCTTCTTTCTGTCATTTGTTGATAGAGGTACAATTGTTCCACTTTGCCTTTATCATTCTCTGTACTTTCAACTTTTGTATGGGTGTGGTCGATTGTTCTTTTCTTCTAATCTGGACTCTGAATTTGCGGTAAGTGACTTTTCGTCTACTTCAACTATCTATTTGATTGATGGTTGATATGTGTTGGTTGGAATGCTAATAACCCCTAAGGCCTATTGATGAGTCTTTTGCAAACAGATTCAGTGAGCAAGCCATAATTGACTGATCTAATCAAGTGAAAGGTAAGCTTTTGGACAATTATTTTGGTGAGGGTCTTTGATAGGCTGATTGGGATGCGATTAACCGAAACTTGTGATTGAATGTAGGTTAGAGTACTCGTGGACTATTCACACATTTTCATGAATAGGTGTGTAACCACACTACCATTATCGTAAATCGGAAAAAGTCGGAATAGGTGACTGTTGACACTACACGAGCGTGCGCTCGCTCGTGTGGTAGTTCGAACGCATAAATGTGGGCGCTTGATCGTAGAGGCTACCATGAGCGATTTCATGGGCTTAGGCCGTTTTGGGCCACGTTAGGCCAAAATGGGTCGTGGGGGCCCCACGAGCTTCATGGGCTTAGGCCGTTTTGGGCCACATTGGGCCAAAATGGGTTGTGTGGGCCCTACAAGCTCGTGGGCCTTATAGGCTCGTGGGCCTTATAGGCTCGTGGGCCCCACTCCGGTAAACCACACGGACGTATGGAGATTATTGGACCAGGTGGTGTAGTTTACACGGCCAAGGCCATTTTTGGGCTTAGTGGGCCACACGGACATGTTGGCCCACATGGGTCACATTATGGGCCTTGGCGCCTATTTTACTATTTGACTGTTAAGGTTGCACAGGTCACCCGATACGACTGTGGACCTACTGTTGGGTTCGTAAGTATACCTAGACCCTAAATTGATAAATGACTATTTTGTCCCCATGAGGTAAAATGACTGCTATGCCCTTATGTATGTATGACTGCAATCGAGCATGCCATTTTATATATATGTTGCATACATGCATGATATTATGATGTGTTGCATGAAGATGGGTTTATGATTGATTGGAGGAAGTGTACTGTACTGGCAGCTTTGCTGCAACCACTGTTTAGTGCCGCAACTAGTGCTATTTCGGAGTGTAGAGATGGGTGGATTGATTTTATCCCCACATAGAGTGTAGAGCTAGACGGAGTGGAGTGTCGAGGCTAGTTGGGTAGGATTTCTGTTTGCATTTTGTACTGATACTGATACTGTAATGGGCTAAGGCCCTAACTGAAATTGAATTGTTACTGAAACAAGCATAGGCCCAAATTGTAATTGCTTATTGTATGACTGACTATTGTTAAGGGACTATACACTAAGTTTTCATAAACTCACCCTTCTGCTTTTTTTGCGTAGGTAATCCTTAGGCAGATCGATGCTGCGAGGGATTCAAAGGTGGCCACACAACCGCATTTGTTTCCATTCTTAACTTTTAATTTATAAGTAACTTAATATGGGGTATTGGTTTTGTAGTAAGGCCTCTTAAGATTTTTATTTTAATTTGGGATTTATTTACTTTGGTTTATATCTGTTGGTAGTAGGCCATGAATTATTAAAACGCTTTTAAAACACCACGTTTAAGCAACAGATTTTAAAAGCTTTCGCAGCAAACATTATTTTAAAGTGTAATAACAATCTAATATGATTAACATTTTTCTAAAACGATTTGAGTTTTCACAATGAACAAGATATCCTAAATTTTCGTTAAGATCACAAAGAGGTTTTGAAATAGAATGGATTTTTTAACAAAATTGTGTTTTTCGAAAACACTTCAATGTGACATCACAGATTTAGCCATAACGTCTAGGCCGAGTTTGGGGTTTTACATGTGATTTGTTTGCATGGGATATCCATGGGTCGAAACTAAATATGTCTATATGGCTATACCTCTAGTCTAATCATGGGATCATAGTGATACTGATATGAGGTTTTCTAGTCTATATAAATAGGGTTGAAATTGGCCAAAGTATATATTGCGACAGTTCGAGTTCAGATTGTATATTAGTTTTCATTTTTACTGGTAATCTTGATTTCTATTGGTTTAGAAAGAAGCTTTACATTTTGTTGAATTGAAACAGTTTATAATGAATTTTTACTTGTGTTCTGAAAGAATTATAAAAGATTGTATGTTGGAATTGTTCTATCATCAGTGTGAGGAGAATATTTGAATTATTATTGATTGATAATTAAGATCGACTTGGTTTCTCAAATTGTATGGGTTATTTGTTTGAAAGATTAAATGAGATATTTATATTCGAGTCTATTCCAATGTCTGGAAACAAAATTTCATTTCTTTATGAGTAAAAGATGGGTATTCAGAAAGAAGAATGTAATGCCCCAAAAATCCCAAAACCCAAAATTCTTGAAATCCCGAATTTTCTTTTTTTTGGTTCTTATAAAAAATGTGCTAGGTATTTTCGGTTAAGTAGATAATTGTAGGTCTTGGCTAAGGTTTAAGTTTGAACTTAGAAGAAAAGGAAAGTATGTGTTAATAATTAAAAGGAGCTTGTTGGCGAGTAGTTGGGCTTTTAAATAAAAATAGGGGAAAAATGGCATCAAAAAGCTTTGTGGAGGAGTGGCTAAGTGACGCCACTTAGGGAGTAGGGAGTTGGCATTAGTAGCTAGCAAGGAGATCAAAGGTTTGAATCCAAGCTTAGTATTTTTAGAAGTTTAATTTTGGCATTCTAGAAGGATGGAAGTGGCGTGAAGATGGACTCCAAGGGGAGTGTTTATAAGAGAAATTTGAGGAAAGGATCAGGGGGTTATCAGGGAGAAAAATGAGGAGATGAGAAGGGAGAAGTGATGGAGCCGAATTGGGAATTGGGCATGGAAAATTTGGCTATAAGGGCTATAAATAGGGGCCGAATACAAGGTTGCCAGGCTACTGCCAAAATTCTTCTTCACCTTGTTACCAAAAACCCCTTTCTCCAAAAAGCCGAAAACCCTTTTGTTTTTCTTTCTTTTCTTTCTGCCGATTTCCATTCTCCTCTATACAATCTTCTTTGCCAATTCCTTCTACTACTCTTCTTCTTTTATCCGTGTCAAATAAACCTTATTCACCATACTAAGTTTGAAAGCCAAAAAGCCGAATCTCCCAAGGGCCGAATACCTTTTGACCGAATCTAGTGTAAGTTTTTGCTCTTCCAATTGGTTTTGCTATGAATCTATTATGCTGTTCTTCCCTCACTCTTTCTAATCAACTTTGGTAGGGAGTTAGTGTGACAGCCCTAATTTGACCCTAGTCAGAATGTGGTTTCGGGACCACAAAACTGAGTCATAAATTTTATTTAAAATTTTGTTTGCATATCTTTTATGTATGATAGTGCCTGTATGAAAATTTGATGTTTTAATTTTATCTTAGGAATGTGAATTTTGCTTGAAAGGATTTAGTTGAGAAACTTAGAAAATATGATAGGT
This sequence comes from Gossypium longicalyx, assembly GCA_025698465.1. Lineage (NCBI taxonomy): Eukaryota > Viridiplantae > Streptophyta > Magnoliopsida > Malvales > Malvaceae > Gossypium > Gossypium longicalyx. Next base: position 41,449,512 of record CM046996.1, on the reverse strand, counting down.
AAATTTGTAAGGATCAAACAATTACAAAATGTGAAAGCTTGGATTTGCATGTCAATATGCCCAAAATTCAATAAGTGGCCGGCCAAGTAATGATGCCCCTCCACTAAGTCTAATTAATTATAATATTTTGTTAGCAAATGATTAAAATATTCTAAATAAAATGAATTAATAAAAGAATAAATGGAAGGAGAGAAAGTGTTCATCTTCTTCTTCATCTCCCCAAAACCCAGAAACAAAAATGAAAGAAAGAGGGAAATTACACTAAGGCAATTCGGCATCTTCTTTTGTTAGTAGGAGGTGAGTTTTGAATTTTTCTTGATTAAATCTTTTATATGTTAAGTTAATTTTGAATGCATTTTTGGCAATGTCAATAAAATTTAAATAATCTATGGTGGTTTGGGCACTAAACCGTGCATCAAAGTATTAGAATTAGAGATGGTTTTCATGTTGTATTGAATAAGTAGACGATAGAATAGGGTTGAACTTGTTGAATAAGTAGTTGGGTAATATTTTGTGCATTCGGCCATATGGAGTCTAGATGAAATGTCATTTAATTGTTATTTTACTTGTATGATAAATGGTTCATTTTTAAGACCGAATGAGTCATGATAGAGAAGTGGAAGTTAGATGAACATTAGTTGAAGTTTTAATGTCATGAACAATGGCGGTTGTAAGATGTAGTGAAAATCATTAAACTATATATGTGAGTAATTAGCAAGGGTGGTTGCCGTATATACAAATATATGTGTTTATATATGTGTGTAATTGAAGTATTGATTGGATTATTGATAGTAAGGTGATCTTAAGTGGTCAATAGCCGAATAGCTTAGAAGCATAAGGTAGAAAGATCAAATTTTACCGTGTAGTTCTTGTGATATAAAATCATTAATATCATTGGATATAAATAACTAGCAAGGTGATTAAACTAGTTAAATTTATTTATTTTAAGCTCAAGAACTTAAAGGAGGGGAATCAAGCAAGGGTAAAGCAAAGAATATCGAGTAGCCGATTGGAACCGTTTCGTCTAAAACAAAGTAAGTCTATAAGTAATTAAGCTTAGTTATTCTATACATAATTGGTGCATGCATATCGTGAAGGAATTACTATTGTTTATGTATTATTTTGATTGGAAGGCATGTGACCGAATATGCTTAGTTGATTGAATGAATCACTTTGTTAAAATGAAATGACTTTGGCACTATGTGTGCGGACTTGTATGGCACTATGTGTGCGGAATTGTATGACACTATGTGTACGGATTTATATGGCACTATGTGTGCGGATGGGAATGTCAATATGTATGTGAATTACTAAGGCACTGTGTGTGCGGGCTAACATGGCACTATGGGTATGAATTTCCTTGCTTGAGCACTACATGCGCAAAATTGATTGTTGATAAAATAAATGTAGGAACTGAATGAAGGGCAAAACTATTGTCCGAATAGGAAATTGGGAACATGAAAATTTAAATATAAATACATGAATGCATCTATTCCATTGTGGTTAAATATTGGAGGAAGGATTTAAGGTATTCAGTCATATGATCCCTTAAGTTAATAGTAGGACTTGACTAGTAGTTGAATTGAAAATTTCGGTAATCTATCGACCTTTCTAGTTTTTAGATCGACATATTCAGTTAATTATTTGCATTATATGGCTTATGACTTACTGGGTTGAAAAACTCATTTGGTGTGTTTACTTGTCTTTTATTTAGATTTCTTTTGATCCGTTCCGTGCTCGGGACCATCCTCGAAGTCATCAGACCTGCCAGCATCGTTTTGGTATCTCTTCCTAGTAAATTCTAGGTTAATATTATGGCATGTATAGGATAATATTTTGGGAGATTTTGTTGTTTTGATCACATTGTACATAAAAGTCATGAGAAAATGGCTTAAAATCTATGTAAAATTTTGTTTTTGCTAGACTATGACTTAAGTTCTTTTTGATTATTATATAATGTGTCATGGTTGATTTTAACTAATTCTACGTGCTTGCATAATTTTGGTTATCATGAATTTGTTGTTAAAGTTGGGTCTCTATTGTCAATAAGTAAATCCAAGCTTAATTTGTCTGAATATTAATTATTGTTTGGCTATTGAGTATATGATCATAGACATATTAGTTAGCCTAGATAATAAGAGTACTTTTTGAGGGATGTGTATTTATTAAATGATTAGATTTATTAAAACTAAGTGTGCATAATCTAATGACCTGGAATAAGTATGTATAGTCTTTTGGGATTATTAATTTTTTAAAAAGAAGTATGCTAATGTGTGGTTGGAGCCGAATGGTTGTATCATTTCGTATATAAGTACAAAGCATGCAAGTTTAAAATTGATCTTGACTTAAGTTGCATGCGTAAGAAATTTTATTTATGTATATTATGACTTGTTAAATTATATGAGTAAGCTTGTGATATTTAATGGTTAGGCATAACTTCATTAGTGACTAAATAATATGTTTAACCATGTTGTTAATTATTAAGGTTAAATATATATATATATGCTTTATATGCAGTAAATGCTAGGCTGGAATTTGATATGATATTTGTTTACATTGTGAAACAATATTATGTGTTTTGACTTGAGTGGAAATTTATAAATGATTGTGATTATGCTTTTGATCGGTAATGCCTCATAACCTTAATCCGGCGACGGATATGGGTTAAGGGTGTTACAGTTAGTATCGGATCTCGGATCTTAGCACATTGCTGAATTGCACTTTAGGTGTTGTGGTTTTGGTAAGTATTCCTCTTCCATTGGTTAAAGTGGCCGAATGTTCATAGTTAAAGTAAGGGGACTTGTGTTGGATATGAGCCACCTATTATTCTGGTTTTAATAGTTAAGATTGGTGAAGATCTAAGAGTTGATCATGGTTAGTGACTAAAGAAGGGGCTGTTATACTTATCGCGCAATGTAAGGTTAAGGTGAGGTTTCGGTTTTAATAAAGATATGTATTAATCATGCGATTAATTGAAAGATGATATCATTTGTAGGCTGGTGACTAAGGGAATCGCAGCACGCTTGCTTACCAGGTGTGTACATACACTGCACACACAATGAATCGGCAAAAGCCGAAATGCTAAAATGCCAAAAAGTCAAAAATTTGGCTATGGTAGTCTTGCGAGTGCGCGAACACTTGTGAGGAGGAAACTGATAGGTTGTCTGAGGCCCCATGGGCGATTCGATGGGCTTGGGCTGTGAATTGGCCAGCCGGGCCAGAATAGGCTTAATGGGCCCGATGGGCTATTGGGCCCATAATAGGCAAAATTGATAATTGATGCTATGTGATAGAAATTTGTATGTGAGCATGAATATGAACATGATTGGCCCTAACGGGGCATATAAATGTGATTTGGGCCTAATGGGCCAGATACAAGTATGTGAATTTGTTTGGGCTTTGTAAGGGGTTTTGGGCCTAGTATATGATAACCACATAAAACTTAATTAATATATTGTGACCGTGGACAAGTCATAGTGTTTAGGTGTGGCAACAGGTATATGCATGTCTAGGATTGGATCTAGAGAGAGCTTGGTACTTAAGCGGTCTTAATGACCCACCTCCTATTCTCTGAAATCCTACTTGGTGCATAGTATTTTTTCATCTTAGCTCATGGGATTTGTTAACGGGCCAAGGTAAATGAAAACCGTAATAAAGGGAAAATTACCAAAATACCCTTAAGGGCAAAAATGACCAAAATACCCTTAGATGTTGAATGTAAGTTTTATGGATGTGACATGCATAGATATGATATTCTGCTTAGGTTGCATATGGGTTGGGAATCATGGAACGGAGGAAGTATATGAGGATCGCATGGTTGCTTGACAATCGTGGATCTACCGATGACTTTTAAAGCCTAAAATTTAAATGAAGGTAGTTCCTCAACCAGGCTACCATTGGTGTGTCGGTTGGGTGGGTCGATATTTATATCCCCACATGGTGTGGTGGGGGACGGAGCTGGTGTGTAGCGGATGGATAATCTGGATGGGATTGCATTGCATGTTTGATGAATGATGTTTTTTTTAATGCTTGTTTTCATCGAGGGTTGTACACACCGAGTTTGCAAAAAATCACCCCCTCTTTTATTTTATTTTCAGGTGATGCTCAGTAGAAGGTTCAATGTTTGGAGGGACTCTGGGTGGCCAGCTAGCAATATAATTTGGACTTGTTTTTTTTTTTTAGCATATAAGTTTTTATTTTATTAAGTATGTTTCAGACCAGATTGTAACAAGGTTTTCATTATGTTATTATTATTATTTTTATTGTAAATACGAAAAGTTGAACATGGGTTTTCTAAATTATAGTATGTTTTCTACGTTTTCGCAACTAAATTTTTAAATGATAAGTTTTCTTAAATCAAATGTTTTAAACCAGGCTTTCGCAACTGAAAGGTGTGTTTTTTTTAAGTTAATTAAGGTTTCATTTATTTTAAGAAGGGTTTGCAATTAAAACACGATTTTCGCTAAAACACTTCAATGTGACACGCCAGATTCAGCCATAACGTCTGGGCTGATTTGGGGTGTTACAAAGAATGTATATTTTAAAAGACATTATTATGAGTCGAAGTTGTACAGATTGATAAAGTTATTGCCTTCATGAAAATTTTGATGGTCTGTTACATGCTAGTAAGGTTCAAAATGGTTTGAAGTATTGTTAATCGAAATATTAGATTTGAAATAGCCTGCCTCAGGCATAGTGTTCTCGATTTTTTGAGATACCATATTGAATAAATCGGGATGTGTTTTAAGGCCAGAAAGCAACATAATAGCTGAAAGTATCCGATGTTATGGAAAGATCCGAATCTGAGATAGTATAGATAATTTGAACCATTGAAAGATGATAAGTTAGTTATTGTTTGATCTTTGAGAACATAAAAATACAGTTACTAGTATAGGGGTTGAAAATCCTCGATTTCATTAAGAATGATGGTTATACGGTTGATCTTGTCTATTGACGGTTTGGTCTTAGCTGGGTTCAAGACTGGAATTTGAAGTTTTATTGTAAGTCTATGTAGTTCGGAAATGCGTTAGTAATTCATGAACTAAGGGAGTACAATACTGATACTAGAATGAAATGGGAAAGAGCTACTATAGATTCCATAGCTGGATTATCCCCGTCTCTCAAAAAGAGAAATGTTATGTGAATTGTTGTCCTCTATTTAGTGAAATTGCAAATCATTTCGGCATATAAAGAATTCTCACTTGACAGGTAAATGGAATTATGTGTCTCTGAGGTTGTCAGATTTCTTTAAATGTTAGTCTTCATTAATCGGATTGAGATTCGAGGTTTATATTCTTACCTCTTGGGAAAGCTAAAGAAAGCTCTGAAAATTTACAGGCAACTAAGAGATCGAATTCTCAAATTATCAAACGATATGAAATTATAGAGAATATAAGGTCGTGATGAACTGGCTAGTTTCACCATTCGAATTCGAAAAGATTCAAGTATGTTATGTGTATGTGTGTTATGACAGTATGGGTCAGATTCTTCGTGTATATGAGACATCTGACATAAGTCAAGATTCAGTTGATGTGTTGTATAACAAAGAAATGATCATGACCTTGGAATAAAGGATTAAAGTGTTAAGAACTAAAAGTTTAGTATTAGTAAAGGTTTTCTAATGATGTTATGAATAAAGGAGCTTATGCGAAAAACAAACCTTATTTCCGGTAAGATTTTCGGGGACGAAAATCCCTAAAGGGGGGAGAGTTGTAATAGCCCCATTTTGGGCCTAGTCGGAATAGTGGTTTCGGGACCACAGATTCAATTTAAGAAAATTCATTTTTATTATATTTTTATCGTCTACAATTTCATGGAATGATTTTGTGAAAATCTCGTTCAAAAATTTTTGACGTTTGGGCACTCAATTTAGTCAAAAGGACTAAATTATAAAAGGTGCAAAAGTTGAGTTCTACATGCTAAAGGTGTCCAATTGTTATGAAATTTTAAATTGCAGGTCCTTATACGGTAATTAGACAATTGGTTAATTTTTTTGGACAAAAATAGGCATGAAATAGGTGAAATAAAATATTTTTAACTTAGGGGCATTTTGGTATTCTAATAATTAAAAGAATTGACAAGCCAAAATAAGCCAAATTGCCCATCTTCTTCTTGTTCCAGCAGAATCTACCATGGAAGCAATGGCTAGGGTTTGGTTCAAGCTTCCAAGCTCCATAGTAAGTCCATCCTAGCCCCCTTTTTTAACGTTCTTTAAATTTTTGAAGTCTCCGTAACTCGATTTACCTATTTCTACCGTTATTTTGAGGTAGGATTCATGTTTAAAAATTTACTCGTGAGTGGCATGCATGTGTTTTGATGTCTTATGGAAGAAAATGAATGTTGGGTGCTAAATAAATGACTTTTAGTAAGTGATTGGACAAGTCAGTATGCATGCCCTGTTTTGCCACGGTCTTGACACACAGGTGTGTCTAAAGCCGTGTGAGGCACACGGCCTGTTCACACAAGCGTGTGACATGTATAACTTTGAAAAAATGTTTTAGTTTCAAAAAATTTTGTATGAGTTCGGTTTAGTCCCAACCCCTTTCTAAAGCATGATTAAGGTCTCGATGACCTATGTAAGGGAATTTGTATTGATGTATAATTATGATGCTATGATAATTATGAAATCAATGTTAAATGTTCCAATTTGTCTTGTAACGCCTTTAACCCTAGTTCAGAGACATATATGGGTTAGGGGTGTTACATTTGGTTGGTATCAGAGCTACAGTTTAGTCAATTCTAGGACTAGTGTAGCATAAGTGAGTCTAGCTATATATGCCATATTTATGACAATGAAAATGTGTTTTTGTATAGCAAATGGATCCCAAACGAGCCATAGCTGACGATGTCGAGCGTAATGCGCCTACTCCCGTGCAAGGGACAGTGCCATCCGACTCTAGACTGGGTACGAGTAGCCATGATGGAGAGGCTAGACAAGCCTTCTATCAAATGATAGATTATTTGTTTAGTCAATACATTAGAACTAATCCAGCTGTTCAGCAACCTCCAACCCCAGTCAATCCTCCGCAAGTCGCTGTTATGCTACAAGCTAATCCAAATTAGTCGATTAAGCCTCCGATTGATAAGATTAGAAAAGATGGGGCCGAACAGTTCCAAGCTACCACTACTGATGATGCCGAGAGAGCCGAGTTCTAGTTAAAGAATAAATATGAGTGTTTGAAGAATTATCATTAACTTCAGACGAATGTTTAAAATGTGTCGCTTCATTTTTGAGAGATACAGCGTATCATTGGTGGAAGACACTAATATCTATGGTTCTGAGGGAACGAGTCACCTGAGATTTCTTTCAAGCTGAATTTCAAAAGAAATATATCAGTCAGAGATTCATAGATTAGAAACGTAAAGAGTTTCTTGAATTGAAGCAAGGTTGTATGTCTGTTACAGAATACGAGCGAGAATTTGTAAGAATGAGTTAATTTGCTAGAGAATATGTTTTGACTGAAGCTATAATGTGCAAGAGATTCGAGGATAGATTGAATGAGGATATTCATTTGTTAGTTGGGATTCTTGAGATCAAATAATTCGTTGTACTTGTTGAACGAGCCTGTAAAGCTGAAAAACATAAAAAAGAGAAAAGAAAAGCTGATTTAGAAGCTAGAGAAGTGCGAAGGAGATCATCGAGCAAGCCATTTCAGTCTATGTCAAAGAAATCCTGAGATGATTATAACCGTTCAAAGGCTAATGTGGGACATTCGAGTAGAGATCGTGATAGATAACATTCAAGTTTCAGAGCTCCAGCTACATCTGTTGCCAGTGCTGGAAATGTCAGACCTGATAGACCTGAGTTTAAACACTGTGGTAAAAGACATCCTAGCAATTGTAGATCGTACGATCGAGCTTGTTTCAAATGTGGATCATTAGACCATTTCATTCGTGATTATCCTGAATTTGTTGAGCAAGAAATTGTACAAAATCTAAGGCCAAGTGGCAATGCATCTTGAGGTAGACCTCCCAGAAATACAGGAAATGTGAGTGGCAGTCAGAGGGGAACAAAAGACACTACTGTTAGATCTGAGGCTCATGCACCTGCCAGAGCCTAAGCCATTCAAGCTCGTGGGGAAGCTTCGTCTCCAAATGTGATTACGGGTATTTTCACACTTTATGATACTTCTGTGATTGCTTTGATAGATCATGGATCAACGCATTCTTATATATGCATGAATTTAGTATCCAGTAAGACTTTACATGTAGAGTCTATTGAATTTGTAATTGAAGTATCGAACCCCCTAGGCAGATGTGGTTTGGTTGATAAAGTTTGCAAGAATTGTCCGTTCATGTTTCGAGACATTTATTTTCCGGCCGATCTGATGTTATTACCCTTTGATGAGTTTGATATAATTCTGGGTATGGATTGGTTAACCTTGCATGATGCTGTCGTGAATTGAAAATGGAAAACTATTGATTTGAGATGCAAGAATGATGAAATAGTTCGAATTGAATCTAGTGATTTAAATGGGTTACCGGGTGTGATTTCGTCAATGAAAGCTCTAAGTATTCTGAGAAAAGGTTGTGAAGCCTATTTTGCCTATATGATTAATTTGAAAATGTCAAAAAAGAAAGTTGAATTAGTGCCTGTTGTCTGTGAATTTCTTGATGTGTTTCCTGAGGAACTTCTAGGATTACCTCCACTCCGAGATGTTGAATTTAGCATTGAATTAGTACTGGGAACTACTCTGATTTCGATAGCTCCATATAGAATGGCTCCGACCGAGTTAAAAGAATTAAAGTCTCAGTTTCAAGAGTTGACCAATAGAGGGTTTGTGAGACCGAGTTTCTCACCTTGGGGTGCTCCTATTCTGTTTGTGAAAAAAAAGACGGTATGATGAGAATGTGCATAGTTTATCATCAGTTGAATAAAGTGACTATCAAGAATAAGTATCCTCTACCTCGAATTGATGATTTGTTTGATCAATTGAAAGGAGCTATTGTGTTTTCGAAGATAGATTTGAGATCAGGCTATTATCAGTTGTGAGTAAAAGATTCATACATTCCAAAAATTGCATTCAGAACGAGGTATGGCCACTATAAGTTTTTAGTTATGCCTTTTGGATTAACGAATGCACCTGCTATCTTTATAGATTTGATAAACATAATTTTTAGACCATATCTAGATCGATTTGTTGTCGTATTCATTTATTATATATTGATTTATTTGCGTGATGAATCTGAGCATGCCGAACATCTGAGAATAGTGCTACAGACTTTGCGAGATAAGCAATTGTATGCTAAAGTTTAATAAATGTGAATTCTGGTTACGAGAAGCCAGTTTTTTGGGACATATTGTGTCAGCATCAGGTATCCGAGTTGATCCGAGCAAAATTTTAGCTATTCTGGATTGGAAGCCTCCGAGAAATGTTTCTGAAGTACACAGTTATCTAGGACTTGCTGGTTATTACGGAAGATTTGTAAAAGGCTTTTCTATGATTGCAACTTCGTTAACAAAACTGCTTCAAAAGGATGTGAAGTGTGAATGGTCTGAAAAGTATTAGAAAAGCTTTGATCAATTGAAAACTTTGTTGACTGAAGCTCCGTTGAATGGTCTGGGATGTGTTTTGATGTAGGAAGGCAAAGTCATTATTTATGCTTCGAGATAGTTAAAGCTGCACGAAAAGAACTATCCCACGCACGACCTTGAGTTAGTTGCTATTGTGTTTGCTTTGAAAATATGGCGCCACTATCTGTTCGGTGAGAAATGTCACGTATATTCTGATCATAAGAGTTTGAAATATCTGATGACTTAGAAAGATTTGAATCTGCGATAGAGAAGATGGCTAGAGTTACTAAAAGACTATGAACTTGTAATTGATTATCATCTAGGAAAAGCAAATGTTGTTGCTGATGCTTTGAGTTGAAAATCACTGTTTGAATTGCGTGCGATGAATGCTCATTTGGTTGTGTCTGATTATGGTTCGATTTTAGCCGAATTAAAAGCAAGACCATTATTCATTCAATAGATTATTGATGCTCAGAAAGTTGATAATGAGATAATAGCAAAATGAGCTCAGTGTGATTTAGATTCTGATTCAGAATTCATTGTTGATAAAGATGATTGTCTGAGATTCTGAGATCAAATTTGTGTTCCAAGAAATTCAGAGTTAATTCAGATGATTTTCAATGAAGCTCACAATAGTCATTTATCTGTTCATCCGAGTAGTACGAAAATGTATAATGATCTGAAACAACATTACTAGTGGTCTGGAATGAAAAGAGATATCTCTAACTTTGTTTCTAAATGTTTAATCTGTCAGTAAGTTAAAGTTGAACATCAAGTGCCCTCTAGTTTGTTACAACCATTTATGATTCTAGAATAGAAATGGGATAGAGTGACAACAGACTTTGTTTTGAGTTTGCGTCTATCTTCGAAAAGAAAGATGCAATTTGGGTTATAGTTGATCGATTGAGAAAATCAGCCCATTTTATTTCGTTATGATCTGATTACTCACTTGATATGTTAGTTGAATTATACATTTCTGATATTGTGAGATTGCATGGTGTGCCATTATCTGTTGTGTTAGATAGATATTTGAGATTCACATCACGATTTTGGAAGAAATTGCAATGTAACGCCCCGAATTTGGGCCTACAATTATTGGGCCTTGAGTATGGGTCCGTAAGGAGGTGGTATATAAATATTTAATTGTGCAAGGAAATGACACAATTAAATGTCTACATTGGTGGTTAATGACCCTGACAAGTGTTTGAGAAATCTTGGGTTCAAACCTGGGCTTTAGCAAAATTTTTGGTATTAAGTGAATAAAACCCTGGATGCTTGGATGATGGCCTTTTAAATTATTGTCTTAAATAAATGACACAAGGAAGCTTGTGGTCTAGTGGTTGTGGCGTCATTAAGGTTGCAAGGGAGCCTGGGTTCAAGTCTTGGCTCTTACAATTCATTTTGGGTTTTTCTCTTAAGTGAATCTGGACGCTGGCACATATGTCTTAAAGTTAATTATGGATGTTTTTGACATAGAAAGAGCCAGTGGTGGAGTGGCAAGGTGGCGTGTTTTGTAATTGTGAGGTCTGAGGTTCAAGTCTTGGGATGCGCAGTGGAGTATATTTGAGCTATGTAGGAGGTAGAGTTGGACTGGAACTTTAAGGTTGAAGTGGTCATAAGAATGAGGAATTTTCCCAATGGTTGAAAGTAATCCCACATTGGGAAGGTAACATGAGAATCGGTGAGAAGTTGGCTTTAAATAGAGTGAACCAGATGAGTTGGGAGGAAGACTTAATGCAGGATGTGCCAAGGTTGGTGATCGTAGACTTCGACACATTCTCATAAACAGGTGTGTATTCGCGCCCTTCTTTGTTAGAAGTCGGCAAAAGCCGAAAAGCCGAAACTTCAGCATTTGAGGCCTCACGAGCGTGCGATCGCTTGTGTGGTAAACCAAGCCCACAAACCATGGGCGATAGACTGTAGAGGCCGCCACGAGTGCTCTCGTGTGTTGGGGCTGTTTTGGGCCTCGATGGGCTGAATGGGCCCAACCGGCCCACAGGCCCACTTGTGTAAATCTAACTGTTAGGTAGGAAGTAATTGGGCCACATAGCAGTAACTAAATTTGGGCTAAATGGGCCGCACAAGCGTGTGAGCCCACTTGGGCTGAGTAATGGGCCTTAGGCCTATTTGCACCGTTAGATCTGTTTAGGTTACTTAAGTCGATCGAGGTGACAGTAGACCTTCTGTTGGGTCGTTAAGACCCCCAACTTGTAAAATTACCGAAATACCCCTAATTTGTAAAATTACCGAAATACCCCTAGTTTGTAAAATTATCGATATACCCCCGATTTATAAAATCACCACAATACCCCCAGTTTGTAAAATTATCGGATTAACCTTGTAGTGTAAAATTACTGAAATACCCCTATTGGGTAAAATGACTGTTTTGCCCTTGTGAGTAAATGAATGACTTGGACTATGAATTTGACTTATTGACTGTGATTGTATGATTGTGTTTTAACTGACTCGACTGTGGTTGTAAAACTGATAAGTTTTTAATATATGTTTAAATGACTATTATAGAGCTTGGCCATTTTGCATACACGTGTAATGATTGAGCATGACATACATGACATATTGCATGGGGTTGGAATTGTGAAACGGAGGAAGAAATTGAGGGTCGCATGGTTGCTTGACGATCGTGGATCCACCGATTGAGGATCGCATGGTTACTTGACGACCGTGGATCCACCGATTAAGGATAGCACGGTTGCTTGACGACCGTGGATCAACTGGTGGCTTTTAAGCCCAATATATGATTATTGGCAACTCTGTGTCGATCATATTTACCCGAGGCTATGTGCTGACTGTATTATCGTCGCTGATGACTATGTGCCTAACATGAAAAGCTACCGATGGCTTAAAGCTAATTATTCTGATTGTGGCTTTGTGCCAACCTAAAAATGGTTATGTACCATCTTGGCTATGGCTTTGTGCCAAACGTATTTACCTGTGGCTATGTGCCTAATATACATATGGATGACTCTGTGTGGATCATATTTACCCAAGGTTGTGTGCCGATTATATTACCGTCGCTGATGGCTATGTGCCAAACATAATACAGTTACCGATGGCTTTGTGCCAATTATAATACCACTACTGAAGGCTTTTTAAGCCTAATATATGATTAGCAACTTTTCTGTAATGAAGGTAGTACCGCAACCGGACTACCATTAATGTGTATCGAATGGGTGGGTCGATATTTATATCCCCACATGATGTGTACTGGGGATGGAGTTGATGTGTAACGGTTGGATTATTGGGATGGGATAACATGCATCCATGCATTCACACATTCTGTTCTGTTATTTGTTTGGGTTGTGACCCAAATGACATTGCAATAGGCTTTGGCCCACGTATGCTCTGAATCGGATCAGTATTATTCTGTAATGACCTCTAGCCTGCATTTTTCGCTTTTGGTTTTTGTATACTGACTGTTACTCTAGTAAGGGGGTTACACACTGAGTTTTCATAAACTCACCCCGTTTATTAACCGTACAGGTAATCCCAAACGTTAGGAGGATTGGTGTCGTAGAGGGACTCAAAGATGACCACACAATTGCACATGTGTTTCTATTTCGTTTATTTAGTTAAGCACTTTGATTTTGATTTGGGTTGTGATAAGGCCTCTTTATTTCCTTAACCTTTTATTTGAAAAGTTCATTTAGTATGTCTAATATTTGTTAGAAGTAGGACACGGTTTTCCAAAACAACAACTATTTTCAAAACACTACGTTTTCACAACTTAACTTTTAAAACATCACATTTTCGTAAATCGGTTACTTTTAGAACACTACATTTTCAAAACATCACGTTTTAAATAAGAAGGGCTTCTAATGAAAACATGGTTTTCGAAAATCACTTTAATGTGACACGCCAGACTCGGGTCGTACTTCTGGGCCAAGTTTGGGGTGTTACATGTAAGATGCTCTAGGTACGAAATTGCATTTCAGTACAGTTTTTCACCCGCAGACGGACGGTCAATCCGAGCGGATTATTCAGGTACTTGAGGATATGTTGAGATGTTGCATTCTTGAGTTTGAAGGTTCGTGGGAACAGTATTTTCCTTTGATTGAATTCGCTTACAATAATAATTTTCAATCGAGCAGCAAAATGGCACTGTACAAAACCTTATATGGTCGCAAATGCCATACACCTTTGTATTGAACTAAGCTTAGCGAGAATAAGATTTATGGGATCGATTTGGTAAAAGAGACTGAATAGAAAGTAAAAGTGATTCAAAATAATTTGAAAGCAACTTCCGATCGTCAGAAATCATATGCAGATTTGAAATGAAAAGACATTGAAATTGAGATTGGCAATAAAGTGTATCTGAAATTATTCCCGTGGAAGAAAGTACTTCGATTTGGCAGAAAAGGTAAATCGATTTGCCAATTCCATCCATCTAAATTTGTACGAGGTAAGTTGATATACAAATAAGTGTATTTTGAATTGAATTATTATTGATTATATGCTTTTGAACAATGTTGAATGATTATATGTGTTGAGAATGAGATATCTGAGAAAGTATCGACAAAGTTCCCGTAATGCCCCTCACCCGTATCTGACGCTGGGATAGGGTTTGAGGCATTACCGGTAATTCACCTTTACAAACTTACTCAATTGGGTTACTGAATTTCGCTCGTGGTTTAACACTTTTCAAATATGTGCACTTTGTCTCTTATACGAGCTTCCAAGGCCTAAAAACACTCTTAGGGGTAGTATGGAACAAAACCAAAATTGTTCGATAGACATGGGGAACTTTAGAAAATTTTCCCCTTAGTTGAAGTGCAACACGCCCGTGAGGCTAAGAACACACCCGAGTCCTTTCTCCAGTATGCAACACGGTCAAGGCACATGCCCGTGGGCTTAGCCCGTGTGCTACACTGACTTCAACCTCACCTTTCTATTAAATAAACATGGCCAAGGCACACGCTCGTGTGCTTAGTCCGTGCTCTATGCTGACTTAAAATTTCAGGTGCAGTGGACACACGGTCATAGCACACACCCATGGGAGTAGCCCATGTGTCACACACGGCCTAGACACACCCCCGTGTGTCTACCCATGCGGACCATGTTAGGTTATTTTCAAAGCCTTAAGTCACCCTCTACTAGCCAACTACACTTAAAAATTACTATAGTGCATGTTTGGGTCAAATTATTCATTACCAATATGAAACTTTGATTAACCTCATTGCATGTGAACCTCACGTCATTTGTTTCATACATGCTAAGTTAAATCTTATCTTGCATTTAATGATCTATATGTCTTCTTGATATATTAAGGTTGCCTCGTTATTATAACTCATTGCCAATTATAACTAAGCCATCGCATATGAATATAAACTTGAATAGATTTGTAGGGCATAGCCTACTTCAAAATGAGCCAATTCCCAGGGCCATATACAAAAAGATAAACATAATTTTTACATGCCTTCAGTAGGAAAATCAAATGACATATATAACAAAATACTCAAAAATCCTATACATGCCATTGGACAAAATGGAAATGTCTTTATAGCAAAGCTTGTATAGTTGATAGTGTGTTGACTCTCCAATTGTCTTCCAATCCTTATGAGTCCTTGAGCTCTGAAAAGCAGGGAAAAGAGAGGGGTAAGCATTTTCATGCTTAGTAAGCCCCAATAACTGGAAAATAAACTTACCGATTGTTTAGCATACATCCATAACAGATAATGAAACCAATGAACATGAAAATGGTTTCCCTATCACATGCACTCAATCAATGAGTTAGTCACATAACAAATACCATAAACATTTTTATCTTAGATGAGCTCATCATTTTACATGTCATTTGTACATATACCTTGTAATAGTCCCGTTGAGTTTCTAGGAAATCTCGATGGATTATCCAGTCACTGTCAATTCATACAAATGATCATTTTGAGTATGCACTCCCGCGAACATCACATCTTACAGTGGGATTACCAGTCCAGGCTAAATCCCCTGTAATATAAACTCATAAGGTGATGTCGGGATTACCAGTCCAGGCTAAATCTGTAACACCCTGAACTTGGGCCTAGAAGTAATGGGCCTTGAGTTTGGGATTAGTTAGAAGGCAGCTGGAATAAAAGAAATGTGTTTAAATATTTTATAATTGTATGTTTAGTTTAATTGCTAAGTAATTTAAGAAGGGTAAGTAGTGTTGGAAAAGTCCTGGGTTCAATCCAGGGATTTAGCAAAATTTTGCATTTTTTTTCTAAAGAATCCTGAGCATTAGATGGAAGGCTTATTAAGAAGGCCTGGTAAAATCTGACACAAGAAGGCATGTGGCCTAGTGGTAAAAGGCGTGGGTAGTAAGCAGGAGGTCTAGGGTTCAAGTCCTGGCCATGGCAAAAATTTTTTGTTGCGCATAAGATTTGTAGGGAAGCTAGTGTTTAGGCTTTATATAAATGTTAGATGGAAATTTGACACAAGGATGCGCTTGGCCCAGTGGCATGATGGCGTTAGGAGTAAGAAGAGGTGCTGGGTTCAAGTTGTAGATTGAGCAAAACTTGTGGGTTTTTTTTAGACATTCTGGAGGTCGGCAGAAAGACTTTATAATTAATTGGGGAGCAGAAACGACATGAAGGAGCTTGTGGCTTGGTGGCAAGGGACGTATAGTGTAGCCAAGAGATCAAGGGTTCGAATTGGAATGGTAGCAAATATTTTTAGGATAACCTGGTTGCAGGTTAATTGGCCTTAAAAATAGTTAGGGATGGAATATGGCACAAGAGCGCCTGTAGTGCAGTGGCGTGAAGCGTGCTATGGTTATGAGGGGGAGCAGGTTTGAATCCTAGGCCTGGCAAAGGTTTAAAATTTTATTCTTTAAACTGAGGCTTAGGCATATAAGCCTTATAATTAATTGTGACCGAATGGTAGCATAAGAAAGAATGTGGTGTAGTGGCCAATAGCGTGTTAGGAGGTAGAGTAAACTTGAGGTCTGGAGTTCGAGTGGTGGCGCGCGCAAAGGAAGAATTTAATTTTTGCTACTCAAGTGTTGTACGGTGGAAGCATTTTAATGCAATTCAAATTGGAATTTTAGGCTAAAATCAAGGGGATTAGGATGAGGATTAAGTGTAGATATGATGATTATAAAATTGAAGAATTTAAAAGGAATTATCTTGACGAGTTTACATCGATTGAGGAGTGTAGGTGTATTTTTATTTATTTATTTTTAGTATAAATATATGTGTCATATGGGCAAGTAAGGGCATTTGTTGTTTTTGTGTGCTTCAGTCGCATATCACCTCCTCTTTTCTTTAAGCCAAACTCTTGATCTTTTCTTCCCTATTTTAATCGAATCAACCTCTTCCCTCTTCAACTTAGCTGACTATTTCATTTTCATTTAAAAGATGATTCATACACTTTTGGGGTTTGATTTCCTGTTGGCAAGCGATCTCGTAATCTGTAAGTGAATTAGATCTTCTTTGGACTTTGTTAAATATTTCTAAGTTATTTTGTTTCTACACTCTTAAAAGCCGATTTTTCTTTATTCTTTCCAAAACTTTCGTTAACCTACTATTTCTCCATTTATTTCTTTTTTTTCCCTCTCATTCAAGAGTGTGATCATTGATGGAATAATAGGGGACTAGTAGAGAGGTTGGAATAGAGGCTCCCAAGTTTAAGTGACGTAAGGTGTCAACCGTTAGGGACTTTCCGCCTGGATGCGGAAAGGGGACTACGTTAGATTTCAAGTTACATAAGAAAATCGCAGTCGATCAATCTAGTCAAGGCAGGTATAGGTTGTTCTTCAGTAAGTAGTGGATTTATTTTGAATTAATGAGATGTGACTGATGGAGTATAACGTCGATTATAGGTTCGGGGGATTATGAATACTTAGTACTCCAGGTGATAAGGTGTGTACTTTTACCCTATGATAACTTGATATAAAGCCGAAGTTGTGTACATACACTGCACACACAAGTAGATCGACAAAAGCCGAAAAGCTGAAATGTCGAAATACCGAAAAGTCGAAAGTTTAGCTACGGTAGTCTTGCAAGTGCGTGAACACTAGTGAGGAGGAAACCAATAGGTTCCCTGAGGCCCACGGGCGATTCCGTGGACTTGGGTTGTGAGCTGGCCAAATGGGCCGGAATGGGCTAAATGGGCCCGATGGGCTGTTGGGCCCATAATCGGCAAAAATTGATAATTGATGCTATGTGATAGAAAGTTTGTATGTGAGGATGAATATGAATATGACTGAGCCTAACGGTCCATATAAATGTGATTTGGGCCTAATGGGCCATATACAAGTGATTTGGGCCTAATGGGCCATATGAAAATGATTGGGCTTAATAGGCCAGATACAGGTATGTGAATATGTTTAGGCTTTGTAAGGGGTTTGGGGCCTAGTATATGATGACTACATTAAATTATTAAAGACCGTGGACAAGTCATAAGGTTAAGGTGTGGCAACGGGTATATGCATGTCTAGGATTGGATCCAGGGAGAGCTTGGTACTTAAGCGGTCTTAATGACTCACTTCCTCTTCTCTGAAATCCTACCTAGTGCATAGTATTCGTTCATCTTAGCTCGCAGGACTCGTTAACAGGCCAAGGTAAGTGAAAATCGTACTTAAGGGAAAATTGCCGAAACACCCCTAAGGGCAAAAATGACCGAATTACCCCTAGGTGCTGAATGTAAGTTTTATGGATGTGATATGTATACATATGATATTCTGCTTAAGTGGCATATGGGTTGGGAATTATGGAATGGAGGAAGTATATGAGGATCGCATGGTTGCTTGACAATCGTGGATCCACCGACGGCTATTACAGCCCAATGTGTAAATAAAGGTAGTTCTGTAAGCGGGCTACCATGGTGTCTGGGTTGGGTGGGTCGATATTTATATCCCAACATGGTGTGACGGGAGACAGAGCTAGTGTGTAGCGGATGGATTATTGGGATGGGATTGCATTGCATGCATGATATTGTTGTGATATTATTGTGTGGGCTTCGGCCCAGCAGAAGCTAATCTAGGCTAAGGCCCAAAGACCACCGTTCTTGAATTGGGCTCTGGCCCAAAATGACTAATGATTACTTTATACTCGTTGAGGGTTGTACACACTGAGTTTTTCAAAACTCACCCCCTCCTTCTGAACTTTTCAGGTGATCCTCAGTACGTGGTTCGACGGATGGAGGGACTCGGAGGTGGCCAACTAGCATAAAAAGTTTAGACTTAGTCTTTATGTAATTTTTAATATATTGACTTTAAATTATTTCTATTTGATTTGGGTTATAACAAGGTCTTTCCTCTGGTTATTGTTTAAAATTATTAGGATTATTATCATTTTTAAGCTTTATATTTATTAGAAGTAGAACATGGTTTCCTAAACCATAACTATTTTTAAATACTACGTTTCCGCAACTCAATTTTTAAATGACGAGTTTTCATAAAATCATATGTTCTAAATAAAGCTTCCGCAACTGAAATGAGATTTTACAAAGTAAATAAGGTTTTTCATTTTATGGAAGTGTTTCCAATGAAAATAAGGTTTTCACTAAAACACTTCAATGTGACACATCAGATTCGGCCATAACGTCTAGGCCGAGTTTGGAGTGTTACAAAATCCCTTATAACGACAAACACCCTTAATGAGCTCGGATCTGAATTACCAATCTAGGCTAAATTCAGGCCCTAATAGGATTACCCGTCCGGGCTGAATCCACAATGCACACATATTCTTAGGGAGGCTCGATCACTCAAGGAACACAAGTCCAGGCTAGATCCTTTTTATACTTGAGATCTTCGGATTACCAGTCCAGGCTAAATCCTTTTCTCCAACACATGCAGGATCTCAAGTTTCATGTAAATCATGGTTTATCCATCGAATTCCCTTTCCAACCTCAACCGAGACATTATCCAACAATTCATTATTAACGATGCAATTTATGCATTTTCATGCATTCACAAAACATATAATTATGCATGTTATAGGTTTACTTCGAGTTATCCGAACTTACCTAGTATTCGTTTCGGAGCTGTGTTTCGGTTATTCTAAAACCTTACGTTTACCTCAATCGACCTCCGAAATTTGTTCCTCGGGGTCTATAACAACAAAATTATATCATTAATTCACTAAATTACACTTTTCAAGTTTAATTTCTACCCCCGATCCAAATGACTGTTTTGCCCCTAACTTTTGACATTTTTACTATTTAGTCCCTAAGCTCGTATAATGAAACACATGCAATTTCTATCTTACCCAAGCCTATCCGAACACTTTTCCCTCATATGGTAGTCCACATTTTCCCATTATTTTCACATTTCTACCACATATTTAACAACTTTTGCAAAAAGGTCCCTTTAGGGGTTTTTCATGAAAATCACCTAAGAAAAGATGTTTAATACACCTTCAACTTTCATATCCCTCCATAATCCACCATAATAAAAGCAACTCATGAATGGGTAAATTTTTAAACATGAACCCTAGTATGAAATATGGGTAGAAATGGAAAGATCAAACTACTGGGATTTCAAAAATACAAAGAACATTAAAAACGGGGCTTGGGAGCACTTACTGTTGAGCTTGAAATGTTTGAAAACCCTAGATATGGTGACAAGAGAATTTTGGCAGCTATGGGGAAGAAGATGGCTGATTTTGGCTTGATTTTTCCCATTTTCTATCATTAAAAAGCCAAATAACCAAAATGCCCTTATGCCCTTTCTTTGAAATTTCATCCATGGAAGCCCATTTTTGTCCAAAAACTTAAAAATTGGGAAAATTGCTCTTTAAGACCTTCTAGTTTATAATCTAAAGCAATTTCATACAAATTGCTTCTAAAATCCAAGTTTTGCAATTTATTCAATAGTCCCTAATTTCCAATTAGACACTTTACTCAAGGAATTTCTTCATGAAACTTTAACACATGCATAATATCATATTCTAGGTCTCATAATAATAATAATAAAATATTTTGATGTCAGATTTGTGGTTCTGAAACAACTGTTTCGACTAGGCCCTATTTCAGGATGTTATAGTTCCAATGTCCAAAAAGCCCCTTATGAACTTTAGGAATAGTTAGGATACATATGTCATGACATAGGATCCGATATGTGTTATCGAGTAAGACCACGTATGGGACATTGGCATTGTACGAGCTTTTCGAGCTATCCGCGTATCCTTATGATTCCAAATGGTTCAACGGCCATTCCGAGAAATGAATGATAATATGAAATGTGTATTCGATTCAGGTATGTTTGAAGTTGTATATCATATTTGATGTTGAAAGGTAAGTATATCTTTTTTTATGATCAAGTGAGTATATGTGACAAAAGTATAAGAAAATATGCATTATGTGCAAATGAATGAAGAATATGTGAAATGTATTTGAGCTATATGTTTTGTGATAGCATGTGGTTAAAGATTATATGTATATTATGATGCTTATATGTTTTTATTGTTAAGTTTATTTGTATATGGCTTACTAAGCTTTTGAAAGCTTACTTTGTGTGTGTTTGTATTGTTTTATAGATATCGTAGCTATCGGGAGCTCGAAGATTGTTAAGGATCGTCAACACACTATCGAACTAAATTTTGGTACCTTTTGAAAATGTATATATTAAAGTATGGCATGTATAGGCTAGAAATATTTAGATATGTTTTGTGAAGTGTATATGTCTAGCAATGTGATTTGGCTTGGTTTTGGTGGTGTATATATATGAGTTTTGGTATATGATATGTGATGCGATGGGGGTATGTTTGATATGTTCATAAATGGCCAAGAGAAATGGTAAGTTTAGTAAGAAAGTGATATGAAATTGAATGAGTATATTAAGGTTTAAAAACCATATGTTTTGCTATGACTCTTTCTTATAGAATGATAGGTTTTGATATGTGTTACAAATGTGGAAATTGTTGATAATGAAATGGCATGAAAGATGCATGATTTGGGTTTGAAATTGGCTAAAATTATAGTGCAAATGTGTTTGGTTTTATACTTGTAGCTATGACCCAAATTGGGCGGCAATTTGGCCTTGCAAATGTCCTATTTTTGCCCACACGGGCGTGTGTCTCAACCATGTTGCTCGAGCGCCATTTCGAAATGAGTCTGGGCAGACCACACGTTACACACACGGGCGTGTGCTAGGCTGTGTGGCCAAGTCAGTTTCGACGATGGGCTAGACACACGAGCGTGTGACTGGCCATGTGACCCAAGTTAGTAGCCTCCCTAATTTTCACACGGCCAGGCACACGGGCGTGTCTTGTGGCCGTATGGACAAGTCAGTACGTATGCCCTGTTTTGACACGGCCTAGACACACAGGCATGTCTAAAGCCGTGTGAGGCACACGGCCTGTTCACACGGGCGTGTGACCTGTATAACTTTGAAAAAATGTTTTAGTGTTGAAAAATTTTGTATGAGCTTGGTTTAGTCCTGACCCCTTTCTAAAGCATGATTAAGGTCTCGATAATGTAAGGGACTTTGTATTGATGTATGATTATGATGCTATGATAACTATGAATCGAATGTTAAACGTTCTGATTTGTCTGGTAACGCCTGTAACCCTAGTCCGACAACGGATACAGGTTAGGGGTGTTACATGATAGAAGTCTTGTCAAGCCTCTCCATCATGGCTACTCGTAGCCGATCTAGAATCGGATGGCGCCGTCCCTTGCGCGAGATTAGGTGTATTACTTTTGACATCATTAGCTACGGCTCGTTGGGGATCCATTTACTATCTAAAAACAAATTTTCATTGTTAGGATTCATCACACTATCGCATTTTATAAATATGACATGTATAGCTAGACTCACATACGCTACGTTAGTCCTAGAATTGACTAAACTGTAGCTCTGATACCAACCAAATGTAACATCCCTAACTTATATCCGTCACCGGACTAGTGTTAAAGGCGTTACCAGACGAATCGGAATATTTTACGAACAATTCATAAACATCATCCATAATTACAATCATATAACACAATAGAGTCCCTTATATAGGTCATTGAGACCTTAAACATGTATTAGAAAGGGTTTGGGACTAAACGGAGCTCATATAAAATTTTTCAAAACTTAAACATTTTTTAAAGTTACAAAGGTCACACGCCTGTGGGAATAGGCCGTGTGCCTCACACGGCTTTAGACACGCCCGTGTGTCTAAGCTGTGTCAAAATAGGGCATACATACTAACTTGTCCACACGGCCACAAGACACGCCCGTGTGGCAGGCTGTGTAAATGTTAGGGAGGCTACTGACTTGGATCACACGGTCAGTCACACGCCCGTGTGTCTAGCCCGTGGTCGAAACTGACTTTGCCACACAGCCTAGTGCACCCCCGTGTGTGCGACCGTATGGTCTGCCCAGGCTCATTTCGAAATGGCCCTCGAGCAACACGGCTGAGACACACTCCCGTGTCTCTGCCTATGTGGGAAAAAATAGGCCATTTACAAGGCCAATTTTCCACCCATTAAGGGTCTTCCCTACAAGCAACAAATAAGCTTCAAATGCATACCAATTGTTCAACCATTTCGCAACTAATACATACACCAATTAAGCCATAACATTACCAACCAATTTCATGCCAAAACATAAGACAAAATCATATGTAAACATTTATTTCATAACCTCATTTTACTTTATTCAATCACATGCTATAAACTTACCGGTTTCTCAAATATACACATGCCAAAACATACCAAAATTGAGCATTCCATTTGGTCATTCATAGACACATCACATATGCATATTTTGCATCACATATCATATACCAAAATCAAACAATAAGTTCAACCATAATTAAGCCATATCACATGGCTAAATATACACTTCACAAAACATATTCAACTACCTCTAGCTTATACATGCCATACTTAAATATTCACATTTTCAAAAGGTACCAAAAAGAAGTTTGATAATATGGTGATGATCCTCGATGATCCCCGAGCTTCTGGTAGCTTTGATATCTATAAAACAGTTGAAAAACACACAAAGTAAGCTTTCAAAAGCTTAGTAAGCCATATACAAATAAACTTAACAAATAACATCAATTCATTCATATAACTTAAGGCAAAATACATTCACATAGCCATATATCTCTTATATTTCATTTGAACATAATTCACATATACATTTCATAATTCATTCACATAGCAACTCATACTTATATCATATATTCACCTAGGTACATATACTTACCTTTCATTCTCAAACATAGTATGCAACTCAAATTTACCTGAGTCGGATACAAATTCACATAGTCATCTATTTTCTCGGAATGCCTGTTGAACCGTTCGGAATCATAAGGATATACAAATATCTCAGAAAAGCTTGTACAATGCCAATGTCCTAGATGTAGTCTTACATGTAATCAAATATCGATGACACTGTCCCAAACAGGGTCTTACACGAAATCAAATACGATGCCAACGTCCCAGATGTGGTTTTACACGTAAATCATAAGTTGATGCCAACGTCCCAGACGTGGTCTTACACAATAACACATATCTGGTCCTA
The DNA here is from genome assembly GCA_025698465.1 of Gossypium longicalyx. NCBI lineage: Eukaryota > Viridiplantae > Streptophyta > Magnoliopsida > Malvales > Malvaceae > Gossypium > Gossypium longicalyx. Next base: position 41,425,540 of record CM046996.1, on the reverse strand, counting down.
TGTGATGACATATGTATCCTAACTATTCCTAGGGTTCGTACGGGGCTTTTTAGACGTCGGAACTTTGTCAATACTTTCTCGGATGCCTCATTTTTCTCAACTCATATATTTATTTATCATAGTTCAATAGCATATAATCGATAATAATTAAATTCAAAATATATTTATTTGTATATAGACTAACCTCGTACTGATTCAGATTGACAGAATCGGCTACTCGATGACTTTCGACTTTCCCCGATCTAATTCCGTTTTCTTTAATTCTTAATCTATATAAATTTAAATTTAAATTTAACTCTTTTATTTGCCAAATCATTCAAATCAATCCAAAAATACATAGTTAGGGCATTTTACAAGTAAGCCCTCACATTTTTAGATTTTTACAATTTAGTCCCTAATCACTAAAATCACAAAATATACAAAATTTCCACATACTTATGTTAGGCTGAATTATCATAGTATTCATATAAGCCCATATGTTTCATTTATTTCACATTTTAGTCCCTCAAAATATCATTTTCACGATTTAGTCCAAGTTACTCAATTTCATAAAAATTTCAAAGACAAAACATGTTAGCCCAAAACATATATTCCATTTATCAACAACTAACTTCACAAAAATTATAATTTCATCAATGGCATAACTCAAAATCATCATCAAAATCAGAAATTTAGACATGGGCTTTATAGAATATCAAGCAACGATCACAAAAACGTACAAATTATCAAAAATCGAACAAAATCCATACCTTAATCACTAAATCAAAGTGCCGAACCCTAGCTTGTGTTTTTCTTCTTATTTCCTTAGCGATTTTCGACAAAATGATGAATAGATGAAGCAAAAATTATGTTTTGTTTAATTAATAAACATTAATTCATCATTTACCATTTTACCCTAGCTATTTACATTAGAATTCCACTATCTAATGTCCAACTATGTCCATTCATTAATTCAATGGTCCATTTATGACATAAGGACCTCACCTTTAAAGAGACACATCAAATAGGCACTTTAACAAATAACAGGCAACTTTTACATTTTACACGATTAGCTCATTTTATCAAATTAGGCACACGAATGATCGAATTTTCATACAAAACTTTCACACAAGTCAATTCACATATTTTAAGCCCAAAAAATAATATTTAAATATTTTCTGACTCAGATTTATGGTCCCAAAACCACTATTCCGACTAGGGTCTAAACCTGGCTATTACATCAAGTATCTTAGGTTGGGAAGGAAAAACTTGATCTGAAGAATTATTATTAGGTGAGAAATTTTGAGGACGAAATTTTTGTAAGCGGGGAGAGTTGTAACAACCCATTTTTCAGTAGTGTTGGAAACAATAGTTTTGGGGCCACAAATCCGATGAGCAAGTTCATAAATATTATTATTTAATATTTACGAGTCAAATATGGTACTAAAATAAATGTTGAATTGGTAATTTATGCTATTTGAGAGAACAATTAGGTTCAAGTGGTATGACCCTAAAGTCAACTGGTTTTAGAAAATGAAGTATCAGGACTCGTTTCTATAAACCAAGCTGTAAATATTTTTATAAATATTTACAGAGTGTTATTAAGGTTGTATTAAAGTTTCATTAATTAATTTTAATCTTTAGATAGTTAGTTAATTAAAAAGGACTAAATCGTAAAGGATGTAAAATTTGATCACTATTAGATTTGAATGATTAAATGGCTTAATAAATAAAAGTAATGGACTTAAATGGTAAATAAACCATTTAAGGAGTTAGTGGACAAATATGTATGGGGATTTTGTGTTTTATTTAATTATTAACCAATGTTAAAATGGTAATTTGATAATTTAAATTAAATTAAATAAAACAAAGCTTTCTATCATCTTTTCTAGTTCTTCTTTTGCCGAAATTGTAGAGAAGAAAGCCATTCCTATTTGTTTCAAGATTCAACCAATTTCAAAGCTTTTCATGGTATGTATATTTAATTTCTTTTTTAATGAATTTTATGTTTTTGATATGGTTGCAACTAGGACCAACTAGCCCAAACCTTCGCTTTTGAAACTATTAAAGATTTTGAATTTTTCCATTGATGCATCTTTCTGATTTTAGATGTTAAATGATGAATTTGAAGTATTAGTTCTTATTTATAAGTATTTTGTTAAATGATTTTTGATGAATTTAGCAATTAGGATTAAATTATTGAAATAGTAAAAGTACAAGGACTTAATGTGTAATAGCAAAAAATATAGGTTGTAGTAAGGTTCCAGTAAATTTGGCTAAGCTTAAATTTGAGTTAAAAATGGTTAATTTGCATTTTTTTGCTCAAGGACTAAATTGAATAAAAGTAAAATGTTGGGGGAAAGATTGTAAAAAATTCAAATAAGACTTAATTGCATAAAATGAAAAGGTTTTGTTGTCTAAATTAATAAATTGAATGAAATTATTAATTTAGATCAAGAACGAGTAGGAAATTGAGGAGAAGACAAAATTACCAAATAGCCCTTGTACTTAGTCATTGCTGCAATTTAGCCAGGTAAGCTCGCATGATCTATAATCATTTTAATGTTATATAAATTGAATGTTTGTTATGTCATTTTAATGAAATTGAATTATTTTATAATTGAACCAACGTTATGATGAATTGACGGCTATTAAGTCCTAGTTGAACCTTAGGAATTCGTAAGTTACAAAAGACATGTCATAAGGGTTTTCATGTTTCAGGTGATGGTCTTTAATGTGCTACCGATGGCTGAGGTCCTGCATTTTTTGCGGATACTCCATAGCTCGTGTGAGCAGTATTGTGTAGCTTACGTTCTAAACCACAGCTTGTGTGAGCAATGATGTAAAGGAAAGGTTATGGTTATATGTTTGAGCCCACTTCGTGTGAGCTTTCCTGAGTATCCGATGATATTCTAAGTGGTTCAATAGGCATGAAATGGAAAGGGACGGTAAGTGTTTAGATGAACTATGTCATGTATTAATGAAAAGGATTAAAATGGTAAAATTCAATGGAAATATGCTTATGTTCATAATAAGGTTGTATGAATCAAATTATGTATTTTCTCATGAAATGACTTATCATGTGGTTGATCCCAAAAAGAGTTATGTATAAATGCACTAACTTGTGTAATGATTATTATGTATAGGCTTGTGTCAAGCTTGTGTTTACGGTTGATGTTTATGCTTATACTTTGCACCATGCAAATGAAATAGGTAAGAAAAGGGAATGAAACAATAAGTTCATAATTGGGATGTAATATGATGATACGGTAATGTTGATGAATTAAAGGTATGTTCATAGATGGTAAGTTTCATATATTATGGATGATTCATATGTGGGTTATGTTCATTGAGAACAATATGTCAACTAAAGTGTGGGGGTGTAACATAGGAAATTTTTTTTTTAAATCTTCTCTTTGATTTTTCTTGTCATTTAGTGTGCTTGAGCTTTTAGAAATGCAAGTGATTGGTTAGGAGCATGTACATAGGTTTCTTTTGTTTACAAATAAATTCGGTATGATGGTAGGAAATTTTAATATTTTTATTATTAGACTACTAAAGTTCTATATGTTACACTATAAATAGGCATTAAGCAATCAATTGTACTAAGTGATGTAAAAAATACAAGGAAACGAGAATGCTAGTACAAATGATAAATGGTTGAATTTGAGTTTGTTTGGTTGACAAAATTTGTGCATGTTGAGATATTTAGGGATGACCTAAGGCATTGTTTGAAACACATCTAGAGGCAAAAATCCAACCTATTAATATTCACCTTTAGTAACAATTTTTTACCCTATTGTCACTTTTTGATGAACCTCATCACAAACCTCAAGTCTAAAAAGTTTAATTTGTATTCTCCCTTTTTCTTTGGTCCTGCACTGTACAATTATAGATGTTTGACCGTACATTTTGAGGGTTAAGTAGATACATTAAGGCAAAGTTTTGTAAAAACAGAGTGAAATATGAAGAATTAGTGTGATATAGGAGCCTAAAAAGTGCAAAATAAAAGAAAATTCCAAAAAAGCAATAGTAACATGAGTAGAAAAAGTTCTCAAAAGATGAAAAGCATTCTTAAGTGAGATGAGCTGAAAAAGAAAGTGACAAAATCACAAAAGAAAGAGAAATTTGTTCATTAGTGCACAAAAACTCGTAGGCTAGCTGTAGTTACTATGTTATGCTATCCTTTCACATATATGGAGAGACAATAAAGGTGAGAGAAGGAGAAATAAGGTAGTTAGTAGGTAAGGGTCATTAATGAGGGAAGAATAGGGATCAGTATGATGTGCTAAACTATTTTTGTGTTTGTAACCCTTTTGATGCTTACTGTTTTTGAATTTGATACCTATCCTAAGCCTCAGAATGTTACAAGCTGAAAAGTACTATGTGACATAAATATCCTTATACATGAGTGGACATCATACTAACCATACACGTAAATGACTATTTGTATTCTGCTCGAAAAATAAAAGTAATTGTATGATTTGTTGATGGACCTTTATAGGTGATACCTTTAATGCTTGTATATTTGGTAACATACTGAACTTGAAGGTTTGTGATCAGAAGTGGTAAGTCCATTATTTATCATGTCAAAGTTGTTAGTAAGCATGAAATGCCTAAGTCATATGTTTCGAAGTTCATACATGTATCATATTTGCTCAAGGTTTGTCATTTTTCTTTGTAATTTTTTTATGTTGCTTGAGGACAAACAATGACTTAAGTGTGGGGGAGTTTAGTCTGCTGTAATTCGATGTAGCACATTAAACTAGTTGTAACCCCCTAAACCCAGCCTAGACGTTATGGCCAAATCTTGAATATCACATTGGTCACATTGATGGAACAGAAAATCATTTAGCTATTTTCTCTTAAAAATGTCATTGCTAAAAACGCCCTTGTTGAGAAAACTAAATTTTTTTTGAAATTGTTTATCTTTAGAAAGCTAAAGTTTTGATATGTTTTTCAGAAAGTGTCGTACTTCAATTAAAACATTGCAGCGGATAATTTGTATATTTAAAACTCTTTTTCATTTTTAAAACATAGATTTAAAATATATTTGTAACATCCCTAACCTGTATCTATCACCAGACCAGGGTTAAAGGCAGTACCGGACAAAACGAAATAATTAACATATATTTTATAAGCATCAAAGCATCAGAGATCAAATATCAATATATAGTCCCTCATATAGGTCAACAAGACCTTAAACATGCATTAGAAAGGAGTCGGGACTAAATCGAACACATCCAAAATTTTTCCAAAACTTAAACATTTTCAAAGTAGTACAGGTCACACGCCTGTGTGAAAAGGCCATGTGCCTTACATGACATTAGACACGCCCATGTGTCTAGGCTGTGTCAAAACAGGGCATACATACTGACTTGATCACACGGCCACAAGACACGTCTGTGTGCCTTGGCCGTGCTCGAACATGACTTTCAATTGTAGGGTACCCCAGGGGACACATGGCCATGCAACACAGCCATGTGTCCCATACGACTGAGACACATGCCCGTGTCTCTGCCCGTGTAAACAAAAATAGGCTATTTGAATAGCCAACTTGCCAGCCCAATTAGGTTAAACCTACAATCACTAAACCCAAGCATATTTGAACACCAATTTCAGACAATCTCTATACCAAAACATAAATTATTCATGCCATTACATTATCAATAAATTCCAACCTCAATTCATCAACTAAATCATACCAAAACCTAAACTAAAATCATATCAAAACATATTTTTCAATAATCATTCAATCTCACACTCAAAACTTACCAAATCTTATCAACATTGACCATTTCTTTTGATCATTCAAAACATACCATATAATTCATAATGCCTTCCATATCATATAACATTTCCAACCATAAGTTCAAACATAAACTAGCCATATCACATGGCATGATATATATACATTATAAAATATAATCAAAACACTTCTAGCCTATACATGCCATACTTTAATATATACATTTACAAAAGGTACAAAAATAATGTTTGATAGTGTGATGACGATCCTTGATGATCCTCGAGCTCACAGTAGCTTTGATATCCACAAAACAATGTAAACACACACAAAGTAAGCTTTCAAAAGCTTAGTAAGCCATATATCATTTTAATCATATAAACATCCTCAAATTACTTATATTTTGTAACCAAATACCAACACCAACTTCAAATTCATATACTTAGATCATTGTAACATCCTGAAATAGGGCCTAAACGGAATAGTGGTCACAAAACCACGAATCTAAGGTCAAAAAATTTATTCCGATTAAGTTTTAAGGTTTATTCATTGATTAAATAAGGGAATTTTATGTATAAGTGCCTAATTTGATAATTAGGACTAAATTGTAAAATTAGCAAAACGTGTGTTCTAGATAATAAAGGGAATTTAATTGAAATGGGTTCTTAAAGTGGAGATCCTTATTTATTAATTAGATCATTATATTTAAGTTTGGACAAAAATGGGCAAGAATAGGACAAATTTGAAAGAAAAGCCTTTAAGGGTATTTTGGTCATTTAGTAATTAAAAGAATTAAAAAGGGAAAATAAAGCCAAAATTGGCCGAATATAGCATGGGGAAAGCCATGGTTAGGGTTTCCAAGCTTTCCAAGCTCAATAGTAAGTCCGTTCTAGCCTCGTTTTTAATGTTCTTCACGTTTTTGGAGTCCCGGTAACTTGATTTAGCTTATTCTAGCAATAATTCATGCTAGGGTTCATATTTGGAAAAATATCCATAGGTTAAATATGATTATTTTCATGTTTTATGGTAGAATATGAAGCTTGAAATTATGTTAAATAACTTTTGCTAAGCGATTTTAAATGAAAACGAGTAAAAAGACAAAATCAGTAAAAATACCTAATGTTCATAAGTACATGATAGAGTGGGAATTTGATGTTTCCATAGAAGGGAAAAATGTTCAGCATGTGATAAAACATAAGATAAATGGATAAATTTTAATTTCCGAGCCTAGGGGAAAAATCATAATTCTACAAAGGTTTAAGGGCAAAATTGTAATTTTGCCAAAGTTTGAGTTAGGAAATGTTTTGAATAGTACATTAATTAAATAAGTGACATATGATGTTTTAGATCCCGGAAAGTGAGATTTGGACCTAGAACGGGAGAAAAATCAAAAATTGGGAAAGTTGGTAAAATGGTCATTTTGGTATCGGTGTAAGTTCATATGTTTAATAAGCATTTAATTATGCATATTTGAATGATAAATTGATATTTTGGCCATAAATACTTTAGTATTGAGTTTCAGATATAATGATTAATGTTCGATAATAATTTGATAGTGGAAAGAGAACTTGTATAATTTATATGTTAAACCATATTTTGTATTATGGCTTTATATGATAACAAGAAAGTATTGACTAACATAGTTTGATGAGAATATGTTAAGTTGATGATATGATAAGATTGAGAATGTAAGTATGTAAGTTAAGTAGCATTTTATTATTATGCAATTATTATTATTAGTATTGTTATTACTGAGTTATGCGACTAACCTTGAGAAATTTAGCAAGTATGTTTCAGCTATGACTTGACAAGGCATTGAAATCTCAAAGTCCATGGTTGTAACATGGCAATTAAGGAAGAATTAATGAAAATTTTCATGTTCATAACATGACATTTAAGGAGGAATTGACGGTTAAGGATACCATGTAAGACCATGTCAAGACATGGCATTGGTAAGGCAAGGATCCCGTGTAAGACCATGTCAAGACATGGCATCGGCATTGATTAAGGACTCCCTATAAGACCACATCAAGATGTGGCATCTAAGATAAAAATACCATGTAAGACCATGTTTGGAGCATGGCATTTGGTAAGATAAGGATATCTTGTAAGACCATGCCAAGGCATGGTGTTGATAAGTTCTATAAGGCAAGGAAATCATGTAAGACCATGTCAAGACATGGCATTGATGAGTTACTATAAGGCAAAAGTCCCATGTAAGACCATGCCAAGGCATGGCATTGGTGAGTCTATAAGGCAAGGATACCACGTAAGACCATGTCAAGACATGGCAATGGTATGTTCAAAAAGGAAAAGGTTCCTGAGTAATCGAAAGAGTGAGTCAAAGAAACGACAAGGTAAGAACATGAAGAAAGAGTACAGGTATGCATTTAAGGCTTATTTAATATTGAGATTGTAAGTAATTGAGATTATCAAGTATTAAGTAAGTGATGAGTTTTCAGTTATGCTTGTGACACTTTATTACATGATTGGCAATATGCCTATATTATGAGAGAGTACTCATGTGTTAAGTGAGATGCTGCAGGTATGTAAGCAAGCTATTAAGTAAGGTGCCTTTTGTATTCTAAGTCTTTCGTAAGGTTACTAATGAGTAAGATGGGAAAGTAAGAACTCAACATTATTTAAGCAAATTATGACAACATAGTAGTAAGCTAAATTGATTGCTAATGCTTATTATTTTACATGTGAACTTATTAAGCTTTATAAGCTTACTTTTTTCACTTTCCCATGTCTCAGAGTACTTAAAAGCAAGCTCAGATTGGAGGTCGTCGGAGATCACTTTACACTATCGACTATCAAGTTACCAAATTGGTATCTTCCTTTACAAACGTTCTAGTTTATGGCATGTATAGGGACTTAGCCATTTTGTTTGTATGTCCTTATGCTATTACTAAAGAATGGTATGTAATTATATGATAATGATTAGGTATTGAAATGGCTAATGAAGAACATGTTTCGGTGTTATGTACGCCTAAATGGTAGTTAATACAAAGAAATCATGAAAAAGTGAAATTATCATTAAAACAGTATTGAACAGAAGCAGTGACGTGATCTTGAAAAATCACCAAGAATAGTAGAAATGAAATTAGGTGATGAGATATAGAATTAAAGCTTATTGAGTCTATTTTCATATGAAAGAAACAGAGTAAGCAAAGAAGTGTATATTAAGTGATATTTGAATTTTAGTGAGACAGGGTCAGAGCGATTACTGAATCCCCTGTTCTGACTTTATAAATTCACTAAAAATTGTACAAAAAGAATTAGGAGTTATAGTTTATATTTCTAGATTCCTTAGTGAATCTACTTTGAATAGAAACAAACGTCATTGTTATTTAAATTCTGTACATGGAGAAAATTGATTTGTAGTGAGGAGATGATAGAGTAGTCGAACAGTGCAATAGGGGAAACTTTAACTAATAAACTGTACTAATTGGCTAGACCAAAAATTCTGGAAAAAAATAAGTAAGAATCTATATGATTCTAGTTTTACAGAAAATTCATGAATTTAAATTTTGAGTTTTGTGACTCAAGTTATGATTTATTTAGTGACTATGATGCAGGTGAGCAATTTTATAAGGAATAATGAAATAAATTGTTTTGATTTTTCTAAGTATTCAGAAAATTTTAAATGTTCCCGGTTTGGTCTCGAACCGTTTCAATTGCATGTTTTAGAGTCTCGAGGGCCCTTTTTAGGGACATATTGAATGAATGTAACTAAATTAATTTTAAAAGTAAATTTTATGCCCCAAATTAGTAAGTTAAGTCAGGTAATGCCTCGTGCTCGACTCCGGTGACGGTCTCGGGTAAGGGTTATTACACTATGATAGTGTGACAACTCTCGACCCAGATATAAAATGTTTTGTTTGACAGATGCGCACTCCAACCGAGCTAAGTTTGATAGTATAGACAGTATGTTTATGATGAGTTGAGGCTCATGAAATGTAAGAATAATTGTTCATGATGTTTATGTGATAATGAATAAATTTTGAATAAGAATTGTTCGGGAAATATGAAAGATGAGATAAGATGAAAGGAAAGTTTATATTGAGATAAGTGTTCCTGTTAAATTGGCATTTGTATGATGCTATATGTGTAACTAGAGAAGTTAAGTGATTGCTATGAGTAATTTTACTCAAGATTTATGAATGCATGTATAAGTCTAATTTGCATAAGATGATCATGAAGTCATTGTATTATGAACGTGCATGATAAGTTGATTGAAGAAAATTGTATAATTGTGATAATATTTTAATATGATGAGTGTTAAATTATATGCATGAGTACGTAAGAGGTAAGTCAGAGGTGTTACAACCCCACCCCCTTATCAACAAGGTAATTCAGAATGAGTTTCATGAAATTCAGATTGAATAGGCTAAAGTGGAAAACTAAAGTGTTCAGTGACAAATTTATTGACGATGTAATCAGAGTCGAGAATGATTTAGAAAATGAACACAATTGTAGAAACAATGCCAGGTTAATAATAAAATCATCCGGACAACTGAAATGTCACAGTAAAAGAAAGGTCAGGCTTAGCTAATGCACTCATTCAAGTATGATGTGTAAGGTATATGATTGCTAGACTATCTCTCGAATAAATTCCAACTGTGAATGGGATAATGTGAATTCAGTAATGACAGAATTGGACATAAGAATAATAATTGAGCCGTATTAATAGTTGAATGTAGAGTTTATAGTTGAGAAATTATAGAAAAATCTTTTTTCGACTATTATATGTGTACATTTACTTTCAGAGATATATATATAAATATATGCAAGATCATAGATGCAATCCCTACAGTATGAGAATGTTAGTTAAATTTACAGACAGATGAAAGCATTATAGTTTGTTTGAGCTATGATTGATACTGCTCTATCTATTCCAGTTTTCTACTTCAGCGTGCAGATGGAAGGTTGACAGTAAAATCTATATGATGTTAGTGATCTGTATTATTAACTATTGCTTAATGAAAGTAAAGGAAAATTTTATGGCTTCTGTCATAGTTGTTCCCAGTGCTTGTGAGTATTATCCTTTCCTTTTAGAAATTTTCTGAGACGCTATTGAAACCTTAATTGTTCTACATGAGATGTGGTTACCAGGAATTCTGTGTAGCTCTATGTTTTGAGATTTTATTATCTCGATTTTATTAATAAATTACTATTCAAAGTATCAGCCATGAGACATTAGCAGAAAATGCTCTATTGATGAAAATGGTTTCTTCTTATTATGAGTATTTTTATGATGATTACGAGTTCGGGCCTGATAATGAAAGTACAGAGGTATAGTTATCAGAGGTATACAGGTTCTACTTTTGCATTCATTGTTATTGAAATTTGTGTTTAAATCTCTCAGATGATTCGGATGTTTTATTTTCACCCAGGACATTATTTACTAAAGTAATGGAGAAGTCAGTCTTATTATGGCATTATGATTTTTGAGTAGTATGAGTATTGCGGCCTCAGTGTAGTTCAGTTCAGACATGTGTATTGATTTTCATTTTTCGCATAATCTTGATATATATCAGTGAGTTAAAGACGAAATGCTATGTTCTTTCGAGTTATGCAGTAATAATGATTTGTGATTAGCTCTTTGATGAAATCACGACAGAATGTATGTTTAAGATATCATGACAACATAGAGAAGAATAGTTTTTGAAATGTTATTGTCTTTTAGTTGAGACTGATTCAGTGGAGCAGTTGATTGAGTTATATGTATGTTTGAATTATTCATGGCTTCATAGGTAAATGCTGATTTTTAATGTATAAATAGATAAATGACCCGAGTAAATAGTACATATTCTAGAGGTTATGGTATAGAGTTGTATATGCATATCAGAATGGTTGCATCAGAGTTATATTTTTGCAAATCCAAGTTGTCTGATTGTTAAAGTTCTCATTGTATGAAGTTTAGTTTGGCTTGAATTCATGCTAATAAAGTATAAACAGTTGAAGATATTGAAATTGAAGTATCCATTATGATTGGTTTGAATAAAGAGTTTATGGTTTCTAGAAATGTGTTAATGAGAAATCAAGAGATTTTGCAACAATTATGACGCCTAGCACAGTGATAATTATTTGATTATTTGAGAAGTACAGAGATGGATGATAAGTTGAGCTAGTTATACTAGTAAGAGTGTGAAATGTTATGTACCAGACTTTGAATCCAATACCTAAACTTTTAGAGAGTTAAAGTTGATTTTCAAGTATCTTAGAAGCTATTACAGTTAGTATTGATGTTTGTGTGAAAATATGAGGGTATTTCGAAGAATTGTGCAATAGAATTAACATTATCAACGAAAAGTTAAATGAGCAATGGTTGATTGCTTGAAGAAGTTTGTGTATTCTTCTCAGTACGAATGAGTTTTTCTACTGAAGGATTATCTGAGTTATTCATTTTGAGGTTGTCAATTCATTCAGAGTGTAAATTTTGAGATTGCTAAATGTTATTGCATGCCACCTTTGTACTGATAGTTGAATTGAGGAAGAGAAATTCGTAGAATAAAATTGAGCAGAAAGGATTAGAGGAAAGTTAAAATTAATTACAGAAAACAGAGACAAATTATCAAAAATTGTATACAGAATCGAAAGGTAAGAATATTGACACTCAAAAGAGAAACAAGTATTTTTTTTTTGAAAGTACCTTAGTGGCAGAGAATTTTCATTTTGGTAAGAAAAGAAGAGTTAGTTGCGTTTCATCAGAAAGTATGAGGTTAGTGATAAAATAAGGTTATTTGCTTATCAGTAGGTATTCCAGTTTAGAGCCTTAGTTTAAGAAGTAAAATGTTGGGTATGCCAAGGCTGAATGAGAATTTGAAAGTGTTGCTGGAAATCAATTTCGAATCCATTTGTAGGTAAGATTTTCGGGGACGAAAATCTCTAAAGGGGGGAGAAATGTAACATCCTGAAATAGGGCCTAAACGGAATAGTGGTTGCAAAACCACGAATCTAAGGTCAAAAAATTTTATTCCGATTAAGTTTTAAGGTTTATTCATTGATTGAATAATTGTGTAAAAGTTTCGTAATGAAATTTTATGTATAAGTGCCTAATTAGATAATTTGGACTAAATTGTAAAATTAGCAAAATGTGTGTTCTAGATAATAAAGGGGATTTAATTGAAATGGGTTCTTAAAGTGGAGGTCCTTATTTAGTAATTAGACCATTATATTTATAGTTTGGACAAAAATGGGCAAGAATAGGACAAATTTGAAAGAAAAGCCTATAAGGGCATTTTGGTCATTGAGTAATTAAAAGAATTAAAAAGGGAAATAAAGCCAAAATTGGTCCATCTTCTTCATGGAGGCCGAATATAGCATGGGGGAAGCCATGGTTAGGGTTTCCAAGCTTTCCAAGCTCAATAGTAAGTCCGTTCTTGCCTCATTTTTAATGTTCTTTACGTTTTTAGAGTCCTGGTAACTTGATTTAGCTTATTCTAGCAATAATTCAAGCTAGGGTTCATATTTGGGAAAATACACATAGGTTAAATGTGTTTATTTTGATGTTTTATGGTAGAATATGAAGCTTGAAATTATGTTAAATAACTTTTGCTAAGCGCTTTTAAGTGAAAATGAGTAAAACGACATAATTGGTGAAAATACCTAATGTTCATAAGTACATGATAGAGTGAGAATTTGATGTTGCCATAGAAGGAAAAAATGTTCAGCGTGTTATAAAACATAAGAAAAATGGATAAATTTTACTTTTTCAGCCTAGGGGCAAAATTGTAATTTTTTCAAAGTTTGAGTTAGGGAATGTTTTGAATAGTACATTAATTAAATAAGTGAAATATGATGTTTTAGATCCCAAAAACTGAGATTTGGACCTAGAACGGGAGAAAAATTGAAAATCGAGAAAGTTGGTAAAATGGTCTTTTTGGTATCGAGGCAAGTTCATATGTTTAATAAGTATTTAATTATGCATATTTGAACGATAAATTGATATTTTGGCCATAAATACTTTAGTATTGAGTTTCAGATATAATGATTAATGTTCGATAATAATTTGATATTGGAAAGAGAACTTGTATAATTTATATGTATGACCATATTTTGTATTATGGCTTTATATGATAACAAGAAAGTATTGACTAACATAGATGAGAATATGTTAAGTTGATGATATGATGAGATTGAGAATGTAAGTATTTAAGTTGAGTAGCATTTTATTATTATGTAATTATTGTTATTAGTATTGTTATTATTGAGTTATGCGACTAACCTTGAGAATTTGAGCAAGTATGCTTCAGCTATGACTTGACAAGGCATTGATATCTCAAAGTCCATGGTTGTACCAAGGCAATTAAGGAAGAATTGATAGAAAAGTTCATGTTCATAACATGACATTTAAGGAGGAATTAACGGTTAAGGATACCATGTAAGACCATGTTAAGACATGGCATTGGTAAGGCAAGGATCCCGTGTAAGACCATGTGAAGACATGGCATCGGCATTGATTAAGGACTCCATGTAGGACCACATCAAGATGTGGTATTGGCACTAAGATTAGGATACCATGTAAGACCATGTTTGGAACATGGCATTTTCTAATACAAGGATACCAAGTAAGAACATGTTTGGAACATGGCATTTGGTAAGATAAGGATATCATGTAAGACCATGCCAAGGCACGGCATTGATAAGTTCTATAAGGCAAGGAAATCATGCAAGACCATGTCAAGACATGGAATTAATGAGTTACTATAAGGCAAAGGTCCAATGTAAGACCATGCCAAGGCATGGCATTGGTTAGTTCATAAGGCAAGGATACCACGTAAGACCATCTCAAGACATGGCAATGGTAAGTTCAACAAGAAAAAGGTTCCCAAGTAATCCAAAGAGTAAGTCAAAGAAACGACAAGGTGAGAACATGAAGATAGAGTACATGTATGCATTTAAGGCTTAATTAATATTGAGATTGTAAGTAATTGAGATTATCAAGTATTAAATAAGTAATGAGTTTTCAGTTATGCTTGTGACACTTTATGACATGATTGGCAATATGCCTATATTATGAAAGAGTACTCATGTGTTAAGTGAGATGTTGCAGGAATGTAAGCAATCTATTAAGTAAGTTGCCTTTTGTATTCTGAGCCTTTGGTATGGTTACTGATGAGTAAGATGGGAAAGTAAGAACTAAACATTATTTAAGCAAATTATGAGAGCATACTAGTAAGCTAAATTGATTGCTAATGCTTATTATTTTACATGTGAACTTACTAAGCTTTATAAGCTTACTTCTTTCACTTTCCCATGTTTCAGAGTACTTAAAAGTAAGCTCGGGTTGGAGGTCGTCGGAAATCACTTCACACTATCGACTATCAAGTTACCAAATGGGTATGTTCCTCTACAAATGTTCTAGTTTATGGCATGTATAGGAACTTAGCAATTTTGTGTGTATGTCCTTATGATATGGCTAAAGAATGGTATGTAATTATATGATAATTATTAGGTATTGAAATGGCTAATAAAGAACATGTTTTGATGTTATGTATGCCTAACTGGTAGTTAATACAAAGAAATCATGAAAAAGTGAAATTAGCATTAAAATAGTATTGAACAGCAGCAGTAATGTGATGTTGAAAAATCACCAAGAATAGTAGAAATGAAATTAGGTAATGAATAAGATATAGAATCAAAGCTTATTGAGTCTATTTTGATATGAAAGAAACAGAGTAAGCAAAAGAAGTGTATATTAAGAGATATTTGAATTTAAGTGAGACAGGGTTAGAGCAATTACTGAATCCCCTGTTCTGACTTTATAAATTCAGTAAAAATTGTACAAAAAGAATTAGGAGTTATAGTTTATATTTATATATTCCTACTTTCACTAGAAACAAATGGCATGGTTATTTGAATTCTGTACAGGGAGAAAATTGATTCGTAGTGAGGAGAGGTCAGAGTAGTCAAACAGTGCAATAGGGGAAACTTTAACTAATAAACTGTACTAATTGGCTAGACCAAAAATTATGGAAAAAAATAAGTAAGAAGATATATGAGTCTAGTTTTAGGGAAAATTTATGAATTTAAATTTTGAGTTTTTTGACTCGAGTTATGATTTATTTAGTGACTATGACGGAGGTGGGCAGTTTTATAAGGAATAATGAAATAAATTATTTTGATTTGTCTAAGTATTCGGAAAATTTTTAATGTTCCTGGTTTGGTTTCGAACCATTTCAGTTGCATGTTTTAGGGTCTCGAGGGCCCTTTTTAGGGACATATTGAATAAATGTAAATAAATTAATTTTAAAAGTAAATTTTATGCCCCGAATTAGTAAGTTAAGTCAAGTAACACCTCTTGCTCGACTCCGGCGACGGTCTCGGGTAAGGGGTGTTAGAATCATAGTTCACCATTTGCACATATACTTACCTTTCACTTTCAAATATAGTACTCAATTTGAAAGTACTTGAATTGGCCTGTTTGAACCATTTGGAAACGTAAGGATACGCGGATAGCTCAGAAAGTATATACAATGCCAACGTCCCAGACTTGGTCTTACATGTAATCAAACATCGATGCCACTTTCCCAGACAGGGTCTTACATGAAATCAGGTACTATGCCAATGTCCCAAACATAGTCTTACATGTAAAACAGAAGTCGATGCCAACTTCCCAGACATGGTGTTACATGATAACACATATCGAAAATCCTATGTCATGACATATGTATCCCAACTTTTCCTAGGGTTCATATGGGGCTTTTCAAACGTCGGAACTTTGTCAAAACTTTCTCGAATGGCACATGTATAGTTCGAATATTAATTCATCACAATTCTATATCATATGAATAATAATTCAATTCAAACATGTTTATTTGTATATAAACTTATCTTGTACGGATTCAAATGGTCGGAATAGGCTACTAGACGACATTCGACTTTCGACTTTCCCTGATCTAATTCTATTTTCTTTAACTCTTGATCTATATAAATTCAAATTTTACTCGTTTAATCACAGATTCATTCAAAACAATCCATAAATACCAATTTAGGGCATTTTACAAATTAGCCATCACTTTTTCATTTTTCCACACTTTAGTCCCTAATTCACAAAATCACAAAATATACATAATTTGCATATACTCATGCTTGGCCGAATTCTCCTAATACTCATACTAGTCCACACATTTCATTTATTTCACATTTTACTCCCTCACTTTACAAATTTCACAATTTAGCCCATTTTACTCAAAATCATCAAAAATCCAAAAACAAAAGATATTAACCCAACATCAAACTTTGATATTTCATCACTTATTAACATAAAGCTCATGAATTCATCCATGGCACATTTCAAAATTATCATAAAAATTAGAAATTGAGGCATGGGCTTAGTAAAACAAAAAGCAACATCACAAAAACGGATCAAAACACATACCTTAATCAAAGAAAATGAATGGTCGAACCCTAATGTTCTTTTTCTTTTTCTTTTTCTTGTATTTTGGCACAAATGGATGTTAATGGCCATTTTCATGCTTTTGGTTTTATTTTAATTAACATTAATAAACATTTTACCTTTTTAACCTTATTATAAACATAAAATAAACATATATTGGATGGTCACTTATGTCCATTCAAACTTTCAATGGCCAAATAACCACATAAGGACCTCTCAATTAATAAGCCAAATCAAATAGGCACTTTTAACAAACAACAAGCAACTTTTATATTTTACGCGATTAGGTCCTTTTATCAAATTAAGCACACAGATGATCAAATTTAATAAGAAACTTTCACACGTGCTAATTCACATATCATAATCACGGAAAATAATATTAAATATTTTTCTAACTCAGATTTGTGGTCCCAAAACCACTATTCTGACTAGGGTCTAAACCAGACTGTTACAATTCTCCCCCTTAAGGATTTTCATCCCTGAAAATCTTACCGTTAAACAATTTCAGATATTGTTGTCTCATAGCATGTTCAGGCTCCCATGTGGCTTCTTCAACACCATGTCGACGCCACATCACTTTTACTAATGGAATTTTCTTATTTCGCAATTCTTTAACTTCGCGAGCTAAGATATGAACAAGTTTGTCTTCATAAGTCATATTAGACTGAATTTCAATCTCAGACAGAGAAATCACATGTGAGGTATCTGATATGTATCGTCGAAGCATCGATACGTGAAACACATTATGAATCTTTTCTAGCTCTGGTGGCAACAATAATCTATATGCTACCGGCCAAATACGCTTGGTAATCTCATACGGTCCGATGAACCTCGGACTCAATTTTCCCTTTTTACCAAATCAGAGTACTTTCTTCCACGGAGATACTTTCAGAAAGACTTTGTCACCAATCTCAAATTCAATGTCTTTTCTTTTCAAGTTTGCATAAGATTTTTGACGATCAGAAGCTATTTTCAAACTATCTCTGATCCCTTTCACTTTCTGTTAAATTTCTTTTATCAAATCAACTCTGTTAATCTTATTGTCACTGAGCTCAGTCCAATAGAAAGGTGTACGGCATTTGCGATCATATAAAGCTTCGTATGGTGCCATTTTAATGCTCGATTGAAAACTGTTATTATAAGCGAATTCAATCAAAGGAAAATACTATTCCCACGTACCTTCAAACTCAAGAATGCAACATCTCAACATATCCTCTTGTATTTGAATAATCCGCTAGGATTGACCGTGTATTTACGGGTGAAAAGCAATACTGAAGTGCAATTTTGTACCCAGAGCATCTTGCAACTTCTTCCAGAATCGTTATGTGAATCTCGAATCTCTGTCTGATAAAATAGATAATTGCACACCATGCAATCTTACGATATCAGAAATGTATAACTCAGCTAATTTATCAAGCGAGTAATAAGATCGAACCAGAATAGAATGAGTTGATTTCGTCAATCAATCAACAACAACCCAAATTGTATCTTTCTTTCTCGGAGATAGGGGTAAACTCGAAACAAAGTCCATTGTTACTCTATCCCATTTTCATTCTGAAATCATAATTGGTTGTAGCAAACCAGATGGCACTTGATGTTCAGCTTTAACTTGCTAACAGATCAAACATTTAGAAACAAAGTCAGAGTTATCTCTTTTCATTCCAGACCATCAGTAATACTATTTCAGATCATCGTACATTTTTGTACTACCCGGATGCATAGATAACCGACTGTTATGAGCTTCATTCAAAATTATCTAAATTAACTATGGATTTCTCAGAACACAAATTCGATCTCAGAATCTCAAACAATCATTTTTATCAACTCTGAATTCTGAATCAGACTTTAAATCATACTAAGCTCATTTTGCTGAAATCTCATGATCAGTCTTCTGAGCTTCTATAATTCACTGTAAAAACAAAGGTCTTACTTTTAATTTCGCTAAAATTGAACCATCATCAGACAGAACCAAATAAGTTTTCATCTCACAAAGAGTAAACAATGATTTTCGGCTCAAAGCATCAGTAACAACATTTGCTTTACCCGGATGATAATCAATCACAAGGTCATAGTCTTTTAGCAGTTCTAACCATCTTCTTTGCCTCAGATTCAACTCTTTCTGTGTCATCAGATATTTCAAACTCTTATGATCAGAGTATACGTGACATTTCTCACCAAATAGATAGTGACGCCATATTTTTAAAGCAAACACAATCGCAGCTAACTCAAAGTCATGCGCCGGATAGTTCTTTTCATGTGGCTTCAGTTGTCTAGAAGCATAAGCAATGAATTTACCTTCTTGCATTAAAACACATCCTAGACCAATCAATGAAGCATCACTATAGATTAATTCTTTACCTGATTCAGGTTGCACCAATACTGGAGCTTCAGTCAGTAAAGTTTTTAACTGATTAAAGCTGTTCTGACACTTTCCTAACCACTCAAATTTAACATCTTTGTGAAACAGTTTCGTTAATAGAGTCGCAATCATCAAAAAGCCTTTAATGAAACGTCTATAATAACCGACAAGTCCTAAAAAATTACAGACTTCAGTGACATTCCTCGGAGGTTTCCAATCCAAAATAGCTGAAATTTGCTCGGATCAACTCGGATACCAGATGCTGACATAATATGACCTAGAAAACCAACTTCTCGTAACCAGAATTCACATTTACTGAACTTCGCATATAACTGTTTATCTTGCAGAATCTGTAGCACTAATCTCAGATGCTCGACATGTTCGGATTTATCACGTGAATAAATCAGTATGTCATCAATGAATACAACAAGAAATTGATCTAGATACGGTATGAAAATTCTATTCATCAAATCCATGATGATAGCAAGTGCGTTAGTCAATCCGAAAGGCATAACTAAGAATTCATAGTGTCCGTACCTCATTCGAAAAGTAGTTTTCGAAATGTCTAAGTCTTTTACTTGCAACTGATAATAGCCCGATCTCAAATCTATTTTCGAAAACACAGCAGCTCCTTTCAAGTGATCAAACAAGTCATCAATTCAAGGCAGAGGATACTTATTCTTGATCGCCACTTTGTTCAATTGACGATAATCGATGCACATTCTCATCGTACCATCTTTATTTTTCAAAAATAAAATCGGAGCACACAAACGTGAGAAACTCTGTCTAGCAAACCCTCTATCAGTCAATTCTTGCAACTGAGACTTTAATTCTTTTAATTTGGTTAGAGCCATTCTATATGGAGCTATCAAAATCGGAGTAGTACCAGGTACCAATTCAATGCCAAATTCAACTTCTCTAACCGAAGGTAGACTCGAAAGTTCTTCCGAAAACACATCAGGAAACTCACATACAACAAACACTGATTCAACTTTCTTTTCTAACACTTTTGAATCAATTACATAAGCAAAGTAGGCTTCATAACCCTTTCTCACAATACTCAAAGCTTTCATCAAAGATATCACAGTAGGCAATCCATTCAAATTACTAGATTCAATTCGGACTATTTCATCATTCTTGCATCTTAAATTAATAGTTTTTCGTTCGCAGTTCACAACAACATCATGCAAAGTTACCAATCCATACCCATAATTATATCAAACTCATCAAAAGGTAATAACATCAGATCAACCAGAAAACAAGTGTCTCGAAACATTAATGGACAATTCTTCCAGACTTTATCAACCAAAACACATCTGCCTAGGGGGTTCAAAACTCTAATTACAAATTTAGTAGACTCTGCAGCAAAGTCTTACTGTTCACTAAGTTCATGCATATATACGAATGTGTTGATCCAAGATCTATCAAAGCAATCACAGAAGTATCATAAAGAGTAAATTTACCCGTAATCACGTCTGGCAATGGAGCTTCCTCACGAGCTCAGATAGCATAGGCTTGGCAGGTACACGAGCATCGAATCTAACAGCTGTGTCTTTTGTTCCCCTCTGACTGCCACTCACATTTCCCGTATTTCTTGGAGGTCTACCACGAGATGCATTGCCACTTGGTCTTGGATTTTGTATAATTTCTTGTTCAACAGATTCAGGGCAATCGTGGATAAAATGGTCTAACGATCCACATCTAAAACAAGACTGATCATACAGTCTACAATTACCGGGATGTCTTTAACCACAATGCTTGCACTCAGGGCAATCAGATTTAGCATTTCCAACACTGGCAATAAATGTAGCTGGAGCTTTGAAGTTCGATTGCGATCTAGCACGATCTCTATTCGAATGTCCCACATGAACCTTTGAACGGCTATTATCATCTCTGAACTTCTTTGATGCAGACTGAAATGATTTGCCTGATGATCTCTTTCACACTTCTCTAGCTTCAGAATCAGCTTTTCTTTTCTCTTTCCCAAGATCTTTAGCTTTATATGCTCGTTCAACAAGTACAACGAATTCTTTGATTTCAAAAATCCCAACTAACAAATGGATATCCTCGTTCAAACTATCTTCAAATCTCTTACACATTATCGCCTCAGTATATACACATTCACGAGCATACTGACTCAATCTTACAAATTCCCACTCGTATTCTGTGACAGACATACAACCTTGTTTAAGCTCTAGAAACTCTTTACATTTTTGGTCAATAAATCTCTGACTGATGTATTTCTTCCGGAATTTAGCTTGGAAGAAATCCCAAGTGACTCACTCATTCAGAACCACAAATATTAGAGTCTTCCACCAGTTGTACGCCGTGTCCCTCAAAAGTGAAACAACATATTTTATGCATTCCTTAAGATTTAATGACAATTCATCAAATACTCGTATCGTGTTCTCTAACCAGAACTCGGCCTTTTCAGTATCATCATTTGTTGTAGCTCAGAACTTTTCGGCCCCATACTTTCTAATCTTATCTACTAGAAGCTTACTTAACTGAATCGGAGTCACTGATGGCATAGCAGGAGTTTGTGAAGGATATACCGGCGGTGGAGGTTGTTGAACAGCTAGATTGGTTCTAATATATTGGCTAAACAAATCGTTAATCATTTGATAGAAGTCTGTTCTAGCCTCACCATCACGGCTACTCGTAGCTGGTCTAGAATCGGATGGCGTCGTCCCTTGCATGGAAGCAGGTGCATTACTTTCGACATCATCCGCTATGGCTTGTTCAAGATCCATTTGCTATATAAAAGCACATTGCAATGTCAGGATTTATCACACTATCGCATTTCATAAATATGGCATGTATAGCTAGACTCACATAACCTATGGTAGTCCTAGAACCAACTAAACCATAGCTCTGATACCAATAAAATGTAACACTCCTATCCCGTATCCATCGCCAGACTAGGGTTAAAGGCATTATCGGACAAAATGGAACAATTAACATATATTTTATAAGCGTCAAAGCATCAAAGATCAAATATCAATATAGAGTCCCTTATATAAGTCAATGAGACCTTAAACATGCATTAGAAAGGAGTCGGGACAAAACCGAATACATACAAAATTTTTCCAAAACTTAAACATTTCAAAGAAGTACAAGTCACACGCCTGTGTGAACAGGCTGTGTGCCTTACACGGCATTAGACATGCCCGTGTTTCTAGGCCGTGTCGAAACAGGGCATGCATACTGACTTGATCACACGGCCACAAGACACGCTCGTGTACCTTGGCCATGGTCGAGCCTGACTTGGACCACACGGCTAGTTACACGCCCGTGTGCCTTGGCCATGCTTGAGCCTAACTTTGAATTGTAGGGTACCCTAGGAGACACACGGCCGTGCAACATAGCCGTGTGTCACACATAGCAAAGACACACGCCCGTGTCTCTGTCTATGTGGATAAAAATAAGCCATTTGAATAGCCAACTTGCCACCTCAATTAGGCCAAACCTACAATTACCAAACCCAAGCATATTTGTACACCAATTTCAGCCAATCTCTATACCAAAACATACATTATTCATGCTTTTACATTATCAATAAATTCCAACCTCAATTCATCAACTAAATCATATCAAAACATAAACTAAAATCATATCAAAACATATGTTTCAATACATCATTCAATCTCATACTCAAAACTTACCAAATCTTATCAACATTGACCATTTCTTTTGATCATTCAAAACATACCATATAATTCATAATGCCTTCCATATCATATAACATTTCCAACCATAAGTTCAAACATAAACTAGCCATATCACATGGCATGATATATATACATTATAAAATATAATCAAAACACTTCTGGCCTATACATACCATACTTCAATCTATACATTTACAAAAGGTGTCAAAATAAGGTTTGATAGTGTGATGATGATCCTTGACGATCCCCAAGCTCACAGTAGCTTCGATATCTATAAACAATGCAAACACACACAAAGTAAGCTTTCAAAAGCTTAGTAAGCCATATACAAGTAAACTTATCATTTTAACATATAAACATCATCAAATTACTTATTTTTTGTAACCAAATACCAACACCAACTTCATATTCATATACTTAGATCATAGTTCATCATTTGCACATATACTTACCTTTCACTTTCAAATATAGTACACAATTCGAACGTACCTGAATCGGATAAGATTTCACAAATTATTAATCTTCTCGGAATGCCCGTTTGAACCATTCAGAAATGGAAGGATACGCAGTTAGCTCGAAAAGTATATACAATGCCAACGTCCCAGACGTGATCTTACATGTAATCAAACATCGATGCCATTGTCCCAAATAGGGTCTTACATGAAATCAGATACGATGCCAATGTCCCAGACATGGTCTTACATGTAAAACAAAAGTCGATGCCAACGTCCCAGATGTGGTCTTACACAAAAACACATATCGAATCCTATGTCTTGACATATGTATCCTAACGATTCCTAGGGTTCGTACGATGCTTTTCAGACGTTAGAACTTTGTCGAAACTTTCTCAAATGGCACATGTATAGTTCGAATATTCATTCATCACAATTTAATATCATATGAATAATAATAATTCAATTTAAACATGTTTATTTGTATATAAACTTACCTTGTACAGATTCAAATGGTTAGAATAGGCTACTCGAGGACTTTCGACTTTCCCCGATCTAATTCCGTTTTCTTTAACTCTTGATCTATATAATTTCAAATTTGACTCATTTAGTCACAATTTTATTCAAAACAATCCATAAATACCAATTTCGGGCATTTTACAAATTAGCCCTCACTTTTTCACTTTTCGACACTTTAGTCCCTAATTTACAAAATCACAAAATACACATAATTTGCATATACTCATGCTTGGCCAAATTCTCCTAATACTCATACTAGTCCACACATTTCATTTATTTCACATTTTACTCCCTCACTTTACAAATTTCACAATTTAGCCCATTTTTCTTCAAAATAATCAAAAATCCAAAAACAAAAGATATTAACCCAACATCAAAATTTCATATTTCATCACTTATCAACATAGAGCTCATGAATTCATCCATGGCACATTTCAAAATTATCATAAAAATTAGAAATTAAGCATGGGCTTAGTAAAACACAAAGCAACGATCACAAAAACATAGAAATTATCAAAAATTGATCAAAACACATACCTTAATCAAAGAAAATCAATGGCCGAACCCTAATGTTCTTTTTTTTTCTTGTATTTTCAGTACAAAGGGATGTTAATGGCCATTTTCATGCTTTTGGTTTTATTTTAATTAACATTAATAAACATTTTACCTTTTTAACCTTATAATAAACATAAAATAAACATATTTTGGATTGTCACTTATGTCCATTCAAACTTTCAATGGTCAAATAACCACATAAGGACCTCTCAATTAATAAGACAAATCAAATAGGCACTTTTAACAAACAACAAGAAACTTTTATATTTTACGCGTTTAGGTTCTTTTATCAAATTAAGCACACAGATGATCAAATTTCATATGAAACTTTTGCACGTGCTAATTCACATATCATAATCACGAAAAATAATATTTTAATATTTTTTTACTCAAATTTGTTATCCTGAAACCACTATTCCGACTAGGGTCTAAACTGGACTGCTATAATATCTCACTAAATATCAATTTTGTGACCAGATAGTGTTGAGTTTTGAAAATAAAGTATTGAGTTTTGAAAACACCCTTGTTGGGCCTTGTTTGACTTAGTTATTATTGGAAACATCAGAATTAAAAAGGGGTGAGCTTTAAAATCTTAGAGTGAGATCAACACAAATATAATCAGATACATATCAAAATATCAATATCTTCATATCAATCATCATAATAATCACAAGTTCTAATACTGATACTTATGCATGAACATGCCGATGCATACTTTAAAAATGATGCACATTTTATTAAATTTCCTACCCATATCCACTACACACCATATATATTGAGTTCTCCAGAACTCATCCATCCAAAACACCACTTGTGGATAGGACACAACTAATTTGAAGATAAACTGGCACTGATAACACTGATGTGGACAAACCACCAATGATATGCAGATTTACTGTCACTGATTTAATTATGTAGACAAGCCACCACTAATTTGTAGATATACTACCACTACTTCCACCTTTCACAAAATCCCATCCCATGCTTGTGATATGACAATTTTCACTTATAAAACATGTACATCACTTATACAGTTATGCATGTAAACATGCTTTCATAATCACTTAACACATAATAATTAGTTTTAACATGATTAGCACACTTTTTACATTAGATTATAGATCTTGATTTATCCTACACATATACATAAATTGAACATGTTTAAAGCATCACATATATCACATAAGCCATATATCACATATAATGAGCATGAGATCTACACATACATCGTAATCACAAACATAAACATATCGATTGTCATACGTTTCATAGAACTACTTAGTTACAATACTTACTTGGTATCTATCTCGATAAGTTATACAACTCTTCATGAATATTTAGAGTATTCATATTTGTAATATAATTAAATTGTTAATAATAAAATATCGATGTCACACAAATAAATGATATCAATCCCACACCTTATCTTGTAGATCTGATTTGCCTCAACCTTTATTAATGCTTTCACTCGATCTATCTCACAAGATGATCTATCACAAAAGTAACATGTATTACTGTGGATCTTTGAAATTTTTTTGTCACTTAAAAGATCTATCACATATAGTCTCAACATCACTTACCGCACGATCTAAGACTCTCGAAAGGAGAATAATTTTTTACGCAAAGTTAGGGCTCTCCCCTACGATTATTGTTTAGCCCTTTAAAGTGAAATGAAGTAGTATTAGTACTATAATACATCAATAAATAATAAAATATCACTATGACTCATGGAACTATACCATTTGACCATGTTAAGGAAAAACTGGGAAAGGAGTTTTTACGACCCAAAATGATCTTTACTTACATTTGATAGACGATGATCTAACAGTGGCTAAATGGCGGTCCAACAGTGGTGGATTTTTGTGGTTTGGCTAAAGAGAGTGGAAGAAAGGAGTATGTAAAGAAAAATAGAATAAAAGTGGAGGAGGAGGGGGACTTGCGGTGGCAAACGGTGGTGACCAAGGTGATAATGGGAGTAGGGAGATGAGAAGAGTAGAGGTACGGCGGCCACGTAAAGTGGTGATTAGTGAGAGGAGGTTTGGTTCACGGTAGAGGAAGAAAAAGATGATTAAAGGATTGGTTGTGGTGGTCGGCCAAAATGGAGAGAAAAAGGTGAGAAGGAAATGAAAAATTAAAAAAAAAAAGTGAGAGGGAGAGGGAGTATGGATGATAATGGAAGGGTGGAATGCTTGGTCAACCTTGGCCAGGTTCAATGTATCTTGCATATAGGTAAGATGCTAGGTTATGGCAAAGGAAGGGAACATGGTGTAAAAAGGGGATCATGTACCTAACTATGGCAAGTTTGACCTTCAATAGAGGAAATAAATCCTCCTAATTGTGGTGGTAGAGGCGAATGGCAATGATCATTAAGCATGAGGAAAATTTGTCAAAAAGATTAATTGAAGAGTTTGAACAGTGAGGCTAGAACCTTGTACCATTAAGATAGATAAGTAGCTACTAAACCACTAGGCCATTATTCCTCTTATTCTTAAACTTCGGCAAATAAAAATAAAAATATGGGATGACATTTGCTAAGGGTTTGAAACAAATTTGCACCAAATAGAAATTAACGAGAGCGAAGAGATTTGAACACAGATCATCAAGGACAACTCCACCACTACTCAATCATTGTAATTGATATTTATTTATTACCAAAAGAGAAAAATATTATCTATATAAAAAATTGGTCATGACCAATCTTGGTTATTAACAGAATTTCTACTAACCCAGCTCTTCGGATGTGATAACTCTACCCTCCTTCAAAGAATTTTGTCCTTGAAATTCCTATTGTCAATCTAGTTCACTTATCCACAAATTTCCTAAATTTTCTTTCTAAACCAACCACCACGCTTTCGCTTCACAACTCTAATTCCAATGTAGTTCTAATACATCACCATAAATCTCTAATGGATTTCATATTTACTTGTACAGATTGTCTCAAGTGACTATATATAGAAATATCACTAACAATTTCCTCCTTCACAAATTCTTAATTTCACAAATACACTATTAACAACAAAATTTTAGGTAAAACCAATCCTTAATCAGTGCAAGGCACAATTAGAATAGATGGTAAAAGTACCTTCATTGATGCCAGATGCGTCTCGATCCTCTTGAAGCCTAGTAGCATAAACTAATCTCTAATTCCATTTTTTACTCGAAGCTTGCATTTAACTTAAATGCCATGAACGATTTTTAACACAATGCTCAATGGACCCACTTCTCAGGCATATTCTTGACTTTCCAACACTCGCTCAAATTGTGCTTATTACAATTCTTACAAATAAAAATTTCTCGTTGATCCAATAGAACCTCTAATACTAGATTCTAAAACATTTTATGAGGGTCTATCCTCCCTGGCCTACTTCAAAGGTCGTGAATTTGGGCTAGTAGAACTAGACTTCCTCTTATTTCGTACTTTGTTATTTTACTTTCTCTCACTTTCCAACCATTTACTCCCTTCTAATATCTTGTTCTTCTTTATCGTAGTCTCAAAAATCCCTTTCTAAAACTCACTACATTGCTTCGGATATTGAATCAACCTTACTTTAACAATTTCCTTCTTTATCAGTAGATGCATTAACGATGTAATTTGTCATAGGGTCAGACACAGGTCCTTAAAAATCTAACGACTAATCTTGGGTTACTCGACATTGCGCTCTTCAAAAATCTCATGCAACAAGTTTGCATACCTCGGGTTTTCATATCACTTTCTTAAGTCAAAAGTTTTATGTTAATCTATAGTTCAAAAATAAAATGTCTAACTATTTCCTGATCCACCTAGGGCCCCAACAACACGCTATAGCGCCCTAAGCATGGCCTTTGATATAGCATCTTCAGCAGGCTCCTAATGATCCTCCTTAATGGTATGAGTATTTTCAACTTGGTCAACCACTGGTTCAGGTTTAGTCACGGGCTTTGGTGTGCGTACTCATGATGCAAACGAATCTATTTGGGTTCCCAGACCCTTCTCTCCACTAGCTGTCCTACCCCTAGTAAGAACGCCTTGTGTACTTATCGTTTTATCAAATTCTTAAGTTTTATGAAGGTTTTATCTAATAATTGGAAATGAGCTTTCATTAACAATTTAATAATTTTTTAGTTTTAAAAGTTTCGTCACTATAGTATCAGTATCTATAGTTTTTAGAATCTAGAGTTTCACAGTATATAGAAATCTATAGTTTCACACTAAAAATTTAGTAAGTCAGAAGTACTTACCTAAGCAAGCTTCGGAGTCTCAGGTTTTCAAAACAGAATAAAAACTTTATTTAAAATGAGTTTTCACTACGGCTTGGAATTTTCCCAAAAAACCCTTTTTCACAAATATGCATGCATTTAAAAAAAACCATATTTCGAGTTTCTGAACAGGACTCTGATACCACTAAATGTGATTTCTAAACTCGATCTAGACGTTATGCCGAATCTTGAAGATCACATTGGCCATATTGATGGCACAAAAAATCATTTAGCTATTTTCTCTTAAAAGTTATTGTTGCTAAAAACGTTCTTGAGAAAATCAAATTTTGTTTGAAATTGTTTATCTTTAGAAATCTCAAATTATGATAATTTTTTCAGAAAGTGTTGTACTTCAATTAAAACATCATAGCGAATAATTTGCGTATCTAAAACTCCTTTGTCATTTTTAAAATGTAGGTTTGATATAAATTTATAAAATATCAATTTGTGAGCAGATAGTGTTAATTTTGAAAATAAAGTACTGTATTTTGGAAACACCCTTGTTGGGCCTTGTTTGACTTAATTATGAAAAAATCATCATAAATTGTCAATTTCACAATCTTTTAAATGATAATTTTAAAAATAAATCAAAATAATACGGAGTCCAAAAGAAAATCCAAGGAAAAAGTCCATAGTAATAAAAATAAATCCCCAAAAATATCAAGTACCAAAGTAATATATTTTTCTGAAAATGACAGAGAGCACCTTCGTAAACCGAGTCCTTCCAAACCTAGATTATTATCTAAAAAGTCAGAATTAAAAAGGGTGAGCTATAAAAGCCTAGTGTGAGATCAACACAAATATAATCACATACATATCCAAATATCAACCTCATCATATCAATCATCATAATAATCACAAGTTCTAATATGGATGCTTATGCATGAACATGTCGATGCATACTTTAAAAACGATACACATTTCATAAAATTTCCTACCCAACTTTGCTACACACCATTTATCGAGTTATGGAATCCAAAACACCACTTGTGGGCATTTCACCACTGATTTACAGGTAAACTGCAATTGACACTTATGTGGCCAAGCCACCACATGTAGATCTGTAACACCCCACGCTCGTCCAGGACATTACGGCCGAATCTGGCGATGTCATATTGAAGTGTTTTTCGTAAATTGTGATAACGTTTGAAAATCCCAATGTTTATATATCCTCTTCGTGTGATCTAGAAAATAATTTTAAAACTTGCGTCACTATCAAAAGTATTTTACCTTAAAACGTTATTAATTTCAAAATCTCGTTTATCGCGGAATCTTCTGAAATGGTTTTACGTATTCGTGGTATTTTGGTAAATCATGCATATCTTTTGAAAACCCACATCCTACCACTAATAGGTATAAATCATAATGTAATGATAAACGCCCAAATTAAAGAATAAAACTTAAAAAGGCCTTTTACATAAAAATACCCAAATAAAACTACATATAAACTAAAAGATAAATTCAGAAGCGTAAGTTGTTGTGTGTCCACCTCCGAGTCCCTCGCAACACCGATCCGCCTAAGGATTACCTGTACAGTTAAAACAGGTGGGTGAGTTTACGAAAACTCAATGTGATCCCAAAATAGCAAATAATCAAAGTAAGCACAATCTAAGCCTAAGCCCTTTCAGTTTCAGTTAGGGGTCTTAGCCCCTTTTTCAGTAATTGTAGCAGTCTGGGCCTTAGCCCATTTTAGTGATAAAAGTAGTTTGGGCGTTAGCCTATATCAGTATAGTATGCAAACAAAGAATCCTACCCAGTCTATCCGCTACACACCAAAACGTACCGAGTTCGGTACTAAGTAGTATTTGCAGCAAAGCTGCCAGTAATAGGCTTATAACCTTTCAGTACACTTCTTCCTAAATCATATATCCCACCCCATGTAATGCAACACAATATACGTGTATACAGAAATATCCTGCTCAGAAACAGTCATACATAATACAGGGGTATTTCAGTCAATTTACCTCACAGGGGTATAATGGTCATTTCAGTACAGTACACTTACCAGCCCAACAGTAGGTCCACAGTCGTCTCAGACGACCCGTGCAACCATAACAGTCAATTAGGGATAATGGGCCTATAGCCTATATTGTTGGCCCATTTGGGCCCACAATCTCATATGGTCCACATAGCCTAGAAATAGCCTTAGCCGTGTAGTTTACACAGCCTGACCCATAATCTACCACACTTTGTGCGATTCTATCGTGTGGGGCCCACAGGCCCATTGAGCCTACACGGCCCAAATTGGCCCAATACCGTTTTGGCTCATGAAATCGCTCATGGCCATCTCGTTGACAACGCGGCCTCGTTTTACCACTCGACCTGCTATACAGGCAGTCACATGCTCGTGTGGAGTCAACGAAGCACCCTTCAGTTTTTTGGCTTTTTAGCCTTTGTAGTTTCACATCCAAAAGCAGTGTTTCACACACCTAATTGCGAAATGCAACAAGATCACGAGCACCCGAACCTAATTCAATAAAAGCTTTGGTTAGTCACCTATCACACGAGTTGAAAGAAGCTCTAACCGAACTTGTACAAAGATCACTTAGTATCGCCTTGCTTGAGCAATGCTGTTTAAGCCCGCCTATAACTCTGACGAGAGTCGATACTAGACACCTTGGTGGTTATCTACATGATAAGTGATTTTATTAAACACGCTACTTATACCTAAAGGTTGAACATCGCATACCAACCCAGAGATGAATGGAAATATAACATCCCGAAATAGGGCCTAGTCAGAATAGTGGTTTAAAGACCACAAATCCAAAATCAAAATATTTATTTTATGATTATTATGAGACCTAGAATATGAGAATATAAATGTGTTAAGATTTCATAAAGAAATTCTTTAAGTAAGGTGTCCAATTAGAAATCAGGGACTAGATTGAATAAATTACAAAACTTGGATTCTAGAAGGTCTTAAAGAGTAATTATCCCAATTTCTAAGTTTTTGGACAAAAATGGGCTTGCATGGATGAAATTTCAAAGAAAGGGAATAAGGGCATTTTGGTCATTTGGCTTTTTAATGAAATAAAATGGGAAAAATCAAGCCAAAATCAGCCATCTTCTTCCCCATAGCTGCCGAAATTTTCTTGTCACCATAGCTAGGGTTTTCAAACATTTCAAGCTCAATAGTAAGTGCTCCCAAGCCCCATTTTTAATGTTTTTTGTATTTTTAAAATCCCGGTAGCTTGATCTTTCCATTTCTACCCAAATTTCATGCTAGGGTTCATGTTTAAAAATTTACCCATGCATGATTTGCTTGTATTTTGGTGGATTATGGAGGGGTATGAAATTTGAAGGTGTGTTAAACATCTTTTCTTAAGTGATTTTCATGAAAAACCCCTAAAGGGACCTTTTTGCAAAAGTTGTTAAATATGTGGTAGAAATGTGAAAATAATGGAAAATGTGGGCCGCCATATGAGGGAAAAGTGTTTGGATAGGCTTGGGTAAGATAGAAATTATATGTGTTTCATCATACGAGCCTAGGGACTAAATCGTAAAAATGTCAAAGGTTAGGGGCAAAACGGTCATTTGGATCGGGGTAGAAATTAAACTTGAAAAGTGTAATGTAGTGAATTAATGATATAATTTTGTTGTTATAGACCCTGAGGAACAAATTTCAGAGGTCGATCGAGGTAAACGCAAGGTTTCGGAATAACCGAAACATAACTTCGAAACGAATATCAGGTAAGTTTGGATAACTCAAAGTAAACCTATAACATGCATAATTGTATGTTTTGTGAATGCATGATAATTGTATTGTTGATGGCATGATAATGTATGGATTGCATCTCTAATAATGAACTATTGAATAATGTCTCGATTGAGGTTGGAAAGGGAATTCGATGGATAAACCATGATTTACATGAGACTTGAGATCCTGCATGTGTTGCAGAAAAGGATTTAGCCTGGAATAGTAATCCAAAGATCTCAAGTATAAAAAGGATCTAGCCTGGACTGGTGTTCCTTGAGTGATCAAGCCTCCCGAAGAATATGTGTGCATTGTGGATTTAGCCCGGATGAGTAATCCGATTAGGGTCTAAATATAGCCTGGACTGGTAATTCAGATCCGAGCTCATTAAGGGTGTTTGTCGCATAAGCATTTTAGCCTGGACTGGTAATTCCGACATGACCTTATGATTTTATATTACGGGGGATTTAGCCTAGACTGGTAATCCCGCCATAAGATGTGAGGTTCGCGGGAGTGCATACTGAAACGATCATTCATATGAATTGACGGAGATTGGATAATCCATCGAGATTTCCTAGAAACTCAATGGGACTATCACAAGGTATATGTACAAATGACATGTCAAATGATGAGCTCATCTAAGATAAAAATGTTCATGGTATTTGTTATGTACCTAACTCATTGATTGAGTGCATGTGATAGGGAAACCATTTTCATTTTCATTGGTTTCATTATCTATTATGGATGTATGCTAAATAATCGGTAAGTTTGCTTTCCAGTTATACAGGCTTACTAAGCATGTAAATGCGTACCCCTCTCTTTTCCCTACTTTTCAGAGCTCAAGGACTCATAAAGATTGGAAAGACAATTGGAGAGTCAACACACTATCAACTAGACAAGCTTTGGTATAAAGATATTTCTATTTTGTCCAATGGCATGTATAGGATTCTTGAGTATTTTGTTATATATGTCATTTGATTTGCCCAATGAAGGCATGTAAAAATTATGTTTATCTTTTTGTGTATGGCCATGGGGATTGGCTCATTTTGAAGTAGGCTATGCCCTACAAATCAATGCATGTTTATATTCATATGCGATGACTTAGTTATAATTGGCAGTGAGTTATAATAACGAGCCAATCTTAATATGTCAAATAGACATATAAATCATAAAATGCAAGATGAGAATTGACTTAGCATGTATGAAACCAGTGACATGAGGTTCACATGTAATGAGGTTAATCAAAGTTTCATATTTATAAATGGATAATTTGGCCCAAATATGCACTATAGTAATCTATAAGTGTAATTGACTAGTAGAGGGTGACTTAAGGCTTGGAAAATAGCCTAACAAGGTCCACATGGGTAGACACACGAGCGTGTGTCTAGCCGTGTGTGACACACGGGCTATTCCCATGGGTGCGAGCTATGACCGTGTGTCCCTTGCACCTGAAATTTTAAGTCAGCTTAGAGCACGGGCTAAGTACATGGGCGTGTGCCTTGGCCATGTTTATTTAACAGAATGGTGAGGTTGAAGTCAGTGTAGCACACGGGCTAAGCCTACAGGCGTGTGCCTTGGCCGTGTTTCATACTGGAAAAAGAACACGGGTGTGTTCTATGCCCTACGGGCGTGTTACACTTCAACTAAGGGAAAATTTCATAAAGTGCCCCAAGTCTATCGGACAATTTCGGTTTTGATCCATACTACCCCTAGGAGTGTTTTTAGGCCTCGGAGGCCTTTATAAAAGACAAAGTCCACACATTTGAAAATTTTTAAATTACGAGCGAAATTCAGTAACCCGATTGTATAGGTTTGTAAAAGTGAATTACCGGTAATGCCTCGAACCCTATCCCGGTGTTGGATATGGGCGAGGGGTGCTACAGGAAAGGTGTATGCGGCTATGATCAAAGAACCCCAAACCAAAGTTCCTCAGTTCGATCAAATGCCACGAACATTGTTACCTTAGAATGAAAGTTGAGAGGCGGGTTTTGATCATTCCGGAGTCCTGGCGAGCTCCCTCACTCTACGAGTACTCCAACCTACACTCATTCACAAGATTCAGTTATTCTTATACCAATCGATCTATACAAAAATCCCACCAAGATAACTTGCTCAAAAACTTACCCCTCACTAGAACCAATCAACTCTGCTGTAAAAGACTAATCAAAAGGCCTTAGAACTATCTACAACCCAAACCACACTTATCAACTATGACTCTTTAAACAGTTTGCACTAGTCGAGAGATCACTTACCGATAACGTAACGTCTGGATATGAGAGAAGGTACAATCGGCCACCCTCACCCAATGCCGAAACTACAATGGGTAAATAGAGGTGAAGTGTAACAATCGTTTTCCCCTTTCAACAATCAACAGAAATAAAGAGATGATCAAAAGAAAGGATCTCAATGGTAGACAGAAGCAAAAAGAAAAATATGAGTACTTACCGATCGACAGAGAACTCCTACCAATCTAAAATAAAACACCAACAATTGACTTAAGGGGGATGGAGTATTCAGCTAAATGAATCAGCAAAAGAAATGGTGACTAATGGAAACCGAATGAGAGGAGAAGAATGGTATTTGGCTAAGATCCAACAATCGATTGGAAAGGCAAAGGAGAAAAGGTTCAGTCTTAAGCCAAAGGCTAGCAACCCAAAAGAATAGAAGAGGGCAATAGGGTATTTAGCTACAATAGTTACCATGAAAAAATGGAGAGGGCATGAAACAATCGATCCAATAGAAAGCACGGTTGCGAAATAGGGGGAAAAAGAAAGAGTTCGCCCAACACAAAACAAAAGGAAGGAATCAAAAGTTGAATCGATTGCCAAAACAAAGCAACAAAACATAAACTACCCTAAAAAACTCTGTCATATTCGGCCACCAAGCAAAAGAACCCCGAAGTAGACAAAAATCGAAACTTGTGATAGAGTAGCCAACCTCAACCGAAACTCTGTGTGCCTGTAACACCCCAAACCCGGCCCGGACGTTATGGACAGATCTAGCATGTCACACTGAAGTGTTTAATCGAAAACCTTGTTTTCATTGAAAACCCTTCAAAGATAAAATTAAGTAACATTCAATTTGTATTTAGTTTCCAAAGCGTAGTAATGACAATGAAATAATATCTAGAGAATAAACCTTATTACAATCCGGATTGAAATAACTTTAAATACTAGAAATTATAGGCTTAAGAAAACAAGTCCAAGTCGTCTTGCTAGTTGGCCACCTTCGAGTCCCTCCAACCATCGAACCACCTACTGAGGATCACCTGAGAAAAATAAAAAAAGGGGTGAGTTTTTGAAAACTCAGTGTGTACAACCCTCAAAGAGTATTAAGCAATCATCAATCACCATAATATCATACATGCAATGTTGTGCAATCCACCCCAATAATCCAACCACTACACACCAACTCTGTCCCCTGGTACACATCATGTGGGGATATAAATATCGACCCACCCATCTGATACACATCAATGGTAGCCCGATTGCGGTACTACCTTCATTGCAGCAAGCTGCTAATCAAATACTGGGCTTACTAGCCATTGGTGGATCCACGGTCGTCAAGTAACCATGCGATCCTCATATACTTCCTCTGTTCCATAATTCCCAACCCATATGCAACCTAAACAGAATATCATATGAATGTAGCAGGTATACATGAAACATCCATAAGTCTTACATTCAACACATAGGGGTATTTTAGTCATTTTTTGCCCTTAGGGGCATTTTGGTAATTTCTTTTTATTATGGGTTTAGTACTTACCTTGGTCCGTTAACAAGTCCTCGTTGGCTAAAGTGAACAGATACTATGCACCAAGTAGGATTCCAGAGAAGAGGAGGTGAGTCATTAAGACCACTTAAGTACCAAGCTCTCCCCAAATCCAATCTTAGACATGCATATACCCATTGCCACACCTTAACCTTATGACTCTTCCACAGTCGCAATTAATTAATTATTTAAGTTTTATGCCTGATTGAGTAGTTACCAAAAACTAGATCCACAACCTCTTACTAAACACTAATAGATCCACATTTATTCATCTGTCCCCTTCAGGCCCAATCTCATTCATATGGCCCATCGGCCCCAATCACATTCATATGGCCCATCAGGCCCAATCATATTCATAGCCATGCGATCATATGATTTTTCATTACTTAGTATCAAATTGCCAATTTTGCCTATTATGTGCCCTACAGGCCATCGGGCCCATTTAGCCCACTCTGGCCCGATTGGCCAAAACACAGCCCAAGTCCATGGAATCGCTCATGGAGCCTCTGATAGCGCACTCGCAAGACTATTGTAGCCAAATTTCTGGCTTTTCGACATTTTGGTTTTTCAGCATTTTAGGATTTGCCGGTCTACTGTGTGTGTGTAGTGTATGTACACACCTGGTACTAAGATGTGTCGTGTTCTCCTTAGCCACGAACCTACAAATGATGTCACTCAATGATTAATCACACCCTTATCAAATACGACCACCAAAAATTGAAAATCTCACCTTTACCTTGAACGACAAGCCTTAACAGTCATTCCTTGATCACTAATCATGAGTATTTCTTAAATCTGCATCCACCTTAATCATTAAGAACTAAACAACAAGTGACTTGCAATCATCTTAAGTCACTCTTAAATCATCTATGACCATTCGACCAACCTTAACCAATAAAAGAGGAACACTTACCCAAAACCCCAAAACGCCTAAGAAGTGATTCGACAGAGATTTGAACTCTAAGATTTGATACTAATCCCCTACCAAAACCGATTTAGAAAAGTTGAGGGAGAGAAGAAATCAGTACTAGGAATACCAACTAAAAGAAAGTAAAGCACTTACACAAGAATCGGTCACCCAACGTTGAAGAAAAAGTGACGGCACAACAGGATTTTGGCCAAAATATATTTGGTTTTAGAGAAAGTAACTAGGAGCAAGAAAGAAAAAAGTTTGATGAGAAAGGAAGAGAAGAAATCGACACAAAATAAAAGAGAAAGAACAAGGGATTTCGACTTTTAGATATTTAAAGAGAAAAGTGTTTTCGGTAAAATAGAGAGGAAGAATTCAGCATTAGCCTAGAATCCCCAAAATCAGCATCTATATATACTATAGCCAAATTTACCTATCCCCAAATTCCTTGTGATAGCCCTAATATGGCCCTAGTTGGAAAGTAGTTTCGGGACCACAAAACCGAGTCATAAAAATAATTAACTGTTATTTTCTATGTTTATTGTGCATGAACATACATATGTGAAAATTTCATACTTTAATTTTGTCAATTGTATATGAAATTATTGAATAGGACTTATGTGAGAAAAATGAAAAGTGATAGGCAAATTTTTAAGATGGTATATAATGAAGGTATTAAAAAGGAAGGGTTTTGCATGTCAAATTAACCATTTCATTGTTAGTGGCCGGCCATGTTGTAAGTTAGTATAAAATATATGAATTTTATTTTAGCATTTTCCATTATTAAATGGCTTTAAAATATTGAATAATAATAGTTAAAGTAAGGAAATGGGTGAAAGAAACAAAGTCTTTATTCTTGTTTCTTCTTGGCGATTCTAAGAGGAAAAAGGAGCAACCATTCGGTGATTCTAAGCCATAAATAAGGTGAGAAATTAAAGTTAGCTTATGGATTTTTAGCATATTTTAAGTTAGATATTAAGTTCATTACATAGCCCATGACAAAATTTTTAGTTTTATGGTGTCTTGAGCATTCGGCCATGGGGGAAAGTGGTAGGGGATAGATTGATGTTTTAAGGTTTAATAGAGTTTAAGCTAGTAAATACTTAAATTTTGGTATTTATGTATGAAAGAGATGAACTTGAAATTTTTGAATTACATGAATAAATCTTTCGGTTTGTCTTAGTATTAAATTGAAGGAATCTTTGTGGAGTCTTTGGAATGTACTAACTAGATATTGTTTTATATACATCTCTCAATAGGTTCAGCTTTGTGAATGAATTTAGGGGATTAAACCTTGAATGATGTTATGTATAGGTTTCGGCTATGAATCTTTGTATTTAATTTCTTTATATGTTGATGTTCAAATTGAGGGTTTCAGCTATAATATTACAATAAACTAGTGTGAATATTTGAGTGTGATATACAAAATTTAGTTGAATTGAGAAATGATTTCTCGAATGTCTAAAATAATATTCAGCTTAGGCTTGTAAACACGTCTAGTTAGTGTTAAATGTTTTAATTAGGAAAGGTTATAAATTGAGTTTAGTGTTCAAGGAATAGTTGGTTGGACACCTAGTGCCGAATGTGTTCAAACGCAACTTACCAAGTACATAAATATGATAATGCTATAATGGTAGACTTAATTGGATTTCGGCATTTTGAGTGATGCATTTGACTCTTGTGTCGATTTGGGACAATATGTGATTTATGTGAAGCTAAATGATGTCTATGAAATTTGAATATGCAAGGTATTAAGCTGGTATTATGTTCGATGGTGCATGAGTAGAGCATATGTATAATGCTTAAATAACTAGTTGATAAAATCATTCGCATTTAATTGTATAATATACATGTATTTAATCGAATAGCTAAATTGATAAGTTATTAAATAAGATCTATTTGTTTGAATCAAGCTCAAGAGCTAAGAGGGTCAAAATTAGATAAAGGAAAAGAAAAAGCAATCGAGTAGTCTATCCGCAACTATTCAAAATATCCGAGGTAAGTTTTAAGTATTTTCCTTTAGTATATAATTAATGATGCCATTATAAGAGTATATTATATAAATTCAATCTTTGACTTATACTTGAAATAAAAGGTATAATAGATAATGCATGTATATGTTTTTTATACTGATGATCATTTTGAATTTAAGATTTAATGAAAAATAGAGTGAGTAATATAAGAAGATAACCATCGAGTTGAAATGTGGTTGACGAAGTGCAATTTGAATTGGTATTCGAATGTAATATATGTCCATTAAGTAATACGATGGCCAAGATGTGTCAAAGTATGATCATAATTAAATGTGCTGGAATTATATCCGGACTTCAGTACGCTTGAGCTATGTCTTTGGAATTATATCCGGACTTCAGTCCGCAGCTATATCTTTGAGATTATATCCAGGCTTAAAGTCCTGAAGACTTTGTGCTAATGACTGGACTTGGGTTTTAACTTAGCAGGCTTAACGTCGATAATTCAAGTAAGGTTATGAATGAAATGCAAGGAATGACTGCTATTAATTATGTACTATACAGTATGAAAATCAGGTACGTAATTCATACACATAATTGAAACCACCTTTAGATTGAAGTAACACTAACAAGGAATGGAATATACATATGTGTGTATAGATTTATGTATGGATGAATACCGAAGCTATGAATATGAGAATAACCATTTCGGACGATGTTTTTTTTATTGTATGAAAGTATACGATTATATTAATTATAAAATCCATGTTGATGATCGAGGTTTAGGTCGTAAATTTCTTTGTGTTGGCATATATATAAGTATGTATTTTTGGGCAAGGGTATAAACTTGATTTTGAGTTTATTATTTCGTAATATTGATTTACATGTTAAGTTTTTTTATCTGTTTGAATTACTTAAGACTTACTAAGCTTCATTATGCTCACTTTGTTGCCTTGATTCCTTGTTTCTTAGATCCTGTTCGTTAGCTATCGTTCTCGGGAGTTTCAAAGTCGAAGTCATTCGCACTATCTAAGCTCATTCGGTACTTTTGTAGCTGAACTTTGTTAATGGCATGTATAGGACTGACTTTTGTTGTTATCTAAGTATCTTTTTGGTATTGTATATTCGTATAGCCATGCGAAAATGGCTCGTTAAGTTATTATACATATTTCATAAAGTTAATGTGTATGTGTGGTTGATATTCAATTAATGTTTTAAATGTTTTTGTTATGAGTTGAATTTAGGAATTATTCTATAGTGGTAAATGAGATTTCGTGCTTGTTTTGTAATACTACTTAATCCCTCCGCCAACGGGTACGGGTTAGGGGTGTTACATTTTATTGGTATCAGAGCTACGGCTTAGTCAATTCTAGGACTATCGTAATACGTTTGGGTCTAGCTATACATGCCATTATGTGTTTATTTGGTAGTGTGGTGATTTCTGATAGTTAAAAGTGTCTTTATTTATAGTAATGGATCCCGATTCCAACCGAGCGGTAGCTGATGATGTTGAGAGTGTAGCGCCTGCTCCCGCGCATGGGACAGCGCCAACCTATTGCTAGTAATCAGAATGATGAAGCTAGACAGGCTTTTTATAGCGTGATGAATGATTGGTTCAATCAGTATATTCGAACTAATACGGCTGTTCCACAACCCCACCCCCGACTAATACACCCTCGCAGCGCGATACCTCCGGTGATTGATTAGGCTGAGGTTAAATAAGCCCCGGTGAGACGTAATTCGGAAACACGGCTCACGAATTTAAAGCTACAGACAGCGATGATGCGGAGAAAGCTGAATTTTGGTTGGACAACACTATTCAGGTTTTTGATGAACTATCTTGCACACCAGATGAATGCCTGAAGTGTGCTATATCTTTGCTACGTGATTCTGCCTATTATTTGTGGAATTCTTTGGTTTCTGTCGTGCCGAGAGAACGGGTTAGTTGGGAATTCTTTCAAATCGAGTTTCGCAAGAAATATATCAGTCAAAGATTCATCGATCAGAAACGAAAAGAATTTCTTGAGCTTAAGCAAGGTTCTATGTCGATTCGATTATGTTTAAAGTTTGTCAGACTTAGTAGATATGCTCGGGAATGTGTTTCGTCCGAGGCTATCATGTGTAAATGCTTCGAGGACGGGTTGAACGAAGATATAAAACTGTATGTTGGCATTCTTGAAATTAGAGAATTTGTAGTACTTATCGAACGAGCTTGCAAAGCAGAAGAGCTCAGTAAGGACAAAAGAAAAGCTGAAGTGGAAGTAAGAGAGTTTCGTAAGAGATCTTTGGGAAAGCCCTTTCAACAATCATCGAAGAAATTTAGAAATGAACCAGGCCGATCTAAAGACACTTCGGGCTTTTCCAGACGAGATCGTGATCGACCCCCTGTGAGTACGCAAGTCACTTCGGTTGCTAGTGCTGGAAATGATCGTCGGGACAGGATAGAGTGCCAGTATTGCGGTAAATGACATTCGGGGAGTTGTAGATTCCATGACCGCTCCTGTTATAAG
Source organism: Gossypium longicalyx (assembly GCA_025698465.1). Taxonomy (NCBI): domain Eukaryota; kingdom Viridiplantae; phylum Streptophyta; class Magnoliopsida; order Malvales; family Malvaceae; genus Gossypium; species Gossypium longicalyx. The sequence continues at coordinate 41,383,761 of CM046996.1, read as the reverse complement.
TGTGGATTAGCTGACCACTTTATCAAGGATTGTCCGAGACTGTCTGAGTAGAATGTAAATCAGAGTGGGAAACCGGGTGTTACTACTGCTAGAGGTAGACCATCTAAAAATACAGGGAATGCTAGTGTTGGTCAGAGAAGATCTAGAGATACTGCAGTCAGATCTGAGGCTTGTGCTCCTGCTAGAGCTTATGCTATACGTGCTCGCGAGGATGCTTCTTCGCCTGATGTTATTACTAGTATTTTCACTCTCTTTGATACTGATGTGATTGCTTTGATTGACCCTGGTTCTACTTATTCTTATGTATGTGAGACTTTAGCATCCAGTAAGACTTTACCTGTTGAGTCTACTGAGTTCGTAATTCGAGTGTCAAATCCCTTGGGTCGTTATGTACTTGTGGACAAGGTGTGTAAGAAATGTCCCCTAGTAATCCGAGGTTCTTGTTTTTCGGCCGATTTGATGCTTTTACCGTTTGATGAACTTGATGTTATCCTTGGTATGGATTGGTTGACCGTACATGATGCAGTGGTAAATTGCAAAAGAAAAACTATTGATTTGAGATGTGTAAATAATGAGATAATTCGAGTTGAGTCTACTAACTTGAATGCATTGCCAGCAATAATATCTTTGATGTTGGCTCGTAAATATGTGAGAAAGGGATGTGAAGCATATCTTGCGACGCATTTGATAGCAAAGAGTCGTAAAAGAGACTTGAATCGAGTGCGATGGTTTGTGAGTATTCGGATGTTTTCACGAGGAGTTACAGGATTACCGCCCATTCGAGAGGTTGAATTCGGCATCGAACTAGTACCTGGTACCACTCCAATTTCGATAGCTCCGTATCGTATGGCACCAACGGAATTGAAAGAATTGAAAACTCAGTTGCAAGAGTTGACGGATAGAGATTTTGCTCGACCGAGTTTTTCACCTTGGGGTGCACCAGTATTGTTTGTGAAAAAGAAGGACGGAACCATGAGACTTTGCATCGACTATCGTGAGTTGAATAAAGTAACAATAAAGAATAAATATCCGTTACCGCGTATTGATGATTTGTTTGATCAACTGAAAGGAGCCTTTGTATTTTCGAAGATAGATTTGAGATCGAGGTATTACCAATTGCGAGTTTGAGACTCAGATATACCCAAAACTGCTTTCAGAATGAGATACGGTCACTACGAGTTCTTAGTGATGCCGTTTGGGCTCACTAATGCCCCTGCTGTATTTATGGATTTGATGAATCGGATCTTCAGACCGTATTTAGATCGATTTGTAGTTGTGTTTATCGATGACATTTTGGTCTATTCGAGAGATGAAACCGAACATGCTGAACACCTAAGGTTAGTGTTACAGATTTTACGGGATAAGCAGTTATATGCTAAGTTCAGTAAATATGAGTTCTGGTTGAGAGAAGTTAGTTTTTTGGGTCATGTGGTATCTGCATCGGGTATTCGGGTTGATCCGAGTAAAATTTTAGCCATACTTAACTGGAAGCCTCCAAGGAATATTACTGAAGTCCGGAGCTTTTTGGGACTTGCCGGGTATTACAGACACTTTGTAAAGGGTTTCTCGATGATAGCCACCCCAATGACGAAACTACTTCAGAAAGATGTTAAGTTTGAATGGTCAGAAAAATGTCAGAAAAGTTTTGATCATTTACAGCCCGAATCCGGTAAAGAGTTTGTCATTTACAGTGATGCATCCTTACTTGAGTTGGGTTGTGTGTTGATGCAAGAAGGTCGAGTTGTAGCCTATGCGTCGAGGCAATTGAAGCCACATGAGAGAAACTATCCGACCCATGATCTCGAATTAGCTGCCATCGTATTCGCTTTGAAAATATGGCGACATTACTTGTTTGGTGAGAGGTGCCATGTATTTTCGGATCACAAAAGTCTCAAATATTTGATGACTCAAAGAGATTTGAATCTGCGACAGAGACGTTGGCTTGAGCTGCTAAAAGATTACGAGCTTGTCATTTATTATCACCCGGGAAAGGCTAATGTGGTTGTGGATGCTTTAAGTCGTAAATCACTGTTTGCTTTACGAGCGATGAATGTACACCTATCTGTTTTATCTGATAATGTGTTAATAGCAGAATTGAAGGTTAAGCCATTATTGATTCCTCAAATATATGAATCCCAGAAAGTCGACAATGAATTGATTGCTAAACGAGCTAAATGTGCTTCTAAGGTGGAATCGGAGTTTCAATTAGATGACAATGATTGTTTAAGGTTCAGAAATCGATTGTGTATTCCAAGAAATTCAGAACTTATTTCGATGATCTTGAGCGAGGCTCATAGTAGCAGAATGTCTATCCACCCGGGTAGTACGAAAATGTACAATGATTTGAGACGTCAGTTTTGGTGGCATGGTATGAAACGAGACATTTCTGATTTTGTTTCAAAGTGTTTAATATGTCAACAAGTGAAAGCGGAACACCAAGTGCCTTCGGGATTACTTCAGCCGACCATGATACCTTAATGGAAGTGGGATCGAGTCACAATGGATTTTGTATTTGGGTTGCCATTGTCATCAAGCAAGAAGGATGCGATCTGGGTTATTGTGGATAGACTGACAAAATCGGCTCATTTTATTCCTGTACTTACGGATTACTCCCTTGACAAATTAGCTGAAATGTATGTATCTCAGATTGTAAGGTTACATGGAGTACCTATTTCTATTGTGTCAGATAGAGATCCGAGATTCACATCGCGATTTTGAAAGAAATTACAAGAAGCTTTGGGTACCAAGTTGCATTTTAGCACCGCTTTTCATCCCCAGACTGATGGTCAATCTGAACGGATAATTCAGATACTCGAAGATATGTTGAGATGTTGCATCCTCGAGTTTAGTGGTTCATGGGAACGGTATTTACCTTTGGTTGAGTTCGCTTACAATAATAGTTTTCAATCAATCATTAAGATGGCACCTTACGAGGCTTTGTACGGTCGTAAATGCCGTACACCATTGTTTTGGACCGAGCTCAGTGAAAGTAGAATTTTTGGAGTTGATTTGATCAAAGATGCTGAGCAGAAAGTAAAAATAATTCGTGAAAGTTTAAAGGACTTGGATCGCCGAGAAGTAAATGACGGATTTGAAACGAAAAGACATTGAGTATCAGGTGGGAGACAAAGTGTTTCTTAAAGTTTTACCTTGGAAAAAGATACTCAGATTTGGCTGTAAGGGCAAATTGAGTCCGAGGTTCATTGGGCCGTATGAAATATCCGAACGAGTTGGTCCAGTTGCATACAGATTGATTTTACCCCCTGAACTCGAAAAGATTCACAATGTTTTTCATGTTTCGATGCTTCGACGTTATAGATCTGATCCTTCGCACATAATTAATCTATCAGAGGTTGAAATTCAATCCGATATGAGTTATGAAGAAGAACCGATTCGTATCCTAGCTCGTGAAGTGAAAGAGTTACGAAACAAAAAGGTTCCTTTAGTAAAAGTGTTATGGCTCAAGCACGGGATGGAAGAAGCTACTTGGGAACCCGAGAACTCTATGAAAGAACGATATCCTAACTTGTTCACTGGTAAGATTTTCAGGGACGAAAATTTCTTATGTGGGGGAGAGTTGTGATAGCCCTAATATGACCCTAGTCGGAAAGTGGTTTCCGGACCACAAAACCGAGTCATAAAAATAATTAACTGTTATTTTCTATGTTTATTGTGCATGAACATACATATGTGAAAATTTCATACTTTAATTTTGTCAATTGTATATGAAATTATTGAATAGGACTTATGTGAGAAAAATGAAAAGTGATAGGCAAATTTTTAAGATGGTATATAATGAAGGTATTAAAAAGGAAGGGTTTTGCATGTCAAATTAACCATTTCGTTGTTAGTGGCCGGCCATGTTGTAAGTTAGTATAAAATATATGAATTTTATTTTAGCATTTTCCATTATTAAATGGCTTTAAAATATTGAATAATAATAGTTAAAGTAAGGAAATGGGTGAAAGAAACAAAGTCTTTATTCTTGTTTCTTCTTGGTCGATTCTAAAGAGGAAAAAGGAGCAACCATTTGGTGATTCTAAGCCATAAATAAGGTGAGAAATTAATGTTAGCTTATGGATTTTTAGCATATTTTAAGTTAGATATTAAGTTCATTACATAGCCCATGACAAAATTTTTAGTTTTATGGTGTCTTGAGCATTCGGCCATGGGGAAAGTGGTAGGGGATAGATTGATGTTTTAAGGTTTAATAGAGTTTAAGCTAGTAAATACTTAAATTTTGGTATTTATGTATGAAAGAGATGAACTTGAAATTTTTGAATTACATGAATAAATCTTTCGGTTTGTCTTAGTATTAAATTGAAGGGAATCTTTGTGGGTCTTTGGAATGTACTAACTAGATATTGTTTTATATACATCTCTCAATAGGTTCAGCTTTGTGAATGAATTTAGGGATTAAACCTTGAATGATGTTATGTATAGGTTTTTGGCTATGAATCTTTGTATTTAATTTCTTTATATGTTGATGTTCAAATTGAGGGTTTCAGCTATAATATTACAATAAACTAGTGTGAATATTTGAGTGTGATATACAAAATTTAGTTGAATTGAGAAATAATTTCTCGAATGTCTAAAATAATATTCAGCTTAGGCTTGTAAACACGTCTAGTCAGTGTTAAATGTTTTAATTAGGAAAGGTTATAAATTGAGTTTAGTGTTCAAGGAATAGTTGGTTGGACACCTAGTGCCAAATGTGTTCAAACGCAACTTACCAAGTACATAAATATGATAATGCTATAATGGTAGACTTAATTGGATTTCGGCATTTTGAGTGATGCATTTGACTCTTGTGTCGATTTGGGACAATATGTGATTTATGTGAAGCTAAATGATGTCTATGAAATTTGAATATGCAAGGTATTAAGCTGGTATTATGTTCGATGGTGCATGAGTAGAGCATATGTATAATGCTTAAATAACTAGTTAATAAAATCATTCGCATTTAATTGTATAATATACATGTATTTAATCGAATAGCTAAATTGATAAGTTATTAAATAAGATCTATTTGTTTGAATCAAGCTCAAGAGCTAAGAGGGTCAAAATCAGATAAAGGAAAAGAAAAAGCAATCGAGTAGTCTATCCGCAACTATTCAAAATATCCGAGGTAAGTTTTAAGTATTTTCCTTTAGTATATAATTAATGATGCCATTATAAGAGTATATTATATAAATTCAATCTTTGACTTATACTTGAAATAAAAGGTATAATAGATAATGCATGTATATGCTTTTTATACTGATGATCATTTTGAATTTAAGATTTAATGAAAAATAGAGTGAGTAATATAAGAAGATAACCATCGAGTTGAAATGTGGTTGACGAAGTGCAATTTGAATTGGTATTCGAATGTAATATATGGCCATTAAGTAATACGATGGCTAAGATGTGTCAAAGTATGATCATAATTAAATGTGCTGGAATTATATCCGGACTTCAGGTCCATGCAGCTATGTCTTTGGAATTATATCCGGACTTCAGGTCCGCAGGCTATGTGCTGGGATTATATCCGGGCTTAAAGTCCCGAAGACTTTGTGCTAATGACTGGACTTGGGTTTTAACCTAACAGGCTTAACGTCGATAATTCGAGTAAGGTTATGAATTAAATGCAAGGAATGACTGCTATTAATTATGTACTATACAGTATGAAAATCATGTACGTAAGTCGTACACATAATTGAAACCACCTTTAGATTGAAGTAACACTAACAAGGAATGGAATATACATATGTGTGTATAGATTTATGTATAGATGAATACCGAAGCTATGAATATGAGAATAACCATTTCGGACGATGTTTTTTTTATTGTATGAAAGTATACGATTATATTAATTATAAAATCCATGTTGATGATCGAGGTTTAGGTCGTAAATTTCTTTGTATTGGCATATATATGAGTATGTATTTTCGGGCAAGGGGTATAAACTTGATTTCAAGTTTATTATTTCGTAATATTGATTTACATGTTAAGTTTTTTTATCTGTTTGAATTACTTAAGACTTACTAAGCTTCATTATGCTCACTTTGTTGCCTTGATTCCTTGTTTCTTAGATCCTGTTCGTTAGCTATCGTTCTCGGGAGTTTCAAAGTCGAAGTCATCCGCACTATCTAAGCTCATTCGGTACTTTTGTAGCTGAACTTTGTTAATGGCATGTATAAGACTGACTTTTGTTGTTATCTAAGTATCTTTTTGGTATTGTATATTCGTATAGCCATGCGAAAATGGCTCGTTAAGTTATTATACATATTTCATAAAGTTAATGTGTATGTGTGGTTGATATTCAATTAATGTTTTAAATGTTTTTGTTATGAGTTGAATTTAGGAATTATTCTATAGTGGTAAATGAGATTTCGTGCTTGTTTTGTAATACTTCTTAATCCCTCCGGAAACGGGTACGGGTTAGGGGTGTTACATTTCTAATTCTGCTCCACCTCTCTACATCCCTCATCTCCTAACTTTTCTCCCTGATAACTCCTTAATCCCTTCCTTAAATTTCTTCTCTGATCACTCCCTTCAAAGTTCACATCCAACGCCACTACTGGCCATTTATTCAGCAAAAATAAATCCTTCTTTTGAGCAAGAAGGGATTCAAACCCCAAACCTCCTTGCCATGCATGTGACGCCACCTCTAGGCCCCACATGTGATGCTACTTGCCACTCCAAGACAAGGCTCCTTGTGTCCAATTCCTCCTTCATTTATTTAAAAACCAAACTACTTGCCATCAAGGTTCTTTTAATTATTAAACTATAATTTCCTTCACCCCAAAGTTCAAACTCAAAACTTAACCAAGGCCTATTATCACATAAATAACACTTGACTAGGAATATTAAGCACACCTTTTATCAAAACTGAAAAAAAAATTAGGATTTTTGGGGCGTTACAGTGCCTATAGTCTAATTTCGGCACAACACCTTCAAACCACTCAAATTCCCTGATTTCCTCCTCATTTTCCTCCCCTCTATCTCCTTAGATTCGGCTAACAACCAATCTATTCAAACTTGTTCAAACTCTTGGTGTTTCAGTCAAACACAACTTCCTCCCATGGTCAGCAGCAAAAATAACCTCCATTTGCATAACCAGGGATTTGAACCTCACCTCAGATGTAACGCCCCAAAAATCCCGAAACCCGAAAATCTCAAAATCTCAAATTTTTTTCTTTTTGTACTTAGCAATTCCTGTTAAGTGTTAATTACGCGATGGTAAGTCTTGGTCAAGGTTTGAGTTTGAATCTAGGGGTAAAAGAAATTATAGTTTAATTATTAAAGGAACCCTGATGGCAAGTGGTTGGGCTTTTAAATAAATATAGGAGAAAATAGAATTAAAAAGCCTTGTGGAGGAGTAGCTAAGTGACGCCACTTAGGGTGTAGGGAGGTGGCGTTAGTGGCTAGCAAGGAGATCTAAGGTTTGAATCCTAGCTTAGTATTTTTAGAAGTTTAATTTTGGTCTTCTAGAAGGTTGGAAGTGACGTGAAAATGGACTCCAAGGAGATTGTTTAGAAGAGAAATTTGAGGAAAGGATCAAGGGGTTATCAGGGAGAAAAACAAGGAGATGAGAAGTGTAACACCCCTTACTCGAGACCGTCGCCGGAGTCGAGCACGAGGCGTTACCTCACTTAGCTTACTAATTCGGGGCACAAAAATTTGCTTCTAAAATTAATTTAGCTTCGTTCATTCAATATGTCCTTAAAAATGGTCCTCGAGACCCTAAAACATGAAATTGAAATGGTTCGAGAACAAACTGAAATCAATAAAAATTTTCCGATCACTTAAACAAATCAAAACATTTTATTTCATCTTTCATAAATAAACTGTCTATCTGTGTCATAGTCACTAAATAAATCATAACTCGAGTTACAAAACTCGAAATCCAAATCCATAAATTTTCTCTGAAACTAGACTCATATATCTTCTTACTAATTTTTTTTGGAATTTTTGGTCTAGTAAATTAGTACAGTTTATTAGTTAAAGTTTTCCCTATTTCAGTGTTCGGCTGCTCTGAACTCTGTTCACTACTAATTAATTTTCTCCCTATACAGAATTCAAATAACCATGTAGTTTATTTCATTTAAAATTAGACTCAATAAGGAATCTACAAATATAAGTTATAACTTCTAATTATTTTTTTACAATTTTTAGTGAATTTCTAAAATTAGAACAGGGGATTCAGAAATCACTCTGACCTTGTCTTGCCAAAATTTAAATATCTCGTAAAATACAACTCCTTTATTTATTCTGTTTCTTTCATATGAAAATAAACTCAATAATATTTAATTCTATATCTCATTCACTATCTAAATCTATTTATACTATTTTTAGTGATTTTCAAAATTCATGTCATTACTGCTGTCCAATATTGTTTTAAAGCTAATTTCACCTTTTTCATGATTTCCATGGAATAACTATCATTTAGGCATACATAACACCAAACATGTCCTTGATTAGCCATTCCAATAGCTAATCATTATCAAGCATTTACATACTATTCATTAGCCATATCATAAGATCATACACACAAAATGGCTACGATGCTATACATGCCATACTCAAAATGAAATGTTTAGCTATACCAAAATAATCCTTGTGGTAGTGTGCCCGGACCTCCGACGTACTTTACGATCCCCGAGTTAGCTTGAAAAAACCATAAAAAGAAGGAAAATAAAGGGGGTAAGCATTAAGCTTAGTAAGTTTGCATGCAAATAAATAACAATATTCATAAGAATTATCTTACTATTTGGCATGATACTACTTAATACAACTTCATTAATTGTCATAGACATATTTAAACTTCTTCACTTACACACTTACTTAAATACTTACTTACTTAATCAAATTTATTAATACATTTTACTTACCTTTTTCCTTATCAAGCATACATGAACATTTTATACTTACCTTTGCTCTTCTAGTATGAACTTGTCTTACCTTTTTAGTATAACTCATCTTACCTTACCTTACCTTGATATTCTCTTTACATTTCTCCGTTGAACCATTTGGAATACTAAGGATACACGGGTACCTTACCATTGCCATGACTTGTCATGGTCTTACGTGGTATCCTTTTGAAACTTACCATTGCCATGTCTCGACATGGTCTTACATGGTATCCTTGCCTTATGAACCTACCAATGCCATGCCTTGGCATGGTCTTACATGGGACCATTTCCTTATAGTAACTTATCAATGTCATGTCTTGACATGGTCTATCATGATTTCCTTGCCTTAGAAACCTTACCAATAGCCATGCCTTGGCATGGTCTTACATGGTATCCTTAAACCCTAATGTCATGACATTTGTATCCTACACATTCGTAAGGTTCAACCGGGACTTTCTGAAATTACTTCTCTATCAATTCATGCTTGAGTCTTCTTTGAATAGTTTCATAAAATAAATATACACATGCTGGAAATTAACAAAATTAACATAAAATAATAGAATATTACATTTATTTACCGTAAACTTACCTCGAAACAAAATACGATCAACTATATCGATTTAGTCCACTATCTTTTTCTTTCTCCGGTCTAACTCCGGATTTCATTCTTCTTGATCTATAATAAAAAAATTTTTGCTTATTTAATACTCACATTTATTAAAACAGTCCTTGACTCAAACTTTGGAAAAATTACATTTTTGCCCCTAAAATTTTACATATTTACACTTTTTCCCCAAGGCTCGGAAATTAAACTTCATCCTATTTTCTTATTTTTTATGACATGCTGATCATTTTTCCCTTCTATGGCAACATCAAATTCTCACTCTAACATGTACTTATGAACATTAGGTATTTTTACCGATTATGTCGTTTTACTCGTTTTCACGTAAAATCACTTAGCAAAAGTTGTTTAACACAATTTCAAGCTTCATATTGTACCATAAAACATCAAAATAAACACATTTCACCTATGGGTATTTTTTCAAATATAAACTCTAGGTTAAATTATTGCTAGAATAAGCTTAATTAAGTTACCGGGACTCCAAAAACGTAAAGAACATTAAAAACGGGCTAAAACGGACTTACAATCAAGCTTGGAAGCTTGAAAAACCCTAGTTATGTCTTCCTCATGTGAAATTCGGCCAAGGGGTTGAAGATAGACAAAAATTGGCTTTTACTTTTTTTTTTAAATTCATTTTAATAACTAAATGACCAAAATGCCCTTAATTAAAAACTATGGTGTTTTATCTTCCTTTAGGTATTTTTGTCCAAAATAGTATAATGGCCTAATTACTATCCAAGGACCTCCACTTTAAAAACCCATTACTCACAAGTACTTAGTACCTTTGTGAACTAGAATACACATTTTACAACTTTTGCAATTTAGTACTAAATATCAAATTGGACCCTCTATCGATAAAATTTCTAAACGAAATTTTCACACAATCATGGAATCATGCCATAGACCTTAAAATGATAATAAAATAAATTTTTCTACCTCGGATTTGTGGTTTCACAACCACTATTTCGTTTAGGCCCTATTTCGGGATGTGACAAGAAGGGGGAAGTGATGGAGCCGAATTGGGAACTTGGGCTTGAGGAATTCGGCTATAGGGCTATAAATAGGTGCCGAGTGGGAGTTTTCCAGGCTAATGCCGAATTTCCCCTTACCTTGTTGCCAAAAACCCTCTTCCCTAAAAGCTGAAAACCCTTTTTGTTTTTCTTTCATTTCTTTCTGCAGATTTCTATTCTTCTCTACACAATTTTCTTTGTTTCACTTAGCCAATTCCTTCTTCTACTCTTCTTCTTTAATCTGTAATAAATAAACCTTATTCACCATACTAAGTTTGAAAGCCGAAAAGCCAAATCTCCTAAGGGCCAAATACTCTTTGATCGAATCTAGTGTAAGTGTTTGCTCTTCCAATCGGTTTCTACTAAAGTATCAATTATTGTTCCTCACTTCTTCTAATCGATTTTGGGTAGGAATAGGTATCGAATCTCAGTTTTGGATCCCTGATGATTCGCTCTTTAGGTAAGGGGCTTTGGTAAGTACTCTTAATCTTAGTTGGCCGAATAGTCAGAGTTAAGGTAAGGGGACTTGTGTTGGATACAAGTCACCTATTATTCTGGTTTCAAATAGTTAAGATTGATGCAGATCTAGGAGTTAGTCGTGGTTAGTGATTTAAGAAGGGGCTGTTATACTTATCGCGCAAGGTAAGGTTAAGGTTAGATTTCAGTTTTAGTACGAATATGTATTAAGCATGCGATTAATTGAAGGGTGATATCGCTTGTAGGTTGGTGACTAAGGGAATCATAGTACGCTTACTTACCAGGTGTGTACATACACTACACACACACAAGGGATCAACAAAAGCCGAAATGCCAAAAAGCCGAAAAGCTGAAATGCCGAAAAGCCAAAAGCTGGGCTACGGTAGTCTTGTGAGTGCACAAACACTCGTGAGGAGGAAACTGATAGGTTTCCTGAGGCCACGGGGGATTCCATGGACTTAGGTTGTGAATTAGCCAAATGGGCCGGAATGGGCTAAATGGGCCGATGGGCTGTTGGGCCCATAATAGGTAAAATTGATAATTGATGCTATGTGATAGAATTTTGTATGTGAGCATGAATATGAATGTGACTAGGCCTAACGGGCCATATAAATGTGATTTGGGCCTAATGAGCCATATACAAGTGATTTGGGCCTAATGGGCCATATGAATATGATTGGGCTTAATGAGCCAAATACAGGTAGGTGATTTTGTTTGGGCTTTGTAAGGGATTTTGGGCCTAGTATACGATCACTACATAAGACTTAATTAATCTATTACGACCATAGACAAGTCAAAGGGTTAAGGTGTGGCAACGGGTATATGCATGTCTAGGATTGGATCTAGGGAGAGCGACTCACCTCCTCTTTTCTGGAGTCCTACCTAGTGCATAGTATTCGTTCATCTTAGCTCACGGGATTTGTTAACGGGCCAAGGTAAGTGAAAATTGTAATTAAGGGAAAATTACCAAAATGCCCTTAAGGGTGAAAATGACCAAAATACCCCTATGTGTTGAATGTATGTTTTATGGATGTGACATGCATACATATGATATCTGCTTAGGTTTCATAGGGGTTGGGAATCATGGAACGGAGGAAGTATATGAGGATTGCATGGTTGCTTGACAATCGTGGATCCACCTGCGACTTTTAAGCCCAATATGTAAGTGAAGGTAGTTCCGCAACTGGGCTACCATTGATGTGTCAGTTGGGTGGGTCGATATTTATGTCCCCACATGATGTGATAGGGGATGAAACTGGTGTGTAGCGGATGGATAATTGGGATGGGATTACATTGCATGTTTGATGTATGATGATTTTTGAATGCTTATTTTTGTCGAGGGTTGTTCACACTGAGTTTGCAAAAAATCACCCCCTCTTTTATTTTATTTTCAGGTGATGCTCAGTAGAAGGTTTGATGTTTGGAGGGACTATGGGTGGCCAGCTAGCAAGACAATTTGGACTTGTTTTTTTTCTAAGCATATAAGTTTTTATTTCACTAAGTACTTTTCAGACCAGATTGTAATAGGGCTTCCATTTTGTTAGTAGTTGGATTATTATTTTTACGTGATGTAATTATAAGAAGTTGAACATGGTTTCTTAAACTATAGTATGTTTTTTCTACGCTTCCACAACTAAACTTTAAGATGACATGTTTTCAGAAAATCATATGTTTTACACAAGCTGTTGAAAGGAGTTTTTTTTTAAGTTAATTAAGGTTTCTTTTATTTTAAATGGGTTTTCAATGAAAACACAATTTTCGCTAAAACACATTAATGTGATGCGCCAGATTCGGCCATGACGTTTGGGCCAAATTTGAGGTGTTACATTTAGTGGTATCAAAGCCCAGGTCGCAAAACTCGAGATGTGAAGTGGGCCTTATTATTATTTGGTTTCTCTTTTCTACTTACTATTTGGATTTTAAAAATATTTTGGATCACACTATTTTGGAAAAAGGGAAAAGCTTTCTGAGTGGCACACTGAGTCTCCAACGTCAAACCAAGTAAGTACTTTTATTTTAAGATTGTTTAAATTATTATACAGTAGATAGTTAGAGGGCTACTTTAGATGATTGTTAGAATGGAACTAAAGCCCGTAGGATCTGAAAACTGTAGAGGATTTTCGAAAACAATCTTCTCTTTAAATATTTTCATAAAACATTGGTGTAATTATTAAACTAACTAAAACTTCATAAAATTTTAATTCAGATAATACACGAATCGACGATGAGTGCTAGAAGAGGTGCAAGAGGCCGTGGCCGAGGCCGCGGAAGTGTTAGTGCTGAATCGTCGGCATCGGGCCATATGCTTAATGTTGGAGTAGAAGGGGCTCCGGCCTCACCTGTGGCTGGGAATGGATCGTATGATCGGGCCGCGGGAGAAGATGCATTATCGCAGGCAATGCTAAGGATTTTGGAAAGGGTCGATGGGCCCAACAATGGCACTGGAAATCGGGGGTCCATTTCGTAGCGACTTCGATCGAATAGGGCTAAGATCTTTAAGGGAGTGGCTAGCATGGCTCCAAACATGGCAAAATACTGGTTGGAGGCCACTGAAAGGATAATGGAGGACCTAGACTATTCACTGGAACAAAAGCGGAAAAGGGCAGTGTCGTTGCTTATGGAAGAAGCCTACCAGTGGTTGTTGACAGTGAAAGAGCGCACCCAATCGGAGCGGGTCACTTGGGAGTTTTTCAAAGCTGCATTCCAAGAGAAGTATGTGGGTGCAAGCTATGTGGATGCTAGAAGGAAGGAGTTCCTAAACTTGGCCCAAGGAAACAAATCGGTGGCGAAGTATGAAGCAGAGTTTTTACGCCTTAGTAGGTATGCAAGAGTAATGGTGGCAACGAAATATGAGCGTTGCGTTAGGTTTGAGGATGGACTTAGAGATAGCCTCAGGGTATTGATAGCTCCACAATGGGAGTGAGTTTTCTCAGAGTTAGCAGAAAAAGAGAAGATAGCGGAGGAGGTAAAGTGCACTGAGCGCTTAAATTGGGAAAAAGAAAAGGGTAGGAATAAGGAGGCTGAGGCTCCCAGCGTTGGACAGAGGCCTAGAGCTAGGGCCAGAAATAAAGGGTCAGTTAGAGTAGGGCCCCCTGCTGCTAATCCAGGGGTGCCACCTTGTGTTGATTGTGGGAGAAGCCATAGAGGCGAGTGTTGGAAGAGGATGGAAGCTTATTTTGCTTGTGGGTCTATGGAGCATCGGATCAAGGATTGCCCTCGAATGCTAGGTCGAATGCCAGTAGTGGGCCAAGATGGTGCTCAGCCACCAAGGAGTGGTCAGCTGCCGCCAAGGGGTCGTGGACAGGCCAGAGGCGATAACGGAAATGGGCGTGGACGTAGAGCACCAGGTGAAAATGCAGGCCATGCTGAGGCGAGACAGCCAGCTTTGGTTTATACTGCTCGTTGCCCAGAAGATGGGGATGCCCAGATGTGATAACGGGTATGTTCCTTATATATGAGTTACCTTACACAGCATTGATTGATATTGGATCAACGCATTCATATGTTGCATGCAATATGACTGAATCTTTGGAAGATATGTTTGAAATTACTGCGAGTGAGATGACTGTGATTAGTCCGTTAGGGCAGTCGGTAGGAGTGAATAAGTTGTTTAGGGAGGTACCCTTAGTAGTCCAAGGGGTTACCATTTTATCGGATTTGATAGAGCTTTCGTTTAGCGAGTTCGACTTAATCTTGGGTATGGATTGGCTAGTGAAGCACCGAGCCACCTTGGATTGGGCTGCAAAGCAAATGGTGTTAAGAACGGTGGAAGATAAGGAAGTAGTGGTGATTGGTGAACGTCAAAGCTATCTGTCGAACGTGATTTCGGCGTTAAGGGCTGAGAAGTTAGTACGAAAGGGATGCAAAGCCTTTTTGGCTTATATTAGTAATACGGAGGCTAAGAACCTTACTGTTAACGAGTTGAGAACCGTTAGGGATTTTCCTGATGTCTTTCCTGAGGAGCTGCCTGGGTTGCCGCCTAGTAGGGAAGTGGAATTTGGAATCGAGTTGTTACCTGGGACGGCTTCAGTGTCCATCACTCCTTATGGGATGGCACCAAAGGAGTTGGTGGAACTTAAGGCACAGATTCAGGAATTGTTAGATTAAGGATTCATACGACCAAGTATGTCTCCATGGGGAGCACCGATGTTATTCTTGAAGAAGAAGGATTTAACCTTGCGAATGTGCATCGACTATTGATAGTTAAACAAGTTCACTGTTAAAAAAGTACCCTCTACCGAGAATCGATGATCTTTTTGATCAGTTTAGGGGAGCTTCTATTTTCTCGAAGATTGACCTGCGTTTCGGATATCACCAATTGAGGGTTAAGGAGAAAGATGTTCATAAGGCAGCTTTCAGAACTCGTTATAGGCACTACAAGTTCTTGGTGATGTCATTCCGGTTGACGAACGCACCTGCCACTTTCATGGATCTCATGAATCAGGTTTTCCAACCCTACTTGGATCGGTTCGTGGAAGTCTTTATAGATGACATTTTGGTATTCTCAAAAGATGGGGATGAGCATGGTGCACACTTAAGGATTGTGTTGTAGACTTTGATGGAGAAGCAACTGTATGCCAAATTCAGTAAGTGTGAATTCTAGCTAAGGGAGGTTACTTTTCTAGGACATGTGGTGTCATCCGAGGGGATTAAGGTGGATCCCCGAAAAATTGAAGTGGTGCTGGACTAGAAAATACCTAAGTTGGTATCGAAAATCTGAAGTTTTTTGGGCTTGGCAGGATACTATAGGCACTTTGTTGAGGGCTTTTTAGTAATTTTTGCACCCTTAACTAAGTTTTTGAGGAAGGGGATTCCATTTGTTTGGATAGACAAGCAGCAAGAGAGTTTTGGAAAACTTAAGAAAGTTTTAACTGAGGCCCCTATGTTGATTTAGCCAATGCTTGGGAAGGAGTTTACAATTTATAGTGACGCGTCGCATGTGGGCTTGGGATGTGTATTGATGCATGAAGGGAAGGTGGTTGCGTATGCATCACGGCAACTTAAGACTCACGAGGTGAATTATCCAACCCATGATTTAGAGCTAGCTGCAGTGGTGTTTGTG
This sequence comes from Gossypium longicalyx, assembly GCA_025698465.1. NCBI lineage: Eukaryota > Viridiplantae > Streptophyta > Magnoliopsida > Malvales > Malvaceae > Gossypium > Gossypium longicalyx. The sequence goes on along the minus strand of CM046996.1, from coordinate 41,367,693 downwards.
CTTAAAATATAAAGGCATTACTTATACGGGGAAAAGTGCATAATTTATTCGGACCACAAGAGTTTGAGTACCTCCTTACCCAAAAGGAGCTAAACCTTAGGCAACATAGGTGGGTGGAATTGTTGAAGGATTATGATTGTATGATTGAATACCACCCTGGCAAACCGAATGTGGTAGCCGACACGTTGAGTCGCAAGGCTAAGTTAGATTTGAGGGCTATGCTCACCTGTTTAAGCTTGTTGGATGATGGTAGCTTGTTAGCTGAGCTTCAGGTAAAGCCGGTGTGGGTCGAGCAGATAAGGAGTAAGCAGCTAGTGGATGAGACCTTAGGTGCTCGTTTTAGACAAGTGGAAAGTGGGGAGACATCGGACTTTGGGATAAATAGTGAAGGAGTATTGTATTTTCGTGGGAGGATAATGTATGCCAAAGGACGATGATCTAAGGCAGTCCATTCTACGGGAAGCACATAGCAGTCTCTAAGCAATGTATCCTGGTGGAAACAAGATGTATCAAAATTTGCGAGAGCTTTATTGGTGGCCAGGACTCAAGCGCGAGGTTATGGAGTTCGTAAGCAAATGTTTGGTTTGTCAAAAGGTAAAGGCAAAACATCAGTTGCCTTCGGGATTTCTTCAGCCAATGAAGATTCTGCTCTGGAAGTGGGAAAGGATCATTATGGACTTTGTTAGTGGGCTACCATTGATGTCTCTAAGAAAGACTCGATATGGGTTATAGTGGATCGGTTAACCAAGTCTACCCATTTTGTATCGGTTCGCACCGATTACTCGTTACAAAAGTTGGCTAGGTTGTATGTGGTAGAGATTGTAAGATTGCATAGAGTGCCAGTATCCATAATATCTGATAGGGACCCACGTTTCACTTCGCGATTTTGGAAGAAGCTGCATGAGGCACTGGGTACTAGGTTGAACTTCAGTACAACATTCCACCGTCATACTAATGGACAGTCAGAAAGGGTGATCCAAGTGTTGGAAGATATGTTGAGGGGAACGTGATTGAGTTCCAAGGTAGCTGGGAGGACAATTTACCGTTAGCCGAATTCGCGTATAATAATAGTTATCAAGCAAGCATTAGATGGCTCTATACGAAGCACTGTATGGGCGAAGGTGTCGAACTCCAACATGTTGGACGGAGTTGGGCGAACAGAGAGTTTTGAGCCCTGAGTTAGTATCTGATACTGAGGATAAGGTAAAATTGATTTAGAATCAGTTGAAGGAGGCCTGGGATAGGTAAAAGTCGTATACTGACCTTAAGCGTCAAGAAATAGAGTATGCAGTGGGAGACTTAGTTTTTCTAAAGGTCTCTCCGTGGAAGAAAGTGTTAAGGTTTGGACGAAAGGGTAAGCTAAGCATAAGTTTCATTGGTCCATATCGGGTGGTAAGGCGGATAGGGCCAGTCGCTTACCAGCTGGAATTACCTCCTGAACTAAGCCAGATCCACGATGAGTTTCGTGTTTCCATGCTGAGGCAGTATTGCTCGGATCCTTCACATGTCGTGGCAGTGGAAGAAATCGAGGTCAAGCTAGACCTAACTTTCAAGGAAAAGCTCATACAAATAATTGGTCGAGATGTCAAAGAACTAAGAAGGAAGTCCGTTCTATTAGTTAAAGTACTTTGGCAGAATCACAAGGCTAAGGAGACTACTTGGGAACCTGAGGAAGTGATGCGATTTCAATATCCTCAACTGTTTGAATCAGCTAAAATTTCGAGGACGAAATTTCTTTTAAGGGGGTAGAGTTGTAACGACTCAAAAATCCTGAAACCCAAAAATTTTGAAATCTCAAAAATATTTTTTTTTGTGCTTAGCAATTCCGGTTAAGTGTTAATTACGCGATGGTAGGTCTTGGTTAAGGTTTGAGTTTGAATCTAGGAGTAAAAGAAATTATAGTTTAATTATTAAAAGAACCCTGATGGCAAGTGGTTGGGCTTTTAAATAAATATAGGGGAAAATAGCATCAAAAAGCCCTGTGGAAGAGTGGCTAAGTGACGCCACTTAGGGTGAACGAAGGTGGCATTAGTGGCTAGCAAGGAGATCCAAGGTTCGAATCCTAGCTTAGTATTTTTAGAAGTTTAATTTTGGCCTTCTAGAAGGTTGGAAGTGGCGTGAAAATGGACTCCAAGGGGAGTGTTCAGAAGAGAAATTTGAGAAAAGATCAAGGGGTTATCGGGGAAAAAACGAGGAGATGAGAAGGGGGAAGTGCTGGAGCCGAATTGGGAACTTGGGCTTGAGGAACTCGGCTATAGGGCTATAAATAGGTACCAAGTGGGAGTTTGCCAGGCTAATGTCGAATTTCCCCTCATCTTGTTGCCAGAAACCCTTTTCCATAAAAGCCAGAAACTCTTTTTTATCTTTCTTTTCTTTCTGCCAATTTCTATTCTTCTCTACACAATTTTCTTTGTTTCACTTAGCCGATTCCTTCTTCTACTCTTCTTCTTTAATCTGTACGAAATAAACCTTATTCACCATACTAAGTTTGAAAGCCGAAAAGCCAAATCTCCCAAGGGCCAAATACTCTTTGACCGAATCTAGTGTAAGTGTTTGCTCTTTTAATCGGTTTTTGCTAAAGTATCGATTATTGTTCCTCACTTCTTCTAATCGGTTTTGGGTAAGAATAGGTATCAAATCTCAGTTTTGGATCCCTGCCGATTTGCTCTTCAGGTAAGGGGCTTTGGTAAGTACTCTTAATCTTAGTTGGCCGAATAGTCAGAGTTAAGGTAAGGGGACTTGTGTTGGATACAAGTCACCTATTATTTTGGTTTCTAATAGCTAAGATTGATGCAGATCTTGGAGTTGGTCGTGGTTAGTGATTTAAGAAGGGGTTGTTATACTTATCGCGTAAGATAAGCTTAAGGTGAGGTTTCAGTTTTAGTAAGGATATGTATTAATCATGTGATTAATTGAAGGGTGATATCATTTGTAGGTTGGTGACTAACGGAATCACAACACTCTTACTTACCAGGTGTGTACATACACTACACACACACAGAAGGGATCAAAAAAAGCCGAAATGCCAAAAAGCCGAAAAGTCGAAATGCTAAAAAGTCGAAATGCCGAAAAGCCAAAAGCTAGGCTATGGTAGTCTTGCGAGTGCATGAACACTCGTGAGGAGGAAATCGATAGGTTGCATGAGGCCACAGGCAATTCCGTGGACTTGGGTTGTGAATTAGCTAAATGGGCCGGAATGGGCTAAATGGGCCGATAGGCTGTTGGGCCAATAATAGGCAAAATTGATAATTGATGCTATGTGATAAAATTTCATATGTGAGCATGAATATGAATGTGACTGGGCCTAACGGGCCATATAAATGTGATTTGGGCCTAATGGGCCATGTACAAGTGATTTGGGCCTAATGGGCCATATGAATATGATTAGGCTTAATGGGCCAGATACAGGTAGGTGAATTTGTTTGGGCTTTGTAAGGGGCTTTGGGCTTAGTATACAATAACTACATAAGACTTAATTAATCTATTACGACCGTGGACAAGTCAAAGGGTTAAGGTGTGGCAACGGGTATATGCATGTCTAGGATTAGGTCTAGGGAGAGCTTGGTACTTAAGCAGTCTTAATGACTCACCTCCTCTTCTTTGGAATCCTACCTAGTGCAGAGTATTCATTTATCTTAGATCACGGGATTAGTTAACGGGGCAAGGTAAGTGAAAACCGTAATTAAGAGAAAATTACCAAAATGCCCCTGACGGCAAAAATTACCAAATTACCCCTAGGTGTTGAATGTAAGTTTTATGGATGTGACATGCATACATATGATATTCTGCTTAGGTTGCATAGGGGTTGGGAATCATGGAACGGAGGAAGTATATAAGGATCGCATGGTTGCTTAACAATCATGGATCCACTGACGGCTTTTAAGCCCAATATGTAAGTGAAGGTAGTTCTGCAACCGGGCTACCATTGATGTGCCGGTTGGGTGGGTCGATATTTATATCCCCACATGATGTGACGGGGGACGAAACTGGTGTGTAGCGGATGGATAATTGGGATAGGATTGCATTGCATGTTTGATGTATGATGATTTTTAAATGCTTGTTTTTGTCGAGGGTTGTACACACTGAGTTTGCGAAAAGTCACCCCCTCTTTTATTTTATTTTCAGGTGATGCTCAGTAGAAGGTTCGATGTTTGGAGGGACTTTGGGTGGCCAGCTAGCAAGACAATTTGGACTTCTTCTTTTTCTAAGCATATAAGTTTCTATTTCATTAAGTACTTTTCAGACCTAATTGTAATAGGGTTTCCATTTTGTTAGTAGTTGGATTATTATTTTTACGTGATCGAATTATAAGAAATTGAACATGGTTTCTTAAACTATAGTATGTTTTTTCTACGCTTCTGTAACTAAACTTTAAAATGACATGTTTTCATAAAATCATATGTTTTACACAAGCGATTGAAAGGAGTTTTTTTTAAAGTTAATTAAGGTTTCTTTTATTTTAAGAAGGGTTTTCAATGGAAACACGGTTTTTGCTAAAACACTTCAATATGATGCGCCAGATTCGGCCATAACGTTTAGGCCGGGTTTGGGGTGTTACATCAGACACTAGCTACACGCCACTTATCCCCTGAGCTAGTAAGCTCTTTCTGTCATGTTTTTACCAAAATAAACTTATAACTCTACTGGCCAAAGATAAGGGTTTTATCCTCAAAAACCAAAATTTTGTGGAAGCCAAGGCTTGAACCCATGACTTCCCAGACACTTCCAGAGCACACAACTACTAAGCCAAACACTCAATTGTGTCACTTTCTTGCACAATTAAATATTTATGAGCAGCTTCCCAATTGCTTCCACGCTCAAGACCTAATACTTCTAGGCCCAAAATCGGGGCATTACAAGATCACTTATACACTTATGCTTGTAAACATACTCTCATAATCACTTAACACATAATAATCACTTTTAACATGTTTAACATGTGACACCCCAAACGCGACCGGGACGGACCAGCCCAAATTAGAAGTGTTACATTAATCACCGAAATGACTCTCTAGCTAATGACAACCTAACACACCCCCTAACATTATAACACCTCATTTATGACTAATTAACTATCATTTGTTAATGCAGAAGCAATTGTGAACCAATTTTAAACTTTTTTCTAAATATTTAAACTTAAGGGTATTTTGGTCATTTTCCCACCTTAGGTTAAACTATTCCAATTTTATTTCTAAATAGTTATCGAGCTTCTTTCAGTCAAATTATGCAAGCTCTAAAAACTTTAGCTTAATTCAAGTTCATTTACTATGTCTAATTCAAGTTTTCTTATTTCAGACTAAATTGTAACTTTTACAAACTTTTAGTACATTTCACAAATTAAAAATTAAGAGTGTTTCTACCGAATATTAAAAGTTACAAGTTTAATTCTAAAATATTACCAAGTTTGCCTATCATTAAAGGCTTCAATTAATCTAATCAAGTTTTAGGACTAAATTATAGATTAAGCAAATTAGAAACTAGATTACAAAAACAAAAAATCAGACCCTCAAAAACCCACACGGCTGTGTCCTCTTTCCACACACCCGTGTGTGACCACCCACGCGCCGTGTGCAAAGACACATGTCGGTGTGCAAAGCACTGCATCTATTTTGTTAAAAATTCATTTTAATTACCCGATTTTACATATTTTACTTACCCATTAAACTTGAAATATCTACAATTAATTACCATAAACATCCACACATCACCAATTTAATTTATTTACAACAATATGCAACAATTAATCAAAATTTAGCACCCAATTACATGCTTAGCAAACACCAATTAATTCACACAAGCTACATACTTTAGTTGCAAGCAATTCACTCCATTGTAAGCTTCAATTAAACATTCTTAGTATAAATTACATGCTTCATAAACCGTGTTATCAACCAACGTATTAAAGCAATTATAGAATCAACAAAATTAAATTCCAAAATTTAATGTCTAATGCAGATTACAAGTTAAATAACACTAGTCCAGAAAGCATTACAATGCCCCTATATAGTCACTAACGTAAATTTCTGAAGCCACTACCAAGCCTTATTCTTGGATCACACTTGCACTCAATTCTCGACTCCTTACACCTGGAAATTATCTACACTAAATATGAGGGTGTGAGCTTAAAAAGCTCAGTGAATGATAGTAAAAAACATCAAGTAATTTGCACCCAACCATGCATAAATCAAAGCAATTAAGCATTAAATTTTCAGTCACAACATGCTAACATTTCACCATAACATCACATTCTATATCAAGAATTAAGAATCAATTTTTCCATGGAATGTAAAATCATCTTTTAACACATAAACATTCAATTATTTTGGCATAATACATCCATGGCAGTAAGTAAACATGTGATCATACATTAGATGAAAGGATCTCTGAACTCCCACAAATCAAATACAGTTATCCAAATTGAGTGGGCTGAAGCCAAACGCTCCCTTATAGTGCCTCAAATAACCCGATGAGTGGAGACTCAAGCTCAACACTTCCTTATTTGCTCTAAACAAATCAGTCCACCAAGAGCCATATGCTCACAATATCACAAATAATGGTGAGTACTCACAAATCCTATGTCATGCGAACTATATCCAATGGATCCACCCTGCAATGTTTCCAATATAATCATACATGCAAGGAATAAAATTTGCTCTTTAATCACTTAATTTAGGATGTTAAAATGCAAGTAAAAGCATGTTGCTAATCAATTTTAACATCAATAAAATTAAGCATAAAAATATCATTTTACTAATATTCATATACCAATTAGAACACCTTTATCAAATGTTCAATAAATCAGCAATTCATGCTCCAAATATCAATTTATTCCACACATTTGAATCATGCTAAAAGCATAATACAAAACTTACCAAACCAATTGCCAATTTGGTCTTTTATAAAATAAAATCTATTTTTGCAAATCCAACCATCCAATATGCAATTAAGTCATTAATAAAAAAAATTAAACCTTTAATTTAACACATAATTAGGCCAATTTACCAAATTGCCCTTAATATTACTCACCTTCACACTTAACTCTTTAAGCAAAAATGTGTTCAAACAAGCAAGTTTGAGCTTCAATTCTGATTTGCACATTTCTCCTCTTGATACTGAGCTTTAACAAAGACAAAGTATGCATTACAAACTAACAATAGCAATAAGAAACACAAAATTTGATAAAGTATATGAATCTAAATCATTACTCTAAACTACCATACCGATGTTGCATAACTAAGCCGAAATGTGAAATTCCTCAACCAAACTCCCTTTTCAGCACCTCAAGCCACTTCTAATCTTCATTCCTAGTCCAATAACATGTATTCTAAGTGTTAATTTAATCATTTAATCCATTTCATAATTTTCCAAAACAATCATCCATGTTCTTAATCAAATTCGAATTTCTCAAAATTGATCCATAAAACATGTTTGATCTTTTGGTTTAAGATTAAAAACCTCTTACTAGACCTATTTTGAGCTTAGACATCCATTAATATTTGGATTCTAACTCAAAATTAAAGATCCACCGTTGTCGATCCTCAAGTTCAAGAAAGAAGAAATTAAAGTTGAAAATCCATTTTTAATTAACAAATAATGTTTAAAATCAACTTAAAAACAAGTTTAGAGATGAGTACTACCTTCAATTAAACTCAAATCATTGGTTTAGAAGTTTGAATCAAAATGCTTGAAGAAATTTAGATAACTTTTTGCCCAAGTTTGAAAAATATTTTGAGAGATTTTAGAGAGAATTTTGAGAGAGAAAATATTTAAATCTATTCTCTGATATTTGGTTTATGAAAAAAAAAAAAAGAGAGAGAAAAAGCTCTCAATTCGGGTGAAAAATGAGTGAATAGTGAGGTAGTTGCAAAGTTTTTTAAAACTGAAAACCCCACCTGATTTTCAAAATTTTTGAAATTTTCCATTAGCCCACTCCCCCTTTTCCCTTGTTTTACAATTTGCTCCTTTCCCTCCAAAATTTTGAAAATATGGTTTATTTGCTATAAAACCTCTTACACACTTCCTTTGTTTTTCAAATTAGTCTCATTTAATTAATATTTTAAATCACCTAATTAAACCCCAATTTTAAATTATATTTAGTTTCCAATTTAACCCAAAATATTTATTTTTCCCAAAAAAATATTTAAAACTATAAAATTAAATTTTCTAGAAAATATTTTTATTTTTTAAAATATTATTTATCGATTTTTAGATGAAATTAAGCTAACTAATTAAGAATATAAATTACTAATTAACCCGATTAATTCCAAATTTTCTATCAGAACTTGGTAAGCTTACCCTAAACAACAAGACCTATTTTTGGGGCCTTACAACTCTCCCCCTCTTAAAATAAATTTCATCCTTAAAATTTACCTAAATCGAACAGGTACGAATGATGGCACTTCATGATATCTTTCGATTCTCAAATGGCTTCCTCAATCTTATGGTTGCACCACAAAACTTTCACCAATGGAACCGTCTTATCTGTTGCACCTTGACCTCATGGTCTAGGACCGCAATCAGTTCCTTTGCTTGCGAAAGGTCATGTAACAGCCCGATTTAGACCCTAACCTAAATAGTGGTTTCGGGACCACGAATTCAAGTTAAAAAAATATTTAAAAAATATTTTATGTGTTTATTTTGTGTGAATTAATATCTGTGAAATTTTCGTGATTTAATTCTGTCAATTGAGTGTCCGATTAAATAAGACTTAATCGCGTAAAATAAAAAGTTGATAGTTTAATGTGTGAGGACCAAATTGAGGATGTCTTTATAATAGGAAGCTTTTATGTTGTAATTGGGCCATTATTAATGAAGGTGGACGGCAATAGACCTAATATATATGAAAGTATAATTTTATAATAAAGGTTAAAAATGTAAATTGAAAAACATGTTATAATATATCATATTATAAAATAATTAAAACCATTTGCTCATTATCTTTCTTCATTGCGGAATATAACACAAAGAAAAAGAAATAATAAAAGTTAGGGTTCGGTCATCTCTTAAGCTCAATCAAGGTATGCGTTTAGCTCGGTTTTTTTATCATTTTTACGTTTTTGAGATCGTTGCTATGTTATCTTCAAGACCCATGCTTGAATTTTTTATTTTGGTGAATATTTTGAGTTATGCTATTGTTGAAAGCTTGTGTTTTTTGTTGTTTGATGACGAAATATGAAAGATATGTTTTGGGTTAACATGTTTTGTATTGGAGTTTTTGATGATTTTGTGTAATTAGGACTAAATTGCAAAAAATAATATTTTGAAGGACTAAAATGTGAAATAAAAGAATATATGGACTTGTATGAACACTAGGGACATTCGGCCTAACATGGGTATGTTGAGATTTTGCATATTTTGAGTTTTGTGCAATAGGGACTCAATTGTAAAAAGTGTAAAATGTTAGGGGTAAAATAGTAATTTGCTCATTTATGTGTTTTTGGACTAAATTGGGTGAAAATATGTTTGAATTAGTTTAATTTGAATATTTTTAGATCAAGAACCAAAGAAATCAGATTTGGATCAGGGGAAAACTAAAGTTGTCGACTAGTCGTCCCGTTCCGTTTTTAATCGTCCAAGGTAAGTTATAAGCATATAGATGTTGTTAAATTTTAATATAAGTGATCTATGAATAATTGTAGTCATTAGTATTAAGTTACAAGTCGGCATTGAGTAAAGAAAAATAAATTATGTTTAATGATAAAGTAATGAATAAGTTTTGGTATTTGAAGTAATGACATGAACTATACATGTTAAAGTGTTGATTATATTTATATTAATTAAAAATTTAAATTTTGCTAAATGATATATGTATATGATATTAAAATGTTAATCATGAGTATATATATATATTTGACTGTCTGATGATTTTGTGAACTAGAAAGTGACTAATAATATTATTAATGAACATATTTGTGTTTTGGCCAAGTTTAAATTGATACATGGATATATATGAGACTTCGACTTGTGATATGTGATTCCAATATATGTGTGTGAGTAAGACCACGTTTAATACGTTGACATCGATATTTGATTCCAATATATGTGTGTGAGTAAGACCAGGTTTAATACGTTGGCATCGATATGTGATTCTGATATATGTGTGTGAGTAAGACCACGTTTAATAGTTGGCATCGATATGTGATTCTAATATATATGTGCGAGTAAGGCCACATTTAATATGTTGGAATCAATATGTGACTCCGATATATGTGTGCGAGTAAGACCCTGTTTGAGACAGTGGTATCGTTATGCAATTACATGTAAAACCACGTCTGGGACGTCAGCATTATACGATATCTGTGATTATCCAAATATCCTATTCAATTCCGAATGGTGCAACAGGCAATGTTAAGTTATGATCGAATGTGTAAAGTGAGTTAAATGATTAGGTATGAGTTATTTGATTACCTAATTGAAAATGAGGTAAGTTTGTTATTCAATATTTAATGTAAATTTTATATATGATAATAATGTAAATATAGATGGATTCATGTGGTATTTTCAGTTATATGCTATGCATAAGTATGTGTGGTTTAAGTTTAATTTATGAGTATATGTATATTAGTATATGTATTTGGTGTAATTTATGCATAATATGTATTTGGTATAATAGTTAGTTCATGATGGAATTATGAAATATGATATAATTAGAGTGATGGATGATTGTATATCAGCTTGTTAGGCTCGGTTGTTATATGGAATGTAATAAATGTGTACCATCATTGTTTTGGTCAATTGTTTTGGTATACGCACCATGTATATATGCATTAATAGCATGTTCGGATAAGGTATAATGTACTAAAGATGTATATGTGATTGCATATTAAATTATATAATATGTTTCAATTGGTTTTATTATAAACTTGTGCAGATGTTGTTGTTCGTGATTAAATGTCAGATTGAAGATATAGTGAATTACGCATGTTTTGGTATTGAGTTGTTATTGTGTCCGAAAATGGTTTAAGTTGAAGTGGTGAAATATGCTTGAGTTGGTGAAATATGTTGCATCTGTTATATGTTGCAAGTTTACTAAACCATAAACATGACTTGCCATAAAGCTTTATTCGAATGTGATTAAGTACCTTTATTTATATATACATATATTTGAATGGATGTATTAAATTGTATTAACATATGACTTACGAAATTCATATGGACAAACATGGTAAATTTTCAACTTATGTTGAATGGTGGAATTGGTATGACTTTAATAATTAAATTTAATAGTCGAATATGGTAAGTAAATGAATTGAATATGCATTAGTAATTTTGTTATGAAGTTAGCATATTGATTGAGATATGTTTGATTTTTATTTAAGTATTCGATTATCATTAGAGTGACGAACATATGATTCGCATATGTAGTATGATTTTGAAATGTATACTTAATATTTAATTAGTTATATGTTTTATAAATATGATTGTGACTTGTGTTAATATGATAATGTTCGGAACAGCGCTTTTGTTCAGTGATGCTTCGTAACCTCATTCTGGTGACGGATATGGCAAATCTAAATACTCTTGAGATTTGTATAATGAATTAATGAAATCAAATGCAAAAAACAAGGAACTGATATGGCAAATAAAATGTAGTGCAAAATTACAAAGAAAAGCAAGAGTAATTATGTTATTGTATGAATAGGACTGAAATTATTCAGGTGAAATGCTCATATCAAAATAATGTCATTACAAAATATTGTCTAATCAATTGCTTAGAGAGTCACTACTGTGACCTGCCTCTTTCGATAACTAGATCTTTGGATGTCTACAACACTTTGGATTAATAATTGCAATGAACCTTCTTCACTACACAACTCGCAACATCTATATCTAGAGTGCTATGAATATTCTGTGAAGTATTCGATTGCATCAAACAATTCAAGATCCAATATATCTAGCCTTTTTAGAATTAAAAGTACATCTAAGAACACAACACACAATCAACTATGTCTAGAGCTTGCCTACATGTATTTAAAATAAGCATATATCAAATGAAACAATGATATACACAATCTCAAATAACTACATTGAAGATGATAAAACAATCACCCCAATAACTCTATTCATGTGCATATTAAACCAAATAAATCTTATCATATGGCTTTTTGTATATTAACATATGTGATAATATCAACTACACAAAATGGTCAAGTTTAACTTTTAAATATACTAGTAATATACGCATATAACTTATCAAATATAACCCAATACGAATGCTAAGTAATATGCCTATAATGCATTTACACAACCAATCAATTCATTATATAATCAGTCATGCAAATTAACTACCATATAACAATTAAAAAAATATACACATTCTTGCCATTCTAACCAAACTTAGATAGCCAAATACCATGGCCGAACATACAACCACTTCTATAAATAACACAAAGTGATTCAAATTTATTTTTACCATTACAAATCATAAAAAAATAATGACCAATGCATACGGCATCACTAGTATATATATACATACCAAATACCTATATTGCATATTTATCATTATGAACCTAAAACCCTAGCCGAATATTCATGTACATATTATCCAACATTTCCAAACCAATTCATCAATGCAATCATACCATTACAACCCAACTCAAAATAACCATATCTAATAATCCAATACCTATAGCATTGCATAGTTCTTACATAGAAAATACAACTAAATTCATTATTAATATATATATATATATATAACTAAACACTTAACCACATGATTTAATCAAGCTAAATCTCAAGACCATTCCATCACACAAATTATACCATAAATCATATTTACAAATTAAGTTAATACATAACCGAATATCACCATCATTAACATCATTAACAATCCACAACCAAAACACATCGATCATCCATATACCAAGCTTACCAAAATGAACTAATCATAAGCCATATACCTTTTATTTTAACTAAGTTTAGCCAATTATACTTTTACATTGAACAACCTACCATTTAACTCACAAATAACCAAATTAATTACATGAACATATAACATAAACATTACCTAATCAAATTATATGTCATTTGTTATAATTCATCTAGCACATATATCAAATTTACCAAATGAACAATCATGAGCTTTACGAAACATTACTTTAAACCTCAAACATTTTCCAAACACATCACACACATATAACATACATATTTCTCATATAATATATCTGTAATGCCCCAAAAATCCTTAATATTTATTTTTGTATGTTTGTTTTACACAAATCTGTATCTGCTCCTGTGGTTAAGTGTTCTGGGTATAACATGTCAGAATGGGCCTGCTGGTCTAGTGGTTAAGTGGAGTGGCGAAGTGCTGGTGGACTTAATTTCGAGTCCTGGGATGTGCAATGGAGTGTTTTATTTTGTTGGTAGTGTCGTATAGGTGTTTGAGTTTAACCGAACTACTGAAGAGTTGTGGAGGATTTTGAATTTGGTGGTTGAGGGAGAAGTGGACGATTTTGAGGGATTTGGGAAGAAAAATGTAGGAGTTTGAAGATAGTGGGAGAGTTGGTGCCGAGCTTGAACTGTTGTTTGTCAAGTTTTCAGTTTTGGATGGAACTTTCTCCCTATTAATGTTTCTGTCAACTATTTTCTCTTCTTGAAGGCCGATTATTACTAAGGGTGCATATGAATATCTTTCTTTTTTCTACTATTTTGACGTTGTTTTCTTCTTCTCCTCTAGCAAAAGTCCCTTTCTTGTTTTCTTTGGCCGAACACTCTTCCATTCAATCTCACAGTTCTTTCAATTTTGGTCATTGTCTTGCTTTTCATCTTGATTGCTTTCCTGCCGTTTTCACCCTTCCAGTTCTCTTTGCCGAATTGGTCTATTTCCCAAAATTTTCTTCCTTTGCTGCCATTTGATTCCCCAAATACTTCACTTTTTCGTCGACCTTCTGTTTTCCACCCCTAGTGTTTTGTTTGTATTTTTTTAATCCCAAAAAACATCTGTCAAATATTGCTAGTTGTGTGGTTGCTATATCTTTTGTTTCCTTCGGCCTTCTCACTTCCCATGACAGACATTCTTTCCCCCCCTTTTGCCGATTCTTTTTCTTCTTCTGCTTCTCTCGTTGCACATCTCTTTCTTTCTTTGTTGCTACTGATCTTTGAGTTTTGCTCTTTGCCAAATTGTGGTTACCTTGTTCTCGTTCCTTTTCGATTTTAGTCAACAAATGAACCATCTTCTTTACACAGTTCTGCACTTTCGGTAACTTTGATATTCGTTTGGTTCAAACTGTTTGTGTGAATAATGGTTAATAGGATTCGATTGGAATGTAGGTAATCACTAAGGAGCTAGTGATCAGTCTTTTACAACGGTTTAAGTGTGCAAAGTCTCAGTCGTTCAATCAAAGCAAGTGACAATCGATCTTTGGATAAGTGTTTTGATGAGGGGTTGCTTTAATCCAGTTGTTATGTGATTAATTGTGTGTTATGGTTGCATATAGGTTTGGAGTGCTTAAGAACAGTGTGCGCACTTTTTGTAATCAGGTGTGTGTAAACACAACCTCGCAAACTGAACTCAAGAAAAAGCGAAAAATGGGAATCGTCGATGCCGTACGGGCATGTAGCTACCCTTGTGGTTGGCCATGTGTTCGAACACGGACGTGTGATAAACGAGGCAGGCCATGTGCAATTCATGAGCCAGGCCGAATTGGACTGAGTGGGCCCCATGGCTGTGTGGGATTATTGGGCCAGGTCGTGTAATCCACACGGCTAAGGCCATTTTTGGGCCTTATGGGCCACAAGTGCGTGTGGGCCCACATGGGAAAATGACATGGGCTGTAATGCCTCAAATTTGGGACCAGAAGTATTAGGTTTTGAGCAGGGGTACAGTTAGGAGACTACACATAAATATTTAATTGTGCAAGAAAGTGGCACAATTGAGTGTTTGGCTTAGTGGTTGTGTGCTCTGGAAGTGTCTAGGAAGTCATGGGTTCAAGTCTTGGCTCCCACAAAATTTTGGGTTTTAAGGATAAAACCTATGTCTTTGGTCAGTAGGGTTACAAATAAAATTTGGTAAAGTATGATACAAAAAGCCTACTGATCTAGTGGTAAGTGGCGTGTTGTATATGCTCGAGGTCTGAGGTTCAAATCCCTGTTTGTGCAAATGGGGATAATTTTTTTCGGTGGCTTTAGGAGGAAGTTGTGTTTGACTGAAACACCAATGATTTGAACAGATTTAGTTGGGGTTGTTGTTAGTCGAATTTGAAGAGATGAATGGGAGAAATTTAAGAAGGAAATCGAGGAAGATTCGAATTCGGAGGAGAGTCTTACTGAGTTTGAACTCTTGTACTTAGTGTTTTGGTTGTGTAGATGTTGGGGCGGTGTTTAATATGTTGAAGGCTGAACGAATTTGTTAAGTGTTTTGGTCATGAAAATTTGGCTATAGTCTTTTGGGGTGCCGTTTTGGTGCTAGCAAACCATAGGTCATTTTGGTTTCAATACCTTGGGTTGGCAATTTTTTACTTCTTTTGTTTTGTTTTGGCTCTAATCGAAGACTCCTGAAAACCTCTCAGCCTCTTGTTCATTTTCTTTGGCTGAATACCTAAATGGCATTTTACTCTTTATCTTTTCTTCTTCTTGGTCCCCTCTTCTCAAAAAGCTGAATACTCCTTTTATTTCAATTTCATTCCTCCTTTCACTATTCTTTGTCAAGCCGAATCATTCCCCCTTTTTTCTTTGTTAGCCGAATACCCTCAGTATTGTTCACTTCTTCTTCTCTGTTCTCCAAATCGAATACCCTCTATCTTTGGGTAGTCGGAATTGTAAAAGCCAAATTATTTTCTCCCTTCTCTCCCTATCTTTCTTTTGGTCGAATCTTGCTGAAGTGCTGTCAAAATTCCTTGATTTTTGGGTAAGTGTTCTACTGTATGTTTCCCCTAGCCGAATCTTATTTGGTTTCTTCTCAAAGGTTCAGAATTTGGTATCTCTTAGGCCGAAGGATTGCTTTCTCTCTTTCCTGCCTTGGGGTGGTAATCATTTAACACCTTTTTAACCCCCTTTTCGTGCGATTGTTGCTAGGGACTCGACTTCTATAATCAAGGTGCTAAGTTGATTACTCTGTCCTTACAAGTGGTACCTTCTTTATTGGTAAGTACCTTAAATCCTAGACACAGTTATGTGGGATTATGGAGTTTGATGAATTGGTTGACTGTTTCATGTGAAGGTTTAAGCTTTGGGAAGATACGTGGATTTTAGGAGCGAGAAGGGCTCTACAATAGTTCGTTTGGTAAGTAGCGATGATTCGGTTAAAGTTTCTGCGATGCTTTGGTTTTCGGATTAACAGTAAATATGACTAATGATGAGGGGTTATGGTTGATCATAGGTTCTCGATTCAGAAGTGGTTTGGTTGCAACTCCAGAATAGGTGTGTATTCATACACACAATAGACTATAGAGCAACAAATCCCGAAATACCGAAAAGTCGAAAAGCCGAAGGAAAGGCAATGGTTACTACATGAGCGCGTGGACGGGCGTGTGGAACATTTGATGCGATAGTAAAGGCCACCATGAGGGAACTCATGGCTGTAACCGTAATGGGCCACGTTGGGTCGTTCGGGCCCAATGGGCCCGTAGGCCCTAGATGTGTAAAACTCAACAATAGGTGGTAAAATGTTGGTGCGGCCATGTCACTCACATGGCTTGGATCGGATTCGGGTTTGGAGGGCCAACAGGTCGTGAAGGCCTGTGGGCCTACTTAAATGGGCTTTGGGCCCAATAGCACTGTTTGTTTGCTAAAGGTTGCACGGGTCGCGCAAGACGCTTGTGAACCTACTAATAGGTCAGTAAATATACTTAGACCTCGATTTTTGAAATGACCGCTATGCCCCCGAAGGACAAAATGACTAAAATGCCCCTATATGTTATATGATTGTTATTGTATGCCATTTATGATATGTTTGCATTCATGTGATATTATGCTGCATGGGGGATGGAATCATTGATTTGGAGGAAGTATATGATTTTTTAGGGTCGCATGTTCGCTTGACGACTCTGGATCCACCGACGGCTTAAAGCCATTATGTGATTGGCAGCTCTGCTGCTAAATTGGTTAATGCCACAACTGGTGCTACAATAGGAGTGTAGGGTTGGATGGGATATAGAGTGCAGGGTTGGTTGGGTATTTATGCATTGCATAATTTGATTCTGATTGTGACAAGGGCTTAGGCCCAACTGAGGCTACTATGGGCTAAGGTCCAAGTGCCATCGTTATTGTTATGGGCTTAGGCCCAAATTGATGTGATGCATGCTTTATGATCGATGAGGGTTGTACACACTGAGTTTTCCTAAACTCACCCCCTCTTATAAAATTTTCAGGTAATCCTCAATAGGTGGTTCGACGTATGGAAGGACTCGGAGGTGGCCACACTACGAACAACTTTAAATTTTTGTAATTACTTTTACATTACTTAAATTACTTTCTCTTTGGGTTTTTGATGTAATAAGGCCTTTTCTCTCATTTTCTAGCTTTTAATCTGGGGTTTTTTTTAACTATTATGATTTATTTATGTTAAAAATAGAACGCGGTTTTCCAAAATGATATTTGTTTTCATAGCATCACGTTTACGCAAAATTCTTGAAATGCTTCTACAACAAACATGTTTTTAAAAGTAAGACTCGATTAAAATGGTTAATAATTAATTAAGTTGACTTTAGTATTAAACAAAGGGGCTTTTCTCTTTCAAGCGAGATTCATTAATAAGACAAAGTTTTTTGAAAAAGCATTTTAATGTGACACGCCAGATTCAGTCATAACATCTAGGCCGGGTTTGGGGTGTTACATGGGCTTATGGGCCATATCCACTGATAAGCTGCCAAGGTTGCATGGGTTACCCGAGACGACTGTGAACCTACTGTAGGGTCGGTAAGTGTATTTAGACCCCTGATTGACTGAAATGACATTATACCCTTATATGATATAAACATATGCATGGTTGTATATGAGGCATGCTACTAAAATTGTACTGAATGCACATATAATACTATGATTTGGCATGACATGTTGTATATTGCATTGCATTGGGTTGGGGATTATATTATTCAGAGGAAGTGTACTGAAAGGCCCCGAGCCTGATTTACTTGCAGCTCAGTTGCATATTACTGTTTAGTGCCGCATTCGGTACTACTTGGAGTGTAGGGTTGGATGGGTTAATTACATCCCCACATGGAGTGTCAGGTTGGATGGAGATGGTGTGTAGAGGCTGGTTGGGTAGGATCCTTATGACTGCATATATGTGACTGTTACTGTACTGGGATGGGCTAAGGCCCAAACTGGACTGACAATGTTACTGAAAAAGGGCTGACGCCTAGACTGTGATTATCTGTATACTATCTGTTTTTGTGTATGGGGATTACACACGAAGTTTTCGTAAACTCACCCTTTTTGCTTCACTACGCAGGTAATCCCCAGACTTAGGTAGATCGATGCAGTGGGGGACTCAAAGGTGGCCACACGACTGCATATATTTTCATATTTTCTTATGATTATAAGTAATATTATTTGGGGTAATTTTTACTGTAATAAGGCCTTTATAGATTTTTATTTTAATTTGGGATTTGTTTTTCGTTGCTTATGATTCATAATCACTAGTGGTAGGAAAACATGGGTTTTCGAAAGTTACAAATATTTTTTGTCAAAATACTCACCGCTATGTAAATTGTTTTAAAAGCTTCTGCTAATTATAATGACTTGTAAATAAATGAGTAATGTTTTGAAAACAAATAACTTGAATTAGAGATAATATAGGATAACAAAAATGGCTTAACAACGACTTAGTTTTCGAAAGGACTTTCATGTGACATCGCCAGATTCGGCCATAACGTCTACGCTGGGTTTGGGGTGTTACATTTAGTGGTATTAGAGCTAAGTTACAAAACTCAGCTATGGATTTGGGTTTTAAAACTTGAATTTTTAAAGAATTACTTTCAAATGATTTGAAATGTTTTACTGAATATGTGGTACATTGAGTCGCCGGTGCCGATCCTATAAGTTTTTTGTAACTTTTATGCATTTTGATTAAATGCTATAAATAGTAAATACTAAGCCTAATATAGATAGCATATTGTACTGAAAATACTTTTGTAGTGCACACTAAGACGATAGTAAAACTGTAGTGAGACTGCAATCTAGAAGATGAACTTTGAATTATTGACACTATTTCGCATAAAATATTTGGTAATTAACACTGGAACTGTAAATTGTTAATACAGATAAAATGTAATACGATAATGAGCACTAGAGTTACTCGTGGATGGGGTACAAGAGCCCGTGGCAGGGGCTGTAGAGGTGCTCGAGCTGGGTCTTCGTCATCTGGCCACGTGCCTAATTTGGAAACTAAGAAGACACCGAATTCACCCGTGACTAAGACTGGGTCTCATGATCATGTGGCTGGGGATAACGCGCTGTCCCAAGCTATGTTACAGATTCTAGAGAGGGTCGTCGAGCCCAATACTGGTGCTGTAGGCTGAGGGTCGGTTACAGAACGACTCTAGTCTAATGGAGCTAAGATTTTCTAGAGTTTTGCTAGAGTTTCCCCTAATGTGGCTGAGTATTGGATTGAGGCCACAGAGAGAATCATGGATGATCTGGACTACACCCCCGAGCAGAAACTTAAGGGTGTAGAGTCACTGTTGAGAGATAAGGCTTACCAGTGATGGCTTACGGTTAAAGAGGGCACTCTACCAGATCGACTGTCCTGGGAGTTCTTTAAGACTACTTTCTAGGGAAAATATGTGGGTTTCGGTTATGTGGATACCCGGAGGAGAGAGTTTCTCAATTTGACATAGGGGGATAGATTAGTGGCTGAATATGAGGCTGGATTTTTCGACTAAGCCACTATGCACGAGGAATGGTGGCGGCTAAGTACAAGCGATGTGTTTATGTCGAGGATGGCCTCAGGGATAGTTTACAGGTTCTAATAGCTCTACAGAGGGAGTGAGATTTTGCTGTATTAGTTGATAAGGTAAAGATCCCCGATGAGGTGAAGTGTTCTGAGCGTCTGAACCATGAGAAGGAGAGAGGTAGGATCAAGAGGGATACGGAGCCCTCGAGTTATTTTTTGAGGCCTAAGAAAAAGGCCAGAGATGATGGGCCGATCAAAGTTGGGGCCCTTGTTGCTGCTACTGGACTGCAGCCCTGTGCTGATTGTGGGACTCGTTATTAGGGCGAGTGCTGGAAAAGGACTAGGGCATGTTTGAGGTGCGGATCATTGGAGCACCGTATTAGATAGTTTTCATGGAGGGTCGATCAGATGCAAGCTCCAAGTATAGGTACTACATAGCCGTCGAGGGGTGTTTAGTAGCCATTGAAAGGCAGTGGTTAGGCCGGAGGTGGTAATGGTTTGGGCCATGGTCAAAAAGCACCGGGCAAAGGTGCTGGGCATACTGAGGCAAGTTAGCCAGCATTAGTTTATGCTATACATCACTGAGTGGATGGAGATGCTCCAGATGTTACCTTGGGTACATTATTTATCTATGATGTACCTTATATTGCACTAATAGACATAGGATCTACTCACTCTTATATAGCTCGTACTGTGTCTGAGACTTTGGGTATCTTGGTTGAGAGCACTACGAGTGAGGTTACTGTACTGTGTCCATTGGGGCAGTCGGTGAGGGTAAATAAACTGTTCAGAGATGTTCCTTTGATGGTTCAAGGGGTTATCTTTTTGGCAGATTTGATGGAACTTCCTTTTGGAGAATTTGATTTAATACTGGTTATGGACTGGCTAGTTAAACATCGAGTGAGCTTGGATTGTGCTACTAAATGAATGGTACTAAGAGCTATGGATGACGACGAGGTAGTTGTAATTGGGGAATGTCAGAACTACTTGACGAATGTGATTTTTGCATTAAGGGCCAAAAAGTTCGTTCGTAAGGGATGTAATGCGTATCTGGTCTACATTAGTGTTTCAGATTCTGGGGTTTCTTCTGTTAAAGATATCAAAACGGTTAAATATTTTTCGGACATCTTTCCTAAATAGCTACTTGGGTTACCTCCAAAATGTGAAGTTAAGTTTGGGATTAAGCTCTAGCTTGGTATAGCTCCGGTGTCCATCGCCCTTATAGAATGACACCAAAGGAGATTGTGGAGCTTAAAGCTTAGATTCAAGAGTTATTAGACCCTATTGTGTCTCCATTGGGAGCACCAATTTGGTTGTGAAAAAGAAGGATGGATCCATGAGTATGTGCATCGATTATCGGTAACTGAAGAAACTGGCCATTAAAAATAAGTACCCTCTACTGAGGATAGATGATCTATTCGACCAATTTCAAGGAGCTTCGCTTTTTTCTAAGATTGATCTCTGATCTAGGTACCATCAATTAAGGGTCAAAGAGACTGATGTATACAAGACAACGTTTAGGACTCGTTATGGTCATTATGAGTTCCTAGTGATGCCATTTGGACTAACGAATGCACCAACGACTTTTATGGATCTGATGAACCGAGTGTTTCAACCTTATTTGGATCGGTTCGTAGTGGTTTTTACTGATGACATTTCGATGTATTCGAGAATAGAGGATGAACATGATGAACATCTTCGAGTACTTCTGCAAATTCTGGGGGAGAAGCAAATGTAAGCCAAATTCAGTAAATGTGAATTCTGGTTATGAGAGGTTACATTTTTGGGCCATGTGGTATCTGTTGAAGGGATTAGGGTTGATCCTCGAAAGGTTGAGGCTGTTTTAGATTGGAAGCCACCTAAGACTGTATCTAAGATCTGTAATTTTTTGGGACTGGCAGGGTATTATCGATGATTTGTAAAGGGGTTTTCACTGATTGCAGCACCTTTGACTAAGCTGCTACGTAAGGGAGTACCGTTTAACTAGACTGATGTGCAGCAAGAGAGCTTCGAGAAGCTCAAGAAGGTACTAACTGAGGCCCCTGTCTTGATATAGCCAAAGTTAGGGAAAGAGTTCACTATCTACAGTGATGCATCACATGTTTGTTTGGGATGTGTGTTGATGCAAGAGGGTAAGGTAGTAGCGTATGCGCCTCGTCAGCTAAAGATTCATGAAGCAAATTATTCGACGCATGACTTAGAGTTGGCTGTGGTAGTATTCGCACTGAAAATTTGGAGGCATTATCTGTACGGTGAGAAGTGTATCATCTACACTGATCACAAGAGCCTCAAATATCTCCTCACTCAGAACGAGCTAAATCTTAGGCAACATAGATGGATTGAGCTGATTAAAAACTATGATTGTACGATCAAATACCATCCTGGTAAGGCCAATGTGGTGGCAGATGCATTGAGTCGTAGAGCTATGATTGATCTAAGGGCGATGTTTGCTCCCCTTAGTTTATTTGATGATGGTAGTTTGTTGGTCGAGCTTCAAGTTAAACCGATGTGGATGGATCAAATTAAGGGTAAACAGATGGAAGACGAGTCGTTAGGTCTTCGTTTTCGACAGGTTGAGAGTGGGGATACTGTGGATTTTAGACTGAATATCAAACAGGTGCTCTGTTTCAATGAGAGAATCTGTGTACCAAACGATACTGATTGGAGGCATTCTATATTGCGAGAGGCGCATAGTAGCCCTTATTCTATGCATTCCGATGAAAATAAGATGTACAGAGACCTTTATGAGTTATATTGGTGGCTGGGTCTTAAACATGAAGTTACCTACTTCATTGGTAGATGTATGACTTGCCAGTAGGTTAATGTTGAACATCAATTGCCTTCAGAGTTGCTTCAGCCTGTTATGATTCCACTTTGAAAGTGGGAGAGAGTGACTATGGACTTCGTTAGTGGGTTGCCCCTAATGTCTACTAAGAAGGACTTAGTATGGGTTATCGTGGATCGATTGACCAAGTCTACCCATTTCATATCAGTTCGTACTGATTACTCTTTGCAGAAGCTGGCTAAACTATATGTGTCTGAGATAGTGAGACTGCATGGGGTACTGGTTTCGATAATATCTGATAGGGATCCTCACTTCATGTTTCGGTTCTAAAAGATGTTACATGGAGCTATGGGTACAAGATTAGACTTCAGTACTGCATTCCATCCTCAGACAGACGATCAATCAGAAAGGGTGATATAGATACTGGAGGACACGTTAAGGAGTTGCGTGATTGATTTTCGAGACAGTTGGAAGGATTACTTGCTGCTAGCAGAGTTTGCTTATAACAATAGTTATCAGTCTAGCATACATATGGCACCTTACTAGGCATTATATGGACGTAGGTGTCGCACAGCTTCATGTTGGACTGAACTGGGCGAGCAGCATGTGTTTTGCCCTGAACTAGTTTCTGATACCGAGGATAAAGTTAAACTGATTCAGGATCGACTGAAAGCAGCATCAGACAGACAGAAGTCCTATGCAAATCTGAAGCATAGAGAGATTGAGTATTTTATAGGGGACTTCATTTTTCTCAAGATCTCACCATGGAAGAAGGTACTGAGGTTTAGACGTAAGGGCAAGTTGAGCCCTAGGTTTATTGGGCCTTACCGTATACTAAAACGAGTGGGGCCAATTGCCTATTAGTTGGAGTTACCTCTGAAGTTAGATTGGATTCACGATGTGTTCGACGTCTCTATGTTGAGGCATTACTGCTTTGATCCCGCGCATATTATTTCGGTTGAGGAGATTGAGTTGAGGCCAGATTTGACCTTTGAAGAGGAGTCGGTTTAGATATTAGATCATGATGTCAAGGTTCTAAGGAGGAAGTCTATCCCATTGGTGAAGGTTCTTTGGCTTAATCATAGCTCTGAGGAGGCCACGTTGGAGCTTGAGGAGGCGATGTGACAACAGTATCCTCATATGTTCTGATCAGGTAAAATTTCGAGGCCGAAATTTTCTTTTAGGGGGTAGAGTTGTAACACCCCAAAAATCCTTAATATTTATTTTCGTATGTTTGTGTTACACAAATCTGCATCTGCTTCAGTGGTTAAGTGTTATAGGTATAGCATGTCAGAATGGGCCTGCCGGTCTGGTGGTTAAGTAGAGTGGCAAAGTGTTGGTGGACATGAGTTTGAGTCCTGAGATGCGTAATGGAGTGTTTTATTTTCCTACTAGTGTCGTGTGGGTGTTTGCGTTTAACCGAATTACTGCAGAGTTGTGGTGGATTTTGAATTTGGTGGTTGAGGGAGAAGTGGACGGTTTTGAAGGATTTGGGGAGGAAAATATGGAAGTTTGAAGATAGTTGGAGAGTTGGTGCTAAGCTTGAACTGTTGTTTCTCAAGTTTTCGATTTTGGATGGTACTTTCTCCCTAGTACTGTTTCTGTCGACTGTTTTCTCTTCTTGGAGGCCGATTATTGCTGAGGGTGCATACGGATATCTTTTTTTTTTTTTTTTTGCTATTTTGATGTTGTTTTTTCTACTTCTCTAGCAAACGTCCCTTTCTTGTTTTCTTTGGCCAAACACTCTTTCACTCAATCTCACAGTTCTTTCGGTTTTGTTCACTGTCCTGCTTTTCATCTTGATTGCTTTCGTGCCGGTTTTCACCTTTCTAGTTCTCTCTGCCGAATTGGTCTGTTTCCACAAATTTCCTTCCTTTTCTACCATTTGTTTCCCCAAATACTTTTCTTTTTTCGTCGAATTTTTGCTTTCCACCCCGAGTGTTTCGTTTGTATTTTGTTAATCCTGAAAACCTCTGTCAAATATTTCTAGTTGTATGGTTGTTATATCTTTTGTTTCCTTTGGCCTTGTCACTTCCCACGACAAACGTTCTTTCCCCCTCATTTTCCGATTCTTTTTCTTCTTCTACATCCCTCTTTGCGCATCTCTCTCTTTGTTCATTGCTACTGATCTTTGAGTTCTGCTTTTTGTCAAATTGTGGTTACCTTGGTCTCATTCCTTTTCGATTTTAGTCTTCAATTGACCCATCTTCTTTACACAGTTTTGCACTTTCGGTAAGTTTGATATTCATTTGGTTCAAACTGTTTGTAGGAATAATGGTTAATAGGATTTGGCTGGAATATTGGTAATCACTAAAGCGCTAGTGATCAGTCCTTAACAACGGTTTAAGTGTGGAAACTCTCAGTCGTTTAATCAAGGCAAGTGACAATCGATCTTTGGACAAGTGTTTTGATGAGGGGTCGTTTTAATCCAGTTGTTATGTGATTAATTGTGTGTTATGGTTGAATACAGGTTTGGAGTGCTCAAGAACGGTGTGTGCACTTTTCGTAATCAGGTGTGTGTAAACACAATGTCGCAAACTGAACTCGACAAAAAGCCAGAAATGTGAATCGTCTATGCCACATGGGCGTGCGGTTGCCCGTGTGGTAGGCCGTGTGTTCAAACACAGGCATGTGATCAACGAGGTAGGCCATGTACGATTCATGAGCTTAGCCAAATTTGTCCGAGTGTGCCCCACGGGGGTGTGGGCCCTACACGGGCGTGTGGAATTATTGGGCCAGGCCATTTGATCCACACGACTAAGGCCATTTTTGGGCCTTGTGGGCCACACGAGCATGTGGACCCACATGGGCAAATGACATGGGCTTATGGGCCATATCGACTAATAAGCTGCTAAGGTTGCACGGGTCGTCCGAGATGACTGTGAACCTAAAGTAGGGTCGGTAAGTGTATTTAGACCCCTAATTGACTAAAATGATGGTTATACCCTTATATGATATAAACATCTATATGGTTGTATATGAGGCACGCTGCTAAAACTATACTGAATGCACGTATAATACTATGATTTCGCATGACATGATGTATATTGCATTGCATTGGGTTGGGGATTATATTATTCGGAGGAAGTGCACTGAAAGGCCTCTAGCCTGATTTACTGGCAGCTCAGCTGCATATTACTGTTTAGTGCCACATTCGATACTACTTGGAGTGTAGGGTTAGGTGGGTTGATTACATCCCTACATGGAGTGTCGGGTTGGACAGAGATGGTGTGTAAAGGCTGGTTGGGTATGATCCTTATGACTGCATATATGTGACTGTTACTGTATTGAGATGGGCTGAGGCCTAAACTAGACTGAAAATGTTACTGAAAAAGGGCTTATGCCCAGACTGTGATTATCTGTATGCTATTTGTTTTTGTGCACGGGGATTACACACTAAGTTTTCGTAAACTCACCCCTTTTGTTTCACTGCACCGGTAATCCCCAGACTTAGGTGGATCGGTGCAGCAGGGGACTCAAAGGTGGCTACACAACTGCATATATTTTCGTATTTGATTATGATTATAAGTAATATTATTTGGGGTAATTTTAACTATAATAAGGCTTTTATGGATGGTTCCGTTAATTATAACAAGTTGTAAATAAATGGGTAACGTTTTGAAAAAAAATAACTTGAATTAGAGATAATATAAGATAACAAAAATGGCTTAACAATGACTTAGTTTTCGAAAGCATTTTCATGTGACATCGCCAAATTCGGCCATAAAGTCTGGGCCGGGTTTGGGGTTTTACAATATCAAACCACAATTGCAAATCATACCAAACACTTCACACAGACATATATATATCATAATCGAAATCACCTAAACTTAGACATCATTTCTAGCCATTTTTGCATGGCTTTAATAAATACAAACTTCAAAACCAAACATAATAACTAGCCTATACATGCCATATGTTTAAGTTCAAACTTATAAAATACGACGAAAATGATTGATAGTGTGACAGATTTCTCTAACGATCCTTGAGCTCATAACTAGCTTCCAAAATCTATAAAAACAAAGAACATACACACACAGAGTAAGCTTGAGTAGCTTAGTAAGTCATAAGCAAATAAATCATTTCAATGACATTTATAATTCAATTTAATTAAACCTAATCATCATAACTATAACCACAAATACAATTATCAAGCTTGCAACTTCAAATATCCATACATATACTTCAACATTATTTTTCCACTTGGCCGAATACACATATAATTCTAAGCACATTTAACTCTCACTTTCAAAATACACATTTCATATATTCGTATAAGTATAAACTTACCTTACTATAGTACATACCTGACTTTTTAGCTCGATTTCACATGCGATCTTAACTCGATATTGCCCGTTGAACCATTCAAAATTAATAAGGATACTCGGATAGTTGAAAAGCTCGTATAACGCCAATGTCCCAGACGTGGTCTTACATGTAATTACATAATGATGCCACTGTCCCAGACAGGGTTTTACACACAAATCACAAATTGATGCCAATGTCCCAAACGTGGTCTTACATGAAATCACATATCGGAATCCTATTCCATGACATATGTATCCTAACTATTCCTAAGGTTCGTACGGGACTTTCGGACGTCGTAACTCGATTGATTCAGGCTCATAAATATTTCTTCATACTTAAACAAATCCGACTTGAACATATATATACAAGGAATAGTTCAATTCAGCACAAGTATAATATATACAATCGAATTTAACAACATAATTTACTTATGAACTTACCTCGTACGAAGACGAACATACCGGGTCGACTATTCAACATCTTTAGATTTCCCCCGATCCAAATCCGATTTTCTCTTTTCTTTATCTAAGTTAATATAAATTAAACTTATTTAATCAAATATTCAATCAAATTCATCCAAAAACACATAAATGGGCAAATTGCACTTTTGCTCCTCACATTTCACATTTTTCACAATTTAGTCCCTATTTCACAAAACACAAAATATTCAAAATTTGAATACACCCATGTTAGGCCGAATTTACCCTTAGTCCATATAAGCCCATATGTTTCATTTAGTTCACATTTTGACCCCTCAATTTACAAAATTCATAATTTAGTCCTAAATAGACATTTTTATCAAAAATCACTTAATTAAACTTGACAATCTAACAACATATATTTATTTTTCATCATCAAACACAAAAACCATCAAGCTATCAACAATGGCAATTCATGAATACATCATCAAATTAAAAAATTCAAGCATGGGCTAGTTAGTACTCAAAGCAACGATCTCAAAAACCTAAAAATTATCAAAAACCAAACAAATTATATACCTAATTTGAAAAACAAAAGGGCCAAACCTTTAAAACTCTTTTATTTCTCTTTTTATTTGTTATAATCGGCCAAAAGATGAACGATTACATGGCTTTATTAATTTTTGTTTTATTATAACATTATTAATTAGCATTTTTACTATATTAACCTTTTAAAATTAATAAGCAAACTATATATTTCATGTCTAATACCGTCCATGCATAATTTCAAGGGTGAAATTTCACCTTAAGGACTCCACATTATAAAAACAATAGCAATATAGCACTTTAACAATTATCTAGCCATTTTTACATTTTACGCAATTAAGTCCTTTTAATCAAATCGAGTACACAAACGATAAAATTTTCACACGAAATTTTCATACATATAAATTAATATGCTGTAGACACGACAAATAGTATTAAAATATTTTTTTGACTCGGATTTGTTGTCTCGAAACCACTATTTTGATTAGGGTCTAAATCGAGCTGTTACAACTCTCCCCCCTTAGGGATTTTCGTCCCCGAAAATTTTACTAGCGAATAGGTTTGGGTACCGATCTCTCATAGCACCCTCGGGCTCCCCCGTAGCTTCTTCAACCCCGTGTCAATGCCATAAGACTTTCACTAAAGAAATTTTCTTATTTCTTAATTCTTTAACTTCGCGATCTAAAATCTAGATCAGTTCTTCTTCATAAGTCATATCGGATTGAATCTCAATCACAGACAGGGAAATCACATCTTTTCTAACTCAAGTGGCTACAACAGGCTGTAAGCAACCAGCCCAATATGCTCAATAATCTCATATGGCCCAATAAATCATAGACTCAATTTGCCTTTACGACCGAATCGAAGTATTTTCTTCCACGGTGAGACTTTCAAAAACACTTTGTCCCTGATCTTAAACTCAAAATCTTTTCGTTTCAGATCTGCATATGATTTCTGGCGATTTGACACTACTGTTAGACTATCACGAATCACTTTTACTTTCTGTTCAGTTTCTTTGATCACATCGACCCCATGTATCTTATTCTCACTGAGCTCAGTCCAATATAAAGGTGTCTCATAAGGAGCCATTTTGATACTCGATTGAAAGTTGTTATTATACGCAAATTCAATTAGTGGTAAGTATCGTTCCCATGTACTTTCAAACTCAAGAATGCAACATCTCAACATATCTCCGAGTATCTGAATAATCCGCTCAGATTGACCATCCATCTGTAGATGAAAAGCAATGCTAAAATGTAATTTTGTACCTAATACATCTTGCAGTTTCTTTCAAAATCGCGATGTGAACCTTGGATCTCTATCCGAAATAATAGAAATAGGTACTCAGTGCAATCTCACAATCTGAGAAATGTACAACTCAGCAAGCTTATCAAGAGAGTAATCTGTGCAAATCGGAATAAAATGAGCCGGTTTAGTCAATCTATCCACAACAACCCAGATCGCATCTTTCTTTCCCGGTGATAAAGGAAAACCCGATACAAAATCCATCATGACTCTGTCCCATTTCCACTCGGGTATCATAATCAGTTGAAGTAACCCAAATGGTACCTGATGCTCGGCTTTGACTTGTTGATAGATTAAACATTTCAAAACAATGTCAGAGATATCTCGTTTCATACCATGCCACCAGTAAAGTTGTTTCAAATCATTATACAATTTTGTACTAACTAGATAAACAGATAACCGACTGCTATGAGCTTCATTTAAAATCTTCTGAATCAACTTTTAATTTCTCAGAACACATATTCGGCCTCTGAATCTCAAACAACCCTCAGCATCAACTCAGAATTCTGAATCAATATTTGAATCACATTTATCCTATTTTGCTAACAATTCATTATTGACTTTTTGTGCTTCGCAAATCTACTGCATAAATAACGGTCTCGCTTTCAACTTAGCTACAATCAAGCCATCATTAGATAGAGCCATATGCGTATTCATTGGACGTAGAGCAAACAGAGATTTTTGACTCAGAGCATCAACAACTACATTGGCCTTTCCCGGATGGTAGTCAATTACAAGCCCGTAATCTTTAACAACTCTAACCATCTTCGCTGTCGTAAATTTAGATCTTTCTAAGTCATCAAGTATTTTAAGCTTTTGTGATCGGAATAAACGTGACAATTCTCACTGAATAAATAGTGGCGCCAAATCTTCAATGCAAACACAATAGCTGCCAATTCCAAATCGTGCGTTGGATAGTTCTTTTCGTATGGCTTTAACTGTATCGAGGCATAAGCTATAACTTTTCCTTCCTGCATCAAAACACAGCCCAAACCATTCAAAGATGCATCACTAAAGATTACGAATTCTTTACCCGATTCTGGCTGAACTAGCACCAGAGCTTCAGTCAACAAAGCTTTCAACTGATCAAAACTTTTGTGGCATTTTTCTAACCATTCGAACTTAATATCTTTCTGAAGTAGTCTCATCATCGGGGTTGCAATCATAGAGAAACCTTTTATAAATTGTCTGTAATAACCAGCAAGTCCAAAAAGCTTCGGACTTCAGATACATTTCTCGAAGGCTTCCAATCTAGTATTGTAGAAATTTTACTCGGATCAACCCGAATACCCGATGCTGATAGAACATGTCCCAATAAACCAACTTCATGCAACCAGAACTCACATTTACTGACATTTGCATACAACTGTTTATGACGCAAAGTCTGTAGCACAATTTTTAAATGTTCAGCATGCTCAGATTCGTTACGGGAAAAGATCAAAATGTCATCTATAAACACAACCACAAATCAATCCAAATACTGTCTGAAGATTCGATTCATTAAATTCATAAAAGCATCAGGTGCATTAGTAAGTCCGAAAGGCATAACCAGAAACTCATAGTGTCCGTACCTCGTTTGAAAAGTAGTTTTCGGCACATTAAAGTCTTTAACTCGTAGCTGATAGTAACCCGATCTCAAGTCTATCTTTGAAAACATTGTAGCCCCTTTTAACTGATCGAATAAGTCGTCTATTCGTGGCAAAGGATATTTATTCTTTATAGTCACCTTAGCTGTCGGTAGTCGATACACATTCTCATAGTTCCATCTTTTTTTTCACAAATAAAACCGGTGCACCCTAGGGAGAAAAACTCAGTCACGCAAAGCCTCTATCAGTCAATTCTTGCAACTGAGCTTTCAATTCTTTTAATTCAGTTTGTGCCATTCTGTACAAAGCTGTCAAAATCAAAGTTTTCCCCGGCACTAGCTCAATGCCAAACTCCACTTCTCGAATCGGTGGCAAACCTGATAATTCTTCAGGAAACACATCCGGATACTGACACACAACTGTTACTGATTCAATCTTCTTTTCGGTCACTTTAGATTCGAGCACATAGACAAAGTAAGCTTCACAACCCTTTCTCACATATTTTTGAGCTAACATCGAAGATATCACTGCCGGTAAACCATTCAAATCATTAGACTCAATCTAAAAAATCTCATCATTCTAGCATCACAAATCAATAGTCTTCCACCTGCAGTTCACAATAGCATCATGCAACGTTAGCCAATCCATACCCAGAATTATATCAAAGTCGTCGAATGGCAACAACATCAAATCAGAGGGAAAACATGAATCTAATCATCAATGGACAATTCTTGCATACTTTATCAACCAAAACACACCAGCCTAAGGGGTTTGACACTCTAATCACAAACTCAGTAGACTCAACAGGCAAAGTCTTATTGGATACTAAATTTTCACATACATAAGAATGAATCGATCTAGGATCAATCAATGCAACAACACTAGTATCATAGACAGTGAAAATACGGCTAATCACATCTGGAGACGAAGCTTCTTCTCGAGCACGGATAGCATAAACTCTGGCAAGTGTGCGAGCCTCAGATCTACCAGCCGTGTCTTTAGTTCCCCTCTGACTGCCACTCACATTACCCGTATTTCTGGGTGGTCTACCTTAAGCTCCCGTGTTACTCTGCCTCGTATTCTGCTTCATGTCTTGCCCAACCAACTCAAGGCATTCACGAATGAAGTGATCCATCGATCCACATTTAAAACAAGCTCGATCATTCAATTTACAACTGTCAGGATGTCGTTTACCATAATGTTTGCATTCATGTTGGTTCAGTCGAATGTTACCAACACTAGCTACTAAGGTAGCTCCCGAACTCACGGGTGGTTTGTCTCGATCACGTCTAAAATAGCCCGTAGTAGCCTTTGAATGGCTAAAATCATATTGGAATTTATTTGACGCTGACTAAAATGTTTTACCTAGTGATCTTTTTCATGAATCTCTAGCTTCAAAGTCAGCTTTACTTTTCTCTTTCCTAAGCTCTTCGGTTTTGCAAGCTCGCTTGACTAGTACAACGAACTCTTTTTTTTCAAGTATCCCGAATAACAACTTAATGTCTTCATTCAACCTGTCTTTAATTCTTTTAGACATTATAGCTTCAGTCGAAACACATTTCCCGGGCATATCTGCTGAGTCTCATGAATTTCATTCATGCTCTGTTACGGTCATGCGACCCTATTTCAACTTGAGGAATTCTTTGCGTTTTTTATCAATGAATCTCTGACTGATTTATTTCTCATGGAATTCAGTCTGAAAGAAATCCCTAGTCACCCGTTCTTTCAGAACTACTGATATTAATGTATTCCACTAGTGATACGCAGAATCTCAAAGTAAGGATAAAACACATTTTATACACTCGTCAGGGGTACAAGATAGCTCATCAAACACACGAATAGTATTATCCAGCTAGAATTCAGCTCGCTCATCATCATCATCAACAGTGACTCTGAATTCTTCAGCCCCTTCTTTCTAATTTTATCAACAGGGGGTTTATTTAATCTCATCGGATCAATAACTTGAGGTACCACGAGTATCTCAGGAGGATTAGGCGGGGGTGTGGGCTGTTGAACAGTCGAATTTGTCCAGATATACTGTATGAACCATTCATTCATCATTTGGAAGAAGGCTTGCTTAGCCTCTCCCTCATGGCTACTCGAAGTCAGCCAAGAATCAATTGGTGCTGCCCCTTGAGCAGGAGCGGGCGCATTACTTTCCACGTCATCTACTACGACTCGATCGGGATCCATTTACTATACGAAAACACATTTTAATTGTTAGGAACTATCACACTATCATAGTTTATAAATATGGCATGTATAGCTAGACTCATACGTGCTACGTTAGTCTTAGAAGCACTAAACCATAGCTCTGATACCAATCAAATGTATCACCCCTAACCCGTATTCGTCGTCGGTTTGGGGTTACGAGGCATTACCGAACAAATCACAGCTTTTGAACACTCACATATTCACACAGATCGTATTAAAATATATAAAAAGCAAATGGCTGATCAAATTTCAAACATACATTGTTAATAATAATGCATATACAAATCATATCTCAAAGTTATACAGCATATATATATACTTCCAATCATAAGCACATCACCTTAATGGTATTTGATTACCTAATGAAAATCAAACATTCTTCTTCATAACTCTATTCATGTGCATATTAATATTAACATACGTGATAATATCAACTACACAAAATGGTCAAGTTTAACTTTTAAATATACTAGTCATATATGCATATAACTTATCAAATATAACCCAATTCGAATGCTAAGTAATATGCCTATAATGCATTTACACAACCAATCAATTCATTATATAATCAGTCATGCAAATTAACTTCCATATAACAATTAAAAAAATATACACATTCTTTCCATTCTAACCGAACCGATAGCCAAATACCATGGCTGAACATACAACCACTTATATAAATAACACAAAGTGATTCAAATTTATTTTTATTATTACAAATCATAAAAAAAATAATGACCAATGCTTACGGCATCACTATTTTATATATACATACGAAATACCTATATTTCATATTTATCATTATGAACCTAAAACCCTAGCTGAATATTCATGTACATATTATCCACCATTTCCAAACCAATTCATCAATACAATCATACCATTACAACCCAACTCAAAATAACCATATCTAATACTCCAATACCTATAGCATTTCATAGTTCTCACATAGCAAATACAACTAAATTCATTATTAATATATATATAACTAAAAACTTAACTACATGATTTAATCAAGCTAAATCTCAAGACCATTGCATTACACAAATTATACTGTAAATCATATTTACAAATTAAGTTAATACATGACTGAATATAACCATCATTAACATCATTAACAAACCACAACCAAAGCACATCCATCATCCATATGCCAAGCTTAACAAAATGAACTAATCATAAGCCATATACCTTTTATTTTAACAAAGTTTAGCCAATTATGCTCTTACATTGAACAACCTACCATTTAACTCACAAATAACCAAATTAATTACATGAACATATAACGTAAACATTACCTAATCAACTTATATGTCATTTGCTATAATTCATCAAGCACATATATCAAATTTACCAAATGAACAATCATGACCTTTACGAAACATTACTTTAAACCTCAAACATTTTCCAAACACATCACACACATATAACATACATATTACTCATATAATATATCAAACCACAATTTCAAATCATACCAAACAATTCACACACATATATATCATAATTGAAATCACCTAAGCTTAGACATCATTTCTAGCCATTTTTGCATGGCTTTAATATATACAAACTTTAAAACCAAACATAATAACTAGTCTATACATGTCACAGGTTTAAGTTCAAACTTATAAAATACGACCAAAGTGATTGATAGTGTGATGGATTTCTCTGATGATCCCCGAGCTCTCAACTAGCTTTCAAAATCTATAAAAACAAAGAACATACACACACAGAGTAAGCTTGAATAGCTTAGTAAGTCATAAGCAAATAAATCATTTCAATTACATTCATAATTCAATTTAATTAAACCTAATCATAGTAACCATAACCACAAATACAATTATCAAGCTTGCAACTTCAAATATCCATACATATACTTCAACATTATTTTTCCACTTGGCTGAATACACATATAATTCTAAGCATATTTAACTCTCACTTTCAAAATACGCAGTTCATATATTCATATAAGTATAAACTTACCTTACTATTCAATCATTTAACTTAGTACATACATAAATTTTTAGCTCGATTTCACATTCGATCTTAACTCGATATTGCCCATTCAACCATTTAGAATTAATAAGGATACTCGGATAGTCAAAAAGCTCGTACAAATGCCAATGTCCCAGATGTGGTCTTACATGTAATTACATAACGATGCCACTGTCCTAGACAGAGTCTTACACGCAAATCACCAATTGATGCCAATGTTCCAAATATGGTCTTACATGAAATCACATATCGGAATTGTAATGCCCCAAAAATCCCGAAACTTAAAAAAATCCCGAAATCCAAAAATCTTAAAATTTTAAATTTTCTTTATTTTCGATTGTGATAAAAATTGTATTTAATATTCTTATCCAAGCGATAATTTTAATAGGACTTAGCTAAGGTTGAGTTTGAATTAAGGGGTAGAAGAAATTATAATTTAATTATTAAAAGAATCAGGGCTAACAAGTAGGTGGGCTTTTGAATAAATAAAGAAACAATTGGACACAAAAAGACCCTATGGTGGAGTGGCTAAGTGAGGTGGCGTCAGTAACTAGCAAGGGGGTCCAAGGTTCGAATTCCAACTTAGTATTTTTTAGAGTTTAATTTTGCCTTCTAGAAGGATGGAAGTGGCGTGAAGATGGACTCCAAGAGGAGTGTTCAGAAGAGAAAATTAAGGAAAAGATTAAGGGGTTATTAGGGACTAAAACGAGGAGATGAGAAGAGGGAAGTGATGGAGACGAATTGGGAACTAGGCATGGAAAATTCGGCTATAAGGGCTATAAATAGGGGCCAAATACAAAGTTGTCAGGCTAATGCCAAAATTCTTCTTCACCTTGCTGCTAGAAACCCTTTTCTTTTCAAGATCCAAAAAGCCGAAAACCCTCTGTTTTACTTTTTTTTCTTTTTGTCGATTTTTATTCTCCTCTACACAATCTTCTTTGCCGATTTCTTCTACTACTCTTTTTCTTTAATCTGCACCAAATAAACCTTACTCACTATACTTAGTTTGAAAAACTAAAAAACTGAATCTTCTAAGGGCTGAATACTTTTTGACCAAATCTAGTGTAAGTATTGCTCTTCCAATAGATTTTCTTTGTTTAGTATCAATTATTGTCCCTCACTCTTTCTAATCAAATTTGGTAGGGAATTAGTATCGGATCTTGGTTTTTAGCTCTCTACCGAATTGCTCCTTAAGGTGTTGCGGTTTTGGTAAGTATTCTTCTCCTATTGGCTAAGGTGGCTGAATGGTCATAGTTATGGTAAGGAGACTTGTGTTGGATATGAGTCACCTATTGTTCGGGTTTTAATAGTTAAAATTTGTGCAGATCTAGGAAATACGTGATCAAGGAAAAAGTGATTAAGGATTGGGCTCAAGGGAAGGTTAAGGTGAGGTTTTGATTTTTGAGTAAATAAGTATTAAGCATGCAATTAATTGAAGGGTGATATCGATTGTAGGTTTGGGCTAAGGAGATCGCATTATGCTTGCTTACCAGGTCTGTACATACAGTGCACACACACACAATGATTCGGCAAAAGCCAACAAGCTGAAAAGCCGAAAAGCCGAAATGCCAAAAAGCTGAAAGTTTGGCTACGATAGTCTTACGAGTGTGCAAACACTCGTAAGAGGGAAACTGATAGGTTTCTTGAGGCCCATGGGCGATTTCGACCAATATTGATGCTATGTAATAGAAAGTTTGTATGTGAGCATGAATATGAATTTGACTGGGCCTAACTGGCCATATAAATGTGATTTAGGTTTAATGGGCCATATATAGGTGATTTGGGCCTAATAGGCCAATGAATATGATTGGGCTTAATGGGCCAAATACAGGTATGTGAATTTGTTTGGGCTTTGTAAGGGGTTTTTGGCCTAGTATATGATATCCACATAAAACGTAATTAATATATTACGACCGTGGGCAAGTCAAAGGGTTAAGGTGTGGCAACGGGTATATGCATGTCTAGGATTGGATCTAGGGAGAGCTTGGTACTTAAGCGGTCTTAATGACCGACCTCCTCTTCTCTGGAATCCTACCTAGTGCATAGTATTCATTCATTTTAGCTCACGGGACTTGTTAACGGGCCAAGATAAGTGAAAATCGTAATTAAGGGAAAATTATTGAAATGCCCCTAAGGGCGAAAATGACCAAAATACCCCTAGGTGTTGAGTGTAAGTTTTATGGATGTGACATGCATACATATGATATTCTGCTTAGGTTGCATATGGGTTGGGAATTATGGAAAGGAGGAAGTATATGAGGGTCGCATGGTTGCTTGACAATCGTGGATCCACCGATGATTTTTAAAGCCCAATATGTAAATAAAGGTAGCTCCGCAACTGGGCTACCATGGTGTGTGGGTTGGGTGGGTCGATATTTATATCCCCACATGGTGTGACGGGGGATGGAGCCGGTGTGTAGTGGATGGATAATTGAATGGGATTGCATTGCATGAATGATGAATGATGAATGATGTTTTTTCTGAATGGTTGTTTTCTTCGCGGGTTGTACACACTAAGTTTGCGAAAACTCACCCCCTCTTTCATTTTATTTTCAGGTGATGCTCAGTAGAAGGTTCGATGTTTGGAGGGACTCTGGGTGGCCAGCTAGCAAGATGATTTGGACTTGGGTTTTTTTTAAAGCATTTAAGTTTTTACTTCTTTTTAAGTATGTTCTAGACTAGATTGTAATAAGGTTTTCATTGTGTTATTATTACTTGAATTATTATTATTTTCAATGTAATTACGAGAAGTTGAACATGGATTTCTTAAATTATAGTATGTTTTCTACGTTTCCGCAACTAAGTTTTTTTTAAATCAGATGTTTTAAACAAGGCTTTCATAACTGAAGGTGGTTTTTTAGGGTTACTTTTATTTTAAGATGGGTTTTCAATGAAAATATGATTTTCGCTAAAACACTTCAATGTAACACACCAGATTCAGTCATAGCGTCTAGGCCGAGTTTGGGGTGTCACATTTAGTGGTATTAGAGCCCGGTTGCAAAACTCGGGCTGTGAAGTGGGCCTTATTACTATTTGGTTTCTTTTTTCGTTTTAAAAAAAATTTGGATCACCCTGCTATGGAAAAGGGAAAAACTTGCTGAGCGGCACATCGAGTCTTCGACGTCGAACCAAGTAAGTACTTTCATTTAAGTTTGTTTAAATTTTTATGTAGTAAATTGTTAGAGGGATACTTTAGATGATGGTTAGAATGGAACTAAAGCCCGTAGGATCTGGAAACTGTAGAGGATTTTTGAAAATGATCCTCTTTTTAAATATTTTCATAAAACATCGGTGTAATTATTAAACTAACTAAAACTGCATAAAATTTCTAATTCAGATAATACGCAAATCGGCGATGAGTGCTAGAAGAGGTGCAAGAGGCCGTGGCCGAGGTCGTAGAAGTGTTAGGGCTGAATCGTCAGCATCGGGCCATATGCCCAATGTTGGAGTAGAGGAGGCTCCGGCCTCACTTATGGCTGGGAAGGGATAGTATGATCGGGTCGCAGAAGAAGATGCACTGTCGCAAGCAATGCTGAGGATTTTGGAAAGGTTCACTAGGCCCAATAACGGCAACGAAAATTGAGGGTCCATTTCGGAGTGACTTCGATCGAACGGGGTTGAGATCTTTAAGGGCGTGGCTGGGGTGTTTTCTAATGTGGTGGAGTATTGGTTGGAGGCCACTGAAAGGATAATGGAGGATTTGGACTGCTCACCTGAGCAAAAGTTGAAAGGGGCGGTGTCATTGCTTAGGGAGGAAGCCTACCAGTGGTGGCTGACAGTGAAAGAGGGCACCCAACCGGAGCGGGTCAACTGGGAGTTTTTCAAAGCTACATTCCAAGGGAAGTATGTGCGTGCAAGCTATGTGGATGCTAGGAGGAAGGAGTTCCTGAACTTGAACCAATGCAATAAATTGGTGCGGAGTATGAGGCGGAGTTTCTACGCCATAGTAGGCATGCAAGGGAAATGGTGGCAACAGAGTATGAGCGTTGCGTTAGGCTTGAGGATGGACTTAGAGATAGCCTCAGGGTATTAATAGCTCCACAAAGGGAGAAAGTTTTCTCGGAGTTGGTGGAGAAAGCAAAGATAGCAGAGGAGGTGAAGCACACAGAGCGCTTAAATCGGGAGAAAGAAAGGGGTAAGACTAAGAGGGAGGCTGAGACTCCTAGTGTCGATCAGAGGCCCAGGTCTAGGGCCAGAGTTGATGGGCCGGTTAGAGTAGGGCCCCCTGCTACTAATCCAGGGGTGCCACCTTGTGCTGATTTCTGGAGAAGACATGGAGGCGAGTGTTGGAAGAGAATGGGAGCTTGTTTAGCTTGTGGATCTATGGAGCAAAGGATCAAGGATTTCCCTCGAACACTAGGTCGAGAGCCAGTAGTGGGCCAAGCTGGTGCTCAACCACCAAGGGGTGGTCAGCTGCCGCCAAGGGGCCGTGAGCATGCCAGGGGTGGTGACGGCAATAAACGTGGACGTGGAGTACTAGGTGGAAATGCAGACCATGCTGAGGCGAGGCAGCAAGGTTTGGTTTATGCTGCTCGTCGCCGAGAAGACGAAGATGCTCTAGAAGTGAATACTGGTATGTACTTTATCCATAGTGTGCGATCTATCTATTTTGAAATTAGAAATAGAGTGCGCAGCAGAAGCGTAGTGGAGTAACTTAAGTGATGCGACATCAATATCCTCAACAGTTTAAACAAGGTAAATTTTGAGGACGAAATTTCTTTTAAGGGGTAGAGTTGTAACGCCCCAAAAATCTCGAAACTCAAAAAAATCCCAAAATCCAAAAATCTCAAAATTCTGAATTTTTTTTATTTTTGATTGTGATAAAAATTGTGTTTAATATTCTTATCCAAGCGATAATTTTAATAGGTCTTAGCTAAGGTTGAGTTCGAATTAAGAGGTAGAATAAATTATAATTTAATTATTAAAAGAATCAGGGCTGACAGGTAGTTGGGCTTTTGAATAAATGAAGAAACAATTGGACACAAAAAGAGCCTATGGTGGAGTGCCTAAGTGACGCCACAAAAGGTGTAGTGAGGTGGCGTCAGTAGCTAGTAAGCGGGTCCAAGGTTCGAATCCTAGCTTTGTATTTTTTAGAGTTTAATTTTGGCCTTCTAGAAGGATGGAAGTGGCGTGAAGATGGACTCCAATGGGAGTGTTCAGAAGAGAAAATTAAGGAAAATATCAAGGGGTTATCAGGGAGAAAAATCAGGAGATGAGAAGGGAGAAGTGATGGAGCGGAATTGGTAATTGGGCATGGAAAATTCGGCTATAAGGGCTATAAATAGGGGCCAAATACAAGGTTCTCAGGCTAGTGCTGAAATTCTTCTTCACCTTGTTGCTAGAAACCCTTTTCTCTTCAAGATCCAAAAAGCCAAAAACCCTCTTTTTTACTTTCTTTTCTTTCTGTCGATTTCTATTCTCCTCTACACAATCTTCTTTACCGATTTCTTCTACTACTTTTCTCCTTTAATCTGTACCAAATAAACCTTATTCACCATGCTTAGTTTGAAAAGCCGAAAAACTGAATCTTCTAAGGGCCGAATACTTTTTGACCGAATCTACTGTAAGTGTTGCTCTTCCAATCGGTTTTATTTGTTTAGTATCGATTATTGTCCCTCACTCTTTCTAATCAACTTTGGTAGGGAATTAGTATCGGATCTTGGTTTTTAGCTCTCTGCCGGTTTTGGTAAGTATTCTTCTCCCATTGGCTAAGGTGGCCGAATGGTCATAGTTATGGTAAGGAGACTTGTGTTGGATACGAGTCACCTATTATTCGGGTTTTAATAGTTAAGATTTGTACAGATCTAGGAAATATGTGATCAAGGAAAAAGCAATTAAGGATTGGGCTCAAGGTAAGGTTAAGGTGAGGTTTCAATTTTTGTGTAAATAAGTATTAAGCATACGATTAATTGAAGGGTGATATCGATTGTAGGTTTAGGCTAAGGAGATCACATCACGCTTGCTTACTAGGTGTGTACATACACTGCACACACACAATGATTCGGCAAAAGACAAAAAGCTAAAAAGCCGAAAAGCTGATATGCCGAAAAGCCGAAAGTTTGGCTACGGTAGTCTTGCAAGTGCGCGAATACTCGTAAGAGGGAAACCGATAGGTTGCCTGAGGCCCACGAGCGATTCCGTGGACTTGGGTTGTGATTTGGCCATATGGGTCGGAATGGGCTAAATGGGCCCAATGGCCTGTTGGGCCTATAATAGGCGAAAACTAAATATTGATGCTCTGTGATAGAAAGTTTGTATGTGAGCATGAATATGAATGTGCCTGGGCCTAACAGGCCATATAAATGTGATTTAGGTCTAATGGGCCATATATAGGTGATTTGGGCCCAATGGGCCATATGAATATGATTGGGCTTAATGGGCCAAATACAGATATGTAAATTTGTTTGGGCTTTGTAAGGGGTTTTGGGCCTAGTATATGATATCCACATAAAACTTAATTAATATATTGCGACCGTGGGCAAGTCAAAGGGTTAAGGTGTGGCAACAGGTATATGCATGTCTAGGATTGGATCTAGGGAGAGCTTGGTACTTCAGCGGTCTTAACGACCGACCTCCTCTTCTTTGGAATCCTACCTGGTGCATAGTATTTGTTCATCTTAGCTCACGGGGCTTGTTAACGGGCCAAGATAAGTGAAAATCATAGTTAAGGGAAAATTACCGAAATGCCCCTAAGGGCAAAAATGACCAAAATACCCCTAGGTGTTGAATATAAGTTTTATGGATGTGACATGCATACATATGATATTCTGCTTAGGTTGCATATGGGTTGGCAATTATGGAACGGAGGAAGTATATGAGGGTCGCATGGTTTCTTGAGAATCGTGGATCCACCGACGACTTTTAAAACCCAATATGTAAAGGGAGGTAGTTCCGTAACCGGGCTACCATGGTGTGTGGGTTGGGTGGGTCGATATTTATATCCCCACATGGTGTGATAGGGGATGGAGCTGGTGTGTAGCGGATGTATAATTGAATGG
Source organism: Gossypium longicalyx (assembly GCA_025698465.1). Classification (NCBI taxonomy): domain Eukaryota; kingdom Viridiplantae; phylum Streptophyta; class Magnoliopsida; order Malvales; family Malvaceae; genus Gossypium; species Gossypium longicalyx. The sequence goes on along the minus strand of CM046996.1, from coordinate 41,325,706 downwards.
GATTGCATTGCATGGATGATGAATGATGAACGATGAATGATGTTATATCTGAATGGTTGTTTTCTTCGAGGGTTGTACACACTGAGTTTGCGAAAGCCTCTTTTATTTTATTTTCAGGTGATGCTCAGTAGAAGGTTCGATGTTTGGAGGGACTCTGGGTGGCCAGCTAGCAAGATGATTTGGACTTGGGCTTTTTTTTAAAGCATTTAAGTTTTTACTTCTTTTTAAGTATGTTCCAGACTAGATTGTAATAAGGTTTTCATTATGTTATTATTACTTGAATTATTATTATTTTCAATGTAATTGCGAGAAGTTGAACATGGATTTCTTAAATTATAGTATGTTTTCTATGTTTCCGTAACTATTTTTTTTTAAATAAGATGTTTTAAACAAGGCTTTCGTAACTGAAGGTGTTTTTTTGAGGGTTACTTTTATTTTAAGAAGAGTTTTTAATGAAAACACGGTTTTTGCTAAAACATTTCAATGTGACACACCAGATTCGGCCATAGCGTCTAGGCCGGGTTTGGGGTGTTACAGGAATCCTATGTCATGACATATGTATCCTAACTATTCCTAAGGTTCGTACAAGACTTTCAAACGTCGTAACTCGATCGATTCAGTCTTATAAACACTTCTTCATTCTTAAAAAAATTCAGCATGAACATATATATACAATCAATAATTCAATTCAGCACAAATATAATATATACAATCGAATTTAACGACATATATTTACTTATGAACTTACCTCGTACAAAGACAAACAGACCAGGTCGACTATTCAACAACTTTAGATTTCCCCTGATCCAAATTCAATTTTCCCTTTTCTTGATCTAAATTAATATAAATTATACTTATTTAATCAAATATTCAATCAAATTCATCCAAAACACATAAATGGACAAATTACACTTTTGCCCCTAACATTTCACATATTTCACAATTTAGTCCCTATTTCACAAAACACAAAATATTCAAAATTTGAATACACGCATATTATGCCGAATTTACCCCTAGTCCATATAAGCCCATATGTTTCATTTATTTCACATTTTGACCCCTCAATTTAAAAAATTCACAATTTAGTCCTAAATAGACATTTTTATCAAAAATCACTTAATTAAACTTGACAATCTAACAAATATTTATTTTTCATCATCAAACACAAAAAATCATCAAGCTATAAACAGTGGCAATTCATGAATACATCATCAAATTAAAAAATTCAAGCATTGGCTAGCTAGTACTCAAAGCAACGATCTCAAAAACGTAAAAATTATCAAAAACCAAACAAATTACATACCTAATTTGAAGAACACAAGGGCTGAACCTTTAATACTCTCTTCTTTCTCTATTTCTTTATTATAATCGGCCAAAAGATGAACAATTGCATGGCTTTAATAATTTTTGTTTTATTATAACATTATTAATTAGCATTTTACCATATTAATCTTTTAAAATTAATAACCAAACTATATACATGATTTCAAGGGTGAAATTTCACCTTAAGGACTCCACATTATAAAAACAATAGCAATGTAGGACTTTAACAATTATCTAGCCACTTCTACATTTTACGCGATTAAGTCCTTATAACTAAATTGAGCACACAAACGATAAAATTTTCACATGAAATTTTTACACATATAAAATTAACATGCTGTAGACACCACAAATAATTTTAAAATAATTTTTTGACTCAAATCTATGGTCTCAAAACCACTATTCTGATTAGGGTCTAAACCAGGCTATTACACAAATTATGGTATGCTTAGATAGGTTTAGAATTAGATGTGTAAGATTGAAATATGGTATGTATATATGTTGGATGTTTGGTACCATTTGGAAATGGTTGGTTTGTGTCACTTATGTGATTTTGATGCATGTGAGTAATGGTTCTAATGGTAAGTGATTTGACATGGTATAGCTCAAGTAATGTAGGTTTCCAAATGATAGCAATGTGATTAAATATGCTTATGTTTAGGCATGTTAGTTTGATTATGATTGAGGTGCCTATATGGCATATTGGTTGTATGGAAGTTGGTCATTTTTTTGCAGGTTTTGAATAATTTTTGATGCACTGGTCATATGTGCAAATGTGTTTAGGTACATGCCTGAGGTGGGTGAAGGAAATGGCTTGATTTTGGCTAATTTCTTGTCCACACGGCCATACGACACGGCCGTGTGTCCCCTATAGGTTTAATGAATGCATTTTGAAAGTTACACGGCCTAACACACGGGAATGTGAGGACATTTCAAGAGTTACACAATTTGGCACACGGGCGTGTGGCTTGGCCATGTGACTCGGGTCAAAGAGTCACATGGGCACAAACACGGGTAGGGATCGAACATCACAATTTAGGGTCTAGTCAAAACTGTGGTTTCCAGACCACAAATTTGATGTAAGAAAATTTATTTTTATTATATTTTTATGGTCTACGATTTCACGAAATGATTTTGTGAAAATTTTGTTTCAAAATTTTGACGTTTGGGCACTCAACTTAGTCAAAAAGACTAAATTGTAAAAAGTGCAAAAGTTGAGTTCTGCATGCTAGAGGTGTCCAATTGTTATGAAAATTTAAGTTGGAGGTCCTTATATAGTAATTAGACCTTTGGTTCAGTTAGTGGACAAAAATGGACATGGTTACACATGTTTCCAAAGTTTTTCATTAAGGGCATTTTGGTCATTTAGTTATTTAAATGAATTAAAAACAAAATTAAAAGCCAATTTTTGTCCATCTTCAACTTCGTGGCCAAAACATGCATGGATAAACCATGGCTAGGGTGTTTCAAGCTTCCAAGCTCGATTGTAAGTCCATCCTAGCCCCATTTTTAATGATTTTTACGTTTTTGCAATCCCCGTAACAAGATCTATCTATTTCTACCATTTATTTGAGTTAGGGTTGATGTTTAAAAATTTAGCCATGTGTTACATGTGTGTATTTTGATTTCTAAGGGAGGAATATGAATGTTTGTTGTGTGTTAAACGACTTTTACTAAGTGGTTTTCGGTGAAAACGCTAAAAAAGACTAATTTGTAAAAGTTATAAATTTTGTAATAAAAGTGTGATTTCATGGAAATTGTGGGCTTCTAAAGTTATGAAAATGATTCACCTAGGCTTAAAGTGCAAAGAAATTGAATAAAAATTATTTTACGAGCTTAGGGGCAAAAATGTAAATATGACAAAGTTTAGGGGCAAAAACATAATTTTGCCATAGTATGATTTTTGAATCACATTGACTAATGTGACTAATAAATAGATTAAATGTGATATTGTAGATCAAATAAAATGAGGTTCAGACCTACAATGGGGGAAAAACGAGAAACTGACAGTTAGATCCCTTTCGCCATTTTGGTGTCGAAGTAAGTTCATGTGTAAATAATGCAACCTTATGTTATGTATTTAATATTTTGATATTGCATGAATTGTATACATTTTTTTGAAGAAATTGATTAATGACGATTTTGACAAAGTCTCGAGAAACTGAAAATCCCGATTTAACCTCAAGAGTAGAATACAGATGTCATGATATTAGGGCTATCGAGATTCCAAATAAGACCATATCTGGGATATGGCATCAGTATGTGATTTTGTATAAGACCATGTCAGAGACATGGCGTCGATATGATATTTCATGTAATACCATACCCGAGATATGGCATTGATACGGTACTATGAGTATGAGATCCCCGAGCATCCTTAGTATTCCAATGAATAAACAGGCATGTGCGTAAGCCTATAATTGTAAATTCATGATTGTTGTAGAAATAATTGTTTATTACCCACTGTGATTGATAGTGCACATACTGGTGATGTTGGATATATGATAAATATAAATGATGATTACGTGTTAGGTTGCTGGGCCGAACTGAGATGTGATCTAATATGTTTATGTGCTTGAATTGTATTTCAATGGGTATGTTAAGAATGAGAAAGTATGCAACCATATTTCGAATAGTACAAGTATTACACAGAACTCATGTGAAGTGAATTTCGTATATGATGAATTCTTGGTGAGAATGTACATGAACAAGTTATACTTGTGAAACATTGATAACCTTGTGACAAATGATCTATATTTATGATGAATGGATGCATGATAAGATTTGATAATGATCATGTGATAGGCCTATGAGCCTAGTTGATTTGTAAAATTTTACGGTTCATTTATTTAAATTATGTTTCTTTGTATATGAGGAAAAGAAAGACAGGCATAATTGTCAAATAAAGACATTATGCGAATATAGTAAGATAAGAGCTTAGACAAGTGAAAAGTGGTTGAACTATATGTTGAAATTATGATTACTCACAAATAATGTGCATGTAATTAAGAGGATGGAAATAACTTGTTAGTTAATGTGATATGTTATAATGGGAAGACTATAGTGGCTAGGCTAATGCCAAGGCATGTAAATGATGTGTATAAGTTAAGGGAGCAAGCACTATGATGAATAAGTGGAAATCTTAAAATCTAATGCCAATTGAAATTATAGTACTCTTATGGATGGATAAAGTAAATAAATGTCAATAGTTATTTATTATTTACATAATCACAAGTTCGTAGTCATTTAGCAACTCTAACCATCGTCATTGTCTGAAATTTAGATCTTTCTGAGTCATCAAATATTTCAAGCTTTTGTGATCAAAATAAATGTGACATCTCTCACCGAACAAGTAGTGGTGCCATATTTTCAATGCAAACACAATATCTGCCAATTCCAGGACGTGTGTCAGATAGTTCTTTTCATGCGGCTTTAATTGTCTCGAGGCATAAGCTATGAATTTGCCTTCCTGCATTAGCACATAGCCCAAACCATTCAAAGATGCATCACTATAGACAACAAATTCTTTACCCGATTCTGCCTGAACTAGCACTGGAGCTTCGGTCACAAGGGCTTCCAACTGATCAAAACTTTTCTGGCACTTCTTTGACCACTCAAACTTAATATCTTTCTATAGTAGCTTCGTCATCGGGTTGCAATCATAGAGAAACCTTTCACAAACCGTCTGTAGTAACCAGCAAGTCCTAGAAAACTTCAGACCTCAGAAACATTTCTCGGAGGTTTCCAATCAAGTATAGCCAAAATTTTACTCGGATCAACCTGAATACCCGATGCTGATACAACATGTCCCAGAAAACTAACTTCACATAACCAAAACTCAGATTTACTGAACTTCGTATACAACTATTTATCTCGCAAAGTCTGTAACACAAATCTCACATGTTCGGCATGCTCAGTTTCATCACGGGAATATATCAAAATGTCATCTATGAGCACAACCACAAATTGATCTAAATACTGTCTGAATATCGGGTTCATCAAATCCATGAAAACAACAGGTGCATTAGTAAGTCTGAAAGGCATAACCAGAAACTCATAGTGTTTGTACCTCGTTCGGAAAGTAGTTTTTGGCACATCGGAGTTTTAACTCGCAACTGATAGTAGCTTGATCTCATATCTATTTTTGAAAATATTGTAGCCCCATTTAATTGATCAAACAGGTCATCAATCCGTGGCAACAGATATTTATTCTTTATGGTCACTTTATTGGGCTGTCTATAGTCGATACAGATTCTCATTGTTCCGTTTTTCTATTTCACAAATAAAACTGGTGCACCCCATGGAGAGAAACTCAGTCGCGTGAACCCTCTATCTGTCAACTTTTGCAACTGAGCTTTCAATTCTTTTAATTCAATTGGTGCCATTCTGTACGGAGCTATTGAAATCAGAGTCATCCCCATCACTAACTCAATACTAAACTCTACTTCTCGAATAGGTGGAAAACCTGCAATTCTTCAGGAAACACATCTGGATACTTGCACACAACTAGTACTGATTCAATCTGTCTTTCGATCACTTTACTATCAATCACTTTACTAACATCAAAGATATCACGATAATAACATCGGGGGATGAAGCCTCCTCGCGAGCGCGAATGGCATAAGCTCTGGTAGGTGCGCGAGCCTCAGATAGAATTGTTGTGTCTTTAGTTCCTCTTTGACTGCTACTCACATTACCCGTATTTCTAGATGGTCTACCTCGAGTAGACATGTTACTCGGTCTCGCATTCTGTACTGTGTTTTTTTTAGCTAACTCAGGGCATTCACGAATAAAATGATCCATCGATCCACATTTAAAATAGGCCTGATCATGCAATCTACAGCTGTCGGAATGTCATTTACCACAATGTTTGCACTCTGGTTGATTTGATCTAACATTACCAACACTAGCTATTGAGGTAGATTTTGAATTCGCAGGTGGTCTATCCCGATCACGTCTAGTATAACCCGCAATATCTTTTGAACAGCTAAAATTATCTCAGAATCTCTTTGACGCCGACTGAAATGACTTACTCGATGATCTCTTAAGGGAATCTCTAGCTTCAGAGTCAGCTTTTCTTTTCTCTTTCCCGAGCTTTTCGGCTTTGCATGCTCGCTCAACCAGTACTACAAAATTTTATTTCAAGAATGCCAATTAGGAGTTTAATATCTTTGTTCAACCCATCTTCGAATCTTTTACACATTATAGCTTCAGTCGATACACATTCCCAGGCATATCTGCTAAGTCTCACAAATTTTCATTCATATTCTGTCATAGTCACAGTCATGTAACCCTATTTTAACTCGAGAAATTCTTTGCGTTTTTTATCAATAAATCTCTAGCTGATGTATTTCTTACGGAACTCAATCTGAAAGAACTCCCAGGTCACCCGTTCTTTCAAAACCACCGATACTAGTGTATTCCACCAGTGATATATGGTGTCTCGTAGCAAGGATATGGCACATTTTAAACATTCATCAGGGGCACAAGATAGCTCATCAAACACTCGAATAGTATTATCGAGCCAGAATTCAACTCGCTCAACATCATCATCATTAGTAACTCTGAATTCTTCAGCCCCATGTTTTCTAATTTTATCAACATGGGGCTTATGTAATCTCAAAGGATCAATCACTTGAGGTATAACAGGTATCGGAGCAGGATTAGTCGGGGTGGAGGTTGTTGTGTAGCCAAATTCATCCGGATATACTAAGTAAACCAATCATTCAACATTTGGTAAAAGGCTTGTTTAGCCTCTCCCTCTTGGTTACTCGAAGTCGGTCAAGAATCAACTGACGCTGTCCCTTGCGTGGGAGCAGGCACTATACTCTCGACGTCATCAGCCATAGCTCGATCGGGGTCCATTTACTATACGAAAGCAGATGTAACACCCCAAACCCGGCTCGAACGTTATGGCCAGATCCAGCGTGTCACATTGAAGTGTTTTATCGAAAACCATGTTTTCATTGAAAACCCTTCAAGAGAAAATTAAGTAACATTCAATTTGTATTTAGTTTCCAAAGCGTAGTAATGACAATGAAATAATATTTAGCGATTAGGCCTTAGTATAATCCGGATTGAAATAACTTTAAATATTAGAAAATTATAGGCTTAAGAAAACAAGTCCAAGTCATCTTGCTAGTTGGCCACCTCGGAGTCCCTCTAAACGTCAAACCTCCTACTGAGCATCACCTGAGAAAAATAAAAGAGGGGGTGAGTTTTTGAAAACTCAGTGTGTACAGCCCTCAAATAGTATTAAGTAATCATCAATCACCATAATATCACACATGCAATGCTGTGCAACCCACCCCAATAATCCAACCGCTATACACCAACTCCGTCCCCCGGTACACATCATGTGGGGATATAAATATCAACCCACCCATCCGATACACATCAATGGTAGCCCGGTTGCGATACTACCTTTATTGCAGCAAGATGCTAATCGCATATTGGGCTTAATTGTCGTTGGTGGATCCACGATCGTCAAGCAACCACGCAATCCTCATATACTTCCTCCGTTACATAATTCCCAACCCATATGCAACCTAAACAGGTTATCATATGAATACAACAAGTATACTTGTAACATCCATATGTCTTACATTCAACACATAGGGGTATTTTAGTCACTTTTCGCCCTTAGAGGCATTTCGGTAATTCCTCTCTATTATGGGTTTATTACTTACCTTGGCCCGTTAACAAGTCCTCGTTGGCTAAAGTGAACAGATACTATGCACCAGGTAGGATTCCAGAGAAGAAGAGGTGAGTCATTAAGACTGCTTAAGTACCAAGCTCTCCCTAGATCCAATCCTAGACATGCATATACCCATTGCCACACCTTAACCATATGACTCGTCCACGATCGCAATTAATTATTTATTTAAGTTTTATGACTAGGCCCAAAACCACTTACAAAGCCCAAACAAGTTTACATACCTGTATATGGCCCATCAGGCCCAATCATATTCATAGTCATGCAATCATATGCTTTTTCATCACTTAGTATCAAATTGCCAATTTTTGCCTATTATGGGCCATACAGCCCATCGGGCCAATTTAGCCCATTCTGGCCCGGTTGGCCAAAACACCGCCATGTCCATGGAATCGCTCATGGGGCCTCTGATAACCTATCGGTTTCCCCCTTATGAGTGTTTGCGCACTCGCAAGACTATTGTAGCCCAATTTTCAGCTTTTCGGCATTTCAGGATCTGCCGGTCTACTGTGTGTGTGCAGTGTTTGTAGACACCTGGTACTAAGACGTGCTGTGATCTTCTTAGCCATGAGCCTACAAACGATGTCACTCAACGATTAATCACACACTTATCAAATACGATTACCAAAAGCTGAAAATCTCACATTTGCCTTACCTTGAACGACAAGCCTTAACAGCCCTTCCTTGATTACTAATCACGAGTATTTCTTAAATCTGCATCAATCTTAATCATTAAGAACTAAACAACAAGTGACACGCAATCACCTTAAGTCACTCTTAAATCATCCAAGACCATTCGACCAACCTTAATCAATAAAAGAGGAACACTTACCCAAAATCCCCAAAACTCCTAAGGAGCGATTCGGTAGATATCTGAACTCCGAGATTTGATACTAATCCCCTACCAAAATCAATTTATAAAGAGTGAGGGAGAGAAAAAATTGGTACTAGGAGAACTGACTGAAAGAGCAAAGCACTTACACAAGAATCAGCCGAAGTAGAGGGAGTAGTGGCAGCACAGAGTGTCTTCAGCCAAAGAGGTATTCAGTTTTTGAGATTTGTATGGTGAAAGGGGTTATTCGACACAAAGAAAAAGAGAAGCAGGAATCGTTTAAAACCAAAGGTGCATCAAAAGAGAATTTGAGAAGAGAAAGAATGGAAAATCGGCTAGCAAGGAATAAGAATTTGACTTCTGAGCACTTAGAGTTAAAAGTTCTTCGGCAACACAAAAATGAGGAATTCGGCTAAAGGAAGAGAAGCAATTTCGGCATTACCCTAGAATCCCCAAAATTGATACCTATATATACACTATTGTCGAATTTACCTAACCCAAATTCCCAATTCGGCTCCACTTCTCTACAACCATCATCTCCTAACTTTTCTCCCTGATAACTCCTTAATCCCTTCCTTAAATCTCTCCTCTAATCACTCCATTCAGAGTTCACATCCAACGCCTCTACTAGCCATTCATTGTGCAAAAATAAATCCTTCTTTTGAGCAAGGAGGGATTCGAACCCCAACCCTCCTTGCCATGCATGTGACGCCACCTCTAAGCTCCACATTGATGCTACTTGCCACTCCAACACAAGGCTCCTTGTGTCCAATTCCTCATTCATTTATTTAAAAACCAAACTACTTGCCAACAAGGTTCTTTTAAACTATTAAACTATAATTTTCTTCACCCCAAAGTTCGAACTCAAACTTAACCAAGGCCTATTATCACATAAATAACACTTGACTAGGAATATTAAGCACACTTTTTATCAAAACCGTAAAAAAGAAAGTTCAGGATTTGTGAGGCGTTACAACACATTTTCAAATGTCAGGAGTCATCACACTATCATGGTATAAAATATGGCAAGTATAGCTAGACTCACATGCGCTACATTAGTCCTAGAATCGACTAAATCGTAGCTCTGATACCAATCAAATGTAACACTCTTAACCCGTATTCATCGCTAAATTAGGGTTACGAGGTATTACTAGACAAAACATAGCTCAGTACATTCATATAATACATTACATGTAAAAGATATATCAACTTCTTTCCAATAATTCTCAAACTCGAATAGCAACCATTTACTAATTCATATAAATCAAATGTACACATGTAAACCATTTAACCAATTAAAATTAATCATGCTTTATAATTCTATTACATCAATATCGTCAGCCTATTCAAATATTCGAATCGAGCTATTATACCTCAAAACCAAAATTTGCATATGTTTCATAATTACAAAGTTCGAATTATATGGCCATCAATTCTATAACATTCAAATACCTAAGTCATAATTAATCATATTTCAATTCATAAATCGAGCTTACAATAAGACATCCATTAATGCAAATTCACTTCTTTGACTAAATACTAAACATACCATTTTACATATTTATGTACATTCGCATGTTATACCATATCACCCTATATCACATAGCATAATATTCATTAACATAAAAGATAATAGCTAGCATTACAACATGGCCAAATATACTTCTTTTACATTGCGAATTCATGCGCATATTACCATATCAATATGGACCATTTTTTAAACACAAATGTCATGTCATATCATACTTAATTCGTAAGCTAAATAACATGTCTAACCATCATATATTCAACCAACCTATGAACTATTTCTAAACATAATTACTAAATCAAAACGTACCAAAATTTATATGCTAGCATCATGACAAAATTACAAGTACACAACCAATTCATTTCTTACCTATTCAGTTATCAAAATTAACCACTAAAGTCATACCAATTCCACCATTCAATCTTAAGTTGAATTTACCATTGCATAACTAAATACAAATGTCAACTTGTCACTTTATGACTATCCATTTAGCTTACAAAACATACCTAATACATAGTCATTATTTACTAATAAGTAACCGAATCAAAGTAACCATTTTACTTCTATAATTGCCATTAACACTTTATGTACATAACAAAAATCAAACATTAAACTAATCAACTTGACCTTTAAATATCAAACTACAAACAAACATATCATATGCATATGTATTTAATTTATTTATCATTATCCGAATACATTCATCAACACGCATATCCTTAACATTTTTACCAAAATAAACTCATCCATAATTAAATATACTAAACCTCACATATTAACAAACCATATCAACTTCACTTTCTCCATATGCCATAACTGAATTTACCTTAATACCATTTCACATAACAAAACCTTAACAAAGAATATCAAACAAGATTCACACACACACACATATATATACTTATATATATTAGCCATAGCCGAAACACCAAAACCAAACATAACCATTAATTGATCAAAGCATAAAATCCAAACTTAACAAATAATAAGCCATTTTTCCATGGCTCATATTTACATACCTTAAAATCAAATATATATACTAGCCTATACATGCCATAGATTCAAGCTCAAACTTATAAAAATACCAAAACAGTTGATAGTGTGATAGACTTTGCTAACGATCCCCGAGCCCATAACTAGTCTCGAAAATCTATAAAATAGAAGCAAACATACACACACAGTAAGCTATGAGAGCTTAGTAAGTCATAAGCAAGCAAACAACTCAATGACATAATCAACTCAATTTAACCAAACCAATTTATGCTATGATAATCACATTTAATTTCAACCTTACAGTTTCATTTACACCATATGCTTTCATATATAAACTTTATCTTGGCCGACCATACATATATCTATTATCAAAGTATCATTCTATTTCAAAGCCATAATATCATTATATAACCGAATATATATACACTCATATGCATATACTCATGAATCAAACTTTAATATCACATACTTATACATAACATGTGGCTGAATATACTTCACAAATACACATATATTTACATTAGCATTATGTATAATTTGCATTACTTATCAAATAACCAACTTACCTTATTTTCAAATAGGTAATCAACTATCACATACCTGATCACTTTAGCTCGATTTACACATTCGATCACAACTTACCATTGTCCGTTGAACCATTTGGAATTGAATAGGATACTCGGATAATCACACATATTGTACAATGCCAATGTCCCAGATGTGGTCTTACATGTAATCACATATTGATGTCACTGTCCTAGACAGGGTATTACACGAATCAAATACGATACCGATGTCCCAGAGATGGTCTTACACATAATCACCCATCGATGCCAATGTCCCAGACGTGGTCTTATATGTAATCACACATCGAAAATCCTATGTCATGACATATGTATCCTAGCTATTCGTAAGGTTCGTACGGGGCTTTCAGACGTCGTAACTCGATCGAATCGAACTCGTACACATAGCTTTCAAGCTTATACATATTCAGATTCCACATATATACTATCACATTATTTATTTCATCATATATAGTTTGTATTTAATCAAATAAATATAATCAATTTGCTTATAAACTTACCTCGGACAATGATAATCGGAACGAAATGATTATTCGACAACTTTGGTTTTCCCCCGATCCAAATTTGATTTCTATGATTCTTGATCTAAACATATTCAAATTAAAATCATTCAAACATAATTTCATTCAATTTAGTCCAAAAACACATAAATGGGAAATTTACTATTTTGCCCCTAACATTTTACACTTTTTACAATTTAGTCCAAATTGCACAAAACACAAAACATGCAAAATTTGCACACACCATGCTTAGGCCAAATGTTAGCCATCCTCATACAAGTCCATACATTTCATTTATTTCACATTTTAGTCCCTCAATTTATTATTTTTGCAATTTAGCCCTAATTACTCAAAATCATCAAAAATTCCAATCCAAAACATATCTTTCATAATTCATCATCTAACATCACAAAGCTCAATTATTCATCAATGGCATAACTTAAAATATTCATCAAAATCAAAAATTCAAGCATGGGCTTTGTACATTACACTGCAACGATCTCAAAAACGTAAAAATTATCAAAAACTAGGCTAGTTACATACCTTAATCAAGCTATCAAATGGCTGAATACCCTAAAGCTTTATTCTTTCTCTTTTCTTTTAACATTCGATCATGGTGTAAAAAAGATGAATGCATGTGTTTATTTTATGTTTTATTATAACATATATATTATTTAACATTTAACATTTTTAACCTTTATTAATTAATTACTAAAGCTTATATATTAAGGCCACAACCGTCCACCACTAATTCATATGGTAATATTATAACTTAAATACCTCATGCAATAAAGACAACAACAATTCGACCCTTACAAATTAAACCATCAAATTTTCATTTTACACTATTAAGCTGTTTTATTAAATCGGGCATCCAAACGATAAAATTTTTGAATGATATTTGCACACACATAAATTCACACATAATAAACATAGAAAATAATTTTCAAAATTTTTTTGACTTGGATTCATGGTCCCGAAACCACTATTCTAAATAGGGTCTAAATTGGGTTGTTACATGCTTGCTAAAAATAGGTACTATGGACACCAAATGGTTGAGTTTTGGTTATTGGTAAACTACTGAATCTAGGAAAATAATGCATGTTTGGAAAATGACCATATTGATGATTTGAGGAAGTGAAATTGGATGGCGTATTGTAAGATTTTATGTCTTGTAATTGTTGGTGTTGAAAATGATAAGAATTACACTTGGTTGAGGTTAATTGAATGCTTATATTATGCCATGTTGTTGTGCCAATTGGGTTGATATAGGTGTAAGCAAGTTTGGTTAGCAAAATGGCTTGGTTAATAGCCTATTTTTGTCCACAAGGGCAGAGACACGGGTGTGTGTCTCAGTCTTGTATGACACATGGTTAGATTACACGACCGTGTGTCCCATGGTGTTGAAATAGAAATCAAGTCAATATGCTCCATACAGCCCGACACACGGGTGTGTGACTTGGCTGTGTGGCATAATGTAACACCCCAAACCCAGCCCAGACGTTATGGCCGAATCCGACGTGTCTCATTGAAGTTTTAAAAACCCATGGTTCATTTTAATGTTTAAAAAGAACGTCTTTTGCTAAGTTAACAAAGTGACTGGAAGCTGTGCACCAGGTAGGTATCCGAAACAGAGGAGGTGAGCCATGAAGGCTTCTTAAGTACCAAGCTCTTGCCTGGATCCAATCCTAGACATGCCCACAACCATTGCCACACTTTGGTGCGAGGTTAGGTTTTGGAAAAAAATGAATTGGAATTCATTTAAGTAGATATTTTTGATTAACTGATTAGTTGCATCGTTGTGCTATTTTGAAAACAAGTATCATTTTGAAAATGCGCCCTAAGTCTAACACATTTTGAATTATCATCAGTACAATATAGAGTATAAAATAAAATAATCCCAGAAAGATAATTAAAATGGCCTTATTACAACCCAAAACCAAATGATAATAATAAATTAAAAAAAGACCGGTTACTTATTGCAAAGTTCGAAAGCGATCATCACGGCCATTCTGAATCCCCTCTGACTCTAAGTCTCCACATCAAGACTCACCTGCAAAGATAAGGAAATGGGGGGTGAGTGTGGAAACTCAGTGTGCAACAAGTCCCTTTTAGAGCCCAAACTAATACCAGCACACTGGGCCGAAGCCTTTCGTTTAACGGTTACTAGGCCGAAGCCTTCTCATTAATCATGTTATTGGGCCAAAATCGCCACTTCAAATGGTATGGCCCATAGGCCCATTTCAATGCCACGTGTAATATTAATGGTTGTATGCAAGCCCATTTGGGGAGACTACTCAACCCACCATCCTCTACTCTCCACCCATACCAACCAAGCTCTCCATATGAGGAATAACTCAACCCACCGAACCAAACTCTCCATTGGCAGCACAGCTGCTTTATCATATAACTGGAGGCCTAGCCTCTTTTAATAACTGGGGCAAAACCCTTTTTGATAAACTGGGGCAAAGCCCTTTTCGCACTTCCTCCATTTATATCAAAAACCCAACCCATGCATATAATGAGCATATCATAGCATAACATGTGCATGTTATAACATATCATGTGCATATCATGTCATATCATGTAAATTAATACCTCATGCATCATATTCATAATTAAACTCTAGGGGTATAATGGTCATTTTTACATAGGGGCAAAATAGTCATTTACCATATTTTAGGGGTAATTTCGTAAATTTACCAAATATTATGGGTTTTCCACATTCATTAACAATTATCAATATTCTCAAGTGTTTAAACAGTGATTTTAACGCACTTTATCAAATTAGGGCTTTTGGGCCCAAAACCCCTAATGGGTCCCACGAATGCCGATTTAGCCCTTTTAGCCCACTTAACCCAATTTTTACAACAGATCTAACCGTGTTGACATGCAATTTATCCAAGTTCCATTTTCTATCAATTTTACCCAAATGGGCCTGGAAGCCCATTGGGCCCAATTTTAGCCTATTGAGGCCCAACCTACCGTCGTGCACAGAATTGTGCTCTTACTTGTTCCCTCGATCCAAACACCGATCATATCATTTTTATCGCATCTAAAACCACATGCAAAATCTCAAGTTTCCGAAATGCCAAAATTTTGGCATTTTGGCTTTTTTGCGAATATTAGCCTAAGCTACTACGAGGGTTGTTACACACCTATTTTGTGACGACTGCCACTAAGATCCCTTACGATGTCCTACAATTGATTACCACAATTCTTAGATTGCAAACCACAATAACCAATCCCAATATTCACCTACCATATTCGAACCATGCCCCAAAAGCCTTTAGAATCTTACCTTTTTACCGAAAACCGATGACTAGATCTAAGTCTAGTTGTTCCAAAGATCCAAGCCTTCGATCCAACCTCTAGAAGACACTAAAAACCAAAAGAAATCGTCGGTTAAAGACCCTTAAAGCCCTATGCCCAAATCGACAGCCTCCCTAGATTTTAGAGACTTTGACTTTTTCTAAATTGTAAAATAAGACTAGATCTGAGGTGATGAGCACTTACCACCTATTCCTGTTTGATTTCTACGCAGATCTGACACAGATCTATCCTCTAAATGATAGTAGAACTCGAATCCAGTAGATCTGAAGTTTCGGCTATAAGTCCCTAAATCTATGGTACTTTGGCTTTTTAAGTGATGAAGAAGGTGACGATTTGAGGCTATAACTTTGAAGTAATGTTGCCGACAGATACTAAGGGTTTAGAGAAGATGAAAGTTAATCAAAAGGAACAAAAATAACTGAAGGATTTTGGCTTGGAGGAATCGGCAAAAGAAGTGAGTTTTTGGGATTTCGGCTTTTATGGCGATCAGCTATGAAGGTTTTGTGGAGGATGGAATCGATAGAGGAGGTGAGTAAGGTGATCAAAAGGTTTCGGCTAGAAAAAAAAGCAAAAAGAAAGAAAGAAAATGGAGGAAAAAGAGGAGAAGAAGGACTCGGCACCAAGGAGAAGGAATTTGCATTTTCGGCTTTAGTGAGAACTCAGAAAGGATGAATGACAGTGAAAGCTTTCAGGTGGCTAACCCTAATTCTCCAAGACAGAAAAAGAAAAGAACCTAACCCTAATACCAACTAAAACAATCGGCCCAACCTCCCTAAGGCCCTTGCCGAAATTCACTTAAATGATCACATGCCCGGCACATGCCTAAAATTAAAAAGTATCAGTATGCCTACCTTGCAACTTGAACCCTGGACCTTTAATTCCTTCCCAGGCGCAATTTTTTTTAGGAACTTAGTGGCGCCACGTTGCTACTTTACCAAGGCCTTATTTGTGTCATAATTTACGAAGTTCTTCTTAAAAACCCACTTAACCAAGTCTCCTATTCACTTGAAGGCCCACTAACACATTTAAACGCAATTCCAATATTTAGAACACCAAAATTTCAAAATTTAACTAAAATCACAGAAACCCGAAAAATCCCAAAAATTAGGGCGTTACAACTCTACCCCCTTAAAGAAATTTCGACCTCGAAATTTACCTGACCCAAATAATTTAGGGTATTGTTGACGCATAGTCTCTTCTGACTCCTAAGTAGCCTTTTCCCTTCCATGATTACGCCACAATACTTTCACCAACGGAACCGACTTCCTTCGTAAAACTTTAACCTCTCGATCTAAAATTTGCATGGGTTCCTCTTCAAAGGTCAAATCAATCTTTACTTCAATCTCCTCCACTGGCACAACATGTGAAAGATCTGATCGATATCGTCTCAACATTGACACATGAAAGATGTCATGGATTCTGTCCAACTCTGGTGGTAACTCTAACTGATATGCTACTGGCCCTACCAATTTAAGTACCCGATAAGGCCCTATAAATCGCGGACTTAGTTTGCCTTTCCTGCCAAACCTCAAGATCTTCTTCCAAGATGAAACCTTCAAGAAAACCATATCTCCAACAACGAAATCAATCTTCTTACACTTTAGATCTACATACGACTTCTTGGCAAAGGATACTTGTTCTTGATCATCAGTTTGTTCAACTGCCAATAATCAATACACATCCGCATGGTCCCATCTTTCTTCTTTACGAACAACACTGGTGCACCCCACGGAGAAACACTTGGTCTTATAAACCCTCTATCTAACAGTTCTTGAATCTGAGCCTTCAGTTCCACCAACTCCTTTGGTGCCATCCTATAAGGTGCAATGGACACTGGAGCTGTTTCAAGTAACAAGTCGATTCCGAACTCAACTTTTCTATTCGGAGGTAGTCTAGGAAGTTCTTCCGGAAATACATCTTGAAATTTTTTGATGGTCCTAACTGACTCCACAGTCATCCCCTTAGGTTCAGCTTGACTCACGAATGCTAAAAATGCCTCACAACCTTTCCGAATCAACTTCTCAGCCTTTAAAGCCGAGACAACATTGGACAAATAGTTCCTTCGCTCCCCTATGACCATTATCTCTTTATCCTCGATAGTTCTTAGCACCATTCTCTTAACAGCACAATCCAACGTCGCCCTATGCTTAGTTAGCCAGTCCATTCCCAAAATAAGATCAAATTCCCCAAATGGCAGCTCCATTAAATCCCCTACAAATATCCTATCTTTTCTCTGTAAAAGCACCTCCTTAAAGAGTTTATCTACCTTAACCGAGTGTCCCAAAGTACTTATCACTGATCCCCACTCACAGTCTCCTCAGGAAGCACACCCAATGCCCCAGATACATCACAAGCAACATACGAGTGAGTGGAACCCACATCAATCAAAACAGTGTAAGGCTTGCTATAAATGAGGAACGTACCGGTTATAACATCAAAAGCATCACCCTCCTCATGATGCCGTGCAGCATAAACCAACGCCAACTGTCGAGCTTCAGCATGTCCAGCACCCCTGCCAGGTGCCCCACGTCCTCGTCTATTACTATTGCCACCTCTACCTTGCGCACGACCTCTCTGTGGTGGTGGTCCATCTCGCTGCAGTTGGACACCTCTTTGCTCCACAACTTGATCCTGAGCTGCTCTCCGAGGACACTATCTGAACTTATATTCCTTTGACCCACATCGAAAACATGCCCCAGTTCGTTTCCAACACTCCCCCATATGCACTCTGCCACAATCCTTGCAAGCCTGCGGTCTAAAAGTATTAACCGGAGCTGGTCGAATTGGTTCCTCCATTCTAGCTCTATTAACATTTCTATTTGCAGCACCCGAAGGTCCAGAATCCCTCCTGAATCTGGGTCGATCCCTCTCACGATTCTGCCGTTCGGTTCGTTCTACTTCCTCGGCTATCTTAGCCTTCTCCACCAACGCAGTGAAATCACGCTCCCTCTGTGGAGCTATCAGCACCCTAAGCTCATCACGGAGGCCATCCTCCAATCGAGCACTGTGGTCATATTCGGTCGCAACTATCCCGCTAGCATATCGACTCAGCCTCAAGAATTCTGCCTCATACTCCGCAACAGTCTTATTACCCTGAGCCAGATTCAAAAATTCTTTTCGACGGGCATCCACATAACTAGCTCCAACATACCTTCCCTTAAAAGCAGTCTTGAACAGTTCCCAGGTTACTCGTTCGATTGGGGTACTCTCCCTTACAGTGATCCACCACTGGTATGCCTCATCTCGTAGCAACGACACGACCCCCTTCAGCTTTTGCTCTACAGAGCAATCTAGGTCATCTATAATCCGCTCTGTTGCCTCTAGCCAATATTCAGCCACGTTTGGGGCTACTTAAGATATGCCCCTAAAAACCTCTGCTCCGTTAGCCCGGAGTCGCTCAAAGATGGATCCCCTATTCACTGTCCCAGTGCTAGCTCCAGTAACCCTTTCCAAAACCCTTAACATTGCTTGGGACAAAGTATCGTCCCCCGCATTCAGATCATGTTACCCAGCCTCAGTTGCCTGTGGCACGGATGCCTCCTTAGCTGGCCTATGCCCTGAGGATGAAAATTCAGCTTGCACCCTTCCGCGACCACGTCCGCGGCCTCGTCCACGAGTTTCTCTTACACTCATATCGAATTATCTGTTTACAAATTTTATGATATTAGTTTAATATTTCAGTTATTTATTACGAGATGTCTTATGGAAATATAGCAGTTCAGGGATTGTTTTCGCAATGTCGTAGCCTAGCTACAGTCTCAATCCTGCTATTTTACAACTCTACCCTATCTAAAGTATCATAGTAGGGTCTCAGTTCTATCTATAGCATCATATAAATATCACATAGTGTAAAAGAAAGTACACTTATAGACTTGGTGCCAGGGATTCAGTATGCCACTTCTTTCTTCAAACCATTTAAAACAAAAACATGTATTTGGTCACAGAGAATAGAAATTCTTAAAAAAAATTAATTTAAAATACCCTTATTTTAAAATTCTTGATTTTAAACCCGTTTAGAAACCCACAGCCGAGTTGTTGCAACTTGGCTCTGATACCACTAAATGTCACATCCCAAACCCAACCCAGACGTTATGGCCGAATCCGACGTGTCTCATTGAAGTTTTAAAGACCCATGATTCATTTTAGTGTTTAAAAACAACATTTTTTGCTAAGTTAACAAAGTGAATGGAAGCTGTGCACCAGGTAGGTATCTGAAACAGAATAGGTGAGCCAGGAAGGCTGCTTAAGTACCAAGGTCTTACCTGGATCCAATCCTAGACATGCCCACAACCATTGCCACACTTTAGTGAGAGGTTAGGTTTTGGAAAAAAAACGAGTTGGAATTCATTTAAGTAGATATTTTTGATAAATCGATTAGTTGCATCTTTGCGCTATTTTGAAAACAAGTATCATTTTGAAAACGCGCCCTAAGTCTAACCTATTTTGAATTATTATCAGTAAAATATAGAGTATAAAATAAAATAATCTCTGAAAGATAATAAAAATGGCCTTATTACAACCCAAAACCAAATAATAATAATAAATTAAAAAAAACCTGTTACTTATTACAAAGTTCGAAAGCGATCATCACGACCACTCTAAATCCCCTCTGGCTCCAAGTCTCCACATCAAGACTCACCTGCAAAGATAAGGAAAGGGGGGTGAGTTTGGAAACTCAGTGTGCAACAAGCCCCTTTCAGAGCCCAAACTAATACCAAGATATCGGGTCAAGCCTTTCGTTTAACTTCATCGGGCCAAGCCTTCTCATTAATCATGTTACTGGGCCGAAGCCTTCTCATTAATCATGTTACTGGGCCGAAACCACCACTGCAAATGGTATGGCCCATAGGCCCATTTCAATGCCACGTGTAATATTAATGGATGTATGCAAGCCCATTTGGGGAGACTACTCAACCTACCATCCTCTACTCTCTACCCGTACCAACCAAGCTCTCCATGTGGGGAATAACTCAACCCACCGAACCAAACTCTCCATTGGCAGCACAGCTGCTTTATCATATAACTGGAGGCCTAGCCTCTTTTAATAATAACTGGGCAAAACCCTTTTTGATAAAGCTGGGCAAAGCCCTTTTTCGCACTTCCTCCATTTATATCAAAACCCAACCCATGCATATAATGAGTATATCATAGCATAACATGTGCATGTTATAACATATCATGTGCATATCATGTCATATCATGTAAATCAATACCTCATGCATCATATTCATAATTAAACTCTAGGGGTATAATGGTCATTTTTACCTAGGGGCAAAACAGTCATTTACCATATTTTAGGGGTAATTTCATAAATTTACCAAATATTATGGGTTTTCCACGTTCATTAACAATTATCAATATTCTCAAGTGTTTAAACAGTGATTTTAACGCACTTTATCAAATTAGGGCTTTTGGGCCCAAAACCCCTAATGGGTCCCACGAATGCCGATTTAGCCCTTTTAGCCCACTTAACCCAATTTTTACAACAGATCTAACCGTGTTGACATGCAATTTATCCAAGTTTCGTTTTCTATCAATTTTACCCAAATGGGCCTGAAAGCCCATTGGGCCCAATTTTTGCCTATTGAGGCCCAACCTACCGTCATGCACGGAATTGTGCTCTTACTTGTTCCCTAAAAACCTCCGCCCCGTTAGCCCGGAGTCGCTCAGAGATGGATCTCCTATTCACTGTCCCAGTGCTAGCTCCAGCAACCCTTTCCAAAACCCTTAACATCGCTTGGGACAAAGTATCGTCCCCCGCAGTCGGATCATGTTACCCAGCCTCAGTTGCCTGTGGCACGGATGCCTCCTCAGCTAGCCTATGCCCTGAGGATGAAAATTCAGCTTGCACCCTTCCGCGACCACGTCCGCGGCCTCGTCCACGAGTTTCTCTTGCACTCTTATCGAATTATCTGTTTACAAATTTTATGATATTAGTTTAATATTTCAGTTATTTATTACGAGATGTCTTATGGAAATATAGCAGTTCAGGGATTGTTTTCGCAACGTCGTAGCCTAGCTATAGTCTCAATCCTACTATTTTACAACTCTACCCTATCTAAAGTATCATAGTAGGGTCTCACTTCTATCTATAGCATCATATAAATATCACATAGTGTAAAAGAAAGTACACTTACAGACTTGGTGCCGGGGATTCAGTGTGCCACTTCTTTCTTCAAACCATTTAAAACAAAAACATGTATTTGGTCACAAAGAATAGAAATTCTTAAAAAAAATTGATTTAAAATACCCTTATTTTGAAATTCTTGATTTTAAACCCGTTTAGAAACCCACAGCCGAGTTGTTGCAACTTGGCTCTGATACCACTAAATGTAACACCCCAAACCCGACCTAGACGTTATGGCTGAATCCGACGTGTCTCATTGAAGTTTTAAATACCCATGATTCATTTTAGTGTTTAAAAAGAACATTTTTTGCTAAGTTAACAAAGTGAATGGAAGCTGTGCACCAGGTAGGTATCCGAAACAGAGGAGGTGAGCCATGAAGGCTTCTTAAGTACCAAGCTCTTGCCTGGATCCAATCCTAGACATGCCCACAACCATTGCCACACTTTAGTGAGATGTTAGGTTTTGGAAAAAAAATGAGTTGGAATTCATTTAAGTAGATATTTTTGATAAATCGATTAGTTGCATCGTTGTGCTATTTTGAACACAAGTATCATTTTGAATACGCGCCCTAAGTCTAACCTATTTTGAATTATTATCTGTAAAATATAGAGTCTAAAATAAAATAATCTCAGAAAGATAATAAAAATGACCTTATTACATCCCAAAACCAAATAATAGTAATAAATTAAAAAAAACTGGTTACTTATTGCAAAGTTCGAAAGCGATCATCACGACCACTCTAAATCCCCTCCGGCTCCAAGTCTCCACATCAAGACTCACCTGCAAAGATAATGAAAGGGGGGTGAGTTTGGAAGCTCAGTGTGCAACAAGCCCCTTTCAGAGCCCAAACTAATACCAAAGCATATCGGGTCAAGCCTTCGCTTAATCTACATCGGGCCAAGCCTTCTCATTAATCATGTTACTAGGCTGAAACCGCCACTGCAAATGGTATGGCCCATAGGCCCATTTCAATGCCACATGTAATATTAATGGATGTATGCAAGCCCATTTGGGGAGACTACTCAACCCACCATCCTCTACTCTCTACCCGTACCAACCAAGCTCTCCATGTGGGGAACAACTCAACCCACCGAACCAAACTCTCCACTGGCAGCACAGCTACTTTATCATATAACTGGAGGCCTAGCCTCTTTTAATAACTGGGGCAAAACCCTTTTTGATAAACTGGGGCAACGCCCTTTTCGCACTTCCTCCATTTATATCAAAAACCCAACCCATGTATATAATGAGTATATCATAGCATAACATGTGCATGTTATAACATATCATGTGCATATCATGTCATATCATGTAAATCAATACCTCATGCATCATAATCATAATTAACCTCTAGGTGTATAATGGTCATTTTAACCTAGGGGTAAAATAGTCATTTACCATATTTTAGGGGTAATTTCGTAAATTTACCAAATATTATGGGTTTTCCACGTTCATTAAAAATTATTAATACTCTCAAGTGTTTAAACAATGATTTTAACGCACTTTATCAAATTAGGGCTTTTGGGCCCAAAACCCCTAATGGGTCCCACGAATGCTGATTTAGCCCTTTTAGCCCACTTAACCCAATTTTTACAACAAATCTAACGGTGTTAACATGCAATTTATCCAAGTTCCATTTTCTATCAATTTTACCCAAATGGGCCCGGAAGCCCATTGGACCCAATTTCAGCCCATTAAGGCCCAACCTACCGTCGTGCACAGAATTGCGCTCTTACCTTTTCCCTCGATCCAAACACCAATCATATCATTTTTATCGCATCTAAAACCACATGCAAAATCTCAAGTTCCCGGAATACCGAAATTTTGGCATTTCGACTTTTCTGCGAATATTAACCTAAGCTACTAAGAGGGTTGTTACACACCTATTTTGTGACGACTGCCACTGAGATCCCTTATGATGTCCTACAATTGATTGCCACAATTCTTAGATTGCAAACCACAATAACCAATCCCAATATTCACCTACCATATTAATACCATGCCCCTAAAGCCTTTAGAATCTTACCTTATTCCGGAAATCGATGACTAGATGTAAGTCTAGTTGTTCCAAAGATCCAAGCCTTCGATCCAACCTCTAGAAGACACTAAAAACCAAAAGAAATCATCGGTTAAAGACCCTTAAAGCCCTATACCCAAATCGACAGCCTCCCTAGATTTTAGAGACTTCGGCTTTTTCTAAATTGTAAAATAAGACTAGATCTGAGGTTATGAGCACTTTCCACCTATTCCTCTTTGATTTCTACATAGATCTGACGCAGATCTATCCTCTAAACGATAGTAGAACTCGAATCCAGGAGATCTGAAGTTTCGGCTATAAGTCCCTAAATCTATGGTACTTCAGCTTTTTAAGTGATGAAGAAGATGACGATTTGAGGCTATAACTTTGAAGTAATGTTGCCGACAGATACTAAGAGTTTAGAGAAGATGAAAGTTAATCAAAAGGAACAAAAATAACTGAAGGATTTTGGCTTGGAGGAATTTGCACAAGAAGTGAGTTTTCATGATTTTGACTTTTATGGCGATCAGCTATGAAGGTTTTGTGGAGGATGGGATCGATAGAGGAGGTGAGTAAGGTCATCAAAAGGTTTCGGCTAGAAGAAAAAGCAAAAAGGAAGAAAGAAAATAGAGGAAAAAGAGAGGAAGAAGAACTCGGCACCAAGGAGAAGGAATTTGCTTTTTCGACTTTAGTGAGAACTCAAAAAGGATGAATGACAGTGAAAGCTTTCAGGTGGCTAACCCTAATTCTCCAAGGCAAAAAAAGAAAAGAACCTAACCCTAATATCAACTAAAACAATCGGCCCAACCTCCCTAAGGCCCTTGCTGAAATTCACTTAAGTGATCACATGCCCGGCACATGCCTAAAATTAAAAAGTAACAGTATGCCTACCTTGCAACTTGAACCCTGGACCTTCAATTCCTTCCCAGTCGCCATTTTTTTTAGGAACTTAGTGGTGCCACCTTGCCACTTTACCAAGGCCTTATTTGTGTCATAATTTACGAAGTTCTTCTTAAAAACCCACTTAACCAAGTCTCCTATTCACTTAAAATCCAACCTTGATATTTTACCGCGTTTAACTTAGGCTTGGGCCTTCTAAAGGCCCACTAACATATTTAAACGCAATTCCAATATTTAGAACACCAAAATTTCAAAATTTACCTAAAATCACAGAAACCCGAAAAATCCCAAAAATTAGGGCGTTACACATAAGTCAGTATACCATACAGGTTTAGCGCGGCCTGGCATACGGGTGTGTGTGGCCATTTCTAGGGCACACGAGTGTGTGTTGACTGTGTGACCCAAGTCAGGGAGTTACACGGGGTCCGACACAAGTTTGGACACGGCCATGTGATCCCATTTCGAATATCCACACGACTTGCGACACGGGCATGTCTTTGGCCGTGTGAGACACACAGCCGGGCCACATGGGCATGTGTCCCCTATAGTTTGAAAATTTTTCTATGTTTTGTACAAATTTCTTGAGTTATCGGTTTAGTCCTAAACCACTCCAAATGCATGTTTTTGGCCTCGTAGGCTCGTATTAGGGATGATGTGATTGATGTTGAATGATGATTGTATGAAAATTTAAAATGCATGTGAAATGTGTGTTTAATTGTATAGTAAGTCCGGTAATGCTCCATGACCCTATTCTGGCATTGAATACGGGTGAGGGGTATTACAAACATAGATTTCCAAAGCTTATACATACCAAAACACCATTAACACGTGCATCATAATAACATTACAAATCACCCTATCCATGCCATTATAAACATCGGTTAAATTACTCAAAATCTAAAAAATTGTCCACTGGATAGTGTGATCGATCTCCAACAAACTTCCAACCAATCGAGCTTCTGATAATCTGTAAAGAAAAATAACGATGTAAGCAATGAATGCCTACTGAGTTTGTATAAACTTTAAGCATAATATACAATTTCAATAATGAACTTTACCAAATTGTATAAACCTTTACCAATGCCATAAGAATAATAAAGCCTATGCAACACCATCAACCTCACAAGTTAGCATACTTGTTAATGATACATATGAAATCAACCATATATATATAAACACAACATTTAATTCATCATTGTTTCCATATGATCAAGTTTTATTCCATTTGCTTACTTACCGTTTCTAATACCATGATTTTGATATAAGCCTATTCAAGCATCATAAATCTCACATGTTAGTAGATTCATTGACAATCATATAACTCATTTATAACATCAATAAATTTCATAAGATACATTACATAAGCATCAACCATTTCATATAGTTACGAACCTTTCCATTAATTCACTTATTGTTCCATTCTTTTTCTTACCTGTTTCATTTGCATAGTACAAATCATAAGCATAAAAATCAACCATAACCTCAAGCCTGGCATAAGCCTAAACAACATCATCAATGTAACAGCCTGATTTTTAGCTAAATCAGAACAGTGATTTCGGGAGCACAAATTAAAGGTCGTAAAATTATTTTAATATTATTTTTGCTGTTTGCAACATGTGAATGTATATGTGTGAAAGTTTCGTGAATTAATTTTATCATTTAATAGCTCAATTTCAGAAAAAGGACTTAATCGTGTAGAATACAAAAGTTGCATTCTATATGTTAAAAGTGCTTAATTGACATGGCTTATTAAATGAAAGGTCCTTTTATTGTAATTAGACCATTAATAGTGAAATTTGACATAAATGGGCATTAAATGAATGTTTTTATAATAGTTTCATTAAGGTTAAATTTGTAAAATGTTAAATAACTTAACATAAATTAAAAGATAATAAAAATTAAGCTTCATTTCATCTTGTTTGGCTGAATATTGAGGAGGAAAGAAAGCTTGGAAGAACATATAGGGTTCGTCCATTGTTCATCTTGATTGAGGTATGAAATTTGTTCGGTTTTTAATGATTTCTATGTTTTTGTGATCGTTGCTTTGAGTACTAGCTAGCCCGTACCCTAATTTCTAAAATTGTTGATGATTTTGTAAAATTCCATTAATGAATACATGAGTTTTATGATGTTTGATGATGAATTATGTAAGCTTGGTGTTTGATATACATGTTTAGTAAAGTGATTTTTGATAAGAAAATGTCATTTAGGGATTAAATTGAGAAAAGTGTAAATTGAAGGTTTAAATTGTGAAATAAATGAAAAGTATGGGCTGTTAGGGACCTATAGAGAATCGGCCATACATGGTTTTGTCAAATTTTGTGAATTTTGTGTATTTATAAAATAAGGACTAAATTGAATAAATGTGTAACTTTAGGGGCTAAACCACAGAAATGCCTAAATATGTGTTTGTGGATGAAGTTGAATGTGTTGATGAATAAAAGGGTAAATTTTGAATGTCTATAGATCAAGAACAAAAGAAATCGGATATAGATCGGGGAAAAACGAAAGTTATCTAATAGTCGACCTCGTCCGTTACTTTCGACTACGAGGTAAGTTCATAAGCAAATAAATGTCTTTAAATTGAATTATATATGTTTTATTATAATTAAATTGCTATAAATTTTGAATGAGCAAATACGAGTATGAATCGACAAAGTTACATCATCCGAAAGTCCCATACGAACCTTAGGAATAGTATAGGATACAAATGTCATGACATTAGGTTATTAAGATGTGATTACATGTAAGACCATGTCTGGGACATTGGAATTGTATTGAGATTACGTGTAAGACCATGCCTGGGACATTGGTTGTAATATCTAGAATTAGGGCCTAATCGGAATAGTAGTTTCGTGACCACAAATCTAAGATAGAAATAATTATTTTATAATTATTTTGAGGTTTATGATATGATTGCATAATTGTGTGAAGATTTCGTGAAGAAATTTTTAGCATAACAAGTTTAATTTAAAGTTAGGGACTAAATCGAATAAGTTGTAAAACTTGCATTCTAGAAGTTTTTAGTATGAAATTGCTTTGAAATATTAATTAGGAGGTCTTAAATAGCAATTTGACCAATTTTAAGTTCATGGGAAAAATTAGGACATGGAAGGAAATTTTGAAAGTTTAGTAAGGAGGGGCATTTTGGTCATTTGGATATTAAATGAAATAAAATGGGAAAAATAACACAAAATGGTCATCTTCTTCATTTAGTTGCTGCCGAATTTTTCTCTCACCATAGCTAGGGTTTCATATGGATGCGAATGCCCGAGCTTGTTGAGTTGAGTCCGAGTTCATTTAAGGGCGGATTACATGATTGCTTGATTGCATATGTGGCACTTATGTGCAAATTATCCATGTATCCGAATTATATTCT
The DNA here is from genome assembly GCA_025698465.1 of Gossypium longicalyx. NCBI lineage: Eukaryota > Viridiplantae > Streptophyta > Magnoliopsida > Malvales > Malvaceae > Gossypium > Gossypium longicalyx. The sequence continues at coordinate 41,297,474 of CM046996.1, read as the reverse complement.
GATGTGTTCAACGGGTAAGGTTCTACTCAAATGGAGGAATACTCGAGATGAAAAGAGTCGAATTGGTAAGTGTTGTGAAATGGATACTTTGGACAGGTATGTACTTAACCCTCGGGTTGAGTATTATACAACAATGATAATGTAATAAGATTATGAAAAATGATTAGAAATGTGATATATGTTTTGGTGATACCATGCTACTGTTGATTGGTATGATTGTTTGTTATGTTACTTATTATTTGCATATGAACTTACTAAGCATTTATGCTTACTCCCTTCTTCTTACTTATTGTAGTTTTGGACAAGCAAGCTCAGGAGTTGGGATAGGTCGAAGGCTCGGTCACACTATCTGGAAGACTTTTTGGTAAATGGCTTGTAAAATTTAAGTATGGCATGTATAGCAATATACCTATTTTGTGTAAATGATATTATGATATGGTGATGGAATGGTTGAGGAAATGCTTGATAATGATAAGTTATGGAAATGGTTAGTTTAGATTATGTTTGATGTTATGGAAAATTATTAGGATACCTAGTTCATGAAAACTCATAAAAGGGATGAAATTTGCCATAAACAGAACATTGCAGCAACACTGATGTGAGTTTGAAAATTTACGAAAAATAGTAGAAATCGAATTTGTGATGGATTAAATATGAAATTGAATCTTAATATCTCTAGTTTCACATAAAACAAACTAAACAGGTAAAGGAATTATATGTTAGAAGATATTTGAATTTTAGTGAAACAGGGTCAGAGCAATTTCTGGATCCCCTGTTCCAACTTTAAAAATTCACCATAAATTTTAAAGATATAATTAGGTGGTGTATTTTATATTATAAGAATCCTTATTGAGTCTAGTTTTAGGAGAAACAAACCTCCTAGTCATATGAATTTCGTACAGAGAGAAATGTGGTTCGTAGTAAACAGAGGTCAGTCCAGTCAAGTCCTTAAACAGGGGTAACTTTAAATAATAAACTGTACTAATTGGCCCAACCAAAAATTCTAGAAAAAAATTAGTAAATAGGTATATGAATCTAGATTTAGGAAAAATTTACGGATCTTGATTTTGAGTTTCGTAACTCAATATATGATTTTTCTTGTAACTGTGATGCTAGTAGCTAGAAAGCTGTGAATGTAGAAACAAGTGATCCAAAGTTCTAAAAATGTTAAATTAAGTTTAGTAACACCTCATACTCGACTCCGGCGACGGTCTCGGGCGTGGGGGCGTTACATGTAGTGGTATCAGAGCAGGTTTAGTCGGTTCTCAGACTACGTGTTGTATGTACAGATTTTGCTATACATGCCATATGTATAAATTGTGATAGTGTGACGACTTCTGACCTTTTTAAATGATTTTTTTTATAGTAAATGGATCCCAATCCAGCTGTGGCAGATGAAGTAGAGAGTAATGCGCAGCTCGCTGAAGGAGAGCGCGTGCCGATGAAAATCCACCTCCTATCTGTTGGTCGGGGAGGAGGAGAAAGTGATCGGGAAGCCTTTCTCCAAATGATGAGTGCATGGTACATCGAGTTCGTCAGCACGAACCCAAATGTACGACCTCCCCACCTCCCCAATTCCTCAACTGCACTTCGATGCCTCGGGGTGTGGATATGATAAAATTTCACAGAACTCCAGTAGATAGAATTAAGTAAACAAGGGGCCGAAAAATTTAAGGCAAATATTGATGATGATGAGAAAGCGAGTTCGCTTGAAAATTCTATTCGGTATTTGATGAATTATCATGTACACTGAAGAATGTTTGAAATGCGCTATATCTTTGTTGAGGGATTCAGCCTATAATTGGTGGAAGACTTTGATTTCGGTGGTACCGAAAGAGAGAGTAACACTGGGAATTCTTTCAAGAAGAGTTTCGGAAGAAATATATTAGTGAAAGATTTATTGATCAGAAGCGTAAAGAATTTCTTGAGCTGAAGCAAGGTAATATGACAGTTACAGAATATGAAAGAGAGTTTGTTTGATTAAGTAAGTATGCCAGAGAGTATGTTCCTAGAGAGGCTAAGATGTGCCAACAATTTGAAGACGGGCTCAACGAAGATATCAAGGTATTTGTTGAAATTCTTGAATTAAAAGAAATGGTAGTACTGGTGGATCGAGCTTGCAAGGCTGAAGAACTACTTAAAGAGAAGAAAAAGGTAGAGGCTAAGACTAGAAATTGGAAGAAAAGACAGATGAGCAGTTCATTTTCATAGCAACCCGGAAAGTCAAGAAATATGAATCCTCGTTCCCAAGTTTCTGCTAGGCAATCATATGGGAATTATAAAAAGCAAAATGTGGGTCCTAAGTCCCAGACTACTTCGGCAGCCAGTGTAGGGAACTCAAGATTTGTTAAACTCGAATGCCAGCGGTGTGGTAGAAATCATTTTGGTTCATGCAGAGCAAATGAATGTTTTCGATGTGGTTCTCCAGATCATTTTATTAGAGATGCCCAGAGAGAGCTGAAAAAGAAAAATTTCAGAATACAAAAACAAGTGGTGCGGATTCAAGAGGAAGATAACCAAGAAAAGTTGGGAGTGAAGCAAGCAGTAAGAATATAGCCAGAGATGCACCAGTTAGACCTGAACGAAGGGCTCCGGCTAGAACTTATGCTATTAAAGCACGGGAAGATGCTTCCTCACCTGATGTGGTTACTGATATATTTTCTCTCTATAATGTTAATGTTATTGCTTTGATTGATCCCGGTTCTACTCATTCATATGTGTGCATGGCGGTGTCTAGTATGAATATACCGTTGAGAATCTGTAATTTATGATTAGAGTGTCGAATCCGTTAGGCAAATGTGTGATTGTTGATAAAGTATGTAAGAAATGTCCTTTAATGATTCGGGGTCATTACTTTCCGGCCGACTTGATGTTGTTGCCGTTTGATGAGTTTTATGTTATTTTGGGTATGGATTGGTTGACATTGCATGATGCTATAATAAATTGCAAAGAAAAGGTTATAGAATTAAAGTGTGAAAATGGTGAAACTTTGCGGGTTGAATCAGATAAATCAGAGGCATTGCCTAGTGTGATTTCTTCAATGTCGGCTCAAAGATATCTGAGAAATGGTTATGAAGCTTATTTGGCATATGTAATTAATACAAAAGAAGTTGAAAAGAAAGTTGAATCAAGTCTTAGGTTGTGTGTGAATTTGCGACGTATTTTTAAGAATTGCCGGGTTTGCCTCCAGTCAGGGAAGTAGAATTTGGTATTGATTTGATACCGGGAACAACTCCGATTTTGATTGCTCTATATAGAATGGCACCAGTAGAGTTGAAAGAATTAAAGTCGCAATTGCAAGAGTTGACTGATAGAGGTTTTGTGAGACCAGCGTTATTTGTGAAAAAGAAGGATGGTTCTATGAGGTTGTGTGTTGATTATCGACAGTTAAACAAGGTGAGAATCAAAAACAAGTATCCGTTGCCAAGAATTGATGATTTGTTTGATCAGCTAAAAGGAGCGACATGGTTTTCAAAGATTGACTTGAGATCTGGATATTACCAACTGCGGGTAAAAGAGTCGGATGTGCCTAAAACTGCTTTTAGAACAAGGTATGGTCATTATGAATTTTTAGTTATGCCATTCGGGTTGACAAATGCTCCTGCTGTATTTATGGATTTAATGAATCGCATATTTCGACCATACTTGGACAAATTTGTTGTGGTGTTTATAGATGATATTTTAATTTATTCAAAAGATGAGACAGAGCATGCTAAGCATTTGAGGATAGTTTTGTAAACTTTGAGAGATAAGCAGCTGTATGCTAAGTTTAGTAAAAGTGAATTTTGGCTCCGGGAAGTTGGATTTTTGGGTCATATTGTTTCAGGTGATGGTATACGGGTTGATCCTAGTAAAATTTCAGCCATTGTTGATTGGAAACCACCGAAAAATGTAACTGAAGTTAGAAGTTTCTTGGGGCTAGCTGGGTATTATCGGCAGTTTGTAAATGGATTTTCTATAATTGCTGCTCCTATAACTAGACTACTCCGAAAGGATGTTAAATTTGAATGGACGGAAGAATGTCAACAGAGTTTTGAAGAATTGAAAAGGTTATTAACTGAGGCACCAGTGTTAGTACAGCCCGAATCAGGTAAAGAATTTGTGGTGTATAGTGATGCTTCTTTAAAAGGTTTGGGGTGTGTACTCATGCAAGAAGGAAAAGTGGTGGCTTATGCTTCGAGGCAGTTAAAACCTCATGAGAGGAATTATCCTACTCACGATTTGGAATTGGCTGCGGTGGTGTTTGCTTTGAAAATTTGGCGACATTATTTGTATGGTGAAAAGTGTCGGGTATATACCGACCATAAAAGTCTTAAGTACTTGATGTCACAAAAAGACTTGAATTTGAGACAGCGAAGATGGTTGGAGTTATTAAAAGATTACGAGCTTGTTATTGATTATCATCCGGGAAAAGTGAATGTGGTTGCCGATGCTTTAAGCAGAAAGTTGTTGTTTGCTTTGAAAGTTATGAACACTCAGTTGAAAATGTCAGATGATGGTTCGATTCTAGCAGAGTTAAGAGTAAAACCGATGTTTTTACAAGAGATTTCTGAAGCTCAGAAAGATGACCAAGATTTGCAAGCCAAGAGAAAGCAGTGTGAAGTTGATACAGAGTCAGATTTCAGAATTGGTTCTGATGGGTGCTTAATGTTTAAAGATCGAATTTGTGTACCAAAGAATGAGGAATTGATTCAAAAGATCCTACAGGAAGCACATAGTTGTTGTTTCTCGATTCATCCGGGTAGTACAAAAATGTATAATGACTTGAAGAAAATGTATTGGTGGAATGGAATGAAAAGGGATATATCAAAGTTTGTGTCCAAATGCTTAATTTGTCAACAGGTGAAAGCTGAACACCAAGTGCCTTCGGGATTACTTCAGCCTATTATGGTTCCTGAATGGAAATGGGATCGGATTACTATGGATTTTGTTTTAGGGTTGCCATTGACTCCAGGAAAGAAAGATGCCGTTTGGGTAATAGTTGACAGATTAACTAAGTCGGCTCATTTTATCCCTAAGATGCACGGATTATTCTCTTAACAAGTTAGCTGAACTGTATGTTAGAGAAATTGTTAGATTACATGGAATACCATTGTCGATTATTTCAGATAGAGATCCAAGGTTTACCTCGCGGTTTTGGCAAAAGTTGCAAGACGCGTTAGGTACAAAATTAAATTTCAGTACTGCTTTTCATCCACAAACTGATGGGCAATCAGAGAGAATAATTTAGATTCTTGAAGATATGCTCAGATGTTGTGTATTGGAATTTCAAGGAAGTTAGGAAAGATATTTACCGTTGGTAGAATTTGCTTACAATAAAAGTTATCAGACGAGCTTGAAAATGGCACCTTATGAAGCATTGTATGGTCGTAAATGTCGAACGCCATTGTATTGGACTGAACTCAAGGAAAATCAGATTTATGGAGTTGATCTAGTAAAAGAAGCCGAAGAAAAAGTGAAGGTAATTCGAGATTGTTTGAAAGCTACTTCAGATAGAAAGAAATCTTATGCAGATTTAAAACGAAAAGACATTGAATTTCAAGTTGGTGATAAAGTATTTTTAAAGGTGTCTCCGTGAAAGAAAGTTCTTAGATTTGGACGGAAGGGCAAATTAAGTCCGCGTTTTATCGGGCCGTATGAAATAATTGAAAAAGTTAGACCGGTAGCATATCGGCTAGCATTACCACCTGAATTAGAGAAGATTCATGATGTGTTCCACATATCTATGTTACGTCGGTATCGTTCGGATCCTTCACATGTAGTTTCACTGACAGAAATTGAACTACAACCAGATATGACCTATGAAGAAGAACCGATTAAGATTTTAGCTCGAGAGGTCAAACAACTAAGGAATAAAAATATTGCACTTGTGAAAGTGTTGTGGCAAAAGCATGGAGTAGAAGAAGCTACATGAGAATCTGAAGAAAATATGAGAAATCAATACCTATATCTGTTTACCGGTAGGATTTTCGAGGACGAAAATCCTTAAAGGGGGAGAGTTGTAATATCCCGAATTAGGGCCTAATCGGAATAGTGGTTTCGTGACCATAAATCCGAGATAGAAATAATTATTTTATAATTATTTTGAGGTTTATGATATGATTGCATAATTGTGTGAAGATTTCGTGAAAAATTTTTTAGCATAACGAGTTTAATTTAAAGTTAGGGACTGAATAGAATAAGTTGCAAAACTTGCATTCTAGAAGTTTTTAGTATGAAATTGCTTTGAAATATTAATTAGGAGTTCTTAAATAGCAATTTGACCAATTTTAAGTTCATGGGCAAAATTAGGACATGGAAGGAAATTTTGAAAGTTTAGTAAGGAGGGGCATTTTGGTCATTTGGATATTAAATGAAATAAAATGGGAAAAATAACACAAAATGGTCATCTTCTTCATTTAGTTGCTGCCGAATTTTTCTCTCACCATAGCTAGGGTTTCTTCAACTTTCAAGCTTCATAGTAAGTGATTCTAAGCTCCGTTTTTAATGATTTTTACGTTTTTGAGATCCCGGTAACTCGATAAAGCTTATGCTAGCAATAACTTAACCTAGGATTTATATTTGGAAAAATACCCATAGGTGAAATTTGTGTATTTTGATGTTTTATGATAGAATATGAGGTTTTAAATTATGTTAGACAACTTGTACTACTCGATTTTAAGCAAAAACGAGTAAAAGGGCTTAATCGGTAAAAATACCTAATAGTCATAAGTATATGTTAGAGTGAGAATTTGATGTTGCCATAGAAGATAAAAGTGATCAGCATGTTATAAAACATAAGAATAAGGAATAAAGTTTAATCCCGAGCCTAGGGGAAAAAGTGTAAATATGCAAAAGTTTAGGGGTAAAATTGTAATTTTGCCAAAATTTGAATTAAGGATTAATTTGATAATGTGAGTATTAAATAAGCTAAATGTGTTATTTTAGATCAAGAAAGACTTGGAATCAACCCCAATCGAGGAAAAGAAAAGATTGTGGACTAAATTGCAAAATCTTTGTATTTTGGTACCAAGGTAAGTTCATGTGTAAATAATTTAGCATAATTGTTATTTTTAAGTTATTGATGTCAATTATATGATATGCTGATTTTTATCATGAAATATATGCTTTGTGGTTATTTTTGAATAAAATGTAAACTATGTGAGCTACTTGTTAAATATAAATTATTACCGAGTATTGGTTTCGGCATTCTACGGAAGACAGCAAGGATATGTGTTCGAGGAAAATCCCGTTTGAACCTTAGGAATAGATTAGGATACAAGTGACATGTCACTAAGATGGTTGAGCATTCGAACTCGTTGAGTTGAGTCCTAGTTCACTTATGGATGCGAATGTCTGAACTCGTTGAGTTGAGTCCGAGTTCGTGAGATGTAACTAGGCATCCGAGCTCGTTGAGTTGAGTCCGAGTTCACTTATGGATGTGAACGCCCGAGCTCATTGAGTTGAGTCCGAGTTCATTTAAGGGCGGGTTACATGATTGCTTGATTGCATATGTGGCACTTATGTGCAAATTATCCATGTATCCGAATTATATTCCGATGTGTTCAACGGGTAAGGTTCTACTCAAATAGAGGAATACTCGAGATGAAAAGAGGCGAATTGGTAAGTGTTGTGAAATGGATACTTTGGACAGGTATGTACTTAACCCTCGGGTTGAGTATTGATACAACAACGATAAGGTAATAAGATGATGAAAAATGATTAGAAATGTGATATATGTTTTGGTGATACCATGCTAATGTTGATTGGTATGATTGTTTGTTATGTTACTTATTATTTGCATATGAGCTTACTAAGCATTTATGCTTACTCCCTCCTTCTTACTCATTGTAGTTTTGGACAAGCCAGCTCAGGAGTCGGGATAGGTCGAAGGCTCGGTCACACTATCTGGAAGACTTTTTGGTACATGGCTTGTAAAATTTAAGTATGGCATGTATAGCAATATACCTATTTTGTGTAAATGATCTTATGATATGATGATGGAATGGTTGAGGAAATGCTTGATAATGATAAGTTATGGAAATGGTTAGTTTAGATTATGTTTGATGTTATGGAAAGTTATTAGGATACCTAGTTCATGAAAACTCATAAAAGGGATGAAATTTGCCATAAACAGAACATTGCAGCAACACTGTTGTGAGTTTGAAAATTTACTAAAAATCGTAGAAATCGAATTTGGTAATGGATTAAATATGAAATTTAAGCTTAATATGTCTAGTTTCACATAAAACAAACTAAACAGGTAAAGGAATTATATGTTAGAAGATATTTGAATTTTAGTGAAATAGGGCAGAGCAATTTCTGGATCCCCTGTTCCTACTTTAGAAATTCACCATAAATTTTACAGATATAATTAGGTGGTATATTTTATATTCTAAGAATCCTTATTGAGTCTAGTTTAGGAGAAACAAATCTCATAGTCATATGAATTTTGTACAGAGAGAAATGTGGTTTGTAGTAAACAGAGGTCAGTCCAGTCAAGTCCTGAAACAGGGGTAACTTTAACTAATAAACTGTACTAATTGGCCCAACCAAAAATTCTAGAAAACAATTAGTAAATAGGTATATGAATCTAGATTCAGGAAAAATTTACGGATCTTGATTTTGAGTTTTGTAACTCGAGATATGATTTTTCTTGTAACTGTGATGCGAGTAGCTAGAAAGCTGTGAATGTAGAAACAAGTGATCCAAAGTTCTAAAAATGTTAAATTAAGTTTAGTAACACCTCATACTCGACTCCGACGACGGTCTCGGGCGTGGGGGCATTACATTGGCATCGATATGTGATAACATGTAAACCATATCTGGGATATGGCGTTGTATGAACTTATGTGATTTCTGAGTATCCTTAACAATTCTGAATGGCTCAACAGGCAAAGTCAAGTCGAGAAAGAATATGTGAATGAGCTAAGTGGCTCAGGTATGTATGAGATTCATAAGAGTATTGAAAAGAGAAGTAATTAATGAATTCAATTGTGAAATTGTATATGTGTACCATGAGAAAGGTTTGTGATCATATAAGTGATTAACTATGCTTAACATATTTGAATTGATATGCAAATGTTTATATGATGGTTTTATTTGTATATGGTTTACTAAGCTTTTAAAGCTTACTTTGTGTGTTCTTTCCATGTTTTATAGATAATCGAAGCTAGCTCAGAGATCAAGGATCATCAAGAACCATCATCACACTATCAAACATCTCGTTGGTACTTTTGAAGCTTTGTATTTATGGTGTATAGCATGTATAGGCTAGTGTCTTTTTTATATGTTTTGAATTTAGATAATAGCCATGAGATTTGGCTTGTAAATAATGATGTGTATGACCATTTATGTTGGCTTGATTTATGTGTTTGATAAGTGATGTATATAATGCCTTATGAGTTAGCTTGCTTGGTAAGGATATACGGTTGCTCTTTTGGATGGTTGTAATTGTGGTATTATTGTTTGGAAGTTGGCATATTGTGTTTTGGTTTTTGAGTTGATATGATGGTGTTTGTGACATTATTTGTTTGATAATATGATGAGAGAAATGCATAAGAAAGATAGGTGAGTTGGTTGGAGTTGACATATTATTTTGATATGATTTTGGTCATGGTTTTGAGTAATGCAATGGTTTTGTTTAAGATGACATGTTTTGTGAATAAAATGGTATGTTTTGGTTGCTTAAAGATGTATTGAAATGGTACTATATTGGTTGCTAAGTGTGCTTGTGTTTAGGGTGGAAAATTGGCTTTTCAAATGGCCTATTTTTGTCCACACAGGTACAGAGACGGATGTGTGTCTCAGCCGTGTGCGATACACGGCCATGTTACATGGCCATGTGTCCTCTAGGGTACCCTTCAAATTAAAGTTAGTGTGAGAAATTATGTAAAGGAAAGCTTAAGATTATATGTTTAAGCACACTTCGTGTGAGCTTTCTCCAGTATTCGATGAAATTTTAGATGGTTCAACATACATGAAAAAGGAACGGAAAGATACATATGCAATTGTATTGAATCATGAAATTATGGAACATTAAAGGTGTAAAGGTTATGTTTATACATGATGAAGACATGTTTTATGGATGGTATCATATATATATAAACAAGTGTACTAACTTCTAGATTGATTATAACACCCCAAACCCGTATCTATCGTCGAAATAAGGTTACGAGACAGTATTGATCAATACACATCATTCTCATACATTTAAGCAATCATAACCAAAGTCCATATAAATCATTCATAATGTCCCTTACATGGGTCTACGAGACCTCAAAACATGCTTAAAAGAGGTTCGAGACTAAACAAATAACATTTGCAAACTTTGAGAACTTAAAAAGTTTTCTTTAATTTCAGGCTTTAATTTCAGGGTCACACGGTCATGTTACACGACCATATGTCCCCTGGGGTACCCTTCGAATTAAAGTTAGTATACCCTACAGTTTCATACAGCCTAGACACACGGGCGTGTCTATTGGTCGTGCGTGGCACACGGGCTAGCACATGGGCGTGTGGTCGACCGTGTGACCCAAGTAAGTAACCCCCTTAGATTTCACACGATCGGGCACACAGGCGTGTCCTCGATCGTGTGGTACAAGTCAGTATGTTTGCCCTATTTTCACACGGTCTATGACAAAGGCGTGTCTAGTAGCCATGTGAGGCACATGACCTGTTCACACGTGCGAGTGACCTTGAAATTAAAGAAAATTTTCTAAGTTTCTCAAAGTAAGTTTGCAAATGTTATCGATTTAGTCCCGAACCTCTTCTAAGCATGTTTTGAGGTCTCGTAGACCCATGTAAGGGACATTTTGAATGATTTATATAGACTTTGATTATGATTGCTTAAATGTATGAGAATGATGTGTATTGATCGATAATGCCTCGTAACCCTATTTCGGTGACAGATACGAGTTTAGGGCATTACAATCAATCTACAAGTTAGTACACTTGTTTATATATATATATATATGATACCATCCATAAAACATGTGTTCATCATGTATAAACATTTCCATAATTTCATGATTCAATACAATTGCAAATGTATCTTTCGGTTCCCTTTTCATGTATGTTGAACCATTTAAAATTTCATCGGATACTCGAGAAAGCTCACACGAAGTGTGCTTAAACATATAATCATAACCTTTCTTTTACATTATTACTCACACGGTCGTGTATCAGTATATTAATTGTACCCTTCAAATTAAAGTTAGACGAGTTGTGGGTCAGAATGTAAGCTACATGATGCTGCTCATACGAGCTGTATATCAGTAGATTTTGATGTTTTGGTCATGATTATATTGGCATGTATAGGTGGACTTGTATTAATGATCTAGTTGTTATGTTTGGCATGTATAGGTGTAGTATTATGGTTGGTGAACTTTTGGTATTTTGATGCTTAAATGGTTGGTGTTTAAATGGTCAAGTGAAGGTACATTTTGAATGACTAATTTAGTAAGTTTGATTGTGACTTGGTACATGGTCAATTGTGCTATGGCTTTGTATGGAAGTAGGTAGTTGTGTATGGTTGATTCATGCATAAATATGTTTATGTTTAGGTTGATATGATGATTTGTGATTAAGGTGCCTTTTGGCATATTGGTTGTATTGACAAATGATTTATTGAATTGGTTTTATTATACATGTTTTAGGTATGTTTTAAGGCTTGATCATATGTGCAAATGGCTTTTAGGTGTGTTTTTGAATTTGGTGAAAGAAAGGGTTTGAATTAAGCCTATTTCTTGTCCCACACGGCCTAAGACACGAGCGTATGCCTCAGCCATGTGTGACACACAGCCATGTAACACACCTGTGTGTCCCTTATAGGTTTCAAAAGGTTGCAGGTCAGGCAGTTACACAGCTTGGCACACAGATGTGGGAGGCCATTTTTAGAGTTATACGGCCCGGACCACAAGCAAGTGGCTTGGCTGTCTCACCCGAGTCAAAGAGTTACACGGGCACAGACACGGGCTAGGACACGACTGTGTGTCCCTATTTCAAATGTCCACACGGCCTAAGACACGAGTGTGTGTCTAAGTCGTGTGACCACTGTAGCTTCAAATTTTTTATCTTTTTCCATAAAGTTCTAAATTATTCCAATTTAGTAGTAAATCATTTCTAAAGTGTTTCTAGGGCCTCGAAGGCTCGAATTAAGGACGATATGCATGTGATCAAATAATTTATGCTATTTTTAAAAAAAGTTCAGAATGGAATGTTCTTAATTACAATTTTATGGTAATGCTCTGTAACCTATTCTAGAAATGGATATGGGTTAGGGGTGTTAAAGGAATTAGCTCAGTTGGAAAATATCTCTGTCTATAAGTGAAACAAATCCCATCAAAGTCAGGAGGCACCACACTATCACAGGTTATATAATGGAATGTATTTCTAGACTCCGTACATGTTACATTTAGTTCGAGAACAGATTAAACTGTAGCTCTGATACCACAAACTGTAACACCTCTAACCTATCTCCGTTATCAAATTATAGCATACAATCAGAAACATTTAAACATTCAATAATTTTTGTCATGTCATAAATCATTCATACACATGCATATTATCCCTAAATTGAGCCCTCGTGACCTTAAAATAGCTTAGAAGCAAATCACGACCAATTTGAAACAATTTGGAAAGTTTAGGAAAAAGTTGTAAAATTTGCAAAACAGGGGTCACACGTTCGTGTGGCCAAGACGTGAGCCTCACACAACTGAGACACACGCCTGTCTCTCAAGCCGTGTAACCTTCAAAATTGGGACACACAACCGTGTTTTCACCCGTGTCCTCACCCGTGTAACTCTCTAAGTAGGATCACATGGTCGTGTCCCATGCAAGTGTGCTAGGCCATGTAACTCACAAAATTGCCCCACACGCTCGTGTGCCAGGCTGTGTGCTAGGCCGTGCAACTCACTGATTTGCTTGCAAAGGAACCTATAGGGGACACACTGCTGTGTCCCAAGCCGTGTGTGATACATGGCTGAGTCATATGCCCGTGTGGACCTAAAATTCACCTAAAACAAGCCATTCCCAACACAAATTCATGTATAATCACTTGAACCATTTATGCACAACTATAAGGCATCAAGCCATACCTAAACATGCATACATTTGCCATTCCAAAAGTCCTATTTCAACTAACCAATATGCCATTCAAAGGCACCTCAAATGAATTCATCAAAATTTACCTAAACATGCATATATTACCACATTTCAATCATCAAATACTAGTTCAAAACTTTTTGAAACATACCATAATTTAACAAAATTCAAGCTACCTCAAAATATACCACATGAGTCATTCCAAAACATGCATCATAATATAGCTACAACAACATAAACGGTCAAGCATCAAATGGTATCAACCAAGACAACTTATACATACAATCATCAACTAAACATACTCTTCCGATCATAACATACCAAATTACTAAATACATAACTTCCTATACAATTTAATAAGGCTATTTCCATGCATAACAACCTAGTTCAAATATGAACTAAACATCTCACAAGCAGACAATTTCACACCATCATCAACATGCCAAGAGAACATATCAACAAGCACTTTAAAGTAACCAAAATCACATAATTTGGTAAGGCGTCAAGGTGTGCTAAACCAACATAGCTTTCCAAAGCTTATACATTCTAAAACACCATTAACACATGCATCATAATACCATTACAAATCGTCCTATACATGTCATTATAAACCTTAGTCAAATTACTCAAAATCTACCAAATTGTCCATTAGATAGTGTGAGCGATCTTCAACAAACTTCCAACTGACCAAACTTTCAAAAATCTATAAAGAAAAATAATGACGTAAGTAATGAATGCTTAGTAAGCTCATGTAAACTTTAAGCATAATATACCATTTCAATAATGAACTTTACACAATTGTATAAACCTTTACCAATTCCATAATATTAATAAAGCCTATGAAACACCATCAAACTCACAATTTAGCATACTTGGTCATGATACATATGAAACCCACTATATATATAAACGTAACATTTAATTCATCATTGTTACCATACGATCATGTTTTATTCCCTTTGCTTACTTACCGTTTCCAATACCACGAGTTTAATATAAGCCTATTCAAGCATCATCAACCTCACATGTTAGTAGATTCATTAACAATCATATAAAATCTTTTATAACATAAAAAGATTTCATAAGATACATTACATATGCATCAATCTTTTCATATAGTTACAAACCATTCCACTAAGTCACTTATCGTTCCATTCTTTTTCTTACCTGTTTCATTTGCATAGTACAGAGCATAAACATAAAAAACAACCATAACCACAAGCTTGGAATAAGCCTTAACAACATCATCAATCTAAAAGTTAGTACACTTGTTCATATATATATGATACTATCCATAAAACATGTGTTCATCATGTATAAACATAACCTTTGCACCTTTAATGTTCCATAATTTCATGATTTAGTATAATTACATACTTATCTTTTTGTTCCTTTTTTTTTTTGCCTATTGAGTCATCTAGAATTTAATCGAATACTCGGGAAAGCTCACACGAAGTGTGCTTAAACATATAACTGTAACCTTTCCTTTACATCATTGCCCACACAAGCTATGAAATTGGCTTGCTCACACGAGCTGTGTGTCAAGATGTAAGCTACACAATGATGGTCACACGAGCTGTGGAGTATCCGTAACAAATGCAGGACCTCAGCCATTAATAGGACATTCAAGACCAGCACCCAAAACATGAAATCCCTAATGACATGTCATTCGTATCCTAAGAATTCCTAAGGTTCAACCTGAACTTATTAACCATCAATTCATCGTAGCATTGATACGTTTATATATATTGATCTGTTTACATTAAGAGTAACATAGCATGACATTCAATTTCAATAACAATAACACAGTAAACGTTCATATGAACTTACCTCGATGACTAAAGGCGTAAAAGTTAGATCGAACTGAATCGAAGCTTTAACCTTTCCTCGATCTAAATCTAAACGTGGTTTATATTGATCTAAATAGGTAGTTTTAATCAGTTAAATAATTCTAGAATTCAATTTAATCCATATTTCATATGTATGCAAAATTCCCAATTTGCCTCTCACATTTTAACTTTTATGGATTTTAGTCCTTCAATGCTAAACTTGAAATTTCACCATTTTTAACCATAAATTTTTAACCATTCAATTTAATCAAGGTATGTGTTTAGCTCGATTTTTGATAATTTCTATGTTTTTGAGATCGTTGCTTCGAGTACTAGTAAACCCATGCTTGAATTTTTTATTTTGGTGAATATTTTGAGTTATGCTATTGTTGGAACCTTGTGATTTTTGTTTTTTTGATGATGACATATGAAAGATATGTTTTGGATTAACATGCTTTGTACTGGATTTTTTCATGATTTTGAGTAATTAGGACTAAATTGCAAAAATAATAATTTGAGGGACTAAAATGCAAAATAAATGAAATAAAAGGACTTGTATGAATATGGGTAAGATTTGGCCTAACATGGGTATAGTGAAATTTTGCATATTTTGTGTTTTGTGCAATAAGGACTAAATTGTAAAAAGTGTAAATATCAGGGGTAAAATGATAATTTGCCCATTTATGTGTTTTTGGACTAAATTGAATGAAAATATGTTTGAAAGAGCTTAATTTGAATATGTTTATATCAAGAACCAAAGAAATCAGATTTGGATCGGGTGAAAATAAAAGTTGTCGACTAGCTGTCCCGTTCCATTTTACATTGTCCGAGGTAAGTATATATGTAAATAGACGTACTTAATTTTAGTTAAATGCAAAGTATATATTTTGAATTGAAATATATGAATTTCTATATGCAATAGCCGAATATTGTTATGCTTGGCAACTATGTTTACGACTTTGTTACGATCGAGTTACGACATCCAAAAGCCCCGTATGAACCTTAGGAATAGTTAGGATACATATGTCATGACATAGGATTCTGATATGTGATGTGCGAGTAAGAGCATGGTATCGATATGTGACTCCGATATATGTGTGTGAGTAAGACCCTGTTTGGGATAGTGGCATCGACATGTGATTACATGTAATACCATGTCTGGGACGTTGGCATTGTACGATATATGTGTGAGTATCCGAGTGTCCTATCCAATTCTGAATGGTTCATCGGGCAAAGGTAAATCGTGTACGGATGTGTAAAACGAGCTAAATGTCCATGTATGAATTAGCTTGTTGGCTATTACTAATAAGGTAAGTATATAACTTGATATTTGTTACAAGTCATGTGTAATGCTAATGATAAATATATGTGAGATTAGTATGTATATTCAGCCTTGTGACTAAATAATTTGAGTATCAATGAAATGATTCTTAACTATGTGCATATGTGTGACCATGTATATTCGGCCATATAAGTAATATATATATATGTGATGTTATATTATGATTTTCTAGCTTACGTATATTAAGTATATGTGTGTATGGTTTTATTATAACTATTTGTTTTTGGAAGTTGAATATTAATATGTTAAAGTAACTATGTGAGTATTCGGCCAAATGGGAAAATTGTCTATGAAAATGTCTTCATTATCTCATTTGTAAGGTTGAGCTCTAGTATGATAATGTAAATGTAATTCAATTAGTTAAAATGAGTTGAATATATCATTGGGTTGTTTATTTGTTTATGACTTACTAAGCTATGATAGCTTACTCTGTGTATTCATGTTTACTCTATTTTATAGGTTTTTGGATTTAAGTTACGAGCTCAGGGATTGTTAGCAAAGTCAATCACACTATCAACTGTTTCGTTACCTTTATAAGTAAACTATCAAATCTATGGCATGTATAGGCTAGCTTTAGAGTTGGTTTATTTTGAAAAGTGTATGTATAAATGCCATGCGAAAATGGCTTAACTTCCATGCTTAGTTTCGGTTTTGTTGGACTATGACTTAAGTTCTTTTTGGTTATTATGCAATGTGTCATGGTTGATTATAATTTTTGTTATGTGTTTGTATTCTGTGGTTGGTTGTTGAATTCGGATATGGCATCAATGAATCGGCTAGGTCATATATATGTTTAGTCTTGTTTTGATCTGTATTGGAAGTGTAACCAAAATATATGATGTTCGTGAAGATGTTATGTCTTTGGCCATATGGTTCATAATGGATGTCAATTGAGCTAAGTTATGTATTTGTTAGGTAAAAATCAGGACATATGCATGATATAAATTTGGTGTTCACTTATGCTTTATACAAAAATATGTGTATATGATATTCGGCCTTATTATATTAGTTGAATATTTATATGCTTTACATGTGTATAAGGGTGTTTATATTATGGATGTTATATATATATATATATGTATATGGCTTTATAAACTTGCTAGCTACTTGTAAGGTTGCGAATATGTACAAATGATTTATGCTAGCCGAATAGACAAGGAAACGAAATGAGTTTACTTATAACCGAATGCTTGTTTTTAATTGGTATTAATCTGCAAAATATATGAGTTTCACATAGATTAATTTGTTAATGCTGCATATATGAAATAAAGGGTTGATAAGGAAATTTATTTCAATTGATGTATAACTTGTGTAAGCGCACGTCTTAAATAAAAATAGGTTTAATATTCAATAATGGAGTTGTTGAAGTATTGTATGTTTTGTATATGTATAAGTTGTTTAATATATTGTAGATTATATTTTATTTATGCTATGTTGTGAATGATATAATTTTTATGTTTTGATATTTGATTTTGTTTTAAACATTGATGTGATCATAAACCTCGAACTGTAATATTATACGAATTTGTATGAATTGTAATCTATTCAGTAATGCCGCATAACCCTAATCCTGAAACGGATACGGGCTAGGGGTGTTACATTTTATTGGTATCAGAACTACAATTTAGTAGATTCTAGGACTAACGTAGCGTGTGTGAGTCTAGCTATACATGCCATATTATATACTGTGATAGTGTGATGACTTCTAACATTTGAAAATGTGTTTTCATATAGTAAATGGATCCCGACAGAGCTGTAGCCGATGATGTCGTGTAACACCCCTAGCCCGTATCTGACACCGGGATAGGGTTCGAGGCGTTATCGTTAATTCACCTTTACAAACTTACTCAATTGGGTTACTAAATTTCGCTCGAGATTTAACACTTTTCAAACTTGTGCACTTTGTCTCTTATACAGGCCTCCGAGGCCTAAAAACACTCTTAGGGGTAGTATGGAAAAAAATCGAAATTGTTCGATAGACTTGGGACACTTTAGGAAATTTCCTCCTAGGTTGAAGTGTAACACGCCCGTGGGGCTTAGAACACGCCTGTGTCCTTTTTCCAGTACGCAACACGGCCAAAGCATACGCTCTTGGGCTTAGCTCGTGTGCTACACTGACTTCAACCTCACCATTCTGTTAAATAAACACGGCCAAGGTACACGTCCGTGTGCTTAGCTCATGCTCTATGCTGACTTAAAATTTCAGGTGCAGGGGAAACACGGTCATAGCACATACCCATGGGAGTAGCCCGCGTGTTACACACGGCCTAGACGCACGCGCGTGTGTCTACCCATGTGGACCTTGTTAGGCTATTTTCCAAGCCTTAAGTCACCCTCTACTAGCCAATTACACTTATAGATCACTATAGTGCATATTTGGGCCAAATTATCCATTTGCAAATATGAAACTTTGATTAACCTCATTGCATGTCATGTCATTGGTTTCATACATGCTAAGTTAATTCTTATCTTACATTTAATGATTTCTATGTCTGTTTGACATATTAAGATTGGCTCATTATTATAACTCATTGCCAATTATAACTAAGCCATCGCACATGAATATAAACATGTATAGATTTGTAGGGCATAGCCTACTTCAAAATGAGCCAATTCCGATGGCCATATACAAAAAGATAAACATAATTTTACATGCCTTCACTAGGCAAATCAAATGACATATATAACAAAATATTAAAACATTCTATACATGCCATTGTACAAAATAGAAATGTCTTTATACCAAAGCTTGTCTAGTTGATAGTGTGTTGACTCTACAATTTTCTTCCAATCCTTATGAGTCCTTGAGCTCTGAAAAGTAGGGAAAAGAGAGGGGTAAGCATTTACATGCTTAGTAAGCCCGAATAACTGGAAAATAAACTTATTGATTGTTTAGCATACATCCATAATAGATAATGAAACCAATGAACATGAAAATGGTTTCCTTATCACATGCACTCAATCAATAAGTTAGTCACATAACAAATACCATGAACATTTTTATCTTAGATGAGCTCATCATTTTACATGTCATTTGTACATATACCTTGTGATAGTCCCGTTGAGTTTCTAGGAAATCTAAATGGATTATCCAATCACCGTCAATTCATACGAATGATCATTTATAGTATGCACTCCCGTGAACCTCACATCTTACGGTGGGATTACCAGTCCAGGCTAAATCGCCCATAATATAAACTCATAAGGTGATGTCGGGATTACCAGTCCAGGCTAAATCCTTTACGCAACAAACACTCTTAATGAGCTCGGATCTGAATTACCAGTCTAGGCTAAATTCAGACCCTAATCGGATTACCCTTTCGGGCTAAATCTACAATGCATTCATATTCTTCGGAAGGCTCGATCATTCAAGTACCACACGTCTGAGCTATATCCTTTTCGTACTTGAGACCTTCGGATTACTAGTCCAGGCTAAACCCTTTTCTACAACACATGCAGGATCTCAAGTCTCATGTAAATTATGGTTTATCCATCGAATTCCCTTTCCAACCTCAACCGAGACATTATTCGACAATTCATTATTAAAGATGCAATTCATAAATTTTCATGCCATCAACAATGCAATTATCATGCATTCACAAAATATACAATTATGCATGTTATAGGTTTACTTCGAGTTATCCGAACTTACCTGGTATTCGTTTCGTAGCTGTGTTTTGATTATTCCAAAACCTTGCGTTTGCCTCAATTGACCTCCGAAATTTGTTCCTCGGGGTCTATAACAACAAAATTCCTACCTCGGTCCAAATGACCGTTTTGCCCTTAACTTTTGACATTTTTACTATTTAGTCCCTAGGCTCGTATAATGAAACACATGGAATTTCTATCTTTTCCAAGCCTATCCGAACACTTTTCCCTCATATGCCATCCCACATTTTCCATTAGTTTCACATTTCTACCACATATTTAACAACTTTTGCAAAAAGGTCCCTTTAGGGGTTTTTCATGAAAATCACTTAGGAAAAAGATATTTATCACACCTTCAATTTCATACCCTTCCATAATCCACCAAAATACAAACAAATCATGCATGGGTAAAATTTTAAACATGAACCCTAGCATGAACTATGGGAAGAAATGGAAAGATCAAGCTACCGGGATTTCAAAAATACAAAGAACAATAAAAAGGGGGCTTGGGTGCACTTACTATTGAGCTTGAAAAATGTTGAAAACCCTAGCTATGGAGAACTTGAGAATTTCGGTTGGTACAAGGAAGAACAATGGCTGATTTTGGCTTATTTTTCCCATTTTATTTCATTAAAATGCCAAATGACCAAAATGCCCTTCAATCCTTTCTTTGAAATTTCATCCATTCAAGCCCATTTTTGTCCAAAAACTTAGAAATTGGGCAAATTGCTTCCCAAGAACTTCTAGTTTATAATCTAAAGAAATTTCATACAAATTGCTTCTAGAATCCAAGTTTTGCAATTTATTTAGTTTAGTCCCTAATTTCCAGTTAGACACCTTACTTAAAGAATTTCTTCATGAAATCTTAACACATGCACATTCTCATATTCTAGACCTCATAATAATCATAAAATAAATATTTTGATGTCGGATTTGTGGTCCCAAAACCACTGTCCCGACTAGGCCCTATTTCGGGATGTTACATTTCTCCCCCCGCAGGGACTTTCGTCCCCGAATGTCTTACCAGTAAATAGGTTTGGATATTGGTTTCTCATGGTTTCTTCTGGTTCCCATGTAGCTTCTTCCACACCTTGCCGGTGCCATAGAACCTTTACTAAAGTCACACTTTTATTTCACAACTGTTTAACCTCTTGGGCCAAAATCTTGACTGGTTCCTCTTCGTAAGTCATGTCTTGTCTAATCTCAATCTCCTCTGGTGAAATCACATGAGAGGGGTCTGATCGATATCGTCTTAACATGGATACATGGAACACGTCATGAATCTTTTCCAATTCAGGTGGCAATGCCAAGTGATAGGCTAATGGTCCAATCCTTTCAGTGATCTCGTAAGGTCCAATAAATCGCGGACTCAGTTTACCTTTTCGACCAAATCTCAGCACCTTTTTTCCATGGAGACACCTTCAGGTATACTCTGTCCCCAACTTGGAATTCAATCTCGTTTCTTTTCAGATCAGCATAAGTCTTTTGCCTATCCGATGCCGCTTTTAAACAGTCTTGTATTACTTTAACTTTTTCTTCAGTTTTCCTAATCAGGTCCACTCTATTACTCTGATTTTCCTTAAGTTCTGTCCAGTATAATGGAGTTTGGCACTTCCTGCCATACAAGGCCTCATAAGGTACCATTTTCAAACTTGTTTGGAAACTATTGTTGTAGGAAAATTCTACCAATGGCAGGTACTTTTCCCAACTATCTTGAAATTTGAGGATGCAACATCACAACATATCTTCAAGAATCTGAATCGTTCGCTCACACTGACCATCAGTCTGAGGGTGAAAAGTTATACTAAAACTTAACTTCGTCCCCAAGGCTTCTTGTAGCTTTTTCCAGAATCTTGAAGTGAACCTTGGGTCTCTGTCTAAAATAATCGATAATGGTAATCCGTCCAATCTTACTATCTCAGAAACGTATAAGTCTGCCAGTCTATCAAGGGAATAATCTGTCCTTACCGGAATAAAATGAGCCGACTTGGTCAACTTATCCACTACAACCCATATGACATTTTTCTTTTTCGGAGTCAAAGGCAATCATGTCACAAAATCCATGGTAACTCTGTCCCATTTCCATTCGGAAACCATCACAGGTTGTAACAAACCTGAAGGCACTTGATGTTCAGCTTTAACTTGCTGACATACCAGGCATCTTGACACAAACTCAAAAGTATCTCTTTTCATACCATTCCACCAATACATTTTCTTCAAATCGTTGTACATTTTGGTACTTCCTGGATGAATAGACAAACGGCTACTATGCGCTTCTTGCAATATTTTATGGATAATTTCATCATCTTTAGGTACGCATACTCTTTCTCTCAGAACATCAAACACCCATCAGGACTAATCCAGAAATCTGATTTAGTCCCTGACTCACATTGAGCCCTTTTTGCTTACAAGTCACCATCATTAAACTGAGCATCATGAATTTCTTGCAGAAATGTTGGCCTAGCCTCTAGCTCTGCCAAGACCGAAACATCATCAAGCAATGTCAAATGAGTATCCATGGCTTTCAAAGCAAATAAGGATTTTCTGCTCAGAGCGTCGGCGACCACATTCACCTTTCCAGAATGGTAGTCAGTGATCAAATCATAATCCTTAATTAATTCTAACCATCTCCTTTGTCTAAAATTTAATTCTTTTTAAGTCATCAAGTACTTCAGACTCTTGTGGTCCGTAAAGATACGACACGTTTCACCATATAAATAATGCCCCAAAATCTTCAAGGCAAAAACAATCACAGCAAGCTCTAGGTCATGGGTCAGATAATTCTTCTCGTAAGGCTTCAATTGCCTTGAAGCATAGGCTATCACTTTGCCATCTTGCATAAGCACACAACGCAATCCATTTAAGGATGCATCACTATAGACCACGAATTCCTTTCCCGATTTAGGTAGCACTAAAATAGGAGCTTCAGTCAGCAATGTCTTTAATTTCTCAAAACTTTGCTGACTCTTTTCTGTCCATTCAAACATAACAACCTTCTGTAGCAACCTCGTCATCAGAGTCACTATTATAGAAAATCCTTTTACAAACCTTCGATAGTAACCGGCTAAGCGCAAAAAGCTTCTAACCTCGGTTACATTTTTAGGTGATTTCCAATCAACAATAGCAGAGATTTTACTTGGATCAACTCGGATGCCTTCACTCGAAACAATATGACCCAAAAATCAAACTTCTTGGAGCCAAAATTCACTCTTTCTAAACTTAGCATACAATTGTTTTTCTTGTAAAGTCTGCAATACAAATCTCAGGTGATTTGCATGTTCTGTCTCATTTTTGGAATAAAAAAAGATGTCGTCAATGAACACAATAACAAATTTATCCAAATATGGCTGAAAGATCCTATTCATTTGATCCATAAATACGGCCGGTGCGTTCGTCAGTCCAAACAGCATAACATGGAATTCGTAATGACCATACCTCGTCCTGAAAGCTGTCTTTGGCACATCTGGTTCCTTGACACGCAACTGATAGTAGCCAGACCTCAAGTCTATCTTATAAAACACAGTGGCTCCTCTCAACTAATCGAATAAGTCATCAATCCTTGGTAAAGTATACTTATTTTTTATGGTTACCTTATTCAATTGCCGATAATCAATACATAATCTCATTGAACCATCTTTCTTCTTTAGAAACAACATGGGGCACCCCAAGGTGAAAAACTTGGCCTTGTGAATCCTTTATCCGTCAACTCTTACAATTGTGCTTTTAACTCTTTTAGCTTGTTTGGTGTCATTCTATATGGAGCGATAGAAATAGGAGTTGTTCCTGGCACCGATTCAATACCAAACTCAATTTCTCTCTCAGGAGGTAATCCTGGTAATTCCTTCGAGAATACATTTGAATACTCACATACTATCGGTATTGACTCGATCTTCAACTCTGTTTCCTTAGTGTTCAGTACAAATGCAGGATAAGCTTCATACCCTTTCCTTATGTACCTCGGGCAACCACTGTCGTGATTACATTCGGCGGCGAACCCAATTCTCTTAATTCGACCAGTAGAGTCTCACCATCCAAACATTTTAACTTAATATACTTACTACCATAATTCATAGTTACATCATGAAGGGCTAACCAATTCATACCAAGTATTATATCAAATTTATCAAATGGTAGCAACATAAGGTTAGCCAGAAAACAATGACCTTGAATCATCAAAGGACAATTCTTACAGACTTTATCAACTAGAACCTATTTGCTTAATGGGTTCGACACTTTAATAACAAATTCCATCAGTTCAACAGGTATATCCATACTAGATACCAATCTCATGCAAACGTAAGAATGCGTCGATCCCGGGTCAATTAAAGCAATAATACTCGTATTAAAAAGGGAAAAAATACCCGTGATAACGTTAAGAGCAGAGGCTTCCTCTCAAGCGCGTATTGCATACGTTCTTGCCGAGGCTCTAGCCTTTGGTCTTACAGTATCTTTAGCTGCGACCCGACTGACACTAGTACTTTCAGGGTATCTTGGAGGTTTACCTCGTGCCATAAGAGCACTCGACTTCGGAGTTACTTCTACTTCTTTTTCCGCTCGATCTGGGCAGTCTCTGAGAAAGTGGTCAAGAGAGCCACATCTAAAACATGTACCACTTTTTACTTGGCACTCTCCGAAGTAAAATTTGTTGCAGCTCTTACACTTCAGCTTTTGATCATCTGCACTCCCCACACTAGTCATCATCGGGGAGGAAGACTTTTGACTTAGTCTTCTAGGACCATTCACTCTACCCGAATATCCTACTGATGAAGTGGAGCGTTCATGCTAGCTCCTAGCTTTCTTCACTTAGAATGAGAGTGTTTTACCGCTGGTTCTTTTGCTCGCAAGTTGAACCTCTCTCTTTGCTTGCTTTCTTTCGTTATTAAGCTCCTTGGCTTTCTTGGTCCGATCAACCAATGCAGCAAACTCCCGTATTTCAAAGATTTCGATCAACAATTTGATGTCCTCATTCAGACCCTCCTTGAAGCGTTTTTACATTTCGATTCGATTTGGACCCGATGGGCCATGCATCTTGACTTAGCCGTACGAACTCTCTCTCATATTTCACTACAGTCTTGTTCCCTTGTTTGAGTTCCAAGAACTCCTTTCACTTCGAGTCTAAAAACCGTTGGCTAATAAGTTTCTTCCTAAACTCTGTTTGAAAGAAATTCCAAGTAATATTTTCCTTCAACACTACCGAGGATACGGTCTTCCACTAGTGGTATGTAGTATCCTTTAAGAGGGACACGGCACACTTCAAACACTCCTCGGGTGTGCATGACAATTCATCTAACACCCATGTAGTATTTTTGAGCCAGAACTCGGCTTTTTCAGCATCATCATCAACTTTCGCTCTGAATTCCTCAGCCTCATACTTTCTAAGCTTATCTACAGGGGCCTTACCGATTCTTACCGCTGCCATACCTTGTGGCACATCCTCATCAAGTTTGTTAGGGGGTGGGGGTGGTTGTGGTATGTTAGGGCGATTCCTTAGATAATCCCCAAACCATTCATCCATCATATCAAAGAAGGCAGCTCGGGCCTCTTCTCGGCCTTCAGACATAAGTCTCCTACTACTACTAGATACAACTCATTGTACAAAAGCTGGAGCATGACTATCGGCTCCCTCATACTCATCTTGTGCTCGATTGGAAGACATTTACTATATTCAAAACAATTTAAACAATTTAGGAGATGTCACACTATCAAGTTTCGAAATATGGCATGTATAGCGAACTTTAACATCCTCTACGATAGTCCTAGAACTGACTAAACAGTAGCTCTAATACCACTAAATGTAACACCCCTAGCCTGTATCCGATGCTAGGATAGGGTTCGAGGTATTATCGGTAATTCACCTTTACAAACTTACTCAATCGGGTTACTGAATTTCGCTCGTGATTTAACACTTTTCAAACGTGTGCACTTTGTCTCTTATACAGGCCTCCAAGGCCTAAAAACACTCTTAGGGGTAGTACGGAACAAAACCAAAATTATTCGATAGACTTGGGGCACTTTAGGAAATTTCCCCCTTAGTTGAAGTGTAACACACCCGTGGGCCTTAGAATACACCCGTGTCCTTTTTCCAGTATGCAACACGGCCAAGGCACACGCCCGTGGGCTTAGCCCATGTGCTACACTGACTTCAACCTCACCATTCTGTTAGATAAACATGGCCAAGGCACACGCCCGTGCGCTTAGCCCGTGGTCTATGCTGACTTAAAATTTTAGGTGCAGGGGGCACACAGTCATAACACACACCTATGGGAGTAGCCCGTGTGTCACACACGGCCTAGACGCATGCCCGTGTGTCTACCCATTTCAACCTTGTTAGGATATTTTCCAAGCCTTAAGTCACCCTCTACTAGCCAATTACACTTATAGATTACTATAGTTCATATTTGGGCCAAATTATCCATTTGTAAATATGAAACTTTGATAAACCTCATTGCATGTAAACCTTATGTCATTGGTTTCATGCATGCCAAGTTAATTCTTATCTTTCATTCAATGATTTATATGTCTGCTTGGCATATTAAGATTGGCTCGTTATTATAACTCATCGCCAATTATAACTAAGCCATCGCATATGAATATAAACATGCATAGATTTGTAGGACATAGCCTACTTCAAAATGAACCAATTCCCGTAGCCATATACAAAAAGATAAACATAATTTTACATGCCTTCACTAGGCAAATCAAATGACATATACAACAAAATACTAAAAAAAAATCCTATACACGCCATTGGACAAAATAGAAATGTCTTTATACCAAAGCTTGTCTAGTTGATAGTGCGTTGACTCTCCAATTGTCTTCCAATCCTTATGAGTCCTTGAGCTCTGAAAAGGAGGGAAAAGAGAGGGGTAAGCATTTACATGCTTCGTAAGCCCGAATAACTGGAAAATAAAGTTGCCAATTGTTTAGCATACATCCATAAGAGATAATGAAACCAATGGACATGAAAATGGTTTCCCTATCACATGAACTCAATCAATAAGTTAGTCACATAACAAATACCATGAACATTTTTATCTTAGATGAGCTCATCATTTTACATGTCATTTGTACATATACCTTGTGATAGTCCCGTTGAGTTTCTAGGAAATCTCGATGGATTATCCAGTTACCGTTAATTCATACAAATGATCATTTTGAGTATGCACTCCCGCGAACCTCACATCTTATGGCGAGATTACCAGTCTAGGCTAAATCCCCTTTAATATAAACTCATAAGGTGATGTCGGGATTACCAGTCTAGGCTAAATCCCTTACGCGACAAACACCCTTAATGAGCTCGGATCTGAATTACCAGTCCAGGCTAAATTCAGACCCTAATCGGATTACTGTCTGGGCTATAACCACAATGCACACATATCCTTCAGGAGGCTCGATCATTCAAGGAGCACCCGTCTGGGCTATATCCGTTTCATACTTGAGACCTTCGGATTACCAGTCCAGGCTAAATCCTTTTCTGCAACACATACAGGATCTCAAGTCTCATGTAAATCATGGTTTATCTATTGAATTCCCTTTCCAACCTCAATCAAGACATTATCCGACAATCCATTATTAAAGATGCAATTCATACATTTTCATGCCATCAATAATACAATTATCATGCATTCATAAAACATATAATTATGCATGTTATAGGTTTACTTCGAGTTATCCGAACTCACCTGGTATTCGTTTCGGAACAGTGTTTCGGTTATTCCGAAACCTTGCGTTTACGTCGATCGACCTCTGAAATTTGTTCCTCGGGGTCTATAACAATAAAATTATATAATTAATTCACTACATTACACTTTTCAAGTTGAATTCCTACCTCGATCCAAATGACCATTTTGCCCCTAACCTTTGACATTTTTACTATTTAGTCCATAGAATCGTATAATGAAACACATGCAATTTCTATCTTATCCAAGCCTATCCAAACACTTTTCCCTAATATGGCAGCCCACATTTTCTATTATTTTCACATTTCTACCACATATTTAACAACTTTTGCAAAAAGGTCCCTCTAGGGGTTTTTCATGTAAATCACTTAGGAAAAGATGTTTATCACACCTTCAACTTTCATACCCCTCCCTAATCCACCAAAATACAAGAAACTCATGCATGGGTAAATTTTTAAACATGAACCCTAGCATGAAATATGGGTAGAAATGGAAAGATCAAGCTACCGGGATTTCAAAAATACAAAGAACATTAAAAACGGGGCTTAGGAGCACTTACTATTGAGCTTGAAAAATGATGAAAACCCTAGCTATGGATGACTTGAGAATTTTGGCTAGTAAAAGGAAGAAGAATGGCTGATTTTAGCTTATTTTTCTCATTTTATTTCATTAAAATGCCAAATGATCAAAATGCCCTTAAGTCCTTTCTTTGAAATTTCATCCATGCAAGCCCATTTTTGTCCAAAAACTTAGAAATTGGGAAAATTTCTCCCCAAGACCTTCTAATTTATAATCTAAAGAAATTTCATACAAATTGCTTCTAGAATCCAAGTTTTCCAATTTATTCAGTTTAGTCCCTAATTTCCAATTAGACACCTTACTTAAAGAATTTCTTCATGAAATCTTAACACATACATATTCTCATATTCTAGATCTCATAATAACCATAAAATAAATATTTTGAATTCAGATTTGTGGTATCAAAACCACTGTCTCGACTAGGCCCTATTTCAGGATGTTACATGTCGAGAGTGTAGCGCCTGCTCCCGTGCAAGGGATAGCACCAGTTGATTCTCGACCGAATTTGACTAATAAAGAGAGTGAGGTTAAACAAGCCTTTTACCAAATGATGAATGATTGGTTTACTTAGTATATCCAGACTAATCCGGCTGCACAACAACCTCCACCCCCGATTAATCCATCTTCGATGCGTGCTATGCCTCAAATAAGTGATCCGTTGAGATTGTAAAACCCACCTATTGATAAAATCAGAAAACATGGGGCTAAAGAGTTTAAAGCTACTGATTATGATAATGCTAAGCGGGATGAGTTTAGCTTGATAATACTATCCGTATGTTTGATGAGTTGTCTTGTACTTCAAATCAATGTTTGAAATGTGGCATATATTTGCTTCGAGACACAGCCTATCACTAGTGGAATACTATAGTATCAGTGGTTTCGACAGAGCGGGTGACCTGGGAATTCTTTCAGACTGAATTCTGTAAGAAATATATCAACTAGAGATTTATCGACCAAAAGCGTAAAGAATTTCTGGAGCTGAAACAGGGTCAAATGACCATGACAGAGTATGAGCAAAAATTCATGAGGCTCGATCGGTATGCCCGAGAGTATGTTTTGACCGAAGTTATAATGTGTAAAAGATTTGAAGATGGGCTGAACAAAGACATTAAACTGTTAGTTGGCATACTTGAGATAAAAGAGTTCGTAGTACTTGTTGAGCGAGCCTGCAAAGCTGAAGAGCTCAGAAAAGAAAAAAGAAAAGCTGACTTTGAAGCTAGAGATTCGCGTAAGAGATCATTCAGTAAGTCAATCCAGTTGGCATCAAAGAAGTTTTGAGATGATTACAGCTATTCTAAAGCTACTTCAGGTTATTCCAGATGGGATCATAATAGACCACTTGTGAGCTCGAGAGCTACCTCAGTAGCTAGTGTGCGTAACGTCAGATCGAATCAACCTGAGTGTAAACATTGCGGTAAACAACATTGAACTGAGTATGACTTTGCATACACATTATATTTATGAAATGACATACTGCATGGGGTTGGGATTTTGATCTGGAGGAAGTACTGTATTGGTGACTATGCCACATTTACTATTTCTTGCAGCTATGCTGTATTATTATTACTGGCAGCTCTGCTACGATATTGGTGTGCAGGGTGGGTGGGTCAATTTATATCTCCACATGGTGTATTGGTTGGTACGGATGGTGTGCTGGCTAGATTTCGATGGGATGTATAATTGCATTACACTGTACTAATACTATATTGGGCTTTGGCCCACACTGTTACTGTATAGGGCTAAGGCCCAGACTGCACTAATACTTTATAGGGCTAAAGCCTAGACTGTTTTACATACTCTGATTTTTGTTGTCTGTTAGGGGATTACACACTGAGTATTCGTAAACTCACCCTTTCGTTTTAACTGTATAGGTAATCCCCAGCCTTAGACGATTTGGTGCTGCGAGGAACTTGGAGGTGGCCACACTACTGTTGTGTCTTGCACTTGACTTTATTTAAATTAAATTTCACTTTTGGGTTTTAATTTTGTAATAAGGTCGTTTGTGGGTTTATGTTTTAATTGGGCTTTTGATTTCTTATATTAAACTGCTAATCTAGGAAAACACGAGTTTCCAAAAATAGTCACGATTTTTTAAAGAATACGAGATTTCAACAACAAAGTTTTCAAAATTCTTCCACGATTTAAGTTGAAATAATATATTGAAGGCAAATAAATTGGTAAATGTTTTTGACAAGAACTATTGTTAAATAAGAATAAAAGGTTCTAAATTCAGTAATGGATTTTTATCGAAAAGATTAATTTTCAAAAAAAACTTCAATGTGACATGCTAGATTCAGCCATAACGTCTAGGCTGGGTTTGGGGTGTTACATGTGTTATGGTTGACAAAATGTGTAAGAATTGTCCTTTGATGATCCAAGATTTGTGCTTTCTAGCCAATTTGGTGTTGTTGCCATTTGATGAGTTTGACATAATACTGGGTATGGACTGGTTGACTTTGCATTATACTGTTGTAAACTGCAAAAGAAAGACTATTGATTTACGATGCCAGAATAACGAGATTATTCAGATTGAATGTAATGATCTAAATGGTTTACCAAGAGTGATTTCTTCGATGTTAGCTCAGAAATATGTGAGAAAAGGCTGCGAAGCTTACTTTTCATATGTACTTGACAGTAAAGTAACTGAAAGAAATATTGAATCAGTGCCTGTTGTGTGCGAGTATACGGATGTATTTCCTAAAGAATTACCGAGATTGCCACCTATTCGAGAGGTAGATTTTGGTATTGAGTTAGTGCCGAGGATGACTCCGATATAGATAGCTCCATATAGAATGGCACCTACTGAATTAAAAGAATTGAAAGCTCAGTTGCAACAGTTGACAGATAGAGGTTTCGCGCGACCGAGTTTCTCCCCCTTAGGTGCACCTGTGTTATTTGTGAAAAAGAAAGATGGAACTATGAGAATGTGCATCGACTATAGACAGCTGAATAAGGTAACTATAAAGAATAAGTACCCGTTTCCACAGATTGATGAGTTGTTTGATCAACTAAAATGGGCTACAGTGTTTTCGAAGATAGATTTGAGATCAGGCTAGTATCAGTTGCGAGTAAAAGACTCCGATGTGCCAAAACCTGCTTTCCCAATGAGCTATGGACATTATGAGTTTCTGGTTATGCCTTTCAGACTTACTAATACACCTACTGCTTTCATGGATTTTATGAATCAAATTTTCAGACGTATCTGGATTGGTTTGTGGTTGTGTTCATAAATGACATTTTGATCTAGTCCCGTGTTGAAACCGAACATGCTGAACATTTAAGACTTGTGTTACAGACTTTACGAGATATATAGTTGTATGCAAAGTTCAATAAATGTGAGTTTTGGTTTAGTGAAATCTGTTTTCTAGGCCATGTTGTATCAGCATTGGGTATTCGGGTCGATCGGAGTAAAATTTCAGCTATACTTGATTGGAAACCTCAAAGAAATGTATCCGAAGTCTGCAGTTTTTTGGGACTTGCTGGTTATTATAGGCAGTTCGTGAAAGGTTTCTCTATGATTATAGCCCTAGTGACAAAACTATTTCAGAAAGATGTTAAGTTCGAGTGGTCAGAAAAATGCCAAAAAAGTTTTGATTAGTTGAAAGCCCTTTTGACCGAAGCTCCAGTGCTAATTTAGCTAAAATCGAGTAAAGAATTTTTTATCTATAGTGATGCATCTTTAAATAGTTTAGGTTGTGTTTTGATGCAGGAAGGCAAAGTTATAGCTTATGCCTCAAGACAGATAAAGCCGCATGAAAGGAACTATTCGACACACGACTTAAAATTGACAGCTATTGTGTTTGCATTGAAGATTTGGCGCCACTATCTATTCGGTGAGAAATGTCATGTTTATTTTTATCACAAAAGCTTGAAATACTTGATGGCTCAGAAAGATCTGAATTTGAGATAACGTCGATGGTTAGAGTTGCTAAAAGACTATGAGTTTGTGATTGGCTACCATCTGGGAAAGACTAATGTTGTTGTTGATGCTCTAAGCCGAAAATCACTATTTGCTTTGCGTGCAATGAATGCGCATATGGCTATGTCTTATGATGGTTTGATAATAGCTTAATTAAAAGTAAGACTATTATTTGTTCAGCAAATTTATGATGCCCAGAAGGTTGATAATGATTTTACAGCAAAATGATCTCAATGTGATTCAAATGTTGATTCAGAGTTCAATGTTGATGCTGATGGTTGTTAGAGATTTAAAAACCGAATATGTGTTCTGAGAAATTCAGAGTTGATTCAGATGATTTTGAATGAAGCTCACAGTAATCAATTCTCTGTTCACCTAGGTAGTACAAAGATGTATAATTATCTGAAACAACTTTACTGGTGGCATGGTATGAAATGAGATATTTCTCACTTTGTTTCGAAATGCTTATTTGTCAACAAGTAAAAGCCGAGCATCAGGTACCCTTTGGATTGCTTCAGCCGATCATGATACCTGAATGGAAATGGGACAGAGTTACTGTGGATTTTATATCTAGTTTACCATTAACACGGAGCAAGAAAGATGCAACCTGGTTATTGTTGATAGATTGACTAAATCGGCTCATTTTGTTTCGATTCGTATAGATTACTCACTTGATAAGCTTGCTGAGTTATATGTTTCTCAGATTGTGAGATTACACAGTGTGCCTATTTCTATTGTTTCGAATAGAGATCTGAGGTTTACATTGCGGTTTTGGAAGAAACTGTAAGATGCCCTAGGTACGAAATTACATTTCAGCATAGCTTTTCATTCGCAAACAGATGGCCAGTCCGAACGGATCATTTAGATACTTGAGGATATGTTGAGATGTTGTATTCTCAAGTTTGAAGGTACGTGGGATCGATACTTACCTCTGGTTGAATTTACGTATAATAATAGCTTTCAATCGAGTATCAAAATGGCACCTTATAAGGCTTTGTACGGTCGTAAATGTCGCACACCATTGTATTGGACTGAGCTTAGTGAAAATAAGGTACATGGGGTGGATTTGATCAGAGAAACTGAATAGAAGGTGAAAGTAATCCGTGAAAGTCTGAAAACGACGTCAGATCGTCAAAAATCATATGTAGACTTGAAATGAAAGGATATAGAGTTTCAGATTGGTTTTAAAGTATTTTTGAAAGTCTCACTGTGGAAGAAAATACTTAGATTTGGTCATAAAGGCAAATTGAGTCCAAGATTTATTGGACCGTATGAGATTATAGAGCATATCAGGCCGGTTGCTTACAGACTGTTGTTGCCACCTAAGTTAGAAAAGATCCACAATGTATTCCATGTTTCAATGCTTCGAAGATATCGATCGAATCCCTCACACATGATTAGTCCGTTTGAGATTGAGATTAGGTCCGAAATGACATATGAGGAAGAATCGATTTGCATGCTAGCTCGTGAGATTAAAGATTTGCGAAATAAGAAAATTCCATTAGTCAAAGTTTTATGCCATAAACACGAGATTGAGGAAGCAACGTGGGAACCAGAGGATGCAATGAGAGAGTGTTATCCGAACCTACTCACTTGTAAGATTTTCGGGGACGAAAATCCCTAAGGGGGAGAGTTGTAACAGCCCGATTTAGACCCTAATCGGAACGCTGGTTTTGGGACCACAAATCGGAGTTAAAAATATTTTAAAATTATTTTTGTGTTTATTATGTGTGAATTTATATCTGTGAAATTTTCGTGATTTAATTTTATCGTTTGAGTGCCCGATTAAATAAAAGGACTTAATCGCGTAAAATGAAAATTTGGTGGTTAAATGTGAAAGTGCTTAATTGTTGTTGTCTTTATTAGTGGAGGCATTTATAATGCAATTATACCATTTGCTTTATAGGTGGACGGTAATGGGCATGTTATATATGGTTTCTGAATTAAATTATTAAGGTTATAATGGTAAAATATGAAATAGTATATGAATAATAGAACATAAAATTCATAATATGGTTTTATATTCTTATGTTCTTGGCCGAAACTTAAACAAAAGAAAAGAGAAAAGAAACTTAGGGTTTGGTTACTTTCAATCTCAATCAAGGTATGTATTTAGCTCGGTTTTTGGTAATTTTTATGTTTTTGATATCGTTGCTTCGAGTACTAGTAAACCCATGCTTGAGTTTTTTATTTTGGTGAATAGGTTGAGTTTTGCCATTGTTGGAAGCTTGTGATTTTTGTTGTTTGATGATGAAATATGAAAGATATGTTTTGGATTAACATGTTTTGTATTGGAGTTTTTGATGATTTTGAGTAATTAGGACTAAATTACAAAAATAATAATTTGAGGGACTAAAATGTAAAATAAATGAAATACAAGGACTTGTATGAATATGGGTAAGATTCGGCCAAACATGGGTATAGTGAAATTTTGCATATTTTGTGTTTTGTGCAATAAGGACTAAATTGTAAAAAGTGTAAATGTTAGGGGTAAAATGGTAATTTTCCCATTTAATGTGCTTTTGGACTAAATTGAATGAAAATATGTTTGAATGAGCTTAATTTGAATATGTTTAGATCAAGAACCAAAGAAATCGAATTTCGATAGGGGAAAACAAAAGTTGTTGACTAGCTATCCCGTTCCATTTTGCATTGTCCAAGGTAAGTATATATGCAAATAGACGTACTTAATTTTAATTAAATAAAAATTATATATGTTTAATTGAAATATATAAATTTATATATGCAATAACTAAATATTGTTAAGCTTGGCAACTATGTTTACGACTTCGTTACGATCGAGTTACGACGTCCGAAAGCCCCGTATGAACCTTAGGAATAGTTATGATACATATGTCATGACATAGGATTCCGATATGTGATGTGCGAGTAAGACCATGGCATCAATATGTGACTCCGATATATGTGTGCGAGTAAGACTCTGTCTGGGACAGTGGCATCAATATGTGATTACATGTAAGACCACATCTAGGACGTTGGCATTGTACAATATATGTGTGATTATCCGAGTGTCCTATCCAATTCTGAATGGTGCATCGGGCAAAGGTAAATCATGTACGGATGTGTAAAACGAGATAAATGTCCAGGTATGAATTAGCTTGTTGGCTACTAGTAATAAGGTAAGTATATAACTTTATATTTGTTACAAGTCATGTGTAATGCTAATGATGAATATATGTGAGATTAGTATGTGTATTCGGCTTTGTGACTAAATAATTTGAGTATCAATGAAATGATTCTTAACTATGTGCATCTGTGTGACCATGTATATTCGGCCGTATAGGTAATATATATGTGATGTTATATTATGATTTTCTAGCTTTCTTATATAAGTATATGTCTGTATGGTTTTATTATAACTATTTTTTTTTGGAAATTGATTATTAATATGTTAAAATAACTATGTGAGTATTCGGCCAAGTGGGAAAATTGTCTATGAAAATGTCTTAATTATCTCATTTGTAAGGTTGAGGTCTAGTGTGATAATGTTAATGTAATTCGGTTAGTTAAAATGAGTTGAATATATCATGGGGTTGTTTATTTGCTTATGACTTACTAAGCTATGATAGCTTACTCTGTGTATTCATGTTTACTCTGTTTTATAGATTTTTGGATTCAAGTTACAAGCTCAGGGATCGTCAGCAAAGTCAATCACACTATCAACTGTTTCAGTACCTTTATAAGTAAACTATCAAATCTATGGCATGTATAGGCTAGCTTTGGAGTTGGTTTATTTTGAAAAGTGTATGTATAAAGGCCATGCGAAAATGGCTTAACTTCCATGCTTAGTTTCGGTTTTGTTGGACTATGATTTATGTTCTTTTTGGTTATTATGCAATGAGATATGGTTGATTATAATTTATGTTATGTGTTTGTATTCTATGGTTGGTTGTTGAATTCGGATATGGCATGAATGAATTAGCTATGTTATATATATGTTTAGTCATGTTTTGAGTTTGTATTGGAAGTGTAACAAAAATATATGATGTTCGTGAATATGCTATGTATTCGGCCATATGGTTCATAATGGATGTCAATTAAGCTAAGGTAAGTTATGTATTTGTTAGGTAAAAATCGGGACATATGCATGATATAAATTTGGTGTTCACTTATGGTTTATACAAAAATATGTGTTGTAATACTCCTCACCCGTGTCCGTCGCCGGAACAGGATACGAGGCATTATTGGTCTTAAACATACACAAGTATGCGAAATCGGCCTATAAAATTTCATTCAACTTAAAATCATTCAATCATATGTGTAACATTCTTTTTATGAGCTTGTGAGGCCCAAAACATTCATTGAAAATTACTCGGGAATAAATTGGGAACTTTTGAAATTCATTTATTACTTATAATTTTTTCATGTTTCGAAGGGCCACATGCCCGTGTGGTTTAGGACACGCCCGTGTCCCTTGCCCGTGGAGCTCTCTGACTCTGACATCATCACACAAATTGAAGCACAATACCAAGGCACATGCCCGTGTGGGACAAGGGACATGCCCGTGTGACATGCCATACGCCCACGACTTAGGCAGTGTCTAGCTTAGGGGGTATTCTGTTTATGACGTCAGCAATAATATGAGGTTACACGGCCAAGACACACACCCGTGTCCCTAGGCCGTGTGGCTAAATAAATTCTAAAAATTAGGTGTAGACTTCACACGGCCAAAGCACACACCCATATCTCCAGGCCGTGTCCTTCACACGACTGAGACACAAGGTTGTGTCTCAGCCCATGTGGCCAATTCAGAACTAAAATTCAGGATGGAGGAGACACATGGTCGGACTACACACCCATAGGGTTGTCCGTGTGTCACACATGGCCTAGACACATGCCCATGTGTCTTACCTATGTGGACGAAATAATGCTATTTCTAGTCTCATTTCTCACCCCAAACTTAACCATTTTCCTACACCAAAATTTACAAGTATATTCCAACCAATTCAATCAATTTCCAATGTCCAAATTGACATGTTTCTATATTCAATCATGCTTATGAACTTACCTTTACTTCACGTTACATATATATATATATATTTTGAAAATATTATCTAACTTGTTTTCATGTAAAATATTTTATGTACTAATTCACAACATACCAATCTCAAAACATACATTACTGGCCATTCCAATGGCTAGATTACAAACCAATATATATATATTTATCATTTGACCATAATAGCTTATACATGCCATTATAACAAAATAGGACCCTTTTCAAGTGTACACACAAAGTATACACACCCTTTTCAAGTATACACACTAAGTGTACAAAATCTTTTCAAGTAGTATACACGAAGTATACATAGCCCTTTTCAACTTGTATACACAAAGTATACATAGCCCTTCAAGTGGTATACACAAAGTATACATAGCCTTTTTCAAGTGGTATACACAAAGTATACATAGCCCTTTCCAAGTGGTATACACAATGTATACCTTTCCTTTTCATGATGAGATCAAAGGATTACCCTTTCGGGACAATCTTTACTGCAACATATGCAGGACCTCATTTACACGGTAATCACCTGTCCAATCGGAAACCAATATTCAAACAGCTTCATGTAACTTTTTATCAAGTACTTAGAAATCACAAGCCCATATTTACATGCTACACATACATACCATTTACAAGTCATAATTCACATAATTCATCAATCAAGTTAACACATTTTCATGCTTAATTAAGTTATACGAACTTACCTTAACAATCGAACGTATCGTCTAATCTGAGACTTTTTCTTTTCCTCGGTCTTTATCTTTGTTCGACACTTCCAGATCTATATAAATAAAATTTTTCATCAATTTTATAATTTCCATATTCAATTGAGTCCATTTCACATTCTAGGCAAAAGTACTATTTTGCCCACATGTTTTTAATTAATTCCAAATTCGTTTCTAAGCTCGAAAACTGTAATTCATGCAATTTACTCCTTATTCCAAGCCTAATCAAAATTTTGATATAAATTTTACAGCACATGTATTTCACAAATTTTAGAATTTTCCAAGAATTTCACCACTTTTCAATTTAGTCCCTACACATGTTTCCACTAACAATCACTTTGTAAAAGTTATTTATCTATCACTAACCTTTCACTTTCTATCATAAACTTTCAATTTACAACATTTTCATCCATGGGTAATTTTCTAAACTTTGATTTCTTTTCTAAACTTTGATTTCTTTTCAAATTAATCCCCAAAATAGAGAAATTAAACCTTCTCAATCTCAAAAATATGAAAATTATTAAAAATGGGACATAGAAATTACCACTTCAATCTTGAAAAGTTTCCTTTCTCTCTCATAGGGTTTCCATGTATTTTTGGGGGTCGAAGATGATATAAAATGATATTAATTTCATTATAATCATCTATCATCTTTTAATTATTTTAATTTCCAATTTAGTCCTTATCCTTTTTAAATTTTTCCATGGATGATTCACCAAAATATCTACATAGTTTTCATCAATAGTCTAATTGCTTTATAAGGACCTCACATTTTGAATTCCATAGCTATTTAATCCTAATAACTACTGGAATTCAACTTTGACATTTTATTCAATTTAATCCTTTTTGCAATTAAACATATAACCGATACAAATTTTCCAGAAAAATTTTCATACAATTTTCCTATCATATTACCAATCATTGTATGAAATTCAAATAATTTTATTTTTAGGACTCGGATCTGTTGTCCCGAAACCACTATTTCGATTTCACTAAAATTGGGTTGTTACATGTGTATATGATATTCGGCCTTATTATATTAGTTAAATATTTATATGCTTTACATGTGTATAAAGGTGTTTATATTATGGATGTTATATATATATATGTATATGGCTATATAAACTTGCTAGCTACTTGTAAGGTTGCGAATATGTACAAATGATCTATGTTAGCCGAATGGACAAGGAAATGAAATGAGTTTACTTATAACTGAATGCTTGTTTTTAATTGGTATTAATATGCAAAACAGATGAGTTTTACAAAGATTAATATGTTAATGTTGCATATATGAAATAAAGGGTTGATAAGGAAATTAATTTCAATTGATGTATAACTTGTGAAAACGCACGTCTTAAATAAAAATAGGTTTAATATTCAATAATGGAGTTGTTGAAGTATTGTATGTTCCGTATATGTATAAGTTGTTTAATATATTTTGGATTATATTTTATTTATGCTATGTTGTGAATGATATAATTTTAAAGTTTTGATATTTGATTTTGTTACAAACATTGATGTGATCATAAACCTCGAACTGTAATATAATACAAATTTGTATGAATTGTAATATATTCGGTAATGCCTCATAACCCTAATCCGGTGATGGATACTGCCTAGGGGTGTTACAATAACACTCCATAAGTATTTAATAAAAATATTTACAACTCAATTTTATAAAAAAGAGGTCATAATACCTCATTTTCAAAAACCACTTGACTTTAGGATCTTACCACTTAAACCTAATTATTCATTCATACAACATAAATTTTCAATTCAACATTTATTTTAATATCATATTTGACTCATAAATATTAAATAATAATATTAACAAACTTACTCGTTGGATTTCTGGCCCTGAAACCACTCTTTACGACACCACTTAAAAACGGGCTGTTACACAACCCTTGAGCTAGTATTATACAAATGTTAAACTTTGGAGCACATGAATAAGCATTGCATATTCGCACATAATCTTGGCATGATATATAGCTAACTTAACACTTTTGATATTAAAAACCTAAGTTTAGTATATTACAAAGCTAACAAGCATTAAGGGTCTCAAATGTAGGGATCCATCAATAAATTATACAAGTAATTTGATTATCCTAGCAGAGTACAAATAGCTATAAATGTAATTATTCAGTATGATTTCAAATTGTAAATTAATCTACCTAAATCACCTAGGGCTTTTCGGCTCGTAACGTTTTAAGGCTTGGGACAGTTATGGAGTTCAAGAACAGAAGGCATCAAATAGTTTCAAGCACGATAATATTCTGGCACATCGTATTGTCCCTTATTGTCACCCTTAGTGATCCTTTCCCACTCACCGCCTTATTTCTCTTTCTCTCTCCTTCCTTCTTTCTCCTTATAGGAAATCTTAGTATCATATAGTAACTACAACTAGCTCACGAGTTTTTGTCATTTAATGAATGAGTTTTTCAATTTTTGTGACTTTGCCACTTTTCCTTCTTTTTAATGGTA
Source organism: Gossypium longicalyx (assembly GCA_025698465.1). Classification (NCBI taxonomy): domain Eukaryota; kingdom Viridiplantae; phylum Streptophyta; class Magnoliopsida; order Malvales; family Malvaceae; genus Gossypium; species Gossypium longicalyx. Next base: position 41,257,163 of record CM046996.1, on the reverse strand, counting down.
CCTCACTCATAAAATATTTTATTGTTTTCATGTCCTTTTTCTACTTGTTCAATATTCTGTTTTTTTTTTCATTTTGCACTTTTAAGCTAACCTATAATCACCATGCTACACTAATGTATCTTCTTTAACCCTCAATATGTATGGCCAGACGTCTATAATCATGCAATTCAGGACCAAATAAAAGGGTAAGCAAAAATTATTATTTTTAGCTCAGGTTTTGGGCAGAGCTTCATCAAGAAGTGTCTTTTGGCTCAAAATAGAGACTAAAGATAAAAGAAAAAGGTTTAGCTTTTTGGCTTTGAGTGTATACAAATATTCACAAATTTAGTCAACCAAACAATCACAAATTCAATAATCTATCATTCATATAGCATGTTTGTTTCCTTGTATTCTCTATATCATTTGGTACATTTAATTGCTTGATACCTGTTTACATTTTAATATATAGAACTTAATAATCTAATAGTAAAAAAAATTAAAATCACCTATCATCATGTCAAATTTACTGTAAATACAATCAACATATGTACATGCTCCTCACCAATCACTTGCATTTCTACAAGCTCAAGCACACAATTGACAAGGAAAATCAAAGAAAAGCATACAAATTAAGCAACTTTTCTATGTTATCCTACACACTTTAGATAACACATTGTCCTCGATGTGTAACCCCAGAAAAGATAAGGAAAGAAGTTACCCGATTGGTCGTGATAGCTCCGTAGGCAATTGGTAGGTGTGCCCTCCTTTGGTCATTGAAAGGTCAAAATCATTTTGCCTCTTCCATGTGGGGTTCCTACATAGAAAATTTAACATATCACAACTAGTAATCTATAATTAATCCTACTTCTAATAGTAAAAAATAATCCCAAATTTAATACAATCTTTAAAAAAAAATTAGAGGTTCAATCATCCTCCTCAAAAACCACCTTATCGTCTTCCTCCTCTTCCCCCTCTCATTCTTTCTATTTGTTCTCATGCTCCTCTTCTTCATGCTCTATTTATGTCTGCCCAAACATATCCAACGTGTAATTAGATACCCTAATATTGTTCTACCATGCAACCTCCTGAAAAATTGGGCCTAACTCCTTCATCCAATGTATCATCCAATCCAACTTTGGATGACTGCTCTCGCAAATTTTTTGTCGAGTGGTCAATTTTGCTTTCTTTTAAGACGATGTCAGAGTGGCCATTGTCTATTGTTGGCGTTTGTTCCATTCTTTTATATGCTTTTCTGAAAGCTCAATGTATTGTGTATACAAGTTGTCGCCAATGATGCTTCGAGATGGCTTCATTGATTGCCCTATGAACGCCATCGGAATGCCTATTTTTTTACATAAAGTCGCCACTAAGTGAGGAAAGAAAACTCCCACTTTCTAGCCACTAATGCATTTCTTCTTATTTTGATATATCCATTTCCTGACGTATATCTATTTTTTCTGTAAAATAGCATAAAGTAAAATTGTTCGAAAGGTATTGACATTAGACACATTTAAACCAGGAGCTATTTGAGTGCACAAAAATTGAATCCACATTTTCACTTCAGGAAACATTATTACTTCATTAAAGGAGGTAGGGATATCAGTACCTCGGCGACATTTCAATTCACCCCTCCCTTCTGTTAGGAAATTTATAATGCTATCCATGTTTATATCTCAAAAATATTCTAAATCAGTTTCTTTTATAAAATATTTTTCATAAAATGAACCACTATAAAATTCACAAATAACCCAAAGGGTGATTCATACTTCGTTTCCTCGCACAGGTACCGTTTCCCATGTACGTCATTCGACTTTTCTAAACTCTTGGTCCAACAAATATGAATAGAATTCCCGAAGTACAGAGACCATAGAAGAGTCTTTTGGGATCATACAAAAATGTTCCCCTCTATGATATCTAACCAAAAGCCATATCTCCTAATAGAGGACCATCGATTGTTCAAATCCCCTCTCTTGAATAAACATTTTCCCCTTAAGTTCTATGAAATTTACGTATGTTATGGATGAATATACCTAGTTCATGAACAAATATACTAATTAATGAATTGATGTTGTTACTTAAGCTAAAGTAAGTAACTATAATGAAAAGTAAGTAAATAGAAGTGTTCAAAGTCTTATGAAATCCTACTATGGTAGGAATGATAAGTATATGTGGTGTTGATAAACTTGTTCCATTGTGAATTGATGATTATGGCTTGATAAATCTTGAGGCATTGGTATAAGTTTATATTTAACTTATAAAGTTCATTATTGAAATGGAATGCTATGTTTAAAGTTTATACGAGCTTACTAAGAATTTATATGGTTATCTTTCTCTTACTTTATAGATTATCAAAAGCTCGATCGGGTTGGAAGCTAGTCAGAGATCCATCACACTATCCATCGATTTTATCGGTAGATTTTGATGCTTTGGTCGTGGTTATAATTGCATATATAGGTAGACTTATGTCTAATGTTTAGTTAATGACATTGGCATGTAATGTTGCTTAGAATTTGTGAAACTTATGTTATTTTAATGCCTTGATGGTTGGTGTGCTTTTCTCACTTTGATGCTTAATGGTTTGTATTTATATGATCAAATTGATGAATACTTTTATGGCCAAGGTCATAAGTGTTGTCATGTTTTTAAAGTGATCATTTAGGGCATGTTTTGATATGAAATTTATTCAAGTATGTTTGGTTGAATTATGACCATTAGGACATAAATTTAGGTATGTTTGATTATGGTGATTGAGGTGCCTTAATGGCATATTGGTTGTATGGATAAATGGTGTAATGATTTGGTCATTATTATGTATGTTTTATGTATGTTTTAAGGCTTGATTTTACATGCAAATGGTTTGTAGGTGTGTGCTTGAATTGGGTGAAAGAAATGGCTTGAATTTGGCCTATTTCTTGCCCACACGGCCAAAGACACGGGCATGTGTCTCAGCCATGTGTGACACACGACCTTGTGACATGGACGTGTGTCCCTTGTAGGTTTTAAAAGTTAGATTTTGAGAGTTATATAGCCTGGCACATGGGCATGTGGCTTGGCCGTATGCCCTAAGTCATAGAATTACATGGGCACAGACATGGGCTGGGACATGGCCGTCTGTCCCTATTTTGAATGTTACACGACCTGAGACACGAGCGTGTGTCTTAGCAGTGTGACCCTTGCAGTGTGAATTTGTCCAACTTTTTCCTTAAGGTTTCATATGTTTCCAATTTAGTCTTGAATCATTTTTAAAGTGTCTCTAAGGACTCGAAGGCTCAAATATGGGATGATATGAATATGTTTGAATGAATTATGATATGGTTTATCTAATGTTTAAAAATAAATGATTTAAGTTAGGATTGTACGACAATGCTCTGTAACCCTATTTCGGCGAGGAATACGAGTTAGGGGTGTTACACATAGGGATCTATTGAAAGGAATGCTCCCTATCTCTTTCGGGATTGTAAAACTTCCCGAGTCTTTTAGCTTACGGGGAACCTGTCTAGATATATTAGTACTACCAAAAATGCTCACTTGTTCACTTGCTTTAGTTTTCGTACGCCTAGACATGATTTCCTTTAAAAATTTGGTGTACTTAGGAACTTTTTCAATTACTTTAATCAAAGGTAGGTTAACATTTAATTTTTTAAACAAGTTTAAAAAGCTTTTAAACTCATCCATATTTTGATTTTGTCTCTCTTCCAACCTTGAAGGGAATGGTACCTATGTGATAGCAGGTTCCTTAGTCAACTTTTTCTCTGACTCAATTGTCAATTTCATTCCCTCCTCTAGTTCAGGATCTTTGTCAACCTCATGAGGGTCCTCTTGAATATCTTCAACACTCTCTCCATTCTCCTCTCATGTCAAAGTTCCTAGGCTACTTAAGACTTTTCCCGAATGGAGCATGATTGCTTTCACATGCTCATCCCCTTCCTTTCTAGGGTTATTTTTAGTATTTCTCGCAATGTTGGTACCAATTTGTCTTTTGATATCTCCCATTGTACTCATCAATTGGCTCATTTGACTTTCCATCTTAGTCAATGTTTTTTCAAGTTAGTGTAGTCAAACTTTACTTACTTCACATTTGTCCTCATTGATTCGAAGTATTACCTCCTCCTTGATTTCTTCCCCATCTCAGGTTTAGGTGATCTCTCCATCCAGAATTGTACATATTTGAATAAGGGTTTCCACCCCCATTCCTAATATAATTCATTTCTTCAATTGGATTGTTCGTATAATGAAAGAACGGACTAGGGTTAAAGGCATTGCTAGACAAAACGAAACATTTGACATCATTTCATAATTATCATAGAATCAGAGATCAACCATCAATATAGAGTCTTTCATATAGGTCATCGGGACATTAAACATGCAGTAGAAAAGGGTCGGGACCAAACCGAGCTCATATAATTTTTTTTTAAAACTTAAACATTTCTCAAAGTTGTACAGGTCACACGCCAGTGTGATTAGGCCGTGTGCCTCACACGGCATTAGACACGCCCGTGTGTCTAGGACATGTCAAAATAGGGCATATATATTGACTTATACACACGGCCACAAGACACGCCCATGTGCCCTAACCGTGGTCGACACTGACTTAGGCCACACAGCTAGCCACACGCCCGTGTGTCTTAGCCGTGCACGAGCTTGACTTACAATTATAGGGTACCCTAAGGGACATACGGTCGTGCAACATAGCCGTGTGTCATACACGGTTGAGACACACGCCCGTGTCACTACCCGTGTGGACAAAAATATGCCATTAGAATAGCCAACTTGCCACCCCAATTGGGTCAAACCTACAAGCACCAAACCAAGCATAATTGCACAACAATTTCAACTAATTTCTATACCAAAACATACATTATTCATGCCTTTACAATATCAATAATTTCCAACTTCAATTCATCAATCAAATTATACCAAAACCTAAACTAAAATGATACCAAAACATATGTTTCAAAACTTACCAAAACTTATCAACATTGATCATTTCTTTTGGTCATTCAAAACATACCATATAATTCATAATACCATACATATCATATAACATTTGCAACGCCCCAAATCCTGAGAACCTGGTTAATAAATTATTTTATGTGTTTGTGATGTGGAAGTATGTCAGGCTTTGTGGTTTAATGCTCTATGCTTATCTGGGAAGTCGTGGGTCCAAGATTTGGCTTGAGCAAAATTTGTGTTTTTTCTTAAATAAACCCTAGCTTTAGACAGTTGGCCTCTTAAATTAATGTGAGTAAAGCATGTCATAAAAAGCTGGTTGGTCCAAGGGGTAGTGGCGTGTCTCTACTTGCCAAAAGACTTGTGTTTGAGTCTAATAGCATGCAACAAAGGGGAGTTTTATTTTTCTTTTGGCCATATGAGAATTTGTGTGCCAGTGGAACTCTGTAGCTTGGACGATTGAGAAGTTTGAAAGAGGTTTGAATTAGTTTGTTGAGGATTGTGAGGAGAGATTTGGGGAGAAAGTTGAGGCAGGAATCATGGAGTGATTGGGGTGTCAGAAGTTGGCCAAAAGAGGGATTCCTATGATGCACATTCAGTCATAGTCCTTTGAGGTGCCGAAATTGTGAGGTTGATGCTCCCATTCTTGAAAACCGTTGTTACTTTTGGTTTCTTTCAGTTTTTTCTTTTCCTCTTTCAGTTTTGGGGTGTTTGGATAGCTGACTTCTTATGTTCTCTCTACAACTTGGTACTTTTGTGGCCCTTCTTTCCTTTGGCCGAACATCTTTCTCTAACTTGTTAGGGTTTTTAGTCTTAGTTCCATTTGGTCCTTACTTCTTTTCTCTCTTCTTAGTTGACTTCCCTAAATCAAATACATTGTAACGCCCCAAACTCGACCCAAACGTTATGGCTGAATCTGGTGTGTCACATTGAAGTATTTTAGCGAAAACCATGTTTTCATTGAAAACCCTTCTTAAAATAAAAGAAACCTTAATTGACTTAAAAAAATACCTTTCAATTTGCAAAAAACCTTGTTTGAAACATTTGATTTAAGAAAACTTATCATTTAAAAATTTAATTGCGGAAACGTAGAAAGCATGCTATAATTTAGGAAACCCATGTTCAACTTCTTGTAAGTTACAATGAAAATAATAATAATAGTTCAAGCAATAATAACATAACGAAAACCTTATTACAATCTGATCTGAAACATATTTAATTAAATAAAAACTTATATGCTTAAAAAAAAAGTCCAAATTAACTTGCTAGCTGGCCACCCAGAGTCCCTCCAAACATCGAACCTTCTACTGAGGATCACCTGAAAATAAAATAAAAGAGGGGGTGAGTTTTTGCAAACTCAGTGTGTACAACCCTCGAAGAAAACAAGCATTCAAAAAAAAACATCATTCATCATTTATGCAACGCAATCCCATCCAAATTATCCATCCGCTACACACCGGCTCCATCCCCTGTCACAGCATGTAGGGATATAAATATCGACCCACTTGACCCACACACCATAGTAGCCCGATTGCAGAACTACCTTCATTTACATATTGGGCTTCAAAAGCTGTCGGTGGATCCACGATTGTCAAGCAACCATGCGATCCTCATACACTTCCTCCGTTCCATAATTCCCAACCTATATGCAACCTAAGCAGAATATCATATGTATGCATGTCACATCCATAAAACCTATATTCAACACCTAGGGGTATTTTGTTCATTTTCGCCCTTAGGGGCATTTCGGTAATTTTCCCTTAATTATGATTTTCACTTATCTTGGCTCGTTAACAAGTCCCGTGAGCTAAGATGAACGAATACTATGCACCAAGTAGGATTCCAGAGAAGAGGAGGCGGGTCATTAAGACTGCTTAAGTACCAAGCTCTCCCAAGATCCAATCCTAGACATGCATATACCCGTTTCCACACCTTAACCCTTTGACTTGTCCACGATCGCAATATATTAATTAAGTTTTATGTCGATATCAAATACTAGGCCCAAAAATCCCTTACAAAGCCTAACAATTACACATACCTGCATCTGGCCCATTAAGCCCAATCATATTCGTATGGCCCATTAGGCCCAAATCACATTTATATGGCCCGTTAGGCCCAGTCATATACATATTCATGCTCACATACAAATTCCTATCACATAGCATTAATATTCAATTTTTGCCTATTATGGGCCCAACAGCCCATCAGGCCCATTTAACCCATTCCGGCCCATATGGCCAAATCATAACCCAAGTCCACAGAATCACCCGTGGGTCTCAGGAAACCTATCGGTTTCCCTTTTAAGTGTGTTCGCGCACTCGCAAGACTACCGTAGCCAAACTTTCGGCTTTTCGGCAATTCGGCTTTTCGACTTTTGTCAATTCATTGTGTGTGTGCAGTGTATGTACACACCTGGTAAGCAAGCGTGATGCGATCTCCTTAGCCCAAACCTACAATTGATATCACCCTTTAATTAATCGCATGCTTAATACTTATTTACTCAAAAACCGAAACCTCACCTTAACCTTAACTTGAGACCAATCCTTAATCATTTTTTCCTTGATCACGTATTTCTTAGATCTGTACAAATCTTAACTATTAAAACCCAAATAATAGGTGACTCGTATCCAACACAAGTCTCCTTACCATAACTATGACCATTCGGCCACCTTAGCCAAAGGGAGAAGAATACATACCAAAACCGCAACACCTTAAGGAGTAATTCGGCAGAGAGCTAAAAACCAAGATCCGATGCTAATTCCCTACCAAGGTTGATTAGAAATGGTGAGGGACAATAATCGATACTAAACAAAGAAAACCGATTAGAAGAGCAACACTTATACTAGATTCGATCAAAAAGTATTTGGCCTTTAGAAGATTCAGTTTTTTGGCTTTTCAAACTAAGTATGGTGACTAAGGTTTATTTGGTACAGATTAAAGAAGAAGAGTAGTAGAAGAAATTGGCAAAGAAGATTGTGTAGAGGAGAATATAAATCGGCAGAAAGAAAAGAAAGTAAAATAGATGGTTTTTGGCTTTTTGGATCTTAAAGCAAAAACGGTTTCTGGCAACAAGGTGAAGAAGAATTTCGACAGTAGCCTGGCAACCTTGTATTTGGCCCCTATTTATAGCCCTTATAGCCAAATTTTCCATGCCAAATTCCCAATTTGGCTCTATCACTTCTCCCTTTTCATCTCCTTGTTTTTCTCCCTAATAACCCCTTGATCTTTTCCTTAATTTTCTCTTCTGAACACTCCCTTTGGAGTCCATCTTCACGCCACTTCCATCCTTCTAGAAGGCCAAAATTAAACTCTAAAAAATACTAAGCTAGGATTCGAACCTTGGATCTCCTTGCTAGCTACTAATGCCACATTTCTACTCCCTAAGTAGCGTCACTTAGCCACTCCTCCACAAGGGTTTTTGGTACCAATTGTTTCTTCATTTATTCAAAAGCCCACCTACTCTTCAGCCCTGATTCTTTTAATAATTAAACTATAATTTCCTTTTCCCCTAAGTTCAAATTCAAACCTTAGCCAAGACTTACTATTACGTACTTAACCGAAAAATACCTAGCACATTTTTTTATCAGAATCGAAAAAAATTTGGGATTTCAGAATTTTTGGGTTTCGGGATTTTTGGGGCGTTACATACATCTTCTTCCTTCTTATTCTATCTGGATTCATTGGCCGAATTCTACATTCCTTGTTTTAAGTTTCAGTTGTTGCAAGTTTTCCCTAGCAAATCAGTAAGCATTCGGTTTCTTCATGTGTCTCTCAACTCTTATTTATTCTTCTCTCTTTGCACTGTTTTAGCCGATTACTCGTGATATTACTGAATCTCATTTTCCTTTTCTTGTTTAGTGTTCGTGATTCCTAGTTTCTCAAGAAGGGCATGAGTGGTAAACAGTATTGAGGCGGTTGAACCTTTTCTTCATTGCTCGATTAAAGGTAACCCCCATTGGTATTTATTGCATTCGACTAGGATTGGTTGGGTAGCATCGTTTGGGGGGGTTGGCCGAATGTTACCTTCCCTATGTGGAGGTTTTATGTTGCTCTAACTAGGGTGTGATCCATGAGTTTTGGGCAGTTATAACTAATAGATCACGCTGGTAATGCAGGTTTCCGAAGAGGAATGGGTGATCAATCTTAGCCAGCGAACTTGGAGAACTAGACCTTTCATTCAACAAAAGGTGATATTTTGATAAGCTTGCATTCGTGTTAAGGGTGGTGGTTAACCCTATTATCAAGACTAACAAATACTTTGATTGTATGTAGGATTAGTGCTCCGGGGCTTTTGGCAAGTCTTCGTAAACAGGTGTGTGATCATCCTGCAAAAGCTATTAAACGGCAAAAGTTGGAAAACTGAAGAGTGCATCGTCGTCTCCACATGGGCATGTGATTGCCCGTATGGTAGGCCAAGTGGTAAAACGCGGCCGTGTTGTCGACGAGATAACCATGAGCGATTTCATGAGGCGAAGCGGTATTGGGCCATTTTAGGCCGAAGTAGGCCGTGTGGGCCTAATGGGCTTGTGGGCCCCACACGAAAAATCCAACAAAGTGTGGTAAATTATGGGCCAGGCTAAGTAAACTACACCGCTAAGGCCCTTTTTGGGCTATGTGGGCTACACGAGAGTATGGGCCCACATGGGCCAACAATATGGGCTGTAGGCCCATTATCTCTGAATGACTGTTAAGGTTGCACGGGTCACCTAAGACGACTGTGGACCTACTGTTTGGTCGGTAAGTAAACTTAGACCCCCACACTGATGAAATGACCATTATATCCCTAGAAGGTAAACTAACTGAAATACCCCTATACTAGGTATGACTGTTTCTGAGCATGCTATTTTTACATACATGTATATTATGTTGCATTACATGTGGTGGGGTATATGATTGTGGAGGAAGTGTACTACAAGGCTATAAGCCTATTACAGGCTGCTCTGCTACAAATACTGTTTGAGTATCGATTTCGGTACGATTTGGTATATAGGGTTGGGTGGGTTGATCTTATCCCCACATGATGTGTAGGGCTGGTACGGAGATGGTGTGTAGCGGATGGATTGGGTAGGACTCTTTGTTTGCATACTGTACTGATATGGGCTAAGGCTCAAACTGCTACTGTTATTGGAAAAATGTCTAAGGCCCCTAATTGAAACTGAAAAGAGGCTTGGGCCCAGATCGTACGTACTCTGATTGTTTGCTATTTTGGGGTTTCACTCTGAGTTTTCGTAAACTCACCCATCTGCTATTTTGGGGCATAGGAGGACCATAATGTTTAGGCAGGATTTGGGGGTGTTACACTTAGTGGTATCAGAGTCAGGTTGCAAAACTCAGCTGTGGATTTTGGTTTTCAAAGAAACAAAGAAATTTTAACAGAATTGTTTGCAAACGATTTAAAGTGATTTGGAAATATTTTACTGAATGAGTGGTACACTGAGTCTCTGCGCCGATCTTGTAAGTCTTTTGACTATTTTTATTAAAAATAGAATATTGAAATGTTATTACTTAGACTACTAAAGTAGTAAAATCCTGTTGGAACTCTTTAGAAAACACTACAAATTGTAGTAAGACTACGAATGGCGAAAACGAACTCTGAAATAATATTGTTCATAAAACATATATAACAATCACTAGATTATTAGCTGACTGGCAGAAAACTTTTAATATAGATAAAAGCGCATTTAAATAATGAGCACTAGGGGTATTCATGGTAGAGGCCGCAATAGGGGCCGTAGAAGTGCTTGAGTTAGGTCTTCGTCTTTTGGACACCAGCCTAATAAGGAGGTTAGAGAAGCACCAGCTTCACCTATGGCTGAGACAGGCCTCAAAATCAAGCAGCTGGGGACGACGCACTGTCCCAAGCAATGTTGGGGCTTCTGGAAAGAGTCGGTGGGCATGGTAATAGTAGTGTGGGGCGTGGGTCGGTTACGGAACGACTCAGGTCTAATGGGGTAGGAATATTCAGGGGTGTTACTGGAGTTTCCCCTAATGTGGTTGAGTATTGGATTGAGGCCATAGAAAGGATTATGGATGACCTTGACTGCACCCCTGATCAGAAGCTAAAAGGTGCAATACCACTTCTGAGAGACGAGATTTCTCAATAGTGGCTTACCATCAAAGAGGGCACTCAAGCTAATCGTTTGACTTGGGAGTTTTTCAAGACTACATTCCAGGCTAAGTATGTGGGTACCAGTTATGTGGATGCACGTAGTAGGAAATTTTTGAACTTAACTCAAGGAGATAGGACAGTAGCTGAATATGAGGTTGAATTTTTACGACTGAGCCGCTATGCACGTGGGATGGTGGCAACAGAATACGAGCGGTGTGTTCAATTTGAGGACGGCCTCAGAGATGGTTTAAGGGTTCTGATTTCTCTACAGAGGGAGCGAGAATTTGCAGCACTGGTTGACAAGGCTAAAATCGCTGAGGATGTGACGCATGCTGAGTGTCAGGGCAGAGATAAAGGTAGAGGTAAGAGGGATGCTGAGCTTTCAAATTCTTTTCAGAGGTTTAAAAAAAAGCCTAGAGTTGAAGGACCAATTAGAGTTGGGGCCTCTGTTGCTGCTTCTGCTGAACCGCAATTCTATGCTGATTGTGGGAAACGCCATCAGAGTGAGTGTTGGAGGAAGTTGGGTGTATGTCTGAGGTGTAAATCATTGGAGCTTCGGGTTAAGGATTGTCTGCAGAGGCCCGATCAGATGCGAGCTACTAGTATGGGTGTGGGTCAGCCACAGATGGGTGTTCAACAAACACCCAGAGGCCATGGTCAGGCCAGGGGTGGTAATGGTTTGGGCTGTGGTCGCGGAGCACCGAGCAAAGGTGTTGGTTATACTGAGGCAAGGCAGCCTGCACTGGTTTATGTCGCACGTCGCCGAGAGGATGGGGATGCTCCAAATGTCATAACGGGTACGTTCTTTATCCATAAAGTACCTTATACTGCATTAATAGATATCAGATCTACCCATTAATATGTTTCTTGCACTGTTACTGAGAAATTGGGGATTCTGGTTGATAATACACCAAGTAGAGTTACCGTTATAAGTCTATTGGGACAGTCTGTTTGGGTAAATAAATTTTTTAGAGATGTTCCTTTAGAAATACAAGGAGTTATCTTTTTGGCCGTCCTTATGGAGCTACCATTCAGAGAATTCGATTTAATATTGGGCATGGATTGGTTAGTTAAACATCGGGTAAGCTTGGATTGTGGCACTAAACAGATCGTACTAAGAACTGAGACAGATGAGGAGGTAGTGGTAATTGAGGAGCGACGGAACTATTTGAGTAATGTAATTTTTGCACTAAGGGTCGAGAAATTGGTTCGCAAGGGTTGTGAAGCATACTTGGCTTATATCAGTGTTTCAGGTGTTATGGATTCTTCGGTAAAAGATATCAAAATTGTTAAGGATTTTCTAGACGTCTTTCCTGAAGAGTTACTGGGACTACCTCCAGAACGGGAAGTGGAGTTTGGGATTGAGCTCCTTCTTGGTACAATCGGTGTCTATCGCCCCTTACAAAATGGCATTGAAGGAGCTGGTGGAGCTTAAGGCCCAGATTCAAGAGTTGTTGGACCATGGGTTTATCCGACCAAGTATGTCTCCGTGGGGAGCTCCAGTTTTATTTGTGAAAAAGAAAGACAGGTCCATGCATATGTGTATCGACTACAGACAACTGAATAAGCTGACCATTAAGATCAAATATCCTCTATTGAGGATTGATGACTTGTTTGATCAGCTGCAAGGAGCGTCAATTTTCTCAAAGATAGATCTACGATCATGGTATCATCAATTGCGAGTTAAGAAAGCCGATGTGCACAAGACAGCATTTAGGACTCGTTATGGTCATTACGAGTTCCTGGTAATGCCTTTTGGTCTGGCCAATACACCGGCAGCTTTTATAGATCTGATGAACAGAGTGTTTCAACCCTATCTGGACCGGTTTGTTGTAGTATTTATCGACGACATACTGGTGTATTCAAGGAATGATGATGAACATAATGAACATCTTCGGGTAGTTCTGCAAACCTTGAGAGAGAAGCAACTGTATGCTAAATTCAGCAAGTGTGAATTCTGGTTACGTGAGGTAATGTTTCTTGGTCACGTGGTATCGGCTGAGGGGATTAGGATGGATTCTCGAAAAATTAAGGCTGTGGTAAATTGGAAGCAGCCTAGGAATGTTTCAAAAATTCGTAGTTTTCTGAGACTAGCTGGGTACTACTGACGATTTGTAGAGGGGTTTTCACTAATTGTCGTGCCCTTAACAAAGTTGCTACGTAAGGATGTGCTTTTTGTCTGGACAAGTGTGCAACAAGAGAGCTTTGAGAGGCTTAAGAAAGTTTTGACTGAAGCTTCTGTCTTGATTCAGCCGGAGTCTGGGATGCAATTTACTGTCTACAGCGATGCATCACACGTTGCTTTGGGCTGTGTATTGATGTAAGAGGGTAAGGTGGTAGCTTATGCATCTCGTCAGCTTAAGACTCACAAAGGGAATTATCCAACACACGACTTGGAGTTGGCCATGGTGGTATTCGCATTGAAAGTTTGGAGGCATTACTTGTATGGTGAGAAGTGTATCATTTACACGGATCATAAGAGCCTCAAGTATCTCCTCACTCAGAAGGAGTTAAATCTTAGGCAGCATAGATGGATTGAGCTGTTTAAGGATTATGACTGTTCGATTGAATACCATCCTGGTAAGGCTAATATGGTGGCTGACGTATTAAGTCGTAGGGTTATGACTGATTTGGGAGTAATGTTTACTTGACTTAGCTTATTCGATGATGGTAGCTTGTTGGTTGAGCTCCAAGTTAAACCAATATGGGTTGAGCAGATTAAGAGTAAACAGTTGGAAGATGAGTCATTGAGTTTTCGGTTCAGTCAGATTGAAAACAGTAATACTGGAGATTTTGGGCTGAATAGTGAAGGGGTACTCTATTTTCGAGGTAGAATTTGTGTGCCTATGGATACTGATTTAAGGCAGTCTATTCTGCTAAAGGCGCATAGTAGCCCCTATGCTATGCACCCGAGTGGAAATAAGATGTACAGAGATCTTTACGAGGTACATTTATGGCAGGGTCTTAAGCGTGAGATCACTGAATTTGTGGGGAAATGTCTAACATGCCAACAGGTTAAGGTGGAACATCAGTTGCCTTCTGGGTTACTTCAGCCAATTAAAATTCCAATGTGGAAATGGGAAAGAGTAACTATGGATTTTGTGAGTGGGCTACCCCTCACGCCATCTAAGAAAGATTTAGTATGGGTTATAGTGGATCGGTTGACTAAAACTGCTCATTTTATACCGGTTCGCACGAATTATTCGTTGTAAAAACTGGCTAAGTTGTATGTGTCTGAGATAGTGAGACTGCATGGGGTGCCAGTTTCCATAATATCCGATTGAGATCCTCACTTCATGTCTAGGTTCTGGAAGAAGTTGCATGAAGCTCTGGGCACACGGTTAGACTTCAGTACTGCGTTCCATCCTCAGATAGATGGTCAGATGGATAGGGTGATTCAGATATTGGAGGACATGTTAAGGAGTTGTATAATTGACTTCAGATGTAGTTGGAAGGAGTACTTGCCGCTAGCAGAGTTTGCTTATAACAATAGCTATCAGTCTAGCATAAAGATGGCACCTTACGAAGCACTTTATGGCCGCAGGTGTCGCACTCCGTCATGTTGAACTGAGTTGGGCAAGCGGTGTGCTTTGGGTCTTGAGTTAGTATCTGATACTGAGGATAAAGTCAGATTAATTCAGGATCGACCGAAGGCGGCATCAGACAGATAGAATTCGTATACGGATATGAAGCATAAAGAAATCGAGTATGCTGTAGGAGATTTTGTCTTTCTGAAGGTCTTGCCATGGAAGAAGGTTTTGAGAATTGGGCGTAAGGGTAAGTTAAGCCCAAGGTTTATTAGACCTTACCGCATATTGAGGTGACTGGGACCGGTTACTTATAAGTTAGAGTTACCTCTAGAGTTAGAGCGGATCCATGATGTGTTCTACGTCTCGATACTGAGATGTTACAGCTCTGATCCTAGGCATGTGGTACCAGTTGAAGAGATTGAAGTTAGACCAAACTTGACTTTCAAGGAGGAACCAGTCCAAGTTTTGGATTGAGAGGTGAAATTTTTTAGAAGGAAGTCAATTCCATTAGTCAAATTTCTTTGGCAGAATCACATTTCTAAGGAGGCTACATGGGAACCTGAGGAGGCAATGCGAGAAAAATATCCTCGCCTATTCTGACAAGGTAAATTTCGAGGCTAAAATTTTCTTTAAGTAGGGTAGAATTGTAACGCCCCAAACCCTAAAAACTGGGTTAAAAAATTATTTTGTGTGTTTGTGATGTGGAAGTATGTCAGGCTTGGTGGTTTAATGCTCTATGGTTATCTAGGAAGTCGTGGGTCCAAGATTTGGCTTGAGCGAAAATTGTGTTTTTACTTAAATAAACCCTAGCTTTAGATAGTTGGCCTCTTAAATTAATGTGAGTAAAGCATGTCATAAAAAGTTGGTTGGTCCAAGGGGTAGTGGTGTGTCTCTATTTGCCAAAGGACTTGTTTTCAAGTCCAATAGCATGCAAGAAAGGGGAGTTTTATTTTACTTTTGGTCGTGTGAGAATTTGTGTGCCAGTGGAACTCTGTAGCTTGGACGGTTAAGGAGTTCGAAAGAGGTTTGAATTGGGTTGTTGAGGATTGTGAGGAGAGATTTGGGAAGAAAGTTGAAGAGGGGATCATGGAGTGATTCAGGTGTCAGAAGTTGGCCGAAAGAGGGATTCCAATGATGCACATTCGGTCATAGTCCTTTAAGGTGCCGAAATTGTGAGGTTGATGCACCCATTCTTGAAAACTGTTATTACTTTTGGTTTTTTCTATTCCTTTTTCGGTTTTAGGGTATTTGGATAGTTGACTTCTTCTGTTCTCTCTACAACTTGGTACTTTTGTAGCCCTTGTTTCCTTTGGCCGAACACTATTCTCTAACCTATTCGGGTTTTCAGCCTTAGTTCCGTTTGGTCCTTACTTCATTTCTCTCTTCTTAGTTGACTTCCCTAAATCGAATACATTTCTTCTTCCTTCTTATTCTATCTGGATTCATTGATCGAATTCTACATCCCTTGTTTTAAGTTTCGGTTTTTGTAAGTTTTCCCTAGCAATTCAGTAAGCATTCGGTTTCTTCATGTGTCTCTCAACTCTTGTCTATTCTTCTCTCTTTGCACTGTTTTAGTCGATTACTCTCTTGTGATATTGCCGAATCTCAGTTTTCTTTTCTCGTGTGGTGTTCGCGATTTCTAGTTTCTCGAGGAGGGTAGGAGTGGTAAACGATATTGAGGCGGTTGAACCTTCCATTCATCGCTGGATCAAAGGTAACCTCTGTTGGTATTTATTGCGTTCGATTGGGATTGGTTGAGTTGCATCGTTTGGGGGGGTTGGCCGAATGTTACCTTCCCTATGTAGAGGTTTTATGTTGTTCTAATTAGGGTGCAATTAATGAGTTTTGGGTAGTTGTAACTAATAGATCACGCTGGTAACACAGGTTTCCAAAGTGGAATGGGTGATCAATCTTAGTCAATGAACTTGGAGGACTAGACCTTTCCCTTAACCAAAGGTGATATTTTGATAAGCTTGCATTCATGTTAAGGGTAGAGGTTAACCCTATTATCAATCGACTAACAAATACCTTGATTGTATGTAGGTTTGGTGTTTGTGCGATTTTGGCAATCTTCGTAAACAGGTGTGTGATCACACTGCAAAAGCTGTTAAACGGCAAAACTCGGAAAACTGAAGAGTGCATCGTCGACTCCACACGGGCATGTGACCGCTCGTGTGGTAGGCCGAGTGGTAAAACGAGGCTGTGTTGTCGATGAGATGGCCATGAGCGATTTCATGAGCCAAAGCGGTATTGGGACATTTTGGGCCGAAGTAGGCCATGTGGGCCCAATGGGCTTGTGGGCCCCACATGAGAAATCCCACAAATTGTGGTAAATTATGGGCCATGTTGTGTAAACTACACGACTAAGGCCTTTTCTGGGCTATATGGGCTGCACGAGAGTATGGGCCCATATGGGCCCGCAATATGGGTTGTATGCCCATTATCACTAAATGACTGTTAAGGTTGCATGGGTCGCCTAAGACGACTGTGGACCTACTGTTGGGTCGGTAAGTAAACTTAGACCCCCATACTGATGAAATGACCATTATACCCCTGGGATGTAAATTGACTGAAATACCCCTATACTAGGTATGACTATTTTTGAACATGCTATTTTTGCATACACATATATTATGTTGCATTACATGGGTGGGATATATAACTGCGGAGGAAGTGTACTGCAAGGCTATAAGCCTATTACTGGCAACTCTACTGCAAATACTGTTTGAGTATCGATTTTAGTACGATTTGGTGTGTAGGGTTAGGTGGGTCGATCTTGTCCCCACATTGTGTGTAGGGCTAGTACGGAGATGGTGTGTAGCGGATGGATTGGGTAGGACTCTTTGTTTGCATACTATACTGATATGGGCTAAGGCCCAGACTGCTACTATTACTGGAAAAAGGGCTACGGCCCTAATTGAAACTAAAAAGGGGCTTGGGCGCAGATTGCGCGTACTCTGATTGTTTGCTATTTTGAGGTTTCACACTAAGTTTTCGTAAACTTACCCATCTGTTATCTGTGCAGAAAATCCCCAAGCTTAGATGGATCGAGGCGTAGGAGGACTTGGTAGTGGCCACTCAACGTAGTTACTTCTTTTTAATTCTATAATTAAGGTTTTATTTGGGTTTTTATTATGTAATAAGGTCGCTTAAATTTTTATTTAATTTGGGGATTTACTTACTTGAACTTTTACCTGCTAGTAGTAGGTCTCGAGTTTTAAAATTAACTGGTTATAAACCAATGTTTTTCTAAAAATACCACATTTGCGTGATGCGTTAAGAGAGTTTCTGAAACAACTATTGTTTAAAGAGTTTAATGACAACCTAATATGATTTCCTAGAATAACTTGAGTTTTCCTTATGAAAAAACAATCTATGATTTAATCAACCCAAAGGATCTTTTAAATTAAACGGTCTTTCATCAAATTGTGTTTTGGAAAAACACTCCAATGTCACATCACGGATTTGGCCATAACGTCTAGGCCGGGAATAGGGTGTTACAACATTTCAAACCATAAGTTCAAACATAAGCTAGTCATATCACATGTCATAATATATACATTACAAAACCTAACCAAAACACTTTTAGCTTATACATGCCATACTTCAAAATATACATTTTCAAAAGATACCAAATTAAGATTCGATAGTGTGGTAACGATCCTTGACGATCCCCGAGCTCACAGTAGCTTCGATATCTATAAAATAATACAAACACACACATAGTAAGCTTTCAAAAGCTTAGTAAGCCATATACAAATAAACTTATCATTTAAAGCATATAAACAACATCAATTTACTTATACTTTACAACCAAATACTAATACAAATCTCATATTCATATGCTTAGATCATAAATCATGATTTATACTTATACTTACCTTTCATTCTCAACAGAATATAAAATGCAAACGTACCTGAATCAGATATAATTTCAGAAAGTCATTAATATTCTCGGAATGCCCATTTGAACCGTTTAGAAACATAAGGATACGCGGATAGCTCGAAAAACATATACAATGCCAACGTCCCAGATGTGGTCTGACATGCAACCAATTATCAATGCCATTGTCCCAGACAGGGTCTTACATGAAAATAAATATGATGCCAACGTCCCAGACGTGGTCTTACATGAAAACATATATCGACTCCTATGTCATGCATATGTATCCTAACTATTTCTAAGCTTCGTATGGGGCTTTTCGGACGTCGAAAATTTGTCAATACTTTTTTAGATGTCTCGTAATCAAGGCATAAAGCCATTCATCATAGTTCAATAACATATAAGCATAAATAAATCAATTCAAGTGCATTTATTTGTATATAGACTTACCTCATTCAGATTTGGATATACAGAATCGGCTACTCGATAACTTTCGACTTTCATTGATGTAAATCTGTTTTCTTTAATTCTTAATCTAAATAAATTCAAATTTAACTTATTCAATCACAAATTCATTCAAAACAATCCATAGATAAATATTTAGGGCAATTTACAAACTAGCCCTCATATTTTCACATTTTGACACTTTAGTCCTTAATTCACAAAATCACAAAATACACATAATTTGCATATACTCATGTTTGGCCGAATATTCATAGCACCCATACCAGTCCACACATTTTATTTATTTCACATTTTAGTCCCTCAATTTACAAATTTCACAATTTAGCCCATTTTACTCAAAATCATCAAAAATCCAAAGACAAAACATATAAACCCAACATCAAACTTTCATATTTCATCATATAACAACATAAAGATCATGAATTTATCCATGGAACATTTCAAATTTATCATCAAAATCTGAAATTGAGGCATGGGCTTAGTAAAACACAAAGCAATGATTATAAAAACGTAAAAATTATCAAAAACCGAACAAAATCTATACCTTAATCAAGGAATTCAATGGCCGAACCCTAGGTAGTCTTTTTCTTTTATTTTCTTGTGATTTTTGGTTGAAGAACATAAATAATGACTTATTTTCATACCTTATTTTTATTATAATTCATTTTATAATTAGTTTACCATTTTGCCCTTTGTTATAAAACTAATAAATCAATAAACACAAGGCCATTAGTGTCCATTTACCATGTAAATGACATATTAACCACATAAGGACCTCTCAATAATAAGCCAAATCAAATAGGCATTTTTATCAAACAACAGGCAATTTTTATATTTTACGCGATTAAGTCCTTTTTCAAAATTAAGCACACAAACATATCATAAACCAGGAAAATTATATTTAAATACTTTTTTGATGCGGATATATGGTCCTGAAACCACTATTTCGACTAGGGTCTAAACCAGACTGTTACAATTCTCCACCCTTTAGGGATTTTTGTCCCCGAAAATCTTACCGTTAAATAGAGTCGGATATTGTTGTCTCATAACATCTTTAGACTCCCAAGTGGCCTCTTCAATACCGTGTCGATGCCACATCACTTTTACTAACGAAATTTTCTTATTTCTTTGTTCTTTCACTTCATGAGCTAAGATACGGATTGGTTATTCTTCATAAGTCATATCAGACTGAATTTCAATTTCAGACAGAGGAATCACATGCAAAGGATCGGATATGTATCGTCGAAGCATCACTACATGAAACACATCATGAATCTTTTCTAACTCTGATGGCAATAACAATCTATATGCTACCGGCCCAATACGCTCAAAAATCTCATACAGCCCAATAAATCTCGGACTTAATTAGCCTTTTCTACCGAACCGAAGTACTTTCTTCCACGGGGATACTTTCAAAAACACTTTGTCACCAATCTCAAATTTGATGTCTTTTTGTTTCAAATCCGCATAAGATTTTTGACAATCAAAAGCTACTTTTAGACTATCTCAAATTACTTTTACTTTCTGTTCAGTCTCTTTTATCAAATCAACCCCGTGAATCTTATTGTCACAGAGCTTAGTCCAATACAAAGGTGTACGGCATTTACGACCATATAAGGCTTTGTACGGTGCCATTTTAATGCTCGATTGAAAATTATTATTATAAGCGAATTCAATCAAAGGCAGATACTGTTCCCACGTACCTTCAAACTCAAGAATACAACATCTCAATATATCCTCAAGTATCTGGATAATCCGTTCGGATTGACCATCCGTTTGCGGATGAAAAGCAATACTAAAATGCAATTTAGTACCCATAGCATCTTGTACCTTCTTCCAGAATCGTGATGTGAATCTCGAATCTCTGTCTGATACAATATATAATGGCACACCATGCAATCTCACAATATCAGAAATGTATAACTCAACTAATTTATCAAGTGAGTAATCAGATCGTACCAGAATAAAATGAGCTGATTTTGTCAAATGATCAACTACAACCCAGATAGCATCTTTCTTTCTCGGAGACAGGGGCAAACTCGAAACAAAGTCCATTGTCACTAGATCCCATTTCACTCTGGAACCATAATCGTTTGTAATAAACCAGATGGCACCTAATGTTGAGCTTTAACTTGTTGACAGATCAAACATTTAGAAACAAAGTCAGAGATATCTCTTTTCATTCAAGACCACCAGTAATGCTGTTTCAGATCATTGTACATTTTTGCACTACACGGATGAACAGATAACAGACTGTTGTGAGCCTCATTCAAAATCATTTGAATTAACTCTGGATTTCTCGAGACACAGATTCTATCTCGAAATCTCAGACAATCATCTTTAACAACTCTGAATTCTGAATCAAACTCTAAATCACACTGAACTCGTTTAGCTAAAATCTCATTATCAATCTTCTGAGCTTCTATAATCTGTTGTAAGAACAAAGGTCTTGCTTTCAATTCAGCTAAAACTGAACCATCATCAGATAGAACCAAATGAGCATTCATCACACACAAAGTAAATAATAATTTTCGACTCAAAGCATCAGCAACAACATTTGCTTTTCCTAGATGATAATTAATCACAAGTTCATAGTCTTTCAGCAGTTCTAACCATCTTCTCTATCGTAGCTTCAAATCTTTCTGAATCATTAGATATTTCAAACTCTTATGATTAGAATATACATGACATTTTTTTCCTAACAGATAGTGGCGCCAAATCTTTAGAGCAAACACAATCGCGACTAACTCAAGATCGTATGTCGGATACTTCTTTTCATGCGACTTCATCCATCTCGAAGCATAAGCAATGACTTTACCTTCTTGCACCAAAACACATCCCAAACCGATCAACGAAGCATCACTATAAATTATAAATTCTTTACCTGATTCGGATTATACCAATACGGAGCTTCAGTCAACAAGGTTTTCAACTAATCAAAACTGTTTTGACATTTTTCGGACCACGAAAACTTTACATCTTTCTGAAGTAGTTTCGTCAATGGAGTCGCAATCATCGAAAAGCCTTTTACAAATCATCTATAATAACCGACAAGTCCCAGAAAACTGCAGACTTCAGAGACATTCCTCAGAGGTTTCCAATCCAGAATAGCTGAAATCTTACTTGGATCAACTCGAATTCCAGATGTTGATACAATATGACCTAGAAAATCGACCTCTCGTAACAAGAATTCATATTTGCTAAACTTCACATACAACTATTTATTTCGCAGAGCCTGTAGCACTATTCTCAGATGCTCTGCATGTTCAGTTTCATCTCATGAATAAATCAATATATCATCAATGAATATGCCAATAAATCGATCTAAATACAGTTTGAAAATTCTATTCATCAAATCCATAAAGATAGCAGGTGCGTTAGTTAATTCGAAATGCATAACTAAGAATTAAAAATCTCCGTACCTCGTTCAGAAAACAATTTTCAGAATGTCTGAGTCTTTCACTCATAACTAATAATAGCCTAATCTCAAATCTATTTTTGAAAACACATCAGCTCCTTTCAATTAATCAAACAAATCATCAATACGGGGCAGAGGATACTTATTCTTGATAGTCACTTTGCTCAACTGACGATAATCGATACACATTCTCATCGTACCATCTTTCTTTTTCACAAACAGAATAGGAGCACCCCAAGGTGAGAAACTTGGTCTAGCAAATCCTCTATCGGTTAATTCTTGCAACTAAGACTTTAATTCCTTTAGTTTAGTTGGAGCTATTCTTTACGAAGCTATCGAAATCAAAGTAGTACTAGGTACCAATTCAATGCCGAATTCAACTTCTCTAACCGGAGGTAAACCCAGAAGTTCTTCAAGAAACACATTAGGAATTCACATACAACAGGTATTGATTCAACTTTCTTTTTTGATACTCTCGAATCAATCACATAAGCAAAATAGACTTCACAACCCTTTCTTAAAATTCTCAAAGCTTTCATCGAAGATATCACAGCAGACAATCCATTCAAATCACTAGATTCAATTCTGACTATTTCATCATTTTTGCATCTCAAATCAATAATTTTTCGTTTGCAGTTCACAATAGCATCCTGTAAAGTTAACCAATCCATGCCCAGAATTATATCAAATTCATCAAAAGGTAATAGCATCAGATCAACCAAAAAACAAGTGTTTCGAAATATTAACGGACAATTCTTGCAGACTTTATCAACCAAAACACATCTGCCTAGAGGTTCAAAACTCTAAATACAAATTCAGTAAACTCTATAGGCAAAGTCTTACTGTTCACTAAGTTCATGCATATATACGAATGTGTTGATCCAGGATCTATCAAAGCAATCACATAAGTATCATAAAGAGTAAATGTACCTGTAATCACGTCTGGCGATGAAGCTTCCTCACGAGCTCGAATAGCATAGGCTCTGGTAGGTCCACGAGCCTCAAATCTAACAACTGTATCTTTTTTCCCTCTCTTACTGCCACTTACATTTTCCATATTTTTAGGAGTTCTACCTCGAGAAGCATTGCCACTCGATATCGAATTCTGCACACTTTCTTGCTCAATAGATTCAGGGCAATCACGGATAAAATGGTCTAGTGATCCACATTTGAAACAAGCTCGATCATACAGTCCACAATTATTGAGATGTCTTTTACGACAATGCTTGGACTCAAGGCGGTCGGATTTAGCATTTCCAACACTAGCAATAGATGTAGCTGAAGCTTTGAAGCTCGAATGCGATCTTGTACGATCTCTATTCAAATGTCCCACATTAGCCTTTGAGTGGCTATTATCATCTCAAAATTTCTTTGATGTAGACTGAAATGATTTGCCCGATGATCTCTTTCGCACTTCTCTAGCTTCAGAATTTGCTTTTCTTTTCTCTTTCCTGAGATCTTTAGCTTTACATGCTTATTCAACAAGCATAACAAATTCTTTAATCTCGAGAGTCCCAACTAACAAATGAATATCCTTGTTCAAACCATCTTTGAATCTTTTGCACATTATTGCTTCCGTATATACACATTCACGAGCATACTAACTCAGTCTTACAAATTCTCGCACGTATTCTGTGATAGACATACGGCCTTGTTTAAGCTCGAGAAACTCTTTACATTTTTGGTTAATGAATCTCTGACTGATGTATTTCTTTTGAAATTTGGCTTGGAAGAAATCCCAGGTAACTCGCTCACTTGGAACTACCGATATCAAAGTTTTCCACCAATGGTACGTCGTATCTCTCAAAAGTGAAACGACAGGTTTTATGCATTCTTCGAGATTCAATGACATTTCATCGAATACTCATATTGTGTTTTCTAACCAAAACTCAGCCTTTTCAGTATCATCATTTATTGTAGCTCAGAACTTTTCGGCTCCATACTTCCTAATCTTATCTACCGAAGGCTTACTAAACTGAATCGAATTCATTGATGGTATAACAGGAGCTTGCAGAGAATTGAACGGGGGTGGAGGTTGTTGTACAGCAGGATTGGTTCAAATAGATTGGCTAAACCAAACATTCATCATTTGATAGAAGGCTTGTCTAGCCTCACCATCACGGCTACTCGTAACCGGTCTAGAATCGGATGGCGTTGTCCCTTGCGCGGGAGTAGGTGCATTACTTTCAACATCGTCCACTACGGCTCGATCAGGATCCATTTCCTATATAAAAGAACATTTAAATGTTAAGATTCATCACACTATCGCAGTTCATAAATATGGCATGTATAGCTAGACTCACACACGCTATGGTAGTCCTAGAACCAACTAAAAAGTAGCTCTGATACCAACCAAATGTAACACCCCTAACCCGTATCTGTCGCCAGACTAGGGTTAAAGGCATTACCAGACAAAACAGAACATTTAACATTATTTCATAATTATCATAGAATCAGATATCCACCATGAATATAGAGTCCTTTATATAGGTCATCGGGACGTTAAACATGCAGTAGAAAAGGTTCGAGACCAAACCGAGCTCATATAAATTTTTTTAAAACTTAAACATTTCTCAAAGTTGTACATGTCATACGCCCGTGTGAACAGGCCGTGTGCCTCACACAGCATTAGACACGCTTGTGTGTCTAGGCTATGTCAAAACAAGGCATACATACTATCTTATACACACGGCCACAAGACACGCTCGTGTGCCCTAACCATGGTCAATACTGACTTAGGCACACGACTAGCCACACGTCTGTGTGTCTTGGCCGTGATTGAGCCTGACTAACAATTATAGGGTACCCCAGCAGACACACGACCGTGCAACATAGCCGTGTGTAGCACACGGTTAAGACACATACCCATGTCTCTACCCGTGTGGACAAAACTAGGTCATTTGAATAGCCAACTTGCCACCCCAATTGGGTCAAACCTACAAGCACCAAACCAAGCATAATTGTACAACAATTTCAGCCAATTTCTATACCAAAACATACATTATTCATGCCTTTACAATATCACTAATTTTCAACTTCAATTCATCAATCAAATTATACCAAAACCTAAACTAAAATCATACCAAAACATATATTTCAAAACTTACCAAAACCTATCAACATTGACCATTTCTTTTGGTCATTCAAAACATACCATATAATTCATAATACCATACATATCATATAACATTTCCAACCATAAGTTCAAACATAAGCTAGCCATATCACATGTCATAATATATATACATTACAAAACCTAACCAAAACACTTCTAGCTTATACATGCCATACTTCAATATATACATTTTCAAAAGATACCAAATTAAGATTCGATAGTGTGGTGACGATCCTTGACGATCCCTGAGCTCACAATAGCTTTAATATCTATAAAACAATACAAACACACACAAAGTAAGCTTTCAAAAGCTTAGTAAGCCATGTACAAATAAACTTATCATTTAAGGCATATAAACAACTTCAATTTACTTATACTTTATAACCAAATACTAATACAAATCTCATATTCATATGCTTAGATCATAGATCATCATTTATACTTATACTTACCTTTCATTCTCAAACAGAATATACAATGCAAACGTACCCGAATCAGATATAATTTCACAAAGTCATTAATTTTCTCGGAATGCCCGTTTGAACCATTCGGAAACATAAGGATACGCGGATAGCTTGGAAAGCATATACAATGCCAACGTCCCAGACGTGGTCTTACATGTAACCAATTATCGA
This sequence comes from Gossypium longicalyx, assembly GCA_025698465.1. Classification (NCBI taxonomy): domain Eukaryota; kingdom Viridiplantae; phylum Streptophyta; class Magnoliopsida; order Malvales; family Malvaceae; genus Gossypium; species Gossypium longicalyx. The sequence continues at coordinate 41,231,079 of CM046996.1, read as the reverse complement.
TGTCACTGTCCCAGACAAGGTCTTACACGAAAATAAATATGATGCCAACATCCCAGACGTGGTCTTACACGAAACCATATATCGAATACTATGTCATGACATATGTATCCTAACTATTCCTAAGGTTCGTACGATGCTTTTTAGACGTCGAAAATTCATCAATACTTTTTCAGATGTCTCGTAATCAAGGCATAAAGCCATTTATCATAGTTCAATAACATATATAAGCATAAATAAATGAATTCAAGTGCATTTATTTGTATATAGACTTACCTCATTCAGATTCGGATATACAAAATCGGCTACTCGACAACTTTCGAATTTCCCCGATCTAAATCCTTTTTCTTTAATTCTTGATCTAAATAAATTCAAATTTAACTTATTCAATCACAAATTCATTCAAAACAATCCATAGGTACATACTTAGGGCAATTTGCAAACTACCCTCACATTTTCACATTTTGACACTTTAGTCCTTAATTCACAAAATCACAAAATATACATAATTTGCATATACTCATGTTTGGCCAAATATTCATAGCACCCATACCAGTCCACACATTTTATTTATTTCACATTTTAGTCCCTCAATTTATAAATTTCACAATTTAGCCCATTTTACTCAAAATCATCAAAAATCCAAAGACAAAACATATAAACCCAACATCAAAATTTCATATTTCATCATATAACAACATTAAGATCATGAATTTATCCATGGCACATTTCAAATTCATCATCAAAATCTGAAATTGAGGCATGGGCTTAGTAAAACACAAAGCAACGATTATAAAAGCGTAAAAATTATCAAAAACCGAACAAAATCCATACCTTAATCAAGGAATTCAATGGCCGAACCCTAGGTAGTCTTTTTCTTTTATTTTCTTGTGATTTTCGGTTGAAGAACATAAATAATGACTTATTTTCATACCTTATTTTAATTATAATTCATTTTATAATTTGTTTACCATTTTGCCCTTTGTTATAAAACTAATAAATCAATAAACACAAGGCCATTAGTGTCCATTTACCATGTAAATGGAATATTCACCAAATAAGGACCTCTCAATAATAATTCAAATCAAATAGGCACTTTTATCAAACATCAGGCAATTTTTATATTTTACGCAATTAAGTCCTTTTTCAAAATTAAGCACACAGACATTCAAAATTTCATATGAGACTTTCGCATATGCTCATTAACATATCATAAACTAGGAAAATACTATTTAAATGTTTTAAAGATGCAGATATGTGGTCCCGAAACCACTGTTTTGATTAGGGTCTAAACCGGACTGTTACGTTTATCACCATATTTTTTTTTATTCGTACGCATCTTCATACATTCGATTCATTAAGGCTCCTCCTACTTCTCCAACCAATCCCAACCTTGCATGTACATCCAACCCATTGTAAAATATTTGTAGTCGTAACCACTCAAGTAATGCATGATGTGGACATTTCTAAATCAACATCTTAAATTGCTCCCAAGCTTCCTAAAAACTCTTTCCCTCTAACTATTTGAACATGGCAACATGAATTGGATGACAAGGGTGTTCACACTTAGCTAAATTTGTCAAAAATTTAATTAAAAAGGTGTTTTTGTGGGGGCTTAAACTTAGGACATTTTGGAAACAATTATCACATTTAACCACTAAGACAATTTATCTCTTGTGATATAAATTAGCACAAAATGATAAATAAAATCTAGGGCATGACACAACTGAAGATGAATAGCATCATCGATGACCCCGATATATTTGAAAGTGTCACAAAGCTGGAGGAATTATTTTAAATGTTGACTCAGATCTTCTGTCATCGTTCCCTGAAACTGCAAATTGTTTTGGATCATAGCTGGCTTGATTTCAAAGTTATTGGTTGTGATGGTTGGCCTCGTTAAACTCCCTTAAACAACATCTAGATTTGGTAGCACATATTCTGTCAGAGTTCTTTTGTTACGCACCATACGATTGTTTGCGGGTAGTTTTGGTGGTGGATCTTTGAGGTTATTATTGTTGACTTCGACAAAAAATGGATTATCTCGTGGTGGTAAATTACCTGCAGTAGGTAGTTGGTTCTGCATTTTTTGTTGTTACTGTTACTGTTGACATCAACAATTCCTACATGACTCAACAATTCCTACATGACTGGCTCTATAGGTGTTCCCCTACTACGAGTCATACACTAAACCCAAAGAGAATAAAGAAGTTAGTAAAAATAAGAAGATAAAATCATAGCTATAATTTATAAATTTCCTAATTATTCTATTGACATGCAAAAATTATGATCAACTTAGTGATGTTGCCTCCTTGGCAATGGCCCCAACAACTTGACCGCCTCTGGACGTACCAACGTCTAAAGTAGAAATCTTGCCTAAAATATATTTAGAATGTGGTATCCACAAGTATACAGGTCAGGTTGTAATATAGTTACAATGGAGTATATGAGTACTTCGAGGACTGTACCTAAGAGAGGCAAGCACTAAGTTAATTCTAACCTAAGCACAAATAGATCTAATTAGTACTTTAGATGATTATATTACAATGAAATGTAAAAATTGGTTTTCTAGAATTTTTAATACTAATAAAAATAAAAGAAATAAATAGATAATGAGAAATCAAATAGTAGAATCCGTCAAGCCTTAGCATGGGTGACTAGCTAGCTTCTATTTCAATCAGCTAGTCAATACCTGAGCAAGATCTTTCGATCTTCCACTAGAATAATGAGTCAGTAAAAACTACTTATCTTTCGACCTCATAGTTCGGGGTTAAGGTGTTAACGGGTAGGCAATATCAATTTTGGGTTAATTCTCACGTTAATTACTTCCTAGGGTCATCAAGCCTAGGGTTTAAGTTCTTCATTTCCCAAATAGTTGATCCGCTAAGAGAACCCTAAAAAATAATTAATTACTCATACCTCCACTCGCTAACCCCCCACAAGAGGATTAGTTCCTCATGGATCTCATAAACAATATAGATTTGATGTATAGAATAAACATGAATAACAAATTTAAAATATAAAGTTTTGAAGAATCCTGATTTGTATTGAATAGAATGTCGAATCCTTGCAAATTTTGATCGACTTCACAAATTTGATCTCTTTTACAAAAGCAAAAGAATAAACTAAAATAAGCCTAAAGCCTAAGAAAGGAGATAAAACTAAACACTAAAAGCTAGGAATAAAATTATACAATATGAAAAGCTATCCATAACATGTGTTAAATGAGCCTATTTATAGACTTAGAGTGGTCATCATCCTTAACCCTTGGTCAGTTGTCATTCCTTGTGCTTAATGTTTGATTGTGCAGACAAAAATGGTGCTGGCTTGTAATTATTTCCTGTACAGAGGTGATGTCGCAACATCAAAGGTAGTATGCTTCATCTTCAGGATATGTTCAGGGGGTGTTGTGACATCCTCAGGCTATTTCATGACACTGAAGGAAGTCTTCAAATTCTTCTATTCTACTCCCTATGTTGCAACATCCAACTCACGGTGTTGTAACACAATGACCATTATTGACAAAATACACCTTCTAAAAGTCTCTTGCATGCTCACAAAGCATATTAGCTCACCTTTAGGCCTTATTTGGACCCTCAGGTCAACAAAAGACTCAAATTACATATTTTATTGCATGCAAATAAAATTATGAAAACTTAACTAAAACTTAACCAAAGTGTTTGTATTCAAGCTTCTAAAATGCGAAAACTAATTTAATATGTTACACTGAATTATGGAAGATCAAACATAAATCACAGTTTTTTGGTTTTTATAAATAAAAGAATAAAAATAACATAAATAAAAAAAACTTGGAAAATTGAATTTTAAACATGATCAAATCTAGTTATGGGTGATTAGCTTGCTTTAGTGGTCATAACTAGTTCCGATTTCAGTTTCTATTCAATCAACGAGTCATTTCCCTAGCAAGATATCTTGATCTTCCACTAAACTAATGAGTTAGCAAGAAGTATTTAACTCTCGACCTCACAGTCCAAACCAGTTTGGGGCTAAGGTGTTCATAGATAGACTATACCAATTTTGGGTTAATTCCAAACTAAATAACTTCCTAGGGTCGTCAATTATGAGGTTTAAATTCTTCCTCTGTCAAACAGTTGATCCATTAAGAAAACCCTACATAGTAATAAGTCAATCACACCTCTACTCACTAAACCTTCTAAGAGGATTAGTTCCTCATGGAATCAATAAATGTCATAAACTTGTTATAAAATATATGCGTAAAGAATAAGACAAAAGTAGAGTTTAGAGCATCCTGTTTTGTATTCAATAATGGATGCGCTGAAAATCCTCAAGAGTTGATCTCGTCTACAAAGCTAGAATAATTGAAAGAATCAGAATAGAATAGAATGCTTGAGTTCTCCGAAGAACACAAATAGAAAGAACCAGAATAAACCTAAAACCTAAAAGAAAGAATAATTGTAAAGTGAATTACAAAAGGAAATCTAAAAGTATCAATAGTTATCCATAAATAAGTGCTAAATGAGTCAATTTATAGATTTAGGGTAATCTTTGTCCTCAACCCTAGCTTAGCTGACGTTCTTGTGTTTAATTCCCATTGTGTGGACCAAAATGCCCCTGATTTGTAATGATTCTTGTACAAGGTTGATGTCGCGACACCCTAGTGTCTGTGTCGTGACATCGAAGGCAATATGCTTAGGTTTAGGGTAACTTCAAGGGTAAGTCTTGAAATCCCTTGGGTATGTCGCAACACCAAAGGTAGTATAGCAATTCTGGCATCTTGCTCCCTATGTTGCAACATCAAACTTCCCGTGTTGCAATAATACAACCAGTGTTGAGTTTCTACACCTTTGAATGGTCTCCTGCATACTTACTAAGTACTTCAGCTAGCCTTTAGATCTCATTCAACCCCTAAGGTCAATAAAAGCCTTTAGACATAATAGAAGCTCTTGTATTCAAGCTCCTCAAGTATGAAAACTAATTTAATCTGCTACACTGAATTATGATAGATCAATGAACTAACCTATCTAATTTTAGAAATTGTTAAGGCTGACCATAAATTGTGGAAAAGGGGATGACTTGGTTGCTTGTTTTTTAATTCAAAACAATGCTATTAATAGCCATAAGGTGGGTAGTTTCAAAGGGTGCAGATTTCTAACATCTTTCCAAGTACAGAGACCTTCAATAAAATATCCCGAAGCTCATTTTTGGGTAGCCATTTGCTTGTGCCAGAATTGGGCTTTCAGTCCTCCTTGTTGGACAATTTCTCAGTCCAATAATTAATCAGACATGTCCATCTTTTAACACATCTTTTACTGGGTCAAATTAACACATTTATGACCCTAGTTTTGCATGGTCTTGCCATCCAAATAAAATGGATGTGGGTATGTCCATGCATCATTTATGTTAATCACATCTTCCATGGTCCTTCTACATAGTGAAAATTCACATATTAATATTTAACATGAAAATAATATAAATTATGTACAAAAATCATGTAATTAAGCATAATTTCACATACTTTATAAATTCATGTCAAATATTAATAATTAAGTAAAATTCACTTATTTTAATAACAATTACTCAAGATGAACATATTTATTAAATCAAAAGGTGGTAAAAAGTATATAAAAAATCCTATATAGTTTCGAGTTTACACACCCCCAAACTTAAACCATTGCTTGTCCTGAGTAAAGTTCATGCACATCACAACTTTTGCTCATGCAATTTTGTAAAATGATAAAGCAGTATAAATCTTTGCATATAATCATGCATCAACAAAATCATGCTCAAAAATATTTTTTATTGATAAGTAGTTCGAATGCACATGTTATTTTCAAACTTTATACTAAGTACATCATAATGTCAACATGATTCGTAGTATGCATGCATTTCAAAGTCATCTATAACATTTACCAACCAAAATGCTTTCCTTATCAACTAAACATACTAATCATAAGGTTCAATTTAGTGGTCTTCATATGTTGAACTTAGTAATTCCTCTCCACTAATGTAGTTAGTATAATCATCAAACCAATAAGTCTTTTATTAGGTTGTCTTTGATCCTTTTGTGTCACGACCTTCGTACAATTGGGTCTTTGGAACACCTTGAAACTTATTTTGAACTCATGCTCAACCTTTATTTTTTATTCTTTTCTTTTTATTCTTTTAAACAAACTTACCTTTGTTCTTTCATTCTTTTTTATTGAATCATGAGAAGAGCATGTACATCGTATTTTTCCTCAAACTTTGATCACCACTATAAATTTAGTTAAAATAGGTGCACAAGAACAGGATAAAATCATAAAGATGATAATACGGCTTATGATATAGGTAATCTACAATAAACATGCCATTAAGCTCAAAATTTTAGTTTCAAGGGTTAATTTAATAATGTCGGCTTGAAAGGCTCGAACGATCCAAAGAAAGTGTACCTATATCATATTAGATTCTTATACCTCCTAGGATTTTGCCTCAAGAAAGTTACTAAGTCAATTCAAAAGAATTAAACCTTTATACATATCTATTTCTAAAGAAATCAAATTTCCATGGCAAATACTACATAAGTCTAAAGAATATACAAGCTTTCTATCACTCAAGATAACATAAGAATGAATTAGATTAAATAAAGAATCATGCTTGTATTTGAACATACTTATGAACAAAAATTCTCTTTGAATATTCATTTATTTTAGCATACTTAAGTAAAAAAATTGAAACATACTTTAAAATTCAAGCAAAATGTCTTACCCCTTTTTAAAAAAAAAGCAATGTCCTTGTTGCGAAAACAAGTAATGAATAAAGTTTGAACGCCATGTAGGGTTGTAAGAAAAGAGAGGTGAGTCATAAATACTGCTTAAGTACCAAGTCTTTCTCAACAATCTAATCCTAGACACGTTCATTCCCATTACCACATCACTTCACTTTTCCTATTAAAGAGGCATAGAGCTTACTTATTTATGTTTGCTATTTTATCATACGAAAGTAAAAATTCTAACTAGGAAATAAAAATAAACACCTAAAAAGAAATAAAAATTAAAGTGAAATTTCTCCTTTTATTTATTTAACTTATCCTCCTCGTTTTCCTCCTTTGATGTTTAATTCTCGCTTGCTTTCTCATATTCCTTCCATGGCTCGAAGATATAATTTGGGACTTCTGGAAAAAAATTGTTAGAAATATTTTTAAAAGTATTTCTTGTAGAATCATCTCTAATCATTGCATATTTCCAATAAACCTATTGTTGGTTATGCATAAATTTCACCATATCCATCATAATTTCCAATTTCGATTTCTTCACAGTATTTGAAGAAGTGGACATAGGAATAGTCAACTCATGATCAGCACTTGGTTCAACTAGCTCATCAACATTCAGCTCCTTTATTGGTTAAGAGATTTTTGATTTTTGGTTCCTTTATATGTTCTAGATTGTTCGGTTCTTCCTTATATTCTGCTTCTTCTATCTCAATAACTCAGGTAGCTTCCATTTCGGATTTGCTTGATGACTCATCAGTTTCTGGTTTTATAGGTTCACTCGTTTCATTTCGGTTTAGCTCATGGACATTCTCCACTAACCTTTCAAGATCATGGGTTGTGATGCAACCTTGAAATACTAGCTCTTCAAGTTTGGTTTTGTTTTAACTTAGGCCCTTAAGCAAAATGAAGTTATCAATGATGGAAAGAAAGCATTTCCAGTCTTCTTTCTACCACAATCATAGATTTCCTTGAGAGTGATCTTCCCAACATTGATAGACCTTTCTGTCATAATTGCATACAACAAAAGTATTCGCTCCATCGAGATGGTGGAACTTGTGAGATAGGGATGAAACTATATTGAACAAAGTAGAACCATACCTTAGCTAATGGTTTTAGATATTCCCTTTGACAAGAATGACTACCATACTTTCTTATATTCCATTGGGATCTCGAATTTGTCACAACATTAAGCACTTGTTGAAGAAAATCCCAATATATATTTTTTGTCATGGAAAAATATTCATCTTCTTCAACATCAGGTAGGTTAAACAAATCATTAATGGAATTAGAAGTTAGGGAAACCTTCTTCTTGCAAATAAGAACTTTAGTAGCATCTGACTTAGTCAAATTGGCATAGAACTTTTGAACTAATTCCTCTTCATGAAATTATCATTGATAAATCTTGAAAAAAGTTATATTTCAAGCCTCTAAACTGAAGAATTTACTTGTAATTAAGAAAATATGTTTGCATTTTAGACTTATTACTAGAGCATTACATAATAAAGCTTGGATTGTGCGTTAACTATAAATTTATGTTACTTTTAATTGTTGGAAAGAGGTTTGGTAGTCTTTGGTGGTAGGGACAGGTAGGATAAAAGAGGCGATAAGAAGGAAAAGAGGAAGAGGAAAAGAGAACAACGTAGGTGAAATATTGTCACGGTAAATGGTGGGATAGATTGCCAACAGAAATGTCATGGTAATTCCAAGAAGATGACACAACACTCAATCCACGTTACTCTCAGCCAGTTGTATGTGTACCAGATAAAACACCCTAAAAAGGAGGAGTAAAATGTTTGAGCTGAGAGGGGCATATCTACCTTATAAAAGGAGGAGAGAGAAGAGAAGAAGGACACACAGATTATGGGGAGAAAAGAAAAGAAAGATAACGGTTACTCTCTCTGCAATAGAATCCTATGGAGAAATTATGTGGACAATTCAGAAGAGAAGAATAGGTTAGCAACTAAAAAGAGGAGATCATAGATGCGAAGAAGGGGAAGAGAAATTTGCCCTAAGTTTTACGTAAAATCTTGATAAGAAGCTGGAGTACAATGAGAACTTCATGCAGTTCTGCCTTTGTTCTATTTTTCTTGGTTTTAATTTCTGTGATTTATAAAACTTGAAGAATGTTGATGGATGATTTAATTTTGTATTTCATTGCCCAACCTATGAGCTAATTATCTTTAGGTTGGAATTATTTGGGTGAATATTGAATTATTTGTAATGCCCGTGATATGATTTTGATTATAATTATTGTTTCATTCGATTTATGCTTATTTTAAATGCATGCATGCAAGCTCTAGACATGGTTGATTATATTTTATGTTCATAGATGGATTTGAATCTAAAATGAGTAAATAAATCAGATTATTAATCGATTTATATAGGCAAGTATTCGAAAGAATAATTGCAACACTCTAGACATAGAAGTTGTGATTTGAATAGGTGAAGAATGTTTGTGTGGTTATCATTCATGAGTCTTGTAGACATAGATAGACTCAGGATAATAACTAGAGTCTAACTTTTGAAAGATGTAGACTGCAGTAGTAATTCTCTGGGCAGTAGTTAGTCAAAATTTTACCATGGCATTATTATGTTATAAAAATATTCCCTAAGTAATTCCAACCATTATCATTCAACAACAGAAATACTCTCTACATATTCTTTACGAATTGTCATGATATTTAGATTGCATTTTCATTTGTTTTTAGTTATAGCTATTTTTATTAGTTCATTCATTAATTCCCTTCATCAATTTATACTCTGTTTCTTTTGCACAGTTTAATTAGTTAAATCTACAGTAATACTTTTCCAAGTAATCAATTTTCGATCCCTGTGGATTGATACTCACTCATCATTATATTACTTGAATCGACGTGCACACTTGCACATTTGTATTACATATTTACACGCAACAATTGTGCATCGCAAAAATAATTCCAATTGAGTGCCTCAATCATCTTTTGAATTAGCAAAGGCACAACCATCTTATCATTGTTTTCCAAGTTGACACCTTTTTTTGACATTATAGGTTGATTTTTTAAGATGGAATCAAACCTTTCCTTCACTTCCTCACCTTGAATCACAATGGGATTTTCAGCAGAGGTATTAGAAGATCTAGTTCTTTTGCGAGACATGGTGATTTCTCCCAAAAAATAGGCAATTTTTTTGTAATGGATGAAATAAGGGATTTTGCGGCAGTGATAGGCCTGCACAAACGACAGGTTTGTGGTGTTACATGGCTTGCTGCAGCGATAAGAATGTGGTGGTGATATGGTTGCTCCTTTAAAAGGCTCGCGATGACAATAGTCTAGGGTTTTGTGACAAGAAAGAAATTTGTGGAGATTCTTTTGGATTTAGACCGACGGCTAAGAGGAAAAAGAATAAGTGGCTAGGGTTTAGACTAATTGCTTGAAGGGTTGTGAAATTTATGGTGGTAGAAAGGGGTTTATATAGTGATGAATTATGACAAACTTGTAGCAAAATTTTAGCTACTTAAGTGACTTAGGCAACAAGTATAGATGGTGACAATATTAAGGTTTTGGGGACGATAATCCCTAAAGGAGGGAGTTGTAACAGCCCATTTTTAGTCAAATCAGAACAGTGGTTTTGAGACCATAAATCCAAGATCAAAATATTTATTTTATTATTATTTTAATATATACAGTATGAATATATGATAGTGTGAAAGTTTTTTTCAGAAATTTTATCGTTTGATTAGTCAATTTAATAAAAAGGACTAAATCACGTAAAGTGCAAAAGTGATGTTCTAATAGCTAAAGGTATTAAATAGCTATAGAACCATAAAGTCAATGTCCTTATGTTGTAATTAGACCACTAATAATTTGAGTGGACAATTATGGGCATGGTTGGGTGAATTTTTAAAGGTTATTAGTAAGGTTAATATTGTAATATATAATTAAAATTTATTAAAGTAAAGAAAATAAAAGAAAAACATGCATATTCATCTTTCTCAATCGATTTTTGAAGAAAGAAAAGCCATTAAAGGACAGCAAACATTCCTTAATAGTTCAATCTTGCATGCAAATCCATTTTTCATCCCGTTATTAATGATTTCTACATTTTTGAGATCGTTGCAACAAGGTCTAGCTAGCCTAGGGACTATTTTGCAAAACTGTTAAAGATTTTGAATGGTGCCATTAATGAATACATGTGTGTTTTGATGTTTGATGATAGATTTTGAATGCTTGTTTGTAACAGCTCAGTTTAGACCCTAGTCGAAACAGTGATTTCAGGACCACGAATGTAACACCTCTTATCCGTATTCAATGCCGGAACAAGGTACGAGGCATTATCGGACTTTAACATGAGCAAACATATATTTTCGAGTCATAAATTTTAGTCCAAATTAAAATTTTTGCAAATACTTATAAAGTCCTTAATATGAGCCTACAAGGCTCAAAACATGCTTTTGGGACGATCCGGAACTAAACCGAGAACTTTAGAAAATTTTACGACATTTAGAGAATTTTTACTAAAACAAGGCTCACACGCCCATGTGGCTTGGGACACGCCCATGTGGGCAGACCGTGTGGTCACACACAACCGTGTCCCTAACCCATTTAACTCTTTGTTTATGATGTCATCAACAAATTGAAGTCACACAGCCAAGTCATAAGCCCGTGTGCTTAGGCCGTGTCCTTTACACGGTTGAGACACACGCCCGTGTCTCTGCCCGTATGCTTGATACTGAGCATTCTATTTTGCAAAAATTTAGGTCTAGGGGAGACATGGCCAGATCACACGCCCATGGGGTGGACTGTGTGTCACACACGGCCTAGACACACATCCGTGTGTGTACTCATTTAGACAAAAACAAGGCTATTTACCAAGCCATTTGCCACCCTTATTCACATGTGCACTCATATCAATCGAAAGGCACAATACATATCATACTTAGCCCATTAAAAATATATTAACATCACATTCACACATGACTAAACTTGTAATCAACATAAGCCATCATTCATGGCTATATACAATTGGAACAATAATCCAATATATGCCAACACATTTGGCCACAGTAATAATGACACATATAACAAATGACTAAGTTCCTATACATGCCATAAACTTAAAGTACTTGAATTCATTTATACCCAAAATGATAACTTGATAGTGTGATAGTATCTCTAACGATCTCCAACCCGAGCTAGCTTAACAACCCTATAAGATATGGGAAAGGAAGGGGGTAAGCTATATAATATAGCTTAGTAAGTTCATATGTAAACAATAAGCAACCTCAACCATACATATATCATACAATTAACATAATGTAAAACCATACGAATGTCATTTAAGTTTCATAAATATAACTTACTTATTCATATCTTACCAAGTGTTTATCATATTCAACAATGTGAACACAAATTATGATAATCTACCATAATCTCATGGTTATAATTTTATTTAGTCTTAATGCATTTCCACTTATAATCATAATTTAACATATTTTGGCTTTAGCCTAACAACCATGATCTCTCATTTGTAACATATTACACCAATTAATAAATCTTTTCAAACCTCACAGTAAACATGCACATTAAATTATGAGAATTCACTATTCAAGAATATATTTTAACACCTTTCGATTGTTAAAACTCATTTCTTCACATGCTTCCATAGTCATTTTTAATAGGCAATTATGCCAATCATTCATTTTTCTCATATCTGATAAATCACAATTCGTGTGAATAGAACATGCTATATCATAGCTTAATTTGGCCCTAAAGCCAATCACATGATACTCAACCAAATTTATCATGAATTTCATATATCACAAGTATAGGCCAAAATCACAAGCTTTCACAAAACATTCTCATGGAAATCATGAACTCACAATATCAAGAAATTCATTCTTATAATCTTATCTACATACCTGTACAAATTCGTAACATATCATGCTCTTTCACGTCTTTGACATACTCGTTGAACACTTGGATTACTAATTGGATAGAAGAAAATTCTTGCACATAAGTGCCACATACATAGCCAATGCTACCTCATATCTCATAACACATAGGGGCTCGCTCTCGAGCTAATCACGGGCCTACTCACACAAGCTGTCAGTCAAGACGTAACAACGTAATGCTGCTCACACAAGCTGACAGGTATCTGCAACACATGCCGAGCTACCAAGCCACTGGTAGACGTACGAGACCAGCACCCGGATCACATAAATAACATATATCACATGGGTTCCTAGTGACATGTCACTCGTATCCTAATCTATTCTTAAGGTTCAAACGGGGTTTCTCACTTGTCATTTCGTTGTCGAACGTATCCACGTTATCATTTATACAATTCATGCATAATAAAACATATATAATAAAATATATAAATATAACATTGCCTTTATTTACACACGAACTTACCTCAAATGCGACAACGGCGAAAAAGACCTATTTGTCCAATATTTGTTTTTCCCACGATCTAGACTCGAACTTCGTTTTTCTTGATAAATAATATCACATTTAGCTTATTTATTAGACACATTATTCAATGTGACCAAAAAATCATATTATGGCTAAATTATGTTTTTGCCCCTAAAATTTGACATATTTATATTTTTGCCCCTAAGCTCAAAAAATGAAGTTAATTCAATTTATTTAACATAAAAGCCTAGCCGAATCATTTTCATAACTATAGCAGCCCACAATTTCCATTAAAACACACTTTTACTACATATTTTATACCTTTTACAAATTAGTCCATTTAAGCATTTTCACCGAAAATCACTTAGCAAAAGACGTTTAACAAACCATAAACATGCATTTTCTACCACCAAACATAAAAATACACAAATATTCATCATGGTTCAAAACCCTAGACTTTAACCATATCTCAAATTAATGGTAGAAATAGATAGATCTTGTTACGAGGATTTAAAAAACGTAAAAATCATTAAAAACGCGGCTAGAATAGACCTACAATCGAGCTTGGAAGCTTGAAAAACCCTAGACATGGTTTTCCCTTATGAAATTCAGCCATGGGGTTGAAGATGGACAAAAATTGACTTTTAGTTTTGTTTTTAATTCATTTTAATTACTAAATGACCAAATTGCCCTTAAAGAAAAACTTTAGAAATATACCAAACCATGTCCATTTTTCTCCACTAGCTTAATCAATGGTCTAATTACCATTTAAGGACCTCGAATTTAAAATTTCATAGCAATCAGACACCTCTAACTTCTAGAACTCAAATTTTGCACTTTTTACAATTTAGTCCTTTTGACTAAAATTAGTACCCAAACGTCAAAATTTTCAAACAAAATTTTCAAAAAATAATTCAACAAAACTGTAGACCATAAAAATATAATAAAAATAAATTTTACTATCTCGAATTTGTGGTCTCAAAACCACTGTTCCGACTAGGCCCAAAATCGGGTTGTCACAAGAAATTCGAGTTAGAAAAATATTTTTAATATTATTTTCTGTGTTTACAGCATGATAATTGATATGTGTAAAAGTTTCGTATGAATTTTTTATCGATTTTGTGTTTAATTTGATAAAAAGGCCTAATCGCAGAAAATGCAAAAGATGTGTTTTATTTGTTAAAGTGTTGAATTGCTTTGTCTTTATATATGTGAGGTCCTTATGATGCAAATAGACCATGGTTATAATTAAATGACATTTATGGACATTATTTAGTGTAATTAAAATGATTTTATAAAGGTTAATTAAGTAATTGTATAAATCAATGTTACTAATTATAACAAAACATGCATTTTGTGTGCATCTTTTCTTGGTTTGCCAAAATTAAAGAAAGAAAGGTTACGGTATTGTGTTTTAACATTCGGCGATTGAAGTACTTGATTAGGGTGTGAGTTTTGTTCAGTTTTTGATACTTTTTACGTTTTTTGTGATCATTACTTTGTGTTCTATTAAGCCCATGTCTCAATTTAAGAAATTGATAAAGATTTTGAGTTGAGCCATTGATGAAATTTTGAGCTTTATGGTGTTAATTGATAAAAAAATGAAAGACATGTGTTAGATTAATATGTTTTATATTTGAATTTTTGATGAATTTGAGTAATTTGGGCTAAATTGTGAAAATGAGATTTTGAGGGACTAAAATGTGAAATAAATGAAATATATGGACTTATATGAGCTAAGGGAAAATTCAGCTAAGCATGTGTAAATAGAAATTTTGTATATTTTGTGATTTTTGTGATTAAGGACTAAAGTGTGAAAATGTGAAAATATGATGGCTAATTTGTAAAATGCCCTAATTATATGTTTTTGGATTGAATTGAATGATTTGGTGAATAAAGGAGTTAAATTTGAATGTGTATAGATCAAGAACTAAATAAAACAAAATTAGATTGGGGAAAGTCGAAAGTAGTTGAATGGCCGTTCGTTTTAGTTCATTCCCGTACAAAGTAAGTCTATATACAAATAAATGTGTTTGAATTGATCTATTCATGCATATATGATATTGAATTATGATGAATGGTTATAGAAGTTGAATATGTGATATTGAGAAAGTTTTGATAATGTGACGACGACTGAAAGCCTTATACGAACCATAGGAATAGTTAGTAACATATGTCATGACATAGGATTCCAATATGTGATTCCGTGTAAGACCACGTCTGGGATGTAACACCCCTTACCCATATCCGTAGCCGAAACAGGGTACGAGGAATTAACAAATCATGGTAAATACTATTAAATAAAACCCAACAAAAATATAGCGTGCAATTTGATCATTATAACATTTGTTATTAGCAATACAAACTAACTCCAAAGGTTTCATACAAAATGATTAGCTTGATACTATAAGTAGTAATTTAAACCTAGACATTTATGACACGTAACAAAATAACCAAGTCTGCTATACATGCCATATTTCAAAATAGTGTTTACAATGTACCAAAAAGTATTGATAGCGTGGATGGGTCTCCGACGATCTTCAATTCCCGATCTGGCTTAGTAACTCTATAAGACAAGAAAAAAAAGAAAAGAAGATAAGCATATAGCTTAGTAAGTAAGTATATAAATAACAAATAAGAAATCTAACATGTTTACAGCATAACTCAATTATATAATATTTTTAACTTTTATTGTTTGTCCCAATTTGATCAAGCTGTCCCCCCCTGCATCATGTTCACTAAATAAATCATAACTCGAGTTGAAAAACTCAAAATTCAAATCCGTAAAATTTCCCTGAATCTAGACTCATAAATCTCTTTGCTAATTTTTTTCTAGAATTTTTGGTTCAGCCGATTAGTACAGTTTATTAGTTAAAGCTTCCCCTGTTACACAGCTCAACTAGTCTGACCTCTGTTCACTACGAATTGAATTTCTCTCAGTACACAATTCAAATGACCCTGAAATTTGTTTACTTTAAAACTAGACTCAATAAGGAATTTAGGTATGTAAACTATATTTATTAATTTGCTTTGTAAAATTTTTAATGATTTTTCAAAGTTGAAACAGGGGATCACACATTCATCCTGAGCAAGTCACACACAATTGTAAATATCTCAAAATATAAAATTTCTTTGCTTGTTATGATTCTTTTATATGAAAGTAGACTCATTAAACTTTAATTGCACATCTAATTCAACCTCTAATTATGTTCCTCCTATTTTTGGTGATTTTTCAAAATCACATCACTGCTACTGTCCAAAACAGTTTTAATGCTAATTTCACTCTTTCACACATTCTTTATGCTACCCTCATTTTATCTTACATATATAGATATGCCACAAATCATTTTCACCACAATTCATTCATCATAAGTATAGATCCATAACCACAACGTCACCACAAAACCATCCCGTTGAACAATTCGGATCAATCCTCGATATTTAATGGTTTTAGCACACATCCCCACCATCATACTTCATTTAATTCGGCTCTCTTGTACACATGGTGAACACTTAATACCACTCATGTGACCTAGCCAATTTGTCTTGTAGCTTTCTTGTCTACATGGTGTCCTTCACTTGGAATCACACATGCGACCTAGCTACATTTATCTATTACGTAGCTCTCTTGTCTACATGGGATACATCCCGTATCACACATGTGACCTAGCTACATTTATCTCTTACGTAGCTCTCTTGTCTACATGGGATACATCCCGTATCACACATGTGACCTAGCTACTACATGGTATTTCATAGCTTTCTTGTACACATGATGTGCACTCAGCATCATACATGTGACCTAGCTACGCTCCCTCTATTTTATTCGATCTCTCCGAATGTTCAATCGGGATTCCTCTCTATTATTTATTTTTATTCTCCCAATAGTCGATTTATATTTTAACATCAGCTAGTATATTCATATAATAGGCTGAAATATATAGGAATGTAAATGAAAATAATATAATATTTACATACAAACTTACCTCGGTGCAAAATGTGGAAATTTTGTGATTTAGTCCAAAACTTTTTCCTTCCTCGCTCGAGGTCAATTCCACGCCTTTCTTGATTATGGAGCTTCAAAGTTGAAGAAACCCTAGCTATGGAGGAGAGCAATTTTCGGCAGCAACTAATGAAGATGATAACCAATTTTGTGTTATTTTTCCCATTTTATTTCATTTAATATACAAATGACTAAAATGCCCTTAATGCCTTTCTTTGAAAATTTTCATGTACAAGCCCATTTTTGTCCAAAATTTTAGAAATTGGTCAAATTACTATTTAAGACCTCCTAATTAATATTTCAAAGCAATTTCATACTAAAAACTTCTAGAATGCAAGTTTTGCAACTTATTCGATTTAGCCCCTAACTTCAAATTAAGCATTTTATGCATGGAATTTCTTCACAAAATTTTCACACAATCATGCAATCATATCATAACCTCAAAATAATTATAAAATAATTATTTCTATCTCGGATTTGTGGTCACGAAACCACTATTCCGATTAGGCCCTAATTCAGGTTGTCACAATTCTCCCCCCTTTAGAGATTTTCGTCCCCAAAAATCTTACCGGTAAAGAGGTTGGGCATCTTTGTTTCCTCATAGCCTCCTCAGGTTCCCACGTAGCTTCCTCTATTCCATGTCTGTGCCACAATACTTTCACTAAGGCTATACTTTTATTTCTTAACTGTTTAATTTCTCGAGCCAAAATCTTTATTGGTTCCTCCTCATAGGTCATATCCGATCGAATCTCAATTTCTGTTGGGGAGATCACATGTGAAGGATCAGAACGATAACGTCGTAACATTGATACGTGAAACACGTTATGAATTCTCTCTAACTCTGCCGGTAAGGCCAACCGATATGCCACTGGTCCAATTCTCTCGGTAATTTCGTACGGCCCAATAAAACGCGGACTCAACTTGCCTTTTCGACTAAATCTCAGAATCTTTTTCCATGGTGACACTTTCAAGAACACTTTATCACCTACTTGAAATTCAATCTCTTTTCTTTTTAAGTCTGCATATGACTTTTGTCTGTCTGAAGCGACTTTCAAGCAATCCCGAATTACTTTTACTTTCTTTTCGGTTTCTTTAACTAGATCAACTCGTGAATCTGCTTTCTCATGAGTTCAGTCCAATATAAAGGAGTCCGACACTTACGACCATACAAGGCTTAAATGCGGTGCCATTTGTATACTTGATCGATAAGCTGTTATTGTAGGCAAACTCAATTAAAGATAGATATTTCTCCCAACTACCTCCAAATTCTAAAACACAAAGCATCTAAGCATATCTTGAGTACTGGATTACTCTTTCCGATTGACCATCTGTTTGTGGATGGAACACGGTACTAAAGTTCAATTTTGTACCCAAAGCTTCTTGTAACTTTTTCCAAAATCTCGAGGTAAATCTCAGATCTCTATCGATATTATAGACATAGGTACCCGTGCAACCTCACAATTTCAGCAATATATAATTCGGCTAATTTATCAAGTGAGTAATCGGTACGCATCGATATAAAGTGGGCTGATTTTGTTAATCTATCAACCACTACCCAGATAAGCATCCTTCTTTTAGGAGTCAAAGGCAAACCGGTTACAAAATCCATGGTAATCTTGTCCCATTTCCACTCGTGCACCATTACCGGGTGAAGTAGTCCTGAAGGCACTTGATGTTCGGCTTTTACTTGTTGATGGACCAAACACTTGGTTACAAATTCAGAAATGTCCCTTTTCATACCGCCACCAATACAACTTCTTTAAATCTTTATACATTTTTGTGCTACAGTGGTGAATCGATAAACAGACCATTGTGCGCCTCTTGTAATATTTTTCGAATCAATTCATTATTTTTCGGCACACATATTCTGTCTCAAACATTAAACAATCGTCGGTCCAACTCAAAAAATCGAGTCGTAACTTTGATTCGCATTGAGTTCTTTTGGTCCGCAACTCATTATCATACTTTTGAGCATCACAAATCAACTGGAGAAATAACGGTTTAGCTCTCATCTCTGCTAAGATTGACCCATCATCAGACAATGCTAATCCCGTATTCATGGTTCTCAAAGTAAAAAGAAATTTTCTGCTCAAAGCATCAGCAACTATATTTGCTTTTCCCGGATGATAATCAATCACTAGATCATAATCCTTTAATAATTCAAGCCATCTTATTTGTCGCAGATTCAGATCCTTTTGATTCATCAAATACTTCAAACTTTTGTGATCAGTAAAAATTCGGCATTTTTCACCGTACAAATAATGTCGCCAAATCTTCAAAGCAAAGACAATAGCGGCCAATTCCAAATCATGTGTAGGATAATTCTTTTCATGCGGTTTTAACTGTCTCGAAGCATAAGCTACCACTTTATCCTCTTGCATCAACACACATCCAAGGCACATCAACGATGCATCACTATAAATTACTAACTCTTTTTTCTGCTCAAAATTTTGTACTAAGATTGGTGCTTGAGTCAATCGTGCTTTCAACTTTTCAAAACTCACGACATTCATCGGTCCATTCAAACTTAACATTCTTTTGCAGCAACTTAGTCATAGGAGAGGCAATCATCGAAAATCCTCAACAAAGCGTCTATAATATCCGGCTAAGCCTAAAAAGCTTCTAACCTCAAATACATTCTTTGGCGGTTTCCAATCAACGATCGCAGAAATCTTGCTTGGATCCACCGAATACCATCACCGAGACTATATGTCCCAAAAATCCGACTTCACAAAGCCGAACTCACTTTTACTAAACTTGGCAAACAATTTCTTTTCTCTCAAGATCTGCAATATGGTTCTCAAGTGTTCGGCATGTTCAAACTCATCCCGAGAATAAATTAGAATGTCATCTATGAATACTACTACAAACTTATCCAAATATGGCCGAAAGATCCGATTCATTAAGTCCATAAATATAGCTGGAGCATTTGTTAAGCCGAAAGGCATTACAAGAAACTCATAATGTCCATACCTTGTCCTAAAGGCGGTTTTCGCACATCCGACTCCTTAACTCTCAACCTGGTAGTAACGGACCTTAAATCAATCTTTGAAAACATCTGTAGCCCCTTTTAAGCGATCGAATAAATCATCAATCCTCGGCAATGGGTACTTGTTCCTTATAGTCACCTTATTGAGTGGACGATAATCAATGCAAAGTCTCATTGAACCATCCTTCTTCTTTACGAATAATACAGAGCACCCTGGGGAGAGAAACTCGGTCTCACAAATCCCTTATATCTGTTAATTCTGCAATCGAGCCTTCAATTCTTTTAATTCGATCGAGCCATTCTATATGGAGCAATTGAGATCGGTGCGATGCCGGCAACAAATCAATGGCAAACTCTATCTCTCTGCTTGAGGCAACCTGTGCAATTCCTCCGGAAATACATCCGGAAACTCACAAACTATCGATGCTTGATTCAAGCTTGATTAAGGCAACTCAATTATTCATTACATAAGCGGATAAGCTTCACACCCTTTCCTTATGTATTTCTCGTGAAGACATGTGCGAAATCACCATAGGCAATTTATTTGATTAAATGTCTGTTTCAACCCACAAAATTTCTCCATTTTCACATTTCAACTCTAGTGTCTTTTGTTTACAATCTACCTTAGCATCATACAATGTCAACCAGTCCATTCCCAAGATAACATCAAACTCATTAAATGGTAATGACATCAAATTGGCGAAAAATGATGACCTTGAATCATTAATGGGCAATTCTTGCAAACCTTGTCAACTAGCACATATTGGCCTAAGGGGTTCGACACTTTAATCGTAAACTCGATAAACTCAACAGCAACTTTTATTAGATACTAAATTCATGCAAATATAGGAATGAGTGGACCGGGATCAATCAATGCAATAACAATAGTATCATAGAGAGAAAATGTACCAAGAATGACATCGGGAGATGATGCATCTTCTCGGGCACGTATAGCATAAGCTCTAGCAGCAGTGCTCTAGCCACGATCTTGCCATCGAGTCTTTCATCGCAGCTTTATCGCTAGTCCCACCTCCGGTATTTCTCGGTGGTCTACCTCTACTAGCGGTGGTATTTCATCTAGCACACTCAAATCTTTCTTCTTTAACTTTCTCCGGACAATCTCTAATAAAATGCTCGCGAGAACCTTTTGAAACAAGCTCGCTCGGTTCCCAAAGACTCACCATAATGTTACCGCCACATTGTCGACACTCGGGCTTTCTAGGTCGCACATTACCCACACTTGCCACCGAAGTAGCTTGAGCTTTAGACCCGAATACGCTCTACCACGATCTCTGTCTCGACTCCCCAATTGAAACTGTCATTCGAGGGTTTGCCTCTTTGGACCTCTTTGATTGAGATTGAAATGGCTTGCTTATCGGTCTTTTCTCGGCATCTCGAGCCTCAATAGCAGCTTTTCTTTTTCTTTGTTCAATTCTTGACTTTAAGAGCTCGATCAACCAATACAACAAATTCTTTCAATTCCAAAATTCCTACAAGCACTTTAGTGTCCTCATTCAGCCCATCTTCAAACCTTTCGTACATAATGGCCTCGGTTGACACACATTCATTCTGGGCATACTTGCTAAGTCTCACAAATTCGCGCTCATATTCTCGCCACGGACATCTTGCCTTGCTTCAATTCAAGGAACTCCTTCCGTTTTTGATCCATAAATCGTTGACTTATGTATTTTTTCTAAATTCTTCCTGGAAGAAATCCCGAGTAACTTTTTCTTTTGGCACCACTGATACCAAAGTCTTCCACCAATGGTAGGCCGAATCTCTCAAAAGTGATACAAACACACTTTAAGCATTCTTGGTGTACATGAGAGCTTATCAAATACACGGGTAGAATTCTCAAGCCGTAATTTCGCTTTTTCAGGATCATCGTCGATCTTTGCTCTAAACTCTTGGCCCCTTGTTTTGAATCTTGTCAAGCTGGAGGCTTGTTCATCCTTACCAAATTTACGTCTTGAGCAGCTCACAGGAATCATCCGAGGTATAGGAGGGGGTGGAGGAGGTTGAGTATTTGGATTTGCTCGAATAAATTCAAAGTATACCAATTGTTCATCCTTTGGAGAAAGGCATCCCGAGCCTCATCTCCCTGTCTCAATGTCTACGGTCTACTTTCCACAGTGTGCACGGTCCCTTGTGCGGGGCAGGTGCATTACTAGCAACATCATCACCGTAGTTCCTTCAGGATCCATTACTATATTAAAACAAAACACAATTTAGAATAGTCAGGAGTCACCACACTATCACAATATTTTTATGGCATGTATAGCTAGACTTTTACACACACTTTATTAGTCCGAGAACCGACTAAATCATAGCTCTGATACCACTAAATGTAACACCCTTACCCATATCCGTAGCGAACAGCAGTGCGAGGTATTAACAAATCATGGTAAATACTATTAAATAAAACCCAACAAAAATATAGCGTGCAATTTGATCATTATAACATCTGTTATTAGCACTACAAACTAACTCCAAAGGTTTCAAACAAAATGATTAGCTTGATACTATAAGTAGTAATTTAAACCTAGACATTTATGACACGTAACAAAATAACCAAGTCTGCTATACATGCCATATTTCAAAATAGTGTTTACAATGTACCAAAAAGTATTGATAGCGTGGATGGGTCTCCGACGATCTTCAATTCCCGATCTGGCTTAGTAACTCTATAAGACAAGAAAAAAAAAGAAAAGAAGATAAGCATATAGCTTAGTAAGTAAGTATATAAATAACAAATAAGAAATCTAACATGTTTACAACATAACTCAATTATATAATATTTTTAACTTTTATTGTTTGTCCCAATTTGATCAAGCTGTCCCCCTGCATCATGTTCACTAAATAAATCATAACTCGAGTTGAAAAACTCGAAATTCAAATCCGTAAAATTTCCTAAATCTAGACTCATAAATCTCTTTGCTAATTTTTTTCTAGAATTTTTGATTCAGCCGATTAGTACAGTTTATTAGTTAAAGCTTCCCCTGTTACACAGCTCGACTAGTCTGACCCCTGTTCACTACGAATTGAATTTCTCTCAGTACACAATTCAAATAACCCTGAAATTTGTTTCATTTAAAACTAGACTCAATAAGGAATTTAGGTATGTAAACTATATTTCTTAATTTGCTTTGTACAATTTTTAATGATTTTTCAAAGTTGAAACAGGGGATCACACATTCATCCTGAGCAAGTCACACACAATTGTAAATATCTCAAAATATAAAATTCCTTTGCTTGTTATGATTCTTTTATATGAAAGTAGACTCATTAAAATTTAATTGCACATCTCATTCAACCTCTAATTATGTTCCTCCTATTTTTGGTGATTTTTCAAAATCACATCACTGCTACTGTCCAAAACAGTTTTAATGCTAATTTCACTCTTTCACACATTCTTTATGCTACCCTCATTTTACCTTACATATATAGATATGCCACAAATCATTTTCACCACAATTCATTCATCATAAGTATAGGTCCATAACCACAACGTCACCACAAAATCATCCCGTTGAACAATTCGGATCAATCCTCGATATTTAATGGTTTTAGCACACAGCCCCACCATCATACTTCATTTAATTCGGCTCTCTTGTACACATGGTGAACACTTAATACCACTCATGTGACCTAGCCAATTTGTCTCGTAGCTTTCTTGTCTACATGGTGTCCTTCACTTGGAATCACACATGCGACCTAGCTACATTTATCTATTACGTAGCTCTCTTGTCTACATGGGATACATCCCGTATCACACATGTGACCTAGCTACATTTATCTCTTACGTAGCTCTCTTGTCTACATGGGATACATCCCGTATCACACATGTGACCTAGCTACTACATGGTATTTCGTAGCTTTCTTGTACACATGATGTGCACTCAGCATCATACATGTGACCTAGCTACACTCCCTCTATTTTATTCGATCTCTCCGAATGTTCAATCGGGATTCCTCTCTATTATTTATTTTTATTCTCCCAATAGTCGATTTATATTTTAACATCAGCTAGTATATTCATATAATAGGCTGAAATATATAGGAATGTAAATGAAAATAATATAATATTTACATACAAACTTACCTCGGTGCAAAATGTGGAAATTTTGTGATTTAGTCCAAAACTTTTTCCTTCCCTCGTTCGAGGTCAATTCCACGCCTTTCTTGATTATGGAGCTTCAAAGTTGAAGAAACCCTAGCTATGGAGGAGAGCAATTTTCAGCAGCAACTAATGAAGATGATAACCAATTTTGTGTTATTTTTCCCATTTTATTTCATTTAATATACAAATGACTAAAATGCCCTTAATGCCTTTCTTTGAAAATTTTCATGTACAAGCCCATTTTTGTCCAAAATTTTAGAAATTGGTCAAATTGCTATTTAAGACCTCCTAATTAATATTTCAAAGCAATTTCATACTAAAAACTTCTAGAATGCAAGTTTTGCAACTTATTCGATTTAGCCCCTAACTTCAAATTAAGCATTTTATGCATGGAATTTCTTCACAAAATTTTCACACAATCATGCAATCATATCATAACCTCAAAATAATTATAAAATAATTATTTCTATCTCGGATTTGTGGTCACAAAACCACTATTCCGATTAGGCCCTAATTCGGGTTGTCACACGTTGGAATCGTATTTGATTTCGTGTAAGACCCTGTCTGGGACAGTGGCATCGATATTTGATTGCATGTAAGACCACATCTGGAACGTTGGCATTGTACGAGTTTTCTGAGTTATCCGCGTATCCTATTTGATTCCGTACAGTTCAACAGGCACTCCAAGAAATGAATAAACATGTGAATGTATATATGATTCAGGTACTTATGAACTGTATATGGAATTTGGAAATGAAAGGTGATTATGAATATGATCTTTTGATATGTGAACTACATGGAAATGTGATGTATTTACAAGTAACTGATTATGAACAATTGAGCTAAATGAGAAATATGAACTTGCTATTGTGTTATGCCATGATTCATATGAATGAATTGGTTGATAATTGTGATATATGATAAGTTTATTTGTATATGGCTTACTAATCATTTGAAAGCTTACTTTGTGTGTGTTTGCATTGTTTTATAGATATTGAAGCTACTGGAAGCTCGAGGATCATCGAAGATCATCAACACACTATCGAACTCTATTTTGGTACCTTTTGAAAATATGAATGTTGAAGTATGGCATGTATAGGCTAGAAGTATTTAAATATGAATTGTGAAGTGTATATAATGCCATGTGATATGGCTAGATTAAAGTTGCTATTTGGTTTGGTTTTTGGTATATAAGTTGTGCTAAGAAATGGTATGTTTTGAAGTGAATAATTGGCTTCGTGAAAAATGGTTAATTTGGTAAGTTAGTTATTTAAATTAGTTATGGAAATAGTATGATTTTGATATGAAAAATGGATGTGAAAAATTGCGATAATGACATGTATGAATGAATGAGTTTGGTATGTGATTTTTAGTATGTTTCGGTTTGGATGATACGGATGATATTGTTTGGTGATTATATGACATGAAAGATGTATGTTTTGTAATTGAAATTGGCTAAAATTATGGTGCAATTGTGCTTTGATTTTGGACTTGTAGGGATGACCATTAAAGGTGGCAAATTGGCTTTTCAAATGGCCTATTTTTGTCCACACGGGCAGAGACACGGGCGTGTGTCTCAATCATATGCGACACACGGTCATGTTACATGGTTGTGTGTGTAATATCCCGAATTAGAGCCTAATCGGAAGAGTGGTTTCGTGACCACAAATCTGAGATAGAAATAATTATTTTATAATTATTTTCATGTTTATGATATGATTGCATGATTGTGTGAAAATTTCGTGACGAAATTCTGTGCATAAAGTGCTTAAGTTGAAATTAGGGACTAAATCGAATAACTTGCAAAACTTGCATTCTAGAAGTTTTTAGTATGAAATTACTTTGGAATATTAATGAGGAGGTCTTAAATATCAATTTGACTAATTTGTAAAATTTTGGACAAAAATGGGCTTGTACATGAAAATTTTCAAAGAAAGGTATTAAGGGTATTTTGGTCATTTGCATATTAAATGAAATAAAATGAGAAAAATAACAGAAAATAGTCATCTTCTCCATATAGTTGCTGCCGAATTTTTCTCTCTCCATAGCTAGGGTTTCTTCAACTTTTAAGCCTTGATTGTAAGTGATTTCTATGCCCGTTTTTAATGTTCTTTACGTTTTTGGAATCCCGGTAGCTCGATTTAGCTTATGCTAGCAATAATTTAACCTAGGGTTCATATTTGGAAAAATACCCATAGGTGAAATTTGTGTATTTTGGTGTAAATTATGTCAGACAACTTGTACTACTAGGTTTTAAGCGAAAACGAGTAAAAGGGCTTAATCGGTAAAAATACCTAATAGTCATAAGTACATGTTAGTGTGTGAAATTGATGCTGCCATAGAAGAGAAAAATGATCAGCGTGTCATAAAACATAAGAAAATAGGATGAAGTTTAATTCCCGAGCCTAGGGGCAAAAGTGTAATTATGCAAAAGTTTAGGGGTAAAAATGTAATTTTGTCAAAGTTCGTATTAAATACTGTTTTGATGAATGTATGTATTAAATAAGATTAATTTGGCATTATAGATCAAGAGAAACGAGATTCAAGTCGCAATCAAGGGAAAAACAAAGTTTACGAGGAATAGGCTTGATTGCTAATAATTTTATACCGAGGTAAGTTCATGTGTAAATGTAGTAACATAATTGTCATTTTAAGTAATTTAATGTTATTTATGTGATATGATGATTAATATCATGAACTATTATGCTTTATGGTTATTATTGAATAACATGTAAATTATGAATTGCTACCGAGTATCGGTTTCGATGTTCCGTGGAAGACGGCAAAGATGTGTAATCGAGGAAAAAGCCCGTTTGAACCTTGGGAATAGATTAGAATACAAGTGACATGTCACTAGGATGGTTGGGCATCCAAACTCGTTGAGTTGAGTCCGAGTTCACTTATGGATGCAAATGTCCGAACTCGTTGAATTGAGTCCGAGTTCGTGAGATGTAACTAGGCATCTGAGCTCGTTGAGTTGAGTCCAAGTTCACTTATGGATGCGAACGCCCGAGCTCATTGAGTTGAGTCCGAGTTCGCTTATGGGCGGGTTACATGGTAGCTTGGCTACATATGTGGCACTTATGTACAAACTTTCCGTGTATTCGAATTATATTCCGATGTGTTCAACGGGTGAATCTTAAGGGAATAAGGAGAATGCCTAAAACGAAGGGGACATGTTGGTAAGTGTGGTAAATGAGAAATTTTGACAGGTATGTGCTTAAATCTTCGGGTTGAGATCTTGGTAGGATGAAATCGTAGCATGATATTAAATGCAAATGTAACATGAATGTCTTGGTGATGTTTATGCAAATGATGTTTTTATGTGGAATTGCATGATTATGTTACTTACTATTTGCATGTGAACTTACTAAACATTTATGCTTACTCCTTCCTTTTCTTTCATTGTAGTTTTGACAAACCAGCTTGAGAATCGGGATAGGTCGAAGACTCGTTCACACTATCCGAAGGCTTAAATCGGTAAAATGGCTTGTAAATTTTGAATATGGCATGTATGGCAAAATACTCACTTTGTGTAATTGATCTTATGATATGGCTATGGTTTGGCAAGAAAAGAGTTTGTAAATGATTAGCCATTGTAATGGCCAATCTAAATCATATTTGATACCATGTATGTTTAAAATGCTATTTAGTCCATGAAAATTTATAGTAAAGTAAAATTTGCTATAAAACAAATATTGCTGCAGCAATGACGTGAATTTGAAAATTCACTAAAAATAGTAGAAATGGACATAAATGATGAATAAGTTATTGAATCAAAGTTTAATGAGTATATTTTCATATGGATGGAACAAAACAGGTATATGAATGATATTCTATGAGATGTTTAAATTTTTGTGAAACAGGGCCAGAGTGATTTCTGGATCCCCTGTTCTGACTTTTGAAATTCACCATAAATTGTATAAAAATAATTAGAAGTCATGTTTTATATGTAAAGATTTCTTATTGAGTCTAGTTTTAAGAGAATTAAACGTCATAGTCATTGAAATTTTTTACAGAGAGATATCTGATTTGTAATACACAGAGGTCAGAGCAATCAAACCCTAAAACAGGGGAGAATTTAACTAATAAACTGTACTAATTGGCCTAGCAAAAAATTCTATAAAAAAATTGGTAAATAGATATATGAATCTAGTTTTAGGGAAAATTTACAGAATTGAATTTTGAGTTTTGGAACTCTAGATATGAATTTTTAAGTGACTGTGATGCAGTTAGCCAGCTTGTCTAAAAATTTTAAAAATAAATTGTTTAATCTGTTTAATTGATGAAATTAAGTTTAGTAACACCTCATGCTCGACTCCGGTAACGGTCTCGAGTACGGGGCGTTACAGTGTGTCCCCTGGAGTAGTCCTACAATTTAAAGTCACCCTCGAGCACAGCCTAGGCACATGGGCGTGTGGCTAGCCGTGTGACCCAAGTCAGTTTCGACCATGGCCAAGGCACACGGGAATGTCTCCGGCCATGTGGACAAGTCAGTATGCATGCCCTGTTTAGCCACGACTTAGACACACAGGCGTGTCTAATGCCGTGTAAGGCACACGATCTGTTCACACAGGCGTATGACCTCTGTAACTTTGAAAAAAAATTGCTTAGTTTTTGAAAAATTTTGTATTTGCTCGGTTTAGTCCCGACCCTTCCTAAAGCATGTTTAAGGTCTCGTTGACCTAAGAAAGGGACTTTGAAATGAACTTTGACTATGGTGCTATAATATGTGGATGATATTTGTGAATAGATTATAAAATGTTTCGATATGTCCGGTCATGCCTCATAACCTTAGTTCGGCAAAGAATACGGGTTAGGGGTGTTACATTTAGTTAGTATCAGAGCTAAGGTTTAGTCAATTCTAGGACTAACGTAGCGTGTGTGAGTCTAGATATACATGTCATATTTATAAACTATGATAGTGTGATGAATCATAACAGTTAAAAATGTGTTTTTATATAGTAAATAGATCCCGAACGAGCCGTATCTAATGACGTTGAGAGTAATGCACCCGTAACCGCTCAAGGGGCGGTGCAATTCGATTCTAGACCTGTTACTAGTAGCCATGAGGGAGAGGCTAAGCAAGCCTTCCTCCAAATGATAAATGAGTGGTTCACTTAGTATGCTATAACAAACCCAGCTGCTCCCCAACCTTCGCCCCTGCAAGCTCCCGTAACTCCCTACGTGTTAGATCCAATTCGTCTAAATAAGCCTCCAGTTGATAAGATTAGAAAATATGGGGCTGAAGAGTTTTGAGCTACTACTGATGATGATGCTGAGAGTGTAACACCCCTGACCAGTATCCATCGCCGGAATGGGATTACGAGGCATTACCGATCATAAAACAATTCAGAACAAACTTTCATTACAAGTTAGTCATATAATATTTTTTATTTTTTTAAAACAACCAAACTAACACGTTTCGTTATTCCATTTATCTTGTTAACTCAATATAAACATATAACCATAAAAATCAAATGCTTAAATCATAACTCACTATACTTCGTTTCATAAGTACATTACCAAACATTCCACACATATATATGTCTAAGTATATTCACATATACATATCAATATAGCCGAACCAATAAATTACTCACGAACCAATTAAACATGATCATATTACTTTGACCCAACCAAACATATATGCATCATACATATATAGCTCATTTTACTCTCTTTTTTGTTTTGTCAATATAAAATTCACTATTCATGTGGTCATTTATTTCAACGTATTACTCGAATATAAACTTACCTAATAATCATACTATATTCAAGATTACATCTACGTCATTTAACCCTATCATTTCATATATATATCCTATCACGAAAATAAAATTAATTAACATATAAATTAACCATAATTTACCTAACAATTTTAAATCATTACGAACATACGTTCTCATTTACATATAAGCATATTTCATATCATCCTATCTCAATAAATAATTCATAACACATCAAATTAGTGAATGACATAACCGAATTTACATTATAAGTAACATTACTACTTTTCTGACTTATGAACAATCATATTAAAATCACATACTCTATATCTTGAGCTCATTTTCTTAAATTATTGTAATGCAAGTCATATCTTTCTAATATATAAAAATAAAACCACAACCAAAATATTTATGTCTCTAAACATTCATCATTCAACCCACTTCCAAAACACATGACCAATCATCTATATATATATATACAATTGCTGAACTACTAATCGAAAATATTCCTTAACTCATTTTAACATTTATTCAAATATACTTTTAACTAAATTTTTAAACCATTACTAACACATAAGAAACATAATCAAATCACTTTAACTAAAGGTAGTATAACAAACATAATTCATACTATTATATACATATCATAGCCGAATCACTCCTACGACATCCAAAATCATCAATTAACCTCAATGCACAAAACACATATCTCATATACTATTCATCCACTAAACTTATTATTTCCCAAATATAATCATGTATTTAGTTCACTTAACGAATAATCACATAACCATTACAACATGTTACTAATATAATTATGAAATCAATTCAATTCATCCTAATTTATATATTATACATATCAATACTCAACTAAATCATATAACCAAAACACCATTCAAACATGTCATAGATTATACTTACTGTAATATATTTATCTCTTATCAAAATAATAAATCAACAACTAATCTAATAACCAAGCCGAACCATATTGCCAATTACCACACATTGAAAATTACTAACCTAACGTATCCATAGCTTAGTCAAACTTAAAACAAACTTAACATGAATAAACAAGCCATTTTCGCATGGTTTTTATATATATAGACCAAAATCCAATGCTTCCAAAAATAATCTAGCTTATACACGCCATAGATCTGAAATTTAGCTTAAAAAAATACTGAAAACGATCGATAGTGTGATAGACCTTGCTGAGGATCCCCGAGCTCGTAACCAACTTCTAAAATCTATAAACAACGAACAAACACACACAATAAGCTAGCATAGCTTAGTAAGTCATAAGAAAATAATAATTTAAAATTTATAACAACTTGACCTAACCAAAATAAATTATGCAAACATAACCACAATTATTTCAAGATCACAATTTCATATATATCATATATTTCCATATACAATTTTACCTTAGCCAAACATATACATATATCTATTATCAAGGTAATATTCAATTTCAAAACCTTAGTACCATTAGATAGCCGAATATACATAACCCACATACATATATATCCATGAACCATTTCATAAATATCCACATAATATAATCAAAAGGCCAAATACATTTTCAGTATGCATATACAAAGTTTCCATTTACATTATACATGATTTATAACACATATCGAGTGACTTACTTACCTTATTTCAAATAAGTATTAAGCTATCACATACCTGATTACTTTAGCTAGTTTTATCCATTCAATCATAACTATCATTGCCCGTTGAACCATTCGGAATTGGATAGGAAACTCGGATAATCACATATATCATACAATGTCAACGTCCTAGACGTGGTCTTACATGTAATCACATATCGATGCCACTGTCCCAGATAGGGTCTTACTCGCACACATATATCGGAATCACATATCGATGCAAACATATAAAACTTGGTCTTTCTCGCACACATATATCAGATTCACATATCGATGCCTCATATACATCCTTGTATCAACTTCAAATTGCTCAGAATATACATATATTCATTAACAAAATTATCTTTACTACCAAGGCCACAATAACATTATATAATCGAATATACATATATATATCTATGATTCACATTTTAACATCATATACACAAACATATATTATATATCCGAATGTAAGTTTGCAACTTAAATAAAAATAATCAGCATTTTAACGTATATAGCTCATTTCACCACTTTCAATACTAAAACTCATTCACTACTTTATCATCAAACGTAAATTACTTTCATTACTCAATGTCCATTCATAAATTACTTCATATTATTACAACTATTTAATGATCGCGTATATATAAAAAATTTAACCACATGTATTTGCTTATAAACTTACCTCGGACGATGCAAAACGGAACGAGACAACTAGTCGACAGCTTTCATTTTCCCCCGATCCTGATCTGATTTCTTTGGTTCTTGATCTAAACATATTCAAATTATGTTCATTCAAACATATTTTCATTCAATTTAGTCCAAAAACACATAAATGGACAACTTACCATTTTACCTCTGACATTTATAGTTTTTACAATTTAGTCCCTATTGCACAAAATACAAAATATACAAAATTTCACTATACCCATGTTAGGCCAAATTTTACCCATATCCATACAAGTCCATATATTTCATTTATTTCACACTTTATTAACTTAAATTATTATTTTTGTGATTTAGTCCTAATTAATCAAAATCATCAAAAAATCCAATACAAAACATGTTAATCTAAAACATATCTTTCATATTTCATCATCAAACAACAAAAATCACAAGCTTTCAATAATGACATAACTCAAAATATTCACCAAAATCAGAAATTCAAGCATGGGTCTTATAGATAACTCAGCAACGATCTCAAAAATGTAAAAATTATCAAAAACCGGGCTAGTTACATACCTTAATCAAGATCATCCATGGCCGAAACCTAAACTTCTTTTTCTTTTCTTTATGTTTTCATATTCGGTCATAAAAAACAATAATAAACATGGCTTTTAAGTTATATTATAATATAATATATAATAGCATATTATTTAATTTACATATATAACCTTAATTAAAACATTATATTATTGCTTATATTATGTCCATTGCCGTCCAAATATAAAACCAATGGCATAATTGCATCATAAACACTTCCTTTTATAAAGACACATTCATTTTGGCCCTTTTATAATTAACCACCAAATTTTCATTTTACACGATTAAGTCATTTTCTTTAATCGGGCACCCAAACAACAAAATTAAATTACGAAAATTTCACACACACAAATTCGCACATAAGAAACATAGAAAATAGTTTTTTAAATATTTTTCTGACTCGGATTCGTGGTCCCGAAACCACCATTACAACTAGTGTCTAAATCGGGTTGTTACAACTCTCCCCCTTAGGGATTTTCGTCCCTGAAAATCTTACCTGTGAATAAATTCATTTAACGCTCTTTCATTGTATCCTCTTGGTCCCACGTTGTTTCCCCAACTCCGTGTTTACGCTACAACACTTTTAACTAACGGAATTTTCTTATTACGCAATTCTTTAACTTCGCGAGTTAGAATGCAAATCAGTTCTTTCTCATATGTCATATCAGACTTAATCTCAAGCTTTGACAGATTAATCACATGTGAGGGATCAGATCAATATCTAAAAAGCATCAATACATGGTACACATTATGGATCTTTTCTAATTTTGGTGGCAACAACAGTCTATAAACAATTGGCACGATACGCTTTATAATCTCATACAGCCCAATAAATCTCAAACTCAAATTGCCTTTACGACTAAATCTGAGTATTTTCTTCCACAATGAGACTTCCAAAATGAATTTGTCTTCGATTTGAAACTCTATATCTTTTCGTTCCAAGTCTGCACACGATTTCTGACGATCTGACACTGCTTTTAGATTTTTTTTACGGATCACTTTTACTTTCTATTCAGTCTTTCTGATCAAATCGACCCCACGTACCTTCGAACTCAAGAATGAAACATCTCAACATATTCTATGTATCTGAATAATTCGTTTGGATTGGCCATCTATTTGCAGATGGAAAGCAGTGCTGAAATGTAATTTCGTACCTAATACATCATGCAGTTTCTTCCAAAACCGTGATGTAAACCTCAGATCTCTATCCGAAACAATAGAAATAGACATACCATGTAGTCTCACAATTTTGGAAACATATAACTCAACAAGCTTATTAAGCAAGTAATTTGTACAAACCAGAACAAAATGAGCTGATTTAGTCAATCTATCCACAATAACCCAGATTACATCTTTCTTGCTCGATGTCAACAGTAAACCGGATACAAAATCCATCGTGATTCTGTCTTATTTCCACTCAAGTATCATATTCGGTTGAAGCAATCTAAAAATTACTTGATGTTCATTTTTTTGTTGCTGACAAACCATATGAATAGATAACCAACTGCTGTGAGCTTCGTTCAAAATCATCTGAACCAACTCTAGATTTCTTGGAACACATATTCGATTTCTAAACCTTAGACCACCTTTAGCATCAATTTAAAACTATGAATCAACATTTAAATTACATTGGCCCCACTTTGCTAACAATTCATTATCAACTTTCTAAACCTCACAATTCTGTTGAATATATAATGGTCTTGCTTTTAACTCGACTATAATCGAGTCATCAAATATGTTACTTAACTCTTTTTTTTTTTGCAGCTTTAGCTGTATGGAATCGCAAGATATCTCTGTGTACACCATTACTAAAAAACATTTCAAACGGTTCCTTAACACATGACTAAAGATCATAAACTTTTTCTTTAATTTAGACTGAACCAGTACTGATGTTTTAGTTGACAATATCTCTGTGTAAAAATGAAGACTTCAACAATCGAACTAACTTTAATTACCACAACATTTCTCAGATAAAATTGTTCTAATAGATAAAATTTTGTATCAAGTCTTCAAGAATACGAATTCTTCCTTCAGACTATCCCTCATTTCACACATGTGCGTTCAAAGTTTATTTCCAAACTAGTGAATAGTTTCAAACACATATAACCTAGTTAACTTTTCAAACAAATAATTTCAGATCAGATTTTACTACTGAATCAGTCTTGTCGAAGAAATCTTTTATTCTCGTTAAAAAGAATAACCCAGACATATCATTATATAGATGTCACAATCATCAAATAGAAATCATAATGTCATAATAAGACTGACGTTTACCTGTAACAATAGATAATATCCTAAATGATAATAAAGTATCTGGACCCAGAAGAAAATCAAATATGATTTGAGCAGCAATCAATGTAGAAGCACAACTTTTATAACTCTAATAACAGTACTGTGGTACTTCTAAAGTTTTCAGAATAAAAATTATGATTATAACAGATATAACAATTTCTTTCAAATAGATATCCCATAAAGATAATCATACAAAATCATAAGAAAACCAGAATAGCGAAATTTCAACGTACGAAGCTACACAGGATTTCTGAAAATTACAACCCATATATAATGATAACAATTCCGATGATATCCCATAAATTTTCTAGAAAGAATGGCGTCACTCATAAATACTGAAATCCACAATAACAGAAACAATATAATCTTCACGTATATTCAACAGAATAATAACCAATAGAAACAGAATATTAGCATTATACAGAGTTTTACGGTCAATTTTCATATCCACATAAAAGAATGAATATCAGAGATAGATAGAGCAACGTTGAACATAACCTCAAATAGATCAATAATGCTTTCATCTATAAACATATTTAGCTAACATTCTCATGCGGTAAGAATTCCTTCTGAAATTAAACAATTAGATGTATTTCTGAAGATAAATGTACACATAGAGTACTCAGAAGAAGTCATAGTAACTACCTGACTATAACCACTACACTCAGCCATCAATACAATTAAAATATTATTCAACTGTCTAATTCTGTCATCATCAAATTCATATTATCACATCAATAACAAAAATCAATCCAAAGATGCTTCTAATTAATACTTTCTTTAGATAACATACCTGAATAGATCATTTAATCAGAATTAACTTCTTCTGTAACAGTGATTTTATATAATCTGAATAGTTTTCAGAACTATCCAATATCTCTTTTAATACTGTCTTTATTTGCTGATTCATTCACTTTTTTGCCTTGATTATTAACCTTCCGAACATGAACTTCTGTAATTCCACACTCGTAGGCTTATTCAACCCAATTCTTACAGATTTTATTGTAACATTTTATGCATAAGGGGGTGTGGGTAGTAAAGCCTCAAATTTAATTTACACATAAATACCCATAATACATACTTTCACAATTAGTCAGTTCATTATAAATTTTACATTACCCAAACATTTAATAAACATCTACTTCTAATCACTTTTGTTCTTAGCACTTAGTTCATGCACCAACTCAAATCGTTAATTCACAGTAAAAAAGTTTCAGATAACAATAACAACTCAAATATCATAATCTATACGCTCATATAATTATAACATTTGTCGACATCAATATATTATACTCTTTAATCCATACATTTATGAGTTTCAACTCATCATCAACACATTTCCATTCAAACATTCAAGTACACATTCCGTACTATCAAAATTAGATCGCTTGAAAACTTATCTATCTCATCAAAATAATTTTCGTCAGAGTCAGGAGATATCACACTATCGTAGGTTAAATATGGCATGTATAGCTAGACTCACAAACGCTATGGTAGTCCTAGAACCGACAAAACTATAGCTCTGATACCAATCAAATGTAATACCCCTAACTCATATCCGTCACTGGAATGGGGTTACGAGGCATTACCGATCATAAAACAATTCAAAACAAACTTTCATTACAAGTTAGTCATATAATATTTTTTTTATTTTTTTAAAACAACCAAACTAACACGTTTCATTATTCCATATATCTTGTTAACTCAATATAAACATATAACCATAAAAATCAAATGCTTAAATTATAACCCACTATACTTCGTTTCATAAGTACATTACAAAACATTACACACATATATATGTCTAAGTATATTCACATATACATGTCAATATAACCGAACCAATAAATTACTCACGAACCAATTAAACATGATCATATTACTTTAACCCAACCGAACATATATGAATCATACATATATAGCTCATTTTACTTTTTTTTTGTTTTGTCAATAAAAAATTCACTATTCATTTGGTCATTTATTTCAACGTATTACTCAAATATAAACTTACCTAATAATCATACTATATTCAAGATTACATCTACGTCATTTAACCCTATCATTTCATATATATATCCTATCACGAAAATAAAATTAATTAACATATAAATTAACCATAATTTACCCAACAAATTTAAATCATTACTAACGTACATTCTCATTTACATATAAGCATATTTCATATCAACCTATCTCAATAAATAATTCATAACACATCAAATTAGTGAATGACATAATCGAATTTACATTATAAGCAACATTAATACTTTGCCGACTTATGAACAATCATATTAAATTCATATACTCTATATCTTGAGCTCATGTTCTTAAATTATTGTAATGCAAGTCATATCTTTCCAATATATAAAAATAAAACCACAACCAAATTATTTATGTCTCTAAACATTCATCATTCAACCCACTTCCAAAACACATGACCAATCATCTATATATATATACAATTGTTGAACTACTAATAAAAAATATTCCTTAACACATTTCGTCATTTATTTAAATATACTTTTAACTAAATTTTTAAACCATTACTAACACATAAGAAACATAATCAAATCACTTTAACTAAAGGTAGTATAACAAACATAATTCATACTATTAGATACATATCATAGCCGAATCACTCCTACCACATCCAAAATCATCAATTAACCTCAATGCACAAAACACATATCACATACACTATTCATCCACTAAACTTATTATTTCCCAAATATAATCATGCATTTAGTTCACTTAACGAATAATCACATAACCATTACAACATGTTACTAATATAATTATGAAATCATTTCAATTCATCCTAATTTATATATTATACATATCAATACTCGACTAAATCATATAACCAAAACACCATTCAAACATGTCATAAATTATACTTACAATAATATATTTATCTCTTGTCAAAATAATAAATCAACAACTAATCTAATAATCAAGCCGAACCATATTGCCAATTACCACACATTCAAAATTACTAACCAGACGTATCCATAGCTTAGTCAAACTTAACCCAAACTTAACATGAATAAACCAGCCTTTTCGCATGGCTTTTATATATACAGACCAAAATCCAATGCTTCTAAAAATTATCTAGCCTATACATGCCATAGATCCGAAATTTAGACTAAAAAAAATACTAAAAATGATCGATAGTGTGATAGACCTTGCTGACGATCCCTGAGCTCGTAACCAACTTCTAAAATCTATAAACAATGAACAAACACACACAATAAGCTATCATAGCTTAGTAAGTCATAAGCAAATAATAACTTAAAATTTATAACAACTCGAATTAACCAAAATAAATTATGCTAACATAACCACATTTATTTCAAGATCACAATTTCATATATATCATATATTTCCATATACAATTTTACCTTAGCCGAACATATACATATATCTATTATCAAGGCAATATTCAATTTCAAAACCTTAGTACCATTAGATAGCCGAATATACATAACCCACATACATATATATCCATGAACCATTTCATAAATATCCACACCATATAATCAAAAGGCCAAATGCATTTTCAATATGCATATACAAAGTTTCCATTTGCATTATACATGATTTATAACACATATCGAGTAACTTACTTTGTAACAGTCCGATTTAGACCCTAATCGGAACGGTGGTTTCGGGACCACGAATCCGAGTCAAAAAAATGTTTAAATATTATTTTCGTGTTTATTATATGTGAATTTGCATGTGTGAAAGTTTCGTATGAAAATTTGATTGATTGTGTGCTAAATTAAATAAAAGGGCTTAATCGCATAAAATGAAAATTTGATAGTTTAATGTATAAGGGTTGAATTGATGTTGTCTTTTTAAATGGAAGTACTTATGTTATAAATTGGCCATTATTTATATGATTGGATGGTTGTAGACATGTTTTATAAGGTTTTCTAATTTAATTTTAAAGTTAAAATTGTAATTAGCATATTATAATGAAATTAAATAAAACAATCATAATATAGCCATGCATTTTTAGTTCATTTTGATCGAAACTTAAAAAAAATAAATCTTTAGAAAGTTTCAAGCATTCAGCACTTTGGAAGCTTGATTAAAGGTTAGTTTTTGTTCAGTTTTTGATGATTTTTATGTTTTTGATATCGTTGCTTCAAGTACTATCCGACCCATGCTTAAATTTATGATTTTGATACATATTTTGAGTTATGTGATTCATGAATATTTGTGTTTTGTGATGTTTGATGATGAAATATCAAAAATATGTTCTAGATTAACATGTTTTGTATTGGAATTTTTAAAGATTTTGAGTAATTAGGACTAAATTGAAAAAATAATAAATTAAATTTATATGTGTTAGATGAACATTCGGCCTAAGCATGATAAATGGATATTTTGTGTATTTTGTGTTTTATGCAATTAGGACTAATTTGTAAAAGTGTGAAATATCAGGGGTAAAATGGTAATTTTCCTATTTATGTGTTGTTGGATTAAATTGAATGAAATTGGGTTTAAATGAGGTTAATTTGAAATTATATAGATCAAGAACAAAATAAATCGGACTTGGATCGGGGAAAAGCAAAAATAGTCGAATAGCCGATTTATAACGTTCGTCGATATCCGAGGTAAGTCTTTAAATAATTAAACATTGTTTATTTCGAATATAAAATGGTTTGATATGATGATTCGAATTTTATAGTTGTATAGTAAAGTAGCCGAATGTGGTTTAACATGGAATTAATGTGGTTGAGTTTTATTCGACTGAGTTAAAACCTCTGGAAGTTTGTATGACCTACATGAAATATTTGGATGATTTGATATATGAACTGTTTATGAAATGATTTTATAATAGTGATATTCGGGCTTTGAGCCTAGCAAGCCTTATGCTGGTGAATTTGATCGGAATTTATGCCAAGCAGGCTTATTGCCGGTGAATAAAAAAATAGACCTTGAGTCTAGCAGGCCTTGTGCTGGTGTGTGATTCTGGCTTATGCCTAGCAGGTTTTATGCTAGTGATTTATTTTCAAGCCTATGCCTATAAGACTTCACATTGATGTGGAAATTGAGCAAGTAAGTTGATCTAAATGATCTTGTATATTAGGCCATATAGGTATGTACTTATGTGATGATATATTTGATTTTGTAAATTCGGCCAAATGAGTGATGTTGGTATAGGAAGTAAAGAATGTGAGTAGATATGAGAAGTATGTTTCTATTATATATATACATATATATGAAGCTGAGTTTGATTCATGAGTATATATATTTGAATGTAAGCATACTTGGTATAATGTTATTTTGGGAATGAAAAGTTGAATGATATTATGCTAAATGAGAAATATTAGCATTCGGCCAAGGTAACTTATTTGTGTTAAAGTATAACATTAATGATACAAATCGGCTTGTTTAAAATATTTTGATTATTCATTTGAGTTGTTTAATTTGCTTAAGGCTTATTAAGCTAAGTTAGCTTACTCTGTGTGCTTTTGTTACTCTGTTTTATAGATTTTGGTTGTAAGTTACAAGCTCGGGGATCGTCACTGAAGTCATCCACACTATCATCAACCTTCGGTACTTTTAAAAGTCTATTTTCAAACTTGTGGCATGTATAGACTGGATTATGTTTTCAAACGATGAACTTTGGTTTTGTATAAAGCCATGCAAAAAATGGCTTAGTATTTATGCTTAGTTTTAGTTACATGTGTGCTTATTTATAATGTTTAATGAGTTTGGTATTGATAATAAGGTTATGTTTGATTGTGGTTTGAAATCGTTTGGTTATAATGTTACATGCTATAAGTGAATGATGTTTAAGATAGGTATTATATGTTTTGGAAAAGGTCAATGTTTGGGTTGATTTTGTGTGGCTGGTTCGGTTACAATATGCATGGATAAAAGTATAATTGCATTAGGTTGTTGTATTTAGTCAATGTGTTGTAAGAGATTTGGCATCTAAGGTTGTTTTGCTACATCCGAATTTGATATAAATATGTTTGAATATGTTTATAACATGATATGCAAGATTTATGTTCTGATTTTATTACAATTTGTAATTCGGCACTTGTTCCATGATATAAAATTTGGATGTGTATGTATATTAATTAATGAATTCGGATATGCAAGGTAATGAGTTAGGAAAATGTTCTATGATGGTTTTAGTCCATTATTTGGTATAAATTCAATTGTTAAGTGTAGTTTTGAAATCTATGGCAAGTACACAATATGTATCTAATCTTTAATAGCATATTCGAACATGTTAATATATATTAGGTTATATGTGTAATTTCTTGTTAAATTATTTAATAAGTTTTGATTGGTTTTATTATGAGTATGTGCAAAAGATGTTATTTATGTTTGAAATTAGTGAAAGTTTATAATTATATTATTAAATATATGATCATTGGGTAAAGTTTACAATATTGAATAAAGTATTATGTAAACATTTTTAAGTGTTTTAGATATGCTAATGTAAAATAAGTTATAAATAGTTTGATTTCTTTTTAGCATATAGATAATATTGAAATATTCTTAATATGATCTGTACATTATATTATGATTATTGAAATCATGTTTATTGTTTGATTGAATTTATGCTTTATTTATATGAATGTAACTTATATATATGTGTGTGGTTGTTCGAAAATATATTTTTAGTTAACTAATGCCTCGTAACCCTAATTCAGCAACGGATAAGGGTTAGGGGTGTTATATTTTAATTGGTATCAGAGCTACAGTTTAGTCGATTCTAGGACTAACGTAGCATGTGTGAATCTAGCTATACATGTCATAAATATTATTGCGATAGTGTGATGACTTTTGACATTTGAAAATGTGCTTTCATATAGTAAATGAATCCTGACAGAGCTGTAGCTGATGATGTCGAGAGCGTAGTGCCTGCTCCTGCTCAAGGGACAGCGCCAGTTGAATCTCGACCTATCTCGAGTAGCCATGAAGGGGAGGCTAAGCAAGCCTTCTATCAAATGATGAACGATTGGTTTACTCAGTATATCTGGACTAATCCGACTGTACAACAACCTCCACCCCCGAATAATCCATCTTCAATACCTATGGTACCTCCGATGATTGATCCAATGAGATTTAATAAGCCTCCTGTAGATAAAATCAAAAAACACGGGGCTGAAGAGTTTAAAGGTAATGATGATGATTATGCTGAGCGGGCTGAGTTGTGGCTTGATAATACTATCCGTGTATTCAACGAGCTATGTTGTACTTCGGATGAATGTTTAAAGTGTGCCATATCTTTATTACGAGCCACCGCATATCACTGGTGGAATACACTAGTATCGGTGGTCCCGAAAGAGAGAGTGACCTGGGAATTCTTTCAAACTAAGTTTCGTAAGAAATATATCAGCCAGAGATTTATTGACCAGAAATAAAAAGAATTCCTGGAATTAAAATAGGGTCTCATGACTGTAACCGATTATGAGCGAAAATTTGTAAGACTCAGTCGATATGCTCGTGAATGTGTTTCAACTGAAGCTATCATGTGTAAAAGATTTGAAGACGGTTTGAACGAAGACATTAAATTGCTAGTTGGTATACTTGAAATCAAAGAGTTCATGATGCTTGCTGAGCGAGCTTGCAAAGCTGAAGAGATCGGGAAAGAGAAAAGAAAAGCTAATTTTGAAACCAGAGATTCCCATAAAATATCATCGAGTAAGACTTTTCATTCAGCATTGAAGAAGTTCAGAGATGATTCTAGTCGATTTAAAGCTACTTCGAACTTTTCTAGGTAAGACCAAGATCGACCTCCTATGAGTTCACGAGCCACTTCGATTGCTAGTGTTGGAAATGATCGGCAGAATAAACTAGAGTGTAAGCATTATGGTAAATGGCATTCCAGAAATTGTAGATTGCATGATCGATCTTGTTTTAAATGTGGATCGATAGATCATTTTATCCGAGATTGCCCGATGTTAGCTGAGCAAAACACTGTTCAGAACGTGAGACCGAGTAACATGTTAGTACGAGGCAGACCACCCAAGCATTCAGGTAATGTGAGTGGCAGTCAAAGAAGGACGAAAGACACAGCATCTCGATCTCAGGCTCGTGCACCTGCCAGAGCATATGCTATTCGCACTTGTGAAGATGCTTCTTCCCCAGATGTTATTACCGATACTTTTCAGTTTATATAATACTAGTGTTATTGCATTGATTGATCCTGGTTCGACTCATTCATATGTATGTGAAACATTAGTATCCAGTAAGACTTTGCTTGTTGAGTCAACTGAGTTTGTAATTCGAGTATCGAACCCCCTGGGCCAGTTTGTTCTGGTTGACCTAGTGTGTAAAAATTGTCTGTTCATGATTTAAGATTCATGCTTTTTGGTCGATTTGATGTTGTTACCTTTCGATGAGTTTGATATAATTTTGGGTATGGATTGGTTGACTATGTACGATGCAGTTGTTAATTGCAAAAAAAATACCATCGATTTGAGATGCCAGAATAATGAGATTATCCGGATTGAATCGAATGATTTGAATGGTTTACCAGCAGTAATATCTTCAATGTTAGCTCGGAAGTATGTGAGAAAAGGTTGTGAAGCTTACTTTGCTTATGTGCTTGATAGTAAAGTGACTGAAAAGAAGATTGAATCAGTACCAGTTGTGTGCGAGTATCCAGATGTGTTTCCTAAAGAATTGTCGGGTTTGCCACCTGTTCGAGAGGTAGAGTTTGGTATTGAGTTAGTACTAAGGACAACTCTGATTTCCATAGCTCTGTATCGGATGGCACCTATTGAATTAAAAGATTGAAAGCACAGTTGTAAGAGTTAACAAATAGAGGTTTTGCACGACTGAGTTTCTCTCCCTGGGGTGCACTAGTTCTACTTGTGAAAAAGATTACGG
Source organism: Gossypium longicalyx (assembly GCA_025698465.1). Lineage (NCBI taxonomy): Eukaryota > Viridiplantae > Streptophyta > Magnoliopsida > Malvales > Malvaceae > Gossypium > Gossypium longicalyx. The sequence goes on along the minus strand of CM046996.1, from coordinate 41,187,053 downwards.
CCAGCTAAATAAGGTGACTATAAAAAGAAATACTTGTTGCCATGGATTGACGACTTGTTCAATTAGTTGAAAGGGGTTTCAGTGTTTTCGAAGATAGATTTGAGATCGAGTTATTATCAATTGCGAGTCAGAGACTCCGACGTGCCAAAAACTACTTTTCGAACGAGGTACGAATGTTACGAGTATCTAGTTATGATGTTCGGACTTACTATTGCATAACTATTTTTATGGATTTGATGAATCAGATCTTCAGGTAGTATTTAGATCAGTTTGTGGTCGTGTTCATTGATGATATACTGATCTACTCCCGTAATGAAACTGAGCATGCTGAGCATTTGAGACTTGTATTACAAACTTTGCGAGAAAAATAGTTGTATGTGAAGTTTAGTAAATGTGAGTTTTGGTTACACGAAGTTAGCTTTCTGGGACATGTTGTTTCAGCATCAGGTATTCGAGTTGATTCGAGTAAGATTTCAGCTATATTCGATTGGAAACCTTCGAGAAACATTTTTGAAGTTAGAAGTTTTCTGGGACTTGTTGGTTACTATAGACGGTTTGTTAAAGGTTTCTCTATGATTGCAATCTCGATGATGAAGCTGCTGTAGAAAGATGTTAAGTTTGAGAGGTCAGAAAAGTGCCAGAAAAGTTTTGATCAGTTGAAAGCCCTTTTGACCAAAGCTCCGGTGTTAGTTCAGCCAAAATCGGGTAAATAATTTATTATCTATAGTGATGCATCTTTAAATGGTTTGGGCTGTGTTTTGATGCAAGAAGGAAAAGTTATAGCTTATGCCTCGAGTCAGTTAAAGCCACATGAAAAGAATTATCTGACGCACGAGCTAGAATTGGCAGCTATTGTGTTTGCATTGAAGATATGGTGTCATTATCTGTTAGGGGAAAAATGTCATGTTTATTCTAATCACAAAATCTTGAAATATTTGATGACTCAAAAAGATTTGAATTTGAGACAACGCCGATGGTTAGAATTGTTAAAAGACTATGAACTTGTGATTAACTATCACTCAAGAAAGGCTAATGTTGTTGCTGATGCTCTAAGTCGAAAATCCCTATTTACTTTGTGTGCAATGAATGTACATATGGTTATGTCAAATGATAGTGCGATAATAGCCGAGTTAAAAGCAAGACCATTATTTATTCAGCAGATTTGCGAAGCTCAGAAGGTTGATAATGATTTGATAGCAAAACGAGCTCAATATGATTCGAATGTTGATTCAGCATTTCAAGTGGATGTTGAGGAATGTTTGCGGTTTAGAAACCGAATATGCGCTCCAAGAAATACAGAGTTGATTCAGATGATTTTGACTGAAGCTCATAATAGTCAGCTATCTGTTCACCCAAGTAGTACAAAGATGTATAACGATCTGAAACAACACTATTGGTGGCAAAGTATGAAACGAGACATTTTTGACTTTGTATCGAAATGTTTAGTCTGTCAACAAGTGAAAGCTGAGCAAAAGGTACCTTCTAGATTGCTACAGCTGATTATGATACCTGAATGGAAATGGCATAGAGTCACAATGGATTTTGTATCGGTTTACTGTTGACACCGAGCAAGAAAGATGCAATTTGGATTATTCTAGATAGATTGACTAAATCTGCTCACTTTGTTCCGGTTCATACCAATTACTCGCTTGATAAGCTGGCTGAATTGTATGTTTCTCAGATTGTGAGGTAGCATGGTGTGCCTATATCTATTATTTCAAATAGAGATCCGAAGTTTACATCGCAATTTTGGAAGAAACTACAAGGTGTATTAGGTATGAAATTACATTTCAGCACTATTTTCCATCCGTAAATAGCTGGTCAGTCTGAGCGAATCAATCAGATACTTGAGGATATGTTGAGATGTTGCATTCTCGAGTTCGAAGGTACATGGGAACGATACTTACCACTGATTGAATTTGCATACAAAAACAACTTTCAATTAGGTATCAAAATGGCACCTTATGAGGCTTTGTACGGTCGTAAATGTCGTACACCATTGTACTAGACTAAGCTCAGTGAAAATAAGATACAGGGGGTCGATTTGATCAGAGAAACTGAACAGAAAGTGAAAGTGATCCGTGAAAGTTTGAAAGCAGCATCAGATCATCAGAAATCATATGCTGATTTGAAACGGAAAGATATAGAGTTTCAGATTGGAGATAAAGTCTTCTAGAAAGTCTCACCGTGGAAGAAAATACTCAGATTTGGTCGTAAAGACAAATTGAGTCTGAGATTTATTGGGTCGTATGAGATTATCGAGCGAATTGGGCCGGTTGCATACAGATTGTTGCTGCCACCTGAGTTAGAGAAGATCCATAATTTATTTCATGTTTCGATGCTTCGGCAATATATATTTGACCCCTCGCATGTGATTAATCCATTAGAGATTGAGATTCAGTCAGATTTGACTTACGAGGAAGAACCGATTCGTATTATGGCTCATGAGATTAAAGAGTTACGAAATAAGAAAATTTCATTGGTTAAAGTACTGTGGCATAAACACGGAGTTGTGGAAGCAACGTGGGAGCTACAAGATGCAATGAGAGAACGTTATCCGAACTTATTCACTGGTAAGATTTTCGAGGACGAAAATCCCTAAGAGGGGAGAGTTGTAACAATCCGATTTAGACCCTCATCAAAACGGTGGTTTTGGGACCACGAATCCTAGTAAAAAAAATTTAAATATTATTTTTAGTGTTTATTATATGTGAATTTACATGTGTGAAAGTTTCGTATGAAAATTTGATTGTTTGTGTACTTAATTAAATAAAAGGGCTTAATTGCATAAAATAAAAATTTGATAGTTTAATGTATAAGGGCTGAATTGATGTTGTCTTTTTAAATGGAAGTACTTATGTTATAAATAGGCTATTGGTTATATGAGTGGATGGTTGTAGACATGTTTTGTAAGGTTTTCAAATTTAATTTTAAAGGTTAAAATAGTAATTAGCATATTATAATGAAATTAAATAAAACAACCATAATATAGCCATGCATTTTTAGTTCATTTTGACTGAAACTTAAAGAAAAATAAAGCTCTAGAAAGTTTCAAGCACTCGGCACTTTGGAAGCTTGATTAAAGGTTAGTTTTCGTTCGGTTTTTGATGATTTTTATGTTTTTGATATCGTTGCTTCGAGTGCTATCTGACCCATGCTTAAACATCTGATTTTGATGCATATTTTGAGTTATGACATTGATGATTATTTGTGTTTTGAGATGCTTGATGATGAAATATCAAAAATATGTTTTAGATTAACATGTTTTGTATTGGAATTTTTGAAGATTTTGAGTAATTAGGACTAAATTGCAAAAATAATAAATTGAGGGACTAAAATACAAAATAAATGATATGTGTGTATTTATATGTGTTAGATGAACATTCGGCCTAAGAATGATGAATGAAGATTTTGTGTATTTTGTGTTTTATGCAATTAGGACTAATTTGTAAAAGTGTGAAATATCAGGGGTAAAATGGTAATTTTCCCATTTATGTGTTGTTGGATTAAATTGAATGAAACTGTGTTTAAATGAGGTGAAATGATATAGATCAAGAAAAAAAGAAATCAGACTTGGATCGAGGAAAAGCAAAAATAATCGAATAGCCGATTTATAACTTTTTTCAAATAGTCGAATAGCAAAAATGGTTTACTATAATGATTCGAATTTTATAGTTGTATAGTAGAGTAGCCGAATGTGGTTTAACATAGAATTAATGTCGTTGAGTTTTATTCGACTGAGTTAGAACCTCTAAAAGTTTGTATGAACAACATGAAATATTTGGACAATTCAATATATGAATAGTTTATCAAATGATTTTATAATAGTGATATTCAGGCTTTGAGCCTAGCAAGCCTTGTGCTGGTGAATTTTATCAGGCTTTATTCCTAGCAGGCTTATTGCTGATGAATAAAAAAATCAGATCTTAAGTCTAGACGGCCTTGTGCCGATGTGTGATTCAGGCTTATGCCTAGCAGGTTTTCTGCCGGTGATTTATTTTCAGGCCTATGCCTATAAGACTTCACATTGATGTGGAAATTGAGCAAGTAAGTTGATCTAAATGATCTTGTATATTCGGCCATATAGGTATGTACTTATGTGATGATATATTTGATTTTGTAAATTCGGCCAAATGAGTGATGTTGTATAGGAAGTGAAGAATGTGAGTAGATATGAGAAGTATGTTTCGGTTATATATATATACATATATATGAAGTTGAGTTTGATTCATGAGTATATATATTTGAATGTAAGCATACTTGGTATAATGTTATTTTGGGAATGAAATGTTGAATGATATTATGCTAAATGAGAAATATTAGCATTCGGCCAAGGTAACTTATTTGTGTTAAAGTATAACATTAATGATACAAATAAGCTTGTTTAAAATGTTTTGATTATTCATTTGAGTTGTTTAATTTGCTTATGGCTTACTAAGCTAAGTTAGCTTACTCTATGTGTTTTTGTTACTCTATTTTATAGATTTTGGTTGTAAGTTACGAGCTCGGGGATCGTCATCGAAGTCATTCACACTATCGTCAACCTTCGGTACTTTTAAAAGTCTATTTTCGAACTTGTGGCATGTATAGACTGGATTATGTTTTGACACAATGAACTTTGGTTTTGTATAAAGCCATGCGAAAAATGGCTTAGTATTTATGCCTAGTTTTGGTTACATGTGTGCTTATTTATAATGTTTAATGAGTTTGGTATTGAGAATTCGGTTATGTTTTATTGTGGTTTGAAATCATTTGGTTATAATGTTATATGCTATAAGTGAATGATGTTTGAGATAGGTATTATATGTTTTGGAAAAGGTTAATATTTGGGTTGATTTTTTGTGGCTGGCTCGGCTACGATATGCATGGATAAAAGTATAATTGCATTAGGTTGTTGTATTTAGTCAATGTGTTGTAAGAGATTTGGCATCTAAGGTTGTTTTGCTATATCTGAATTTGATATAAATATGTTTTAATATGTTTATAACATGGTATGCAAGATTTATGTTTTGATTTTATTACAATTTGTAATTCGGCACTTGTTCCATGATATAAAATTTGGATGTGTATGTATATTAATTAATGAGATTCGGATATGCAAGGTAATGAGTTAGGAAAATGTTCCATGATGGTTTTAGTCCATTATTTGGTATAAATTAAACTGCTAAGTGTAGCTTTGAAATCTATGGCAAGTACGCAATTTGTATCAAATCTTTAATAGCATATTCGAACATGTTAATATATATTAGGTTGTATGTGTAATTGCTTGTTAAATTATGTAATAAGTTTTGATTGGTTTTACTATGAGTATGTGTAAAAGATGTTATTTATGTCCGAAATTGGTGAAAGTTTATAATTACATTATTAAATATATGACCATTGGGTAAAGTTGACAATATTGTATAGCCGAATATAACTTGCAACTTATATGCAAATAATCAACATTTTAACGAATATAGCTCATGTCACCACTTTCAATACTAAAACTCATTCATTACTTTATCATCAAACGTAAATTACTTTCATTACTCAATGTCCATTCATAAATTACTTCATATTATTACAACTATTTAATGATCACGTATATATTAAAAATTTAACATGTATTTGCTTATAAACTTACCTCGGACGATGTAAAATGGAATGGGACGACTAGTCGACAACTTTCGTTTTCCCCGGATCCTGATTCGATTTCTTTGGTTCTTGATGTAAACATATTCAAATTAAGCTCATTCAAACATATTTTCATTCAATTTAGTCCAAAAACACATAAATGGGTAAATTACCATTTTACCCCTGACATTTACAATTTTTACAATTTAGTCCTTATTGCACAAAACACAAAATATACAAAATTTCACTATACCCATGTTAGGCTGAATTTTACCCATATCCATAAAAGTCCATATATTTCATTTATTTCACATTTTAGTCCCTCAAATTATTATTTTTGCAATTTAGTCCTAATTACTCAAAATCATCAAAAACTCTAATACAAAACATGTTAATCTAAAACATATCTTTCATATTTCATCATCAAACAACAAAAATGACAAGCTTTCAATAATAGCATAACTCAAAATATTCACCAAAATCAGAAATTCAAGCATGGGTCTTGAAGATAACTCAGCAACGATCTCAAAAACGTAAAAATTATCAAAAACCTGGCTAGTTACATACCTTAATCAAGATCAACCATGGTCAAAACCTAAACTTCTTTTTCTTTTCTTTATGTTTTCATATTCGGTCATAAGAAACAATAATAAACATGGCTTTTAAGTTATGTTATAATATAATATATAATAACATATTATTTAATTTACATATATAACCTTAATTAAAACATTATATTATTACTTATATTATGTCCATTTCCGTCCAAATATAAAACCAATGGCATAATTGCATCATAAACACTTCCTTTTATAAAGACACATTCATCTTGGTCCTTTTATAATTAATCACCAAATTTTCATGTTACTAAAATTACTAAAATTTTATTTAATCGGGCACCCAAACAACAAAATTAAATTACTAAAATTTCACACACACAAATTTACACATAATAAACATAGAGAATAAATTTTTTAAATATTTTTTGACTCAAATTTGTGGACCCGAAACCACAGTTACGACTAGGGTCTAAATCGGGCTGTTACAGAGAGAGCTGATTTTTGGCTCAAGAATACAATACGGGTGTTTGATGAAATGTCCTGTACCCCCAATTAATGCCTTAAATGTGCTATTTTGCTTTTGAGAGATACGGCGTAGCATTTGTGGAAAACGTTAATATTAGTGGTTCCGAAAGAACGAGTCTCTTGGGAGTTCTTTTAGACTGAGTTTAGAAAAAAGTACATCAGTGAAAGATTCATAGATCAGAAATGCAAAGAGTTTTTTGAGTTGAAATAGGGTCGTATGTTTTTTTGGAAATATGAGCGAGAATTCATGAGATTGAGTCAGTATGCATGAGAATGTGTCTCAACTGAAGCAATTATGTGCAAGAGATTCGAAGATGGCTTGATTGAAGACATCAAATTGTTAGTCGGGATTTTGGAAATAAAAGAGTTTATTGTGCTTGTTGAACAAGCATGTAAAGCTGAAGAACTCGAGAAAGAGAAAAGAAAAACCGATTTAAAAGCTAGAAAGGAGAGAAAAAGATCATCAAATAAGTCATTTCAGTCAGCATCAAAGAAATTTTGAGATGATTATAGCCGTTCAAAGGCTAATATGGGACATTCGAGTAGAGATCGTACTAGATCACATTTGAGCTTCAGAGCTTTAGCTACTTCTGTTGCAAGTGTTGGAAATGTCCAATCCGATCGAACTGAGTGTAGACACTGTGGTAAAAGACATCCAAGAAGTTGTAGATTGAATGACCAAGCTTGCTTTAGATGTGGATTATTAGATCACTTTATCCATTAATGTCCTAAGTCTGTAGAGCAAGAGATTGTGCAAAATCCGAGGCCAAGTGGTAATACAGCTCGAGGTAAACCACCCAAAAACATGGGTAATATGAGTGGCACGCAGAGAATGACTAAATACACCACTGTTAGATTTGAGGCTCGAGCACCTACCAAAGCTTATGCTATTCGCGCTGGCGAGGAAGCTTCGTCTCCAGTTGTTATTACTAGTACTTTCACTCTTTATGATACTTCTGTGATTGCATTGATTGATCCTGTATTAACTCATTCTTATGTATGTGAGACTTTAGTATACAGTAAGACTTTGCCTGTAGAGTCTACTAAATTTGTGACTGGAGTATCGAACCCCTTAGGCAGATGTGTTCTGGTTGATAAAGTATGTAAGAACTATCCGTTGATGATTTGAGATAATTTCGTTCCTTACTGATCTAATGTTATTGCCTTTTGACGAATTTTATATAATTCTGGTTATGGATTGGCTAACTTTGCATGTTGCTATTGTAAACTGCAAATGAAAGGCTATTGATTTGCGATGCCAGAATGATGAGAATTTTTGGATTGAGTCTAATGATTTGAATGGCTTGCCATCAGTGATTTCGTCGATGTTGGCTCAGAAATATGTGAGAAAGGGTTATGAAGCTTACTTTGCTTATGTGTTAGATACAAAAGCGACAGAAAAGAAAATTGAATCAATGCCTGTTGTCTGTGAATTCCCTCATGTGTTTCTTAAAGAACTCTCAGGAGTACCTTCGATTCGAGTGGTTGAATTTGGCATTGAATTAGTATCAGGGACTACTTTGATTTCGATAACTCCGTATAGAATGGCTCTGACCGAGTTAAAAGAATTAAAGTCTCAGTTGCAAGAGTTAACTGATGGAGGATTTGCAAGATCGAGTTTCTCACCTTGGGGTGCTCCAGTTCTGTTTGTGAAAAAGAAAGATAGAACGATAAGAATGTGTATTGATTATCATCAGTTGAATAAAGTGACTATCAAGAAGAAATATCCTTTGCCTCGAATTGATGATTTGTTTGATCAGTTGAAAGGAGCTACTATGTTTTCAAAGATAGATCTGAGATCGGGCTATTATCAGTTGAGAGTAAAGGATTTAGACATTCTAAAAACTGCTTTCTGAACGAGGTACGACCACTATGAGTTTTTAGTTATGCCTTTCGGATTAGCAAATGCACCTGTTATTTTTATGGATTTGATGAACAGAATTTTCAGACCATATTTAGATTGATTTGTTGTCATATTCATTGATGACATTTTGATTTATTCCCATGATGAAACTGAGCCATAATGTGATAAGTAACTATTCGTGAAATTCAGTAACCGTGAGTTCTGGTCACACGAAGTTGGTTTTCTAGGCTATAATGTATCAGCATCTAGTATCCGAGTTGATCTAAGTAAGATTTCAGCTATCTTTGATTGGAAGCCTCCGAGAAATGTGTCTGAAGTTTGCAGCTTTTTGCGACTTGCTGGTTATTACCGACGATTTGTGAAAGGCTTTTCTATGATTGTGACTCCATTGACGAAATTGCTTCAGAAAGATGTGAAATTTGAATGGTTTGAAAAGTGTCAGTATAGTTTTGATCAGTTGAAAGCCTTATTGACTGAAGCTCCGGTATTAGTACAACCAAAATCGGGTAAAGAATTTGTCATTTATAGTGATGCTTCGATGAATGATTTAGGTTGTGTTCTGATGCAAGAAGGAAAAGTTATAGCCTATGCTTCGAGACAGTTAAAGCCACATGAAAAGAATTATTCGACACACAACCTTGAATTAGCTGCTATTGTATTTGGTTTAAAAATCTGGTAACACTATCTATTTGGTGAGAAATGTCACGTATATTCTGATCATAAAAGTTTGAAATATTTGATAACTCAGAAAGATTTGAACTTGTGACAGAGAAGATGGCTAGAATTGCTAAAAGATTACGAGCTTGTTATTGATTATCATCCGGGAAAAGCAAATGTTGTTGCAGATGCTTTGAGTTGGAATCATTGTTTGCATTATGTGCGATGAATAATCATTCAATTCTGTTCGATGATGGTCTGATATTAGCCGAATTGAAAACGAGACCGTTATTTATTCAGTAGATTTGTGAAGCTCAAAAGGTTGACAATGAGATTATAGCGAAATGAGCTCAGTGTGATTTGGATTCTGAATCTGAATATCGAATTGATAATGATGATTGTTTGAGATTCTGAGATCGAATTTGTGTTCCAAGAAATCCAGAGTTGATACAGATGATTCTAAAAGAAGCATATCACATTTATCTATCAGTACATCCTAGTAGTACGAAAATGTATAATTGTTTTAAACAACATTACTGATGGTTTGGAATGAAAAGAGATATCTCTGACTTTGTTTCGAAATGTTTGATCTGTTAGCAAGTTAAAGCTGAACATCAGGTGCCATTCGGTTTGTTACAACCGAGTACGATTTCGAAGTGAAAATGGGATAGAATAACTGTAACAGCCCGATTATAGGCCTAGTTAGAATAGTGGTTTCGAGACCACAAATCTGACGTAAGAAAATTTAATTTTATTATATTTTTATGGTCTACAAATTAACGGGATGATTTTGTGAAAATTTTGCTCAGAAATTTTGACTTCTTGCCACTCAATTTAGTCAAAAGGACTAAATCGTAAAAAGTGCAATTGTTGAGTTCTACATGTTAGAGGTGTCCAATTGTTATGAAACTTTATATTGGAGGTCCTTATATGGTAATTAGACCATTGGTTAATTTTTTGGACAAAAATGGGCATGGAATAGATAAAATAAAATATATTTAAGTTAGGAGCATTTTCGTAATCCAATAATTAAAAGAATTAAAAAGCCAAAATAAGCCAAATTGTCCATCTTCTACTTGTTCCAACCAAATCTACCATGGAAACCATAGCTGAGGTTTCGTTCAAGCTTCCAAGCTCCATAGTAAGTGCATCTTACCCCTATTTTTAATGCTCATTACATTTTTGAAGTCACTGTAACTCGATTTACCTATTTCTACCTTTATTTTGAGCTAGGATTCATGTTTAAAAATTTACCCATGAGTGATATGCATGTGTTTTGATGTCTAATGGTAGAAAATGAATTTTGGGTGTTAAATAAACGACTTTTACTAAGTGATTTTCGGTGAAAATGTGTAAAAGGACCATTTTGTAAAAAATATAAAAATGTCATAAATTTGTGATTTAGTGGAAATTGTGGGCTGCAATAGTTATGAAAATGATTCAGTTAGGCTTAAACTGCAAAGAAATTGAATAAAAATCATTTTACGAGCCTAGGGGGAAAAGTGTAAATATGACAAAATTTAGGGGCAAAAACATAATTTTGGCATAATATATTTTTGGGTCATGATGAATAATGTGACTAATTAGCAAGCTAAATGTGAAATTATAGATCAAGGAAAACGAGATTCAGACTTAAATCGAGAAGGTACGAGATTATGGACTAAAATAGAATAATTAGCCATGCTCGGATTCGAGGTAAATCCGTGTGATAATAATAACAATAAAAATTCAATCTCATACTTGAACTGTAAATTATATTATTGTCTCATAAATTGAATGAGTTGTCATACGAATGCATATGACGAGAATTTGACAAGTACCTACGAGAATGTTATCGTTGATTGTGACTGAATCTAAATTGGTAAGTTGATTTAAACTTGTTGAGTTAAAGGTTATTGTATGCTATGCATAAGAAGTGATCTACAATATGTCTATGATGTGTGATGACAATGTGATGAATTGTGATTTGTGTTAAAAAACGATTATCATGATTATTAACATTATGTGAAATCATGAACTTAATTACCATCATGAGATATATGATTCGGTCCTAGGGACAAGTTTCAACGAGATGTGTATTTGAAGAAGCCCCGAGTGACCCTAAGGAATGCTTAGGATTTGAATATCATGACACCGTGGTTAATGAGATCCCGTGTAAGACGATTTTGGGACATGGCATCAGCATCCGAGATGAGAGCCAGTGTAAGACCATGTCTGGGACATGGCATCGGCATTGATATGGGTGCTAGTGTAAGACCATGTCTGGGACATGGCATCGACATTGATATGTGTGACAATGTAAGACCACATGGCATAGGCAATGATATGTGTGCTAGTGTAAGACCATGTTTGGGACATGGCATCAGCACTAATATGAGACTTCGTATAAGACCATATCTAGGCTATGGTGTCGACATATGGATCCTTGTAAGACCATGTCTGGGACATGGCTTTGGTACTTTATTTGGTGTATGATGATTTCGAACGTCCTTCAGTATTCTGGGTGGTTCAACGGGCCATTCAAGATTATGGTTAAGAAGTGGAGTAATAAGTGAAAAGTGTTGAAAGGGTACAGGTATGAACACCAAGATTATGGTTATTGAGACTATGAAATGTTGAGACCTCGGTGAGCTAAGATGTATGAATTATGGGTATGAATTTTTTTGCAATATGATGCCAACTTACATTGTGTAATTGAACATGGAATCCATGATATGGTGAGTTCATGATTAGTTGAAAATGAACTTATGATAGTTATCATCATATTGCACTAAAACAATTTTGGACAGCAGTAGTAGTACAAATTTGAAAATCCACCAAAAATTGTGGAAATCGAATTAGAGACTGAATAAAAGATGAAATTAAATCTTATTGAGCCTAGTTTAACATAGAGGAAATGATGTAAGCAAAGGAATTTCATATTATAAGATATTTGAATTTTTGTGAGATAGGGTCAGAGTGATTTTGTGCTCCCCTGTCTTAAATTTGGAAAATCACTAAAGAAACAAACGAGAACATCACCAAATCCCGTATTGAAGAGATAATTAATTTTTAGTGAAGAGGGGTTGGAACTATCTAACATCGTAACAGGGGAGATTTTAAAGAATAAACTGTACTTATTGGCTAGACCACAAATTCTTAAAATTTTATGGTAAGAATATATATGAGTCTAGTTTCAGAAAAATTTAGTAGATCTTAATTTGGAGTTTCGTAGCTCAATATATTAATAATTTAGTGACTATGACTCGAGTAGACATCTTGACTGGAATATGATCAAATAGTGGAATTATGTGCAACTTCGATTGTGTTATCTTGAGAATATGTTGTAAGAACTTGGCAAAAGCACGTTAATAAATTGCTTATTATTATTTTCGTACGGACTTACTAAGCTATAAAGCATACCCCCTCCTTTCCATATCTTTAGTGTTGTCAAGTTAGCCCTGGGTTAGAGATCGTTGGAGGCAGCATCACACTATCAAATTATCAAGTTAGGTTATTAATAAACCTTAACTGTTTTGAAGTGAGTGACATGTATAGAGACTTAGTAATTTATGATATGTGTTTCATGATTTGGCCAATTGAGTTGGCTTATAATGATTCATTTGTATAGAGCCATGAGATATGACTCATATTTGATCATTGGGTTATAAACCTAAATGATTTTGCATGATTGATCTAATGTCTTGATTATGTGCATGTTGTGATGGCTTGGTATCGATGAATGTATGATATGGTATGCATATTTGATGGATGAACTTTGATCAATAGATGTGACCATATTTTTAGTATTAAAGTGTAAATTTAAGGTAAGTTAATGATGTTAATGAAGAATGGAATTATTGTGGAATTCCTTATGGAAACTTGTTAATGTGAGTGTGTGATATATGACATTAAGGATATGAATTAGAGATGACTATGAATGCTAGATGACTAAGTTGAGAATATTAGCATGAAGACAACCATGGTATAAGGGTATATATGGTAGTGAAGATGACAAGGCCAAATGAATATGATTTGGTATGTCTAGACTTGAGATAAAATGAGTATGGGAAACACAAGTATGATGACATGCAAATGCTATGTTTGTGACTTAATTGAGGATGTTTAATCGTTAAATTGATGCCATGTTATATATCCTTGATGTTGTATAAATGTGTGAGTGATTATGGTTGACCAAGGCTTGGAAAATAGCCTATGTGTTGGCCACACGGGCAGAGACACAACTGTGTGTCTCAGCCGTGTGGGGAACACGGCCTTAGCACATAGGCATGTAACTTGGTCGTGTGACCCCATTTTGTTACTGACGTCATAAACAGAGAGTTACACGGGTTGAGAACACGTGTCCCAAGCCACACGGGTGTGTGTGACCACACGGCCTAATCCGCATGGGCGTGTGACTCTCTAAACATGGAAAATACCTCTAAGTGTTGTAAAATTTTTAGAAGTTCTTGGTTTAGTCCTGAACCACCCTCAATGTGTGTTTTGGGCCTCGTAGGCCTGTATAAGGGATGATATACATGTGTTTGAATGTTTTTGAATAGGTTGAAATTTTATGGCCTGGTTTTACATGTATGTGTATGTTTAAGTCCGGTAATGCCTCGTATCCTATCCCGGTGTCAGACACGGGTAAAGGGTGTTATAGTTAATCATATTAGAGCTATAGTTTAGTCAGTTCTCGGACTAACCTAGCATGTGTGAGAGTCTAACTATACATGCCACATATAATCTGTGATAGTGTGATGTCTCCCGACGCGGGTGAGATTTATCTCTCTTAGACAGAGATACTCTCCAACCGAGCTACACCCGATCATGTTGGTAGTGATGCTAGAGTATCTAAGTAGAGTATACTTATGATGATTTGAGGCTTATAAAGGTATGAATAAAGGTTTATAATATAAATGTGATGACATTATTATGGTGATGATGAATGTTAAGTTACATATGTGTATATATGAGAGTCGAGTTAGAGGCTTTACAACCTCACCCCCTTACCAATAAAGTGTCCTATGGTGAAATTTCACGAGAATTATGGTGAATGAGTTCCCAGTGAGAAACCAAAAAGTTTAGTGGTAGAATAAATATAAAAGTGATCAGAAATAGTGAAAGGAATAATGTTTGTATAGTAAGGTGTCTGAGTATGACAGTTGCAATTGAGCAGATTATGACCATCTCTTCTGGGGTATTCTGTGTGTTCAATTATTCTCAGATGTATTCGTATGGCTATCTATCTTCTGATCAAATCCTTATTGTAAGGGAATGTTTTATAAAAATGATAGCAGCCAAAAGCATTATTAGTCTGAATGGTCTATAATTTGCATTGCTTTAATTCTCCCTAGTATTCTATTACCATCCGTTTGTTAGAAATCGATGAGAAAATACATATGATGCTATGATTCTGGTTCTAATGATTATTGCTCTAATTAGTATATATATGGAAAATGTATTGTCCTTATAGAATTTGGTTTCAGCGAGTCTGAATGGTATTTTCTTCTGGATTTCTTTTCTTTGAGAGGATCATAGAGATCTTTATTATTTCATTTGGGCTGTGTTCTCAGAAATTTTGTATGTCTACATATCTTGAATGCCAATGTCTCGGTTTTCTTGTTATTCCTAATGTTAAAAGGTATAAAACATGATTTGTTTGCGTAGGATATCCATGGGTCGAAACTAAATATGTCTATATGGCTATATCTCTAACCTGATCATGGGAACACGGTGATACTGATATGAGGTTTTCTAGTCTTTATAAAAAAAAGGGTTGAAATTGGCCAAAGCATATATTGCGGCAGTTCAAGTTCAGATTGTATATTAGTTTTCATTTTTACTGGTAATCTTGATTTCTATTGGATTAGAAAGAAGCTTTATGTTTTGTTTGAGGTGAAATAGTTTATAAAGAATTTTGACTTGTGTTGTGAAAGAATTATAAAAGATTGTATGTTTGAATTGTTCTACCATCAGTGTAAGGGGAATACTTGAATTATTATTGATTGATAATTAAGATCGAATCAGTTTTTCAAACTGTATGGGTTATTTGTTTGAAAGATTAAATTAGATATTTAAATCTGAGTCTATTCCCATGTCTGGAAACAAAATTTCATTTCTTTATGAGTGAATGACAGGTATTCAGAAAGAAGAAAGTATGTTTTAAAAGACATTATTACAAGTCGAAGTCGTACTGATTGGTAAAGTTATTGCCTTCATGAAAATTTGGATGGTCTGTTACATGCTAGTAAGGTTCAAAATGGTTGGAAGTATTGTTAATTGAAATATTAGATTCGAAACAGCATGCCTCGAGCATAGTGTTCTTGATTTTTTGAGATACGATATTGAATAAATTAGGATGAATTTCAAGGCCAGAAAGCAACGTAATAGCTGAAAGTATCTGATGTAATGGAAAGATCCGAATCTGAGATAGCATAGATAATTTGAACCATTGAAAGAAATGAGCCAGTTATTGTTTGGTCTACAAATTCACGGGATGATTTCGTGAAAATTTTGTTCGAAAATTTGAACGTTTGGGCACTAAATTTAGTCAAAATGACTAAATCGTAAAAAGTATAAAAGTTGAGTTCTACATGTTAGAGGTGGCCAATTGTTATGAAACTTTAAATTGGAGGTCCTTATATGTAATTAGACCATTTTTTAATTTGTTGGAAAAAAATGGGCATGGAATAGGTGAAATAAAATATTTTTAAGTTAGGAGCATTTTTGTAATCTAATAATTAAAAGATTAAAAAGCCAAAATAAGCCAAATTGTCTATCTTCTTCTTGTTCCAGCCGAATCTACCATGGAAGCCATGGCTAGGGTTTGGTTCAAGCTTCGAAGCTCCATAGTAAGTGCATCCTAGCCTTATTTTTAATGTTTTTTACATTTTTGAAGTCCTTGTAACTAGATTTACCTATTTCTACAATAATTTTGAGCTAGGATTCATGTTTAAAAATTTACACATGAGTGATATGCATGTTTTTTTATGTTTAATGGTAGAAAATGAATGTTGGGTATTAAATAAAGGACTTTTACTAAGTGATTTTCGGTGAAAATGTCTAAAAGGACCATTTTGTAAAAAAACATATAAATGTCATAAAAGTGTGATTTACTGGAAATTGTAGGCTACTATAGTTATGAAAATGATTCGGTTAGGCTTAAAGTACAAAGAAATTGAATAAAAATCATTTTACGAGCCTAGGGGCAAAAGTGTAAATATGATAAAGTTTAGGGGCAAAAACATAATTTTTCCATAATATAATTTTTGGGTCACGATGAATAATGTAACTAATTAGCAAGCTAAATGTGATATTATAGATCAAGGAAAACAAGATACAGACTTAAATCGAGAAGGTACGAGATTATGGACTAAAATGGAATAATTAGCCGTGCTCAGATTCAAGGTAAATTCGTGTGATAATAATAATAATAATAATAATAATAATAATAATAATAATAATAAAAATAATAATAATAATAATAATAATAATAATAATAATAATAATAATAATAATAATAATAATAATAATAATAATAATAATAATAATAATGAAATGCCATACTTGAATTGTAAATTATATTTTTGTCTCATAAATTGAATGAGTTGTCATACGAATGCATATGACGAGAATTTGACAAGCAACTACCTACGAGAACGTTATCGTTGATTGTGACTGAATCTAAATTGGTAAGTTGATTTGAACTTGTTGAGTTAAAGGTTATTGTATGCTATGCATAAGAAGTGATCTACAATATGTCTATGATGTGTGATGACAATGCGATGAATTGTGATTTGTGTTAAAAAGCGATTATCATGATTATTAACATTATGTGAAATCATGAACTTAATTACCATCGTGAGATATATGATTCGGTCCTAGGGACAAGTTTCGATGAGATGTGTATTTGAAGGAGCCCCAAGTGACCCTGAGGGATGCTTAGGATTCGGATATCATGACACTGTGGTTAATGAAATCCCGTGTAAAACCATGTCTGGGACATGGCATCGGCATCCGAGATGAGAGCCAGTGTAAGACCATGTATGGGACATGGCATCAGTATTTATATGTGTGCTAGTGTAAGACCATGTGTGGGACATGGCATCGACGTTGGTATGTGTGCCAGTGTAATACCATGTCTAGGACATGGCATCAGTGTTGATATGTGTGCTAGAGTAAGACCATGTCTGGAACATTGCATCGGCGATGATATGTCTCCTAGTGTAAGACCATGTTTAGGACATGGCATCAGCATTGATATGAGACTTCGTATAAGACCATATCTGGGATATGGCATCGACATGTGGATCCATGTAAGACCATGTCTGGGACATGGCTTTGGTAATTTATTTGGTGTATGATGATTCCGAATGTCCTTCAGTATTTCGGGTGGTTCAACAGGCCATTCAAGATTATGGTTAAGAGGTGGAGTAATAAGTGAAAAGTGTTGAAAGGGTACAGGTATGAACACCAAGCTTATAGTTATTGAGACTATGAAATGTTGAGACCTCAGTGAGCTAAGATGTATGAATTATGGTTATGGATTTTGTTGCAATATCATGCTAACTTACATTGTGTAATTGAACATGGAATCCATGATATGGTGATTTCATGATTAGTTGAAAATGAACTTATGATAGTTATCATCATATTGCACTAAAACAATTTTGGACAGCAGCAGTAGTACGGATTTGAAAATCCACCAAAAATTGCGAAAATCGAATTAGAGACTGAATTCAATATTAAATTAAATCTTATTGAGTCTAGTTTCACATAGAGGAAACGGCATAAGCAAAGGAATTCCATATTATGAGATATTTGAATTTTTGTGAGATAGGGTCATACTGATTTCGTGCTCTCTTATCTTAACTTTGGAAAATCGCTCAAAATTTTACAAGAATAATTATGGGTTATAATTTATATTTTTAAAATCTTTAATGAGCATATTTTAAAAAGAAACAAACAGAAACATCATCCAAATCCCGTATGAGGAGATAATTAATTTTTAGTGAAGAGGGAGCGGAACTGTTGGACAGTAAAATAGGGGAGACTTTAAAGAATAAACTGTACTTATTGGCTAGACAAAAAATTATGAAATTTTTATGGTAATAAGATATGGTAATAAGATATGTGAGTTTAGTTTCAGAGGAAATTAGCAGCTCTTAATTTGGAGTTCCGTAGCTCAAGATATTAATAATTTAGTGACTATGACTTGAGTAGACAACTTGACTGGAATATGAGCAAATAGTGGAATTATTTCCAACTTCCATTGTGTTACCATGAGAATATGTTGTATGAAGTTGGAAAAAGTACGTTAATAAATTGCTTATAATTATTTTCATATGGACTTACTAAGCTATAAAGCTTACCCCCTCATTTCCATTTCTTTAGAGTTGTTAGCATAGCTCGATGTTGGAGATCGTTGGAGGCAGCATCACACTATCAAATTATCAAGTTATGGTATTAATAAACCTTAAGTGTTTTGAAGTGAGTGGCATGTATAGAGACTTAGTACTTTATGATATGTGTTTCATGATTTGGCTAATTGAGTTGGCTTATAATGATTCATTTCTATAGAGCCATGAGATATGACTCATATTTGATCATTGGGTTGTAAACCTAATTGAGTTTTCTTGACTAATCTAATGTCTTGATAATGTGCATGTTGTGATGGCTTGGTATCGATGAATGTATGATATTGTATGCGTATTTGTTGGATGAACTTCGATCAATAGATGTGACCATATTTTTAGTATAAAATTGTAAATTTAGAGAAGTTAATGATGTTAATGAAGAATTGAACTAGTGTGGAATGCCTTATGGAAACATATTAATGTGAGTGTGTGATATATGACATTAAGGATATGAATTAGACATGACTAGGAATGCTACATGACTATGTTGAGAATATCAGCATGAAGACAACCATGGTATAAGGGTATATATGGTAGTGAAGATGACAAGGCCAAATGAATATGATTTGGTATGTCTAGACTTGATATAAAATGAGTATGAGAAACACAAGTATGATGACATGCAAATGCTATGTTTGTGACTTAATTGAGGATGTTTAATTGTTAAATGGATGCCTTGTTATATATCCTTGATGTTGTATAAATGTGTGAGGGATTATGGTTAACCAAGGCTTGGAAAATAGCCTAAGTGTTGGCCACACGGCCTTAGCACATGGGCCTGTGACTTGGCCGTGTAACCCTATTTCGTTGCTGACATCATAAACCGAGAGCTACATGGGCTAAGGACACGGGCGTGTCCCAAGCCACACGTGAGTGAGTGACCACACGGCCTAATCCACACGGGCGTGTGACTCTCTAAACTTGGAAATTTTCTCTAAGTGTTGTAAAATTTTTAGAAGTTCTTGGTTTAGTCTCAAACCAACCCCGATGTGTGTTTTGGGTTTTGTAGGCCCGTATAAGGGACAATATGCATATGTTTAAATGTTTTTGAATCGGTTAAAATTTTATGGCCCGATTTTACATGTATGTGTATGTTTAAGTCCAGTAATGCCTTGTATCATGTCCCACTGTCAGACACGAGTAAGGGGTTTTACAATAACGATGGATTTTGTTTCAGGTTTACCTCAATCTCTGAGAAAGAAAGATGCGATTTGGGTTGTTGTTAACCGATTGACGAAATCAGCTCATTTTATTCCGGTACGATCTAACTACTTGCTTGATAAAATAGCTGAGTTATACATTTCCGATATTGTGAGATTGCCCGGGGTGCCATTATCTGTTGCTTCAGATAGTGATCCGAGATTCACTTCGTGGTTTTAAAGAAACTGCAAGAGGTTTTAGGTACGAATTTGCACTTCAGTACTGCTTTTCACCTGCAGACGGATGGTCGATTCGAGCTGATTATTCAGATACTCGGGGATATGTTGATCTGTTCCATTCTTGAGTTTAAAGGTACGTGGGAACATTATTTACCAATGATTGAATTCTATTGTAATAATAGTTTTCAATCGAGCATTAAAATGGCACCGTACGAAGCCTTATATGGTAGAAAATGCCGTACACCTTTGTATTGGACTGAGCTCAGTGAGAATAAGATTCACGAGGTTGATTTGATTAAAGAGACTTAACAGAAAGTAAAAACAACCCGAGATAGTCTAAAAGCAGCTTCTGATCGACAAAAATCGTATACAGACTTGAAACGAAAAGATATTGAGTTTCAGAATGGGGATAAAGTGTTTTTGAAAGTATCTCTGTGGAAGAAAATACTCTGGTTCGAAAAAAAGGCAAATTGAGTCCGAGGTTCATTGGATCGTTTGAGATTATTCAGCGTATCGGGCTAGTTGCATATAGATTGTTATTGCCATCTGAATTAGAAAAGATTCATAATGTGTTTCATGTATCGATGCTTCAACAATAACGATCTGATCCCTCGCATGTGATTTCTCCGTTCGAGATAGAAATTCAGTCTGATATGACCTATGAAGAAGAATCGGTCAGTATCTTAGCTCGCGAAGTTAAAGAACTACGAAATAAGAAAATTCTGTTAGTAAAGGTAATGTGGCATCGACACGGTGTTGAAGAGGCTATGTGGGAGCCCGAAGATGCTATGAGATAGCAATATCCTAATCTATTCAATGGTAAATTTTTCGGGGACGAAAATCCCTAAGGGGGGAGAGTTGTAATAGCCTGGTTTAGACCCTAGTCAGAACAGTGGTTTCGGGTCCACAAATCCAAGTCAAAAAAATATTTTTAATATTATTTTTCGTGTTTACAGCATGATATTTGATATGTGTAAAAGTTTTGTATGAAAATTTTATCGATTGTGTGTTTAATTTGATAAAAGGACCTAATCGTAGAAAATGCAAAAGATGTGTTCTATTTGTTAAAGTGTCGAATTGCTTTGTCTTTATATATGTGAGTTCCTTATGATGCAAATAGACCATGGTTATAATTAAATGACATTGATGGACATTAGTTAGTGGAATTGAAATGATTTTATAAAGGTTAATTAAGTAATTGTATAAATCAATGTTATTAATTATAACAAAACATGCATTTTGTGTCCATCTTTTCTTGGTTTGTCAAAATTAAAGAAAGAAAGGTTAGGGTATTGTGTTTTAACATTCGGCCATTGAAGGACTTGATTAAGGTATGAGTTTTGTTCAGTTTTTGACAATTTTTACGTTTTTGTGATTGTTGCTTTATGTTCTATTAAGCCCATGTCTCAATTTAAGAAAATGATGAAGATTTTGAGTTGAGCCATTGATGAAATTTTGAGCTTTGTGGTGTGAATTGATAAAAAAAATAAAAGACATGTGTTAGATTAATATGTTTTGTATTTAAATTTTTGATGAATTTGAGTAATTTGGGCTAAATTGTGAAAATGAGCTTTTGAGGGACTAAAATGTGAAATAAATGAAATATATGAGCTAAGGGAAAATTCTGCTAAGCATGTGTATATAGAAATTTTGTATATTTTGTGATTTTTATGATTAAAGACTAAAGTGTGAAAATGTGAAAATATGAGGGCTAATTTGTAAAATGCCCTAATTATATGTTTTTGGATTGAATTGGATGATTTGGTGAATAAAGGAGATAAATTTGAATGTGTATAGATCAAGAACTAAAGAAAATGGAATTAGATCGGGGAAAGTCGAAAGTAGTTGAATAGCCGTTTGTTTTCGTTCATTCCCGTACGAGGTAAGTCTATACAAAAATAAATGTGTTTGAATTGATTTATTCATGTTTATATGATATTGAATTGTGATGAATGGTTATAGAAGCTGAATATGTGATATTGAGAAAGTTTTGATAATGTGACGGCGTCCGAAAGCCCCGTACGAACCATAGGAATAGTTAGGATACATATGTCATGACATAGGATTCTGATACGTGATTTCGTGTAAGACCACGTCTGGGATGTTGACATCGATTTGAGATTTACATGGAAGACCATGTCTGGGACATCAACATCGTATTTGATTTCGTGTAAGACCCTGTCTGGGACAGTGGCATCGATATTTGATTACATGTAAGACCAGGTCTGGAACGTTGGCATTGTACGAGTTTTTTGAGTTATTCGCGTATCCTATTTGATTCCGTACGGTTCAATGGGCATTCCGAGAAATGAATCACCATGTGAATGTATATCCGATTTAGGTACGTATGAACTGTATATGGAATGTGGAAATGAAAGGCAAGTATGAATATGATCTTTTGATATGTGAACTATATCAAAATGTGATGTATTTACAACTAATTGATTATGAACAATTGAGCTAAATGAGAAATATGAACTTTATATTGTGTTATGCCATGATTCATTGAATGAATTGGTTGATACTTGTGATATATGATTAATTTATTTGTATATGGCTTACTAAGCTTTTGAAAGCTTACTTTGTGTGTGTTTGCATTGTTTTATAGATACCAAAACTACTAAATACTTGGGGATCGTCGAGGATTATCACCACACTATCGAACTCTATTTTGGTACCTTTTGAAAATGTGAATATTGAAGTATGGCATGTATAGGCTAGAAGTATTTGGATATGAATTGTGAAGTGTATATCATGCCATGTGATATGGCTAGATTAAAGTTGCTATTTGGTTTGGTTTTTGGTATATAAGTTGTGCTAAGAGATGGTATGTTTTGAAGTGCATAATTGGCCTAGTGAGAAATGGTTAATTTGGTAAGTTAGTTATTTGAATTAGTTATGGAAATGGTATGATTTTGTTATGAAAAATGGATGTGAAAAATTGGGATAATGACATGTATGAATGAATGAGTTTGGTATGTGATTTTGGTATGTTTTGGCTTGGATGATAAAGATGATATTGTTTGGTGATTATATGACATGAAAGATGTATGTTTTGTGATTGACATTGGTTGAAATTATGGTGCAATTGTGCTTTGATTTTGGACTTGTAGGGATGACCATTAAGGGTGGAAAATTGGCTTTTCTAATGGCCTATTTTTTTCCACACGGGCAGAGACACGGGCGTGTGCCTCAACCGTGTGTGACACACGGTCATGTTACACGGCCGTGTGTCCCCTAGGGTAGTCCTACAATTTAAAGTTAGTCTCGAGCACGGCCTAGGCACACGGGCATGTGGCTAGCCGTGTGATCCAAGTCATTTTCGACCATGACCAAGGCACACGGGCATGTCTCCAGCCGTGTGGACAAGTCAGTATGCATGCCCTGTTTAGCCATGGCTTAGACACACAGGCGTGTCTAATGTCGTGTGAGGCACACGGTCTGTTCACACGGGTGTGTGACCTTTGTAACTTTGAAAAAAAATTGTTAAGTTTCGAAAAAAATTTATGTGCTTGGTTTAGTCCCGACCCTTCCTAAAGCATGTTTAAGGTCTCGTTGACCTAAGAAAGGGACTTTGAAATGAAGTTTGACTAAGTTTGACTATGGTGCTATAATGTGTGGATGATATTTGTGAACAGATTATAAAATATTCTGATATTTCCGATAATGCCTCATAACCCTTGTCTAGCGATGGATACTGGTTAGGGATGTTACATTGTTGATAGATATACAAGTTTTATTAAGTGATTTTTAATGAAAATGCAAATTAGGGGTTAAATTGTGAAATGTGCAAATTTAAGGGTTAAAATGTGAAATAAATGAAAAATATGGGCTAATATGAGTACTAGAGAAATCCGGCTAGCATGGGTTAGTCTTGAAATTCATTAATTTATGATTTTGTGAAATAAGGATTAAATTGTAAAAGTTGTGAAATTCTTGGGGTAAAAGTGTAAATGTGCTTAAATGTGTGGTTTGGATTAAATTGAATATAGAGATTATTAAATAAGTTAATTTTGAATATATTTAGATCAATTATTAAATAAGTTAATTTTGAATATATTTAGATCAAGAAAAGTGAAATTCGGATCTAGATCGGGGGAAAACTAAAGTTATCGACTAATCAACCTATTTCATCGTTTTCATATGCTTTGATATTGCATAAATTGTGAATACGAGAATATGAATATGTTCGATAGTGATTCAATGAAAAATTCGACATTCAAAAACCCGGTTGAACCTCAGGAATAGTTTAGGATACTAGTGACATGTCATTAGTGTAACACCCCTTACCCGAGACCGTTGTCGGAGTCGAGCACAAGGCGTTACTTGACTTAACTTACTAATTCGGGGCATAAAATTTGCTTTTAAAATTAATTTATTCACATTCATTCAAAATGTCCCTAAAAAGGGCCTTCGAGACCCTAAAACGTGCAATTGAAACGGTTCGGGACTAAACCGGGAACATTAAAAATTTTCCGAATACTTAGACAAATCAAAACAATTTATTTCATCTTCCATAAATAAGTTGTCCATCTGCATCATAGTCACTAAATAAATCATAACTCGATTTACAAAACTCAAAATCCAAATCCGTAAATTTTATCTGAAACTAGACTCATATATCTTCTTACTAAATTTTTTTCAGAATTTTTGGTGTAGCAAATTAGTACAGTTTATTAGTTAAAGTTTTCCCTGTTTCAGTGTTCGGCTGCTCTGACCTCTATTCACTACAAATTAATTTTCTCCCTGTACAGAATTCAAATAATGATGCCGTTTATTTCCTTTAAAATTATACTCAATAAGAAATCTATAAATATAAAGTATAACTCCTAATTATTTTTTTACAATTTCTAGTGTATTTCTAAATTCAGAATAGGGGATTTAGAAATCACTCTGACCCTATCTCACCAAAATTTAAATATCTCTTAATATACACTTCTTTTTCTTACTTTGTTTCTTTAATATGAAAATAGACTCAATAAGCTTTAATTTTATATCTCATTCATCACCTAATTCAATTTCTACTATTCTTGGTGATTTTTCAAGTTCACGTCACTGCTGCTATTCAATACTGTTTTAATGCTAATTTCACTTTTTCATGATTTCTTTGTATTAACTACCATTTAGGCATACATAACACCGAAACATGTTATTCATTAGCCATTTAAATAGCTAATCATTATAAAATATTTAAATACCATTATTTAGTCATATCATAAGGACATACACACAAAATGGCTAAGTCCTTATACATGCCATAAACTAGAACGTTTGTAAATGAAGATACCCATTTGGTAACTTGATAGTCGATAGTGTGAAGTGATCTCCGATGACCTCCAACGCAAGCTTGCTTTTAAGTACTCTGAATTATGGGAAAGTGAAAGAAGTAAGCTTATAAAGCTTAGTAGTTTCACATGTAAAATAATAAGCATTAGCAATCAATTTAGCTTACTACTATGCTGTCATAATTTACTCAAATAATGTTTAGTTCTTACTTTCCCATCTTACTCATCGGTAACCTTACCAAAGGCTCAGAATACAGAAGACACCTTACTTAATAGCTTGCTTAAATACCTGCAACATCTCACTTAACACATAAGTACTCTTTCATAATATAGGCATATTGCCAATCATGTCATAAAGTGTCACAAGCATAACTGAAAACTCATCACTTACTTAATACTTGATAATCTCAATTACATACAATCTCAATATTAAATAAGCCTTAAATGCATACCTGTACTCTTTCTTCATGTTCTCACCTTGTCGTTTCTCTGACTTACTCTTTGGATTACTCGATAACCTTTTCCTTTTTGAACTTACCATTGCCATGTCTTGACATGGTCTTACGTGGTATCCTTGCCTTATGAACTCACCAATGCCATGCCTTGGCATGGTCTTACATGGGACCTTTTCCTTATAGTAACTCATCAATTCCATGTCTTGACATGGTCTTACATGATTTCCTTGCCTTATAGAACTTATCAATGCCATACCTTGGCATGATCTTACATGATATCCTTAACTTACCAAATGCCATGTTCCAAACATGGTCTTACATGGTATCCTTGTCTTACCAAATGCCATGTCCCAAACATGGTCTTACATGGTATCATTATCTTAGTGCCAATGCCACATCTTGATGTGGTCTTACATGGAGTTCTTAATCAATGTCGATGCCATGTCTTGACATGGTCTTACACGGGATCCTTGCCTTTCCAATGCCATGTCTTGACATGGTCTTACATGGTATCCTTAACCGTCAATTCCTCCTTAAATGTCATGTTATGAACATGGACTTTTCCGTTAATTCTTCCTTAATTGCCATGGTACAACCATGGACTTTGAGATATCAATGCCTTGTCAAGTCATAGCTGAAACATACTTGCTCAAATTCTCAAGGTTAGCCGCATAACTCAATGATATCAAATACTAATAACAATAATTGCATAATAATAAAATGCTACTCAACTTACATACTTACATTCTCAATCTCATCATATCATCAACTTAACTTATTCTCATCAAATTATGCTATTTAATACTTTCTTGTTATCATACAAATCCATAATACAAAATATGGTCTTACATATAAATTATACAAGTTCTCTTTTCAATATCGAATTATTATCGAACATTAATCATTATATTTGAATCTCAATACTAAAGTATTTATGGCCAAAATATCAATTTATCATTCAAATATGTTTAATTAAATGCTTATGAAACATATGAACTTACCTCGATACCAAAATAACCATTTTACCAACTTTCCCGATTTTTAGTTTTTCTCCCGTTCTATGACCAAATCTGACTTTCCAGGGTCTAAAACATCATATTTCACTTATTTAATTAATTTACTATTCAAAACATTCCCTAACTCAAACTTTGGAAAAATTACAATTTTGCCCCTAAACCTTTGCAGAATTACGATTTTGCCCCTAGGCTCGAAAATTAAAATTTATCCATTTTCTTATGTTTTATGACATGCTGATCATTTTTCCCTTCTATGGGAACATCAAATTCTCACTCTAATATGTACTTATGAACATTAGGTATTTTTACCGATTATGTCGTTTTACTCATTTTCACGTAAAATAACTTAGAAAAAGTTGTTTAACACAATTTAAAACTTAATATTCCACCATAAAACATCAAAATAAACACATTTCACCTATGGGTATTTTTGCAAATATGAACCCTAGCATAAATTATTGCTAGAATAAGCTTAATCAAGTTACTAGGACTCCAAAAATGTAAAGAACAATAAAAACGGGGCTTGGAACCCTAACCATGGCTTCCCCCATGCTATATTCGGCCTCCATGAAGAAGATGGACCAATTTTGGCTTTATTTTCCCTTTTTAATTCTTTTAATTACTAAATGACAAAATTGCCCTTAAAGGCTTTTCTTTGAAATTTATCCTATTCTTGCCCATTTTGGCCCAAACATAAATATAATGGTCTAATTACTAAATAAGAACCTCCACTTTAAGAAACCATTTCAATTAAATCCCCTTTATCATCTAGAACACACATTTTGCTAATTTTACGATTTAGTCCTAATTATCAAATTAGGCACTTATACATAAAATTTCTTCACGAAATTTTCACACAATTATTTAATCAATGAATAAACCTTAAAACTTAATTGGAATATTAATTTTTTATTTTATTTTTTGACCTCAGGTTCATGGTTTCGCAATCACTATTCCGTTTAAGCCCTATTTCGGGATGTTACAATTAGGGGATACATTGAGTTGGCTTCAGGGCATGATATTAGCACTTCAGGTGTGAGTTAAATCGATTTAGCTTCAGCCCATGATATAGGTACTTATTATGCATGTAATATCCCGAATTAGGGCCTAATCAGAATAGTGGTTTTGTGACCACAAAATCTGAGATAGAAATAATTATTTTATAATTATTTTGATGTTTATGATATGATTGCATGATTGTGTGAAAATTTCGTGATGAGATCCTATGCCTAAAGTGCTTAAATTGAAATTAGGGAGTAAATCGAATAATTTGCAAAACTTGCATTCTAGAATTTTCTAGTATGAAATTGTTTTGAAATATTAATTAGGAGATCTTAAATAGAAATTTTACCAATTTCTAAGTTTATGGACAAAAATTGGACATGGATGGAATTTTTGGAAAGTTTAGTAGTAAGGGCATTTTGGTCATTTAGGGGTAAAATGAATTAAAATACAAAATTAAAAGCCAATTTTGCTCATCTTCAACCCCATGGCCGAATATAGCAAGGAGAAACTATGGCTAGGGTTTTTCAAGCTTCCAAGCTCGATTATAAGTCCATTCTAGCCCCATTTTTCAAGTTCTTTACGTTTTTGGAGTCCCGATAGCTCAATTTAGCTTATGCTAGCAATAATTTAACCTAGGGTTTATATTTGGAAAAATACCCATAGGTTAAATTTGTGTATTTTAGTGTTTTATGATAGAATATGAGGTTTTAAATTATGTTAGACAACTTGTGCTACTCGGTTTTAAGTGAAACGAGCAAAAGGGCTTAATCGATAAAAATACCTAATAGTCATAAGTGCATGTTAGAGTGAGAATTTGATGTTGCCATAGAAGGGAAAAATGTTCAGCATGTCATAAAACATAAGAAAATAGGCTGAAGTTTAATTTACGAGCTTTGGGGCAAAAGTGTAAATATGCAAAAGTTTAGGGGCAAAATTGTAATTTTTCCAAAATATGATTTTGGGTCAATTTGAATAATGTGAGTTCTAATTATTTTGGGTCAATTTGAATAATGTGAGTCCTAATTAGACTATATTTTAAATGATAGAGCAAGGAAAATTGAAATTCGGGCTAAAATGGGGAAAATACCAAGTTGTGGACGAAATGGTAAAAGTAGCCATTTTCGCATACTAGGTAAGTTCATATGTAAATGTTGGTAACATAGTTATTATTTTAAATGTTTTTATGTTATTTAAATGATATGATAATTATTATGAAATATTATACTCGTGATAATTGTTTGATAATATGTCAAATTATGCGATATACTTGGAAAATGTGAAATACTACCGAGCATCGGTATCGGTATTCCGTAGAAGATGGTTGAGACACATGATTGGGAAAAAGGTCCCGTTGAACCTTAGGAATGGATTAGGATACAAGTGACATGTCACTGGGATATTTGGGCATCCGAACTCGTTGAGTTGAGTCCGAGTTCACTTATGGATGCGAATGTCTGAACTCGTTGAGTTGAGCCCGAGTTCGTGAGATGTAACTAGGCATCCGAGCTCGTTGAGTTGAGTCTGAGTTCACTTATGGATGCGAATGCCCGAGCTCGTTGAGTTAAGTCCGAGTTCGCTTATGGGCGGGTTACATAGTAGCTTGGCTACATATGTGGCACTTATGTGCAAACTTTCCATGTATCCGAATTATATTCCGATGTGTTCAACAGGTAATGTTCTACTCAAATGGAGGAATACTCAAGATGAAAGGGACGTATTGGTAAGTGTTGTGAAATGGATACTTTGAACAGGTATGTACTTAACCCTCGGGTTGAAAAATCGATATAACAACAATATGGTAAGATGATAAATGAAAATATGATATGAATGTCTTGGTGATGATTATGCAAATGATGTTTTATGTTTGTTTATATGGTTATGTTACTTGCTATTTGCATGTGAACTTACTAAGCATTTATGCTTATTCCCTCCTTTTCATTTCTTCTAGTGTTGACAAGCCAGCTCGGAAATCGGGAACGGTCGGAGGCACGCTCACACTATCCGTATACCATCTTGGCATAATGACTTGTATATTTTGAGTATGGCATGTATAGCATTATAATCATTTTGTATATATGGTCTTATGATATGGTTATTGAGTAGTATAAAAATGCTTGGTAATGATTAGCCATTGGATTGGCTAATTATGATCATATTTGGTGTTATGTATATCAAATTGCTAGTTAATCCATGGAAACCATGAAATAGGCAAAATTTACCATAAAATAGATTCAGACAGCAGTAGTGATGTGAATTTGAAAAATCATTAAAAATAGTAAAGATATAATTAGGTGATGAATTAAACATGGAATTGAAGAATTATGAGTATATATTCATATGGAAGAAACGAAACAGGTATATGAGTTATATTTTATGAGATGTTTAAATTTTTGTGAAACAGGGCCAGAGCGATTTCTGGATCCCCTGTTCTGACTTTGAAAATTCACCATAAATTGTATAAAGATAATTAGAAGTCATAATTTATATGTAAAGATTTCTTATTGAGTCTAGTTTTAAAAGCAACAAACTTAATAGTCATTGAAATTCTGTACAGAGAGATATCTGATTCGTAATACACAAAGGTCAGAGCAGTCAAACCCTGAAACAGGGGAGACTTTAACTAATAAACTGTACTAATTGGCCTAACAAAAAATTATAGAAAAAAATTAGTAAATATATATATGAGTCTAGTTTTAGGGAAAATTTATGGAATTGGATTTTGAGTTTTAGAACTCAAGATATGAATTTTTAAGCGACTGTGACGCAGTTAGCCAGCTTGTCTGAAAGTTCTAAAATTAAATTGTTTGAGCTGTTTAAGCAATGAATTAAGTCTGTTAACACCTCGTGTTCGACTCCGGAAACGGTCTCAGGTACGAGGCATTACATTTGGTGGTATCAGAGTAGGTTTAGTCAGTTCTCGTACTAACCTAGCATGTGTAAAAAGTTTAGCTATACATGCCACTGATTTTTTATAGTGTGATGTCTTCCGACGCATATGAGTACCGTCTTATTTAGATAGGGTACTCTCCAACCAAGCCGCGCCGACCATGTTCAACGTTATGTGAAGGTATTTCAGTAAAATTATGATTATGATAAGTCTCGGTTCAGAAAAGTATGAATAAAGGTTTATGATACATATGTGATAATATGTGAGATGAAAGTTCATGTTGTGATAAATATCCATATTTGCTTAATGCTCATATGATGTAGTGTATGTGGCTTACTTGATAAGATGAACGGAATAGATTGAAAGTAGTAGAGGTATGAATAAAGGTCATAATATTATGATACGAGTGAAAACGTCCTTGTCTTAATTTGGACGTCGAATGTTGATGAATGCTAATGATATATAATTTTTATGAGATAAAGGATTATAATGAAATGAAGTTATCTATGTTAAATTGTTGGACTGAATTATATGATTGTAATGATATGTACATGATGATGCTTATAATGGAATTTCATGAGATTTGTATTGAATAAGTTTTCGGTTGAGAACCCAAAGAGTTCAGTGATAGAATAATTATAAGTATGATCGAGAGATTGAAAATGAGTGATAAGTAAAGTCGAGCGATAAAGTATCGGATTGACGTAAAGATTATTGGAATTATGCAATTGTTCCAGTTAGAAAAGGAATTCTCCTTGGTAAACCGAATTACTCAGGTGCAAGGTCGAGAAAAGTGTAAATTGAAATTTATTCAGAATGGCCTTCTTTAGTGAATAGTTTAATATGAAATTTGTGTGGTGAGAACTAGTTGGGGAAATGATATTTAAAATGTGAACTATCCGAGTGTGATAGTTATGGTGGAATGATTTAGTGATCTCTTTTGAGATGTTCTATGTGTTTACCCGTTCTTAGAAATATTTCTATGGCTATTGATCTTCTGAAGAAATTCTTGTTATATGGGAATGTCTTTTAATCTTGGTGTTGGATGAAAGCATTGGTAGTCTGACTGGTTTATAATTTATATTGCTCTATTTCATCGAGTATTCTATTTCATTTCGTCTAATAAGAATTGATGAGAGAATACATATGATATTATGATTCTGTTTCTTCTACTTGATGCTTCATCTGATATATATGTATGGGAAGATATATTGTTCTTGTTATATTTGATTCCAGTGGGATTAAATGATGTTTTCTTTTGGACTTTCTTTCTTTGAAGAATTATCGGGGTATTCCGTATTTTCTCTATGAGTTTGGTTTTCGATTCTCCAGCATAGTATCGTATCTTAGGTTTCTTTATTCTGGATTTCTTTATTCTGGATTTCTCTATTTTGGATTTCTTTATTCGGTTTTCTTGTTATATTTGTTCCATAATTTGTCAATTATGACTCCTGTTCGAAGTGCATTCTTCAGCTCATGAGAATCATGTCAAATATGACTATACTTCTAATTTGATCTTGATAATGTGGTGATTTTAGTATTGGGGTTTTTTTTTTCTAATTTCTATGTAAGGATTTGACATTAGTAAAGGCATAAGTGATAAAAGCGCGAGTTTCAGTCGGTATGGTGAATTATCTATTTGAAAGATTTCATGCGACAATTATTTAAGGATTATTTTTCCCAAGTCTGATAATAGAATTTCATTTTGTACGGATAAAAGAGTAAATAGCCTGAACGAGAAGTGTATATTTATTAGAAAGAGTTGGATATTAGTTAAAGTCACTACGAATGAATAGGTTTTCGTCTTGTGAAAGTTGAAAAGCTTATTACATGTTGACAGAGTTCGGATAGATGAGAATATTGGTAACCAAAGCGTCTGAACTAGACTAGTCTACATTGAGTAAAGACTTCCTGACTTTCAATAATATACTGTTGTATGAATTGTGATGCGTTTCAAGACAGTGAGGTAATGTGGTAGTTTAGAGCATTCGATGTTACATAAAATCAGAGTTGTTAAAGGGGTTAAAGCCGAGCATTGGAATCTATCAAAATTATCCTTGTCAGTGTTGATATTGGGATGGAAATGAGAAGGATTATTCTTGAGGCCATATCAGAATTATTTCCATGGCAGAAAGAGGAAAATTTGATGTATCCTATTGTTAAATGTTTGGCGAGATCTATAAATCATATTTGTATTGAATGAATTCCTACTCATCAGATTCATGGAAATTCAAGTCTCTTTGATTGTTGAATTTCTTGGAATTCCGGTCTCCATTAATCAAGTTAAGATCCGGGTTTTATGTCATGATATCATGGGAAACTGAGAAGGGTTGAAAATTTAAGAACAATTGAGAGTTGAGACTGTAAGCTTTTAGATCATATGAAAAATTAAAGAGATGTATTGGAGGTACAGTCTAAGTGAAAGTTCTTCGGCACCGAATATGAGATTAAAAGTGAAGACCACTTTTCTGGTAAGATTTTCGGGGACAAAAATCCCTATAGGAGGGGAGAGTTGTAATATCTCGAATTAGGGCCTAATCGGAATAGTGGTTTCGTGACCACAAAATCTGAAATAGAAATAATTATTTTATAATTATTTTGATGTTTATGATATGATTGCATGATTGTGTGAAAATTTCGTGACGAAATCCTATGCCTAAAGTGCTTAAATTGAAATTAGGGACTAAATCGAATAATTTGCAAAACTTTCATTCTAGAAGTTTCTAGTATGAAATTGTTTTGAAATATTAATTAAGAGGTCTTAAATAGAAATTTTACCAATTTCTAAGTTTATGGACAAAAATTGGACATGGATGGAATTTTTGGAAAGTTTAGTAGTAAGGGCATTTTGGTCATTTAGGGGTAAAATGAATTAAAATACAAAATTAAAAGCCAATTTTGCTCATCTTCAACCCCATGGCCGAATATAGCAAGGAGAAACCATGGATAGGGTTTTTCAAGCTTCCAAGCTCGATTGTAAGTCCATTCTAGCCCCGTTTTTCAAGTTCTTTACGTTTTTGGAGTCCCGGTAGCTCGATTTAGCTTATGCTAGCAATAATTTAACCTAGGGTTTATATTTGGAAAAATACCCATAGGTGAAATTGTGTATTTTAGTGTTTTATGATAGAATATGAGGTTTTAAATTATGTTAGACAACTTGTGCTACTCAGTTTTAAGTGAAAACGAGCAAAAGGGCTTAATCGGTAATAATACCTAATAGTCATAAGTACATGTTAGAGTGAGAATTTGATGTTGCCATAGAAGGGAAAAATGATCAACATGTCATAAAACATAATAAAATAGGTTGAAGTTTAATTTACGAGCTTTGGGGCAAAAGTGTAAATATGCAAAAGTTTAGGGGCAAAATTATAATTTTTCCAAAATATGATTTTGGGTCAGTTTGAATAATGTGAGTCCTAATGATTTTGGGTCAATTTGAATAATGTGAGTCCTAATTAGACTATATTTTAAATGATAGAGTAAGGAAAATTGAAATTCGGGCTAAAATGGGGAAAATACCAAGTTGTGGACGAAATGGTAAAAGTAGCCATTTTCGCATACTAGGTAAGTTCATATGTAAATGTTGGTAAGATAGTTATTATTTTAAATGTTTTTATGTTATTTAAATGATATGATAATTATTATGAAATATTATACTCGTGATAATTGTTTAATAATATATCAAATTATGCGATATACTTGGAAAATGTGAAATACTATCGAGTATCGGTATCGGTATTCCGTAGAAGATGGTTGAGACACATGATTGGGAAAAAGGTCCCGTTGAACCTTAGGAATGGATTAGGATACAAGTGACATGTCACTGGGATATTTGGGCATCCGAACTCGTTGAGTTGAGTCCAAGTTCACTTATGGATGCGAATGTCTGAACTCGTTGAGTTGAGCCCGAGTTCGTGAGATGTAACTAGGCATCTGAGCTCGTTGAGTTGAGTCAGA
This sequence comes from Gossypium longicalyx, assembly GCA_025698465.1. NCBI lineage: Eukaryota > Viridiplantae > Streptophyta > Magnoliopsida > Malvales > Malvaceae > Gossypium > Gossypium longicalyx. The sequence goes on along the minus strand of CM046996.1, from coordinate 41,152,452 downwards.
GTTCACTTATGGATGCGAACGCCCGAGCTCATTGAGTTGAGTCCCAGTTCGCTTATGGGCGGGTTACATAGTAGCTTGGCTACGTATGTGGCACTTATGTGCAAACTTTCCATGTATCCGAATTATATTCCGATGTGTTCAACGGGTAAAGTTCTACTCAAATGGAGGAATACTCAAGATGAAAGGGACGTATTGGTAAGTGTTGTGAAATGGATACTTTGAACAGGTATGTACTTAACCCTCGGGTTGAAAAATCGATATAACAACAATATGGTAAGATGATAAATGAAAATATGATATGAATGTCTTGGTGATGATTATGCAAATGATGTTTTATGTTTGTTTATATGGTTATGTTACTTGTTATTTGCATGTGAACTTGTTAAGCATTTATGCTTATTCCCTCCTTTTCATTTCTTCTAGTGTTGACAAGCCAGCTCGGAAATCAGGAACGGTCGGAGGCACGCTCACACTATCCGTATACCATCTTGGCATAATGGCTTGTATATTTTGAGTATGGCATGTATAGCATTATAATCATTTTGTATATATGGTCTTATGATATGGTTATTGAGTAGTATAAAAATGCTTGGTAATGATTAGCCATTGGAATGGCTAATTATGATCATATTTGGTGTTATGTATGTCAAATTGCTAGTTAATCCATGGAAACCATGAAATAGGTAAATTTTACCATAAAATAGATTCAGACAGTAGTAGTGACGTGAATTTGAAAAATCTTTAAAAATAGTAGAGATATAATTAGATGATGAATTAAACATGGAATTGAAGAATTATGAGTCTATTTTCATATGGAAGAAACGAAAAAGGTATATGAGTTATATTTTATGAGATGTTTAAATTTTTGTGAAACAGGGCCAGAGCGATTTCTGGATCCCCTGTTCTGATTTTGAAAATTCACCATGAATTGTATAAAAATAATTAGAAGTCATAATTTATATGTACAGATTTATTTTTGAGTCTAGTTTTAATCGAAACAAACGTCATAGTCATTGAAATTCTGTACAGAGAGATATCTGATTCGTAATCCACAGAGGTCAGAGCAGTCGAACCCTAAAACAGGGGAGACTTTAACTAATAAACAGTACTAATTGGCCCAACAAAAAATTCTAAAAAAAAATTAGTAAATAGATATATGAGTCCATCTTCAGGGAAAATTTATGGAATTGAATTTTGAGTTTCAGAACTCAAGATATGAATTTTTAAGCAACTATGACGCAGTTAGCCAGCTTGTCTGGAAGTTCTAAAATTAAATTGTTTGAGCTGTTTAAGCAATGAATTAAGTCTGTTAACACCTCGTGTTCGACCGGTAACGGTCTCGGGTACGAGGCGTTACAATGCAAGACTCTTGAGTATCTGACTTCTATTCCGAATGGATCAACGGGTAAACGAAAGATGTGATTGAGTATGAGAATGATATAAGATGGTATAGGTACGTACATGACATGTATAAGCTTTAGTTCAAAGAAACTTATGAAGGATGTGATTAATATCATAATTGTGTAAATGAGAGGTTTGTTAGCTAATATATGCTAAATGTTGATATATATATTCAAATTGTTGAATTATAATCTTGAGACTGAATTGAGTTTGCTTTATACGAGCTTACTAAGTTTTAAAGCTTACTTTTTTATTTTTTCGTGTTTTATAGTGTCATCAAGCTAGCTTGGATTCAGGGATCGTCGAAGATCGCTTCACACTATCCACCTATCACTTTGTACCTATGAACTTTTGTATTTTAAGTATATGACATGTATAAGGGCTTTGGTCATATTGATTATGTTTTGGTTATGATTTTGGCCATTTGAATTGGCTTGTAAATGTCTAAAGTTTGATTTGCATATTTGGCCATGTGAGCTAGCTTATTTTAGTTGATTTTGGTTAAGTTTATATGTATACAAATGACCTATGTTGTGTGATTGAGGTTGGATTCATGATGCTTATTGTTAATAGGTAATTTGAATGTCAGTTGGTTGATAATTAGGAAGTTATGTGCTTGTGAATTGGTGAATGGTGATGCATGTTTGGAAAGGTTTAATTTGTATTAGCCCAATTTTGGGCCTAGTCGGAACAGTGGTTTCAGGACCACGAATCTGACGTAGTAAAATTGGTTTTTATTCTATTTTCATGGTTTGCAGTTTTATGGAATGATTCCGTGAAAAATTCGTTTGAAAATTTTGACGTCTGGGCACTCAATTTGGTCTAAAGGACTAAATAAAAGTTGAGTTCTACCTGCTAGAGGTGTCTAAATACTATGACATTTTAAATTGAATGTCATTAGATGGTAATTAGACCATTTGTTAAGTTAGTAGACAAAAATGGACATGAGGTAAGAGAAATTTTATGTTTTAAGTTAGGGGCATTTTGGTCATTTAGCTAATAAATGAATTAAAAATCAAATTAAAAGCCAAAATTTGTTCATCTTCTTCCCATGGCCGAAATTCTCAAGTGGAAACCATAGCTAGGGTTTGTTCAACTTCCAAGCCCAATTGTAAGTCCGTTCTAGCCCCGTTTTTAATGATTTTTATGTTTTTGAGATCCTTGTAACCTAACCTAGCTATTTCAAGGACTAATTTGAAAGAAAATCAAAGTCTAAAATTTACCGATGAAGAATATTTGTGCATTTTGATGTCTAATGGTAGAAAATGTATGTTAGATGTAAGATAAACAACTTTTGCTAGGTGATTTTTGATGAAAATGTAAAAAAGGACCTATTTGTAAAAAGTCACAAAATGGGTAGTAAAAGTGTGATTAAATGAAAAATGTGGCCTGTTATGAGCTTCATTAGTATTCGGCTAGGCATGGTACTGAAGAACTTGAATCTATTTCAATTTACGAGCCTACGGACCAAAGTGTAAAAATGTCAAAGTTTAGGGGCAAAAACTGTAACAGTTCGGTTTAGACCCTAGCCGAAACAGTGGTTTTGGTACCACAAATCTGAGGCTGTAAAATTATTTTAATATTATTTTTGGTATTTACAGCATATTATTTGATATGTGAGAAAATTTTGTGAATTAATTTTACCGTTTGAACGGTTAATTTGGAAAAAGGACTTAATCGCGTAAAATGTAAAAGTAGCATGCTATAAGTTAAAGTGCCTATTTTCTTTGATTAGTTAAATATGAAGTCCTTAAAATGGAATTTGACCATTGAACTAAAGCATGGACGATAATGGACATTAATTATATGGCTTTCTAATTAAATTTCAAAGGTTATTTTTGTAAATGTTGTATTAATATATAATAAAATAAAGTAAAACGAAATGGCCATTATCATTCATCTTTTTGTGGCCGAATGGAAGAAAGAAAGAAAAAATTTGAAGGTTTTTAAGGTTCGGCCTTGCTCCAAGCTAAATTAAGGGATGGATTTTAGTCGGTTTTCGATAATTTTTACATTTTAAGATCGTTGTTTCGTCTATTACCTAGCCCATGTTTAATTTTTTGGAATTGGTGATGAATTTGAGAATTTTCATGGTTGATAGTGTGATAAATTTGTTGTTTGATGATGAAAAATAAATCTTTGTTGATAGATTATTATGTTTAATTAAGTGATTTTTGATAAAAATGTGTATTAAGTACTAAATTGAGAAATTTGTAAATTGAAGGGTCAAAATGTGAAATAAATTGAATTAATGGGCTGCTAGGGACCCAAGGTGAATTCGGCCTAACATGGGCATAGTGAAATTTTAAGTATTTTGTGTTGTTTTGAAATAGGGATTAAATTCTGAAAATGTGTAATGTTAGAGTCTAAAATGCAAAATGCCCAAATTATGTATTTTTGGATGAAATTGAATGAATATGTTATTAAACAAGCCACATTTGTATTAGATTAGTTCAAGAAAAGAGGAAATCAGATTTGGGTCGGGGAAAAATAGAAAATTATCGAATAATCGTCTGATCCGTTCGTGTCCGTACGAGGTAAGTTTGTAATGCCCCGAATTTAGGCCTAGAAGAAATGGGCTTCGCGTATCGGAAGAATTGGAATTTAGTTGTGTAAGTGAATGACACAACTGACTGTCTGCTTCAGTGGTTAAGTGTTCTGAGTGTTCTAGAAGTGTCTAAGAAGTCTTGGGTTCAAGCCTGGACTTTGGCCTATAGACCTTATAATTAATTGAGGATAAAATATGACACAGAAAGAGCCTATGGTGGAGTGGCAAGGTGGCGTGTAGAGTGTACATGGGGTTTGAGGTTCAAGTCTTGGCGTAGTCATAATTTTCATTTTATTTATTTAAGTGAACTCAGACTTTAGCTTGTAGGCCTTATAAATAATTGTGGGTACAGTATGTCACAAAAAGCCTTGTGGCTTAGTGGCAAGTAGCATGTGGAGCATCTAAGAGGGCTTGGGATCGAATCCCATAGCATGCAAGGAGTATTTGCAAGGAGTATTTATTTTGTTAATAGGGTAGCAAGTGTTTGAATTGGATGCAAACTCTGCTAAGGTGGTTATAGAAGTGGTCAAAGGAAGCAAATCAAGGAATTTGAAAAGGGTGGTTGTGGATATGGGAGAGAATTGGGTGGAGAGAACTATGGATTTCAAATTTGAGAGTTTGGAACCGATTGGGGGTAGTGGAATATGCAAATTCGGCTAGGGAGTCCATTGTGTGGATTTTTCTCATTTTTGGCAATTTGAGAGTGGATCGGTGTCGAATTTCTTTGGCATTTCGGGTGGTGTTATTCTTTTTTGGTGTTTTGGTTTCTTTTCCTTCTAAAAGTCGAATCTGGTATCTTCCTCTCCTTAATTTTAGTTCACCATTCAGCCGAACTTTGTCTTTCATTTTCTTCCCCTATTTTATTCTTTCAGGTTTACTCTCACAGCTGGACCTCTTATTTCCTTCTCTTATTAATTCTTCGATTGTTCCTAAGGTTCGATTAAGCCGAATTCAACTTCTTTTTATCCTTTTACTATTTTTTTTCAAGATAGCTGAATACTTCTCCCTTCTTATTATTTTAGGTTGCGTCTGTTTAGGCATCTAGGCTCTGACAAATGTCCGACTATTTCTTCGTTCTACCGTTTCTATCAGTTGATCTTGGGTAAGTATTTCTTGCTTCTTGACTCTGTTATTGATTCTTTTTGTATCGTTTCTCTCAAATGAAGTCGAATGGTTCGGTTTAGGATTACTGACTCCTTAACCCTTCTCTTTTGTTTGGGTTCTCAAGTGTTCGGGGCTGTTCAAATCCCTCTATCGGTAGTCAATCGATAATTGGGGTAAGTGGGATTATTTTGGCTGAATGTCCATTAGCCTTCTGTTTATTCACTTGGTGCTAATGGGTTCTTTTGGTTAACTCAGCTTCTCGGCAAGAAGTGCTAGAGAAAGTTAAGGAGATTAGTGAAACACTCCGGGCTAGGTGTGTGGACTGTAAGAAGAAGAGAGATTGCAGTTCTCTGGGGCTGGAACCTCGTTCTGTGAAGCATGTTAAAACGCGTTCAAACTTTTCGACTTGCGAGCACTGCAGAAGGTGTCATCCGAGTGAATGCTGGAGGAAGTCAGGAGCATGTCTCAGATGCGGGTCTAAGAAGCATCGAGCTCGGGATTGCCAAATCACTTTTAAGTTAGGTATATTTTGTTTGGGTGTGATGATTTGGACGTAGAGCTGTATGTGTGTGATGTCTATCTTCTCCAGTGGGTAGGTGTTTTAGGTATGGGTAAGAAGTTCCAAGTTCAAGTTAAAGTGTGTCAGTGTTATCGAGATCAAAGTGTGTGGCAGGAGCGTAATGGTGTAGCCTGGATGGTGCAACTATTTTAATAGTTGGAAATTTTGAGGACGAAATTTCTTTAAGGGGGTAGAGTTGTAACGCCCCAAATTTGGGCCTAGAAGAAATGGGCTTGGCGTATCGGAGGAATTGGAATTTAGTTGTGCAAGTGAATGACACAATTGAATGTCTGCTGTAGTGGTTAAGTGATTAGGAATGTTTGGGAGTGCTGGAGAAGTCTCGGGTTCAAACCTGGGCTTTAGTAAAATTTTTTGTTTTAAGTGAATAAAACCCTGGATGCTTGGATGAAGGCTTTTTAAAGGAACCTGAACTTTGGCCTATAGACCTTATAATTAATTGAGGATAAAATATGACACAGAAAGAGCCTGTGGTGGAGTGGCAAGGTGGCGTGTGAAGTGTACATGGGGTCTAGGGTTCAAGTCTTGGCATAGGAAGAATTTTCATTTTATTTATTTAAGTGAACTCAGACTTAAGTGTGTCACAAAAAGCCTTGTGGCTTAGTGGCAAGTAGCATGTGGAGCATCTAAGAGGGCTTGGGATCGAATCCCATAGCATGCAAGGAGTATTTATTTTGTTAATGGGGCAGCAAGTGTTTGAATTGGACGCAAACTCTTCTGAGGTGGTTGTGGAAGTGGTCAAAGGGAGCAAATCAAGGAATTTGAAAAGGGTAGTTGTGGATATGGGAGAGAATTGGGTGGAGAGAATTATGGATTTCAAATTTGGAGAGTTTGGAACTGATTGGGGGTAGTGGAATATGCAAATTTGGCTAAGGAGTCCATTATGTGGATTTTTCTTATTTTCGGCAGTTTGAGAGTGGATAGGTGTTGAATTTCTTAGTCATTTCGGGTGGTATTCTTCTTTTTTGTCGTTTTGGTTTCTTTTCCTTCTAAAAGTCGAATCTGGTATCTTCCTCTCCTTAATTTTAGTTCATCATTTGGCTGAACTTTGTCTGTAATAGCCCGCTTTAGACCCTAATCGTAACGGCGGTTTCGAGACCACAATTTCGAGTCAAAAAATATTTTAAAAATATTTTCTATGTTTATTTTGTGTGAATTTATATCTGTGAAATTTTCGTGATTTAATTGTATCGTTTGAGTGTCCGATTAAATAAAAGGACTTAATTTCGTAAAATAAAAATTTGGTGGTTAAATGTGTAAGTACTTAATTGTTGTTGTCTTTATTAATGGAGGCACTTATAATGCAAATATACCTTTGAATTCTTGCATGGACATATTCAGCCATTAATAAGAGAAATATAAATAATTTAAGCTAAGGTTAAATTAGTAAATTATGTGGTAATATGTTATAATATAAAACATATCATAAATAAATAAAACAAAACCTAAGTGCTCATACTTTCTTATTGCTGGAACTTAATAAAAGAAAAAGAAAGAAGTCAAGCTAGGGTTCGGCTTATAATCAAGCTCAATCAAGGTTTGTTTTTGTTCGATTTTTGATAATTTCTACATTTTTGAGATCGTTGTGTAGTAATCTTCAAGACCCTTGCTTTAATTTTTTAGTTTGATGATTATTTTGAGTTGTGCCATTGTTGATAGCTTGTGATTTTTTTGTTTGATGATAAAATATGAAAGATATGTTTTAGATTAACATGTTTTGTATTGGAGTTTTTGAAGATTTTGAGTAATTAGGACTAAATTGCAAAAATAATAATGAAGGACTAAAATGTGAAATAAATGAAATATATGGGCTTGTATGAACACTAGGAATATTCGACCAAACATGGGTATCTTGAAATTTTGAATATTGTGTTTTGTGCAATAGGGACTAAATTGTAAAAAGTGTAAATATTAGGGGTAAAATGGTAATTTTCCCATTTATGTGTTTTTGGACTAATTTGAATGAAAATATGTTTGAATGAGCTTAATTTGATTATGTTTAGATCAAGAACCAAAGAAATCAGATTTGGATCGGGGAAAAATGAAAGTTGTTGACTAGCAGCCCTGTCTCATTTTATAACGTCCGAGGTAAGTTTATAAGCAAATAAATGTATTTAACTTTAATTAAATGTAAGATATATATGCTGGAATGGAAACAAATGATTTTATACATGTTATAGCTAAATGTGAATAAGGTTGGTTACCATGTTTTTGAATTTGTTTCGACTGAGCTACAATGTCCGAAAGCCCCGTATGAACCTTATGAATAGTTAAGATACACATGTCATGGCATAAGATTTTGATATATGTGTGCGAGTAAGACCATGACATCGATATGTGATTTTAATATAAGTGTACGAGTAAGACCCTGTTTGGGACAATGGCATCGATATGTGGCTACATGTAAGACCACGTCTGGGACGTTGGCATTGTACGATATGTGTGATTATCCGAGTGTCCTATCCAATTCCGAATGGTTTATCGGGCAACACTAAGTTGTGTTCAAATGTGTAAGATGAGGTAATTGGTCAGGTATGAATTAACTTGATATTTACTTGAGATAAGGTAAGTAAGTGTCATGATTATTTGATGTAGATCATGTGCAATGCAAATGAAGAATATATGTGTATGTGGTATGTGTATTCGGATTGGGAATGATTAAGTTGTATATCATTGGAATGTTTCTTAAATATGTGTATTTATAAGTTGGTAAATTTGGCCATGTAGGTAATACTTATATATGTGATGATATTCTATGATTCTTGAGTTGCGTATATGAATAAATGGATGTACGGTTTATTATGACTATTTGGTTTTGGATGTTAATTAATAGTATAATATGTGGCTATGTGAGTGTTTGGCCTAGGTGAATAATTGTCCATGAAAATATTTTAATTATGGAATTTGTAGGTTTGAGGTTAGTCATGGTAATGTTAATGTAATTCAGTTAGTTTATATGAGTTGACTATATTATTAAGTTGTTTATTCGCTTTTTACTTACTAAGCTAAGTTAGCTTACTCTGTGTGTTCTTGCTTACTCCGTTTTATAGATTTTGGATAAAGCTACAAGCTCGGGGATCGTCAGCAAAATTTATCACACTATCAGCCGCCTTTGGTATTTCTATAAGTTGCATTCTGGAACTATGGCATGTATAGGCTGGAACATGTTTTGAAAATGCTGAATGTTGGTTATGTATATAAGCCATGCGAAAATGGCTAAGCTTCCATCTTTAAAATTTTGTTATGTTACGTTCTGCTTATGTTCACTTTGGTCCTTTGGTTACGTGCCATGTATGTATAATGTTTGTGTTAGGTATCATATGTTTGGAAATGGTTTACTTGATATGCTTAAATTCGGATTTATGTGTTTTGGTTAAGTTTTCATGGAGCTTGGATGTTGATAAATATTGTGTATGTTTCATGAATAAAATCTAGTAAAATGTGTGATATACATATTATATTAAGTGTGATTTAAAATATAGGTAAGTTGCACTTATTATATATGTACATCATTAACAGGTCCGATTATGGTACAATGTATTGAAAGTATATATAATTGCACGAGGTAGATTCGGTATTCACTACTGATTTATATTAATGTATGTTTGATGTTTGTAGTAAGCATTTCATGCATCGAAAATGGCTTAAATCTTAGGTTAAATTCGGTTTTGGGTTGAGTTTTGGTCTAAGTTTAATATGATTGTTATGCCGTATGTCATGTTGACCATTTTGTGTTATTCTGAAAATGTATTTGAGTATATAAGCTTGGGAAGGTACTTTGTGATTTGGCTATATATTTTATCGGATGTTAAATAAACTAAGGTAGGTTATGTGTGTACTTAGTAATTAGACATGTTATATTAGTTGGGATTCTCAAATGTTATTCATATATAATTATATAATTATATATGTGCATGTAATTTGGTTGATATATATATGTGCATGGTAGTGTAAATTCGTGTGGTATTTATAAATTATTAAATATGTATAAATGCATTGAGTCAATTAAGTAGACATAGAAATAAAAAAAAGGGGGTTATTTATAACCAAATGTTCGTTATTAAATCATGTTAATATAACTAACAAATAAATTACCCATAGTCTAACACATTAATACCGCATAGCATATTTGAATGAAAAGGGTCAATAAAGAAAGTAAGTTTAATGGATAATTAACTTGTGTATATGCATGACTTGTATAAGTATAAAAATATAGGACAAATATTTCATAAGGAAATTATTGATACGTTACATGTTCTATTTATGCAATGAATTGTTTTAATATTTATATATTTTGGATTATGTTTTACTTAAGCTATGTGGTGAATGATAATAAATTTATGATTAGATATTAGATTGAATTATAAGTATTGATGTGATTTAAATCTTGGATTAATATGAAAATATTCGGAACTGTGCTTTCGTTTAGTAATGTCTCGTAACCCTATTTCGGCGACGGATACGGGTTAAGAATGTTACATTTTATTGGTATCAGAGCTACGATTTAGTCAGTTCTAGGACTAACGTAGCGTGTGTGATTCTAGCTATACATGCCATAATTATATATTGCGATAGTGTAATGACTTCTGACATTTGAATGTGTTTTCATATTGTAAATGGATCCTGACAGAGCTGTAGCTGATGATGTTGAGAGTGTAGCGCCTGCTTCTGCGCAAGGGACAACGCCGGCTGATTCTCGACCCACTTCGAGTAATCAAGAAAGTGAGGCTAAACAAGCCTTCTATCAAATGATTGATGACTGGTTTACACAATATATCTGGACTAACCTGGCTGCACAACAACCTCTACCCCTAACTAATCCATCTTCGATGCCTGCTATACCTCAAGTAAGTGATCCACTAAAATTGTATAAGCCACCTATTGATAAAATTAGAAAACATGGGGCTGAAGAGTTTAAAGCTACCGATGATGATGATGCTGAGTGGGCTGAGTTCTAGCTTGATAATACTATTCGTATGTTTGATGAGCTATCCTGTACTCCATATGAATGTTTGAAATGTGCTATATCCTTACTTCGAGACACAGCATATCACTGGTGGAATACCACAGTATCGGTGGTTCAGAGAGAAGCGGTGACACGGGAATTCTTTCTGATCGAGTTTCGTAAGAAATATATTAGCTAGAGATTTATTAATCAGAAGCGTATAGAATTTCTGGAGCTGTAACAGGGTCGAATGACCGTGACAAAGTACGAGCAGAAATTTGTGAGACTCAGTCGGTATACCCGAGAGTGTGTTTCTACTAAAGCCATAATGTGTAAGAGATTTGTAGATGGACTGAATGAAGACATTAAATTGTTAGTTGGCATACTTGAGATAAAAGAGTTTGTGGTTCTAGTTGAGCGAGCTTGTAAAGCTGAAGAGCTCAGGAAAGAGAAAAGAAAACCTAACTTTGAAGCTAGAAATGCACGCAAAAGAACATCCGGTAAGTCAGTCCAGTCGGCATCAAAGAAGTTCCAAGATGATTTCATCTGTTCTAAAGCCACTTCAGGTTACTCCAGACGGGATCAGAATAGACCACCAATGAGCTTGAGAGCTACCTCAGTAGTGAGTGTGGGTAATGTCAGATCGAATCAACCCGAGTGTAAACACTATGGTAAACAACATCCCGGCAGTTACAAATTGCATGATCGGGCTTGCTTTAAATGCAGATCGATAGATCATTATATTCAAGATTGCCCAGTGTTAGCTGAGGAAAATCCAGTGTAAAATACAAGATCGGGTAATACTGTAGCTCGAGGTAGACCACCCAGAAATCCTAGTAATACGAGTGGCAGTCAGAGAGGGACTAAAGATACGGCAGTCAGATCTGAGGCTCGTGTACCCACCAGAGCCTATGCTATTCGTGCACGAGAGGAGGCTTCATCCTCAAATGTTATTACTGGTACATTCACTCTTTATGATACTAATGTAATTGCATTGATTGATCTTGGTTCTACTCATTCTTATGTGTGTGAGACATTAGTATTCAGCAAGACTCTACCTATTGAGTCTACTGAGTTAGTGATTAGAGTGTCAAACCCCTTGGGTCGGTGTGTTATGGTTGATAAAGTATCTAAGAACTATCCTTTGATGGTTCGAGATTTGTGCTTTCAGGCTGATTTGATGAGTTCGACATAGTTTTGGGTATGGATTGGTTGACTTTGCATGATGCCATTGAACTGCAAAAGAAAGACTATTAATTTACGAAGCCAAAATGATGAGATTGTTCAAATTGAATCTAGTGATTTAAAAGGGTTACCAATAGTTATTTCTTCAATGTTAGCTCAGAAATATGTGAGAAAAGGGTGTGAAGCTTATTTTTCTTACGTACTTGACAGTAAAATGGCCGAAAGGAATATTGAATCAGTACCTATTGTATGTGAGTATCCAGATGTGATTCCTGAAGAATTACTGGGTTTGCCACCTATTCGGGAGGTAGAGTTTGGTATTGAGTTAATGCCTGGGATGACTCCGATATCTATAGCTCCGTACAGAATGGCACCTACAGAATTAAAAGAATTGAAAGCTCAGTTTCAAGAGTTAACTGATAGAGGTTTCGCACGATCGAGTTTCTCTTCATGGAGTGCGCCTATGTTGTTTGTGAAAAAGAAAGACGGAACTATGAGAATTTGCAACGACTATAGACAACTCAATAAGGTGACTATAAAGAATAAGTATCCATTGTCATGGATTGATGATCTATTTGATCAACGGAAAGGGCCTATAATGTTTTCGAAGATAGATTTAAGATCAGGCTATTATCAGTTGCGAGTTGAAGATTCAGACGTACCGAAGACTGCTTTTCGAATGAGGTACGGACACTATGAGTTTTTGGTTATGCCTTTCGGACTCACTAATGCACCTGTTGTTTTTATGGATTTGATGAATCAGATCTTCAGACTGTATCTGGACCGGTTTGTGGTTGGGTTTATAGATGACATTTTGATCTATACCTGTGATATAGCCGAACATGCCGAACATCTGAGACTTGTGTTACAGACTTTGCGAGATAAGCAGTTGTATGCTAAATTCAGTAAATGTGAGTTCTGGTGAAGTCAGTTTTCTAGGTCATGTGGTATCAGCATCGGGTATTCGGGTTGATCCGAGCAAAATTTCAGCTATACTTGATTGGAAACCTCCGAAGAATGTTTCTGAAGTCTGAAGTTTTCTGGGACTTGCTGGTTATTATAGACTGTTCGTGAAAGGTTTCTCTATGATTACAACTTTGATGACGAAGCTATTACAAAAAGATCTTAAGTTGAGTGGTGAGAGAAGTGACAAAAAAGTTTTGATCAGTTGAAAGCTCTTTTGACCGAAGCTTCAATGCTAGTTCAGCCAGAATCAGGTAAAGAATGTAACACCCCTCACCCGTATCCAACGTCAAGACAGGGTTCGAGGCATTAACGGACTTAAACATTCACAACAACACATAACATATTACCAACCATGCATGGCAAACAAGCATATGCACATCATCAATATCAAACATAACATAAATAGCTAGATTTATAAGTCAGAATCATTAGCTCACTAAAGACCAATACGTTTGGCCAAATTATAGTAACACATGTTATAAAACTAGGTCCCTATACATGCCACTCACTTGATAATTCTAGCATATGTGTTTATACTGTCAAGGTGTTGGCTTGATAGTGTGATGCTACCTTCGACGATATCCAACCCTAAGCTAACCTGGCAACACTAAAAGAAATGGAAAGGAGGGGATAAGCTTTACGCTTAGTAGGTTCACATGAAATAATAATAAGCAATTTACTAATATGCTTTCCATAGTAAAACTAATCCAATTGTACATTTACACATGTTCTGGTTAAGTTGCTTTCTTGAGTCACAGTCACTAAATAATTTATAACTGAAGTTACGGAACTCAAAACTAAGATCCGTAAATTTTCCTAGAAACTAGACTCATATATATTTCCACCATAAAATTTTCAGAATTTTTGGTCCAGCCAATAAGTACAGTTTATTATTCAAAGTCTCCCCTGTTTTGCTGTTTGACAGCTTCGACCTTTCTTCACAACGAATCAATTTTATCCTCGTACAGAATTCAAAGGATGTTATAATTTATTTAATTTGAAACTAGACTCATTAAGAATTTTAGGAATATATATTATATCCCATAATTATATTTTTACAATTTTTAATGATTTTTCCAAGTTAGAACAGAGGATCACGTAGTCATTCTGAACTAGTCTCTCAAAAACTTAAAATATCTAATTATATAGTATTCCTTTACTTGCTCTGTTTCTGTTATATGAAAATAAACTCATTAAGATCTAATTTGATATCTCATTCAGCCTCTGATTTAATTTCTACTATTTTTGGTAAATTTTTAAATTTACGTCACTGCAACTATCCAGAACAGTTTTATTGTCAATTTTGATCTTTCACACTTCAATTGTATTCATCACTTACCCATAACAATCTTTCCAATTTCCAATCACATATCAAGCATATTGCTCATAAGTTACACACGTATATACTTACACTTATCATCACAAAGTCATACACAATTTCATTTAATCAATTTCCCAGTTGAACGCTTCAGAATAATAACAGATACGTAATGGTATCGTACACAGCCCACCTTTAAAATTGAAGCTCTCTTGTACACATAGTGGCCTTCACTTAGCACCACTCATGTGACCTAGCTCGATTTTACACATAATTTTGGCTCTCTTGTACACATGGTGGACATTTAGTACCACCCATGTGACCTAGCTAGTTTATCTCGTAGCTCTCTTGTCTACATGGTGTCCTTCACCTGGAACCACGCATGCGACCTAGCTACATATATCCCGTAGCTCTCTTGTCTACATGGTGTACACATAGTATCACCCATGCGACCTAGCTACATCATAATGTCTCGTAACTCTCTTGTACACATGATGTGCACTCAGCATCATACATGTGACCTAGCTACATACCATCTGTATCATCCAATCTTTTTGAAGGTTCAACCGGGATTTCATACTTGATTCCATACTTCCAATAGTCAATTATGATTCAAAAATCAGCTTCAATACATAAAATATGCTGAAATATGAAAATATAATAAAGATAATGTATTATTTACATACAAACTTACATACTTTCTCATTTCCATGTTGAATTAATATTGAACATTTAAATCATCATAATTATACTTACTTTCAACACCTTGACAATCATAGTAAATATATCAATTTTACATTGAAACATGCATAAATTAATGCTTATTATACATATGAACTTACCTCGATACTAAAACGGCCATTCTACCAACTTTCCTGATTTTTTATTTTTCTCCCATTCTAGGTTCAAATCTCATTTTTCGGGATCTAAAAAATCATATTTTACTTGTTTAATTAATGTAATATTCAAAATAGTCCTTAACTCAAACTTTGGTAAAATTACAATTTTGCCCCTAAACTTTTGCATATTTACACTTTTGCCCCTAGGCTCGGGAATTAAACTTCATCCCTTATTCTTATGTTTTATGACATGCTGATCATTTTTCCCTTCTATGGTAACATCAAATTCTCACTCTAACACATAGTTATGAACAATAACAACTTTTACCGATTAAGCCGTTTTACTCATTTTTGCTTAAAACCGCTTAGCAAAAGTTGTTTAACATATTTTCAGCCTTCATATTCTACCATAAAACATTAAAATAAACACATTTCACCTATGGGTATTTTTCCAAATATGAACCCTAGCTTAAATTATTGCTAGAATAAGCTTAATCAAGTTACCGGGGTTCCAAAAAAATAAAGAACTGGAAAAACGGGGCTAGAACGGACTTACTATTGAGCTTGGAAAGCTTGAAAACCCTAGCCATGGCTTCCCCCATGCTAATTTCGGCATCCATGAAAAAGATGAGTAAATTTTGGCTTTATTTTCCCTTTTTATTTCTTTTAATTACCAAATGACTAAAATGCCCTTGAGGACTTTCTTTAAAATTTTGTCCTATTCATGCCCATTTTTGTCCAAACAAAATATAATGATCTAATTACCATTTAAGGACCACCTCTTTAAACTCCCATTTCAATCAAGTACTTATGAATTAGAACACATATTTTGCAACTTTTAGCAATTTAGTCCTAAAAGACCAATTAAGCACTTTATCAATAAAATTACTTAACGATATTTTTACATAATATTTTAATCAATAAATAAACCTTAAAACTTAATCGAAATAAATTTTTCAACTTCAAATTCATGGTTCTAAAACTATCATTCCGTTTAGGCCCTAAATCGGGCTGTTACAGCAACTTCTGCAAATAAGCCCTAATAGGCAAATTAAACATGCAATCTATAAAATTTCTTATCAATACTCTAACACATACATCTAATCACTCGGTAAATCATAAAAATTAATCGAAATAAATTTTTCTATCTCAGATTTGGGGTTTCACAATCTCTATTCCATTTAGGCCCTATTTCGAGATGTTACAAAGAATTTGTTATTTATAGTGGTGCATCTTTAAATGGTTTGGGCTATGTTTTGATGCAGGAAGGAAAAGTTAGAGCTTATGCTTTGAGACAACTGAAACCACATGAAAAGAGCTATCCGACACATGACCTAGAATTGGCAGCTATTGTGTTCGTGTTGAAAATTTGGCATCACTATCTGTTAGGTGAAAAATGTCATGTTTATTCTTACCATAAAAGTCTGAAATATTTGATGACTTAGAAAGATCTGAACTTGAGACAACGCCGATGGTTAGAATTGCTAAAAGACTACGAGTTTGTGATTGACTATCACCCGGGAAAGGCTAATGTTGTTGCTGATGCTTTAAGCTGAAAATCATTGTTTTCTTTGCGTGCAATGAATGCGCATATGGCTATGTCTGATAATGGTTCGATAATACCTGAATTAAAAGCAAGACCGTTATTTTTTCAACAAATTTGTGATGCCCAGAAGATTGATAATGAGTTGATCGCAAAACGAGCTCAGTGTGAGATGGATGCTGATTCAAAATTCAGAGTTGATGCCGATGACTGTTTGAGATTCAGAAATAGAATATGTGTTCTGAAGAATTCAGATTTGATTCAGATGATTTTGAATGAAGCTCACAGCAGTCGATTATCTATTCACCCAGGCAGTACCAAGATGTATAATGATCTGAAACAGCTTTATTGGTGGCATGGTATGAAACAAGACATTTCAGACTTTGTTGCAAGATGTTTAGTTTGTCAACAAGTAAAAGCCGATTATGATACCTGAGTGGAAATGGGACAGAGTTACTATGGATTTTGTATCTAGTTTACCGTTGACACCGAGTAAGAAAGATGCAATTTGGGTTTTGGTAGATAGATTAACTAAATCGGCTCATTTTGTTTCGATATGTACAGACTACTCGTTGGATAAGCTGGTTGAATTGTATGTCTCTCAGATTGTGAGATTACATGGTGTGCCTATATCTATTGTAACACCTCTAACCGTATCCATCACCGAAAAGGGGTTACGAGACATTACTAGACAAAAGTACATATTTGAATTTTTCCATATTAATTCAAAGTCTAAATTACAACAAGCTTATGATTCAGCCTAATATCAAATCACATATTTATTATCAATCACTACATAGCTTAAGTAAATTTTAAACCAAAATATATAAACATTAAAATAAATCATAGCATATGCAGAATTTGTAACGAATCAATAACTCCTTTACAAAATAATTCGATCTATATTTTATGCATATATGAGTCATGCATATAATCAAGTTAATTACCCATTAAACTAAATTTTGTTACTAACTCCGTCCATTCATATAAGCTGTACGGCATTAATGTTTTGGTCAATACATAATTATTTATACATTTTTAATAATATGTAAATACCTAACGAATTACACTACCCTTCACACAAATATATACATTAACTAAATTATAAGTATATATATAAGTGAATAACATTTGAAAAATCCCAACCAATGTAACACGACCAATTACCGAGCACATGCATGACCTTACCTTATTTTTTTATTTATCATCCAATAAAACATTTAGCCAAATCACCAAGAACTTCCACAATCTTATATACTCAATACACTTTCAAAAATATCACAAAAATGGTCAACATTCTATACGGCATTTTAAACATATTAAGCCTAGGTCTTAACTTAATCAAAGCCGAATACCCCAAGATTTTTAACCACTTTCGATACAAGAAATGCTTACTTCAAACCTCAAATATAACATTAACATAATTCAATAGTACGTATCGAATCTACCTCATGCAATTATATGTACTTTCAACACATTGTACCATTATCGGACTTATCATATATATAATATGTGTAACTTGCTTATAAATCAATTACACTTAAAACAATATGTTTACCATATATTTGACTAAATCTTATTCATGAAACATATATAATATATATACATAACAATACTCAAGTTCGACAAACACTTAACCAAATCACATAAAAACCGAATATATATATCCACTCATTATTGAAATTGTGTTCAAGCTAATTCTTGTTCATTTTACCTATACCAATATCATAGTCGTGGCAAGTTACATGTTATACAAACAGGATTACACAATATCATACCAACATCCACTTTTCAAATATACAACATTTAACACATGTATTACACATATCATGCCATGCAACATTATAATTAAAAACACATTAAACTACAACCAAAACATAACTAAGATCCAACTTAAGAATTTAGCCATTTTCGCATGGCTTAAAATACACACGTTTAAAAAATAAATCCAACATTTCAAAATATAAGCCAACCTATACATACCATAATTTAAGTTTAGCTAATAAGGTACCAAAGCTGTAGATAGTGTGATGAACTTGCTTGACGATCCCCGAGCTTGTAGCTTGACTTCAAAATCTATAAAATAGGGTAACGTAATACACAAAGTAAGCTACCACAGCTTAGTAAGTTATAAGCATTAAACAACTCAATAACATATTTGATTTTTATTAACTAAAAGAAATGCATTAACATTATTCACTACCTAAGCCGAATGCATATATATATTCATGTAATACACTATAAAATAACTTTCATTTCCAAGCCTAATAGCCATAACAACCATACATCCAATGACTATTTTATGCAATTCAAAAATCATCAATAGTCATCCCAAGTATATCTTATACCCGAATAGCTGAATACACAAGTATACATATACACATATTAAACAACATTTCAATACCACACAAATTGTAGATCACAAGCTAAATGCACATATCCAAATACACATGGATTTCTCATTTGCATAATATATGATTTTCAGCACTCAACTACAACACTTTCTTACCTTGTCTTGAGTAAATACCAAATTAACTCATACCTGACTATTTAGCTCGTATTATACCATCCGTACGCGGTTTACCTTTGCCCGATGAACCATTCGTAATTGGATAGGACACTCGGATAATCACATATATCGTACAATGCCAACGTCCCAGACGTAGTCTTACATGTAGTCACATATCGATGCCATTCTCCCAGACAGGGTCTTACTCGTAAACACATATTGGACTCAGAAATCGATGCCATGGACTTACTCGCACCCATATATCAGAATCCTATGTCATGACATATGTATCCTAGCTATTCCTAAGGTTCATACGGGGCTTTCAGACGTCGCAACTCAACCAGAATGAATTCAGAAACAAAGAAATCAAGCCATTCCATATTCAGCTATATCAAATATAAATTCCAAAATTTCATAACAACATCTATATTTAATATTCAACTACAATTAAACACATCTATTTGCTTATAAACTTACCTCGAACGTAGTAAAATGGTTCCCCGGTCCAAATCTAATTTCTTTGGTTCTTAATCTAAACATATTCAAATTAAGCTCATTCAAACATATTCTCATTCAATTTAGTCTAAAAACACATAAATAGGCAAATTACCATTTTAACCTTGACATTTACAATTTTTACAATTTAGTCCCTATTGCACAAAACACAAAATACAAAAAATTTCAAGACACCCATATTAGGCCGAATATTCCTAGCGTTCATACAAGCCCATATATTTCATTTATTTCACATTTTAGTCCCTCAAATTATTATTTTTGCAATTAAGTCCTAATTACTCAAAATCATCAAAAACTCCAATACAAAATATGTTAATCTAAAACATATCTTTCATTTTTCATCATCAAACAACAAAAATCACAAGCTACCAACAATGGCACAACTCAAAATATTCATCAAAATCAAAAATTAAAGCATGGGTCTTGAAGATTTCTAAGCAACGATCTCAAAAACGTAGAAATTATAAAAAATCGAGCTAAACTCTTACCTTAATTAAACTCCAAATTGGTCGAACCCTAGCCTTCTATTCTTTATTTTTATTTGTTTAGTTTCGGCAAATGAAGAACAAATATAACAAGTATGTAAACTGTATTTTATGTTTTATATTATATATGTTTATTATAATAGTTTATAATGTTAGTTTACAAAAATAACCATAATTAATTCATACCAAAACCTTAGAATATAACCCATTACCGTCCACTTAAAAAGTTATGGGCTATTTACAACATG
This sequence comes from Gossypium longicalyx, assembly GCA_025698465.1. Lineage (NCBI taxonomy): Eukaryota > Viridiplantae > Streptophyta > Magnoliopsida > Malvales > Malvaceae > Gossypium > Gossypium longicalyx. The sequence continues at coordinate 41,132,268 of CM046996.1, read as the reverse complement.
AATGCCTCAATTTAAAAAGCCACTAACTTTTTTACCCTTATACTTTAAACTATCAAATTTTCTATGTACGCAATTAAGTCCTTTCATTTAATCAGACATCTAAACAACAAAATTAAATCACGAAAATTTTACAGATATAAATTCACACAAAATAAACACAGAAAATAATTTTTAAATATTTTTCTAACTCATATTCGTGGTCCCGAAACCACTGTTCTGATTAGGTTCTAAATCAGGCTGTTACATCTATTGTTCCGGATAGAGATCCGAGGTTTACATCGCGGTTTTGGAAGAAACTGCAAGATGCACTAGGTATAAACTTACATTTCAGTACTGCTTTCTATCTGCAAACAGATGGTCAGTCTGAGCGAATCATTCAGATACTTGAGGATATGTTGAGATGTTGCATTCTCAAGTTTGAAGGTACGTGGGAACAATACCTACCTTTGATTGAATTTGCGTATAATAACAACTTTCAATCGAGTATCAAAATGGCACCTTATGAAGCTTTATGCGGTCAAAAATGTCATACACCATTGTACTGGATTCAACTCAGTAAAAATAAGATACACAGGGTTGCCTTAATCAGAGAAACTTAACAGAAAGTGAAAGTGATCCGTGAAAGTCTGAAAGCAGCGTCATATCGTCAAAAATCATATGCGAACTTGAAACGTAAAGATATAGAGTTTTAGATCGGAGATAAAGTCTTTTTAAAAGTCTTGTTATGGAAAAAATACTCATATTCAGTCGTAAAGGCAAATTCAGACCAAGGATTATTGGGCCGTATGAGATTATAGAGCGTATCGGGCCAGTTGTTTACAAATTATCGTTGCCACCTAGGTTAGAAAAGATCCATAATGTATTCCATGTTTCAATGCTTCATAGATATCGATATGACCCTTTACATGTGATTAGTCCGTCTGAGATTGAGATTAAGCCAAATATGACTTCTGTGGAAGAACTGATTCGTATTTTGGCTTGTGAGATTAAAGAATTGTGAAATAAGAAAATTTCATTAGTTAAAGTACTGTGGTGTAAACGCAGGGTTGAGGAAATAATTTGGGAGCCAAAAGATACAATGAGAGAACATTATCTGAACCTATTTACCGGTAAGATTTTTGGGGACGAAAATCCCTAAGGGGGGAGAGTTGTAATAGCCCGATTTAGACCCTAATCGGAACGGTGGTTTTAGGACCACAAATCTGAGTTAAAAAAATATTTTAAAATTATTTTCTATGTTTATTTTGTGTGAATCTATATCTATGAATTTTTTGTGATTTAATTTTAACGTTTGAGTGTCCGATTAAATAAAATGACTTAATATTGTAAAATAAAAAATTGGTGGTTAAATGTGAAAATACTTAATTGTTGTTGTCTTTATTAATGGAGGCACTTATAATGCAAATATACCTTTGAGTCCTTGCATGGACATATTCAGCCATTAGTAAGAGAAATATAAATAATTTAAGCTAAGGTTAAATTAGTAAATTATGTGGTAATATGTTATAATATAAAACATATCATAAATAAATAAAACAAAACCTAAGTGCTCATACTTTCTTATTGCTGGAACTTAATAAAAGAAAAAGAAAGAAGTCAAGCTAGGGTTCAGCTTATAATCAAGCTCAATCAAGGTTCGTTTTTGTTCGGTTTTTGATAATTTCTACATTTTTGAAATCGTTGTGTAGTAATCTTCAAGACCCTTGCTTTAATTTTTTAGTTTGATGATTATTTTGAGTTGTGCCATTGTTGATAGCTTGCGATTTTTTTGTTTGCTGATAAAATATGAAAGATATGTTTTAGATTAACATGTTTTGTATTGGAGTTTTTGATGATTTTGAGTAATTAAGACTAAATTGCAAAAATAATAATTTGAGGGACTAAAATGTGAAATAAATGAAATATATGGGCTTGTATGAACACTAGGAATATTCGACCAAACATGGGTATCTTGAAATTTTGAATATTGTGTTTTGTGCAATAGGGACTAAATTGTAAAAAAGTGTAAATGTTAGGGGTAAAATGGTAATTTTACCATTTATGTGTTTTTGGACAAAATTGAATGAAAATATGTTTGAATGAGCTTAATTTGATTATGTTTAGATCAAGAACCAAAGAAATCAGATTTGGATCGGGGAAAAATGAAAGTTGTCGACTAGCAGCCCTGTCTCATTCTATAACGTCCGAGGTAAGTTTATAAGCAAATAAATGTATTTAACTTTAATTAAATGTAACATATATATGCTGAAATGAAAAAAAATGATTTTATACATGTTATAGCTAAATGTGAATAAGCTTGGTTACCATGTTTTCGAATTAGTTTCGACTGATCTACAACGTCCGAAAGCTCCGTATGAACCTTAGGAATAGTTAGGATACACATGTCATGGCATAGGATTTCGATATATGTGTGCGAGTAAGACCATGGCATCGATATGTGATTCCTATATAAGTGTACAAGTAAGACCCTGTCTGGGATAGTGGCATCGATATGTGGCTACATATAAGACCACGTCTGGGACATTGGCATTGTACGATATGTGTGATTATCTGAGTGTCCTATCCAATTTCGAATGGTTCATCGGGCAACGCTAAGTTGTGTTCGAATGTGTAAGATGAGCTAATTGGTCAGGTATGAATTAACTTGATATTTACTTGAGATAAGGCAAGTAAGTGTCATGATTATTTGATGTAGATCATGTACAATGCAAATGAAGAATATATGTGTATGTGGTATGTGTATTCGACTTGAAAATGATTAAGTTGTATATCATTGGAATGTTTCTTAAATATGTGTATTTATACGTTGGTAAATTCGGCCATATAGGTAGTACTTATATATGTGATGATATTCTATGATTCTTGAGTTGCATAAATGAATAAATGGATGTACGGTTTATTATGACTATTTGGGTTTGGATGTTGATTAATAATATAATACGTGGCTATGTGAGTGTTCAGCCTAGGTGAATAATTGTCTATGAAAATATTTTAATTATGGAATTTGTAGGTTTGAGGCTAGGCATGGTAATGTTAATGTAATTCATTTAGTTTATATGAGTTGACTATATTATTGAGTTCTTTATTCGCTTATTACTTACAAAGCTAGGTTAGCTTACTCTGTGTGTTCTTGCTTACTTCGTTTTATAGATTTTGGATAAAACTACAAGCTCGGGGATCGTCAGCAAAATTTATCACACTATCAGCCGCCTTCAGTATTTCTATAAGTTGCATTCTGGAACTATGGCATGTTTAGGTTGGAACATATTTTGAAAATGCTGAATGTTGGTTATGTATATAAGCCATGCGAAAATGGCTAAGCTTCTATCTTTAAAATTTGGTTATGTTAAGTTCAGCTTATATTCACTTTGGTCCTTTGGTTACGTGCCTGTATGTTTAATGTTTGTGTTAGGTATCATATGTTTGAAAATGGTTTACTTGATATGCTTAAATTCAGATTTATGTGTTTTGGTTAAGTTTTCATTGAGCTTGGATGTTGATAAATATTGTGTATGTTTCATGAATAAAATCTGGTAAAATGTGTCATATACATATTATATTAAGTGTGATTTAAATTATAGGTAAGTTGCACTTATTTTATATGTACATCATTAATAGGTCCGATTATGGTACAATGTATTGAAAGTATATATAATTTCATGAGGTAGATTCGGTATTCACTAGTTAATTATATTAATATTATGTTTGATGTTTGTAGTAAGCATTTCATGCATCGAAAATGGCTTAAATCTTAGGTTTGAATTCAGTTTTGGGTTGAGTTTTGGTCTAAGTTTAATATGATTGTTATGCCGTATGTCATGTTGACCATTTTTGTGTTATTTTGAAAATGTATTTGAGTATATAAGCTTGGGAAGGTACTTTGTGATTTGGCTATATGTTTTATCGGATGTTAAACAAACTAAGGTAGGTTATGTGTGTACTCGGGAATTAGTCATGTTATATTAGTTGGGATTCTCAAATGTTATTCATATATAATTATATATGTTCTTATAATATGGTTGATATATATATATATGTGCATGGCAGTGTAAATTCGTGTGGTATTTATAAATTATTAAATATGTATAAATGCATTGAGTCAGTTAAGTAGACATAGAATTAAAAAAAAGGGTTATTTATAACCGAATGTTTGTTATTAAATCATGTTAATATAAATAACAAATAAATTACCCATAGTCTAACACATTAATACCGTATAACATATTTGAATGAAAGGGATCAATAATGAAATTTAGTTTAATGGATAATTAACTTGTGTATATGCATGACTTGTAGAAGTATAAAAATATAGGACAAATATGCCTTAAGGAAATTATTGATACATTACATGTTTTGTATATGCAATGTATTGTTTTAATATTTATATATTTTGGATTATGTTTTACTTAAGCTATGTGGTGAATGATAATAAATTTATGATTAGATATTAGATTGAATTATAAGCATTGATGTGATTTAAATCTTGAATTAATATAAAAATATTCGAAACTGTGCTTTCGTTTGGTAATGCCCGTAACCCCATTCCAGGGACGGATACGGGTTAAGGGTGTTACATTGTCTTTTGTTTCCTTCCCTTCTTTTATTCTTTTGGGTTTACTCTCATAGCCGAACCTCTTATTTCCTTCTCTCATCAATTCTTCGATTGTTCCTAAGGTTTGATTAAGCCGAATTCAACTTCTTCTTACCCTTTTATTGTTTCTTTTCAAGATAGCCGAATACTTCTCCCTTCTCATTATTTTGGGTTGCGTCTATCTAGGCATCTAAGCTCTAACAAGTGACCGACTGTTTCTTCGTTCTACAGTTTCTATCAGTTGATCTTGGGTAAGTATTTCTTGCTTCTTGACTCCGTTCTTGATTCTTTTTGTATCATTTCTCTCTAATGAAGCCGAATGGTTCGGTTTAGGATTATTGACTCCTTAACCTTTCTCTTTTGTTTGGGTTTTCAAGTGTTCGAGGGTGTTCAAATCCCTCTGTTGGCAGTCAATTGTTAACTAGGGTAAGTGGGCTTATTTTTGTCGAATGTCCATTAGCCTTCTATTTATTCACTTGGTGCTAATAGGTTCTTTTGGTTAACTCATTTTCTCGGTAGGAAAGGGTGCAGTTTCCATTCGATTAGCATAATAACAAAACTGTAGTAGTTAAGGGTGAGTGGTTGATTGCACGTGGGTTAACCTGCTTCTGGCTTAACAGGTGTGTAATCGTACACCAAATCTTGCTGCTACCAAAATGTTGGATAAAGGTGTGTATTCACACCACTATGATACAACGAATCGACAAAAGTCGAAAAGCCGAAGTGCCGAAACTTCGGCATTTGAGGCCTCATGAGCGTGCGATTGCTCGTGGGGTAAACTGAGCCCACGAAACGTTGGTGTACAACGAGGAAGGCCACCATGAGCGAATTCGTGGTTTTAGGCCGTAGTGGGCCAGTTGGGCCACAAAATGGGCTAAATAGGCCCAATGGGCCCGTGGGCCCGTGCGTGTAAATTTTGCTATTAAGCGGGAAGTAGATAGACTTGTCATGTCACGCACATGACTTAGGTTATTTTGGGCCTCGTTGGGCCGGAATGGGCCGTGCAGGCCCAATGGGGTCGTGGGCCCACACGGATAAAATTTGCGGTAAGTGACTATTAATGTACCGGGCTATGGTGCACGTATAGCCGTAACTAATTTTGGGCTAAATGGGCTACACGAGCAATGGTCGAGTAATGGGCTTTGGTCCCATTTATACCATTATGATCATTTAGGTTATTTGTGTCGTTCGAGGCGACTGTAGACCTTTGGAGAGGTCGTTAACTAAGCTAAAACCCCAAAGTAGGTAAAATGACCGTAATACCCTCGTAGGGTAAAAGGACTATAATGCCTCTGTAAGGTAAAATGACCGCAATGCCCCTATAGGGTAAAATGATCGTAATGCCCCTGTAGAGTAAAATGGTCGAAATACCCCAGTAGGATAAAATGATTGTTTTGCCCTTGTGAGGCAAAATGACTGTCATGCCCTTGGGAAGCAAAATGACTATTTTTCCCTTGGGAGGCAAAATGACTGTTTTGCCTATGGAAGGCAAAATGACTGTTTTGCCCTTGTTAAGAACAAAAGTGATTTTAAGCAAATGTTTATTAAATGATTTGAGAAAGTAAAATCAGTAATGAACTGGCTAATTGTGATAGTATGTGTTGTGTGCATTTATGTGTGAGTTGAATTTGAGGCTTTACTAACCTCACCCCCCTTATCAGTAAAATGTTACTATGAATTATGTAAGTAAGATTTGGGTTGAATAAGCCTACGAGTGTGGAATTTCAGAAGTCCATGTTCGGAAGATTAATAATATGGTCAGAAAAGTGAATGAACCAGCAAATGAAGATAGTACTAAAGGAGATATTAAAAAGTTTTGAAGACTATTCAAATTATGCAAAGTCACTGTTACAGAAGAAATTAACTCCAATTAAATGACCTATTCAGGGATGTTATCTAAAGAAAATATTAGCTAGAAGCTTTTCTGAATTAACTTCTGTTAGTGAAGGGATAATGTCAATATTTTTTATGACAGAATTAGACAGTTGGCTAATGATTGAATTGTATTGATGGCTGAGTGCAATGATTATAGTCGGGCAATTACTATGATTCCTTCTAGGCATTCTGTGTAACACCCTTAACCCGTATCCGTTATCGGGTTAGAGTTCTGAGGTATTACTGATCATGTTATATTTAATACAAACGTTCATTATAAATTTCAATTCAAGGTTCAGATCACATATATACTTATAACTCAATTCAATATCAAATCTTAAAATAAATTTATTAAGCACAACATAGCATAAATATTGTATATTCCAAAATGTATGTATAAATTAAACATTGTGTACATATGTAGAACGAGGTACACAACCATAGCTTTATTATTGAATATTAGAATTGTTCTATATATGTTGCGTGTGTGCACAAGTTTTGCATTAAATAAAACAAATGTCATTACCTTCCTTTTTAATTATTCATGTGGCATTACTATTTTAATTACTATGTTGTTCATAGGCCATGCATTAAGATTGCCTAATTCACTCATTTACTATATAATCATGTAAGTAGGTATAACTAAACATAACCAGAGAGAGCTATAAGGCAAGTTACAATTTTAATTTAATAAACCACCATCACATAATAGACGCAATATGTATTATAAAGCTCAAACACATTTTACCATTTAGCAAAAATCTTTTAAAGAGCCCTAATGATAATATAATATTAATCATGCAAATTTCAATATATTTGCAAGCTGCTATTAAATCCCAAATAACAACATTTGCATACACTTTTATATAAACTAAAAGAATTCATAGAACATAATTTAAATAAAAATCGCATATGTGCCATTGGTACTATAATATATGGTCATACCTACTAACAATACATATATATATATATATCTCTAATGATTATTTATCCAAAAATTTTAATACCACACTTAACTTATGCACACATGCCAAATAACTAACCAAAACAATTTCTTTTAAAATATATTTAGTATATGTTACCTTCCATCACCGAATGGTAATACTTAAGTCTAAGCTTACTAAGAATTATGTCTATGCATATACGAACCTAAACCAAAGCATAAAATAAAATTCACATGCATATATTTCACCTTAACTCAAACATATCCAATTTAATCTAACATGCTTATGATCGAATTTACCATGTCACTTACTAAGTTATAATCAAAATTTGATATACAATCACATAGCATCACTTATAAATATTTATAACATACGACATATTTCACCATACTTCATGTAAAGTCATTAACCTAATTCAGCATTCAAACACATAACTCATACTATATCCATCCATGGCACACAACATATTAATCAAAATGAACTGATACCATTATCAAACTAGAACCGAACCCAAGCATAGAAATAAGCCATTTTCGTATGGCTTTAATACAAAATCATAGTTCAATACCAAAACACACTCCAACCTATACATGCCATAATTCAAGTTTGACTTATAAAGGTACCAAGATAGCTGATAGTGTGATGAGCTTGGCTGACAGTCCCCAAGCTTGCAACTTGACTTCAAAATCTATAAATAGGAACAATATACGCAGTAAGCTATGATAGCTTAGTAAGCTATAAGCAAATAAACATTTCAGTAATGTATTTAGCTCATTCCAACTAGTCGAATTACATTAATACAACTATACTTGACCTCAACCCTACAACATGCATAATTAATACATTTTCATAGACTTTTATCCACCTAGGCCGAATTCACCCATAATCATTTAACACGTTATAATCAAATCTCAAACCCAAAAGACATAATAAACCATTCAACCATTTACTCTTAGGTACAAACCTAAGATTCATCAAATGGCATCACATGCAAACTTATTACTTATATGACCGAATATGCGATCTCACATATGTATGTATTTAAAAAGATAAACACTTCAATGATACACAAATTATTCATTCACAAGCCAAATACATATACCAAATACAAATGAATTCTTCATTTGCATTACACATAATTTATAACAAAAATTTATAGTACTTTCATACCTTAGCTAAAGTAGATATTAAGTAGATTCATGCCTGGCATTTAACTCATATTACACATCCGTACACAATTTACTTTTTCCTGATGAATCATTCGGAATTGGATAGGACACTCAGATTATCACATATATCTTACAATGCCAACGTCCCAGACGTGGTCTTACATGTAGCCACATATCGATGCCACTGTCTCAAATAGGGTCTTACTTGTAAATACATATCGAAATCACAAATCGATGCCATGGACTTACTCGCACACATATATCGGAATCCTATGTCATGACATATGTATCCTAACTATTCTTAAGGTTCATACAGGGCTTTCGGACGTCATATCTCGGTTGAATCGGACTCGGAAGTGTCATAGCCAAATTTAACATATTCGGCCTTAGCATGATTTAATTATAACATTTCATAAAATCATGTAATTGTAACATTATACTATCAATAAAAACGTCTATTTGCTTATAAACTTACCTCGGACGTCGTAAAACAGGACGGGGCTGCTAGTCGACAACTTTTGTTTTTCCCCGGTCCAAATCTGATTTCTTTGGTTCTTGATCTAGACATATTCAAATTAAGCTCATTCAAACATATTTTCATTCAATTTAGTCCAAAAACACATAAATAGGAAAATTACCATTTTACCCCTGACATTTACAATTTTTACAATTTAGTCCCTATTGCACAAAACACAAAATACACAAAATTTCCAATTACCCATGTTTGGCCGAATGGTACCCATGCCTATACAATTCCATATATTTTATCAGTTTCATATTTTAGTCCCTAAAATTTTTATTTTTGCAATTAAATCCTAATTACTCAAAATCATCAAAAACTCCAATACAAAATATGTTAATCTAAAACATATATTTCATTTTTCATCATCAAACAACAAAAATCACAAGCTATCAACAATGGCATAACTCAAAATATTCATCAAAATCAAAAATCAAAGCATGGGTTTAATAGTCCTCGAAGCAAGGATCTCAAAAACATAGAAATTATAAAAAACCGAATAAAATCTAACGTTGATTGAGCTTTAAAAGTGCCGAACCCTAGCCTTTGTTTTCTTCTTTTTCTTTTCTATGTTTCGGCAATGGAAGATGATGAAATAATAATTTGAATTTGATATGGTATTATTAACTTATTATATGTTTATTGATAAATTACCTAAATAACCTTTATGATATAATAATGGAATTTTATACCTATGTCTATTACCATCCAACATCATATATAGTGGGCTTACTTCATCATAAATACTCCCATTTAGAAAGCCATTAACAAATAAGCACTTTACAAATTAAACTGCCCAATTTTCAATTTACGCGATTAAGTCCTTTTATTTAATCAAACACCTAAACGACAAAATTAAATCACAGACATAAATTCAAACAAAATAAACATAGAAAATAATTTAAAAATCTTTTTCTGACTCGAATTCGTGGTCACGAAACCACCATTCTAATTAGGGTCTAAATCGAGTTGTTACAACTCTCCCCCTTAGGGATTTTCGTCCCCGAAAATCTTACTGATGAATAGGTTCGGATAACATTCTCTCATTGTATCCTATGGCTCCCATATTTCTTCCTTAACTCCATGCTTATGCTACAATACTTTAACTAACGGAATCTTCTTATTTCGTAACTCTTTAACCTCACGAGTCAAAATGCGAATCGGTTCTTCTTCGTAGGTCATATCAGGCTGAATTTCAATCTCAGATGGACTAATCACATGTGAAGGATCAGATCGATACCTCCGAAGCATCAAAACATGGAATACGTTGTGAAAATTTTCTAACTCAGGTGGCAACAATAGCCTGTAAGCAACCGGCCCGATATGCTCTATAACCTCATACAGTCCAACAAATCTCAGACTCAATGTGCCTTTACGATCGAATTTGAGTATTTTCTTCCACGGTGAGGCTTTCAAGAAGACTTTGTTTCTGATCTAAAACTCTATATCTTTACGTTTCAAGTCCGCATAATATTTCTGACGATCTAACGCAGCTTTCAAAGTTTCACGGATCACTTTCACTTTCTGTTCAGTTTCTCTGATCAAATCGACCCCCTGTATCTTATTTTCAATGAGCTCAGTTCAGTACAATGGCGTACGACACTTACAACCTACAAAGCCTCATAAGGTGCCATTTTGATACTCAATTGATAGCTGTTATTATACTCAAATTCAATCAGAGGCAGGTATCATTCCCACGTACCTTCAAACTCGAGAATGCAACATCTCAACATACCCTCAAATATCTGAATGATTCACTCAGGCTGGCCATCTATTTGTGGATGGAAAGCAGTACTGAAATGTAATTTCGTACCTAGTGCATCTTGTAGTTTCTTCCAAAATCGCGATGTAGACTTCGGATCTCGATCTGAAACAATGGATATAGGCACGCCGTGTAATCTCACAATCTGAGAGACATATAATTCAGCTAGCTTGTCAAGTGAGTAGTCCGTACGTATCGAAACAAAATGATTCGATTTATTCAATCTATCAACAACAACCCAGATTGCATCTTTCTTGCTCGGTGTCAACGGTAAACTAGATAAAAAATCCATCGTGATTCTATCTCACTTCCACTCAGGTATCATGATAGGCTGAAGTAATCCAGAAGGCGCCTGATGCTCAGCTTTTACTTTTTGACAGACTAAACATCTTGCAACAAAGTCAGAAATGTCTCGTTTCATACCATGCCACCAGTAAAGCTGTTTCAGATCATTATACATATTTGTACTACCTGGGTGAACAGATAACCGACTACTATGAGCTTCATTCAAAATCATCTAAATTAACTTTGAGTTTCTCGGAACACATATTCGGTCTCTGAATCTCAAACAGTCATCAGCATCAACTCTGAACTCTAAATCAGCATCCGTCTCACACTGGGCTCATTTTGTGATCAACTCATTATCATCCTTCTGGGCATCACAAATTTGTTGAATAAATAATGGTCTTGCTTTCAATTCAGCTATTATCAAACCATCATTGGACATAGCTATATGCACATTCATTGCACGCAAAGCAAATAGTGATTTTTGGCTTAAAGCATCAGCAACAACAGTAGCCTTCCCTGGTCAATCACAAGCTCGTAGTCTTTTAGCAATTTTAACCACCGACGTTGTCTCAAGTTCAGATCTTTCTGAGTCATCAAAAATTTCAGACTTCTATGATAAGAATAAACATGACATTTCTCACCAAATAGATAGTGACACCAAATTTTCAACGCAAACACAATGGCTGCCAGTTCCAGATCATGTGTCGGATAATTCCTTTCATGCGGTTTCAACTGTCTCGAGGCATAAGCTATAACTTTGTCTTCCTGCATCAGAACACAGCCCAAACCATTCAAAGATGCATCACTATAAATTACAAATTCTTTACCCGATTCTGGCTGAACTAGTACTAGAGCTTCAGTCAAAAGGGCTTTCAACTGATCAAAGCTTTTTTGGCACTTCTCTGACCACTCGAACTAAACATCTTTCCACAGTAGCTTTGTCATCAGAGCTTCAATCATAGAAAAACCTTTCACGAACCATCTATAATAACCAGCAAGTCGTAGAAAACTTCGAACTTCAGAAAACTTCGAACTTCAGAAACATTCTTCGAAGGTTTTCGATCCAATATAGTTGAAACTTTGCTCGGATCCACCCGAAAAACTAACTTTATTTAACCAGAACTCACATTTCTTGAATTTCGCGTACAATTGTTTATCTCGCAAGGTCTACAACACAAGTCTCAAATGTTCAGCATGTTCAGCTTCATCTCAAGAGTAGATCAAAATGTCATCTATGACCACAAGAAAAAATCGATCCAGGTATGGTCTGAAGATCCGATTCATCAAATCCATGAAAACGGCAGGTGCGTTAGTGAGTACAAAAGGGATAACCAGAAACTCATAGTGTCTGTACCTCATTTTGAAAGAAGTCTTTGGTACATCTGAATCTTTAACTTGCAACTGATAGTAGCCTGATCTCAAATCTATCTTTGAAAATACTGTAGCCCCTTTCAGTTGGTCAAACAGATCATCAATCCATGGCAACGGATACTTGTTCTTTATAGTCACCTTATTAAGCTGTCTGTAATCGATGCACATTCTCATAGTTCCATCTTTCTTTTTCACAAACAGCACAGGTGCACCCCACGGAGAAAAACTCGGTCACGCGAAACCTCTATCTGTCAATTCTTGCAGCTGAGCTTTCAATTCTTTTAATTCTGTAGGTGCCATTCAGTATGGAGCTATGGTTATCGAAGTCATCCCAGGCACTAACTCAATACCAAACTCTACTTCCCAAATAGGTGGCAAACCAGGTAATTCTTCTGGAAACACATCCGGATATTCACATACAACAGGTACTGACTCAATGTTTCTCTCAGTCGCTTTACTGTCGATCACGTAGGCAAAATAAGCTTCACACCCTTTTCCCACATAGTTCTGAGCTAGCATCGAAGAAATCACTGCTGGTAAACAATACAAATCACTAGATTCAATTCGAGTAACTTCATCATTCTGGCTTCGTAAATCAATGGTCTTCCTTTTGTAGTTTACAACAGCATCATGTAAAGTCAACCAATCCATACCCAGAATTATGTCGAACTCATCAAATGGTAGCAACATCAAATCAGCCAGAAAACACAAATATCGAACAATTAAGGGACAATTCTTACATACTTTATCAACCATAACACATCGGCCCAAGGGGTTTGACACTCTAACCACAAACTCAGTAGACTCAACAGGTAGAGTCTTGCTAAATACTAATGTCTCACATACATAAGAATGAGTACAACTAGGATCAATCAATGCAAGTACATTAGTATCATAAAGAGTAATGTACTAGTAATAATATCTGGGGATGAAGCCTTCTCTCGTGCACATATAGCATAGGCTCTGGCAGGTGCACTAGCCTCAGATCTGATTGCCGTATCTTTAGTCCCTCTCTGACTACCACTCGTATTATAGGTATTTCTGGTTGGTCTACCTCAAGCTGCAGTGTTACCCAATCTCGTATTCTGCACCAAATTTTCCTCAGTTAACATTGGGCAATCTCGAATATAATGATCTGTCGACCCACATTTAAAACAAGCCCAATCATGTAATCTGCAATTGTTGGGATATCGTTTACCACAGTGTTTACACTTGAGCTAATTGGATCTGACATTACCCACACTCGCTACTGAGGTAGCTCTCGAGCTTATCGGTAGTCTGCTCTGGTCTCGTCGAGAATAACCCAAAATGGCTTTTGAACGACTGAAATCATCTCAAAACTTTTTTGGTGTCGACTGAACTGACCTACTTAATGATCTCTTACGCGAGTCTCTAGCTTCAAAATCAGCTTTCTTTTTCTCTTTCCAGAGCTCCTCAGCTTTACAGGTTCGCTCAACAAGTACCACAAACTCTTTTATCTCAAGTATGCCAACTAACAGCTTAATGTCTTCACTCAACCCATCTTCAAATCTTGTACACATTATGGCCTCAGTAGAAACACACTTCCGGGCATACCGACCGAGTCTCACAAATTTTCGCTCATACTCTGCCACAGTCATCTGACCCTGTTTCACCTCTAAAAATTCTTTACGCTTCTGGTCGATAAATCTCTGGCTGATATATTTCTTACGGAACTCAACCTGAAAGAATTCCCAGGTCACCTGCTCTCTCAGAACTACTAATACTAGGGTATTCCACCAATGGCATGTTGTGTCTTGAAGTAGGGATATAGCATATTTCAAACATTCATCAAGAGTATAGAACAGCTCATCAAACACATAGATAGTATTATCAAGCCAAAACTTAGCCCGCTCAACGTCATCATCATCAGTGGCTTTAAATTCTTCATCCCCACGTTTTCTAATTTTATCGATAGGTGGTCTATTTAATCCCAACGGATCACTTACTTGAGGTATAGCAGGCATCGGAGATGGATTAATTGGGGGTGGAGGTTGTTGTGTAGCCGGGTTAGTCCGAATATATTGGGTGAACCAGTCATTCGTCATTTGATAAAAGGCTTGTTTAGCCTCACTTTCTTGATTACTCGAAGTCGGTTGAGAATCAACCGGCGCTGTCCCTTGCGAAGAGGCAGGTGCTACGCTCTCGACATCATAAGCTATAACTCTGTCGGGATCCATTTACTATATAAAAACACATTTCAAATGTTAGAAGTCATCACACAATCGCAGTATATAATTATGGCATGTATAGCTAAACTCACACGCGCTACGTTAGTCCTAGAACCAACTAAATCGTAGCTCTGATATCAATAAAATGTAACACCCCTAACCCGTATCCGTTGTCAGGTTAGAGTTCTGAGGTATTACTGATCATGCTATATTTCATACAAACATTCATTAAAAATTTCAATTCAAGGTTCAGATCACATATATACTTATAACTCAATTCAATATCAATTCTTAAAATAAATTTATTAAGCACAACATAGCATAAATAATGTATATTCCAAAATGTATGTATAAATTAAACATTGTGTACATATACAGAACGTGGTACACAACCATAGCTTTATTGTTGAATATTAGAATTGTTCTATATATGTTGCGCGTGTGCACAAGTTTTGCATTAAATAAAACAAATGTCATTACCTTCCTTTTTAATTATTCATGTGGCATTAATATTTTAATTACTATGTTGTTCATAGGCTATGCATTAAGATTGCCTAATTCACTCATTTACTATATAATCATGTAAGTAGGTATAACTAAGCATAACCAGATAGAACTATAAGGCAAGTTATAATTTTAGTTTAATAAACCACCATCACATAATAGACGCAATATATATTATAAAGCTCAACCACATTTTACCATTTAGCAAAAATCTTTTAAAGAGCCCTAATGATAATATAATATTAATCATGCAAATTTCAATATATTTGCAAGCTGCTATTAAATCACAAATAACAACATTTGCATACACTTTTATATAAACTAAAAGAATTCATAGAACATAATTTAAATAAAAATCGCATATGTGCCACTGGTACTATAATATATGGTCATACCTACTAACAATAAATATATATATCTCTAATGCTCATTTATCTGAAAATTTTAATACCACACTTAACTTATGCACACATGCCAAATAACTAACCGAAATAATTTCTTTTAAAATATATTTAATATATGTTACCTCCCATCACCGAATGGTAATACTTAAATCTAAGCTTACTAAGAATTATGTCTATGCATATACGAACCTAAACCAAAGCATAAAAGCAAATTCACATGTGTATATTTCACCTTAACTCAAACATATCCAATTTAATCTAACATGCTTAATATCGAATTTACCATGTCACTTACTAAGTTATAATCCAACTTTGATTTACAATCACATAGCATCACTTATAAATATTTATAACATACGACATATTTCTCCATACTTCATGCAAAGTCATTAACCTAATTCAACATTCAAACACATAACTCATACTATATCCATCTATGGCACATAACATATTAATCAAAATGAACTTATACCATTATCAAACTAGAACCGAACACAAGCATAGAAATAAGCCATTTTCACATGGCTTTAATAGAAAATCAAAGTTCAATACCAAAACACACTCCAACCTATACATGCCATAATTCAAGTTTGACTTATAAAGGTACCAAGATAGCTGATAGTGTGATGAGCTTGGCTGACAGTCCCCGAGCTTGCAGCTTGACTTCAAAATCTATAAACAGGAACAATATACACAGTAAGCTATGATAGCTTAGTAAGCTATAAGCAAATAAACATTTCAGTAATGTATTTAGCTCATTTAAACTAGTCGAATTACATTAATACTACTATACTTTACCTCAACCCTACAACATGCATAATTAATACATTTTCATAGACTTTTATCCACCTAGGCCGAATTCACACATAATCATTTAACATGTTATAATCAACTCTCAAACCCAAAAGACATAATAAACCATTCAACCATTTACTCTTAGGTACAAACCTAAGATTCATCAAATGGCATCACATGCAAACTTATTACTTATATGACCGAATATGCGATCTCACATATGTATGTATTTAAAAAGATAAACACTTCAATGATACACAAATTATTCATTCACAAGCCAAATACATATACCAAATACAAATGAATTCTTCATTTGCATTACACATAATTTATAACAAAAATTTATAGTACTTTCATACCTTAGCTAAAGTAGATATTAAGTAGATTCATACCTGACCATTTAACTCGTATTACACATCCATACACAATTTACTTTTTCTCGATGAACCATTCAGAATCGGATAGGACACTTGGATTATCACATATATCGTACAATGCCAACGTCCTAGACGTGGTTTACATGTAGCCACATATCGATGCCACTATCTCAGACAGGGTCTTACTCGTAAACACATATCGAAATCACAAATCGATGCCATGGACTTACTCGCACACATATATTGGAATCCTATGTCATGACATATGTATCCTAGCTATTCCTAAGGTTCATACAGGGCTTTCGGACGTCGTATCTCGGTCGAATCGGAGTCGGAAGTGTCATAGCCAAATTTAACATATTCGACCTTAGCATAATTTAGTTATAACATTTCATAACAGCATGTAATTATAACATAATACTATCAATAAACGCATCTACTTGCTTATAAACTTACCTTGGCGTCGTAAAATGGGATGGGGCTGTTAGTCGATAACTTTCGTTTTTCCCCGGTCCAAATCTAATTTCTTTGGTTCTTGATCTAAACATATTCTAATTAAACTCATTCAAACATATTTTCATTCAATTTAGTCCAAAAACACATAAATGGGAAAATTACCATTTTACCTCTAACATTTACAATTTTTACAATTTAGTCCTTATTACACAAAACACAAAATACACAAAATTTCCAATTACCCATGTTTGGCCGAATGGTACCCATGACTATACAAGTCCATATATTTTATCAATTTCACATTTTAGTCCCTCAAATTATTATTTTTGCAATTAAGTCGTAATTACTCAAAATCATCAAAAACTCCAATACAAAATATGTTAATCTAAACCATATCTTTAATTTTTCATCATCAAAAAACAAAAATCACAAGCTATCAACAATGTCACAACTCAAAATATTCATCAAAATCAAAAATCAAAGCCTGGGTTTAGTAATGCTTGATGCAACGATCTCAAAAACGTAGAAATTATCAAAAACCGAACAAAAATCTAACCTTGATTGAGCTCTAAAAGTGCCTAACCCTAGCCTTTGTTTTCTTCTTTTTCTCTTCTATGTTTCAGCAATGGAAGATGATGGAATAATAATATGAATTTGGTATGTTATTATTAACTTATTATATGTTTATTTGATAAATTACATAAATAACCTTTATGATATAATAATGGAATTTTATACCTATGTCTAGTACCGTCCAACATCATATATAATGGTCTTATTTCATCATAAATGCTCTCATTTATAAATCCATTAACAAATAAGCCCTTTACAAATTAAACTGCCCAATTTTCAATTTACGCGATTAAGTCCTTTTATTTAATCGAACACCTAAACGACAAAATTAAATCACGAAAATTTTGCAAACATAAATTCACACAAAATAAACATAGAAAATAATTTAAAAATATTTTTTTGACTAAGATTCATGGTCCCGAAACCACCATTTTGATTAGGGTCTAAATCGGGCTGTTACATTCTGTGTGTACATTTATCCTCAGCAGTATATGTGATTGTCTAGTTTCAAAAGGAATTCTTATCGTATGAGAACGTTAGTTAAACATATCAATAAATGAAAGTATTGTTGGTCTGTTTGAGTTATGTTCGACATTGCTATGTATTTCTCTAATATTTATTCCCTTGTGTGAATATGAAAATCGACAGTAAAATATATGATGCTAATACTTTACTTCTACTGGTTATTATTCTGATGAATATACGTCAAGATTATATTGCTTCTGTTACTGCGGATTTCAATATTTATGAGTGACATTGTTCTTTCTGGATCTTATTTGGGATATCATCGGAATTGATATCATTCTATATGGGTTGTAACTTTCGGATATTCTGTGTAGCTTCAGACATTGAAATTTCACAATTCCGGTTTTCTTATAATTCCATGTGATTATCTGCAAGAGATCACTATTTGACAAAGATAACTATGTCTATTATGATTATAATTTTTGGTTCAAAATGTGAGGGTATAGTGGTACCGTCATCAGAGTTATAGAAGTTGTGTTTCTACATTGATTGTTGTTTAAACCATATTTGATTCTCTTCTGTGATCAAATGATTCATTAACAATTGGGATAATAGTTGCTATAGTGTTGAGACATCGTTCTTACTAAGGCCCAATAATTTCTATCTGATGAAGGTGACTTCTATATAATTCAGAGCTTTGATGATTAATATATGAGATAGTTTTGTTATAAACTGTTTTCTAGTTCTCGTGAAAGGTTCGACATCGATAAAAATGAAAGTGATAGAAGATTAATATCAAATCTATTTAGTGATATGTTTGGGATTATCCTTCTAATGAGAAGAAAAGATTTCTTCGAAAAGACTGATTCAGTGATTTAGTCTGACTTGAATTATTTGATTGAAAAGATGATTGAGTTATATGTGTTTGAGTTTATCCACTAAACTGGAAATAAACTTTGAATGTACATGTGTGATTGGAAGGATAGTCTGGAAGAATAATTTGTATTCTTGAAGATTTAATACAGAATTATATCTATTGGAACAATTCTATCTGAGAAATGTTATGGTAAATTAAAGTTAGTTCAAATGTTGAAGCTTTCTTTTGCACGAAGACATTATCAACCAAAATGTCAGTTCTGGTTTTGCCTAAGTTGAATAAATAGTTATGTGATATATATGATGACTATAAGAGTTTAAAATGTTTAATGTCAAAGAAAGATCCGAACTTGGCACAACAAAGTTAGCTAGAATCGTCGAAAAAATTTTGAGTCTGTAAGTTATTCTTATACGAAGAAAATGATTATAGTTTTGGATGTTTTGAATGGGAAACTTTTGTGTGCTTTTTGAGCGATGAATACGTGTGATAAACCGTAATGTATATATATTTTTACCCCATGCTTGGCATATTTATGAATGAGTTTTCCTTGGTTTTAGTGAATTTGATCCTCCTAATCCTTTAATTTCATTTTTTATACTCAAAAGAGCTTAGGATAGCAAAAAGAGTGAGAAACGGGCCAAAAACGGACGAATCAGGCTTAAAACAGTGTTCCACATGGCCTAGGCACTCGCACACGGGTAAACCACATGCCCGTGTGTCATGGCCGTGTCAAAGATAATCCATGTTAGAATTACAAACGGTTTCAACACTTGCACACGGGCGTGGCACATGGCCGTGTCTCTGTCAAGCCTAAGTCTAGTTCTACTCAGAAAATGGCACTTTGGAGGGTTTGGAAGTGTTCTAAAGCCTATATAAACACCCTAAAAGAGGATTAGAGGGACACAAGGAGAGTAGAAGGTAGAAAACACTGAAGGATAGCCATCGGAATCAGCTAAGAGAGAGGATCTGCATCAAGACTGAAGATTTCCATCCAATTTCCTAGAAGTTCTTTGGGTTTTTTTTTATGTTTTGTTGTTTTCTAAACTTTGAGATGTTTTCCATTATTATTATGAACTAAACTCCCTAAACACCTAAGGCAGATGAAATCTAAAACGAATCTTATTACTCTTTTATTTATATGATAAATACTTGTTCTTATTCTTAATTGTGAATTTAACCCTTGTTTTAATATTCTAGGATATTAATTCAAGTTTTTGATATGCTTATTCAGTAGAGGAAAAGGCCATGTTTAAGAGTAGATCATTCATGATTAAGCGGAGTTGAATGCAATCCTAGAGATAGGACGACATAAATCTGCCAGATTAGAGTCAAATCTAATAACGGAGTCCATAGATCGAGTTAATGTGACAATAGGGTTTAAATTAGAAAGAGATTTCAATTAATCAACCTAGAGTTAGTTGTTTTTAGTCTCGAGAGAGATATTAACATAAATCAAGGATTCCTACGGAAGAAGTCACGTGAATAAATCGTCTAAGTCAAAAGTAATAAGTGAAGTCTAGGTGGATTCTTTCTTGGGTATTGTCTTCTCCACTGGTTTTTGTAAAGTATTTTCCAAATTCCATCTCTGTCATAATCTTAGTTAAATTAGATAATTAGTTTTACTTTAAAAACACCCTTTAAATTCTTAGGCTAGATAATAAAAAGAGAGTAACTACTAGTACTTTTAGTCCTAGTGGATACGATATTTTTGGTCTTACCACAACTATACTACTATTCTATAGGTGCGCTTGCCTTAAGTCAAATTTTTTGATAGTTTTACGACCAACAAGTTTTTGGCGTCGTTGCCGGGGACTAAGATATTAGGAACACTTGATTTTTATTACTTTAGCCATTTTTACTTTTATTGCAATTTACTTTTTATTTTGATTTTTCTTTACTATTTTTTCTTTTCTTCACTTCTGGCAGGTTTTTATAGTTTATGACTAGAAGAAACCCGTCAGGACCTCTACTTTTTTATAGTGAGATCGAGAGCACAGCTCGCAGAAATCAAAGAGAAATAAGGCAAAGATTATAATACATAGAGGAAGGGGAATAGGACGATATCCATAATACAATCGAGGAGATGGCTGACAATCAGAATAATCAGCTACCTCCTATGGTTGCTGCAAATCCAGTAAATCAAAATCCTGCTCCACGTACTATGTATGATTATGCTAAACCTACTTTAACAGGAGCTGAATCGAGTAGAGTTATATCTGCTATTGCTGCAAATAATTTTGAACTGAAACCTAACACGATTCAAAGGATACAACAGTTTGTTCAGTTTGATGGTTTGCAGGACGAGGACCCAAACTCTCATTTGGTGAATTTTCTGGAACTCTGCGACACTTTCAAGATCAATGGCATTTCTAACGATGCCATTCGCCTTCGGTTATTCCGATTCTCATTGAGGAACAAAGCTAAATAGTGGTTAAACTCGTTATCACGAGGGTCAATCACTACTTGGGAACAAATTACCAAAATTTTTTATTAAAATATTTCCCACTGGCAAAAATAGCTAAATTAAGGAATGACATCTCTTCTTTTGTGCAGATGGATTTAGAAATACTTTATGATGCATGGGAGAGATACAAGGACCTATTGAGAAGGTGCCCTTACCATGGGTTACCTCTATGGCTGCAGGTTCAAACTTTTTACAACGGTGTGAACCCCTCAACGAGGCAACTTATCAATGTAGCCGCCGATCGAACATTGAACAACAAAACATCTGAAGAGGCTTACGAATTTATTGAAGAAATGTTGATGAGAACAAAGCCGACAAAATCAGCCGGTGTTTTCAACCTCAACGCGGTTACTATGCTATCTAACCAGGTAGAACTTTTAAATAAAAAGATTGACAGTTTGTATGGTTCTACTCAGGTACATCTAGTGATGAGGTGTAATTCAAGTGGAGGAGGAGTACACACAGATTATCCAACCTTCAACCCTAGCATCAAGGAGGAACAAGTTCAATATATGGGTAATAATAATCCTAAACCTCAAAATAACCCATACAGTAACACTTATAATGCAGGTTGGAGGAACCATCCCAACTTCTCGTGGGGTGGTCAAGGAAATCAAAGGCCACAACATCCTCCAAGTTTTCAACAACCACCCTACCAGCAGGGAAAGAAGCCAAACCTTTAGGAGATGCTAACAAGATTCATCTCGGTGTCAGAAACTTGTTTTTAGAATACTGAAATAGTGCTTAAAAATCAACAAGCGTCAATTCAAGGGCTCGAAGCTCAAATAGGACAGCTTGCTAAGTCAATTTCCGAACGACCATAAGGTAACTTGCCGAGTAATACTGAAACTAACCTAAGGGAGCAACTTAGTGCAATTACTGTTTGAGATGAAGAAGGGTTCGTTGAACCTGAACCAAAACCAAGGCAAGGAATTGTGGTAAGTAAAGGTAAGGATGAGGTGGACCAGAGTGAGAAAAAACCGGTAAGTAGAGAATATAAACCTAGTGTGCCATACCCCAGTGCGATAAGGAAAGACCACACAGACGAACAATTTGGTAAATTTCTTAAATTATTAAAGAAATTACATAATAACTTACCATTTATTGAAGCTCTTTCGCAGATGCCAAACGTAGTTAAATTTTTTAAAGTGCTTTTAACAAATGAATGGAAGCTAGATGAAGCATCGCATGTGGAACTAAACGCAATTTGCTCAGCCATTCTACAAAATAAGATACCCAACAAGTTAAAAGATTCAGGGAGTTTTACGATTCCTTGTTTAATTGGTAGTTTAAATGTTAACAATGCTTTGGCTAATTTAGGGGTAAGTAATAATGTCATGCCCTATAAAATGTTTAAACAACTCGGTCTTGGGAAACCTAAACAAACTAGGATGAGTATTCAATTGGCAGATAAAACAATTAGATTTCCTAGGGGTATTATTGAAGATGTGCTTGTTAAAATCGATAAATTTATATTCCCAGTTGACATCGTTGTTCTAGACATGGATGAGGATAGTGAAGTACCTTTAATTTTAGAAAGACCCTTTTTAGCAACTACTCGAACTATCATTGATGCTGGTACAGGTGAATTGATACTTCGTGTAGGTGATGACACGATTACTCTCCAAGCTCGTGATTCTACTCAAATATCTAGTAATCAAGATAATTGTTTAAGTTTGGTTAATTCAAATAATATTACAACTCAAACTTCTTTGCAGGAGTCCCCTGGGAAGAATGTGATGGAGCCTCATTCTAATCCATGCAACAAAAACAGAGCTACGCACGAAGAACGAATGCTTTAGATCGATAACTTAGATGAATGGTGAACACATGTCAAGGAGAAACCAAAAGCACACGAACAATCAAAGCAACACCACAATGAGCGTAGGGATGAAGCAAAGCAAATTAAAGTTGGGGATAAAGTCTTGATGGATGAAAAGGACCCTTAAATTGATACTTCAGAGCTTAACACAAATGGAGCAACTCCTTTCACAGTACTGAATGTTTTCCCATATGGTACAGTTGAGGTAAATCATTCTCAATTCGGCACTTTTAAGGTAAATATTACTCGACTTAAACTTTATGAGGATAATAGAATTGATAGTGAGGAAGAGGAGTCTCGACTCGTGATCCGCCGTAATCATGCGAATGAGAGGTAAGTTAAGCTTAGACTCTAAATAAGCGCTTTTCGGGAGGCAACCCAAGCACTAACACCACTAACTAGTTTATTTTAGCTATTTTTAGTGTTTTATTGCAGGTACAGTGGCCCACACGGCCTTGACACACCACACGGCTTGGACACACGGGCGTGTCCTTCGCCGCGTGGAAACAAGGCTAAAAATTCCCCAAGTATCAAGCCACACGGCAATTCATTCGATCCACACGGCCATGCTACCGGCCGTGTGAAAACTGGAGCTAATTTTTCAAATTTCAATTAAGTAAGGGAGCCACACGGTTAAGGCACACGGCCATGTGTTCAGACACACGGGCATGTGAAGTACCACACGGGCATGGGAGAAGCGAAGAACCTAGCACATGGGCATGCGACGCGATTGTGTGCACCACACGGCCTGGACACATGGGTGTGTCCTCAGGCCGTGTAACAAATACTCATTAAAATTTCATGATAAACACGGGCTGAATACAAGAAACACGAGCGTGTGACACGGCCGTGTGGCCCAACACGGGCCTCACACGGTCGTGCCCCTTTAAAACCCTCCAAACCCTAATTTTTATTTTCTTCTTCTTCTTCCCCAAGTTCTCCCAACCCTAGCCACTGCAACCTCCCTTAGCCCCCTCCCCCACCGTCTGGCCACCCCTAACTCTCCCTTCTTTTCTTTTCTTTTCTTTTCTTTCCTGCCTTCCTCCCACCATTCCTTCCCCTTCTTTTTATCTTTTTCCCCTACCCTAACTCCTACCGTGCACTACACGACCTCACCACCCATCCCCATACCCATGTCCTCCAAACACTAGACCCTCCACCGTCCAGCTGACCCACGCCCACGCCCACGCCCACGGTAGAGATGTCATCGACACTTACATTAGTTAGCCAGATGTCTTCGCAGGGAATTTCTAGTATGATCCACATGTGGATGATAGAGCGACATCGTGGAGTCGACCCACCTCTGTGCAGACTCATCAGTCTGCTGACCAGGATGAGCCAGAGGACATTACTGAAGATGTCTCTCCCCCTCACGAGGACCCACACCCACCACCACCACCGAGTCACCGACCTCCTACTGCCACTTTGCCAGACTTATCCGAGCGATTCACTCGTTTTGAGCACTAGTGCTTCGAGCAATTCGACAGCATCGACGCCACTCTTCGACAGATTTGTCACCACCTCCATATCTCTTCTCCAGCACCACCAGCTCACGACTTTAATGATGAGAACCTTTGAGTCCCTTCTATTTTTATTTTTATTTTTATTTTCCTTTATATATTTTTGAGGACTTTTGTTTTATATTTTAAACTCTTCTTATCTTTATGGTTATTATCGAATTATCCCTTAATTCTCTTTCTCAATGGTTTTTATTTTCTTATTAGTACCTCAGAATCATGCCTTTTATTCGGCTTTCTCTACAATTCTTGCTCTCACTACTCTAAGGATCTCATCCAAATATTCAGGGCAGTTTCGCTTCACTCCCTCTCTTCTGATATTATGCTTATATTGTTATTAACTATCTTTGTACATTGAGAACAATGTACATCTTAATTGTGGGGAGGTTATCTATGTGATTATCAGAAAATCCCTAAATTTTTATCTTGTTCTCAAATAATTTTCTCATATCATTATTGGAGTAAATTTTGATTGATCTATGATTTTTATTGATATGTTTTGAATTAAATCGTAAGTAACTGTGCATTGATTGTTTAAACTTTAAGACATTAGGGAATCGAGTACTATAAGTTAAATTTTTTGAGAAATAAAATTGCTAGGTTGTCTTCCTGAATTGAGGTATTATCTAGAAGTTTTGAATTTACAAGTTTGACATCAAATACCCATAATTTTCATGATATTTTAAGCCTTTTAGAGCATATATCTTTCTTGATCACTAATTTATTTGGTTATGAGTGTGTCAACATTGATTTGTTATTCTAGAACTTGCATCGATTATACATGTCGAGACCACATCTTTGATTTGATATACTAAAATGATAAAGGCACTTAGGTTTTAACCCCTTTACTCCATAAAAAGTCTACCCACATAATTCACTAGTAAAACCCCAAACCCGGCCCAGAAGTTAGACCCGAATCTAGCGTGTCACATTAAAGTGTTTTTCAAAAAGCATGTTTTCATTAGAAACCCTTCTTATTTAAAATGTAGTACATTAAAAACTTCTTAATTTTATTTCCAAAACTCCTTTTTACTTTGTGGAAGCTAATTCCAAAAGTAACCGATTTATGAAAACGTGATGTTTTAAAAGTTAAGTCGCGAAAATGTAGTGTTTTGAAAATAGTTATTGTTTTGGAAAATCGTGGCCTACTTCTAATAGATATTAAACATACTAAATAAATTTTCCAAATAAAAGGTTCAGGAAATAAAGAGGCCTTATTACAACCCAAATCAAAACTAAAGTGCTTGGTTAAATAAACGAAATAGAAAAACACGTGCAGTTGTGTGGTCGTCTCCGAGTCCCTCTGCGACACCGATCCAACTAATGCTGGGGATTACCTGCACGGTTAATAAACGGGATGAATTTACAAAAACTCAGTGTGTAATCCCCTTACTAGAGTAACACGACAAAGATATCTGAAACAAAAGCGAAAATGATCTAGGCTAGAGCAGTTAATAGTAGTAATAGTACAGTCCAATTCAGAGCATGTGTGGGCCAAAGCCTATTACAATGTCATTTGCGTCGCAGTCCATAATAGAATCAATTGGGCCTAGCCCAAACCAATAACAGAATAGAATATGTGAATGCATGGATACATGATATCCCATCCCAATAATCCAACCGTTACACATCAACTCCGTCCCTCGCTACACATCATGTGGGGATATAAATATCGACTCACCTATCTGATACACATAAATGGTAGCCCAGTTGCAGTACTACCTTCATTACAGCAAAGCTGCTAATCATTTATTGGGCTTAAAAAGCGTTCAGTAGCGGTATTATAATTGGTATAAAGCCATCGGTAACTGTATTATGTTTGGCACATAGCCATCAGCGACGGTAATATAATCGGCACATAGCCTTGGGTAAATATGATCGACATAGAGTCATCCATAAGTATGTTAGGCACATAGCCACAGGTAAATACGATTAGCACAAAGCCATAATCAAGATGGCACAAAGCCATATTTAGGTTGGCACAGAGCCGTAATAAGAATAATTGGCTTTAAGCCATCAGTAGCTATATCATGTTAGGCACATAGCCATCAACGACGGTATTATAGTCAGCACACAGACTCGGGTAAATATGATCGACACAAAGTCGTCAATAATCATATATTGGGCTCAAACGCCACCGGTGGATCCATGGTCATCAAGCAACCATGCGATCCTCATATACTTCCTCTGTTCCATAATTCCAACCCATGCAATATGTCGTGTATGTCATCCTCAATCATCACACGTGTATGCAAAATGGCTATGCTCAGTAACAATCATTTAAACATATATTAAAAGCATACCAGTTTTACAACCACAGTCAAGTCAGTTAAAACACAGTCATACAATCATAGTCAATCAGTCAAATTCATAGTTAGTCATTTACCCACAAGGGCAAAATAGTCATTTTACCCTACAGGGGTATTTTAGTAATTTTACACTACAAGGGTAATCTGATAATTTTACAAACTGGAGGTAGTTCGGTAATTTTACAAACTGGGGGTATTTCGATAATTTTACAAACTGGGAGTACTTCGGTAATTTTACAAATTAAGGGTATATTAGTAATTTTACAAATTGAGGGTATTTCAGTAATTATACAAATTGAAGGTATTTTGGTAATTTTACAAATTGAGGGTATTTCATTAATTTTACAAATCGAGGGTATTTCAATAATATTACAAATCGGGGGTAATTTTTGGTAATTTTACAAATCGATGGTATTTCGATAATTTTACAAATTGGGGGTATTTCGGTAATTTTACAAATTGGGGGTATTTTAGTAATTTTACAGATCAAGGGTATTTCAATAATTTTACAAATCGGGTTCTTAACGACCCAATAGAAGGTCCACAGTTACCTCGAGCAACTTAAGTAACCTAAACAGACCTAACGGTGCAAATGGGCCTAAGGCCCATTACTCAGCCTAAGTGGGCCCACACACTAGTGTGGCCTATTTAGCCCAATTACTTCCCACCTAACAATTAGATTTACACAAGCGGGCCCATTTGGCCCATTTGGCCCGTCAAGGCCCAATACACGAGAACGCTTGTGGCGGCCTCTACAGCCTATCGCCCATGGTTTGTGGGCTCTGTTACCACACGAGCGATCGCACGCTCATGAAGCCTCAAATGCCGAAGTTTCAGCTTTTTGGCTTTTGTCAAATTTTAACAAAGAAGGGAGTGAATACACACTTGTTTATGAGAACGCGCCGATCACTAACCTTGGCACATCCTACATTGAGCGTTCCTCCCCAACTCATCTGGTTCGCTTTATTTAAAGCCAGCTTCTCACCAATTCTCATGTTAGCTTCCCGATGTGGGATTGCTTTCAACCATTAGGAAAAATTCCTCATTATTATGACCACTTCAACCACGGAGTTCCAGTCCAACTCCACCTCCTACATAGCTCAAACAGCAAAATAAATACTCCAATACGCATCTTAAGACTTGAACCTTAGACCTCATAGTTGCATAACACGCCACCTTGCCACTCCACCACAAGCTCTTTCTTTGATAAAAACATCCGTAATTAAATTTAAGACATATGTGCCAGTGTCCAGACTCACTTAAGAGAAAAACCAAAATGAATAGTAAGAGCCAAGACTTGAACCCAGGCTCCCTTGCAACCTTAATGATGCCACAACCACTAGACCACATGCTTCCTTGTGTCATTTATTTAACACAATAATTTAAAAGGCCATCATCCAAGCATCTAGGGTTTTATTCACTTAATACCAAAATTTCTGCTAAAGCCCAAGTTTGAACCCAAGATTTCTCTAACACTTCTCAGGGCCATTAACCACCAAAGTAGACATTTAATTGTGTCATTTCCTTGCACAATTAAATACTCATATATAACCTCCTTACGGACCCATACTTATGGCCCAATACTTCTAGGCCCAAATTCGGGGCGTTACAAAAAACACCCTTTAAATTTAGGCTAGATAATAAAAAGAGAGTAACTACTAGTACTTTTAGTCCTCATGGATACGATATTTACGGTCTTACCACAACTATACTACTGTTCGATAGGTGCACTTGCCTTAAGTCAAATTTTTAAATAGTTTTACGACCACCAACGTGATTAATCTTATCAGGTAATGAATAGTTGTTAGTTGAATTAGAGGCTAAATAAATGTTTATTTAGTGAAGTTCTAAAATTCAGAAATGTGTCAGCGAATTATACGTTAAAAAGGGGTTCAACATAAATTGATTTCTGATTCAGAACCTCAAATGTGGTATCGATGATTATTTGTTATTTCAAGATAGAGTGTGTATACTGAAAAGCTCTACGAATATACGAAAACTTCTATAAGGAGCTCTCAGTGGTAGTTTATCTGTTCATAAGGGATTAACAAGATGCACAACAGTCCAAGATATGATATCAATTATTCAGTGTGAAATGTGATATTTCTAACTTTGTTGATTATAGAAATAGAGTGTGGATAGGACATATAGCGAAAAACAGATAAGAATCTTAATTGTGAGATTAAAGAGATATGAAATCTGAAGCTATATGTGAATTTTAAATGTACTGTGTGGAAGCAAATCCTTAATTTACTTTCTGATAAGATTTTTGGGGACGAATATCCCTTAAGGGGAGAGAGTTGTAACAGCTGGGTTTAGACCCTAGTCAGAATAGTCATTTTAGAACCACAAATCTAAGGCTGTAAAATTATTTTAATATTATTTTTCGTATTTACAGCATATTATTTGATATGTGAGAAAATTTCGTGAATTAATTTTACCGTTTAAAAGGTTAATTTGGAAAAAGGACTTAATTGCGTAAAATGTAAAAGTAGCATGCTATAAGTTAAAGTGCCTATTTGCTTTGATTAGTTAAATATGAAGTCCTTAAAATGGAATTTGACAATTGAACTAAAGCATGGACGGTAATGGACATTAATTATATGGCTTTCTAATTAAATTTCAAAGGTTATTTTTGTAAATTATGTATTAATATATAATAAAATAAAGTAAAACAAAATGGCCATTATCATTCATCTTTTTTGGCCGAATGGAAGAAAGAAAGAAAACATTTGAAGGTTTTTAAGATTAGGCCTTGCTCCAAGCTAAATTAAGGTATGGATTTTAGTCGGTTTTTGATAGTTTTTTCATTTTGGAGATTGTTATTTCGTCTATTACCTAGCCCAGGTTTCAATATTCAGAATTGATGATGAATTTGAGATTTGCCATGGTTGATAATGTAATGAATTTGTTGTTTGATGATGAAAAATAAATATTTATTGATAGATTATTATGTTTAATTAAGTGATTTTTGATAAAAAATGTGTATTAAGTACTAAATTGAGAAATTTGTAAATTGAGGGGTCAAAATGTGAAATAAATTGAATTAATGGGCTGCTAGGGACCCAAGGTGAATTTGGCCAAACATTGGCATATTGAAATTTTGAGTATTTTGTGTTGTTTTGAAATAGGGATTAAATTATGAAAATGTGAAATATTAAAGGCTAAAATGCAAAATGCCCAACTTATGTATTTTTGGATGAAATTGAATGAATATGTCAAAGCCACATTTGTATTGAATTAGTTAAAAAAAAAAAGGAAATCGGATTTGGATCGGGGAAAAATACAAAATTGTCGAATAATCATCCTATTCGTTTGTGTCCGTACGAGGTAAGTTCATAAGTAAATAAATGTCGTTAAATTGAAATGTAAATGTATTATATGTGCCAAATTATTTTGTATTTATATGTATACGGCCGAATGGGATTAAGCATTTGATGACTTATTTTGAGTAAGAATTGATTTAATTATACAGTTGAAAGTCCTAATCAAACTTTAAGAATTATACAAAATACTGGTGTCATAACATGTGAGCTTCCGAGATGTGAGATATCGTGTAAGACCCTGTTTGGGATAGTGGCATCTATATATGATTTCGTGTAAGACATGAATTAGTATATGATATGAACATGAGATTGCTTGATAATGATATGCTATGAATGTTGAATGTTTTGATTATGAAATGATTGAAATTTGATGTGCAATTGGTGCCTATTTGATGATTGTAGGGAGGACCCTTAATGGGTGGCAAATTGGCCTTGTAAATGGTCTATTTTTGCCCACACGGGCAGAGACATGGGCGTGTCTCTCAGCCATGTTGCTCGAGAGCCATTTCGAAATGAGCCTGAGTAGACCACACGGTCGCACACGCAGGTGTGTGTTGGGCCGTGTGGCCAAGTCAGTTTCGAGCAGGGGCTAGACACACGGGCGTGTGACTGGCCGTGTGACCCAAGTCAGTTGCCTCCTTAATTTTTACATGGCCTGGCACACGGGCGTGTCTTGTGGCCATTTGGACAAGTCAGTATCTATGCCCTATTTTGGCACGGCCAAGACAAACGAGCGTGTGTAAAGCCATATGAGGGACACGGCCTGTTCACACGGGCGTGTGGCCTTTACAACTTTGAAAAATGTTTAAGTTTTGAAAACTTTTGTATGAGCTCGGTTTAGTCTCGACCCCTTTCTAATGCATGCTTAAGGTCTCGATGACCTATATAAGGGACTCTATGGTTATGTTTGACTATGATTGTGGTTGATGTATATGAAATATTTGTAAAATGTTTCGATTGTCCGGTAACGCCTATAACCCTAGTCCAGCGACGGATATGGGTTATGGGTGCTACACACCTACTAGAGCCTATGTCATCCGTACTCGTGAAGAAGCAATATCTCTCGATGTTATCACCGGTAGTTTTTCTTTCTAAAAAACTAATGTAGTTGTATTGATTGATCCTGGATCGACCCATTCTTATGTTTGTGTGAAATTGGTAGCTTGTAAGAGCTTGCCTATTGAGTTTACTGAATTTGTGATTAGAGTGTCAAACCCTTTAGGCAAACATGAGTTAGTTGATAGAGTTTGCAAGAATTGTCCCTTGATGATTCGAGGTCACTGTTTTTTGATTGATTTAATGTTGTTGCCAGTTGATGAATTCAATGTTATTTTGGGTATAGATTGGTTGACACTGCATGATGCCATAGTGAACTGTAAAAGAAAGATTATTAAACTAAAATGTGAAAATGGTGAAACTCTTCGGATTGATTCAGATGAGTCGGGTGAGTTACCTGTTGTGATTTCTTCGATGTCTGCCCAGAAATATATAAGGAAAGGTTGTGAAGCTTATCTTGCTTATGTGTTGAATACAAAGATGTCTTAATTGAAAATGGAATCAGTGCCAATAGTTTGTGAATATTCAGATGTGTTCCTAGAAGATTTGCCCGGGTTACCACCAGTTAGAGAAGTTGAGTTTGGTATTGATTTAGTACCAGGGACCTCGCCGATAAATATTACTCCGTATAGGATGGCCGAGACTGAATTGAAAGAATTGAAAGCTTAGTTGCAAGAGTTGATGATAAGGGTTTTGCGAGACCAAGTTTTTCTCCCTAGGGTGCTCCCATATTATTTCTAAAGAAGAAATACAGATCCATGAGGCTTTGTATCGACTACTGTCAGCTCAATAAAGTGACTATAAAGAACAAGTATCCTTTACTGAGGACTGATGACTTGTTTGACCAGTTGAGAGGAGCAACGGTATTCTCGAAGATTGATTTAAGATCTGGCTATTATCAGTTAAGAGTTAAAGAGGCGGATATACCGAAAACCACTTTCAGGACAAGGTATGGGCGCTATGAATTCCTTGTTATGCCTTTTGGACTAACTAATACACCTACTATTTTTATGGACTTGATTAATAGAATTTTTTGACCATATTTAGATAAGTTTGTTGTTGTGTTCATCGATGATATTCTGATTTATTCTCGAGACGAGTCTGAGCATGATCAGCACATAAGAACTGTATTGCAGACTTTGGGAGATAAGCAATTGTTTGCTAAATTTAGTAAAAGTGAGTTTTGGCTCCGAGAAGTTAGATTTTTGGGACATATTATTTCCGATGATGGTATCCGGGTTAATCCAAGTAAGATTTCAGCTATTGTGGATTGGAAACTGTCGAAGAATGTATATGAAGTTAGAAGCTTTTTGGGCTTAGTCGGTTATTACCGACGTTCTGTCAAAGGATTTTCAATGATTGCTACTCTTATAACCAAGTTGTTGCAAAAAGATGTTAAGTTTGAATGGCCCGAAAAATGTCAGCAAAGTTTTGAGAAATTGAAAGCATTATTGACCGATGCACCGATTTTAGTGCAACCTAAGCCGAGAAAAGAATTTGTAATTTATAGTGGCGCATCGCTGAATGGATTAGTATGTGTGTTGATGCAAGAGGGCAAAGTGATAGCTTATGCCTCGAGATAGTTGAAACTGCACGAGAAGAATTATCTGACGCATGATTTCGAATTAGTCGCCATTGTGTTGGCTTTAAAAATTTGGAGACATCAATTGTACGGTGAGAAATGCCATATGTTCACTGATCATAAGAATTTAAAATACTTGATGACTCAGAAAGATTTAAACTTGCAGCAACAGAGATGGCTCGAGTTACTGAAGGATTATGAGCTAGTAATTAATTACCACCCAGGTAAGGCAAATGTAGTCGCAGATGCATTGAGTAGAAATACTTTGTTTGCTTTGAGAGTGATGAATACACGATTGACTTTGTCTGATAATGGTTCGATCCTAGCTGAGTTGAGAGCTAGAACGTTATTTCTTCAACAAATCTGTGAAACTTAGAAATGTGACTGTGATTTGCAAGCCAAAAGAGTTTTTTTGTGAATCGGGTAGTGATTCAGATTTTCATATCGGATCTGATGATTGTTTGATGTTCCGAGGCAGAATTTGTGTACCAAAAATTGATGAACTTATTTAGAAAATTCTTCATGAAGCACATAATGGTTGTTTCTGTGCATCCGGGTACCACAAAAATGTATAATGATTTGAAGAAATTGTATTGGTGGTCAGGTATGAAATGGGATATTTCAGAGTTTGTTTCAAGATTTTTGATTTGTCAACAAGTGAAAGCTGAACACCAAGTGCCTTCAGGTTTATTTCAGCAAGTGATGGTACTCGAGTGGAAATGGGATAGATTTACGATGGATTTCGTAACGTGTTTGCCTTTGACTCTGAAAAAGAAAAATGTCATCTGGGTTGCTGTTAATAGATTAACGAAATCAGCTCACTTTACTCTGGTACATACTGACTACTCACTTGACAAGTTAGCCGAATTGTACATTTAAGATATTGTGACATTGCACAGAGTGCCTATGTCTATTATTTTAGATAGAGATCCGAGGTTCACTTCGAGATTTTGGAAGAAGTTACAAGAGGCTTTGGGAACAAAGTTGAACTTTAGTACTGCATTTCATCCACAAACAGATGGTTAGTCTAAGAGAGTAATTTAGATTCCTGAAGATATGCTCCGATGTTGTGTTCTAGAATTCGAGGGTAGTTGGGAAAAATATCTACCATTGGTCGAATTTGCTTATAACAATAGTTTTCAGTCGAGTATAAAGATGGCACCTTATGAGGCATTGTATGGCAAGTGCCAAACACCCTTGTATTGGATAGAGCTTAGTGAGAGATAGATTCACGGGGTTAACTTGGTTAGAGAAATCGAAGAAAAAGTGAAAGTAATTCGTGACTGTCTAATAGTAGCTTCAAATCAATAGAAATCATACATAAACTTGAAAAGAAAAGAGATTGAATTTTAGATCTGTGATAAAGTATTTCTGAAAGTATCTCCATGGAAGAAGATTTTGAGATTTGGCCGTAAAGGCAAGTTGAGTCCATGTTTCATTAGGCTGTATGAGGTTATCAAAAGAATAGGGCCAGTGGCATATTAGTTAGCTTTACCGACAGTGTTGGAAAGGATTCATAATGTGTTTCATGTGACGATGCTGCGCCATTATCGATCAGATCCCTCACAAGTGATTTCTCCATCAGAGATTGAGATTCCATCAGATATGACGTATGGTAAAGAATCGATCAAGATCTTTCCTCGGGAAGTTAAATAGTTAAGAAATAAAAGTATGACCCTAGTGAAAGTTTTATGGCAATGACATGGGGTCGAAGAGGCTACGTGGGAACCTGAGAAAGCTATGAGAAAATAGTACCCAAACATATTTTCTGGTAAGATTTTCGAGGACGAAAATCTCTAAAGGGGGAGAGTTGTAACAGCCTGATTTTGGGCCTAGTCGGAACATTAGTTTCAGGACCATGAATCCAACGTAGTGAAATTTTTTTTATTATATTTTCATGGTCTATGATTTTATGGAATAATTCTGTGAAAATTTCGTTCAAAAATTTTGACGTTTGGGCACTCAATTTGGTCAAAAGGACTAAATTGTAAAATGTGTAAAAGTTGAGTTCTACAAGCTAGAGGTGTCTAAATGCTATGAGATTTTAAATTGAAGTCCTTAGATGGTAATTAGATAATTTTTTAAGTTAGTAGACAAAAATGAACATGAGGTAAGAGAAATTTTATATTTTAAGTTAGGGGCATTTTGGTTATTTGGCTAATAAATGAATTAAAAATCAAATTAAAAGCCAAATTTTGTCCATCTTCTTCCCATGGCCGAAATTCTCAAGGGGAAACCATAGCTAGGGTTTGTTCATCTTCCAAGCTCAATTGTAAGTTCGTTCTAGCCCCGTTTTTAATGATTTTTATGTTTTTAAGATCCTTGTAACCTAATCTAGCTATTTCAAGGACTAATTTGAAAGAAAATCAAAGTATTAAATTTTACCCATGAAGAATATTTGTGCATTTTGATGTCTAATGGTAGAAAATGTATGTTAGATGTAAGATAAACTACTTTTGCTAGGTGATTTTTGATGAAAATGTCAAAAAGGTCCTATTTGTAAAAAGTCACAAAACGGGTAGTAAAAGTGTGATTAAATGAAAAATATGGGCTGTTATGAGCACCATTAGTATTCGGCTAGGTTTGGGTAATGAAGAAATTGAATCTATTTCAATTTACGAGGCTAGGGACCAAAGTGTAAAAATGTCAAAGTCTAAGGGCAATAACATAATTTTACCATAATATGATTTTTGAACTGAATTGAGTAATGTGAATAATAAATGAGTTAAATTTACTATTATAGATCAAGAGAAACGAGGTTCGGACCTAGAACGGGGGAAAAAAAGTGTTTGAATTAGCTCCATTTCTCCTATTTTTGTACTGAGGTAAGTTCTTATGTAAATAATGCATTGTTTTAATTATGTTTTAAATGCTTTATTACTGTATGAATTGTGATTGACTCATGGACGTATTCCAAAAAGTTACGACAAGAGTGAAATCTCGGTTGAACCTTAAGAATAGATAGGATACAAATGTCATGACATTAGAGTTACTAAGACTACATGTAAGACCATATCTAGGATATGGCAGTATGAGATTTTGTGTAAGACCATATCTAGGATATGGCGTCAATATGAGATTCCGTGTAAGACCATAGCTGGTCTATTGGCATCGATATGAGATTACATGTAAGACCATATCTGGGATATGGCATTGGTATGGTACCGTGTATACGGAACTCCCAAGTATCCTTTAGTATTCCAAGTGGTTCAATGGGTAACTTAATGAGTATGCCAAAGATTATTTGTGTGTAATCAAATTCGAGATGACTCAGGTATGTACGTAAAACTCAAATGAAATGAGCTTGTTATGTGATAAACCCTCGGTAAGGTTATGATTGAGTAAGTTATGATTGTAAGATTTTAATAATATTTATGTCAATTATCATCATGTTAATTGTATGTTAAATATTTTGTTATGATGCCTATTATTTGCATGGGACTTACTAAGTTATAATGCTTACTCCTCTTTTCTTTTCCCTTGTTTTACACTATCACCAAGCTAGCTCAGGGATCGAAGGCTGTCAGAGATCTACTCACACTATCAACTTATTATTTTGGGTACCAAAGAATTTAACATTTTGAGTTATGGCATGTATAGGGACTTGGTTATTTTGGTATGTATCATAATTGAATTGGCCTATTGTGTTGGCCTATATTGGTTGATACTTCATTTTGTAAATGGCCATATGAAATTGGTTAATATTGGTTTAAGTATATATGCATATGATGATGTTTTCATGGATGTGGAAATTTGCATGGTTTAACTTTATAAGAATGTGATGTTTGTATGTGATAAATGGTAGCATGTGAATGGTGTGTGAATGTCTTGATTGATGTTGAATTGGTTGAATGTAATTGCTTGGATTGGTGCTATGTTTTGTTGTGTAGGCGAGTGCATTAAAGGGTGACAAAATGGCTTGGTAAATAGCCTTATTTTTATCCACATGGGCATGTGTCTAGGCCGTATGTGACACACGGCTTGCCCTATGAGCATGTGTTTTGACAGTGTGTCCCCTGCACCTTAATTGTTACAAAAAAAAAGCTCAAAATTGAGCCACGGTCAGAGACATGGGCACGTATCTCAGCCGTGTGGATGACACGGCCTCAGCCATTGGCGTGTGCCATGGGCGTGCGAAGTCTGCACCTATTTTATGAAAAATCATAAATTTTAATTCGACCACACAGCCTAGCACATGGGCATGTGACTTGGCCGTGTGATTTTAATTTATTCTTGGGTGACAAACAAAGAGTTACATGTGTTAGGGACACGGGCGTGTGTGACTACACGGCCTGCCCACAAGGGCGTGTCCCAAGCCACATGGGCGTGTGGCTTTAAAAATATGAAAAAATTTCTAAGTGTTGTGAAATTTTCTAAAGTTCTCATTTTAGTCTCGAACTGCTTCCAATGTATGTTTTGGGCCCCGTAGGCTCGTTTTTGGGATATGATGAATGTTTGTGAAAAGCAATAAATTTGGATGGAAATTTACGTCTTGGTTTTGTATGACTGCTTGTGTATAAGTCTGGTAATGCCTCGTACTCAATTCCAGAGTTGGATACAGGTAAGGGGTGTTACATAATTAGTTGGTTTGAATATGTGAAGTTGGTATGATTTGAATGAGTAAAACATGAGATAATAAGCATGTTAGTTGTTGGTATTGGAATGGTATGTTTTAGCTTTGATTGTCATTAAATTGGATGTCCATTTAAGCTATGAATGAGTAACACTTGAATTGTGTAGGTGTGCACAAATTTGGGTGGCAAATTAGCTTGGAAAATAGCCTATTTTTGTCTACACGGGCAGAGACACGGGCGTGTGTCTTAGTCGTGTGTGACACATGGTTATGTTACATAGTCGTCTGTCCCCTGGTGTTGAAATTGAAATCAAGTCAGTATGTTTCACATAGCCTCACACATAGGC
Source organism: Gossypium longicalyx (assembly GCA_025698465.1). Classification (NCBI taxonomy): domain Eukaryota; kingdom Viridiplantae; phylum Streptophyta; class Magnoliopsida; order Malvales; family Malvaceae; genus Gossypium; species Gossypium longicalyx. Next base: position 41,094,112 of record CM046996.1, on the reverse strand, counting down.
GTGTGACTTGGTCGGGTGGCATAAGTCACTGTACCCTACAGGTTTGGCATGGCCTAGCACACAGTGTGGCACACGGGCGTGTATGGTCATTTTTAAGGCACAAGGGCTAGCCACACGGGCATGTGTGCTGGCCGTGTGACCTAAGTTAGATAGTTACACTGTGTCAGACACGGGCTGATACACGACCATGTGTTCCCATTTTGAATGTCTACACAGCTTGTGACACAGGCGTGTCTGGTGGCCATGTGAGAGACATAGCCGGGGCACACAGGCGTGTGAACCATATAGTTTGGAAAATTTTCTAAGTTTCGTAAAAAAATTCCTAAGTTATCGGTTTAGTCGTAAACCACTTCCAATGTATGTTTCTGGCTTCATAGGCTCGTGTTAGGGACACAATGATTGGTTGTGAATGAAATGTTTATGATTTGATTAATTGTGTATGAAATGTAAGTTTGAATTGTGATATAAGTCTGGTAATGCTTCGTAACCCTATTCTGGCGTTGAATATAGGTGAGGGGTGTTACATAAACAAAATTTTCAACCATATCGGTGAAAACTGTCATCATACATCTTTACATAAGCCGAAAGGCATTTGCCTAAAAGCAAATGTATCGTATGTACAGGTAAATCTAGTTTTATGTTGGTCTTCCAATGCTACAACTATTTGGTTGTATCCCGAATATCTATCTAAAAAGTAGTAAAATTTGTTACCTACCACTTAGTCTAACATCTGATCTATACAAGGTAGAGAAAAATGATCCTTATGAGTGGTTTTGTTCATATTTCTATAGTCAATACATATTCTCCAACCCGTGACAGCTCTTGTCAGGATTAACTCATTATGTTCATTCTCAATAATCGTGATTCCACCTTTCTTTGGTACATATTGTACCAGACTTACCCAAGAACTATCTGAGATGGGGTAGATAATTCCCGCATCTAACCATTTGATCACTTCCTTTCATATTACCTTTTTAATGATAGGATGAAGTCTGCTTTGCACATCGATTCTACCTCACTCATCTTCCTCTAAAATAATCTTATGCATGTAGAAGCAACCTCGAATATCAATTATGGTCCAACCAATTGATCTTTTAAATTTCTTTAAAACAACAATCAATTGCTCCCCTTAGTGTTCTGCCAATTCTGTCGAAATAGTCATAGGCAAAGTAGAACAATTACACCTAAATAAACGTGTTTTAAATGGGATGAAAGTACCTTTAGTTCAAGCTTAGGTGATTCTTAGATTGAAAACTTAGGTTGTGTAAATTCCTGAACTTCCAACTCTAGCGGTTCGAATCGTAATGGTTGAAGACAACTCCTTGGATTGGCTTCCATCAAAGCCATGTTTTCATTACTCTTTTCATCTTCCATTGGTTTAGACCATAAAGTATTCTCCAATGGGTCATCTTTAGAATTTTTTCCATAGAAACTAAGGTTTCTAATTCTTCCATTACTGGACATTCCTCCATCGAATCGGGAAATTTCATTCCCTTGAGAACGTTAAATGTTACCTTATCGTCTTGAAATCTCATTGTGAGTTCTCCTTTTTCCACATCTATCAAAATTCTTCCGGTGGCTAGAAAAGGTCTCCCTAGGATGTTTGGAACTTTCTTCTCTGCTTCAAAGTCTAAAACAATAAAGTCAGGAGGAAAAATAAACTTATCAATTCTTACCAAAGCATCATCAATCTTTCCCTCGGGATATGCTAACGAATGATCCGCTAGTTGAAGTGTCACAGTAGTGGGTCTTACTTCACCTATTCCCAGTAGTTTGAAAATAGATTTGGGCATTAAGTTGATGCTTGCTCCAAGGTCGCACAAAGCTTTACCTCTGTAAGATTCTCTGATGTTACAGGGTATCGTAAAACTTCCAAGGTCTTTTAGTTTCAATGGTAGCTTGTTCTACAAGAATGCACTGCACTCATTCATCAAAGCAACAACTCATACTCACTAAGCATTTTCTTCTTGCATAGAATATCCATTATAAACTTCACATAGTCAGGCAATTTTTCCAAAGCCTCCACCAATGGAATGTTGATGTGCAGTTGCTTTAGAACATCCTGGAACTTTTTAAATTGTACCTCTTGTTTCTTCTTATTCTACTAAAGTCTTTGAGGATACAGAACTCTAGGTTGATACGACAACTTTTTCAGGGAGGTAAATCTACAAATGAAGGTGTTAACTTCTTAGAAATTACTACTTTAGGGTTTACCTTATCAGATTACTCAACATCAGATTTTTCTGGTATAGGAACATTAAACTGTTGATAGACTTTCCTCCTTCCCAATAGGCTCATCTTCAATCACAACCTTCTTGGGTTCCAAAATCTTACCACTTCGTAATGCAACTATATTGCAATGTTACTTACCCAAACTCCTTGAATTTTCTGTATTGCACGACAAGGCTCCTTGCAGTCTACTAAGAAGTTCTGTACTTAACTGACCCATCTTGTTCTCTAGATTTTTCAATACTATTGCTTGACTTTGGATCAAAGCGTCATTTTTTTCCATGTACGCCTTCAACAAGTCCTCCAAACTATTTGATGACTCAACTTGAGGTTGTTTTGGAGCTTGTTGACTAAACCCTTGGGATTGGTTGGGTCTATGTTACATATGATTGTTCGATCAATTTCTGGTTACTCTAGGAAAAGTTCAGGTGTTTTTGCCATGAATGATTATAGAAGTTGTACTGTGGTCCTTGTCCACTTCTATTTTGATACCGATTCCTTACATAACAAATAGACTTTGGGTTTGAAGGGAAATTCTCGAAAGAATGACCATCCCCATAATACACACAAGAAACAACATCATACTGACTTGGTGATTGAGTTGTAAAATTATTCAAACCATTAGTGGTAAACTATTTTAACTTAAAGGAAATAGAATATACCTTAGAAGATAGTGAAGTCATTCCATCCACTTCATGCACTCTAACTACTCGTCTTCCAAAAACTGCTCGATTTCTCAGCCATTGGTAATTGTTACTAGTGATTTATATGATGATCTCGTAAGCCTCGTTATAAGATTTAGACAAAATTGCACCATTTGTAGAAGCATCTACCATTAATCTTGTATGTGCATTGAGACTATTATATAACGTCTCAAATTGGATACAATGAGGAATCCCATGATGAGGACACATACGACGCAATTCCTTAAATCTTTCCCACGCCTCATATAAATACTCATCATCTAATTTTTGAATAGTACTTATCTCATTTCACAACTTTGTCTTCTTGCTCAGTGGAACATACTTTACCAAAATATTTTTTGCTAATTCTTGCCATGTAGATCTTGAACTTGGTGGCAATGAATTCAGCCATGCTCATGCTTGATCTCGCAGCGAGTATGGAAACAACTTCAAGCTTAATGCATCTTTAGTCACACCAGCTATTTTAAGTAAATTACTCACCTCTATGAATAATCAAATGTGTAAGTGTGGATCTTCTATAGGCATACCACTAAACTAGCCTACTGTTTGGAGCATTTGAAACATCATTGGTTTCAATTCGACTTGGGGTGCCTCGATATCTGGCCTCCTAATTCCTGGATTTAATTTATTGAAAAGTGGCACAACGTATTTTCTTATAGCACTATCCCTATCATCAGCAATAAGGATTGGGTTATGCACATGAATAACACCATTACCTTATTCATCATTTTTGTTTCCAAGGTTCATCTCAGTTTGTCTTTGAGCTAATTTCTCACGTCTTCTCTGTCTAAATGTCTGCTCAATTTCAGGGTCTACAAGTAATAGATCAGCGATTCGATCTATACTCAATAGATCAGCGATTCGATCTATACTCATAAACACTTGATAAATAAATAACAAGTAAATAATAAATAATAAAATTGTAATGTTAGAAATTAAATAAAAACCAAACTGCGAAAATAATATCACAAAGAATGATTAAGGCAACAATCCCTAGCAAAAATGTCAAAAACTTGTAACACGATTTATGCAAGTGTACACAGTCATTCAAGTAATAAGTAAGGAAAATGAGTTATCTTCTCTACAGGGACTATGTATGTTAATCGATTATTTGTAAAACTATAAATTCACAACCCTATAGTTTGAGTAGTTATGTTTAACTAAATTATCTAGATGCAAGTTGATCCCTATGCAATTAAATCTAAATGCAAATGATCTAAATGTATGAATGAATGGCTTTAGCAATGAAAACAATCAACATAAAATAGGCTCAGATAATTAAATTAATCAACTCAATTCATTTTCATCATGCTTTACAATGCTCGGAAAGCATTCCATGGCAACTCAATCTTTCATGAGTTTGGAAACTAAATTAAGTCCTCTTGGATCTTTTACTTAGTGAAATATGCTTTTCACTAATCATATTAAACTAAAAGTTTCTTAGTATTTGTGTGAGGTCACAAGGACATTTACGTTTGCAACGGTTTAATCATGTAACAGTCTGATTTAGACCCTAATCGGAACGGTGGTTTCGGGACCAAAAATTTGAGTCAAAAAAATATTTTAAAATTATTTTCTGTGTTTATTATGTGTGAAGTTATATCTGTGAAATTTTCGTGATTTAATTTTGTCGTTTGAGTGTCCGATTAAATAAAAGGACTTAATCGCGTAAAATGAAAATTAGGTGGTCATTTCTAAAAGGGGCTAAATTGTACTTGGCTTTTTAAATGGAAGCCTGTATGTTTCAATTAGCCCAATATTAAGTGAATTGGACGGTAATGGGCATGTTATATATGATTTTATAATTTTATAACTAAGGTTATAATAGTAAAATAAGTAATAATAAGTATATAATAAAACATATAATAAGAAACCATGTTCATATTATTATTTTCATGATCGAAACATTAAAAAAAAAGAAAAGAGAAAAGAAACCTAGGGTTCGGCTCTTTCAAGCTTTGATTCAAGGTAAGTTCTAGCTCAATTTTTGATAATTTCTACGTTTTTGAGATCATTGCTTAGTAATCTTCAAGACCCATACTTTAATTTTTTATTTTGATGAATATTTTGAGTTCTGCCATTATTGATAGCTTGTGATTTTTGTTGTTTGATGATGAAAATTGAAAGATATATTTTAGATTAACATGTTTTGTATTGGAGTTTTTGATGATTTTGATTAATTAGGACTAAATTGCAAAAATAATAATTTAAGGGACTAAAATGTGAAATAAATGAAATATATGGGCTTGTATGAACACTAGGAATATTCGACCAAACATAGGTATCTTGAAATTTTGAATATTTTGAGTTTTCTGTAATAGGGACTAAATTGTAAAAAGTGTAAATGTTAGGGGTAAAATGGTAATTTGCCCATTTATGTGTTTTTGAACTAAATTGAATGAAAATATGTTTGAATGAGCTTAATTTGAATATGTTTAGATCAAGAACCAAAGAAATCGGATTTGGATCGGGGGAAAACGAAATTTGTCGACTAGTCGATCCGTACCGATTTTTCATTGTCCGAGGTAAGTTTATAAGCAAATAGTCGTGTTTAATTGTAGATAAGTGTTAAATATATATATACTGGTTTGAAAAGCATGAATTCATATGTGTTATTGCCGAATGATAATAAGCTTAGTAATTTTGTTCAAGCATTTGTTTCGACCGAGTTACGACGTCTGAAAGCCCCGTATGAACCTTAGGAATAGTTAGGATGCATATGTCATAACATAGGATTCCGATATATGTGTGTGAGTAAGACCATGGCACTGATATGTGATTTTATTATGTGTTTACGAGTAAGACTCTGTCTGGGACAGTGGCATCGATATGTGACTACATGTAAGACCACGTCTGGGACATTGGCATTATACTACTTGTGTGATTATCCGAGTGTCCTATCCAATTCCGAATGGTTCATCGGGCAAAAGTAAATTGTGTACGAGTGTGTAATACAATTTAAACGACCAGGTATGGATTAGTTCGTTGGCTATTAATGATAAGGTAAGGTTGTACTTGATATTGTTTCATTCGTGTGTAATTGATGACAATGAATTTAAGTGAGGTTGGTATATGTATTCGGCTTTGTGATTATATAAGTTGGGTATCATGAAATGATTCATAATTATGTACAAGTGTGTCATTATGTGTAATTGGCCTTGTTGGTGATAGATATATATGTGTGATACTATGATGCGATTTTCAAGCTTATGTATAAAAGTATATGCAAGCACAATTATATACTAGTTATTTTTGGGAAGTTGATTATTAATATGCTTAGATGGTCATGTGAGTATTCGGCCAAATAAGAAGTGTAAGAACTTGTTGTGATATCTTGATTCTGGAACTTATGTATAAAAGTATATGTGTATTCGATAGTGTAAAGACAATTTGGTTATTTGACCATTCGGCCAAGATAATGTTAATGTGCGAATGTATACATATGAATATATGTATAAATTATAAATTGATACTAAATGGTACATAGTTACTATAGATATTGGTTAGCCTAATTGAGTTGAATTGTAACACCCCAAACCCGACCTAGGAGTTAGATCTGAATCTGGCGTGTCACATTGAAGTGTTTTTCGAAAACCATGTTTTCATTAGAAACCCTTCTTATTTAAAACGTAGTACATTGAAAACTTCTTAATTTTATTTCCAAAGTTCCTTTTTACTTTGTAGAAGCTAATTCTAAAAGTAACCGATTTACGAAAACGTGATGTTTAAAAGTTAAGTTGCAAAAGCATTTTGAAAATGTTGCGGAAACGTAGTGTTTGAAAATAGTTCTTGTTTTGAAAAACCGTGTCCTACTTCTAACAAATATTAGACATACTAAATAAACTTTCCAAATAAGAAGTTAAGGAAATAAAGAGGCCTTATACACCCCAAATCAAAAACCAAAGTCCTTAACTAAATAAACGAAATAGAAAAACATGTACAGTTGTGTAGTCGTCTCCGAGTCCCTCTGCGACACTAATCCACCTAACGCTGGGGATTACCTGTACAGTTAATAAACGGGGTGAGTTTACGAAAACTCAGTGTGTAATCCCCTTACTTAGAGTAACAGTCAGTATACAGAAACAAAAACAGAAACAGTCTGGGCTAAAGCCCGTTAATAGTAATAGTACAGTCAAGTTCAGAGCATATGTGGGCTAAAGCCTATCACAATATCATTTGGGTCACAGCCCATAACAGAATAAATTAGGCCCAGCCCAAACCAATAATAGAACAGAATGTGTGAATGCATGGATGCATGCTATCTAATCCTAATAATCCAACCGTTACACATCAAGTCCGTCCCCTGGTACACATCATGTGGGGATATAAATATCGACCCACCCATCCGATACACATCAATGGTAGCCCGGTTGCGGTACTACCTTCAGTACAACAAAGCTACTAATCATATATTGGGCTTAAAAAGCCTTCAGTAGCGGTATTATAATTGGCACAAAGCCATCGGTAACTGTATTATGTTTGGCACATAGCCATCAGCGACGGTGATATAATCGACACATAGCCTTGGGTAAATATGATCCACACAGAGTCATCCATAAGTATGTTAGGCACATAGCCACAGGTAAATACGTTTGGCACAAAGCCACAGTCAAGATGGCACAGAGCCATATTTAGGTTGGCATAGAGCCATAATCATAATAATTGGCTTTAAGCCATCGGTAGCTGTATCATGTTAGGCACATAGCCATTAGCGACGGTAATATAGTCAGAACATAGCCTCGGGTAAATATGATCGACACAGAGTCGTCAATAATCATATATTGGGCTTAAAAGCCATCGGTGGATCCACGGTCGTTAAGCAACCATGCGATCCTTAATCGGTGGATCCACGGTCGTCAAGCAACCATGCGATCCTCAATCGGTGGATCCACGGTCGTCAAGCAACCATGCGATCCTCAATCAGTGGATCCATGGTCATCAAGCAACCATACGATCCTCAATTTTTTCTTCCGTTTCATAAACCCCACCCATGTGCAACATAATATTATATGAATACAACAAATATACACATGGCATACAAAATCATACAAATCACAGTCACAACAGTCCAATCACAGAGATACATTCCCAGTCAAAACATAATCAAATCAATCAAATTGTATTATCAGTGAGTCATATACCTTAGAGGGGCAAAACGATCTTTTTACCTATTAGGGGTATTTTAGTCATTTCACCCTACAAGGGTATTTTGGTAAATCTACAAACCAAGGGTATTTCGGTAATTTTGCAAACCAATGGTATTTCTGTAATTTTTGAAAGTCAAGGGTATTTCTGTAGTTTCGTAAATCAGGGGTATTTTTGTAATTTTCCAAATCAGTGGTATTTTGGTAATTTTACAAATGGAGGGTATTTCGATAATTTTATAAGTTGAGGGTATTTCGATAATGTTACAAGTCGAGGGTATTTTGATAATTTTACAAATTGGGGGTATTTCAGTAATTTTATAAATCGAGGGTATTTCGGTAATTTTACAACCCGAGGGTATTTTGATAATTTTATAAATTGAGGGTATTTCAGTAATTTTACAAATTAGGGGTATTTCAGTTATTTTACAAATCGAGGGTATTTTGGTAATTTTACATACTGTGGGTATTTTGATAATTTTACAAATCGAGGGTATTTCGATAACTTTACAACCTAGGGGTATTTTTATAATTTTACAAATCGAAGATATTTTGGTAATTTTACAAATCGAGGGTATTTCGGTAGTTTTACAAATTAGGGGTATTTCGATAATTTTACAAATCAGGGGTATTTCAGTAATTTTACAAGTCGAGGGTATTTTAATAATTTTAAAAATTGAGGGTTTTAACGACCCAACAGAAGGTCCACCGTCGCCTCGAGCGACTTAAGTAACCTAAATAGACCTAATAGTGCAAATGGGCCTAAGGCCCATTACTCGACCCAAGTGGGCCCACACGCTAGTGTGGCCCATTTAGCCCAACTACTTCCTACCTAACAATTAGATTTACACAAGCGGGCCCACGGGCCCATTGGGCCCATTTGGCCCGTCAAGGTCCAATACACGAGAACACTCGTGGCGGCCTCTACAGTCTATCGCCCATGGTTTGTGGGCTTGGTTACCAAACGAGCGATCGCACGCTCGTGAAGCCTCAAATGCTGAAGTTTCGGCTTTTCGGCTTTTGCCGACTTCTAACAAAGAAGGGTGCGAATACACACCTATTTATGAGAACGCGCCGAAGTCCACGATCACCAACCTTGGCACATCCTGGCATTGAGTCTTCCTCCTCAACTCATCTGGTTCGCTCTATTTAAAGCTAGCTTCTCACCAATTCTAATGTTAGCTTCCCGATGTGGAATTGCTTTCAACCACTAGGAAAAATTCCTCATTCTTATGACCACTTCAACCACAGAGTTCCAATTCAACTCCACCTCCTACATAGCTCAAATAGCAAAATAAAAACTCCACTGTGCATCCCAATACTTGAAACTCAAATCTCACAGTTGCACAACACGCCACCTTGCCACTCCACCACAGGCTCTTTCTGTGATAAAAATGTCCATAATTAACTTTAAGACATATGTGCTAGTCCAGACTCACTTAAGAGAAAAACCAAAATGAACTGTAAGAGCCAAGACTTGAACCAGGCTCCCTTGCAACCTTAATGATTCAACAACCACTAGACCTAAAGCTTCCTTGTGTCATTTACTTAACACAATAATTTAAAAGGTTATCATCCAAGCATCCAGGGTTTTATTCACTTAATACCAAAATTTTTACTAAAGCCCAGGTTTGAACCCAAGATTTCTCCAGCACTTCTCAAGGCCATTAACCACCAAAGTAGACATTTAATTGTGTCATTTCCTTGCACAATTAAATACTTATATACAACCTCCTTACAGACCCAAACCCAAGGCCCAATACTTTTAGGCTCAAATTCAGGGCGTTACATGAATATTTTGTTAGATTAATTATTTGCTTATGACTTACTAAGCTATAATAGCTTACTGTGGGTATATTTGTTTCTGTTTTATAGATTTTGAAATCAAATTACAAGCTCGGGGATCGTCAGCAAAGCTCATCACACTATCTATTATTTTGGGTACCTCTATAAGTTAAATTCAAATTATGGCATGTATAGGCTGAAGGGTGATTTGAAATGATGAATTTTGGTTGTGTATAAAGCTATGCAAAAATGGCTAATTAATATGTTTGAATTTAATTATGCTAGGTATAGTCTATGTTAATTATAGTTATAAGTTGCATGCTATGTATGCTTATTACGTGAGGTAATATTGCATGTATGGACAATGAGTAATCGCTTTGAAAGGTTTGTGCTTGATTCGACTATGATAATTGATAGATGAAATATACTTATGAACTTAGTAAACATGTTTTAAATAAGGTAATATTTATGGTTTGGTATCTTTGGATTTAAGTTTAGGTTTAAAAAGGGTTAAAGCTCATAGTGATATATTTGTTACTTAGGATGTAAATGTACGAATGGTGTGTGGATAATTGTTTTCAGAATTAGATAGTTGATCTATATGAATGATGTATATTGTCCAATTGCATTTCGGCATATATGTGTTCATGCAATTGAGAAATGGTTTATATATGATTCATTGAGTAGGAACGTAATATATAAAATGGACATAACATACGTTTTGGATTTAATTAAAATCTTATTTATGCACTTGCATCTAATTATGATTGTGGATGTGATGGCGTGATACGCATGAACTTGGTAGATTATACTATTATATTGAGTATATAATAAAATATATGTTTAAGTCTTCATAGATGTGGTTATATCTATTATACTTTAAATGCGACTTGACATATGGGTATATGCAAATATGCTTGGGTTACATGTAGGGTAAGATAGGTAACTTACTTACAGTAAATATGCTGTCTAATGTAATAAATGCATGTGATTATATATATATTCTTACTAGTCATTTATAAGCTTGCAAATTTGTATAAATAACTTATGATAGTCGAATAGACTAGAAAAGGAAATAAGTTTGTTTATATCTGAAAGTTTGATATTACTTGGTATTAATGTGTAGAATTTATGAGGTTCGTATAGATTACTATACTAGTGCCGCATATATGAAATTGTTGTGGTAATATGTTTTATATTGTTACATGTGAACGATATGTCCAAATATACAAATGATATGAAATGTTCAAATTAAGAGTTGAATTAGCTTTTGATTTAAATCATAGTTAACTTTCAAGAAATATTCATGTGATTATATAAATATTTTTATTTAATTGTTCAGAACTGTGTTTTATTCTATAATGCCTTATAATCGTATTCCGGTGATGGATACGAGTTAGAGGTGTTACAAATCACGTAAACCTAAAAACTATGCAAGATAATAGAGCTAACTAAAGGTATTATGAACCTCTACTTTAGTTGGGTTTAATTATCTAAATTGAGCATTGCACTTTTCAATTATGTGTCTACCAGCCATCATTTGGTTAGGATCACTCAACTAATCTGAATGCACCCAATCACATATGAATGGAATACATCTTGATTTTAATTAAAAACATGATCGACTAAGGCACAAACATGTTAAACATGAATCAAATAAATATTATTGAATTAACATAATCATCCTAGAAAATAGGACTTAAAATATCATTGTTGATATAAAAAACAATACATACATAGCTAACATAAGTAAATTAAATAACAAGAGAAAAGAGTAAACTCTAATTTAGTTCAGCAGTGTTTCGAATCTTTTCTAACTGATGTATTCCTTCATTCTGCTCGACGCTCCTTTTGCTAAGGGTTTCTTATGGTGGCCGGCCAAAGGAAGGTATTGACAAAGCCTTTGTTTGCTAAAGAATGGAAGGGAGATGGATGGCTATGCAAGGGAAATGAATAGGGAAATTGTAACAACCCTAACCCGTATCTATCGCTGGAATAGGGTTACAGAGTACTATCGGAGTTTACAAAACATTTATAAATAATTAAGGTTAATTACTATTCAATTTCTATAAGTGGTCTTATTGTCCCTTACATGGGCCCTCGGAGCCCAATAATAACATTGGAATTGAGTCGGGACTAAACCAGAATCTCAGATAATTTTTACAAAATTTCCAAAATTTTTCCTAGATACAGGGCACACACGCCCATGTGGTTAGGGCACACGCCCGTGTGACCATAGGACATGCTCATGTACCAAGTCATGTTCGACCCCGTGTAACTCTCTAACTTGTGCCACACGGCCAGCCATACACCCGTGTGCTAGGCTCTGTGGTTAGTTCAATTTTTCAAAATTAAGTGCAGGTTTCACACAGCCAAGACACACACCCGTGTCTCTGCCCGTGTCTCTACCCGTGTGCTCAATTCTGAGCATTCTTTTTCTCAAATTTTATATGCAAGGGACACATGGTCAAACCACACGTGCATGTGCCAGGCCATGTGTCACACACAGTCAAGACACACGCTTGTGTGTCTACCCGTATGGACAAAATAAAGCCATTTCCTAGCTTTATTTCTCACCCAAATTTTGACAATAACCTACACCAAAACTTACAAGTATATACCAGCCAATTCAAGCATTAAATCTAAGCCAATTCTAACATCTAATATGATTTTTTTTATCATATGCATTCATGATTATAATCTTACCTTTGTTTAACTTATATGTTAAGCATAACTTCATTAACCATATTCAATATACTTAACACATAGATAGTTGCCATAATATAAACTTATAATTATATCAAAACAAAACATTATTAGCCATTCCAATAGCTAGTTTACAAACCACATTCATATGCCAATTAAGGCCAAGATACCTATACATGCCATTATACCAAAATAAGTTTACTATTTATACCAAAACAAGTTAGTGGATAGTGTGAAGATGCTCTAACCGATCTCCAACCTTCACGAGCTTCCGAGCACTATAAAATAGAGAAAATAAAACCTAGTAAGCATTATATGCTTAGTAAGTTCAAATAATAGGAATTAAAACTTACCAATTACATTTAATAATATTAAGCATACAACTAACATGCTTGTCATTTTGGCAAGTTTACCTAAACACTCAATCAAGCAAGTTAGTTATATAAAACGTTTATACATCAAATAAATATAGATGAGCTCATCATATAATCCTTCATCAAATAATTCAGAAGCATTCAGGGCATATTTCTAGTCATATCATCATTTTCTCATGTCGAGAGTTTTGTCTGTTGAATTATTGAAATATCGATTAATATTCAAATAGTGCACTCTAGGTGCACAATTCTATAAACCGTCAATTCATGATTGAGAGTACCATTAGGGCACATACTCAAAAAGCACACTCTCAATTCACATATCAGGATGCTCAAATGAGTCATGTGATCATGTAATAAGACACTTCTTCAAGCTATTAGGAACCTCATAAGAGTTTTTACTCAGGAAGCTCATAGAGCTTAGCAGATACCTTTAAAGAGATACTATCAAGAAGTGCCGAATAAGGTAGCAGGGAGTTCAAGTGAGCTTAATAGGACGCTCATGAAGAGCTGTGTTTGTGTCTGCATTATATGCTAGATCACAACTGATCAAAATATGTATCAAATCGCTCACAAAGAGCTGTGCTAATGAGCAACAAATGCAAAATCAATACCGATTAGAATGCTTGCAGGAACTATTTATGAATATGCTTGAGAGGCTATATCGGGATTACTCGTTCGAGCTAAATCCTGTCTACAACATATGCAAAATCACATTTCATGTACGGGAAATCACATGTATCCATCGATTTTCATTGTTCAAGCGGAACTTAATAACTTTATAACATTTTCAATCATATAATCTTTCATGTCCATTTAACATACATATAAATCACATAAACATATACCACATTCAAATCACATGCAACATTCAATTGAAACATATTAACATGCATAATTAAGTTACACAAACTTACCTCAATATTAGTTAGTTTAAGAAAGTCTACTAATCCGAAAATTTCTCTTTTCCTCGATCCAGCTTCAAATTTGAGTTATCCGGATCTATATAAATGAATTTAATCATCAATTTGTCACATTTCATATTCAATTGAATTCAATTTATACCCTAGGAAAAGTTACCATTTTCCCCCTAAACTTTTCATATATTTCGATTTCATCCCTAGGCTCGAAAAATGAAATTCATGCAATTTACTCCTTATTCCAAGCCTAGCTGAAATTTCAATATAAAATTTACAGCACATGTATTCTATAAAATTCAAAATTTTTCTTCAATTTTCACAATTTTACAATTTAGGCCCTAAATCACATTTTCATCAAAATTCACGTTGTAAAAGTTGTGTATCTATCAACAACCTTTCATTTTCTACCATAAATTTCAAATTTTAAGCATATTCATCCATGGAAAAATTTCTATGCTTTGATAAATTTTCAAATTAATCCCCTAAATAGATAGATTAAACTATCCCGATTTCAAAAATATAAAAATTACTAAAAACAGGACAAGAATACTTACAAATTTAAGCCAAGAAAGCTTGTTTTCTCTTTCCTAGTGTTTCCATGTATATTTTTGTGGAAGATGATGAAAATAAGATTATATTATCTATTTAATATAATTATCATCTTTTAATTTTGTCACATTCCAATTTAGTCTTAGCCTTTTCTAATTTTTTCATGGATGAATCATCAAAAATATCTACTAACTTTTCTTTAATGGTCTAATTACCATATAAGGACCTCAAGTTTTGAATTCCATAGCTATTTAATCCTTTTAGCTACTAGAATTCAATTTTTACATTTTATGCAATTTAGTCCTGTACGTAATTAAGCACATATTTAGTAAAATTTTCTTATTAGAATTTTCATATGACATTCCTATCGTAATGCAAACCATGCAATAATATTAAAATAAATTTTATTTTTGGCTCAGATTTGTGGTACCGAAACCACTGTTCCAATTTCACTGAAAATGGGCTATTACAGAAATGGAAAAGAGAATGATGAATGAGAGATGAGTGTTGAGGGATGAGGGATATGATCGATGTGGGATGTGGTTTTATAGGTGAAGGCAAGGGTAGAGTTTGCTAAAAATAGAATTCAAAATCCCTCTCTTTTCTCTCATACATGGTCGGCCATATATTGTGGAAAAAGGGATGACTTGGTTGCTTGTGTTTGAATTCAAAACAATGCTGTTAATAGCCATAAGGTCGACGGTTTCAAAAGGTAAACTTGTGTACTGATTTTTGACATCTTTCCAACAGTAGGGACCTTCAAAAAAATATCCCAAAGCTTATTTTTGGGCAGTCATTTGCTTGTGTCGAAATTGGGCTTTAATTCCTCCTTGTTGGATGGTTTCTCAGTCCAATAATTAATAAGACATGTCCATATTTTAGCACCTCTTTTATTGGGTCAATTTAACACCTTTATGACCCTAATTTTGCATGATCTTGCCATCCAAATGAAATGGATATGTGCATGTCCATGCATCATTTATGTTATTCACATCTACCATGGTCCTTCTGCATAGTGAAAATTCTTATATTAATATTTAATATGAAAATAATATAAATTATGTATAAAAATCATGTAATTAAGCATAATTTCACATACTTTATAAATTCATGTCCAATATTAATAATTAAGTAAAATTCACTTATTTTAATAACAATTATTCAAGATTAACATATTTATTAAGTCAAAAGGTGGTAACAAATATATAAAAAAAATCCTATACAATTTCTAGTTTACAGTACCACACCTTCCTAATTGGTTTTAATGTAGTTCTTTCAATTGTGTAACACTCCTGGCTTGAAATAATCCACTACATTCCATCAACGCATAAATCCTCTAATATTTTTGCCAACCATTTGGTGTAATATTCTCTACAAATTTAGAATGCTCATCTAACCTCCTCGATATCAAACTAGGTATTAATATAGTCTTCGTCGAATGGCATAGATTTACCCTGCACATAAATGAAAGGAGAATCTAGGGAATTTACATGAGCATAAAACTCTCTTACCACTTTACCCATAACATCCCCTAGGTGTAGACAAAACCTGCTCCAGTTGTGCTTTTCTACAATCGAGGATACTGAGTTATTGTACCCCATGTGGGGTTCTTCCTTTAATAAAAATCCTTGTTAAAAAAAAAATGGCCGCTTTAGAATATTAGTTGAATACCTTGTCGCTGCAGCATCATTGAAAAATATCTTTGGTTACGGGGCCCCAGCACGCGAAAATTTTGATGTTTTAGAAGTACTCCTTACACTACCCATGAAGAGAAGGTTAAGGAAACATAAAAGGAAAATAACAGAGTAAAAAACAAATAGCAAAGAGATTGAAGATGAGACAACTGTAAAAATGTGATCTTTGTGAGAAGTGGGAAACATGAACCAGTTGAAGAAAATAAAAAGGGATAATGATGACAATTTTTAGGGAATGGAAAACATAAGGGAGAAGGTTTATGACATGGAGGAAAAGTTAACAACAGAAAAGACTTTTGGGAGGAAAAATGAAATAACAGAGCACTATATTGTGGGCTTCATACTTTGGGTTTCCCAATATTTACTAAATGCAATTGCCTAAAAATCTATCCTTTGGAACTTTCTAATAGGTCATGTAACACCCTAAACCCGGCCAAGACATTATGGCCGGATCCAGAGTGCCACATTGAATTGTTTTATCGGAAACCTTGTTTTCATTGAAAATCGTTCCTTAAAGTGAAAATCCTTAATTTCTTTGTAAAATATCTTTCCAATTGCAGAAACTTTATTTAAATCATAGGATCTATGAAAACTTGTCATTTTAAACGTTTAGTTGCGGAAGCGATGTACTTTCTTTAAAAATAATAATAATAATAACCAGAGAGAAGACCTTATTACAATCCAGTCTAAAATAACTTAATAAACTAGAAACTATATGCTTTCCTTTTAAAGAAACAAGTCATCTTGCTAGCTGGCCACCTTGGAGTCTCTCCCACCATCGAACCTCCTACTACGCATCACCTAAAAAAATAAAAGTTAGGGGTGAGTTTTCGCAAACTCAGTGTGTACAACCCTCAAAAAGAGACATTAAGCAAACATCAATCACCATATTATCATACATGCAATGCTTGTGCAACCCACCCCAATAATCCAACTGAAACACATCAACTGCATCCCCCGATACACATCATGTGGGGATATAAATATCGACCCACCCATCCAATTCACATCAATGGTAGCCCGGTTGCGGTACTACCTTCATTGCAGTAAGCTGCTATCACATATTGGGCTTAATAGCTGTCGGTGGATCCACGGTCGTCAAGCAACCATGCGATCCTCATATACTTCCTCCATCCACAATTCCCAACCCATATGCATCCTAAATAGAGTATCATATGAATGCAGCAGGTACACAGATAACATCCATAAATGTTACATTCAACACATAGGGGTATTTTAGTCATCTTTGCCCTTAGGGGAATTTCGGTAATTTCTCTTTGTTATGAGTTTATTACTTAACTTGGCCCGTTGACAAGTCCTCAATGACTAAAGTGAACGGATACTACGCACTAGGTAGGATTCTAGAGAAGAGGAGGTGAGTCATTAAGACCGCTTAAGTACCAAGCTCTCCCTAGATCCAATCCTAGACATGCATATACCCATTGCCACACTTTAACCTTATGACTTATTCACGATCACAATTTATTAATTAATTAAGTATTATGTCTGTTTAAGCAGTTATCAGATACTAGGCCCAAAACCCCTTACAAAGCCTAGACAAGTCTATATACATGCATGTGGCCCATTAGGCCCAATCACTTCCATATGGCCGATTAGGCCCAAATCACTTTCATATGGCCCAATAGGCCAAAATCACATTCATATGGCTCATTAGGCCCAAATCACATTCATATCGTGCTTTCATACGATTTTCCATCACTTAGTATTAACATGCCAATTTTGCCTATTATGGCCCTACAACCTATCGGCCCATTAAGCCCATTCTGGCCCAGTTGGCCAAAACACAGCCCAAGTCCATGGGGTCTCAGATAACCTATCGGTTTCTCCCTTACAAGTGTTCATGCACTCGAGAGTCTGTTGTAGCCAAACTTTCAGCTTTTTGGCATTTCGGGATTTGCCGATCTATTGTATGTGTGCAGTGTATGTACACACCTGGTAATTAAGTGTGCTGTGATCTTTCTAGCCACGAACCTACAATTGATCTCACTCAATGATTAATCCCAAATACATACCGAATACTTTTACCAAAAGCTGAAATCTCAACTTAACCTTACCTGAAACGCTAAGCCTTAATAGCTTTTCCTTGATCACTAATCACGAGTACTTCTTAGATCTGCATTAACCTTTATCGTTAAGATACATAATAGGTGCCTTGTATCCGACATAAGTCACCCTTTCTTACTAAAGCCCATTCGGCCAACCCTTACCAAAGTGAAGAACACTTACCAAAGTCCCAACACCTAAGGAGCAAATCGGCAAGGATCCCAAAAAATTGAGATTCAATACTGCACTCCTACCAAAATCGATTTAGAAAGAGTGAGGGACAAGAGTAATTGATACTAGCAAAACCGACTGAAAGAGTAAAGCACTTACACTAGATTCAGTCGAAAGAGAGAGAAAAATGGCCGCACAGAGGGTATTCAGCTTTTGAGATTTTTATGGTGAAAAAAGGTTTATTTGGCAAAATCAAGAAGAAGAGAAGAAGGAAACAACTAAACTAAAGGTGAATCAAAGAGAATTGAGAAGAGAAAGGCAATCAAGGAGCAAGGAATTCGGCTTCTGTGCACTTGGAGTAAACGAAGTGTTTCAGTTACAAAAATGAATAATTCGGTTAAAGAGAGAGAAGCAATTTCGGCACCTACATATATAATAGCCGAATTTCCTATCCCCCAACTTCCCAATTCAACTTCATCTCTCTACTCTCTTAATTTTTCTCCCTGATCACTCCTTAATCCCTTTCTTAAACTTCTCCTCTTATCACTCCCTACAAAGTTTATATCCAACACCACTACTGACCATCTGTTAAGAAAAAATAAATCCTCCTTTCGAGCAAGGAGGGATTCGAACCCCAAACCTCCTTGCCATGCATGTGACGCCACCTCTAAGCCTCATAAGTGGCGCTACTTGCCACTCCACCACAAGGCTTTTTGTGTCCAATTCCTTCTTCATTTATTTAAAAACCAACCTACTTGCCGTCAAGGTTCTTTTAACTATTAACCTATAATTTCCTTCACTTCTAAGTTTGAACTCAAAACTTAACCAAGGCCTATTATTACCTAAATACACTTGACTAGGAATATCTAGCACTCTTTTTATCAAACCAAAAATAAAGAAAAGTAAGTTCGGGATTCCAAGATTTTTTGTGAGTTACAACTCTACCCCTAAAGGAAATTTCATCCTCGAAATTTTTATCTGATCCAAATAGTTGCGGATATTGATGTCACATTGTTTCCTCAGATTCCCAAGTAGCCTTCTCAGCCTTGTGATTACGCCAAAACACTTTGACCAATGGGATGGACTTCCTTCTCTGTTCCTTAACATCACAACCAACTATTTGTATGGGCTCTTCCTCGAAGGTTAGGTCTGGCCTAACCTCGATCTCCTCAACCGACACGACATGTGAAGGATTTGAGCGATACCGTCTTAGCATGGAAACATGAAACACGTCGTGGATTTGGCTTAGTTCAGAACGTAATTCCAGCTGATAAGCAACTGGCCCAATTCGCCTCACAACTCGATATGGCCCAATGAACCTTGGGCTTAGCTTACCCTTCCATCCAAACCTTAACACCTTCTTCCATAAAGAGACCTTAAGAAAAACTAAGTCCCCCACTGCATACTCTATTTCTCGATGCTTAATGTAACATCTCGAAATAGGGCCTAAATGGAATAGTGGTTGTGAAACCACAAATCTGAGATAGAAAAGTTTATTTCGATTAATTTTTATGATTTACCGAGTGATTAGATGCATGTGTTAGAGTATTGATAAGAACTTTTATAGATTGCATGTTTAATTTGCCTATTAGGGCTTATTTGCAGAAGTTGTTGTAACAACCCGATTTAGGGCCTAAACGGAACGATGGTTTTAGAACCACAAATTTAAAGTCAAAAAATTTATTCCGATTAAGTTTTAAGGTTTATTTATTGATTAAAATATTGTGTAAAAATATCGTTAAGTAATTTTACTGATAAAGTGCTTAATTGGACTTTTAGGACTAAATTGCAAAAGTTGCAAAATATCTGTTCTAATTCATAAGTACTTGATTGAAATGGAGGTTTAAAGAGGATGTCCTTAAATGATAATTAGACCATTATATTTTGTTTGGACAAAAATGGGCATGAATAGGACAAAATTTTAAAGAAAGGCCTTAAGGGCATTTTAGTCATTTGGTAATTAAAAAAATAAAAAGGGAAAATAAAGCCAAAATTGACTCATCTTTTTCATGGAGGCCAAAATTAGCATGGGGGAAGCCGTGGCTACGGTTTTCAAGCTTTCTAAGCTCAATAGTAAGTCCGTTCTAGCCTCGTTTTTCAAGTTCTTTACGTTTTTGAAATCCCGGTAACTTAATTAAGCTTATTCTAGCAATAATTTAAGCTAGGGTTCATATTTGGAAGAATACCTATAGGTGAAATGTGTTTATTTTGATGTTTTATGGTATAATATGAAGGCTGAAATTATGTTAAACAACTTTTGCTAAGCGGTTTTAAGCAAAAATGAGTAAAACGGCTTAATCGGTAAAAGTTGTTATTGCTCATAACTATATGTTAGAGTGAGAATTTGATGTTGCCATAGAAGGGAAAAATTATCAGCATGTCATAAAACATAATAATAAGGGATGAAATTTAATTCCCGAGCCTAGGGGCAAAAGTGTAATTATGCAAAAGTTTAGGGGTAAAATTGTAATTTTTCCAAAGTTTGAGTTAAGGAATTTTTTGAATAGTACATTAATTAAATAAGTAAAATATGATGTTTTAGATCTCGAAAAAATGAGATTTGAACCTTGAATGGGAGAAAAATTGAAAATCGGGAAAGTTGGTAAAATGGTCGTTTTAGTATCGAGGTAAGTTCATATGTATAATAAGCATTAATTTATGCATGTTTCAATGTAAAATTAATATATTTACTATGATTGCCGAGGTGTTGAAAGTAAGTATAATTATGATGATTTAAATGTTCAATATTAATTCGACATGGAAATGAGAAAGTATGTAAGTTTGTATGTAAATAATATATTATATGTAAATAATACATTATCTTTATTATGTTTTTATATTTCAGCATATTTTATGTATTGTAGCTGATTTTTGAATCATAATTGACTATTGGAAGTATGGAATCAAGTATTAGAAAGAAAGAGAAATCCCGGTTGAACCTTCGGAAAGATTGGATGATACAGATGGTATGTAGCTAGGTCACATGTATGGTGCTGAGTGCACATCATGTGTACAAGAGAGTTACGAGACATTATGATGTAGCTAGGTCGCATATGTGATACTATGTATACACCATGTAGACAAAAGAGCTACGGGATATATGTAGCTAGGTCGCATGCGTGGTTCCAGGTGAAGGACACCATATAGACAAGAGAGCTACGAGATAAACTGGCTAGGTCACATGGGTGGTACTAAGTATTCACCATGTGTACAAGAGAGCCAAAATTATGTGTACAATCAAGCTAGGTCACATGGGTGGTGCTAAGTGAAGGCCACTATGTGTACAAGAGAGCTTCGATTTTAAAGGTGGGCTGTGTCCGATACCATCGCGTATCTGTTATTATTTCGAAGCGTTCAACTGGGAAATTGATTAAATGAAATAGTGGATGACTTTGTGATGATAAGTGTAAGTATATACGTGTGTAACTTATGAGCAATATGCTCGATATGTGATTGGAAATTGGAAAGATTGTTATGGGTAAGTGATGAATACAATTGAAGTGTGAAAGATAAAAATTGACAATAAAACTGTTATAGATAGTTGCAGTGACGTGAATCTAAAACTTTACCAAAAATAGTAGAAACTGAATCAGAGACTGAATGAGATATCAAATTAAATCTTAATGAGTCTATTTTCATATAACAGAAATAGAGCAAGCAAAGGAATTCTATATTATGATATATTTAAGTTTTTGAGAGACTGGTTTAGAATGACTATGTGATCCCCTGTTCTGACTTGGAAAAATCATTAAAAATTGTACAAAAATAATTAGGGAATATAATTTATATGCTTGAAATCCTTAATAAGTCTAGTTTCAAATGAAACAAAACAAGAACATCCTTTGAATTCTGTACAAGGAGAAATTGATTCGTAGTGAAGAGTGTTCAAAATAGTTGAGCAGTGAAACAGGGGTAACTTCAATGAATAAACTGTACTAATTGGATAGACAAAAAAATTCTGAAAATTTTTTGGTAAGAATATACGTGAATCTAGTTTCAAGAAAAAATAACGGTTTGTAATTTGGATTTCTGTAGCTCCAGAAATAAATAATTTAGCTGCTGGTACTCTGCTAGATAGCTTATTTTGAACCTGTTTATGATTGTAATAGTGATATTATGTGTGTGTTTGTGATGGTAATATTCCAGGAACATATTGTGACTTCATTTAACGTATGATAATGTATTGTTTATTAATATTTACATACTTACTTACTAAGCTATAATGCTTACTCCCTTCCTTTCCTTTTTCCTATAGTGTCTCAGATGTTAGCTTGAGTTGGAGGTCGCCAGAGGTTAAATCACACTATCAAACTATTGATCGATATATAAAGGTTTTAAAGTATTTTTAAGTCTTTGGCATGTATGGAGACTCGTTTAATTGTTACTAAGTTTCTAGGAATTGGGCTAAAATACTGACCTATATTATTCGAAGGTCTCTATTGTATAAAGTCATTTAATGTAGATAGTCTTGATTATGTTATTAATTAAATGATGCAATTTATGAATGTGCATGCTTGCCTATGTGTGTGGTTGAATTAAAGCATGATATGGGCCTTGTAAGCCCTTTTTAAGGGACATCTTGAATGTGTTTGAAAAAGTTTTTAAATTAGAGTGAAATTATGAATCGGTTTTTATACGATGATTAGTGATTAAGTCCGGTAATACCTCATACCCTATTCTGACGTCGAACACGGGTATGAGGTGTTACATTTAGTGGTAACAGAGCTATGGTGTAGTCGGCTCTTGGACTTACCTAGTATGTGTAAGAGTTAAACTATACATTCCATATTACTACCTGTGATAGTGTGATGCCTCCCGATCCCGATGAAATAGTTCTGTTGAGACAGAAGTGTTTTCCAACCAAGCTACCATCGACAGTGTAAAAAGGTGTTAAGTAAGTTCGTATAATTTGGTGGATATATTGGTGTACTTAAATTGATCTTGGTGACTTGTGATGATATGTTTTAGATCAAGTGTAAAATAAAATAGACATAAGTGGAGAAATATAGAAAAGTGAAAAGAAACGAAAGTTTACCTCGTTATAAACTCATCTATGTTCGTTTGACATTGACATGATATTATGTGTCTAACTTATTTGACTAAGTGAATGTGATAAATAGATTTACTCAAATTTTTGGAATGTATGTTTGAGTGCATTTGTTTTAAAATATGAATATGTGTGTAAGTCTGTCTAAAGTGAATTATATAACTGTGATAATATTAAGATGAAATGAGACTCGTAAAAGGTAAGAGTACTAGTTCATGATGTTTATGTGATAATGAATGAGTCATGAATAAGAATTTCTCTTGGAATATGAAAGATGAGATGAAGGGAAAGTTTATATTATGATAAGTGTTCATGTTGATTGGCAATTGTGTGATGCTATGAGTGTAACTTGTGAAATTAAATGAATGTTATGAGTAATTCTATTTGAGAATTATGAACGCATGTATAAGTGTATTTATTTGAATACGGTGATAGGAGGGTTATGTAAAATGAATATGCATGTTGAGTTATTTGAAGCAAATTATATATATTGATGAGTGTTAAGTTATATGCATGAATATATAAGAGGCAAATTAGAAGTGTTACAGCCTCACCCCCTTCCAATAAGATTAATTGACAATGTGATAGCATTTGAGAATGTTTTAATAAATGATCTCGATTGTAAAAGATGTCAGAGTTAATATGAAGATTTTTACGAATTCGAAATGTTTGATTAAAGAAAAATTAGACTTAGTTAATTAACTCATCCAGGTATGATGCTTAAAGTATATGATTGCTGGATTTTTTTAAAAAAATAAATAAATTTTGATTGTGAATGAGATGATGTGGAAATAAATTAATAGTTGAATGCAGAGTTTTTGGTTAAAAAAAAAAAGAGGTGAAAGCACATGTGAGAATTGGAAATAGTTTTCGATTAATATAGAGTTCATACCGAGTTGAAACTTAGTTATATTGGATTTCAATTTGATAGTGGGGTGATTTTGAAAGTACTGCTTTGAAGAAAATTTGTTTGGAGATGTTTAAGAAACTTTGAGAAAAGATATTGAATCTTTTTACCGGTAAGATTTTCGGAGACGAAAATCCCTAAAGGGGGGAGAAATGTAACATCTCGAAATAGGGCCTAAATGGAATAGTGGTTGTGAAACCACAAATCTGAGATAAAAAAGTTAATTTCGATTAATTTTTATGATTTACCGAGTGATTAGATGCATGTGATAGAGTATTGATAAGAAATTTTATAGATTGCATGTTTAATTTGCCTATTAGGGCTTATTTTGCGAGTTCTTTATATGACCCGATTTAGGGCCTAAACGGAACGATGGTTTTAGAACCACGAACTCGAAGTCAAAAAATTTATTCCGATTAAGTTTTAAGGTTTATTTATTGATTAAAATATTGTGTAAAAATATCGTTAAGTAATTTTACTGATAAAGTGCTGAATTGGACTTTTAGGACTAAATTGCAAAAGTTGCAAAATATGTGCTCTAATTCATAAGTACTTGATTGAAATGGAGGTCTAAAGAGGAGGTCCTTAAATGGTAATTAGACCATTATATTTTGTTTGGACAAAAATGGGCATGAATAGGACAAAATGTTAAAGAAAGGCCTTAAGGGCATTTTAGTCATTTGGAAATTAAAAGAAATAAAAAGGGAAAATAAAGCCAAAATTGACTCATCTTTTTCATGGAGGCCAAAATTAGCATGGGGGAAGCCGTGGCTACAGTTTTCAAGCTTTCCAAGCTCAATAGTAAGTCCGTTCTAGCCTCGTTTTTCAAGTTCTTTACGTTTTTGAAATCCCGGTAACTTGATTAAGCTTATTCTAGCAATAATTTAAACTAGGGTTCATATTTGGAAAAATACCCATAGGTCAAGTGTGTTTATTTTGATGTTTTATGGTTTAATATGAAGGCTGAAATTATGTTAAAAAGCTTTTGCTAAGCGGTTTTAAGCAAAAATGAGTAAAACGGCTTAATCGGTAAAAGTTGTTATTGTTCATAACTATATGTTAGAGTGAGAATTTGATGTTGCCATAGAAGGGAAAAATGATCAGCATGTCATAGAACATAATAATAAGGGATGAAGTTGAATTCCCGAGCCTAGGGGCAAAAGTGTAAATATGCAAAAGTTTAGGGGTAAAATTGTAATTTTTCCAAAGTTTGAGTTAAGGAATTTTTTGAATAGTACATTAATTAAATAAGTAAAATATGATGTTTTAGATCTTAAAAAAATGAGATTTGAACCTAGAATGGGAGAAAAATCGAAAATCGGGAAAGTTGGTAAAATGGTCGTTTTAGTATGTATAATAAGCATTAATTTATGCATGTTTCAATGTAAAATTAATATATTTACTATGGTTGCCGAGGTGTTGAAAGTAAGTATAATTATGATGATTTAAATGTTCAATATTAATTCGACATGGAAATGAGAAAGTATGTAAGTTTGTATGTAAATAATACATTATCTTTATTATGTTTTTATATTTCAGCATATTTTATGTATTGTAGCTGATTTTTGAATCATAATTGACTATTGGAAGTATGGAATCAAGTATTAAAAAAGAGAGAAATCCGGTTGAACCTTTGGAAAGATTGGATGATACTGAGATGGTATGTAGCTAGGTCACATGTATGGTGCTGAGTGCACATCATGTGTACAAGAGAGTTACAGGACATTATGATGTAGCTAGGTCGCATGGGTGATACTATGTGTACACCATGTAGACAAGAGAGCTACGGGATACATGTAGCTAGGTCGCATGCATGGTTCCAGGTGAAGGACACCATGTAGACAAGAGAGCTACGAGATAAACTGGCTAGGTCACATGGGTGGTACTAAGTGTTCACCATGTGTACAAGAGAGCCAAAATTATGTGTACAATCAAGCTAGGTCACATGGGTGGTGCTAAGTGAGGGCCACTATGTGTACAAGAGAGCTTCGATTTTAAAGGTAGGCTGTATGCGATACCATCGCGTATCTATTATTATTCCGAAGTGTTCAACTAGGAAATTGATTAAATGAAATAGTGTATGACTTTGTGATGATAAGTGTAAGTATATACGTGTGTAACTTATGAGCAATATGCTCGATATCTGATTTGAAATTGGAAAGATTGTTATGGGTAAGTGATGAATACAATTGAAGTGTGAAAGATCAAAATTGAGAATAAAACTGTTATGGATAGTTGCAGTGATGTGAATCTAAAAATTTACGAAAAATACTAGAAATTGAATCAGAGACTGAATGAGATATCAAATTAAATCTTAATGATTCTATTTTTATATAACAGGAACAGAGCAAGCAAAGGAATTCTATATTATGAGATATTTAAGTTTTTGAGAGACTGGTTCAGAATGACTACGTGATCCCCTTTCTAACTTGGAAAAATCATTAAAAATTGTACAAAAATAATTAGGGAATATAATTTATATGCTTGAAATCCTTAATGAGTCTAGTTTCAAATGAAACAAAACAAGAACATTCTTTGAATTCTGTATGGGGAGAAAATTGATTCGTAGTGAAGAGTGGTCAGAATAGTTGAGCAGTGAAACAGGGGTAATTTCAATGAATAAACTATACTAATTGGCTAGACAAAAAAATTCTAAAAATTTTGTGGTAAGAATATACGTGAATCTAGTTTCATGAAAAAATAACGGTTTGTAATTTGGAGTTCTATAGCTCCAGAAATAAATAATTTAGCTGCTGGTACTCGGCTAGATAGCTTATTTTGAACCTGTTTATGATTGTAATAGTGAAAGTATGTGTGTGTTTGTGATGGTAATTTTCCAGGAACATATTGTGACTTCATTTAACGTATGATAATGTATTGTTTATTAATATTTACATACTTACTTACTAAGCTATAATGCTTACTCCCTTCCTTTCCTTTTTCCTATAGTGTCTCAGATGTTAGCTCGAGTTGGAGGTGTGGGAGTTAAATCACACTATCAAACTATTGATCGATATATAAAGGTTTTAAAGTATTTTTAAGTTTTTGGCATGTATGGAGACTCGTTTAATTGTTACTAAGCTGCTAGGAATTGGCCTAAAATACTGACCTATGTTATTCGAAGGTCTCTATTGTATAAAGTCATTTAATGTAGATAGTCTTGATTATGTTATTTATTAAATGATGCAATTTATGAATGTGCATGCTTGCCTATGTGTGTGGTTGAATTAAAGCATGATATGGGCCTTGTAAGCTCTTTTTAAGGGACATCTTGAATGTGTTTGAAAAAGTTTTTAAATTAGAGTGAAATTATGAATCGGTTTTTAAACGATGATTAGAGATTAAGTCCGGTAATGCCTCGTACCCTGTTCCAACGTCGAACACAGGTATGAGGTGTTACACTTAAGGTCAGCATACGACTTCTGCCTATCCGAGGCCTGCTTCAACCGATCCCGAATCAATTTTACCTTACCCTCAGTATCTCCTACTAACTCAGGGCACAAAACTCTCGATTCGCCCAATTCAGTCCAACATGTTGGAGTTTGACACCTTTGCCCATACAGTGCTTTATATGGAGCAATCCCAATACTCGCTTGATAACTATTATTGTATGCGAATTCAGCTAATGGCAAAAAGTCTTCCCAGCTACCTCGGAACTCAGTTACACACCCCCTCAACATATCTTCCAAAACTTGGATCACCCTTTCCATCTGTCCATCAGTTTGAGGGTGGAATGCAGTACTAAAGTTCAACCTAGTACCCAACGCCTCGTGTAGCTTCTTCCAAAAACGTGAAGTGAAACGTGGGTCCCTATCAAATATTATGGAGATTGGCACTCCATGCAATCTTACAATCTTCGCCACATACAACCTAGCCAGCTTTTGTAACGAGTAATCAGTGCGAACCGATACAAAATGGGCAAACTTGGTTAACGGGATCCACTATAACCCATATCGAATCTTTCTTAGTAGGTGTCAAGGGTAGCCTACTAACAAAGTTCGTAGTAATCCTTTCTCACTTCCAAAGTGGAATCTTTATTGGCTGAAGCAATCCTGAAGGCAACTGATGTTCCGCCTTCACCTTTTGACAAACCAAACATTTACTTACGAACTCCATAACCTCGCGCTTAAGTCCAGGCCACCAATAATGCTCACGCAAGTTCCGATACATCTTTTTTTCACCAGGATGCATAGCATAGAGACCGCTATGTGCTTCCCGTAGAATAGACTGCCTTAGATCATCATCCTTTGGTATACACATTCTCCAATAGAAACACAACACTCCTTCACTATTTATCCCAAAGTCTGATGTCTCCCCACTCTCTACTTGTTTAAAACGAGCACCTAAAGCCTCATCCACTAATTTCTTATTCCTTAATTGCTCGACCCACACTGGCTTTACTTGAAGCTTAGCTAACAAGCTACCATCATCCAACAAGCTTAAATGGGTGAGCATAGCCCTCAAGTCTGACTTAACCCTATGACTCAATGCGTCGGCTACCACATTTGCTTTGCCAAGGTGGTATTCAATCGTACAATCATAATCCTTCAATAATTCCACCCACCTACGCTGCCTAAGATTTAGCTCCTTTTGGGTAAGGAGGTATTTCAAACTCTTGTGGTCTGAATAAATTATGCACTTCTCTCCGTATAAATAATGCCTCCATATTATTAGTGCGAAAACCACCGTAGCTAGCTCCAAGTCATGGGTTGGGTAATTCATCTCATGAGTCTTAAGTTGACGTGACGCATACGCAACCACCTTTCCTTCTTGCATCAACATACATCCCAATCCCACATGCGACACGTCACTATAAACCGTAAATTCTTTCCCAGGCTCTGGCTGAATCAACACAGGGGCCTAGTTAAAACCTTCTTAAGCTTTCCAAAACTTTCTTGCTGCTTGTTCGACCATTCAAACAGTACTCCCTTCCTCAATAACTTAGTTAAAGGTGCAACAATTAATGAAAAACCCTCAACAAACTGCCTATAGTACCCTGCCAAGCCCAGAAAATTTTGGATTTCTGACACTGACTTGGGTGTTTTCCAGTCTAACACGGCCTCAATTTTCTGGGGATCCACCTTAATCCCCTTAGCTGACAACATATGTCCTAGAAAAGTAACCTCCCTTAGCTAAATTCACACTTACTGAATTTGGCATACAGCTGCTTCTCCCTCAAAATCTGCAATAGAATCCTTAAATGCACATCATGCTCATCCTCATCTCTTGAGTACACTAAAATGTCATCTATGAACACTACCATGAAACGATCTAGGTAGGGTTGGAAAACCCGATTCATGAGATCCATGAAATGGCAGGTGTGTTCGTCAGCCCGAATGGCATCACCAAGAACTCGTCGTGCCCATAACGAGTTCTGAAAGCTGCCTTATAAACATCCGTCTCTTTAACCCTCAATTGGTGATACCTTGAATGCAGATCAATCTTGAGAAAATGGAAGCTCCCCTAAACTGATAAAAAAGATCCTCGATTCTCGGTAGTGAGTACTTGTTTTTAACAGTTAACTTGTTCAACTACCGATAGTCGATGCACATTCGCAACATCCCATCTTTCTTCTTTACGAATAACACCAGTGCTCCCTACGGAGACGCACTTGGTCAGATGAATCCTCGGTCCAATAATTCTTGAATCTGTGCCTTAAGTTCTACCAACTCCTTCGGTGCCAACCGGTAAGGGGCGATGGATACCAGAGCCATACCAGGCAATAACTCGATTCCAAATTCTACTTCTCTGTTGGGCGGCAACCCTAGCAGCTTCTCAAGAAAAACATCAGGAAATTCCCTAACTGTTCTCAATTCCTTAACAGTAGGGCTCTTAGCCTTCGTATCACTAATATAAGCCAAATGGGCTTCGCATCCATTTCTTACCAACTTTTCAGCCCTCAACGTCGAAATCACATTCGACAAGTAATTCCGGCATTCACCAATCACCACCACCTCCTTATCCTCCGCGGTTCTTAACACCATTCATTTTGCGGC
This sequence comes from Gossypium longicalyx, assembly GCA_025698465.1. Classification (NCBI taxonomy): domain Eukaryota; kingdom Viridiplantae; phylum Streptophyta; class Magnoliopsida; order Malvales; family Malvaceae; genus Gossypium; species Gossypium longicalyx. Next base: position 41,063,822 of record CM046996.1, on the reverse strand, counting down.
ACAATCCAAGGTTGCTCGGTGTTTCACCAGCCAATCCATACCCAAGATTAAATCAAGCTCACTAAACGGCAGTTCCATCAAATCTGCTAAAAAGGTAACCCCTTAGACTACTAAGGGTACCTCCCTAAACAACTTATTTACACCCACTGACTGACCTAACAGACTTATCACAATAACCTCATTCACAGTAATTTCAAACATATCACCCAAAGGTTCAGTCATATTGCATGCAACATATGAATGCGTCGATCCAATATCAATCATTGCAGTGTAAGGTAACTCATGTATAAAGAACATACTCGTTATCACATCTGGAGCATCCCCGTCTTCCCGGTGACGAGCAGCATAAACCAAAGTTGGCTGCCTCGCCTTTGCATGGCCTCTATTTCTGCTTGGTGCTCCACGTCTATGTCCATTGCCGTTGCCGCCCCTGGCCTGCCCACGACCCCTTGGCGGCAGCTGAGCACCCCTTGGTGGCTGAGCACCACCTCGGCCCACGACTGGCACCTGACCTGGCATTCTAGGGTAATTCCTAATCTTATGCTCCATAGACCCACAAGCTAAACAAGCTCCCGTCCTCTTCCAACACTCGTATCCATGGCTTTTTCCACAATCAGCAAAAGGTAGCACCCCTGGATTAACAGCAGGGGTCCCTGTCCTAACTCGCCCATTAACTCTAGCCCTAGCCCTAGGCCTCTATCCAACACCAGGAGTCTCAGCCTCCCTTTTGTTCTTACCCCTTTCTTTTTCCCGGTTTAGGCGCTCAATGCTCTTCACCTCCTCTGCTATCTTTTCTTTTTCTACTAACTCCGAGATAACTCGCTCCTTTTGTAGAGCTATCAATACTCTAAAGCTATCCCTAAGACCATCCTCAAACCTAACGGAATGCTTATAGTCTGTTGCCGCCATAACTTTTTTTAACCTACTAAGGTGTAGAAACTCTGCCTCATACTCTGCCATAGATTTGTTTCCCTGGGTCAAGTTCATGAACTCCTTCCTTCTAGTACCCACATACTTCCCTTGAAACGTAGTCTTGAAGAACTCCCAAGTGACCTGCTCAGGTTGGGTGCCCTCTTTCACTATCAGCCCCTTTCAACTTTTGTTCCGGTGAACAGTCCAAGTCCTTCATTATCCTTTCAGTGGCCTCCAACCAATATTCAGCCACGTTAGGTGCCACACCAGCCACGCCCTTGAAGATTTCAACCTCGTTTGATCGAAGTCGCTCTAGAATGGACCCCCAAATTTTTGCGCCATTATTGGGCCCAACGACCCTCTCCAAAATCCTTAGCATTTCCTGCGACAATGCATCATCACCCGCGGCTCGGTCATATGGCTCATTCTCAGCCACTGGTGAGGCCGGAGCCTCTTCTACTCCAACATTGGGCATATGGCCCGATGCCGACGATTCAGCCCTAGCACTTCCGCGGCCTCGGCCACGGCCTCTCGTACCTCTTCTAGCACTCATCGTGTTATCTGAATTAGAGATTTTATGAAGTTTTAGTTAGTTCCAATAATTAAGTCGATGTTTTATGAAAGTATTAATAAGAAAGTTGTTTTCGTAAATCCTCTACAGTTTCAAGGTCCTACGGGCTTCAGTTTTACTCCAACTAAAAACCTCAGTATAGTCATCTAAAGTAGCCCATTAACTATGTGCAGTATATCAAATTAACAAGCTTAATAATAAAGAACTTACTTGGTTCGACGTCGGAGACTAGGTGTGCCGCACAGTAAGACTTTTCTCCAAAACATTGTGATCCAAATTATTTTAAAAAAAACAAACCCAAATAATAAGGCCCACTTCATAGCTCGAGTTTTGAAACTTGACTCTGATACCACTAAACATAACACCCCAAACCCATCCCAGACTTTATGGCCGAATCCAGCGTGCCACATTGAAGTGTTTTATCGAAAACCTGATTTACATTGAAAACCCTTCCTTAAAGTGAAAATCCTTAATTTCTTTGTAAAATATCATTCCAGTTGCAAAAACATTATTTAAACAATAGGATCTATGAAAACTTGTCATTTTAAACATTTAGTTGCGGAAGCGATGTACTTTCTTTAAAAGTAATAATAATAATAATAACCAGAGAGAAGGCCTTATTACAATCTAGTTTGAAATAACTTAATAAACTAGAAACTATACGCTTTCCTTTTAAAGAGACAAGTCGTCTTGCTAGCTGGCCACCTTGGAGTCTCTCCCACCATCGAACCTCCTACTGCGCATCACCTAAAAAAAATAAAAGAAGGGGGTGAGTTTTCAAAAACTCAGTGTGTACAACCCTCAAAAAGAGACATTAAGCAAACATCAATCGGCATATTATCATACATGCAATGCTTGTGCAACCCACCCCAATAATCCAACCGATACACATCAACTCCGTCCCCTGATACACATCATGTAGGGATATAAATATCGACCCACCCATCCGATTCACATCAATCGTAGCCCGATTGTGGTACTACCTTCATTGCAGCAAGCTGCTGTCACATATTGGGCTTAATAGTCATCGGTGGATCCACGGTCGTCAAGCAACCAGGCGATCCTCATATACTTCCTCCGTCCATAGTTCCCAACCCATATGCATCCTAAACAGAGTATCATATGAATGCAGCAGGTACACAGATAACATCCGTAAATCTTACATTTAAAACATATTGGTATTTTAATCATCTTAACTAGTAAGGGCATTTCGATAATTTCTTTTTGTTATGAGTTTATTACTTCTTGGCCCATTGACAAGTCCTTGATGACTAAAATGAATAGATACTATGCACCAGGTAGGATTCCAAAGAAGAGGAGGTGAGTCATTAAGACCGCTTAAGTACCAAGCTCTTCCTAGATCCAATCCTAAACATGCATATACTTATTGCCATACTTTAAACTTATGTCTTATCCACGATCACAATTTATTAATTAATTAAGTATTATGTCTGTTTAAGCAGTTATCAGATACTAGGCCCAAAACCCCTTACAAAGCCAAGACAAGTCTATATACATGCATATTGCCTATTAGGCCAATCACTTCCATATGGCCCATTAGGCCTAAATCACATTCATATGGCCCATTAGGCCCAAATCACATTCATATGGCTCATTAGGCCCAAATCACATTCATATCATGCTTTCATACGATTTTCCATCACTTAGTATTAACTTGCCAATTTTGCCTATTATGGCCCTACAGCCCATTGGCCCATTAAGCCCATTCTGGCCCGATTGGCCAAAACACATCCCAAGTCCATGGGGTCCCAGATAACCTATCGGTTTCCCCCTCACAAGTGTTCGCGCACTCGCGAGTCTGTTGTAGCCAAACTTTCAGCTTTTCGGCATTTCGAGATTTGCCGATCTATTGTGTGTGTACAGTATATGTACACAGCTGGTAATTAAGCGTGCTGTGATCTTCCTAGCCACAAACCTACAATTGATGTCACTCAATGATTAATCCCACATAGATATCAAATACTTTTATGAAAAGCCAAAATCTTACCTTAACCTTACTTGAAACGCCAAGTCTTAATAGCTTTTCCTTGATCACTAATCATGAGTACTTCCTAGATCTGCATTAACCTTTATAGTTAAGGTACATAATGGGTGACTTGTATCCAACATAAGTCACCCTTTCTTACTAAAGCCTATTCAGCCAACCCTTACCAAAGTGAAGAACACTTACCAAAGTCCTAACACCTAAGGAGCAAATCAGCAAGGATCCCAAAAGACTGAGATTTGATACTGCACTCCTACCAAAACCGATTCAGAAAGAGTGAGGGACAAGAGTAATCGATACTAGCAAAACTGACTGAATGAGCAAAGCACTTACACTAGATTCGGCCGAAAGAGAGAGAAAGTGGCGACACAGAGGGTATTCGGCTTTTGAGATTTGTATGTTGAAAAAAGGTTTATTCGGCAAAATCAAGAAGAAGAGAAGAAGGAAACAGCTAAACTAAAGGTGAATCAAAGAGAATTGAGAAGAGAAAGGCAATAAAGGAGCAAGGAATTCGGCCTCTAAGCACTTGGAGTAAACAAAGTGTTTTGGCAACAAAAATGAAGAATTCGACTAAAGAGAGAGAAACAATTTCGGCACCTACATATATAATAGCCGAATTTCCTATCCTCTAACTTCCCAATTCAGCTCCACCTCTCTACTCTCCTCATCTCCTAATTTTTCTCCCTAATCACTCCTTAATCCCTTCCTTAAACTTCTCCTCTTATCACTCCCTATAGAGTTTATATCCAGCACCACTACTGACTATCTGTTAAGCAAAAATAAATCCTCCTTTTGAGCAAGGAGGGATTCGAACCCCAAACCTCTTTGCCATGCATGTGACGCCACCTCTAAGCCTCACATGTGGCGCCACTTGCCATTCCATTACAAGGCTTTCTGTGTCCAATTCCTCCTTCATTTATTTAAAAACCAACCTACTTGCCATCAAGGTTCTTTTAACTATTAACCTATAATTTCCTTCACTTCTAAGTTCAAACTCAAAACTTAACCAAGGCCTATTATTACCTAAATACACTTGACTAGGAATATCTATCACTCTTTTTATCAAACCAAAAATAAAGAAAAGAAAGTTCGGGATTTCGAAATTTTTGGGGCGTTATAGGTCAACTCTTTTATTAACACCCCATTATTCAGTTTTTCATGGCATAACATTTTTTTTGTAATGCTATGGCAAACTACTGCTATGTATACACACTACAACAAATTAATCTTTTAGCAGCATATTTAGTAGCGTTTGGACCGAAAATGCTGCAAATATATACCAGTAGTGGCATTTTTCTTTAAAACGCTGCAAAAGGTAATGCAATAGTGGCGTTTCTTTCATAAATGTCGTAAAAGGTAAGGCAATAGCGGCATTTTTCCCATAAATGCTGTAAAAGGTAAGGCAATAGCGGCGTTCTTACCATAAATGCCACAAAAAGTAAGGTAATAATAGCGTCTTTCCCATAAATGCTGTGAATTTTTAATTTTGATTGAAATGGCGTCATTTTTATTCTTTGATACAAACTGATTCCCTTTTCTTTTGCAATCAATGCCATTTTATTTCTCCTTCTGATACGAACCCGATCGCATCATGTTATAACACAACTTGATGCCATCGAGATTGGCCTAAACGCGAGGGGCCCAAGTGCAAAATGAAATCTAATTTTAGTTTGTTAATTTGCGTGCAGGTTTTAATTGACCGAATTTGGGGTGGAAACCATTGTTGGAATAATCGAACAATCAAAGAAGTCCGATTCAAGTGTCCCATGCAATTTGCTACAAGCTCATTCAGTTTGCTCGTAGTTCATCCAAGCTCATTGAGCTTAACATTAATCAGTTTTAGCATGAGCATCAACTTGCTGGAATATCTAATTTGGTTTCAGCTCAAATTTAGCTTTATTTAATTTACACATTTTTTAGCTTAAAAGTTGCTAGAATAAACTGTTAATGTGTTTAGCTATTTTAGTTTAATTAATTAAGTTGTTTTAATTGTCTTTAGTTGCTTAAATAATTAGTTTAATTAATTAAGTTGTTTTTAATTTTCTTTAGTTGCTTAAATAATTTCGACAATTAATATGTTCCAGCTTAATTAAATTTGCTACAACCATTTAACTTATTTAAACATTTAACTTGTTTAATTGTGCTTCTAGGTGAATTAATCATTAAACCAGTGTTACATGGATTGGCATTAAAGGGAGAAATGAATTCAGCTGTTATGAAGATGAATTAAAGGCCAACGGCTGTTATGAGCTTATTAAGTAACCGTATCATTTACGTACAACTTACCTCGGTTTACAAAATCTGCTCGACTAGTTGGTTTAGTCGTTTTGCTTGGCTTTCCCTGAGTCTAGGTTCGGATTTGGCAAAACTTGATCTAATAGAACAAAATGCACTCATTTAGTCACTAATTATAATTAGGCTACCACAAATTCACATCTTTGGTAAAATGACCATTTTGCCCCTAGACTTTGGCAAAATGATCATTTTACCCCCATGATCGAAAATTGATTTTTATCGAATTTCTTTGTATTTCAAGCCTAGCCGAACTCTTTCTACTCTTTTAGAAACCCCAAAACTTCACTATTTCACACACTTATCACCTATTTTGCAACCTATGCAAAATAGTCCCTTTAGGTGTTTTCATGCTAACACCTTTCACAAAAGTTGTTAAGAACTCTTCTAAGACTCATATTCTTTCATAAAAACACTGCAAGAATCACAAATCCATTCATGGAAAAACTCTAAACTCTTAATCATTTTGCAAAATAGACCCCTGGAAGCTCATGCTTCAAAGGTCCCAAAAATGCAAAAATCATTATTTAAGGACATGGAAATCACTTACTTGTTGAGGTGATAAGTTGCTGAAATTTCAAAGCTTCAAAACCCCTCTTTTGCTGATATTTTCGATGGAGAGAAGGTGTGGAGAAGAAAGAAAATAATAGCTAAGCTCATAGGTATTATTTTATCACAAAATTATCTCATCAAGCCACCTAATATTGACCTTTTGACTAAATTTACCTCATATGGACGACCACCCTGTTTCTAGGGGTCTAATTGCTCATTAAAGGCCCCCAATTTTAGTTCTCTAGTTATTTAACACATTTGGGCAGTAAAAATACAACTTTTGCCCTTTTTGCGATTTAGTCTGTTTTCGCAATCGGGCTCGCAAATATCAAAATTAACTCACCAAATTTTTCATACACTAATATAATTAAGATATAACCTCATAATAATAAAATAATTTTCCAAACTTCGAATTTGTGGTCTCGAGACCACTGTTCTGACTAGACCCTAAATCGGGCTGTTACAGGAATGGATATTCAAATATTATATTTTACATGGTTATGATTTAAATCATTATTTCCATTTAAGTAACTTCATTATAATATCTTATTTTATTGATATCTTTATATTTAATCTAATTTTTATTATTTATTTTAGTTTTGATTCTAATTTTTTATTTTTTATTTTAAAATTTAAGATAACTTGAGTTCTAACTTTTGGATTTTAATTGTGTTATTAATTTATTATTTTAAATTCTAAATTTGAATTCATTAATTTTTATATTTAGTTTTAAAGTTAAAATTTTCAAAGAAAATTTAATTTAAATAATTTTTTTATTTATCCTTAAAAGTATATAGTTTAAAGTTCAAATTTCAAAAATAAAACATAATATAATATTTATCATAGAAATAAATATTATTTAATTAAAATAATTTTTAAAGGAAAATAATATTTATCTATTGTTAAAATTATTTTAATATTTTTCATAAATATTATCATAAAAATAAATTGATCGATTTTAATGTGTAGTATAAAGTTAAAAAGTTCATGGAAATTTAATTTAAATATTAACTCAAAATAGATGAAAAATTAACAATTTTTAACTTTATTAACATATAATTATTAATTTATTAATTTTTGTCTTTTTAATTATAGTAAACATAAAGGTAATAAAAAACACAAATTTATAAATTAAGAGAATATAATTAAAGGGTTAAAATTTAAAGTTAAAATTTAAAGATGATAATCATAACCTACATAAACATTTAAAGTTTATGATTATCATAACTTACATAAATATTTAAAAAATTAAAGAAAAAACTTTGGATCATAACTTACATAACTTACATAAATATATATCATATAATAACTTACAGAACTTACAGAATACATAAATATATATCATATCATAACTTACATAAAACTTTGGATTAAAATATATAAAAATCACATAAATTTGGGCAACACTATTGTTTTTTCCTACTCTTAATTATACTTATAAATAAACAACCTACCTGAATTAGTTTACACCCATTAGATACTTGATACTTGATATGTATTATCTATTTTAGTACAATGACATGATTTAAATCAATTTAGAACACTTAACTAACAGTAATTTATTATCAAATTTAGACTTCAAGAACTACGAAATCGATAAAAGTTGGATGAATTTGTCAAGGGTAAGCAACGACTATCGAAATGGAGTACAAACTTTTCTAAATTTTGCATTTCAAAATGCAAGCCAAGAGAATATGATTCTTTACCCGTGTAAGAAGTGTGGCAACATCAATTGGCATATTCATGAAGCTATCTACGAACATCTAATTCTAGATGGCCTTATTCAAGGGTATAAAAGATGGATTTTCCATTGAGAGTGTACACCTCGTAAAACCTCTTCAATGATTAATCTGGCTTATCCTCATAATCCTTACCATTAGTCTGTTAGAGAAGATGACATGAAAGGTATGTTGCGGGATGCATTTAATATGTGCAGTCACGGTTTGCAATCGTTTCCACCTAAAATTATTGCATCCGATGATTTTAATATATGTAGAAATGCTTTTATCCAAATGGAGAAGCGGCAAAGTTCTACAAGTTACTTATTGAAATGAATGAAGAACTTTATAAGGGATCAAAATTTTCAAAATTGTCCTTCTGCATTTGTCTTTTTCACTTAAAATGCTTGGGAGAGTGGATCGAAAACTCTTTTACACTGTTGTTAGAGTTTTTGAGAGATATGTTTCTGTTTACAAAAATCTCTCATTCGTGCAAATATATGAAGAAACTGATAAAAGATTTAGGCCTTGGGTACAACAAAATTCATAGTTGTCCAAATGACTGCATGTTGTATTGGGGTGATCAGAAAAATCAATAGTCTTGTCATGTTTACGATAAATCTCATGGGATGAATAAGAATACAGAAGATGTGAATGAGGATGAAGGTAAGGCACAGTCAAGAAAGAAGTCAATAAAGATTTTGTGATATTTTCCACTAATACTAAGGCTTCAAACGCTTTTCATGTCATCAAAGACAGTCGAGTCTATGAGGTGGCATCATGATCAACGAACTGATGATGGATTATTAAGGCATCTTACGGATTTTTTAGCTTGGAAATCATTTGACAATAAATTTTCAAGATTTGCAACTGATCCTCGGAACGTGAGGCTTGGGCTAGCATCTAATGGATTTAATCCTTTTAAAATCATGAGTACTTCGTACAGTACTTGGCCTGTAGTACTTGTTCCTTACAATTTGCCTCCACGAATTTGCATGAAGCAATCTTCTTTTATCTTCTCTATGATTATCCCAATAGAGAAAAGGTCACGAAAATGATATTGACATTTATATGAAACCACTTATTGAAGAGTTGAAACAATTATGGGCAGGTGTTGAAACATATGATGTCTTGAGAAAGGAGAACTTTTATTTCTATGCAGCTTTATTGTTGACTATTAATGATTTCTTGGCTTATGTCAATTTATTTAGTTGGAGTACCAAAGGACGTTATGCTTGTCCTTGTTGTGTGGCGCAAACATGTTCGAAGTGGTTATATAATGGGAATAAGTTCTCTTATATAGGGCATCATTGGTGGTTAGATGGAAATCATAGATTTAGATTTCAGAGGACTCTATTTGATGGTACTGAAGAGTTCAAAGAAGCTCCTAAGTAGACCATTGGATCTAAAATCTTGTTCATGTTAAAAGATATCAATTTTAGTCATGGGAAGATGAATCAACAACCCAACACACAAACAAAGAGAAAATCGAGGGAGGTGTATGACGCAAACAAAGAGAGAATCGAGGGAAGTGTATGTTGGCGATGTTGACTGGTAGATTGGTAATGAATCTAATGAAGAGAATGATCCTAATGAGGCAGAATTGTGGAAAAAAAAGAAGTATTTTTTTAGTTGCCTTATTGGGAGCATCACATTTTGCAATACAATCTTGATGTCATGCATATTGAAAAAACAATGTTTACGAGAACATTATTGGGAAAATTTTAAATGTCGATAGAAAAACGAAAGACAATCTTCAGAGTCGACTGGATCTAGTTGACATGAGAATTCGGCGTGATCTCCATCCCCAATTACTTTTGAATGAAAAATCTCGGTTGTCGCCTTCTATTTTTACAATGTCGAAGAAAAAAAAAGTAATGTTCTGCACGAAGTTGAAGGATATAAAGGTCCCAGATGCGTATGCATCAAATATATCTTGATGTGTGAGTCTTAAAGATCGAAGGCTATATTCCCTAAAATTACATGATTATTATATCTTGATGTAAGATTTACTGCCAGTTACTTTACTGTAACGCCCCGAAATATTTATTTATGCTTCTGTATAATTTTGACACAACTATGTATCTACTTCAGTGGTTAAGTTTTCTAGGTGTGTGTCAGAGGTCTCAAATTCAAGCCTTACCTTTGGTATTTTTCTAACTTAAGCCTAGTACTTACTCTATGGGCTTATATTAAGTTATTTGTAAAACCATATCAGAATAGGCTTGCAGGTTCAAGTGGTAATGGTATTGGTATGTTGTTTGGAGGATCTATGTTTGAATCCCTACGCAAGTGTGGGAATTTATTTTCGCTCAATTCAGGGATAGAGTTTTGGTGAAATTAGAATTCTGATAGTGGGTGGTTATGATAGGGTAGGTAGTGGAATTTGAGAAAATCTTTCTTTTCCCAAAAATTCTCTATAGAAAAATAAATTGACGTTCTTTTCTTTTTTCCCTTGTTGTTTTCCCTTTCTTTTATTGCTGCCGATTTTTTTTATCTTCTACTTGTTATCAAGTTCTATGAATCGTTACATCGGTGTTCTTAGGCATTATCGGTAAGTTTGATAAGTGTGAATTTTTTCTTAGCTAACGAATCATTAGTTAATTGGGGTTCGTTTTATGTTTAGGAGAAGGCTAAGGGGTTGGAGGTTCCCAATCGGCACTTTGATTGTTTCGAATCATTGTTAGGCATTCTAAGGTAAAGGTTTTAGTCATTTTACGGGTTGTCCATTATGGTGTGGTTTGGTTTAATGTCATTTCCAAGTAATTAATTGGGGGTTAATTCGTTAATTTTAGGTTTCAGAAGGCTCGAGAGTTTCTTCGCTGCGAAACAGTACCAGGTGTGCACCCGAAACGTAGAAAAGTGAGGTTTTGGCAAAAGTAAAAAACCTTTCTGTCGACGTTACACTACCGTATGGTAGGCCGTCTGGAATCACACGTCCGTCTGAACGATGAAGGCCAGGTCGTGCACAAGACACAGCCATGTGATAGCCAGAGTGTGGTCGTGTGAGCCACACGGGCTAGGCCAAATTGGGTGTGTAGGCCCACACAAGCACTCCACATGGGTGTGTGATAATTGGGTCAGGCCGTGTGATCCATACAGGCTAGGCCAATCTGGGTGTGTGGGCCCACACGGGCCAACCATGCGGGCATGTAGGCCTAATTATTAGAATTCTTCCCTAGGGTTACAGGGGTCGTCCCAAGTGGCTGTGGGCTTACTGTAGGGTTGGTAAGGGCGAAATAAACCCTAAACTTATGATCTGACTGATTGATTTACAAATCTAATTGGGATACTAATGCATGCATACTACCCCTATTATCTGTATATCTGTTATTTATGTACACTTATATGTAAGCATGTGAGCATGTTAGACTGTTTATCTATATTTGCATATTTCTATATTTGTAATTAGGGATGGGATGATGTATACTGGAGGAAGTGTTTTGAGAGTCGATTATGCCTATTATCTGCCAGGCATAGCTGCATCATATTTGTTATGTACCGAATCGGTACAATATGGTGTGTAGGGCTGGGTGAGTGTTTTAAACCCCACATGGTCTGTAGGGATGGTCAGAGATGGTGTGTAGAGGATGGCAGTAGAATTTTGTTATCTGATTTCTGATTCTGATCTGCATATCTATGTTTGAGATGCACTTAAGCCCGAATCTGCATCTGTATCTATAATGGGCTTAGGCTCGCTTTCTTATATGATCGATTCTGATATTCTGTTCGTGTACATGCTTAATTCTATGGGGTTACATACTAAGTTTACATAAACTTACTCCTCTCTGTTTATTTTGTATAGGTAATCCACAGTCTTAGGCGAATCGGTGCAGCAGAGCCTCTCGATGGCCACATGTTTGAACAGGTTATAATTATGTTCTAATTTTTATTTTCAGGTTATTTTGGGTTTGTAACACCCCTAACCTGTATCCGTTGCCAGAATAGGGTTATGAGGCATTACCGGATAATACACATCATTCGTACATTTATGCAATCATAATCCAAGTCTATTCATCTCAATCATATTGTCCCTTCTAAGGTCCTACGAGACCTTAAAACATGCTTAAACGAGGTTCGGGACTAAACCAATAACATTCACAAACTTTGAGAAACTTAGAAAATTTTCTTTAATACCAGGGTCACAAACTCGTATGAACAAGCCGTATGCCTCACATGGCCACCAGACACGTCCGTGTCACAAGCTGTGTGAAAACAGGGCATACATACTGACTTGTACCACATGGCCAGAGACACGCCCGTGTGCCATGGCCTTGGGAAAACTAGGGAGGTTACTGGCTTGGGTCACAGGACTGACCACACACCCATGTGCCAGCCCGTGTGCCACAACAGCCAGTAGACATGCCCGTGTGTTTAGGCCGTGTCAAAACTGTAGAGTATACTGCCTTAATTCGATTTGTTTTATTTTAATTAACTTAAATTTCTAAATTACTTATTTAACCTTAGTTATAAAACATGAAATCTAATTAATCCATGTCCATAATGGTCCACTCAAGCTATTAATGGTATAATATCATCATAGGGACCTTTTTTTTAATAAGCCATGGCAATTAGACACTTTTAACATATAGAATGCAACTTTTGCATTTTAAGCGATTAAGTCCTTTTTCTCAAATTAACCACTTAAACGATAAAATTATAACATGAAACTTTCATACATATATAATCACATACTGTAAAAACCAAAAATAATTTTAAAATAATTTTATGACCTCAAATTTGTGGTCCCAAAACCACTTTTCTAATTTAGCTAAAACCATGCTGTTATAGGGTTATATTTTTTTAATACGGACTTTACGGACTGTTTTATTTTCATTCGGGCTAGACTACACTTTTATGATTTTGAAACTGCAAAATGTGATAACTCAGATTTTATCAAAAGCAAGGGTTCTTTAAAATCTTGAAGATTTTCTAAAAACTACGTTTCTATTTAAAGCTTCTGCTCTAAATGACTTTTAGGCAAATAAATTAATGTTTTGATAATGAATACAAAAACTAAAGATTTGAATAAACATTTTAAAATATGTTAAGAATAAATGTGAGCTAATGAACTGAAATGGTTTAATTGTGATGACTTAGTTTTCAAAACCCTTTTCATGTGACATCACCAATACGACCATAACGTTTGGGCCAGGTTTGGGGTGTTATATTTAGTAGTATCAGATCCAGGTTGCAAAACTCAACTGTGGGTTTTGGTTACAAAATGGGCATAAAGAATTGGTTTTCAAATGGTTTAAAAATATTTTGATTAGTACGTGGTTCACCGAGTCTCCTACGTCGATCCCCTAAGTATTTTTTTATTATTGATAGGAAACTCTAAAAACATTACTGATAGCTACTCGAAAACACTATAGTTAGTACACTCTGAAACTGTAGTGAAACTGATTGAGACTAAAACTTTTAAACACAACTTTATACTTCTGATACTTTCTGCATAAAATATTTGTTAATAAATATTGAAATGATGCATAAAACTCTTAATGTAGATAAACCCAAATTAGACAATGAGTACACGAGGTATCTGTGGGCATGGCATTCGAGGCTGTGGTAAAGGTCATAAGGGGGCTCGAGCTGAGTCCTCATCTCTGGGAAGAATGCTAAATTTGGACACGAGTGAGACACCTGTGTCACCTACTACTGAGGCCCGGGTCTCGAGTCATTCGGCCCAGGAGCAGACCTTGTCCCAAGCCATGCTGAGGATATTGGAGAGGGTCGCTAGACCCAATTCTAGATTTAGGGGCGAGGGTCAGTAACTGAGCGACTCCAGTCTAATGGAGCTGAGTTAATTAGGGGTATCACAAGAGTCGCCCCTAATGCGGCTGAGTACTAGTTGGAGGCCATAGAAAGGATTATGTACCCCTGTGTAGAAACTGAAGGGTGTAGTTTTCTTGCTTCGCGATGAAGCATATCAGTGGTGGTTAACAGTTAAGGAGGGCACTCAGCCTGATCGTCTGACCTGGGATTTCTTTAAGTCTACCTTCCAAAGCAGGTATGTGGGAGCGAGCTGTGTGGATGCTAGCAGGCGTGAGTTTCTGAACCTCACACAAGGTGATCGATCTATGACTGAGTGTGAGGCTGAATTTCTGAGGTTCAGCCGCTATGTTTGAGGTATGGTGGCATCAGAGTATGAGAGGTGTGTTCATTTCGAGGATGGTCTAAGGGATAATTTGAGGGTTTTGATTGCTTCACAGAGAGAGTGTGAGTTCACAGTTCTACTAGAGAAGGCAAAGATTGTTGAGGTTGTTAAGCACGTGGAGCGCCAAAATGGAGACCGTGAGAGAGGTAAGAAAAATAGGGATTTAGAGCCCTCCAGTTCTGTACAGAGGCCTAAAAAAAAGGCCAGGTTTGATGGGCCAGCTAGAGTGGAGGCCCTTATTTCTTCTGTTGCTCCTACTGGGTTACAGCCGTGCAGTGATTGTGGTAGACACCACGCAGGTGAGTGTTAGAGTAGGATTGGGGCCTGTCTGAGATGTGGGTCTTTAGAACACCGTATTCGAAAGTGTCCATTGAGGGCTAATTAGGTGCAAGCTCTGACATTAGGTCCTGCACAACCATAGAGAGTAGTTCAACAACCACCTAGGGGTCGTGGTCAGGCCAGGGGTGGTAATGGTATGGGCCAAGGGCAGAGAGCACTGGGTAGAGGTGTTGGTCAGACCAAGGCGAGACAGCTTGCTTTAGTTTATGCTACACGTCACTGAGAGGACAGAGATGCTCCTAACGTCATCATTGGTACGTTCCTTATTTTTGATGTACCTTACCTTACTTTGATTAACATAGGGTCTACTCACTCATACATAGCCAGTAATGTATCTGAGAGTTTGGGGATTACAGTAGAGAGCACTACAAGTGAGGTCACTGTACTGAGTCCATTGGGGTAGTTTTTTCAGGTTAGTAAACTCTATAGGGATGTATCCATAGTGGTGCAAAGAATTGTATTTCTAGCAGATCTGATGGAGCTTCCTGTTGAGGGTTCGATATAATTCTAGGAATAGATTGGTTGGTCAAGCACCAGGTTAGCTTGGATTGTGGGACTAAGAGGGTTGTTCTGAGAACTAAGATGGATGATGAGGCAGTTGTGATCGAAGAGCGTCGGGATTATTTGTCTAATGCAATCCCCGTGCTTGTGGCTAAAAAATTAGTTCGGAAAGGGTGTGAGGCATGCTTGGCCTACGTCAGTGTTTCTGCTCTTCAATTGGGGATATTAGAACTGTGAGGGATTTTTTAGATGTTTTTCCTGAGGAGTTACCGGGATTGCCTCCAAACCGAGAGGTTGAATTTGGGATTGAGCTTCTTCCGGGTATAGCTCTGGTGTTTATCGCTCCCTACTGAATGGCACCAAAAGAGCTTACTGAGCATAAGGCTCAAATGCAGGAGTTGTTGGACCGTTGTTTCATCCATCCAAGTATGTCTCTGTGGGGAGCACCAGTTTTGTTTGTTAAGAAGAAGGATGGGACCATGAGGATGTGTATTGATTATCGCCAGCTGAATAAGTTGACCGTTAAGAATAAGTATCTGCTTCTGAGGATTGACGACTTGTTTGATTAGTTTAGAGAGGCTTCGGTATTCTCTAAGATTGATCTCCGTTCAGGGTATTGTCAATTAAGGGTGAAAGAGATGGATGTGCATAAGGTGACATTTATGACTCATTATAGACATTACGAGTTCCTAGTTATGCCATTTGGGTTGACGAATGCTCCAGCCGAATTCATAGATTTGATAAATCGGGTATTTCGGCCCTATTTGGATCAGTTTGTCGTAGTTTTCATTGATACTCTAAGACTGAGGATGAGCATGATGAGCATCTTAGAGTAGTGCTTCAGATTCAACTAAGAAGTAGCTATACGCCAAATTCAGCAAATGTGAATTTTGGTTACGTGAAGTAACTTTTCTGGGGCATGTGGTTTCTGCTGAGGGGATTCGAGTTGATCCTCGAAAGATTGAGGCTGTGCTAGATTTGAAACAACCTAAGAATGCATCTTAGATCCATAGCTTTCTAGGTTTGGCGGGTTATTATCATCGATTTGTTGAGGATTCTCTCTGATTGTAGCTCCATTAACTAAGCTTCTGCGAAAGGGCGTCCCTTTCGTCTAGACTGATGCACAGCAAGAAAGCTTTGAGAAGCTCAAGTCTGTTTTGAATCAGGCTCCTGTTCTAGTACAACCTAAATCTGAAAAGGAGTTTGTAGTGTACAGTGATGCTTCACATGTTGGGTTGGGTTGTGTTCTGATGCAGGAGGGTAAGGTTGTGGCATATGCATCCCGTCAGCTTAAGACACACGAGGGGATCTATCTGACGCATGATCTCGAGTTGGCGACAATTGTTTTTCCTTTGAAAATCTAGAGGCACCATTTGTATGGTGAGGGGTGTATTATTTACACGGATCACAAGAGCCTTAAGTACCTCCTCACTCAGAAGGAGTTGAATCTTAGACAGGGTCATTGGATTGATCTGCTTAAGGATTATGATTGTACCATCGAATATCATCCTGGTAAGGACAATGTGGTGGCCGACGCTCTAAGCTGAAAAGCAATGTCTGAATTAAGGGCGATGTTTGCTCACCTTAGACTGTTTGATGATGGGAGTCTGTTGGCCGAGTTGCAAGTTAAGTTGACTTGGATTGACCAAATTTGAGATAAACAGTTGGGGGATGAGTCATTGGGTTTACGGTTCCATCAGGTTAAGAGTGGTACCACTTCAGATTTTGGATTGAATGATGATAGGGTACACTATTTCCATGGTCGGATTTCTGTATCGAAAGATGGGGATCTGAGGCAGTCTATTCTGAAGGAGGCGTATAGTAGTCCTTATGTTATGCATCCCAACGTTAATAAGATGTATCACTATCTCCGTGAGTTATACTGGTGGCTAGGATTGAAGCGTGAGGTTATTGACTTCGTTGCTTGATGTTTGATGTGTCAACAGGTTAAGGCTGAGCATCAGTTACATTCGGGTTTGCTACAGCCAGTTAAGATTCCCTTATGGAAATAGGAACGGGTGATTATGGACTTCGTTAGTGGGTTGCCCTTGACACCTAATAAGAAGGATTCTGTCTGGGTCATCGTGGATTGTTTCACCAAATCTGCACACTTCATTCTGGTTCGACCTGACTATTCACTGCAGAAGCTAGCAAAGTTGTATATATTTGAGATAGTAAGAATGCATGGGGTACCTATCTCGATCATTTATGATAGCGATCCTTGTTTCATTTATCGGTTCTGGAAGAAATTACATGAGGCTCTGGGTTCAAGGTTGGACTTCAGTACTGCGTTCCATCCTTAAACCGATGGTCAATTTGAGAGGGTGATTCAGATACTAGAGGATATGCTTCGGAGTTGCTGATTGATTTCCAAGGGAGTTGGGAGGATTACCTACCGCTAGTTGAGTTCGCCTACAACAACAGTTTCCAAGCTAGTATTCAAATGGCACCTTACGAGGCTCTGTATGGTCGTAAGTGTTGTACTCCGTTGTGTTGGAATGAGTTGGGCGAACATCAAGTTTTAGGTTTTGAGTTGGTTTCTAAGACTAAGGCTAAGGTTCGGTTGGTTCGGGATCGTCTGAAAGTGGCTTTTGACATGCAGAAATGGTATGCTGATCTGAAAAGGCGTGAGATTGAGTATTATGTGGCAGACTTCGTGTTTCTTAGGGTTTCTCCATAGAAAAAGATTTTGAGGTTCGGTCGTAAGGGCAAGCTAAGCCCCAGATTTATTGGACCGTATCAAATTCTAAAACGTGTGGGACTAGTTGCCTATCAGTTGGAGTTACCTCCTAAACTTGACCATGTTCATGATGTATTTCAAAGTCTTGATGTTGAGGCAGTATCGTTTTGACCCATCCCATGTCGTCTTGGCTGTGGAGATTGAGGTTAGGCCAGACTTAACATTTGAAGAGGAGTCGGTTTAGATCCTGGATCGAGATGTTAAGGTTTTGAGGAGCAAGTCCATTCCATTAATGAAGGTTCTGTGGCGGAATCATAGCAGTAAGGAGGCCACGTGGGAACCTAAGGACTCGATGAGTCAGCAGTACCCTCATCTATTTTAATCTGGTAATTTTCGAGGTCGAAATTTCCTTTAGGGGGTAGAGTTGTAACGCCTCAAAATATTTATTTTTGCTTCTGTATAATTTTGACACAACTGTGTATCTGCTTCAGTGGTTAAGTGTTCTTGGTGTGTGTGTGAGGTCTCAAGTTCAAGCCTTACCTTTGGTATTTTCCTGACTTAAGCCTGGTACTTGATCTGTGGGCTTATATTAAGTTATTTGAAAAACCATATCAGAATGAGCCTACTAGTTCAAGTGGTAAGGGTCTTGGTGTGTTGTTTAGAGGTTATGTGTTTGAATCTTTGCGCAAGCATGGGCATTTATTTTTGCTCGATTCAGGGACAGAGTTTTGGTGAAATTAGAATTATGATAGTGGGTTGTTATGATAGAGTAGGTAGTGGAATTTCAAAAAATATTTCTTCTCCAAAAATTCTCTGCAAAAAAAAACTGACGTTCTCTTCTCTTTTTTTCCCCTTGCCATTTTTCCTTTCTTTTCTTGCTGTTAATTTTTTTTTGATTTTTTACTTGTTATCAAGTTCTGTGAATTGTTAAATCGGTGTTCTTGGGCGTTATCAGTAAGTTTGATAAGTGTGATTTTTGTCTTGGCTAACGAATCATCAGTTAATTGGGTTTATTTTATGTTTAGGAGAAGGTTAAGGGACCGGAGGTTCCCAATTGGTGCTTTGATTGTGTGGAATCATTTTTAGACATTCTAAGGTAAGGGTTTTAGTCGTTTTACGAGTTGTCCATTATGGTGTGGTTTGGTTTAATGTCGTTTCCAAGCAATTAATTGAGGGTTAATTGATCAATTTTAGGTTTCAGGAGGCTCGGGAGTGTCTTCACTGCGAAACAATACTAGGTGTGTACCCGAAACACAGAAAAGCAAGTTTTCAGCAAAAGCCAAAAACCTTTATATTGATGCCACACGACTGTGTGGTAGGCCGTGTGGTAGGCCATGTGCAATGACACCGTCGTATGAACGACGAAGGCTAGGCCGTGCATAAGACACGACCATGTGATAGTCAGAGTGTAGCCATGTGAGCCACACGGGCTAGGCCAAATTGTTCATGTGGGCCACAAGGGCATGTGGGCCCACACGAGTGCGCCACATGGACATGTGATAATTGGGTCAAGCCATGTGATCCACATGGGCTAGGCCAATCTAGGTGTGTGGACTACACAGGCCAACCACGCGGGCATGTGGGCTCAATTATCTAAATTTTTCCCTAGGGTTACACAGGTCATTCGAAGCGACTGTGGGCCTACTGTAGCGTCGGTAAGGGCTAAATAAACCCTAAACTTATGATCAACTGATTGATTTACTGATCTAATTGGGATACTGATGCATGCCTACTTCCCCTATTATCTGTATATTTGTTATTTATGTATGCTTATATGTAAGCATGTGAGCATGTTCAACTGTTTATTTGTATTTGCATATTTCTATATTTGTTATTGGGGATGGGATGATGTATATTGGAGAAAGTGTTCTGAAATACGATTACGCCTATTATCTGGCAGCATAGCTGCATCATATCTATTATGTATTGTATCGGTAAAATATGTTTTGTAGGGATGGGTGGGTGTTTTAAACCCCACATGGTGTGTAAGGATGGTCGGAGATGGTGTGTAGAGGATGGGGGTAGGATTCTGTTATCTGATTTCTAATTCTAATCTTCATATCTGTGTCTGAGATGGGCTTAGGCCCGAATCTGCTTCTGTATTTGTAATGGGCTTAGGCCCGCTTTCATATATGACCAATTCTGATATTCTATTTGTGTGGATGCTTATTTTTGTATTACACACTGAGTTTACGTAAACTCACTCCTCTCTGTTTATTTTGTATAGGTAATCCACAGTCTTAGGTGGATCGGTCCAACGGAGCCTCTCAGTGACCACATATTTGAACTAGTTATGACTACGTTCTAATTTTTATGTTCGGGTTATTTTGGGTTATATTTTTGTAATACGAACTTTACGAACTGTTTTATTTTTATTTGGGTTAAATTGCACTTTTATGATTTTAAAACTGCAAAACATGATAACTTGGATTTTATCAAAAGCAAGGGTTTTCTAAAATCTTAAACGGTTTTCTAAAAACTATGTTTCTATTTAAAGCTTCTGCTCTAAATGACTTTTAGGCAAATAAATTAATGTTTTGATAATGAATACAAAAACTTAAGAGTTGAATAAATGTTTTAAAATCTGTTAAGAATAAATGTGAGCTAATAAATTTAAATGGTTTAATTGCGACAACTTAGTTTTCAAAACCCTTTTCATGTGACATCACCAGATACGGCCATAACGTCTAGGCCAGGTTTGGGGTGTTACATTTACGGTGTTGCATGTCTAAAAAGGTGACGTCTTGTATAATTGAACTATCCAATATAATGAAAGCTATTTGTGTCAAAGTTTTGATTGTTGAAGAACTTGAGAAAGTACAAGATTGAGCTTCCTTAACTTTATGCAACTTGGAGAAGATCTTTCCACCTTCATTCTTTACTATTATGGTGCATTTGCTAATTCATCTCCCTCATAAAGCAAAACTTGGTGGACCAGTTTTCTATCGATGGATGTATCCTATAGAGAGGTGCTAATTTATTTGTAAAGTTTTCATTCATTCATGAATATACCTTTAGTTTCAACTTTTGAAAATGTTGTATATCGTGTTTAGGTTCCTATACAAATTGAAGTCTTATTGTCGTAATAAGTGTTATCTAGAAGGATCAATTGCTGAAGGTTACTTGGCAGAGGAGTGTATGACTTTCTGCTTTAGATATTTAGAAGATGTTGAAACAAGACTAAATAGACCAAGTAAAAATGATGGGCTCTCTAATTATAACTTAACTAAAACTTATCTATTTCGAAGTTATGGAGAACCAATCAGTAAAGTTGAAATAGCACACTTAGATTATAGATCTTGGCTACAAGCACATCAATATGTTCTTTTTCACCATGATTAATCTGAACCGTTACATAAGTAAGTTTTAGAATTTGATAAATATTCATCTTTCTAATTTTTTTTATCTTTTAACCAAGTAATCCACTTTTTAACATGGTAAGTACAAACAAGTCTTGAGATCTTATTCACGCTCCTAAAGATTACAACATCAAGAGATTTATAAGTTATTCACAAAATCTTTTTATGAATGGTAAGGGCAAATGGTTTGCAACTGAAGCTTTCATTGACAAATAATAATGTTTTTGTATAACATTTATAATTAATCAATTTGCTTTCGATTCAATAGGTTTGGAGTGGAAAGGATGTCAATGAAGAAGTTAAATGGCTTTTCCAAGGTCCAAATAGAGTAATAAAAAGATATATTGCCTTCCTCATTAATGGATTCGGGTTTGATACAAAATCTTGCGAAAGATTGAGGAAGACTCAAAATTGTGGAATAGCTGTTAATTCTTCAATTACAAGTTATGCTATTTCTAGGGACAGTAATCCTGTTGAAGTAGATTTGGAGTATTACAGACTTCTTACTGACATTATTGAGTTGGATTACTATGGAAAACGGAAGGTTTTTTTATTTAGATGTGATTGGATTGATGTTAATACTGCTTGCGGAATTAAAAAAGATCAATTTGGTTTTACAATGATGAAATTCTCTTATTAATTCACACTGGACAACAACTGATAGACAAGTCATATGTATTTTCTTCTCAAGTCAAACAAGTTTTTTACTCGAAAGATCCAACTACTGAGGGTTGGTATGTTGTACTCCGTAACACCCCTAGAGACTTGTTTGACATGGGCAATGGAAGTAGAGATGACATCGATGAAAGATCAAAAACTTTGTCCTTTCCAGAACAAAACTTAAATGAAACTATCCATTGTACTAGTACATAATTTCAATTGGTTCGCTAGGATGTGGATGAAGATATTTACGAATCATGATGTAGTAAGATTTTATGATTTTTTAATTATATGTAATATTATAATTTAAATCTTGATCTTGTTAAATATTTCAACTATTTTATATGTATTATTGTTGTTGTAATTAGTTACTAATATTTCAACTATTTTATGTGTATTGCAGATAAAATGCCTAGAAAAAGATTGCGAGATCTAAGTATTATTCAAAATCCTCCAAATTCAGAAGAAAAAAATAATGAACAACATACTGCTATTGGATCTTTGAATGTTTCGAATACAGCTGACGAACATGCAGAAATTCAAAGTAACATTAATTTTAATTTACATGCATGTTGACTTTTATTATTGATTTTTGTTTCAAATTCTTATATTATAATATACCATTTTTTTTAGCTTAAAGTGGTGGGAGACACAAAACTTGAGGACGTACGCTATTAAAAGATTTATACGAGTTAAATTTTGTCGAGCGTGTCAAAGTAGCTAGAAATAGTCATGGTCAGCCTATTGGATCAGAAGCTCGACTTTTAGCAGGGTACTTAGGCATTATAGTACAAAATGTCAATCTGTTGCGTATCAACTATGTGTCATGGCATCATATGCCTGATAGTAACAAAAATCAAGCTCTCGATAATATTATGGTAATAACGTGAATGTAATTTATAATACTTTGGTTTAAGTTTCATTTATATTTACTTTCTAAACTTATGTTATTTGCAGGAGAGATTTGCTTTAGAGGTCTCGGAAGAAGGCGTTAGGAAAAAAATAGAGAGACCATAAAAAGTGCTTTAAAGAAGGAATATTTTAAGAAAAATATAAGCCTCGAAGAGAAATTGCGAAATGTCCCGCCGGGAATGCTGAGGTACCAATAGGAAGATGCAGCTAGATTTTGGAATTCAAAGAAAGGAGAGGTATTACGTACTTCCAAACTCTTATAATTATTTCAGTTTGTAGTATTTACTGTATATGTAATAATAATTTCATAATATAAGATCATGAGCGAGTTGGAACTACAAGTAGGCAAAAATAAAAATTCACGCACACAGCTGAGTCAAAAAGTTTTGCTTGTGTAGCTGATGATGAGGTATTTTGAATTTATTAATTGTGTCAAATATTAATTACTTTCTACTAAATAATATTTTTCCTACTATATTGTAGAAATTGTCGTCTGGTCAAAAAGTTAGATGCCTTTAGCTTTTTGACATTACACGTAGAAAGAAAGATGGATCTCCTATGACTACTGAAGTTGCATAAATTATGGTATATTTACTTAATAAAATTTGAAATATTTTAAATATTTATCATGTTTAATTATAATGGTTTAATTCTTCATTTGTAATGCAAATAATTTTAAGTTATGTTGCATTTGTTTTTATTATATATTTTGTTTCTAACTCATTGATAGATTTATTAAGAGAAACTAAAGGATAAATGGGCAAAGTATGAAGCGATCGCTTCAAGTGATAGTTCTGTTAATCTTGACGACATTGATAACCGAATTAAAACAAAAGTTTTGGGTCCTGAAAGGTATGGTCGGGTTCGATTTCAAGGATCTTTTGTTAACCCAACCTAATATTTTGGATCTAGCTCGCAGCAATACATTCCTTCGGGGAATCAGGCTCAAGCAGAAGTTCAGAGGTTAAGAGACCAAATGGCTCAGATACAAGAGAGCACAGTTGAGCAAATTGCTCAACTTAAAGCGGAGGTAGCATTGAGAAAAGCAAAGGCTCAAAGAAAATATGATGAACTCCAGCTACAACTTAAAGCGGAGGCAGCAATGAGGGAAGCAGAGGCAAGCAAAATATATGATGAAGTCCAGCTACAACTTCAGAACATGATGGAGATGTTTCAGCAGCTGCAGAATCTGCCATTTTAGATATTTGTTTTCTTATTGTGAGAATATTTTAACAATATAACTTTTCATGTAACACCCCTAACCCGTATCCGTCGCCAAATTAGGGTTATGGGGTATTACCAATTACACTAATATTCATACAAACTTTGTTTATAAATTTCAATTCAAAATTCAGATTGCATATAAGCTTATAACTCAATTCATTATCAAATCTTAAAAGAAATTTAAGATACACAATACATCACAAATAATGTATAATCTAAAATGTATGTACAAAATTAATCATTTCCTTCATACACGAAACATGGAACACGTTTATGGCTACATTATTGACCATTTGGCTTGTTGTATACATATGTCACATGTATGCAAAAGTTGCAATAAATGAAATAAATTTCATTACTTTTTTTGTTGTTTATTTTTTTATTTATATGGCATTACTACTTTAATTATTATGTTATTCATGAGTAATACGTTAAGGCAACCTAATTCTTTTTTTATGTACTTATAAACATATAAGTAGTTGCAACTGAACATGACCAATTAAAACTATAAGAAAAATTAAAATTTCAAATTGATAAATCATCATCATATAAAGAACGCTACATATATTACCATGTTCAAACACATTTTACCATTTAGCATAAATCTCTCAAAGAACCCTAATGATAATTTAATATTATATCATGCAAAAATTCATTAAATTATCAAATTGTCAATAAATTGCAAATAACAATCCTTGCACACACCTTATTTTTGGGCACATGTCAAATAATTAACAAAACAATTTTAACATGTATTTAATACTTGTTACCATTCATTACCAAATGGTAGTACTCAAATCTAGGCTTACTAAGAATTATGTCCATGCATTTACGAACCTAAACCAAAGCATAAAAACAAATTCACATATGTATGTTTCACCTTAACTCAATTATATCCAACTTAATCTACCAAGCTTATGATCGAATTTATCATATCACATACTAAGTTATAAACCAACTTTGATACACAAACACATAGCATCACTAATAAATATTTATAAGTTACGGCATATTTCTCCATACCTCACGCAAAGTCATTAACCTAATTCAACATTTCAACACATAACCCATACTATATCCATCCATAGCACACAGCATATTAATCAAAGTGAACTTATACCATTATGAATCTAAGACCGAACACAAGAAGAGAAATGACCACAACCAAAGCACAATCAAAAACAAACTTAAGAAATTTAGCCATTTTCGTATGGCTTGTATATACATTCATTTCCAAAATATTTAACTCCAAAACCAGCCTATACATGCCATAATTCAAGTTTAGTTCAGAAGTACCATAGCTGTAGATAGTGTGATGAACTTGGTTGACGATCCCCGAGCTTGCTGCTTGACTTCAAAATCTATAAAACAAAGTAACGTAATACACAAAGTAAGCTACCATAGCTTAGTAAGTCACACGCAATAAACAACTCAATAACACATTTGATTTAAATTAACTAAATGAAATACATATACATTGTTAACCGCCTAAGCTGAATACAAATACTATCATTTAATTCAATATAAATCAACTTCCAAACTAATAGTCTTAATATCCACACATCAATTCACTCTTTTATTCGACTTAAGAAACACCAAATGTTTTCTTATGTATAAATAATACCTAGCTAGCCGAATACACAATTTATATGCACACATGTTAAGTAAAATTTCAATACTACATAAATTATTCATTCATAAGCTGAATACGTATATTCAAATACACATGAAATCCTTATTTGCATTGTGCATAATTTAAAGTACATAACCATAGTAACTTCTTACCTTAACTTAGGTAGTCATCAAGTTAGCCCATACTTGACCACTTAGCTCGTAATGTACAATCCATATGCAGTTTACCTTTGCCCGATGAACCATTCGAAATTGAATAGGATAATCGGATAATCACATAAATCGTACAATGCCAACGTCCCAGACGTGGTCTTACATGTAGCCACATATCGATGCCACTGTCCCAGACAGGGTCTAACTCGTAAACACATATTAAAATCACAAATCAATGTCATGGACTTACTCGCACACAAATATCGAAATACTATGTCATGACATATGTATCCTAACTATTCCTAAGGTTCATACGGGGCTTTCGGACGTCGTAACTCGGTCGAATCGAGCTCGAAAGTGTAGTAGCCACATTTAATCATATTCGGCAAAAATATACTTAAATTCTAACATTTCATAATAGCATGTAAACATAACATTTAATTACCAATAAACATGTCTATTTGCTTATAAACTTACCTCGGACGTCGTAAAACGGGACAGGGCTGCTAGCCGACAACTTTCGTTTTTCCCCGATCCAAATTCAATTTCTTTAGTTCTTGATCTAAACACATTCAAAGTAAGCTCATTCAAACATATTTTCATTCAATTTAATCCAAAAAACACATAAATGGGCAAATTACCATTTTACCCTTGACATTTACAATTTTTACAATTTAGGCCCTATTGCACAAAACACAAAATACACAAAATTTCACAACACCCATGTTAGGCCAAATAGTACCCATGCTCATACAAGTCCATATATTTTATCAATTTCACATTTTGGTCCCTCAAATTATTATTTTTGCAATAAGTCCTAATTACTCAAAATCATCAAAAACTCCAATACAAAATATGTTAATCTAAAACATATCTTTCATTTTTCATCATCAAACAACAAAAATCACAAGCTATCAACAATGGCACAATCAAAATATTCATCAAAATCAAAAATTAAAGCTTGCGTTTTGTAGTACTCGAAGCAACGATATCAAAAACGTAGAAATTATCAAAAATCGAGTTAAACTCATACCTTGATTGAGCTTCAAATTGACCGAACCCTAGCTTGGTTTTTGTTTTCTCTTTTTTTTTGTTCATATTCAACAATGGTAGAGATAAAAGTATGAACACTTTATTTTTATGATATATTTTATATTATACTAAGTTATATTATTAGTTTACTTTTTTAACCTTATTTAAATTATAACAAATTCATATAATAGATGTCCATAGCCATCCATTCAATATGTCAATGGACTATTTACTACTTAAATCCTTCATTTTTGAAAGCCACTAACAAGTTAACCCTTTATATATTAAACTACCAAATTTTTAATTTACACGATTAAATCCTTTTATTTAATCGAACACCTAAACAACGAAATTAAATCGCAAAAATTTCACAAACATAAATTCACACAAAATAAACACAGAAAATAATTTTAAAATATTTTTCTGACTCAGATTTGTGGTCCCAAAATCACCGTTCTGATTAGGGTCTAATTTGGGCTGTTACAGCTCCCCCCTTAGGGATTTTCGTCCCCAATAATCTTACCAGTGAATAGGTTTGGATAACATTCTTTCATTGTATCCTCTGGTTCCCACGTTACTTCCTCAACTCCGTGTTTATGCCACAGTACTTTATCTAATGGATTCTTCTTATCTCTCAACTCTTTAATCTCACGAGTCAAAATGTGAATCGGTTCTTCTTCATAGGTCATATCAGGCTGAATTTCAATTTTAGACGGACTAATCACATGTGAAGGATCAGATTGATATCTCTGAAGCATCGAAACACATTTTGGATCTTTTTTAACTCGGATGGCAACAATAGTCTGTAAGCAACTGGCCCTATACGCTCTATAACTTCATACAACCCAATAAACCTCGGACTCAATTTACCTTTACGACCAAATCTGAGTATTTTGTTCCACGGTGAGACTTTCAAGTCCGCATAAGGTTTTTGTCGATCTGACACTGCTCTCAAACTTTCACGAATCACTTTCACTTTTTGTTCAGTTTCTCTGATCAAGTCAACCCCATGTATCTTATTTTCACTCAGCTCAGTCTAGTACAATGGCGTACGACATTTACGACCATACAAAGCTTCATACGGTGCCATTTTGATACTCGATTGATAGCTGTTATTATACACAAATTCAATCAGAGGTAGACATAGTTCCCACGTACCTTCAAACTCGAGAATGCAGCATCTCATCATATCCTCAAGTATCTAAATGATTCGCTCAGACTGGCCATCTATTTACAGATGGAAAGTAGTACTGAAATGTATTTTCGTACCGAGGGCATCTTGTAATTTCTTCCAAAACCGCAATGTAAACCTCAGATCTCTATCCGAAATAATAGATATAGGCACACCATGTAATCTCACAATCAGAGAAACATACAATTCAGCCAGCTTATCAAGTGAGTAGTCTGTACGTATTAGAACAAAATGAGCCAATTTAGTCAATCTATCAACAACAACCCAGATTGCATCTTTCTTGCCCGGTGTCAACAGTTAACTAGATACAAAATCCATCGTGACTCTATCCCATTTCCACTTAGGTATCATGATAGGCTGAAGTAATCCTGAAGGCACCTGGTGCTTAGCTTTTACTTGTTGACAGACTAAACATCTTGCAACAAAGTCAGAAATGTCCCGTTTCATGCCAAGCCACCAATAAAGCTGTTTCATATCGTTATACATCTTTGTACTACCTGGGTGAATAGATAATCGACTGTTGTGAGCTTCATTCAAAATCATCTTAATCAACTCTGAATTCCTCAGGACGCAAATTCAGTCTCTAAACCTCAAACAGTCATCAGTATCAACTCTGAACTCTGAATTAGTATCCATCTCACACTGAGCTCATTTCGCAATCAATTCATTATCAACTTTCTGGGCATCACATATTTGTTGAACAAACAATTGTCTAGCTTTCAATTCAGCTACTATCAAACCATCATCAGACATGGCTAAATGTGTATTCATTGCACGTAAAGCAAACAGTGACTTTCGGCTTAAAGCATCAGCAACAACGTTAGCCTTTCCTGGGTGATAATCAATCACAAGCTCATAGTCTTTTAGTAATTCTAACCATCGACGTTGTCTCAAATGCAGATCTTTCTGAGTTATCAAATATTTTAGGCTCTTATGATAGAATAAACATGACATTTCTCACTGAACAGATAGTGACACCAAATTTTCAACGCAAACACAATGGCTGCCAGTTCTAGGTCATGTGTCGGATAATTCTTTTCATGTGGCTTTAACTGTCTCGAAACATAAGCTATCACTCTGCCTTCCTGCACCAGAGCACAGCCTAAACCATTTAATGATGCATCACTATAAATAACAAATTCTTTACCCGATTCTGGCTGAACTAACACTAGAGCTTCTGTTAAATGGGCTTTCAACCGATCAAAACTTCTTTGGCGCTTCTCAAACCACTCGAACTTAACATCTTTTCATAGTAGCTTTGTCATCAGAGCTGTAATCATAGAGAAACCTTTCACGAACCGTCTATAATAACTAGCAAGTCCCAGAAAGCTTCAGACTTCAGAAACATTCTTTGGAGGTTTCCAATCTAGTATAGTTAAAATTTTGCTTAGATCGACCCGAATACCTGATGCTGATACTACATGGCCCAAAAAACTGACTTCACTTAACCAGAACTCACATTTACTGAATTTCGCATACAACTACTTATCTCGCAATATCTGCAACACAAGTTTCAAATGTTCAGTATGTTCAGCTTCATCACGGGAGTAGATCAAAATATCATCTATAAACACAACCATAAACTGATCCAGATATAGTTTGAAGATCCGATTCATCAAAGCCATGAAAATAGCAGGTGCATTAGTGAGTCTGAAAGGCATAACCAAAAACTCATAATGTCTGTACATCGTTCTGAAAATAATCTTTGGCACATCTGAATCTTCAATTTGCAACTAATAGTAGCCTGATCTCAAATCTATCTTCCAAAATACTGTGGCCCCTTTCAGCTGGTCAAATAGAGCATCAATCCGTGGCAGCGGATACTTATTCTTTATAGTCACCTTATTAAGCTGTCTATAATCGATGCATATTCTCATAGTTCTGTCTTTCTTTTTCACGAACAACACAGATGCACCCCACAGAGAGAAACTTGGTCGCGCGAAACCTCTATCTGTCAATTCTTGCAACTGAGCTTTCAATTCTTTTAATTCTGTAGGCGCCATTCTGTACAGAGCTATGGATATCGGAGTCGTTCCAGGCATTAACTCAATACCAAACTCTACTTCCCGAATAGGTGGCAAACCCGGTAATTCTTCAGAAAACACATACTGATACTTACATACAACAAGTACTGATTCAATGTTTCTTTCAGCCACTTTACTGTCGAGCACATAGGCAGAATAAGATTCACACCCTTTTCTCACATATTTTTAAGCTAGCATCGAATAAATCACTGCAGGTAAACCATACAAATCACTACATTCAATCTGGATAATTTCATCATTCTGCCTCCGTAGATCAATAGTCTTTCTTTTGCGGTTCACAACAGCATCTTGTAAAGTCAGCCAATCCATACCCAAAATTATGTCGAACTCATCAAATGGTAGCAACATCAGCTTAGCCAGAAAGCACAAATCTCGAATCATTAAGGGACAATTCTTACACACTTTATTAACCATAATACACTGGCCCAAGGGGTTGACACTCTAATCACAAACTCAATAGACACAACAGATAGATTCTTGCTGAATACTAATGTCTCACACACATAAGAATGAGTAGAACCAGGATCAATCAATGCAATTACATTAGTATCATAAAGAGTAAATGTACCAGTAATAACATCCAGAGATGAAGCCTCCTCTCGTGCACGTATAGTATAGGCTCTGGCAGGTGCACGAGCCTCCGATCTGATTGCCGTGTCTTTAATCCCTCTCTAACTGCCACTCGTATTACTAGTATTTCTGGGTAGTCTACCTTGAGTGCAGTGTTACCTAATCTCGTATTCTGTACTGGATTTTCCTCAATTAACATTGGGCAGTCTCAAATATAATGATCTATTGATCCACACTTAAAACAGGCCCGATCATGCAACCTGCAACTATCGGGATGTCGTTTACCAGAATGTTTACACTCGGGCTAATTTGATTTGACATTACCTACACTGGCTACTAAGGTAACTCTCGAACTCACTGGTGGTCTGTTCTGATCCCGTCTGGAGTAACCTGAAGTAGCTTTAGAATGGCTAAAATCATCTCGGAACTTCTTTGGTGCCGACTGAACTGACCTGCTGAATTATCTCTTATGCTAGTCTCTAGCTTCAAAATCAGCTTTCTTTTCCTCTTTCCCGAGCTCCTCAGCTTTACAGGCTCGCTCAACAAGTACCAAAAACTATTTTATCTCTAGTATGCCAACTAATAGTTTGATATCTTCATTCAGCCCCTCTTCAAATCTTTTACACATTATGGCCTCAGTAGAAACACACTCCCAAGCATACTGACTGAGTCTCACAAATTTTTGCTCGTACTCTGTCACAGTCATCTGACCCTATTTCAACTCCAGAAATTCTTTATTCTTCTGGTCGATATATCTCTGGCTAATATATTTCTTACGGAACTCAGCCTGAAAGAATTCCCAGGTCACCTACTCTCTCAGAACTACTAATACTAAGGTACTCCACCAGTGGTATGCTGTGTCTCGAAGTAGGGATATAACACATTTTAAACATTCATCAGGAGTATAGGACAACTCATCAAACACACGGATGGTATTATCAAGCCAGAACTCAGCCCGCTCAGCATCATCTTCATTAGTGGCTTTAAACTCTTCAGCCCTAAGTTTTCTAATTTTATCGACAGGTGGTCTATTCAATCGCAATGGATCACTTACTTGAGGAATATCAGGCATCGAAGATGGATTAATCGGGGGTGGAGGTTGTTGTGCTGCTGGGTTAGTCTGAATATATTGGGTGAACCAGTCATTCGTCATTTGATAGAAGGCTTGTTTAGCCTCACTTTCTCGATTACTCGAAGTTGATCGAGAATCAGCCTGCACTGTCCCTTGCGTGGGAGCAGGCACCACACTCTCAACATCATCAGCTACAGCTCTGTGGGGATCCATTTACTATATGAAGATACATTTCAAATGTTAGAAGTTATCACACTATCACAATATATAATTATGACATGTATAGCTAAACTCACACATACTACGTAGTCGTAGAACTAACTAAATTGTAGCTCTGATACCAATAAAATGTAACACCCTTAACCCGTATCCATCACCAGATTAGGGTTATGAGGTATTAACGATTAAACTAATATTCATACAAACGTTGTTTATAAATTTCAATTCAAAATTCAGATTGCATATAAGCTTATAACTCAATTCATTATTAAATCTTAAAAGAAATTTAAAATACACAATACATCACAAATAACGTATAATCTAAAATGTATGTACAAAATTAATCATTTCCTTCATACACGAAACATGGAACACGTCTATGGCTACATTATTGACCATTTGGCTTGTTGTATACATATGTCACATGTATGCAAAAGTTGCAATAAATGAAATAAATTTCATTACTTTTTTTGTTGTTCATTTTTTTATTTATATGGCATTACTACTTTAATTATTATGTTATTCATGAGTAATACGTTAAGGCAACCTAATTCTTTTTTTATGTACTTATAAACATATAAGTAGTTGCAACTGAACATGACCAATTAAAACTATAAGAAAAATTAAAATTTCAAATTGATAAATCATCATCATATAAAGAACGCTACATATATTACCATGTTCAAACACATTTTACCATTTAGCATAAATCTCTCAAAGACCCCTAATGATAATTTAATATTATATCATGCAAAAATTCATTAAATTATCAAATTGTCAATAAATTGCAAATAACAATCCTTGCACACACCTTATTTATGGGCACATGTCAAATAATTAACAAAAACAATTTTAACAAGTATTTAATACTTGTTACCATTCATTACCGAGTGGTAGTACTCAAATCTAGGCTTACTAAGAATTATATCCATGCATTTATGAACCTAAACCAAAGCATAAAATCAAATTCACATATGTATATTTCATCTTAACTCAAATATATCCAAATTAATCTAACAAGCTTATGATCGAATTTCTCATATCACTTACTAAGTTATAAAACAACTTTGATACACAATCAAATAGCATCACTTATAAATATTTATAAGTTACAGTATATTTCTCCATACCTCATGCAAAGTCATTAACCTAATTCAACATTTCAACATATAACCCATACTATATCCATCCATAGCACACAACATATTAATCAAAGTGAACTTATACCATTATCAATCTAAGACCGAACATAAGAAGAGAAATGACCACAACCAAAGCACAATCAAAAACCAACTTAAGAAATTTAGCCATTTTCGTGTGGCTTGTATATACATTCATTTCCAAAATATTTGACTCCAAAACCAGCCTATACATGCCATAATTCAAGTTTAGTTCAAACGTACCATAGCTGTAGATAGTGTGATGAACTTGGTTGACGATCCCCGAGTGTAACGCCCCAAAAATCCAAAAATTCTGAATTTTCTTTTTTTTTGGTTCTGATAAAAAAATGTGCTAGGTATTTTTGGTTCAGTAGGTGATAGTAGGTCTTGGCTAAGGTTTAAGTTTGAACTTAGGGGAAAAGAAAATTATGCGTTAATAATGAAAAAGATCTTGTTGGCAAGTAGTTGGGCTTTTAAATAAAGATAGGGGAAATGGCATCAAAAAGCCTTGTGGAAGAGTGACTAAGTGACGCCACTTAGAGTGTAGGGAGGTGGTGTTAGTGGCTAGCAAGGAGATCCAAGGTTCGAATCCTAGCTTAGTATTTTTTAGAAGTTCAGTTTTGGCCTTCTAGAACATTGGAAGTGGCGTGAAGATGGACTCCAAGGGGAGTGTTCAGAAGAGAAATTTGAGGAAAGGATCAAAGGGTTATCAGGGAGAAAAATGAAGAGCTGAGAAGGGGGAAGTGATGGAGCCGAATAGGGAATTGAGGGTTAGACAATTCGGCTATAGGGGCTATAAATAGGTGCCGAATGCAAGGTTGCCAGGCTAATGCCAAAATCTCTCTCACTTGGTTATCAAAAACCCTTTTCTCTTCAAGATCCAAAAAATCAGAAACCTTTGCTTCTTTCTTTCTTTTCTTGTGCCGATTTTCTATTCACCTTCTACTCTTCTTCTTTAATCTGTGCCAAATAAACCCTATTCACCATACTAAGCTTGAAAGTCGAATCTCCCAAGGGCCGAATACACTTTGGCCGAATACCCTTGGTCCAATTACTACTCCTTCTACTTCGGTCAAATCTAGTGTAAGTGTTGTTCTCCCAATCAGTTTTGCTAAGAATCTATTACGCTGTTCTTTTCTCACTCTTTCTAATCAACTGTGGTAGGGACTTAGAATCGGATCTCAGATCTTAGCTTTTTGCCGAAATTGCTTCTAAGGTGTTTTGTTGTTTTGGTAAGTATTCCTCTCTTGTTGGCTAAGGTTGGCCGAATGGTCTTAAGTGAGATAAGGAGATGAATGATGTTGGATGCGAGTCCCCTAGTATTTGGTTTTAATGAGTAAGATTAATGCAGATCTAGGGAGTACGTGATCAAGGAAAAGCTATTAGGGATTGGTGTTCAAGGTAAGGTTAAGGTGAGGTTTCGATTTTGGGTAAAATATGTATTAAGCATACGATTAATTGAAGGGTGATATCATTTGTAGGGTTACGACTAAGGGAATCGCAGTACGCTCTATTACCAGGTGTGTACATACACTGCACACACAATGAGTCGGCAAAAGCCGAAATGCTGAAAAGCCGAAAAGCTGAAATACCGAAAAGTCGAAAGTTGGGCTACGATAGTCTTGCGAGTGTGTGAACACTAATGAGGAGGAAACTGATAGGTTGTCTGAGGGTCATGGCCAATTCCATGAACTTGGGTTGTGATTTGGCCAACAAGGCTAAAATAGGCTTAATGGGCCTGATGGGCTATTGGGCCCATAATAGGCAAAAATTGATAATTGGTGCTATGTGATAGAAATTCGTATGTGAGAATGTATATAAATGAGAATTGGGCCTAATGGGCCGTATACAGGTGATTTGGGCCTAATGGGCCATATGAATATGATTGGGCCTAGTGGACCATATACAGGTATGTGAATTTGACTGGGCTTTGTAAAGGGGTTTTGGGCCTAATATATGATGACTACATAAAAATTAATTACGACCGTGGACAAGTCAAAGGGGTTAAGGTGTGGCAACGGGTATATGCATGTCTAGGATTGGATCTAGGGAGAGCTTGGTACTTAAGCGGTCTTAATGACTCACCTCCTCTTCTCTGGAATCCTACCTGGTGCATAGTATTCGTTCATCTTAGCTCACGGGATTTGTTAACGGGCCAAGGTAAGTGAAAATCGTAAAGAAAGGGAAAATTATCGAAATGCCCCTAGGGGTAAAAATGACCAAAATACCCCTAGGTGTTGAAGGTAAGTTTTATGGATGTGACATGCATACATATGATATTTTGCTTAGGTTGCATATGGGTTGGGGATTTTGGAACGGAGGAAGTATATGAGGATCGCATGGTCGCTTGACGACCATGGATCCACTGAAGGCTTTTTAAGCCCATTATATGATTAGCAGCTTGCTGCAATGAAGGTAGTTCTGCAACCGGGCTACCATTGAAGTGTATCGGTTGGGAGGGTCGATATTTGTATTGCCACATGAAGTGTACCGGGGGATGGAGCTGAAGTGTAGCGGATTGATTATTGGGGTGGGTTGCATTGCACTACATTGCATGTGTGATTTTATGATGATTGATGAATGCTTGCTTCTCAACGAGGGTGTACACACTGAGTTTACAAAAACTCACCCCCTCTTTCATTTTTCTCATGTAATGCTGAATAGGAGGTTCGAGGTCTAGAGGGACTCTGGTTGTTTTAAAAGCATTTAGTTCATGATTTATTAAGTGATTTTAGACTAGATTGTAATAAAGCCTCCCTTTTTTGTTATTATTTGGATTATTATTCTTATGCATTATAATTGCGAGAAGTTGAACAAGGACTTTCTAAACCATAGTTTTTATATACTATGTTTCCGTAACCAAACTTTTAATTGATAAACTTTCTTCAATCAAATGTTTTAAAAAAGCTTTCGCAACTGAAAAGAGTGTTTTCATAAGTTAACTAAGGTTTCATATTTTAAGGAAGGGTTTTCAATGAAAACAAGGTTTTTGCTAAAACACTTCAATGTGATGCGTCAGATTCGGCCATAACGTCTGGGCCGGGTTTGGGGTGTTACACCGAGCTTTCTGCTTGACTTCAAAATCTATAAAACAAAGTAACGTAATACACAAAGTAAGCTACCATAGCTTAGTAAGTCACAAGCAATAAACAACTCAGTAACACATTTGATTTAAATTAACTAAATGAAATGTATTAACATTGTTAACCACCTAAGTTGAATACAAATACTATCATTTAATTCAATATAAATCAACTTCAAAACTAGTAGTCATAATATCCACACATCAATTCACTCTTTTATTCGACTTGAGAGACACCAAATGTTATCTCATGTATAAATAATACCTAGCTAGCCGAATACACAATTCATATGCACACATGTTAAGTAACATTTCAATACTACACAAATTATTCATTCATAAGCCGAATATGTATATTCAAATACACATGAAATCCTTATTTGCATTGTGCATAATTTAAAGTACATAACCATAGTACCTTCTTACCTTAACTTAGGTAGTCATCAAGTTAGCCCATACCTGACCACTTAGCTCGTAATGTACAATCCATACGCAGTTTACCTTTGCCCGATAAACCATTCAGAATTGAATAAGACATTCGGAAAACCACATAAATTGTACAATGCCAACGTCCCAAACGTGGTCTTACATGTAGCTACATATCGATGCCACTGTCCCAGACAAGGTCTTACTCGTAAACACATATCAAAATCACAAATCGATGCCATGGACTTACTCGCACACAAATTTTGAAATCCTATGTCATGACATATGTATCCTAACTATTCCTAAGGTTCATACGGGGCTTCCGGACGTCGTAACTCAGTCGAATCGAGCTCGAAACTGTAGTAGCCACATTTAATCATATTCGGAAAAAATATACTTAAATTCTAACATTTCATAACAACATGTAAACATAACATTAATTACCAATAAACACATCTATTTGCTTATAAACTTACCTCGGACGTTGTAAAACGGGACGGGGCTGCTAGTCGACAACTTTCATTTTTCCCCAATCCAAATTCGATTTAGTAAGCTCATTCAAACATATTTTCATTCAATTTAGTCCAAAAACACATAAATGGGAAAATTAGCATTTTACCCTTGACATTTATAATTTTTACAATTTAGGCCCTATTGCACAAAACACAAAATACACAAAATTTCACAACACCCATGATAGGCCGAATAGTACCCATGCTCATGCAAGTCCATATATTTTATCAATTTCACATTTTGGTCCCTCAAATTATTATTTTTGCAATAAGTCCTAATTACTCAAAATAATCAAAAACTCCAATACAAAATATGTTAATCTAAAACATATCTTTCATTTTTCATCATCAAACAAAAAAAATCACAAGCTATCAACAATGGCACAACTCAAAATATTCATCAACATAAAAAAATTAAAGCTTGGGTTTTGTAGTACTCGAAGCAACAATCTCAAAAACGTAAAAATTATCAAAAACCGAGCTAAACTTATACCTTGATTGAGCTTCAAATTGACTGAACCCTAGCTTGGTTTTTCTTTTCTCTTTTCTTTGTTTGTATTCGGCAATGGTGGACATAAAAGTATGAACACTTTGTTTTTATGATATATTTTATATTATACTATGTTATATTATTAGTTTACTTTTTTAACCTTATTTAAATTATAACAAATTCACATAATATATGTCCATAGCCGTCCATTCAATATGTCAATGGACTATTTACTACTTTAATGCTTCATTTTTAAAAGTCACTAACAACTTAACCCTTTATATATTAAACTATCAAATTTTTAATTTACGCGATTAAATCATTTTATTTAATCGGACACCTAAACGACGAAATTAAATCGCGAAAATTTCACAAATATAAATTCACACAAAATAAACACAGAAAATAATTTTGAAATATTTTTCTGACTTGGATTCGTGGCCCCGAAACCACCATTCTGATTAGTGTCTAATTTTGGTTGTTACATTTGAATATAATATATTTTGTTATTTCATTTATTAATTTAGATTATATACATATTTCTTTCGTTGGATTTGATGTTACAGGAAATTATGTTCACAATTCGGATTCTATTTGAATGAAAATGGGTTGGCAAAATCTGCTATAGTTAGTTCCCTTTTTCCACAAATGCCGCTAAAAAACATGACTTTTAGCGGTGCTTTTACTAAAAATGCCGCTAAAGAACATGACCTTTAGCAGCGTTTGTGGGAAAAACGTTGCTAAAGGTAATGTTCTTTAGCGGTGTTTTTCCATTACCGTTAGCGGCGTTTTTCCACATAAACGCTGCAAAATTTAGTGGCATTATCTATAGCATCGTTTTTACGGCGCTTATCGGCATTTTTCCACATAAACGCTGTAAAATTTAGTGGCATTATCTATAGCATCATTTTTACGGCTCTTATCAAAACGCCGTAAATTGTTTTAGCAGCGTTGCTATAGGGCCAAATAAACACCAGTAAAAACCTGTTTTGTTGTAGTGACACTAATAAACCATGCTTCTTTTTTCTACTCTTATTCATAATAATAAAAATATAAATGAAATTGCATTAAAAATAAAGAGAATAAAAAATAGTAATGGGAAATAAAACAGAAAAAACTACTTATTAACAAAAATTCAAACATCACGAAGGCTAAAGCTTTGCTTGTCACGCTCTATAGGAGCACCCCGGTAATGCTTCAAGCGTTGTCCATTAACCTTGAATGTACGCCCTGTTCTTAGGTCTTTAACAACAACAGCACCATTTGAATACACTTGAATTACTTCAAAAATTCCTGACCGTTGAGATTTTAACTTACCAGGAAATAATTTGAGCCTTGAATTAAACAATAATACCTACTTTGCAACGCTCCAAAACCTAGCCTAGAAGTTAGACCAAATCTCGGAGGTTACATTGATCACCGAAATGATCGTAGGTAAAATTTGAGTTTAACCAACTAGAAAACATACGGCTTTTAAGTTACGTAAAACTCTCCGTTGTAAAATCCCAATATTACAAAAAAAATTAGTCCAAAAGTCGCGTAAATGCGTAAAACCCAAAATTCATACCACAATATTCAAAATAAAACTTACAATTCAAGCCATTTATTTATAAATACAGAATTTGTGAAAATAATTTTAAAGTTGATTCTAAACGTGGCTATCCGAGACCTCTGATGTGCCAAGTCCAGCAACAGCACATGAAAATACCTGAAAAAGGAAAACTGAGGGAGGTGAGCTACACGAGCTCAGTGTGAGTTTGAAATGATTAATAACAGATTTATAGAAGAGAATTCCAAATAGTAGTTCAACAGCAAAACAAACTTATAGAAATATACGAAATAGAAGGTAAATTCGAGGTCAACGTCCCAACAGAACGTAACAAACAAGCACACCACATCATAGACATAAATTCAACCAATAACCCGTCAACAGGTCGCTGCCAAAACACTTATCATCACAAACATGGTGTTCCAAAACGTAATTACACTAACACCTCAATACACGCAAAATCAGTCACACGTGTTAAGTTAACCAGACAGAATACTAACAAATGAACTTACACCCAATCACTTAACCATATGCACATGAATGCAGTCAAGTAGAAAAGAAAGCCACCCATCTAGCCATAACACCTCTCTGTCCCCCAATCACACACCAAAAGAGCTGTTTAAGCTCATCCAACCAAACACACCACATAGGACCTCGAAAGGCAATACGCAACAAAGCTGGCATATATGCAGTACAGTGCATTACGGTAAACCGCTATACCGATAAGTTGTAGTTAAACTGCCAGATCAGAAATAGTCTTCCTTCTCTTTACAACCCAACCCAAAAAGACTAATGCAAATGCAAAATACACACCATTCGAAGGCAAACTTACAAAAATAGAATACGAAATTATAAATGCACATACTCAAAGCTCGGAATTAGAATTAGATATAACATAACATCAATTAACACTCAATCGAATCGCTTAATTAGTGCAATGATCACGAATAACAGACAAGTCCAAGTCGAAACAAAGTTCTGACCACCCTTACTAAGACCTAGCCAAGGGTCAGAATACACAAAACTATAATCAAAACAAAAATAGACAGTATGAAAATTGGCAAAATAGGGCCACACGGCCGCGTGCCCCAGCCGTGTGGAAGTGCCCAAGCCATGTGGAGGTCTACACGCCCATTTGAAGGCCACACACGCCTGTGTTGAGGGCACACATGCCCATGTGGGCAACCCGTGTAACTCACTATCCAAAAGCGCTAAAAATAAAGAGCAAAGGAGATACGACTATGTGGAGATCTCACACGACCGTGTGGGGATACATGCCCATGTGGCAAAGCCATGTGGTACCAAAATCACTGAAAACCCTAAATTCCCAATTGCATACGCTTGTATGGACCGCCCATGTATGGTAGATGCCCGTGTAGACCGCCCGTGTGTGGCACACGCCCGTGCGGCTACCTGTGTGGTCACGAAACCACCCTGAAATAGCCTAGAAAACATGAATTTCATTGTCAAAAGATCCTTAACCTCTAATAGTGTAGAAACACACCCTAACTAGTTGAATTTTACGTAATTTAACGGCGATACAACATTACGATTACGCAATCACCAGAACACCCGAAATTACCAAATTTCACAAAACTGATTCAATAATTCACGATTAAATCAAAAAGTTATGAAACCCACACCTGAATTTGTGATTTAAACACCCAAAAATGATCGACACCTTAAATCCACCAATTATGGAAACTCTTATTGACAAAATTGTAAAACACAACAAAAGAAATGTAGTAGAAGCAAAAGAGCTGAACCCCAATCGAGACGAAAACAAACCACCAAAACAAAGCAATAGAAAAAAATCAAAGATTAAAAAAAAAAGAAAATATGAAGAAAGAATAGAAGAACATTAGAAGAGATTTTAGAAACAACTTTCCTTTTTTTTCAAAAATAAAAATACAATAAAATAGATAACATAAATAAATATATATAACAGAAAAAAAGAAATACAAAACTCAAATAAAATTAATTCCTCAAACACACATGAGGATTCAAACCTAGAACTTAGAGGTAAACAAACACACATCCAACCACCAGACCAGCAGGCCCATTCTAAAATAAAACACAGCAACAAACCCAATCGTCCGATCTAGCCACTGACCTTACCTAAAAATCTCAAAACGTCTAACCCAAAATTCTGGGGTGTTACAAGCTGCCCAGGTTCAAATTACCTTCGTAAAATTCTAGCATCATGCCGTCACTTGGTCTTTTCCTTATAGAAACAAGAATTCTCATATGCTTGTGTTCAAAACTCTTCCATCTCATTCAAATCTAGCAATCTCTTGCTGCCAGCAGCAGCCCGATCCATGTTCAGCTTCTTAATTGCCCAAAACACTTTATGCTCAAGTTCAACAGGTAAATGACATGGCTTACCGTAAATAAGTTTAAAAGGTGACATCGTTAATGGTGTTTTAAATTAATTTCGATATGCCCATAAAGTTTTATCCAATCTAGTGGACTAGTCCTTTCGAGATGGATTCATCACTTTTTCCAGAATTTGTTTAATTTCTCTATTAGAAATTTCAACTTGGCCATTCGTCTGAGGGTCATATGTCATGGCAATTATATGTTTCACCCATACTAACACAAGGCATTGGCCATCAGTTTGCAATCAAAATGGTTCATCACTGATAATGGCTTTCGGTGTACCAAATCGTGTGAAAATGTTCTTCTGTAAAAATTTCAAAATTGACTTAGCATCATTAAAGGGTAGGGCTATTGTTTCTACCCATTTAGAAACATAGTCTACTGCCAAAAGTATGTATAGCTTGCCCACAGATGGTGAAAATAGACCCATAAAGTCTATTCTCCATACATCAAGCAGTTCAATCTCCAATATACTTTGCAATGGCATTTCCTGTCTCCTATACACATTTCTTGTTCTCTAACAACGACCACACGACCTATAAAATTCATGAGCATCTTTAAATAATCTTGTCCAATAGAATCCTGACTAGAGTACCTTGGCAACTATTTGCATCCCTCCAAAATGTCCTCCAAATAGTGTTAAGTGACAATGTTGTAAGACACTATACATCTCATCGTTGGGGACGCACTTCTGAATTTTTTGATTTGCACAATAATTGAATAAGAATGGTTCAACCCAATAGTACTGTTTGGTATCGTGAAGAAATTTTCTTTTTCTTTAAGCATTGAAGTCAGGTGGCATTACACCATTTACTAAGAAGTTTACTATGTCAGCATACCATGGTAATTCCTTGGCAATGTGCAATTGTTCATCTAAGAATTCTTCTTTAATATATTTCTTGCTTTCATCTTCATTCCTCAATTTTATTTTTGACAAATGGTCAGTCACATGATTTTTAGTTCTCTTCTGATCTTTAATTCGCAAATCTAACTTTTGTAACAAGAGTATCCACCTAATTAACCTTGGCTTGGCATCTTTTTTCTATACCAAGTACTTGATAGTCGAGTGATTTGTGTATATTGTGACCTTTGTTCCTACTAAATAAGAGCATTTGTCAAATGTAAAGACCACTTCCAGTAATTCTTTCTCTGTAGCGGTATAATTAAGCTGAGTCTCTGTTAACATCCTACTAGCATAATATATTGCATGTAGTACCTTGTTTCTCTTTTGACCCAAGACTATTCCCACAGCATAATCACTAGCGTCGCACATGAGTTCAAAGGGCAATGTCCATTCTAGAGCAACCCCAATCAGTGCTACTACAAGTCACTTCTTGAGTTCCTCGAAAGCCTACAAACATTGATCATCAAAATTAAAAAGTTTATTCTGTTCAAGTAAAGTACACAAAGGTTTAGAGATTTTTGAAAAATCATTGGTAAATATTTTGTAACATCCTGTGTGTAGGATAGAAGCTCCCAAAAGCTTAATAGACAACACATTCATTAACGAAAAATTTCTCTTCTGGTTTTCTTCGATGATAACTATCACATCCCAAAAATAAGGTTAGTAAAAATTAGGTTAATAAACCGAGAGTGGTCACGGCCAAATTTTTATTTACATAATCTTTTGCTCATTTGATAATAAATAAATATCAATTATAGTAATTGAGTAGTGGTGGAGCTGTCCTTGATGATCTAAGTTTAAATCTCTTCCCTCTCATTAATCTTTTTTTGTGCAATTTTATTTCAAAACCTTACTAAAGATCATCCCATGTTTTAATTATTTTATTATTAAAATAATAACAAGGAAGTGAGTAGTAAAGTGGCTAAGTGCTTAATTAATATCCTATAGGTCATAGGTTTAAGTCTCCTTATCACCACTTTTGTAAATAATTTTTTTGTGAATTTTCCATGAGTTAAATGCCCTTGTCGTCCAACACATAGTTGTCATGCTTGGGAAGATTCTTCCCTTGTTTACATGGTCAACATTCCCTCAATAACCCTCTTTTTACTCTTTTGTTCCCTCTACATGTCTATTTTCTTCACTCTTACCTTGTGTGACATACACTGAACTTGGACAAGGTGAATGACACCTTCTGTTGTCCATCTTTTATTTTCCTATTCATTTTTGTCACCCCATCTTTTGCTCTTCCCTATTTTCTCCCTTTTCTTTTGTTTTAGCCGTCAACCACCATTTATATTATTTTTCCTCCTATCATCCACCACTCTTTTTCCTCGAACCACCATCGTCACCACCAGACCTCCACCTTGCTGCCACTCATCTCTTCCATTTTCTCCATCGCCACCCTTAGTGTTTCCCTCCTCCACCTTGATAACCATCATACACAACCGTACAAATTCACTCTCTTTTCTTATTTTTCTTTTCTCCTTTCTCTTTCTTTAGACAAGTGACCAAAACCCATATTCTTTTCTTCTCCTCTGCTAAATCGTCGCCTTGATCGTCGAACTACTGCCACTGCCGTTTGCCAGTGACGGTTGAGATTTTTTCTCTTTATAGTAATCAAAAAAATTCTACACTATTTATTGTGTTTCATTCTTAATCCTAAACTTTATTTTCATGAACTTACTTTCAAATAATCCTCCTTTTTAGATCATTCATTCCCCTCTAATTCTTGATCAAGACAATCCATCAATCTTCCCATTTCAACCAAGTT
This sequence comes from Gossypium longicalyx, assembly GCA_025698465.1. Classification (NCBI taxonomy): domain Eukaryota; kingdom Viridiplantae; phylum Streptophyta; class Magnoliopsida; order Malvales; family Malvaceae; genus Gossypium; species Gossypium longicalyx. Next base: position 41,019,752 of record CM046996.1, on the reverse strand, counting down.
AGTGTGAGTGTAAGGGTTGAGTAGAAGTCTCCCTACTTTTTCTCTTGGTCAAATACTCTTAAAGGGTCATGGTGAACTATTTTCTCGTGTATTAACTTCTCATATGTCATGTTTATTGAATGGTCGATCGACACCAATCCAAATGACCATTAACGTTGGGATCGAAATCATTAATTCAAGTGATTATTTTTAAGGGTAAGTGTTAATGGAAATTGATAACTAACTTATTGTATATACTATAGAAATGGTAGTCTAAACAAAAGATCACCATTTGTTGATTGATTAGGTAATCTATTTGTTAGATCCAAGTGTGGGTATTCTTAGCGAGGTGTTGCACATCGAATCTACGACCAGGTGTGGGTTTTAACACTAAACAAAATTAAGTCTATGATTTATACTAATAAAATTCTCATTATTTAAATTATTTTAGTTTGATGAGGATACTTTATGTATCCATAAAGAAAGATAAAACTCATCGTTATTGATTATGTCAAGTAAGTGATTCCAAATCGTATATGTTGTGAAAAGCATGTTGTATGATATTGATGATTATTATTGTCTGAAAAGTATGTAAATATCATTTCATGTTATGTGGTCTTATAACATATGTGATTGTCGCATTATTTATAAAATGTGAAATTTTGGTACCATGTGTACATATGTGATTTCAAGTGATTTTGGTCATATCACATGCATGATGTGGGATATGTGAAAGGTGGAAGTTATTGGCAGCTTATCTGTGATTTTAGTGGCTTGTCTGAGATTTTAATTATGTGGTAGTTTATCTGCATTATTGTGACACTGTTCACAAATTAGCGTATTTTTAGATCAACGAGTTTTGGGGAACTTGATTTTGGTTTGTAGTAGAGATGGGGTAAGATTATTTTTCATAAAAATATGCACCATTTTACGAAATATGCATTGAAATTATCATTGTAACACCCCAAACCTGGCCTAGACGTTATGGCCGAATCTGTGATGTCACATTAGAGTGTTATTCCAGAACACGAGTTCTGTGAAAATCCTGTTCTACATAAAACTTTTTTAGGATCTCAAGAAAAGTTTGGAGTGCTTGGTTCATTGTAAAAACTTCAAACCAGTTTAGCAAAAATATTAATTATATGAGTTTGTTATTAAACTTAAAAATGGTGTTTATTGCGAAAGCTTTCAAAATGTGTTGCGTAAGCGTGATGTGTTCAAAAAAACGTTTATTTGTACTACTTGAAAATCTAAGTCCTAGTACTAACAGGTAAATTAAAAGCAAATAAAATCCCAAAATAAAAATAAAAATTAAAAAGGCCTTATTACAAAATGAAAACCCAAAATAAAATCTTAATTATAATATTAGAAGAACAACATCGAGTGGCCACCTCTGAGTTCTCCGTCACCTTGATCTGTCTAAGCCTGAGGATTTCCTACACAGTCAACAGATATGTGAGTTTACAAGAACTCAGTGCGTGAAATCCCATAAACAAACAACCAGTGTAAATACAGTTTAGGCCTAAGCCCTTTAGTCCAGTTAGGGGCATTAGCCCCCATTTTAGTAACAGTAACAGTCTGGGCCTTAGCCCATTTTAGTACAGTATGCAAGCAAAGAATCCTACCCAATCCATCCGCTACACACCATCTCTATACCAGCCCTACACACCATGTGGGGATTAAATCGACCCACCCAACCCTACACACCAAATCATACCGATGTCGATACTAAAACAGTATTTGTAGCTGAGCTACCAGTAATAGGCTTATAGCCTTTCAGTGCACTTCCTCCAAAATTATATATCCCACCCCATGCACTGCAACATAATATCATACGTGTATGCACAAATGTCATGCTCAAAATCAGTCATACATAATGCAGGGGTATTATGGTCATTTCAATAGTATAGGGTCTAAGTGTACTTATTGACCCAATAGTAGGTCCACAGTTGTCTTGAGCGACCCGTGCAACCTTGTCAGCCAATCAGTGATAATGGGCCTAAATGGGCCCACACTCTCGTATGGCCCATGTAACATCCCAAATTAGGGCCTAGTCGAAACAGTGGTTTCGAGACCACAAATTTGACATAATAAAATTTGTTTTTTTTATATTTTTATGGTCTACAATTTCACAGGGTGATTTCATGAAAATTTCGTTCGAAAATTTTGACGTTTGGGCATTCAATTTGGTTAAAAGGACTAAATTGTAAAAAGTACAAAAGTTGAGTTCTACATGTTAGAGGTGTCTAATTGTTATGAAATTTTAAATTGGAGGCTCTTAAATGGTAACTAGACCATTGGATAATTTTTTGGACAAAAATAGACATGAAATGGGCGAAATAGAATATTTTTAAGTTAGGAGCATTTTGGTAATCTCGTTATTAAAATGAATTAAAAATAAAATTAAAAGCCAATTTTTGTCCATCTTCTACCCCATGGCTAAAACTTGCATGGAGAAGACATAGCTAGGGTTTTTCAAGCTTCCAAACTCGATTGTAAGTTTGTTCCAGCCCCGTTGTTAATGATTTTTACGTTTTTGAAATCCTCGTAACAAGATCTACTCATTTCTACCCATATTTTAAGCTAGGTTTTGTGTTTAAAAATTTACTCATGGATGACATGCATGTGTTTTGATGTCTAATGCTAGAATATGAATGCTCGGTGTGTAATAAACGACTTTTACTAAGTCATTTTCGGTGAAATTGTCAAAAAGGATCGTTTTGTAAAAGTTACAAAATTTGTCATAAAAGTGTGATTTAGTGGAAATTAGGGGCTGCTACAATTATGAAAATGATTTATTTAGGCTTAAAATGCAAGGAAATTGAATAAAAATCATTTTACGAGCCTAGGGCCCAAAGTGCAAATATGTGAAAGTTTAGGGGTCAAAATTCAAATGAGTAAAAGTATGATTTTTGGACCCATATGAATAATGTGACTAATTAGTAAGCTAAATATGGTATTATAGATCAAGAAAAATGAGATTCGGGCATAGATTGGAAATGAATGAGATTTTGGACTAAATCAGAATATATAGTCGTACTCGAACCCGAGGTAAGTTCATGTGATTTTAATAATGCAATATAGTATTTGAATGCTAATGCTTCGATATTACATGAGTTGTAAGTATATATATGTGAATAATTTGATATTATGTGATTATTTTGATGATATAACATGTTCTTGATGTTTTGCTATTATGATGAAAATGTTGCAATGCCATGTGATTATGAGATATTGCTATGTGAATGAAGCCACAATTCGAGTACGTCCAATAAAGGTTTGGAAGTTTGATGGAATATGATGTTTCTTTGAAACGAGTAAGTTTGTATGTAAATAATATTTCGATTTTTTTTATGTTATTATCTTTTGTTATTATATGAGATGTGGCTGCCTATAGAATGATAAATTGATGTAAACTACGAATCGAAAATGACTAAGAACGAGTTAGTAAAATGTTGAAAAGTGAAGAATTTCTTGATTGAACCTTCGAAATAGAAGAGATACAAATGATCCGTTGTGAGTCACATGTGTAGTACTAAGTACAGGCTGCTACGTGTACCAGATTGATAGGTCACATGTGTAGTACTAAGTGCAGGCTACTACGTGTATCAAATGGTTAAGTTACGTGTGTAGTATTAAGTGCAGGCTACTACGTGTACCAGATTGATAGGTCGTATGTGTAGTACTAAGTGTAGGCTACTATGCGTACCCGTTAACTTCGATCACGTGTGTAGTACTAAGTGCAGGCTACTACGTGTATCAGATGGTTAAGTCAAGTGTATAGTACTAAGTGCAGGCTACTACATGTACAAGATTGGTAGGTCGTATGTGTAGTACTAAGTTCAGGCTACTATGCGTACCAGAGAGCTTCGGTTACAAGGGTGGTATATGCACAAGCCACCGAGTATCTGTTATTATTCCGATAAGTTCAACAAGAAATTTACTAAGTGAAAATACATATGTACATGACTACGTGATGAATAAGTGCAAGTATATCTATGTTAAAAGTTGTGAGCAATTTGCTCAATAGTTGAGCGAATCTTTTGGTAAGATAGAATGGAGTAAGTGAAATTTTGGACAACAGCAGTTGTGTGAATTTGAAAAATCACCAAAAATGGTAGAAATTTAATTAGAGATTGAATAAGATATTAAATTGAATCTAATGAGTCTATTTTCTCATAAAAGAAACGTTGAAGGCAAAAGAATTTCATATTCTATGATAATTGAATTTTTGTGAGATAGGCTCAGAATGATTTTGGAATCCCTTGTTCTAATTTGGAAAAATCATTAAAAATTGTACAAAAATAATTATGGGTCATAATTTGCATGCTTAAGATCCTTAATTAGTATAATTTCAATAGGAATTGATTGTGACAACATCTAAGATCTGTACAATGAGATAAATAATTTTTAGTGAAGAGAGGTCAGAACTGTTGGACAGTGAAACAGGGGTATATTTAATGAATAAACTATACTAATTAGATAAAACAAAAATTTTTTAAATTTTATGGAAAGAATATATTTGAGTCTAGTTTCTGTAAAAATTATCTTTTCTCAAATTTGAGTCTCGTACCATGAGATAAATAAATTTTACTGAAGAGAGGTGGGAACTGTCAGACAGTGAAACAGGGGTATCTTTAATGAATAAACTGTACTTATTGGCTAGACCAAAAATTTTGAAAATTTTATGGTAACAATATATATAAGTCTAGTTTCTATGAAAATTAACAGATCTTAATTTGGAGTTTCGTATCTCTGGATATAAATAAATTAGTATCTCTGACTCGAGAAAATAGCATGACCAGAAAATCAGCAAAAGTGTAATTATGATTACATTTTCATGGAATCATGTTGATAATTTGCTTATTATTTTCATATGTACTTACTAAGCTTTAAGCTTACTCCCTCCTCTCCATTTCCTTAGTGTTCTCAGGTCAGCTCGGGGTTAGAGACTGTCGGAGGCAGCATCATACTATCAAACCAACAACTCCAAAGTATTGTCATATGTGTATTAAATACTTTCAAGTGAGTGGCATGTATCAGGACTACTTTTTATGTTAGATGTTGTTATGATTAGCGAAATGTATCGGCTTATATTGATTTATTGTATATGGTCATGAGATGTGGCCTAAATGGTTATGGCTTGTAAGCCTAATTATTCTTGCTATGTGTTAGTGTTTGTGATTTGTTTATAATTGGTTGTTATGAATGATTAGTATAACACATGTGCATGATGAATGCTCTAAGACCATTCGAGGTGGTCGTGGACATGGAATGAATGTGTGGCATGGTAGTAAGTTGATAATGATTGAATATGGAAAATTGTAGAATGTGAATTGGAATGTCTAACTTGGTGTAACATGAGTATAGGTAATAAACACATGTATGACAACATGTAAATGCTTTAATGGAATTTTACTAAAGGATGATTAACCATTAAATTGATGTTATAATGTGTATAAGTATGGGAGAGAATTAAGGACAACATAAGGCTTGGAAAATAGCCTAAGTGTTGGCTACACGGGCAGAGACACGGCCATGTGTCTCAGCGTGTGGAGGACACGGCCTAGCACACAGGCGTGTGGCTTGGCCATGTGGATCAATTTATTTTTCTGACGTCATAAACGGAGAGTTACACGGCCTAAGGACACGGGCGTGTTGAAGACACATGAGCGTGTCCCTGTGTCCACACGGGCATGTGACCCTGTTTCATGAAAATTTCTCTAAGTTTTCCCAGAGCTTTCTAAAGTCCTCGATTTAGTCCCGAACCACCCCGATGTATGTTTTAGGCCTTGAAGGCCTATATAAGGGACGATTTACATGTGTTTGAAAAGTTTTAATTTGGATGAAATTGAATGGCCCGATTTTGTATGTTTGTGAATGTTTAGGTCCGATAATGCCTCAAACCCTATCCCAACTTCAGATACAGGTAAGGGCTCTTACAGCCCACATAGCCCAAAAATGGCCTCAGCCGTGTAGTTCACACAACCTATCCCACAATTTACCATATTTTGTGCAGTTCCTCTACGTGGGGCCCACAAGCCCATTGGGCCCACACGGCCCAGAATGGCCCAATACCGTTGCAGCCATTGAAATCACTCATGGCCATTCCGTCGACATCACGGCCTCGTTTTGCTACTAGGCCTACCACACGGACGGCCATACTCCCGTGTGGTGTCGACAACCCACTTTTCGGCTTTTCGGCTTTTGCTATCACACATCTAATGGTAGTGTTCACACACCTGTTATAGAGTCGTAGCCGAAATGCCTCCAAGATCAAGAACCTATGGTCAACCACAACCTCTCATTAGTCTCAAACCCTTCTTAATCTAATACCATAATATTGAAACTGCTTTAACCAAAACATCTACTTACCAATCAATAATTGCAACCTTTCCTTTCTCTAACTCCACGTACTCCTTCCAATGCTTTTACCTTCACAAGAATAGTTAACTGACTTATAAGAATCTGCAATCCCACACAACCACGACTAAAACTTAAAAAGCTACCAATAAAGGGATTATCGCTTGTAAAGGGAAAACAACTGCCCAACACCTTGCTTAATGAAATCGAGCCCCTAGCAACATTCAGCAAAACACAGTGTTATAAGTCAATCACCAAGGTAAAGAAAAGAATAAGTAAGAAGGGTACATTCGGCCCACAGAAGAAGAAGTCGAGATTCCCTGTGAAGAAAACTTACCAATACTTAATCGAGACCCAAGCCTAGACGTCGCCCAAATTGTAAAGGAATAATCAGCCAAGACTATTCGGCCAAGAGAAGAAAGGGATAAAGTAGGAACATGTTGTTCGACTTGAAAAACAAAAAGGTCTTAGGTTCGACCACCATAATATAAAAGCAAAGAAGGTCGAAGGAAAGAATCATAAACAAAAATCTGAAAGTTGAGAAAAGAGAGGAAAATAAAACAGTTGATCAACAAGCACTGTTGTGAAGAGCCAAAATGAAATAGGCAAGTGCCTGAATGGTCAAAATGAGAAGTACCCCAAAGACCCCTAGTAGAAACTGGCTACTCAGTAAAAGTGAAGAAAAAAGAAAGACTCCAAAATACAAAAAGAGAAAATGAGAGTACTAAACTGACCAAAAATGAGGAGTATGACCCCTAGACTGAATTCATGAGTGCCTAAAATCCCCATTCGGCACCAACTCCCACAACTTCAAATCCCTTGATTCGCTCCTAAAAACTCTCCTCATATCTCACCTCAACTTCCTCCTACAAACCCTCAATGACGGATTCAAACTCCCCTCCCCTCATCAGAGTTTCAGTCGACCACTACTACCTCCCCAAAGCAAGCTGTAAAAATAATCTCCCTTTACACAAGCAGGGATTCAAACCTCAAACTCCATGCACACTCCACATGCCACTTTCCACTAGGACAGCATGCTCACTTTGTCATGTCCTACCCACATTAATTTAAAAGTCTTCTAGTAGAAGACAAGGGTTTATTCAAATAAAACCAAAATTTTGCTCAAGCCAGGACTTGAACCCACAACTACTCAGACACTCCTAGAGCATTAAATCACTAAGTCAGACGTTCATCCATGTCACATACACACAAACATAATTTAAACAGGGTTTTTGGGATTTGGGGTGTTACAATCATGCATAGTATAAGTGTGAAATATTGAGTTATATCAAACTTATATGATTATTATGATTTTATAACATATATGTCTATATGTATGTGATTGTGTTTATGTTAGTCTCACATAACTCACTACCTTTTAGTTTTCTAATTTTATAGATAACCTCGAGGTTAAGATTCGATGACAGCATTTGGAGGAGTTTCTCGAAAGTATTTTTAAATTAAACTAATTAAATTTTATTTTTATATTTTGGGTTCGTGATAAGCTTATGTATGGACTGTGGCATGGGACATTACGTTTGGGATTTTTCATTTTAACTTGCATGAATTGCTTACATGACATTAAATTTCAAATTTTGAATAATTTAGTATTTGAAAACATTATGCATGAAACTTGGGTTTTATTAAAACTTGACAAAATCACTCTTTTCCACTTCGACAATGAGAATTGAGTTTTAGACAAAAATACGACTTTTTTTAGATTTTAAATTGTTTATTGATAGTTTATTGAATTTACATGAAATAACGAATTTTAACAAAATATGGTTTAGTAAAAAATTCTGTTGAGATTCTTATAAAAATATGTCAATATTACAGTTTTTCGCTATAATGCTAAAAGATGAGTTTTTAATAAAATTAGATTTTGTTTTCAAAATTACTAATGATTACAAACAAGATTTCTAGAGATATTTGATTTTTAAAATTAACATATTTTTTTCCGAATAATGATGAATGACCAAGTTCCCTAGTTTTGAATAAATAAACAATTTTGGAGGATGAATGAAATTGTGAAAGTTTTAAAAAACTTTTACAAGTAAAATCGTTGATTTCTATAATTATCATATGTTTGCAAGATTAAGTTAAATATTTGATTTCACCAGTTTGAACGATTTACTCAAATGGTTTAAAAAGTAAGTTTGAAAATCGAAAAAGATTTATGGGTCATTCTTGTGGCCAATGTAGCTTTTCGAATTCGACCATAACGACTAAGCTAGGTTCAGGGAGTTACATTTAGAAAGGCTAGTATAGAAGGTGAAACAAAAATCTCCTTTCCACTACTAGGTTATCGTATTTGTAGTAACTCATGTCCAAATCCCACTCAGGATTAACTCTAATCAATAATTATTCTCGCATGCTTCCACTAATTAGTCACATCCTACGAGGCTCACCTGGTATCCTAATTACTGACAGATTACCTCCACTAGAATGCTAGATAACTTAAACGTGTCCCACTAACTACTACACTTCATTAGCAACGACACAAAAACATGGGTGGTGGATTTATTAGCGGGAAAGTCCGATGAATAAGGTTCTCACCAAAACAAATACTCATCAATTCGGAAAGTGCAACTCCGCAGTATCGGCGTAGTTCAACGAAGTACTTCACCACAAAGTTACCAACCTTATCCTATCTAAGTCTTACGACTTAGGCAATTTTCACCAGCGTAGTCTCTCAAACAGTACCAGCTCGCCAAATGATGGTGTGACATGAAATGTCTAAAATATTCCTACATGTTAAAAATATACTTTAGTCCTTTATATCAAAACCTTATTTAGTTAAGTCTAGATTCCCTAAAAGAACTTATTATTCTAATTTACCACTACAGTAACATGTCAATATGCTATTCATATTCTAATTGATTGAAATTTTAATTTTGAGTGTCTTTCCGAAATTTCTAGACTAGTACTATATAGAAATCGATAAAATTGGGGCATTACATAATAGACTTAGAACTTGATTCAATTACCTACATTATACAAAATTTCTTATTTAAATTCTTTGTACTCTATTTTCCTTAGCAATATGAGATTTTTAATGTTGTAGACTAATACTTAGGAATGTTAGTAATTGACTTGCCTTTTTCACACAAATGAAAATTGTACATGCAAAATGCATCTCTCGATTTGAATCGCTAGATAGCAAATGTATCTCAGAATTTTAATGAAGTTGTTGATATCAGCAGATGAAAGAGAACGAGGAAGAGTTCTTATATACTCTAAAAAGTTCTAATTCCACTGGAGAGAAAATAGAGAAAAGTTAAACAACCACTTAATAATAAAAACAAATAAATGGACATATAATATGGGGATTTTATTTGGCACTTTGGTAATGAAATTTTTTGACACCAGAATGGAGGTCAAAAATCGCCATCTGTCACATTTACACGTGGTGGCTTCTTAACCTTCCTTGTAAAATTCAAAAGCAAAAAACCTCTACTGCTTTTGTACCTAATAATTATCCTACGATACTCTACTATTCATGTATGTGTATGTTTCAAACTCAATTGGTTGTGTATTAGATTATTTTTGATATTGTATCTTAAAAGTAATATTTTGTGGAGTTTTTTTTTATTTCATCTGCAATATATAAAATAATTGCACATATTATAGATTCAATTGATTGTGAATCAGATTGTTTTTTATATTTTATTAATATTAAGTATTTTCCATTTTAAAAAATCAAATATATAAACGGAATACATGAAGCTTAAATATACTTGTGGAGTTAAATAATTGTGTGCTAATAAATAATAGGTCAAAATTTTTCGTAACACATTTATTTTGGCAATGTTTGAGATTTACTCTCTTTACTTCAAAAGGTAAAATTAAATCTCTAATATTTTTATTTCGAAATTGGTCAAACTCTACGGTTAGACTTTATACTTTCATAAGTTATGGATTTAGCACCTATATTATAATTAGGTCATTTTCATTTCTTATACTTTTAGAATTTCAAATTTCAAATTTCAAAATTCAAAAAATATAGCGACAAAGAATGATTCAGTTGGAGAACATAGATTAAATCTATAACTTTATACATAATACAAAATTAATAGCATAATTTAACCAAATAGATTTAACTGTTATCATTTGGTTAGGACTAAATTTTGAAATTTTAAAAAAGTGCATGAACTAAAATTGATCAAATTAAAGTACAAGTTCTAAATTCATAACTTACACAATGTACAAGGTCTAATAGCAAATTTTGACCTTAAAAATTTTAGTTCAATCGTTGATGTGATTAACATTTGTCAATATTTGCTTACAATTAGGCATGCTTACTGTAATAACTCGTTTTTAGTGAAATCGAAATAGTGGTTTTGGGACCACAAATCCAATGAGAGAATTATTATTTTATTATTATTTTAATTTTTAAGGAATGTTGGTAAGGTTGTGTTAAAATTTCATTAAGAAATTTTAACGTTTGTATGCTTAATTATGTAAAAAGGACTAAATCGTAAATGATGCAAAAGTAGAGCTCTATTATTTAAAAGGGTTAAAAGGCTATAGAAATGAAACCAAGTGGACTTAAATAGTAATTAAACCATTCATAATGTTAGTGAGCTTTTATGGACACAATTTAAATGATTTTAAGGTTAAAATGGTAAATTGGTAAATAAGTCTTAATTAAACTAAGCGAAAAATGTATAATCTTTTACAATTGTTTCTTCCACTAATTTTGAAGATGAAAAATAGCCACTGTAGGGCTTTGAGGTTTGGCAAGCTTGATTTATTGCATGGTAAGTGTTTTTGATCATGTTTTTAATGATTTTTATATTTTTGAAGTTGTTGTAGGTTAATCTAGCTAGCCTACAGATTAATTTGCAAAATTGTTAAAGATTTAGGGTTTTGCCCTAAATGTTCTTTCATGATTCTTGATGTTTTATGAGAGATTATGAGTCCTTGTTGGTAAATAAACAAGTGTTGTAAAGATATTTTTGATGAAAATGACATTTAGGGACTTAATTGTAAAAGTAGTAAAATTCCATGGTAAATTTGTGAAATGATATGGGTTCCTAATGAATTCAGCTAGCATTGAGATAGGGATTAAAATACTTAGATTTCAATTTATAAGCTTAAAGACTAAATTGTGAAAAGTAAAAATGTTAGGGGTAAAATTGTAATTTTATAATAATATGAAATATGGAGTGAATTGAAAAATATAAGTATTAAATGGATTGAATTCAAGATAGACCTCGTATGGATTTAGATCGGGGAAACGCGAAAGCCTCAGATTGATCGACGACGTTTTTACGCTTTGTTTGTTGAGGTAAGTTCATATGATTAAATATCGTTTTAATGTTATAATGGTCTATATGTTAACGTGTTATTTGCCATGTAACCAAAAGATGTATATCCAAAAATGTCACGATGATTATCGAGCCCCATTTGAACCTTAGGAATTTGAAGGATACAAATGACATGTCATTAGGGTTTTCATGTTTCGGGTGTCGGTCTTGAATGTCTTACCAATGCCTGAGGTCCTGCATTTGTTGCAGATACTCTATAGCTCGTGTGAGTAGCATCGTGTAGCTTACATTCTGACCCACAACTCGTCTGAGTAGACTCATTTCGTAGCTCATGCGAACAATGATGTAAAGTAAATGTTACAACTATATGTTTAGCACACTTCGTGTGAGCTTTCTCGAGTATCCAATGATATTCTAAATGGTTCAACGATCATGAAAAGGAAAGAAATAGTAAGTGTAATAGCCCGATTTTGGGCCTAGTCAGAACAGTGGTTTCGAGATCACTAATCCAAGGTCAGAGAAAGTATTTTATTATTATTTTAGAGTTACAACATGTTTATATTAGTGCATGGAAAATTTGGTGAAATAATTTTAGCATTTGTGAGCTTAATTGAGAAAAAAGACTAAATCGCATAAAGTTCAAAAGTCTTAATTTGATAGCTAAGGATGTTAAATTGCCATGAAACCTAAATTGGGGGTCTTTAAAAGGCAAATAGACCCTTGGATAGGTGATGGCCAGTCATAGGAGACAAAATATGGAGAAAGTCAAAATTAGGTAGAAATTTATTAGTTTATTTGACCAAAATGAAATAAAATAAAGAAAAAAAGGGTGTCATCTATGTCTCACCTTCTTCACCACTGAAATTTACTAGCAAAAATAGGGTTTAGAAGCTTGAAAAATTTCAGCCACTCTTTACCTTCACAAGTAAGTGATTTTGATAGTTTTTCTTGATGATTTTTGTATTTTTTTTTGTACCCCTTGTAGCATGAGCTTTCAAAAGAGGGGACTATTTTGCAAAATGGTTGAAATTTTAGGATTTTTCCATGATAGTAAACATGCTGTTTTCTAAAATTTTATGGAGGATAATGAGTTATTATTGTGTAATAAACAAGTTTTGTGAAGTAGTTTTCATGGAAACCCTAACTATGGACCATTTTGCATAAGTTGAAAATTAGATGATAAATGTGAGAAATAATGGAAATTTTGGGTTGCTATAAGAGAAAAAAGGTTCAGATAGGCTTAAGATATGAAGAAATTAGATAAAAATTAATTTTTGGACTTAGGGGTAAAATGGTCATTTTGCAAAAGTTTAGGGGCAAAATGAGCTTTTTGCCCAATTTTATATTGTTGAGTACCTAGATTAATAAAATGATTAAATTTGTGAATTTTCATCATTATAGATCAAGAAGTGCAAAATACGGGCCTAGACCGGGGAAAAGCAAAGCAAGTAGACTAAAACCGAATAGCTGCCTACTTTTTGTAATCCGAGGTAAGTTGTATGTTAATAATGCAACTCTATCTTTATGATGTGCATTTTTATTAATATGGAATAAATTGCTTTGATTTTGAATACGAGAATACATGTTGAGAAATTGACATAATAGAGACTTTCGTTGAGCATTTGGAATAAACTCGAATATTGGTACTCTGATATTGGGTGATATTTGTACTAGTGTAAGACATGCATCGGCTTTGAGATGAGAGCCAGTATAAGACCATGTTTGGGACATGGCGTCAGCATCTTAGCCCATGTTAAGGCTATCGAGTATCTGGTAGTATTCCAAATTGTTCAACAAAAGGTTTGTGATTTATATCAAAATGAGAAAAGTTGAGATCATGTGATGAGTGGTACAGGTACCAAATTGAAATCTATGAGATATGGGCTCAGTGTATGAAATATGAATAGTATTAGATGGTGATGAGTAAGTTGAACTTACGTCTATTTATAGTATTTGTAAATAAACTATGAAAGGTTATGAGCATATTGCTTTATGATAAGTAGATGTTGTTTATTTTCATACAACTTACTAAGCTTTATGCTTACCCTATCTCTATTCCTTTTTCTCATAGTGTCACCCAATTAGCTCGCGGATCTACAGATGTCGGAGACATCGATCACACTATCAAATCAAAGCACTTGGTATAATTAGTTCTTAAATTTTGATTATGGCATGTATAGGAACTTTGATTTTGTTTAGTGTCAAATTGTTTTGGGGCCAAATGTGTTGACTTGTTTTAGTAATTGACACCATTTTGTAATAAGGCATGGAAAATGGCTAATGATGAAGATTGTTATATGAATACAAGAGGTTCTTTCATGAATGAGTAATTCGTTGGTTGCTTTGGTGTATATATGAAATGTGTAGATGCCTTTGATGTGGTTGTTGAATTGAGAAATCAGGTTGCTATATTGTGTTTCAAGGTGGCAAAGGGGTTGGTAGTTAGCCCTATATTATCTACACAAGTAGACACACGGGTGTGTGTCTAGGTCATGTGTGACACACGGTCAGCTCCATGGGCGTATTGTCTGACTGTGTGTCCCCTGCACGTAAAAATTTCAAGTTAGAATGCATGATAGTAAACACACTGGTAGAAACACAGCCATGTGTCTCAGTTGTGTGGAGGACACAGCCTCTAGCCATTAGCATGTGCCCCGGCCGTGTGCCCTAAATTGGATTCTGATGTCAAAAATAGAATGCCTAGGTTTTGCATACGGACTAGGACACGGGCGTGTCATGGCCGTGTGAGGGACACAGGCCATGGACACGGGCATATGTCAGGCCATGTAAAAACCCCTGTAGGTTCAAAGTGTAAATTAATTCCACATTGGTAAAGGACACGGGTGTGTCATGGCCGTATGAGGGACACGAGCCATGGACACGGGTGCGTGGCCCTGTGTCACGTTTTATTTTTCAAAGTCCTTTAAATGACCCGAATCGATCCCGAATGGTTTCAAATGAATGTTTTGGGCCTCGTAAGCTCATATTAAGGAGTTTTTGGTAAAGTTTGGAAAATTTTTAAATTTGACAAATTATTAGTGACTCAGAATCATGTGAATGTATGTGTTCTGGTAAAGTAATGCCTCGTATTCTATCTCGACGTAGGGTACGGGTGTAGGGTGTTACGTTTAGTGGTATCAGAGTTATGATTTAGCCAGTTCTAAGACTAACCTAGTATGAGTACAAGTTTTACTATGCATGCCATAGTTGAATATCGATAGTATGACGACTCCTGACGATTACAAATTATGTTTTTCATATAGTAAATGGATCTTGACATAGCTACGGCGGATGATATGGAAAGTAATACCCCGACTCCCGCTGAAGGGACCGCGTCAGTTGATAGTGGGCCTGTGACGATGAGTCTGGGCGGAGGGGCTAGAGAAGCTTACCTCCACATGATAGATGTAACACCCCAAACCCGGCCCAGATGCTATGGCCGAATCTGGTGTGTCACATTGAAGTGTTTTAGCGAAAACCGTGTTTTCATTGAAAACCATTCTTAAAAGAAACCTTAATTAACTTAAAAAAAACACACCTTTCAGTTGCGGAAGCCTTGTTTAAAACATTTGATTAAAGAAAACTTATCAATTTAAAATTTTGTTGCGGAACCGTAGAAAAACATACGATAGTTTAAGAAACCCATGTTCAACTTCTCATAATTACAATGAAAATAATAATAATAATTCAAGTAATAATAACAAAATGAAAACCTTATTACAATCTGGTCTAAAACATACTTAATAAAATAAAACTTATATGCTTAAAAAAAACAAGTCTAAATTATCTTGCTAGCTGGCCACCTAGAGTCCCTCCAAATATCGAACCCTCTACTGAGCATCCCTTGAAAATAAAATAAATGAGGGGTTGAGTTTTCGCAAACTCAGTGTGTACAACCCTCACGAGAAAACAAGCAATCACAAATCATCATACACCAACATGCAATGCAATCTCATCCAAATTATCCATCCGCTACACACCAGCTCCGTCCCCCGTCACACCATGTGGGGATATAAATATCGACCCACCCAACTGACACATCAATGGTAGCCCGGTTGCGAAACTACCTTCATATACATATTGGGCTTTAAAAGTCGTCGATGGATCCATGATTGTCAAGCAACCATGTGATCCTCATATACTTCCTCCGTTCCATAATTCTCAACCCATATGCAACCTAAGCATATGTATACATGTCACATCCATAAAACTTACATTCAACACCTAGGGGTATTTTGGTCATTTTCGCCCATAGGGGCATTTTGATAATTTTCTCTTAATTACGGTTTTCACTTACCTTGGCCCGTTAACAAGTCTCGTGAGCTAAGATGAACAAATACTATGCACCAAGTAGGATTCCAGAGAAGAGGAGGTGAGTCATTAAGACCGCTTAAGTACCAAGCACTCCCTAGATCCAATCCTAGACATACATATACCCGTTGCCACACCTTAACCCTTTGACTTGTCCACGGTCGCAATAAATTAATTAAGTTTTATGTAGTCATCATATACTAGGCCCAAAACCCCTTTACAAAGCCCAGTCAAATTCGCATACCTGTATATGGCCCACTAGGCCCAATCACATTCATATGGCCCATTAGGCCCAAATCACCTGTATATGACCCATTAGGCCCAAATCACATTTATATGGCCCGTTAAACCCAGTCACATTCATATTCATGCTCATATACAAATTCCTATCACATAGCATCAATATTCAGTTTTTGCCCATTATGGGCCCAACAGCCCATCGGGCCCATTTAGCCCATTCCGACCTATATGGCCAAATCTCAACCCAAGTCTGCGGAATCGCCCGTGGGCCTTAGGCAACCTATTGGTTTCCCCCTTACAAGTGTTCGCGCACTCGCAAGACTACCGTAGCCAAACTTTTGACTTTTCGGCTTTTCAACATTTCAGCTTTTCAGCTTTTCGGCTTTTGCCGATTCATTGTGTGTGTGCAGTGTATGTACACACCTGGTAAGCAAGCGTGCTGCGATTCCTTTAATCACCAACCTACAAATGATACCACCCTTCCATTAATCGCATGCTTAATACATATCCTTACTAAAACCGAAACCTCACCTTAATCTTACCTTGCGCGACAAGTATAATAGCCCCTTCTTTAATCACTAACCACAATCAACTCCTAGATCTGCACAAATCTTAGCCATTAAAACTCGAATACAGGTGACTCGCATCCAACACAAGTCCCCCTTACCCAAACTATGACCATCTAGCCAACTAAGATTAAGAGTACTTACCAAAGTCTCTCACCTGAAGAGCAAATCGGCAGGGATCCAAAGACCGGGATTTGATACCTATTCCTACCCAAAACTGATTAGAAGAAGTAAAGGAAAATAATCGATACTGAGTAAAGAAAACTGATTGTAGAACACTTACACTAGATTCGATCAAAGAGTATTCAGCCCTTGAGAGATTCGACTTTTCAGCTTTCAAACTTAGTATGGTGAATAAGGTTTATTCAGTATAGATTAAAGAAAAAGAGTAGAAGAAGAAATCGGCTAAGTGAAACAGAGAAGAATAGAAATCGACAGAAAGAAAAGAAAGAAAGACAAAAAGGTTTTCGGCTTTTTGGATCTTGAAAAGAAAAGGGTTTTCGGTAGCAAGGTGAAGAAGAATTTCGGCAGTAGCCTGGAAACCTTGTATTCGGCCCCTATTTATAGCCCTTATAGCCGAATTTTCCATGCCCAATTCCCAATTCGGCTCCATCACTTCTCCCTTCTCATCTCCTCGTTTTTCTCCCTGATAACCCCTTGATCTTTTCCTTAATTTTCTCATCTGAACACTCCCCTTGGAGTCCATCTTCACACCACTTCCAACCTTCTAGAAGGCCAAAACTAAACTTCTAAAAATACTAAGCTAGGATTCAAACCTTGGATCTCCTTGCTAGCTACTAACGCCACCTCCCTACTCCCTAAGCGGTGTCACTTAGCCACTCTTCTGCAAAGCTTTTTGATGCTATTTTCCCCTATCTTTATTTAAAAGCCCAACTGCTTGCCAACCCTTATTCTTTTAATAACTAAACGATAATTTCTTCTACCCCTAAATTCGAACTCAAACCTTAATTAAGACCTACTATAGTTATCACTTGGCTAGGAATATAAAACATAATTTTTATCAAAACAAAAACCAAAAAAAGTTTAGGATTTTGGGATTTTTTAGTTTCGGGATTATTTTTAGGGCATTACAACTCTACCCCCTAAAAGAAATTTCGTCCTCGAAATTTACCTGATTCAAACAGTTGAGGATATTGACGTCGCATCACTTAGGTTACACCACCACACTTCTACTGCGCACTCTATTTCTAATTTTAGAATAGATAGATTGTACACTATGAATAAAGTACGTACCAATATTCACTTCTGGAGCATCTTCATCTTCTCAACGACGAGCAGCATAAACCAAAGCTGGCTGCCGCGCCTCAGCATGGCTTGCATTTTCGCCTAGTACTCCACCTCTACGTCTATTGCGTTACTACCCCTGGCCTGATCACGGCCTCTCGGCGGTTGCTGACCACCCCTCGGTGGTTGTACACCACCTCAATCCATGACTGGCACCCGACCTAGCATTCTAGGGCAATCCTTTATCCTATGCTCCAAGTATCCACATGCTAAACAAGCACCCGTCCTCTTCCAACACTCGCCTACATTTCCTTTCCCACAAACAGCACAAGGTGACACCCCTGGATTAACAGTAGGGAGCCCTGCTCTAACTGGCCCATCGTTTCTGGCCCTAGCCCTAGGCCCCTGTCCAATACCAGGAGTCTCAGTCTCCCTCTTATTCTCACCCCTTTCTTTTTCCCGATTTAGGTCCTCAGTGCGCTTTACCTCCTCCGCTATCTTTGCCTTCTCCACCAACTCCGAGAAATCTCGCTTCCTTTATGGAGCTATTAATACCCTGAGGCTATCTCTAAGTCCATCCTCAAATCTAACACAACGCTCATAGTCCGTTGCCACCATGACCCTTGCATACCTACTAAGGCGTAGAAACTCTACTTCATACTCCGCCACCGATTTGTTTCCTTGGGTCAGGTTTAGGAACTCCTTCCTCCTAGCATTCATATAGCTTGCACCCACATACCTCCCTTGGAATGTAGCTTTGAAAAACTCCCAAGTGACCCGCTCCGGTTGGGTGCCCTCTTTCACTGTCAACCACCACTAGTAGGCTTCTTCCCTAAGTAGTGACACTGCTCCTTTCAGCTTTTGTTCCGGTGAGCAATCCAGGTCCTCCATTATCCTTTCGGTGGCCTCCAACCAATATTTCGCCACATTAGGAGCCATGCTAGCCACGCCCTTAAAGATCTCAGCCCTATTTGAACGAAGTCGCTCCGAAATGGACCCCCGATTTTCGCTGCCATTATTGGGCCCAACGACCCTTTCCAAAATTTTCAACATTGCCTACGACAATGCATCTTCTCCTGCGACCCGATCATACGGTCCATTCCCAACCACAGGTGAGGTCGGAGCCTGTTCTACTCCAACATCAGGCATATGGCCTGATGCTGACGACTCAGCCCTAATACTTCCGCTACCTGGGCCACGGCCTCTTGCAACTCTTCTAGCACTCATCATCGATTCGCATATTATCTGGATTATAAATTTTTATGAAGTTTTAGTTAGTTTCAATAATTAAACCGATGTTTTATGAAAGTATTTAAAGAGAAGATTATTTTTGAAAATCCTCTACAGTTTCAAGATCCTACGAGCTTCAGTTCCATTCTGACATAATCATCTAAAGTAGCCCTCCAACTATCTACTGTATAACAATTTAAACAAACTTAAAAAGTACTTACTTGGCTCGACGTCGGAGACTCAGTGTGCCGCTCAGTAAGATTTCCCTTTTTCCAAAACAGTGTGATCCAAAATATATATATTTTTTAAATAGAAAAAGAAACAAAATAATAATAAGGCTCACTTCACAGCCCGAGTTTTGCAATCTGGGCTCTGATACAACTAAATGTAACACCTCAAACGCAGCCCAGACGCTATGGCCGAATTTGGTGTGTCACATTGAAGTGTTTTAGCAAAAACTGTGTTTTCATTAAAAGCCCTTCTTAAAAGAAACCTTAATTAACTTAAAAAATACACCTTTCAGTTGCGGAAGCCTTGTTTAAAACATTTGATTAAAGAAAACTTATCATTTTAAAATTTAGTTGCGGAGCTGTAGAAAAACATACTATAGTTTAAGAAACCCATGTTCAACTTCCGTAATTACAATGAAAACAATAATAATAATTCAAGTAATAATAACATAATGAAAACTTTATTACAATCTGGTCTAAAATATACTTAATAAAATAAAACTTATATGCTTAAAAAAAACAAGTCTGAATTATCTTGCTAGCTGGCCACCTAGAGTCCCTCCAAATATCGAACCTTCTACTGAGCATCACCTGAAAATAAAATAAATGAGGGGGTGAGTTTTTGCAAAATCAGTGTGTACAACCCTCACAAAAAAATAAGCAATCACAAATCATCATACACCAACATGCAATGCAATCCCATCCAAATTATTCATTCGCTACACACTAGCTCTGTCCCTCGTCACACCATGTGGGGATATAAATATCGACCCACCCAACTGACACATCAATGGTAGCCCAATTGCGGAACTACCTTCATATACATATTGGGCTTTAAAAGCCATCGGTGGATCCACGATTGTCAAGCAACCATGTGATCCTCATATACTTCCTCCGTTCCATAATTCTCAACCCATATGCAACCTAAGCGGAATATCATATGTATGCATGTCACATCCATAAAACTTACATTTAAAACCTAGGGGTATTTTGGTCATTTTTTCCCTTAGGGACATTTTAGTAATTTTCCCTTAATTACGGTTTTCACTTACCTTGGCCCGTTAACAAGTCCTGTGAGCTAAGATGAATGAATTCTATGCACCAGGTAGGATTCCAGAGAAGAGGAGGTGAGTCATTAAGATTGCTTAAGTACCAAGCTCTCCCTAGATCCAATCCGAGACATGCATATACTCGTTGCCACACCTTAACCCTTTGACTTGTCCACGGTCGAAATAAATTAATTAAGTTTTGTGTGGTCATCATATACTAGGCCCAAAACCCCTTCACAAAGCTGAGTCAAATTCACATACCTGCATGTGGCCCACTAGGCCCAATCACATTCATACGGTCCATTAGGCCCAAATCACCAGTATATGGCCCATTAGGCCCAACTCACATTTAGATAACCCGTTAGGCCCTGTCACATTCATATTCATGCTCACATACAAATTCGTATCACATAGCATCAATATTCATTTTTTACCTTTTATGGGCCCAACAGCCCATCGGGCCCATTTAGCCCATTCCGGCCCATTTGGCCAAATCACAACCCAAGTCCATAGAATCACCCATGGGCCTTAGGCAACCTATCGATTTCCCCCTTACGAGTGTTCGTGCACTCGCAAGACTACCGTAGCCAAACTTTCGGCTTTTCGACATTTCGACTTTTCGGCTTTTCGGCTTTTGCCGATTCATTGTATGTGTGCTGTGATTCCTTTAGTCACCAACCTACAAATGATATAACCCTTCCATTAATCGCATGCTTAATACATATCCTTACTAAAACCGAAACCTCACCTTAATCTTACCTTGCGTGACAAGTATAACAGCCCCTTCTTTAATCACTAACCACGATCAACTCCTAGATCTACACCAATCTTAGCCATTAAAACTCGAATACAGGTGACTTGCATCCAACACAAGCCCCCCTCACCTTAACTATGACCATCTAGCCAACTAAGATTAAGAGTACTTACCAAAGTCTCTCACCTGAAGAGCAAATCAGTAGGGATCCAAAGACCGAGATTTGATACCTATTCCTACCCAAAACTGATTAGAAGAAGTAAAGGATAATAATCGATTCTGAGCAAAGAACATCGATTGTAGAACACTTACACTAGATTCGGTCACAGAGTATTCGGCCCTTGGGAGATTCGACTTTTCGGCTTTCAAACTTAGTATGGTGAATAAGGTTTATTCGGTATGGATTAAAGTAAAAGAGTAGAAGAAGAAATCGGCTAAGTGAAACAGAGAAGAATAAAAATCAACAGAAAGAAAAGAAAGAAAGACAAAAGGTTTTCGGCTTTTTGAATCTTGAAAAGAAAAGGGTTTTCGGTAGTAAGGTGAAGAAGAATTTCGGCAGTAGCCTGGAAACATCGTATTCGGCCCCTATTTATAGCCCTTATAGTTGAATTTTCCATGCCCAATTCCCAATTCGACTCCAACACTTCTCCCTTCTCATCTCCTCGTTTTTCTCCCTGATAACCCTTTGATCTTTTCCTTAATTTTCTCTTCTGAACACTCCCCTTGGAGTCCATCTTCACGCCACTTCCAACCTTCTAGAAGGCCAAAATTAAACTTCTAAAAATACTAAGCTAGGATTCAAACCTTGGACCTCATTGCTAGCTACTAACGCCACCTTCCTACTCCCTAAGTGGCGTCACTTAGCCACTCTTCTACAAGGCTTTTTGATGCTATTTTCCCCTATCTTTATTTAAAAGCCTAACTGCTTGCCAACCCTAATTCTTTTAATAACTAAACGATAATTTCTTCTACCCCTAGATTCGAACTCAAGCCTTAATTAAGACCTACTGTAATTATCACTTGGCTAGGAATATAAAACACGTTTTTTATCAAAACTAAAAACAAAGAAAGTTTGGGATTTCAGAATTTTTGGGTTTCGAGATTTTTTTGGGGCGTTACAATGGATGCCTAGTACTCAGAGTTTATTCGTGTGAATCTACATACTTTACCTCCCCCACCTCCTCCAATTTCTCAACCCGTCCATATAGCTCCTCAAGGAGCAGAGATGGCTAGGAGAGAGAAACCTCCAGTGGATAGAATTAAAAAGTAAGAGGACGAGGAATTCCATGTGAATATTGATGATGACCTAGAGAGAGCTAAGTTTTGGCTAGAAAATACCATTAGGGTATTTGACGAGTTATCATGCACACCCGAAGAGTGCATGAAGTGTGTTGTGTCATCCTAAGAGACTCAACTTACCAGTGGTGGAACACCCTTGTGTTGGTTGTACCAAGGGAAAAGATTACATGGGAGTTTTTCCAAGAGGAATTCTGAAAGAAGTATATCAGTCAAAGGTTTATAGCTCAGAAGAGGAAGGAATTTTTAGAATTGAAGCAGGGCTGAAAGACAGTAACAGAGTATGAGCGTGAGTTCGTGAGGCTCAGCAAATATGCTATAGAGTGCGTGTCTACCGAAGCCATCATGTGCAAGAGATTTAAGGACAGATTGAATGAAGACATCCGATTGTTAGTTGGCATCTTAGAATTAAGGGAACTCGTGGTGCTCGTGGAGAGAGCATGTAAGGCTAAGGTATTGCCAAAGAGAAGAGAAAAGCTGACATTGAGTCCCGAGACTCAGGGAAAAGACAGATGGGGAAATCACATCAAATCTCATCCAAGAGATCGAGGGAGTTCACCATCCGATCGAATACTTCGGTGGGATTCTCAAATAAGAGTAAAATCAAGTAGAATACGACTTCTAAAGCCCAGACCACTTCTATCACAAGTGTCGGTAGTGCTCGGTGTAACAGCCCAATTTAGACCCTAATCTGAACGGTGGTTTTGAGACCACGAATCCGAGTCAGAAAATATTTTAAAATTATTTTTTGTGTTTATTTTGTGTGAATTTATGTCTGTGAAATTTATTTTATGTGAATTTATATCTGTGAAATTTTCATGATTTAATTTTGTCGTTTAGATGTCCGATTAAATAAAAGGACTTAATCGCGTAAAATGAAAATTTGGTGGTTAATTCAAAAAGGGGCTGAATTGTACTTAGCTTTTTAAATGGAAGCCTTTAAGTTGCAATTTTCCCATTTCTATGTGAAGTGGACGGTAGTGGCCATAATATAATGGTTATATAATGTGATAAATAAGGTTAAAAATGTAAAACATGAAATAATAATAAGTTAGTATATATGTTATATTATATGATAACTTTAATTATCTTTTATTTCTTCATCACTTAGCCGAATATAAACTAAAAGAAAAATAAAGAGCAAAAGCTAGGGTTCGGCCAATTTGAAGCTCAATTAATGTATGAGTTTAGCTCGATTTTTGACAATTTCTACGTTTTTGAGATCGTTGCTTAGTAATCTTCAAGACCCATGCTTAAATTTTTTATTTTGATGAATATTTTGAGTTGTGCCATTGTTGATAGCTTGTGATTTTTGGTGTTTGATGATGAAAAAATAGAAGATATGTTTTAGATTAACATGTTTTGTATTAGAATTTTTGATGATTTTGAGTAATTAGGACTTAATTGTAAAATAATAATTTGAGGGACTAAAATGTGAAATAAATTGAATATATGGACTTGTTTGAGAGTGGGTAAAATTTGGCCCAACATAAGTATAGGGAAATTTTGTGTATTTTGTGTTTTGTGCAATAAGAACTAAATTGTAAAAATTGTAAATGTTAGGGGTAAAATGGTAATTTGCCCATTTATGTGTTTTTGAACTAAATTGAATGAAAATATGTTTGAATGAGCTTAATTTGAATATGTTTAGATAAAGAACCAAAGAAATCAAATTTAGACCGGGGAAAAATGAAAGTTGTCGATTAGCAGCCCCGTCCCGTTTTACGACATCCGAGGTAAGTTCATAAGAAAATAGACGTACTTAGTTTTAAATAAATACAAAATATACATGCTGAAATGAAATTTATGATTTTATTTAAGCTATAGCCGAATATGTTAAAGCTTAAATACTATGTTTCCGGATTGGTTTCGACCGAGTTACGAATCTTAGAAGCCTTGTATGAACCTTAGGAATAGTTAGGATACATATGTCATGACATAGGATTCCGATTTATGTGTGCGAGTAAGACCATGGCATCGATATGTGATTCTGATATGTGCTTACGAATAAGACCGTGTCTAGGACAGTGGCATCGAGATGTGATTACATGTAAGACCACGTCTGGGACATTGGCATTGTATGACTTGTGTGATTATCCGAGTGTCCTATCCAATTCCGAATGGTTCATCAGGCAAAGGTAAACCGTGATTGAATGTGTAAAGTGGGCTAAAAGGCCAGGTATGATTTAGCTTGTTAGCTATCGATAATAAGGTATGTTTGTGACTTGAAAGTTAATAAGTTATATGTGATGCAAGGTTAAATATACATGAATTAAACAAGTGTATTCGGTTTTGAACAAATGGTCTGTATATTATGAAATTGGTTTTTGAATATGCATATATAAGTGATCATGTATGTTCGGCCATATAAGTGGTATAAGTATATGATATTGAATTATGGTTCTTGAACTTGTATAATTATGTAAGTGTATGTTTGATGATATTAAGATATTTTGGCTTTTGAAAATTTAACTATGATTTGATGATTTTAATTTTGTAAGCATTCGGCCAAGCTAATAGAGATATGTGTTGGGCATATTTTTATTGAAGTTGTAAGTTAAGAATAAACTTGTTAATGACATTGTAATTTGGTTGGTTAACCTAAGTTGATTATATTATTGATTTGCTTGTTTCCTTATAACTTACTAAGCCTCAAAAGCTTACTCTCTATTTTATATGTGTTTCTATTTTATAGATTTTGGTTAAAGTTACAAGCTCGAGGATCGTCAGCAAAGTCTATCACACTATCAGCCGCCTTCTGTATTTTATAAGTTGCATTTTGGGAACTATGGCATGTATAGGCTGGAACATATTTCTGAATTGTTGATTTTGGTTATGTATTAAAAGGCATGCGAAAATGGCTTTCTATTTATGTTTAAATTTTATTTTATGTGTACTTAGTTATAATGTCTTATGGTCTTGGTTTGATATTGGTGATTATGCTTGATTATGGTTTGGTTTGTGGTAGGTATTTTATGTAATGAAAATGGCCAAATCTTTAGGTTTCAATTCGGTTTGGGTTATTACATGGCGGTAAGATTCATAATTTGTTTATGTGTCCATTTGTGGTCAAGTCATATTTTTTTTTTGTGAAGTATAAATTGAATTATAAGTTAGTTGAAAATTATACGATAAAGGTATAAAGATGGTTATGACTATCTGGCAATTTGGCATAGGTTTATATAATTATTTATGCTTATAATAATTTGATTCAGTTTGTTTCACACGTGATATGCAAGATTTATTCTTTTAGTATGTTTATGTGAGATTTGTGTCTTGTAATAAATAGTATAATCTCCTTTAGTTGACAAGTATATTAGGTCAAATTTAATAAGTTATGTTGCATGCTTAAATTTAGATATCATGATTATGCTAAATAAGTAGGGTCTCAAACGTCAATAAGTAAACTCAAGTTTAAGTTGTTCGAGCAGTAACCGTTATCTGGTTGTTGTGTATGTGCTCTTAGACATATCGGTTGGCATAGGTAATAAGAGTTCTTTTAGGTGGTGTGTATTTACAAAATGGTTAAGTTACTAAGGCCAAATGTACTTTTTAATGACCTAAAATAATTGTGTATAGTCTTTAATGGTTAATATTTTAAATGAAGTTTGTGGTAATGTATGGTTAGTACCGAATGAATGTATAAATTTGAATATAAGTGCAAAATATGCAAGTTCAAAATTTATCTAAACTTAAGTTATATATGTTAGTTATTTTATTTATATGTATTATGGTTTATTAAAATATATGAATATACATGTGATATCTAGTGGTGTTTGCATAATTTCATAAGTGATTAAATAATGTGTTTATCCTTGTTGTTGATGATTATCACTGTATATATATATATATGTATATAAATACGCATTATGTGCAGTAAAGTATTAGTTTGGAATTGGTAAGGTATTTGTTTATCATGTGCAAAATAATTTTTGTACGAAAATGTAAGTTGACTATATTATTTTTATATATATATAATTGGTTTGACTTGGGTAAGCTTTATTAATATTTGATTTTGTGCATTTGATCGGTAATGCCACATAACCCTATTCCGCTGATAGATTCGGGTTAGGGGTGTTACACTCGGCCAAATAAGCCGGAGTGTTCACAGTGTGGTAGGCGTCACTTCGACGAATGTCGAGGGAATGAGAGAGGTTGTTTTAAATGTCGATCATTGGACCATTTTATTCATAACTGTCCCAAGTTGGATGAGAAAAAGAAAAAGCAAGATGTGAGGGCGAGTAGTGCTACGTCGAGGGGTAGACCACAAAAGGATCTGGGCAGTGGGGCTAGCGGTAGAGGTGTTCCTAGAGATTCAACTGTGAGGTTCGAGGGACGTGTGCCTGCAAGGACTTATATCATTCGTGCTCGTGGAGAGGTATCTTCTCCAGATGTGATTATGGGTACTTTTTCTCTTCATGATATTTCTGTTATTGCTTTAATTGATTCGGGGTCTACCCATTCTTATGTCTGTATGAAATTAGTACCCAGTATGATTATGCTAGTTGAACCTACTGAATTTATGGTGAAAGTGTCTAACTTGTTAGGCAAACATGTGTTGGTAGACCAAGTATGTAGAAACTGTCCCTTGGCAATTAGAGGCCATTGTTTTCCAGCTAACCTTATGTTGTTGCCGTTTGATGAATTCGATGTAATCCTCGGTATGGACTAGTTGACTTCTCATGGGTTGTATTGTATTGTGGACAAAAAGTCATCGAGTTGAAATGTGAAAACGGAGATGTCCTCTGAGTTAAACAGAGTGAAGCAGATAACTTGCCTACAGTAATATTGTCTATGACGGTGGAGAGATATTTGAGAAACGGATATCAGTCTTACCTTGCATTTGTGTTAAATACTCAGGTGTCGGAAGTGAAAATTGAGTCAGTGCCTATGGTATGTGAATACCCGGATATGTTTCAGGAAGAGTTGTCCGGATTGCCTCCAGCTAGGGAAGTTGAGTTTGGTATTGAGTTGGTCCCTGGTACAGCACCCATCTCGATCGCTCCTTATAGGATAGCTCCTACAGAGTTAAAGGAGTTGAAGGCTCAATTACAAGAGTTAACGGATAAGGGCTTTGCAAGACTGAGCTATTCATTGTGGGGTGCTCCAGTACTTTTTCTGAAAAAAGAAAGACGAGTCGATGAGATTGTGTATAAACTACCGACAGCTCAACAAAGTAACCATGAAGAACAAGTATCCCTTGCCAAGGATCGATGATCTGTTCGATCAGTTGAAGGGAGCCACCGTGGTTTCCAAGATTGACTTAAGGTCGGTCTACTGTCAATTAAGGGTTAAGAAGCAAAATGTACCAAAAACTGCATTTAGGACGAGGTATGGGCACTATGAGTTTCTTGTTATGCCCTTCGGTTTAACAAACGCTCCTGCGGTGTTTATGGATTTAATGAACCGTATTTTCCAACCGTATTTGGATAAGTTCGTGGTGGTCTTTATCGACGACATATTGGTTTACTCAAGTATTGAAAGTGAGCACACGGAGCATCTGAGAACCGTTTTACAAACCTTGAGAGATAAGCAATTATATGCCAAGTTCAGTAAGAGTGAATTTTGGCTTAAAGAGGTTGGGTTCCTAGGACACATTGTGTCGGGAGATGGGATCAAAGTTGACCAAAGCAAGATCTCGACTATTGTTGGGTGGAAACCACTGAGGAATGTGACAGAGGTTCGAAGCTTTCTGGGTTTGGCTGGATACTATAGAAGGTTTGTGAATGGATTCTCTATGATAGCCACTCCGATGACAAGGTTGTTACAAAAGGATGTCAAATTCGAATGGACAGAGAAGTGCCAACAGAGTTTTGAGAAATTAAAGGCTTTGTTAACCGAAGCTCCAGTTTTAGTGCAGCCGAAATTGGGAAAGGAGTTTGTAGTGTATAGTGATGCATCCTTGAATGGGTTAGGGTGTGTGCTTATGCAAGAAGGCAAGGTTATAGCCTATGCCTCAAGACAGCTAAAGCCACACGAGAGAAATTACCCGACCCATGATTTGGAGCTAGTAGCTATAGTGTTCGCATTAAAGATTTGGAGATACCATTTGTATGGTGAGAGATGTTGGGTTTTCACTAACCATAAAAGTCTAAAGTATTTTATGACTCAGAAGGAGTTGAACTTACGACAACGGTGATGGTTAGAGTTGATAAAAGACTACGAGTTGGTGATTGACTACCACCCCGAAAAGGCTAATGTAATAGCCGATGCTTTGAGCAGGAAATCATTGTTTGCCTTGAGGGCTATGAATGCTCAGTTGTCAGTGACTGATAATGGTTAGGTTCTGGTAGAGTTGAGAGCTAGACCGATATTTCTGCAAGAGATTTGCGAAGCTCAGAATAACGACAGTGAATTGCAAGCCAATAGGACTCAGTGTGAGTCAAGTGTCGAATCAGAATTTAGTATTGGTGCTGACGGTTGTATGATGTACTGAGGTAAAATTTGTGTACCCAAGAAAAATGAGCTCATCCAGAAGATTGTGCGAGAGGCACATAGTGGTTGTTCTATCCATCCGGGTAGTGTGAAAATGTACAATGATTTGAAAAAAATGTACTAGTGGTCGGGAATGAAAAGAGACATTTTTGAATTTGTCTCTACGTGCCTAGTTTGACAATAAGTGAAGGCTGAACACCAAGTACCCTCAGGTTTACTTCAGCCTGTGATGGTTCCCAAGTGAAAATGGGATCGAGTAACCTTGGATTTTGTGTCAGGGTTGCCTTTGACACCAAGGAAAAAAAAATTAGTTTGGGCCGTTGTTGATAAACTTACTAAGTCGGCACATTTTATACCAGTGCATACCGACTATTCCCTTGAGAAATTGGCCGATCTTTATGTTTCTGAGATCGTGAGACTTCATAGAGTGCCCTTGTCAATTATTTCGGATAGAGATCTGAGGTTTACCTTGCAGTTTTAGAGGAAGTTGCAAGAGGCATTGGGAACGAAACTGAATTTTGGCACGACTTTTCACCCACAGACTGATGGTCAGTCTGAGCGAACGATTCAGATTCTTGAGGACATGCTACGGTGTTGCGTCCTTAAATTTCAGGGTAGTTGTGAAAAATACTTACCATTAGTAGAATTCGCCTACAACAACAGTTATCAATCAAGTCTGAAAATGGCGCCTTTTGAGGCTTTGTATGGGCGTAAGTGCCAAAAGCCTTTATATTGGACTGAGTTGAGAGAGAATCAGATTCACGGGGTCGACTTAGTCAGAGAGACTGAAGAAAAGGTTAAAGTAATTCGTGATTGTATAAAGGCCACATCAGATTGATAGAAATCCTACACGAATTTGAAACGGAAAGAGATTGAGTTTCAAGTCGGGGATAAAGTGTTTTTGAAAGTATCCCCGTGGAAGAAAGTCCTTAGATTGGGTAGAAAAGGCAAGCTGAGTCCACGATTTATTAGACCTTATGAGGTGACCGAGAGAATTGGGCATGTAGCATACCGATTAGCCTTGCCTCGTGAGCTAGAGAAAATCCATGATGTATTTCATGTATCGATGTTGTGCCACTATCGATCTGACCCCTAACACATGATTTCACTAGAAGAAATTGAAATAAGCCCGGATATGACCTATGGTGAAGAACCGATTAAGATTTTGGATCGAGAGGTCAAGAAGTTGAGGAATAAAAGTGTAGCACTCGTAAACGTTTTGTGGCATAGACACAGAGTCGAGGAAGCCACGTGGGAACCCGAAGAGACTATGAGAGATCAATACCCAAACTTATTCATCGGTAAGATTTTGGGCGATGAAAATTCCTAAGGGGGAGAATTGTAGTAGCCCAATTTTGGGCCTAGTTGGAACAGTGGTTTCGAGACCACTAATTCGAGGTCAGAGAAAGTATTTTATTATTATTTTAGAGTTATAACATGTTTATTTTAGTGCATGAAAAATTTGGAAAAATAATTTTAGCATTTGTGAGCTTGATTGAGAAAAAGGACTAAATCACATAAAGTTCAAAAGTCTTAATTTGATAGCTAAGGATCTTAAATTGCCATGAAACCTAAACTGGAGGTCTTAAAAGGCAAATAGACCCTTGGATAGGTGATGGCCGATCATAGGAGACAAAATATGGAGAAAGTTAAAATTAGGTAGAAATTTGGTAGCTTATTTGACCAAAATGAAATAAAAAGAAAAAAAGGGTGTCATCTTTGTCTCACCTTCTTCACCACCAAAATTTACCAGCAAAAATAGGGTTTAAAAGCTTGAAAAATTTCAGCCACTCTTTACCTTCACAAGTAAGTGATTTTGATAGTTTTTCATGATGATTTTTGTATTTTTTGACCCCTTGTAGCATGAGCTTTCAAAAGAGAGGACTATTTTGCAAAATGCTTGAAATTTTAGGATTTTGCCATGATAGTAAACATGTTCTTTTCTGATATTTTATGGAGGAATATAAGTTATTGTTGTGTAATAAATAAGTTTTGTGAAGTAGTTTTCATGGAAACCCTAACTAGGGACCATTTTGCATAAGTTGAAAATTAGATGATAAATGTGAGAAATAATGGAAATTTTAGGTTTCTATAAGAGAAAAAAAGGTTTAGCTAGGCTTAAGATATGAAGAAATTAGATTAAAAATGATTTTCGGACTTAGGGATAAAATGGTCATTTTGTAAAAGTCTAGGGGAAAAATGGTTATGTTGCCCAATTTTATATTGTTGAGCACCTAGATTAATAAAATGATTAAATTTGTGAATTTTCATCATTATAGATCAAGAAGTGCAAAATTCGGGCCTAGACCGGGGAAAAGCAAAGCAAGTAGACTAAAACCGAATAGCTGCCTACTTTTTGTAATTCGAGGTAAATTGTATGTTAATAATGCAACTCTATCTTTATGATGTGCATTTGTATTGATATGGCATAAATTGCTTTGATTTTGAATATGAGAACAAAAGTTGAGAAATTGACATAGTAGAGACTTTCATTGAGCATTAGGAATAAACTTGGATATTGGTACCCTAATATTGAGTGATATGTGTACTAGTGTAAGACATGTCTGGGACATGCATTGGCGTTGAGACGAGAACTAGTGTAAGACATGTCTAGAACATGCATCAGCCTCATAATGGACAAGCTAGTGTAAGACCTGTCTGGGACATGGCATCGACACCGATAGATGAGAGCCAGTGTAAGACCATGTCTGGAACATGGCGTCGGCATCTTAGCCCATGTTAAGGCTATCGAGTATCCGGTAGTATTCCAAATGGTTCAACAAAAGGTTTATGATTTATATCGAAATGATAAAAGTTGATATCATGTGATGAGTGGTACATGTACCATAACACCCCTCACCCGTATCCAATGTCGGGACAGGGCTTGAGGCATTACCGGACTTAAACGTTCACAAACATAAAAAACTAGGTCACCAAATTTCGCCCAAAATTAAAAATTTTCAAACACATGCATATTGTCCCTTATACAGGCCTTCGAGGCCTAAAATATACATTGGGGCGGTTCGGGAAAAAATCGAAAACTTTAAAAATCTTTGGGCAACTTAACCAATTTTGTAGCTTTGGAGAGTCACACGCCCGTGTGGGTGGGGCCTTGTAGCCACACACGCCCGTGTGGCTTGGGACATGCCCATGTCCTCAGCCTATGTAACTCTCTGTTTATGACGTCAGCAACTATTTAAAGGCACACGGCCAAGGCATACGCCCTTGGCCAGAGGTCGTGTCCTCCACACGGTTGAGACACACAGCCGTGTCTCTAACCGTGTGGTCAAGACTTAGGCTAGTTTCCAAGCCTTTTTGTCGTCTTTACATGCATACACATACACGATTTCAATGGCATTCCTCATTAGCTCGTTGTTATGCATCAATTCCACCTACTCATGATAAACTAGTCTAGCTACATCACAAGACATTAACAAATATCATGGATAAATAGGCTTACAAGTCAAAATAATTATAAGCCACATCTCATGGATAAAAACAACAAATCAATATAAGCCAATACCTTTGGCTAATCACAACAATAGTCATCATAGAAAAACTAAGTCCCTATACATGCCACTCACATGAAAACATTTAACATGCACATGCCAATACTGCAAAGATAATGGCTCAATAGTGTGATACTGCCTCGGACGATCTCCAACCTCGAGCTGACCTGACAAAACTAAAAGAAATGGAAAGGAGGGAGTATGATTTACGCTTAGTAAGCTCGCATGAAAATAATAAACAATGCGATGACATGCTATATTCATATTCTTTCTATTTATTCAAATTCCAGCTAAGCTATTTTCCCGAGTCACAGTCATTAAATTATTTACATCTGGAGTTATGAGATTCCAAATTAAGATCCGTGAATTTTACCAGAAACTAGACTCATATACCTTATTTCCATAAAATTATCAGAATTTTTGGTCTATCCAATAAGTACATTTTATTATTCAAAGCTTCCCCTATTCTGCTATTTCACAGTTTCGACCTTTCTTCACTAAAATTTATTTATCTCATATTACGAGACTCGGATAATGTTACAGTCTCTTTCTCCTGAATGTAGAGTCATTAAATATTTTAATAATATGATTCCTAACTCATAATTATTTTTGTACAATTGCTAGTGATTTTATAAAGTTGAGGCAGGGGAGTCTAGAATCAATCCGACTCTGTCTCACAAGAATTCAAATATCTTATAATACAAAATTCTTTTGCTTACAACGTTTTCTTTATGTGAAACGAGGCTCATTAATATTTAATTTCATATATTATTCTACCTCTACTCTATTTCCACTATTTTTAGTCGATTTTCAAAGTCAGATCAATGTTGCTGACCAAATTTGTTTTGGTACAATATAATGATCACTATCATAAGATCATTTCCAACTATCAAACTTACCATTTCATGGATCCCTTACTCATTTTTCACAATGGAGCTCAATATAAAAGTTATTATTTCTCATGGGCACACTTAATTATACATGCCAAGTATAGGATAATTCCCTATCACATGCACTTAATCATCAAATTAGTCTCATGACAATGCACCATGTAAATTTGTCTTAATTGAGCCCATTATTCATCATTTCGTCTACATACATCATATTAATCCTGTTGAGTTTCTAGGAAATCCTGATGGATTATCCATTTACCGTCAATTCATAAGAATGATCATTTCAGGTATGCACTCTTGCGAACCTCACATTTTACAGCGGGATTAACAGTCCAGGCTAAATCCCTTATAGCGAAAAAGACCCTTAACGAGCTTGGATCTGAATTACCAGTCCAGGCTAAATTCAGACCCTAATCGGATTACCCGTCCGGGCTAAATTCATAATGTATAAATATTCTTCGGGAGGCTAGATCACTCAAGGAGCACCTGTCCAGGCTAGATCCTTTCTATATTTGAGATCAACAGATTACCTGTCCGGGCTAAATCTTTTCTTCAACACATGCAGGATCTCAAGTCACATATAAATCATGGTTTATCCATCGAACTTCCTTTTTAACCTCAACCGATATATTTTTCAACATGTCATAGTGAAAAATACATTTCATGTACTTTCATGCCATCATCAAATGCAATTATCATACATTCTTAAATCATGCAATTAGGCATATTATGAAATTACTTTAAGTTATTTGAACTTACTTGTCAAAATCTCGTCAGGTACAACCGTGTAGCAACTCATACAACCCATGTAATATTAATTTAACTTTCAATTCATGTAACAATAATTTGCCATTCAATTTCACATGACACAACAAACATCAAATTTTCCATATCATACACACCATCCATCAACTTTTAAACATATTAAATCATACAATTCATGCCATATCAATAGAGAATTACAATTCAAGGATGGTATTGCATTATTATTAACACACGAACTTACCTCGATCCAGAAACAGCAATTTACCATTTTAGTCCATAACTTTGTATTTTCTCGATTTAAGCCCGAATCTCGATTTCCTTGATCTATAATATCACATTTAGCCTAATAATTAGTTACACTATTCATATGGGTCTAAAAATCATATTGTTAGAAATTTTCATTTTGACCCCTAAACTTTCACATATTTGTATTTTTCCACCAATGCTCGTAAAAATGATTTTTATTCAATTTCCTTGCATTTAAAGCCTAGCCAAATCATTTTCATGACTATGGAAGCCCCCAATTTCCATTAAATCACCCTTTTATGACTAATTTATAACTTTTACGGTTTAGTCCTTTTTAAGCATTTTTACCGAAAATCACTTAGCAAAAGTTGTTTATTACGCACCGAGCCTTCATATTCTACCATTAAACATCAAAATACATAAATATCATTCATGGGTAAATTTTTAAACATAAACCCTAGCTCAAAATAATAGTAGAAATAGCTAGAACATGTTATCGGGATTTCAAAAATGTAAAGAACATTAAAAATGGGGCTCGGGATCACTTACAAATGAGCTTGGAAGCTTGAACCATACCCTAGCCATGGCGTCCATGGGGGTTTTGGCTGGTACATGGAGAAGATGACCAAATTTTGGCTATTTTGGCTTTTTAATTCTTTTAATTAATAGTTTACAAAAATGCCCCTAACTTAAAAATATTTTATTACACCCATTTCATGTCTATTTTTGTCCAACAATTAACTAATGGTCTAATTACCATTTAAAGGCCTCCAATTTAAAATTTCATAACAATTTGACACCAACTTTTGCATTTTTTACAATTTAGTTCTTTTGACCAAATTGAGTGCCCAAACGTCGAAATTTTCAAACGAAATTTTCACGAAATCATTTCGTGAAATTATAGACCATAAAAATATAATAAAAATAAATTTTCTTACGTCAGATTTGTGGTCCCAAAACCACTATTCCAACGAGGCCCTAATTCGAGATGTTACATTTCTCCCCTTTTAGGGATTTTCGTCCTCGAAAATCTTACCAGAAGAGTTGTTTTGTTCCTCATAATCTTTGCTATCTCATAATTAGTGCTAAAGAACTTTTACTTTAGCCTTCATTAAAATCCAAGGTCTTATTTAGCTTTCCCAATAACTCATGATATATAAAAGTCCGGATCTCAATCCAATTAACCAAGACTAGCTTCCCAAGAAATCTGACAATCTCATAAATACATGATTCCATTAGCCCATTGGGCAGATTTAACATTTACCAAAATGATTTGCAAATTTCATCATTTTTCAACCAGAAATCCATATATCCTTTTTCTCTTTCCAATATAAGAATAATCCTGACAAGAAATCCATAATCATCTCGTTCTCATTTCCATTCTAATATCACTACTGATGAAGATCGTTCTGATATCACTCGATGTTCAGCAGTAGTCCTGATAACCTTTCATGTATTTGATTACAAAGATCAGAAATGTCGAGTTCTAAACTCGATCATCAATGTATTACTCCTGTGATTTTTCTTGCAAACTCTCTGTATAAGCCTGAATTTTTTTTATTTCAAGTACTTGTAACCACATTTTTCCCTTTTTAGGGATC
This sequence comes from Gossypium longicalyx, assembly GCA_025698465.1. Taxonomy (NCBI): domain Eukaryota; kingdom Viridiplantae; phylum Streptophyta; class Magnoliopsida; order Malvales; family Malvaceae; genus Gossypium; species Gossypium longicalyx. The sequence goes on along the minus strand of CM046996.1, from coordinate 40,983,770 downwards.
AGGAAATAACTGACTTAAGTCATTTGCACAATCTCACACTCAATTCCCTTTATGACAGTAGATACATTAGCCGTTCCATTGCTTTATTGACTTAGAACACATCACAATTTATTCAATAACACATTATTGAAATTCAAGAAGTTTTTGTTCAGCACATACCCCATAGGTTCAAAGACTTTGGTCAAGTTCATTCAAAGCTTTAATGACATGTACTAGACCATTAAACTTTCACAAGCAAAAACTTTATCATTCAGGATAGCTTTAAATCGTATCAAGGTCTTCTAAGATATATACACTTTTCATTCAGACTCTCTATCTTTTACTTGGAGAGAGGTAAAATCTTGTTCCCAGACACGAATACCTTATTTAATCTTTCAAATAATAATCAATACCACTTGAACCACTGAGTCGGTATTAATCATCAATAAATGACATTTTAAGAGATCCTCTTTTTCAGTTGATAGGATAGCTTGACATGAAACCATTCAGAACTCACTTATCATACTAACCAAAGTCTATTTCAATTACATTAGCTCAAGATAACAAAAATGCCTCAATTGAATGCATTAACTTTGATTAACTTACTCGAGGAAAGGAATCCACCATACAAATTGAAACTACAATTTCATCATTTATGCCTTTATTGATATCAGTTATTTACACAAAGATTTAGAGAAATCCAGATACAGGGGTCATCACGTTACTATAATCAAGCCATAAGCATGTTCATAATCGACATAGTCATCATAAGTTGAAGAACATACCTTGGATACAAGTGACCATTGGTAATTTACGAGATGAAGATAACAAGAAAACCAGAATAAAGAAATCCAAGACAGAGGAATCCAAGATAAAGATATCCAAGGTACAGAAATCCAAGATACCATATCATAATGAAAGACCCAGAAAAATGTTCATAAGAAAGATATGAAGGATCTAGATAATTCTTCAGAGAAAAGAAGTCCAGAAGAATACATCAATCCAATCCACTAGGATTAAATGCAATAAAGATAATATACCTTCCCATATATGTATATTGAATAGAGCATCAATTAGGAGAAACAAATTTATATCATCATGCGTATCATTTCATGAAGTCCCATGAGATGGAATGTAATGGAATGCCAGAGAGATATAGAACAATACAGATTATGTATTAGTCGGGTTATCAATACTTTCATCTATACATCGTGATTAGGAAGCACTCCCATAAAACAAGGATTTTATCAGTAGGGCAGTAACCGTAAAAAAAAAATTTCGAGAACAGTTAAACATACAGAATACCTCGAAAAAGACTATAATAATCTGGTATCTTACCTTTCAACATTATTCCTTCAATTATTTCAGCCATCGTAAATCTCATATTATGCTTTTCATTAAAGAAGTTCAGTTCTAAAGGAATTTCCAGTTAATACATTTCCCAACATCTTACCTTACTAGTCCTATCATTACTTATCAATCCAATTTAATCTCTGATCATGTTCATAATCATTCTATAGTTGAACCCTTTGGTATCATACTTGTGAACTTATTCAATATGAATCTCCTGAAATTCCTTCACAAAATACCACTCTGGTAAGAGGGTGGGATTGTAAGATCCCTAACTCGTTTCTCATATTCATATACATATATCACTAGTTCGTTATCAAAGTGACATTTTCATAAGCATATCATTCACTTCAGGCAAGCTTTTATTCACGTTCGTATGACAAGAACTTTTCAATTATCTTATTTAAACAAGTATATTTATGTATGCATTCTATGGATTTTGGATAGCTTACTAATCTCATTCATTCAATCAAACAAATCAGACATATAACTTTTTATAAAAGCCAAACAAATATGGACAAATACTTCACAGTTTAAACTTTCACCTCATATGTTATCGTGTACATATCATAAACTTTTATTCATACTTTTCAAATTTTAAGCTCATCATAACTGTACTTTACCCGAATGCCTTAGCTTCTTATCGAACATGGTCGGTATAGCTCGGTTGGAGGGCACCATTGTCCAAACAAAATGGCTCTCATGCATGTCGGTAGACATCACACTATCACAGATCGGTGGCATGTATAGCTGAAGTCTCATACATATGCTAGGTTAGTCCGAGAATTGACTAAACCATAACTTTAATACCACTAAATGTAACACTCTTCACCCGTATCCAACGCCGGGACAGGGCTTGAGGCGTTACCGGACTTAAACGTTCACAAATATACAAAACCGGGTCACCAAATTTAGCCCAAAATTAAAAATTTTCAAACACGTGCATATTGTCCCTTATACAGGCCTTCGAGGCCTAAAATATACATTGGGGCGGTTTGGGACAAAACCAAAAACTTTGAAAATCTTTGGGCAACTTAACCAATTTTCTAGCTTTGAGGAGTCACACACCCGTGTGGGTGGGGCCGTGTGGTCACACACACCCGTGTGGCTTGAGATATACCCGTTTCCTCAGCTCGTGTAACTCTATGTTTATGATGTCAACAACCGTTTAAAGGCACACGGCAAGGTACACGCCCGTTGCTAGAGGCCGTGTCCTCACACAGCTGACACACACGGTCGTGTCTCTACACATGTGGTCAAGACTTAGGCTAGTTTCCATGCCTTTTTGTCGTCTTTACATGCACACACATACACAATTTCAATGGCATTCATCATTAACTCGTTTTTATGCATTAGTTCCAGCTACTCATGATAAACTAGTCTAGCTACATCACAAGACATTAACACATATCATGGATAAATAGGCTCACAAGTCAAAATCATTATAAGTCACATCTCATGGCTATAAACAACAAATCAATATAAGCCAATACCTTTGGCTAATCACAACAATAGTCATCATAGAAAAACTAAGTCCGTATACATGCAACTCACATGAAAACATTTAACATGCACATGCCAATACTCCAAAGATAATGGCTCGATAGTGTGATGCTGCCTCGGACGATCTCCAGCCCCGAGATGACCTAACAAAACTAAAAAAAATGAAAAGGAGGGAGTAAGCTTTACACTTAGTAAGCTCGCATGAAAATAATAAACAATGCGATGACATGCTATATTCATATTCTTTCTATTTATTCAAATTCCAGCTAAGTTGTTTTCCCGAGTCACAGTCATTAAATTATTTATATCTGGAGTTACGAGACTCCAAATTAAGATCCGTTAATTTTCTCAGAAACTAGACTCATATCCCTTCTTACCATAAAATTTTCAGAATTTTTGACTAGCCAATAAGTACATTTTATTATTCAAAATTTCCTCTGTTCTTCTATTTGACAGCTTTGACCTTTCTTCACTAAAATTTATTTATCTCATATTACGAGACTCGGATAATGTTACAGTCTCTTTCTCCTGAATGCAGAGTCATTAAATATTTAATAATATGATTCCTAACTCATAATTATTTTTGTACAATTTCTAGTGATTTTCTAAAGTTGAGGTAGGGGAGTCTTGAATCACTCCAACTCTGTCTCACAAGAATTCAAATATCGTATAATACAAAATTCTTTAGCTTACAACGTTTCCTTTATGTGAAACTAGACTCATTAGTATTTAATTTCATATATTATTCTACCTCTAACTCTATTTCCACTATATTTAGTTGATTTTGAAAGTTAGATCAATGTTGCTGACCAAATCTGTTTTGGTACAATATAATGATCACTATCAATAGATCAATTCCAACTATCAAACTTACCATTTCATGGACCCCTTACTCATTTTTCACAATGAAGCTCAATATAAAAGTTATTATTTCTCATGGGCACACTTAATCATACATTCCAAGTATAGGATAATTCCCTATCATATGCACTCAATCATCAAATTAGTCTCATGACAATGCACCATGTAAATTTGTCTTAAATGAGCCTATTATTCATCATTTCATCTACATACATTATATTAATCCCGTTGAGTTTCTAGGAAATCCTGATGGATTATCCATTTACCATTAATTCATAAAAATGATCATTTCAGGTATGCACTCCCCCGAACCTCACATTTTACGGCGGGATTACCTGTCCAGGCTAAATCCCCCGTAACATAAACTCATATGGTGATGTCGGGATTACCAATCCACGCTAAATCCCTTATAGCGACAAACACCCTTAATAAGCTCAAATTTGAATTATCAGTCCAGGCTAAATTCAGACCTTAATCGGATTACCTGTCCGGGCTAAATCTATAATGTATAAATATTCTTCGGGAGGCTAGATCACTCAAGGAACACCCGTCTGGGCTAGATCCTTTCTATATTTGAGATCAACGGATTACCTGTCTGGGCTAAATCCTTTCTGCAACACATGCAGGATCTCAAGTTACATATAAATCATGGTTTATCCATCGAACTTCCTTTTAAATCTCAACCGAGACATTTTTCAACATGTCACAGTTAAAAATACATTTCATGTATTTTCATGCCATCATCAAATGCAATTATCATACATTCTTAAATCATGCAATTAGGCATATTATGAATTTACTTTAAGTTATATGAACTTACTTGTCGAAATCTCGTCAAGTACAACCGTGTAGCAACTCATACAACCCATGTAATATTAATTTAACATTCAATTCATGTAACAATAATTTGTCATTCAATTTCACATGACACAACAAACATCACATTTTTCATATCATGCACACCATCCATCAACTTCTCCTAAACATATTAAATCATACAATTCATGCCATATCAATAGAGAATTACAATTCAAGGATGGTATTGTATTATTATTAACACACGAACTTACCTCGATCCAAAAACGACAATTTACCATTTTAGTCTATAACTTGTATTTTCCTGATTTAAGCCCAAATCTCTATTTCCTTGATCTATAATATCACATTTAGCCTACTAATTAGTCACATTATTCATATGGTTCTAAAAATCATATTTTTAAAAATTTGCATTTTGACCCCTAAACTTTCACATATTTGCACTTTTGCACTAATGCTCATAAAATGTTTTTTATTAAATTTCCTTGCATTTCAATCCTAGCCGAACCATTTTCATAACTATGGAAGCCCTCAATTTCCATTAAATCACCATTTTATGACTAATTTATAACTTTTACGATTTAGTCATTTTTAAGCATTTTTACCAAAAATCACTTAGCAAAAGTCGTTTATTACACACCAAGCTTTCATATTCTACCATTAAACATCAAAATACATGAATATCATTCATGGGTAAATTTTTTAACAAACCCTAGCTCAAAATAATGGTAGAAATAGCTAGAACATGTTACCGGGATTTCAAAAATGTAAAGAACATTAAAAACGGGGCTCGGGATCACTTACAAATGAGCTTGGAAGCTTGAACCAAACCCCAGCCATGGATTCCATGGGGGTTTAGGCTGCTACATGGAGAAGATGACCAAATTTTGGCTATTTTGGCTTTTTAATTCTTTTAATTATTAGTTTACCAAAATGCCCCTAACTTAAAAATATTTTATTACACCCATTTCATGTCTATTTTTGTCCAAAAATTAACTAATTGTACAATTACCATTTAAATGACTCCAATTTATAATTTCATAACAATTTGACACCTCTAACATGTAGAACTCAACTTTTGCACTTTTTACAATTTAGTCCTTTTGACCAAATTGAGTGCCCAAACGTCAAAATTTTCGAATGAAATTTTCACGAAATCATTTTGTGAAATCGTAGGCCATAAAAATATAATAAAAATAAACTTTCTTACGTCGGATTTGTGGTCCCAAAACCACTGTTCCGACTAGGTCCTAATTCGGGATGTTACAGGTACCAAATTGAAATGTATGAGATATGGGCTCAGTGCATGAAATATGAATTGTATTAGATGGTGATGAGTAAGTTGAACTTACGTCTATTTATAGTATTTGTAAATAAACTATGAAAGGTTATGAGCATATTGCTATATGATAAGTAGTTGTTGTTTATTTTCATACAACTTACTAAGCTTTATGCTTACCCTATCTCTATTCATTTTTCTCATAGTGTCACCCAATTAGCTCGTAGATCTACAGACGTTGGATACATCGATCACATTATCAAATCAAAGCACTTGGTATAATTAGTTCTTAAATTTTGATTATGGCATGTATAGGAACTTTGATTTTGTTTAGTGTCACATTGTTTTAGGGCCAAATGTGTTGACTTGTTTTAGTAATTGACACCATTTTGTAATAGGCCATGGAAAATGGCTAATGATGAAGGTTGTTATATGAATACAAGAGGTTCTTTCATGAATGAGTAATTCGTTGGTTGTTTTGGTGTATATATGAAAAGTGTAGATGCCTTAGATGTGGTTGTTGAATTGAAAAATCAGGTTGTTATATTGTGTTTGAGGGTGGCAAAGGGCTTGGTAGTTAGCCCTATATTGTAATATCCTGATTTTCGGCCTAGTCAGAATAGTGATTTTGTGACCACAAAATTCGAGATAGAAATAATTATTTTATAATTATTTTGATGTTTATGATATGATTGCATGATTGTGTGAAAATTTCGTGATGAAATTCTATGCCTAGAGTGCTTAAATTGAAATTAGGGACTAAATCGAATAATTTGCAAAACTTGCATTCTAGAAGTTTCTAGTATGAAATTGTTTTGAAATATTAATTAGGAGGTCTTAAATAGCAATTTTACCAATTTCTAAGTTTATGGACAAAAATTGGACATGGATGGAATTTTTGGAAAGTTTAGTAGTAAGGGCATTTTGGTCATTTAGGGGTAAAATGAATTAAAATACAAAATTAAAAGCCAATTTTGCTCATCTTCTTCACCATGGCCGAATATAGCAAGGAGAAACCATGGCTAGGGTTTTTCAAGCTTCCAAGCTCGATTGTAAGTCCATTCTAGCCCCGTTTTTCAAGTTCTTTACGTTTTTAGAGTCCCGGTAGCTCGATTTAGCTTATGCTAGCAATAATTTAACCTAGGGTTTATATTTGGAAAAATACCCATAGGTAAAATTTGTGTATTTTGGTGTTTTATGATAGAATATGAGGTTTTAAATTATGTAGAATATGAGGTTTTAAATTATGTTAGACAACTTGTGCTACTCGGTTTTAAGTGAAAACGAGCAAAAAGGGCTTAATCGGTAAAAATACCTAATAGTCATAAGTACATGTTAGAGTGAGAATTTGATGTTACCATAGAAAGGAAAAATTATCATCATGTCATAAAACATAATAAAATAGGCTGAAGTTTAATTTACGAGCTTTGGGGCAAAAATGTAAATATGCAAAAGTTTAGGGGCAAAATTGTAATTTTTCCAAAATATGATTTTGGGTCAATTTGAATAATGTGAGTCCTAATTAGACTATATTTTAAATGATAAAGCAAGGAAAACTGAAATTCGGGCTAAAATGGGGAAAATACCAAGTTGTGGACGAAATGGTAAAAGTAGCCATTTTCGCATACTAGGTAAGTTCATATGTAAATGTTGGTAACATAGTTATTATTTTAAATGTTTTTATGTTATTTAAATGATATGATAATTATTATGAAATATTATACTCGTGATAATTGTTTGATAATATGTCAAATTATGTGATATACTTGGAAAATGTGAAATACTACCGAGTATCGGTATCGGTATTCCATAGAAGATGGTTGAGACACATGATTGGGAAAAAGGTCCCGTTGAACCTTAGGAATGGATTAGGATACAAGTGACATGTCACTGGGATATTTGGGCATCCGAACTCGTTGAGTTGAGTCCGAATTCGTGAGATGTAACTAGGCATCCGAGCTCGTTGAGTTGAGTCCGAGTTCACTTATGGATGCGAACGCCCGAGCTCGTTGAGTTGAGTCCGAGTTCGCTTATGGGCGGGCTACATAGTAGCTTGGCTACATATGTGGCACTTATGTGCAAACTTTCCATGTATCCGAATTATATTCCGATGTGTTCAACTTGTAAAGTTCTACTCAAATGGAGGAATACTCAAGATGAAAGGGACGTATTGGTAAGTGTTATGAAATGGATACTTTGAACAGGTATGTACTTAACCCTCGGGTTGAAAAATCGATATAACAACAATATGGTGAGATGATAAATGAAAATATGATATGAATGTCTTGGTGATGATTATGCAAATGATGTTTTATGTTTGCTTATATGGTTATGTTACTTGCTATTTGCATGTGAACTTACTAAGCATTTATGCTTACTCCCTCCTTTTCATTCCTTGTGGTGTTGACAAGCCAGCTCGAAAATCGGGAACGGTCGGAGGCACGCTCACACTATCCGTATACCATCTTGGCATAATGGCTTGTATATTTTGAGTATGGCATGTATAGCATTATAATCATTTTGTATATATGGTCTTATGATATGGTTATTGAGTAGTATAAAAATGCTTGGTAATGATTAGCCATTGGAATGGCTAATTATGATCATATTTGGTGTTATGTATGTCAAATTGCTGGTTAATCCATGGAAACCATGAAATAGGTAAAATTTACCATAAAATAGATTCAGACAGCAGTAGTGACGTGAATTTGAAAAATCATTAAAAATAGTAGAGATATAATTAGATAATGAATAAAATATGGAATTGAAGAATTATGAGCCTATTTTCATATGGAAGAAACGAAACAGGTATATGAGTTATATTTTATGAGATGTTTAAATTTTTGTGAAATAGGGCCTGAGCAATTTCTGGATCCCCTGTTCTGACTTTGGAAATTCACCATAAATTGTATAAAAATAATTAGAAGTCATAATATATATGTAAAGATTTATTATTGAGTCTAGTTTTAAGAGAAACAAACTTCATAGTCATTGAAATTCTTTACAGAGAGATAACTGATTCGTAATACACAGAGGTCAGAGCAGTTGAACCCTGAAACATGGGAGACTTTAACTAATAAACTGTACTAATTGGCTTAGCAAAAAATTCTATAAAAAAATTATTAAATAGATATATGAGTCTAGTTTTAGGGAAAATTTACGGAATTAGATTTTGAGTTTCATAACTCGAGATATGAATTTTTAAGCGACTGTGACGCAGTTAGCCAGCTTGTCTGGAATTTCTAAAATTAAATTGTTTGAGCTGTTTAAGCAATGAATTAAGTCTGTTAACACCTCCTGTTCGACTCCGGCAACGGTCTCGGGTACGGGGCATTACATATATTGTCTACATAGGTAGACACACGGGCGTGTGTCTAGGCCGTGTGTGACACACGGTCAGCCCCATGGGCGTGTTGTCAGACCGTGTGTCCTCTGCACGTAAAAATTTCAAGTTAGAATGCATGGTAGTAAACACACGGGCAGAGACACGACCGTGTGTCTCAGCCGTGTAGAGGAAACGGCATGTGCCCCAGCCGTGTGCCCTAAATTGGATGCTGACGTCAGAAATAGAATGTCCAGGCTTTTGCACACGGACTAGGTCATGGGTGTGTCATGGCCGTGTGAGGGACATAGGCCATGAACACGAGCGTGTGTCAAGCCGTGTGAAATCCCTTGTAGGTTCGAAGTGGAAATTAATTCCACACGGGTAAAGGACACAGGCGTGTCATGGCCGTGTAAGGGACACAGGCGTGTGCCCTTGTGTCATGTGTTATTTTTCAGAGTCCTTTAAATGACCCGAATTGGTCCCGAATGGTTTCAAATGAATGTTTTGGGCCTCGTAGGCCCATATTAAGGAGTTTTTGGTAAAGTTTGGAAAATTTTTAAATTTGACCAATTCTTGGTGCCTTGAAAACGTGTGAATATATGTGTTCTGGTTAAGTAATGCCTCGTATTCCGTCATAATTTAGGGTACGAGTGTAGGGTATCACAGTAAGTGTTCAAATGAACTATACCATGAAATTATGAAAAGGATTGAAATGGAAAGCTTTAATATAAGTATGTTTATGTTCATGAAAATGATGCATCCAAATGAAGTATGTTCATGTATAAATAGCTTACCTTATGTTAATTCAAGTGAATTATGTTTGAATTAACTAACATGTGTTGTTAATGGTGCTTAGGCTTATGCCAAGCTTATGGTTGGATAATGTTATGCTTAATCTTAATGTTAAGTATTGAAATGGTAAGTTATATTCATGTTTTACGAACTTAATAAGCATTATGTGCTTACGTAGTTTTCTTTTCTATGTTTTATAGATAATCAGAAGCTTTATCGATTTAGAAGCTCATTGGAGATCTATCGCACTATCAAGCGATTATATCAGTAGTTTTTAATGTTTTGGCCAAGGTTATAATGACATGTACAGGTGAACTTGTGTTTGATGTTTTGTTGAATGCTTAGATGTTGATTTTTGGTATGTATAAGTTGGTTGTTTTGGTACCATTTTGATGATGTTTGAATTATGTCATTTTAGTGCTTATGATGCATAAATGGTATGCCTCAAATGGTAAGTTTATATTGAAATGGTATAGGTCAAGTTATGGAATGTTTTGATATGGAAAAGAACTAGATGTTTATGAATGAAATGTGATCAAGTATATGTATATGTTTAGGTATATTTGTATGGTTGCATTTGAGGTGCCTTGTATCGCATATTCGTTGAATGATATTAGACTATTGAATTGGTCATTTCATGTTAGATTTGGTCATGTTATAATGCCTTGATCATGTGTTCAAAATGCTTTTATGTATATGCTTGTTTTGGTGATGGAAATGGCTTGATTTTAGCCAATTTCATGTCCACACCACATAAGACACGGGCGTGTGACTCAGTCGCGCTGACACACGACCGTGTGTCCTCTGTAGGTTTTAATGCATGTAAGTCAGGCTATTACACGGCCTAGCACATAGGCATGTGTGCTATTTTAAGAGTTACACGGCCTAACACACGAGCACGTGGCTTGGCCATGTGACCCAACTCAAAGAGTTACACGGGTGCGGGCATAGGCTGGGACACGGTTGTGTGTCCCTATTTCGATTGTTACATGGCCTGAGACACTAGCGTGTGCCTCAGCCATATGAGTTACACGGCCGTGTGACCCTTGCAGTCCAAATTTTCTAATTTTTCCTTAAACTTTCCAAATGTTTCCAATTTAGTCTCGAATTGTTTTTAAAGTAATTTTAGGGCCTCGATGGCTCGATTTAGGGACGATGTGTACATGAATGAATGTTTTATATCATGTTATGTCAATGTATGAAATGTATGATTTAATGTTCAAATTGTACGGTAATACTCCGTAACCTTATTCTGACAATGGATTCGGGTTAGAGGTGTTACACTTATTGAGTTCATAATTATTTGCTTGTAAAGTTTATTGACTGCATGGGTGTATTGATGACAAATTTTGGTAGAAAACACTGTGTGAATGTGTGTAAAATGTTTGCACTAAATTTTTCAAATAAAAATAAGATTTTTTATTATTTTTTTATTTTTTTAAGCATGAGTTAGTATTTGACACTAATAGTGAATTTTTTTATTTCAAAAACAACCTTCAAAATTTTTCATGTGTCCCCTTTTTAAAATATTTTTCTATTACTTGTGAATCCTTAATTTTTTTTATAGAATCTAAAATCTTCAGTATAGTATACTAAATATTTTGACAGCTAGTAATATTTTCCCTTTTAATCATAACAACTAATCTTAAACTTCAGTTACCCACAGGGTTTGGAAGCAGAATTTGAGGTAAATAAAAATACAGATAAAAGATTTTTTAGGGTAAATATAGATAACGTTGGTATCTCTTTCATTATTGGTTAATCACTTAATTTCGTCCCTTGCTTTTTTTCCATTAGAAACGTAAACCTCAATGGCGAACAGTGCAAACTTTTTCCAGCATAAATATTCTCCATCAATCACTCTAAAATTTGCACCACTAGCGTCTTTCACAACGGCATCAAACAAATAATTCCAATGATGATGATGATGAGCAACAAGCCCTCCTTTAAGAAAACCAATTCATTTCCCTTAAAAACCCAACAAGCACCAAACTCCCAGGATCAACCAATCAGCTACTGGAGATCTCCCCATCATCATCATCATACGATTGAATTCCCTACATCCCCTGAGGTTCCCGAGCAGGGAGACCAAATCTTCCATGCCGCTCACCCGCAACATCCCATCTCCCAAACGTACCTCCCCGACCTCTTCACCTGCGCTTCCTGCAAGGAATTCGGTTCCGGCCTCCGATTCACCTGCACTGACTGCGACTATCAGCTGCACGATTTTTGCGCCTTAGCCCCTCCTGCTCTTAAGAGACACGCCATCCACCCTCTTCACAAGCTCATTTTCTTTCACAAACCTGGTAATTATTACTTTCTCTCTTTCTAATAATTTATATGGTAATTATTACCCTTTTGAAACAGTCTTTTATTTTTTCAATTTCAACTTGCAAGTAAATTATTTCTATAATTTCTTATATAAGCCATAACCATAATTTTCATAAACAATAATTAACCGCTTTACTTAGTTTCTACTTCAAGTTTCAAAATGGTAACTTGAAAAAAGTACTGCTGATGACGTAAAGATACTATGTAATCATTATGCTGTTCATGTCGTGATTTTTTTTTTTCATTTTACGAACTTTAATTGATAATATATATGATAATATACGCTATATGATTATTTTTTGGGGAAAATAATAAACTTTAGAAAATATATAAATATATGATTAACTTTTGTACTCGTAAAAAATTATTAAAATAATATTTTTTGACATAATAGTAATTTTGATAAGGTTATTACAGGACAATAATTTTTCAAGAGAGTGGAATTTTGTTTTCAATAGAAAGTGAATGGTTTTTACAAATATATTTTACAATTTAAGATACTTAATTATTCTTATTTATATTATTATTTAATTAAGTGTTTTAGAGATTGAGAATGAGAAGTTTTTGGTAAGTAACTCAGTCAAGCATAGATGAACTCTACTTACTTGTAAATTGCTCTGAATGATATATATATATATATATTATGGTTATTGATAAATATTTAGTGTTAGTTTATTATTGAATTTAAAAAATATTTTTTAAAAGTACTTTTAAAAAATTTCGATAACGTATACCGCTATAAAAAAGTGATTTAAGGAAATAAAATAATAATGTTAGATATTTTATTGTAAAGTAAAAAAAATTAATGGCAAATAAAAATATAAATTGATTGAAAAACACTTTTTAAAAAGTCATAACCTAAACACTTTAGTTTTTTAACTTCGGCTTTAAAATCTTATTTTAAAATTAATGTTTGGTTTAAAATGTTATTTTTTTTATCATTTTTTTATGATTTAAAATCAATGTATGAGTTAAAAAAGTTACTTTTTTCAATAGTAAACAAAAACCTTAACCATTCATGCTCATAGACGATTCTAAAAGGGGATTAGTAGGTGCCCCTCCTCCCTAAATTATTTTAAATATGTTTTAAAATTTATGAATATAATATTATTTTTAAAATTTTAAACTATACTTTACCCTCCTAATTTTGATTTTGATTTTCTTATAAAACTTTTCATTTGATATGATAAATTTAGTATTATTTTTAACTTAAACTTGATTTAGTTTAATTATCTCTCCCTTGTATTTTACTTCCTTTATGTATATAATGTTTTTAAATATGAAATGATTTTATATCTATTTTAATTATTTTGGTTAGGTATAAATTTTTTAATATTAAAACATTTTTTACCATCAAAGCCGTTAACATTAATCTTTAATTGATATTAAATTTACATATACAACATTAATTATGATATTTAAAATTTTAACTTTTTTATTTCATTAAAATAAGTTTATATACTACTTGCAATAATAAAATCATATATAATAATTAAATTTAATATTTTTTATTTTTTATTTTTGGGTGAAACAACATAATGGGAAATATAACTTAAAAAATTTTAAAAGACGCTAAAAATTTTGTCTTACTGGATAGTGGTAACCACCACATCAGTAATCCACTTACACTAATGTAAAACTTAAGTGATTTTACATTCTTTCATAATTTTTATATAATTAATATTTTAATATTCCAACAGTTAAATTTGTCAAAATATTTGTACTTGCTATGTGTATAAATTTTTTACTCGATCCAATATCTTTTGCATATCAATTTAAAGCATTGTTTATATTAATATATATATTTAACAGTTTTTTTACGTAAAATAATAATTAGAATATTTTAATTTATGTTAAACTTGATTAGTATAATTTACATAAATGGAACATAAATTATGACCGTTAGATTGTTAAAATATTAATTTATAAAAAATTATTAAATAATTATTAAATCATTTAAATTTTACACTTGACTAAGCGGATACTTGCTCAATTTTTTATACTCAATCATTTATATTCAAATGAAGTGTTAAAAAAATGAACTTATCCAAAGCGGATAGAACCCATTAGTACTTGGAAACCTAACAAATTGTTTTTATATTATAAGTAATCTTGTTTCTCATTAAAATAACTAAGCTTGATTCTTGACTAATAACGACTTAAATATAAGTTGTGTTAGAATATGTTGATGCTATTATAACTTTATGACAAAAATATTCGGTTTTAGTTAAAGGTGGAATATTGAAATCGAGGTGCGATATCTGTGACAAGCCAACCAAAGGAAGCGTTTTCAAATGCACTATCTGCAGTTTCCTAATGCACCCATGCTGTGCAATGTTGTCAACCGAAATCTTCAACATATCACTCCATCCACACACTCTAAGGCTCTTGCCAATGCCTGGCCAGTCATCGAATGGCGACCCTGCTGGCTTGGCCTGCGGTGAGTGCAATCGGAGGAGATCAGGAAGAGTGTACCGTTGCACCATCTGTGATTATCATCTCCACGCAGTGTGCGCTAAGAACATGGTGAATGGACTTCGAGCCAATGGGTTCAAAGGCATCGAAAAGGCGAGCATGATAGGGACTGCAGCCAAGGTTGCTTCTCAAGTGGTGAAGGAATTCATTGGAGGGCTCATTGAAGGGCTGGGAGAAGGGGTTGGACAAGTCCTGATTCAATCTGCTGCTAGGGGATCAAGGTGCCACATTAATAGCTCACCTAGAATTGCATAAAACGTTTCTTAAGTTATATATATATGTATATATGTATATGTTTTGTTGTATAAGCTATCATATATGTTCAATATTTTTTGTTTGTTTGTTTAGCAGCTGATGGAAGCTCTGAGTTATAGTTTGCAGATGGGAAAGTGTTGCAGCAATTGGTACATACATATATATCACTGATTGAATCCGTCAAGTATTATTATTACGATTAAAGTATAGTATATGGTTTCTGTAAATTATTTTTTATTCCAAATATAATTAATGAAATTGAACCCAACATTCTAGAGTTTTTAGTCCATGGAGCTTTTTTTTCTTTAAAAACAGAGGCTTGAACCGTGTTTTGGAACGGATAATCATGCAATATACATTCAACGGAACGTTGGGTTTGAAGTGGAAGTTTAATTCCAAATACATGCCAAGTTTAAACAGATTGAATATATTGAAATATTCTTTTCGTGCAATTATGGTAAGACAAGCGTTTTCTAAGTTACCACCGTTCTAATAGAATTATAATTCAATTCAAATTAATCAAAGTAAAGGTTACTGCTTCATTGCTATTTCTGTTAGAAACCTGCGGGTTGAGGTGAGTTTGGATTAAGTTTATTTTAGATTCTAATTTTTTGGGAGTTGAATTTTTTTGAGTTTGGGATTTTTTTGAGTTTGGATTCTCTTAGACTCAAATTTTTTGGACTCAGGCTTGGATTGAACTGGGCGGACTCTGACGGATTCAAATAATTTTAAATTTTATAAGTTATAAATATTTTAATTTTGAATATAATAATTTATTTTATTTTTTTATGATGACAACACAATTCGAATTTGTATTATAAAAAATATAAATTATATATACTTAATAGAGTTATTTTATATAAATTAATTAAAGTGGTAATTGTATTTAAAATTTATTAATATGATATTATATGAATTAATTAAAATATTTTTATTGTTCATAATTATATTATATCTATACTTGAATAATTATTTATCTTTCTTCCTAAATTTATAAACTTAATACTCATATTTTAAAATATTTATTCTAAAACTCGAATTTATTATACTAAATCCAGACCCAAATAATTTACTCATTATTACCCAAACTCAAAATAAACTAATTAAACCCAAATCTCCTGTCCAAAATAAAAAAAATAAACTTAATATCCAAATACAATTTGTAAAAGTTAAAAGCTCAATTCAAAATCTAATTTAATAAAAGTAATATTTTTTAAGAAATTAAAATTTTAATAATAATTTTTGTTTTGCTAATTATAATTATATACATGTAATTTAGTATACTAATTACTCATAACTATTGATGCTATATCTTTTACTATAATATATATAATAATAGTTATGTATATTTATACTTATGAAATATATTATTTCATTATATAACACTATATCACATATGTAATACCGTCTACCAAACCCGAATTATCGAATTCAGATATTGGGTGCTACAGTACTTAAAAACTTAATAAAAATTTTAAAACTGGTGTAACCCAATTACAACAAACTCCTTATTTATTTCTACACAACCATTAAAAAGAGGTTCTCATTAAATAGGAAAAATCTTAAATATAGTGTACAAGTCATTACAATTTAAAACTTGGTTAAAGATAGACTCAAACATGGAGTATAATACAATTTGTCATATCCCTACGGTGTCCTCAGTATGCATGATATCACCACTCAAGCAGCCTCCTTGGCGCATTCCTGGCTTGGTTCCCTCTAGCATACCAACTCTTTTTTCAGAACTTGCATCATATCGAATACTCGTAAGTTCAAATGAACTTAGTGAATCTCAACTGAGGATTACCTTAGAGGCTTACTATTGAACTCCACATCTTGAAGAATCAAAATCTTTTTATTCAGCCTTTGGCGAACACTCTTCTAAATTCCCGTTGTATACATGTACAACAACTTCCACACTTAGGCCATCATATACACATTTCTCTTGATTGGCGAATTACCGAAACCACTACTTAATGTAGATCTTATTTCCCACACTATAGATAGAAAGAAAATAAGTACGTTTCCTGGAGTGATAATCATACAGAGGTTTCTTCTAGCGGTTTCTCACACAAACATGTGTTGAATATTTCTCTTAGATATTGTTCTTGGGAAATACTTATACTAACTAATCTTTTAGATGAACTTCATATGGATCCTACCTTAGGCGGAATCTCATTCAGAATTTATCAGCTATCAAAATACGAGTTAGGTCATATCTTCAATCAACCCAGACTAAACCTATTCTGATGAATGAAACATTTTATGTTATCCCATGGAATTCTAAACAACCATGTTACGTACCATGAGAACACATCGATTTGGCAGACAACTTAGACTCTAGATAACCTTTATGCATAGCGTAAAAATACTCAGATTTATCGAATACCATAGAATTACATAACCTCCAGACATAGCGTAGACAAACTCAAGTCTAACGAACACTAGACCACTCATAATTACGATCTTTGTGCTAATGAACTACTATGGAGGATTCTTCAGAAACACTATTGAGAACTCTTTTAGGAAATACCTTTAGGGAAAATTCAAATTTCTCCACAAGGCTATCCAAATAGGGATATCTTCAAACTTACTCAGATTTTTTCTATAAAGTCAGCTAGAAGAGAAGTCTCAAGGCTTACCAGATCTCGCCACAAAGGCAACCAACTAGATTTTGCCTCTAGGGAGTTACGAGATACACCACAAAGGCTTCACATAATATGCCAAAAAGACTATAGAATACGCCACAAAGGCATGACAAAAAATACCGTATAGGCTTTCTAGAGAATTTTGTGTTTACTGTCCTAGTGGACTATCTCTGTTGGGTGCCATGAGGCTTCCCCCACATGGTCTTACATACATCTTCATGTCGTGTTCTGGCAGTCCGGTTTACATCTCACCAGAGGTTACACCATGAATATTGTCATATAATGTTATGGGTCTCTACCACCTGGTCTTACATATATCTTCATGTCTAAATCTAGTTAGCATTATAGTTGAACTACTGAAGACATCACATATACAAATACATACATCACATCATATATCGATTGTAACACCCCTAACCCATATCCATCATCGAAACAGGGTTTCAGAGCATTATCGAAACTTTCTGAACAAATTTTTATATAATTCTCATAAATTACTATTCATTAACTGAAATCATTCAAAACGTCCATTGATTGGACCCTCAAGGCCCAATATGAGCACCAGAATCGAGTCAGGACTGTAACATCTATTATCCGTATCCGATGCCAGGACATGGTTCGAGGCATTACCAGGCTAAAACATTAACATGTTGGAACGCCGGTGCCTCCAAGGCGCAGTGGAAAAATAAAATAATTAAAAATATTCCGGCGATCCAAACCATGGATCCATGTGTAAAGAACGTATCGGGGTGATAAAAGGTTTCAAAATTATCGAAACATCAATCTGAGTAGACAGCGACGCCTAGGCAACGGGAATCCTGAACTACTATCGAACCAAGCCGCAACCTTTTCGATGTCGGCCTCTACGTAGTCCACCCAATTGACAATGAACGGTAGAAAAATTCAGAAACTATTTCAGTGATTTTTATGCTTGACAGCTGCTAGACCCTTTAGCATAGTTTCAGGCTTATTTATATATTATCTCTTTAGGGTTTTTACCCTTGCCATATATAACACCCTTTTAATTGGTATATTTTTTAATGAATATTAATTCATTAAAATTAATCTGAACATAATAGTCATCATTAAAATAAATATAATAATATTTAACCTAAAATTATAATTACATTAATTATAATAAAGATTTCGGTAAACTATATTTATTTAAACTTATATACGAACCAAATTCATATACTAATGAAATTATGTTCTGATTATGTGTACAACATCCTTGTACGTATAGTATGTTCAACAATTTGATTGCTCAATTAAATTAATTCTATAATTAATTTAATTCATCTGACAATCAGAATACAATACCAACTATGTTTTACTCCGTTCATTTCAACCATAGGGTGTGACCCTATAGGTTCTTGTAACGTTAGCAGTAATATTAGAACGATTCTAATGTTACAAATAATGAGTGGCATCTAGCAATGCATCATTGCTACCTAAGTTACGAGAAGTCATGATTCGACATAACCTTTTGTGATTAACCTTTCATGCATTAATCCTTAAGTCCTATACCTTTGGAATGGACACAAGTCATGGAATAGTCACACTTGCATAGTCCATCCCATGTTTCTTGATACTTTAAGTGAACTATGATACACAAATAAGTAGGACATCTCATATCAACTTATTTGAGCATGACCATGCATTTCTAGTCTCACTCAATCAAGTGGCCTAAGATATTACTCCCATTATGTAGGAGGGACTTATCCTATATTGATCAACCATATCCCTCTACATAGATTATGGTATATCCAACATCAGTCTTTATAGAACAACCAATTACGATGTTCGTTTCACTATATCAAAATATACAACTCACGATGTTGGGATAATGATGATCTCAAGTATGAGGATCATATACATATTAATCACTATGAGTAATGTTGTGACAATTACATAATAATCCAAGAAACATACTCATGGCAGGTCAGTCCAATATGTTGTTCTCTAACACACATATTCATGCATTGATTTTGATACTCCATATCAATGACAACTCTTTATCATCAATTAACTACATGTTAGTCTTAATGCATTATTGTTGTCCTAGCCAACAATAATACTTGACTAAGGATCTTTTAAGAATAATCATATTATTCTCAGGACATTATTATAAAACAGTTTATTTATGTACCCAAAAAAGAAACTGAAATAATAATGGCAACGCCTTATATTAATAAACATGATAAATCAAGTATGTTATTACAACCATCTCGTGATTGATCTTTGGGCATACTCTTACAATCTCCCACTGGTACTAAGACCAATCACTCATATATCTAATACCAAGTGACTTAGTGTGATGATCATGCTTCTACTGTGTCAGAGGCTTGGTCAAGGGATCAGCAATGTTATCATCTGTAGGTACTCTGCATATCTCTACATCCCCTCGATCGATAATCTCTCGAATAAGATGGTAGCACCTAAGTATATGTTTAGATCACTAGTGAGATCTGGGTTCTTTAGCTTGTGCAATAGCTCCATTGTTATCACATCGAAGTTCTATAACAACTGATATGCTTTGCACAACCCCTAGTTCAGTAATGAGCTTCTTGATCCAAATAGCTTCTTTCACTGCCTCACTGGCTGCAATATACTCGGCCTCTATTGTAGAATCAGCTACTGTACTTTGCTTTAAACTTTTCAAGCTCGCAGCACCACCATTAAGGCAAAACACAAAACCTGATTGCGATCGAGAATCATCCTTGTCGGTTTGGAAGATGGCATTAGTGTAACCTTTTACACTTAACTCTTCCTCACCTCTATATATTAGGAACGTATCCTTAGTTCTTTTCAAGTACTTAAGGCTATTCTTGACTGTGGTCCAGTGACCTTTACCGGGATCTTCTTGGTACCTGATCGTCATACTTAAAGCATATGAGACATCTGGACTGGTACATAACTTGGCATACATGATAGATCCAATAGCAAAAGCATATGGAATTTCACTCATGCGTTCTCTCTCTTGTGGAGTTGAAGGACACATTTCCTTCGAGAGTGAAATACCATGTCTCATAGGTATGAATCCTCTCTTAGATTCTTCCATATTGAACCTTTTCAATACTTTATCTATATATGTACCTTGACTTAGACCTAGTAGTCGTCTTGATCTATCTCTATAGATCTTGACTCCTAAGATGTAAGTGGCTTCGCCCAAGTCCTTCATAGAAAAACAACTTCCTAACCAAGTCTTAATAGACTGTAAGGTAGGTATGTCATTGCCCATGATAAGTATGTCATCCACATACAGTACCAAGAATGTGATTGTGCTCCCACTAACTTTCTTGTAAACACATGGCTCATCTTCATTTTTGATAAAACCAAACTCTTTGATTGCATCGTTAAAACGAAGATTCCAACTTTGAAAAGCTTGCTTTAATCCATAAATGGATCTTTGTAACTTATATATCTTTCCAGCATCCTTTGGATTGACAAAACCTTCAGGTTGTGTCATGTACACATCCTCTTCAAGTTTCCCATTAAGGAAAGCTGTTTTGACATCCATCTGCCAGATTTTATAATCATGAAATGCAGCTATGGCGAGCAAGATCCTGGTGGATTTAAACATAGCTACAGGAGAAAAAGTTTCATCATAGTCAACACCATGAATTTGACGAAAACCATTAGCATCTAATCGCCCCTTCTATGTTTGTATATTACCATCCATGTCCGTTTTCTTTTTGAAAACCCACTTGCACCCTATAGGTTTAACCCCTTCGGGTGGGTCAACCAAAGTCCATACTTGGTTTTCATACATGGAATCCATCTCAGATCTCATGGCCTCGAGCCATTTCTCTGAGTTAGGGCTCGCCACCGCTTCTTGATAAGTCCTAGGCTCATCTTGATCTATAAGAAGAATGTCACCATGTGTTGAAATGAGAAATCCATATCTCTCAGGTGCATGGCGTTCTCTTAAAGATCTACGCGGTGGTTGTGTTTCTACAGCAGTTACTTGTTCCTCAATTTCTTATGGAATTTGCTGTTGTTCTATCTCTAGTTCAGTGGTATCTTGTGATTCTCGAATTTCTTCAAGTTCAATCTTTCTCCCACTTCCTTTTCTAGAAACAAATTCTCTCTCTAGGAAGACACCAGTCCGAGCAACAAACACTTTGTTCTCAGTGGGATTAAAGAAATAATATCCTTTGGTTTCTTTCAGATACCCCACAAAGATACACCTTTCAGATTTGGGTTCAAGCTTAGTAGACGTCTGACATTTAACATAAGCTTCGCAACCCTAAATTTTCATAAAAGACATACTGGGACGTTTCCCAGTCCACATCTCATATGGCGTCTTTTGAACCGATTTAGATGGAACATGATTTAGTGTGAAAATAGTTGTTTCAAGTGCATGTCCCCAAAAGGAAGTCGGTAGATCAGCATGACTCATCATGGATCGAACCATGTCTAATAGAGTTCAATTTCTTCTCTCAAAAACTCCATTCCATTGAGGAGTACCAGGAGGAGTAAGTTGTGAGATAATCCACCATTCCTTCAAAAGATCATCAAACTCTAGGCTCAAATACTCTCCACCTCGATTAGATCGAAGTGTCTTATTAGTTCTGCCTAGTTGATTTTGTACTTCATTTTTGAATTCCTTGAACTTTTCAAGGGCCTCAAACTTATGGCGCATGAGATAAACATACCCATATCTACTGAAATCATCAATGAAAGTAATGAAGTAATGAAATCCACCTTTGGCTTGCGTATTTATTGGTCCACATACATCTGAATGTATTAAGCCCAATAAATCACTAGCTCGTTCACTTTTACCAGTAAAAGGAGATTTAGTCATTTTTCCTAATAAGCAAGATTCACATACTTCTAATTGTTCAAAAACAAATGAATCCAAGAGACCATCTTTATGGAGTTTGGATATGCGTTTCTCACTTATGTGGCCCAAACGACAATGCCAAAGATAAGTTTGATTTGAGTCATTTATTTTAGATCTTTTAGTATTTATGTTGTAAATAGGATTCATTTGATCTAAAATATAGAGGCCATTAATCAATTGTGTCGAACCATAGAAAACATTATTGAGATAAAAGGAACAACAATTATTCTTAATTATTATCTCAAAACCAATTTTGTCTAAACAAGAAATTGAAATAATGTTTTTAGTCAAACTGGGCACAAAATAACAATCCTCTAAAATTAAACCAAGTCCACTAGGCAAAGATAAAGTATATGTTCCCACAGCTAATGCAGCAACTCTTGCTCCATTTCCAACTCGCAGGTCCACATCTCCTTTAGCCAAAGTCCTACTCCTTTGTAGTCCTTGTACAGAAGTACAAATATGAGAACCACAACCAGTATCTAATACCCAAGAAGTAGTAGTTGATAAATTAATATCAATAACATAAATACCTGAAGTAGACGTTCTGCTTGCTTTGCCCTTCTTGGTTTCCTCAAGATAGATAGAGCAGTTCCGCTTCCAATGTCCAGTCACTCCACAATGAAAATAGTTTCCTTCCTTAGACACCCCACCTTTAGGTTTCAATGCAGCCTTTCCTTTTCTAAGATTTTGCTTACCTTTGCCCTCAGGCTTTGTCGGGACTTTGGCCTTTCCCTTGCCCTTATTGTTACGGACCATCAGTATGGGCTTGGGTCCAACCTTTTTCATGTTGCCTTCAGTAGTTCGTAACATGCTAAGCAATTGTGGCAGAGTCTTGTCAATTTCATTCAAATTGAAATTAAAGACAAACTCGCTGTAGCTATCTGGCAACAATTGCAGAATAACATCAGTGGCCAACTCTTGGCCCAATGGAAACCCAAGCTTAGACAGGTTTTCAATATAACCAATCATCTTAAGGACATGAGGTCCTATTGGGCTTCCTTCAGCCAGCTTACATTAGAATAGGGCCTTAGAGATATTGAACCTCTCTTGCCTTGCTTGCCCTTGATATAGTTCTTTCAAGTGCTCGATCATATCATAAGCAATCATATCCTCATGTTGCTTTTGAAGCTCAGGATTCATAGTGGCAAGCATAAGACATCCAGCGTCTACCATATCATCGAGATGCTTCTTGTGAGCATCTTTATCAGCCCTCAAGGCATTAGTAGGTGGTTCATCAGGAAGTGGTTTTTCAATGACATATAATTTCCGTTCTTGTTTACGGACAATCCTCAAGTTACGGAACCAGTCAAGAAAGTTCAAACCATTCAATTTGTCCTTCTCAAGGACCAATCGCAATAAGAGTGTATTAGTGTTTGCAACCATAATATATCTACAACAATAAAATATGCGTGTGAATAAATTTACCAAGTTTATATCAATCATTAAAAGGACTTTATTATATGATGTTTCCCACTATTCTATTTCAAAATTAATAACCCTCATATATTAATTTCGAAAAGACTTTCTTGAAAGTATTCCTAGTAGGTCAAGGATCCATATTTCACCTCCTCTTAAGTCAGCTTTGGCTTTACTCTCAAGATTATGGTTATTTAGGTAAGCAACACTTGCTAATTACATCATATGTAACTCCTACAATTTGGTGAACAACTCTTGTTCTAATCATCTAATGATTTATCCAAATTACTTACCTCTAGGTTTCTAATCCTATTAGAGTAACCTAGTTAAGTCAGTCACCAATTTTTAACTAGCGAATATCACTTGTTTATTCTTCGCGTTTAACCAAGATAAATACTAGTACTTCACTTTGGCAAAACCTACATAGTATTGATCGAGGCCTTAACGAGGGCATAAATTGAAAGGCCATGTTAACTTAATATTTTAATAGAGGGATTTTATTAGAGTGTTACGAGATTTTATTAGAGTGTTACATCTCACCAATTATGGTCTACTTTAGTCCATTTAATCTTTTAATTGATCTTATCAATTAATGGGGTTTATTATTACCAAATTTGTATGCTTTAGACATCCATAGCATCTCATACATGAATAAGTAAAGCAATAAATAAATGCAATAGTTATAGCCCATAAACTATGGTGGTTCAACCTAAGCCAATGGGAGAACCAAAAGGGAACCTAAAGGTGTAAGCCGTTTCACAAGATGTCGATCCACACTAGTCGGCCCATCTTCCTTCTCGTCTAGTCCATAGCAACTTTTACAAATTACAAAATTTAGAAACTCGTTTTACATACGAGGGAGTAAGATGAGAAGAGAAATACAAAAGAATAGTAGTAAGGCACGACACGCAGGCCGTATTTATAAAATTACAACCTTTTATCAAATAGGTTATCGGGCTATAACTATGCATTTCAAACACCGTGCATTTCATATATCATTCAACGTTTTTGTCAAGTGAAATATTAAAATATCCTTTCAACCTTTTTATAGCCTATTAAGTTTTATTTATTACAAAACATACTGAAAGATGATGGGGATCTGCGGGGGCGCAGCCCCCGCAGTATGGACCAGGGGTGCGGGGGTAGAGCCCCCGCAATACAAACCGCATACCCTAGTCGAATGAAACCTCACGATTTGATGAGTTTTATCAACAGAATCATGTTTTTAGGATTTTAATCCTTGAGGTTTCATATCTGAACAACCCTTTGTTCCAGTGGCCAGTAAACTCTTACTGGAAATTGTAAAATCACCGCTACATCATAACAGATTTATTAAGGTTTACAACAATAACATAAAACCGAATAGGCCATAAGACCATGATTAACATTTAATCACTTATCAAAAGGAACAATTATTAGATTCTGCTTAAACGATTTAAACAGAAAAACATAATAAAATTAAAACATGCATCTCATACAATTGCATCACTCAAGTATTTAAACCCGAGTCCGTATCACACAAGTGGCTGATACCACTGTTGGAATGTAGGTGCCTCCAAGGCGCAGCGGAAAAGTAAAATAATTAAAAACATTCTGGCGATCCAAACCATGGATCCATGTGTAAGGAACGTATCGGGGTGATAAAAGGTTTCAAAATTACGAAACTTCAATCGAGTAGACAACGACGCCTACAGGCAGGGAATCACGAACTACTATCGAACCAAGCCGCAACCTTTCCGATGTCGGCCTCTACGTAGTCCACCCAATTGACAATGAACGGTAGAAAAATTCAGAAACTATTTCAGTGATTTTTATGCTTGACGGCTGCTAGACCCTTTAGCATAGTTTCGGGCTTATTTATATATTATCTCTTTAGGGTTTTTACCCTTGCCATATATAACACCCTTTTAATTGGTATATTTTTTAATGAATATTAATTCATTAAAATTAATCTGAACATAATAGTCATCATTAAAATAAATATAATAATGTTTAACCGAAAATTATAATTACATTAATTATAATAAAGATTTTTGATAAACTATATTTATTTAAACTTATATACGAACCAAATTCATATACTAATGAAATTATGTTCTGATTATGTGTACAACATCCTTGTACGTATAGTATGTTCAACAATTTGATTGCTCAATTAAATTAATTCTATAATTAATTTAATTCATCTGACAATCAGAATACAATACCAACTATGTTTTACTCCGTTCATTTCAACCATAGGGTGTGACCCTATAGGTTCTTGTAACGTTAGCAGTAATATTAGAACGATTCTAATGTTACAAATAATGAGTGGCATCTAGCAATGCATCATTGCTACCTAAGTTACGAGAAGTCATGATTCGACATAACCTTTTGTGATTAACCTTTCATGCATTAATCCTTAAGTCCTATACCTTTGGAATGGACACAAGTCATGGAATAGTCACAAATAAGTATGATACACAAATAAGTAGGACATCTCATATCAACTTATTTGAGCATGACCATGCATTTCTAGTCTCACTCAATCAAGTGGCCTAAGATATTACTCCCATTATGTAGGAGGGACTTATCCTATATTGATCAACCATATCCCTCTACATAGATTATGGTATATCCAACATCAGTATTTATAGAACAACCAGTTTTGATGTTCGTTTGACTATATCAAAATATACAACTCACGATGTTGGGATAATGATGATCTCAAGTATGAGAATCATATACATATTAATCACTATGAGTAATGTTGTGACAATTACATAATAATCCAAGAAACATACTCATAGCAGGTTAGTCCAATATGTTTTTCTCTAACACACATATTCATGCATTGATTTTGACACTCCATATCAATGACAACTCTTTATAATCAATCAACTATATGTTAGTCTTAATGCATTATTGTTGTCCTAGCCAACAATAATACTTGACTAAGGATCTTTTAAGAATAATCATATTATTCTCATGACATTATTATAAAACAGTTTATTTATGTACACAGAAAAGAAACTGAAATAATAATGGCAACGCCTTATATCAATAAACATGATAAATCAAGTATGTTATTACAACCATCTCGTGATTGATCTTTGGGCATACTCTTGCATAACATTCACAAAAAATCAGCCATAAATTTCGTTCAAATTTAAAACTTTTCAATTTCATGCAAATTGTCCCTTATAAGGGCCTACGAGGCCCAAAACATACATTAAAGGTGATTCGAGATTAAACGAGGACTTTAGAAAACTTTAGGGCAACTTAGAAAAATTTTCCTACTTTGGGAGTTACACGCCAGTGTGGGTAGGCCATGTGATTACACACGCTCGTGCGGCTTGGGACATGCCCATGTGTTTACTACTGGGCATTTTGTTTGCAATAATTAGGGTGCAGAGGACACACGGTCTAACCACACGCCCCTCAAGCAGATCGTGTGTGACACACGGCCTAGACACACGCCCGTGTGTCTACCCGTATGGACAAATTTGAGGCTATTTTATAAGCCATTTGTCACCCTTAAATGCTCATTTACTCATTCATCTAAGATGACATGCAACTTAGTACATTTAGACACTTAAACACTCACAAATGTGATTATGCCATGCCTTTGTAATAACAACATCTCGCTTATCCAAAACATCATACTTTCATATGGCATTCCACACTAATTTCATATTCATTCATTATGCTAAACCTACTTTTAAGTTACCTAATTATACCATAGATTGAACATACTTATTAACCATGATTTATTTACTTATCACATGTGCCGTTCGTCATACATTTCATCCACAAACAAACACATCAAACATAAAAACATTGCATGCATGTATAATTGATTAGGGTTACAACCCAAATGATCAACATGGACCATATCACATGGCTATATACAAAATAAATCAAATATTTCTATAAGCCAACACATTTGACGAGACCAATATGACATATAAGTCCCTATACATGCCATACTCAAAATATTGAGACTAACTATACCCCAAATGTCCAATTGATAGTGTGATCGAGCCTCCGACTTTCTTCGACCCCTGAGTTGGCTTAGAGATACTATAAGAAAATGGGAAAAGAGAGGGGAGTAAGCATGAAGCTTAGTAAGTTCACATGCAAATAAATAGCAACAATAATCATAGATATGTATATATATATATATATATATATATAAACATTAGTGACATAGCATAGATTTACTTATGTGTTATTCTGAACTCATAAATATGGCTCAAATTTTTTAACATAACTTACACATTTTCGATCTTACCAAAAATTCATCACATATTAAGCTCATACATGTGAGTTTATCGTACATACCTGTACCAACTCAAATCACAATGTCATATTCCCTTTTCATTGATTTACTTGTCGATTGACTCACAAGTTTACCCGTTGAACACTCGAAATATTATTGGATACACGAAAGATTTGCACATAGTGCTTTAAACGTAGCCACATGCTACCTCATATCACAATCACATATTGTTTGCTCACGAGCTAATCACGAGCCTACTCACGAAGCTACTTGATCGGGGACGTAACTACTGGCTGCTCACACAAGTCGCATGTGTACATGCAAGAACACATCTTTGGGCTTCCCACCACGGTAGGACGTACAAGACCAGCACCCCGATTCAGATATCACATTTATGCATATGTTCATGAGCTCATATCCACATAGTTCCTAGTGACATGTCACATTGTATCCTAAGTTATTCCTAAGGTTCAAATGGGGTTTTCTCGATATCTCATGTTCGTCGAATTCATTCAGAATCTCGAGCTCATAGGTTACATCATCATTAACACACTTGACATAATAAGTAATTATATAAACTCATACATTAACAAAATATTAAAAACATGATATATCATTCCAACATTTACAAATGAAATTACCTCGGTACAAAATGATGGTAATTGAGCCTAATCGTCGTATACTTTATTCTTCCCTTGATCAAGACCCGTATCACGTTTTTCTTGATCTATAATGGCAAATTTAACTTGTTTGTTAATCTCATTATTCAAATCAATCCATAATTCATGCCTTGGTAAAATTACTTTTTTACCCCTAACTTTTCACTTATTTACAATTTAGTCCTTAGGCTCGTAAAATGAAATGCATGCATTTTCTTTGTTACCCAAGCCTAGCCAAACCTATACCATGCTCATTCCAGCCCACATTTTCCTTTATTTCACATTTTTATTACCCACTTTACACTTTTACAAATAAGTCCCCTTTTTAGGTGTTTTCACTAAAAATCACCTAGTAAAAGACGTTTATCATGCATCAAACATTCATATTCCTCCATTAATCGACAAAGTACATACATGTTACACATGGGTCAAATTTCATACATGAACCCTAGCTCAAAATATAGCTAGAAATGGGTAGATCATGCTTCAAGGACTTCAAAAATACAAAGAACATCAAAAACGGGGCTGGGAGCACTTACAATCAAGCTTGGAGATGTTGAACAAAACCCTAGCTATGGCTATTGAGAAATACGGCTAGCACTTGGAGATGATGGACACATTTTTTCTTTGATTTTCCCTTTTTATTCTTTTAATTACCAAATGACCAAAATACCCTTAGGGTCTTTCTTTCAAATTATTCTTATGCATGTCCATTTTTGTCCAAAATTATAGAAATTGGTCAAATTGCTAATTAGGACCCTCTAATTTATAATCTAAAGCAATTTCATTCTTAAAGCTTCTAGAATGCAAGTTTTGCATCTTATTCAATTTGGTCCCTAAAATTCAATTGGACATTTTATGCGTAGAATTTCTTCATGAAGCTTTCACACAAGCATGCAATCATATCATAGACCTCATGAGAATCATAAAATAATTATTTCTATTTTAGATTTGTGGTCTCGAAACCAGTACTCTGACTATGCCCTAATTCGAGATGTTACAATTCTCCCCCTTAGGGATTTTCGTCCCCGAAAATCTTACTGGTAAAAAGATTCGGGTACTGTTTCCTCATAGCCTCCTCGTTCTCCCATGTAGCCTCTTCAACCCCATGTCTTTGCCATAAAATTTTCACAAGAGCAACACTTTTATTTCTCAATTGTTTGACTTTTCGAGCCAAGATCTTAACCGATTCCTCACCATATGTCATATCCGGTCTGATTTCAACCTCTATCGGTGCAACCACTTGAGAAGGATCGGATATATATCGGCTCAACATAGATACATGAAATACATCGTGAATCTTTTTGAACTCAGGCGGCAAAGCCAATCGAAAGCAACAGGCCCTATCCTTTCGGTAATCTTATACGGTCCTATATAAGGAGGACTCAACTTGCCTTTTCTACTGAATCTCAAAACCTTTTTACATGGAGACACTTTCAAGAATACTTTATCATTCGACCTAATACTCAATTTCCTTTCACCTTTTCTTCGGTTTCCTTAAATAATTACGAATTACTTTCACCTTTTCTTCGGTTTCCTTAAATAAATTGATTCCATGAATCTCATTCTCCTTAAGCTCAGTCCAATACAATGGTGTACGACATTTATGTCCATACAATGCCTTATAAGGCGCCATCTTCAAGCTCGACTGATAACTATTTTTGTAAGCAAATTCAACCAAAGGTAAGTACTTTTCCCAACTACCTTGGAACTCAAGAACATAACATCTGAGCATATCTTCAAGTGTCTGAATTACTCTCTCGAATTGTCCATCATTTTGTGGGTGAAAAGCGGTACTAAAATTCAGTTTTGTACCCAAAGCTTCTTGTAACTTCTTCCAAAACCGCAAAGTAAACCTTAGATCTCTATCCAAAATAATCGATAAAGGTACTCCATAAAGTCTCACAATCTCAGAAATATACAATTCGGCTAACTTATCAAGTGAATAATCAACGCGTACTGGTATAAAATGAGCCGATTTGGTCAATCTGCCAACCACAACCCATACGAAATATTTCTTTCTTGGTGTCAGAGGCAAACTTGTCACGAAATCCATAATAATACGGTCCCATTTCCACTCGGGAACCATCACATGATGAAGTAAGCCTAAAGGTACTTGGTGTTCAGCTTTCACTTGTTGAAAAATCAGGCATCTCAAAACAAACTTGGAAATATCTCTTTTCATACTTGGCCACTAATAAAATTTCTTCAAATCATTGTACATTTTCGTACTACCCGGATGCATAGACAAACGACCACTATGGGCCTCGAGCAAAATATTTTGAACCAACTCATTATTCTTAGGAATAGAAATCCTATCTCGGAACATTAAACAACCATCAGAACTAATCCAAAAATCTGATTCTATATCCGATTCACATTGGACTCTTTTGTCTTGCAATTCATTGTTACTTTGTTGAGCTTAATAAACCTCTTGAAGAAACATTGGTCTAGCTCTCAACTTGGCCAGAATCGAATCATCATCTGCTAAGGCCAACTAAGTGTTCATAGCCCTCAATGCGAACAAGGATTTCCTACTCAAGGCATCGGCGACCACGTTCGCCTTTCCCGTGTGATAATCAATCACTAGCTCATAGTCTTTTATCAACTCTAGCCATCTCCGTTGTTGTAGGTTCAAGTCCTTTTGAGTCATCAAATACTTCAAACTTTTATGGTCAGTATACACCCGACATTTCTCACTATATAAATGATGTCTCCAAATTTTCAACATGAACACAATGGCAGCCAACTCCAAATCATGTGTTGGATAATTCTTCTCATGAGGTTTCAGCTGCCTCGAGGCATAAGCTATCACCTTGCCTTCTTGCATAAGCACACAACCCATTCCATTCAAGGATGCATCAATCAACAATGCCTTTAGCTTCTCAAAACTCTATTGGCATTTTTCCTTCATTCGAACTTAATATCCTTCTGTAACAGTCTCGTCATCAGAGTGGCAATCATGAAAAATCCTTTAACAAACCGTCTATAATAACTAGTTAAGCCCAGAAAGCTTCTAACCTCTGACACATTCCACAGCGATTTCCATTCAACAATAGCCAAAACCTTACTCGGATCGACTCGGATGTCATCACCCAAGACAATGTGTCCCAAGAATCTAACTTCTCAAAGCTAAAACTCACTCTTACTAAACTTAGCATACAGCTATTTGTCTCTCAAGGTTTGTAGAACCGTTTTCAAATGCTCGGCATGCCAAGTCTCATCACGAGAATAAATCAGGATACCATTAATAAAAACAATCACAAATTTATCCAAGTATGGTCAAAAAATATGATTCATTAAATCCATAAATACAGCAGGCGTACTCGTTAAACCAAAAGGCATAACCAAAAATTCGTAGTGACCATACCTTGTCTGAAATGCAATTTTCGGTACGTCTGAATCTTTGACTCTCAATTTGGAGTAACCGAACCTTAAGTCTATCTTCGAAAATACTGTAGCCCCTTTCAATTGGTCAAACAAGTCATCAATTCTTGGTAAGGGATACTTTTTCTTTGTGGTTACCTTATTGAGTTGTCTGTAGTCAATGCACAATCTCATCGAACCATCCTTCTTTTTCACAAATAGCACTAGTGCGCCGCATGGAGAATAACTAGGTCTCGCAAAACCTTTGTCCGCCAACTCTTGCAACTGGACTTTCAACTCCTTTAACTCTATCGGAGTCATCCTATACGGAGCGATCGAAATAGGTGAAATGCCCGGAACTAATTCGATGCCAAACTCAACTTCCCTAATTGGAGGCAATCTAGACAACTCTTCCGGGAACACATCTGGATATTCCCATACTACCGGTACTGACTCAATTTTCAACTTAGACTCCTTCGTATTCAACACAAAGGCAAGATATGCTTTATAACCTTTTTTCATATATCTCTAAGAAGTTATAGAAGAAATTACTATATGTAAGCTATCTTATTCATCTGATTCAACCCGAAGGATATTACCACTTTCACATTTCAATTTAATGATTTTCTTTTCACAGTCTACCACTACATCATGCATGGTCAACCAATCCATACCAAGTATTATATCAAATTTATCAAACAGCAAAAGCATGAGATTAGCCTGAAAACAATGACCTCTAATCATTAAAGGGCAATTCTTACATACTTGGTCAACTATCACATGCTTGCCTAGAGGGTTTGACACTTTTATCACGAATTCTGTAGACTCGACGGGCATATTCATACTAGACACCAGTTTTACACATACATATGAATAGGTAGATCCCAGATCAATCAAAGTAATAATAGAAGTATCATAGAGAGAAAAAGTACCCATAATCACATCAGGGAATGAAGCCTCTTCGCGAGTGCGAATGGCGTAAGTCCTCGCAGGTGCTCTACCCTCGGGTCTCCCAATCGATTCTCTAGGTGTACCCTTGCTACTCACTTCATTTTCCAGATTCTTCTGTGGTCTCCCTCTAGAAGTAGCATTGCCCGCTCTTGCACTCTGAAATTTTTCCTTTTCGATCATCTCAAGATAATCCTTGATAAAATGATCATGTGAACCGCACTTAAAACATGCCCGACTATTCATCCAGCATTCACTGGGGTGACATATTCCACAATGTTGACACTCAGGTCTATTAGGTTATTAGGTCGAGTGTTACCCACGCTTGCTATCGAAGTAGTCTGAGCCTTGTGACTCGAATACTGTTTCCCATAGTTCCTAGTTGAAAACCCAGTTGAAACACTCAATCGAGTATTAAACTCATTCAGTTCCTTAGTTGAGACTGAAATGATTTACCCATCTGTCTCTTCTTTAAATCTCGAAACTTTAATTCCATTTTTTCTCTTCTCTTTAGCCAATTCCTCGGCTTTACAAGCTCTTTCCACAAGCACAACAAATTCTCTCAGTTCAAGTACATCCACCAACAACTAGATGTCTTCGTTTAATCCATCTTCAAATCTTTTGCACATGGTGGCCTCAGTTGATACACATTCTCAAGCGTATTTGCTCAGTCTCACGAATTCACGCTCATATTCCGTTGCTGTCATTCGGCCTTACTTTAATTCAAGGAATTCCTTCCTTTTCTGATCAATAAATCTTTGGCTAATGTACTTCTTACAGAATTCTTCTTGGAAGAACTCTCAATTAACTCTCTCCCTTGGTACCACCGACACAAGGGTGTTCCACCACTGGTAGGCCGAGTCCCTCAGAAGGGACACAACACACTTCATGCATTCCTCAAGAGTGCATCATAACTCATCAAACACCCTAAAGGTATTCTCGAACCAGAACTCTGCCCTTTCAGTGTCATCATCTTTACTAGCCTGGAACTCTTTGGCTCCTTCTTTCCGAATCTTATCCACTAGAGGTCTATGCAGTCTCAAAAAGTCCATACCTTGAGCTGCTACAGGGATAGGTTGAGGAATAGGTGGGGGTAGAGGGGGTTGAGCGTTCGGGTTCGTTCGAACGAACTCCATATACCAGGTGTCCATCATATGGAGAAAGGCTTCTCTGCTTTCTTCTCCTCTATTAAAAGTTTCGGGTCTACTCTCAGCTAGCACTGCCCCTTTAGTGGGAGCAGGCACATTACTTTCTACATCATCCGCCATTGCTCTGTCGTGATCCATTAACTATATGAAAACACATTTTAAAATCGTCAAGAGTCGTCACACTATCATAATATATGTATGGCATGTATAGCAAGACTCTTACACATGCTACGTTAGTCCAAGAATCGACCAAATCGTAGCTCTGATACCATTAAATGTAATACTCCTTACCTGTATTCGATGCTGGGACAGGATTTGAGGCATTACCGGGCTAAAACATTAACATTAAAAAAAATCAGCTGTAAAATTTTGTTCAAATTTAAAACTTTTCAATTTCATGCAAATTTTTCCTTATAAGGGCCTACGAGGCCCAAAACATACATTGAAGGTGATTCGAGATTAACTAAGGACTTTAGAAAACTTTAGGGCAATTTAGAAAAATTTCCATACTTTGAGAGTCACACGCCCGTGTAGGTAGGCCGTGTGATTACACACGCCTGTGTGGCTTGGGACACACCCGTGTGTTTACTACTAGGCATTCTGTTTGCAATAATTAGGGTGCAGGGGACACATGGTCTAACCACACGCCCTTAGGATAGACCATGTGTCACACACGGCATAGACACACGCCCGTGTGTCTACCCGTATGGACAAATTAGAGGCTATTTTCCAAGCCATTTGTCACCCTTAAATGCTCATTTACTCATTCATCTAAGATGGCATGCAACCTAGTACGTTTAGTCACTTAAAGACTCACAAATGTGATTATGCCATGCCTTTGTAATGACAACATGTCGCTTATCCAAAACATCATACTTTCATATGGCATTCCACACTAATTTCATATTCATTCATTATGTTAAACCTGCTTTTAATTTACCTAATTATACCATATATTGAGCATACTTATTAACCATGATTTATTCACTTAGTACATGTGCTATTCATCACACATCTCATTCACAAACAAACACATCAAACATAAAAAAATTGCATTCTGGTCATGATGGTTCATGATAAGTTTTAATAAATTTATATTTGACCATTCTTGAAGACTAACTATTATCACGATGAAGGCAAGTGTACCTATCAAACAGTAGTATAGTTTTAGCAAGACCGGGATGTCGAACCCAAAGAAACTAAAAGTACAAGTATTAACTCTTTTCTTATTATGTAGCCTAAAAATAAAGGGGTTTGTTTTATCGAAACTAATTAACTAACTAAGAATTCACAGAAAGAAAATTGGGGAAAATACTTTTGGGAAATTCGATTGATTTAGACAATACCCAAGAGAAAATCCACCTAGACTTCACTTATTATTTGACTCTGAATCATACGATTTATTTATTCTACTTGTTCCGTAGAAATTCCTAAGTTATATTATTATCTCTTTCGAGACTAATAACGTCTAACCCTAGGTTGATTAATTGAAATCTTTTTCTAATTAACACCCCTAGTGTTGCATTAACTCGATCTATGGATTCCCTTATTAGGTTTCACCCTAATTCGGCAAAATCTTGTCACCCTATCTTTAGGCGTGCAGTCAACTCCACTTAATTATGACAAATTTACTCTTAAATAGGGACTTTTGCTCCTCTGAATAAGCGCATCAACTTGAATCAATATCCTAAGATATTGAAGCAAGAATTAAGAACACATAATTAAGAACAAGTCAAATATTTATCATACAATTCAAAAAATAATAACAAGATTCATCTTAGGTTTCATTCCCCTCAGGTATTTAGGGGATTTAGTTCATAAGTGTAAAAGAAAACATCTCAGAAGAATAATGACAACAAAACATAAAGAAAACCCAAAACTCTTGAAGGGAAATTGAAGGGAGATATTCAGTCTTGAAGGAGAATCCGGCTTCTGAGATGGATCAATCGGCTTTCTTCGAGTAAATTCCTACTTCCCACTCTGTGTCCCTTCTCTCTGTGCCTCCTCTGGTGTTTAAATAGACTTTTTAATGCCTCAAATCCCTCAAGAGTGGCCTTTTCCAAATAGAACTCAACTTGGGCTCGACAGGGACACGCTCGTGTTCGATTGCTCCAAAGGGTGTTAGAGTCTGTTGAATAGACACGGCCGTGTGGTCTACCCGTGTAAGTCATGCTCAATTCTGCTAAAAGGGCACAAGTGTGAGGTCTACCCGTGTGAGGAAGTTCAAGCCGTATTGATTTCCCACTTTGGCCTATTTTCTCCATTTTCGGCCCATTTTTCTCTCTTTTTACTCTCGTATGCTCACCTAAGTATAAAACATGAAATTAAAGGATTAGGAGCATTAAATTCACCAATTCTAAGGAGAATTCATCCATAAATGTGCTAAACATAGGATAAAAATATGTATAAATTACGGTTTATCAAATACCCCCATACTTAAGCGTTTGCTTGTCCTCAAGCAAAATCCTCAACTCATAATCAAAATCAACTCTTCTCAACTTATAATTCGTATTAATGATATCTCAAATAATCTATAAGTAATCATACATTGAGAATTCAACTAAAAGAACATCAAAGTTTCAAACATTCCAAGTTGCATATTTTATCATGGAAACATAGGTGTCTCCCCTTATCTAGGTAATTACCATTGATTCAAAATATCATAGAGTTTCACATCCTCACTAGAGATTCACTAAAATCACTCGAGGTGTTTTAGGGACAACAAGTTAAAGCACTCAATAGTCAATATGAAAAATTATTACCATAGGCTTGCATGAAAATCAAATCTCCACCACTATAAATTTAGATGATACATCAATCAAAATGTCTTTAAAGGGTTATAACGTGGCTTTGGTTAGGGGGTGTGGTCACAAGCTAAAAGGAAAGGTTAAAATTGAGATTGAATTAAAAAATTACCTAACTAGAAAAACAACTAATCATCAATTGAATACATGTGAGCTTTTTCTCAGAATATGGACTTAAACACTTAAGCTCAAAGACAAAGAATTACTACTAATATAAATATGTGTATTGTAAAATTGTTATTATTATTTTTTGAACAAATCAAGTAACATAGACTAACTGTCAAAGATAAAACTTAGCTAAGCAATTTATTCAAATCAAATCTCAACAAAAATAGGGATCAAATTAGTTTAGGGGATTTCAACAATAATGGATTATGGGTTAATAGAAAGGGTAAATCAATGAATGGGTTATTAGGCTCAAGAAGGATCACTAAAGGTTAATTATGAGGGTAGGCTTTTATGGAGTGAGTAGGTTAAACCTAAGTGCCTTTATCATCTTGACATATCAAATCAAATGGTGTGGTCTTGACATGCATAATCAAGCAAGTTCTAGAATAACAAATCAAGATTGACACACTTAAAGCAACAATAAAAGTGAGCATGAAAGAAATAATAGATGCTCTAAAGGCTCAAGATCTCACAAAAATTATGGCTTTTTGATGTTTAAACCTGTGAATTTTAACTCAAGATAATACCTAAATTTGGGGAAATAACCCTAAAAAAATTGATAATTCTCAAAAGTCAACTTATCATGCTTGATTCTCTAATTCCTTAAAGTTGAAACAATCAATGCATGAATGCGTATGTTTTAATTCAAGACATATCAATAAAAATCATAAATTAATCAAAATTCATTCTAATAATGATATGAGAAGATCACATGAGAATAAGACAAAACTCAAGGATTTTTCTGATAAAGATATAAACAACCCCCTCACACTTAAGATGTACATTATCCTCAATGTACAATGATAGATATACTGAAAAATATAAAGTCATAAGATAAGGAGAGAGGTGAAACTTCCTGAATGATGAATGGAATCTTTGAATTGGAGTTATGGAGAATAATCGGCCAAGGCAATGATGAGATTGGAGGAGGATACTTCAGTGGTGATAGAGGTTGCGTTCCACAACCACAGTGTCCAGCGAAGGGGTTATCGTGGTGGTCGGGTAGGACATGGCAGTCGTGGAGAACCTTTTCCCATGGAGTTGCAAGTTCCTAAGTGACAGTGAGCTTTGGAGCTCTTTATAACTGTGATAAACTCAAGAACTCTTTAGGGAATATAAGGAAGCATAATTACTCATAATGAAATAGCCAAAACTATAAATTGTACAATAAAAATTATAAAGCCTAAAAAAATAAAATAGTATTAAAAGAAAATAAATTAAAAAGTACTCTAAGAAGATAAATAAAGATAAAAGTGAAAATAAAAATAAAAATAATAAGTAAAAAGTCTTTAAGCATCGTCATTGTCGGATGGTTCGTGAGGTGGTGGTGGCGATGAGATGTGAAGGTACTGACAAATCTGATGTAGAGTAGCATCAATGTAATCAAAGCGCTGAAAACACTACTGCTCAAATTAAGTAAGGCGCTCAGAGATGTCAGAGTATGAAGCTACCGAATGAACTGGATGATGGATGGGTGATGGCTGAGATAGTGGGTCCTCATGACGTGGAGGGACATCATCAGTAATGTCCTTTGGGTCCTCCTCATCGGCGAACTGGACCAGGCGGTACTGTGGAGGGTCAGTCCCACGTCGTTTCGTGATCATCCTCATATGTAACATACTCGAGATGTCTTGTGGGGACATCTGGGCGATGAGAGTGAGGGAGGATAATTGTGCCGCTGTGTTGAAGAGGCCAAAGTAGCGAGCCAGGCGAGTCACATAGAGACCAATAAAGATGACTCCCTTTCTATGTCGCTTTGTCTGATGGCGAATGGCGAGGGCGATAAAATAGGCAAGGTCGAAGATGTGCCCATGCACCATACTCCATAAAAAGTAGGCATCGTGAGTGTTGACGATGCCGGTGCTCTCTCGCCACCCTATCAGAGTGTGGGCCAAGATGGCGAGTAAGTACCTTAGGGATGAGGCGAGAGGTGACGCCTTAGAGCGGCTAGGATTGTAAGTGGTCGATGCAGGGACTAGGTCCTTCCAGTAATTTGAAGGAGAATAGTGGATGTGGCAATTGAGACTGTCGAAGTCATCGTCATCTATGAGATCCATAGTATATAGTCCCAAAGCGATACCGAACTCAAGTACGCTCAACTGACGCACTAAGTCGTCGAGACGAAACTAGACTGTTCCAGGATCATCGAACTGTGTCATGACGACTTGAAGGTGGAAGGTCGAAAAGAGTTCGAGTGTGAGCTAGAGGTAAGTCGGCTCGACGATTTCGAAGAAGAGCCCCCATGGTTTAGTAGTTAAGAGAGCCCGGACCGCGTCAGCTAGTTGGATCCGTTCTAGAGCAGTCCAATTAATGCAACGGCCTGCACCTAGGGGCCGTTCCTCCTAGGGTCCTAAGGGAAACTGTAGGAAGGGGTGGCGCACTTTGGCAGATGGGCTTGTGGATGTGGCTCCGGGTCCCTTCCATTTTTTTGAAGTTGGGACGATGGTCTTCTTGCCACGTGAAGTTGAAATGGTATTCTTGCAATGAAAAGTCAAAGTTAAAATAATACTCCCCAAGAATAGCATGGAGAAGTATGCAAGTATGTTAAAATTAAAGAAGAATACTTCATGGGCATCGCAGGCAAAAGGTGAGATGTACTGAAAAGTAACTAAATGCTTATGGAAGTCATTATGAACAATAGGAACATGAGAAAAGTGCTAAATGGAATACTTAGTGAATGAATGCATGTGGGTTTGAGAATATGAAATATGGTGTGGGTAAGCATGAAATCCATGGAAACAAGAAAAATGGATGAATGTAGCATAATGTATTAACTAAAATGGCAAATTTCTAACAAAGAGCATAAGTATTACTATAATTATAACCATGAATATTACTCAAAATATTCAAAGAGAAAAAAAAATCATAAAATAAGTAAAAGATTTGAATAGAAAAGCGTAAACAAATGCAAGAAGGAGGAGCTTGGGTCATCGAGGGTGGTGCGGTGGTCGGCGCACGGGCTTGGCAGGGAAGGCGTGTGAAAGGGTTCCGGCGGCTAGGGTTTGATGTTTGGGGAAGGGGATGATGAATAGTAGGGGTTTATATAGATTTTGGGGCATATGACCGTGGGGCACGCCCGTGTGCCCTAATTTTAGCCCGTATTTATCGTGATTTTCAAATTTGGGCGCGTCTAAAATTTAGCCCACGCCTATGCTCTTTGGGCATGTTGATGCACACTGCCGTGTCGAACGGTCGTGTCCTTCTTTGTTCGCTTCTCCCGTGCCCATGTATGTATGTCCACACTCCTGTTGTTTTGTCAGTCTTGACCACGGGTAGTGAGAATGAGCGTGTCGCACGCCCGTGTTATTTTCTCAATTTCAACCATGACCTCTGGACACGGGCGTGTCGCACGCCCGTGTTGTTTTGACAAATTCACCCACTTTCATGTCGCACGGCCGTGGCAACTTATTGACTCCCGTGTTGGGGAAAAATTTTACCCTGTTTTCACACGGCCATTTTGCACGGCCATGTTGCCTTCCGTGGTATGGGCACGGCCTAAGGCACGCCCGTGTGCCTGGCCGTGTGCTTCTGGAAAACATATGTTCAGTGATTCAGTTAGTGAATTAAATGTTAAAAACTAAAATTTAAACAAGTTAACACCGTTAGTGCTTGGGTTACTTCCCGGAAAGCGCTTATTTAGAGTTTAAGCTTGACTTGCCTCTCTATCGTGTGGTCATGGCGGTTCGAGAAGTTTACACCCCTCATTCCTGCTATCAATCTTATCAAAATAAGGTTTGAGACGAGTATTGTTTACCTTGAACGTACCGAATTTGGGATGAATTACCTCGACTGTGCCGTGTGGGAAAATGGTAAGTATCGTAAGAGAGGTTTCTCTATTAGGTTCAGAAGTGGTAATGCGAGGGTCTGCAGCATCTAGTAGTACCTTGTCTCCAGCCTTAAGTTGATTTGGTGAAGTATTGGGTTCGTCATGGCGTAGTTTCAGTTTATCGTGTGTTCCCGGTTTCTGTGTCCGCCATTCATCTAGTTCCTCGACTCATAG
Source organism: Gossypium longicalyx (assembly GCA_025698465.1). Classification (NCBI taxonomy): domain Eukaryota; kingdom Viridiplantae; phylum Streptophyta; class Magnoliopsida; order Malvales; family Malvaceae; genus Gossypium; species Gossypium longicalyx. The sequence continues at coordinate 40,942,537 of CM046996.1, read as the reverse complement.
CCTTCGTTCTTCATAGATGAGTACTTTGTTATTACTTGAACATGGCTCATGCATGCTTTTTAGATGTGTTTCCTGCAAATAAGGTTGCACCACATGGTCAGTTTTAGTGGTACGATTTATACAATCACCCTCGATATTTGATGTGTTACTTGAATTGCGAGTTTGTAGGGTGATTGTCTCATCACCCATACGAAGTGTGAGTTCACCTGTACCAACATCGATAATGGTTCTAGCAGTTGCTTAAAATGGCCTTCCTAAAATTAGAGGCACGTCACTATCTTTATCCATATCTAAAACAAAAAAGTCAACTAGGAATATAAATTTATCAACTTTAATGAGTACATCTTCAATAATACCCCTAGGAAATCTAATGGTTTTATTTGCTAACTGAATGCTCATCCTAGTTTGTTTAGGTTTCCCAAGACCTAGTTGTTTAAACATTTTATAAGGCATGACATTGATACTAGCCCCTAAATCGGCCAAAGCATTATTAACATCTAAGCTACCAATTAAACAAGGAATCGTAAAAACTCCCTAAATCTTTCAATTTGTTGGCCAGCTTACTTTGTAGTATGGCTGAGCACACTGCATTTAACTCCACATTCGATGCCTCATCCAACTTCAGCTTATTTGTTAAAGGCTCCTTTAAGAATTTGACTGCGTTTGGCATCTGCAAAAGGGCTTCAATAAACGGTAAGTTAATATGTAGTTTCTTTAATAATTTAAGGAATTTACCGAATTGTTCATCTATACGGTCCTTCTTTGTCGCATTAGGGTATGGGACTCAAGGTTTGTACTCTAAACTTATCGATTTTCGCTCACTGTGGTCTACCTCATCCTTACCTTTGGTAACCACAATTCCTTGCCTAGGTTCTGGTTTAGGTTCCACTAACCCTTCCTCATCTTGGACAGTAATTGCGTTAAGCTGCTCCTTTGGGTTAGTTTCCGTATTGCTCGGGAAGCTACCTTCTGGTCATTCAGAAATCAATTTCGCGAGCTGTCCTATTTGAGTTTCAAGTCCTTGGATTGACACTTGATGATTTTTAAATGTTGTTTCGGTATTCTAAAAGCGAGTTTCCGACATCGAGATAAACTTTGCTAGCATCTCCTCAAGGTTCAGCTTCTTTTCCTATTGGTAAGGTGGTTTTTGAAAACCCACAGGATGTTGTGGCATTTGATTTCCTTGACCACCCCATGAAAAGTTGGGGTGGTTCCTCCAACCTGCATTGTAAGTGTTACTATATGGGTTATTTTGAGATCTAGAATTATTGTTGCCCATATATTGAACTTGTTCCTCCTCGTTGTTGGGGTTGAAGGATTGATATTCCGTGTGTGCTCTTCCTCCATTTGAATCGCACCTCATAACTGGATGTACCTGAGTAGAACCATACAAACTGTCAATCTTTTTATTCAAAAGTTCTACCTGGTTAGATAACATAGTAACCGCATCGAGGTTGAAAACACCAGTAGCTTTCGTGGGCTTCGTTCTCATGACCTGCCACTGATAGTTATTCAGTGACATTTCTTCAATAAATTCGTAAGCCGCTTTAGGTGTTTTGTTATTCAAAGTTCCACCGGCGGCGGCATCGATGAGTTGCCTCGTTGAGGGGTTCACACCGTTGTTAAACGTCTGAAACTGTAGCCAAAGTGGTAACCCATGGTGGGGGCACCTTCTCAAAAGATCCTTGTATCTCTCCCATGCATCATAGAGTGTTTCTAGATCCATCTCTACAAAAGAAGAGATATCATTCCTCAACTTAGCCGTTTTAGCCGGCGAAAAATATTTAAGTAAAAACTTTTTGGTCATTTGTTCCCAAATAGTGATTGACCCTCGTGACAACGAGTTCAACCACTGTTTAGCCTTGTTCCTCAATGAAAAGGGAAACAACCGAAGGCATATGGCATCGTCAGAAATGCCATTGATTTTAAAAGTATCACAAAACTCTAGAAAATTTGCCAAGTGATTGTTTGGATCCTCATCCTGCAAACCATCAAACTGAACAAACTGTTGTATCATTTGAATTGTGTTAGGTTTCAGTTTAAAATTATTTGCAGCAATAGTAGGCCTAACTATACTTGACTCAGTTCCTGTAAAATTAGGTTTAGCATAATCATACATAGTGCGTGGAGCAGAATCCTGATTTACTGGATCAGCAGCAATCATAGGAGGTAACGGATTTTCCTGATTTTCAGCCATCTCCTCGGTTGTGGTGTGAATATCGTCCTCTTGCTCTTCCTCTATATATCTTAGGCTTCGCTTTATTTCTCTTCGATTTCTACGAGCTGTGCTATTGATCTCGCTATCAAAAAGTAATTGTCCTGACGGGTTTCTTCTAGTCATAAACTATAAAAACCTGCCAGAAATAAAACAAAATTAGTAAAGAAAAATTAGATTAAAAAGTTAATTGCAATAAAAGTACAATAGCTAAAGTAATAAAAATCGAGTGTTCCTAATATCTTAGTTCCCTGGAAATAGCGCCAAAAACTTGATCGTGATGGTTCGTGATAAGTTTTAATAAATTTATATTTGACCATTCTTGAAGACTAAATATTATCACGATGAAGGCAAGTGTATCTATCGAACAGTAGTTTAGTTTTAGCAAGACCGGGATGTCGAACCCAAAGAACTAAAAGTACTAGTATTAACTCTTTTCTTATTATCTAGCCTAAAAATAAAGGGTTTTGTTTTATCTAAACTAATTAACTAACTAAGAATTCATAGAAAGAAAATTGAGGAAAATACTTTTGGGAAATTCGATTGATTTAGACAATACCCAAGAGAAAATCCACCTAGACTTCACTTGTTATTTGACTCTAAATCAGATGATTTATTCATTTGACTTGTTCCATAGAAATCCTTAAGTTATATTATTATCTCTCTCGAGACTAACAACATCTAACCCTAGGTTGATTAATTGAAATCTCTTTCTAATTAACACCCCTAGTGTTGCATTAACTCGATCTATGGATTCCCTTATTAGGTTTCACCCTAACCCAGCAAAATCTTGTCACCCTATCTCTAGGCGTGCAATCAACTCCGCTTAATTATGACAAATTTACTCTTAGACAGGGACTTTTGCTCCTCTGAATAAGCGCATCAACTTGAATCAATATCCTGAAATATTGAAGCAAGAATTAAGAACACATAATTAAGAACAAGTCAAATATTTATCATACAATTCAGAAAATAATAACAAGATTCGTCTTAGGTTTCATTCCCCTCAGGTATTTAGGGGATTTAGTTCATAAGTGTAAAAGAAAACATCTCAAAAGAATAATGATAACAAAACATAAAGAAAACCCAAAACTCCTGAAGGGAAATTGAAGGGAGATCTTTAGTCTTGAAGGAGAATCCGGCTTTTGAGATGGATCAATCGGCTTTCTTCGAGTAAATTCTTGCTTTCCACTCTGTGTCCCTTGTCTCTGTGCCTCCTCTGGTGTTTAAATAGACTTTTTAATGCCTCAAAGCCCTCAAGAGTGGCCTTTTCTGAATAGATCTCAACTTGGGCTAGACAAGGACACGCCTGTGTGATATGCCCGTGTTTGATTGCTCCAAAGCGTGTTAGAGTCTGTTGAATAGACACGACCGTGTGGTCTACCCGTGTAAGTTGTGCTCAATTCTGCTAAAAGGACACGGGCGTGTGGTCTACCCGTGTGAGGAAGTTCAAGCCGTGTTAATTTCCCACGTTGGCCCATTTTCTCTGTTTTCGGCCTGTTTTTTCTCTTTTTACTCTCCTATGCTCGCCTAAGAATAAAACATGAAATTAAAGGATTAGGAGCATCAAATTCACCAATTCTAAGGAGAATTCATCCATAAATGTGCTAAACATGGGATAAAAATATGTATAAATTATAGTTTATCACATTTATGTATAATTGATTAGGGTTACAACTCGAATGATCAATATGGACCATATCACATGGCCATGTACAAAATAAATCAAATATGTCTATAAGCCAACACATTTAACTAGACCAATATGACATATAACGAAAAGCCCAAGTCCCTATACATGTCATACTAAAAATATTGAGACTAACTATACCCCAAATGTCCAGTTGGTAGTGTGATCGAGCCTCCGACTTTCTTTGACCTCCGAGTTGGTTTGGCGATACTATAAGAAAATGGGAAAAGAGAGGGGAGTAAGCATGAAGCTTTGTAAGTTCACATGCAAATAAATAGCCCCAATAATCATAGATATGTATATATATATATAAACATTAGTGACATAGCATAGATTTACTTATGTGTTATTCTGAACTCATAGATATAACTCAAATTTGTAAACATAACTTACACATTTTCAATCTTACCAAAAATTCATCACATATTGAGCTCATACATGTGAGTTTATCATACATACCTGTACCAACTCAAATCACAATGTCATATTCCCTCTTTATTGATTTACTTGTCGATTGACTCACAAGTTTACTAGTTGAACACTCAGAATATTATTGGATACAAGGAAGACTTAAACATAGTGCTTCAAATGCAGCCACATGCTACCTCATATCATAATCACATATTGCTCACTCATGAGCTAATCACGGCCCGCTCACGTGTCGACATGATCGGGACGTAACTACTCGGGCTGCTCACACAAGTCGATGTGTACCAGTAACACACATCTTTGGGCTTCCCAGCCACCGGTAGGACATACAAGACCAGCACCCGGATTCAGATATCACATTTATGCATATGTTCATGAGCTCATATCCACATAGTTCCTAGTGACATGTCACATTATATCCTAAATTATTCCTAAGGTTCAAACGTGGTTTTCTTGATATCTCATGTTCATTGAATTCATTCACCATCTCGTGCTCATAGATTACATCATCATTCACACACTTGACATTATAAGTAATCATATAAACTCATACATTAACAAAATATTAAAAACATGATATAACATTGCAACATTTACACATGAACTTACCTCGGTACAAAGTAATGGTAATCGAGCCTAATCGTCATATACTTTATTCTTCCCTCGATCAAGACACGCATCACGTTCTTCTTGATCTATAATTGCAAATTTAACTTGTTTATTAATCTCATTATTCAAATCATTCCATAATTCATGCTTTGGTAAAATTACCTTTTTACCCTTAACTTTTCACTTATTTACAATTTAGTCCCTAGGCTCGTAAAATGAAATGCATGCATTTTCTTTGTTACCCAAGCCTAGCCGAACCTATACCATGCTCATTTTAGCTCACATTTTCCTTTATTTCACATTTTTACTATCCACTTTTACACTTTTACAAATAAGTCCCCTTTTTAGTAAAAATCACCTAGTAAAAGATGTTTATCATGCATCAAACATTCATATTCCTCCATTAATCAAAAAAATACATGCATGTTACACATGGGTCAAATTTCATATATGAACCCTAGCTCAAAATATAGCTAGAAATGGGTAGATCATGCTTCAAAGACTTCAAAAATACAAAGAACATTAAAAACGAGGCTAGGGAGCACTTACAATCAAGCTTGGAAATGTTGAAAAAAACACTAGCTATGGCTATTGAGAAATTCAGCTAGCACTTGGAGAAGATGGACACATTTTCCTTGATTTTTCCTTTTTTATTTTTTTTATTACCAAATGACCAAAATGCCCTTAGGGTCTTTCTTTCAAATTATTCCTACGCATGTCCATTTTTGTCCAAAATTATAGAAATTAACCAAATTACTAATTGGGACCCTCTAATTCATAATATAAAGCAATTTCATGCTTAAAGCTTCTAGAATGCAAGTTTTGCATCTTAGTCAATTTGGTCCCTAAATTTCAATTAGACATTTTATGCATAGAATTTCTTCATGAAGCTTTTACACAAGCATGCAATCATATCATAGACCTCATGAGAATTATAAAATAATTATTTCTATTTCAAATTTGTGGTCTCGAAACCACTATTCTGAGTTGGCCCTAATTCAAGATGTTACAGGGACTTAATCGGGAGCTCTAAGAATTTTTTACAAAATTTCAAAAATTTTCCAAGGTGCAGGGCTCACACGCCCGTGAGGTGCAAGGGACACGACCCTGGGACATGCTTGTGCTACAGGCCGTGTTCGACCTCGTGTAACTATCTAACTTGTGCATACGGCCATGCCACACACCCGTGTGCTAGGCCGTGTGGTTAATTAATTCAATTCAAAATTAGGTGCAGGTTTCACACGTCCAAGATACACGCCCGTGTTCAAGGCCGTGTCTCCCACACGGCTGATACACATGCTCGTGCCTTCGCCCATGTGCTCAATTCTGAGTATTCTGTTTCTCAAAATTAAGGTGCAGAGGAGACACGACCTAACCACACACCCATGTACCATGCCGTGCGTCACATACGGTCTAGACACACGCTTGTGTGTCTGCCTGTGTGGACAAAATAAAGCCATTTTCTAGCCTCATTTTTCATCTAAATTTACCATTTTCCTATACTAAAACATACCAAGCACATTCCAACCAATTCAAGCATTCAAATTAAGTAATTTTCATCATTCAACATGGCATATCATTGCATGCATACATGTTTATAATCATACCTTGGTAGATTCTAGTTAGACATAATTTGATCAACTACTTAACACACATTTAGCTACCATAGCATGACATTACACGTATATCAAAACAACGATTACTAGCCATTCCAATGGCTAGATTACAAGCATTATTATCAAGCCACTAATGGTCAAGTTGTGCTATACATGCCATTATACAAAAATGATTTTACTTAGTATACCCAAAATAAGCTAGTTGATAGTGTGAAGATGCTCTAATGATCTTCAACCTTCGTGAGCTTTCGAGCACTATAAAATAGGGAAAACAAAATGGAGTAAGCATTACATGCTTAGTAAGTTCATATAACGAAAACTAAACTTACCAATCCCGTTTATTAAATATAAGCACACAATATCATGTTTTCCATCCATTTGGCTAAATTGCCTAAACACACACATTCAATCAAACATGTTAGTCACCAAAATCTTCTTATCAATAAGTGAACATAGATGAGCTCATCCTGCAATATTCTTTCAAGTCATTATCATTTCATCTCATAATTCTCATACCATGTCAAAAGTTATGTAATTTGAATCATTGAATTTTCGATGGATGCTCAAGTAGTACACTCGAGGCGTACGATTCAATAATCCATCAATTCTTATTCAAGGGTACTCATCAGGGCACTTAATCAAGGAGCACACTCTCGAGCCACATATTGTAGAACAGGATTACCAATCCAGGCTAAATCCTTTATATAACGTATGCTTAAAAGATTTCAATTAGGATTACTAGTCCAGGCTAAATCCTTTTTCTAACAAGGTCAATAGGATTACTCGTCCGAGCTAAATCTCATCCTCAACAAATGCAGGACCTTATTCGTTTCAGGAAAGTGCATATATTCATCAGAATTAAATATTCAATCAGGACTTACCCCTTTTTCATCATATCAAGCATGTATTAAATTTTTCATTATAGCATTCAAGTAATGTACATAAATATAAGTCACATTCCATACAAACAACATTCTAATAAACATATTTACATGCTTGATTAAGTTGCACAAACTTACCTCGACACTTGTTCGCATATAAAATCTACTAATTCGAAACATTTTCTTTTCCTTGATCTAACCTTGAATTTATATAAATAGCTTTAATCATCAATTTGTCATATTTCATATTTATTTAGACTCAATTTATGTCATAGGAAAAATTACCATTCTGCCCTTAACTTTTCCATAAATTCCAATTTCGTCCCTAGGCTCTGAAAATGAAATTTTTGCAATTTACTACCTATTACAAGCCTAACCAAAACCCCATTGCAAAATTTACAGCACATGATTTCGTAAAAATTTTGAATTTTCCATAAAATTTCACAACTTTACATTTAGTCCCTAAATCATGTTTTCCTCTAAAATCACATTGTAAAAGCTGTTTATCTATCGACAACCTTTCATTTTCTACCATAAATTTCTAATTTTCAGCATATTCATCCATGATCCACATTTCATGCTTTGATAACTTTTCAAATTAATCCCGTAAATAGATAGTTTAAGTTATCCCGATTTTAAAAAATATCAAAATTATTAAAAACGGGACAAGGAAACTTACCCTCTTGAGCCTTGAAAGTTTCTTCTCTCTCTCCTAGGGTTTCCATATGATTTTGGGGTTGAAGATGACAAAAATAATAAGATGATATCTTTTATCATCTTAAATTAATTATTTTAATTTCCAATTTGGTCCCTACTTTTTTCTAATTTTTCCATGGATGAGTCACAAAAAATCTACATACTTTTCTTTAATAGTCTAATTATCATATAAAGACCTCTATTTTTGAATTCCATAGCTATTTAATGCTTATAGCTACTATGTGATTTAGTTTTTCTCGTAATTAAACACTTAATCGATAAAATTTTCATATAAAAATTTTCACACGACATGTCTATCATAATACGGACCCTATAATAAAATAAAAATAAACTTTATTTTCAGGTCATATTTGTGGTTCAAAAACCACTATTCCGATTTAACTAAAAAATGGGTTGTTATAACTCTCCCCCTTAAGGATTTTCGTCCTCGAAAATCCTACCAGTGAAAAGATTCGGGTATTGCTTCTTCATAGTATCCTCCAATTCTCAAGTAGCCTTTCCTATATCGTGTCGTTGCCAAAGAACTTTTACTAATGCTACCTTTTTATTTCTTATCTCTTTCGTTTCCTGAGCTAAAATTTTGATTGGTTCTTCACTATATGTCATATCAGGCTGAATCTCTACCTCTTTCGGCAGATAGATATCGCCGTAACATATACACATGAAAAACATTATGAATCTGATCCAATTTTGATGGTAAAGCTAACTGATATGCAACCAGTCCAATTCTTTCTGTAATCTCATATGGTCCAATGAACCGTGGACTTAGTTTTCCTTTGCGACCAAATCAGATTGCGACCAAATCGGAGAACTTTCTTCCAAGGCTATACTTTCAAGAATACTTTGTCACTGACTTGGAATTCTATTTCTATTCATTTTAGATCAGCATAAGACTTTTGACAATCAGAGGCTGCTTTCAAACTGTCTCGAATTACTTTCACTTTTTCCTCGGTCTCTCAGACCAAGTTAACTCCGTCTAACATTTTCTCACTGAGTTCTGTCTAATACAATGGAGTTCTACATTTGCAACCATACAAGGCTTCATGCGGTGCCATTTTGATGCTAGACTAGTAACTGTTATTATAAGCAAATTCAACCAAAGGCAAATACTTTTCCCGGTTACCTTCAAACTCATGTATACAACATCGAAGCATATCGACCCGTTCAGATTGACCATCTGTCTGGGGATGAAATGCAGTACTAAAGTGTAACTGAGTACCTAGAGCTTCTTGCAATTTGCTCCAGAATCGAGATGTAAACCGAGGGTCTCTATCTGAAATAATAGAGACAGGTACTCCATGCAATCTGACAATCTTAGAAACATAAAATTTAGCCAATCTATCCATGGAAAAATCCATACGTACTTGAATAAAGTGTACAGACTTTGTCAATCGATCAACAATTACCCAAATGGTATCTTTCTTCTTTGGAGACAAGGGTAATCCCGATACAACGTCCATGGTAATTCTTTCCCATTTCTATTCCAGTATCTTAACTGGCTGTAGTAGTCCAGAAGGCAACTAATGTTCAACTTGTACTTGCTGACATATCAAACATTTAGATACAAACATAGAAATATCTCATTTCATTCCCAACCACCAGTACCTCTTTTTCAGATCATTATACATTTTATTACTACCAGGATGAATAGACATGTTACCATTATGAGCTTCATTCAAAATCTTCTGTACTAGTTCTAAACCTTTCGGTACACATACTCTACCTCTAGATAACAAACAACCATCAGTCCTGATCTGAAATTCTGAGTTAGGAGTCGATTCACTTTGTATTCGTTTTGCTTGCAACTTACTATCATTTTTCTAAGCTTCAGAAATCTGCTATAAAAATGTTGGTCTAGCTTTTAACTCAGCTATAATTGAACCATCATCAGATAATGACAACTGAGTTCTCATAGCTCACAAGGAAAACAGGGACTTTCTGCTTAGAGCATCTGCCACCACATTGGCTTTTCCCAGATGATAGTGAATAACAAGATTATAATCTTTCAGTAATTCATGCAATCTGCACTGTCTCAAGTTCAAATCTTTCTGTGACATCAAATATTTCAAACTTTTATGATCAGTGAATATGTGACATTTTTCACCAAACAAGTAATGCAGCCAGATTTTCAATGCGAGCTTAATGACTTCCAATTCAAGATCATGTGTCGGGTAGTTCTTTTTCTGTGGCTTTAGCTGTCGTGAAGCATAGGCTACTACTTTACCTTCTTGCATCAAAACACAGCCTAAACCATTTAACGATGCATCACTATAAATTATGAATTCCTTACCCGATTTAGGCTGAACTAACACTAGTGCTTCTGTCAATAAAGCTTTTAATATGTCATAACTCTACTGACATTTATCAGTCCATTCAAAATTTACATCTTTCTGTAGTAAACGAGTCATCGGAGAAGCTATCATTGAAATTTTTTTTACAAATCTCCAATAGTAACCAGCTAGTCCTAGAAAACTTCAGACTTTAGACATATTCTTCGGTAGCTTCCAATTAACAATGGCTGAAATTTTATTCAGGTCTACCCTGACACCTTCAGCAAATACTATATGCCCAAGAAAACTAACTTCCCGTAGCCAAAATTCACATTTACTGAATTTGGCATACAATTGTTTCTCTCGCAGAGTTTGTAACACTATTCTCAAATGCTCAGCATGTTCATTTTCATCTCGAGAATAGACAAAATATCATCTATAAATACCACTACAAACTTGTCAAAATACGGGCTGAAAATTTTGTTCATCAAATCCATAAACACTGCAGGTGCATTTGTCAAGCTGAATGGCATCACAAGAAACTCATAGTGTCCATACCTAGTTCTAAAAACTATCTTTGGCACATCTGAATCTTTTACTTGTAATTGATAATAACTAGAATGAAGATCAATCTTTGAAAATACAGTGGCACATTTTAACTGGTCAAACAAGTCATCAATACGAGGCAATGGATACTTGTTCTTTATCATAACCTTATTGAGCTGTCTGTGATCAATGCACAACCTCAACGATCCATCTTTCTTCTTTAAAAATAGAACCGATACTCTCCAAGGTGAGAAGCTAGGTCGAGCAAAACCTCTGTCAATCAATTCTTGCAACTGTACTTTCAGCTCTTTCAATTCAGTAGGAGCCATTCTATAAGGTGCTATGGATATAGGTGTTGTTCTCAGAACAAGATCTATGGAGATTTCCACTTCTCTATCCGATGGTAAACCAAGTAATTCTTCTGGGAATACATCAGGAAATTTACATAAAACTGGCGCTGATTGAATCTTTGACTCAGACACTTTAGTATCCAGCACATATGCTAGGTAAGTATCATAACCCTTTCGGACATATTTCTATGCTGATATTGCTGACATCACATTAGGTAATCATATTGGGTTAACCACTTTGACATTTTAATACAATATATTTCTGTTTGCAATTCACCTCTGCATCATATTGGGTTAACCAATCCATTCCCAAAATCACATCAAATTCATCAAATGGAAATAACATTGTAACAGTCCGGTTTAGACCCTAGTTGGAAAAGTAGATTTGGGACCACATATCTGAGTCTAAAAAATATTTAAATTATATTTTATGCATTTATGATATGTGAATGAGCATGTGTGAAAGTCTCTTATGAAAATTTGAATGTTTGTGTGCTAAATTTTGAAAAAGGACCTAATCGCGTAAAATGTAAAAATGGCCTTCTAATAGTTAAAGTGCTTATTTGATTTGTCTTAATATATGTGAGGTCCTTATGTGGTTAATATGCCATTTACATGGTTAATGGACATTAATGACCTTTGTATAATGGTTTATTAATGTTTTATTTTAAGGGTAAAATGGTAAAATGTTTAATAATGTTAATTATAATAAAACTAAAGCATGAAATTAGCTATTATTCATGTTCTTCATCCGAAAAAAAAAGAAAAAGTAAAGAGAAAAGCTTGCTTAGGGTTCGGCTAAGGTTTTGCTCAATTAAAGTATGAGTTTCGTCCCGTTTTTGATAATTTTTACGTTTTTGTGATCGTTACTTTGTGTTTTACTAAGCCCATGCCTAAATTTCTGGTTTTGATGATGAATTTGAAATGTGCCATGGATGCCTAAATTTCTGGTTTTGATGATGAATTTGAAATGTGCCATGGATGAATTCATGAGCTGTATGTTGATAAATGATGCAATATGAAAGCTTAATGTTGGGTTAACATATTTTATCTTTAGATTTCTGATGAACTTGAGTAAAATGGGTTAAATTGTGAAATTTGTAAATTGAGGGACTAAAATGTGAAATAAATGAAATGTGTTGACTTGTATGAGAGTTATGAAGATTCGACTAAGGCACGGTTTTGATGAATTATATGTATTTTGTGATTTTGTGAAATAGGGACTAAAGTGTCATAATATGAAAATATGAGGGTTAAATTCTGGATTGATTTGAACGATTTGGTGAATAAAATGGTTAAATTTGAATTGATTTAGATAAAGAATTAAAGAAAATGGAATTAGATTAGGGAAAGTCGAAAGTTGTCGAGTAGCCGGTTCTGTCTATCCGAATACATATGAGGTAAGCTAGTATGTTAAAAGAGCATTTTTCTTTATATATAATGTTTAAGAACGATTAAATTGTATATTTTTGGTTATTAGATTGATGGTTACAAGTAAGTCGATTTTGAAAATGGTACTTAGTGTGCGAGTTACTGAAGATGGCATTTAGTGTGAGAAACATCCAGAAATGGCTCTTAGTGAGCAAATTATCGAGGATGGCACTTAGTGTGCGATACATCCGTGAAGGCACTGAGTGTGTGAAACTTCGAGAAGAATACTTTGGTTGAAAGGCATTGTTTATGAAACAGCAAACTTCGGATATGTATAAGTTTAGAGAAGTAAGTTGGTGAAAGGTTTGTTAGAAATCCCGAAAGATGTATATGTTATTATAAACTATTAATATTTATGTATACAAATGAGTTTTTATCATACTAGCTTACTAAGCTTTGAAAGCTTACTCTATGTGTTTATTATCTATTTTATAGATATTAAAGCTGCTGGGAGCTCGGGCATCGTCGAGGATCGTTATCACACTATCGAATCATATTTTGGTACCTTTTGAAAGTGTAATTATTGAAGTATGGCATGTATAGGCTAGAAGTACTTTGGTTATGTTTTGAAACGTGTATATATCTAGCCATGAAATTTGGCTTGATTATAGATATGTATATGAATAAGTTTGTGGTATGAGTTATGTGATGAAATTATGCTTATATGGTATGTTTTGAATGACCAAAGGAAATGGTCAATGTTGATAAATTTTGGTAAGTTTTGAGTATGAGATTGAATAATACATTGAAACATATGTTTTAATATAATTTTACTTTAGGTTTTGGTATGATTTAGATGATGAATTGAGGTTGAAATTTATTGATAATGTAAAGGCATGAATAATGTATGTTTTGGTATTGAGATTGGTTGAAGTTGGTGTACAAATATGTTTGGTTTGGTGCTTGTAGGTTTAACCCAATTAGGGTGGCAAATTGGCTATTCAAATGGCCTATTTTTGTCCACACGGGTAGAGACACGGGCGTGTGTCTCAGTCGTGTGTGACACACGGTTATGTTGCACAATCGTGTGTCCCCTGGGGTACCCTACAATTGTAAGTCAGGCTCGAGCACGGCCAAGGCACACGGGCGTGTGGCTTAAGTCAGTGTCGACCACGGTTAGGGCACACGGGCGTGTCTTGTGGCCGTGTGTATAAGTCAGTATGTATGCCCTGTTTTGACATGGCATAGACACACAAGCATGTCTAATGCCGTGTGAGGCACACGGCCTGTTCACATGGGCGTGTGACCTAAACAACTTTGAGAAATGTTTAAGTTTTGAAAAATTTTGTATGAGCTCGGTTTGGTCCCGACCCCTTTCTACTGTATGTTTATGGTCTCGATGACCTATATAAGGGACTCTATCTTGATGTTTGATATCTGATTCTATGATAATTATGAAATGAATGTTAAATGTTTCGTTTTTTCTGGTAATTCCTTTAACCCTAGTCTGGCGACGGATACGAGTTAGGGGTGTTACAAACATCAAGTCAGCCAAAAAGCAATAACCTTTTACCATCAACGGATAGTTCTTACAAACTTTATCCACCATAACACACTGGCCCAGGGGGTTTGAAACTTTAACCACAAATTCAGTGAATTCAACAAGTAAATTTTTAATAGTCACAAGTTCATACATATGTATGAATGTGTGGAACCAGGGTCAATCAAAGTAGTAATATCAGTATCAAGTAGAGAAAATGTACAAGTAATGACGTCTGGTGCAGAGGCATCTTCTCTAGCACGAATAACATAAGTTCTTGTAGGTGCTCATGCCTTATATCTAACTGTTGTATCTTTAGTAGTACCTCGACTACCACCAACATTACCGGGGTGACAGGTTGGTCTGCCTCTCGAGACAGGATTACTAGGCTTTGGAGCTGGTTCTATCTCATTTTCAACTCTTTCTGGACAATCTCTGAGAAAATGGTCAAGTGAACCACATCCAAAACAAGCTCCACCTCTAGACCAACATTCCCCATGATGAAATTTGTCACAATGTTTACATTTTGGCTTGGGATGACCAACACTACTGACACTGGTCACAAATGGAGATGAAGACCTCAGGTTAGAACGTTGAAAGCCTCGCTCTCTTCCAGAATATCCTGTAGAGGTGGTCAAACGATCATAATACTTCTTTAATCTCTTAGAAGCAAATGATTGTGACTTACTCATAGTTCTTTTTCCAGAAACCTGAGCCTTTCTTTCAGTTTGTTTTTTCTCTTTATTTAATTCCTCAGCTTTGTGTGCTCGACTGACTAACACCACAAATTCACTTATTTTGAGAATTTCAATCAATAACTTGATATCTTCATTTAAACCCTCTTTAGAGCATTTACACATTTTAGCCTCGGTTAGATCCCATTCTCTGGCATACTTGCTCAACCAAACAAATTCCCGTTCATATTCGGATACGGTCATGTTTCCCTGCATGAGTTCTAAAAATTCTTTCTTTTTCTGATACATGAATCTCTAACTAACATATTTCTTTCCGAATTCAGCCTGGAAGAATTCCCATGTAACGTTCTCTCTCGGTACAACTGAAGTTATGGTACTCCACCAATGATAAGCTGTATCTTTCAGTAAGGATACTGCACAATTTTAGACATTCAGCAGGTGTGCAGGATAATTCATCAAAACCTGGATAGTATTTTCTAGCCAAAACTTAGCCCTTTCTGGATCATCATCTACGGTAGCTCTAAATTCTTCCGCCCCATCCTTACGGGTTTTATCTATTGGAGGCTTACCAATTCTAACAAGTTTAGCACTCTATTGTACCTCAAGTATCAATTAAAGAATAGGTGGGATAGGTCATTGTATAGCGAGGTTTGTTCTCAGAGACTGTGTAAACCATTTATTTATCATTTGAAAGAAGGCTTGTTTTACCTTCTCACTTTGGCCCTCAGACATTGGCCTTTTACTAACATACGCAGATGCACCTCTTTGAACTGAAGTTGAAGCATTGCTTTCAGCTTCCTAGAATCCAACTCTAGCTCGGTTGGATGACATTACTATATGAAAAACACATTTAAAATTGTCAGGAGTTGTTACACTATCACAATTTATATAAATGGCATGTATAGCTAAACTCGTGTTTGCTACGTCAAATCCGATAATAGACTAAACTGTAGCTTTGATACCACTAAATGTAACACCCCTAGCCTGTATCCATCGTTGGAACAGGGTTTCCAAGCATTACCGAAACTTTCAGATCAAATTTTCAAATAATTCTCGTAAACTACTATTCATTAATCAAGATCATTCAAAACGTCCCTTGATTGGACCTTCGAGGCCTAATACGAGTATTAGAATTGAGTCAAGACTTAATCGGGACCACTAAGAATTTTTCAAAAAATTTAAAAAATTTTCCAAGGTGTAGGGCTCACATGCCCGTGTGGTCCAAGGGACACGCCCGTGTGACCCTGGGGCATTCCCGTGGCACAGGCCGTGTTCGACCCCATGTAACTCTCTGACTTGTGCACACAGCCATGCCACACGCCCGTGTGCTAGGCCATGTGGTGAATTAATTCAATTCAAAATTAGGTGTAGGTTTCACATGGCTAAGACACACGCCCGTGCTCAAGGCTGTGCCTCCCACACAGCTAAGACACACGCTCGTGTCTCTGCCTATATGCTCAATTCTGAGCATTCTATTTCTCAAAATTAAGGTGCAGGAGACACACGGTCTAACCACATGCCCATGTACCAGGCCATGTGTCACACACGATCTAGACACACGCCCGTATGTTTGCTCGTGTGGACAAAATAAAGCCATTTCGTAGCCCCATTTGTCACCCAAATTTACCATTTTCCTGCACTAAAACATTCCAAGCACATTCCAACCAATTCAAGCATTTAATTTAAGCAATTTCCATTATTCAACATGGCATATCATTGCATGCATACATGTTTATAATCTTACCTTGGTATATTCCATATGTTAGACATAATTTGATTAACTACTTAACATATATTTAGTTAACATAGCATGACATTACAAGTATATCGAAACAACCATTACTAGCCATTCTAATGCCTAGATTACAAGCATCATTATCAAGCCACAAATGGTCAAGTTGTCCTATACATGCCATTATACCAAAATGATTTTACTTGGTATACCCAAAATAAGCTAGTTGATAGTGTGAAGATGCTCCAATGATCTCCAACCTTTGCGAGCTTCCGAGTGTTATAAAATAGGGAAAATAAAATGGAGTAAGCATTACATGCTTAGTAAGTTCGTATAACGGAAACTAAACTTACCAATCCCGTTTATTAAATCTAAGCACACAATATCATGTTTTCCATCCATTTGGCTAAATTGCCTAAACACATACATTCAATCAAACATGTTAGTCACCAAAATCTTCTTATCAATCAAGTAAACATAGATGAGCTCATCGTACAATATTCTTTCAAGTCATTATCATTTCATCTCATAATTCTCATACCATGCCAAGAGTTATGTATGTTAAATCATTAAATTTCCAATGGATGCTCAAGTAGTACACTCGAGGTGTACGATTCAATAATATATCAATTCTTATTCAAGGGTACCCATTAGGGCACTTAATCAAGGAACACATTCTCGAGCCACATATCGTATAACAGGATTTCCAGTACAGGCTAAATCCTTTATATAACGTATACTCAAAAGAGTTCAATTAGGATTACCAGTCCAGGCTAAATCCTTTTTATAACAAGGTCAAAAGGATTACTCATCCGAGCTAAATCCCGTTTGCAATAAATGCAGGACCTTATTCGTTTCGGGAAAGCACATATATTCATCGGAATTCAATATTTAATCGGGACTTACCCCTTTTTCATCATATCAAGCATGTATTAAATTTCTGTTTATAGCATTCATGTAATGTACATCAATATAAGTGACATTCCATAGAACACAACATTCAAATAAACATATTTACATGCCCGATTAAGTTACATGAACTTACCTCGACACTTGTTCGCGTATAAAATCTACTAATCCAAAACATTTTCTTTTGCTCGATCTAACCTCGAATGTGAGTTTTCCAGATCTATATAAATAGCTTTAATTATCAATTTCTCATATTTCATATTTATTTGGACTCCATTCACGTCCTAGGCAAAATTACCATTTTGCCCCTAACTTTTTCATAAATTCCAATTTCGTCCCTAGGCTCTGAAAATGAAATTTGTGCAATTTACTCCCTATTCCAAGCCTAACCAAAACCTTATTGCAAAATTTACAGCACATGTATTCATAAAAGTTTAGAATTTCTCATCAAATTTCACAACTTTACATTTTAGTCCCTAAATCATGTTTTCATCTAAAATCACTTTGTAAAAGTTGTTTATCTATCAACAACCTTTCATTTTCTACCATAAATTTATAATTTTCAGCATATTCATCCATGATCCAAATTTCATATCTTGATAACTTTTGAAATTAATCCCCCAAATAGATAGTTTAAGCTATCCCGATTTCAAAAATATTAAAATTACTAAAAACGAGACAAGGAAACTTACCTAATTAAGCCTTGAAAGTTTCTTCTCCCTCTCCTAGGGTTTCCATATAATTTTAGGGTTGAAGATGACAAAAATAATAAGATGATATCTTTTATCATCTTTTTAATTACTTAATTATTTTAATTTCCAATTTAGTCCATACTCTTTTCTAATTTTTCCATAGATGAGTCACCAAAAATATACATACTTTTCTTTAATGGTCTAGTTAAGGACCTCTAGTTTTGAATTCCATAGCTATTTAATCTTTATAGCTACTAGAATTCAACTTTCACATTTTATGCGATTTAGTCCTTCTCGTAATTAAACACTTGATTGATAAAATTTTTATATCATAATTTTCACATGACATGTCTATCATAACACGAACCCTATGATAAAATAAAAATAAACTTTATTTTTGGGCCGGATTTGTGATCTCGAAACCACTATTCTGATTTTACTGAAAAATGGGCTGTTACATCGACATTTCGTCGAACCCCTATTTTTCCAACATTCTTTGTAACACTCCAAACTTGATCCTAAGGAGGACTCAAGAATGATGTGTTACTACCTTAAAATCATTTTCTTGGAAATCATATCTGGTGTATACCAATTTACTACAGTTTAATCTAGTAAGAAATATAAACTATTTGTTAATTGATTATAAATAAAATGATACACCTTGAAAACAATAAATACTTTACTAAAACATCATTGAAATCATAGTCTCGTAAGCACAATTTTAAATACAAAATATGTTTTTCGACCGTAGACATTTGACACCACCCCCATGTCATGCATAATACAAAATACAAGGAGTCTCATGGCAATGATTGTCCTCTAGTGTAGTCTTCAA
Organism: Gossypium longicalyx; assembly: GCA_025698465.1. NCBI lineage: Eukaryota > Viridiplantae > Streptophyta > Magnoliopsida > Malvales > Malvaceae > Gossypium > Gossypium longicalyx. Next base: position 40,923,440 of record CM046996.1, on the reverse strand, counting down.
AGATTCCTTTACTTTGTCAGCAAGCTTCAGAAGGAAAGTAACTAAGTAAGTTCAAAGAACTTAGTATGTTCAAGAAGAAAACTTAGCAATAGTTACATATAAATCAAGTAAGCTTTTCGAACTCAGCAAAGTCACACAGTTCATCAGTTGGCGAATACCCAATACAAATAGGCTATACGTCAGACACTATTCCTTTGTTGTGTACACTACACCCATGCAACCATACAGACTACCTTTGTCACACCCTAAAATAGGGCCTAGGAGTTTTAGAGGTATTTTAGGAATTTCAGCCTTAGAGTGTTCGAAATTTTGTGACATGGTTTGTTGGTAATGTTTTCAACTATGGTTTTTAGAAAATCAAATAAAATTTTGAAAATGAGTTTTAAAGACCTTTAATTTAAAAAAAAATTATGATTTGTAACAGGGTCAATTGTGAGCATTTATGTTGCAATTTTACCAAATTTTAAAAACCAACCTAAAAACCCCCACTCCCAATTTTATTTCATGATAGTTTTCTCTCCAAAGCTTGATCCTGCCGTCCCTTTTGCTCTCCTACATCTCTTAATCAATTTTATTTATTAAATATTAAATATTTTGATTTGATCATTCCCCAAGCATTAAACCTTGATAACTCTTCGGGAAAACATCCAAAATTCCATTAATTTCAACATCATCTTCGCGTGGGGGTTTTTTGGGTTTTTGATAAAAGCCCATTTTCTTCTATCAAAGAAAACCAACCGTCTACCCATTAGGTTTTACAATTATTAGGCCTTTGGAACAAAACTTTTAGCCGTTAAATCTCATGTTTTGATTAAAAGTCGAAAATAGAGTTGTTAATGGTGAATTTTAGATTTTTGAGTATAAAATGTGATTTCAAAGTATTTATCAATAGGTTTTGACATGATTAATAGGTTTCTAAATTTTCTTTGAAATTTTGTTACATATTTCTTGGGTTTTAATGAATTTTTGAAAAATAGTCATAAAACATGTCGAAAAAGTCAATACTAAGAACTGAGTTTTTTAGTGTAGTTTAAAGGTTGGGAATTAGTTTTAGGTGAATTAAAAGATTAACAGAATTGGTTTTAGGAAAAAATATTAAGTATTGACCGAGATATTCGAATGTAAAGATTGTTATGTTAAATGTTTCAGTTAAATGAGAATTTAGCTTAGGCTTATGTTTTTGATTGCTTGTGGTGAGTTTATTGCTGACTTATGAATGTATTGTTGTGTGAATTGTTGTGTTGAAGTCTCAGATTCACTAGGACCATATACAAGTTAGGAAAAGCTAGTTTGAACTTTCGACATTTCGGCGAAAGCGTAGTGGTAGGTGTTTAGATTAATTGCTTGTGGACACGATTCAATGCATTATTTGGAAATTTAGTGGTAGCCTAAAACCCTACTCTAAATTCCAAGTGTATGCTTTCTTGTACTCATGTTTATCTTGTGAAATTGTGAACTGAAATGAGATGCTATATATGTTCATGATTACTGTTGTAAAAGAGTTTATATGTAGGCATGTCAACATGCTAAGTGACAGTGATAATATTCTGCAAATGATACAAATGTGCAGTGAAAAGTATTCAAAAATTGATAAGTAATATGTGTGTTTAAATACTAATATTTTGCCCTTGTGATACTTGATACCATTAGATATTGTTTGCATGCCATAGGATTGTGAGCACTCACCTATATGTATATGTTATTTGGGCATTAAGGCCCTGAGACATGTTTAAAGAGATAAGGGAATGTGAACTAAGCTCCATTCAACGGGATATATTTAGTGTGTTAGAGAGTGTTAGCTTAATGCTTCACTTACGAGACATGTTTGACTCTATGAGTCTATGTGGTGTGTTGGAGATTCATGTATCCAATGAGTGGTGATAGTGCCCACTTTTACGTTTCATAACTCAAGTGCCAATTTATCTCCAATTAACTTAAGATATGAATATGCGTGTATTATGATATGTGTTTATATGATATATGACTATTATGGAAATTGTATATAAATGTTTTTGTATGTATTACGATGTATATATGATAGTATTACAATGACTTAACCAATAAACTATTAAATGTGCATGTGTAAACGTAATATGTCGAGAAGGTTGCAAATATTCTAATTATTCCATCTATGTAACAACCCGTTTTCAGTGAAATCGGAACAGTGGTTTCACAACCAGAAATCTGAAGTCAAAAAATTTATTTTATTATTATTTTATTTCCTATAGCATGATAGTAATACCATATAAAAATTTTGTTAGGAAATTTTACCGTTTACATGCTTAATTTGATAAAAATGACTAAATCGCATAAAGTAGAAAAGTTGAATTCTAATAGCTACATGTATTAAATAGCTATAGAACTTGAAAGTGGAAGTCCTTATATGGTAATAAGACCATTAGAGTTGATAGTCCATTTTAATGGTTTGGCATTATTAAAACTTGGATAAATTTTTAAGGTTCAATTTGGTAATTAGTAATTAAAGTTATAATAATTAAAAACAAAAAAAAATATCATCTTCTTCCATCCTTTTTCAACCAAAAATAGAAGAAAAGAGTAGCCATTGTTGAAGCTACATTCGACCATCCTTATATGCTCAATTAGGTATGCAGTTTTGTCCCCTTTTTTTTATGGTTTCTATGTTTTTGGGATCATTGTAGCTTAATCTAGCTAGCCCAAGGACTAATTTGTGAAACTGTTAAACTACTAGGGATTTTTTATTGATGTATGTACATGATTTTTGAGGTTTGATGATAGAAAATGGATGGTTGTTGTTAGATAAACAACTTTTGTAAAGGGATTTTTGGTGAAATTGTCAAATAGGGACTAAATTGAGAAATAGAAAATATTACATTGTGAAATTTTGAAATAAATGAAATATAGGGCATACTAGGGACCTAATTAATATTCGGCCATAGTGGGTTGTGCTAGAATTTCATGAATTTCCATTTTTATGAGCTAGGGACTAAATTCCAAAGAAATTAAAGATATAGGGGCAAAATGGTAATTTTTTCAAAATATGATTTTGGGCTAAATTAAATGAGTTATATATTAAATTGAGTTAAATTTATCCGTATAGATCAAGTCAGACCTCGTATGGAGTTAGATCCGGGCAAAGAGAAAATCTCGAATTCATCCCTTCTGTATATACGTATACTCGTCGAGGTAAGTTCATATGATTAAGTTGTAAATATATGTTTTATTTTGAAAATTGTACAAATTGTGAATTTGCTATATGTATGCACTGTTGCATATCCAATGACATTTGACAATTACCAGGCCCCGTTTGAACCTTAGGAATTCATAGGATACAAATGGCACGTCATTAAGGTTTACATGATTTTGATACTAGTCCTAAACGTCCTACCGATGGCTGAGGTACTGCATGTGTTGTGGATACTCCATAACTTGTGTGAGTAGCATCGTGTAGCTACGTTTCTACCCACCATTCATGTGAGCATACTGATTTATAGCTCGTAAGAGCATACCGATCTATGGCTCGAGTGAGCATACCGATTCACATCTCGTATTAGCATACATGTAGAGGATTTGATAGATTACAGTTATATGAGTCAGCACACTATGTGGGAGCTATCCCTAGTATGCAACGGTATTCTAATGGTTCAACGAGCATTATTCTAATATGAAATGGTAAGGGCTCATTACGACTATTACAGGGATACATATGAATTATATGGAAATGTTGTTACATGGTATTTGGAAATGGAAATGGATAATACATGTATATAAAACATAATTATATGATCTGCTCATCCATGTTTACTTGGTTTATGTATATGTTTACATGGCTAACTTGTTTGATGTATATGCATGGGCTTTGGCCAAATTATGGTTGGAAATATGCTAAGTTACTCACCTAATTTATAATTAAATGGTAAGTTATGTTCTATGTGAAACGAACTTACTAAGCATTAAATGCTTACTCTAATTTATTTTTCTTGTTTTATAGTGAATTGGAAGCTCGTTCGGGTTGGAAGCATGTCGAAGCTATATCACACTATTCATCAGCTTTTTTAGAACTTTCGGTTGTTTAATTTTGGTTATACTGGCATGTATAGGTATTTTGGCTAATGTTAGCCTATATATATTTTTTTAATATGGCCATTTGATTTGGCTTGTGTTTTCACACATTTTGGTATGTATATATGTAGCCTTGATATAGTTGATATGTGGCTTGTTTTCTGTTTGAATAGTGAAATGTAAAATGATAGTTAAATGTGTTTTGTGATGATGAAATTGTGGTGAATTGGTACTTTAGTATGTATGACTTATATGGTGATTTGGTGCTAGTTTAGAATGGCATATTTGGTACCAATTGAGAAGTTTTGGTATGTTTTGTTAAGTAAAATAAATGGCATGAATTGTTGCAAAGATGCTTAGTAGTTAGTTGATTATTTTGCCAAATAGAGTACATGTTTATATATGTTTCAATGTTGTCATTTGAGGTGCCTAAGGGCATATTGGTTGTATGTGATTATATCAAATCTATATAGCTAGAATATGCATGGTTTTAGTGCCTTGTAATGGCTTGTTTATATGTACAATATGGGTTGTAGGTACATGTAAAATTGGGTGAGAAAAATGGCTTGTAAAATGACGTATTTTTGTCTACACGGGCGTGTGTGACACACAACTAGGTGACATGACCGTGTGTCCCCTATAGCTTTCAAAGGGTTGCAAGTCAGGTTCTTACACGACCTAGAACACGGCTTGGCACACGGGCATGTGAGGTTATTTCGAAGGGTACATGACCTGGCACACGAGCGTGTGGCTTGGCTGTGTGACCCAAGTCAGTGAGTTACATGGGCATGAAAATGAGCTGGGACACGACCATGTGTCCCTACTTCAAATTCCCACACGGCCTGAGACACGGGTGTGCCTCTTGGCCATGTGACCTCTGCAGTGTTGAAAATTTTCATTATTTTATGAAAAATTCTCTGAGTTTGTAATTTAGTCCCTACTTGTTTCTAACACGTATTTAGGGCCTCGAAGGCTTGTATAAGGGACAATATGTATGAATTGGTTTTAGTGTGTTTATTGATATGATATGAAAAATTTTAAAATTGAGGTCCGTTTGTTTTGAAAACTCTGGTAATGCTCTGTAACCCTGTTCTGGTGATGGATATGGGTTAGGGTGTTACATTTATTGGTATTAAAGCTATGGTTTAGTTGATTTCTAGACTGAGCATAGCGTGTATGAGTCTAGCTATACATGCCATTATATAACCTGTGATAGTGTGATAACTCTTGACCATTTTAAAAACATATTTTCATATAGCAATCACATCCAACTGAGCTGACTCCTATGAAGTTGAAAGCAATGCTCAAGCCTCTGTTCATGGAGTAGCATCGAACAGTACAAGGCCAATATCTGAGGGCCGAGGAGGAGAGGCTAAGGAAACCTTCTTCCATTTAATAAACGAATGGTTTACCATGTTCGTACGAACGAACCCGACTGCTCAAAAACCTCCACCCCCTCCTACTTCCTAACCGATTCCCGTTATTCCTCAAGGTTTTGAACCTATACGATTTAGTAAGCCACCTATTGATAGAATTCGTAAGTACAGGGCTGAAGAATTCAGAGCTACTGCTGAAGATGATCTTGAGAGAGTAGAATTCTGGTTAGAGAATACAATCAGGGTTTTCGACAAACTATCTTGTTCATAAACTAAGTGTATTAAATGTGCACATTGTAACAGCCCGATTTAGACTCTAATCAGAACGATGGTTTTGGGACCAAGAATCTAAGTCAAAAAAATATTTAAAAATTATATTCTGTGTTTATTTTGTGTGAATTTATATCTGTGAAATTTTCGTGATTTAATTTCGTCGTTTAGGTGTCCGATTAAATAAATGGACTTAATCGCGTAAAATGAAAATTAGGTGGTTATTTCTAAAAGGGGCTAAATTGCACTTGGATTTCTAAATAGAAGCCTTTAAGAGATAATTAGGCCAATAATAAAATGGGTGGACGGTAGTGGACATATCTTATATAATTTTATTATTATTTCATTAAGGTTAATTAGGTAAATTAGTAATAAGTTAATATATATGTTAATATATCATAAAATAAGCCATAATCATTTTATTTTCTTGTTCTTGCACTGAAACTAAGACAAAGAAAAAGAAGAAAACAAAAGCTAGGGTTCGGCACTTTGTGAAGCTCAATCAAGGTTCGATTTTGTTCGGTTTTTGATAATTTCTACATTATTGAGATTGTTGCTTAGTAATCTTCAAGACCCATGCTTTAATTTTTTATTTTAATGAATTTTTTGAGTTGTGCCATTGTCGATAACTTTTGATTGTTGTTGTTTGATGATGAAATATGAAAGATATGTTTTAGACTAACATATTTTATATTGGAGTTTTTGATGATTTTGAGTAATTAGGACTAAATTACAAAAATAATAATTTGAGGGACTAAAATGTAAAATAAATGAAATATATGGGCTTTTATGAACACTAGGAGTATTCGGCCAAACATGGGTATCTTGAAATTTTGAATATGTTGTGTTTTTGTGCAATAGGGACTAAATTGTAAAAATTGTAAATGTTAGGGGTAAAATGGTAATTTTCCCATTTATGTGTTTTTGGACTAAATTGAATGAAAATATGTTTGAATGAGCTTAATTTGAATATGTTTAGATCAAGAACCAAAGAAATCGAATTTAGATCGGGGGAAATCGAAAGTTGTCAACTAGTCGATCCGTACCGGTTTTTCGTTGTCCGAGGTAAGGTTATAAGCAAATAGACGTAATTAATTTTAAATAAATACAAAATATATATGCTAAAATGAAATTTATGATTTTATTTAAGCTATAGCCGAATAGGATTAAGCTTTATGACTATGTTTCTGAATTGGTTTCGGCCGATTTATGACGTCCGAAAGCCCCGTATGGACCTTAGGAATTGTTAGGATACATATGTCATGACATAGGATTCCGATATATGTGTGCGAGTAAGACCATGGCATCGATATGTGATTCTGATATGTGTTTACGAGTAAGACCCTGTCTGGGACAGTGGCATCGATATGTGGCTACATGTAAGGCCACGTCTGGGACATTGGCATTGTACGATTTATGTGATTATACGAGTGTCCTATCTGATTCTGAATGGTTCATCAGGCAAACATAAGCTATGTTTGAATGTGTGAAATGAGCTATATGCCAGGTATGGATTAACTTGTTACCTATTCAAGGTAAGTAAGTAAGTATTTAATGTTTGATACAAATGACTTATGAGGTAAATATAGAATGTGTATAATAATAAAAGTGTGCTTGTTCTTGATATGCATACAATAAATGTCTTTGAGATGATATTTGTTATGTGTGTATAAGTAACCATGTGTGTTCGGCCATTTAGGTAATGTATGTACATGATAAGGTATTATGATACCTGAGCTTGTGACTATGAGAATATGTATATTTGACTATCTGATGACATATTGGCTTGTAAGTGAAATGTGAATTACTTATATTGGTTATATAGGCATTCGACCAAGGTGGGAATTTTTGTATAAAAATGAAATATCATGCATGAAATTGGTAGGTTGAGAATAAGCATACTTATGTTAGTATATTTTGGTTAAATTTAAAATGAGTTGGTTTTATCACTAGATTGTTTATTTGCTTATGGCTTACCAAGCTATGATAGCTTACTCTGTGTGTTATGTTACTCTGTTTTAAAGATTTTGGAGTCAAGCTACAAGCTCGGGGACTGTCAGTCAAGTTCATCACACTATCTACAATTTTGGTACCTTATAAGCTAAACTTAAATTATGGCATGTATAGATTGGATTTGGAATTAATTATTTTGAATATGTTTGTATATTAGTCATGCGAAAATGGCTTGATTTTTATGTTTAGGTTTGATTTTATGTGGGCTTAGTTATAATGCTTATGATATTGGTTTTGATAATTTTGCTTGTGTTTTTGGATTGTGGTTTGGGCTCACTTTTGGTTATATGCTATATGCTATGCAAGAATGATTCATATGATAGACGCTATATGTGTTAGTAATCGTTTGACAATGGTTGGTAAATTTAGAAATGGATGGTGTAATGATCAATGTGTGTATACATTTTCATAGCACGTTAAACTGATTCAGTCAAGGTTTTGAATAGGTAAAACATACATGAATTAGTTTGAAACTATTTCTATAATAAATTGGTATATTCGGTTATAAGATGGAATTGAATAAGAAGGTTATGATTTATTTGTGACTTGGCATTGCTTATATAAATATTTTTTTTGTATATGATAATTTGACTTGATGTATTTGATACATTAATATTAAATGTGGCTTTGGCTTTTGGGTGAATGCACACCATACATGTAAATTTGATGATTAGGTTATATGTATAAATGCTTGGTTTTATAATGAGTCTATATCAAGGGCGTAATCATAATATATAACATTTGTCATGATGATATGTATAACTGGCCATATGGTTCATTAGGAATATAGTTGAGTTAATGTAAATTATGAAGTTAATAGGTAAAGAGAAAGACGTATACATGATAAAAATTTTGGTGCTCCTTTATGAATTAAATTATGACATGCGTATATGATATTTGGCTTTGTTATATTAATTATATTTTTATGTGCCTTGCATGTGTGCAAAGGTGCACATATTTATGGGTGCTTAATACTTATCTATAAGGTTATATGAATTTGCTAATTAAGTGTAAAATTTTGAATGTGCATAATGATACATATTATTTAGCCGATTGGACCAAGAAATGAAGTGAGTGACTTATGAACAAATACTTGCTTTTATTGGTATTTATATGTAAATCATGTGAGGTTCATAAAGATTACTTTGCTAATGCCATATTTATGAAATTGTTGATGTATTATATTTTATATTGTTACGTGTGAATGATATGACTATAGGTGTATGAATTTATGAAATAAATTTTGATTAACTTTCGAGACTTGTGTATGTGAATAAATTTATATATTATATGTAATTGTTTGAGATCGTGTTTTATTTTGTAAGGCCTTATGACCCTATTCCGGCGACAGATACGGGTTAGGGGTGTTACACACGTTATTGAAATATTTGGCTTATCAGTGGTCGAACATGTTGATTTCTGTAGTGCTGAGAGAGCGGATCACTTGGGAATTCTTTCAAACTGAGTTTTGAAAGAAATACATTAGTTAGAGGTTTTTGGTTCAGAAACATAAAGAATTTCTCGAGCTCAAATAGGGTCATATGTCTGTAACAGAGTACGAGCAGAAATTTGTCAGACTAAGTAAATATGCCCGTGAATGTATTCTGACCGAGACTGTTATGTGTAAAAGATTTGAAGAAGGGTTAAATAAAGCCAGACAGCTACTAGTTGGAATTCTTGAGCTCGGGCATTGTTAGCCAAATTTATCACACTATCGACTATCTTCGGTATTTTTATAAGTGAACTTTTGAATTTATGGCATGTATAGGTTGGATTTTACTTTTGAAATTTTTTATTTTAGTTATTGTAACAATGAGCCATGTGAAAATGGCTTAAAAAATTGTTATGCTCGGATTTAATGCTTCGTTTTGATGATGGTTATGTTTGGTTGTGATTTTGGTGATTTCAGCTTTATATATTTTCATGTGAATTATGGTTGATTATAATGTTAATGGTTGTGTAAATATTTGGTCTTGGTTTGAGCTTATATTAAAAGTGCATCCAAGGTATATGATGTTTGTGAAGTTTGTTTATGTGGCTTGGCCATATGATATATAATGGTTGTTAAAATGATCTAAGGTATATCATATATTAGTTAGGTAATTGTAACACCCCTAACCCGTATCTGTCGCTAGACTAGGGTTAAGAGGCATTACTGAACAAAAACATAATTTGAAACATTCACATATTCAAACAAATTTTATTCGTAAATTTAAACACATGTATAATTAAATATTTAATATACATTATTAACCATAGTGCATTTACGAATCATACCTCAAATAATAACATTTTCATTAACAAATATAAAATTATGCATATATTATTATTCCAAACCAAACCATTATAACAAACATCATTCGAACACACAAACAAGTACATGTATATTTATATACATATAATTAACATGTACTAAAAATTCTTATAATTTCCTTAGTGTATTATTAAACAATTCACTATTCATTTGGTCAATTTTCATCTCATTAACCGAATGGGTATATCACTATCATTGTTTTCCTGTCAACTTTGTTTCATCACAAACATTTATACAGTCGTACATGAAAACATGTATACACATCCTATAAGTTATATTTTACCTGCAAACCGAACTAAACTAACCTATGCATATTTGATCATATGCATGTCTCATACCATGCGATTTCAAATATACATTAAACATGTTTAACATTCAAGCTCATATTTATAAATGAATAAGCATACACCAAAAATCAAGTCGTCAAACCCTATTTGTTCATATATATATATCAAAATCGAATGATCAACCACAACCAATTCTAATAATCACTTTAAACTATTTCCAACACATATCACACCATTCACATTTACTTTTCATTTCATTTCACATAACATTATAATCAAAACAAAATAAACCATTACCAAACATAACCAAAACCAAGCTTTAAAGTTAAGCCATATTCCCATGCCTCAATTTACACATATTCAAAGTTGAACAAAATACATATTAGCCTATACATGCCAAAAGTTTGAAGATAAACTTTTAAAAAAATACTGAAAGTTGATGATAGTGTGGATGACTTCGGTCATGATCCCCGAGCTTGTAACTTACAACCAAAATCTATAAAACAGAGTAACAAAAACACACATGGTAAGCTAACTTAGCTTAGTAAGCCTTAAACAAATTAAACAACTCAATGAATAATCAAAATATTCAAACTAACCAAATTATGTTCATAATGTTATACTTCATCTTAATAAAATACCTTGATGAATGTTCACAATCAATTATATAACATCACATAAATATTTCCTATAAGCCGATTAAACAAGATCAAATATTTCATCACATAATCATTTACATGTATGGCCAAATACACAAGATTTATTATAACTTCACTTGAACCGAATATAAGAGATATATAAAACCTCACTTATAACTTATAGTTCAATTTCAATATATCATCACTTATGGCCGAATGTGCACACACAAGACAACTTCACATATAACCGAATATACTAGTTCAAAATAAGCTCACATATACTTACCTTTTTGGTCAAACATATACAATGCAATTTAGCTCAATTTCACTTGCTCAATATTCATAATAACTTGAATACTCATAATCATAGACTTGAAAACAAATCACCGATATAAAACCTGCTAGGCATAAGCCTGAATTACACACCAACACAAGCCCTGCTAGACTCAAGGTCTGATATTTATTCATCGGCACTAAGCCTGCTAGGCACAAAGCCCGATCAAAGTCACCAGCCCAAGGCTTTCTAGGCTCAAAGCCCGAACATCACAAACATAAAATCATTCCACAACGCATTTCATATATCAAATCGTATAATACTCCATGTATCACATACACACTTTTAGAGGTTTTGATATCATTCAAATACAACTCAATCACATTAATTCATTTATATTTCTCATTCGGCTAACATAATAATACATTATAAAATAGAATTATCGTAGTTAATTATTCTATGTTCAAAATAAACCATGTTTATTTGTTTAGAGACTTACGTCGAATATCAACGGACGTTATGAATCGGCTATTCGACTAATTTTATTTTTCCCCGATCCAAGTCCGATTTCCTTTGTTCTTGATCTATATAATTTTAAATTAACCTCATTTAAATACAATTTCATTCAATTTAATCCAACAACATAAATGGGAAAATTACCATTTTACCCCTGATATTTCATACTTTTACAATTTAGTCCTAATTGCACAAAACACAAAATACACCAAATCTCATAACAACATAGTTGGGCCGAATGTTCCATGTAATCATACTAATCCATATATTTCCTCTATTTCACATTATAGTCCCTCAATTTATTATTTTTGCAATTTAATCCTAATAACTCAAAATTATCAAAAACTCCAATATAAAACATGTTAATCTAAAACATATTTTTTTGATATTTCATCATCAAACAACACAAAACACAATTATTCATCAATGACATAACACAAAATATTCACCAAAATCAAATTCAAGCATGGGTCGGGTAGTATTCGAAGCAACGATCTCAAAAACGTAAAAATCATCAAAAACGGAAACAAAACATACCTTAAAATTGAACCAACAATGGTCGAATGCCTTGTTTCTTTTTTCTTTTCTTTCTTCTTTTATTTTTGACAATAACAAAGTATGAATGCATGGCTTTCTTATTTTTTTATGTTTTAATATATTATATGTTAACATTTAACATATTTTACCTTTTCTTAACCTTATAAAAATAATATCATAAACATATACATTAAGGTACATTCGGCCATCACAAAAATAAAGGATTATTTGCAACATAAATACTCTATATTAAAAAGCCACTATCAAATCAACCTTTATGATTTAAACTATCAAGTTTTCAACTTACACGATTAAGTCCTTTTATCAAATTAATCACACAAACAATCAAATTTTCGTACAAAATTTGCATACATGCAAATTCAAATATAATAAGCACGAATAATAATATTTAAATATTTTTTTGACTCGGATTCATGGTCCCAAAATCACCGTTCCAATTAGGGTCTAAATCAAACTGTTACAGTAATAATCTAGATAAATGCATGGGGTATATTCGGTGTTCCCCTATGTTTATAATGATGATATGTATAGTTCATGATTTGTTTGTTATAGTAAGATTGTCATATTGGAATTTAGACTTATAATTGGAAATTTGGTTGATGGTAAAAGGTATGTGCTAATATATTTGGATATGCTTTGTTAGTTGAACTTATATATATATATATGCACTTATATTAAGGTTGGTATATGCGCATGTTAATTCATTTTCTTGAAAAGATATATGAATATGAAGTGATAGGGTACAATGAAGAAAATGAAAATTTGAACATAACATAGTTATATTCGGTTAATGCAATGAAATAAATGACCATATGAATAGTGAATTTTGTATTGGTAAGACAAATAGGTAATATGATTTTATATAATGCATTTATGATCGGTTTGGGACAAAAAGAATAGATCATGTTTTATTGGCTTTGTGAGTAACTTATTGGTTAGATTATATTGATATATATATGAATATGCTTAGACATTTATATGTGAAATGTTTAGTAATATGCTTATGAAATGGAGGTGATGATGTATGATTTTACTAACTAAAGTAGGTGCATATAAGTTGTAATTTGATAGATTATTTCTTATATTAATCATTCAAATGCTTTAGTTATTAAGATAGCATATATGATTTGAGTATGAAATGAAATATATTGGGTTATAAGGTAACAGTAATTTGGATAATTAGATAAATGGTATAATCGAAATATGTTAGTTTGTTTTTTTTTTAAAAATTAGATGATTTACTTTCTAATGAAAGTCTGTTTTGAATTGTTTTATGATCGGTAATGCCTCGTAACCCCATTTTGGCATCGGATACGAGTTAGGGGTGTTACATTTAATTAGTATCAGAGCTAGGTTTAGTTTATTCTAGGACTAACGTAGCGCGTGCGAGTCTAGCTGTACATGCCATAATATATATTGCGATAGTGTGATGACTTTTGACATTTGAAAATGTGTTTTCATACAGTATGTGGATCCTGACAGAGCTGTAGCTGATGATGTCGAGAGTATAGCACCTGCTCCCACGCAAGGGACAGTGCTGGTTGATTCTCGACCGAGTTCAAGTAGCCAAGAGGGAGAGGTTAAACTAGCCTTTTACTAAATAATGAACGACTGGTTTACTTAATATATCCGGATTAATCCGGCTACACAACAACCTCCACCCCTGACTAATCCATCTTCGATACCTATTATACCTCAAATGAGTGATCCGTTGAGATTACATAAGCCTCCTATTGATAAAATCAGAAAACACGGGGCTGAAGAATTCAAAGCTACTGATGATAATGATGCTGAGTGAGCTGAATTCTGGCTTGATAATACTATCCGCGTGTTTGATGAGCTATCTTGTACTCTAGATGAGTGTTTAAAATGTGCCATATCTTTACTACGAGACACTACATATAACTAGGGGAATACACTAGTATCGGTGGTTCTGAAGGAGCCGGTGACTTGGGAGTTCTTTCAGATTAAGTTTCGTAAGAAATATATCAGCCATAGATTTATCGACCAAAAGCGCAAAGAATTTCTGGAGTTCAAACAGGGTCGGATGACTGTGACAGAATATGAGTGGAAATTTGTGAGGCTCAGTTGATATGCCCGCGAGTGTGTTTCGACCGAAGCTATCATGTGTAAAAGATTTGAAGATGAGTTGAATGAAGGCATTAAACTATTAGTTGGCATGCTTGAGATAAAAGAATTCGTAGTACTGGTTGAGCGAGCCTACAAAGACAAAAAGCTCAGAAAAGAAAAAAGAAAAGCTGTAACGCCTCAAATCTCTAGTATTTAATTTCGAGTTGTGTGCACAAATATATGCTTCCTTCAGTGGTTGAGTGTCTTGAGAAGTGTGAGAAGTCCTGGGTTCAAACTTAGGCTTTAGCAAATTTTTGTCTTTTGTTGAGGTAACCCTTTGCGTTTTGTTATGGACTCTTAAATTTTAGTAAGTAAAGCATGTTAAAGTAATGCATGTAGCTTGATGGTAAGTAGCATGTGGTGTGCCTAGGGGGTCTTGAGTTCAAGCTACCTTGTGCGCAAGGGAGTTATATTTTGCTGCTCCCACAGGGTTGGTAGTTGGGGTTGACTGGGACTTTGTGATTGAATTGGTCATGGGAGTTTGAAGGGAGTTTGAATGGGTTGTTGAGGGATTTAAGGAGAGATAATGGGAGATTTTTTAGGAGAAAAATAGGGAAGGTTGAGGTGTGGGGTGGTGTCATGCCGAAGTGGGAAGCCTATTGTGCATATTCGGCCACTTTTGCTTTTAGTGCCGAATGAGTGTTAGAGTTTTGGTTTTCTGGAGTGATTATCTTTTGGTGATTCTTTTTTGGGTTTTGCTTTTTTGGTGGCTGAATATCAATTGTAGGCACTCGGGTGTTTTGGTTTGCTCTCCGATATTGAGCTTTATTTAGTCGGATGATTCTCTTTTCCCATCTCTCTCCTTACTGTGAGTCTTTTCTTTGCTCACACTGGTTTTATGTGCCGAACACCTCCCCTTTTGTAGCCGAGCTTTGTTTCATTCTAGAAACCTCCTTCCTAGCCTCCATTGTCGTTCCTCTCCTATCTCTTTCTCTCTCCCTTAAGTTTGATGGGTTACCTCTCATCTTTCTCTGGATTCGGTTCTCTCTTCCTTTCGCTCAATACCTTTTTGCATTAGCAAGGCATTTTTTTGGTAAGTATTTACTGGCTTTGTTTTTCGATTAGCCTTCCTTTTCTTCCTAATGCCATGTTATCACTTCATTCTTTGATTATGGTATTTGCTGTTCGGGTTGTAGTGTCACTCGTGGAGTGAGGGTGTGCACTTGGACTTTAAGGTCGATCGAATTTTTTCCTCTTGTCTCTCGTTCTAAGGTATCACTTGTTGTTAGTGTTTTTCTTTTACTAAGGCACTTTGGGTTGAGGTTTTGATCTTGGCCGAATGTTCATTCCTCGTGGGTTGTTATGTAACATTCAACCTTTGTGTAAACTGTATGTTTATGGGGTGCGTTGTTTTGCAGATAAGCATCAAGTGTCTCATATTGATCATCGTAAATGTTCTATGCGGGCTGCAACAGCATTCGGTCAAGCAAGGCGTTAGTAATAGTCTTTTGGAATAAGTTGCAGTTAGGGCTTCTTTTAAACACGTATGGTGATGTTAACCATAGTTTCTATATGGTAGGTGGAGTGCATGGGCTAATTCATTCGTTGTCGCAATCAGGTGTGTAATCACACTATTTCTTTTTTGAATCGGTAAAAGCTAAAAAACTAGTATCACTGATATCAACGAGCGTGCATTTTCTCGTGTGGTCATTTAAATGAAAAAGCGCAAGCATGTGATTGTAGAGACCACCGCGAGCGATTTTGTGGGCTTAGGTCATTTTGGGCCACGTTGGGTCAAAATGGGTCGTGTGGGCCCAACAGGCTCTTGGGCCCCACACGGGTAAACTGCACAGATGAGTGGAGGTTATCGGGCTGGCTGGGTTGGTTACATGGCCAAGGCCATTACTTAGGCTTAATGGGCCACCCAAGTGTGTGGACCCATTTGGCCGTATTATGGGCTTGGGCTCATTTTTGTTGTTTAATTGTTAAGGTCGCACGGGTTGCACGAGACGACTATGAACCTACTGTTGGGTCGGTAAGTACACCTTGACCCTAAATTATGTTATGACTATTATACCCCTATAAGGTAAAAGATGGATATACCCTTGTATGTTGTATGACTGTTGAGCATGCCATCTTTATTTTGTGAACATTTATGTTATGTTGCATTCATGGGGTGGGTTATATGATATTGGAGGAAGTGTACTGAAAGGCTATAAGCCTATACTCGCACCTCTACTGTAAATACTATTATTGCCGAGATCGGTACCATATTTTAGAGTGTAGGGATGGGTGGGTCGATGTTATTTTCACATGGAGTGTAGGGCTAGACGGAGTGGAGTGTAGAGGATGGATGGGTAGGATATCTGTATGCATTTATGATACCGTACTGAATTGGGCAACGACCTATATTGTTACTCTTGCTATTATGGGCCAAAGCCCACACTGATATTGCGACTGGTATGGGCTTAGGCCCAGACTGTTCAACACTACATGTCTGACTATTTGATAATATGGATTACACATTGAGTTTTCATAAACTCATCTTTTTTGCTTAACTGTGCAGGAATCTTTAGACGGGTCGGTGCTGCGAGGGACTCGGAGACGGCCACACTACTGTTTATAATTTTGTTTTGATTTTAGTAAGAGTAGCTATTTTTGGGACATTTTATGTAATAAGGTCGTTTTAAGTTTTTACTTTGATTTGGGGTTTTCATTAAATTGACGTATATCTGTTAGCCGTAGGATTCGGGTTTCAAAAGGTAAATGATTTTCAACTATCATACTACATAACTTGATTTAAAACCTTCTGCAACGATGAATTTTTTCGAAGCGTAATAACAACCTAGTTTAAGACATGTTTTATTAAATAAATCAGATTTTCAAAGGATCCCAAACAAGGTTTTAAACAAATGAGATTTTCTTTTAAATCTACGATTTTCAAAACCCACTTCAATGTGGCATCACGGATCCATAACGTCTAGGCCGAGTTTGGTGTATTACATTTAGTGGTATTAGAGCCAAGTTACAAAACTCGGCTGTGAATTTGGGTTATTCTAAAACATGATATTCAAAAGAATTGTTTCAAATGATGGAAATGTTTTGAAGAGTTGTTTTCGAAAGTGTGGTCTACCAAGTCTCCGGCGCTGATTCTATAAGTTTTCTAAAACTACTGTTTGATTTAATTGAAATGAGATTATCGTAGATGATAAACTATACCAAAACCTTTGTTAGGGAAACCTAAAACTGTAGTAAGACTACGATCTGCGAAAATGAACAGCTCTGAATTGTTGATGCTATATTTCATAAAACATCTGCTAATAAAAACTGAAACTATAAAATTGATACATAAAACTATTAATACAGATAATACGCGAATCGACTATGAGCACTAGGTGTACTCGTGGAAGGGGTACTAGAGGCTGCGGCAGAGGCTGTGAGGGTGCTCGGGCTGGATCTTCAGCTTCGGGTCATATGCCTAATGTTGAGGTAAGAGAGGTTCTGGATTCACCTATGACTGAAACAGGGTCACAAGATTGGGCAGCTGGGGACGACACACTGTCCCAGGCTATGTTATGAATTTTGGAAAGGGTTGCTAGGCCCAATACTGGAACTGTGGGTCGTGGGTCACTGACGGAATGACCCAGGTCTAATGGGGCTGACATCTTTAGGGGTATCGCTGGGGTTGCCCCTAATGTGACTGAATATTGGATAGAGGCCACAGAGAGGATCATGGATGATCTCAACTACACCCCAGAGCAAAAACTAAAAGGTACAGTATCATTGCTACGGGACGAAGCCTATCAGTGGTGGCTTACAGTGAAAGAGGGTACTCAGCCCGATCGATTAACTTGGGAGTTTTTCAAGAATGTATTTCAAGGGAAATATGTGGGCCCTAGTTATGTGGATGCCCGCAGAAGAGAGTTTCTGAATCTGACCTAGGGGGATAAGTCTGTAGCTGGATATGAGGTGGAATTTTTGCGATTGAGTTGTTATGGGCAAGGCATGGTGAGCACTGAGTATGAATGTTGTGTTTATTTCGAGGACGGCCTCAGGGATAATCTACGAGTTTTGATAGCTCCACAGAGGGAGCGAGATTTTGCGGTGTTAGTAGAGAAGGAAAAGATCGCTAAAGATGTGAAGCGCACTAAGCGCCAGAATTGTGAGAAGGATAAGGGAAGAAACAAGAGGGTTTGGGAGCCCTTAGATTCAGCTGTGGGGCCTAAGAAAAAAACCAAGGTTGATGGGCCAACAAGAGTTGGGGCCCCTGTTGCTACTTTTGGGTCTCAGCCTTGTACTGTTTGTGGAAAACGCCATCAGGGCGAGTGCTGGGTATAGAAGGGGGCATGTTTTAGGTGCGGATCTATGGAGCACCGAATCAGAGATTGTCCACGAAGGCTCGACCTGATGCAAGCTTTAGGTAGGGGTATTGCTCAGCCGCAGAGAGGTTTTCAATAGTCATCGAGAGGTCGTAGTCAGGCCAGAGGTGGAAATAGTATGGGCCGTGGTCATGGGGCACCGGGCAGAGGTGCTGGTCATACTGAGGCGAGGCAGCCGGTGCTGATTTATGCTGCGCATCGCCGAGAGGATAGAGACGCCTCAGATGTTATTACGGGCACATTCTTAATTCATCATGTACCTTACACTACATTGATTGATGTTGGGTCTACACACTCTTATATAGCATGCACTGTGTTTGAGACTTTGGGTGTGATGTGTGAAAACACTATGAGTGAGATTACCGTATTGAGTCCATTAGGGCAGTCAGTGAGACTGAACAAACTGTTTAAGGATGTACCTTTGAAGGTTTAAGGAAAGATCTTTTTAGCCGACTTGAGGGAACTACCTTTTGGGGAATTTGACCTGATACTAGGTATCGATTGGCTAGTTAAGCATCAGACAAATTTGGATTGTGCTGCTAAGCGGGTGGTCTTAAAAAATATAGTAGGTGACGAGGTAGTCGTGATTGTGGAGTGATAGAACTACCTCTCAAATGCGGTTTCTGCACTTAAAGCTGAGAAGTTGGTTCGTAAGGGTTGCGAGGCGTATTTAGCATATGTCAATGCTTCTGGTTATGAGGTTTCATCTTTTAAAGACATCAGAACAGTTAAAGAGTTTCCAGATGTCTTTCCTGATGAGATACCAGGGTTACCTCCTAATCGCGAAGTTGAGTTTGGGATTAAGCTCTTTCCTAGTACAACTCCAGTGTCTATCGCCCCTTATAGAATGGCATCGAAAGAGCTGGCAGAGCTTAAGGCTCAGATTCAAGAGTTATTAGATTGATGGTTTATCTGCCCAAGTGTGTCTCCGTGGGGAGCGCTAGTTCTATTTGTAAAGAAGAAGGATGGAATTATGCGCATGTGCATCGACTATCGGCAACTGAACAAATTGACTATTAAGAATAAGTGCCCCCTATTGAGGATTGACGATCTTTTTGACCAGTTTCGAGGAGCTTCGATTTTCTATAAGATTGATATCCGATCGGGGTATCATCAGCTAAGGGTTAAGGAGATTGATATATACAAGATAACATTTAGAATTTGTTACGGTCATTACGAGTTTCTAGTGATGCCTTTTGGACTGACGAATACACCAGCGGCTTTTATAGACCAGATGAATCGAGTGTTCTAGCCTTATCTGGATAGGTTCATGGTCGTGTTTATAGATGACATCCTGGTGTACTCTAGGACTGAGGATGAGCATGATGCTCATCTTCGGATGGTACTGCAGATTTTGAGGGAGAAGTAGTTGTATGTGAAATTCAACAAGTATGAATTTTGGCTACATGAGGTAACTTTTTTGGGTCATGTTGTATCTGCTGAGGGGATTAGAGTTGATCCTTGGAAAATAGAAGCGGTTCTGGATTGGAAGCAACCTAAGTCGGTGTCAGGGGTTCGATTTTTTTGGGGCTAGCTGGGTATTATAGACGGTTTATTGAGGGGTTTTCATTTATTACTGCACCTCTGACTAAGTTGTTGCGTAAAGGAGTACCGTTTAATTGGACCGATAAGTAGCAGGAAAGTTTTAAGAAACTTAAGAAAGTATTAACTAAGGCCCTCTCTTGATACAGCCTAAATCTGGGAATGAATTTAATGTCTACAGCGATGCATCACATGTTGGTTTGGGATGCGTGTTGATGCAAGAGGGTAAGGTAGTGGCATATGTGTCTCATCACCTGAAGATTCATGAAACAAACTACCCGACTCACGATCTAGAGTTGGCTGCAGTGGTATTCGCATTGAAGATTTGGAGGCATTACCTATATGGTGAGAAGTGTATCATTTACATGATCACAAGAGCCTCAAGTATCTCCTCACCTAGAAGGAGCTGAACCTTAGGCAGTGTAGGTGGATTGAGCTGCTAAAGGATTACAACTGTTTGATTTAATACCATCCTGGAAAGGCTAATGTGGTGGCCGATGCACTGAGCCATAGGGCTGTTACTGATTTGATGGCGATGTTTGCTCATCTTAGTTTATTCGACGATGGTAGTTTATTGGCCGAACTTCAAGTTAAACCCAGATGGGTTGAGCAAATTAAGGGTAAATAGTTGGAGGATAAGTCACTGAGTTTCTATTTTCGACAGATTGAGAAGGGGGAAACTTCAGATTTTGTGCTTAATAGCGAAAGGGCACTTTGTTTCCGAATGAGAGTCTGTGTACCGCAGGATATTGATTTGAGGTAGTCTATACTGTATGAGGCGCATAATAGTCCTTAAGCTATGCATCCTGGCTACAATAAAATGTACCGAGACCTTCGGGAATTATACTAGTGGCTAGGTCTTAAGCGGGAAGTTACTGACTTTGTGAGTAAATGCCTAACTTGTTAGCAAGTTAAGGTAGAGCATCAGTTGCCTTCAGGGTTACTTCAGCTAGTTAAGATTCCGTTATGGAAGTGCGAGAGGGTGAATATGAACTTTGTTATTGGGCTACCCTTAACACCTACTAAGAAGGATTCAGTATGAGTTATCGTAGATCAATTGACGAAATCTGCCCACTTCATACCGGTTCATACTAATTACTCGTTGCAGAAATTAGCTAAGCTGTATGTGTCTGAAATTGTGAGACTGCATGGGGTACCGATTTCCATCATATCTGATAGAGATCCTTGCTTTACGTCTCAGTTCTAGAGGAAGTTGTATGAGGCACTAGGTACAAGATTGGACATCAGTACTGCATTCCATCCTCAGTCCGACAGTCAGTTAGAGAGGGTGATTTAGATACTAGAGAACATGTTAAGAAGTTGTGTGATTGACTTTCGGGGCAGTTGGGAGGATTTCTTATCGTTTGCAGAGTTTGCATATAACAATAGCTACCAGTCTAGCATAAAAATGGCACCTTATGAGGCATTATATGGTCGTAGGTGTCGTACTCCTTGTTGGACTAAGTTGGGTGAACGGCGTATTTTGGGTCCTGAGTTGATTTCTGATACTGAAGATAAAGTTTGTTTGATTCGGGATCGACTGAAGGCGGCTTCAGACAGGCAGAAGTCATATGCTGATTCAAAGCATAAAGAGATTGAGTTTTCTTTGGGGGACTTGGTGTTTCTTAAGGTCTCGCCATGGAAGAAGGTTTTGAGGTTTAGTCGGAAGGGCAAGCTAAGTCTTTGGTTCATTGAGCCTTACCGTCTAATGAAGTGTGTGGGACTGGTTGCCTATCAACTTGAGTTACCTCCAGAGTTTGACAGAATTCATAATGTATTTCACGTCTCTATGTTGAGGCGATATCGCTCTGATCTTACGCATATCATCTCGACTAAAGAGGTTGAAGTTAGACCAAATCTGACTTTTTAGGAAGAGCCGGTTCAGATTTTAGACTTTGATGTGAAGGTTTTGAGGAGGAAGTCAGTTCCACTGGTTAATGTGCTATGGTGTATTCACAGTGTTGAGGAAGCCACGTGGGAGCCCGAGGAGGCGATGCGACAACAATACCCTCACTTATTTTGATCAGGTAAAATTTCAAGGCCAAAATTTTCTTTTAAGAGGTAGAGTTGTAACGCTTTAAATCTATAGTATTTAATTTTGTGTTGTATGCACAAATATATGCTTGCTTCAGTGGTCGAGTGTCCTGAGAAGTGTGAGAAGTCCTAGGTCAAAACTTAGGCTTTAGCAAATTTTTTACTTTTGTTGAGGTAACCCTTTGCGTTTTGTTATGGACTCTTAAATTTTAGTAAGTAAAGCATGTCAAAGTAACACTTGTAGCTTGATGGTAAGTAGTGTGTGGGTGTGCTTAGGGGGTCTTGAGTTTAAGCTACATTGTGTGCAAGGGAGTTATATTTTGCTGCTCCCACAGGGTTGGTAGTTGGGGTTCGAGCTATCGATTTCCCCCTCACAAGTGTTCACACACTCGCAAGTCTGTTGTAGCCAAACTTTCAGCTTTTCGACATTTCAGCTTTTGCCGATCTATTGTGTGTGTGCAGTGTATGTACACACCTGGTAATAAAGCATGCTACAATCTTCCTAGCCAAAAACCTACAATCGATGTCACTCAATGATTAATCCCACATACATATCGAATACTCTTACCAAAAGCCAAAATCTCACCTTAACCTTACTTGAAACGCCAAGCCTTAATAGCTTTTCCTTGATCATTAATCACGAGTACTTCCCAGATCTACATTAACCTTTATAGTTAAGATACATAATGGGTGACTTGTATCCGACATAAGTCACCCTTTCCTGCTAAAGCCCATTTGGCCAATCCTTACCAAAGTGAAGAACACTTACCAAAGTCCCAACACCTAAGGAGAAAATCGGCAGGGAACCCAAAAGACTGAGATTTGATACTGCACTCCTACCAAAATTGATTTAGAAAGAGTGAGGGACAAGAGTAATCGATACTAGCAAAATCGACTAAAAGAGCAAAGCTTTACACTAGATTCGGTCAAAAGAGAGAGTGTAGTGGCGGCACAGAGGGTATTCGACTTTTGAGATTTGTATGGTGAAAAAGGTTTATTCAGTAAAATCAAGAAAAAGAGAAGAAGAAAACGGCTACACTAAAGGTGAATCAAAGAGAATTGAGAAGAGAAAGGTAATCAAGGAGTAAGGAATTCGACTTTTGAGCACTTGGAGTAAACAAAGTGTTTCGGCAACAAGAATGAAGAATTCGGCTAAAGGAAGAGAAGCAATTTCGGCACCTATATATATAATAGCCAAATTTCCTATCCCTAACTTCCCAATTCAGCTCGACCTCTCTATGCTCCTCATCTCCTAATTTTTCTCCCTGATCACTCCTTAATCCCTTCCTTAAACTTCTCATCTTATCACTCCCTACAGAGTTTATATCTAGCACCACTACTGGCTGTCTGTTAAGCAAAACTAAATCCTCCTTTTGAGCAAGGAGGGATTCGAACCCTAGACCTCCTTGCCATGCATGTAACGCCACCTCTAAGCCTCACATGTGGCGCTACTTGCCACTCCACCACAAGTCTTTCTATGTCCAATTCCTTCTTCATTTATTTAAAAACCAACCTACTTGCCATCAAGGTTCTTTTAACTATTAACCTATAATTTCCTTCACTTCTAAGTTCGAACTCAAAATTTAACCAAAGCCTATTATCACCTAAATACACTTGACTAGGAATATCTAGCACTCTTTTTATCAAGCCAAAAATAAAGAAAAGAAAGTTCGGGATTCCGAGATTTTTGGGGCATTACAATGCTGTTGCAAACTGCAAAAGAAAGACTATTGATTTACGGTGCCAGAATGATGAGATCATTCGGATTGGATCTAATGATCTGCATGGTTTACCAATAGTGATATCTTTGATGTTAGCTCAGAAATATGTAAGGAAAGGTTGCAAAGCTTATTTTGCTTATGTACTTGATAGTAAAGTAACCGAAAGAAATATTGAATCGGTACCTATTGTGTGCGAGTATTCGGATGTCTTTCCTAAAGAATTGTCGAGTTTGCCACCTATTCGAAAGGTAGAGTTCGGTATTGAATTAGTGCTGGGGACGACTCCGATATCGATAGCTCCGTATAGAATGGTACCTACTGAATTAAAAGAATTGAAAGCCCAGTTACAAGAGTTGACAGATAGAAGTTTTGCGTGACCGAGTTTCTCTCCCTGGGGTGCACCCGTTTTATTTGTGAAAAAGAAAGACGAAACTATGAGAATGTTTATCGACTATAGACAGCTTAACAAGGTGACTATAAAGAATAAGTATCCGTTGCCACGGATTAATGATTTGTTTGATCAACTGAAAGGGGCTACAGTGTTTTTGAAGATAGATTTGAGATCAGGCTACTATCAGTTGCGAGTTAAAGACTCTGATGTGCCAAAGACTGCTTTCTGAATGAGGTACAGACATTATGAGTTTTTGGCTATGCCTTTCGAACTTACTAATGCACTTGGTGTTTTCATGGATTTGATGAACCGGATCTTCAGATAGTATTTAGATCGGTTTGTGGTTGTGTTCATAGCTGACATTTTGATTTACTCTTGTGATGAAACTGAACATGCCGGGCATTTGAGACTTGTGTTACAGACCTTGCGAGATAAAAAGTTGTATGAAAAGTTTAGTAAGTGTGAGTTCAGGTTACGTAAAGTCAATTTTCTGGGACATGTTGTATCAGCATCAGGTATTTAGGTTGATCTGAGTAAGATTTCGGCTATACTTGATTGGAAACCTTCGAGAAATGTTTCCAAAGTCTGAAGTTTTTTGGGACTTGCTGGTTTTTATAGACAGTTCGTGAAAGGTTTCTCTATGATTGTAACCCCATGACAAAGCTACTTCAGAAAGATGTTAAGTTCGAGTGGTCAGAAAAGTGCCAGAAAAGTTTTGATCAGTTGAAGCTCTTTTGACCGAAGCTCCAGTGTTAGTTCAACTAGAATTAGGTAAATAATTTGTTATTTATAGTGATGCATCTTTAAATAGTTTGGGCTGTGTTTTGATGCAGGAAGGTAAAGTTATAGCTTATACCTCGAGATAGTTAAAGCTGCATGAAAAGAACTATCCGACACACGACCTAGAATTGGCAGATATTGTGTTTGCATTGAAGATATGGCGTCACTATCTGTTCAGTGAAAAATTCCATGTTTATTCTGATCACAAAAGACTGAAATACTTGATGACTCAGAAATATTTGAATTTGAGACAACGCCAATGGTTAGAGTTGCTAAAAGACTACATGCTTCTGATTGACTATCACCCAGGAAAGGCTAATGTTGTTGCTGAGGCTCTAAGCCGAAAATCACTATTTTCTTTGCATGCAATGAATGTGTGTAACATCCTAATTTTTGGGTTTTTTTTCGTGATTCTCGAGATTTTGGTTAAGTTTTAAAATTTTGGTATTTGGTTGTGAAATTCATAATTGGAGTGTGTAAGTAGGCTAATGGAAGGTCCATGCGATGGCCAAAACCCAATAGAATTTTTGAATTTTGGATTTAAGAAGTTAGGGGCTTTGGATAGGTGGTTTTATTAAAAATCGTGGGTAAAATGTATCACAAGAGAGCCTCTGGTAGAGTAGCTAAGTGACGCCACTAAGGTGCTAAGAAGGTGGCGTGTAGGTGGTTGGGGGAAACCTGCGTTCGATTCCCTGTCATGGCAAATGTGGTGTTATTTTTATGCTTTGAGCATGCAAGAGTTGTAGCCGAATGGAACTCTGTAGAAGAGAGTTTGAATCAGTCAAACGCATGGATTAAGGAGGGATAAGGAGAGAGATTTTAGGGATTTGAGAGGGAGATAGAGTTAGCCGAATAGAGGGGATTAGAGATTGGATTTCGGCAGAGGGGTATTAGGTTAGTATTTTCGGCATTAGGGACTTAGGTTGTGCCGTTTTCTTCTTTAGGATTAGTCTTTTATTTTCTTTTTCTTTTCCAGCCGAATCTACCACCCTTCCATTCATCTTTCCTTCCTTTTTCTTTTTCTAAAACCAGCCCACTACTCTGTTCTTTTCATCTACTTCTTTCTTTACCTCCACTTCTACCAAAAAGCCGCAAAAGCCGAACCTGTGAAGCTTGGTGGTGCCGATTCTTTATTGACCAGCAACCTTCTTTTTCCATTCACTTTTTGGGGTGGCCAATCCCTTTATCTTTTAGGCTTTAAACAGATTCAGACTATGGTAAGTATTCGTACCCTAATTCGATTTCAATAGTAATTGTTGACAACAGCCGAAACCCTTATAGTTTAGGGAGGTGGCCAATTGTAGGTATAGGCCTTATTGGGCTTCTTCCTTTGATCTTTTATGGTTTGTATAGTGAAGGAGCAGCAAGGCGTGGGGTGTCGATTTGGATTAGCTGGGATCATCGGAGTGACTAAATCTAGTCATCAATTTCGGCAAAGGTATGAACCCTAGGGCCATGGTGGATGGTGGCCGAATATGTAAGAGATGATAATAGATAGTTTTCAATTTGGTTTAACTATTAACATGATCTAATCTATAGGCGGTTGATTAAAGGAGAAATCGCGTAGGAAATCTCGTCAAGGAATATCGCAAATCAGGTGTGTAACGAACCCTCTTTCGTAGCTTAAATCGATAAATGCCGAAATGCTGGAATTCCGGCATTTCAAGGACTTGTGAGCATGCGAACGCTCATTGGTTAGTTAGATTCGCTAAGTTGATGATCGGGATTGTTGGAACAGGTAAGAGCACAATTTTCGGCATCACCGTAAGTTGGGCCTCGATGGGTTAAAATCGGGCCCAATGGGCTTCAAGGCCCATTTGGGTAAATTTTGGTAGAAAGAGGAATCCTGTTAAATTGCGCGTTAAGACTGTTAACATTGCTGTGGAATATAGGCTAAATGGGCCTAGATGACCAAATCGGCTAAGTAGGGCTCATTAAGGGTTTTTGGCCTAATAACTCGATTTCGCTAAGAATGGGCTAGAATCGCTTTCAAAACACTCGAAATTGTTTATAACTGATAATGAACATGGAAAACCCTAATATTTGGTAAAATTACAGAATTACCCTTATAATATGGAAATGACTGTTTTGCCCCTAGGTATAAAGGACCATTATACCCCTAGGGTTTAATTATGAATTTGATGCATGAGATTTTGATATACATGTTTTGACATGATATGTACATGATATGTATGATATGTACATGATGTATTCATTTATGCATGGGTTGGGTTTTATATGGATGGACGAAATGCAAAAGGGCTTTGCCCCAGTTTATCAAAAAGGGCTTTGCCCCAGTTATTAAAAGAGGATAGGCCTCCAGTTATAAGATAAAGCAGCTATGCTGCCAGTGGAGAGTTTGGTTGGGTGGGTTGAGTTATTCCCCACATGGAGAGCTTGGTTAGTACTGGTGGAGAGTAGCGGTTGGTGGGTTGAGTAGTCTCCCCAAATGGGCTTGCATTCATCCTTTGATATTACATGTGATATTGAAATGGGCCTTTAGGCCATACTGTTTACAAAAAAGGCTTCGGCCCAGTGATATGATTTATGAAAAGGCTTCGTCCTAGTATGCTGATATTAATTTGGGCTCTGAAAGGGGCTTGTTGCACACTGAGTTTCCAAACTCACCCCCTTTCTTAACCTTGCAGGTGAGCCTTGATGTGGGGACTTGGAGCCGGAGGGGATTCAGAGTGGCCACGACGATCGCTTTTGGACATTAAAAAAAGTAATTGGTTTTCTTAAGTTTATCTTATTTATTATTTATTTTTGGGTTGTAATAAAGCCACTTTAACTTTATTTTCTTCTCTTTTCTGGGATTATTTTATTTTTAATAACTTTAAACTGGTTGATGATAACTCAAATGGGCTAGACTTAGGGCGCGTTTTCAAAACGATACACGTTTTCAAAGTAATACAACATCACGATTAATTGGTTTATCAAAGGTGTCCACTCAATAAATTTCAACTCGTTATAACCAAGTGTGGCAATGGTTGTGGGCATGTCTAGGATTGGATCCAATCAAAGAGCTTGGTACTTAAGCAGCCTTCATGGCTCACCTCCTCTGTTTTGGATACCTACTTGGTGCACAGCTTCCATTCACTTGGTTAAGCCTTTTCAAAAAGACGGTTTACTAAAGCACTAAAACAAAACGTGGATTTTTAACTTCAATATGACACATCGGATAAGGCCATAACATCTGGGCCGGGTTTGGGGTGTTACATTTAGTGGTATTAGAGCCAAGTTGCAACAACTCAGTTGTGGGTTTTTAAAGGAATTAACATTAAGAATTTCAAAACAAAGGTATTTTAAATCAAATTTTAGGAAATTTTCTATTTCCTGTGACCAAACACAAGGGTTTTTTTAAGGGTTTTGAGAAAGAAGTGGCACACTGAATCCTAGGCACCAAGTCTGTAAGTATACTCTCTTTTACGTTATGTGATATTGATATGATGCTGAGACCCTTCTATGATACTTTAGATAGGGTAGAGCTGTAAAATGGTAGGAATGAGACTATAGCTAGGCTACGACGTTGCAAAAACAATTCTTGAACTGCTATATTTTCATAAGACATCTCGTAGTAAACAATTGAACATTAAACTAATGTCATAAAATTCGTAATCAGATAACTCGATATGAGTACAAGAGGAACTCGAGGACGGGGCCACGGACGTGATCGCGGTAGGGTGCAAGCGGAATCTTCATCCTCAGGGCATAGGCCAGCTGAGGAGGCATTCGTGCCACAAGCAACTGAGACTGGGTCATATGATCGGGCTGTGGGGGACGATGCTCTGTCCCAAGCAATGTTAAGGGTTTTAGAAAGAGTTGCTGGAGCTAGCACTGGGACAGTAAATAGGGGATCCATCTCAGAGCGACTCCGGGCTAATGAAGCAGAAGTTTTTAGGGGCGTATCTGGAGTAGTCCCAAATGTGGCTGAATATTGGCTAGAAGCAACAGAGCGGATTATGGACGATTTAGATTGTTCTGTGGAGCAAAAACTGAAGGGGGCTGTGTCGTTGCTACGAAACGAGGCATACCGGTGGTGGATTACCGTAAGGGACAGTACCTCGATTGAACGAGTAACTTGGGAATTGTTCAAGACTGCTTTTAAGGGGAGGTATGTTGGAGCTAGTTATGTGGATGCCCGTCGAAAGGAATTTTTGAATCTGACTCAGGGTAATAAGACTGTTGTGGAATATGAGGCGGAATTCTTGAGGCTGAGTCGATACGCCAGCGGGATAGTTGCAACCGAATATGAGTGCAGTGTTCGATTCGAGGATGGCCTCCGTGATGAGCTTAGGATACTTATAGCTCCATAGAGGGAGCGTGATTTTGCTGCGTTAGTAGAAAAGGCTAAGATAGCCGAGGAAGTAAAGCGAACTG
This sequence comes from Gossypium longicalyx, assembly GCA_025698465.1. Taxonomy (NCBI): domain Eukaryota; kingdom Viridiplantae; phylum Streptophyta; class Magnoliopsida; order Malvales; family Malvaceae; genus Gossypium; species Gossypium longicalyx. Next base: position 40,893,856 of record CM046996.1, on the reverse strand, counting down.
AACGGCAGAATCTTGAGAAGAATCGACCCAGATTTAGGAGGGATTCTGGACCCCCAGGTGTTACAAATAGGAATGTTAAAAGAGCTAGAATGGAGTAATCGGTTCAGGCAGTTCCAGTGAATACTTTTAGACCGCAGGCTTGTAGGGACTGTGGCAGGGTGCATATGGGGGAGTGCTGGAAACGAACTGGAGCATGTTTTTGATGTGGGTCAAAGGAACATAAGTTCAGAGAGTGTCCTCGAAGAGCAGCTCAGGATCAAGCTGCGAAGTCAAGAGGTGTCCAACCGCAACGAGGAGGACCACCACCACAGAGAGGCCGTGGGTACGGTAGAGGAGGAAATGGTAATGGACAAGGACGTAGGGCACCTGGTAGGGGTGCTGGACATGCTGAAGCTCGTCAGTCGGCGTTGGTTTATGCTGCACGGCGTCGTGAGGAGGGTGACGCTCCTAATGTTATAACTGGTACATTCATCATTCATAGCAAGCCTTACACTGCTTTTATTGATGTGGGTTCCACTCACTCGTATGTTGCCTGTAATGTATCTGGGGCATCGGGTGTGTTTCCTGAGGAGACTGTGAGTGGGGTATCAATGATAAGTCCTCTGGGACACTCGGTTAAGGTAGATAAACTCTTTAGGGAGGTGCCTTTGGAGACACAAGATAAGATTTTTGAAGGAGATTTAATGAAGCTACCATTTGGGGATTTTGATCTTATCTTGGGAATGGGCTGGCTAACTAAGCATAGGGCGACGTTGGATTGTGCTACTAAGAGAATGGTACTAAGAACTGCTAAGGATGAAGAGATAATGGTCATAGGGGAGCGAAGGCACTACTTGTCCAATGTTGTCTCGGCTTTAAGGGCCGAGAAGTTGATTCTGAAAGGTTGTGAGGCGTTCTTGGCATTTGTAAGTCAAGCTGAACTTGAGGTGATAACTGTGGAGTCAGTTAGGACCATTAAAGAATTTCAAGATGTATTTCCGGAGGAACTTTTGAGACTACCTTCGAGTAGAGAAGTCGAGTTCGGAATCGACTTGTTACCTGGAATAGCTCCAGTGTCCATTGTGCCTTATAGGATGGCACCAAAGGAGTTGGTAGAATTGAAAGCTCAGATTCAAGAACTGTTGGATAGAGGGTTTATAAGACCAAGTGTTTCCCCGTGGGGCGCACCAGTGCTGTTCGTAAAGAAGAAAGATGGGACCATGCAGATGTGCATTGACTATCGGCAGTTGAACAAACTGACGATCAAAAACAAGTATCCTCTGCCAAGAATCGACGATTTGTTTGACCAACTAAGAGGAGCCTCGGTATTTTTTAAGATTGACCTTCGGTCAGGATATCATCAGTTGAGAGTCAAAGAAGTGGATATTCATAAGACGGCATTCAGGACTCGATATAGTCATTACGAGTTTCTGGTTATGCCTTTTGGTTTGACTAATACACCTGCAGCTTTCATGGATTTAATGAATCGGGTGTTTCAGCCATACTTGGATCGGTTTGTAGTTGTTTTTATCGATGATATCTTGGTGTATTCAGAAATGGAAGAGAAGTATGATGAGTATCTCCGTATTGTGCTGTAAGTGCTAAGGGAAAAGCAACTTTATGCAAAGTTTAGTAAGTGTGAGTTTTGGCTGAAGGAAGTCACTTTCTTGGGACATGTTGTGTCTGCTGAGGGGATCAAGGTGGACCCTCGAAAGATTGAGGCAATTCTGGGATGGAAGCCACTGAGGTCAATAACAGAAATCCAAAGTTTTCTGGGGTTGACAGGTTATTATCGAAGATTTGTAGAAGGATTTTCAGTGTTGGCAGCACCGTTAACTAAACTTATCAAGAAGGGAACACCTTTTGTTTGGACGAATAAGCAGCAAGAGGCTTTTGAGAAGCTGAAGAAGGTTCTGACTGAGGCACCAGTGTTGATTCAGCCAGAGTCTGGTAAGGATTTCACGGTGTACAGCAATGCGTCACATGTAGGTTTGGGCTACGTGTTGATGCAAGAGGATAAAGTGGTCGCTTATGCTTCACGACAGCTTAAGCCTCATGAGGTAAACTGTCCTACTCATGACTTGGAGTTTGCAGCGGTGATTTTTGCACTTAAAATATGGAGGCACTACTTGTATAGAGAGAGATACATTATCTATACGAATCATAAGAGTCTTAAGTACTTGCCGACTCAAAAGGAGCTGAATCTTAGACAGCGAAGGTGGATAGAGCTGCTAAAGGACAATGACTGTTCGATTGAGTACCATCCAAGTAAGGCAAATGTCGTGGCTGATGTGCTAAGTCGAAGGACTGTGGCAGAATTGAAGGCAATATTTGCTCGTTTAAGTTTGTATGACGATGGAAGCTTATTGGCAAAGTTACAAGTGAGACCGACTTAGGTGGAGCAGATTAAGAAGCAGCAGTTGGTGGATGAGTCGTTGGTTTCTCGGTTTCAGCAAGTTGAGAAGGGGAAATTCAGATTTTGGGTTAAATAATGATGGGGTTCTTTGTTTTCGAGGAAGAATTTGTGTGCCGAAGGACTCTAACTTGAGATTGATGATTTTGAGGGAGGCACATAATGGATCATGTGCTATGCATCAAGAAGGGAGTAAGTTGTATCAAGACTTGCGAGAGCTATATTGGTGGCCTGGGCTTAAGCGAGAAGTGATCGAATTTGTAGGAAAATGTTTGACGTGTCAACAAGTAAAGGCCGAGCATCAAGCGCCTTCGAGGATTGTTCTGACCAAGAAAGATACCACTTTGGAAGTGGGAAAGGGTAACTATGGATTTTGTAAGTGGGTTGCCGTTGACACCTTCCAAGAAGGATTCAGTTTGGGTAATTGTGGATAAGCTCACGAAATCTGCCCATTTCATATTGGTCCGAACCGATTACTCACTTTAGAAGCTGGCCAAGTTGTATGTGGCAGAGATAGTGCGGTTGCATGGGGTGCCAGTATCAATAATTTCTGACCAAGACCCAAGGTTTACATCTCAGCTTTGGCAGAAATTGCATGAGGCGTTGGGAACGCGATTGGATTTTAGTACGGCTTTTCACCCTCAGTCGGATAGGCAGTCTGAGAGGGTCAGTCAGATTCTAGAAGACATGTTGAGAGGTTGTGTTATTGAATTTAGGTGCAGTTGGGAGGATTACTTGCCATTGGCGGAGTTTGCGTATAACAACAGTTACCAAGCAAGTATTCAGATGGCTCCTTATGAGGCACTATATGGGCGAAGGTGTCGTTCGCCTACTTGTTGGGCAGAGTTAGGGGAAAGGCAAGTACTTGGGCCAGAGTTAGTGGCAGATACTGAAGACAAGGTTAAGATGATCAGGAATCGGTTGAAGGAGGCAGCGGATCGACAAAAGTCTTATGTAGATCTAAAGCGTAAGGACATTGAATATGCGGTTGGGGACATGGTCTTTTTGAAAGTTTCGCCTTGGAAAAAGATATTGAGATTTGGTAAGAAGGGCAAACTGAGTCCACAGTTTATTGGACCTTATCGAATTATTAAGCGAATAGGACTGGTGGCTTATCAGCTAGAGTTACCTCTAGAGCTGGATCGTATCCACGATGTTTTTCATGTGTCCATGCTAAGGCGATATCGTTCTGACCCAACTCATATCGTGCCAGTTGCAGAAATCGAAGTATAGTCAGATTTGACCTTCGAAGAAGAGCCTGTGCAGATACTTGATCACGACGTCAAGGTACTGAGAAGGAAGTCAGTCCCATTAGTGAAGGTACTTTGGAGAAACCATGGCAAAGAAGAAGCTACCTGGGAGACCGAGGAGGCAATGCGTCAGTAGTACCATCAACTGTTTGGATCAGGTAAAATTTCGAGGCCGAAATTTCTTTAAGGAGGGTAGAGTTGTAACATCCTGATTTTCGGGTTTTTTTTCGTGATTCTCGAAATTTTGTTAAGTTTTAAAAATTTAGTATTTGGTTGTGAAATTCATAATTGGAGTGTGTAAGTGGGCTAATGGAAGGCCCATGCGATGGCCAAAACCCAGTAGAATTTTTGAATTTTGGATTTAAGAAGTTAGGGGCTTTGGATAGGTGGTTTTATTAAAAATCGTGGGTAAAATGTTTCACAAGAGAGCCTCTGGCAGAGTGGCTAAGTGACGCCACTAGGGTGCTAAGAAGGTGGTGTGTAAGTGGTTGGGGGAAACCTGGGTTCGATTCCCTATGATGGCAAATGTGGTGTTATTTTTATGCTTTGAGCATGCAAGAGTTGTAGCCGAATGGAACTCTGTGGGATAGTGTTTGAATCAGTCAAACGCATGGATTAAGGAGGGATAAGGGGAGAGATTTTAGGAATTTGAGAGGGAGATAGAGTTAGCCGAATAGAGGGGATTAGAGAGGGGATTTTGGCAGAGGGGTATTAGGTTAGTATTTTCGGCATTAGGGACTTAGGTTGTGCTGTTTTCTTCTTTAGGATTAGTCTTTTCTTTTCTTTTTCTTTTCCAGCCGAATCTACCACTCTTCCATTCATCTTTCCTTTCTTTTCTTTTTCTAAAACCAGCCCACTACTCCCTTCTGTTCATCTACTTCTTTCTTTACCTCCACTTCTGCCGAAAAGCCGCAAAAGTTGAACCTGTGAAGCTTGGTGGTGCCGATTCTTTATTGACCAGCAACCTTCTTTTTCCATTCACTTTTTAGGGTGGCCAATCCCTTTATCTTTTAGGCTTTAAATGGATTCAGACGGTGGTAAGTATTCGTACTCTAAATCGATTTCAATAGTAATTGTTGACAAAAGCCGAAACCCCTATAGTTTAGGGCGGTGGCCGATTGTAGGTATAGGCCTTATTGGGCTTCTTCCTTTGATCTTTTATGGTTTGTATAGTGAAGGAGCAGCAAGGCATGGGGTGTCGATTTGGATTAGCTGGGATCATCGGAGTGACTAAATCTAGTCATCAATTTCGGCAAAGGTATGAACCCTAGGGCCTTGGTGGATGGTGGCCGAATATGTAAGAGATGATAATAGATAGTTTTCAATTTGGTTTAACTATTAACATGATCTAATCTATAGGCGGTTGATTAAAGGAGAAATCGCGTAGGAGATCTCGTCAAGGAATATCGCAAATCAGGTGTGTAACGAACCCTCTTTCGTAGCTTAAATCGATAAATGCCGGAATGCTGGAATTCCGGCATTTCGAGGACTTGTGAGCATGCGAACACTCATTGGTTAGTTAGATTCGCTAAGTTGATGATCAGGATCGTTGGAACAGGTAAGAGCACGATTTTCGGCATCAGGGTAAGTTGGGCCTCGAGGGGTTGAAATCGAGACCAATGGGCTTTCGGGCCCATTTGGGTAAATTTTGGTAGAAAGAGGAATCCTGTTAAATTGCGCATTAAGACTGTTACTATTGCTATGGAATATAGGCTAAATGGGCCTAAATGACCAAATCGGCTAAGTAGGGCCCATTAAGGGTTTTTGGCCCAATAACTAGGTTTCGCTAAGAATGGGCTAGAATCGCTGTCAAAACACTCGAAATTGTTAGTAACTGTTAATGAACATGTAAAACCCTAATATTTGGTAAAATTACGGAATTACCCTTATAATATGGAAATGACTGTTTTTCCCTTAGGTATAAAGGACCATTATACCCCTAGGGTTTAATTATGAATTTGATGCATGAGATTTTGATATACATGTTTTGACATGATATGCACATGATATGTATGATATGCACATGATGTATTCATTTATGCATGGGTTGGGTTTTATATGGATGGAGGAAGTGCAAAAGGGCTTTGCCCCAGTTTACCGAAAAGGGCTTTGCCCCAGTTTATCAAAAAGGGCTTTGCCCCAGTTATTAAAAGAGGTTAGGCCTCCAGTTATAAGATAAAGCAGCTATGCTGCCAGTGGAGAGTTTGGTTTTGTGGGTTGAGTTATTCGCCACATGGAGAGCTTGGTTGGTACGGGTGGAGAGCCGCGGTTGGTGGGTTGAGTAGTCTCCCCAAATGGGCTTGCATTCATCCTTTGATATTACATGTGATATTGAAATGGGCCTTTGGGCCATACCGTTTACAGAAAAGGCTTCGGCCCAGTATGCTGATATTAATTTGGGCTCTGAAAGGGGCTTGTTGCACACTGAGTTTCCAAACTCAGCCCCTTCCTTAACCTTGCAGGTGAGCCTTGATGTGGGGACTTGGAGCCGGAGGGGATTCAGAGTGGCCACAAAGACCGCTTTTGGACATTAAAATAAGTAACTGGTTTTCTTTAGTTTATCTTATTTATTATTTATTTTTGGGTTGTAATAAGGCCACTTTAACTTTATTTTCTTCTCTTTCCTGGGATTATTTTATTTTTAATAACTTTAAACTGGTTGATGATAACTCAAATGGGCTAGACTTAGGGCGCGTTTTCAAAACGATACACGTTTTCAGAATAATACAACATCACGATTAATTGGTTTATCAAAGGTGTCCACTCAATAAATTTCAACTCGTTATAACCAAGTGTGGCAATGGTTGTGGGCATGTCTAGGATTGGATCCAATCGAAGAGCTTGGTACTTAAGCAGCCTTCATGGCTCACCTCCTCTGTTTTGGATACCTACCTGGTGCACCGCTTCCATTCACTTGGTTAAACCTTTTCAAAAAGACGGTTTATTAAAGCACTAAAACAAAACGTGGATTTTTAACTTCAATGTTGCACATCAGATTCGGCCATAACATCTGGGCCGGGTTTGGGGTGTTTCAATGTGCATATGGCTATATCTGATGATGGTTCGATAATAGCTGAATTAAGAGCAAGACCGTTATTTATTCAACAAATTTGTGATACTCAGAATGTTGAAGATAATTTGTTAGCAAAACGAGCTCAATGTGATTTGAATGTTGAATCTGAGTTTTGATTTGATACTGATGGTTGTTTGAGGTTCAAAAATTGAATATGTGTTCCGAGAAATTCAGAGTTGATTCGAATGATTTTGAATGAAGCTCACAGTAGTTAGTTATCTGTTCACCCGGGTAGTACGAAAATGTATAATGATCTGAAACAGCTTTACTAGTGGCCTGGTATGAAATGAGACATTTCTGACTTTGTTTCAAAATGTTTAGTCTGTCAGCAAGTAAAAACCGAACATCAGGTACCTTCTGGTTTGCTTCAACCGGTCATGATACCTGAGTGGAAATGGGACAAAGTCACGATGGATTTTGTATTTGGTTTACCATTGACACCGAGCAAGAAAGATGCAATCTGGGTTATTATGGATAGATTGACTAAATTGGCTCACTTTGTTTCGGTTCGTACAGATTATTCACTTGATAATCTTGCTAAGTTATATGTTTCTCAGATTGTAAGATTACACGGTGTACCTATTTCTATTGTTTCAGATAGAGATCTGAGGTTTACATCGCGGTTTTAGAAGAAACTGCAAGATACATTAGGAACGAAATTACATTTCAGCACTGCTTGCCATCTGCAAATAGATGGTCAGTCCAAACGAATCATTCAGATACTTGAGGATACGTTGAGATGTTGCATTCTCAAGTTCGAAGGTGCGTGGGAGCGATACTTACATTTGATTGAATTTGCGTACAATAATAGCTTTTAATCGGGTATCAAAATGAGACCTTATGAGGCTTTGTATGGTCGTAAATGTCATACACCATTGTATTGGACTGAGCTTAGTGAAAACAAGATACACGGGGTCGATTTGATTAGAGAGACTGAACAAAAAGTGAAAGTAATCCGTGATAGTCTAAAAACAGCATCAAATCGTCAAAAATCGTATACGGACTTGAAACGAAAAGATAAAGAGTTTCAGATCAAGGAAAAAGTATTTTTGAAAGGCTCACCATGAAAGAAAATACTCAGATTCGGTCGTAAAGGCAAATTGAGTCCGAGATTTATTGGACCGTATGAGATTATAGAGTGTATCGAGCCGGTTGCTTATAGACTGCTGTTGCCACCAGAGCTAGAAATGATCCACAATGTATTCCATGTTTCGATGCTTCGTAGATATCGATCTGATCCCTCACATGTGATTAGTCCGTTAGAGATTGAGATTAAGCCCGATATGACATATGAAGAAGAGATTCGTATTCTGGATCGCGAGGTTAAAGAATTGCGAAATAACAAAATTTCGTTAGTTAAAGTGTTGTGGCATAAACACGGAGTTGAGGAAGCAACGTGGGAGCAAGAGGATGCAATGAAAAAGCATTATCCTAACCTATTCACCGGTAAGATTTTCGGGGACGAAAATCCCTAAGGAGGGAGAGTTGTAGCAGCCCAAATTAGACCCTAATCGGAACTGTAGTTTTGAGACCACGAATTCGAGTAAGAAAAATATTTAAAAATTATTTTCTATGTTTATTATGTGTGAATTTGTTTGTGTGAAATTTTCATGACTTAATTTTGTTGTTCGAGTGCCCAATTAAATAAAAGGACTTAATCACGTAAAATGAAAATTTGGTGGTTAATTGTGAAAGGGCCGAATAGTTGTTCTTTTAATATGGAGGTTTTATGCTACAAATTGACCGTTGAAGTTAGTGATGGACAATCATGACCTTAATATATATATAGGTTTTGTACTAATTAACAAAGGTTAATAAGGTAATTTGTGTAATAATATATGTAATAATAAAACATAAAAAAAAATAATAGGGTTTCATAATCTTTGTTCTTGCCGAATACTAAAGAAAAGAAAAAGAAATAAAGAAAGTTAGGGTTCGGCCATTCTCAAGCTCAATCAAGGTATGTAACTAGCTCAATTTTTGATAATTTTTACGTTTTTGAGATCGTTGCTAAGTTATCTACAAGACCCATGCTTGAATTTTTTATTTTGGTGAATATTTTGAGTTATGCCATTGTTGAAAGCTTGCGATTTTTTTTGTTTGATGGTAGAAAATAAAATATATGTGATAGATTAACATGTTTTGTATTAGAATTTTTGATGATTTTGAGTAATTAGGACTAAATTGCAAAAATAATAAATTGAGGGACTAAAATGTGAAATAAATGAAATATATGAACTTGTATGAACATGGGTAAAATTTAGCCTAACATGGGTGTATTCAAATTTTGAATATTTTGTGTTTTGTGAAATAGGGACTAAATTGTAAAAAATGTAAAATGTCAGGGGCAAAAGTGTAATTTGCCCATTTATGTGTTTTTGGATGAATTTGAATGAATATTTGATTAAATAAGTTTAATTTACATTAATTTAGATCAAGAAAAGAGAAAATCAGATTTGGATCGGGGGAAAACTAAAGTTGCTGACTAACCGTCCTGTTCCATTTTTCATCGTCCGAGGTATGTTTATAAGCAAATAAATGTTGTTAATTTTAATTCAATGTGAACTATATATGTTGAAATGAAATATGTGAATATATATACATGTGTTACCCGCTACGAATCCGTTTCGACTGAGTTATGACGTCTGAAAGTCCTGTGTGAACCTTAGGAATAGTTAGGATACATATGTCATGACATAGGATTCCAATATGTGATGTGCGAGTAAGATCATGGCATCAATATGTGACTCCGATATATGTGTGTGAGTAAGACCACGTTTAATATATTGGCGTCGATATGTGACTTTGATATATGTGTGCGAGTAAGACCCTGTCTGGGATAGTGGCATCAGTATGTGATAACATGTAAGACCACGTCTGGGACGTTGGCATTGTATGATATATGTGATAATCCGAGTATCGTATCCAATTCAAATGGTTCAACAGGCAAAGATAAGTTATGTACGAATGTATAAATCAGGCTAAGTGACCAGGTATGTGATAGTTGATTACCTATTTGAAATAAGGTAAGTTAATTATTTGATATGTGATACAAAACATATGTATGATGTTTGTTTGAATTTGTAAGCAATTGTGAAGTATATTCGGTCACAAGTTAAGTGTAATTATGTGATATTAAGGTTTGATATATGAGTATATGTGAACAAGTGTTTAAAGATTCGGCTTTATGCATTGATAATATGATTTAAAAGTGTATGATACTTTGGTAAAGCAATATGTATACTCGACCAACTTTATTTTTTTTATCTATAAAAGTACATGATTTATGTATAAAACTTAAAGCTTAAGATTAAATGTGGTTGTGTTATTATAAATTTATTTAGTTAAATTAAATTATTTATTTGCTTATAACTTACTAAGCTTAAATAGCTTACTGTGTGTGTTCTTGTTTACCTCTATTTTATAGATTTTGGATTCAAGTTACGAGCTCGGGGATTGTCAGCCAGGTCTATCACACTATCAACTCTCTTTGGTATTTTTATAATTGAACTTTTGAATCTATGGCATGTATAGATTGGATTTTACTTTTGAAATGTTTGATTTTAGTTAATGTAACCATGAGCCATGCGAAAATGGCTTAAAAATTTGTTATGCTCAGAATTAATGCTTCGTTTTGATGATGGTCATGCTTGGTTGTGATTTTGGTGATTTCGGTTTTATATTTTTTCATGGGAATTATGGTTGATTATAATGTTAATGGTTGTGTAAATATTTGGTCTTTGTTTGAGCTTATATTAAAAGTGCATCCAAGGTATATGATGTTTGTGAATTTGTTTATGTGTCTCGGCCATATGATATATAACGGTTGTTAAAATGAGCTAAGGTATATCATATATTAGTTAGGTAATAATCCAGATAAATGAATGGGGTATATTCGGTGTTCCCCAATGTTTATAATAATGATATGTATAATTCATGATTTGTTTGTTATGGTATGACTGTCGTATTGGAATTTAGACTTATAATTGGAAATTGGGTTGATGGTAAAAGGTATGTGCTAATATATTCGGATATGCTTTGTTAGTTGAACTTATATATATATATGCGCTTATATTAAGGTTGGTATATGTGTATGTTAATTCATTTTCTTGAAAAGATATATGAATATGAAGTTATAGGGTAAAATGAAGAAAATGAAACTTTGAACATAGCATAGTTATATTCGGTTAATGCAATGAAATAAATGATCATATGAATAGTGAATTTTGTATTGGTAAGACAAATAGGTAATATGATTTTATATAATGTATTTATGATCAGTTTGGGACAAAAAGAATATATCATGTTTTATTGGTTTTGTGAGTAACTTATTGGTTAGATTATATTGATATATATATATACACGAATATGCTTAGACATTTATATGTGAAATGTTTAGTAATGTGCTTATGAAATGGAGGTGAGGATGTATGATTTTACTAACTAAAGTAAGTGCATATAAGTTGTAATTTGATAGATTATTTCTTATATTAATCATTTGAATGCTTTAGATATTAAGATTGCATATATGATTTGAGTATGAAATGAAATATATTGGGTTATAAGTTAAGCATTTAATTTATATGATTATTTGTCTGTATTGAGTTAATAGTAATTCGTATAATTAGATACATGGCATAATCGAAACATGTTAGTTTGGTTTTTTTTTTTAAATTTTAGATGATTTACTTTGTAATGAAAGTCTGTTCTAAATTGTTTTATGATCGGTAATGCCTCGTAACCCCATTTCGGCGGCAGATACGAGTTAGGGGTGTTACACCTAGACACACGGGCATGTCTAATGCCGTGTGAGGCACACGAAAGGGATTTTAACTTAGAAAAATTGTTTAGCTTCGAAAAATTTTGTATGTGTTCGGTTTAGTCCTGATCTCTTCGTAATGCATGTTTAAGGTCTCGTTGACCTAAGAAAGGGATTTTATGTTTATATTTTACTATGATATGATGATGTATAACTTTTGATTGTGAAATGATTACGAAATGTTTCGATATGTCTGGTAAAGCCTCATAACCCTAGTCCGGCGATGGATACGGATTATGGATGTTACATTTGGTTGGTATCAGAGCTACGGTTTAGTCGATTCTAAGACTAACATAGTATATGTACGTCTAGCTATACATGCCATATATATGAACTGTGATAGTGTGATGGTTCCTAACAATTAAAATGTGTTTTTATATAGTAAATTGATCCCAAACGAGCCGTACCTGACGATGTTGAAAGAAATGCGCCTACTCCCACTCAAGGGACAGTGCTATCTGATTCTAGACCTATTATTAGTAGCCACGAGGGAGAGGCTAAGCAAGCCTTTTACCAAATGCTGAATGATTGGTTCACTCAGTATATGAGAACTAATCCGGTTGTTCCACAACCTTCACCCCCGCTAAATCCTCCACTAGTTCCTGTCATGCCACAAGCTAATCCTATTTAGTTGAGTAAGCCACCTGTTGATAAAATTAGAAAATATGGGGCCGAAGAGTTCTGTGCAACTACTAATGATGATACTGAGAGAGATGAATTCTGGCTAGAAAATACAATATGAGTGTTCGATGAATTGTCATGTACTCTTGATGAATGTCTTAAATGTGTCGTTTCACTTTTGAGAGATACGGCGTATCATTGGTGAAAGACGTTGATATCAGTGGTTCTGAGAGAACGTGTCACCTCGAATTTCTTTCAAGCTGAATTTCGGAAGAAATACATCAGTCAGAGATTCATTGATCATAAACACAAAGAGTTACTTGAGTTGAAATAGGGTCATATGTCTGTTACAGAATACGAGTAAGAATTCCTGAGATTGAGCCAGTATGCACGAGAATATATCTCGACCGAAGCAATAATGTGTAAAAGGTTTGAAGATGGCTTAAATGAAGACATCCGTTTGTTAGTCAGAATTCTGGAGATAAAAGAGTTCGTTGTGCTTGTTGAAAGAGCAAGTAAAGCTGAAGAACTCGGGAAAGACAAAAGAAAAGCTGACTTAGAAGCTAGAGAGGTGCGAAAAAGATCATTAAGTAAGTCATTTCGTTCGGCATCAAGGAAAGTCCGAGATGATTTTAGTCGTTCAAAGGCTAATATGGGACATTTGAGTAGAGATCGTACTAGATCGCATTCGAGTTTTAGAGTTCCAGCTACTTCTGTTGCAAGTGTTAGAAATGTTCGATCCGATCGACCCGAGTGTAGACATTGTGGTAAAAGACATCCGGGAAGTTGTAGATTGAATGACTAAGCTTGCTTTAGATGTGGATCCTTAGATCACTTTATCCGTGAATGTCTTGAGTCTGTAGAGTAAGAGATTGTGCAAAATCTGAAGCTGAGTGGCAATACAACTCGAGGTAGACCGCCCAGAAATACGGGTAATATGAGTGGCAGCCAGAGGGGAACTAAAGATATGACTATTAGATCTGAGGCTCGCGCACCTGCTAGAGCCTATGCTATTCGTACACACGAAGAAGCTTTGTCTCCAGATGTTATTACTGGTACTTTAACTCTTTATGATACTTTTGTGAGGCCGGTGTGTTTTGGTTGAAAAAGTGTTTAAGAATTGTCCGTTGATGATTCGAGATTCATGATTTCTGACTGATTTGATGTTATTAACATTCGACGAATTTGATATAATTCTGGGTATGGATTGGTTATCTTTGCATCATGCTATTGTAAACTGCAAATGGAAGACTATCGATTTGTGATGTCAAAATGATGAGATTATTTGTATTGAGTCTAATGATCTGAATGGTTTACTAGCAGTGATTTCTTCGATGTTAGCTCAGAAATATGTGAGAAAGGGTTGTGAAGTCTACTTTTCTTATGTGATTGATTCGAAAGTGACAAAAAATAAAATTGAATCAATGCCTATTATCTGTGAATTCCTTGATGTGCTTCCTGAAGAACTTCCAAGATTACCTCCGATTCGAGAAGTTGAGTTTGGCATTGAATTAGTGCCAGGGACTACTCCGATTTTGATAGCTTCAAATAGAATGGCTCTGACCGAGTTAAAAGAATTAAAGTCTTAGTTACAAGAGTTGATTGATAGAGGATTCGCAAGACTGAGTTTCTCACCTTGGGGTGCTCCTGTTCTGTTTGTGAAAAAGAAAGATGGTTCGATGAGAATGTGCATTGATTATCATTAGTTGAACAAAGTGACTATCAAGAATAAATATACTCTACCCAGAATTAACGATTATCGTTAGATGGTTGGCTTGAGTGCAAGCACTGTAAAAGAGCACATTATGCTGAGTGTCGATTGAAGAACGGAGCAAGTTTCAGGCATGGTTCCCTCGACCATTATCTTAGAGATTTCCCAGAGAAATTTGAGAAAAAGAAAGCTCAGACCACGAGGCCAAGCAATACTGTTGCAAGAGGTAGACCACCTTGTAATCCCAGAAATGTGAGTGGTAACCATGGCATAATGAAAGACTCTATTGTGAGATTTGAAGCACAAGCACAAGCTAATGCCTATGCTATTCGCGCAAGAGAAGATGCTTCTGTGCCAGATGTTATTACTGGTACTTTTCATATTTTTTATACTAATGTAACTGCTTTGATTGATTCTGGATTAACCCATTCGTATGTTTGCATGAATTTAGTATCCAGTAAGAATTTACCTGTTGAGTCCATTGAATTTGTAGTCAAAGTATCAAACCCCCTATGTCAATATGTGTTAGTTGATAAAGTCTGCAATAATTGTCCTTTGATGACTCAAGGTTATAGTTTTTTGGCTGATTTGACTGTTACTGTTTGATGAATTTGACATGATTTTGGGCATGGATTGGCTAAGTTTATGTGACGCTATTGTAAATTGTAGATGAAAGCTTATTGTATTGAAGTGTCAGAACGATGAGACGCTTCGTATTCAATTAGATAGTGTGAGTGGGCTACCTATTGTTATTTCAGCTATGTCAGCGCAACAGTATGTGAGAAAAGGTTACAATCCTTACCTTGCTTATGTATTAGAATCTACAGTGTTTGAATCGAAGCTTGAGTTAGTGCTAGTGGTTTACAATTATCCTGATGTGTGTCTAGGGGAGTTACCTAGATTACCACTGATCAGAGAAGTTGAGTTTGCTATTAAACTGGTACTGAGAACATCAAGAATAAATATCCACTCCCTCTAATTGACGATCAGAGAAGTTGAGATTGTGTATTGACTACCATCAGCTCAACAAGGTTACAATCAAGAATAAATATCCATTTCCTCTAATTGACGATCTGGTTGATCAGATGAAAGGTGTCACATTATTCTTGAAGTTTGATTTTCATTTTGGTTATTATCAGCTACGAGTGAAAGATTCAGATGTGTCAAAAATTACATTCAAAACTGAGTACGGACAATATGAATTTCTTGTGATGTCATTTGGTTTAACTAATGCACCTACAGTATTGATGGATTTGGTGAATAAAATTTTTAGATCGTATTTAGACGGATTTGTTGTGGTATTTATTGATGACATTCTGATATATTCACAAGACAAGTCCAAACATGCTGAACATTTGAGAATAGCGTTACAAACCTTGCGAGATAAACAACAGTTTGCTAAATTTAGCAAATATGAGTTTTGGCTTCGAGAAGTTAGTTTTTTGGGACATATAGTATCGGCTCAGGGTATCAGAGTTGATCCAAGTAAAATTTCAGCAGTTGTTTACTGGAAACTACCGAGAAATGTATCCGAAGTCAGAAGTTTTTTGGGATTAGTTGGTTATTACAGAAGATTCGTCAAAGGATTCTCGATGATAGCTACACCGATGACGTGACTCTTACAGAAGGATGTGAAATTTGAAAGGTCTGAAAAATGTCAGCAAAGTTTTAATCAGTTGAAAGCATTGTTAACCAAGGCACCAGTTCTGGTCCAGCCTAAATCAGGTAAAGAGTTTGTGGTTTTCAGTGATTTATCTTTAAATGGTTTAGGCTGTGTTTTGATGGAGGAAGGCAAAGTGATAGCTTATGCTTTCAAATAGTTAAAGTTGCATGCAAATAATTATCCTGTAACACCCTATACTCGTAACCCATGTTGGGTTGGAGTGCAAGGCATTACCCAAACTTAGCTCATACATACAACAATCCCAAGTCACCGAGACTTGGTCCAATTTAAAACTTTTTCAATTTCTACATTAAACTTTTTATTAGGGGCCTACGGGCCCCAATTTAACCGTTGAAAACTATTTGGGACCATTCCAGGTCCTTTAACGAACCTTAAGAAATTTGCCTAAAATATAGGGCACACGCTCATGTGGAAGGGTAACACGCCCGTGTGACCATATCGACATGGACGTGCTGATGGCCTATGTGGCTCACATGACCTAAGCACCCTGGGACAAGCCCGTGTCCCACACCCGTATAGAATTAATTTCTAATTCACACCTACAGGGGCTTTCACACGGCCAGACACACGCCCGTGTCAATGGCCTGTGTCGCTAACACGGCCACGACACGCCCGTGTCCTAGGTCGAGTGCAAAAACATGGATATTCTATTTCTGACGTCAGCATACTCAAAATGTCACACGGCCAAGTCACATGCCCATGTGCTGGGCCGTGTCCTTCACACGGCTAAGACAGACGGCCGTGTCTCTGCCTGTGTATTTATTACCTTGCATACTGACTTGAAATTTTTATGTGTAGGGGACACAAGGTCGAACTACACACCCATGGGGCAGACCATGTGTCACAAACAGCCTAAACACACGCCCGTGTGTCTATCCGTGTGGACAATATAAGGCTATCTACCAAGCCTCATTGCCACCCTTACATACCTATTTTCATACAAATGCCAACCAATACCAAAACGAGCACAATTTCTATAATCATATCAGCCACAATAGACTTGTATTACACCATGATAATGCATCTTTTACAAATTCAAAATGAATATTAGCAATCATTCAAAGCTTAATACAAATTGAAGGGTTTCCAACCCAAGCCAACACATTTGGCCAATTCTTAAAGACACAAAATAATAATGTCTAAGACCTATACATGCCATATTCAAAAATATAAATCCAACTATACCGAAGGCTTTGGTTGATAGTGTGACCGATATCTCTGACTTCTGGTGATCCTTGAGCTAGTTAGGTGACACTGAAAGGAAATGGAAAGGAAAAGGGAGTAAGCATAAAAGCTTAGCAAGTTACATATAAGTGAGTATACAATAACAACAATTTATCAATAATCCACATGCTCATAATACCAAGGTAGGCATATGCATAACTTACTCATTACCAACCATACAAGTTACATATTATACTATGCATTATGTCATCAAAATACCAAATATTGACTTTTCAACATATTTATCCCCTCATGGCCGGACAAGCTATCTAAATAGGGTCTAATTGCCTCTTAAATATCCCCAATTTATGATACATGGAAATTTGGCACCCCTAGCTATCAATTTAAGACTTTTGCACTTTATGCGATTTAGTCTTTTTTCGCAATTGGGCTCACAAATGTCAAAATTAACTCACCAAATTTTTCATGTACTAATATAAACATGCTATGACTCCAAAATAATAATAAAATAATTTCTCCGACTTTGAATTTGTGGTCCTGAGACCACTATTCCCACTAGCCCCAAAATCGGGCTGTTACATATCCAACGCATGATTTAGAGTTGGCAGCTATTATAGTTGCTGATGCTTTGAGTAGAAAGTCTTTATTTGCCTTACGAGTGATGAATACATGTTTGACATTATCTGATGATGGCTTGATCTTAGCCGAGTTGAAAGCTACACCGATGTTTTTACACTAGATCTGCGAAGCTCAAAAATATGATGTTGAGTTACTAGCTAAGCGGACACAATGTGAGTCGACTTTCGATTCAAAATTTTAGATAGGATCCGATGGTTGCTTATTTTTCAGAGGTAGAATTTGTGTACTGAAGAATCCAAAGTTCATTCTGATAATCTTGCACGAGACTCATAGTGGTAGCTTGTATGTTTATTTGAGAAGTAATAAGATGTACAGTGACTTAAAACAGATGTACTAGTGGCTGGGAATGAAATGTGAGATATCTGATTTTGTATAAAAATGTTTAGTATGTCAACAAGTAAAAGCTAAACATTAGGTACCTTTGAAATTATTACAGCCAGTGCTGAAACCGGAGTAGAAATGGGATCGAGTTATTATAGACTTCATATCAGGTTTACCCATAAGAAAGAAATATGCCATTTGGGTTGTCGTTGATCATTTAACGATGTCAACACATTTTATTTCAGTACGTACAGATTTCTCCCTTAAGAGATTAGCTAACTTATATGTTTCTTAGATTGTCAGATTACACAAGGTGTCAATTTCTATTATTTCGAATAGAGATCCTCGGTTTAAATCACGATTCTAGAAAAAGTTATAGGAAGCTCTTGATATGCAGTTGGATTTTAGCATTGCGTTTCACCCTTAGACGGATGATCAGTCTAAACGAGTAATTCAAATTGTCGAAGACATGCTTCGTTGATTTGTATTGGAGTTTGAAGACAATTGGGAGAAATATTTATCATTGGTTGAATTTGCGTATAATAACATATTTTAGTCGAGCATAAAGATAGAACCATATGAAGCTTTGTATGGTCATAAATGCCGAACTTTGTTATATTGGACTAAGCTAAGTGAGTAAAAGATGCACGGAGTTGATTTGATTCGTGAGACTGAAAAAAAAGTAAAAGTAATTCGAGACAGTTTGAAAGTAGCTTCAGATCGTCAGAAATCATATGCGGATCTTAAGTGTAAAGACATAGAATTTCAAGTCAGTGATAGAGTATTTTTGAAAGTATCGCCTTGGAAGAAAGTTCTTCAGTTCGGTCACAAAGGGAGGCTAAATCCATGATTTATCGGGCCGTATGAGATTACTGAAAGAATTGGACTTGTTGCATATCGATTAGCTTTACTGCCAAAACTAGAAAAGATTAATAATGTATTTCATGTGTCTATGTTACGAAGGTACCGACCTGATCCTTCACATGTTATCTCCCCGACAAATGTCGACATTCAGCCTGATATGTTGTATAGTGAGGAACCAATCAAAATTCTGGCATGAAAGATGAAAGAATTATGAAACAAGAGCATAGCTTTAGTAAAAGTTATCTGGCAATGAAATGGAATAGAAGAAGCTACCTGGGAACCCGAGGAAGCTATGAGAAAACAATATCCAAACCTCTTTTCTAGTAAGATTTTTGGGGACGAAAATCCCTTTACAGGGGAAGAGTTGTAACAACCCTTTTTAAGTGAAATGAGAAAGTGGTTTTGTAACACCCCTAACCTGTATCTGTCACCGGACTAGGGTTAAAGGCATTACTGGAAAAATCAGAATATTTAACATTCATTTCATAAACATTTTAACATCAGAGATCAAACATCAATAAAGAGTCCCTTATAAAGGTCATCGAGACCTTAAACATGCATAAAAAAGGGGTCAGGACTAAACCGAACATATACAAAATTTTTTCCAAAACTTATACATTTTCAAAGAAGTACAAGTCACACGCCCGTGTGAACAGGCTGTGTGCCTTACACGACATTAGACACGTCTGTGTGTCTAGGCCGTGTCAAAACAGGGCATACATACTGACTTGCTCACACAGCCACAAGACACACCTGTGTGCCTTGGCTGTGGTCGAGCTTGACCAGGGCCACACGGCTAGCCACACGCCCGTGTGCCTTGGCGGTGCTCGAGCCTGACTTACAATTGTAATGTACCCTAGAGGATGCACGGCCGTGCAACATAGCTGTGTGTCACACACGGCTGAGACACACGCCTGTGTCTCTGCCTGTGTGGACAAAAATAGGCCATTTGAAAAGCCATCTTGCCACCCCAATTAGGTCAAACCTTGTAAAACCCCTTACCCGAGACCGTCGCTGGCGGACTTAGCTTACTAATTCGGTGCATAAAAATTTTCTTTTAAAATTAATTTAGTTTCATTCATTCAATATGTCCTTAAAAAGGGTCCTCGAGACCCTAAAACATGAAATTGAAACGATTCAGGAACAAACTGAAATCAATAAAAATTTTCCGATCACTTAAACAAATCAAAACAATTTATTTCATCTTTCATAAATACACTGTCCATCTGCATCATAGTCACTAAACAAATCATAACTCAAGTTACGAAACCCAAAATTTAAATCCGTAAATTTTCTCTGAAACTAGACTCATATATTTTCTTACTAAATTTTTTTCAGAATTTTTGGTCCAGCCAATTAGTACAGTTTATTAGTTAAAGTTTCCCCTATTTTAGTGTTCGGCTCCTCTGACCTCTATTCACTACAAATTAATTTTCTCCCTGTACAGAATTCAAATAACCATGCCATTTGTTTCCTTTAAAAGTAGTCTCAATAAGGAATCTATACATATAAAGTATAACTCCTAATTATTTTTTTAAAATTTATTTAGAAATCACTCTGACCCTGCCTCACCAAAATTTAAATATCTCATAAAATACAACTCCTTTATTTACTCTATTTCTTTCATATGAAAATAGACTCAATAAGCTTTAATCCTATATCTCATTCACTTTCTAAATTCATTTCTACTATTTTTAGTAATTTTCCAAATTCACGTCATTACTGCTGTCTGATACTATTTTAAAGCTAATTTAACCTTTTTCATGATTTCCATGGAATAACTAGCATTTAGGCATACATAACACCAAACATGTCCTTGATTAGCCATTCCAATAGCTAATCATTATCAAGCATTTACATACCATTCATTAGCCATATCATAAGATCATACACACAAAATGACTACGATGTTATCCATGCCATACTCAAAATGAAACTTCTAACTATACCAAAATAATCCTTGTGATAGTGTGCCAGACCTCCGACGTACTTTATGATCCCCGAGTTAGCTTGAAAAAACTATAAAAATAAGGAAAATAAAGGGGGTAAGAATTAAGCTTAGTAAGTTTGCATGCAAATAAATAACAACATTCATAAAAAATATCTTACTACTTGGCATGATACTACTTAATGCAACTTCATTAATTGTCATAGACATATTTTAAATTTCTTCACTTACTCACTTACTTAAATTTTTACTTACGTAATCAAATTTATTAATACATTTTACTTACCTTTTTCCTTATCAAGCATACATGAACATTATATACTTACCTTTGCTCTTCTAGTATGAACTTGTCTTACCTTTTTAGTATAACTCGTCTTACCTTACCTTACCCTGATATTCTCTTTAAATTTTCCCCTTAAACCACTTGGAATACTAAGGATACACGGGTACCTTACCATTTCCATGACTTTTCATGGTCTTACGTGGTATCCTTTTGAAACTTACCATTGCCATGTCTTGACATGGTCTTACATGGTATCCTTGCCTTATGAACTCACCAATGCCATGCCTTGGCATGGTCTTACATGGGACCTTTGCCTTATAGTAACTTATCAATGCCATGTCTTGACATGGTCTTATATGATTCCCTTGCCTTAGAAACCTTACCAATTGTCGTGCCTTGGCATGGTCTTACATGGTATCCTTAAACCCTAATGTCATGACATTTGTATCCTACACATTCCTAAGGTTCAACCGGGACTTTCTAAAATTACTTCTCTGTCAATTCATGCTTGAGTCTTCTTTGAATAATTTCATACAATAAATATACACATGCTGGAAATTATTTACATTAACATAAAATAATAGAATATTGCATTTATTTACCGCAAACTTACCTCGAAACAAAATACGATCAACTATATCGATTTAGTCCACTGTCTTTTTCTTTCCCCGGTCTAACTCTGGATTTCGTTCTTCTTGATCTATAATAAAAAATTTAGCTTATTTAATACTCACATTTATTAAAACAGTTCTTGACTCAAACTTTGGCAAAATTACATTTTTGCCCCTAAACTTTTACATATTTACAATTTTACCCCAAGGCTCGGAAATTAAACTTCATCCTATTTTCTTACTTTTTAAGACATGCTGATCATTTTTTCCTTTTATAGAAACATCAAATTCTCACTCTAACATGTACTTATCAACATTAGGTATTTTTACTGATTATGTCATTTTACTCGTTTTAACGTAAAATTGCTTAGAAAAAGTTGTTTAACACAATTTCAAGCTCCGTATTCTACCATAAAACATCAAAATAAACACTTTCACCTATGGGTATTTTTCCAATTATAAACCCTAGGTTAAATTATTGCTAGAATAAGCTTAATCAAGTTACCGGGACTCCAAAAACGTAAAGAACATTAAAAACGGGGCTAAAACAGACTTACAATCGAGATTGGAAGCTTGAAAAACTGAAGCTATGTCTTTCTCATGTGAATCGACCAAGAGGTTGAAGATGGACAAAAATTGGCTTTTAATTTTGTTTTTAATTCATTTTAATAAATAAATGACCAAAATGCCCTTAATTAAAAACTATGGTGTTTTATCTTCCTTTAGGTATTTTTGTCCAAACTAGTATAATGGTCTAATTACTATCCAATGACCTCCACTTTAAAAACCTATTACTCACAAGTACTTAGTACCTTTGTGAACTAGAACACACATTTTACAACTTTTGCAATTTAGTCCTAGATACCAAATTGAACCCTCTATCGATAAAATTTCTAAACAAAATTTTCTCACAATCATACAATCATGCCATAGACCTTAAAATGATAATAAAATAAATTTTTCTACCTTGAATTTGTGGTTTCATAACCACTATTCCGTTTAGGCCCTATTTAGGGATGTTACATTTCTCCCCCCTTTAGGGATTTTCGTCCCCGAAAATCTTACCTGTGAAGAGATTCGGGTATTGTTTTCGTATAGCCTCTTCGGGCTCCCATGTAGCCTCGTCTACCCCATGTCTATTCCATAATACTTTCACAAGCGTAATACTTTTGTTCCTTAATTGCTTTACCTCTTGAGCTAGAATCTTTATCGATTCTTCACCATAAGTCATGTCTGGCTGAATCTCAACCTCTGTTTGAGAAATCACATGTGTCGGATCTAAACGATAACGACGTAGCATAGACATATAAAATACATCATGAATCTTCTCTAACTCAATCGGCAAAGCTAACCGATATGCTAATGGTCTGACTCTCTCAATCACTTCAAACGGTCTAATAAAACATGGACTTAGTTTGCCTTTCTTGCCAAATCTGAGAACTTTCTTCCACGGGGATACTTTCAAAAACACTTTGTCACCAACTTGATACTCAATCTCTTTTCCCTTCAAATCTACATATGACTTCTGTCTATCTGAAGCTGCTTTCAAGCAATCTCTTATGACTTTTACTTTTTCTTATGTTTCTTTAACTAGATCAACCCCGTAAATCTGATTTTCCTTAAGCTCTGTCCAATACAAAGGTGTGTGACATTTACGTCTATACAAAGCTTCATAAGGTGCCATCTTCAAACTCGACTGACAACTATTATTATAGGCAAACTCTACTAATGGTAAGTACTTTTCCCAACTGCCTTGAAATTCCAGTACACAGCATCTAAGCATATCTTTAAGTACCTGAATAACTCTCTCTGACTGGCCGTCGGTCTGAGGATGGAAAGCTGTACTAAAACTCAGCTTTGTGCCCAAAGCTTCCTGTAACTTCTTCCAAAATTGTGAAGTAAATCTCGGTTCTCTGTCTGAAATGATCGATAGTGGTACCCCTTGAAGTCTGACTATCTTTGAAATATACAACTCGGCCAACTTGTCAAGTGAATAATCCATACGAACTAGGATAAAATGTGTTGACTTCGTTAACTTATCAATCGCAACCCATACTGCATCATTCTTTCTCGGTGTCAACGGTAATCCTGTCACAAAATCTATAGTAACTCGGTCCCATTTCCACTCAAGGACTAACTGTAACACCCCTAAGCCTTATCTGTCGCCAGACTAGGGTTGAAAGGCATTACTGAAGAAAAAACATAATCCCAAACATTCACATATTCATGCAAGTCAAAATCATACATATTAAGCACATAGCTAATTAAATATAATACAAGAATTATTAATCACTTTGTAATTATGAATCATATCTCAAATTTAAACCAAATCCATAGCATTCAAACAAACATATTTCCAGCCCAATAATCATACGCATCTTCAACTGAATAATATTTATCATAAATCATTTATTCATTAGTAAATATATTCAAATGCATATACTCCCATTATAAACCAAACCATTATGGTAAGCTTCAATCGAATACACAACATGTACATGTATATAAATATTATTAACATCTTATTAAAAAAAATTCATATAACTTCCATAGTACTTTATTACTCGAATCACTATTCATTTGGAAAATATCTTATTCTCACTTACAATCTATATTAAACAATTAATCACTTTGAATACAAATACATTTACATGTAAACCGAACTAAATTCTATTCATTAACACAAAACAGATCCTATATCATGTCATTCAAATTATGTATCAAACAAACTTAATATACTAATTTAAATTTATAATTAAGCAAACATGTACCATAACCGAATTGACTAACGATATTTATACAAACTATGATTGATTTATCAAGTACAACCAAATCCAAGAATCATTTTCAAGTTATTTCTAAATCATAAATCACCCATCACATAGACCTTTCCATTCATTTCATATAACACTAAAATCAAAATGAGATAAACCATTGCCAAACATATTTATATCCAAACTTTAAAGATAAGCCATATTCGCATAGCTCAATATATATATACATATTCAAAGTTGATCAAAATACATATTAGCCTATACATGCCAAAAGTTTGTAAATAGACTTTTAAAAGTACTGAAAGTTGACGATAGTATGGATGACTTCAATAACGATCCCCGAGCTCGTAACTTACAACCAAAATCTATAAAACAGAGTAACAAAATACACAGGGTAAGCTAATTTAGCTTAGTAAGCTTTAAACAAATTAAACAACTCAAATAAATGATCAAAACATTTTATATAAGCCGAATTGTACTATCAAAGATATACTTTAACTCAATAATTTACCTTGGCCGAATGTTCAAATCAAATATAAAACCACAAATTACTTACCTATTTGACCATATACGCAAGGTACATTATATTATCTCATATGGCTAAATATATATAAGTTCAAGATATATCATCACAAATAGCCTAATATTCAAATTCAATAAAACAAGACATATAATCGAATTTACAAATACATATAACCTCACATGTAATCACATACCCAAATTCGATATAAGCTTACATGTACTACCTATGTCGTCGAACATATACAATATCTTATAGCTTAATTTCATTGCTCAATATCACAATAGCTTAAACTCCTATAATCATAGGCTTGAAAACAATTCACCGGTATAAAACCTGCTAGGCATAAGCCTGATTCAACACCGGCACAAGGCCTGCTAGACCCAAGGTCTGAAATTTATTCACCGGCACTAAGCCTACTAGGCACAGAGCCCGATCAAAGTCACCAGCATAAGGCTTGCTAGGCTCAAGGCCTGAATATCAAAAACATAGAATAATTCCACAAAATTTCATATATCGAATCGTATAAATTTCCATGTAACACATATTCTTTTTCAGAGGTTTTAACCCAATCAAATATAACTCAAACACATTAATTCCTTAATTTTTATCATTCGGCTTCTATATTAATACATTATAAAGCTTGAATCATTATAGTAAAACATTCTATATTCAAATTAAACTATGTTTAATTGCTTAAAGACTTACCTCGAATATCGAATGACGACGCTATTTAATCGACTATTTTTGTTTTTTCACGATCCAAGTCCGATTTCCTTTGTTCTTGATCTATATAATTTCAAATTAACTTCATTTAAATACAATTTCATTCAATTTAATCCAACAACACATAAATGGGTAAATTACCATTTTACCCCTAATATTTCATACTTTTACAATTTAGTACTAATTGCACAAAACACAAAATACACCAAATCTCACAATAACATAATTAAGCCGAATATTCAACATACTCATACTAGTCCATATATTTCATTTATTTCACATTTTAGTCCCTCAATTTATTATTTTTGCAACTTTGTCTTAATAACTCAAAATCATCAAAAACTCCAATACAAAATATGTTAATCTAAAACATACTTTTGATATTCCATCATCCAACATCACAAAACACAAATATTCATCAATGGCACAACACAAAATATTCACTGAAATAAAAAATTCAAGCATGGGTCGGGTAGCATAAGAAGCAACGATCTCAAAAACGTAAAAATTATCAAAAACCAAGCTAAACTCTTACCTTGATTGAGCTCTAAATTGGCCGAACCTAGCTTGGTTTTCTTTTCTTTTTTTTTCTTTGTTTATATTTGACAAAGAAGAACCATTATAACAAAATATAAAATTTATTTTATGTTTTATACTATATGTTATATTATAATTATTTATAATGTTAGTTTACAAAAATAACCTTAACTTATATATATTAAAACCTTATAATAAAAACCCATTACCGTACACCAAAATAGTTATGGGCTATTTGCAACATAAATGCCCCAACTTAAAAAGCCACTAACTTTTTGACCCTTATAATTTAGACTATCAAGTTTTCAACTTACACAATTAAGTCCTTTTATCAAATTAAGCACGCAAACAATCAAATTTTTGTACAAAATTTTCACACATACAAATTCACATATAATAAACACGAAAAATAATATTTAAATATTTTTTGACTTGGATTCATGGTCCCGAAACCACCGTTCCAATTAGGGTCTAAATCAGACTGTTACACTAACACAGACTGCAATAAACCTGAAGTTACCTGATGTTCGGCCTTTACCTGCTGACAAAACTCTGAAATGTCCCTTTTCATTCCTACCCACCAGTACATTTTCTTCAAATTATTATACATCTTGGTACTACCTGGATGAATAGACAAAGAACTACTATGTGCTTCCTGTAAGATCTTTCGAATAAGCTCATCATTCTTTGGTACACATACCCTATCTCTGAACATCAAACAACCGCCAGAACTGATCTGAAAATCTGACTCTATATCTGACTCACACTGAGCTCTTTTGGTTAGCGACTCGCTGTCATTTTTCTAAGCTTCACAAATTTCTTCAAGAAACATCGGTTTAGCTCTCAACTAAGCTAAGATAAAACCATCATCTGATAAGGCTAGACTAGTGTTCAAAGCTCTTAATGCAAACAAAGATTTCCTACTCAAAGCATCAGCAACAACGTTTTCCTTACCTGGGTGATAATCGATCAGTAGCTCATAATCTTTAATCAACTCTAGCCATCTTTTTTGCCTCAAATTCAAATCTTTTTGGGTCATCAAATATTTCAAACTTTTGTGATCAATGAATATTCAGCACTTCTCACCGTACAAATGATATTTCCAGATCTTCAGCACAAAAACAATGGCAGCTAGCTCTAAATCATGTGTCGGGTAGTTCTTCTCATGTGGCTTTAGTTGTCTAGAGGCATGAGCAATTACCTTTCCTTCCTGCTTAAGTACACAACCAAGTCCATTCAAGGACGCATCACTGTAAATCACAAACTCCTTACCTGGTTCTGGTTGTACTAAAATAGGAGCTTCAGTCAACAATGCCTTTAACTTGTCAAAACTCTATTGACACTTCTTAGTCCATTCAAAATTGACATCCTTTCGCAACAATCTTGTTAGCGGGGTAGCTATCATGGAAAACCCCTCTACAAATCGTCTATAATATCCGGCAAGACTAAGAAAATTTCTAACTTCTGATACATTTCTAGGAGGCTTCCAATCAACAATAGCTGAAATCTTCCTCGAATCAACCCTGATACCTTCACCTGAGACAATATGTCCAAGAAAACCAACTTCTAGTAACCAGAACTCACTTTTGCTGAACTTGGCATACAACTGATTATCTCTCAGAATCTGTAAAACTGTCCTCAAATGCTCTGCATGCTCAGCCTCATCATGAGAATAAATCAAGATATCATCATTAAGTCCATCCTCAAATCTTTTGCACATAATAGCCTCTGTAGACACACACTCTCGAGCATAATTGTTGAGTCTAACAAACTCACGCTCATATTCAGTCACTGTCATATTGCCCTGTTTCAACTCTAGAAACTCTTTTCTTTTTTGGTCAACAAACCTCTAACTGATGTACTTTTTACGGAATTCCTCCTGAAAGAAATCCCAAGTGACTCTCTCTGTAACACCCCTCACCCGTATCAAACGTCGGGACAGGGTTCGAGGCGTTAACGGACTTAAACATTCACAACAACACATAACATATTACCAACCATGCATGGCAAACAAGCATATGCACATCATCAATATCAAACATAACATAAATAGCTAGATTTATAAGTCAGAATCATTAGCTCACTAAAGACCAATATATTTGGCCAAATTATAATAACACATGTTATAAAACTAGGTCCCTATACATGCCACTCACTTGATAATTCTAGCATATGTGATTATACTGTCAAGGTGTTGGCTTGATAGTGTGATGCTGCCTCCGACGATCTCCAACCCTAAGCTAACCTGGCAACACTAAAAGAAATGGAAAGGAGGGGGTAAGCTTTACGCTTAGTAAGTTCACATGAAATAATAATAAGCAATTTACTAACATGCTTTCCATAGTAAAACTAATCCAATTGTACATTTACACATGTTCTGGTTAAGCTGCTTTCTTGAGTCATAGTCACTAAATAATTTATAACTGGAGTTACGGAACTCAAAATTAAGATCCATAAATTTTCCCAAAAACTACACTCATATATCTTTTAACCATAAAATTTTCAGAAATTTTGGTCTATCCAATTAGTACAGTTTATTCATTGAAGTTACCCCTGTTTCACTGCTCAACTGTTCTGACCACTCTTCACTATGAATCAATTTTATCCTCGTACAGAATTCAAAGGATGTTTTCGTTTATTTCATTTGAAACTAGACTCATTAAGGATTTCAAACATATAAATTATATCAAATAATTATTTTTGTACAATTTTTAATGATTTTTCCAATTCAGAATATAGGATCACATAGTCATTCTGAACCAGTCTCTCAAAAACTTAAATATCTCATAATATAGAATACCTTTGCTTGCTCTGTTTCTGTTATATTAAGATAGACTCATTAAAATTTAATTTGATATCTCATTCAGTCTCTGATTCAATTTCTACTATTTTTGGTAAATTTTTAGATTCACGTCACTGCAACTATCCATAACAGTTTTATTGTCAATTTTGATCTTTCACACTTCAATTGTATTCATCACTTACCCATAACAATCTTTCCAATTTCCAATCACATATCGAGCATATTGCTCATAAGTTACACACGTATATACTTACACTTATCATCACAAAGTCATACACAGTTTCATTTAATCAATTTCCCAGTTGAACGCTTCGGAATAATAATAGATACGCGATGGTATCGCACACAACCCACCTTTAAAATCAAAGCTCTCTTGTACACATAATGGCCTTCACTTAGCACCACTCATGTGACCTAACTCGATTGTACACATAATTTTGGCTCTCTTGTACACATGGTGAACACTTAGTACCACCCATCTGACCTAGCCAGTTTATCTCGTAGCTCTCTTGTCTACATGGTGTCCTTCACCTGGAACCACGCATGCGACCTAGCTACATATATCCCGTAGCTCTCTTGTCTACATGGTATCCTTCACCTGGAACCACGCATGCGACCTAGCTACATATATCCCGTAGCTCTCTTGTCTACATGGTGTCCTTCACCTGGAACCACGCATGCGACCTAGCTACATATATCCCGTAGTTCTCTTGTCTACATGATGTCCTTCACCTGGAACCACGCATGCGACCTAGCTACATATATCCCGTAGCTCTCTTGTCTACATGGTGTATGTAACACCCCGTATCCGATACCGTTGCCGGAGTCGAACACGAGGTGTTAACAGACTTAATTCATTGCTTAAACAGCTCAAACAATTTAATTTTAGAATTTTCAGACAAGCTGGCTAACTGCATCGCAGTCGCTTAAAAATTCATATCTCGAGTTCTGAAACTCAAAATCCAATTCCGTAAATTTTCCCTGAAACTAGACTCATATATCTATTTAATAATTTTTTTCTAGAATTTTTGGCTAGGTCAATTAGTACAGTTTATTAGTTAAAGTCTCCCCTGTTTCAGGGTTCGACTGCACTGACCTCTGTGTATTACGAATCAGTTATCTCTCTGTACAGAATTTCAATGACTATGCCATTTGTTCCTCATAAAACTAGACTCAATAAGGATTTCATATATGTAAAGAAAAAATCCTAATTGTTTTTGTACAATTTATGGTGAATTTTTAAAATCAGAACAGGGGATTCAGAGGTCGCTCTGACCCTATTCTACCAAAACTTAAATATCTCATAAAATATAACTCATTTACCTATTTCGTTTCTTCCATATGAAAATAGACTCATCAAGCTTCGATTACATAACTTATTCATTATTTAATTCCATTTCTACTATGTTTAGTGATTTTTCAAATTCACATCACTACTGCTGTCTGAATCTATTTTATGATAAATTTTAGCTATTTCATGGTTTCCATGGATTAACTAGCAATTTGACATACATAACACTAAATATAATCATAATTAGCCATTCCAATGGCTAATCATTACCAAGCATTTTTATACTACTCAATAACCATATCATAAGACCATATATACAAAATGATTATAATGCTATACATGCCATACTCAAAATATACAAGCCATTATGCCAAGATGGTATACGGATAGTGTGAGCGTGCCTCCGACCGTTCTCGATTTCCGAGCTGGCTTGTCAACACTACAAGGAATGAAAAGGAGGGAGTAAGCATAAATGCTTAGTAAGTTCACATGCAAATAGCAAGTAACATAACCATATAAGCAAACATAAAACATCATTTGCATAATCATCACCAAGACATTCATATCATATTTTCATTTATCATCTCACTATATTGTTGTTATATCGATTTTTCAACCCGAGGGTTAAGTACATACCTGTTCAAAGTATCCATTTCACAACACTTACCAATACGTCCCTTTCATCTTGAGTATTCCTCCATTTGAGTAGAACTTTACCCGTTGAACACATCGGAATATAATTCGGATACATGGAAAGTTTGCACATAAGTGCCACATATGTAGCCAAGCTACTATGTAACCCGCCCATAAGCGAACTCGGACTCAACTCAACGAGATCGGGCGTTCGCATGCATAAGTGAACTTGGACTCAACTCAACGAGATCGGATGCCCAACCATCCTAGTGACATGTCACTTGTATCCTAATCCATTCCTAAGGTTCAACGGGACCTTTTTCCCAATCATGTGTCTCAACTATCTTCTACGGAATACCGATATCGATACTCGGTAGTATTTCACATTTTCCAAGTATATCACATAATTTGACATATTATCAAACAATTATCACGAGTATAATATTTCATAATAATTATCATATCATTTAAATAACATAAAAACATTTAAAATAATAACTATGTTACCAACATTTACATATGAACTTACCTAGTATGCGCTACTTTTACCATTTCGTCCACAACTTGGTATTTTCCCCATTTTAGCCCGAATTTTAGTTTTCCTTGCTTTGTCATTTAAAATATAGTCTAATTAGGACTCACGTTATTCAAATTGACCCAAAATCATATTTTGGAAAAATTACAATTTTGCCCCTAAACTTTTGCGTATTTACACTTTTGCCCCAAAGCTCGTAAATTAAACTTCAGCCTATTTTCTTATGTTTTATGACATGCTGATCATTTTTTCCTTCTATGGCAACATCAAATTCTCACTCTAACATGTACTTATGACTATTAGGTATTTTTACAGATTAAGCCATTTTTGCTCATTTTCACTTAAAACCGAGTAGCACAAGTTGTCTAAAATAATTTAAAACCTCATATTCTATCATAAAACACCAAAATACACAAATTTCACCTATGGCTATTTTTCCAAATATAAACCCTAGGTTAAATTATTGCTAGCATAAGCTAAATCGAGCTACCGGGACTCCAAAAACGTAAAGAACTTGAAAAACGGGGCTAGAATGGACTTACAATCGAGCTTGGAAGCTTGAAAAACCCTAGCCATGGTTTCTCCTTGCTATATTCGGCCATGGTGAAGAAGATGAGCAAAATTGGCTTTTAATTTTGTATTTTAATTCATTTTACCCCTAAATGACCAAAATGCCCTTACTACTAAACCTTCCAAAAATTCCATCCATGTCCAATTTTTGTCCATAAACTTAGCAATTTGTAAAATTGCTATTTAAGACCTCTTAATTAATATTTCAAAACAATTTCATACTAGAAACTTCTAGAATGCAAGTTTTGCAAATTATTCGATTTAGTCCCTAATTTCAATTTAAGCACTTTAGGCATAGGATTTCATCACGAAATTTTCACACAATCATGCAATCATATCATAAACATCAAAATAATTATAAAATAATTATTTCTATCTCGGATTTTGTGGTCACGAAATCACTATTCCGATTAGGCACTAATTCGGGATATTACAGTGTACACATAGTATCACCCATGCGACCTAGCTACATCATAATGTCTCGTAACTCTCTTGTACACATGATGTGCATTCAGCACCATACATGTGACCAAGCTACATACCATCTGTATCATCCAATCTTTCTGAAGGTTCAACCGGGATTTCTCTCTCTTTCTAATACTTGATTCCATACTTCCAATAGTCAATTATGATTCAAAAATCAGCTACAATACATAAAATATGCTGAAATATAAAAACATAATAAAGACAATGTATTATTTACATACAAACTTACATACTTTCTCATTTCCATGTCGAATTAATATTGAACATTTAAATCATCATAATTATACTTACTTTCAACACCTTGGCAATCATAGTAAATATATCAATTTTACATTGAAACATGCATAAATTAATGCTTATTATACATATGAACTTACCTCGATACTAAAACGACCATTTTACCAACTTTCCCGATTTTCGATTCTTCTCTCATTCTAGGTTCAAATCTTGTTTTTTGGGATCTAAAACATCATATTTTACTTATTTAATTAATTTACTATTCAAAAAAGTCCTTAACTCAAATTTTAGAAAAATTACAATTTTACCCCTAAACTTTTGCATATTTACACTTTTGCCCCTAGGCTCGGGAATTAAACTTCATCCCTTATTCTTATGTTTTATGACATGCTGGTCATTTTTACCTTCTATGGAAACATCAAATTCTCACTCTAACACATAGTTATGAACAATAACAACTTTTACCGATTAAGCCGTTTAACTCATTTTTGCTTAAAACCGCTTAGCAAAAGTTGTTTAACATAATTTCAGCCTTCATGTTCTACCATAAAACATCAAAATAAACATATTTCACCTATGGGTATTTTTCCAAATATGAACCCTAGCTTAAATTATTGCTAGAATAAGCTTAATCAAGTTATCGGGATTCCAAAAACGTAAAGAACTTGAAAAACGGGGCTAGAACGGACTTACTATTGAGCTTGGAAAGCTTGAAAACCCTAGCCACGGATTCCCCCATGCTAATTCGGCCTCCATGAAAAAGATTACTCAATTTTGGCTTTATTTTTTCTTTTTATTTCTTTTAATTACCAAATGACTAAAATGCCCTTAAGGCCTTTCTTTAAAATTTTGTCCTATTCATGCCCATTTTTGTCCAAACAAAATATAATGGTCTAATTACCATTTAAGGACCTCCTCTTTAAACAACCATTTCAATCAAGTACTTATGAATTAGAACACATATTTTGCAACTTTTGCAATTTAGTCCTAAAAGTCCAATTAAGCACTTTATCAGTAAAATTACTTAACGATATTTTTACACAATATTTTAATCAATAAATAAACCTTAAAACTTAATCAGAATAAATTTTCAACTTCGAATTCATGGTTCTAAAACCATCGTTCTGTTTAGGCCCTTAATCGGGCTGTTACAGCAACTTCTACAAATAAGCCCTAATAGGCAAATTAAACATGCAATCTATAAAATTTCTTATCAATACTCTAACACATGCATCTAATCACTCGGTAAATCATAAAAATTAATCGAAATAAACTTTTCTATCTCAGATTTTTGGTTTCGCAACCACTATTCCATTTAGGCCCTATTTTGAGATGTTACATTTCTCTCCCCTTTAAGGATTTTCGTCCCCGAAAATCTTACCAGTAAAAAGATTCAATATCTTTTCTCAAAATTTCTTTAACACATTCAAACAATTTTTTTTTTCAAAGCAGTACTTTCAAAATCACCCCACTATCAAATTGAAATCCAACATAACTAAGTTTCAACTTAGTATGACCTCTATATTAATCGAAAACTATTTCGAATTCTCACATTTGCTTTCACCTTCTTTTTTTTTAACCAAAAACTTGGCATTCAGCTATTAATACAGCTCAATCATTATTCTTCTGTCTAATTTTATCATTACTAAATCCACATTATCTCATTCACAATCAAAATTTATTTAAAAAAAATCCAGCAATCATATACTTTAAGTGGATGAATTAATTAACTAAGTCTAATCTTTCTTTAACTGTAACATTTCAGAATTCAGTAACACTTCTAACTTGCCTCTTATATATTCATGCATATAACTTAACATTCATCAATATATATAATTTGCTTCAAATAACTCAACATGCATATTCATTTTACACAACCCTCCTATCATCTTATACAAATAAATACACTTATACATGTGTTCATAATTCTCAAATAGAATTACTTATAACATTCATTTAATTTCACAAGTTACACTCATAGCATCACACAATTGCCAATCAACATGAACACTTATCATAATATAAACTTTCCCTTCATCTCATCTTTCATATTCCAAGAGAAATTCTTATTCACGACTCATTTATTATCACATAAACATCATGAATTTGTACTCTTACCTTTTTCGAGTCTCATTTCATCTTAATATTATCACAGTCATATAATTCACTTTAGACAGACTTACATAGATATTCATATTTTAAAACAAATGCACTCAAACATACATTCCACAAATTTGAGTAAATATATTTATCACATTCACTTAGTCAAATAAGTTAGACACATAATATCATGTCAATGTCAAACGAACATAGATAAGTTTATAACGAGGTAAAATTTCGTTTCTTTTCACTTTTCTATATTTCTCCACTTATGTCTATTTCATTTTACACTTGATCTCACACATATCATCACAAGTCACCAAGATCAATTTAAGTACACCAATATATCCACCAAATTATACGAACTTACTTAACACCATTTTACACTATCGATGGTAGCTCGGTTGGAAAACACTTCTATCTCAACAGAACTATTTCATTGGGATCGGGAGGCATCACACTATCACAGGTAGTAATATGGCATGTATAGCTTAACTCTTACACATGCTAGATTAGTCCAAGAACTAACTAAACCATAGCTCTGATACCACCAAATGTAACACTCCTCACCCTATCCAACGTCGGGACAGGGTTCGAGGCGTTAACAGACTTAAACATTCACAACAACACATAACATATTACCAACCATGCATGACAAACAAGCATATGCACATCATCAATATCAAACAAAACATAAATAGCTAGATTTATAAGTCAGAATCATTAGCTCACTAAAGACCACTATATTTGGCCAAATTATAATAACACATGTTATAAAACTAGGTCCCTATACATGCCACTCACTTGATAATTCTAGCATATGTGTTTATACTGTCAATGTGTTGGCTTGATAGTGTGATGCTGCCTCCGACAATCTCCAACACTAAGTTAACCTGGCAACACTAAATGAAATGGAAAGGAGGGGGTAAGCTTTACGCTTAGTAAGTTCACATGAAATAATAGTAAGCAATTTACTAACATGCTTTCCATAGTAAAACTAATCAAATTCTACATTTACACATGTTCTGGTTAAGCTACTTTCTTGAGCCACAGTCACTAAATAATTTATAACTGGAGTTACGGAACTCAAAAATAAGATCTGTAAATTTTTCCAGAAGACAGACTCATATATCTTTTCACCATAAAATTTTCAGAATTTTTGGTTAAGCCAATTAGTACAGTTTATTCATTGAAATTAGCCCTGTTTCACTGCTCAACTGTTCTGCCCACTCTTCACTACAAATCAGTTTTATCCTAGTACAGAATTCAAAGGATGTTCTCGTTTATTTCATTTGAAACTAGACTCATTAAGTATTTCAAACATATAAAGTATATCCCATAATTATTTTTTTACAATTTTTAATGATTTTTCCAAGTCAGAACAGGGGATCACGTAGTCATTCTGTACCAGTTTCTCAAAAACTTAAATATCTCATAATATAGAATTCCTTTGCTTGTTCTGTTTCTGTTATATGAAAATAGACTCATTAAGCTTTAATTTGATATCTAATTTAGTCTCTGATTCAATTTTTACTATTTTTGGTAAATTTTTAGATTCACGTCACTGCAACTATTTATAACAGTTTTATTGTCAATTTTGATCTTTCACACTTCAATTGTATTCATCACTTACCCATAACAATCTTTCCAATTTCCAATCACATATCGAGCATATTGCTCATAAGTTACACACGTATATACTTACACTTATCATCACAAAGTCATACACAATTTCATTTAATCAATTTCTCGGTTGAACGCCTTGAATAATAATGATACTGTGATGGTATCGCACACAACCCATCTTTAAAATCGAAGCTCTCTTGTACACATAGTGGCCTTCACTTAGCACCACTGATGTGACCTAACTCGATTGTACACATAATTTTGTCTCTCTTGTACACATGGTGAACACTTAGTACCACCCATGTGACCTAGCCAGTTTATCTCGTAGCTCTCTTGTCTACATGGTGTCCTTCACCTGGAACCACGCATGCGACCTAGCTACATATATCCCGTAGCTCTCTTGTCTACATGGTGTACACATAGTATCACCCACGCGACCTAGCTACATCATAATGTCTCGTAACTCTCTTGTACACATGATGTGCACTCAGCACCATACATGTGACCTAGCTACATACCATCTGTATCATCCAATCTTTCTAAAGGTTCAACCGGGATTTCTCTCTCTTTCTAATACTTGATTCCATACTTCCAATAGTCAATTATGATTCAAAAATCAGCTACAATACATAAAATATGCTGAAATATAAAAACATAATAAAGACAATGTATTATTTACATATAAACTTACATACTTTCTCATTTCCATGTCGAATTAATATTGAACATTTAAATCATCATAAATATACTTACTTTCAACACCTCGACAATCATAGTAAATATATCAATTTGACGTTGAAACATGCATAAATTAATGCTTATTATACAAATGAACTTACCTCGATACTAAAACGGCCATTTTACCAACTTTCTCGATTTTCGTTTTTCTCTCATTCTAGGTTCAAATCTCGTTTTCCGGGATCTAAAACATCATATTTTACTTATTTAATTAATGTAATATTCAAAACAGTCCTTAACTCAAACTTTAGAAAAATTACAATTTTACCCCTAAACTTTTGCATATTTACACTTTTGCCCCTAGGCTCGGGAATTAAACTTCATCCCTTATTATTATGTTTTATGACATGCTGATCATTTTTCCCTTCTATGGAAACATCAAATTCTTACTCTAACACATAGTTATGAACAATAACAACTTTTACCGATTAAGCCGTTTTACTCATTTTTGCTTAAAACCGCTTAGCAAAAGTTGTTTAACATAATTTCAGCCTTCATATTCTACCATAAAACATCAAAATAAACACATTTCACCTATGGGTATTTTTCCAAATATGAACCCTAGCTTAAATTATTGCTAGAATAAGCTTAATCAAGTTACCGGGATTCCAAAAATGTAAAGAACTTGAAAAACGGGGCTAGAACGGACTTACTATTGAGCTTGGAAAGCTTGAAAACCCTAGCCACAGATTCCCCCAAGCTAATTTCGGCCTCCATGACAAATATGAGTTAATTTTGGCTTTATTTTTCCTTTTTATTTCTTTTAATTACCAAATGACTAAAATGCCCTTACGGCCTTTCATTATAATTTTGTCCTATTCATTCCCATTTTTGTCCAAATGAAATATAATGGTCTAATTACCATTTAAGGACCTCCTCTTTAAGCCACCATTTCAATCAAGTACTTATGCATTAGAACACATATTTTGCAACTTTTGCAATTTAGTCCTAAAAGTCCAATTAAGCACTTTATCAGTAAAATTACTTAACGATATTTTTACACAATATTTTAATCAATAAATAAACCTTAAAACTTAATCAGAATAAATTTTTCAACTTTGAATTCGTGGTTCTAAAACCATCGTTCCGTTTAGGCCCTAAATCGGGCTATTACAGCAACTTCTGCAAATAAGCCCTAATAGGCAAATTAAACATGCAATCTATAAAATTTCTTATCAATACTCTAACACATGCATCTAATCACTCGATAAATCATAAAAATTAATCGAAATGAACTTTTCTATCTCAGATTTGTGGTTTCGCAACCACTATTCCATTTAGGCCCTATTTCGAGATGTTACACTCTCTTTCGGTACAACTGATACAAGTGCCTTCCACCAATGGTAGGCCGAATCTTTAAAAAGTGATACAACCCATTTCATACATTTCTCAGGTGTGCAGGATAACTCAACAAAGACTCTGATAGTATTCTCGAGCCAAAATTCTACCTTTTCTGTATCATCACCTTTTCTAGCATGAAACTCTTCGGCTCCTTATTTTCTAATTTTATCAACTGGTGGCTTTTCTCTTATAACCATACCTATGACTGGGGAAGCTACATGGGTGGTCTGATGATCATAAGGGGGTGGAGGTCTAATAGCCAGATTTGTACGAACAAACTCGGCAAACCATTTATTCATAGCCTAGAAGAAGGCTTCTCGAGCCCTTCCTCCCTAACTAACTGTAACGGGACTTTCACTACTATTTGGTGGCACCATCCCTTCTGCGAGAGCCGGCGCATCACTCTGTACATCATCTACCCCAGCTTGTTCGGGATCCATAACTATAAAAGAAAACATTTTAAAATCATCAGGAGTCGTCACACTATCAACATATAAGTATGGCATGAATAGCTAGACTCTTACTCATACTAAATATTCTGAGAACCGACTAAACATTTGCTTTGATACCAATAAGTGTAACACCCCCCGAGACCGTCACCGGAGTCGAGCACGAGGCGTTACTTGACTTAGCTTACTAATTCGAGACAAAAAAATTGCTTTTAAAATTAATTTAGTTTTATTCATTCAATATGTCCTTAAAAAGAGTCCTCGAGACCCTAAAACATGAAATTGAAACGGTTCGGGGAAAAACCGAAATCAATAAAAATTTTACGATCACTTAAACAAATCAAAACAATTTATTTCATCTTTCATAAATAAACTGTCCTTCTGCGTCATAGTCACTAAATAAATCATAACTCGAGTTACGAAACTCAAAATTCAAATCCATAAATTTTATCTGAAACTAAACTCATATATCTTCTTACTAATTTTTTTCAAAATTTTTGTTCTAGCCAATTAGTACAGTTTATTAGTTAAAGTTTCCCCTGTTTCAGTGTTCAGCTGCTCTGACCTCTGTTCACTACAAATTAATTTTCTCCCTGTACAAAGTTCAAATAACCATGTCGTTTATTTCCTTTAAAAGTAGACTCAATAAAGTATAACTCTTAATTATGTTTTTACAATTTTTAGTGAATTTCTAAAGTTAGAACAGGGGATTCAAAAATCACTCTGATCCTGTCTCACCAAAATTTAAATATCTCATAAAATACAACTCCTTTATTTACTCTGTTTCTTTTATATGAAAATAGACTCAATAAGCTTTAATTCTATATCTCATTCACTATCTAAATCCATTTCTACTATTTTTAGTGATTTTCCAAATTCACGTCATTACTACTGTCCAATACTATTTTAAAGCTAATATCACCTTTTTCATGATTTCCATGGAATAACTAGCATTTAGGCATACATAACACCAAACATGTCCTTGATTAGCCATTCCAATAGCTAATCATTACCAAGCATTTACATACCATTAATTAGCCATATCATAAGATCATACACACAAAATGGCTACGATGCTATACATGCCATACTCAAAATGAAACGTCTAACTATACCAAAATAATCCTTGTGATAGTGTACCAGACCTCCAACGTACTTTATGATCCCCAAGTTAGATTGAAAAAACTATAAAAAGAAGGAAAATAAAGGGGGTAAGCATTAAGCTTAGTAATTTTGCATGCAAATAAATAACAACATTCATAAGAATTATCTTACTACTTGGCATGATACTACTTAATGCAACTTCATTAATTGTCATAGACATATTTTAAATTTCTTCACTTACTCTCTTACTTAAATTCTTACTTAATCAAATTTATTAATACATTTTACTTACCTTTTTCCTTATCAAGTATACAAGAACATTATATACTTACCTTTGCTCTTCTAGTATGAACTTGTCTTACCTTTTTAGTATAACTAGTCTTACCTTACCTTACCTTGATTTTTTCTTTAAATTTTCTCGTTAAACCACTTGGAATACTAAGGATACATGGGTACCTTACCATTTCCATGACTTTTCATGGTCTTACGTGGTATCCTTTTGAAACTTACCATTGCCATGTCTTGACATGGTCTTACATGGTATCCTTGCCTTATGGACTCACCAATGCCATGCCTTGGCATGGTCTTACATGGGACCTTTGCCTTATAGTAACTTATCAATGCCATGTCTTGACATGGTCTTACATGATTTCCTTGCCTTAGAAACCTTACTAATTTTCGTGCCTTGGCATGGTCTTACATGGTATCCTTAAAGCCAAATGTCATGACATTTCTATCTTACACATTTCTAAGGTTCAACCGGGACTTTCTGAAATTACTTCTCCGTCAATTCATGCTTGAGTCTTCTTTGAATAATTTCCTACAATAAATATACACATGCTGGAAATTATTTACATTAACATAAAATAATAGAATATTGCATTTATTTACCATAAACTTACCTCGAAACAAAATACGATCAACTATATCGATTTAGTCCACCATCTTTTTCTTTCCCCGGTCTAACTCTGGATTTCGTTCATCTTGATCTATAATAACAAATTTAGCTTATTTAATACTCACATTTATTAAAACAGTCCTTGACTCAAACTTTGGCAAAATTACATTTTTGCCCCTAAACTTTTACATATTTAGTCTTTTACCCCAAGGCTCAGAAATTAAACTTCATCCTATTTTCTTACGTTTTAAGACATGCTGATCATTTTTCCCTTCTATGGAAACATCAAATTCTCACTCTAACATGTACTTATAAACATTATGTATTTTTACAGATTTTGTGGTTTTACTCGTTTTAACGTAAAATCGCTTAGAAAAAGTTGTTTAACACAATTTCAAGATCCATATTCTACCATAAAACATAAAAATAAGAACATTTCACCTATGGGTATTTTTCCAAATATAAACCCTAGGTTAAATCATTGCTAGAATAAGCTTAATCAAGTTACCGGGACTCCAAAAACATAAAGAACATTAAAAGCGGGGCTAAAACGGAGTTACAATCGAGCTTGGAAGCTTGAAAAACCCTAGCTATGTCTTCCTCATGTGAAATTCGGCCAAGGGGTTGAAGATGGACAAAAATTGCTTTTAATTTTGTTTTTAATTCATTATAATAACTAAATGACCAAAATGCCCTTAATTAAAAACTTTGGTGTTTTATCTTCCTTTAGGTATTTTTGTCCAAACTAGTATAATGGTCTAATTACTATCCAAGGACCTCCACTTTAAAAACCCATTACTCACAAGTACTTAGTACCTTTGTGAACTAGAACACACATTTTACAACTTTTGCAATTTAGTCCTAGATACCAAATTGAACCTTCTATCGATAAAATTT
Source organism: Gossypium longicalyx (assembly GCA_025698465.1). Lineage (NCBI taxonomy): Eukaryota > Viridiplantae > Streptophyta > Magnoliopsida > Malvales > Malvaceae > Gossypium > Gossypium longicalyx. Next base: position 40,852,190 of record CM046996.1, on the reverse strand, counting down.
CTAAATGAAATTTTCACACAATCATGCAATCATTCCATAGACATTAAAATGATAATAAAATAAATTTTTCTACCTCAAATTTGTGGTTTCGTAACCACTATTCCGTTTAGGCCCTATTTCAGGATGTTACAAACCTACAAGCACCAAACCAAGTATATATACCCAACAACTTCAACCAATTTCAATACCAAATCATACATCATTCATGCCATAACATTATCAACTATTTACATGCTCATAAAATCAACTCAATTGTGCCAAAACATAAGACCAAATCATATCAAACATATGGTTTAATAATCTGTAAACTCATGACCAGATCTCATACCAAAACTTACCAAAATTACCATTTCTCTTTAACTATTGATGAACACATCAATTAGATCATCTTGCATCATATTTCATATACTAAAATCAATACATAAACACAACCATATCAAGCAATATCACATGGCTAAATATAAATATTACAAAACCTATCCAAAGAACTTCTAGCCTATAGATGCCATACTTTATCATATACAATTTCAAAAGGTACCAAAATGAGATTCGATAGTGTGATGACGATCCTCGACGATCCCCGAGCTCACAGTAGCTTTGATATCTATAAAATAATGCAAACACACACAAAGTAAGTTTTCCAAAGCTTAGCAAGCTCGTATTAAATATCATCAATAGCTTATAAAATATAAAACATTAACACATAAGCACTTATTAGTTCTCAATTCATCTATCAATTCTATGGCAACACAATTCATATGTTTATACCAATCCACGAACTTCATATACGTAATATCATCTACCACATAAATATCGTACATACCTGAACCTTCCCATACTTATTCATTTTCATTCTTACCTCTCGTCCAGCTATTTTAAGACTTTCCGAAGATTATTTATGCTTTAAGCATCCGCACACTTAGTACTTTAAAGTTTAGCTGAAGCTAGAACGATTCCGCATACTTAGTGCCATCTCAATTAACCGAAGCTATCTCAGTATCGCACACTTAGTGCCTTATACAGCCGAAGCTATACCATTTCACACACTTAGTGCTATTTATAGCTGAAGCTATACCATTTCACACACTTAGTGCTATTTATAGCCGAAGCTATTTTGAATCACACACTTAGTGCCAAATGCAGTTGATTTATCATCGTATTCAAACCATAATCAAATATATACGCAATTTATGTATAATCAAAGCATAAAAAAACTATACTTGTAACATGATGTATCACATACGAACTTACCTCGTATTCGGAATTACCGACTCGGATTGTCTACTTTATAACCCTCGACTTCCCTCGGTCTAAATTAGAATTCCTCTTTTCTTGATCTATATGTATTCAAATTTTACCATTTTATTCACCAAACCATTCAAATCAATCCATATACACATAATTAGGGCATTTTACAAATTTGCCGTCACATTTTCACATTTTGACATTTTAGTCCCTAATTCATAAAATCACAAAATACACATAATTTCATTAGACATGTTCATGGCCGAATATTCACAACTCTCATACAAGTCACACATTTCATTCATTTCACATTTTAGTCCTTCAATTTACAATTTTCACAATTTAGCCCATTTTACTCAAATTCATCAAAAATCCAAAGACAAAACATGTTAACCCAAAAAATATCTTCCATTTATCAACAACTAACTTCAAAAAACTCATAGTTTCATCAATGGGAGATTTCAAAATCATAAAAAAAAATTAGAAATTGAGACATGGGCTTGATAGTATTCGAAGCAACGATTATTAAAACGTAGAAATTATCAAAAACCGATCAAAACACATACCTTAATCAAAGATTACAAGTGTCGAACCCTTAGGAAACTTTTCTCTTTTCTGTTCTTGTATTTTCAGCCAAGGATGAACATAAAATGATCCATTTTCATGCATTTGTTTTTTTATTATTAACATATTAATTAAATTTCTATTTTACCCTTTGTTATAAAACTATTAAAACATGAATATCAATGTCATAAATGTCAATTTACCATATAAATGGCATATTAACCACATAAGTACCTCTCAAATAATAAGCCAAATCTATTAGCCACTTTTAACAAACAGTAGGCAACTTTAAATTTTACGCGATTAGGTCCTTTTATCAAATTAGGCACACAATTGATCAAATTCTTGTACTAAACTTTCACACATGCTAATTCATATAACATAAGCATGAAAAATAATATTAAAATATTTTTCTAACTCGGATTTGTAGTCTCGAAACCACTATTTTGACTAGGGTTTAAACCGGACTGTTACAGGTTTTGGGACCACAAATTCAAAGTCAAAAAATTTATTTTTTTATTATTTTATTTACTGTATAAAAATGACTAAATCACGTAAAGTGCAAAAGTTGAATTCTAATAGCTAAAGGAATTAAATAGCTATAGAACTTTAAAGTGTAAGTCCTTATATGGTAATTAGACCATTAGATTTGATAGTGAATTCTAATGGTTTGGCATTATTGTAATTTGGATAAATTTTTAAGGTTAAATTTGGTAATTAGTAATTAAAGTTATAATAAATAAAAACAAAACAAATTATCATCTTCTTCCATCCTTTTTCAACCAAAAATAGAAGAAAAGAGTAGCCATTGTTGAAGCTACATTTGGCCATCCTTATATGCTCAATTAGGTATGCATTTTTCTCTCTTTTTTATGATTTCTATGTTTTCGGGATTGTTGTAGCTTAATCTAGCTAGCCCGAGGACTAATTTGTGAAACTGTTAAACTATTAGGGCTTTTCCATTGATGCATGTACATGAGTTTTGAAGTTTTATGATAGAAAATAGATGGTTGTTGTTAGGTAAAAAACTTTTGTAAAGGGATTTTTGGTGAAATTGTCAAATAGGGACTAAATTGAAAAGTAGAAAATGTTACACAGTGAAATTGTGAAACAAATTAAATATAGGGCATTCTAGGGACCTAATTGATATTCAGCCATAGTAGGTTGTGCTAGAATTTCATGAATTTCCATTTTTATGAGCTAGGGACTAAATTGCAAAGAAATTAAAAGTATAGAGGCAAAATGGTAATTTTTCCAAAATATGATTTTGGGCTAAATTGAATGAGTTATATTTTAAATTGAGTTAAATTTATCTGTATAGATCAAGTTAGACCTCGTACGGAGTTAGATCGGGGCAAAGAGAAAATTTCAAATTAATCGGCTTTGTATATACGTATATTCGTCGACGTAAGTCCATGGGATTAAGTTATGAATATATGTTTTATTTTGAAATACTCATGAATTTTTAATTTGTTATATGTATACAATGCTGTATATCCAATGACATTTGACAATTACCGAGCCCCATTTGAACCTTAGGAATTCGTAGGATACAAATAACTTGTCATTAGAGTTTACATGATTTGGGTACTAGTCCTGAATTTCCTACCAATGGTTGAGGTCTTACATGTTTTGCGGATACTCCACAGCTCATGTGAGTAGCATCGTGTAGCTATGTTCTAACCCACAGCTCGTGTGAGCATATCGATTTATAGCTTGAGAAAGCATACCAATATACAACTTAAGTGAGCATACTGATTCATAGCTCGTATGAGCATACATGTACAGGATTTGATGGATTACAATTATATGAGTTAGCGCACTATGTGTGAGCTATCTTCGGTATCCAACGATATTTTAATGGTTCAACAGGCATTATTTTGATATGAAATGGTAAGGGTTCATTACGGATTATTACAGGGATAGATATGAATTATATGGAAATGTTGTTACATGGTATTTGGAAATGGAAATGGATGATACATGTATATGAAACATGCTTATATGATGTGTTCATCCATGTTTGCTTGGTTTATGTATAAGTTTACATGGCTAACTTGTTTGATGTATATGCATAGGCTTTAGCCAAATTATGGTTGGAATATGCTAAGCTACTTACCTAATTTGTGATTAAATGGTAAGTTATGTCCTATGTTAAATGAACTTACTAAGCATTAAATGCTTACTCTATGTTATTTTCTATATTTTATAGTGAATTGGAAGCTCGTTCGGGTTGGAAGCTTGTTAGAGCTATACCACACTATCTATCGGTTCTTTTGGTACTTTCGGTTGTTTAATTTTGGTTATAATGGTGTATTTTGGCTAATGTTAGCCTATATGTTTTGTTGTGAATATGGCCATTTGATTTGGCTTGTGTTTTGGCATATTTTAGTATGTATATAAGTAGTCTTGACATGGTTGATATGTGGCTTGTTTTCTGTTTGAATAGTGAAAGGTAAGTGATAGTTAAATGTGTTTTGTGATGATGAAATTGTGGTGAATTTATTGTTTAGTATGTATGACTTATATGGTGATTTGGTGTAACATATATGGTGATTTGGTGTAACATCTCGAAATAGGGCCTAAATGGAATAGTGGTTGCGAAACCACAAATTTGAGATAGAAAATTTTATTTCGATTAATTTTTATGATTTACTAAGTGATTAGATGCATGTGTTAGAGTATTGATAAGAAATTTTATAGATTGCATGTTTAATTTGCCTATTAGGGCTTATTTGCAGAAGTTGCTGTAACAGCCCGATTCAGGGGCCTAAACGGAACGATGGTTTTAGAACCATGAATTTGAAGTTGAAAAATTTATTCGATTAAGTTTTAAGGTTTATTTATTGATTAAAATATTGTGTAAAAATATCGTTAAGTAATTTTACTGATAAAGTGCTTAATTGGACTTTTAGGACTAAATTGCAAAAGTTGCAAAATATGTGTTCTAATTCATAAGTACTTGATTGAAATGGGGGTTTAAAGAGGAGGTCCTTAAATGGTAATTAGACCATTATATTTTGTTTGGACAAAAATGGGCATGAATAGGACAAAATTTTAAAGAAGGCCTTAAGGGCATTTTAGTCATTTGGTAATTAAAAGAAATAAAAATGGAAAATAAAGCCAAAATTGACTCGTCCTTTTCATGGAGGCCGAAATTAGCATGGGGGAAGCCATGGCTAGGGTTTTCAAGCTTTCCAAGCTCAATAGTAAGTCCGTTCTAGCCCCGTTTTTCAAGTTCTTTTACGTTTTTGGAATTCCGGTAACTTGATTAAGCTTATTCTAGCAATAATTTAAGCTAGGGTTCATATTTGGAAAAATACCCATAGGTGAAATATGTTTATTTTGATGTTTTATGGTAGAATATGAAGGCTTAAATTATGTTAAATAACTTTTGCTAAGCGGTTTTAAGCAAAAATGAGTAAAACGGCTTAATCGGTAAAAGTTGTTATTGTTCATAACTATGTCTTAGAGTGAGAATTTGATGTTGCCATAGAAGGGAAAAATGATCAGCATGCCATAAAACATAAGAATAAGGGATGAAGTTTAATTCCCGAGCCTAGGGGCAAAAGTGTAAATATGCAAAAGTTTCGGGGCAAGTTTGTAATTTTTCCAAAGTTTGAGTTAAGGACTGTTTTGAATATTACATTAATTAAATAAGTAAAATATGATGTTTTAGATCCCGAAAAATGAGATTTGAACCTAGAATGGGAGAAAAATCGAAAATCAGGAAAGTTGGTAAAATGACCGTTTTAGTATCGAGGTAAGTTCATATGTATAATAAGCATTAATTTATGCATGTTTCAATGTAAAATTGATATATTTACTATGATTTCCGAGGTGTTGAAAGTAAGTATAATTATGATGATTTAAATGTTCAATATTAATTCGACATGGAAATGAGAAAGTATGTAAGTTTGTATGTAAATAATACATTATTTTTATTATGTTTTTATATTTCAGCATATTTTAAGCATTGTAGCTGATTTTTGAATCGTAATTGACTCTTGGAAGTATGGAATCAAGTATTAGAAAGAGAGAGAAATCCTGGTTGAACCTTCGGAAAGATTGGATGATATAGATGGTATGTAGCTAGGTCACATGTATGGTGCTGAGTGCACATCATGTGTACAAGAGAGTTACGAGACATTATAATGTAGCTAGGTCGCATGGGTGATACTATGTGTACACCATGTAGACAAAAGAGCTACGGGATATATGTAGCTAGGCCGCATGCGTGGTTCCAGGTGAAGGACACCATGTAGACAAGAGAGCTACGAGATAAACTGGCTAGGTCACATGGGTGGTACTAAGTGTCCACCATGTGTACAAGAGAGCCAAAATTATGTGTACAATCGAGCTAGGTCACATGAGTGGTGCTAAGTGAAGGCCACTATGTGTACAAGAGAGCTTCAATTTTAAAGGTGGGCTGTGTGCGATACCATCGCGTATCTATTATTATTCCGAAGTGTTCAACTGAGAAATTGATTAAATGAAATTGTGTATGACTTTGTGATGATAAGTATAAATATATACATGTGTATCTTATGAGCAATATGCTCGATATGTGATTGGAAATTGGAAAGATTGTTATGGGTAAGTGATGAATACAATTGAAGTGTGAAAAATCAAAATTGACAATAAAACTGTTATGGATAGTTCCAATGACGTGAATCTAAAAATTTACCAAAAATAGTAGAAATTGAATCAGAGACTGAATGAGATATAAAATTAAATCTTAATGAGTCTATTTTCATATAACAAAAATAGAGCAAGCAAAGGAATTTTATATTATGAGATATTTAAGTTTTTGAGAGACTGGTTCAGAATGACTACGTGATCCCATGTTCTGACTTGGAAAAATCATTAAAAATTGTACAAAAATAATTAGGGGATATAATTTATATTATTGAAATCTTTAATGAGTTTAGTTTCAAATAAAATAAACGATAACATCCTTTGAATTTTCTATGAGGAGAAAATTGATTTATAGTGAAGAGTGGTCAAAACAGTTGAGCAGTGAAACATGGGTAACTTCAATGAATAAAATGTACTAATTAGCTAGACCAAAAATATCTAGTTTTTAGAAAAATTAATGGTTTGTAATTTGGAGTTCTGTAGCTCTAGAAATAAATAATTTAGCTTCTGCTACTCTGCTAGACAGCTTATTTTGAACCTGTTTATGATTGTAATAGTGAAAGTATGTGCGTGTTTGTGATGGTAATATTCCGGAAACATATTGTGACTTCATTTAAAGTATGCTAATGTATTGTTTATTAATATTTACATACTTACTTACTAAGCTATAATGCTTACTGCCTTCCTTTCCTTTTTACTATAGTGTCTCAGATGTTAGCTCGAGTTGGAGGTCGCCGGAGGTTAAATCACACTATCAAACTATTGATCGATATATAAAGGTTTTAAAGTATTTTTAAGTCTTTGGCATGTATGGAGACTCGTTTAATAGTTACTAAGTTGCTAGGAATTGGCCTAAAATACTGACCTATGTTATTTGAAGGTCTCTATTGTATAAAGTCATTTAATGTAGATAGTCTTGATTATGTTACTAATTAAATGATACAATTTATGAATGTGCATGCTTGCCTATGTGTGTGGTTGAATTAAATCATGATATGGGCCTTGTAAGCTCTTTTTAAAGGATAGCTTGAATGTGTTTGAAAAAGTTTTAAATTAGAGTGAAATTATGAATCGGTTTTTATACGATGATTAGTGATTAAGTCCAGTAATGCCTCGTACCCTGTTCCGGCGTTGAACACGGGTAAGGGGTGTTACATTTAATGCTAGTTAAAATGGCATATTTGGTACCAATTGAGAAGTTTTGGTATGTTTTGGTAAGTAAAATAAATGGCATAAGTTGATGCAAATATGCTTTGTAGTTAGTTGGTTATTTTACCAAATATAGTACATGTTTATATATGTTTTAATGTTGTCATTTTAGGTGCCTAAGGGCATATTGGTTGTATGTGATTATACCATATGTATATAGCTAGAAAATGAATGATTTTGGTGCCTTGTTATGGCTTGTTTATATGTACAATGTGGGTTGTAGGTACATGCCAAGTTGGGTGAGAAAATTGCTTGTAAAATGGCCTATTTTCATCCACATAGGCAGAGACATGGGCGTGTGTCTCAGCCAAGTGTCATGGGTGAGAAAAATTGCTTGTAAAATGACCTATTTTCATCTACACAGGCAGAGACATGGGCGGGTGTCTCAGCCGTGTGTGACACACGGTCGTGTGTCCCCTGTAGCTTTCAGAGGGTTGCAAGTCAGGCTGTTACATGGCCTAGCACATGGCCTGGCACACGGGCGTGTGAGGTTATTTTGAACGGTACACGGCCTGGCACACGAGCATGTGGCTTGGCTGTGTAACCCAAGTCAATGAGTTACAAGGGCTGGGACACAACTATGTGTTCGAGTTCCCACGCGGCATGAGACACGGGCTTATCTCTTGGCCATGTGACCCCTGCAGTGTTGAAAAATTTCATTGTTTTCAAAAAAATTCTCTGAGTTTCCAATTTAGTCCTGTCTTGTTTCTAATGCGTATTTAGGGCCTCGAGGGCTTGTATAATGGACAATATGTATGTTTTGAAATTGTTTGAATGTGTTTATTGATATGATATGAAAATTTTTGAAATTGAGGTCCGTTTATTTTGAAAACTTTGGTAATGCCCCGTAACCTTGTTTTGTCGATGAATACAGGATAGGGGTGTTACAATCTATGTGTTCTACTAATGCTTGATGACATCTTTGCACAGTAGTTGTTCTAGGCATTCACTGAGCTTGTTAAGCTCACCCAATCCTTTTAAAACCATTGCCGATTAGTAGCGTCTCGATGTGAGCAGTGTGGTTCTGAGGGGTGATCCCAAGCATGTCCATTTCATTTATTTCGTAGGTGTTATTGTTTTGATTATGTTTTGGGAAAAAGACAATGTGGTAGAGTATATGATGCTTTTTTCTATTATCTTTAAGTTGTTTACATGGTTATTTTGCTTAGGACTTAAGGACTTTTAGCTTGAATTATTGGTTTCTTGCTCGATCATGATTATTATGTTTTGGACTGTTTCTTCAGCCATTTTTGTGACCATTTGATGAAGTGAATGATACATAATGACTAGACATTAGTTTGTATGAATTATATGCTTATAATTATTGTATTTTTTATGTCTGGAGTAGAGGTATCGATATTCGGGTTTTAACATCGATACATCCATTTTTTTTGAAAGTGTAGGAAATCAGTAATGTAATTTGGTATCGATACCCATATTCTAGTATTGATACCTATGTAGTCAATTTCGAGATTTTGCTAAATGGACCTTATGCATGTAAAACTATTGCTATAAGACTATATGATGTATGTTTAGCATGAAACATTGGTAACTTAAGAGTACGATTAACTTAAAATCTATACGAATACTAAATGGAATGCGTTTTTTTGGGAATGAGCTTTCCATTGTTGTATATGACATGAGACGGTAGTGTGGCATCCTGATATTTAGGCTCGGCGATTTGGCCATGTATAGGGTGTCGCAACCTTTTTTGTGTTAGCCAAAAACCGTAGTTCATATACAAACCCATATTGTTCTTTAATTCAGTTTCCTTTGTAATGGCTTGCCAATCTGGTTTGCAATAACACTTTCCCTATTAGATGCTACATGACCAATTTCATGTTGGGACCGTCAGTTTGCCTTGTCGCGCAACGGAGAAATTATTTTGATGATTCATAGCCAAGGATCCATATATGAGGAACAAATTGGGTTGAAATAGGGTTGAAAAGATACCTACTTTTCTGAAAATGTTGAAAAGATGTTAATTTGATGTCAATTCCAAGCCATAATGAAAACGTCTCGGCCTCTACCTAGTTAACCCTGTTAAAAAAATGAACAACCACTTTCTCTTGAACTTTTCAAAGAGAATTATGAACAATTGTTAGACCTTTTAAATTATTAAGTTGGTAACCTTAATACGCCAATGGATTATCATCCTTTTATCCTCTTTGATATCACATATTAAAAAAGGAAAACTAGGATTATACCCTTATTAATAGAGAATGCAAATGGAAAATTAGAAAAAGTAATTATATTCTTTCCAAAAGAATATTAATTTCTATGTCTTTTATATTTTGACCGAAAGTAATTAATATAACTGTTTATATTAATAAATTTGATAAAATATATAAAATTAATATTTTGTATGAATCAAAATTTTATATATTAATTATATTTTTCCAAAAGAATATTAATTTCTAGTTCTTTTATATTTTGACCAAAATTAATTAATATAATTATTTATATTAATAAATTTGGTAATATATATATAATTAATATTTTGTATGAATCAAATTAATATATTAACTATATTATTTCCAAAAGAATATTAATTCCCATGTCTTTTATATTTTGACTGAAATTAATTAATATAACTGTTTATATTAATAAATTCGGTAAAATGTATACAACTAATATTTTCAAATTCATATATCAATTATATTCTTTCCAAAAGAATATTAATTGCCATGTCTTTTATATTTTGACCGAAATTAATTAATATAATTGTTTATATTAATAAATTCAATAAAATATATATACAATTAATATTTTGTATGAATCAAATTCATATTGTAACAGCTCGATTTTGGGGCCAGTTAGAATAGTGGTTTCGAGACCACAAATCCAAAGTCAGAAAAATTATTCTATTATTATTTTAGAGTCATAGCATGTTTATAGTAGTGTATGAAAAGTTTGGTGAGTTAATTTTGACGTTTATGAGACCACTTGCAAAAAAAAACTAAATCGCATAAAGTGCAAAAGTCTTAAATTGATAGCTAAGGGTGTTAAATTGTTATGAATCTTAATTTGGGGTCTTTAAAGGGTAAAAACACCCTTAAATCTTAGTTAGCCGGCCATGGGAGATAAAATGTTGAAAAGTCAACATTAGGTAATTTGATGACATAATGTATAATATAATAATGCCCTAAGCCTAGCTATCATCTTTTTCTTTCATTCTTTCTTCATTACCACTGATTTTTAAACCATTGTTAGGGGTTTTGAGCTTAAAAAATTTCAGCAACTCAGTCCTCTTGCAAGTAAGTGATTTTCATGACTTTTCTTAATGATTTTTACAATTTTAGACACCTTGAAGCATGAGCTCTCACATGAGGGTACTATTTTGAAAAATGATTAAGATTTTAGATTTTTTCCATGAAAGGATTTGTAATTTTTGCTGAGTTTTTATGGAAGAAAATGAGTCTTGGGTGTATTATAAACAACTTTTGCGAAAGATGTTAGCATGAAAACACCTAAAAGGATTATTTTGCATAAGTTGTAAAATAAATGATAAATATGTGAAATGGTGGGAATTTGGGGTTGCTATAAGAGTAAAAGGGGTTCGGCTAGGCTTATGATATGAAAAAATTTGATAAAAATTGATTTTCGGGTCTAGGGGTAAAATGATCATTTTGTCAAAAGTCTAGGGGCAAAATGGTCATTTTACAAAAGATGTAAATTGTCGATTGCTTAATTCTATTTAGTGACTAAATAAGTACATTTTGCCATTATAGATCAAGAATTACCAAACCCGAACCTAGACTGTAACACCCCTAACCCATATCCATCGCAGGATTGGGTTAACGAGGCATTACCACACATACTACAAATTAAACTGACTTTTCTCACCTTTCATACCACCAAGAATATCAAAATATTTAAAACTTATCAAACTCATATTTTTGTAATTTACTTATTTCAATTTCGAATACATTAATAATAATTTCAATGTAGAAATGATCATACTGTAATAGTCTGATTTAGACCCTAATTGGAACAGTGGTTTCAGAACCACGAATCTGAGTCAAAAAAATATTTAAATATTTATTTCTCTGTTTATTATATGTGAACTTGCATGTGTGAAAATTTTGTACGAAAATTTGATTGTTTGTGTGCTTAATTTGATAAAAGGACTTAATCGCGTAAATTAAAAACTTGGTAGTTAAAAGCTTAAGGCTAAATTGTTAATGGACTTTTAAGTGGAGGTATTTATGTTGCAATTTGGCCGTGATAATTTCCAAGGGACGGTAATGACCATGATTTAAAATGGTTTTATATTTCATTAAAAAGGTTAAAAATGTAAAATGATTAATATGTTATAATATCATAAAACATAAAATAAAAATTTAGTGCTCATGCTTTGTTCTTGGTGACCGAAACTAAAGAAAAGAAAAAATAAAAAAAAGAGTTTAAGGGTTCAGCAATATTGAAGTTTGATTCAAGGTTAGTTTGGTTTCAGTTTTTGATAATTTTTACGTTTTTGAGATCGTTGCAGTGTAATGTACAAAGCCCATGCTTAAATTTCTAATTTTGATGCATATTTTGAGTTATGCCATTGATGAATGTTTGTGTTTTGTGATGTCTGATGATGAAATATTAAAAATATGTTTTAGATTAACATGTTTTGTATTGGAGTTTTTGATGATTTTGAGTTATTAGGACTAAATTGAAAAAATAATAAATTGAAGGGATAAAATGCAAAATAAATTAAATATATGGACTAGTATGGTTATATGGAAAATTTGGCCCAACTACATTGCTGTGAGATTTTGTGTATTTTGTGTTTTGTGCAATTAGGACTAATTTGTAAAAGTATGAAATATTAAGGGTAAAATGGTAATTTTCCCATTTATGTGTTGTTCGATTAAATTAAATGAATTTTTGTTTAAATGAGGTTAATTTGAAATTCCATAGATCAAGAACAAAGGAAATCGGACTTGGATCGGGGAAAAACAAAAATAGTCGAATAGCTGATTTGTAACGTCCGTCGATATCTAAGGTAAGTCTTTAAGCAATTAAACATTGTTTATTTCGAACATCGAATGTTTTACTATGATGATTCAAATTTTATAGTCTATTAGTATAATAGCTGAATGTGATATATCATTGAATTAATGTGGTTGAGTTTTATTCGACTGATTTAAAACCTCTGAAAGTGGGTATGTATTACATGGAATATTTGGACGATTCTATATATGAAATGTTCTGGAATGATTTTGTAATTGTGATATTCGGGCTTTGATCCTAGCAAGCCTTGTGCTGGTGACTTTGATCGGGCTTTGTGCCTAGCAGGCTTATTGCCGGTGAATAAATAAGAATCAGACCTTGAGTCTAGCAGGCCTTGTGTTGGTGTGTGAATCAGACTTATGCCTAGTAGGTTTTATACTGGTGATTTATTTTTAAGTCTATGATTATAAGAGTTCAAGTTATTGTGGATATTGAGCAAGTGAAATTGAGCTAAATGACATTGTATATATTCTGTCATATAGGTATGTACACATGTGATGATATATTGAATTTGTAAATTGGCTACATGTGATGTTTTATTTAACTTTTATAGTCGGCCACATGTGATGACATAGTGAACCTTGTGTATTCAGCCATACATGTAAGTGTCTATGAGATGATATATTAGATCTTGTATAATCGGTTATATAGGTAAATATTTATGTGATGATATAATTGACTTTGAACATTCTACCAATGTAACTTATTGTGTTAAAGCATAACATTATTGATATAATTTGGTTTGTTTGAATGTTTTGATTATTCATTGAGTTGTTTAATTTGCTTAAGGCTTACTAAACTAAGTTAGCTTACTCTGTGTGTTTTTGTTACTCTGTTTTATAGATTTTGGTTCTAAGTTACGAGCTCGGGGATCGTTATTGAAGTCATCCACACTATCGTCAACATTCGGTACTTTTAAAAGTCTATTTTCAAACTTATGGCAAGTATAGGCTAATAAGTATTTTTGTTCGACCTTGGATATGTATAAACTTAGCCATGCGAATATGGCTTAACTTCAAAGTTTGGATGTGGTTTTGTTTAGCAATGGTTTATTCTGTTTTGATTTTAATGTTATCTGAAATGAATGAAAGGTATATATGATTGGTGCTATATGTTTTGGAAATAGCTTGAAAATGGTTGTGGTTGATAACTCGGTCCTGGTATGTATAAATTTGAATAAATATGGTTAGATAATTCGATTATGGTGTATGTTTAGTTAATTCTAAACATGAGTTCATATGTTAAGCTTGTTTAAAGTATATTTAGATATGCATGATATAGGGTATGTTTTGTATTAATGAATGAAACTTGGTTCAGTTTGCATGGAAAGTGTATGTGTACATAAAGTGATTAATTGTTTAATTATATAAATATGGTTAATAAAGTTAAATAAAGATTGTCTATTGAGATTGTTTTATTTAATATGGATTGTAAGTGAGACAAAGATAATTTACCAAATGAATAGTGATTTGTGTAAAAGTACACTATGGGAATTATATGAATTTTAGCAAGATGTTAATTATATGTATATATACATGTATATGTTAGTGTATTCGAATGATGCTTGCCATAATGGTTTGGTTTATAATGAAAGTATATGTGTATATATATTTGCTAATGAATAAATGTTTTGTGATAATATTATTTGGTTTCATATGCACATGTATAGAATTAAGAAGTAAAATGTTTATTTTTTTTAAAGTATTTGAATATCATTAAAGTTATGACCATATGATTCGTGCTATGTATTTATAGAGCATATGATTTATGCTTTAAGGCATGTTTATTGGGTTGAAAATATGATTATTTGAATGGTATGGATTCAGTTAAATTTTGAGGTATGATTCGTAAATGCAATATGATTAATAATGTATGTTTAATATTTAATTAGCCATGTGCTTTATATACATGAATATGACTTGTATGAATATGTGAATGTTTGGAATTATGTTTTTGTTCAGTAATGCCTTGTAACCCTAGTCCAGCGACAGATACGGGTTAGGGGTGTTACATTTTATTGGAATCAGAGCTACAGTTTAGTCAATTCTAGGACTAACGTAGCGTTTGTGAATCTAACTATGCATGCCATAATTATATATTGCAATAGTGTGATGACTTCTGACATTTTAAAATATGCTTTCTTATAGTAAATGGATCCTGATAGAGCCGTAGCTGATGATGTCGTGTGTGTAGCGCCTGCTCCCGTGCAAGGGACAGCGCCAGTTGAATCTCGACCTATCTCGAGTAGCCATGAGGGGGAGGCTAAGGAAGCCTTCTATCAAATAATGAACGATTGATTTACTCAGTATATCCGGACTAATCTGGCTGTACAACAACCTTCACCCCCGAATAATCTATCTCTGAAACCTGTGGTACCTCCGATGATTGACCCAATAAGATTTAATAGGCTTTCTGTTAATAAAATCAGAAAAAACGGGGCCGAAGAGTTTAAAGCTAATGATGATGATGATGCTGAGCGGGCTGAGTTGTGGCTCGATAATCTATCTATGTGTTCGACGAGTTATCTTGTACTCCGAATGAATGTTTAAAGTGTACCATATCTTTATTATGAGACACTACATATCACTGGTGGAATACACTAGTATCGGTGGTCCCGAAAGAGATAGTGACCTGGGAATTCTTTTAAACTGAGTTTCATAAGAAATACATCAGCCAGAGATTTATCGATCAGAAACGCAAAGAATTTCTGGAATTGAAACAGGGTCGTATGACTGTAACTGAGTACGAATGAAAATTTGTGAGACTAAGTAGATATGCTTGTGAATGTGTTTCAACCGAAGCTATCATGTGTAAAAGATTCGAAGACAGTTTGAACGAAGACATTAAATTGTTGGTTGGTATACTTGAAATCAAAGAGTTCGTAGCACTTGTTGAGCGAGCTTGCAAAGCCGAAGAGCTCGAGAAAGAGAATAGAAAAGATGATTTTGAAGCTAGAGATTTCGGTAAAAGATCATCGAGTAAGACTTTTCACTCAGCATCGAAAAAGTTTAGAGATGATTCTAGTTGATTTAAAGCTACTTCGGACTTTTCTAGACGAAATCGAGACCGACCTCCTATGAGTTCACGAGCTACTTCGATTGCTAATGTTGGTAATGATCGATAGAATAGACTTGAGTGCAAGCATTGTGGTAAATGGCATTCCAGAAATTGTAGATTGCATGATCGATCTTGTTTTAAATGTGGATCGATGGATCATTTTATCCGAGATTGCCCGATGTTGGCTGAGCAAAATACTATTCAGAATGAGAGACCGAGTAACATGTCAGCACGAGGTAGACCACCCAGGAAATCGGGTAATGTGAGGGGCAGTCAGAGAGGGACGAAAGATTCAGTAGTTCAATCTAAAGCTCATGCACCTGCTATAACATATGCTATACGCGCTCGCGAGGATGCTTCTTCCCCAGATGTTATTACCGATACTTTCACTCTTTATAATACTAGTGTTATTGCTTTGACTGATCCTGGTTCGACTCATTCATATGTGTGTGAAACATTAGTATCCAGTAAGACTTTGCTTGTTGAGTCTACTGAGTTTGTAATTCGAGTATCAAACC
Organism: Gossypium longicalyx; assembly: GCA_025698465.1. Classification (NCBI taxonomy): domain Eukaryota; kingdom Viridiplantae; phylum Streptophyta; class Magnoliopsida; order Malvales; family Malvaceae; genus Gossypium; species Gossypium longicalyx. The sequence continues at coordinate 40,835,955 of CM046996.1, read as the reverse complement.
CCTTAGGCCTGTGTGTTCTGGTTGACAAAGTGTGTAAGAATTGCCCGTTGATGATTCGAAATTCATACTTTCCGGCCGATTTGATGTTGTTACCTTTCGATGAGTTTGATATAATTTTGGGTATGGATTGGCTGACTTTGCACAATGCTATTGTTAATTGCAAAAGAAATACCATTGCTTTGAGATGTCAGAATGACAAGATTATTCGGATTGAATCTAATGATCTGAACGGTTTACTAGCGGTAATATCTTCGATGTTAGCCCAAAAATATGTGAGAAAAAGTTGTGAAGCTTACCTTGCTTATGTGCTTGATAGTAAAGTAAAGGAAAAGAAGATTGAATCTATACCAGTTGTGTGCGAGTATCTGGATGTGTTTTCTGAAGAACTGCCTGGTTTGGCACCTATTCGAGAGGTAGAGTTTGGTACTGAGTTAGTACCGGGGACGACTCTGATTTCAATAGCTCTGTATCAGATGGCACCTACAAAATTAAAAGAGTTGAAAGCACAGTTGCAAGAGTTAACAGATAGAGGTTTCGCACGACCAAGTTTCTCTCCCTGGGGTGCGCCAGTTCTATTTGTGAAAAAGAAAGACAGAACAATGAGAATGTGTATTGATTATCGCCAGTTAAATAAGGTGACTATAAAGAATAAATAGCCATTGCCACAGATTGATGATTTGTTCAATTAGTTAAAAGGGGCTTCAGTGTTTTCGAAGATAGATTTGAGATCGGGTTATTATCAGTTGCGAGTTAGAGACTCTGATTTGCCAAAAACTACTTTTCGAACGAGGTACGGACATTATGAGTTTTTAGTTATGCCGTTCGGACTTACTAATGCACCTGCTGTTTTTATGGATTTAATGAATTGGATCTTCATACAGTATTTAGATCGATTTGTGGTTGTGCTCATTGATGATATATTGATCTACTCCCATAACGAAACTGAGCATGCCGAGCATTTGAGACTTGTGTTACAGACTTTGTGAGAAAAACAGTTGTATGCGAAGTTTAGTAAATGTGAGTTTTGGTTACACGAAGTTAGCTTTCTGGGACATGTTTCAGCATCAGGTATTCGGGTTGATCCGAGTAAGATTTCAACTATACTCGATTGGAAACCTCCGAGAAATGTTTTTGAAGTCAGAAGTTTTTTGGGACTTGCTGGTTACTATAGATGGTTTGTGAAAGGTTTCTCTATGATTGCAACCCCGATGACGAAGCTGCTGCAGAAAGATGTTATGTTTGAGTGGTCAGAAAAGTGCCAGAAAAGTTTTGATCAGTTGAAGGCCCTTTTGACTGAAGCTCTGGTGTTAGTTCAACCAAAATCGGGTAAAGAATTTGTTATCTATAGTGATGTGTCTTTAAATGGTTTGGGCTATATTTTGATGCAGGAGGGAAAAGTCATAGCTTATGCCTTGAGACAGTTAAAACCACGTGAAAAGAATTATCCAACGCATGATCTAGAATTGGAAGCTATTGTGTTTGCATTGAAGATATGGCGCCATTATCTGTTCGGGAAGAAATGTCATGTTTATTCTTATCATAAAATTTTGAAGTACTTGATGACTCAGAAAGATCTAAATTTGAGACAGCATCGATGGTTAGAGTTGTTAAAAGATTTTGAGTTAGTTATTGATTATCACCCAGGAAATGCTAATGTTGTTGCTGATGCTTTAAGCAGAAAATCGCAGTTTTCTTTGCGTGCAATGAATGCACATATGGCTATGTCTGATGATGGCTTAATAATAGCTGAATTGAAAGCAAGACCGTTATTTGTTCAACAAATATGCAATGCTCAGAAGGTTGATAATGAGTTGTTAGCAAAACAAGCTCAAAGTATTCAAATGCTGATTCAGAGTTTCAAATTGATGTTGACGACTGTTTGAGATTCAAAAATCGAATATGTATTTTGAGAAATACAGAGTTGATTCAAATGATTTTGAACGAAGCTCATAACAGTCGGTTATCTGTTCACCCGGGTAGTACAAAGATGTATAATGATCTGAAACAGCACTATTGGTGGCAAGGTATGAAACGAGACATTTCTGACTTTGTATCGAAATGTTTAGTCTGTCAGCAAGTAAAAGCTGAGCATCAGGTAACTTCTGGATTAGTTCAGCTGATCATGATATCTGAATGGAAATGGGATAGAGTTACAATGGATTTTGTATCTGATTTACCGTTGACACCGCGCAAGAAAGATGCAATCTGAGTTATTGTTGATAGATTGACCAAATCTGCTCACTTTGTTCTGATTCGTACAGATTACTCACTTGATAAACTGGCTGAATTGTATGTTTCTCAGATCGTGAGGTTACATGGTGTGCCTATATCTATTGTTTCAGATAGAGATCCGAGGTTTACATCATAGTTTTGGAAGAAACTGCAATATGCATTATGTACTAAACTGCATTTTAGCACTACTTTTCATCCCCAGACAGTTGGTCAGTCTGAGCGAATTATTCAGATACTTGAGGATATGTTGAGATGTTGCATTCTCGAGTTTGAAGGTACGTGGGAACGATATCTACCTCTGATTGAATTTGCATAAATAATAGCTTTCAATCGAGTATCAAAATGGCACCTTATGAAGCTTTGTACGGTCGTAAATGTCGTGCACCTTTGTACTAGACTGAGCTCAATGAAAATAAGATACACGGGGTCGTTTTGATAAAGGAAACCGAACAAAAAGTAAAAACAATCCATGAAAGTTTGAAAGCATCATCAGATCATCAGAAATCACATACGGATTTGAAACGAAAAGACATAGAGTTTCAGATCGGGGATAAAGTGTTTTTGAAAGTCTCACTGTGGATGAAAATACTCAGATTCAGTCGTAAAGGCAAATTGAGTCTGAGATTTATTGGACCGTACGAGATTATAGAGAGGATTGCACCGGTTGCGTATAGACTGCTGTTGCCACCTGAGCTAGAAAAGATCCACAATGTATTCCATGTATCGATGCTTCGTAGATATCGATCAGATCCTTCACACGTGATTAGTCCGATCGAAGTTAAGATTAAGCCCGATATGTCGTACGAGAAAAAACTGATTCGTATTCTAATTCGTGAGATTAAAGAGTTACGAAATAAGAAAATTCCGTTGGTTAAAGTATTATGGCATAAACATGGAGTTGAGGAAGCAACGTGGGAGCCAGAGAATACAATGAAAGAGCGTTATCTGCACCTTTTCACCGGTAAGATTTTCGAGGATGAAAATCCCTAAGGGGGAGAGTTGTAATAGTCTAATTTAGACCCTAATCGGAACGATGGTTTTGGGACCACGAATCTGAGTTATAAAAATATTTAAATATTAATTTCTGTGTTTATTATATGTGAATTCGCATGTGTGAAAATTTCGTATGAAAATTTGATTGTTTGTGTGCTTAATTTGATAAAAAGGACTTCATCGCGTAAATTAAAAACTTGGTAATTAAAAGCTTAAGGGCTAAATTGTTAATGGCATTTTAGGTGGAGGTATTTATGTTGCAATTTGGCCATGATAATTTGCAAGGGACGGTAACGAACATGATTTAAAATGGTTTTATATTTCATTAAAAAGGTTAAAAATGTAAAATGATTAATAAGTTATAATATCATAAAACATAAAATAAAAATTTAGTGCTCATACTTTGTTCTTGGTGACCGAAACTAAAGAAAAGAAAAATACAAAAAAAGAGTTTAAGGGTTCGGCAATATTGAAGCTTGATTCAAGGATAGTTTGGTTTCGGTTTTTGATAATTTTTACGTTTTTTAGATCGTTGCAGTCTAATGTACAAAGCCCATGCTTAAATTTATGATTTTGATGCATATTTTGAGTTATGTCATTGATGAATATTTGTGTTTTGTGATGTTTGATGATGAAATGTCAAAAATATGTTTTAGATTAACATGTTTTGTATTAGAGTTTTTGATGATTTTGAGTTATTAGGACTAAATTGGAAAAATAATAAATTGAAGGGCTAAAATGCAAAATAAAAGAAATACATGGACTAGTATGGTTATATGGAAAATTCGGCCCAAGTACATTGTTGTGAGATTTTCTGTATTTTGTGTTTTGTGCAATTAGGACTAATTTGTAAAAGTATGAAATATTAGGGGTAAAATGGTTGGATTAAATTGAATGAAATTGTGTTTAAATGAGGTTAATTTGAAATTATATAGATCAAGAACAAAGGAAATCAGACTTGGATTGGGAAAAACAAAAATAGTCGAATAACCGATTTGTAACGTCCGTCAATATCCGAGGTAAGTCTTTAAGCAATTAAACATTTTTTATTTCGAACATAGAATGTTTTACTATGATGATTCGAATTTTATAGTTTATTAGTATAATAGCCTAATGTGATATATCATTGAATTAATTTGGTTGAGTTTTATTTGACTGATTTAAAACCTCTGAAAGTGTGTATGTATTACATGGAATATTTGGACGATTCGATATATGAAATGTTGTGGAATGATTTTATAATTGTGATATTCGGGCTTTGAGCCTAGCCAGCCTTGTGCTGGTGACTTTGATTAGGCTTTCTGACTAGCAGGCTTATTGCCGGTGAATAAATAAGAATCAGACCTTGAGTCTAACAGGCCTTGTGCTGGTGTGTGAATCAGGCTTATGCCTAGTATGTTTTATACTGGTGATTTATTTTCAAGTCTATGATTACAAAAGTTCAGGTTATTGTGGATATTGAGCAAGTGAAATTGAGCTAAATGACATTGTACATATTCGGCCATATAGGTATGTACACATGTGATGATATATTGAATTTGTAAATTGGCTACATGTGATGTTTTATTTAACTTTTATATTCAGCCACATGTGATGATATAGTGAACCTTATGTATTCGGCCGTACATGTAAGTGTTTTTGAGATGATATATTAGATTTTGTATAATCGGTTATATAGGTAAATATTTATGTGATGATATAATTGACTTTGAACATTCGGCCAAGGTGACTTATTGTGTTAAAGTATAACATTATTGATATAATTTGGTTTGTTTGAATGTTTTGATTATTCATTAAGTTGTTTAATTTGCTTAAGGCTTACTAAGCTAAGTTAGCTTACTCTGTGTGTTTTTGTTACTCTGTTTTATACATTTTGGTTGTAAGTTACGAGCTCGGGGATCGTTATCGAAGTCATCCACACTATCGTCAACTTTCGGTGCTTTTAAAAGTCGATTTTCAAACTTATGGAATGTATAGGCTAGTAAGTATTTTTGTTCAACCTTGGATATGTATAAACTTAGCCATGCGAATATGGCTTAACTTCAAAGTTTGGATGTGGTTATGTTTAACAATGGTTTATTCCGTTTTGATTTTAATGTTATGTGAAATGAATGAAAGGTATATATGATTCGTGCTATATGTTTTGGAAATAGGTTGAAAATGGTTGTGGTTGATAACTCAGTCATGGTATGTATAAATTTGAATAAATATGGTTAGATAATTCGATTATGGTGTATGTTTAGTTAATTCCAAACATGAGTTCATATGTTAAGCTTGTTTAAAGTATATTTAGATATGCATGATATAGGGTATGTTTTGTATTAATGAATGAAACTTGGTTCAGTTTGCATGGAAAGTGTATGTGTACTTAAAGTGATTAATTGTTTAATTATATAGATATGGTTAATAAAGTTAAATAAAGATTGTCTATTGAGATTGTTTTATTTAATATGGATTGTAAGTGAGACAAAGATAATTTACCAAATGAATAGTGATTTGTGTAAAAGTACACTATGGGAATTATATGAATTTTAGCAAGATGTTAATTATATGTATATATACATGTATATGTTAGTGTATTCGAATGATGCTTGCCATAATGGTTTGATTAATAATGAAAGCATATGCGTATATATATATTTGCTAATGAATAAATGTTTTGTGATAATATTATTTGGTTTCATATGCACATGTATAGAATTAAGAAGTAAAATATTTATTTTTTTAAAGTATTTGAATATCATTAAAGTTATGACCATATGATTCGTGCTATGTATTTATAGAGCATATGATGTATGGCTTTAAGGCATGTTTATTGGGTTGAAAATATGATTATTTGAATGGTATGGATTCAGTTAAATTTTGAGGTATGATTCGTAAATGCAATATGATTAATAATGTATGTTTAATATTTAATTAGCCATGTGCTTTATATAGATGAATATGACTTCTATGAATATGTGAATGTTTAGAATTATGTTTTTGTTCAGTAATGCCTCGTAACCCTAGTTCGGTGACAAATACTGGTTAGGGGTGTTACACATACTTTGCTGAACAAATATCGTAATTAAGCACATTCAAAATTTCAACTAATTCAATTCAAAAAAATATCAAAACTCAAATGAACATGTTCCATAATTAGCAAATTCGAACCAAACTTGTATATATATAAAACTATATTCACATATTTAAAATTCTCAAAGTTATTTTCTCTATATCAATCACCTTAATGCCATTTTCATAATTAAATCATATTCCATCATAACACTTCACTTCATATATCAAATATATGCCAATTTCCATTTCATTAATTGTATATCAAACAAATCAATTAACAACTTCTACACAAGCTCATAAATAAACTAGACGAAATCATATTGCATAATTTAATATGCAATTACATATGCAACTTTAGTACATTATAACATGGCTGAATATACTAATATTTCATATATACATAGTACGCAATTTACCCTAAAATTATAAGCCATACTTAACATTTATTTGCATACAAAACAATTGACTAAAATATTCATGGGACATTCTTATTACGCATTGCATTTCATAACCGAATTTCATTACTAAAAACCATAAACACATCCAAAAGATTTCATCACTGAATTACCAGAACTAAGTTTATTAAACATGACGACTAAAAACATAAAAGACTAAGACTAAACATGGTGATCAAATGCACATATACACTAAATATATATTAGTGTAAAACACATTCAAAGCAATTAAACATACTTACGACTGATTTCTTCATGCCTCATCCAAAATCATTAACTAACATTAATATACAAACACATAACACAAATTATAATCATTTATGGCACATAGCATAATAATCAAAATGGACTTAAACCACAATTATGCCAAAACCAAATTCAAGCAAAATAGTTAAGCCATTTTCTCATGGCTAATAAACAAACATTTCCAAAAATTCAACTTTACCAAACACACACTCCAGCCTATACATGCCATAGTTCGAGTTCAAATATTTAAATACCGAAACTGTAGATAGTGTGATGAACTTTGCTGACGATCCTCGAGCTCATAACTTGAATCCAAAATCTATAAAACAGAGTAAACGAAAACACACAGAGTAAACTAACTTAGCTTAGTAAGCCTTAAGTAAATTAAACAATTAATGCATACCAACACCTCAATACTAAATCATTTCAATCAAATAATCCAACTTATGCATTTGTAATCACATTTAATTTCGAACTTTTAATTCCATACATATATAACATATACTTTCATAGAATAATTTCTCCTTAGCCGAATGCTCATATAATCAAAACAATTAATTATCATCCAACCTTCAAATTCAAGATGTCATTATATAACCAATTGCACATACACTTATATACACAAGCTCAAAAATCATAATATAACATCATGTACATGAACTATCCATATGGCCGAATAAGCATGGTCTTGTATACACATATTCAAAGACCAAATCCATAATATTCATATCATTCGATCATAGAACCGAATACACATACCATAATCACATATATACTTCATTTGCATCACACATGATTTGTAACAAATATTAAAGTTACTTACTTACCTTATTTTAAGTAGGTAACAAGTTAATTCATACCTGGTCATTTAGCTCGTTTAATGTATTCAAATACCACATCAGCATGAAGTCTTTTAAGCATAAACTTATAAGCAATCACCAGCATAAAGCCTGCTAGGCATAAGCCTATATTTCACACCGGCACAAAGCCTGCTAAACTCAAAGTTTGATTTTATACACTGGTAATAAGCCTGCTAGGCAAAAAGCCCAATTTAATTCACCAGCACAAGGCTTGCTAGGCTCAAAGCCCGAGTATCACAATTATAAAGTTGTTTCATAAACAATTCACATATCGAAAATTCTAAATATTGTAAAGTTCATAGGGACTTTCAAATGTTATAACTCAATCGAATTAAGCTCAAATACATCATTTCCATGCTTAATCATATTCGGCTAACTCTACTATAAAACCATTTTACATTCAAAATAGACGATGCTTAATTGCTTAAAGACTTACCTCGGACGTTGAAAAATCGGAACGGATCGGCTAGTCAACAACTTTATTTTTCCCCCGATCTAAATCTGATTTTCTCTTTTCTTGATCTAAATTAATATAAATTAAACTTATTAAATCAAATATTCAACCAAATTCATCCAAAAACACACAAATGGGCAAATTACACTTTTACCCCTGATATTTCACATTTTTTACAATTTAGTCCCTATTACATAAAACACAAAATACACAAAATCTCCATGTAACATGCGTAGGCCGAATGTTCCTTATACTCATACTAGTCCATATATTTCATTTATTTTACATTTTTGTCCCTCAATTTATTATTTTTACAATTTAGTCCCAATTACTCAAAATCATCAAAAACTTCAATAGAAAACATGTTAATCTAAAACATATCTTTAATATTTCATCATCAAACATCACAAAACACAAATATTCATCAATGGAATAACTCAAAACATTCATCAAAATTAGAAATTCTAGCATGGGTCAGATAGTATTTGAAGCAACGATCTCAAAATCGTAGAAATTATCAAAAACCGAACAAAATCCATACCTTAATTTGAACTTCAAGTTGCCAAACTTAAAACACAACCAAAGCTTTCTTTTTCTTTTAGTTTCGGTCAAATATGATGAACATGCATATAATTTTAATGCTTTGTTTTATTTATTATATATTATTATATATTTTACCAAATTAACTTTTATAATAAAATATGAAACAATTATAAATCATGGTCATTACCGTCCATGACTAATCCTTATGGTCAATTTGCAACATAAAACCTCTATATTAAAAGAACAACAACTATTTGGCCTTTTCACAATTAACCCCCAAATTTTCATTTTACGCGATTAAGCCCTTTCTTTAAATCGTGCATCCAAACGATAAAATTTTAAAACAAAAATTTAGCACACACAAATTCACACATTATAAACACCAAAATAAATTTTAAAAATATTTTTCTAACTCAGATTTGTGGTCCCGAAACCACCATTCTGATTAGGGTCTAAATCAGACTGTTACATAGTCTGAGGGAAAGTCAAGCAAATCGACTAAATTGACTAGTCGCCACATTTTTTAATCTGAGGTAAATTGTATGTAAATAATACAACTATATTGCTAATGTATGTGTTGAATTTTATTTGATTTAATATAGCATGAATTTCTTGATTGTGGAATTGAGAAAGTATGATGATAATAGTGATAGTAGAGTTCCCGTTTGAACCTAAGAAATAAATCAGATATTCATGCCATGACATATGGGTTATTATGGGCTAGTGTAAGACATGTTTGAGACATGCATCGGCCACATAATGAGAGCCAGTGTAAGACCATGTCTGGGATATGGCATCGGCATCGAGACGAGTGCTAGTGTAAGACATGTCTGGGACATGCATCGGCCTCGAGACGTAAGTTAGTGTAAGAATTGTTTGGGACATGCATCGGCTACGAGATGATAGTCAGTGTAAGACCATGTCTGGGACATGGCATCGGCACCCTACCCCATGTTTGAGGCTTATCGGATACCCGATAAAATTTCAAACGGTTCAACAGTGAGAGATACAGTTTAAGCTATTTAGTATGGTATAATCGTGTTGTGAGTGGTACAGGTACCTATTTGAAATGTATGAGATATGAGCTCGATATATGCTATGAGATTTATATGGATAGTGATGAGTAAGTTATGCTTATGCCCACTTTTGTGTTACGAGCATGTTGTTGAATGGTAAAATTGTTGTTGTATATTTATTTATGTGCAACTTACTAAGCTTTATGCTTACTCCCTTTCCTTTCCTTTTTCTTATAGTGCCGCCTAACTAGCTCGAGGATTATGGAACGTCGGAGGCAACAATCACACTATTAGCTGAAGCACTCGGTATAGTTAGACTATTTGTTTTTGAGAATGGCATGTATAGGGCTAGACTTTGATGTTCTGAGTCTTTGAAAAATTGGCCAAATGTGTAACGTCCCAGAAATCTCGAAACCCAAAAATACTAAAATCTAAAAATCTAGAAATCCTAAACTTTCTTTGTTTTCGATTTTGATAAAAATTGTTTTTTATATTTCTGGCCCAATGATAATTATAGTATGTCTTAATTCAAACTTAGGGGTAACTAAAATTATAGTTTAATTATTAAAAGAATCAGGGTTGGCAAGTAGTTGGGCTTTTAAATAAAAATATGATAAAATAGCACAAAAAGAGCCTGTAGTGGAGTGGCTAAGTGATGCCACATAAGGTGTAGTGAGGTGGTGTTAGTAGCCAGCAAGGAGATCCAAGGTTCGAATCCTAGCTTAGTAATTTTTTTTAGAGTTTAATTTTGGCCTTCTAGAAGGATGGAAATGGCGTGAAAGTGGACTCCAAGAAAGTGTTCACGAGAGAAAATTAAGAAAAGGATTAAGAGGTTATTAGAGAGAAAAACAAGGAGATGAGAAGGGAGAAGTGGTGGAGCCAAATTGAGAATTGGGCGTGGAAAATTCGACTATAAGGGCTATAAATAGGGGCCAAATACAGGATTGCTATGCTACTGCCGAAATTCTTCTTCATCTTATTGCCAGAAACCCCTTTCTCCAAAAGCCAAAAACCCTTTTCTCTTCAAGATTCAAAAAGCCGAAAACCCTCTATTTTACTTTCTTTTCTTTCTGTCGATTTCTATTCTCCTCTACACAATCTTCTTTGCCGATTTCTTGTACTACTCTTCTTATTCAATCCATTCCAAATAAACCTTATTCACCATACTAAGTTTGAAAAGCCAAAAAGCCGAATCTTTCAAATGACGATTACCTTTGACCGAATCTAGTGTAAGTGTTGCTCTTCTAATCGATTTTCTTTATTTAGTATCGATTATTGTCGCTCACTCTTTCTAATCAACTTTGGTAGGGAATTAGTATTGGATCTTGGTTTTTAGCTCTCTGCCGAATTGCTTCTTAAGGTGTTACGATTTTGGTAAGTAATCTTCTCCCATTGGCTAAGGTGGCCGAATGGTCATAGTTATAGTAAGGAGACTTGTGTTGGATACCAGTCACCTATTATTCAGGTTTTAATAGTTAAGATTTGTGCAAATCTAGGAAATACGTGATTAAGGAAAAAGCGATTAAGGATTAGGCTCAAGGTAAGGTTAAGGTGAGGTTTCAGTTTTTGAGTAAATAAATATTAAGCATGCGATTAATTGAAGGGTGATATTGATTGTAGGTTTGGGCTAAGGAGATCGCATCACGCTTGCTTACCAGGTGTGTACATACACTGCACACACACAGTGAATCGGCAAAAGTCGAAAAGCCGAAAAGTCGAAAAGCTGAAATGTCGAAAAGCTGAAAGTTTGACTACGGTAGTCTTGCGAGTGCGTGAACACTCGTAAAGGGGAACTGATAGGTTTCCTGAGGCCCACAGGCGATTCTGTGGACTTGTGTTGTGATTTGGCCATATGGGCCGAAATGGGTTAATTGGGTCGAAATGGGTTAATTGGGCCCAATGGGCTATTGGGCTCATAATAGGCAAAAAACTAAATATTGATGCTATGTGATAGGAATTTGTATGTGAGCATGAATATGTATATGACTGGGCCTAACGGGCCATATAAATGAGATTTGGGCCTAATGGGCAATATACAGGTGATTTGGGCCTAAAGGACCAAACGAATATGATTGGGCCTAATAGGCCAGATGTAGGTATGTGAAATTGTTAGGCTTTGTAAGGGGTTTTTGGGCCTAGTATATGATATCCATATAATACTTAATTAATATATTGCGACCGTGGACAAGTCAAAGGGTTAAGGTGTGGCAACGGGTATATGCATGTCTAGGATTGGATCTAGGGAGAGCTTGGTACTTAAGCGGTCTTAATGACCCACCTCCTCTTTTCTGGAATCCTACCTGGTGCATAGTATTCATTCATCTTAGCTCACGGGACTTGTTAACGGGCCAAGATAAGTGAAAACCATGATGAAGGGAAAATTACCGAAATGCTCCTAAGGGCAAAAATGACCAAAACACCCCTAGGTGTTGAATGTAAGTTTTGTGGATGCGGCATGCATACATATGATATTCTGCTTAGGTTGCATATGGGTTGGGAATTATTGAACGGAGGAAGTATATGAGGATCGCATGGTTGCTTGACAATCGTGGATCCACCGACGGCTTTTAAAGCCCAATATTTAAATGAAGGTAGTTCCGTAACCGGGCTACCATTGTGTGTGGGTCGGGTAGGTCGATATTTATATCCCCACATGGTGTGTTGGGGGACGGAGCCGGTGTGTAGCGGATGGAGAATTTGGATGGGATTGCATTACATAAATGATGAATGATGTTTTTTTTGAATGCTTGTTTTTCTTCGAGGGTTGTACACACTAAGTTTGCAAAAACTCACCCCCTCTTTTATTTTATTTTCAGGTGATGCTCAGTACAAGGTTCGATGTTTGGAGGGACTTTGGGTGGCCAGCTAACAAGATAATTTGGACTTGTTTTTTTTTTTAAGCATTTAAGTTTTTACTTCTTTTTAAGTATATTTCAGACTAGATTGTAATAAGGTTTTCATTGTGTTATTATTACTTGAATTATTATTATTTTCAATGTAATTACAAGAAGTTGAACATGGGTTTCCTAATTTATTGTATGTTTTCCATGTTTCCGCAATTAAATTTTTAAATGATAAGTTTCCTTAAATCAAATGTTTCAACAAGGTTTTTACAACTGAAAGGTGTGTTTTTTTTAGTTAATTAAGGTTTCCTTTATTTTAAGAAGGGTTTTCAATGAAAACAGGGTTTTCGCTAAAACACTTTAATGTGACACACCAGATTCAGCCATAATGTCTGGGCTAGGTTTAGGGTGTTACATTTAGTGGTATCAGAGCCCAGGTTGCAAAACTCGGGCTATGAAGTAGGTCTTATTATTTGGTTTCTTTTTGGATTTTAAAAATATTTTGGATCGCGATGCTTTGGAAAAAGAAAAATCTTGCTGAGCGGTATACCGAGTCTCCGACATCGAACCAAGTAAGTACTTTTATTTAAGTTTGTTTAAATTGTTATACAGTATATAATTAGAAGGCTACTTTAGATGATGGTTAGAGTGGAACTAAAGCCCGCAGGAACTTGAAACTGTAGAGGATTTTCGAAAACAATCTTCTCATTAAATATTTTCATAAAACATTGGTATAAGTATTAAACTAACTAAAACTTCATAAAACTTCTAATCTAGATAATACACGAATCAACGATGAGTGCTAGAAGAGGTGCAAGAGGCCGTGGCCGAGGCCGCAGAAGTGTTAGGGCTGAATCATCAGCATCGGGCCATATGCCCGATGTTGGAGCAGAAGAGGCTCTGACCTCACCTGTGGCTGGGAATGGTCAGTATGATCGGGCCGCGGGAGAAGATGCATTGTCGCAGGCAATGCTGAGGATTTTGGAAAGGGTCGCTGGGCCCAATAATGGCAATGGAAATCGGGTGTCCATTCCGAAATGACTTCAATTGAACGGGGTTGAGATCTTCAAGGGCGTGGCTGGCGTGGCTTCTAATGTGGCAGAATATTGGTTGGAGGCCACTGAAAGGATAATGGAGGATTTGGACTGCTCACATGAGCAAAGTTTGAAAGGGGCAGTGTCGTTGCTTAGGGAGGAAGCTTACTAGTGGTGGTTGACAGTGAAAGAGGGCACCCAACCGAACCGGGTCACCTGGGAGTTTTTCAAAGTTGCATTCCAAGGGAAGTATATGGGTGCAAGCTATGTGGATGCCAGGAGGAAGGAGTTCCTGAACTTGACCCAAGGCAATAAATCGGTGGCGGAGTATGAGGCATAGTTTCTACGCCTTAGTAGGTATGCAAGAGTAATGGTGGCAACGGAGTATGAGCGTTGCGTTAGGTTTGAGGATGGGCTTAGAGATAGCCTCAGGGTACTGATAGCTCCACAAAGGGAACGAGTTTTCTCGGAGTTGGTGGAGAAAGCAAAGATAGCAAAGGAGGTGAAGCGCACGGAGCACTTAAATTAGGAGAAAGAAAGGGGTAAGACAAGGAGGGAGGCTGAGACTCCTGGTGTCGATCAGAAGCCTAGGGCTAGGGCCAGAGTTGATGGGCCGGTTAGAGTAGGGCCCCCTACTACTTATCCAGGGGTGCCACCTTGTACTGATTGCGGGAGAAGACATGGAGGCGAGTGTTAAAAGAGAACGGAAGCTTGTTTAGCTTGTGGGTCTATGGAGCATAGGGTCAAGGATTGCCCCCGAATGCAAGGTCAAGAGCCAGTAGTGGGCCAAGCTGGTGCTCAGCCACCAAGGGGTGGTCAGCTGCCACCAAGGGGACGTGAGAAGGCCAGGGGTGGTGACGGCAATGGACGTGGACATGGAGTACTAGGCAGAAATGATGGTCATGCTGAGGCGAGGCATCCAGCTTTGGTGTATGTTGCTCGTCGCCGAGAAGACGAAGTTGCTCCAGAAGTGAATATTGGAACGTACTTTATCCATAGCGCGAGATCTATCTATTTTAAAATAAGAAATAGAGTGCGCAGCAGAAGCGTAGTGGTGTAACCTAAGCGATGCGACATCGATATCTTCAACTGTTTGAATCAGGTAAAAATTTCGAGGACGAAATTTCTTTTAGGGGGTAGAGTTGTAATGCCACAAAAATCTCGAAACCCAAAAATCTAGAAACCCAAAAATCTCGAAATCCTAAACTTTCTTTGTTTTCGATTTTGATAAAAATTGTGTTTTATATTTCTGGCCCAGTGATAATTATAGTATGTTTTAATTCAAAATTAGAGGTAAATGAAATTATAATTTAATTATTAAAAGAATCAGGGTTGGCAAGTAGATGGGCTTTTAAATAAAAATAGGGGGAAAATAGCACAAAAAGAGCCTATGGTGGAGTGGCTAAGTGACGCCACATAAGGTGTAGCGAGGTGGTGTTAGTAGCTAGCAAGGAGATCCAAGGTTCGAATCCTAGCTTAGTAATTTTTTTTAGAGTTTAATTTTGGCCTTCTAGAAGGATGGAAGTGGCGTGAAAGTGGACTCCAAGAAAGTGTTTAGGAGAGAAAATTAAGGAAAGAATTAAGGGGTTGTCAGGGAGAAAAACGGGGAGATGAGGAGGGAGAAGTGGTGGAGCCAAATTGGGACTTGGGGATGGAAAATTCAGCTATAAGTCTATAAATAGGGGCCAAATATAGGGTTTCCAGGCTATTGCCGAAATTCTTCTTCATCTTGTTGCCAGAAACCCCTTTCTCCAAAAGTCGAAAACCCTTTTCTCTTCAAGATCCAAAAAGCCAAAAACCCTCTATTTTACTTTCTTTTCTTTCTGCCGATTTCTATTCTCCTCTACCCAATCTTCTTTGCCGATTTCTTCTACTACTCTTCTTCTTCAATCCGTGCCAAATAAACCTTATTCACCATACTAAGTTTGAAAAGCCGAAAAGCCGAATCTTCCAAGTGACGAATACCTTTGACCGAATCTAGTGTAACTGTTGCTCTTCCAATAGGTTTTCTTTATTTAGTATCGATTATTGTCCCACACTCTTTCTAATCAACTTTGGTAGGGAATTAGTATCGAATCTTGGTTTTTAGCTCTCTGCCGGATTACTCCTTAAGGTGTTGCGGTTTTGGTAAGTAATATTCTCCCATTGTCTAAGGTGGCCGAATGGTCATAATTATGGTAAGGAGACTTGTGTTGGATATAAGTCACCTATTACTCGGGTTTTAATAGTTAAGATTTGTACAGATCTAAGAAATACGTGATCAAGGAAAAAACGATTAAGGATTGGGCTCAAGGTAAGGTTAAGGTGAGGTTTCGATTTTTGAGTAAATAAGTATTAAGCATGCGATTAATTGAAGGGTGATATCGATTGTAGGTTTGGGCTAAGGAAATCGTATCACGCTTGCTTACCTGGTGTGTACATCCACTGCACACACACAATGAATTGGCAAAAGCCGAAAAGCCGAAAAGTCAAAATGCCGAAAAACTGAAAGTTTGGCTACGGTAGTCGTACGAGTGCGCGAACACTCGTAAGGGGGGAACTGATAGGTTGCCTGAGGCCCACAGGTGATTCCGTGGACTTAGGTTGTGATTTGGCCATATGAGCCGGAATGGGCTAAATGGGCCTGATGGGTTGTTGGGCCCATAATAGGCAAAAAACTAAATATTGATGCTATGTGATAGGAATTTGTATGTGAGCATGAATATGTATATGAATGGGCCTAATAGGCCATATATATGTGATTTGGGCCTAATGGGCCATATACAAGTGATTTGAGCCTAAAGGGTCGTACGAATATGATTGGGCATAATGGGCCAGATACAGGTATGTGAAATTGTTGGGCTTTGTAAGGGGTTTTTGGGCCTAGTATATGATATCCACATAAGACTTAATTAATATATTGCGACCATGGACAAGTCAAAGGGTTAAGGTGTGGCAACGGGTATATGCATGTCTAAGATTGGATCTAGGGAGAGCTTGGTACTTAATCGGTCTTAATGACCCACCTCCTCTTTTCTGGAATCCTACTTGGTGTATAGTATTCGTTCATCTTAGCTCACGGGACTTGTTAACGGGCCAAGATAAGTGAAAACTGTGATTAAGGGAAAATTATCAAAATGCCCCTAAGGGCGAAAATGACCAAAATACCGCTAGGTGTTGAATGTATGTTTTGTGGATGTGACATGCATACATATGATATTCTGCTTAGGTTGCATATGGGTTGGGAATTATGGAACGGAGGAAGTATATGAGGATCGTAGGGTTGCTTGACAATCGTGGATCTACCGACGGCTTTTAAAGCCCAATATGGAAATGAAGGTAGTTCTGCAACCGGGCTACCATGGTGTGTGGGTCGTGTGGGTCGATATTTATATCCCCACATGGTGTGACGGGGGACGAAGCCGGTGTGTAGTGGATGGATAATTTGGATGGGACTGCATTTCATAAATGATGAATCATGTTTTTTTTTGAATGCTTGTTTTCTTCGAGGGTTGTACACACTGAGTTTGCGAAAACTCACCCCCTCTTTTATTTTATTTTCAGGTGATGCTCAGTACAAGGTTCGATGTTTGGAGGGACTCTGGGTGGCCAGCTAGCAAGATGATTTGGACTTGTTTTTTTTAAGCATTTAAGTTTTTACTTATTTTTAAGTATGTTTCAGACTAGATTGTAATAAAGTTTTCATTGTGTTATTATTACTTGAATTATTATTATTTTCAATGTAATTACAAGAAGTTGAACATGGGTTTCCTAAATTATAGTATGTTTTCCACGTTTTTGCAATTAAATTTTTAAATGATAAGTTTTCTTAAATCAAATGTTTCAACAAGGTTTTTGCAACTGAAAGGTGTGTTTTTTTTAGTTAATTAAGCTTTCTGTTATTTTAGGAAGGGTTTTCAATGAAAACAGGGTTTTTGCTAAAACACTTCAATGTGGCACACCAGATTCGACCATAACGTCTGGGCCGGGTTTGGGGTGTTACAAAATGTGTTGGCATGGGTGATTCCCCTTCATTTTGTATTAAGCCTCAAATGATGGCTAATATTCATTTTGTTATATGCAAGTGATGTTATTTTCATGGATGAGTAAAATGCACAAATGAAATGTTGTCTATTGTGGCTGATTTGGTTGGGTGAAATAGTTTTGTATTAGTTTTGGTTGCTACTGTGTAGGTTGTGTAAGGGTGGCAAGGAGGCTTGGTAAATAGCCTTATATTGTCCACATGGGTAGACATACGGTCATGTGTCTAGGCCGTGTGTGACACATGGTCTGCCTCATGGACATGTGGTCCGGCCTGTATCCCCTGCACATAAATTTTTAAGACTGTATGCATGGTAGTAAACATACAGGCAATGAAACGGCCGTGTGTCTTAGCCATGAGAAGGACACGGACTAGCACACAGGAATGTGCCTCGGCCGTGTGACCCTTAAGAATTGCTGATGTAACACCCCAAACCCAGCCTAGATGTTATGGCCGAATCTGGCATGTCACATCGAAGTGTTTTTCCAAAAATTGATCTTTTTGGTAAAAATCCGTTATTATGCTTAAATCTTTTTATTATTATTTAACAAAATTTCTCATCAAAATGTTTACCTTATTAACCATCACTATTATATTAAATTGATTTAAAGACGTAGAAGCTTTTTAAGTCGATGAAGTTTTAAATTCGTGTTTTAGAAAATAGTAGTTGTTTTAAAAACTTGTCTTTACCTAGACTAGCAGTTTAAAAATATATAATCCAAAGCACAATTAAAAATTAAAACCCACAAATGGCCTTATTACAAAATTAAAAACCCAAAAGTGAAAATTAATTTAAATAAAGTCAAATGCAAGACACGGCAGTCGTGAGGCCACCTCCACGTCCCTCGCAGCACTAAATCGTCTAAGGCTAGGGATTACCTGTACAGTTAAAAAGAAAGGGTGAGTTTACAAAAACTCAGTGTGTAATCCCCTAATTGTAACACCCCTAGCCAGTATCCGTCGCCGGATTAGGCTACGAGACATTATCGATCATATCACAGCTCAGACAAATAAGCATTTCACTTTACAGATTGAATTACACTTTTTGCATATACGTAACATATGTCACATCATTAACCGAATATTAGACCTTATTATATATATTTATTTACAACCATTTGAAAATATGAAATTTATTAATGGTTTAATAAATAACTAGTATATAACAGATGCAACATGTTTCACCAACTCAACTTAACCAATTTTCAGACACAATGACAATCCAATATCAAAACATGTGAAATTCACTATATTTCAATCTGATATTTAAGCATGTATATCTACACCTGTTTAAGCTTATAATAAATCAATTATGACATATTACATAATTTAATGAGCAATCACGCATACATATCTAATACATTATAACTTGGTCAAATATGCTATTAATGCATATATACATGGTGCGTATTTTACCTTGAAATTAAAAAACTACACATGGCATTAATTACATATTAAGCTACCGACGAATATGTTCATGCAATACATGCAACACCTACTATTTAACACCCGAATAATTTAAGCTAGCATACATTCAACCATCACTTTATTCATCACATTATATATTTCCATTATTAACTAACTAATATACCAAGTATATATATATAAAGTCATATAAAAGCTCATCAACTTATCATGGCCGAATATTAAAGCACACCCATTCTTATCATTACCAAACTCCTTATATTAACCTATGGTCCAATATATCTAAATTATCATGATATTTAGATTAAATACCATACGCGTCATTAATATAGTCTATTCAACTATCATGGATCATTTGTACCTATTTGCAAACTTATAAGCAACTTGCAAGTTTATAAATACAGCCACATGCATATTTACATATATACATGACATCTATAATATAATCACCTTATACACAAGTAAGGTATAAATAAAATTTCAACTAAATCAATGTGGCCGGATATCACATATACACATGTTCTAATATAAATTATAATGGTCATCAATTTATTGCAAGCATATGACATAATTTTTACTTAACAAACATATGACAACCCAAGCATAATTAACAACAATTATAAACATATGGCCAAACCACAAAGTACCTTTACAAGTTGTATATATATTTAAATACACTTTCAAAATAACACAAATTTTAAATGACCATAACATATAGCATATTTATCTAAAAGACTTAAGCAATATTTCAACAAAAACTGAATTCAAGTCTAGGAAATAAAGCCATTTTCATTATACAAAATACTTACCACAAATCAAACCATAATCAAGCATAATCGCATATATCAAACCAAGATCATGAACATTATAACTAAGCACACATAAAATCAAATCTAAAAATAAATATCAAGCCATTTTTGCAAGGCTTTTAATACATAACCAAAATCAACAGTTGAAAAATATATGTTCCAGCCTATACATGCCATAATTTAAGTTTAGCTAATAAGGCTGACAGTCCCCGAGCTTGTAGGTTGACTTCAAAATCTATAAAACAGAGTAACATAATACATGGAGTAAGCTACCACAGCTTAGTAAGTCATAAGCAAATAAACAACTCAATATCATAATTGACTCATATTAACTAAACAAAATGCATTAACATTATTATCCACCTAAGTCGAATACATTTATAATCATTTAACACAATATAAAACAACTTTCAAACCAAATAGTCATAATAACCGCACATCCATTTACCCTTTTATGCAACTTAAGAATCATCAAATGACATCTCATGTATAATTAATACCTAAGTGGCCGAATATACAAATCTTATATACACATATTAAGTAACATTTCAATGTTACACAAATTATTCATTCACAAGCCAAATACACATACCAAAAACCCATGAATTCTTCATTTGCATTGTACATAATTTACAACACATATCCGCAGTACTTTCTTACCTTATTTCAAGTAGATATCAAGTTAATTCATACCTGGCCATTTAGCTCGAATTACACAATCCGTACACGATTTACCTTTGCCCGATGAACCATTCAGAATTGGATAGGACACTCGGATAATCACATAAATCGTACAATGCCAACGTCCCAGACGTGGTCTTACATGTAGCCACATATCGATGCCACTGTCCCAGACAGGGTCTTACTCGTAAACACATATCGGAATCACAAATTGATTCCATGGTCTTACTCGCACACATATATTGGAATCCTATGTCATGACATATATATCCTAGCTATTCCTAATATTCATACGGGCCTTTCGGACGTCATATTTCTATCGATTCGAACTCGGAAGTGTAATAACCAAATTTAATCATGTTCGGCTATAGCATATTTAAATTCTAATATTTCATATCAGCATATAATTATAACATTGAATTATGAATAAACACGTCTATTTGCTTATAAACATACCTCGGATGTCGTAAAACGGGACGTGGCTGCTAGTCGACAACTTTCGTTTTTCCCCGGTCCAAATCCGATTTCTTTGGTTCTTGATCTAAACATATTCAAATTAAGCTCATTCAAACATATTTGCATTCAATTTAGTCCAAAAACACATAAACGAGAAAATTGTAATTTTACCCCTAATATTTACAATTTTTATAATTTAGTCCCTATTGCATGAAACACAAAATACACAAAATTTCCCTATACTTATGTTGGGCCAAATTTTACCCATGCTTATACAAGTCCATATGTTCAATTTATTTCACGTTTTAGTCCCCCAAATTATTATTTTTGCAATTAAGTCCTAATTACTCAAAATCATCAAAAATTCCAATACAAAACTTGTTAATCTAAAACATATCTTCTATTTTTCATCATCAAACAACAAAAATCACAAGCTATCAATAATGGCACAACTCAAAATATTCATCAAAATCAAAAAATAAAGCATGGGTCTTGAAGATTACTAAACAACGATCTCAAAAACGTAAAAATTATCAAAAAACGAGCTAAACTCATACCTTAATTGAGCTTCAAATTGGTCAAACCCTAGCCTTTTGTTCTTTCTTTTTTTTTTTAGCTTATATTCGGCTATGTGATGAAGAAATAAAAGATAATTAAAGTTGTCATATAATTTAACATATATACTAACTTATTATTATTTCATGTTTTACATTTTTAACCTTAGTTAATAAATTATAAAATCATATATACATGCCCATTACCGTCCACTTCACTTGATATTGGGCTATTTACCTCTTAAAGGCTTCTATTGTAAAAGCCAAGTGCAAATTAGCCTCTTTTGGAAATAACCTCCAAATTTTCACTTTACGTGTTTAAGTCCATTTATTTAATCAGACACCTAAACGACAAAATTAAATCACAAAATTTTCACAGACATAAATTCACACAGAGTAAACACTAAAAATAATTTTAAAATATTTTTCTGACTCAGATTCGTGGTCCCGAAACCACCATTCCGGTTAGGGTCTAAATGGGGCTGTTATAGTAATAGACAACAGAAATCAGAATATGCAAAACAGTCTGGGCTTTAGCCCTATACAGTATTAGTACAGTCTGGGCCTTAGCCTTATATAGTAATTGTATAGTGTAATGCAATTATGCATCCCACCCAAATCCTGCCAGCACACTGCCCGTACTAACCAACACGCCATGTGGGATATAAATCGACCCACCCAGCGAGCACACCAATAACGCAGCAAAGCTGCCAGTAATAATAATGTAGCATAGCTGCCAGAAATAGTAAATGTGGCAAAGCCACCAGTGTCAGTAATTGTGGCATAGCCATCAGTAACAGTGAATTTGACATAGTTACCAATACAGTACTTCCTCCATATCAAAGTCCCAACCCTATTTAGTATGTCATGTCATAAATATTATGTGTATGCAGTATGTCATACTCAAAACCAGTCATATAAATGTCATACACACATCAATTAACCTACCACTAGAGGTATAATGGTCATTTCGTCAGTTGGGGGTAAAATAGTAATTTTACCCCTTAAGGGTATTTCGATTATTTAACTAATTTTGAGGTCTCGGTATGGATAGCGACCCTTCAAAAGGTCTACAGTCATCTCTAATGACTCAGATAACCCAAATGGCCAAAATAGAATAAATGGGCCCAAAGCCCATTACTCGGCCCAAGTGGGCCCACACGCTCGTGTAGCCTATTTACCCCAAATTTAGTCGTGACTATACGATCACAATAGCTCACTCCATTACTTGTCACTTACTGTAAATTTTGTCCATGTGGTGCTCACGAGCCCATTAGGCCCACTGTAACACCCCAAACCTTGCCCAGATGTTATGGCCGAATCCGGCATGTTACATTGAAGTGTTTTAGCAAAAACCGTGTTTTCATTGAAAACCATTCTTAAAATAAAAGAAACCTTAATTAACTTAAAAAAAAGTCCTTTCAATCACTTGTTTAAAACATATGATTTTATGAAAACATGTCATTTTAAAATTTAGTTGCGGAAACATAGAAAACATACTATAATTTAGGAAACTCATGTTCAACTTTTCGTGTTTACAATGAAAATAATAATAATAATTCAAGTAATAATAACATAATGAAACCTTGTTACAATCTAGTCTGAAACATACTAAATAAAATAAAAACTTATATGCATAAAAAAAAAAAAACCAAGTCCAAATTATCTTGCTAGCTGGCCACCCAAAGTCCCTCCAAACATCGAACCTTTTACTGTGCTTCACCTGAAAATAAAATAAAAGAGGGGGTGAGTTTTCACAAACTCAGTGCGTACAACCCTCAACACACACAAAAAAAAAGCATTCCGAAACCATCATACATAAAACATTCAATGCAATCCCATCCAAATTATCCACCTGCTACACATCAGCTCCGTCCCCTGTCACACCATGTGGGGGTATAAATATCGACCCACCCAACTGAGACACCAAGCGTGGCCTAGTTGCGGAGCTACCTTCATTTACATATTGGGCTTTGAAAGCCACTATTGGATCCATGATTATCAAGCAGCCATGCGATCCTCATATACTTTCTCCGTTCCATAATTCCCAACCCATATGCAACCTAAGCAAAATATCATATGTATGCATGTCACTTACATTCAACACCTAAGGGTATTTTAGTCATTTTTCCCTTAGGGGCATTTCAGTAATTTTTCCTTAATTACGGTTTTCACTTACATTGGCCCGTTAACAAGTCCCGTGAGCTAAGATGAATGAATACTATGCACCAGGTAAGATTCCAAAGAAGAGGAGATGGGTCATTAAGACCGCTTAAGTACCAAGCTCTTCCTAGATCCAATCCTAGACATTTATATACTCATTGCCACACCTTAACCCTATGACTTGTCCATGGTCGGAAATAGTTACTAAGTTTTATGTAGTTATCATATTCTAGGCCCAAAACCCCTTACAAAGCCAAATCAAATTCACATACCTGTATTTGGCCCATTAGGCCCAAATCACCTATATATGGCCCATTAGGCCCAAATCACATTTATATGGCCTGTTAGGCCCAGTCAGTTTCATATTCATGCTCACATACAAATTCCTATCACATAGCATCAATATTCAGTTTTTGCCTATTATGGTCCCAACAGCCCATTGGGCCAATTTAGCCCATTCTGGCCCATATGGCCAAATCACAACCCAAGTCCACGGAATTGCCTGGTGGCCTTAAGGAACCTATCGGTTTTCTCCTCATGAGTATTCGCGCACTCACAAGACTACCGCAGCCAAACTTTTGGCATTTCGGCATTTCAGCTTTTCAGCTTTTGCCAATCTACTTGTGTGTGCAGTGTATGTACACACTTGGTAAGCAAGCGTGCTGCGATTCCTTTAGTCACCAACCTACAAACGATATCACCCTTCCATTAATTGCATGCTTAAAACATATCTTTACTAAAATCAAAACCTCACCTTAACCTTACCTTGCGCGATAAATATAACAGCCCCTTCTTAAATCACTAACCACGATCAACTCCTAGATCTGCATCAATCTTAAAGTCCCCTTACCATAACTATGAACATTTGGCCACCTTAGCCAATGAGAGAGGAATACTTACCAACACCGCAAGCACCTAAAGGCAATTTCGGCAGAGAGCTAAGATTCGAGATCTGATACTAATTCCCTAGCACAGTTGATTAGAAAGAGTGAGGGACAATAATCGATACTTAGCAAGAAAAGCGATTGTAAAACACATACACTAGATTTGTTCAAAGAGTATTCGGCCCTTGGGAGATTCGTCTTTCAAACTTAGTATGGTGAATAAGGTTTATTTGGCACAAACTAAAGAAGAAGAGTAGAAGAAGAAATCGGCTAAGTGAAACAAAGAAAATTGTATAGAGAAGAATAGAAATCGTCATAAAGAAAAGAAAGAAAAATAAAAGAGTTTTCGGCTTTTTAGATCTTGAAGAGAAAAGCATTTCTGGCAACAAGGTGAAGAAGAATTTCGGCAGTAGCCTGGAAACCTTGTATTCGGCCCTTATTTATAGCCCTTATAGCTAAATTTTCCATGCCCAATTCCCAATTCGACTCCATCACTTCTCCCTTCTCATCTCCTCGTTTTTCTCCCTGATAACCCCTTGATCTTTTCCTTAATTTTCTCCTGAACACTTCCCTTGGAGTCCATTTTCAGCCACTTCCAACCCTCTAGAAGGCCAAAATTAAACTTCTAAAAATACTAAGCTAGGATTCAAACCTTGGATCTCCTTGCTAGCTACTAACGCCACCTCCCTACTCCCTAAGTAGCGTCACTTAGCCACTCCTCTAGAAGACTTTTTGATGCCATTTTTCCCCTATTTTTATTTAAAAGTCCAACTACTTGCCAACCCTGATTCTTTTAATAATTAAACTATAATTTCTTCTACCCCTTGATTCGAACTCAAACCTTGACCAAGACCTACCATCACGTAATTAACACTTAACCGAAATTGCTAAGCACAAAAAGAAAATTTCAAGATTTTGGGATTTTTGGGTTTCAAAATTTTTGGGGCGTTACACCTACATGGCCCATCCCGGCCCAACGAGGTCCATAACAGCCCAAGCCAACAAGAACGCTAGTGGCGGCCTCTACAATCTATCGCCCATGATTTGTGGGTTCGATTTACCACACGAGCATTCACGCACTTGTGAGGCCTCAAATGTCAAAGTTTTGGCTTTTCGGCTTTTACCGATTCATAGTAACATAGTGGTGTGAATATGCACCTTTATCCAATATTTTGACAGTAGAAAAATTGGGTGCACGGTTACACACCTTTTTGCAAAAACTAGCTAGGATCCACGCTCTCTGAACCTATTATCAACCAAGGTACACATATCAGCTTTACAACGAATAGGGTTAATAATCAGTTTTACCCCTAAATCGACAACCCTTGCTCATCTTGGTTGAGAAAATACTGCTACTCCTCTATGATAGTTGGCTAGAACCGATCACCCTTACTTGTTGATTAACTGCGATAAAAGAGTCATATATAAAAGAGTCATCTATCAATTACTATTGCCTAACCTTAGATTGAAATCAACAAAGAGGTTCTGAAAGCTTTAGTACTTCTAATAAACCCCTCGAGACATCTAGGACCCAACAAACCTCATATCACGCAGAGGGTCAAAGAATACAATTCGAAACGAATGATTAGAACCAACACCACTAAAATTTGAACAAAAAGAGAGAAAGAAAGAAAACTATAGTCGACTTGAATATGAGAGAAGAGGGACAAAGGTTCGACCAAATGAAGAATTAAGATTGAGAGGAGGAAAAAGCAAGGTTCGACTTAAAGAAAGAAAGTAAAGAAAATGCCCAAAAGTAATTTAGTCACCAAGGTAGAGCACGAAATCACAAGAGAAGAGAAAACAGGAAAATTCGACACTTAGGAAAAACTGAAACTAGATGTCACAACACCAAAACTTGAAACTGACACCAAGAACAATACCCTAAAACACTCTCAAAATGCTGAAATACACACAAAAGAGACCCCTAGCCGAAGTTATGTACACAAGCTTCCCCAATCGGCTACAACTCCCCAAGTTTTGAATTCCTTTGATTTCCACCTCCTAATTCTCCTCCATATCACCCAACTACCAACCTCATCCCCTGATTCTCTCTTCCTTGACTAATTCAAACCTCATCCAGCAAAGTTTCAATCAAACTCCACCTCTCCACCACAAAGAAATAAAATAAATACCCCTTTGCATTCCATGGGATTCGAACCCAAGCTCTCACAATAACCATGTCACGCCACCACCACTAGACCACAAGCTCCCTTGTGACATAAATCTACCACATTTATTTATAAAGCCCATGTGCCATTATCTAGATTCTTTTAAGAGAAAAATAAAAAAATCTGCAAAAGCCGAAACTTGAACCCAGGACTTCTCAAACACTCCTAAATACACCCAAATCACCTAGCCATAAGTAAACATGGAATTTATGCCAAAATCATGCAAAATTACAGACCCTATATTTTTGGGGCGTTCCAGATCCACCCCCTAAAAAAATTTCAGCTTCGCCTCCTCTAGTTCCCACGTAGCTTCTTCTGAACCGTGATTACGCCATAACACTTTGACCAGTGGGACAGATTTCCTCCTTAATACCTTAACGTCACGATCCAGTAACTATACCGACTCTTCCTCGATAGTTAGATCAGGTCTAATCTCAATTTCCTAAACTGGCACTATGTGTAAGGGATCAGAGCGGTATCACCTCAACATGGAGACGTGGAACACATCACAAATTCTGTCTAATTCACGAGGCAACTCAAGTTGATAGGTGACCAGTCCCACACGCTTTAATACTCAATAAGGTCCGATGAATCTAGGGCTCAGTTTACCTTTTCGTCCAATTCTCAAAATTTTCTTCCATGGTGAGACCTTCAGAAAGGCATAATCCCTTACAGGGTACTCGATCTCTTTTCGCTTTAAGTCTGCATAAGACTTCTTCCTATCAGATACTTCTTTTAACCAACCTCGAATCAACTTCACATTTTTTTAGTATCAGAAACCAACTCTGGCCCCAGAACTGGCCGCTTACCCAGCTCAGTCCAACATGTAGGAGTTCGACATCTACGACCATACAATGCCTCGTACGGTGCTATTTGAATACTGGACTAATAGCTGTTGTTATATGTGAACTCTACTAACGGAAAATAGTCCTTCCAGCTGCCTTGAAAATCCAATACACAACATCTTAACATGTCCTCTAGTATCTGAATCACCCTCTCTAACTGACCATCTGTCTGATGATAGAATGCAGTACTGAAGTCCAACCTTGTACCCAGAGCCTCGTGTAACTTCTTCAAGAACTAAGATGTGAATCTAGGATCTTTGCTCGAAATGATAGAAACTGGTACCCCATGCAGTCTCACAATCTCAGCCACGTACAATTTAGCCAACTTCTGCAGCAAATAATTAGTGTGTACCGATATAAAGTGGCTTGATTTAGTCAATTGGTCTACAATAACCCACACCAAATCCTTCTTATTCAACGTTAAGGGTAGCCCACTTAAAAGATCCATAGTTACCCTTTCCCACTTCCAGAGTGGAATCTTTACTGGCTGCAGTAACCCAGAAGGAGGTTGATGCTTAGCTTTAACTTGCTGGCATGTCAAGAACTTACCCACGAAATTAGTAACCTCGCGCTTAAGCCCTGGCCACCAGTACAGCTCACGAAAATCTGGATATAACTTATTTTCGCCAGGATGCATAGCATACGGACTACTATGCACTTCTTGTAGTATAGATTGCCTCAAATCAGAATCCCTCGGTATACAAACTCTCCCACAGAAACATAGTACTCCCTTAGTATTCAGCCTAAAATTTGCAGTCTCTTAATTCTCAACTAATCAGAAATGAGGAACCAATGACTCATCCAACAACTACTTCTCCTTAATTTGATCAGTCCAAGTTGGTCTCACTTGAAGCTCAGCCAATAAGCTACCATCATCAAACAGGCTGAGACGAGCAAACATTGCTCTCAAATCAGATAGAACCCTACGGCTTAGTGCGCCAGCTACCACGTTAGCGTTACCAGGGTGGTACTCAATTGAACAATCATAATCTTTAAGTAACTCTATACACCTTCATTGCCTAAGGTTCAACTCCTTCTGAGTAAGGAGGTACTTGAGGCTTTTATGATCTGTGTAAATAATAGACTTCTCACCGTATAAGTAATACCTCCAAATCTTCAGTACAAAAATCATCGCAGCTAACTCCATGTCATGAGTGGGGTAATTCGCCTCGTGAGGCTTAAGCTGATGAGACGTGTAAGCAACCACCTTACCCTCTTGCATCAGCAAACAACCCAATCCAATGTGCGACGCATCACTATAGACAGTGAATTCCTTCCTAGACTCTGGTTGTTTTAAAAGATGGGCCTCAGTTAGAACTTTCTTTAGATTCTCAAAACTCTCTTGCTGCTTATCAATCCAATTAAATGGTACCCCTTTACGCAGTAACTTAGTCAGAGGTGCAGGAATCAGTGAAAGCCCCTTAACAAAACGTCTGTAATACCCAGCCAGACCCAGAAAGCTTCGAATCTTAGATACCATCTTTGGCGGTTTCCAATCTAATACGGCTTCAATTTTTTGAGGATCAACCCTAATCCCCACGGCAGACAGCACGTGACCCAGAAATGTCACTTCTCGCAGCCAGAACTCACACTTATTGAACTTTGTGTATAGTTGCTTTTCCCCTATAATTTGCAAAACAATTCAAAGATGTGCATCATGATCCACCTCGATTCTTGAATACAACAGGATGTCATCTATAAACACAACTACAAACCAATTTAGATAGGGCTAGAATACTCGGTTCATCAAATTTATAAAAGCAGCTAGTGCATTCATCAACCCAAACAACATCATTAGAAACTCGTAGTGACCATAACGAGTCCTAAACGCAGTCGTATACACATCAGCCTCCTTAACCTTTAGCTGATGGTACCCAGATCGAAGATCTATCTTGGAGAAAATTGAAGCTCCTCGTAGCTGGTCAAACAGATCATCTATCCTCGGTAAAGGGTACTTGTTCTTCATAGTCAGTTTGTTCAATTGACGATAATCAATGCACATGCGCATGGATCCATCCTTCTTCTTCATGAATAACACTGGTGCTCCCTATGGGGACACACTCGGTCGAATGAATCCTCGGTCTAGTAGCTCTTGAATTTGAGCCTTTAACTCCACTAACTCCTTTGGTGCCATCCTATAAGGGGCGATGGACACCAGAACTATTGCAGGCATGAGCTCAATATTAAATTTGACCTCATGGTTTGGCGGAAACCCAGGAAGCTCTTCAGGAAATACATCTGGAAACTCCTTAACAGTTCTCACATCTCCAACAAAAGGACCTTTAGAATCAGAAATGCTAACATAAGTTAAAAATGTCATGCAACTGCTGCGAACCAGTTTCTCGACCCTTAACGCTGAAATTACGTTAGATAGATAATCTCTTCGCTCCCCTATCATAGTCACCTCCTCATCCTCAGTAGACTTCAACACCATAAGCTTAGTAGTGCAATCCAATTTCACACGGTGTTTCACTAGCCAATCCATGCCCAATATAATATCGAATTCTCCAAACGGCAGTTCCATCAAATCCGTCGGAAAGACAACCCTTTGGACCTCTAGGGGCACGTCTCTGATCAACTTATTCACCCTAATCAACTGTCCCAATGGACTCAACACAGTCATCTCACTAACAAGATTTCCAAACTGAATACCCAGCGTCCTAGACACAGTGCATTCAACATACGAGTGTGTAGACCCAATGTCAATTAAAGTAGTGTATGGTACATTATAAATCAATAACGTACCAGTTATAACGTCAGGGGCGTCACTATCCTCTCGGCGTTGAGTAGCATAGACCAAGGCTTGCTGTCTCGCCTCAGTGTTACCCTCACCTCTGCCCAGTACTCCACGACCTCGTCCCAATCCATTTCCACCCCTGGCCTGTCCACGGCCTCTCAGTGGCTACTGACCACCTCTCTCTGACTGAACATAGTCCTGACCTGTATCTTACATTTGAACAGGCCTTTGAGTATAGTTTTTAACCTGATGATCCATGGACCCACACCGAAAGCATGCCCTAGTTCGTTCCCAACACTTACCTTGGTGAGCTCTTTCATAATCAGCGCAAGGCTACGATCTTGCAGCAATAATTGAAACAGCTCGAACTGGCCCATCAAATCTGGCCCTCTTTATAAGCCTTCCAGAAGAACCTGAAGGTCCAAAATCCCTCTTATTTCTACCCTTATGTTTCTCCCTGTTCTGGCACTCAGAGTGCTTCACATCCTCAGTAATTTTTGCTTTCTCAACAAGGGCAGCAAAGTCTCACTGCCTCTACAGAACTATCAGCACATGTAACTCATCCCAGAGGCCATCCTCGAATCGCACACAGCGTTCATACTCAGTTGTCACTATGCTGCGAGCATACAAACTCAACCACAGAAACTCTGCCTCGTACTCTACTACAGTCTTATTCCTTTGGGTCAAGTTCAAAAATTCCTTCCGTCGAGCATCCACTTAACTTACGCCCTCATAATTTCCTGAAAAGGCCGCTTTGAAGAAATCCCATGTCAAACGGTCAGCTTCTGTACCCTCTCTCACGGTGAGCCACTATTGGTAGGCCTCATCTGGCAGTAAAGACACTACTGCTTTTAATTTCTGCTCCACAGTACAGTCAAGGTCTTCTATTATCCGCTCGGTAGCCTCCAACCAATACTCTGTCACACTTGCGGCTACACCAGAAACACTCCTGAAGATTTTGGCTCCATTAGACCGGCGTCGCTCAGAAATTAACCCTCAGCCCACTGATCCAGTACTCACTCCAGTAACCCTTTCAAGAACCCGTAGCATTACTTTGGATAGAGCATCATCCCCAGCTGCTCAGTCATGTGACCCTGTCTCAGTTACTGGTGAGGCTGGTGCTTCCCTAGTAGGCATGTGACCCGATGTTGAAGACCCAACTCTAACACTTCCTCAGCCTCTACTGCAGCCTCACGTACCCTTTCTGCGAGTACCTCTTGTGCTCATTTCGATAGCGAATTATCTGTTTAAAAGTCTTATGTATTAGTGTATAATTTCAGTGATTATTAACAATGTGTTATGGACGACAATAATTAGGGTTTGTTTCCGCAGAACAAAATCTTACTACAGTTTTCAGTTTTCTATAGTCTCAGTTTACACTAACTAAAGAGTTTTAGTGTAGTCCTACTACCTATAGTAGTCCTCAGTAATACATTTTAGTCTATAATAATAAACAGTGTGAGAAAACTTACAGATTTGGTGCCAGAGACTCGGTTGCCACATTTCAAATCACAATATTTAAAAATCAAATTTTCAAAAACCCATTCCACAGTCGAGTTTTGTAACTTGGCTCTAATACCACTAAATGTAACACCGTAAACCCGGCCTATACGTTATGGTCGAATTTGGCATGTCACATCGAAATGTTTTTTCAAAAATTGATCTTTTCGGTAAAAATTTGTTACTGTGTTTAAATCCTTTTATTATTATTTAACAAAAGTTCACGTCAAAACATTTACCTTATTAACCATCAGTGTTATATTAATTTGATTTAAAGACGCATAAGCTTTTTAAGTCGATAAAGTTTTAAATGCGTCTTTTAGAAAACAGTAGTTGTTTTAAAAACTTGTCTTTAAGTAGACTAGTAGTTTAAAAATATATAATCCAAAGCCCAATTAAAAATTAAAACCCACAAATAGCCTTATTACAAAATTAAAAACCCAAAGTGAAATTTAATTTAAATAAAGTCAAATGCAAGACACGACAGTCGTGTGGCCACCTCCACGTCCCTCACAGCACCAAATCGTCTAAGGCTAGGGATTACCTGTACAGTTAAAAAGAAAGGATGAGTTTATGATGACCTGTTTGATCAATTAAAAGGAGCCACTATATTTTCCAAGATTGACCTGAGGTTAGGATATTACCAGTTAAGGGTTAAGGAGCAAGATGTACCGAAGACTGTGTTTTGGACGAGATACGGGCATTATTAGTTCCTCGTCATGCCCTTTGGTTTGACTAATGCCCCGATGGTGTTTATGGATTTGATAAACTGCATTTTTGGCTGTATTTGGATAAGTTTGTAGTGGTCTTTATTGACAACATATAATTTACTCACGTGATGAGGGTGAGCACGCGGAGCATTTGAGAAAATTTCTACAAACTTTGAGAGATAAACAGCTTTACGCCAAGTTCAGTAAGAGTGAATTTTAGTTTAAATAGGTCAGGTTTCTAGGACACATTGTGTTGAGTGATGGGATTAGAGTTGACCCAAGCAAGATCTCAGCTATTGTTGAGTGGGAACTGCCGAGGAATGTGATTGAGGTTTGAAGCTTTCTGGGTTTGGCTGGATACTACAGACGATTTGTAAACGGATTCTCTATGATAGCTACTCCGATGACAAGGCTGCTACAAAAAGACGTCAAATTCGAATGGACAGAAAAGTGCCAACAAAGTTTCGAGAAATTAAAAGCTTTGTTGACTGAAGCCCCAATTTTAGTACAACCGGAGTCGGGCAACAAGTTTGTGATGTATAGCGATGCCTCCTTGAATGGTTTGGGGTGTGTGCTTATACAAGAAGGTAAGGTCATAGCCTATGCCTCTAGATAGCTAAAGCCACATGAGAAATCTACCCGACGCATAATTTAGAGTTGGCTGCCATCATATTCGCGTTGAAAATTTAGAGACACCATCTGTATGGCGAGAAGTGTCGGGTGTTCATCGATCACAAGAGCCTTAAGTACTTGATGAATCAAAAGAAGTTGAACCTAAGGCAATGACGATGGTTAGAGCTAATAAAGGATTATGTGTTGATTATCGATTACCACCTGGGAAAGGCGAACGTGGTCGTTGATACAGAGAGTAGAAAATCATCATTTGCATTAAGAGTAATGAATGCCAATTTGGCTTTGTCTAATGATGGTTTGGTTCTAGCAGAGTTGAGAACTAGACCGACATTTCTACAAGAGATCCGTGAAGCTTAGAAAGGTGATAAGGAGTTACAAGCCAAAAGAACTCAGTCCGAGTCAGGGATTGAATCAGACTTCCGGGTTGGTACCGGTGGATGTATAATGTTCAAAGATAGAATTTGTGTACCCATAGACAATGAGATGATACAAAAGATTCTATGAGAGGCACATAGTGGTTGCTTGTCCATCCACCCTGGTAGTGTAAAAATGTACAATGACCTAAAGAAAATATACTGGTGGTCGGGAATGAAAAGGGACATTTCAGAGTTTGTTTCCAAGTGCCTTATGTGTCAGCAAGTGAAGGCTGAACACCAAGTACTTCAGGTCTACTTCAGCCTATCACGGTCCCCGAGTGAAAGTGGGATCAGATTACTATGGATTTCGTGACGAGTTTGCCACTAACTCCGAGGAAAAGAGATGTTGTTTAGGTTGCTTTGGATAGGCTAACAAATTCGGCACACTTTATACCAGTGCGTACCGATTACTCCCTCGAGAAACTAGCCGACTTGTACGTTTCTGAGATTGTGAGGCTTCATGGAGTGCCATTGTTGATTATTTCAGATAGGGACCCGAGATTTACCTCGAGGTTTTGGGAAAAGTTACAAGAGGCATTGGGAACAAATTTGAGTTTTAGCACGGCTTTTCACCCACAAATCGACGGTCAGTCGAAAAGAGTGATTCTGATTTTAAAGGACATGTTGTGGTGTTGTGCTCTAAAATTTCAAGGTAGTTGGGAAAGGTACTTACCATTGGTTGAATTTGCCTACAACAACAGCTATCAGACAAGTCTGAGAATGGCACCTTATGAGGCTTTGTTTGGGCGAAAGTGTCAAACGCCCTTATATTGGACTGAGCTAAGAGAAAGTCAAATTCACATGGTCGATTTAGTTAAAGAGACAGAAGAAAAAGTTAAAGTGATTCGCAATTGTTTGAAGGTTGCTTCGGATAGATAGAAATCCTACGTTGATTTGAAACGGAAAGAGATTGAATTTCAAGTCGGTGATAGAGTGTTTTTGAAGGTATCCCCATGAAGGAAAGTTCTCAGATTTGGTAGAAGAGGCAAGTTGAGTCCTCGTTTCATAGGACCTTATGAGGTTACTGAGAGAGTAGGACCAGTTGCCTATCGATTGGTTTTGCCACTAGAATTGGAAAAAATTCATGATGTGTTTCATGTGTCCATGCTACGCCGATATAGATCAGACCCTTCGCATGTGATTGCGCCAATGGAAGTTGAGATTCATCTGGACATGACTTATGACGAAGAGCCGGTCAAGATATTGGCTCGTGAAGTCAAACAATTAAGGAATAATAGTATAGCACTTGTGAAAGTTTTGTGGCATAGACATGGAGTCATGAAAGCCACGTGGGAACCCGAGGAGACTATGAGAGATCAATACCCAAATTTATTCACCGGTAAGATTTTTTGGGACGAAAATCCCTAAGAAAGGAGATTTGTAATAGCCCGATTTTGGGTCCAGTCGTAATAGTGGTTTTGAGACCACAAATTCAAAGTCAAGAAAATTATTTTATTATTATTTTAGAGTCATAGCATGTTTATAGTAGTGTATGAAAAGTTTGGTGAGTTAATTTTGACGTTTATGAGACCAATTGCGAAAAAAGACTAAATCGCATAAAGTAAAAAAGTCTTAAATTGAAAGCTAAGAGTGTTAAATTGTTATGAATCTTAATTTGGGGGTTTTTAAAGGGAAAAAATACCCTTAAATCTTAGCTTGCCAGCCATGGGAGGTAAAAATGTTGAAAAGTCAACATTAGGAAATTTGATGACATAATGTATAATATAATAATGCCCTAAGTCTATCTATCATCTTTTCCTTTCATTCTTTCTTCATTACCACTGATTCTTCAACCATTGTTAGGGGTTTTGAGCTTCAAAAATTTTAGAAACTCATTCCTTGTAACGCCTCGATTTTTGGGCCTAAAAGTATTGGGCCTTGAGTCTGGGTTCGGGTAGAAGACGGCCCGAATAAATGGGATGATTTAATTTTTTTTATTATTTAGTATGTTTAGTTAGTAATTAAATAAATTACGAAGGGTTTATAGTGTGAGAAAAAGTCCAGGGTTCGGCCCATAGCTTTAGCAAAATTATTAAATTTTGCCTTTTAAGGAAATCTGGGCATAAGGCCTTAAAAATAAGTTGGGCGGCTCGGGCATAAAGGAACACTGGCCCGGTGGTTAGGCACTATTTGGATGAGGAAGGAGGAAGGTGGGGTTCGATTCCCAGCGTGCGCAAACATGTTTTTAAGTTAAAGGCTGTCGCAGGTAGGCCTTATTAATAATTTTGGCTGAGTTTTAGCACAAATAAGCACCTGGCCCAGTGGCTAAACACGCTAGAAGGGCGTGAGAGGTGCCTGGGTTCAAGGCACGGGGCGCGCAAATGGTTATTTTTTTTAGTAAATGGGTTGCACTAAAATAGGCTTTAAAAGAAGTTGCGAATGAAGTATGCCACAAGGAGCGCCTGTGGCGCAGTGGTAGCAGCATGCTAGGCATGCCGAGGGGATGTGGGTTCGATCCCAGGGGAAGGCAAAATTTTGATTTATTTTTAAGTAGCCGTGACTGCTGCAGTTAAGCCTTTAAATTAATTGTAAGAAGATTATGTCATGAAAGGAACTTTGGTATAGTGGCAAGCAGCGTATGTGTGTGTTTAGAAGGTCACAGGTTCGAGATGTATAGCAGGCAAAATTTCCTTTTTATTTCGCAAGTAACCGAGGCTTCAGTAGGAATAGATTAAGATTAATTGTAACCCTATATTAGTAAAGAAAGAAGCTTGGTGTAGTGGCCAGCAGTAGGATGTGAAGCGTAGGGACAAGATGAGGTCTGGAGTTCGAACTGTTGTGCACGGAAAGGACCAATTTTGCTGCTTACATGGGGGAGAGTTAGAGTTTGACTGAAACTCTCCTAGCAGTGGCTTGAGTCGGTCAAGCGGTTGACTGCTGCTGATGGTGCAAGGAATTTGGATGGGATTTAAATTGGTGGTGGCTGAAATTAAGGAGCAAAATAAGAAATTTGAATATGAGAAGGACGGTGGTGCCGAAATACAACCCATTCGGCTTTGGGCAATTAGATGCCGAAATAACTCTCAAATTTTGGCTAGGATGAATTGTTTGTTTATTTTTTTCAGCTCAAATTCTCTTATCATATTTTTTATGTTATTTTATCAACTTTCATTCCTTTTGATCCATCTTTCTTTTCTTCGCCGAAGCCTAAATCTTCTATTGCTATTCTTAAAATTCTTTTCCTTTTCTTTTTCTTCCACCGATCTCTCTCAAACCCTTGCTAACTGATTATCCTTCGAAAACCCAAACCACACTGCGTGATAGCTGACTTTACTCCTTAGCCGAATCCTCTATTCTTTTTCTTCGTTATTCTTCTATTTTCTTCTTAAACCGAAATAAGCATACCTAAGAATAAGTTCTAAAAGCTGAATTACTAGATTTGTTCTCTTCTTGTATTTTGGGGATTTGATCTACAATAAATCTGGAATAAGAAGGTACTTCGGAACGTTCCTGGCAAGTAGATCCTCGTGTGGATTTAAGGACAAGCAATCAAGGAGCATAGAGGGTTGACACTGTTAGAGCATCTAGATCTAGTAGTTGGAGATCGATAAAGGCTACTCGTGTGTAGATCTCACCAACGTATCGTTACAGATCAGGTGTGTAAACGACAGCCACTCGTAGACTAGATCGACAAAAGCTGAAAAGCCGAAATGCCGAAAAGTTGGCATTTTGTGAACTTGCGATCGTGCTAGTGCTCATGAGATAGTTTGTTTGTTAATCCTGATAATCTCAAGCAGTAAGATTGCAGAGTGTGCAATTTCGTCACTTCGGTATATTTGGGCTTAATGGGCCGAAAACGGGTTAATGGGCTAACGGACCCAATTCAGTAAAAACACTCGGTAAATGTTTCTGTTAATACGTTGATGGTTGTAATATGCATGAAAACCCTAAAATAGTAAATTCACTAAATACCCCTAAGTATGAAAATTACCATTATATCCCTAAGTGTAAAATGACCGTTATACCCCTAGGGTTGATTTTGACTGAAATGCATGATATTCTAATTTTGTTTGCGATATGCCATGACATGTATATCTGTTGCATGGGATAAGGGTTATTTTGGTGGAGGAAGCGTTCTGGTGGCTTTACCACAATTATCTGTTTCTGGTGGCACTGCCACAAATATCTGTTTTGGTGGCTCTGCCACAATATCTGTATCTGGTGACTCTGTCACAATATCTGTTCTGGTAGCCATGCTGCAAATTCTATGGTGGGTAGTGGATGGGTGGGTTGAGTTGTCTCCCCACATGGTGTAAGGTTGGTACGGGGGTGTATACGGATGGATATGGGTTGGGTTTTCTGCATACATGATATTTTTGTTCAGTATCTATTATGGGCCTATGGGCTTCATTCTGAATTTTGTATAGGGCTAGGGCCCAACTTAATCTGTTTCTATGGTTTGTACTGATTTGGACTATGGTTGGGTTATTTTACACACTGAGTTTTCCAAACTCACCCCTTAATTTGATCAATGCAGGTAACCCCCAACCATAGTGGACTTTGAGCTGTAAGGGATTCAGAGTGGCCACATGTTTTGCAAGCTCAGTTTTCTTCTTATGACTTGATTAGTTATTATTTACTTTAATTATTTTGGGTTTAAGTTGTAATAAGGCCGCTTAAATTATTTTTAATTGCTTTAGTATGATTGTTACCTTAGGTGTGATATTGATTTAAATGTTTAAAATCGAATAACTCTAGGGCGCGTTTTGAAAAAAAAGATAAAAAAAATACCTGATTTCAAAATATCACTAAGTTTACTAAATCGACTAGTCGCCACATTTTGTAATCCGAGGTAAGTTGTATGTAAATAATACAACTACATTGCTATTGTATGTGTTGAATTGTATTTGAATTAATATAGCATGAATTTCTTGATTTTAGAATTGAGAAAGTATGATGATAATAGAGATAGTAGAGTTCCCGTTTGAACCTAAGAAATAAATCAAATATTCATGCCATGACATATGGGTTATTGTGGGCTATTGTAAGACATGTCTGGGACATGCATCGGCCACATTATGAGAGCCAGTGTAAGCCCATGTCTGGGGCATGGCATCGGCATCGAGACGAGTGCTAGTGTAAGACATGTCTGGGACATGCATCGGCCTCAAGACGTAAACCAGTGTAAGACATGTCTGGGACACGCATCAGCTACGAGATGATAGTCAGTGTAAGACCATGTTTGGGACATGGCATCGACACCCTACCCCATGTTTGTGGCTTATCAAATACTCGGTAAAGTTTCAAACGGTTTAACAGTGAGACATATAGTTTAAGCTATTGAGTAAGGTATAATCATGTTGTGAGTGGTACAAGTACCTATTTGAAATGTATGAGATATGAGCTCGATATATGCTATGAGATTTATATGGATAGTGATGAGTAAGTTATGCTTATGCCCACTTTTATGTTACGAGCATGTTGTTGAATGGTAAAATTGTTGTTGTATATTTATTTATGTGCAACTTACTAAGCTTTATGCTTACTCCCTCTCCTTTCCTTTTTCTTATAGTATTGCCTAATTAGCTCGAGGATCATCGGACGTCAAAGGTAACGATCACACTATCAGCCGAAGCACTTGGTATAGTTAGACTATTTGTTTTTTAGAATGGCATGTATAGGGCTAGACTTTGATGTTCTGAGTCTTTGAAAAATTGGCCAAATGTGTTGGCATGGGTGATTCCCCTTCATTTTGTATTATGCCTCAAATGATGGCTAATATTCATTTTGTTATATGCAAATGATGTTATTTTCATGGATTTGTAAAATGCACAAATGAAATGTTGTCTATTATGGCTGATTTGGTTGCATGAAATAGTTTTGTATTGGTTTTGGTTGCTATTGTGTAGGTTGTGTAAGTAAGGGTGGCAAGAAGGCTTGGTAAATAGCCTTATATTGTCCACATGTGTAGACACACGGATGTGTGTCTAGGCCGTGTGTGACACACGGTCTGCCCCATGGGCGTGTGGTCCGATCGTGTGTCCCCTGAACATAAATTTTTAAGTCTGTATGCATGGTAGTAAACACACAGGCAGTGACACGGCCATGTGTCTCAGCCGTGAGAAGGACACGGCTAGCACACAGGTGTGTGCCTCGACCGTGTGACCCTTAAGAATTCCTGACGTCAGAAATAGAATGTCTAGGTTTTTGCACACGGGCTAGGACATGGGCGTGTCATGGCCGTGTGAAGGACACGAGCGTGTGCCAGGCCGTATGAAAACCCCAGTATGTGTGAACTTAGAATTAATTCCACACAGGTAAGGGACACGGACATGTCCCTGTATTCCTTAGGCTGTGTGAGCCACACGGGCCAATAGCACGACCATGTCAAAAATGTCAGATGGGCATGTTGCCCCTCCTACAAGGGTGTGTGCCCTTATGTCAAGTGTTACTTTCCTAAAGTTGGCTAAAGAACCCGAGTTGGTCCCAAATGATTTTTGACGTGTGTTTTGGGCCTCGTAGGCCCATAGTAAGGATGTGTTGATAAGTTTGAGGAAGTTTTAAATTTGTCCAAGTCTTGGAGACTCAAAAATGGTCGTAAGCACGAGTTTAAATTAGGTAAGGCCTCGTATTCCATCTCGACGTAGGATACAAGTATGGGGTGTTACACATATATTAATTATACTTATGTTCTCTATTTGTGTACAACAAGTTTTGTACATATAATGTGTTTAATATAGCTAACTATCAAATTAAATTAATTCAACAATTAATTTCATTCATGTGACAAGTAAATACAATACCAAATGTATTTGGATTCTGTTCGTTTCAACTATAGGGGTGTGATCTTGTAGGCTCTTGTAACGTTTGTAGTGATACTAGAATGTTTCTAACATTACAAGCAATGAGTGACATCTAGCAATGTATCATTGCCACCCAAGTTAGAAGAAGTCGTGATTCGTGATCCGACATAACCTTTCTGTGATAACCTTTCACGTGTTATATCATTTTATCCTTAATATTTAGATTGGACACAAGCCATGGAATAGTCACACTTGTATAGTCTAATCTCATATTTCTGGATTTTCTGAGTAGACTACAATAAACAAATAAGTGTGATATCTCATATCAGCTTATTCAAGTATGGCCATACATTTCTAGTCTTACTCCATCAAGAGGCCTAAGATATTGCTCCAATTGTGTAGGAGGGATAAATATTATCTTGATCAACCATATCCTACAACATGGATTGTAATATATCCAATGTCAGTCTTTATAGTAAAACTTGTTACGATAGACATTTTGACTGTATCAAATATATGACTCACGATGCTGGGACAATGATAATCTCAAGTCTGAGGATCAAATACATAGTTACCACTATAAGTAATATGATGATTGTTACGTAATAATCCAAGAAACATACTTACAGCGGGTTAGTCCAATATGTTGTTCTCTAACACATACTCATGTATTGAATTTGACATCCCTATGTTAATGACAATTCTTTATCATCAATCAACTACACATTAGTCTCAATGTATTATTGTTGTCCAAGCCCACAATAATACTTGACTAAGAACCTTTTTAAGAATAATAATATTTTCTTAGGACATTATTACAATTTAGTTTATTTATATACATAGAAAAAACTGAAATAATGATGGCAATGCCTTAGATAAATAAACAAGGTAAAATGAGTATATGATTACAATCATCTCATGATTGGTCATTGGGTATACTCTAACATTTTAGTATAGCAATCTGCTAGTTCAATGCTCATCTCATTGAAGGAAACACCATGAATTCTTTTCCATTTATCAGATCATGTTATTCATTTCAAAAGTAAAGGGTAGTGGGTTAAACACGAAAGAAGTTTCTTACATCTTAACAGGGACAGACCAAACCAGACTAATAACAACAAGCATTCATCAATCTTGTAAAAACATTTCATCTTCCTAGAATATGTATACTTACCTCAAACCAAACATAAAAATAGGCATTACACGTACATAGAGTAAGAAGGAACTCACCAGAAAATATAGCAAGTTCAAATAGCAGGACTCTTGCCCTTATCACAAGAACCTTCAGAGTGTATTGTGCTATAATATAAATAGTTAAACTTACCAAACTGTATACCAGAAAACTGAACAAACTTGCAAGTAACATCATCACAAAACCCAGATTCAGGAGGTTTCCTTCCTCACACTCAAAATTCACATTTAAGCTTGCAACCCTAAAATCACGTAAATAACCATGAAAATAACCTAAAGTTCATCAACATTTACCAGGTGGTAAAACAATGAAATAGTTGGTTGAGTACAACAAACCCAAATCCTCAAGCAGATCTCTGGTCTTAGGCTTTTTGAGAGAAAAGTGCAGAAAAAGTTTTAGAAGAAAAATGTGAATGCAAGAGAAGACGTAAAAACTTTCTCAAAAAGCTAATACCAACTTTCTACAAATAGACACAAAAGCTAGGTTTAGTGGGTAAATCAGATTATCCCACTAACCTCCTCAATTCCTATGACTAAGAACTTTCTCTCTCATCATAAATGTGAGTATTATCGACTATGGTAACTTAGTTCTATCCTAACCAATTCCCCTTTGTCTAACTAAATTGTTCAACTAGAATAATAAAATAATAATATAATAAATGGTTCTATCAAACTAAGGACTTAACATATTCATCTAACATTGGG
Organism: Gossypium longicalyx; assembly: GCA_025698465.1. Classification (NCBI taxonomy): domain Eukaryota; kingdom Viridiplantae; phylum Streptophyta; class Magnoliopsida; order Malvales; family Malvaceae; genus Gossypium; species Gossypium longicalyx. The sequence goes on along the minus strand of CM046996.1, from coordinate 40,793,578 downwards.
GTGGCATATACTCTTCAAAAAAGTCTGCCAAACCGTCAAGCTTGCCGATCATACGCTTCGCCCAAGGGCGCACTCACAGACTTATATACGAAGTCACAATTAATACCATACCGATTCAGAACTTCCTCTAAACACCATACTTTAACAAACAGTAACTGAATCACTAGTTATACACTGGGAGGGATGTTACAACTCTCCCCCACTTAGGAAATTTTGTCCCCAAAATTCATACCTGAAAATAACTGAGGATATTGATCTCTCATTAGTCTTTCTATTTCCCAAGGAGCTTCTTCAATACTATGATTCCTCCATAACACTTTAACCAAGGGAATGCTTTTTTTCTCAACTCCTTAACTTCTCTAGCTAGAATATAAAAAAATTCTTCTTCATAGGATAGATTCGATTCAAACTCAAATTCTTCAATCTGTACAACATGATCAAGGTTGGAATTAGGTAACCAACGAAATCTGAAAGAAAGACACTATATGTAAATGAAATGGCGAACCTCATATAATGACAAGAAAAGAATAGTGAAGCTAGAGCACACCAAACTGGGTGGCGAATCCTAGAAATGTGTTATAGGCAAGCATAGATGGTACCCTAAAGTAAGATTAATCTAGAAAATCTCTGTGTTAAGTATTGAGCATAGTCTACCTCGCTAAAGGTAGTGGTAAAATCAGGATGTATGAAATAAGATTTTAAGTCTACTAATAAGGAAAGCGAAATGGTTAAGGACTATGTAAAGATAAGATTTGTTTTTAAAAAAAGGGACGGATAAGGTAATGGGAATGTAAGTATACTACACTCAAAGGAAAGAAACAGATATTTGATCTTGGACCTCGAATCTAGATCCTAGTAGAGTGAAGAGTTAATGAATATGAACAAATGCTAAGTCCTTAAAGACACTGAGAGTTACATAAAAGCCTAAAATAGAACTGAGTAATTACATTCCACTAAATGAAATCTGAAAAAAGTAACTGCTAGAAGGAATAAGGAAAAGTTAAAGGACGCCTGAAGTGTAACAGCCTGTTTTTGGGTCAAATCAAAATAGTGGTTTTGGGACTACAAATACGAAGTAGAAATAATTATTTTGTTATTATTTTAATGTCTACAGTATGATTTAATGATTGTGTGAAAATTTCATTAAGAAATTTTATCGATTGAATGTCCAATTTGACTAGAAGAATTAAATTGCAATAGGTGCAAAACTTGAGTTCTCTATGTTAAAAGTGTCTAATTGTTATGAATCCTTAAATTAGAGGTCCTTGAATGGTAATTAGACCATTATACTCTAGGGTGGACAAAAATAGACATGGTTAGGTGAAATTTTGAAGTTTTTCATTAATGGCATTTTAGTAATTCAGTAAATAAAGACATAATTTAATAAATAAAAGATATCATCTTCTTCAAATTATCCCCCCATGGTTGAATTTCACAAGGAGAAGACATAGATAGGGTTTTGGCCACTTTCAAGCTCAATTGTAAGTCTGTTCTTGTCCCGTTTTTAACGATTTTTATATTTTTAGAATCGTTGTAACTTGATTTAGCTATTTTAAGGACTAATTTGAAAGAAAGGTGAAGTTTAAAATTTTACCCATGTTGAACATGTATGTATTTTGATGTTTGATGGTAGAAAATGCATGTTTGTTGTTTGTTAAATGACTTTTGTAGTGATTTTCGGTAAAAACGACAAATAGGGACTTATTTCTAAAAGTCTATAAAATGAGTAGAAAAATGTGAATAAATGAAAAAAGTGGGCTATCATGAGCATGAAAAAGGTTTGGCTAGGCTTGGGTTGTGAGGAAATTGAAAGAAATTCATTTTACGAGCCTAGGGACTAAATTGTAAAAATGTCAAAAGGTTAGGGGCAAAATTGTAATTTTTTTATATTGTGTTTTTGGGCTGAATTGAATAATGTGACAATTAAATAAGTTAAATTTGATATTATAGATCAAGAAAAATGAAGTTCGAGTTTAGACCGGGGAAAGAACAAGGTTGTGGACTAAATCGAACTAATAGTCATTTTTGTAATCGAGGTAAGTTCGTATGTTAAATAAGCTTTAATATATTTGTATTTAAATGCTTTAATGTTGCATGAACTGTATGATTGATTGTGTGGATGAGTTTAACTTTACAGATGAGTTCGACGACGATTTAATAAGCAAGAAATCCCATTTGAACCTTGGGAATAGATTAGGATACAAGTGACATGTCACTAGGGTTACCATGTGTTATGTGATTAGGTGGTTCAGGTGCTGGTCTCGTATGTCTTACCAGTGGCTGAGTAAATCGACATATGTTTCGGTTACTTGAAAGCTTGTGTGAGCAGCACCGAGTAGCTACATCTTGACTGAAAGCTTGTGTGAGTAGGCCCGTTGATTGGCTCGAGAGTGAGCAATTATGCGATATGAGATTGGGGTAGCATTGGCTACATATATGGCACTTAGTGTGTAAGATCCCCAAGTATACTACACTATTATTCCGAGTGGTTCACGGGTATGTCAAAGATGAGAATAAGTGTAAATTTGTTACGAGATCGTATAGGTATGTACTCAGAGCTTATGATTATAAATTCGTGAAATGACGATTTCAATATAAGTTGTAATGGAAGTGAATTATGATCATGAGATTATGGTAAATTATGTTATCTTCTATTATATTACTTGCATGATTAATGTATGGTAAGGTTGCTTATTTCTTCATACGAGCTTACTAAGCTATATAGCTTACTCAGTTTTATTTTCAATGTTTTATAGTGTCACCAAGCTAGCTCGGGATTGGAGATCGTCAAAATTCGTATCACACTATCAAATTGTCCTTTTGTTACTAATGATTTTAAAACATTTTGAGTATATGGCATGTATAGGGACTTGGTCATTTTGTTATATCTGTCATTTGATTTGGCCAAATGTATTGGCTTATATTTGTTTAAGGTGATTTGCTATTTAGCCATGTAATTGGCTTATTTTGGCTAAAATGATTATAAGCCCATTTATATAAGTATATGTGTTAATGCCTTCTTGTTTTTGTGTTTTGTAATGGGTTGCTATGTGTTTATTATGGTTAAATGACTTGATGTGAAATGGATGAGATGGGTCATTTGGTGTGCTAGGAAATCTAAGTAGAATTAGGCATGATGAAAGTATTCATGTAGATACTTGTGAATGTGAGTTTGGTATGAATTGATTTGGTAAATTATGAAATAGTAAATATGTCAAGTGTTGGTAATGAATGATATGATTTAACTTTGATTATGGATGGTTTGGTTTCTTAACCATGTCATGGACTATGCCATTGAATTTGTGTGTGTGCATGTGTAAATGAGGGTGACAAATGGCTTGGTAAATAGCCTTTATTTTGTCCATACGGGTAGACACGCGGGCATGCGTCTAGGCCACGAGCGTGTCTAGGCTGTGCATGACACACAGTTTGCCCGATGGGTATGTGTTTCAGCTATGTGTCCCCTGCACCTTAATTTTGAGAAAAAATGCTCAGAATTGAGCACACAGACACAGACATGGGCGTGTGTCTCATTCGAGTGAGGGACACGGCCTTATGCACGGGCATGTGTCTCGACTATGTGAAGTCTGCACCTATTTTATGAAAATATAATTTACCATACAGCCAGGCACACGGGCGTGTGACTTGGTCGTGTGACATTAATTTGTTCATGCATTGCAAAATAGAGAGTTACATGGGTTAGGGACACAGGCGTGTGTGACCACACGGCCTGCACACACGGGCGTGTCCCAAACCACACGGGCATGTGACCCTTGTTCAAAGCAAAACTTTTCTTAATTTCGTGAAAATTTCCTAAGTTTTTAGATTAGTCCCGAACCACTTCCAAAACATGTTTCAGGCCACGTAGGCTTGTATTAGGGACTTTATGATTGAATGCAAATGGTTTTAATTTGGATGAAAATTTATGACCCGAAATTGTATGTTTGCTCACTTTGTAAGTCCGATAATGCCTCGTATCTTGTTCCGGTATTGAATACGGGTAATGGGTGTTACATGAAGGACATACGAAACATCTATCATGCTTGGATGTAATTAAATACGTATTTAAGGATTATCTCAAAAGTTCTTATGAACTTACTAAAGTTATTTACTGTTTTAGATTGAAAGAAAGTATGGGCTGAGGGAGGACGCTAGGGCTACGCCAAAGGAGTGGCAAAATGGGGTATTATGCATACAAAACTAGTTAAGTGGCAAATTCAAGTTTGGGAATATGTTTGTACACTAGCATACTAAGGTTGTAACAATAGTATGGGAGATAATAATAGTTATCGCTGTAATTGTAATTACTATGAATCGTATTAGTAATCATCCATTGTATTTGCATAGGAATTCTTAAATAGAAAATTGAACCCTTTATAATCATAAACAGAAATTTACATAGGAAATAAACAAAAAGTTAAGTTACATTTGTAATAGTGCATAACGTCTGACATTTGGATCCAATAAGTTGAATCGGGTAGAGGGTGTTACAAATTTTACCAAGGGAGAAGGTTTGGAATACCCCTAAAGGGGGAATGTAAGTGATGTCAGTAATAGGGCAAGGATAGGGAATTGACTCATTAGCGGGCGAGTCTGTTGTTAGAGTTTTCCCAAAGACCAATCATAAGATGATTGTAATCACATACTTGTCTTACCTTGTATGTTAATATAATGCATTTCCATTGTTATTTCAGTTTCTTTTCTCTGTGTATAAATAAACTGGTTAATAAAAAAGTCCTAAGAGTAATATGATTATTCGTAAAAAGGTCCGTAGTCGAGTATAATTGTAGGCTTGGAAAATAGTAATTCATTGAGACTAATGTGTAGTTGATTGATGACAAAGTGTTGTCATTGACATAGTGATATCAAAATCAATACATGAGTATGTGTTAGAGAACAACATACTAGACTAACTTTCCCTGAGTATGTTTATTGGATTATTATGTAATGGTCACAAATATTACTGGGATGTTTCTTGGATTATTATGTAATAGTCACAAATATTACTCATAGTGTTAACTATGTATATGATCATTCGACTTGACATCATCATTGTCTCAACTTCGTGAGTCGTATATTTTGATACAATCAAATGTATACTGTAATAGGTTGTACTATAAAGACTGGTGTTGGATATACCATAATCCATGTAGTGGGATATGGTTGATTAAGATAGGATTTATCCCTCCTACATAATGGGAGCAATATCTTAGGCCTTTTGATGGAGTGTGTAACAGCCCGTTTTCAGTGAAATCGGAACAATGGTTTCGGGACCTCAAATTCGAAGTCAAAAAATTTATTTTATTATTATTTTATTGCCTGTAACATGATAGTATTATCTTGTAAAAATTTTGTTAATAAATTTTACCGTTTACATGCTCAATTTAATAAAAAAGACTAAATCGCGTAAAGTGCAAAAGTTGAGTTCTAGTAGATAAAGGTATTAAATAGCTATAGAACCTTAAAGTGGAAGCCTTATTTGGTAATTAGACCATAAATAAGATATGGGAATATGATGGCTTGACAATTTGTGTAATTTTTAATGTTTTTAAAGGTTATAATAGTAATATGGTAATTAAATGATAATTAAAATTAGTAAAAGGCATTCATCTTCTTCATTTCATCAAGCCACCATCAAAAATCCATTGTTCTCCTAAGCTAGGGTTCGACCATCTTCATTTTTTTCTCGACTGGTATGTATCTGTTCTCATTTTTAATTATTTCTATGTTTTCAAGATCGTTGTAGCTTAATCTAGCTAGCCCGGGGACTAATTTGTGAAACTGTTAAACTATGAGGGTTTTACCATTGATGCATGTACATGATTTTTGAAGTTTGATGATAGAAAATGGATGGTTGTTGTTAGATAAACAACTTTTGTAAAGGGATTTTTGATAAAATTGTCAAATAGGGACTAAATTGAAAAAAATAGAAAATATTACATGGTGAAATTGTGAAATAATTGAAATATACGGCATGCTAGGGACCTAGTTGATATTCAACCACAGTGGGTTATGGTGAAATTGCATAAATTTCCATGTTATGAGCTAGGGACTAAATTGTAAAAAAACTAAAAGTATAGGGGCAAAATAAAAAATTTTCAAAATATGATTTTGGGCAAAATTGAATTATAATTGTGTTAAATTTATTCATATAGATCAAGACTGACGTTGTACGGAGTTAGATCGGGGCAAAGAGAAAATCTCGAATTAATCACCTCCATATTTACGTATACTCGTCGAGGTAAGTTCATGTGATTAAGTTGTGAATATATGTTTTATTTGGAAATATGCACGAATTGTAAATTTTGGTACATTCGGTTGTTAAATTTTAGTTCTAATGGCATGTATAAGTATTTTGGCTAATGTTGGCCAATATCTTTTGTTGTGAATATGGCCAATTGATTTGGCTTGTGTTTTGGCATATTTTGGTATGATATAAGTAGCCTTGTCATGGTTGATATGTGGCTTGTTTTGTGTTTGAATAATGAAAGTTAAAAGGATGGTTAAATGTGTTTTGTGGTTTGATGAATTTGTGGTGAATTGGTACTTTTGTATGCATGACTTATATAGTGATTTGGTGCTAGTTTAGAATGACATATTTGGTACCTATTGAGAAGTTTGGTAAGTAAACTAAATGGCATGAATTGATGCAAATGTGCCTATTTGTTAGTTGACTATTTGCGTCAAATAAAGTACTTGATTACACAAATTTACATGTTGTCATTTGAGGGCCTAATGACATATTAGCTGTATGATGTTGCGCCATATGTATATGACTTGTTTATGCTTGATTTGGATGCCTTGTTATGGCTTGTAAGTATGTGCAATGTTGAGTGTAGGTACATGCCAAATTGGGTGAGAAAAATGGCTTGTAAAATGACCTATTTTCATCCACACGGGTGTGTGTCTCAGCCATGTGTGACACATGGCCAGGTGACACGGTCGTGTGTCCCCTGTAGCTTTCAAAGGGTTGCAAGTCAGGCTATTACATAGCTTGGCACACAAGCATGTGGGGTTACTTCAAAGGGTACACTACCTGGCACACGGGCGTGTGGCTTGGCCGTGTGACCTAAGTTAGTGAGTTACACGAGTGCAGACACGAGCTGGGACACAGCTGTGTGCCCCTATTTCGAATGCCCACATGGCCTGGCTACAGGGCTTTGTGACCCTTGCAGTGTTGAAAATTTTCCTTGTTTCTTAAAAAATTCTCTGAGTTTCTGATTTAGTCTTGACTTGTTTCTAACGCATATTTAGGGCCTCGAGGGCTCGTATAAGGGAAAAATGAATGATTTGACTTGGTTTTGGTATGTTCATTGATATGATATGAAATGTTTAAAATTTCTGTCCGTTTGAATTGTAAACTCCGATAATGCTCCGTAACCCTGTTCTAGCGACGGATACGGGTTAAGCGTGTTATAGAGTGAGATTAGAAATGCATGGCCATGCTCAAATAAGTTGATATGAGATATCACACTTATTTGTTTATTGTAGTCTACTCAGAAAAGTAAAGAAATATGATATTGGACTATACAAGTGTGACTATTCCATGACTTATGTCCAATCTAGATATTAAGGATAAAAGGATATAATACATGAAAAGATTGTCACAGAAATGTTATGTCGAATCATTACTTCTTGTAACTTAGGTAGCAATGATGCATTGCAAGATGCCACTCATTGATTGTAATGTTAGAAAAGTTCTAGTATTACTACCAACATTACAAAAGCCTATAGGGTCACACCCTATAGTTGAAGCGAATAGAATCCAAATAAATTTGGTATTATATTTAGCTTTCATATGAATTAAATTAGTTGTTGAATTAATTTAATTTGATATTTAAACATTAAACACATTATATGTAGAAACTTATTGTACATAAACAAAAAAACATAGATAAAATTAATATATGAATTTGATTCATACAAAATATTAATTGTATATATTTTACCAAAATTATTAATATAAATAGTTATAATAATAATTTTAGTCAAAATATAAAAAGAAATGGAAAGTGATATTCTTTTGGAAAGAATACAATCTTTTTCTTGACTTTTAATATGTTTCTCGAGTAATAAGGGAATAATCTCATTTTTATTTTCTAATATGATATCAAATTAAACAAAAAGGAAACGAATCCCTTAGTGTGTTAAGGTTACTAAGAAAACAAAAATAAAAGACCTAGCAGCCTTTCTTGAAAATTCTCTCTGAAAAGTTTAAGAGAATTTTGTTCTTCGTTCTTTGATTGGGTGGATTACGTAGAGGCCAAGACATTATTTTTGTGGCTCGGAATTGACATTTCCGAAAAAGATCCCATCAAGAACGTCATTCATCGCTTTTCAATTTTTGAAAGGTATATTTTTTACCCTTGTTTCAACTTGATTTGTTCCTTGTACATGGATCCTTGGTTGACGATCGCTAGAATAAATTTTTTGTTGCGCCACTAGGTGTACTAGCGATCCAACATCTACGACATGGGCAGACTCAACTCGAGACATGGGGGGAACCAGAGGTAAGGGAAAAACACATTGGAGAAATGAATGACAGAAATGTTGTATTGCATACTAATAGAGGAGCAGAAGATTCACTCTCGGGGAAGATCGACTGCTTTCCAGGTCAATGGTGGGGCAACTTGAAGCCACTGCTCTCTACGGCACTAGATGACCCCTTTTTAGCTTTCGATCTCTTGTGATCGCCATTTCCTACCCATGCACTCAAACCAACAACATCCATAGTTTGACTTGCACTCTCGAATAGGGCCTCATATCCATGACTCCTAGGTGGATCAAGGGTATCGAGGGCGAGAAAAGAGTAAGACCTACAAAGCGAACATCACGGTCAACAACATTTTCAATTAAGTCCCTACTCAAAGACTCACCCTTGAACCCCGGAGATGAGGTAAGCCAATGGCAGCATGGAACATTGCACAGAGCATAGAAGACATCAAAGGGCTCCCTCTATCTTCAGACAAAAACCTGAGCTAACTCGTCATCGGACCCAAATGGCCATGCCTTTTGTAACTCCCCACGCCCGACCCGTCTGCTAGATTCGGGTATGGACCATCATAATTGAATCTATACTTAATAATTTCTAATTGCATAGCTATAAAACAATCTAAAAATAAGAATATTTAATAATGAAAACTTTAGAATAATAATTCTTACATCTAAGGTCGTAAGGCTGAATGTTCAATCCTTCAACTCATTTTTATCTCTAATCAGGCTGGTTGCTTGCAATGCAACTCTTAAAATACAGCTAAGGACTATCTCTCCTAAAAATTCGGGTTCTAGGGAGGCTATCTAGCTTTATTATTTCAATTTTGATGTGAAGCCCCCAAATGGTACCTCCTTCTTATGTGCATGACTCTAAACAATCATTTGGTTTTTGCTGATGACGCTCTCCTCTTTATTAGAAACAAAAAAGGGTAAGTTGAATCTTTTATGAATATTAAAAATGATTTTGAGAAAATGTCCGGACAAAAAAATTAATTTAGAAAAATCTATGGTTTAATTTAGCCCAAACACCCCTACTAATCAATGAGAGCTTATCAACAATATGCTCCATGTAACACCCCTAACCTGTATTCGTTGCTGGAATAGGGTTAGGAGGCATTACCTATCAAATCACAGCATACACATACATTTCATTATACATGAAACCAACATTACATTAACTTTGATCAAACATATCCACATTGTCCACTATAAGGCTCTATGAAACCTTAAAACATGTTTGGAAGAGGTTTGGGACTAAACCGATAACATTTAAAAACTTTGGGAAACTTATAAAATTTTCATGCATACAAAGATCACATGCCCGTGTGAATAGGCTGTGTGCCTCACACGGTCACCAGACACACCCGTGTTACAAGCCGTGTGGAAACAAGGCATACATACTAACTTGCATCAGACGGCCGGAGACACTCCTGTGCATTGGCCGTGTGAAATCTAAAGGGTATACTGACTTGGGTCACACGGCCGGCCACATGCCCATGTGCCAGCCCGTGTGTCACACACGGCTAGTAGACACGCCCGTGTGTCTAGGCCGTGTAACTTACTAACTTGTTTAACTAAGTTACAGCAAGCACACGGTGGAGACACATAGCAGTGTGCTCAACCGTGTAAGGCGAGATTAGGCTTGGTTTAAGCCACATTTCTCATCCACAACAAGCATACCTAAAACACAACATTTTATACCATTTCAATACACTTATAGGCAACCCAAAACATGCCAATACAATATGCCATTACCAACAATTTCACATACCTTCCCTATGCATTTTCTCATTATTTTAACAACTAATTCATGCCACAAAATATACCAAATCATCATCCCTATATCATACCAAATCAACCATTATATATCATTGGTAATTAATCAAAACAATTAACCACTTAGCCATCATAATTACCATACCAAACATGTTAAAACTCAAGGCCATATATACATCACATATCACTTACCAAATTCATAAATTAAGCCAACCCAAATGGCCAAATACATACCAACATTTACATCATTTATGAGCCAAATCTCATGACTAATATCATATCTCAAAACACATCATCATATCACTAGCCTATACATGCCATATACCATATTTACAAAGCTTCAAAAGTACCAACTAAGTGATTGATAGTGTGATGACATTTCTCGATGATCTTAGGGTTCAAGCTCGCTTCAATTATCTATAAAACAGGGAAAGAACACACAAAGTAAGCTTTAAAAGCTAAGTAAGCCATATACAAATAAAATCACCATATGAAATAATTATATTTCAATTCAATTATACAAGCACGGCTAAAACACATACATAAGTATCCATCTTTCTCATTTAATATACACAACCACATCTAAACTCATCACTTTCCTTTCCTTTCAATACACATAATAATTTCATACGTACTTGTGTCATTGAATTTCATTTACACATTCTTTCTCATCTTGACTTTGCCCGTTGAACCATTCGGAATCGTTAAGGATACTCGGAAATCACATATAGCTCGTACACCATATCCTGGATATGGTCTTACATGTTATCACATATCGGTGCTACTATCCCAGAAGGGTCTTATACGAAACCATATAACGATGCCAATGTCCAATACATAGTCTTACACATAATCACATATCGGCAAACTAATATCACGATATTCCTATCTATACTATTCTTAAGGTTCGTACGGGTCTTTCGAACATCGTGACCTTATCGATACTTGCTCATATTCGTTCATTCGATATTCAATACAATTCCATGATAAATAAATACTTATAATTCAATTTAAAGACATTTATTTTTATATGAACTTACCTTGTATTTGGCATAAATGGAATGGATCGACTATTCGATAACCTTTGATTTTCCCCAATCTAAATTTGATTTATTTTATTCTTGATCTATATACATTCAAAATTAACTCATTTATTCATCAAATCATTCAATTCAGTCCATAAACACCTATTTGGGCATTTTTACACTTTAGCCCCTAATGTTTCACATTTTTACAATTTAATCCTTATTTCATGAATACACAAAAAAATCATGAAATTTCATTAAACCCAAGCCCAGCCGAATTTCACATAGGTCCCTAGTAGCCCATTACTTTCATTTACTTCACATTTCAACCCCTCAATTTACACTTTTCACAATTAAATCCCTAATATGCATTTTTACTCAAAATCACTTAACAAAACTTGTATAACGATCAACAAATATCCATTTTTAATCATGAAACATTTAAAAGCTTAAACATTCATCAATGACACTTTACAAAATCATCAACAAACTCGAAAATTAGGGCACGAGTTAGCTAGTACTTGATGCAACGATCACAGAAACCTAAAAATCATCAAAAATCGAACAAAATTCATACCTTAATTAAGAATTAAAGGTACCGAACCCTAAAGCTTTAAGATAGCTTTCTTTTTCTTCAAAATTCAGTACAAAAAGATGATACATGGCCACCATTTTGTTTAGTTTTAGTTTAATTAAACTTAAATCACAAATTACTTAATTAACCTTTATTTAAACATTAACAAAACATATAATGGATGACTATTCATGTCAATTCCCACTATCCATGGTCTATTAACAACATAAGGACTTCACATTTAATTATTCATAGCAAATCAGCACTTAAACAATTAGAATGCAACTTTTGCATTTTACGCTATTTAGTCTTTTTGTCAAATTAACCATCCAATCGATAAAATTAAAACACGAAACTTTCACATATCTAAACACATGCTGTAGACACTAAAAATAATATTAAAATATTTTTTTCTGACCTCAGATTTGTAGTTCCGAAACCACTATTCTATTTTAGCTAAAATCGGGCTTTACAGCTCTCCCCCTTTAGGGATTTTCGTTCTCGAATATCTTACCAATGAATAGGTTTGGGTATTGCTTTTTCATAATATCCTCAGTTTCCCACATAGCTTCTTCAACCCCGTGCCAATGCCACAAGACTTTCACTAGTATGTTTTCTTATTTCTCTGCTCTTTGACCTCACGATCTAGAATCTAAATCGGTTCTTCACTATACGACAAATCTGAATGAATATCAACCTCAGAAGGAGAAACAACGTGTGACGGATCGGATCGGTATCGTCAAAACATTGATATGTGAAACAATATGTATTTTCTCTAATTTAGATGGTAAGGACAATCGATAAGCAATTGGCTTGATTCGCTCAATAATCTTGTAAGGTCTGATATATCTCAGACTCAATTTCCCTTTACAGCTGAACCGAAGTATTTTCTTCCACGGTGAAACTTTTAGAAATACTCTATCCAAGATCTAAAACTCGATATCTTTCCATTTCAAGTCTGTATATGATTTCTGTCTATCCGAAGTTGCTTTCAAACTATCACGAATTATTTTCACTTTTTCTTCTGTTTCCCTGATCAGATCAACTCCATAAATCTTATTCTCGCTTAGCTCAATCCAATACAATAGTGTTCTATATTTACGACCATATAGAGCTTCGTATGGTGCCATCTTTATAATTGATTGAAAGCTATTGTTATAAGCAAATTCAATCAGTGTTAGATATTTCTCCCAGCTACCTTCAAAATCAAGAATGCAACATCGCAACATATCCTCAAGTATCTGAATAAATCGCTCGAATTGACCATCCGTTTGCAGGTGAAACGTGGTACTGAAATGTAGCTTTGTATCTAGTGTGTCTTGTAGTTTCTTCCAAAACCGCGATGTGAACCTCAGATCTCAATCTTAAACAGTGGAAATAGGTACCCCGTGCAATCTCACAACCTCAGAGATATATAACTCAGCTAACTTACCAAGCGAGAAATTCGTACGTACAGGAATGAAAAAAGCTAATTCTGTTAGTTGGTCAACAGCAACCCAGATTGCTTCTTTCTTTCTCAGAGATAGGGGTAAACACGATACAATATCCATAGTCACTCTATCCCATTCTACTCGAGAATCATGATTGGCTGCAATAAACCCAACTGTACCTGATGCTCAACTTTGACTTGCTGACAGATTAAACATTTCAAAACAAACTCGGAGATAACTCTTTTCATGTCGTGCCACCAATACAGTTGTTTCAAGTCATTATACATTTTCGTACTCCTCAAATGAACATATAAACAACTACTATGTGCTTCATTCAAAATCATTTGAATCAACTCTGAATTTCTCGGAACACATATTCAACCTCTGAATCTTAAACAATCATCGGAATCAACTTGAAACTTTGAATCAGGGTTTGAATCACATTGAGCTCTTTTTCCTAACATTTCATTATTGACTTTCTGAGTTCACAAATCTGCTATAAAAATAATGGTTTCGCTTTCATCTTGACCACAATCGAACCATCATTATACAAAGCTATTTGAGAGTTCATCGCATGTAGAGCGAATAGGGGTTTTCGGCTCAAAGCATCAGCAACGACATTAGCCTTTCCCGGATGATAATCAATCACTAACTCGTAATCTTTTAACAGTTCAAGCCATCTTCATTGTTGTAAGTTTAGATCTTTCTAAGTCATCAAATACTTCAAACTTTTAAGGTCAGTATAGATGTGGCATTTCTCACGAAACACATAGTGATGCCAAATTTTAAACGCGAACATAATAGCTGCTAACTCCAAATTGTGCGTCAAGTAATTTTTTTTCATACGGTTTCAACTACCTTGAGGCATAAGCTATAACTTTGTCTTCCTACACCAAAACACAACCCAGACCATTCAACGATGCATCACTGAACGCTACGAACTCTGTACCCGATTTAGGCTGAACTAAAGCTGGTGCCTTAGTCAATAAAGCTTTCAATTGATCGAAACTTTTCTGACATCTATCTGACCATTCGAACTTAACATCTTTTTGAATCAATTTCGTCATCGGAGTCACAATCATCGAAAAGCCTTTCACAAATCGTTTATAATAGCCGGTGTGTCCCAGGAAGCTACGAACTTTAGATGCATTTCTCAGAGGCTTCCAATCCATTATTGCAGAAATCTTGCTTGGATCGACTCAAATACCTAATGCTGACACAATATGCCCCAGAAAACCAACCTCACGCAACCAGAATTCACATTTGCTGAACTTTGCAGATAACTGCTTATCTCTCAGAGTCTGTAGTACAATTCTTAGATGCTCGACATGCTTGGATTCATTATGTGAGTAAATCAAAATGTCATCAATGAATACAATGAAAAATCGATCTAGGCAGGGTCTGAAAATCTGGTTCATTATGTCCATAAAGACATCACGTGCATTCGTTAGTCCAAAAGGCATAACTAAAAATTCATAGAGACCATATCTCGTTCTAAATGCTGTCTTTGGCACATCAGAGTCTTTAACTCGCAACTGGTAATAGCCTAATCTCAAATCTATTTTCAAAAACACTGTAGCCCCTTTCAATTAATCAAACAAATCATCTATTCTGGCAGAGGATATTTATTCTTGATCGTCACTTTGTTGAGTTGTCGGTAGTCTATACACATTCTCATCGTGCCATCTTTCTTTTTCACAAACAATACAGGAGCACCCTAGGGCTAGAAACTCGATCGTGCAAATCCTCTATCGATCAACTCTTGCAACTGAGATTTCAAATCTTTTAACTCTGTCAGAGCCATTCTGTACAGAGCTATCGATACCGGTGTAGTTCTCGGCATTAACTCAATGCCAAACTGAACCTCTTGGATCGGTGGTAAACCCAGTAACTCTTCAGGAAACATGTCAGGATACTCACACACAATTGGCACTGATTCAATCTTTTTTTCAGTTACTTTCGTATCAAGCACATAAGCAAAATAAGCTTCGCAACCCTTTCTCACATATTTCTGAGCTAACATCGATGAAATCACTACTGGTAAACCATTCAAATCATCTGACTCAATTCAGATAATCTCATTATTCTGACATCTTAGATCAATCATCTTTCGTTTACAGTTTACTATAGCATCATGTAGCGTTAACCAATCCATACCCAAAATTATATCAATTTCATCAAATGGCAACATCAGATCAGCTGGAAAACAGAAATCCTGAATCATCAATGGAACTTTCTTGCACACTTTATCAACCAAAACACACTTCCCTAAGGGGTTCGATACTCTAATCACAAATTCAATATAATCTACAGGAAAAGTCTTATTGGATACTAGATTCACACATATATACGAATGAGTTGATCCTGGATCTATCAATGCAATTACATTAGTATCATAGAGAGTAAAAGTACTGGTGATAACATATAGAGATGGCACTTCTTCGCGAGCGCGAATCACATAGGCTCGTGCAGGTGCTCTGGCCTCTGACCTCACAGCAGAATCTTTAGACGTTCTTTAGCTACCACTCACATTTCTTGTGTTTCTGGGTGGTCTACCTCTAACTGTACTGTTACTCAGCCTCATGTTTTATACTGTATCTTGCTCAGCCAACTCAGGATAGTTACGAATGAAATGATCTAATGATCCACATTTAAAACAGGTCTGATCATTCAATCTACAATCATCGATTTGCCGCTTTCCACAATGTCTACACTCAGGTCAGTTTTGTCTCACACCGCTAACACTAGCAATAGATGTAGCTTGAGCTTTAGAACTCATAGGTTGCTTTTCACAATCCCAACTTGAATATCTCATCGATGAATTGGAACGATTGAACGAGTCTCGAAATTTCTTTGATACAGACTGATAAGATTTACTAGTCAATCTCTTTCTGGAGTCTCTAGCTTCAAACTCAGCTTTTCTCTTTTCTTTTTCTAGTTCTTCAGCTTTACATGCCCATTCGACGAGTATCACAAACTCATTGATTTCCAGAATCCCAATTAATAGCTTGATGTCTTCATTTAAACCATCCTCAAATCTCTTGAACATAATAGCTTTAGTTGAAACACATTCCCAAGCGTATCTGCTCAGTCTCACAAATTCAGGCTCGTATTCAGTAATAGACATACAACCTTATTTTTGCTCGAGAAACTCTTTGCGTTTCTGATAAATGAATCTCGGGCTAATATATTTCTTCCGAAATTTAGTTTGGAAAAACTCCTAAGTAACCCGTTCTTTTGGAACCACCGATACTACTGTATTCCACCAGTAATACGCAGTGCCTCTTAACAAAGATACGGCACATTTGATACATTCATCAAGAGTACAAGATAACTCATCAAACACTCGGAGTGCATTATCGAGCCAGAACTCAGCTTGTTCAGCATCATCATCAACATTAGCCTGATTCACACATCATATGGAAAAAGGCTTGTTGAGCGGGGGTGGAGGTTGTTGAGCAGCCAAATTTGTTCGAACGAATTCCATGAATCATTCACACATCATATGGAAAAAGGCTTGTTTAGCCTCTCCCTCATAACTACTCGTCACGGGTCTAGATTTAGTAGGCGCTGTCCCTTGAGCGGGAGCAGGCGCATTACTCTCTACATCATCAGCTATAGCTCTTTCGGGATCTATTGCTATATGAAAACACAATTTAAACTGTCAGGAATCATCACACTATCACAAAGTATATATGGGATGTATAACTAGACTCTCACACATGCTACATTAGTCCTAAAATCGATTAAACCGTAGCTTTGATACCAATAAATGTAACACCCCTAACCCGTATCCATCGCTGAAATAGGGTTATAAGGCATTACCTATCAAATCACAACATACAACATACATTTCATCATACATAAAACCAACATTACATAAACATTGATCAAACATATTCACATTGTCCCTTATAAGGTTCTACGAGACCTTAAAACATGCTTGGAAGAAGTTCGAGACTAAACCAATAACATTTAAAAACTTTGGGAAACTTGTAAAACTTTTATGCATACAAGTCGTGAACAGGCCGTGTGCCTCACACGGTCACCAGACATGCCCATGTTACAAGTCGTGTGGAAACAGGGCATACATACTGACTTGCATCACATGGCTGGAGACACGCCCGTGTGCATTGGCCATATGAAATCTGAAGGGTATACTGACTTGAGTCACACGGCCAGCCACATGCCTATATGCCAGCCCATGTGTCACACACGGCTAGCAAACACGCCCGTGTGTCTAAGCCGTGTAACTCACTAACTTGTTTAACTAAGTTATAGCGGGCACACGGTCGAGACACAAGCCCGCGTGCTCAACCGTGAAGGGAAAAATCAGGCTTGCTTTAAGCCACATTTCTCATCCACAACAAGCATTCCTAAACCACAACGTTTCATACCATTTCAATATGCTTATACGCAACCCAAAACAGGCAAATACAATATGCCATTACCAACAGTTTCACCTACCTTACCTATGCATTTTTTCTCATCATTTTATCAACTAATTCATGCCACAAAATATACCAAATCATCATCCCTATATCATACCAAATCAACCATGATATCTCACTGGTAATTAATCAAAACAATTAACCACTTAGCCATCATAATTACCATACCAAACATGCTAAAACTCAGGGCCGTATATACGTCACATATCAATTACCAAATTTATAAGTTAAGCCAACCCAAATGGCGAAATACACATCAACATTTACATCATTTATGAGCCAAATATCATGGCTAATATCATATCTCAAAACACATCATCATATCACTAGCCTATTCATGCCATATACCATATTTACAAAGCTTTAAAAGTACCAACTAGGTGATTGACAGTGTGATGACGTTTCCTGACGAACCTCGAGTCCGAGCTAGCTTTAATTATCTATAAAAAAGTTAAAGAACACACAAAGTAATCTTTAAAAGCTTAGTAAGCCATATACAAATAAAATCACCATATGAAACAATTATATTTCAATTCAATTATACAAGCATGGCTAAAACACATACATAATATCACTTACCTTTCCTTTCAATACACATAAGAATTTCATACATACCTGTGTCATTTAATTTCATTTACACATTCTTTCTCGTCTTGAATTTTCCCGTTGAACCATTTAGAATCATTAAGGATACTCGGGAAATCATATATAGCTCGTACAATGCCATATCTAGGATATAGTCTTACATGTTATCACATATTGATGCCACTATCCTAGACAGGGTCTTATATGAAACCATATAACGATGCCAATGTCCCAGACATTGTCTTACACGTAATCATATCTTGGTAAACTAATGTCATGACATTTGTATCCTATACTATTCCTAAGTTTCGTATGGGTCATTCGAATGTCGTAACCCTGTCGATACTTGCTCGTATTCGGTCATTCGGTATTCAATACAAATCAATGATAAATAAATACTTATAATTCAATTTAAAGACATTTATTTGCATATGAACTTACCCTGTATTCGGGATAAACGGACTGGATTGATTATTAGATAACCTTTGATTTTCCCTGATCTAAATCTGATTTGTTTCGTTCTTCATCTATATATATTCAAAATTAACTCATTTATTCATCAAATCATTCAATTCAGTCCACAAACACCTATTTGGGCATTTTTACACTTTAGCCCCTAAAGTTCCACATTTTTACAATTTAATCCCTATTTCAAAAATACACAAAAATTCATGAAATTTCATTAAACCCAAGCCTAGCCGAATTTCATATAGGTCTCTAGCAGCCCAATACTTTCATTTATTTTACATTTCAACCCCTCAATTTACACTTTTCAACATTAAATCCCTAATAGGAATTTTTACTCAAAATCACTTAACAAAACTTGTATAACGATCAACAAATATCCATTGTTCATCATCAAACATTTAAAAGCTTAAACATTCATCAACGACACTTCACAAAATCATCAACAAACTCGAAAGTTAGGGCACAGGCTAGCTAGTACTCGATCCAACGATCACAGAAACATAAAAATCATCAAAAACCAAACAAAATTCATACCTTAATTAAGAATTAAAGGTGCCGAAACCTAAAGCTTGAAGATAGCTTTCTTTTTCTTCAAAATTCGGTGCAAAAAGATGATATATGGCAACCATTTTGTTTTGTTTTAATTTAATTAAACTTAAATCACAAATTACTTAATTAACCTTTGTTTTAATATTAATAAAACATATAATGGATGGCTATTCATGTAAATTCCCACTATCCATGGTCTATTCACAACATAAGGACTTCACATTTAATTATTCATAGCAAATAAGCACCTAAACAATTAGAATGTAACTTTTGCATTTTACGCGATTTAGTCCTTTTGTCAACTTAACCATCCAATCGAGAAAATTACAACACGGAACTTTAACACATATCTAATCACATGCTGTAGACAATAAAAATAATATTAAAATATTTTTTCTGACCTCCAATTTGTGGTTCCAAAATCACTGTTCCGTTTTAGCTAAAACTGTGTTGTTACACTCTGTATGAAGGTGGTTGAGAACTTAGACAATTATCTCGGCTTACCTTTGCATATTGGGAAGAGGAAATATTTACCTTTTAAGGACATTCTTAATCATCTTTCCTCTAGAATTAATAGTTGGTCAAAATGTCTCCTTTCGTACGGAGGTAGATATGTTTTCGTTTAATCTATTCTTCAAGCCTTACAAACTTATGCCCTGTCTATTTTTCTTGCTCTTAAAGGTATTATTGAAAATATGAACTCAAGGATACATAGAATATGGTGGGCGTGTAAAAATAAGGACTGAGGTTGGCATATGATGGCATGGGACAATATTTGTATTCCTAAGGGCATGGGGGTCTCGGTTTTAGAGAGTTGCATCTTTTCAACCTAGCTCTTCTTAGAAGACAAGTTTGGAGGCTTCTCACTAATAAGGATACGCTTTGCTATCGCATTCTTAGCTCAAAATACTTCCCTGATGGTAATCCCTTTAGCCCAAAACATGTTGATAAACCATCTGCTACTTGGAGTAGTATTGCCACAGTTGTTTGAAGTTTAAGATAAGGCTTTCAGTGGCTAGTGGGAAACGACAAAAGTGTGGATATTCATAAAGATAAGTTTGGCTTTGAAGGTCTTAGTGGTGATGCTTTTATATGCAATAGGGAGCAAGTGAGCGAGATGAAAGTTTATGAGTTGTGGGTGTCGAATTGTAAACGCTGGGACAGGAATAGGGTGAATGATATTTATGGAGAAACATTGAGGGATCAAATTTGTAATATACCCATCTTTTCTTACTATCCGAGTGATGTGCTTATTTGGTTTCACAGTCATCATGGTACTTATACTACTAAAGCCGAGTACTCCTGGCCCATTCTAAAAAAAATGGGCATGGGACCTCACCGGTTACTCTGGAAAATAATTTAGCAGCTCAGAATCATTCCAAAGATTTGAATTTTTGCTTGGAGAGTGGGTCATGAAATTTTTCCTAAAAATTCAAAAATTGCATCCATTCGACCTTTAATGAATCTGGCTTGCCAGTGTTGTAGGGTTGATAACGAAACACTCATTTACACTTTAAAGGATTGTCCAACAGTGAGGGAGACTCTGATGTGTAGGGGCCTTGATGATCGATTGTTAGTAATGTATTCAATAGGTGCATGACTAGTTGGAGATGGCCTTGAGAATCCTTGATAAAAAAGCTATGGAAAACTTCATTACCCTCATTTGGAACTCCTAGAATAACATAAATAATTTTACTTTTCGTGGAAAAGAAGAGGATGTGAATACTATTTGGAATATAGCTTTGACATTAAGCAACGACTTTAGGATCCATAACTCTAGCGAAAGACCGATGCTCCCTAGTCAACCTACTGGTCGTAAATGGATAAAGCTGTCGTGTGTGGTGGTGAAAATAAATGTAGACGTTGCCATTGAAGAGGGGAAAATTGGATTGGGTGTGATTGTTAAGGATAAAGATGGTTTTGTTTTAGGAGGGTATGACTGTGTAAAAGATATGACTTTAAATAGAGAATGGGTGGAAATGATGGCTATTGAGGAAGATGTCAGCTTGGCAAAATGTTTGAATTTAAAAAGGGTTCAATTTGAATTGTCATTGTGAATAAAATTAATAGAAGGGATTAGGATATAATGTTTTTGGGACAACGAGCTAAAGATATTTATAAGAAGCTAAAGTCCTTTGAGGATGCAGTCATCACTTGAATAGCTAGATCCAGTAATAAGCTTGCTGATTTTATTAGCATATTTGTATTAAGTAATAATTGTATTTAGAATTTTTATGTGAATTATCCTAAAGACATTCACAATCTTGTAATTCTAGATGCTATAAATGAAACCTAGACCTTTAAGGTCTGTTTTGTTTTGTTCAAAACAAAAGACTTTAAACTTATTGCAATCCTCAAACCCCACACTATTTGGCTTAGTCCTTCCTCAAGGTCCTCAATCATCCCCGCAAGTCCTACAAACATATGACAAACCCTTGTAAGTTTAATTTAACTTAGTGATTTCTTTTACTGCACCATAATTTAACCCTATTATACAAGGGTAAGAAATGTAAAATAAAATAAACTTAAGTTTAATCCTTGCTTGCTTACGGTGAGTATTCTACATTAGGGTGGCAAACCCCATTCAAACCTTTGACCTGCACAGCTCGCTGTGAGACCTTCCACAAGTCAGACTCTCCTCTAGTCGACAATCCAAAAACCTCGCCATAGCCGCAAATCCTATCCATACTTCTCTTTTTTCCTTCGTGTAACACCCCTAACCCGTATCCGTCACTGAATTAGGGTTACGAGGTATTAAAAAACAAAAAAAAAAAACATTTTTAAACAACCATATATGTATAAAAGTCACATTTATATGAATAAAGCATAAATTCAATTAAATAATAAACACGATTTCAATATTCATAATATAATGTACGAAACATATTAAAACATCCCAATATTCTCCGTATACTTAGAAGAAATCAAACTATTTATAACTTATTTTTCACTAGCATATATTAAACAATTTAAAATGTTTAAATAGTACTTTATTCAATAATATATATATAAAATTGCCAACTTTACTCAATGGTCATAAATTTAATAACATAATTATAAACTTACTCCATTTTCAAGCACAAATAGCAACTTTTGTACGTACTCATAATAAAATCAATCAAAAACTTATTACATATTTTAACAAGCAATTACACATGCAACTTAATATATATTGACATGTCCGAATATGCTATTATAGTTTGAATACATATTGTGTACTTGCCCTAAGTTTCAAAGCTACACTTAACAATTGAATTTATAGAAAATAATGAACTAAAACTATCATAGAATATTCTCCTAACTCAACACCTTGCATAGCCTAATCTAATTATTTAAATAGCATACACATCCAAATTTTTATCAAGTGCGAGAAGCTTTCACTAACAAGTGCCGAATCACAAATTGTAACATAATCAAAACATAAATCTTGCATACCATATTATAACTTTTCAAAACATATTATATAAAATTCAGATATAGCTAAACAACCTTAGATACCAAATCACATATAGCACATTGACTAAATACAACAACCTAATGCACATACACTTTTGTTCATACATATCATAGTCGAACTAGCCACACAATCAACCAAAACATTAACCATTTCCAAAACATAGAATACCTATCTCAAACTTCATTTATTCATATCTCCAAAATATTATTACCAAAACGATTTCAAATCACAATCAATCATAACCGAATTATCAATACCAAGCTTATTAAACATTATAACTAAGCACACATATAAAACCAAGACTAAGCATAACTAGCAAGCCATTTTCGCATGGCTTTAAATATATAAACAAATTCAACATTTAAAAAGTATGTCCAGCCTATACATGCCATAGTTCAAGTTCAACTATTTAAATACCAAAACAGTGGATAGTGTGATGAACTTTGCTGATGATCCCCGAGCTTGTAACTTGATCAAAAATCTATAAAACAGACACACACATATTCGAAGGGTAAGCTTTTATAGCTTAGTAAGTCATAAGCAAATAAACAACCCAAATATATAATCAATTCATTCTAAGCTAACCAAATTATATTAACATTATCATTCCTTATTCTCAAACTACAAACTTGATATACAATACATTTCATTTTCAATTTTTCCACCTTGGCCGAATACTTAAGTAATCAAACTTACCAAATGTTATTCAACTTTCACAGTCGAAATGTTATTAAATAACCAAATGTATATATGCTCAAATACACAAACTCAAGAATCATAATATAACATCTTGTACATATATTACTTATTTGGCTGAATACACATACTATAATCACATATGTCTTTCATTTGCATCAAATGTAATTTATAACAAATAATCAAGTTATTCTCTTACCTTAAATCAAATAAGTAACAAGCTAGCTCATCCCTGGCCAATTAGCTCATTTTACACATTCGATCACACTTATTATTACTCGATGAACCATTCGGAATTGGATTGGACACTTGGATAATCACACATATCATACAATGCCAACTTCCCAGTGTGGTCTTACATGTAGTCACGTATCGATGCCGCTGTCCCAGACAAGGTCTTACGCGCACACATATATCGAAGTCACATATCGATGGCAATGTATAAACATGGTCTTACTTGCACATATATATCGATGCCATGGTCTTACTCGCACATCACATATCGGAATCCTATGTCATGACATGTGTATCCTAACTATTCCTAAGGTTCATACGAGGCTTCCAAACATCGTAACTCAATCGAAACGAATGCTTGAACATGGTTACCGAGCTTAACACATTCAGCAATAGCATGTATAAATTCATATATTTCATTTTAGTATATATGAATTGCATTTAGTTAAAATTAAGTATGAATATTTGCTTATAAACTTGCCTCGGACGATGAAAAATCGGAACGGATCGGCTAGTCGACAACTTTAGTTTTCCCCTGATCTAAATCCGATTTTCTCTTTTCTTGATCTAAATTAATATAAATTAAACTTATTAAATCAAATATTCAATCAAATTCATCCAAAAAGGCACAAATGGGAAAATTACACTTTTATCCTTGATATTTCACATTTTCACAATTTAGTCCCTATTGCACAAAACACAAAATATGCAAAATCTCACAACAACATAGCTAGGCCGAATCTTCCTTATATTCATACAAGTCCTTAAATTTCATTTATTTCACATTTTAGTCCCTCAAATTATTATTTTTACAATTTAGCCCTAATTACTCAAATTCATCAAAAATTCTAATTAAAAACATATTAATCCAAAACATATCTTTCATAATTCATCTTCAAACATCACAAAAACACAAATATTCATCAATGGCATAACTCAATATATTCATCAAAATAAAAAATTCTAGCATGGGTCGGACAGTATTTGAAGCAACGATTTCAAAAACATAAAAATGATCAAAAACCGAAACCAAACTAACCTTGAATTTGAATCAACAATGGCCGAATACCTAGCTTGTCTTTCTTCTCTTTTATTCCTGGCAAGAACAAATATAAACACTAATATATGGCTTTAATGTATAATATGTTTATAACATATGAACTTATTAACTAATTTATCGAATTAACCTTTGATTTAAAATATAAAATCATGGTATAATAAGGCCATTACCGTCCATTGCATGTTATCATGGGCTAATTATCACATAAATACCTCCATTTACAAAGACAAACACATTTCGGCCCTTACATTAAACCATTAAATTTTCACTTTTCGCGATTAAGTCCTTTTATTTAACTGAGCACCTAAACGACAAAATTAAATCACGAAAATTTCATGAATATAAATTCACACAAAATAATTACAAAAAAAAATTTTTTAAATATTTTTCTGACTCGAATTCATGGTCCCGAAACCACCATTCCGACTAGGGTCTAAATCGGGCTGTTACAACTTTCCCCCTTAGGGATTTTCGTCCCCGAAAATCTTACCGGTGAGTAGGTTTGGATAGCATTCTCTTATAGCATCTTTTGGCTCCCATGTTGCTTCCTCAACTCCACTTTTATGCCACAGTACTTTAACCAATGGAATTTTCTTATTTCGTAACTCTTTAATCTCGCGAGCCAGAATGTGAATCGGTTCTTCCTTGTACGTCAAAAGTGCTTAATCTCAATCTCAGACGGACTAATCACATGTGAAGGATCAGATCGATATCTATGAAGCATCGAAACATGGAATACATTGTGGATCTTTTCTAGTTCAGGTGGCAACAACAGTCTATTAGCAACTGGCCCAATACACTCTATAATCTCATATGGCCCAATGAATCTCGGGCTCAATTTGTATTTATGACCTAATCTGAGTATTTTCTTCCATGGTGAGATTTTCAAGAAGACTTTATCTCTGATCTAAAACGTTATATCTTTACGTATGAAGTTCTCATATGATTTCTAACGATCTGATGCTGCTTTCAGACTTTCGCAGATCACTTTTACTTTCTGCTCAGTTTCTTTGATCAAATCAACCCCGTGTATCTTATTTTCAATGAGTTCAATCCAGTACAACGGTGTACGACATTTACGACCGTACAAAGCCTCATAAGGTGCCATTTTGATACTCAACTGAAAGCTATTATTATATGTAAATTCAATCAGAGGTAGGTATCGTTCCCACGTACCTTTAAACTCGAGAATGCAACATCTCAACATATCCTCAAGTATCTAAATGATTCGCTCGAACTGACCATCTGTTTGCAGATGGAAAGCAGTGCTGAAATGTAATTTTGTACCTAATGCATCTTCCAGTCTCTTCCAAAACCGTGATGTAAACCTCGGATCTCTGTCCAAAAAAATAGAAATAGGTACCCTGTGTAATCTCAAAATCTGATAAACATACAATTCAGCTAGCTTATCAAGCGAGAAATCTGTATGAATCAGAACAAAATGAGCAGACTTAGTCAATCTATCCACAATAACCCAGATTGTATCTTTCTTGCTTAGTGTCAATGGTAAACCAGACACAAAATCCATCGTAACTCTATCCCAGTTCCATTTAGGTATCATGATCGACTGAAGTAATCCAGAAGGTACCTGATGCTTGGCTTTTACTTGCTGACAAACTAAACATTTCAAAAGATAGTCAAAAATGTCTCATTTCATACTGTGCCACTAGTAAAGCTGTTTAAGATCATTATACATCTTTGTACTACTCGAGTGAATAGATAACCAACTGTTGTGAGCTTTATTTAAAATCATTTGAATCAACTCTAAATTTCTCGGGACACATATCCGGTTTTTGAACCTCAAACAGCCCTCAACATCAACTCTGAATTCTGAATCAGCATCTACCTCACACTGAGCTCATTTTGCTAACAATTCTTTATCAATCTTCTGGGCATCATAAATTTGTTGAACAAATAACAGTCTTGCTTTTAATTCAGCTATTATCGAACCATCATCAGACATAGCCATATGTGCATTCATTACACACAAAGCAAACAGTGATTTTTGACTTAAAGCATCAGCAACAACATTAGCCTTTCCCGAGTGGTAGTCAATCACAAGCTCGTAATCTTTTAGCAATTCTAACCATCGTCATTGTCTCAAATTCAGATCTTTCTGAGTCATCAAGTATTTCAGGTTTTTGTGATCAGAATAAACATGACATTTCTCACCGAACAGATAGTGGCGCCTTATCTTCAATGCAAACACAATAGCTGCTAAAACATTTCTAACACTTTTCTGACCACTTAAACTTAACATCTTTCTATAATAGCCTGGTCATCGGAGCTGCAATAATAGAGAAACCCTTCACAAACCGTCTATAATAACCAGCAAGTCCAAGAAAACTTCGGGCTTCAGAAACATTTTTCGGAGGTTTCCAATCAAGTAGAGTTGAAATTTTGCTCTAATCAATCTGAATGCCCGATGCTGATAAAACATGGCCCAGAAAACTGACTTCGCTGAACCAGAACTCACATTTATTAAACTTTGTATACAACTGCTTATCTCGCAAAGTCTGTAACACAAGTCTCAAATGGTCGGTATGTTCAGTCTCATCATGAGAGTAGATTAAAATGTCATCTATAAACACAACCACAAACCGATCCAAATATGGTCTGAAGATCTGATTCATCAAATCCATGAAAATAGCAGGTTCATTATTAAGTCCAAAAGGCATAACCAAAAACTCATAGTGCCTGTACCTCGATCAGAAAGCAGTCTTTGGCACATCGGAGTCTTTAACTCGCAACTGATAGTAGCCTGATCTCAAAAATATCTTTGAAAACACTATAGCCCCTTTCAGTTGGTTAAACAGATCATCAATCCGTGGCAATGGATACTTATTCTTTATAGTCACCTTATTAAGTTGTCTATAGTCGATACACATTCTCATAGTTTCGTCTTTCTTTTTCACAAACAACACAGGTGCACCCCACGGAGAGAAACTCGGTCACGCGAAACCTCTATCTGTCAACTCTTACAATTGAGCTTTCAATTCTTTTAATTCAGTAGGTGCCATTCTGTACAGAGCTATAGATATCGGAGTCGTCCTAGGCATTAACTCAATACCAAACTTTACCTCTCGAATAGGTGGCAAACCAGATAATTCTTTAGGAAACACATCTAAATACTGGCACACAATAAGTACTAATTTAATATTTCTTTCGGCCACTTTACTATCAAGCACATATGCAAAGTAAGCTTCGTAACCTTTTCTCACATATTTTTGAGCTAGTATCGAAGAAATCACTGCTGGTAAACCATTCAGATTATTAGATTCAATCTGAATAATCTCGTCATTCTGGCACTATAAATCGATAGTCTTTCTTTTACAATTTACAATAACATCATGTAAAGTCAACCAATCCATACCAAGAATTATGTTAAACTCATCAAATGGAAACAACATCAAGTCAGTAGGAAAGCATGAATCTCGAATCATCAGGGGACAATTCTTACACACTTTGTCAACCATAACACATCGGCCTAAGGGGTTTGACACTCTAATCACAAACTCAATAGACTCAACAGGCAAAGTCTTACTGATTACTAAACTCTCACATACATGAGAATGAGTTGAACCAGGATCAATCAATGCAATTACATTAGTATCATAGAGAGTGAATGTACCAGTAATGACATCTGGGGATGAAGCCTCCTCGTGTGCGCTTATAGCATAGGCTCTGATAGGTGCACGAGCCTCAGATCTGGCAGTTGTATCTTTAGTCCCTCTCTAACTGCCACTCATATTACCCACATTTCTGGGTAATCTACCTTGAACTACAGTATTACTCGGTCTCATATTCTGCACTAGATTTTCTTCAACAAACAGGTCCGATCGTGTAATCTGCAGCTACCGGGATGTCGTTTACCACAATGCTTACACTCAGGTTGATTAGTTCTGACATTACCTGTAACACCCCAAACCCAACCTAGAAGTTAGGCCCGAATCTGACGTGTCACATTGAAGTGTTTTTCGAAAACGATGTAGGACCCTTCTTATTTGAAAACTTGAGTAAAATCCCTGTTACATTTGTTTATTTTATAAAGTGGTACATTGAAAAGTTATTAATTCTATTCCCAAAATTTCTTTTAAGTTGTAGAAGCTAATTTTAAAAGTAACTGATTTACGAAAACGTGATGTTAAAAACTAAGTTGCAAAACCATTCTGAGAATGTTGCGGAAACATAGTGTTGTTTAAAAATAGTTATAAATTGAAATAAATAAAACCCAAAGTTAAAATCCAAAAACTTTAAGAGGCCTTATTACAAAATTTGAAAACCCAAAACAGAATCTAAAATATAAATAAAGTCCAAAGGCAGTCGTGTTTCCATTTCCGAGTCCCTCGCAGCACCGATTCTCCTAATGTTGGGGATTACCTGCACAGTTAATAAACAGGGTGAGTTTATGAAAACTCAGTGTGTAATCCCCTTACTAGAGTACCAGATAGTATACAGAAATAGAAACTGGAATAGTTTGGGCCAAAGCCCTTTTAACAGTAACAGTACAGTCCAATTCAGAGCATACATGGGCTAAAGCCCATTACAATATCATTTGGGTCACATCCCATAATATGATCAATTGGGCATAGCCTATCTCAGTAACAAAACAGAATGTTCGAATGCATGGATGTATGCTATCCCATCCAACCCTCCACTTGCCTCCGTCCAACCCTGCACTACCTGTGGGGAATAACTCACCCACGCCATCCCTACACTTACAATGTTAGCACCGGTTGCAAAGCACTAACCGTAATCGCAGCAAAGCGCTAGTATATATATGGCTTTAAGCCTTCAGTAACGGTATTATAATTGGCACAAAGCCATCAGTAACTGTAATAAGTTTGACACTTAGCCATCAGCGACAGTAACATAATCGGCACACAGCCATAGGTAAATATAATCGACACAGAGTCATCAATAAATATGTTAGGCACATAGCCACGGGTAAATACGTTTGGCACAAAATGATAGTCAAGATGGCATAGAGGCATAATCAAATTACACGGCCTTAAGCCGTCCGTCGGTCCACAATCGTCTTGTGCAACTCGTGCGACCTTAACAGATCAATGCCGGGTCTACAGTTGTCTCGTGCGACTTGTGCGACCATATCAGAACAGAACATCCTACATATCAGTGTCCCAACACCATGTAATATGTTGTGTATGTCATGATCAATCATCACACGTGTATACAGAATGGCCATACTCAGTAACAGTCATTTAAACATATATTAAAAGCATATCAGTCATACAACCACAGTCAAGTCAATTAAAATGTAGTCATACATTCACAGTCAAATCAGTCATAGCCCAAGTCAGTCATTTACCCACAAAGGTCTTTAGGGCAAAACGGTCATTTTACCCTACAAGGGTATTTAGATAATCCTACCCTACAGGGATATTTTGGTGATCCTACCCTACAAGGGTATTTCAATAATATTACCCTACAGAGGTATTTCGGTAATCCTACCGTACAGGGGTATTTCGATAATCCTACCCCATAGGGGTATTTCGATAATTTCACAAATTGGGTATTTTGGTAATTTCAAAAATTGAGGGTATTTCGATAATTTCACACATCGGGGGTATTTTGGTAATTTCACAAATCGGGGGTCTTAATAACCCTACAGAGGGTCCACTGTCGCCTTGAGCGACCTAAGCAACCAAAACAGACATAACAGTGCAAGTGGGCCTAAGGCACATTACTCGGCCCAATGGGCCCACACGCTCGTGTGGCCCATTTAGCCCAAATTTAGATACGGCTATGTGTACACCATAGCTTGGTTCAGTAATAGTCACTTACCGCAGATTTTATCCATGTGGGCCCAGGAGCCCATTGGGCCCACACAACCCATTTCGCCCAATCGAGGCCCAAAACAATCTAAGTCATGTGCTCGACATGACAAGTCTATCTACTTTTCACTTAACAACGATATTTACCCACAATGGCCTACGGGCCCATTGGGCCCATATGGCCCATTTAACCCAAAACTATTCACGATTGTACGAACAATGTAGCCCAGTCCAAAACTTACCACATAACATACATTTTATCCGTATAGGCCCACAAACCCATTGGGCCCACATGGCCTAGTTCGGCCCAACGTAGCCCAGAACGACCTATGCCATGTACGCGAAATGACAAGCCCAACCATATTCCACCTAGCAGCTGATTTGACACAAGCGGGCCCACTGGCCCATTGGGCCTATTCGGCCCATTTCGTGGCGCAAGTGGCCCACTACGACCTAAGCTCACGAATTTGTTCATGGTGGCCTTCCTCGTTGTATGCCCATGTTTCGTGAGCTCGGTTCATCACACGCGTGATCGCATGCTCGTGTGGCATCATACGCCATATTTCTGGCTTTTTGGCATTTTGCCGATCTACAGTCATAGCAGAGTAAACAACACACACATTTTTAGCTTTTCAGCCGATTATCAAAACAAGGCATACGATTACACACCTCTTCATGAAGTCGAGAGAACTACTCACACCTAAAGCCTTGACCGAAAGGAGTGTGGCTAACTACACCTCGATTGGTTAAAGCCGATCGCACATACCCTGACACTTAACTGCACACATAAGAGATTAATAGATAGAACCTGTTAAGAAATAGCCTAAAACCCATAAAGATAATACTTAAAGAACTAAGAGTAATCGGCCTATACCCAAACCAACAAGGTATCGGAATTACCTTAACCCAATATTGAAAGATCAGGTTTCCATGCTTCGAGAATGTTTTGTGCCCTTCACTCCTCAGTAATACCTAGAATCCACGAACATACATCATGGAAGAAGGGGGGTCACCATTGGGCAATCACAGAGAATTAGAAGAAAGGGTATTTGATTTAAAGAAGATAATCGAAGAAGCAAAGTTGACAGATTGCTAAACGGTATACTTACTGGTTCGTCAGAACACTTGTAGGCCGAAACGTTTGATCGATAGAAAAGGGAAAAAAAGAATAAAGGCAGGGAAAGAGAGGTTGAATTCGACTCACATTAAGAAGAATAGGAAACATGGAAAAGAGAATAAAGAAAACCAATGGGAAGAAATTGGTTTAGGTAAAGGAAGAAAAAGAAGAAGAAGTGCACGAAAAGAAAGACAATTCAGCTAGGCAAGAATAAAGTAACGAGAGAAGCAGCATTGAGAACGAGGAAAGGAAATCGGCACCTTATGACTTGGGTTTCAGCAAAGTGACCAATGAAAATTTGAAGATTACTAACCAGAGAAGGAGAAAGACCCAAATGGTCAAAACGCAATACACACAATAACAAGAATGACAAAACTCCAAAAGAAATGCTACTGAAACAAAATGGAAAACTACTTAATGACCTATACTAATTCAGTACCCCAACACCCCCAAATTGCCAAAAAATGCGCCATAATGGACCCTTAGCCGAATTTGCCTAAACAAACTCCCCCAATCGGCTCCAACTTCTCCCATTTAAAAAATCCTTCAAAAACACCACCAATCCCTCCACCAAATTTTCTCCTTGATTTAGTCCAACTCCCCATTCAAATTCAATTCAAATTCTTATGACCAATTAAACCACAGAGTTCCAATCCAATTACAACACCTCCCCAGCTCAAGTAACAAAATAAACATACAATTGCACTCGCCATGCCTCGAACCTCAGACTCCTTGCCACACATGTAGCGCCACCTTGACACTAGATCCCTTCTCTCTTCGTGCCATAAAACAAACACTAATTATTATAAGTCCTATAACCTAACATCCATGTTCACTTAAGAGCCCAAAAATTAAAATTTTGCAAACACCCAGGCTTGAACCCAGGCTTCTCAAGCACTCCTAAATATGCCCAAATACTTAGCCACTAAAGCTACACATAATTTGTGATATTTCTCGCACACCTAAACATTTATGCGTTCCCACACTTAAGGCCCATTCCTTCTAGGCCAAAATTTGAGGCGTTACAGTACCCACACTGGCTATTGAGGTAGCTCTTGGGCTCACAAGTGGTCTATTCTATCTCATCGAGAGTAACCCGAAGTGGCTTTTGAACGACTGAAATCATCTCGGAACTTCTTTGGTGCCTACTAGATTGACTTACTGCATAATCTCTTACGCAAGTCTCTAGCTTCAAAATCAGCTTTTCTTCTCTCTTTCCCGAGCTCTTCAGCTTTGTAGGCTCACTCAACAAGTACCACGAACTCTTTTATCTCAAGTATGCCAACTAATAGTTTAATATCTTCCTTCAGTCCATCTTCAAATCTTTTACACATTATAGCTTCAGTCGAAACACACTCTAGGGCATATGACTGAGTCTCACAAATTTTCGCTCATACTCTGTCACAGTCATCTGACCTTGTTTCAGCTCCAGAAATTCTTTACGCTTCTAATCAATAAATCTCTGGCTGATATATTTCTTACGGAACTCAGTCTGAAAGAATTCCCAGGTCACCCGCTCTCTCGGAACTACTGATACTAGGGTATTCCACCAGTGATATGCTGTGTCTCGAAGTAAAGATATGGCACACTTCAAACATTCATCTAGGGTATAGGAAAACTCATCAAACACACGGATAGTATTATCAAGCTAGAACTCAGCCCGCTCAGCAGCATCATCATCAGTAGCTTTAAACTCTTCAGCCCCATGTTTTCTGATTTTTTGAATAGGTGGCTTATATAATCTCAATGGATCACTTACTTGAGGTATAGCAGGCATCGAAGATGGATTAATCGGGGGTGGAGGTTGTTGTGCAGCCGGATTAGTCTGGATATATTGAGTAAACCAGTCGCTCATCATTTGGTAGAAGGCTTGCTTAGCCTCTCCCTCTTGGTTACTCGAAGTTGGTCGAGAATCAACCGGCACTGTCCCTTGCACGGGAGCAGGTGCTATGCTCTCAACATCATCAGCTACAGCTCTGTCGGGATCCACACATTTTCAATTGTCAGAAGTCATCACACTATCGCAATATATAATATGGCATGTATAGCTAAACTCACACACGCTACATTAGTCCTAGAATCAACTAAACCGTAGCTCTGATACCAATAAAAATATAACACCCCTAACCTGTATCTGTCACCGGATTAGGGTTACGAGACATTAACAAACAAAAAAATACATTTTTAAACAACCACATATATATAAGTCACATTTATATGAATAAAGCAGAAATTCAGTTAAATAATAAACATGATTTCGATATTCATAATATAATGTACAAAACATATTAAAACATCCCAATATTCTCCATATACTTAGAAGAAATCAAACTAATTATAACTTATTTTACACTAGCATATATTAAACACTTTAAAATGTTTAAATAGTACTCTGTTCAATAACATATATATATAATTGCCAACTTTACTCAATGGTCATAAATTTAATAACATAATTATAAATTTACTCCATTTTCAAGCACAAATAGCAACTTTTGTACGTACTCATAATAAAACCAATCAAAAACTTATTACATATTTTAACAAGCAATTACACATGCAACTTAATATATACTGACATGTCCGAATATGCTATTATAGCTTGAATACATATTGCGTACTTGCCCAAGGTTTCAAAGTTACACTTAATAATTGAATTTATAGCAAATAATGAACTAAAACTATCATAGAATATTCTCCTGACTCAACACCTTGCACAGTAGAATCTATTATTTAAACCGCATGCACATCCAAATTTTTATCAAGTGCGAAGAGCTTTCACTAACAAGTGCCGAATCACAAATTGTAACATAATCGAAACATAAATCTTGCATACCATATTATAACATATCAAAACATATTATATCAAATTCGGATATAGCTAAACAATTTTAGATACCAAATCACTTATAGCACATTGACTAAATACATCAACCTAATGCACATACACTTGTATTCATACATATCATAGCCGTACTAGCCACACAATCAACCAAAACATTAACCATTTCTAAAACATAGAATACCTATCTCAAACTTCATTTGTTCATATCTCCAAAACATTATAACCAAAACAATTTCAAATCACAATCAAACATAACTGAATTATCAATACCAAGCTTATTAAACATTATAACTAAGCACACATATAAAACCAGGATTAAGCATAACTAGCAAGCCATTTCCGCATGGCTTTAAATACATAACCAAATTCAACATTTAAAAAGTATGTCCAGCCTATACATGCCATAGTTCAAGTTCAACTATTTAAATACCAAAATAGTGTATAGTGTGATGAAATTTGCTGATGATCCCCGAGCTTGTAACTTGATCCAAAATCTATAAAACAGACACACACATATTTGAAGGGTAAGCTTTTATAGCTTAGTAAGTCAT
Organism: Gossypium longicalyx; assembly: GCA_025698465.1. NCBI lineage: Eukaryota > Viridiplantae > Streptophyta > Magnoliopsida > Malvales > Malvaceae > Gossypium > Gossypium longicalyx. The sequence goes on along the minus strand of CM046996.1, from coordinate 40,758,472 downwards.
AAGCAAATAAACAACCCAAATATATAACCAATTCATTCTAAGCTAACCAAATTATATTAACATTATCATTCCTTATTTTCAAACTAGAAATTTGATATATAATACATTTCATACTCAATTTTTCCACCTTGGCCGCATACTTAAGTAATCAAACATACCAAATGTTATTCAACTTTCATAGTCAAAATGCCATTAAATAACCAAATGTATATATGCTCAAATACACATACTCAAGAATCATAATATATCATCTTGTACATATATTACTTATTTGGCTAAATACACATACTATAATCACATATGTCTTTCATTTGCATCAAATGTAATTTATAACAAATAATCAAGTTATTCTCTTGCCTTAAATCAAATAAGTAACAAGCTAGCTCATACTAGGCCAATTAGCTCGTTTTACACATTCAATCACACTTATTGTTTCCCGATGAACCATTCGAAATTGGATAGGGCACTCGGATAATCACAAATATCATACAATGTCAACGTCCCAGACGTGGTCTTACATGTAGTCATATATCGATGCCACTGTCCCAGATAGGGTCTTACTCGCACACATATATCGAAGTCACATATCGATGGCAACATATAAACGTGGTCTTACTCGCACATATATATCGATGCCATGTTCTTACTCACACATCACATATCAGAATCCTATATCATGACATATGTATCCTAACTATTTCTAAGGTTCATACGGGGCTTCCGGACATCGTAACTCAGTCGAAACAAATGCTTGAACATGGTTACCAAGCTTATACACATTTGGCAATAGCATGTATAAATTCATATATTTCATTTCAGTATATATTCATTGCATTTAATTAAAATTAAGTATGAATATTTGCTTATAAACTTACCTCGGACGATGAAAAACCAGAACGGATTGGCTAGTCGACAACTTTAATTTTTCCCTCGATCTAAATCCGATTTTCTCTTTTCTTGATCTAAATTAATATAAATTAAACTTATTAAATCAAATATTCAATCAAATTCATCAAAAAACACACAAATGGTCAACTTACACTTTTACCCCTAATATTTCACATTTTTCACAATTTAGTCCCTATTGCACAAAACACAAAATATGCAAAATCTCACAACAACATAGCTAGGCCGAATCTTCATTATATTCATACAAGTCCTTACATTTCATTTATTTCACATTTTAGTCCCTCAAATTATTATTTTTACAATTTAGCCCTAATTACTCAAATTCATCAAAAATTCTAATAAAAAACATATTAATCCAAAACATATATTTCTTAATTCATCATCAAACATCACAAAGCACAAATATTCATCAATGTCATAAGTCAAAATATTCATCAGAATCAGAAATTCTAGCATGGGTCGGATAGTATTTGAAGCAACGATCTCAAAAACGTAAAAATTATCAAAAATTAAAACCAAACTAACCTTGAATTTGAATCAACAATGGTCGAATACCTAGCTTGTCTTTCTTCTCTTTTTTTCGGCAAGAACAAATATAAACACTAATATATGGCTTTAGTTTATGATATGTTTATAATATATTAACTTATTAACTAATTTACCTAATTAACCTTTGATTTAAAATATAAAATCATGGTATAATAAGGCCATTACCATCCATTGCATGTTATCATGGGCTAATTATCACATAAATACCTCCATTTTCAAGGACAAACGCATTTCGGCCCTTACACATTAAACCATTAAATTTTCACTTTACGCGATGAAGTCCTTTTATTTAATTAAGCGCCTAAACGAAAAAATTTAATCACGAAAATTTCATGAATATAAATTCACACAAAATAAACACAGAAAATAAATTTTTAAATATTTTTCTGACTCAGATTCGTGATCCCAAAACCACTGTTTTAATTAGGGTCTAAATCAAGTTGTTACAATTCGTTTCATTTTTTCCCTTACATAGGGTGTTCGTTGTCCTCTATTTTTTTTGGTTGTGTACCTGTCTACCATCTTATACCTTAATGGTAGCACTCTCTTATCTTCCTACCTAAGGATCCAAAAGTCATACCCTCCTTGGCAGACTTCTATGGTTGGACCAATCCTTAGTGGACTCTCTCTTTCTATACACTAGTCTTGAATGACTTGTTGACGTTTTTATAACGTGCTGACCTTCAGTAGGTCTTGCCCCTCTGGCGAACCCATACTTTACCATTTCTAAAGATTATGTAATTCTACCATATTACTTACTTGTTTCCTTCCTACGAAGTCTTGACTGACATTTTGTCCCTTGCATAGAACCCTTATCTTGGGAGTACATCCTCCAATATTCCTAAAGGTATGCTTTTGACCGCCTCCGGATGAACAAACGTCCAGAGTGTGAATACTGCAACTAAAGATGTGAAATTGAGGCAGTGTCTGGAAGTATACAGGTCATGTTGTAATATAGTTACAATGAAGTAGGTGAGTACTCCGAGGATCGCACCCAAGGGAGGTGAGTACTAAATTAAAGTTAACCTAAATTCAAATAGAATTAATTAGTAAAACAAATAATTATATTCTGACAAATCATAAAGAAGAACTTTTTTTTTTGGTTTTTATAAATAAGAATCCAATTTTCATAAATAAAATAGATTTTAGAAAACAAATTTCTAAACTTAATCAAATGTAAACATGGGTGATTAGCCCACTTTGGTAATCATAACCAATTCCTATTTTCGGTTTCTATTCAATCAACTAGTCGTTACCCTAGCAGGATCTCTTGATCTTTCACTAAACTAATGAGTCGACAAGAACTACTTATCTCTTGACCATGCACTTTAGACCAATTTAGGGTTAAGGTGTTCATGGATAGGTCTTACAAATTTTAGGTTAATTACCACCAAAATGGCTTCCTAAGGTTTAAGTTCTTCCCTTCCCAATAGTTTATCCACTAAGAAAACCCTACATAAAAATTAGTAAAAAAAACCTCCACTCGCTAACCCCCATAAGAATATTAGTTCCTCATGGAATCCATAAACATAATAAACTCAATAAAAAAGATATGCATAAAGAATAAATCAAGATAGAGTTTAGAGAATCTTGTTTGTATTCGATTGATAAGTGCAATAATCCCTAAATGTTTGATCACGTTTACAAAGAAAGTTTATTGAAGAACATGAATAGAAAACAACTAAAAATAAACCTAAAGCCTAAAAGAAAGGAAATTTGAAACTAAAATTACAGAGAAAAACTTAGAATATCAAAATTTGTCCTTAAACAAGTGTCTAAAGAGCCTATTTATAGAGTTAGGGTTGGTCTTTGTCCTCAACCCTAAGTTAGTTGACGTTTTCGTGTTAATTTCCATTGTGTGGACTAAAATGCCCCTCGCTCATAATTGTTCCTATGTAGGGTCGGTGTTGAGACACCCTAGTGCTTGTGTTGTGACACAAAAGGTAGTATGCTTGGTTCAGGTTTGGCTTTAAAGGTATGTCGTGACTTCCTATGGTTGTGTCACGACATCAAAGAAAAACTTGAAATTCTTGTATTGTTCTCCCTATGTTGTGACATTTGAACTTCTCATGTTGCAACACAACGACTAGCCTTGAGTTCCTATGCCTTTGAATGGCATCCTACACACTCACCAAGTACGTTAGCTCACCTTTAGGCCTTATTCAGCCCTTGAGGTTATAAAAAGACTCAGAATACACTTTTTATTGAATTTAAAGCAAATGTAGAAAACCTAAAACATAATAAAAATGTGTGTATTCAAGCTCCTTAAGTATGAAAACTAGTTTTATACTCTACACTGTATTACGGTAGACAACTTCTTACGTACAACTTCATTTAGTTCTCCCTGGTGGTTCTTCATTTTGGATCCTCGTTTGTGATCCTTGGACAATTTCTCCTCTTGTATTTCCATGATCAAGTCAGCTCCCACACGACCTATCATTTCCCCTTACTCATTGGGACTTCGGTGATGCCTTGTTGGCTTTCATTTATTTTGGAAGATTTCTAAAAGTTTAGTTGTAACATCTCGATTTAGACCCTAATCAGAATGGTGGTTTCGGGACTATGAATCCGAGTCAAAAAATAGGTTATTTGCGAAGCCAATTTGCCACCCTTAATGGTCATTCATACAAGTCCAAAATTAAAGCACAAATGCACCATAATTTCAACCAATTTCAATCACAAAACATACTTCCTTTATGTCATATAATCACCAACCAATTATCATCCAAACCAAAACATACCAAAATCACATACCAAACTCATTCATTCATACATGTCATTATCCCAATTTTTCATATCCATTTATCATATCAAAATCATACCATTTCCATATCTAATTCAAATAACTAACTTACCAAATTGACCATTTCTCACTAGGCCAATTATGCACTTCAAAACATACCATTTCTTATCACAACTTATATACCAAAAACTAAACCAAATAGTAACTTTAATCTAGCCATATCACATGGCATGATATACACTTCAAAATTCATATTCAAATACTTCTAGCCTATACATGTCATACTTCAACATTCACATTTTCAAAAGGTACCAAAATAGAGTTCGATAGTGTGGTGATAATCCTATATGATCCTCGAGCTTCGAGTAGCTTCGATATCTACAAAAGAATGCAAACACACACACAGTAAGCTTTCAAAAACTTAGTAGGCCATATACAAATAAACTTATCATATATCACAATTATCAACCAATTCATTCCTATGAATCAGGGCATAACACAATAGCAAGTTCATATTTCTCATTTAGCTCAATTGTTCATAATCAATTACTTGTAAATACATCACATCTCCATGTAGTTCACATATCAAAAGATCATATTCATACTCACCTTTCATTTCCAAATTCCATAGACAATTCATATGTACCTGAATCCGATATACATTCACATAGTTATTCATTTCTCAAAATGCTCGTTGAACCTTACGGGATCAAATAGGATACGTAGATAGCTCGAAAGGCTCGTATAATGCTGATGTCCTAAACGTGGTATTACATGTAATCAAATATCGATGCCTCTGTCCTAGATAGGTCTTACACGAAATCAAATACGATGCCAATGTCCCAAACATGGTCTTACACGTAAATCACAAATCGATGCCAATGTCTTAAACATGGTCTTACACGAAATCACATATCGAAATCCTATGTCATGACACATGTATCCTAACTATTCCTATGGTTCGTACAAGGTTTTTAGACGTCGTTACGTTATCGAAACCTTCTCAATTTCACATATTTAGCTTCTATAATCATTCATCACAATTTAATAACATATAAGCATGAATAATCAATTCAAACACATTTATTTGTATATAGACTTACCTTGTACGGGAATGAACGGAAACCAACGGCTATTCAACTACTTTCAACTTTCCCCAATCTAATTTCGTTTTCTTTAGTTCTTGATCTATACACATTTCAGATTTAACTCTTTTATTCACCAAATCATTCAATTTAATCCAAAAACATATTATAAGGGCATTTTACAAATTAGCCTTCATATTTTCACAATTTCACACTTTAGTCCTTAATCACAAAAAATCACAAAATATACAATATTTCTATATACACATGCTTAGCCAAATTTTCCCTTAGCTCATACAAGTCCATATATTTCATTTATTTCACATTTTAGTCCCTCAAAATCTCATTTTCACAATTTAGCCTAAATTACTCAAATTCATCAAAAATTCAAATATAAAACATATTAATCTAACACATGTCTTTCATTTTTCATCAATTAAAACCACAAAGCTCAAAATTTAATCAATAGCTCAACTCAAAATCTTCACCAATTTCTTAAATTGAGACATGGGCTTAATAGAACACAAAGCAACGATCACAAAAACGTAAAAATTATCAAAAACTGAACAAAACTTATACCTTAGTCAAGTCCTTCAATGGTCGAATGTTAAAACACAATACCCTAACCTTGTTTTCTTTAAATTCAGCAAACCAAGAAAAGATGGACACAAAATGCATGTTTTGTTATAATTAATAACATTGATTTATACAATTACTTAATTAACCTTTATAAAATCATTTCAATTTCACTAACTTATGTCCATCAATGTCATTTAATTATAACCATGGTCTATTTGCGTCATAAGGACCTCACATATATAAAGACAAAGAATTCGACACTTTAACAAATAGAACACATCTTTTGCATTTTCTACGATTAGGTCATTTTATCAAATTAAACACACAATCGATAAAATTTTCATACGAAACTTTTACACATATCAAATATAATGTTGTAAACATGGAAAATAATATTAAAAATATTTTCCTGACTTGAATTTGTGGTCTCAAAAACACTATTCTAACTAAGGTCTAAATCGGGCCGTTGCAACTCTTCCCCCCTTAAGGATTTTCGTCCCTGAAAATCTTACCATTAAACAGATTCAGATATTGCTGTCTCATAGCATCTTCGGGCTCCCACGTAGCCTCTTCAACACCGTGTCGATGCCACATTACCTTTACTAATGGAATTTTCTTATTTCGCAGTTCTTTAACTTCGCAAGCTAAGATACTGATCGATTCTTCTTCATAGGTCATATTAGACTAGATTTCTATCTCGAATGGAGAAATCATACGTGAGGGATCAGATCTGTATCGTCGAAGCAACAATACATGAAACACATTATGAATCTTTTCTAATTTAGATGGTAGTAACAAACTATATGCAACTGGCCCGATACGCTCAATAATCTCAAACAGTCCAATTAACCTCGGACTCAATTTGCCTTTTCTGTCGAATCGGAGTATTTTCTTCCACGGAGATACTTTTAGAAACACTTTATCCCTAATCTGAAACTCAATATCTTTTTATTTCAAGTCTGCATACGATTTCTGTCGATCAGAAGCTGCTTTTAAACTATCTCGGATTGTTTTTACTTTCTATTCAGTCTCTTTAATCAAATCAACCCCGTGAATCTTATTTTCACTAAGCTCAGTCAAATACAATAACATTTGCTTTTCCCGGATGATAGTCAATAACAAGCTCGTAGTCTTTTAGCAGTTCTAGCCATCTTCTCTGTCGCAGGTTCAAATCTTTTTGAGTCATCAGATATTTCAAACTTTTATGATCAGAATATACGTGACATTTCTCACTGAACAGATAGTGTTGCCAGATTTTTAAAGCAAATACAATAGCAGCTAATTCAAGGTCGTGGGTCGGATAATTCTTTTCATTTGGCTTTAACTGTCTCGAAGCATAGGCTATAACTTTGCCTTCTTGTATCAGAACACAACCTAAACCGTTCATCGAAGGATCACTATAAATAACAAACTTTACCCGATTTTCGCTACACTAATATTGGAGCTTCAATCAATAAGGTTTTCAACTGATCAAAACTTTTCTGACACTTTTCAAACCATTCAAATTTTACATCTTTCTAAAGCAATTTCATCAACAGAGTCGCAACCATAGAAAAGCCTTTTACAAACCGTCGGTAATAACCAGCAAGTCCCAAAAAACTGCGGCCTTGAGAAATATTTTTCAGAGGCTTCTAATCCAAAATAGTTGAAATCTTGCTCGGATCAACTCGTATACCAGATGCTAACACAACATGTCCCAGAAAACTGACTTCACGCAACCAGAATTCACATTTACTAAACTTTGAGAATAACTGCTTATCACGCAAAGTATGTAGCACTATTCTCAAATGCTTGACATGCTCAGTTTCATCACTCAAATAAATCAAAATATCATCAATGAACACGACAACAAATCGATCTAAGTACGACCTGAAAATTATGTTCATCAAATCCATAAAAACAATATGTGCATTCGTTAATCCGAAAGACATAACTAAAAACTCATAGTGTCCATACCTCATTTGAAAAGCAATTTTCAGAATGTCTGAATCCTTTACTCTCAACTGATAATAGCCCAATCTCAGATCTATCTTTGAAAACACGGTAGCTCCTTTCAACTGATCAAACAAATCCTCAATTCTGGGCAGAGGATATTTGTTCTTGATAGTCACTTTATTCAACTGACAATAATCAATACACATTCTTATCGTTTCGTCTTTCTTTTTCACAAATAGAACAAGAGCACCCTAGGGAGAAAAGCTCAGTCGTGTAAATCCTCTATCAGTCAACTCTTGCAACTGAGATTTCAATTCTTTCAATTCTATCGGAGCCATTCTATATGGAGCTATTGATATCAAAGTAGTCCTTGGCACTAATTCAATACCAAACTCAACTTCTCGTATCTGAGGTAATCCAAGTAATTCTTCAGAAAACACGTCAGGAAACTTACAAACAACAGGCACTGATTCTATTTTCCTTTCTGTTACTTTCATATCAATCACATAAGCAAAGTAGGCTTCAAAACCCTTTTTCACATATTTCAAAGTTTTCATCAAAGCTATTATAGCTGGTAGCCCATTTAAGTCACTAGATTCAATTCAGACTATTTCATTATCCTTGCATCTCAAATCAATTGTTTTTCATTAATAATTCACAATAGCATCATGCAAAGTTAGCCAATCCATACCCAGAATTATATCAAATTCATCAAAAGGTAATAGCATTAGATCAGCCAGAAAACAGATATCTCGAAACTTTAATGGACAATTCTTGCACACTTTATCAACCAAAACATTTTTGCCTAAGGGATTTGATATTTTAATTACGAATTCAGTAAACTCTACAGGCAAAGTCTTACTAGATACTAAAGTCTAACATACATAAGAATGAGTAGATCCTGGGTCAATCAATGCAATCACAGAAGTACCATAAAAAATAAATGTACCAGTAATCACATCTGGAGACGAAGCTTTCTCAGGAGCTCGAGTGGCGTAGGCTCTGGCAGGTGCTCTAGCCTCAGATCGGATAGCTGCATCTTTAGTAGCTCTTCGGCTACCACTCACATTTCCCGTATTTCTGGGAGGCCTGCCTCTAGTTGAAGTGTCACTCGGCCTCAGATTCTATACAATTTCTTGTTCAATAGACTCAGGGCAATCTCGAATAAAATGATCTAAGGATCCACATTTAAAACAAGCCCGATTAATTAATCTACAACTACTAGGATGTCTTTTACCATAATGTCTACACTCGGGTCAATCAAATCTGACATTTTTTACACTAGCAATCGAAGTAGCTGGAGTTCGAAAGCTCGAATGTGATCTTGCATGACCTCTACTCGAATGACCCATAGTAGCTTTTGAATGGCTATAATCATCTCAGAACATCTTTGATGTGGACTGAAATGACTTATTCGATGATATTTTTTGTACCTCTCTAGCTTCCGAGTCAGCTTTCCTTTCTCTTTACTCAACTCTTCAGCTTTACACGATTGTTCAACAAGCACCACCATCTCACATACACAACAACGAATCATATCTTCGAGAATCTGGATTACTCTTTCGAATTGACCGTCAGTTTGCGGATGAAAGGTGGTACTAAAGTTCAACTTTGTGCCCAAAGCCTCTTGCAACCTTTTCCAAAATCGAGATGTAAACCTCGGATCTCTATCCGATATAATAGAAATAGGCACTCTGTGCAATCTCACAATTTTAGCAATATACAATTCAGCTAGCTTATCAAGTGAGTAGTCAGTACGTACCGGAATAAAGTGAGCCAATTTCGTCAATCTCTAAACAACAACCCTGTAACACCCCCCTAACCCGTATCCATCGCCGGACTAGGGTTATGAGGCATTACTGAACATATCGGAACATTTTATAATCATTTCACAAATATCATTCACACATCATAGCATTATAGTTAAACATCATCACAAAGTACCTTTCTAGGGTCAATACGACCTTAAACATGCTTTAGGAAAGAATCGAGACTAATCCAAGCACATACAAAATCTCTCGAAACTATACAAATTTTTTATTCAAGTTACAAAGGTCACATGCCCGTGTGAACAGGCTGTGTGCCTCACACGGCATTAGACACGCCTGTGTGTCTAAGCTGTGTCAAAACAGGTCATGCATACTGACTTATCCACACGACCGGAGACATGCCCGTGTGCCTAGGCCATGATTGAAACTGACTTGGGTCACATGGCTAACCACACGCCCTTGTGTATAGCCCATATACCCTTCGAAATGGCTACACATGCCCATATGCCAAGGCTGTGTGCCTTACAAGGCCACCAGACATGCCCATATGTCTAGGCCATGCTCGAGACTGACTTTAAATTGTAAGACTACCCCAGGGGACACCCGGTCGTGTAACATGACTGTGTGTCACACACGGCTGAGACACAAGCCCGTGTCTCTACTCGTGTGGACAAAAATTGGCTATTTGCAAAGCCAATTTGCCACCCTTAATGGTCATTCATACAAGTCCAAAACTAAAGCACAATTGCACCATAATTTAACTTGACTTACCTTGTATGTGAATGAACGTAAACGAACAGCTATTCAATTACTTTCAACTTTCCCCTATCTAATTTTGTTTTCTTTAGTTCTTGATCAATACACATTTCAAATTTAACTCTTTTACTTACCAAATCATTCAATTCAATCCAAAAACTATAACACCCCAAACCTGGCCTAGATGTTATGGCCGAATCTGTGATGTCACATTAGAGTGGCTTTGTAAAACATAGTTTTATTGAAAAGGTCCATTTGTATTAAGCCTCGTTGAGGTCTTTATGAAAAACTAATTTATTATTTATTTACCGCCAAATTACCGGTTCGTTTGGCAACACACGTCTTACCAAATCGTTGTTACCATTTAAAACATTGATCATCGTGGAAGCTTTTAAAAACAAGTTGCATAGGAAGGTAGTTGAAAATCATATTTGTTTTGAAAACCCGAGTACTACCACTATCTAATGTAAAACATTTTAAATAAACCCCCAATAAAATATAAAACTTTAAACAACCTTATTACATAAAATTTAACCCAAATTAAATCTACCACTAGTAAAGATTCCAGTACGTGATTTAACAATGGTGTGGCCTTTTCCGAGTCCCTCGTAGCACCGACCCAAGACAAGGATTACCTGCGCATACAAATAGAAGAGTGAGTTTGTGAAAACTCAATGAGTAATACAATCTGAGCCTAACCCCAAAACAGTAACAGTATCAGTGTGGGCCTTGGCCCATTTCAATATAGTATCAAACATGCATAAGTAGATCCTACCCAACCATCCTCTACACTCCACTCCGTCTAGCCCTGTACCCCATGTGGGGATTATATCGTCCCACCCATCCCTACACTCTAAAATATCGTACCATTTACGGCACTGTAGTGTTTGCAATAGAGCTGCCAGTATTAGGCGTATAGACTCTCGGTACACTTCCTCCAATATCATAAAACCCACCCCATGCAAAGTAACATATTATGGATGTACATATAATAATCATGGCATGCTTAAACAGTCATATAACATATAGGGTATTTCGGTCATTTACCTCATAGGGGTATAACGGTCTTTTTAACAGGTTAGAATCTAGGTATATTTACCAACTCTACAGTAAGTCCGCAGTTGTCTCGAGCGACCTTACAGTTCATTAATAGCTGATGGGCCAAAGGCCATAATGCGGCCCATGTGGGATCACACGCTTGTGTGTCCTATTAAGCCCAAATACTAGCCTTGGCCGCGCAAGTACACTGCTGGCCCAATTATTCTCATTCATCCGTGCGGTAAGCCTGAGTGGGGCCCACGAGCCCGTGGGGCCCACACAACCCATCTCGGCCCAATGTGGCCCAAAACGACCCATGCGCATGAGATCGCTTGTGGTGGTCTTCACAGTCAAATGCTCACATTTATACGCTTAGATGACCACACGAACGTGCGTTCACTTGTGTGGCACCATTGATAACGGTTTTTCAACTATTGCTGTATAGTGGTTGAGACAATGTGATTACACACCTGTTAAAGATTTATGGTTTGGAACGCCTCTGAGATAAACCACCTATGATACAAAAACCCCACCATTAGTCTAAAAACTTCATTAATCCAACATTATAATATTGTAAATGCTTGATCAAATCACGTCACCCACTACTTACCAATCATAGTCGCAACTGCCTCTAGCCCCAAAACTTCTTATTCTTTCCAAAATTGTTACCTTCACAAGACCCAATAAGTGATTCATTAGAATCTACAACCCTATGTGTATAAACATACAAAGTTTAAAGCACCTACCACAACTCAAGAGATCCCTTGCAGATGAAAGACATAGGGCCTACACCTTGGTATAGAATAACGAGTCCCTAGCCACAACCAAACGAGAAGAAAGGTGTTAGATGAACTTGTTCCCATGGAAACAAAGATGAACAGCCTTTCAGCTTAAGAGATATAAAAGCCGAGAGAAAGAGGCCACCAAGATTCAGCTAGAACACCCACTTACTAACAAATCAAAGATACTTCAGCGGAAAAGAAAGAAGAGAAGAATGTGCTCAAGCCTTAAAGATTCAGCCAACACAAGATGAACCAGGTTTTGAGAGTGAAAGGAGAAGTAATCGGTCACAAGAAAAGCTAGAATGGAGACAGGGTTTGTGAAAGTATGAACAAAAAGTATTCGGTCTTAGAAAGAGCAAAAGAAAAACGATTTAAGGAAAGCAAGTGAGGGGAAAAGAACAATATTCGATTTAAGAAAAGAAGTATAGTCTACCAGCCAAAATTTAGCTAACAAAAAGAAACAATACCGTTACCGAGTGAAAGCAAAAAGAAAAGAAAAGTAGCTATCGAAAATAGGAGGGCAAAACTTCGGTCACTAAGTAAAAGAATCCCAAAAGTCACCAAAACTGAAACCTTTAGAGAGAGCACCACTTTAGCCGAAACTCCTAAGCAATCCCCTCCACTTTCGGCACAATTCCACTACAATTCAAACTCCCTTTTTCCCTCCCCTTAATCTTCTCCTAAAATCCCTCCACCACATTCTACTCAACTGTCCATTCAACCTCTCACCAACTCCTCAATTTCGGTCAAACTAGGATTCCTCCCTAGCACATACGGCAAAATAAAAGTTCCTTCCACCCTGTAAAAGCTCGAACCTTAGACCCCAAGGATCACTCCACAAGCTTCTCACCCCTTGACTAGCAAGCTCTTTGTGATAAATCTTACCAACAACAATTTAAAAGGCCACACATCACCAGCAAAGGTTATACATAAATAATCAATGTTTTTGCAATTGCTTTGGCTTGAACCTAGAACCTATCTAGCACTCCTCAAGACACTCAACCATTGAAGCAAGCATACATTTATGCAATACAATAACCAAAAGAAAATACCTGCTTTTTGGGGCGTTGTAACTCTACCCCTAATAGAAAATTTCGGCCTCAAAATTTACCTGATCAAAATAGGTCAGGGTATTGCTGTAGCATCACCTCCTCGGGCTCCCACGTAGCTTTCTCAGAATTGTGATTCTGCCAAAGCACCTTAACAAGTGGAACTGACATCCTCCTCAACACTTTCACATCATGATCTAAGATTTGGACTAGCTCCTCCTCAAACGTCAGGTTTAGTCTAATTTCAATTTCCTCATTTGAGACAATACGCGATGGATCAGAGCGATATCGCCTCAACATAGACACATGAAATAAATCATGAATTTGGTCCAACTCTGGAGGCAACTCAAGTTGATAGGTAACCGATCCCATGCGCTTCACTATACAGTAAGGCCCGATGAACCTAGGGCTTAGCTTGCATTTCCGACCAAACCTCAGTACCTTCTTCCATGGCGAGACCTTAAGGAACACCAAATCCTCCACCGAAAACTCAATCTCCGTATGCTTCAGATTCGCATAAGACTTCTGTCTGTCCGAAGATGCCTTAAGCCAATCCCGAATCAACCTGACCTTATCTTCAGTATCAAAAATCAACTCAGGCCCCAAAATACGTCGTTCACCCAATTCAGTCCAACAAGAAGGAGTACAACACCTACGACCGTATAATGCTTCGTCAGGTGCCATCTGTATGCTAGACCGGTAGCTATTATTGTATGCAAACTCTGCCAACGGTAAGAAATCTTCCCAACTACCCCAGAAATCAATCACACAACTTCTTAACATGTCCTCCAATATTTGTATCACCTTCTCTGACTGCCCATCTGTCTGGGGATGAAACACAGTACTGAAGTCCAACCTTGTACCCAATGCCTCATGCAACTTCTTCCAAAACCGAGAAGTGAAACGAGGATTTCTATCAGATATAATAGAAACGAGTACCACATGCAGTCTCACAATTTTAGATACATACAACTTATCCAACTTTTGCAATGTGTAATCAGTACAAACAGGTATAAAGTGGGCAGATTTCATCAGTCGATCCACAATAACCCATACTGAATCCTTCTTAGTAGATGTTACAGGCAGCTCACTAACAAAGTCCATAGTCACCCTCTCACACTTACACAATGGTATCTTAACTTGCTGGAGTAACCCTAAAGGCAACTGAAGCTCCACCTTAACTTTTTGACAAGTTAGGCATTTACCCACAAACTCCGTAACTTCTCGCTTAAGTCCTAGTCACCAATACAATTCCCGAAGGTCTCGATACATCTTGTTTCCGCCAGGATGCATAGCATGAGGACTACCATGCACTTCTTGCAGTATAGACTGCCTCAAATCAATATCTTTCGGTACGCAGACTCTCCTACGGAAGCACAGTACCCATTCGTAATACAGCCCAAAATCTGAAAGTTTCCCCACTCTCTATCTTCCGAAACTGCAAACCTAGTGACTCACCCTTCAACTACTTAACTTTAATCTGCTCCAACCAACTCGGTTTAACTTGAAGCTCGGCCAGTAGACTACCATCATTGAACAAACTGAGACGAGCAAACATCGCCCTTTAGTCAGTAACAGCCCTACGGCTCAATGCATCAGCTACCATATTAGCCTTGCCAGGAAGGTATTCGATCGAACAATCATAATCCTTAAGCAGTTCAACCCATCTACACTACCTAAGATTCAGCTCCTTCTGAGTTAGGAGATACTTGAGGCTTTTATGATCCGTGTAGATGATACACTTCTCACCATATAGGTAATGCCTCCAAATCTTCAGAGCGAATACCACCGCAACCAACTCTAAATCATACGTCGAGTAGTTCGCTTCACGAGTCTTAAGTTGTCGGGACGCGTATGCCACCACCTTACCCTCCTGCACTAACACGCACCTTAAACCAACATGTGATGCATCACTGTACAGAGTGAATTCTTTTCCAGATTTTGGTTGTATCAAGACAAGGGCCTCAGTCAAAACCTTCTTAAGTTTCTAAAAGCTTTTATGTTGCTTATTAGTCCAGTTAAACAGCACCCCTTTGTGCAATAACTTAGTTAGAGGTGCAGCAATCAACGAAAACCCCTCAACAAACCGTCTATAAAATCCTACCAAACCCAGAAAGCTTCAAATCTCTGATACCGACTTAGGTTGCTACCAGTCTAAAATCGCTTCAATTTTCTGAGGATCAACCCTAATCCCCTCAACAAACACCACATGACCCAGAAAAGTTACCTCACGTAGCCAGAATTTACACTTGTTGAATTTAGCATACAACTTCTTCTCCCTTAAAATCTACAGTACAACCCGAAGATGTGCATCATGTTCCTCTTTAGTCCTTAAATACACCAGAATATCATCTCTAAACATCACCACAAATCGATTCAGATAGGGCTGGAATACTTGGTTCATCAAATCCATAAAGGCTGCTGGTGCATTCATTAGCCCAAATGGCATCACAAGAAACTCATAATGATCGTAACGAGTCCTAAATGCTATCTTGAACACTTCCACCTCCTTAACCCTCAGCTGATGGTACCCCGATCGAAGATCAATCCTAGAAAAAGCTGAAGCTACTCGAAACTGATCAAAAACATCGTCATTCCTCGGCAGTGGGTACTTATTCTTAATAGTCAATTTATTCAGCTGCCGATAATCGATGCACATACGCATGGTTCCATCCTTCTTCTTTACAAATAAAACCGGTGCTCCCCATGGTGATACACTAGGGTGAATGAACCCTTGATCCAGTAATTCTTGAATTTGAGCCTTAAGCTCCGCGAGCTCCTTCGGTTCCATCCTAGAAGGAGCAACAGATACCGGAGCTGTACCGGGCAAGAGCTCTATTCCAAACTCAACTTCGCGATTAGGAGATAACCCCGGTAGCTTATCGAGAAAGACATCCAAAAATTCCTTAACTGTCCTAATATCCCTTACAGATGCATCCCCCGTTCAACAAGCACTGACGTAGGCTAAATACGCCTCGCAACCCTTACGAACCATCCTCTCAGCTCCCAGCGTAGAAATCACATTTGAAAGATAATTTCGACGCTCCCCAATCACAACCACCTCGTTGCCCTTTACAGTTTTCAAGACCACTCGCTTAGAAGCACAGTCCAAAGCGTAACCAGCCAGTTCATACCAAGTATCAAGTCAAATTTCTCAAAAGGAAGCTCCATTAAATCTACTAAAAAGGTCATTCCTTGAACCTCCAAAATCATATCTTTAAATAGTTTATTCACTCTCACTTACTGCCCTACTGGACTCAACACAGTAACCTCATTCGCAGTGTTTTTACATTTCACACCCAAAGTCTCGAACACAGAGCATGCTATATATGAGTGCATAGAACCAATATCAATCAATGCAGTGTAAGGTACATGATGAATAAAGAACGTACTCGTAATAACATCCGGGGCATCTCTGTCCTCTCGACAACATACAACATAAACCAGTGTCGGCTGCCTGGCCTCAGTATGACTCGCACTTCTGCCTGGTGCCCTTCTACCACGACCCACACCATTTCCACCTCTAGCCGATCCCTGGCCTCTTGGTGGCTGCTGAAAACCTCTCTGTGTGATGTGAGCACACTCGGGGCATCCTCGAATACACACCAAGAATCCATTGAGCTGCCAAAAGGTTCCATGACCCGAGCTCGAACCAAGCAACTTCAAGATGTTATATCGGCCTTTGTGATGCACATTTGGGATGATAACCAGCTCCATAACATTGGAGGAGCTAATAACAACTCCTTGATGACTCCATGCACCATTTTGCAATCCGATCTCAGCTCCCCTCCAGCTCCCCCATGCGCCATTCAGCTCACATCAGCTCACTTGAGCTCGTTTTAGCTTGTTTGAGCTCGAATTTAGCTTGTTTCAGCTCATTCCTTTTTCATTTAAATAAACTAAGTTTTAATCTAGCTTATAACTAAGTTTGCTACAGCTCATGCCGAATTCCCTAGCTCAATTTAGCTCACTAGGTGTTTTTGACTATTTGAGCTAGCCGAATTTATTATAGGTTGACTTATAATTATTGTGTCCAAATTTAGTTAGTGTTATTAAATTATTTAGTTATTAATTTAATTTCTAATTATATGAATAGTTGTGTGTTATTTAATTTTGTTATTTAATTTTGTAGGTTAGCCGAATTTGGAAGATTCATGTATAGACTTTAATGCAAGGTGCATGCATGGGAGGGTTCAATGGACGGCAATCAAGAGGCACATGAATGTTCATGATGAACATTCATGTATTTGAAGATTCATGGATCAAATTAATGATGGAACATGCATTGGACGATTCATGCATTGATCATGTGTTCACACATTGTGTTCACACCATGATGACCCTTCGGTTGGACGTTCATACCCAAGTGTCTACTCAAGCTCCTTGTTCACACTAAGTTTGACTCTTCATGAAGCCCTAATTAATTAAGCCACTCAAGGTGAAACAACATGAATTCAAGGCTCCATTAAGGTGTTAGCCGAATCTAGCCATGCATGTATGAAGATCATTCATTCAAGTACATCAATGCATATTCATTAAGCTAACCACTCACCTCCCATTCGGCCGAACATGGACAAGGACACCAATGGTCATTTTTCTAGAATGTTCATGTCTTAAATTAGGTTCATTGCTTAATAGTTAAGTTCATGAATAGTCTATTCGGCTAGCATAAGAAACTAGTATAAATAGTTTGTTGATTTCATTTGTAAAGGACTTTTTGCCAAATTTGTTAATGAACATTGTTCTTGTGAGGTTGCTTCCTCTCATATCTCGTACAAGTTTCGAACGACTTATCTGGCTTGTGCTAGTGGCGTCAATCGTTCTTGTTTGAACTTATCACCAATCTTGGTGTGGTGTTCACCTATCCTTCTATCCATCTTTTCACCTTAACAATATAGGAATCGGGGTGACACTTTTTAGTGTTGAATCATTCTTGACGTTGAGTTCGTTTTTCCATCCCCCATCTTTCAACTTTCCTTCTTGTTAACCAAACCGAGCCATCTATCCAACATTCTTTCTTGTTTCCTTAGCCGAACCTATCACTACCCTTTTGCATAACTTTTGAAAACCTTCCGCTATCCAAACCTATCCATTCACTTCTATTTCTAAAATCCGAGGTACGAACGACTCTCTCGAACTACGATCGGGCAACTACGTGAATTCGACTCGTCTACCCGGGCCGGATCACATCACTGTGGCTGAACAGTACCCATACCTGTAACGCCCCCACGCCTAAAACCATCATCAGAGTTAAGCTTGAGGTGTTACTAATCTTATTTTACCTTTTTAAACAATTCTAACTACTTATATTAATTTTTGGAGTAAACTGTTTTTCTGCGTCATGGTTGCTTAAAAATTCATATCTTAAGTTATGGAATTTGAAATCCAATTCTGTAAATTTTCCCTAAAAATAGACTCATATATCTATTTACTAATTTTTTTCTAGAATATTTTGTTGATCCAATTAGTACAGTTTATTATTTAAAGTTACTCTTGTTTCAGAATTCGACTGCACTGACCTCTACTTACTACGAACAACTTTTCTCCCTGTAAAATTTTTTTATGACAATACCGTTTGTTTCTATTAAAACTAGATTCAATAAGGATTCTAACCATATAAAGTACACCACCTAATTATTTTTATAAAATGTATGGTGAATTTCTAAAGTTGAAACAGGGGATCCAGAAATCGCTCTGGCCCTATTTCACTAAAACTCAGATATCTTATAAAATACAAAATCTTTACCTTCTTTGCTTATTCCATATGAAAATAGACACAATGAGCTTTAATTTAATATATTATTCACTATCAAACCATGTCTCTACAAATTTTTGTGATTTTTCAAAATCACGTTATTTCTGATACTTGAATCCATTTTTAAGTTACTTTCACATTTTTCATAATTTTCATGTGATAGTTACTACTTAATCATACATACTATTAAACATGTATATCATCAGCAATTTTATTAGCTAATCACTAGCAAATATTTACACATCATTCATTGATCATATCATATTAAAAGAAACAAAGTTCCTATACATGCCATACACAAATCGAAACGTCTAACTATACCAATGTAATTTCTTCGATAGTGTGATCTGGTCTCTGATGTTTCCTTCGATCCCCGAGTGGCTTGATAAAAACTATAAGAAAAATAAAATAAGAGAGTAAGCACTAGGCTTAGTAAGCTTACAAGCAAATAAATTACAACATTCAACATAATGAATAAATATACATCAAGTCACCTAGCCTCATAAACTTTCTTTACTTCTCATTTTCTACCTTCTTCTTTACTCACTTACCTTCTTTCTTACCTGACCTTTCACTATTCATAAATATAATCTACCTTCTCTTTTTGCTGATAATTCACTATGATTTAACATATACAATGACCTGTTGAACCACTCGGAATACTAAGGATACTAGGGTCGTTCCTTTCTATCAATATCCTGCCAATGCCATGTCTTTGACATGGCCTTACATGAATTATTCCTATCTCCAATGCCATATTTATATATATAATATGGGCTTACATGGCTCATTACTGTCTCCAAAGCCATATATCTGATATGGACTTACATGGCTCATTTCTATCTTGTCCTATCAACCCCAATATCCTAATATTCCTAAGGTTCAAACGGGGCTTCCTAATGCTTTTCTCTGCTACTTCGCCTTTAATTCGACTTTAAATATTTTCAAAAAAAATAAGTATATAAATGCTAGAAATTAACAATAATAATGTAAAATATAAGAATATTGCATTTATTTCATCAGAACTTACCTCGATATAAAATGTGACTAAACTTTACAATTTAGTCCTTTACTTTTTCTTTCCCGATCTACTCTCGATTCTGTTTCTTCTTGATCTATAATAGCAAATTTAACTTATTTAATATTCACATTTATCAAAACAGTCCTTTACTCAAACTTTGGAAAAATTACATTTTTACCCCTAAACTTTTGCATATTTACACTTTTACCCCAAATCTCGTAAATTAAACTTCAACCTATTTTCTTATGTTTATGACATGCTGATCATTTTTCCCTTCTATGGCAGCATCAAATTCATACTCTAACATGCACTTATGACTATTAGGTATTTTACCAATTAAGCCCTTTTACTCGCTTTTACTTAAAACCGAGTAGCACAAGTTGTCTAACATAATCTAAGACCTCATATTCTATCATAAAACATCAAAATAAACACTTTTCACCTATGGGTATTTTTCCAAATATGAACCCTAACTTAAATTATTGCTAGCATAAGCTTTATCGAGCTACCGGGACTCCGAAAACGTAAAGAACATTAAAAACGGGGCTTGGACTCACTTACTATGGAGCTTGAAAATTGAAGAAACCCTAGCTATGGAGAGAGCAAAATTCGGCTGCAACCATTTGAGAAAGATGACAATTTTGTGTTATTTTTCCCATTTTATTTCATTTAATATACAAATGACCAAAATGCCCCTCCTTACTAAACTTTCAAAAAATTCCTTCCATGTCCTAATTTTTGTCCATGAACTTAAAATTGGTTAAATTGCTATTTAAGACCTCCTCATTAATATTCCAAAACAATTTCATACTAAAAACTTCTACAATGCAAGTTTGCAAATTATTCGATTTAATCCCTAACCTCAACTTAAGCACTTTATGCATAGAATTTCATCACGAAATTTTCGCACAATCATGTAATCATATCATGAACCTCAAAATAATAATAAAATAAAATTTTCTACCTCAGATTTGTGGTTTCATAATCACTGTTCCGTTTAGGCCCTATTTCGGGATGTTACAATACCAGTACTTGCATCTGACCTGGCCTCCGCGGGCAATCCCTGATACGGTGCTCCATAGATCCGCACCTGAAACATGCCCCTTTCTAGACCCACCACTCGCCCTGATGGTGTTTCTCACAAACTGTACAAGGCTGCAACCCAAGAGTAGCAATAAGGGGCCCAACTCTCACTGGACTATCAGCTTTGACTTTCTTTCCCAGTCTCATAGCTAAACTTGAGGGCTCCCACACTCTCTTATTCCTCCCCTTATCCTTCTCACGATTCTGACACTTAGTGCGCTTAACATCCTCAGCGATTTTTGCGTTTTCTACCAACACTGCGAAATCTCGCTCCCTCTGTGGAGCTATAAGAACACTTAGCAGCCACCATGCCACGCGCGTAACGACTCAATCGCAAAAATTCTGCCTCATACTCAGCAACGGTCTTATCCCCCTGGGTAAGGTTAAGAAACTCCCTTGTACGGGCATCCACATAACTAGCGCCCATGTACTTCCCTTGAAAAGCATTCTTAAAGAACTCCCAAGTTAATCGATCAGGCTGAGTACCCTCCTTCATAGTAAGCCACCACTGATAGGCTTCGTCTCTCAACAACGACACTGCAGCTTTTAGTTTCTACTCTAGGGTGCAGTCGAGATCGTCCACAATCCTCTCCGTAGCTTCTATCCAATACTCCTCCACATTAGGGGCAACTCCAGCAATACCCCTAAAAATGTCAACCCTGTTAGACCTGAGTCGTTTCGTTATCGACCCACGGCCCACAGTACCAATATTGGGCCCAGCGACCCTCTCCAGAATATGTAGCATAGCTTGGGACAATGCATCGTCCCCAACTGCACGATCATGCTACCCAGTCTCAGTCACCGGTGAAGTCAGTGCCTCTCTTATCTCAATGTTGGGTATATAACTAGATGTCGAATATCCGACTCGGCCACCTCCACGGCCACCACCGCGGCCTCTAGTACCCCTTCCACGAGTACCTCTAGTGCTCATAGTTGATTCGCTTATTATCTGTATTAATAGTTTTATGCATCAGTTTTATAGTTCCAGTGTTTATTAGCAAATGTTTTATGAAATATAGTACCAACAATTTAGAGTTGTTCGTTTTTTGCATACCACAGTCTTACTACAATTTCAAGTACCCTAAAAGAGATTTCAGTAAGTCTATTATCCATGACAGTCTCAGTTTTGCAGTTTAAATAGTAATGTTTAAAGGACTTACAGGATTGGTGCCGGAGGCTCGATAGACCACACTAATAAAATAACACTTGAAAATATTTTCCACTATATGAAACACATCTTTTGAAATTCACGTTCTTAGGAAAATCCAAATCCACAGTCGAGTTTTGTAACTTGGATCTGATACCATAAAATGTAACACCCCGAACTCGACCTAGGCATTACGGTCGAATCTGTGATGTCACATTGGAGTGGCTTTGTAAAACATAGTTTTATTGAAAAGGTCCATTTCAATTAAGCCTCATTGAGGTTTTTACGAAAAACTAATTTATTATTTATTTATCGCCAAATTACTTGTTCGTTTGGCAACACACGTCTTACCAAATCGTTGCTACCATTTAAAACATTGATCGTCGCGGAAACTTTTAAAAACAAGTTGTGTAGGAAGGTAGTTGAAAATCATTTTTGTTTTGAAAACCCGAGTACTACCACTATCCGATGTAAAACATTTTAAATAAACCCCCAATAAAAATAAAACTTTAAACAACCTTATGACATAAAATTTAACCCAAATTAAATCTACCACTATTAAAGAGTCCAATACGTGATTTAACAATGGTGCGGTCTTTCCCGAGTCCATCGTAGCACTGACCCAAGCTAAGGATTACCTACGCATACAAACAGAAGAGTGAGTTTGTGAAAACTCATTTTGTAATACAATCTGGGCCTAAGCTCCATAATAGTAACAGTATCAATGTAGGCCATGGCCCATTTCAGTATAGTATCAAACATGCATAAGTAGATCCTACCCAACCATTATTTTCACTCCACTCCGTCTAGCCCTACACTCCATGTGGGGATTATATCGACCCACCCATCCTACACTCTAAAATATCGTACCATTTATCGCACGGCTAGTGTTTCCAACAGAGCTGCCAGTATTAGGCGTATAGCCTCTCGGTACACTTCCTTCAATATCATAAAACCCACCCCATGCAAAGCAATATATTATGGATGTACATACATTAATCATGGCATGCTCAAACAGTCATATAACATACAGGGGTATTTCGGTCATTTACCTCATAGGGGTATAACGGTCTTTTTAACAGGCTAAAATCTAGGTATATTTACCAACTCTACAGTAAGTCCGTAGTCGTCTCGAGCGACCTTACAGTTCATTAATGGCTAATGGGCCAAAGGCCATAATGCGGCCCATGTGGGCCCACATGCTTGTGTGTCCTATTAAGCCCAAATACTAGCCTTGGTCGCGCAACTACACAGCTGGCCCATTATTCTCATTCATCCGTGCGGTAAGCCTGAGTGAGGCCCACGAGCCCGTGGGGCCCACACGGCCCATCTCTGCCCAACGTGGCCCAAAATGACCCATGCCTATGAGATCGCTTGTGGTGGTCTTCACAGTCACATGCTCACATTTATGCGCTTAGACGACCACACAAACGTGCGTTCACTCGTGTGCCACCATTGATAACGGTTTTTCAGCTTTTGTCGTATAGTGGTTGAGATGGTGTGATTACACACCTATTAAAGATTTATGGTTTGGAACGCCTCCGAGATCAACCACCTATGATACAACAATCCCACCATTAGTCTTAAAACTCCATTAATCCAACATCATAATATTGTAAATGCTTGATCAAATCACGTCACCCACTATTGACCAATCACAGTCGCAACCACCTCTAGCCCCAAAATTGTGTATTCTCCCTAAAGCTGTTACCTTCACAAGACCTAATAAGTGATTCATTAGAATCTACAACCCCATGCGTATAAACATACAAAGCTTAAAGCACCTACCACGACTCAATAGATCCCTTGCAGAAGAAAGACACAGGGCCTACACCTTGGTATAGAATAACGAGTCCCTAGCCACAACCGAATGAAAAGAAAGGTGTTAGACGAACTTATTCCCATGGCAACAAAGATAAAATGCCTTTCAGCTTAATAGATATAAAAGCCGAGACTAGAGAAAGAGGCCACCAGATTCGGCTAGAACACCCACTTACCAACAAATCAAAGATACTTCAGCAAAAAAGAAAGAAGAGAAGAATGTGCTCAAGCCTTAGAGATTCGGCCAACACAAGATGAACTAGGTTTTTAGAGTGAGAGGAGAAGTAATCAGTCACAAGCAAAGGTAGAATCGAAACAGGGTTTGTGGAAGTATGAACAAAAAGTATTCAGTCTTGGAATGAGCAAAAGAAAAATGATTTAAAGAAACCAAGTGAGGGGAAAAGAATAGTATTCGGTTTATGAAAGCGAGTATAGTCTACCAACCCAAATTCAGCTGACAAAAAGAAACAATACCGCTACCGAGTGAAAGCAAAAAGAAAAGAAAAGTAGCTATCGAAAATAGGAGGAGGGCAAAACTTCGGTCACTAAGCAAAAGAATCCCGAAAAACACCAAAACTGAAACCTTTAGAGAGAGCACCACTTCAGCCGAAACTCCTAAGCAATCCACTCCAATTTCGGCACAATTCCACTACAATTCAAACTCTCCTTTTTCCTCCCCTTAATCTTCTCCTAAAATCCCTCTACCACATTCTACTCAACCGCCCATTCAACCTCCCACCAACTCCTCAATTTTGGTCAAACTAGGATTTCTCCCTAGCACATGCGGCAAAATAAAAGTTCCTTCCACCCTGCTAAAGCTCGAACCTTAGACCCCAAGGATCACTCCACATGCCTCTCACCCCTTGACTAGCAAGCTCTTTGTGACAAATCTTACCAACAACAATTTAAAAGGCCATACATCACCAGCAAAGGTTATACATAAATAATCAAAGTTTTTGCAATTGCCCAGGCCTGAACCCAGAACCTATCTAGCACTCCTCAGGACACTCAACCATTGAATCAAGCATACATTTATGCAATACAATAACCAAAACAAAATACCTACATTTTCGGGGTGTTACAAAAACATATAATTAGGGCATTTTACAAGTTAGCCTTCATATTTTCACATTTTCACACTTTAGTACTTAATCAAAAAAATAAAAAAATATACAAAATTTCTATATACACATGCTTAGCCGAATTTTCCCTTAGCTCATATAAGTCCATATGTTTCATTTATTTAACATTTTAGTCCCTCAAAATCTCATTTTCACAATTTAGCCCAAATTACTCAAATTCATCAAAAATTCAAATACAAAACATATTAATCTAATACATGTGTTTCATTTTTCATCAATTAACACCACAATGCTCAAAATTTCATCAATGGCTCAACTAAAAATCTTCATCAATTTCTTAAATTATGACATGGGCTTAATAGAACACAAATCAACGATCACAAAAACGTAAAAATTATTAAAAACTGAACAAAACTCATTCCTTAATCAAGTCCTTCAATGGTCGAATGTTAAAACACAATACCCTAACCTTCCTTTCTTTAATTTCGATAAACCAAGGAAAGATGGACACAAAATGCGTGTTTTGTTATAATTAATAACATTGATTTATACAACTACTTAATTAACCTTTATAAAATCATTTCAGCTCCATTAACTAATGTCCATCAATGTCATTTAATTATAACCATGGTCTATTTGCATCATAAGGACTTCACATATATAAAAACAAAGCAATTCAGCACTTTAACAAATAGAACACATCTTTTGCATTTTCCGTGATTAGGTCATTTTATCAAATTAAACACACAATCAATAAAATTTTCATACAAAACTTTTACACATATCAAAATCATGTCATAAACACGAAAAATAATAGTAAAAATATTTTTTTAACTCGGATTTGTGGTCCCAAAACTACTATTTCGACTGGGGTCTAAACCGAGCTATTACAAACCCAGACGGCATCTTTCTTTTTTGGAGTCAAAGGCAAACCCATCACAAAGTCCATCATGATCCTATCCCATTTCCACTCGGGTACCATCACTGGCTAGAGTAAACCAGAAGGTACTTGGTGTCCGGCTTTTACTTGTTGACAAATTAAACATCTCGAAACAAACTTTGAAACATCTAGTTTCATACATGACCACCAATACGGTTTCTTCAAATCATTATACATTTTTGTACTACTTGGATGAACTGATAAACAACCATTGTGTGCCTCATGTAAAATTTTTTGAATAAGTTCATCATTCTTTGGTACACATACTCTATCTCGGAACATCAAACAATCATCTGAACCGACCCGAAAGTCTAAATTATTGCCCGATTTACACTGAGCTCTTTTAGCTTGCAATTCTCTATCATTTTTCTGCGCTTCACAAATTTGCTGAAGAAATATCGATCTAGCTCTTAACTCGGCCAAAATTGAACCATCATTAAACAAAGTCAATCTCGTACTCATAGCTCTCAAAGCAAACAAGGAATTTTTGCTCAAAGCATCTGCGACTACATTTGCCTTTCCCGAATGATAGTTAATCACTAGTTTATAATCTTTCCGTAACTCGAGCCATCTTTGTTGTCGCACGTTCAGATCTTTCTGAGTTATCAAGTATTTTAAACTCTTATGACTAGTAAAGATATGGCGTTTCTCACCATACAAATGATGACGCCAAATTTTTAAAGCAAAAATGATGGCGGCCAATTCCAAGTCGTGCATCGAATAATTCTTCTCTTGTTGTTTTTAACTGTCTCAAGGCATAAGCTATCACTTTTCCCTCTTGCATCAATACACAATCCAAACCATTTAATGAAGCGTCATTATAAATTACAAATTCTTTTCCTGATTCAAGCTATACTAAAACTGATGCCTCAGTCAATAATGCTTTTAATTTCTTAAAACTTTGTTGACATTTTTGGGACCATTCAAATTTAACATCTTTTTGCAACAACTTGGTTATAGGAGTAGCAATCATCAAAAATCCTTTGACAAAATGTCAGTAATAACTGGTTAAACCCAAAAAGCTTCTAACTTTAGATACATTCCTTGGCGGTTTTCATTAAACAATTGCCGAAATCTTACTTGGATCAACCCGAATACCGTCACCTAAAATAGTATGTCCCAAAAATTTGACTTCTCAGAGCCAAAACTCACTTTTACTGAATTTAGCAAACAATTTCTTATCTCTCAACATCTGCAATACAGTTCTCAAGTGCTTGACATACTCAAACTCATCTCGAGAATAAATTAGGATGTCATAGATGAATACAACCACAAACTTATCTAAATACAGTTGGAAAATTCTATTCATAAAGTCCATAAAAATTGTAGGAGCATTAGTTAGTCTGAAAGGCATAACAAGAAATTCATAATGCACATACCTTGTCCGAAAAGCAGTCTTTGGCACGTTTAATACGATCTTGTCTAATGAGTTGATTTCGAGTCGTAGTATTTCTTGATCATAAAATAGAGAGGTTTTATTCAATTTGGAGTTGAGTGAATTCGGCTAAGTGTAGGCTAAAGCAAAGATGGTTTTTAAGTGTTTTGGAATAGTCTAAGTGAATGTTTCCGTTAAACAAAGAAAAATAAGATAACTTTGAAAGGAATAATTCAGATGGATGGGAAAAGGCTTAAGGTCTAGGAAAGAACCACTATAAGGAGTATTGACCCGAACCTTATATTGACTCTTAAGGTGGAAAGGTTGATAGTTAAAAAAGACCTTGTGATACGATCACGCCCTGGAGTGCATCTAGCTCGAGCAAGGATCCATTGGAGCTGCCCCAAGGCCCTATCACACGAGCTCGAGCCAAGCTATTTAAGGAGGCCATTTCGGCCTTAATCAATCAAGTATAGGGTACAACGTTGGTCGGACATATTGAGAGAGCTTGGACCAGCTCAACAAGGACTCTTTGCAACCTCTTGCAAGTCGACCTCAACTCACATTTAGCTCCACGAGCTTAGCTCAGCTCATTTAAGCTCGTTTGAGCTTATCCTTATTTCTTTCTAGCTCATTTTCCTATTTGCTGGAATAAACTAAGTGTCTACTATTAGATAGTTTAATTTTTTTCAGCTCATTAATACATTTCTTAGCTCATTACAGCTTATTATATGTGTTTAATATGTTTTGTCTTAGCCAAATTAATGTGTCATGTTTTATGTCAATATTTAATTTGTCTTAGCTTAATTATGTGTTATTAATGTGTCTAAGTAAAAGCATGACAATATTTTATCATAATTCAGCCGAATTAAACTTGTCATGAATCAATTTAATGTGTTCATTGGATTTATGTGTAGCCAAATGCATGAAGGAGATTTAATGCAAGGTACATGAATGGCCAGCTACAATGTAGGGAGAGATACATGCAAGGGGGATTCAATGCATGGTGTGCTGATTATTTGGCTTCTCCAAGCACCTTTTCGGCCAAAGGTTAGCTGCACATTTAAGCTCCCAAGTTGGCCGGTTAGCTTCCCCAAGTTGTTTGAATGCTTTCACACCAACCGAATTAATCCATTCACACAAGAGAGCTGTTCAGTTTTGTACATTCACACATGGATGGCCCTTCAAGTTTGGTGTTCACATTTCTAATGCCTAATGCACTCACCTGGCTACCAATTTAATTTATCCATCCATTCAGCTGATCAAGGCAAAGCAATTAAGCTCATTCAAGCTCATGGCCAAACCTAGTCATGGCCAATCAATTTCTAAATTCTTTCAAGTTCATTCAGCTGAATATCTTTCATCTAGAAGCTATCTAGTGGCATCCCAAAGGTTGATTATAGACATGGAATGTAACACCCCAAAATCTAAGTATTTATTTTTGTATGTTTGTGACACAACTGTGTATCTGATTTAGTGGTTAAGTGTACTGAGTGTTCTGGGAGTGTCTAAGAAGTCTTGGGTTCAAGCCTTGGCTTATGCAAAATTTTGTTTTAATTAGTTAAACCCTTGGCTCTAGTCAGTAGGCTTTCAAATAAAAATGGGTGAAACATGACAGAACGGGCCTACTGGTCTAGGGTGTAAGTGGCGTGTTACCTATGCCAAAGGACCGAGGATCGATTCTTGGTAGGTGTAGTGGGTGTTTTATTTTACTGCTATGCCGTGAGAGTGTTGTAGGTTGACTGAAACACTAAAGTGGTTGAGGGGAATTCGAATTGAGTAGTTGGGGGAGGTGTGATAGGTTGGAGGGATTTGAAAAGGAATTTTAGGAGAAAATTAAGGGATTTTGAAGTTGTGGGGAGTTGGTACTGAATGGGGATTCTAGGCACTCAATGAATTCGGCTTTGGGGAGAATTCTGGTGGGTTTTGTACTTTTCTCTTCATCTCTTTTTCTGGCATTTCTTTTAGGGTTCTTTTCTTTCTTTGAGACTGATTTGTGCTAGGAAGTGTGGGCGGTATCTTTCATGTTTGTTTATTTTGAGTACCTTTCAGGTTCATTTTGTTTTCCGACTTTACTTTCCCTACAACCCTCTTGTCAAACTGATTCTCCTTTCTCTTCTCTACCTCTCCACTTTGGCCTGATATTGTTGGGGTTCTCTCTTGTTCCCTTTTGTTTTGGCCCAATACTCCCCTTTCCTCTTTCTCTATTCTTTCGGCTTTTAGGCCTTGGTTTCTATTGACTCTTTCCTTTGTCTCTTTCTTCTCTTTTGGATGTTATCAAGTTTGCCTTCTAGCAGTGTTAAAGTCGAATCTCTTCCTCTCTTCATTACCGAATCTCTTTCACCCTTTCTCGTTCATTAAGTTTCTTTTTGGTTGCTGGAACTTTTTGAAAAGTGAAGGGTTATTCACTGATATTGAAGCGGTTATATCTCTCTTTCTACACTCGATTAAAGGTAACTTGATCCTTAGTTATCTAGTGTTCAACTCTGGTTCTTTGGCTTGTGTTATAGTGTGTTGGTCGAATGCCTCATTCCCCTATCTCCAGTTTTGTGATTTTCGTATGTTGGTATGTGTTTGTTTCAAGCGATGTGTATGAACAATATTGATTAATAGAATTCGATTGTATGCAGATTTTTGCCATGCAGCTTGAAATCAGTCTTTGTTAGCTGTTTTAGTGGGCTAAACCATTTTCGTTCAATAAAGGCAAGTGGTAATGAATGTTTTAGGATAAGTATTAAGAGGGGATGTTAACGCTTTTGTCAAAGGATTAACGGAATGTCTTGATAGAATGTAGGTTTTGGTGCTCGTGGGCTTTTCGCACATTTTTCGTGAACAGGTGTCTAAACACTGTCCTAATCATAAATCGACAAAAGTCGAAAAGTGATTGACGACACTACACGGGTGTGCGGTTGCTCGTGTGGTAGTCTGTATGCCAAAACATGAGCGTATGACAGTTGAGGCTGACCATGAGCGATTTAATGGGCCGAGGCCGTATTGGGTCATTTTGGGTCGAACTGGGCCGTGTAGGCCCCACAAGCATGTGGGCCCCACATAGGTAAACCACACGAACGTGTGGAAAACATTGGGCCAGGTTGTGTAATCCACACGGCCAAGGCCATTTTTAGGCTATGTGGACCACACAAGTTTGTGGGCCCGCAATATAGGCTGTGGGCCTATTTTCACTAATTGATTGCTAAGGTTCCATGGGTCACCCAAGACGACTGTGACCTACTATTGGGTCAGTAAGTATACCTAGATCCCAAATTGATGATATAACTGTTATGCCCCTATGTGATAAAATTATTTTTATACCCTCATGGGATGTATGGTTATATTTGAGCATGCCACTTTATACATAATGATTACACGTATGATATTATGACACGACATGACATATTGCATGGGGGTAGGTTTTATTATGATTGGAGGAAGTGTACTATACTGGCAGCTCTACTACAATTACTGTTTAGTGCTGCAACCGATGCTATTTTGGAGTGTAGGGATGGGTGGGTTGATTTTATCCCCACGTGGAGTGTAGGGTTGGATGGAGATGGAGTGTAGAGGCTGGTTGGGTAGAATCTATTGTTTGCATATCTGTTACTATCACTGAAATGGGCTCAGCCGCATCGACATCTTTATCTTGTAATGGGCTAAGCCCGAATCAAACCGCATCATTATGAAATGGGTTTAGGCCTGCATCGTATTTGCTCACTATATGATTGACTGATTGATTGATAAGGGATTACACACTGATGTTTCGTAAACTCACCCTTCTGTTTATCTGTGCAGGTAATCCCCAGTCTTAGGAGGGTCGGTGCTGCGAGGGACTCAAAGGTGGCCACATAACCGCACGTATTTTACTTATTTGATTTTAATTTATCAGTTATTTAATTTTGGGTATTTTTATGTAATAAAGCCTCTTTAAATTTCTAATCATTAAATTGGGGTTCTATTTATTTTTTTTTATATCTACTAGTAGTAGGATGCGGGTTTTCAAAAAGATAAAGGCTTTCCAAAACACCACGTTTACACAACATGTTTTAAAAGCTTTCGTAAGAATTAATGTTTTAGAATTAATAACAGTTTAATATGATTAACTTTTTGTCAAACAACTTAAATTTTGAAAATAAACACGACATTCTAAAATCTTCGTTAAGATCACTAAGAGGTTACACATAAAACGGGTTTTTCAATAATATATTATTTTATGAAAAACATTTCAATGTGACATCATCAGATTTGGCCATAACATCCAGACCGGGTTGAGGTTTTACATTTAATGGTATCAGAGTCAAGTTGCAAAACTCGACTGTGGATTTAGGTTTGTTGTAAAGTTTGGAATTTCTAAAAAAAACTTTTTTAAAGGATTTAAAGTATTTTGAAATGTTTTACTGAGTGTGTGGAACACCGAGTCTCCGGCGCTAATTCTGTAAGTCTTCTGAAAATTGTTGCTTGTTTAAAATTGAAATATTGAGACTACTGTAGGTAGTAGACTGTACTGAAATACTCTATACAGGGTAAATTGTAGTAAGACTGCGATCTGCAAAAATGAGCTCTGAAATACTGATACTGTTTTCCATAAAATATCCGTTAATAAACACTGGAACTGTAAAATTGATGCATAAAATTGTTAATACAGATAAAACGCAAATCGATAATGAGCACCAGAGGTACTCATGGAAGGGGTACAAGAGGCCGCGGCGGAGGCTGTAGAGGTGTTTGGCCCGGGTCTTCGTCATCTGGCCACATGCCTAATGTTGAAGATAGGGAGGCACCGGCTTCACCTGAGACTGAGACTGGGTCTCATGATCGAGTGGCTGGGGATGACGCATTGTCCCAAGCCATGTTAGGGATTCTGGAAAGGGTTGTTAGGCCCAATATTGGTACCGTGGGCTATGAGTCGATTATGGAATGACTCCGGTCCAACGAAGCTGAGATTTTTAAGGGTATTGCTGGAGTTGCCCCTAATGTGGTTGAGTATTGGATTGAGGCCATGTAATATCCTGATTTTGGGCCTAGTCGGAATAGTAGTTTTGTGACCATAAAATCTGAGATAGAAATAATTATTTTATGATTATTTTGAGGTCTACGATATGATTGCATGATTGTGTGAAATTTTCGTGAAGAATTTTTATGCATAAAGTTCTTAAATTGAAATTAGGGACTAAATCGAATAATTTGCAAAACTTGCATTCTAGAAGTTTCTAGTATGAAATTGTTTTGAAATATTAATTAGGAGGTCTTAAATAGCAATTTTACCAATTTCTAAGTTTATGGACAAAAATTAGGACATGGAAGGAATTTTTGAAAGTTTAGTAGTAAGGGCATTTTGGTCATTTAGGGATAAAATGAATTAAAATACAAAATTAAAAGCCAATTTTGCTCATCTTCAACCCCATGGTCAAATATAGCAAGGAGAAACCATGGCTAGGGTTTTTCAAGCTTCCAAGCTCGATTGTAAGTGTAATATCCCGAATTAGGGCCTAATCGGAATAGTGGTTTCGTGACCACAAATCCGAGATAGAAATAATTATTTTATAATTATTTTGAGGTTTATGATATGATTGCATGATTGTGTGAAAATTTTGTGAAGAAATTCTATGCATAAAATGTTTAATCGGAATAGTTGTAAAACTTGCATTCTAGAAGTTTTTAGTATGAAATTGCTTTGAAATATTAATTAGGAGGTCTTAAATAGCAATTTGACCAATTTCTAAAATTTTGGACAAAAATGGGCATGTACATGAAAATTTTCAAAAAAAGGTATTAAGGGCATTTTGGTCATTTGGATAATTAATGAAATAAAATGGGAAAAATAACACAAAATAGTCATCTTCCCCATTTTAGTTGCTGCCGAAACTTTACTCTCACCATAGCTAGGGTTTCTTCAACTTTCAAGCTTCATAGTAAGTGATTCTAAGCCCCGTTTTTAATGATTTTTACGTTTTTGAGATCCCGGTAGCTCGATTAAGCTTATGTTAGTAATAATTTAACCTAGGGTTTATATTTGGAAAAATACCCATAGGTGAAATTTGTGTATTTTGATGTTTTATGATAGAATATGAAGTTTTAAATTATGTTAGACAACTTGTACTACTCGATTTTAAGCAAAAACGAGTAAAAGGGCTTAATCGGTAAAAATACCTAATAGTCACAAGTACATGTTAGAGTGAGAATTTGATGTTTCTATAGAAGGGAAAAGTGATCAGCATGTTGTAAAACATAAGAATAAGGAATAAAGTTTGATCCCGAGCCTAGGGGCAAAAATGTAAATATGCAAAAGTTTAGGGGTAAAATTGTAATTTTGCCAAAAATTGAATTAAGGATTAATTTGATAATGTGAGTATTAAATAAGCTAAATGTGTTATTTTAGATCAAGAAAGACGTGGAATCGACCCCAATCGAGGAAAAGAAAGATTGTGGACTAAATTGCAAAATCTTTGTATTTTGGTACCAAGGTAAGTTCATGTGTAAATAATGTAACATAATTGTTATTTTTAAGTCATTGATGTCAATTATGTGATATGCTGATTTTTATTATGAAATATATGTTTTGTGGTTATTTTCGAACAAAATGCAAATCATGTGTGCTACTTGCTAAATATAATTATTACCGAGTTTTGGTTTCGACATTCTACGGAAGACGGCAAGGATATGTATTCGAGGAAAATCCCGTTTGAACCTTAGGAAAAGATTAGGATACAAGTGACATGTCACTAGGATGGATGCGAATGTCTGAACTCGTTGAGTTGAGTCCGAGTTCGTGAGATGTAACTATGCATCCGAGCTCGTTGAGTTGAGTCCTAGTTCACTTATGGATGCGAACGCCCGAGCTCGTTGAGTTGAGTCCGAGTTCGCTTATGGGCGGGTTACATGATTGCTTGATTGCATATGTGGCACTTATGTGCAAGTTATCCATGTATCCGAATTATATTCCGATGAGTTCAACGGGTAAAGTTCTACTCAAATGGAGGAATACTTGAGATGAAAAGAGACGTATTGGTAAGTGATGTGAAATGGATACTTCGGACAGGTATGTACTTAACCCTCGGGTTGAGTATTGATACAATAACGATAAGGTAGTAAAATGATGAATGATGATTAGAAATGTGATATATGTTTTGGTGATACCATGCTAATGTTGTTTGGTATGATTGCTTTGTTATGTTACTTATTATTTGCATATGAACTTACTAAGCATTTATGCTTACTCCCTCCTTCTTACTCATTGTAGTTTTGGAAAAACCAGCTCAGGAGTCGGGATAGGTCGAAGCCTCAGTCACACTATCCGGAAGACTATTTGGTAAATGGCTTGTAAATTTAAGTATGGCATGTATAGCAATATACCTATTTTGTGTAAATGATCTTATGATATGGTGATGGAATGGTTGAGAAAATGCTTGATAATGATAAGTTATGGAAATGGTTAGTTTAGATTATGTTTGATGTCATGGAAGGTTAATAGGATACTTTAATCATGAAAACTCATAAAAAGGGATGAAATTTGCCATAAACAGAATATTGCAGCAACACTGACATGAGTTTGAAAATTTACTAAAAATCATAGAAATTGAATTTGGTGATGTATTAAATATCAAATTGAATCTTATTATGTCTAGTTTCACATGAAACAAACTAAACAGCTAAAAGAATTATATGTTTGAAGATATTTGAATTTTAGTGAAACAGGGTCAGAGTGATTTCTGGATCCCCTGTTCCAACTTTAGAAATTCACCATAAATTGTACAGATATAATTAGGTGGTGTATTTTATATCCTCAGAATCCTTATTGAGTCTAGTTTCAGTAGAAACAAACCTCATAATCATATGAATTTTTTTTCAGATATAAATGTGGTTCGTAGTAAACAGAGGTCAGTTCAGTCAAGTCCTGAAACAGGGGTAACTTTAACTAATAAACTGTACTAATTGGCCCAATAAAAAATTCTAGAAAAAAATTCGTAGATGGGTATATGAGTCGAGATTCAGGGAAAATTTACAGATCTTGATTTCTAGTTTTGTAACTCGAGATATGATTTTTCTTGTGACTGTAACGCAAGTAGCTTGAAAACTGTGAATGTAGAAACAAATAATCCAAAGTTCTAAAAATGTTAAATTAAGTTTAGTAACACCTC
Source organism: Gossypium longicalyx (assembly GCA_025698465.1). NCBI lineage: Eukaryota > Viridiplantae > Streptophyta > Magnoliopsida > Malvales > Malvaceae > Gossypium > Gossypium longicalyx. The sequence continues at coordinate 40,722,922 of CM046996.1, read as the reverse complement.
ATACTCGACTCCGGCGATGGTCTCAGGCGTGGGGGCGTTACAGTAAGTCCATTCTAGCCCCGTTTTTCAAGTTCTTTACATTTTTGGAGTCCCGGTAGCTCGATTAAGCTTATGCTAGCAATAATTCAACCTAGGGTTTATATTTGGAAAAATAACCATAGGTGAAATTTGTGTATTTTGGTGTTTTATGATAGAATATGAGGTTTTAAATTATGTTAGACAACTTGTGCTACTCGGTTTTAAGTGAAAACGAGCAAAAGGGCTTAATCGGTAAAAATACCTAATAGTCATAAGTACATGTTAGAGTGAGAATTTGATGTTGCCATAGAAGGGAAAAATGATCAGCATGTCGTAAAACATAAGAAAATAGGCTGAAGTTTAATTTACGAGCTTTGGGGAAAAAGTGTAAATATGCAAAAGTTTAGGGGCAAAATTGTAATTTTTCCAAAATATGATTTTGGGTCAATTTGAATAATTTGAGTCCTAATTAGACTACATTTTAAATGATAGAGCAAGGAAAACTTAAATTCGGGCTAAAATGGGGAAAATACCAAGTTGTGGATGAAATGGTAAAAGTAGCCATTTTCGCATACGAGGTAAGTTCATGTGTAAATGTAGTAACATAATTGTTATTTTTAAGTCATTGATGTTAATCATATGATATGCTGATTTTTATCATGAAATATATGCTTTGTGGTTAATTTCGAATAAAATGCAAATTATGTGAGCTACTTGTTAAATATAAATTGTTACCGAGTATTGGTTTCGGTATTCTACGGAAGACGGCAAGGATATGTGTTCGAGGAAAATCCCGTTTGAACCTTAGGAATAGATTAGGATACAAGTGACATGTCGCTAGGATGGTTGAGCATCCGAACTCGTTGAGTTGAGTCCGAGTTCACTTATGGATGCGAATGTCCGAACTCGTTGAGTTAAGTCCGAGTTCGTGAGATGTAACTAGGTATCCGATCTCGTTGAGTTGAGTCCGAGGTCACTTATGGATGCGAACGCCCGAGCTCGTTGAGTTGAGTCCGAGTTCGCTTATGGGCGGGTTACATAGTAGCTTGGCTACATATGTGGCACTTATGTGCAAACTCTCCATGTATCTGAATTATATTCCGATGTGTTCAACGGGTAAAGTTCTACTCAAATGGAGGAATACTCAAGATAAAAGGGACGTATTGGTAAGTGTTTTGAAATGGATACTTTGAACAGGTATGTACTTAACCCTCGGGTTGAAAACTCGATATAACAACAATATGGTAAGATGATAAATGAAAATATGATATGAATGTCTTGGTGATGATTATGCAAATGATGTTTTATGTTTGCTTATATGGTTATGTTACTTGCTATTTGCATGTGAACGTACTAAGCATTTATGCTTACTCCCTCCTTTTCATTCCTTGTAGTGTTGACAAGCCAGCTCAAAAATCAAGAACGGTCGGAGGCACGCTCACACTATCCGTATACCATCTTGGCATAATGGCTTGTAAATTTTAAGTATGGCATGTATAGCATTATAATCATTTTGTATATATGGTCTTATGATATGGTTATTGAGTAGTATAAAAATGCTTGGTAATTATTAGCCATTGAAATGGCTAATTATGATCATATTTGGTGTTATGTATGTCAAATTGCTAGTTAATCCATGGAAACCATGAAATAGGTAAAATTTACCATAAAATAGATTCGAGACAAAGAGTAGTGCGTGAATTTGAAAAATCATTCAAAATAGTAGAGATATAATTAGATGATGAATAAAATATGAAATTGAAGAATTATGAGTGTATTTTCATATGGAAGAAACGAAACAGGTATATGAGTTATATTTTATGAGATGTTTAAATTTTTGTGAAACAGGGCCAGAGCGATTTCTGGATCCCCTGTTCTGACTTTGGAAATTCACCATAAATTGTATAAAGCTAATTAGAAGTCATAATTTATATGTACAGAATCCTTGTTGAGTTTAGTTTTATTAGAGACAAGCGGCATAGTCATTGAATCTCTGTACAGATATCTGATTTGTAATACATAGAGGTCAGAGAAGTCGAACCCTGAAATAGGGGAGACTTCAACTAATAAACTGTACTAATTGGACTAGCCAAAAATTCTAGAAAAAAATTAGTAAATAGATATATGAGTCTAGTTTCAGGAAAAATTTACAGAATTGGATTTTTAGTTTCAGAACTCGAGATATAAATTTTTAAGCGACTGTGACGCAGTTAGCCAGCTTGTCTGGAATTTCTAAAATTAAATTGTTTGAGCTGTTTAATCAATGAATTAAGTCTGTTAACACCTCGTGTTCGACTTCGACAATGGTCTTGGGTATGGGGCGTTATATTTAGTGGTACTAGAGCAGGTTTAGTTGGTTCTCGGGCTAACCTAGCATGTGTAAAAGTTTAGCTATACATGCCAATGATCTGTGATAGTGTGATGTCTTCCGACGCGTATGAGTACCATCTTATTTAGACAGGGTACTCTCCAACCGAGCTGCGCCAACCATGTTCAATGTTATGTGAAGGTATTTGAGTAAAATTATGATTATGATAAGTCTCGGTTCAGAAAAGTATGAATAAAGGTTTATGATACATATGTGATAATATGTGAGATGAAAGTTCATGTTGTGATAAATATCCATATTTGCTTAATGCTCATATGATGTAGTGTATGTGGCTTACTTGATAAGATGAACGGAATAGATTGAAAGTAGTAGAGGTATGAATAAAATTCATAATATTATGATACGAATGAAAATGTCCTTGTTTTGATTTGGACGTCGAATGTTGATGAATGCTAATGATATATAATTTTTATGAGATAAAGGATTATAATGAAATGAACTTATCTATGTTAAATTGTTGAACTGAATTATATGATTGTAATGATATGTACATGATGATGCACGAAATGAAAGTTATGATTGTGGTGCAAATATCTATGTTTGTTTGGCCTTATATGATGTCATAAGCATGACTTAATTTAATTAAATAAATGGATAAGTAAAGCTATCTAGAAAACATAGAATGTATGCATAAGTATATTGTCTAAATGGGACAATAGGAAAATTGGTGTAAGCCAACATGAATGAATGACATGATTTTGATGATGTTGCTATGATGATGGAAGTTGTGTCATATGTGTATGTATAACAAAGTCGAGTCAGAGGTCCTACAACCCCTCCCCCTTACCGAAATGGTACTTATAATGGAATTTCATGAGATTAGTATTGAATAACTTTCCGGTTGAGAACCCAAAGAGTTCAGTGATAGAATAATTATAAGTATGACCAGAGATTGAAAATGAGCTGATAAGTAAAGTCAGAGCCAGTAAAGTATCGGATTGACGTAAAGATTATTGGAATTATGCAATTATTCCGATTAGAAAAGGAATTCTCCTTGGTAAACCAAATTACTCAGTGCAAGGTCGAGAACAGATTGTAAATCGAAATTTATTCAGAATCGGCCTTCTTTAGTGAATGGTTTAATATGAAATTTGTGATGGCGAGAACTAGTTGGGGAAATGATATTTGAAATGTGAACTATCTCGAGTGTGACAATTATGACTGGACAGATTTAGTGATCTCTTTTGAGATGTTCTATGTGTTTACCCGTTCTCAGAAATATTTCTATGGCTATTGATCTTCTGAAGAAATTCTTGTTATATGGGAATGTCTTTTAATCTTGGTGTTGGATGAAAGCATTGGTAGTCTGACTGGTTTATAATTTATATTGCTCTATTTCATCGGGTATTCTATTTCATTACGTCTGATAAAAATTGATGAGAGAATACATATGATATTATGATTCTGTTTCTTCTACTTGATGCTTCATCTGATATATATGTATGGGAAGATATATTGTTCTTGTTATATTTGATTCCAGTGGGATTAAATGACGTTTTCTTTTGGAATTTCTTTCTTTAAAGAATTATCGGGGTATTCTGTATTTTCTCTATGAGTTTGGTTTTCGATTCTCCGGCATAGTATTGTATCTTGGGTTTCTTTATCCTGGATCTTTTTATTCTGGATTTCTTTACTCCGGGTTTCTCTATCTTGGATTTCTTTATTCGGTTTTCTTGTTATCTTTGTTCCATAATTTGTCAATTATGACTCGTGTTCGAAGTGCGTTCTTCAGCTCGTGATAATCATGTCAAATATGACTATACTTCTAATTTGATCTTGGTAATGTGGTGATTTTAGTATTGGGGTTTTTTCTAATTTACGTGTAAGGATTTGACATCAGTAAAGGCATAAGTGATAAAAGCGCGAGTTTCAGTCGGTATGGTGAATTATCTATTTGAAAGATTTCATGCGACAATTATTTCAGGATTATTTCTCCCAAGTCTGATAATAGAATTTCATTTTGTTCGGATAAAAGAGTAAATAGCCTGAACGAGAAGTGTATATTTATTAGAAAGAGTTGGATATTAGTTAAAGTCACTACGAATGATAAGGTTTTCATTTTGTGAAAGCTGAAAAGCTTATTACATGTTGACAGAGTTCGGATAGATGAGAATATTGGTAACCGAAGCGTCTGAACTAGACTAGTCTACATTGATTAAAGAATTCCTGACTTTTAGTAATATACTGTTGTATGAATTGTGATGTGTTTCAAGATAGTGAGGTAATGTGATAGTTTAGAGCATTCGATGTTACATAAAATCGGAGTTGTTAAAGGAGTTAAAGCCGAGCATTGGGATCTATCAAAATTATCCTTGTCAGTGTTGATATTGGGATGGAAATGAGAAGATTATTCTTGAGGCCATATCAGAATTATTTCCATGGCAGAAAGAGGAAAATGTGATGTATCCTATTGTTAAATGTTTGGCGAGATCTATAAATCATATCTGTATTGAATGAATTACTACTCATCAGATTCATGGAATTTCAGGTCTCTTTGATTGTTAGATTTCTTGGAATTCTGGTCTCCATTAATCAAGTTAAGATCCGGGTTTTATGTCATGATATCATGGAAAACTGAGAAGGGTTGAAAATTTAAGAACAGTTGGGAGTTGAGATGTAAGCTTTCAGATCATATGAGAAATTAAATATATGTATTGGAGGTACAGTCTAAGTGAAATTAAAAAGAAGGATGGATCCATGCGCATGTGCATTGATTACAGGCAACTGAATAAGCTGACCGTCAAGAATAAGTATCCCCTTCCGAGGACAGACAACCTATTTGACCAGTTTCGATGTGCTTGAATTTTCTCTAAGATTGATCTCTGATCTAGGTACCATCAACTAAGTGTCAAAGAGACTGATGTATACAAGACAGCGTTTAGGACTCGTTATGGTCCTTACGAGTTCCTAGCGGCATCGTTTGGACTGACGAATGCACCAGCAGCCTTTATGGATCTGATGAACTGAGTGTTCCAATCCTATTTGGACCGGTTTGTAGTGGTTTTCATAGATGACATCCTAGTGTATTCGAGAATTGAAGATGAACACAATGCAAATCTCTGAGTTGTTCTACAGATTCTGAGGGAGAAACAACTATACACTAAGTTCAGTAGGTGTGAATTCTAGTTACGAGAGGTAACATTTCTAGGCCATGTGGTATCTGCAGAAGGGATTAGGGTTGATCCTCGAAAAATTAAAGTTGTTTTAGACTAGAAGCCGCCTAAGACGGTATCTGAGATTTGAAGTTTTCTGGGATTGGCAGGGTATTATAGGCAATTTGTTGAGGGGTTTTCATTGATTGCAGCACCTCTGACTAAGTTATTGCATAAGGGTGTGCCATTTGACTAGACTGATGCATAGCAAAAGAGTTTTGAGAAGCTTAAGAAAGTTCTAACTCAGGCCCCTGTTTAATAAAGCCAGAGTCTGGGAAAGAGTTCACTATTTCAACGATGCATCACATGTTGGTTTAGAATGTGTGTTGATGCAAGAGAGTAAGGTGGTGGCATATGCCTCTCGTCAGCTTAAGACTCATGAGGTGAATTATCCGACACATGACTTGGAGTTAGTCGCGGTGGTATTCGCGATGAAACTTTGGAGGCATTACCTGTATGGTGAGAAGTGTATCATTTACACTGACCATAAGAGCCTCAAGTACCTTCTTACTCAGAAGAAGCTGAATTTTAGGTAGCGTAAATGGATTGAGCTACTTAAGGACTATGACTGTTCGATTGAATACCATCTGGGTAAGGCCAATGTGGGGGCCGACACACTGAGCCATAGGGCTATGACTGAGCTGAGGGCGATGTTTGCTCGTCTCAGCTTATTTGATGTGTAACAACCTGATTTAGACCCTAATTGGAATGGTGGTTTCGGGACCACGAATCTGAGTAAAAAAAATATTTTAAAAATATTTTCTTTGTTTATTTTGTGTGAATTTATATCTGTGAAATTTTCATGATTTAATTTTATCGTTTGAGTGTCTGATTTAATAAAAGGGCTTAATCGTGTAAAATGAAAATTAGGTGGTAACTTGCATGAGGGCTAAATTGTTAGTGGCTTCTTAAATTGAAGTATTTATGTTGTAAATAAACCAAATTTAAGTGATATGGACGGTAGTACCCTAGCTTACAATGGCTTTGTAATTTTATTATTAAGGTTAACTTAGTAAATTCAAAATATAAGCTATTATATTAAAACATATGTTAAAAAAAATATTATTCATTCATTCTATTCTAAAGTGACCGAAAAAAAATATATTATTCATTCATTATATTCTAAAGTGACCGAAAGAAATATATTATTCATTCATTCTATTCTAAAGTGATCGAATATTACAAACAAGAAAAGAAAAAGAGAAAGCTAGGTTTCTGCACTTACTCAAGCTCAATCAAGGTTCGTTTTTGTTCGGTTTTTGAAAATTTCTACGTTTTTGAGATCGTTGCTTAGTAATCTTCAAGGCCCATGCTTTAATTTTTTATTTTGATGAATGTAATAGCCCAAATTCACCGGGGCCCGTAAAATAAATAAAAAAAATAAAAAATAAAAAATAAAAAATAGTAAAGTTTTACAGTCCTTTTACAAAACCCAAAAAACTGCTAGCCCATTTACCTAGGCCCAAATACCTAAATTACCCAATGCCCAATTACACCCAAGCCCGTACCAGATGCCCAAATGCTGCCCAAAATTTGTTAAACCCAAAATACACAGGGCCCAAGTGGCCCAATTCGTTAACAGAAGACAGAAAGCCTAGGGTTTTCTGAAACCCTAGGCGCTGCAAGCGCCCCAACTGTCACGCCGTTTCATCTCGCATTGGCGCCGTGACTCCGGCCTCGTTTTACTCCGTAATCGACGTGCCAATCCCGCCACCGGCAGATACGCATCATCAGCACATGATCGTCGCTGGATATCTCGTCGTCACCTTCAAAAGAAGGAAAGAACCACAGCAACAAAAGAGGCAAACTTGGAAAGAAATCAAAAGATTCTTTCCTTAAAAATGTAACTGAGGGTTATAAAAATCGCTTTCTTTTAATTCGTAAGGGGATTTTTTTTCCCGTGGGAATATACAAAAAGTTGATACACACATATAAACGAAGAAACATCAACAGATTATCGAAGAGCACAGAGGTGATTATTTCATTCTTTTCTTTACAAATACATACTGGTATCATAAAAATAGAAAGAATAGGATGTACCATTTTGATCTGCGTTGGAACAGGAAGCTTTCCAGCTTCCGGCCGCCGTATGTAGCAGCGTTGATGGTGGCGCGTGAGCTCGTGCAAACCTCTGGACGGAGGCCCGATAGAACTCCGAGAACCCCTCCCCAACCCTCCTTTAGAGGGTTTCTTTCTTCTTTTCTTTTTTTTTAAATCAGATTTCAAAATGATTTTGAAGTTGAAATTTGGCTTATATAGCCTTATGAAAACGGTGCCGTTTTACTTAAAACAAATAGCTTCAAAACGACGTCGTTTCAGAGCCCAGGATCCGTGTGTTGACCCGTGACCCGGATGGGATCCGCGTGTTTTCATTTAAAGGGCAAATTACTCGATCGATCCTTCCGCATTTTTTAAATTTACAATTCCATTTTTTTATTTTAAATTGACCTCAATCTTTTACGATTAATTCAATCTAGTCCTAATGGCTATTAAAGCCTATTTTGGGAACGACGTCGTTTTTTGGGATTAGGGCAAATTGCCCACTAAGTCCCTCTGAATTTAACGCACACTTCAATCAGGCCCAAAATTTTTCATTTATTTGTAATTAACCCTAATTTTTTAATTAAATTAAATTTTAATCTCTTTTTTATATAAATTCAATTTATTTTTTAAAATACTATATATTTTTATAAACATTAGTTATATATAAAAAGTATATATAGTATTTATCTTTGTATATTATTTATTATATTATTATACATTATCATATATTATATTACATACATTTTACTATATATTTATATATATTATTTTATATATTTTCTATCATATTGTTTATATCATTATATATTTTGTTTATAAATTTTATTATATGTTACATATTTTACTATATATTATTCATACGTTGTTTTATTACTCATTAATTACATACGTTTTTTTAAATTTTTATTATTAAATAAATATGTGTAATATCAATATTTAGCACATTATTTTTAATATATTAAGTTATTATATCCTATAATATGATTTATATATATTAATCATATATTTTTTAAAAAAGTTCTCCTTTATCATTCTTATATTATTTTAAATATTTTTAAATATCTTTTTTTTATTTTATTTGATTTATATTTTATATGTTTATAATTTGCTTATTTATTTTTGTTTTTATTCTTAGTATTATTTTAGTAGGTTAAATTTTTATGATTATTTGTTATTTTATGTTATTGTTTTTACATATTCGCATGAAAATTAATTATGTTGATTTAGGTTGCATTTGCATGAAATATTATTATATATATTATGTAATTTATATTGTTGTATTCATTATGCTCTACATTGCATTTTGCATGTAACGATAATGCATGTATATTTATGTTATCTATGATCATATATGCATAAAATGATAACGTATATTGTGTAATTTATGCCATTATTCATCATTTTTTATATTATATTTGCATGGAATGTTAAAGTAGGTATCATGTAGGATAATTTATTTAATATTGATCCATTGTAATATGTTGAATGCATCATCACTTTAAAAACTTTATGTTTCATTCAATCCAAAAAAGAATTTAAAAAAATAAGGCAATGTTTTTTTTGTAGTTAGGAATTCGGGAAGTAGTGCCCTAATATGCTGGGTTGCGATTTCCTGTTTGTGTAAATGCCTAAAATATCCTTCTAAATAAGTTTTGAAAATCACAAGGTGATTTTAGTTACGAAAGTTTAAAGAATATCGTGTCCAATCATGCTGGATATGATATTTATATTCTTTTGAAGCGAAGGAATCTTGATTCTTTTTAATTCAAATTATTACGGTTTTAAAAGAAATCTTATTTCTAAATTCCTTCAAACTTTTGACATTAAGGCAAACTTATTCAATTTGGTACCAATTTCCGGCGTTGCGAGGGTGCTAATCCTTCCTCGTATGTAACCGACTCCCGAACCTGTTTTCTCATAATTTCGTAGACCAAAATATTTTATAAGGTGATCCAATAACATCTAAAACGTTTGGTGGCGACTCTCGTTTTTCAAAATGACCTCCCCTTTTAAACAGAGGTTTCGACAGCTTGGCGACTCCACTGGGGACCTTATAAGAGAGTCAAGCCAAGAAATTGTTTTTTTGTGTCTTAATGTCAAAAGTTTGGAAATTTTAAAAAAATTGATCATTGTATATGTGTTTGCTGCATATGTTTGTTATTTTGTTTTCGCACACATTGCATTTGCATGACCGCTGCGGTCGCACCTTTAAGTGGGAGTGAAAAACTACGCTTTCGTGAGGTTTTCACCTCCGTATGGGCTAGTGGATTACTTCTGGGATATCCGTACCTATGTCTTCGTGAGATTTCCATCTCCGTATGGCCGTAGGGAAAGGTGTCCCCCTGAACCAAACTTAGTCCGTATGATCCTATAATGGGTGAGGAACGAAGAATCTGTTGGTTCAGGTACCCTCGCTTTAGAACTGAAACTCACATGTGAACTTTAAGCACTTACCCTAGGGAGTATAATCATAACCTTTAGTAAGCTACCCTTATAAGTGTTTGTTTGTTATACTTTTATACTTTTATGCATGTCATTCAACATTTAAAAGTATCGGCTCATGGTTCGTTTTCTAGGTTAGAAAGTTTTGTAATAAGAAACAAATATCTTGATAAAGTGGAGGACAACGCTTCTGTCTGTACCTGGTCAGAGAAAACCCAGTTAGAGAAAGGAGATAGTGTCACTGAGGGGTATACGTTAGAGTTGTGGGACTTCACTCGTATTAGTTCAACACAGAATGAGTTTCAAGAGTTGAGAGACATTTGGGCCCAATGGGATGACGAGGATAAGTAGCTTTTCTATCAGAATTATGGAGATCTTCCCTATTTGCTAGACATCAAGGTAGATAAGCATCTATTCTGAGCTATGGTACAGTTTTGGAACCCTGCTTATAGTTGTTTTACATTTGGAGAGGTAGACTTAGTACCTACTTTGGAGGAGTATACGACCTTGCTTCGCTACCCAAAAATTCAAGGTAACAAAGCTTATTTTAGGGCTGCTAATCCCCCAACTTTCGTGAAGAAATTAATGATAATTACAGGGGTGAGTGAACAGTGGGCCGCAGCTCGAATCCAATAAAAGGGTGATAGCAAATGCATTCCGTGGGCAAGTTTGAGGGATTTGATATTGGCACACCCAGATGTGAAGAAGAAGGTTGATGTCTTGGCCTTAAGTATGTATGGATTGATGATTTTCCCAAAAGCTATGGGGTACATAGATGAGGCAGTTGCAGATTTATTCAATCGAATTCGTAAACAGAACACACCTGTGCCTGCAATCCTAGCCGAGACGTTTAGATCCTTGAGTGCATGTCGGAGAGCTGGTGAAGGTAGATTCATTGGATGTGCACAATTGTTGTTAGTTTGGTTCTACAGTCACTTTTGAAAGGTTGATAAGGTTCCTTGCCAAGTGTTCTTTAAAAACTATTCTCCACTAAAGGAAGCAGCAGCTACACCGAGGAGGGATGACATTATAGAGGAAAAGTGGATAGAAATACTTCAGAACCTCCGAGAAGAAGAAGTTATGTGGAAAGCCTCTTGGATGACTCCTAGCGAAATCCTTTATTATTGAGGGCACTTTGATTGGGTACCTCTTTCTGGAATTTGGGGAGTTATCGGTTATACACCATTACTCGTCCTAAGGCAATACAAGGCAGAACAGTTTATACCGGCAACACAAGGGCTAGCTAAGAGCGACTTCTCATATAAAGGTGATCATTATAAGAAAAAGATGCGAGAAATCTCTGAAGCTTGGAAGAAGGTTTGCTGTGTGAAGATTCTGACTAAAGGATCGACGACAACTTTTGAATACAAAGGGTGGTTTAGTAAGAGGGTCAATGATAACATCCCTAGACCGAGTTTGGAGGCTGCTCGATCAATGGAGGAGAATTTATGAGTGATTCCATCAGAGTTAGAGGTCATAAAGCAAGAGTTTGAAAAGAAGAGTTTGGAGCTTGAAAGAAAGATAGAGAAGCTCGAGGAGGAAAAGATATACCTAAGTTTAGACGTTGACGTTCAAAAAATTGAAGTCGGAAAAGTAAGGAAAGAAAAGAGGAAGAAAGGAAAGAAAAGAGGAAGATTAAGGAAGACCGAGATGATTTGAAGACACAGTATAAGAAGACACAACTATCATTGAACAGAGCTGGATTGGGGAAGTCTTCAGAGCAGTGGCAACAAGAGGTTCAAGAAGAAAGAGCCAAACTCGAGTATTGGGAGAAGAAGTTCCTAGAGATGCAGTCGCGTAATCAGGCCCTAGAGAAAGAGAATCAAGGATTAAAAACTAAGGTAACTGAGCTGGGACGATCCCTTTATCATCATCGAAGTCGTAACTCTGCGGTCGAATTAAAGGCAAACCTGGATAAGATCGAGGAAATGAGGCATAATATTGGAGGGTTGGAAGTAGCACTACAGAACTGTGAGCTACGGATTGAGCAGCTCGAGGCAAGATAAGAACATTGGAAGGGAAAGCTTCACCATTTTCAGGATCAAGTCAGAGATAGGGACTACCTCATAGGAGAAGCTATAGCACAGATTCGAAAGGTTGCTGATCATTTACAAGACCTGGCGGCGCAAGCTAATGTGTTAAGTACAAAGTATGAGCTAGTGTCAGATAGAGGTCTAGAGTTAGCTTCGTTATTGAATAGGGTTAAAACTTTGGGCCTGTGGGCAAAGGTATACTTGTAATCCGTTTTGTGTAAAGATTTTTGTTTCTCAAATAACGTTTTCTAAAAAGAAATTGAATCAGAATCGATATCTTTTAGCGTTCATGCATTTGCATCTCATCGCATCATATGCATTCAAATTTATAGAAAGACCCTAATTAGTTAAAATTATTAAGGGAGAAAGAGAGAGTAAGAAAAAGAAAATCTGGAAACAACAAATCCTTACGGTACGCGCGCTAAGTCAAAGAATATGGATCAAAGACTTGAGTAGATTCAGAAAGAAATGCAAGAGCAGTTGCAGGAACAATTGGCAAAAATCCAACAAGAGATGAAGGATCAAATGTTGGAGGCTCAAAGGAATATGATGGTTGAGATGGCTCAACTGTTGAGGGGGATAACAGATAAAGGAAAGGCCCCTATGACCACCACTGAAGAGGATAATGAGGGTCATCTTCCTGGTTTTACTCCACCTCATATGCAGACTCAACCTGAGGCATATCCCCGAGGGTCGTCCGTCACAATAAGGCCTTAACAAGGACAAGTCAATGCTAGAATACCCATGAATTTTCAAACTGGTTCAGGATTCAATCCTAGAGACAACCCTGCCAATCCAGTTATCCCTGATCTAGATATAGCTAAGAGGGAAGAGACGAGACTCGAATCATCAAGGCAATTAGAGGAACGTTGCAGATGGTTAGAGGAGAAATTTAAGGCACTAGAAAACACTGATAATCGTCAGGGAATTAATGCTAAGGACTTGAGTTTGGTCCCAGATTTGGTGCTTCCCCATAAATTCAAAATGCCGAAATTCGAGAAGTACAATTGGACTACTTGCCCGGAAGCCCATATCACCATGTTTTGCAAACGGATGACTGGTTATGTAAACAATGATCAATTATTGATCCATTGTTTTCAGGATAGTTTGGATGAGGCAGCGGCTAGGTGGTATAATCAACTGAGTCGCGCAAGGATCGGTTCTTGGAGAGACTTAGCGCAAGCCTTTATGCAAAAATATAATCATGTGACTGACATGACTCCTGATTGGATCACTTTGCAAAATTTGGAAAAGAAGCCTAATGAGAGCTTTAGGCAATATGCACAGAGATGGAGAGAGGTTGCCATGCAAGTTCAACCACCGCTCTTGGAGAAAGAAACCACCATGTTGTTCATCAACACTTTAAAGGCCCCATTCATTACCCACATGATTGGAAGTACCACCAAAAGTTTTGCTGATGTAGTTATGGCAGGAGAAATGATTGAAAACGCCATAAGAGGTGGCAAGATAGAGGGAGAAGCTACTAAAAGATCGACCTTAAGAAGGAAGGATAATGAGGTGAATAGTACGAGTAGCTATAATTCAAAAGCGGTTACGGTTAGTCAGCCTAGAGCAACTACAGTTGGGCAACAAGACTCTCAAAAGCAGGGATCTGGTTCGAGACAGAATTCTGAAAGGTCTCATTTACGCCTATCCCAGTGACGTATCGGGAGCTTTATCAAAGTTTATTCAACGCGCATGCAATAGCCCCTTTTCATTTGAAACCGTTACAACCCCCATATCCCAAATGGTATGATGCAAACGCCAAATGTGAGTACCATGCGGGGATACCGGGGCATTCAATTGAAAATTGCACCGATTTTAAGAAGGTAGTGGAAAGACTAATCAAGATGGGGGTCATAAAATTTGACGACACTCTTAGTACAGAGAACCCGTTGCCAAATCATGGTGATCAAGGGGTAAATGCAGTTGGGGATACGGATATGAGAAGGATTAAAGAGGGCGTGTCCGAGATGAAAATGCCGATGAAAATGATATGGGAAGAAATGGTGAAAAGAGAGATGATAATCTCTAAAGAAAGGAATAAAGGAGCAAGGGACTACTGCGAGTTCCATGCTAAAGAGGGGCACGAGATCCAGGAATACGACGAGTTTAAAGCCTTGGTACAAAGCCTTATGGACAACAAAGAGCTAGAATTTTATAAAGCTGGCTTAAATGAGGGACATATATGCACATTAGAAGATGCACCGAAGATTCAAAACCGGCCGAGGATTATTATTTCTTTACCAGGAAGTAATGAAGTTGAAACACCAACGGTACTGAAAGTCATCATTCATAAATATGTTTCATTTCCTTATAAGGATAACAAAAGGGTACCCTGGAATTATAACTGCCATGTGTCAATGCCGGAGAAGGAGGATATAGCTAGTGCTTCTAAGGAAGCTCAAGGTGAGGGTTCTTACACACGTAGTGGGAAGCGCTACGATGCAGAAGGCGTCAAAGTTGAGCTTGGAAAAGCAAAAGCTTTAGACAAAGGAAAAGGGACCGAGACACTGGTTAATGAGCCAGTGAAGGAAGAAGAAGCCAGAGAATTTTTAAAATTTTTGAAACACAATGAGTACAGCGTAGTTGAGCAATTGCGCAAACAACCAGCTCGTATATCAGTATTGGCTTTGCTTCTGAGTTCAGAGGTACATCGTGAGGCGTTAATGAAGGTGCTCAACGAGACTTATGTTACTAATGATATATCCATCAACAAGTTGGATCGATTGGTTAGTAACATAAGTGCTGAGAATTTCATTTATTTCAACAATGATGAAATCCCACCTGGAGGCATGGGATCAGCTAAGGCTTTGCACATTACCACTCGCTGCAAAGGATATACATTGCCGAGTGTGCTTATTGATAATGAGTCTGCCTTAAATGTCATGTTGTTGTCCATACTAAACAGATTACCCATTGACAGTTTTCACATGAAAACATGCCATAATGTAGTGAGAGCATTTGATGGCACGGAAAGGAAGGTCATGGGAAGAATAGACATTCCTTTGATGATTGGGCCAAACACGTATGAGGTAGACTTTTTAGTGATGGACATCAAGCCCTCTTACAATTGCCTGTTGGGGAGGCCTTGGATACATTCGGTAGGAGCGATGCCCTCATCTCTGCACCAAAAATTAACGTTAGTAGCTGATGGACGGTTGGTCACTATAAATGCGGAGGAGGACATTATAGCGACAGTTACCAGTAGTGCACCCTATATAGAAGCAAACGAGGAGGCAATTGAATGTTCTTTCTGTTCATTAGAATTCATCAACGTAACATTCATTTCAGAGGGGAATGAGGTGCCGGTGCCCAAGATATCCAGAACTACAAGGATGGGTTTGCAAATGACAATGGGAAGAGGAGCCTTACCAGGAAAAGGATTGGGAAGATATCTTCAAGGAGGGATTAAAATTCCAGAGTTAAAGGAGAAGAGAGACCGTTTTGGTTTGAGTTTCAGGCCAGATCAAAAACAAAGGAGGAGGGAAATGGAGAAGCGTCAAGAAAGGAGAAGGGCGCGTTTAAGTGGAAAAGAAGTAGAGTGGGAATCAATGACATTCCCCCATATATCCCAAACATTTGTATCAGGAGGGATAATTCACCCTAAAGGAGGGTTGCTTGAAGGAGGAGGTTGTTACATCAATGCTGTGTATAATGAAGAGTCTGAACGGGGAAACCTTGAGGGCATTCGCCCTTACGAACCGGGAAGCTCTTTGAATAATTGGGTTGCAGAGGAACTTCCTGTAGTTTTTAAGGATTCTTCAGAGTAACTTCTAGAACACTCTTATTGCTCTAAAGCCTAGGAGTAGTAAGATTTCATTTGTAAAATAGGCTCATGTTCAAATATTTACATTTCAACAAAACGTAAATTTTGTGAATATTCTATACCATTCAATATCCTTTTAACCTTTACATTCTTTCATTACATTCTATACCATTCAATATTCTGAAAATTCATTTATTCTTTGTACATTCTTTCGTACCCTGCAGGTCCCTAGATATCAATGACATGAGCACTGATATTAAAAATCCTAGATTCTCTTTTGAGCAAGACATGTGTTTAGAAGAACTTTAGGATTTTAAAGATGATAGGGATTGCGATATGTCTCCAGATCTATTGATAATGGTGAAACAAGAGGAGAAACAAATCCTACCCCGTGAGAAAGAGGCAATAGAGAATGTAGCCTTGGGGGAAGGGAAGGAGGTGAAAATTGGCACACATATTGCTAAAGAAACGAGACAAGGCCTTGTTAAGCTACTACGGGAATTCAAAGATATCTTTGCATGGTCATATGAGGATATGCCAGGTTTGAATACAGATATCGTGGTACATCGTCTCCCTATAAGACAAGATTGCAAGCCAATCCAACAAAAATTGAGAAGGATGAGACCTGATATTGTGCTGAAAATAAAAGATGAAGTGAAAAAGCAGTTTGATGCTGGATTCCTACAAGAGGTTAAGTATTCAGAATGGGTGGCCAACATTGTGCCTGTCCCTAAGAAGGATGGAAAGGTACGAATGTGTGTTGATTACAGAGATCTGAATAAAACTAGCCCAAAGGACAACTTTCCTTTACCGCACATTGACACTTTGGTGAACAATACAGTGGGATATTCGTTGTTCTCCTTTATGGATGGCTTGTCAGGGTACAATTAGATAAAGATGCATCCCGAAGACATGGATAAAACCACCTTTATAACATTGTGGGGCACCTTTTGTTACAAGTTAATGCCTTTCGGGCTAAAGAATGCAGGGGCAACATATCAAAGGGCTATGGTGACCTTATTTCACGATATGATGCATAAGGAGACTGAGGTGTATGTTGATGACATGATTGCTAAATCTCGAACAAAAATAGAGCAGTTGAAGTCTTGAGGAAGTTATTCCTGAGATTAAGGAAATTTCAATTGAAGCTTAATCCGGCAAAATGCATCTTCGAAGCTAGGTCGAGGAAGTTATAGGGATTTGTGGTCAGTGAAAAGGGAATAGAAATTGACTCAGACAAGGTTAGAGACATACGAGAATTGCCTCCACCACGTACTCAGAAGGAAGTTCGGGGTTTTCTTGAAAGATTGAATTATATTGCTTGGTTCATTTCGCAATTAACTAAAAAATGTGATCCTATATTTCGCGTCCTTAGAAAACACAACCAAGGTACTAGGGATGAGGAATGCCAGAATGCTTTTGGTAAGGTTAAGCAATACTTGTTAAATGCTCCAGTGTTACCTCTGCCTAGTCCAGATAGACCATTAATTCTGTACTTATCAGTGTTAAGTAATTATATGGGATGTGCGCTTGGCCAACATGACGAGTCGGGAAGAAAAGAGAAGGCGATATACTACCTTAGCAAGAAATTCACAGAGTGCGAGATGAGATATTCGCAAATTGAGAAATTGTGTTGTGCTTTAATCTGGACGACTCGAAGGTTGAGGCAATATATGTTATATCATACGACTTGGCTAATTTCAAAACTTGATCCATTAAAGTACATGATGGAGTCAACAGCACTAAATGGAAGAATGGCAAGGTGGCAAATATTGCTTTTAGAATTTGACATAGTCTATGTGAGTCAAAAGGCTATAAAAGGAAGCGCGATAGTAGAATTTTTGGCTAGCAGAGCTCTAGAAGATTATGAGCTATTAAGCTTTGATTTTCCTAATGAGGAGTTGATGTATGTGGCAATTATTGAAGAACGTCCATAGAAAATGAATTTTGACGGCGCATCCAATGCGGTAGGAAATGGAATTGGGGCAGTCTTGGTATCCCCAAATGGTGATCATTATCCATTCACATGTAAATTGGATTTTGACTGTACGAACAATATGGCTGAGTATGAAGCATGCATCATGGGGATTCAAGCAGCCAGAGAGCGGAAAATTAGAACTCTGGAAGTATATAGAGACTCTGCATTGGTAATATACCAACTTAGGGGTGAATGGGAGACAAGGGACCCCAAATTGATTAATTATCGAAAGGTAGTTTTGGAGTTACTTGAAGAGTTTGATAACGTCACTTTCAGTTATCTCCCATGAGACGAAAATCAGATGGCAGACGCTTTGGTGACATTGGCTTCCATGATTAAAGCAAATAAACAAGAGGGTATGAAACCAATTCAGATGAGCATTTTGGAGGTTCCAGCTTATTGCTGTAACATCGAACAAGAGGAAAATGATGATCATCCGTGGTATTAAGCTATATTACGGTATGTGAGAAATCGCGAATATCCTAAGAAGGCAACTGAAAACGACAAAAAAACTTTAAGGAGGTTAGCCTACGAATATGTGCTATATGGGGATATCCTTTATAAAAGAAGGAAAGATCAGGTACTTTTGAGATGCGTTGACGCTGTGGAAGCTAAACAAATCCTGGAAGAAGTACATAAAGGAGTTTGTGGTACACATGCTAATGGCTTTACGATGGTAAGACAAATTATGAGGTTTGAATACTATTGGTCTACTATGGAAGGAGATTGTATCAGTTATGCTAAGAAATGTCATAAATGCCAGATATATGGAGACAAGATTCATGTACCACCTTCACCCTTACATGTTATGACTTCTCTATGGCCCTTTTCCATGTGGGGCATGGATGTCATTGGGCCGATATCGCCAAAAGCTTCGAATGGGCATCGTTTCATTTTTGTGGTCATTGACTACTTTACGAAATGGGTAGAGGCAGCTTCTTATGCTAGTGTCACCAAGTCAACAGTAGGGCGATTCTTGAAAAAGGAGATCATTTGTCGATATGGAATGCCTGAGAGGATCATATCAGACAATGCATTGAACTTGAATAACAGCACGATCGCGGAAGTTTGCAGCCAATTCAAGATTAAACATCATAATTCATCTCCATATCACCCAAAGATGAATGCAGCAGTGGAAGCTGCTAACAAAAACATCAAGAAGATAGTGGGGAAAATGACTGAAACCTACAGAGATTGGCATAAGAAATTACAATTTGCATTCTTAGCCTACCGAACGTCCATCAAAACCTCTACTGAGGCAACTCCTTTCTCGTTGGTTTATGGGATGGAGGCAGTATTACCCATTGAAGTTGAGATACCTTATCTTCGAATTTTGTCGGAGATAAAGCTAGATGAAGTAGAATGGATTCAATCGCGGTATGACCAATTGAACTTGATCGAAGAAAAGAGGCTAAAAGCTATTCGCCATGGTCAGATGTATCAGAAGCGAATGATGCGAGCCTATGAAAAGAAAGTTCATCCAAGAGAATTCAACAAAGGGGACCTTGTATTGAAAAAGATCCTTCCCATACAGAGGGACTTTAGAGGAAAATGGATGCCGAATTGGGAAGGGCCGTATGTTGTAAAGAAGGCTTTCTCTGGTGGTGCTTTGATTTTGAAAAAAATGGATGGGAAAAGTTTACCCAATCCAGTGAATTCAGACTCAGTCAAGAAATACTATGTCTAAAGAGAAGGGAAGCCAAGGCGAAAACCCACAAAGGGAACTTTGAGACTTCTAAAAAAAAATGGAGAGGCCAAGGTGAAAACCCGCAAAGGGCGCCTTGTAACCAAAGGGATTTTGAGTTGAAAACCCGAAAGGGCTGCTCAAATATTCGAGAAACGTGCGGTGACTTTGCTATACTGGATTTGATGAGAAATGGAGTGTGTTACATACTGGGGCATCAACAAAATACTTTGGATCTTCTAAACACATGTTAAACTCAAAATAGTCTTCATGGAATTTGTATATAGAAGCCCAAGCTGTGATATGTTGGACATCGAATTTTTGTTTTGCTTATTATCTTTGGATTCTTTTTCTTCTCAAAGATATGTTTTCAGATTAATTTCCTATTGTATTCTGATGATTTATCTATCTATTCTCAAGATTAAATTATTTGTCTTCTATTACTCATAAAGAGTGTTGCATTGAAATAATAATTGATGAACTAAATATTTTTACAAACGAAGTTTTGCATATTACTCTGGAAATCTTTAGAGAATACAAGAAACTAAAACAGAATATTTGTTTGAAGAATTCCCATGAGTAAAGGTCGGAGGTACTCGAGGAAATTTCTTCTTCAGTCTAAAGGATGATTGGACAATTCAAATGATTCAATCCTGGGAGAGGATTATCTCCAGCAGGTCGTAACATTCGAAGAATGGTATAATAGGACCAATTTGATTCAAAGCATGCGAGCAGAGTATGATTGAAATCTTGAAAAGATGAAACTCGAATAGATGAATGAATAAAGGTGTCCGAAATAGGGGTTATTTTCATAACATTTTCATTAGAAGCATATGATTCATTTAGAGCATGGTATCTTAATCATCAGGCATGAGCACATATGCATTCTACAGGTTACGTCTTTTAAAGGACAATATAGATCAAAGATAGCAGATTTGGCGTCTCTGTATTATCAAAGAGCAGATCGAAGATGACAGATTTGGCGTCTCTGTATTGTCAGAGAGCAGATCGAAGATAACAGATTTGGCGTCTCTGTATTGTTAGAGAGCAGATCGAAGATAACAGATTTGGCGTCTCTGTATTGTTAGAGAGCAGATCGAAGATCACAGATTTGGCATCTCTATATTGTCAAAGAGCAGATCGAAGATGACAGATTTGGCATCTCTGTATTGTCAGAGAGCAGATCAAAGATAACAGATTTGGCATCTCTGTATCGTCAGAGAGCATATCGAAGATAGTAGATTTGGCGTCTCTGTATTGTTAGAGAGCAGATCGAAGGTAGCAGATTTGGTGTCTCTGTATTGTCAGAGAGCAGATCGAAGGTAGCAAATTTGGCGTCTCTGTATTGTCAGAGACCAGATCGAAGATAGCAAATTTGGCATCTTTGTATTGTCAGAGAGCAGATCAAAGATAGCAGATTTGGCGTCTCTGTATTGTCAGAGAGCAGATCAAAGATAGCTGATTTGGTGTCTCTGTATTGTCAGAGAGCAGATCGAACATTTCGGCTTGGCATCTCTATACTGTCAGAGAGCAGATCAATGATAGCATATTTGACATTCCTGAGTTACGGTGAAGCAAGCTTGAAGCTATCAGAATACCTTAGAGGAAGATGAAGATCAAGATTTCAAGACTTGGCCAGG
The DNA here is from genome assembly GCA_025698465.1 of Gossypium longicalyx. Classification (NCBI taxonomy): domain Eukaryota; kingdom Viridiplantae; phylum Streptophyta; class Magnoliopsida; order Malvales; family Malvaceae; genus Gossypium; species Gossypium longicalyx. The sequence continues at coordinate 40,701,774 of CM046996.1, read as the reverse complement.
CCGGGCAAATTTGGTCCTTTTATAATCTTTGCTCTATTCCTGTTACACAGTAATAAGCAAAGAGGGGCAGCTGTAATAGCCCAAATTCACCCAGGCCTGTAAAATAAAAAAATAAAATAAAAAACAAAAAATAGTAAAGTTTTACAGTCCATTTACAAAACCCAAAAAACTGCTAGCCCATTTACCTAGGCCCAAATACCTAAATTACCCAATGCCCAATTACACCCAAGCCTGTACCAGATGCCCAAATGCTGCCCAAAATTTGTTAAACCCAAAATACATAGGGCCCAAGTGGCCCAATTCGTTAACAGAAGACAGAAAGCCTAGGGTTTTCTGAAACCCTAGGCACCGCAAGCGCCCCAACCATCACGTCGTTTCATTGCGCGTTGGCGCCATGACTCTGGCCTCGTTTTACTCCGTAATAGGCGTGCCAATCCCGCCACCGGCAGATACGCATTATCAGCACATGATCGTCGCCAGATATCTCGTCGTCACCTGCAAAAGAAGGAAAGAACCACAGCAGCAAAAGAGGCAAACTTGGAAAGAAATCAAAAGATTCTTTCCCTAAAAATGTAACCTAGGGTTATAAAAACCCCTTTCTTTTCATTTGTAAGGGGATTTTTTTTTCCGTGGGAATATACAAAAATTTGATACACACATATAAACGAAGAAACAACAATAGATTATTGAAGAGCACAGAGGTGATTATTTCATTCTTTTCTTTACAAATACATACTGGTATCATAAAAATAGAAAGAAGAGGACGTACTGTTTTGATCTGCGTTGGAACAGGAAGCTTTCTAGCTTCCGGTCGCTGTATGTAGCGACGTTGACGGTGGCGCGTGAGCGCGTTCAAACCTCTGGACGGAGGCCTGATAGAACTCCGAGAATCCCTCCCCAACCCTCCTTCAGAGGGTTTCTTTCTCTTTTTTTTTTTTTTAAATCAGATTTCAAAATGATTTTAAAGTTGAAATTTGGCTTATATATCCTCATGAAAACGGCGCCGTTTTACTTAAAACAAATAGCTTCAAAACGACGTCGTTTCACAGCCCAGGATCTGTGTGTTGACCCGTGACCTGGATGGGGTCCGCGTGTTTTCGTTTAAAGGGAAAATTAGTCGATCGATCCTTCCGCATTTTTTAAATTTACAATTCCATTTTATTTTTATTTTAATTGACCCCAATCTTTTACGATTAATTCAATCTAGTCTTAATGGCTATTAAAGCCTATTCTGGGAACGACGTCGTTTTTTGGGATTAGGTCAAATTGCCCAATGAGTCCCTCTGAATTTAACGCACACTTCAATTAGGCCCAAAATTTTTCATTTATTTGTAATTAACCCTAATTTTTTAATTAAATTAAAATTTAATCTCGTTTTTATATAAATTCAATTTATTTTTTTTAAAATACTATATATTTTTATAAACATTAGTTATATGTAAAAAGTATATATAGTATTTATCTTTGTATATTATTTATTATATTATTATACATTATCATGTATTATATTGCATACATGTTACTATATATAAATATTATTTTATATATTTTCTATCATATTGTTTATATCATTATATATTTTGTTAATAAATTTTATTATATGTTACATATTTTACCATATATTATTCATACAATGTTTTATTACTCATTAATTACATATGTTTTTTTAAATTTTTATTATTAAATAAATATTTGTAATATCAATATTTAGCATATTATTTTTAATATATTAAGTTATTATATCCTATAATATGATTTATATATATTAATAATTTTTTTAAAAGTTCTCCTTTATCATTCTTATATTACTTTAAATATTTTTAAATATCTTTATTTTTATTTTATTTGATTTATATTTTATATGTTTATAATTTGCTTTTTTTTTCTTAGTATTATTTTAGTAGGTTAAATTTTTATGGATTATTTGTTATTGTTTTTACATATTAGCATGAAAATTAATTATGTTGATTTAGGTTACATTTGCATGAAATATTATTATATATATTATGCAATTTATATTGTTGTATTCATTATGCTCTACGTTGTATTTTGCATGTAACGATAATGCATGTATATTTATGTTATCTATGACCATATATGCATAAAATGATAACGTATATTGTGTAATTTATGTCATTATTCATCATTTTTTATATTATATTTGCATGGAATGTTAAAGTAGGTATCATGTAGGATAATTTATTTAATATTGATCCATTGTAATATGTTGAATGCATCATCACCTTAAAAACTTTATGTTTCATTCAATCCAAAAAAGAATTTAAAAAAATAAGGCAATGTTTTTTTGGTAGTTAGGAATTCGAGAAGTAGTGCCCTAATATGCTGGGTTGCAATTTCCTGTTTGTCTAAATGCCTAAAATATCCTTCTAAATAAGTTTTGAAAATCATAAGATGATTTTAGTTACGAAAGTTTAAAGAATATCGTGTCCAATCATGCTGGATATGATATTTATATTCTTTTGAAGCGAATGAATCTTGATTCTTTTTAATTCAAATTATTACGGTTTTAAAAGAAATCTTATTTCTAAATTCCTTCAAACTTTTGACATTAAGGAAAAATTATTCAATTTGGTACCAATTTTGGGCGTTACGAGGGTGCTAATCCTCCTCGTATGTAACCGACTCCCGAACTTATTTTCTCATAATTTCGTAGACCAAAATATTTTATAAGGTGATCCAATAACACCTAAAAAGGCTGGTGGCGACTCCCGTTTTTCAAAATGACCTCCCCTTTTAAATAGAGGTTTTGACAATGAATATTTTGAGTTGTGTCATTGTTGATAGCTTGTGATTTTTTTTGTTTGATGATGAAAAATGAAAGATATGTTTTAGGTTAACATGTTTTGTATTGGAGTTTTTGGTGATTTTGAGTAATTAGGACTTAATTGCAAAAAAAATAATTTGAGGGACTAAAATGTGAAATAAAATGAAACATATGGACTTGTATAAGCATGGGTAAAATTCGGCCCAACATAGGTATAGAGAAATTTTGCATATTTTGTGTTTTGTGCAATAGGGACTAAATTGTAAAAATTATAAATGTCAGGGGTAAAATGGTAATTTTCCCATTTATGTGCTTTTGGACTAAATTGAATGAAAATACATTTGAATGAGCTTAATTTGAATAAGTTTAGATCCAGAACCAAAGAAATCAGATTTGGATTGGGGGAAAACAAAAGTTGTCGACTAGCTGCCCTGTTCCGTTTTGTATCGTCCGAGGTAAGTTTATAAGCAAATAAACGTGCCTAATTGTAATTAAATGTTAAATATATATGCTGGTATGTAACGTATGAATTTATACATGAAATTGTTGAATGTGTATAAGCTTGGTAACTATGTTCGAGCATTCGTTTCGACCGAGTTACGACGTCCGAAAGCCCCGTATGAACCTTAGGAATAGCCAGGATACATATGTCATGACATAGGATTCCGATATATGTGTGCGAGTAAGACCATGGCATCGGTATGTGTTTCTGATATGTTTTTACGAGTAAGACCCTATCTGAGACAGTGGCATCGATATGTGACTACATGTAAGACCACGTTTGGGACGTTGGCATTGTACGATATGTGTATTATCCAAGTGTCCTATCCAATTTTGAATAGTCCATCGGGCAAAGGTAAATCGTGTACGGATGTGTAAAATAGGCTAAATGGCCAGGTATGAGTTAGCTTGTTGACTACTAGTAAAAGGGTAAGTATATAACTTGATATTTGTTACAAGTCATGTGTTATACATATGTTGAATCAATGTGAGATTGGTATGAGTATTCAGCCTTGTCACTAAGGAAATTGCGTATCAATGAAATGATTCCTAACTATGTGCATATATGAGACCATGTATATTCGGTCACATATCAAGCTTAGATATATAAATTTTATTGTGATATATGAGCTTATGTATTAGAGAGTAAGTGGATTAGGTTTTTACAATGAATATTGGCTTGGGAAATTGAATGTTAAAATGTTAATTTAACCATATGGATATTCGGCCAAGGTGATTTTTATGTATGAAAATATGTGATTAATGAAATTTATATGTTTGTGATTAAATGTGGCAATGATGATATAATTTGATTTAGTTTAGTTGAATAGTTAATATTATTGAGTTGTTTATTTGCTTATGACTTACTAAGCTATAATAGCTTACTGTGTGTATATTTGTTTCCGTTTTATAGATTTTGGATTCAAGTTACAAGCTCGAGGATCGTCAGCAAAGTCAATCACACTATCAACCGTCTTCGGTATTTAAATAATCAAACTTGAATTATGGCATGTATAGGCTGTAATGTGTTTTAAAATGTTGAGTTTTTGTTATGTGTAACTAAAGCCATGCGAAGATGGCTTTATTTCTAGGTTTGGTTTTGATTATAATTGTTTTTGGTTTAATCTGTTTGGTGATGATGCTATGTGTTGTGAATGAATGTCATAGGTGATATATGAAATATGATTTGGAAATGGTTGAGTACTGACATGTGTTTGGGCTTGAAAATTGATTAATGACTTAGGATAAGATATTAATATTTTGGCAGTAATATATATATGTATTTATTCTTAGGTGTGTTAGGTTGTTTAAAATGTGATTCGTATTAAAATAAAGCATGCATGAAAATTCGGCTGACAAGCTATTAAAGTATTAAAATGAACTATAGTACTAATGTTTATTTGGCTATAATCGAACATGAGATGAATTTATTTGGTATGTTTAATACACAACATTTATGAGATGAGCTTTGTGTATGTTTTAAATATTAGCCGACTACGTTTCAGGATGGTTGGTTGTGTGTGTCATTTCCTATGTTTGGTACTTGGAAATAATAAACTAGTTTCAACTTAGTACCGAAATAAACATTCTAGGCATGCATGTATTTGGATGGGTCTTACTTGACTAAATTTGGTTGTGATGGTACATTAAGTATGGATCACATAATGATAATTTGTACATGTTATTAGATTTTATTAAGTTATATTATATTATGACTCGGCAAATGGAATTAAATAGGCAATTTTTAATAAGTTATATTCGGTCATGGCTTGTTAAATGTTGTCATTATTATATTTTATAATATGAATAATGTTTTGAATGTTTGAAGTGCTCAAATTTGTAAAATGATTTAAATCAAAATGTAAGTGAGTAATTAATAAATTAAACTTGCCTTCAGCTAATGCACTGGTTAATAACCAAATGAGTAGCAACTTGTGCAATGGTAAATTATGAAATAGTATGTGTTTTGATGTGAAATGTAAGTGCCTAACTTGATATTAAATGAATGTCGAATATGTTTTGGTTTTATTGGAATGATTAAATATGATAGGGTTTATATAATTCATTGTGAATAGAATACTATATGCGCTAAATGTGTAATAAAGTTTGAATGTCTGCAAATTTTTATAAGTTAAATTAAAAGAATATTCTTTTATGTATTATTAGTAATTGCTTCAACTATTAATGTTAAATAATTGTTCTTAAAAGTTTATTCAAGTATACTCATGTGAGTGTTTGGATTTCTACTTTGATTGGTGATACCTCGTAACCCTAATTCGGTGGCAGATATGGATTAAAGGTGTTACATGATCAGAGAGGGTGATTCAGATACTAGAGGATATGTTGAGGAGTTGTGTGATTGACTTCTGAGGCAGTTGGGAGGATTACTTGCCACTAGCAGAATTTTCTTATAACAATAGCAATTAGTCCAGCATACAGATGGCACCTTACGAGGCATTATATGGTCGTAGGTGTTGTACTCCTTCGTGTTTGACTGAGTTGGGCGAGCGGCGTGTTCTGGGCCCTGAATTAGTTTCTGATACCGAGGATAAAGTTAGACTAATTTGGGATCGACTAAAGGCAGTATCAGACAGGCAGAAGTTGTATACGGATCTGAAGGATAAAGAGATTGAGTATTCTGTGGGGGACTTCGTTTTCCTCAAGGTCTCACCATGGAAGAAGGTACGGAGATTTGGATGGAAGGGCAAGCTGAGCCATAGGTTCATTGGGCCTTACCACATACTGAAATGTGTGGGACCGGTTTCCTATCAACTTGAGTTACCTCTAGAGTTGAACCAGATTCATGATTTGTTCCACGTCCCCATGCTGAGGTGTTACTGCTCTAATCCCACGCATGTTATTTCGGTTGAGGAGGTTGAGGTTAGGCCAGACCTGACCTTTGAAGAGGAGCCGGTTCAGATTTTAGCTATTGATGTAAAAGTGTTAAGGAAGAAGTCCATCCCGCTAGTTAAGGTACTTTGGTGTAATCCCAGCTCAGAAGAGGCTATGTGGGAACCCGAGGAGGTGATGCGACAACAATACCCTCATCTATTTTGACCAGGTAAATTTCGAGGCTGAAGTTTTCTTTTAGGGGGTAGAGTTGTAACGCCCCAAAATCTAAGTATTTATTTTAGTATGTTTGTGACACAACTATGTATCTGATTTGGTTAAGTGTTCTGAGTGTCCTAGGAGTGTCTGAGAAGTCTTGGGTTCAAGCATTGGCTTATGCAAAATTTTGTTTTGACTGGTTAAACCCTTGTGTCTAGTCAATAGGCTTTTAAATAAAAATAGGTGAAACATGATAGTACGGGCCTGCTAGTCTAGAGGGTAAGTGGCGTGTTACCTATGCTAGAGGACTAAGATTCAAATCCTGGTGGGTGCAGTGGGTATTTTATTTTGCTGCTGTATCGTGGGAGTGTTGTGGGTTGACTGAAACACTGAAGTGGTTGAGGGGAATTCAAATTTAGTAGTTGGGGGAGGTGTGATCGGTTGGAGGGATTTGAGGAGGAATTTTAGGAGAAAATTAAGGGATTTTGGAGTTGTGAGGAGTTGCTGCCGAATGGGGATTCTAAGCACTCAATGAATTCGGCTTTGGAGAGAATTTGTGTGGGTTTTGTACATTTCTCTTCATCTCTTTTTCTGGGATTTCTTTTGGGGTTCTTTTCTTTCTTTGAGACCGATTTGTGCTAGGAAGTGTGGGTAGTATCTTTCGTGTTTTCTTATTTCGAGTACCTTTCAGGTTCATTTTGTTTTTCGACTTTACTTTCCCTACAAAACTCTTGCCAAACCAATTCTCCTTTCTCTTCTCTACCTCTCCACATTGGCCGAATATTGTTGGGGTTCTCCCTCTTCCCCTTTCTCAATTCTTTAGGCTTTTAGGCCTTGGTTTCTGTTGACTCTTTCCTTTGTCTCTTTCTCCTCTTTCAACTGTTATCAAGTTTCCCTTCTAGTAGTGTTAAAGCTGAATCTTTTCCACTCTTTATTACTGAATCTCTTTCACCCTTTCTCGTTCGTTGAGTTCCTTTTTGGTTACTGGAACTTTTTGAGAAGTGAAGGGTTATTCACTGATATTGAAGAGGTCATATCTCTCTCTCTGCATTCAATTAAAGGTAACTTGATCCTTAGTTATCTCATGTTCAACTCTAGTGCTTTGGCTTGTGTTATAGGGTGTTGGTCGAATGCCTCATTTCCCTATCTCCGGTTTTGTGATTTCCATATGTTGGTATGTGTTTGTTTCAAGCGATGTGTAAGAACAATATTGATTAATAGAATTCGGTTGTATGCAAATTTTCACCGGGTAGCTTGAAATCAGTCTTTGTCAATGGTTTTGGTGGGCTAAACCATTTTCATTCAATCAAGGCAAGTGGTAATGAATGTTTTTCGATAAGTATTAAGAGGCGTTGTTAACGCTTTTGTCAAAAGATTAACGGAATGTCTTGATTGAATGTAGGTTTTGGTGCTCGTGGGCTTTGCGCGCATTTTTCATGAACAGGTGTCTAAACACTGCCCTAATCATAAATCGACAAAAGCCGAAAAGTGATTGATGACACTACACGGGTGTGCGCTTGCTCGTGTGGTAGTCTGTATGCCTAAACATAGGGGTATGACAGTTGAGGCCGACCATGAGCGATTTCATGGGCCGAGGCCGTATTGGGTCATTTTGGGTCGAACTAGGCCGTGTGGTTCCCACGGGCATTGGGGCCCCACATGGGTAAACCACATAGATTTGTGGAAAACGTTAGGCCAGGTTGTGTAATCCACACGGCCAAGGCCATTTCTAGGCTATGTGTGCCACACGGGTGTGTGGAGCCCACATGGGCCCATAATATGGGTCGTGGGCCCATTTTCACTGATTGACTATTAAGGTTGCACGGGTCAGCCAAGACGACTGTGGACCTACTATTGGGTCGGTAAGTATACCTAGACCCCAAATTGATGAAATTACTATTATGCCCTTATGTGATAAAATTACTGTTATGCCCTCATGAGATGTATGGTTATATTTGAGCATGCCACTTTATACATAATGATTACACGTATGATATTATGACACGACATGACATATTGCATGGGGATGGGTTTTATTATGATTGGAGGAAGTGTAATGTACTGGCAGCTCTACTGCAATTACTGTTTAGTGCTGCAACCGGTGCTATTTTGGAGTGTAAGGATGGGTGGGTTGTTTTGATCCCCACATGGAATGTAGGGTTGGACAGAGATGGAGTGTAAAGGCTGGTTGGGTAGGATCTATTGTTTGCATATCTCATTATCGTCTTCGAAATGGGCTCAGCCCGCATCGACATCTTTATCTTGTAATGGGCTAAGCCCAAACTAAAAATGCACTGTTACTGAAATGGGTTGAGGCCCAGACTGTATTTGCTCATTGTATGATTGACTGATTACTTGATAAGAGATTACACACTGAGTTGTCGCAAACTCACCCTTCTGTTTATCTACGCAGGTAATCCCTAGTCTTAGGCGGGTCAATGCTGCGAAGGACTCAAAGATGGCCACAGAACCACACGTATTTTACTTATTTGATTTTAATTTATAAGTTATTTAATTTTGGGTATTTTTTTGTAATAAGGCCACTTTAAATTTTTAATCTTTAATTTGGGGTTCTATTTATTTTGATTTATATTTGCTAGTAGTAGGATACGGGTTTTCAAAAAGATAAATGTTTTCCAAAACACCACGTTTATGCAACATGTTTTAAAAGCTTCCACAAGAATTAATGTTTTAGAATTAATAACAATTTAATATGATTAACTTTTTGCCAAACAACATAAATTTTGAAAACGAACGTGACATTCTAAAATCTTTGTTAAGATCACTAAGAGGTTACATATAGAACGGGTTTCTCAACAATATCCTATTTTACAAAAAACACTTCAATGTGACATTATAATATTCGGCCATAAAGTCCAGGCCGGGTTGGGGTGTTACATAGAATTCTTATGGATTTGTTCTAGAACTTTTTAGCTCATTTAAAGCCGAAATACTTATTCATTAAGTCACTAATGCACCTATTCAGCTAGCCTTAGGTTTTTCCTATAAATACTTTGTTATTTGCTGTTTGTAAGGACTTTTGCTGCCAATTTGAATGAACATTGAGTTTTTTGTGAGGTTTTCCTCTCTCAAATTTTGTCCGAGACTCGGCTTGACTTATCTGCTAGTCAGTGACGTCAACCAGATTTGTAACACCCAAAACCCGGCCTAAACGTTTGGTCGAATCTGTGGTGTCACATTGAAGTGTTTTAGAAAACACTAATTTATTGAAAAATCCACTATTCAAAAACTTCCTTGGGATTATTAACAAAATTTAAGATGTCTTATTCTTTATGAAAACTCAGGTTGGTTTAATTTAATTATTGTTCATATTAGATTGTTATTAAACTTTAAAATAATGTCTGTTGCGTAATCGTGGTGTTTTTAGAAAAACATTAGTTTATAACCTTTTTAATTTTAAAACCCGAGACCTAATACTAATAGAAAAATTCAAGTAAATAAATCCCAAATTAAAATGAAAATTATAGAGGCCTTATTACATAATAGAAATCCAAGTTAAAATTATAGTATAAAAGAAATAAGTATGTCGAGTGGCCACCTTAGAGTCCTCCGCCGTCTCGATCCGTCTAAGCCTGGGGATTTCCTACAGAGATAACAGATAGGTGAGTTTACGAAAACTCAGTGTGAGAAATCCCAAAACATACAATCATGTAAACATAACTTGGGCCTAAGCCCTTCCAGTATCAGTTAGGCCTTAGCCTTATTCAGTAACAACAACAGTTTGGGCCTGAGCCCATTTCAGTGATAAAAGCAATCTGGGCCTTAGCACATATTAGTACAGTATGCAAACAAAGAATCCTACCCAGTCCATCCGCTACACACCAACTCCGCACCAGCCCTACACACCATGTGGGAATAAAATTGACCCACCCAACCCTAAAACCAAAACGTACCGAGTTCAGTACTAAGTAGTATTTGCAGCAAAGCTGCCAGTAATAGGCTTATAACGTTTCAGTACACTTCCTCCAAAATCATATATCCCACCCCATGTAATGCAACATAATATACGTGAATGTAGAAATATCATGCTCAGAAACAGTCATACATAATACAGGGGTATTTCAGTCAATTTACCTCACAGGGGTATAATGGTCATTTCATCAGTATAGGGTCTAAGTATACTTACCGACCCAACAGTTGGTCCACAATCACCTTAGGCGACCTGTGCAACCGTAACAGTCAATCAGTGATAATGGGCCTACAGCCCATATTGGGGGCCTATGTGGGCCCACACTTTCGTATGGCCCACATAGCCTAGAAATGGCCTTAGCCGTGTAGTTTACATAGCCTGACCCATAATCTACCACACTTTGTGCAATTCTTCTGTGTGGGACCCATAGGCCCGTTGGGCCTGCACGGCTCAGTTTGGCCCAAATTGGCCCAATACCATTTCAGCTCATGAAATCACTCATGGCCATCTTGTCGACAACACGGCCTTGTTTTACCGCTCAGCCTGCCACATGGGCGGTGACATGCCCGTGTGGAGTTGATGAAGCACCCTTCAATTTTTTGGCTTTTTAGCCTTTGTAGTTTGACATCCGAAGGCAGTGTTTCACACACCTGATTGCGAAATGCAACAAGATCACGAGCACCCAAACCTAATTCAATAAAAGCTTTGGCTAGTCACCTATCACGCGAGTTGAAAGAAACTCTATTGAACTTGAACAAAGATCACTTACTATCACCTTGCTTGAGCAACGTAGTTTAAGCCCGCCTATTACTCTGATGACAATACATACCAAACACATTGGTGGTTATCTGCATGATAAGTGAATTCGTTAAACACACTACTTATACCTAAAGGTTGAATATCACATACCAACCAGAGATGATTGGAAAGGAGTATGCGGCTATGATCAAAGAACCCCAAACAAAAGTGCCTCAGTTCAATCAAATGCCACGAACATTGTTACCTTAGAACGAAAGTTGAGAGGCGGGTTTTGATCGTTCCAGAGTCCTGGCGAACTCCCTCACTCCACAAGTAATGCTAAAACCCGAAACAAAAGGCACCACGATCAATGTGAAAAGAGATGGTAGTCTACATTAGAGATAAGGAGAGGGAATAACCGAAAGAGTAGAGACAACAAAGACTTACCACAAAGGAGATGTCACTTGTAGGGGTAACATAGTCGACCTATCACTTTGTTATGAACTTCAGTCCCGAAAAACAAGGGAAATTCGGTAGACATTCAACAAGGAACGACCAAGGAATAGTAAATTGAAGAAAAGACGGAAGATGGTTAGACCTTGATAAGATTCGGATAAAGCAAGAAGGACAGAAGAGTCGAGAGAAAGAGAGAATGAGAGGGAATGGATCTGCCTACCAGCAAGGATAACCACTGAAATGGTTTGTGGGAGGGAAAGAAAATGCTATTCGGCCAAAAAGGAGAATAGTAAATGAGAAAAAGGAAGTGAGGAACAGAAATCGGTGGACTAGAGGCTTGAGAGAAGAATAGAATCGAACCTACCAAAAATCAAAAGGGTACTTGAGACCAAAAAGCTAGACGATGCACGGCTTCAGAAACAAAAATGAAAAGGACCAAAAATGCCAAAACCAGAAATGTACAGCAAGGGAAACTACCCAGCTCAAAGCCGAATTCCTAAGACTAAAGTCCCTATTCAGCTACAACTCCTCTTCCTTCATAATCCCATAAAATTCTCCTCAAATCACTCATCTATTCCCTCACTTGACTAATTCAAACTCTCTTAACTACTCCCCAAATTCGGCTACAGACTTCCCCCTTCCCCCAACACTCTCAACTGCCCAAGAGCCATGGTCTCCCACTAACAATCAACCTCTTACACGACCATAAGCAAAAAGAATACCCTTTGCGTACCACAGGACTCGAACTCTGGTCTCCTAGCAAAAGTAACACGCCACTTGCCACTAGACTAGCAGGTGCCTTATGCTATACAACCCTCACATAATTTTAAAAGTCTACTGGCTAAGGACAGAGGTTTATTCAATTAGAAGCAAAATTTTTCCCAAGCCAAGGCTTGAACCCATAACTTCCCGGACACTCCCAAAACACACAACCATAAAGCCAAACATACTTTCATGCCACAAACATACAAAAATAGTTTTAACAAGGATTTCGAGATTTAAGAAAGATGGAGTGTTACAATTCTACCCTCCATAAAGAAAATTTTGGCCTCAAAATTTACCTGATCAGAATAGGTAAGGGTACTATCGTTGCATCGCCTCCTCGGGTTCCCATGTGGCTTTCTCAAAACTGTGATTTTGCCATAGTACCTTAACTAGTGGAACTGACTTCCTTCTCAGGACTTTCACATCACGATCTAAAGTCATATCTAGTTTAACTTCAATATCTTCAACCTACACAACATGTGAAGGATCGAAACGGTAGTGTCTCAGCATAGATACGTAGAGCATATCGTGAATCCGCTTTAACTCCAGAGGTAACTCTAACTGGTAGGCAACTGGTCCTACTCATCTCAGTATGCGGTATGGCCCAATAAATCTTGGGCTGAACTTTCCCTTACGCTCAAATCTCAGCACCTTCTTTCATGACGAGACCTTCAGAAAGACAAAATCTCACAAAAAATACTCAATTTTCTTACGCTTTAGGTCTACGTAAGACTTCTGTCTGTCTGATGCTGCCTTTAGTCAGTCTAGAATTAATCTGCCTTTATCCTCGGTATCAGATACTAGCTCAGGACCCAGATCATGCCGCTCACCCAACTCAGTCCAGCATAATGGAGTGTGACACCTACAACCATATAGTGCTTCGTAAGGTTCCATTTGTATGCTAGACTGGTAGCTATTATTGTAAGCAAACTCTACTAGCGGAAAGTAATTCTCCTAACTACCCTAGAAGTCAATTGCACAACTCCTTAACATGTCCTCCAGTATCTGAATAACCCTCTGTGACTGACCATCTGTCTAAGGATGGAACACAGTACTGAAGTCCAATCGCGTACCCAGAGCTTCATGTAACTTCTTCTAGAACCAAGACGTGAAGCGAGGATCTCTGTCAGATATTATAGAAACTGGTACCTCATGCAGTCTCACTATCTCGGATACATACAGCCTAGCCAGTTTCTGCAATGAATAATCTGTGTGAACCGGTATGAAATGGGTAGTTTTGGTCAATCTACCCACGATAACCCACACAGAATCTTTCTCAGAAGGCGTTAAGGGTAGCCCACTCACAAAGTCCATAGTTACTATTTCCCACTTCCACATTAGAATTTTAACCGGCAGAAGCAACCCAGAAGGCAACTGATGTTCTGCTTTAACCTGTTGTCAAGTCAGGCATTTCCCCACAAATTCAGTAATTTCACGCTTAAGACCCGGCCACCAAAATATCTCACGAAGATCTCTTTACATCTTATTTCCACCTGGATGCATAGCATAGGGACTACTATGCGCCTCTCGTAGTATAGCCTGTCTCAAATCAATATCTTTAGGTCCATAAATTCTACCTCGAAAATAGAGTACCTCTTCACCGCTCAGCCTAAAATCAACAGTATTATTATTTTCTATTTGACAGAACCGAAGACCCAATGATTCATCTTCCAACTATTTACTCTTAATCTACTCAATCGACATGGGTTTAACTTAGAGCTCGACCAATAAGCTACCATCATCAAATAAGCTAAGACGAGCAAACATTGCTCTCAGATCAGTCATAGCTCTATGGCTCAGTGCATCGACCACCATATTGGCCTTACCAGAGTGATATTCAATTGAATAGTCATAATCCTTAAGCATCTCAATCTATCTATGCTGCCTAAGATTTAACACCTTCTGAGTGAGGAGATACTTGAGGCTCTTGTGATCCATGTAAATGATACACTTCTCACCGTACAAGTAATGCCTCCAAATTTTTAATGCGAATACCACTGCGTCCAACTCCAAGTCGTGTGTTGGGTAATTCACCTTGTGAGTCTTAAGCTGGTGTGACACATACGCTACCACCTTACCCTCTTGCATCAACACACAACCCAAACCAACGTGTGATGCATCGCTGTAAACGGTAAATTCTTTCCCAGGCTCTAGCTAAATCAAGACAGGGGCTTCAGTTAAAACTTTCTTCAGCTTCTCAAAGCTCTCTTGCTGCTCATCAGTCCAGTTAAAAGGTAGGCCATTGCGTAGCAACTTAGTTAAGGGCACGACAATGAGAGAGAATCCTTCTACAAATCTGCGATAGTATCTAGCCAATCCTAGAAAACTACGAATTTTTAATACAGTCTTAGGCTGCTTCCAATCCAAAACAGCCTTAATTTTCCAAGGATCGACCCTAATCCCCTTAGCAGACACCACATGACCAAGAAACGTTACCTTACGTAACCAGAATTCACATTTGTTGAACTTGGCATACATTTGTTTCTCTCTCATTTGCAAAACCACTCAGAGATGTTCATCATGCCCAAACTCAGTCTTCGAGTACACCAGAATAACATCAATGAACACTACTACGAACCAATCCAGATAGGGTTGGAACACACGGTTCATAAAATCCATAAAAGTTGCTGGTGCATTCGTCAGTCCAAACGGCATCACTAAGAACTCATAATGACCATAACGAGTCCTAAAAGTCGTCTTGTGCACATCGGTCTCTTTTACTCTTAGTTGATGATACCCCGATCGGAGGTCTATTTTAGAGAAAACTGACGCTCCTCGTAGTTGATCGAATAGATCATTAGTCCTTGGTAGAGGGTATTTTTTCTTAATAGTCAGCTTATTTAATTGCCTGTAGTCAATGCACATGCGCATGGACCCATCCTTCTTTTTCACAAACAAGACTGGTGCTCCCCACAGAGACACACTAGGTTAGATAATCCCACGGTCCAATAACTCTTGAATCTAGGCCTTAAGCTCCACAAGCTCCTTTGGTGCCATTCTGTAAGGGGCGATAGACACCAGAGCTGTACCAAGAAGGAGCTTAATCCCAAATTCCACTTCACGTTCTGGAGGTAACCTCGATAGTTCTTCAGGAAAGACATCCGGAAAATCCCTAACTATCCTGATATCCTTTACTGAAGAGTCCCTAACATCTGTAACACTGACGTATGCCAAGAATGCTTTACAACCCTTGTGAACCAATTTCTCGGCCCTTAGTGTAGAAATTACGTTACTCAGATAGTTCCATCGTTCCCTAATTACTACTACCTCCTCATCTACCTCAGTTCTCAATACAACCCATTTAGTGGCACTATCTAAGTTTACCCGATGTTTAACCAACCAATCCATGCTCAGGATTAGGTCAAATTCTCTGAAAGACAGCTCTATAAGATTGGCCAAAAAGACAAATCATTGTATCTCTAAGGGAACATCTCTAAATACCTTATTTACCCGAACGGACTCCCTTAGCGGACTTAGAATAGTAATCTCACTCATAGTGTTTTCAGCCATAATACCCAATATCTTAGACACAGAGCATGCTATATATGAATGAGTAGACCCAACATTAATCAATGCAGTATGAGGTACATTATAGATAAAAAACGTATCCATTATAACATCTGGAGCATCTCTATCCTCTCGGTGACGTACAGCATAAACCAGTTCCTGCTACCTCGCCTCAGTATGACCAACATCTCTGCCGGGTGCTCCGCGACCACGTCCCATACCATTACCACCCCTGGCCTGACCACGGCTTCTTAGTGGCTGTTGAACACCTCTCGGCTGCTGACCAGTACCCATACCAGTAGCTTGTATCTGATCGAGCCTATGAAGACAATCCTCGACTCGGTGCTCTAATGATCCACATTTCAGACATTCACCTAGCTTTCTCCAACATTCGCCTTGATGGCGTTTCCCACAATCAGCACAAACTTATGGTCCAGCAGTAGCAGGAGTCTATCTCCGTTTGGCCTATCAGTTTTGGGCTTCTCTTAAACCTCTAAAAAGAATTTGAGGGCTCAACATCCCTCTTACCTCTGCCTTTCTCTCTGTTCTGGTGCTTGGCCCACGTCACATCCTCTGTAATTTTTTCCTTGTCAATAAGTGCTACAAAATCCTGCTCCCTCTGAGGATCTATCAGAACCCTTAGACCATCTCTGAGACCATCCTCAAACCGAACACATCGCTCGTATTCTGTTGCCACCATCCCACGTGCATAGCGACTTAGTCGTAAAAATTCAGCCTCATATTCGGTCATTGTCCCATCTCCTTGAGTTAAGTTTAGGAATTCCCTCCTACGGGCATCCACATAGCTGGCACCCACATACCTAGCTTGGATAGTAGTCTTGAAAAACTCCCAAGTCAATCGATCAGCTTGAGTGCCCTCTTTGATGGTAAGCCACCACTGGTAAGCCTTGTTTTTCAGTAAAGATACTACACCTTTTACCTTCTACTTAGAGGTGTAGTTAAGGTCATCCATGATCTTTTCTATGGCCTCTATCCAATATTCGGCCACATTAGGGGCAACTCTAGTAATACCCCTGAATATCTCTGCCCCATTAGACTTAAGTCGTTCTGTAACAGACCCACGACCTACATTACCAGTACCAGGCCCAACGACCCTTTCTAGAATCCTTAACATTGCTTGGGACAGTGCGTCGTCCCCAGCCACTCGATTTTGAGACCCTGTCTCAGCCATAGGTGAAGCTAGTGCCTCTCTAACTTTCTCATTAGGCTGGTGTCCAGAAGATGAGGACCCAGCTCGAGCACCACCATGGCTTCTACCGCAGCCTCTACCATGAGTACCTCTAGTGCTCATTATCTGGACGCGATTTTATCTGTATCAAAAGTTTTATGCTAATCAGTTTATTGTTCCAACATTTATTAAAGATATTTTATGAACAATCTTATTTCAGAGTTTGTTTTTGCAGTTCGCAACTCAAAGTTTACTCTAACTACAGAGTCTCAATAGAGTTTTACTACCTAAAGTAGTCTTAGTAATAACATTTCAGTAATCTTATTTCAGTATAAACAGTCAGAAAACTTATAGGATCGGCGCGGAGACTCGGTGTACCACTCCTTCAGTAAAACAATTTCATGTTTTTGAAATCCCAAACCCAGAGCTGAGTTTTGTAACTTAGCTCTGATACCACTAAATGTAACTCTCCAAACCCGGCCTAGACGTTATGGCCGAATCTGTGGTCTCACATTGAAGTGTTTTGCAAAACACTAATTTGTTGAAAAATCTGTTATTCAAAAACTTCCTTGGGATTATTGACAAAATTTAAGATGTCTTATTCTTTATAAAAACTCAGGTTGGTTTAATCTAATTATTGTTCATATTAGATTGTTATTAAACTTTAAAATAATGTTTGTTGTGTAATCGTGGTGTTTTTAGAAAAACATTGGTTTATAATCGTTTTAATTTTAAAACCCGAGACCTAATACTAACAGAAAAATTTAAGTAAATAAATCCCAAATTAAAAATGAAAATTATATAGGTCTTATTACATAATAGAAACCCAAATTAAAATTAAAATTATAGTATAAAAGAAATAACTATGTCGAGTGGCCACCTTGGAGTCCTCCGTCGTCTCGATCTGTCTAAGCCTTGGGATTTTCTGCACAGATGATAGATAGGTGAGTTTACGAAAACTCAGTGTGAGAAATCCCAAAACATGCAATCATAGTAAACACAACTTGGACCTAAGCCCTTCCAGTATCAGTTAGGCCTTAGCCCTATTCAGTAACAACAACAGTCTGGGCCTGATCCCATTTTAGTGATAAAAGCAGTTTGGGCCTTAGCCCATATTAGTACAGTAATGCAAACAAAGAATCCTACCCTGTCCATCCGCTACACACCAACTTCGTACCAGCCCTACAAACCATGTAGGGCTAAAATCGACCCACCTAGCCCTCCACACCAAAACGTACTGAGTTCGATACGAAGCAATATTTGTAGCAAAGCTGCCAGTAATAGGCTTATAGCCTTTTAATAAACTTCCTCCAAAATCATTTATCCTACCCCAAGTAATGCAACATAATATACGTGTTTGCAGAAATATCATGCTCAGAAACAGTCATACATAATACAATGGTATTTCAGTCAATTTACCTTACAGGGGTATAATGGTTATTTCATCAGTATGGGGTCTAAGTATACTTACCGACCCAAAAGTAGGTCTACAGTCGTCTTAGGCGACCCGTGCAACCGTAACAGTCAATCAGTGATAATAGGCCTACAACCCATATTGCAGGCCTATGTGGGCCCACACTCTTGTATGGCCCACATAGCCCAAAAATGGCCTTAGCCGTGTAGTTTACACAGCCTGACCCACAATCTACCACACTTTGTACGATTCTTTAGTGTGGGGCCTACAGGCCCATTGGGCTTACACGGCCCAATTCGGCCCATATTGGGCCAATACCGTTTCGGCTTATGAAATCACTCATGGCCATCTCGTCGACAATACTTCCTCGTTTTACCACTCAGCCTACCACACGGGCGGTCACATGTCCGTGTGGAGTCGACGAAGCACCCTTCGATTTTTTAACTTTTTAGCATTTCGGCTTTTCGGCTTTTTAGCCTTTGCAGTTTCACATCCGAAGGCAGTGTTTCATAGACATGATTGTGAAATGCAACAAGATCACAAGCACCACAACCTAATTCAATAAAAGCTTTGGTTAGTCACCTATCACGCGAGTAGAAAAAAACTCTAACTAAACTTGTACAAAGATCACTTACTATCGCCTTGCTTGAGCAACGTAGTTTAAGCCCGGCTATAACTCTGACGACAGTCGATACCAGACACCTTAGTGGTTATCTGCATGATAAGTGAATTCATTAAACACGCTACTTATACCCAAAGGTTGAACATCGCATACCAACCCAGAGATGAATGTAAAGGAGTATGCAGATATGATCAAAGAACCCCAAAACAAAGTGCCTTAGTTCGATCAAATGCCACGAACATTGTTACCTTAGAACAAAAGTCGAGAGGTGAGTTTTGATCGTTCTGGAGTCTTGGCAAACTCTCTCACTCCACGAGTAATGCTAAAACCCGAAACAAAAGGCACCATGATCAATGTGAGAAGAGATGGTAGTCAGCATTAGGGATAAGGAGAGGGAATAATTGAAAGAGCAGAGACAACAGAGACTTACCACAAAGGAGATGTCACTTGTAGGGGTAACGTAGTCGGCCTATCACCTTGTTATGAACTTCAGTCCCAAAAGAACAAGGGAACTTCGGTAGACCTTCAACAAGGAACAGCCAAGGAACAGTAAAGAGAAGAAAAGAAGGAAGATGGTTAGACCTTGATAAGATTCGGCTAAAGCAAAAAAGATAGAAGAGTCAAGACAAAGAGAGAATGAGGGGGAATGAATCGGCCTACCAGCAAGGCTATCCACCGAAAGGGTTTGTAAGAGAGAGAGCAAATGCTATTCGGCCAAAGAGGAGAATACTAAATGAGAGAAAGGAAGTGAGGAACAGAAATCGGTGGACTAGAGGCTTGAAAGAAGAATAGAATCAAACCTACCAAAAATTGAAAGGGTAATTGAGACTAAAAAGCTTATACCTTATCACTCTCATAGTGTGGCGTTCACCCAACCTTATACCTTTGGTTCTTACCTTGCTAGGTAACAGGTCAAGGTCCCCTATCTTTCGTCACTGAACCAACTTAAGTCATATAAGCCCTGGTTTAGCACTCTTCTTAGTGTTGGTTCATCCTTGACACTTAAGTTCGATTTCCATCCTATCCAACTATCAACTTTCCATTTTATTTTTTCTTTGTTAGCTGAACCTAAATCCACAAACACTCAGCCAGTTCAAGCCTATTCTTCATTCTTATTTTCCATACTTAGCCAATACAAACATATTTCAAGTTTGGAACGAAACTTCCTCGTTCGATGATCAGGCATCTAAACGACTCAACTCAATACACCGAGTCGAGATAGTACCATTTGGTATCAGAGCTAGTCAAAAAATGAGAAGTACAAACATTCAGAGCAATCCCAGAATAGGTTCATGAGAAAAAAGTCATAAAAATGTATAAAAGTATTATGCTTGTATTCATCTTTTTGTAATTAAAAAAGAGAGAGAGAGAGAGAGAGAAATAAATTCGAAGTTAAAAAAAAGTGTTGAAAAGATTATATTCAACTATCATCAACTACCTTACACGCTACACTCAAAACCAACTTTGTTTTCTTTCAGCCTACCCTACACCTAAAAATCAATACCTTTGTAAACTGTTTGAAACTGACCCTTAGACTATGATTAAGTCTAAAAGAGCCTCCTACGAAGTCATGAGAGAAGAAAAGATTGGAAAAAGGCACGAGTGTGTAAGCACATTAGAGAGAAGAAAAAGCCTTTTAACTAGTGCAAACACGAGTGTGAGTGTCATCTATTCTCTTTCCGAGTGAACGTAAGGTTTTATGGTGAGGCTTTTCTTTTTCTATGTCTAGAAGTCCCGAATGAAATATGGCGGAAAGACCTAAACAACAACCAATTCAAAATGCAACAGCTGGAGGAGGAGTACCGAATTTCAATATGCAAGCCCTATTGCGCTAAGTGGAGCGGCTGTTCGATCGAAAACTCGAGCCTATCCAAGAAAGGTTAGATTGTAACAGCCCGATTTAGACCCTAATCGGAACGGTGGTTTTGGGACCACGAATTCGAGTCAGAAAAATATTTTTAAATTATTTTCTGTGTTTATTTTGTGTGAATTTATGTTTGCGAAATTTTCGTGATTTAATTTTTTCATTTAGGTGTTCGATTAAATTAAAGGACTTAATCGCGTAAATTAAAAATTGGGCAGTTTAATTTGTAAAGGTCTTATTTGTTAATGGCTTTCTAAATGGGAGTATTTATGGTGAAATAAGCCCCTTATATATGATGTTGGAAGCTAATGGACATAGGTATAAAATTCCATTATTGTATCATAAAGGTTTTTTTGGTAATTTATCAAATAAACATATAATAAGTTAATAATAACATATCATATTCATATTATTATTTCATCATCTTTCATTGCCAAAACATAGAAAAGAAAAATAAGAAAACAAAGGCTAGGGTTTGGCACTTTTAAAGCTCAATCAAGGTTAGATTTTTGTTCAGTTTTTGATAATTTCTACGTTTTTGAGATCGTTGCTTCGAGCACTACTAAAACCATGCTTGAATTTTTTATTTTGATGAATATTTTGAGTTGTTCCATTGTTTATAGCTTGTTATTTTTGTTGTTTGATGGTGAAAAATGAAAGATATGTTTTAGATTAACATATTTTGTATTGGAGTTTTTGATGATTTTGAGTAATTAGGACTTAATGGCAAAAATAATAATTTGAGGGACTAAAATGTGAAATTAATGAATTATAAGGGCTTGTATAGACATGGGTAATATTCGGCCTAGCTTGGTTCGGAGAAATTTGGTGTATTTTGTGTTTTGTGCAATAGGGACTAAATTGTAAAAATTGTAAATGTCAGGGGTAAAATGGTAATTTTCTCATTTATGTGTTTTTGGACTAAATTGAATGAAAAAATGTTTGAATGAGCTTAATTTGAATATGTTTAGATCAAGAACCAAAGAAATCGGATTTGGACTGGGGTAAAAACGAAAGTTGTCGACTAGCAACACCGTCCCATTTTACGACATCCGAGGTAAGTTTATAAGGAAATAGACGTGTTTATTTGTAATTAAATGTTTTGTTTGCATGCTGTTATGAAATGTTAGAAAATAAATATATTTTGGCCGAATATGATTAAATATGGCTACTACATTTTCGAGTTCGAATCGACCGAGTTACGACGTCTGAAAGCCCCGTATGAACCTTAGGAATAACTAGGATACATATGTCATGACATAGGATTCTGATATATGTTTGCGAGTAAGTCCATGGCATCGATTTGTGATTTTGATATGTGTTTACGAGTAAGACCCTGTCTGGGACACTGGCATCGATCTGTGGCTACATGTAAGACCACGTATGGGACGTTGGTATTGTACGATATATGTGATTATCTGAGTGTCCTATCCGATTTTGAATGGTTCTTCGGGCAAAGGTTAATTGGGATCGGATATGTTAAATGAACAAAAGAAGTGACAGGTATGATTTAGCTTGTTAGTTATCAAAGATAAGGTTTGTATGTGACTTGTTTGATAATATAATTATATATGATATTAAATATAAATTTCCATGATTTAAATAAGTGTATTCGGCTTTGAATAAGTGGTGTGGATATTATGAAAATGATTCTTGGACATGTAAATATATGTAATCATATATATATTAGGCTATGGAAATAGTTTGTGTATATGATGTTTTAAATGAGTTCTTGAGCTTATATAAATAAGTATACTTGCGAAAGGAATTACATAATTATAATTTAACTTAGAAATTCGTTTGATATTTGGTTAATATGTTCATGTGAGCATTCGGCTAAGGTGGCATTATGCATGAAAATGCAATCATTTATTTCACTTGTAAGTTTGAAGTTATGGTTGGCATTGTTAATACAATTCGGTTTAATATGAGTTGAATCGGTCATAACTTGGAGTTGTTTATTTGCTTTAAACATACTAAGCTATGTTAGCTTATTTTGTGTATATGTTTCTTTGTTTTATAGATTTTGGATTCAAGTTACAAGCTCGGGGATCGTCAGCAAAGTTTATCACACTATCTATAGCTTCGGTATTTAAATAATCAAACTTATATTATGGCATGTATAGGCGGGTTTTTGTTTTGAAATAATGAACTTTGGTTATGTATATGACCATGCAAAAATGGCTTAATTTTCTGCTAGATTTTGGGTTTTGGCATATTTGTGGTTTAAGATTATTTGGTTATTTTGGTATGTGTTATGAATGAGTATATCATGTGTTATGTGAAGGTACATAGAAGTTGGTTAATGATTTTACTTGAGGCTTGAAGAAACCGATCATAAGTTTGGTTGATTACCTTGGTTGTTGATACGATCCGCCTCGGGTGAGTCGAGTCGTATGCGAGTTTGCCCGATCGTCTTCGAGAAAGTATCGTTCGGCTCTTTTAAAGAAGATGTTTTTAGGTTAAATAATGCGGAACCTATTTAAAGGGTTCAAAAGTAGGGTTTAAAATATGAATATTAAAGGTTCAGTTTTAAAAGAAACAAAAGAATGAAAATAGATTGAAGGTAGTTTAATAAATGATGGTTATGGAAGATGGTGAACTTAAAAGCAAGCACGAACCAATATTAGAAAATATCGACCCAAATGCTTATAGGCTTTCAAGGTGGAGGCTGAAAGTGATAAGCCTCGACCCACTACTTAGCAAAGTAGGAACCTCGGTATAAGGGTGAACGCCACACTCAGTTGAGTGATAAGTTCAAAGAAGAACAAGGTTGACGCCACTACTAGGTAGATAAGTCAACAAAGTCTCAAACAAAGTTTAGAGAAGAAAATTCTCACAAGATTAAATTCAATAAAAATTTTGGCAAAAAGTCCTTACAAATGAAAGAAAACAAATATTTATAGGCACATAGATGACCATTCAAATTCGGCATCTAGGTGTTCACACAATAATAAAAACGTTCACACTAATGTATTAAAATAGTTCATAAATTCGGCAGATTCATGCACTAGTTGAATGGACACTTCCTTCCCCCCAAGTGTGTGCATGAATGCTTAGTCATAAAGAAAGACTTCAAGTGACTTGTATGTGCACCAAAGGTTGCATTCATCTCCTTGGGACGTTCATGCACTTGTATGGAACATGTATCTTCATAATTAAACACTTTAATGGCATGTAGGTTCATAATTGGCAGCATGAACCTAGTAAATTCGTTCACCCCTTTGTGCATGCACTTAATTCAATTAATGTGTTGAATTATTGAGTTTATTCCTTCCTTTGGACGTTCTTGAACCCATCCATGCATGTGTAGTAGCTTATAGGTCAATTCAAAGTATGGACATGTTCAAGGAGCTTTATGGTCAACATAGAATTAGTTAGCAGCTACTTCTTGGCCGAATAAGTGCCTTGGAAAGTTAGGAGACAGCCACCATACATGCACTTAAGCCATTCATGCATTCTATCATCCCATGCATTTGATCCATTCATGGACTAGCCTTTAATGTCCATACATGCATTCGACACATGCATGAATTTGTAGAAACCTTGCATCTAGCCGTACATGCACCAGCATTTAATACTTCTTCATTCATGAGTGTGGAATGCCCAAAAGAGATGTTTCTTCATCCATACATTGTGCCGTTCAAAGGGATGTACCTACATGAAATAAACAAGTCATTAAGACATCTCATGGACACTCATAAATTCAGCATGATGTGAACACATTAATGTTATGCATTAATTCGGCTATGTGAACATAATCAATTTATATAATGACTATGACATATTAATAACAAATATTAATATAAGACAAGTTTAATGCTTAAATAAATATGTGCAAATTTTTATTTAATGTATTAAAGATAAAACCGAGTTTGAGCTAAAATGAGATAAGCTTTAGCCCTTAAGCTAAAGTTGAGCTTAGATTAAACTCCTAAGCTGAAGTTGAGCTAAGGTTTAGCTCGTGAGCTGAATATGAGCTAGGAGTGAGCTCGGTTTAGCTCAGGCAAGTTGGATTGAGCTCGAATAAGCTGGATTTGAGCTGGACGGAGCTCATGGAGCTGGAAACGAGTTGGGATCAGCTTGCCAACATGTCAATGCTCGGCTTGATAGACTTGTTCGATAAAGTTCGCGGGGCGTGCTCGTATCAGTTGTGTTCATCCTAATATGAATTAGAATGGTGAGGTTGATTACTATGTCTAGTCTTAGCTTTTTATGTCTTTAAATGAAACATATTATCAAGTTTGATTGTTGATATAATGATAATAGAAGTTTTGTATACGTGAGTAATTTATAGTGATGAGGTTCGGTTATGATGGTATGTTTTAGGTATACTTCATCCGTTTTCGATAGAATTAGGTAAAGTGATAATTAATGATGGGTGAAAGTATACTAGTTAAATAGATTCGATTAGTAAGTGTTAGATATTGCATGTGGTTTGTGACTAATTTAATTGACTATTCGATATGTATTTATTTCGTTAAAGTTAAATGTGGCATTAGCACGTGGGAAAATGTACGTCATGTATGTATATGTGATGATTCTATTAAATATAAAAGTTTAGTTTTATATTGAGACTAAATTAAGGGCGTAGTCATAATACATACATTTATCTTGAAGATACGTACAGTTGGTCATATAGTTCTTTGTGTATGTTATTGAGATAATATGAATTATGGTATTTATATTAAGACATGCGCAGTTGACAATTGTATTTGTTTTATCAAGTACGTTTCCATGTGTCTTGAATGCGTACAAAGTGTTTATATTTATGAGTGTTATTTACATTAGTATGTGCCTGCGTAGATCTATTAATTAAGTATAAGTTGAGAAAATGTATAATGATATACATATATTGACCTATTAAATCAAGAAATATAGTGAGTTGGTTTATAACCTAGCAATTGTTTTTAATAGTAATAAATAGTAAAACATGTGAGATGGTATTGATTACTAAGTTAATGCTGTAAATTTGAAACTGTTGATGCAAATTATATTCCTTACCGTTACTTGAGAATGCACATATATTTATTTTTACATATGATATGCAATATCCAAATTTAAAAGTTGTAATAGCTAATATAAATAATTTGATTTATCTTTCTAATATAAATAATTTGATTTATCTTTCAAGATTTGATTATATGAATAATTATATATGTATTTAATTATTTTGGGACTTGGTTTTATTCTATAATGCCTTATGACTCTATTTCGGCAACGAATACGATTCAGGGGTGTTACATTTTATTGGTATCAGAGCTACGGTTTAGTCGGTTCTAGGACTAACGTAGCGTGTCTGAGTTTAGCTATACATGTTATAATTATGTACTACGATAGTGTGATGACTTTTGACATTTGAAATGTGTTTTTATATAGTAAATGTGTTTAGCTGATGATGTCGAGAGTGTAGCCCCTACTCCCGCGTAAGGGACAACACTAGCTGATTCTCGACTGACTTCGAGTAATCAAGAAAGTGAGGTTAAACAAGCCTTCTATCAAATGATG
Source organism: Gossypium longicalyx (assembly GCA_025698465.1). Taxonomy (NCBI): domain Eukaryota; kingdom Viridiplantae; phylum Streptophyta; class Magnoliopsida; order Malvales; family Malvaceae; genus Gossypium; species Gossypium longicalyx. The sequence continues at coordinate 40,675,446 of CM046996.1, read as the reverse complement.
AATGACTGGTTTACCCAATATATCCAAACTAACCCAGCTGCACAACAACCTCCACCCTCGATTAATCCATCTTCGATGCATGATGTACCTCAAGTAAGTGATCCATTGAGATTATATAAGCCACCTGTTGATAAAATCAGAAAACATGAGGCTGAAGATTTTAAAGCTACAGATGAGGATGATGCTGAGCGGGCTGATTTTTGGCTTGATGATACTATCTGTGTGTTTGATGAGCTGTCCTGTACCTCTGATGAGTGCTTGAAATGTGCCATATCTTTACTACGAGACACAGCATATCATTGGTGGAATACCCTAGTATCAGTAGTTCCGAGATAATAGGTAACGTGGGAATTCTTTTAGACTGAGTTCCGTAAGAAATATATCAGCCAAAGATTTATCGACCAAAAGCGTAAGGAATTTCTGGAGTTGAAACAGGGTCGGATGACCGTGACAGAGTACGGGCAAAAATTTGTGAGACTCAGTCGTATGCCAGAGAGTGTGTTTCCACTAAAGCCATACTGTGTAAAAGATTTGAAAATGGACCAAATGAAGATATTAAACTATTAGTTAGCATACTTGAGATAAAAGAGTTTGTGGTACTTGTTGAGTGAGCCAGCAAAGCTAAAGAGCTCAAGAAAGAGAAAAGAAAAGCTGACTTTGAAGCTATATATGCACGCAAAAGAACATCCGGTAAGTCATTCCAATCGGCATCAAAGAAGTTTCGAGATGATTTTAGCCGTTCTAAAGCCACTTTAGGTTACTCCAGATGGGATCAGACTAGACGACCAGTGAGCTCGAGAGCTACTTCAGTAGAGAGTGTGGGTAATGTCAAATCAAATCAACCCGAGTGTAAGCACTATGGTAAACAACATCCCAATAGTTGCAGATTGCATGATCAGGCCTAGTTTAAATATGGATCGGCAGATCATTATATTCGAGACTGCCTAATGTTAGCTGAGGAAAATCCAGTGCAGAATATGAGATCAGGTAATACTGCAGCTCGAGGTGGACCACCTAAAAATGTTGGTAAAGTGAGTGGTAGTCAGAGAGGGATTAAAGATACGGTAATCAGATCTGAGGCTCGTGCACCTACCAGAGCCTATGTTATACGTGTACAAGAGGAGGCTTCATACCTAGATGTTATTACTGGTACATTTACTTTTTATGATACTAATGTAATTGCATCGATTGATCCTGGTTCTACTCATTCTTACGTATGTGAAACATTAGTATTCATCAAGACTCTGCCTGTTGAGTCTACTGAGTTTGTGGTTAGAGTGTCAAACCCCTTGGGCCGGTGTGTTATGGTTGATAAAGTGTGTAAGAATTGTCCCTTGATGGTTCGAGATCTATTCTTCCCGACTGATTTGATGTTGCTGCCATTCGATGAGTTTGACATAATTCTGGGTATGGATTGGTTGACTTTACATGATGCTATTGTAAACTGCAAAAGGAAGACCATTGATCTACGGAGCTAGAATGATGAAATTATCTGGATTGAATCTAGTGATTTGTATGGTTTGCTAGCAGTGATTTCTTCGATGTTAGCTTAGAAATATGTAAGAAAAGGGTGTGGAGCTTATTTTGCCTACAAGCTCGACAGTAAAGTGGTTGAAAGAAATATTGAATCAGTACTTGTTGTATGTGAGTACCCAGATGTGTTTCCTGAAGACTTACTGGGTTTGCCACCTATTCAGGAAGTAGAGTTTGGTATTGAGTTAATGCCTGGGACGACTCCGATATCCATAGCTTCGTATAGAATGGCACCTATTGAATTAAAAGAATTGGAAGCTCAGTTGCAAGAATTGACAGATAGAGGTTTCGCGCGACCGAGTTTCTCTCCGTGGGGTGCACCTGTGTTGTTTGTGAAAAAGAAAGATGGAACTATAAGAATGTGTATCGATTACAGACAGCTTAATAAGGTGACTATAAAGAATAAGTATCTGTTGCCATGAATTGATGATCTGTTTGATCAACTAAAAGGGGCTACAGTATTTTCGAAGATAGATTTGAGATCAAGCTACTATCAGTTATGAGTTAAAGATTTAGATGTGCCAAAGACTACTTTTAGAACGAGGTACGAACACTATGAGTTTTTGGTTATGCCTTTTGGACACTAATGCACTTGCTGTTTTCATGGATTTGATGAATTGGATCTTTAGACTATATCTGGGGTTTGTAGTTGTGTTTATAGATGACATTTTGACCTACTCTCGTGATGAAGCTAAACATGCCGAACATTTGATACTTGTGTTGTAGACCCTGCGAGATAAGCAGTTGTATGCAAAATTCAGTAAATGTGAGTTTTGGTTAAGTGAAGTCAGCTTTCTAGGTCATGTGGTATCAGCATCAGGTATTTGGGTTGATCCGAGAAAAATTTCAACCATACTTGATTGGAAACCTCCAAAGAATGTTTCTGAAGTCTGAAGCATTCTAGGACTTGCTGGTTATTATAGATGGCTCTGAAAGGTTTCTCTATGATTACAGCTCCTATGACAAAGCTATTGCAGAAAGATGTTAAGTTCGAGTGGTCAGAGAAGTGCCAGCAAAGTTTTGATTAGTTGAAGGCCCTATTGATCAAAGCTCTAGTGCTAATTCAGCAAGAATCGGGTAAGGAATTTGTTATTTATAGTGATGCATCCTTAAACGGTTTGGGCTATGTTTTGATGCAGGAAGATAAAGTTATAGCTTATGCCTCGAGATAGTTGAAACCACATGAAAAGAACTATCCGACACACTACTTGGAACTAGCAACCATTGTGTTTGCGTTGAAAATCTGGTGTCACTATCTGTTTGGTGAGAAATGTCATGTTTATTCTGATCATAAAAGCCTAAAATATTTGATGACTAGGAAAGATCTGAACTTAAGACAATGTCGATGGTTAGAATTGCTAAAGGACTACGAGCTTGTGATTGACTATCACCCGGGAAAGGCTAATATTATTGTTGATGCTTTAAGCCGAAAATCACTGTTTGCTTTGCAAGCAATGAATACACATATGGCTATGTCTAATGATGGTTCGATAGTAGCTGAATTGAAAGCTAGACCGTTATTTATTTAACAAATTTGTGATGCCCAGAGGGTTGATAATGAGTTGATTGCAAAACGATCTCAGTGTGAGATGGATATTGATTCAGAGTTTAAAGTTGATGCTGATGACTGTTTGAGATTCAGAGATCGAATATGTGTTTCGAGGGTTTAGGGTTTAGGAATTTTAGGGTTTAGGGATTCAGAGTTAATTCAGATGATTTTGAATCAAGCTCATAATAGTCGGTTATTTGTTCACCCAAGTAGTACAAAGATGTATAATGATCTGAAATAGCTCTATTGGTGGCCTGGCATGAAACAAGACATCTCTGACTTTGTTGCAAGATGTTTAGTTTGTCAACAAGTAAAAGCCAAGCATCAGGTACCTTCAGGGTTACTTCAATGGATTATGATACCATAATAGAAGTGGGACAGAGTTACGATGGATTTTGTATCTCGTTTACCGTTAACACCTAGCAAAAAAGACGCAATCTGGGTTGTTGTTGATAGGTTGACTAAATCGGCTCATTTTTTCCCGATACGTACAGACTACTCACTTGATAAGCTGGCTGAATTGTTTGTTTCTCAAATTGTGAGACTACATGGTGTGCCTATATCTATTGTTTCGGATAAGGATCCGAGGTTTACATCGCGATTTTGGAAGAAACTGTAAGATGCACTAGGTACGAAATTACATTTTAGTACTGCTTTCCATCCGTAAACAGATGGTCAGTCTGAATGAATCATTCAGATACTTGAGGATATGTTGAGATGTTGCATTCTCAAGTTTGAAGGTACGTGGGAACGATATCTACCTCTGATTAAATTTGCATATAATAACAGCTATCAATCAAGTATCAAAATGGCACCTTATGAGGCTTTGTATGGTCGTAAATACCATACACCATTATACTGGACTAAGCTCAGTGAAAATAAGATACACGGGATTCACTTGATCAAAGAAACTGAACAGAAAGTGAAAGTGATCCGTCAAAGTTTGAAAGCAGCGTCAGATCGTTAGAAATCTTATGCGGACTTGAAACGTAAAGATATAGAGTTTCAGATCAGAGACAAAGTTTTCTTGAAAGTCTCACCGTGGAAGAAAATACTCAGATTCAGTCGTAAAAGCAAATTGAGTCCGAGGTTTATTGGACCGTATGAGGTTATAGAATGTCTTGGGCCAGTTGCTTACAGACTATTGTTGCCACCTGAGTTAGAAAAGATCCACAATGTATTCCACGTTTCGATGCTTCAGAGGTATCGATCTAATCCTTCACATGTGATTAGTCCATCTGAGATTCAAATTCAGCCTGATATAACCTACGAAGAAGAACCATTCGCATTTTGACTCGTGAGGTTAAAGAGTTGCGGAATAAGAAGATTTCGTTAGTTAAAGTATTGTGGCATAAGCATGGAATTGAGGAAGCAACATGGGAGCCAAAGGATACAATGAGAGAACGTTATCCGAACCTATTCACCGGTAAGATTTTTGGGGACGAAAATCCCAAAGGGGGAGAGTTGTAACAACCCGATTTAGACCCTAATTGGAATGGTGGTTTTGGGACCACGAATTCAAGTCAGAAAAATATTTTTAAATTATTTTATGTGTTTATTTTGTGTGAATTTATGTCTGCGAAATTTTCATGATTTAATTTTATCGTTTAGGTGTTCGATTAAATAAAAGGACTTAATCACGTAAATTGAAAATTGGGTAGTTTAATTTGTAAAGGGCTTATTTGTTAATGGCTTTCTAAATGGGAGTATTTATGATGAAATAATCCCATTATATATGATGTTGGATGGTAATAGACATAGGTATAAAATTCCATTATTATATCATAAAGGTTATTTAGGTAATTTATCAAATAAACATATAATAAGTTAATAATAACATATCAAATTCATATTATTATTTCATCATCTTTCATTTCCGAAACATAGAAAATAAAAAGAAGAAAACAAAGGCTAGGGTTTGGCACTTTTAAAGCTCAATCAAGATTAGATTTTTGTTCAGTTTTTGATAATTTCTACGTTTTTTAGATCATTGCTTCGAGCACTACAAAAACCATGCTTGAATTTTTTATTTTGATGAATATTTAGAGTTGTGCCATTGTTGATAGCTCGTGATTTTTGTTGTTTGATGGTGAAAAGTGAAACATATGTTTTAGATTAACATTTTTTGTATTGGAGTTTTTGATGATTTTGAGTAATTAGGACTTAATCACAAAAATAATAATTTGAGGGACTAAAATGTGAAATTAATGAATTATATGGGCTTTTATAGACATGGGTAATATTCAACCTAGCTTGGGTATGGAGAAATTTGGTGTATTTTGTATTTTGTGCAATAGGGACTAAACTGTAAAAATTGTAAATGTCAGGGGTAAAATGGTAATTTTCCCATTTATGTGTTTTTGGACAAAATTGAATGAAAATATGTTTGAATGAGCTTAATTTGAATATGTTTAGATCAAGAACCAAAGAAATCAGATTTGGATCGGGGAAAAACGAAAATTGTCAACTAGTAGCCCCGTCCCATTTTACGATGTCTGAGGTAAGTTTATAAGCAAATAGACTTGTTTATTTGTAATTAAATGTTATGTTTACATGCTGTTATGAACTGTTAGAAAATAAATATATTTTGGCCGAATATGATTAAATGTGGCAACTACATTTTCGAGTTCGAATCGACCGAGTTACAACATCCGAAAGCCCCGTACGAACCTTAGGAATAACTAGGATACATATGTCATGACATACGATTCTGATATATGTGTGTGAGTAATTTCATGGCATCGATTTGTGATTTCAATATGTGTTTATGAGTAAGGCCCTGTCTGGGACAGTGGCTTCGATCTGTTACTACATGTAAGACCACGTATGGGACGTTGGCATTGTACGATATATGTGATTATCCGAGTGTCCTATCCGATTTTGAATGGTTCATCAGGCAAAGGTAAATTACGATCGGATATGTTAAATGAAAAAAAGAAGTGACAGGTATGATTTAGCTTGTTAGTTATCAAACATAAGGTTTGTATGTTACTTGTTTGATAATATAATTATATATGATATTAAATATAAATTTCCATGATTTAAATAAGTGTATTCAGCTTTGAATAAGTGGTGTGGATATTATGAAAATGATTCTTGGACATGTAAATATATGTAATCATATATATATTAGGCTATGGAAATAGTTTGTGTATGCGATGTTTTAAATGAGTTCTTGAGCTTATATAAATATGTATACTTGTGAAAGGAATTACATAATGATAATTTAACTTAGAAAGTCAATTGATATTTTGTTAATATGTTCATGTGAGCATTCGGCTAAGGTGGTATTATGCATGAAAATGCAATCGTTTATTTCACTTGTAAGTTTGAAGTTAAGGTTGGCATTGTTAATACAATTCGGTTTAATATGAGTTGAATCGGTCATAACTTGGAGTTGTTTATTTGCTTTAAACTTAATAAGCTATGTTAGCTTATTTTGTGTATATGATTCTTTGTTTTATTGATTTTGGATTCAAGTTACAAGCTCGGGGATCGTCAGCAAAGTCTATCACACTATCTACAGCTTCAGTATTTAAATAATCAAACTTATATTATGGCATGTATAGGCGGGTTTTTGTTTTGAAATAATGAACTTTGGTTATGTATATGACCATGCGAAAATGGCTTAATTTTATGCTAGATTTTGGGTTTTGGCATATTTGTTGTTTAAGTTTATTTGGTTATTTTGCTATGTGTTATGAATGAGTATATCATGTGTTATGTGAATGTACATAGAAGTTGGTTAATGATTTTAGTTGAGGCTTGAAGAAACCGATCATAAGTTTGGTTGATTACCTTGGTTGTGTTCATCCTAATAAGAATTAGAATGGTGAGGTTGATTACTATGTCTAGTCTTAGCTTGTTATGTCTTTAAATGAAACATATTATCAAGTTTGATTGTTGACATAATGATAATAGAAGTTTTGTATACGTGAGTAATTTATAGTGATGAGGTTCGGTTATGATGGTATGTTTTAGGTATACTTCATCCGTTTTCGATAGAATTATGTAAAGTGATAATTATTGATGGGTGAAAGTGTACTAGTTAAATAGATTCGATTACTAAGTGTTAGATATTGCATGTGGTTCATGACTAATTTAATTGACTATTCGATATGTATTTATTTCGTTAAAGTTAAATATGGCATTAACACGTGGGAAAATGTACATCTTGTATGTATATGTGATGATTCGGTTAAATATAAAAGTTTAGTTTTATATTGAGACTAAATTAACGGCGTAGTCATAATACATACATTTATTATGAAGATACGTACATTCGGTCATATATTTTTTTGTGTATGTTATGGAGATAATATGAATTATGGTATTTACATTAAGACATGCGCAGTTGACAATTGTATTTGTTTTATCAAGTACGTGTCTATGTGTCATGAATGCGTACAAAGTGTTTATATTTATGAGTGTTATTTACATTAGTATGTGGCTGTGTAGATCTATTAATTAAGTATAAGTTGAGAAAGTGTATAATGATATACGTATATTGACCTATTAAATCAAGAAATATAGTGAGTTGATTTATAACCTAGCAATTGTTTTTAATAGTAATAAATTGTAAAACATGTGAGATATGTATTCATTACTAAGTTAATGCCGTAAATTTGAAATTATTGATGCAAATTATATTCCTTACCGTTACTTGAGAATGTACATCTATTTATTTTTACATATGATATGCAATATCCAAATTTAAAAGTTGTATTAGCTAATATAAATAATTTGATTTATCTTTCGAGATTTGATTATATGAATAATTATATATATTTATGTATTTAATTATTTGGAACTTGGTTTTATTTTGTAATGCCTTATGACTCTATTCTAGCAACGAATACGAGTCAGGGGTGTTACATAAATCAACTCGATGAGAGAGCCCAACAGGAGAGGACACCCAAAACCTCCAACGAAATCGAGCCCGACAACAAATCAATGAAGACGACTTGTATGACCCTAGTGATGCCAAGAGAGACCAAGGGTCCAAACTAAGTGATCGGCGAAGGGGACCAAGGAATCACGGCCAAAGAGAACGTGGGCAGATTGACGACGACCTTAAATATATCAAACTTTCAATTCCACCATTTCAAGGCTGATCGGATCCAGAGGCTTATCTCGAGTGGGAGAAATAGATAGAATTGGTGTTTGAGTGCCACAATTACTCCGAAGCCAAAAAGGTTAAGTTGGCCGCAATAGAGTTTTTGGATTACGCGATGACATGGTGGGATTAATTAACTACAAGCCGTAGAAGGAATGGAAAATGACCAATAAGCACATGGGCTGAAATGAAATCGATGATGCGCCGGAGGTTCATACCACCATATTACCACCACAAGCTCTATCAAAAGCTCCAAAACCTTACCCAAGGATCGAGGAGCGTGGATGATTACTACAAAGAAATGGAGGTCGTGATGATAGGAGTAGATGTGCAAGAAAAAGGCAAGGCAACCATGGCGTGCTTTCTAGCTGGTCTCAATCAAGACATTGCCAATATTGTGGAGTTGCAACATTACGTGGAAGTTGTGGACATGGTGCACATGGCCATCAAGGTGGAGAAGAAATTGAAGTGTAAAGGCATTGGCCGAGGCTATTCCACCACAAATACTTCCAAATAGAGCCAAGGTGTTAGCAAAAACACTTCACCGAACCGAGCCAAAGAGCCAACGGTGCCAGCAAAGTCGAATAAACCCGTGGCTGAATCAAGCAAAGGCAAGGCTGTCGAGAGTTTTCCCAACTATTCGAGGGACATCAAGTGCTTCAAATGCCTCGGGAGGGGGCATATTGCAAGTTAATGCCCAAAATGAAGCACTATGGTGGTGCGCACAAATGGTAAGATTGAGGGAAAGGAAGAGACTAAAAATGAGCCCGAAGGCACATCCGACAAAGAGGAGGACTTGGAGTATGCTGTTGATGGTGAATTACTTGTCGTCAAAAGAAGTTTAAGTCTCCAAAGTGTGGAGAACGAGCAACAATGGGGAAACATATTCCATACGCGATGCCAAGTCCAAGGGAAAATCTGTAGTGTAATCATCGATGGTGGAAGTTACACAAACATGGTGAGCACTCTCATGGTGGAGAAACCAGGTTTGCCAACCACCAAGCACCCGAGCCCGTACAAACTTTAACGGCTCAATGATGGTGGCAAATTAAAGGTAACAAAACAAGTGCTTGTATCCTTCTCTATTGGAAAATATGCAGATAAAGTACTTTGTGATGTTGTGCCTATGCATGTGGGCCATTTGCTACTTGGACGCCAATGACATTTCGACCGAAGAGTCATCCACGATGGGTATACCAATAGGTATACATTCAAACATTTGGGAAAGAATGTGACGTTAGCACCATTGACGCCGAAGCAAGTCTATGAGGATCAAATGAAATTGAAAAATTCTATAGATCAAATGAGAGAAAAAGAAAAGAAAAATGAGAAAAAGAGAGGAAAAACAAAAAAAAAGAAAGTGAAAAGAAAACGAGAAAAGAAAAAGATGAAAAAGAAAAAGAATGTGAGAAAATAAGTGTGTTGGCAAAAGCAAGTGATGTACGAAAGGCTTTGACATTAAGACAATCCCTCATTGTGCTTATGTACAAGGAAAACTTGTATACTACTAACGAATTACCCAAAAACCTGCCCTCTTCTATTGTGTCTCTTTTGCAGGATCTTCAAGATGTGTTCATGGAAGAAACTCCGAGTGGGTTGCCACCCCTTCGCGAAATCAAGCATCAAATTAATTTCATGCCCGGAGCTATTATTCCGAACCGACCAGCCTATAGGACGAATCTTGAAGAGACTAAGGAACTACAACGGTAAGTAAATGAGTTGATGGAGAAAGGCTACATTCGCAAAAGCCTTAGTCATTGTGCCTTGCCCATCTTATTGGTACCGAAAAAAGACAAAACATGGCAAATGTGTGTGGACTGTCAAGCCGTGAACAAGATTACCATTAAGTACTGGCATTTGATACCTCACTTAGACAACATGCTAGACGAACTAAGTGGTGCCAAATTATTTTTGAAGATCGATTTGAAAAGTGATTACCATCAGATTCGCATGCGAGAAGACGACGAATGGAAAATGACCTTTAAGACGAAACACGGTTTGTATGAGTGGTTGGTCATGTCGTTTGGCCTAACCAGCGCTCCTAGTACCTTTATGACGTTAATGAATTATGTCTTAAGATCATTCATTATTAAGTTTTGTGTTGTGTATTTTGATGACATTCTCATATATAGCAAATCATTGGAAGAGCATATATTACACCTCAAGTCTGTTTTGAAGGTTCTTCGAAAGGAGACCCTTTATGCTAACCTTAAAAACTATACATTTTGTTCTGACAATGTTATTTTTCCAGGTTTCGTGGTCAGCTCAGAAGGTTTAGAAGTGGACCACGAGAAGATAAAAGCTATTCAAGAATGGTCAAGACCTACGAGTATCAGCCAAGTTCGAAGCTTCCATGGTTTGGCTAGCTTCTATAAGCATTTCATGCCCAACTACAGCACTATAGTCGAGCCCTTGACGAGTGTAATCAAGAAGAACTCAACTTTCTATTGGGTCGATGAGCAAGAGAAGTCTTTCATTGAGATTAAGAATTGTCTTACTGTAACATCCCTAACCCATATTCGTCGCAGAATAGGATTACGAGGCATTACCGATCAAAACACATCAATAACATACATTATTGCATTCAATATCAGAATCCATTCATCTCAATCATATTGTCCCTTCTAAGGTCCTACGAGACCTTAAAACATACTTAGAAGTGGTTCAGGACTAAACCGATAATATAAATAAACTTTAGGAAATTTAGGAAATTTTCTTAAATTACAAGGGCACACGTCCGTGTGAACAGGCCGTGTGCCTCACATGGCTACCATACATGCCCATGTCAAAGGCCGTGTGAAAACAAGGCACACATATTGACTTGCACCACACAGCCGAGGACACGGCCATGTGCCAGGCCGTGTGAAATCTAAGGGGGGTTACTGACTTCGGTCACACGGCCGACCACACGCCCATGTGCCAGCCCGTGTGCCACACAAGACCAGTAGACACACCAGTGTGTCTAGGCCATGTCAAAACTGTATGGTATACTGAGTTTAAATCGAAGGGTACCCCAGGGGACACACGACTGTGTAACATGATCGTGTATCGCACACGGCTTAGACACACGCCCGTGTCTCTGCCCGTGTGGACAAAAATAGGTCATTTGAAAATCCAATTTTCCATCCTAACCACAAGCACACTTAGCAACCAATATAGTATCATTTTAGTACATCTTTAAGCAACCAAAGCATACCATTTTATTCACAAAACATGTCATCTTAAACACAACCATTTCATTACTCAAAACCATAACCAAAATCATATCAAAATAATATGTCAATTTCAACCAACACACCTATCTTTCTTATGCATTTCTCTCATCATATTATCAAACAACTAATGTCACAAACACCATAATATCAACTCAAAAACAAAAACACAATATGCCAACTTCAAAACAATAATACCACAATTACAACCATCCAAAAGAGCAACCATATAACCATTCCAAAACATGAGGCAACATATACATCATATATCTTTCATCAAGTACACGATTCAAGCCAACTTAAATGGCCATACACATCATCATTTACAAGCCAAATCTCATGGCTAATATCATAACTCAAAACATACCAAAATGACATTAGCTTATACATGCCATATATCATATATACAAAGCTTCAATAGTACCAACAAGATGATCGATAGCGCGATGATGTATTCTTGACGATCCCCGAGTCTGAGCTAGCTTCGATAACATATAAACATGGAAAGAACACACAAAGTAAGCTTTAAAAGCTTAGTAAGCCATATAAAAATAAATTCATCACGTAAATATTTGCATAACAAATCAAATATGCTAAACAAAGCTATACACATTCAATTGCACAAACCTTTCTTATTGAACATATATTCAATATCTTGATCAGATTCATCAAATACTTTCCTTTTCAATACTTATGTAAATCTCGCATGTACCTGAGCCATTTAGCTCATTCACATATTCTTTCTTGACTTGACTCTAGCCGTTGAACTGTTCAAAATCAATAAGGATACTCAAAAATCACATAAGCTCGTAAAATACCATATCCCATATATGGTCTTCCACATTATCACATATTGATGGCATTGTCCCAAACAGGGTCTTACACGAGATCGATTAACGATGCCAATGTCTCAAACATGGTCTTACACGTAATCTCAATACAATGCCAAGGTCCCAGACATGGTCTTACATGTAATCACATCTCGATAACCTAATGTCATGACATTCGTATCCTATACTATTCTTAAGGTTCGTATGAGAATTTTAGATATTATAACTTCGTCGATTCATGCTCGTATTTTCTCGTTAAACATTCATAGCATTTCAATGATAATAAAACATATATAATTCAATTCAAAGACATTTATTTGCATATGAACTTACCTCATAGTTAGAAATAACGAACGAAATCGGCTATTCATCAACACATTCAATTTCATCCAAAGCACACAATTTGGGGCATTTTAAACATTAACTCCTATAATTTCACATTTTCTTAATTTAGCCCCTATTTCACAAAATCACAATTTATACAATTTCTTTCTAATTTCATGCTATCCAAATTTTATATAGCTTCATATCAACCCAAATTTTCATTTATTTCATACATTTAACCACAGATTTTACTCTTTTCACAAATTAATCCTATTTAGGCTTTTTTGCTCAAAATAACTTTACAATACATGTAAAACTATCAACAATTAGTAATATTTCATCATCAAACATTCAAGAACTCAAGCATTCATCAATGGAAATTTACAAAATCACCGAAAAATTTAGAAATTAGGGTACGGGCTAGCTAGTACTCAAAGCAACGATCACAAAAACATAGAAATCATTAAAAACTGAGCTAAAATCGTACCTTAATCAAGGATTATACTAGCCGAAATTCACAAGCCCTAAAATGGCTTCTTCTTATTCAACTTTCAGTGATGGAAGATGATAATAATGTCAAATTTTAAATTTGTTTTATTTTAATTAACCTTAAATACCAAATTATAAATTTAACCTTAATTAAAACAACAAAAATTCATGATATAATGCCCATTAATGTCCATTAACATTGTAATATCCTGATTTTTGGCCTAGTCGGAATAGTGGTTTTGTGACCACAAAATCCGAGATAGAAATAATTACTTTATAATTATTTTGATGTTTATGATATGATTGCATGATTGTGTGAAAATTTCGTGAAGAAATTTTATGCATAAAGTGCTTAAATTGAAATTAGGGACTAAATCGAATAATTTGCAAAACTTGCATTCTAGAAGTTTCTAGTATGAAATTGTTTTGAAATATTAATTAGGAGGTCTTAAATAGCAATTTTACCAATTTCTAAGTTTATGGACAAAAATTGGACATGGATGGAATTTTTGGAAAGTTTAGTAGTAAGGGCATTTTGGTCATTTAGGGGTAAAATGAATTAAAATACAAAATTAAAAGCCAATTTTGCTCATCTTCTTCACCATGGCCGAATATAGCAAGAAGAAACCATGGATAGGGTTTTTCAAGCTTCCAAGCTCGATTGTAAGTCCATTCTAGCCCCGTTTTTCAAATTCTTTACATTTTTGGAGTCCCGGTAGCTCGATTTAGCTTGTGCTAGCAATAATTTAACCTAGGATTTATATTTGGAAAAATACCCATAGGTGAAATTTGTGTATTTTGGTGTTTTATGATAGAATATGAGGTTTTAAATTATGTTAGACAACTTATGCTACTCGGTTTTAAGTGAAAACGAGCAAAAAGGGCTTAATCGGTAAAAATACCTAATAGTCATAAGTACATGTTAGAGTGAGAATTTGATGTTGCCATAGAAGGGAAAAATGATCAGCATGTCATAAAACATAAGAAAATAGGCTGAAGTTTAATTTACGAGCTTTGGGGCAAAAGTGTAAATATGCAAAAGTTTAGGGGCAAAATTGTAATTTTTCCAAAATATGATTTTGGGTCAATTTGAATAATGTGAGTCCTAATTAGACTATATTTTAAATGATAGAGCAAGGAAAATTGAAATTCGGGCTAAAATAGGGAAAATACCAAGTTGTGGACGAAATGGTAAAAGTAGCCATTTTTGCATACTAGGTAAGTTCATATGTAAATGTTGGTAACATAGTTATTATTTTAAATGTTTTTATGTTATTTAAATGATATGATAATTATTATGAAATATTATACTTGTGATAATTGTTTGATAATATGTCAAATTATGTGATATATTTGGAAAATGTGAAATACTACCGAGTATCGGTATCGGTATTCCGTAGAAGATGGTTGAGACACATGATTGGGAAAAAGGTCCCGTTGAACCTTAGGAATGGATTAAGATACAAGTGACATGTCACTGGGATATTTGGGCATCCAAAATCGTTGAGTTGAGTCCGAGTTCATGAGATGTAACTAGCCATCCGAGCTCGTTGAGTTGAGTCCGAGTTCACTTATGGATGCGAACGCCTGAGCTCGTTGAGTTGAGTCCGAGTTCGCTTATGGCCGGGTTACATAGTAGCTTGGCTACATATGTGGCACTTATGTGCAAACTTTCCATGTATCCGAATTATATTCCGATGTGTTCAACGGGTAAAGTTCTACTCAAATGGAGGAATACTCAAGATGAAAGGGACGTAATTGTAAGTGTTGTGAAATGGATACTTTGAACAGGTATGTACTTAACCCTCGGGTTGAAAAATCGATATAACAACAATATGGTCAGATGATAAATGAAAATATGATATGAATGTCTTGGTGATGATTATGCAAATGATGTTTTATGTTTGCTTATATGGTTATGTTACTTGCTATTTGCATGTGAACTTACTAAGCATTTATGCTTACTCCCTCCTTTTCATTCCTTGTAGTGTTGACAAGCCAGCTCGGAAATCGGGAACAGTCGGAGGCATGCTCACACTATCCGTATACCATCTTGGCATAATGGCTTGTATATTTTGAGTATGGCATGTATAGCATTATAATCATTTTGTATATATGGTCTTATGATATGGTTACTGAGTAGTATAAAAATGCCTGGTAATGATTAGCCATTGGAATGGCTAATTATGATCATATTTGGTGTTATGTATGTCAAATTGCTAGTTAATCCATGGAAACCATGAAATAGGTAAAATTTACCATAAAATAGATTCAGATAGCAGTAATGCTGTGAATTTGAAAAATCATTAAAAATAGTATAAATATAATTAGATGATGAATAAAATATGGAATTGAATAATTATGAGTCTATTTTCATATAGAAGAAACGAAACAGGTATATGAGTTATATTTTATGAGATGTTTAAATTTTTGTGAAACAGGGCCAGAGCGATTTCTGGATCCCCTGTTCTGACTTTTGAAATTCACCATAAATTGTATAAAAATAATTAGAAGTAATAATTTATATGTACATATTTCTTATTAAGTTTAGTTTTAATAGAAACAAACTTCATAGTCATTGAAATTCTGTACAGAGAGATATCTGATTCGTAATACACAGAGGTCAGAGCAGTCAAACCCTGAAACAGGGGAGACTTTAACTAATAAACTGTACTAATTAGCCAAGCCAAAAATTCTAGAAAAAAATTAGTAAATAGATATATGAGTATAGTTTCAGGGAAAATTTACGGAATTTGATTTTGAGTTTCAAAACTCGAGATATGAATTTTTAAGCGACTGTGACGCAGTTAGCCAGCTTGTCTGGAATTTCTAAAATTAAATTGTTTGAGCTGTTTAAGCAATGAATTAAGTCTGTTAACACATCATGTTCGACTCCGGCAACGGTCTCGGGTACGGGGCGTTACAAACATTATCAATGGGTTAATAACATCATAATGACCCCATAAATAACAAATCATAGCAAATAAACACTTTTAACTTATAGCATGCCACTTTTGCATTTTACGCGATTTAGTCTTTTTCTCAAATTAACCACTTAAACAATAAAATTAACACACGAAAATTTCACACATACATAATCACAAGCTAAAAACACCAAAAATAATATTAAAATAATTTTCCAACCTTGAATTTGTGGTCTCAAAACCACTGTTCTAATTTAGCTAAAACCAGGCTGTTACAATTCTCCCCCTTAGGGATTTTCGTCCCCTAAAATCTTACCAGTGAATAGGTTTGGATATTGCTTTCTCATAGCATCCTCGGTTTCCCACGTAGCTTCCTCAACCCCGTGTTGATGCCATAATACCTTTACTAACGTTATTCTTTTATTTCTCAGCTCTTTGATCTCACGAGCTAGAATTTGGATCGGTTCTTCACTATACAATAAATTTGATTGAATCTCAACTTTGGTCGGGGAAATGACATGTGAAGAATCAGATATGTATCTTCTTAGCATTGATACATGAAATACATTGTGAATCTTTTCTAACTCAGATGGTAATGCTAGCCGATAAGCAACTGGTCCAACTCGCTCAATAATCTCGTACTGCCCGATGAATCTCAGACTCAATTTGCCTTTATGACCAAATTGAAGTATTTTCTTCCACAGAGATACTTTTAAAAACACTTTATCCTTGATTTGAAACTCTATATCTTTCCATTTTAAGTCTGCGTATGATTTCTGACGATCTGACGCTGCTTTTAGACTATCACGAATTACTTTCACTTTCTGCTCAGTCTCTTTAATCAAATCAGCCCCAAAAATCTTATTCTCACTAAGTTCAGTCCAGTACAATGGTGTTCGACACTTCCAACTGTATAAAGCTTCGTAAGGTGCCATTTTAATACTCGATTGAAAACTATTGTTATACACAAATTCAATCAATGGCAAATATTTTTCCCACATACCTTCAAACTCAAGAATGCAACATCTCAACATATCCTCGAGTATCTGAATAACTCGCTCGGATCGACCATCCGTCTGCGGGTGAAATGCAGCACTAAAATGAAACTTTTTACCTAATGCATCTTGCAATTTCTTCCAAAACCTCAATGTGAATCTCGGATCTCTATCTGAAACTATATGTAAGATCCCGAAATAGGGTCTAATCAAAACAGTGGTTTTGGGACCACAAATCTGACATGGAATTATTTGTTTTATGATTATTATGAGGTCTAGAATAAGATAATATGCATGTGTTAAAGTTTCATGAAGAAATTCTATGAGTAAGGTGTCCAATTGGAAAATAAGGACCAAATTGAATAAATTACAAAACTTGGATTCTAGAAGCAATTTGTATAAAATTGTTTTAGATTATTAATTATAAGGTCTTAAAGAGAAATTTTCCCAATTTCTAAGTTTTTGGACAAAAATAGGCATGCATGGATGAAATTTGAAAGAAAGGGCTTGAAGGTATTTTGGTCATTTGGCTAATTAATGAAATAAAATGGGAAAAATAAGCCAAAAATCAGCCATTCTTCTCCTTCATCCAGCTAAAATTCTGAAGCTCTCCATAGCTTGGTTTTTCTACATTTTTAAGCTCAATAATAGTACTCCCAAGCCCCATTTTTAATGTTCTTTGTATTTTTGAAATCCCGGTAACTTACTCTCTCTATTTCTACCCATATTTCATGCTAGGGTTCATGTTTAGAAATTCACCCATCCATTATTTACTTGTATTTTGATGGTTTATGGAGGAATATGAAAGTTTAAAAGATGGTAAACAACTTTTACTAAGTAATTTTTCATGGAAATGACTTTAGGGACCATTTTGTAAAAATTGTAAAAATTGGTAGAAATATGAGAAATAATGGAAAAATGTGGGCTGCCATAAGAGGAAAGAACATTCATCTAGGCTTGGGTAAGGTAGAAATTGCATGCATTTCATTATACGAGCCTAGGGACTAAATCGTATATATTATGAAAGGTTAGGGGTAAAACGGTTATTTTGTTCGGAGGTGAAATTTAGGCTCGGAAAGTATAATGTGAGATATTTATGACTCATTTTTGTTGTTATAAACCTCGAGGAACAAATTCTGGAGGTCGATCGAGGAAAACGAAAGGTTTCGAAATAACCGAAACACGATACCAGAACGAGTACTAGGTAAGTTCGAATAACTTAAAGTAAACTCATAATATGCCTAATTGCATGATTTATTAATGTATGGTAATTGCATTTGATGTTGGCATGAAAATCCATGAAATGCATCCTAAATAATGACATGTTCATAAATGTCCCGGTTGAGGTTAAAAAGGAAAATTCGATGGATAAACCATGATTTACCTGTGACTTGAGATCCTGCATGTGTTGCGGAAAGGATTTAGCCTAGACGGGTAATCCGTTGATCTCAAATATAGAAAGGATCTAGCCCGGATGGGTGTTCCTTGAGTGATCGAGCCTCTAGAAGGATATGTGTGCATTGTGGATTTAGCCCGGACGAGTAATCCGATTAGGGTCTGAATTTAGCCTGGACTGGTAATTCAGATCCGAGCTCATTAAGGGTGATTATCGCTATAAGGGATTTAGCCTGGACTAGTAATCCCGACATCACCTTATGAGTTTATATTACGGGAGATTTAGGCTGTACTGGTAATCCCACTGTAAGATGTGAGGTTCGCAGGAGTGCACACATAAAATGATCGCTCTTATGACTTAACGGTAAATGGATAATCCATCAAGATTTTCAAGAAATTTAACGGGGTAATATGAGATATGTATAAATGGAAATGTTGAATGATGAGCTCATCTAAGATTAATTACATGGTGCATTGTTATGTGACTAACTTGTTGATTCAATACATGTGATTGGGAAACCATTCCATTCTTGTTGGTTTTGTTGCCTAATATTGTTGTATGCTAATTAATCGGTAAGCTTACTTTCCAGTTATTCGGGCTTTCTAAGCATGTAAATGCTACTTACCTCTCTTTTCCTATCTTCTGGCAGCTCGAGGACTCGTAAAGATTGGAAGACGGTTGGAGAGTCAACACACTATCAACTAGTCCAACTTTGGTATATAGACACTCTTATTTTATTCAATGGCATGTATAGAGCTTTTGTTTATTTTGTTATATGTGTCATTTGATTTGCCAAAATGAAGGCATGTAAAGGTATACATATTCAATTGTAAATGGCCATGGGAATTGGCTCATTGTGATGTAGGTTATGACCTACAAATTTGTGCGTGTTTATGTCTAAATGTTCTTGTGATAGTTAAATATGGCACATCATAATTAGGCTTAAGTAATGTGACAAAATTACATGGGATGGCTAGGCCATAATTGGCAATGAGTTATAATAATGAGCCAATCTTAAAAGTGTTATAAGGTATAGAAATCTTTAATACAATGGAAATAGCCTAGCATGTGTAAAACCGATGAAATGAGATTTATCGAGGTCATTTAAGTATATAATCATGCCCTGCTATGTATTATGGAAACCTATAAGTGAGAGTAGATGATAGAGGGTGACCAAAGGCTTGGAAAATAGACTAACAAGGTCCACACAGGTAGATGCACGGGTGTGTGTCCAAGCCGTGTGTGACACACGGATCGCCCCATGAGCGTGTGGTATGGCCGTGTGTCCCCTGCACCTAAAATGTTGAAGTCAGAATGCATGGTAGTAAACACACAGGTAGAGACATGGCTGTGTGTCTCAACCGTGTAGAGGGTACAGCCTAGTACACAGGCGTGTGTCTTGGCCCTGTGCCCCTAAATGCATGTTGATGTCATAAATAGAATGCTCGAGTTTTTGGACATGGGTGACCACACGAGCGTGTCTAGGCCGTGTGAAGGACACGGGCCAAGGACACGAGCGTGTGCTTGGCCATGTGAAAACCCCTATACGATTTAAATAGGAAATAAATTCAATTAATTTCACACGGAAATGGGACACGGGCATGTCCAAAAGCACACGGGCGTGTGCATTGCATTCACACGGGCGTGTAAGGTTTTACCTAGAAATTTTTTTATGAACTTTCGTAAGTTCTCGGTTTAGCCCCGGATCATTTTCAATGTGTGTTTAGGGCCTCGTAGGCCCATAATAGGGACATTAAGATGAAATTTGATTGGTTTTATATTGCAATGAAATTTTATAACCCGTATTTCCTGAAAATGTTTGAGTACATGTCTGGTAATGCCTCGTATTCGGTCCTGGTCTCAGGTACAGGTAAGGGGTGTTACACTATAGAAACAGGTACTCCGTGTAATCTCACAACCTCGGAGATATACAACTTAGCAAACTTGTCAAGCGAATAATATGTTCTTACCGGAATGAAATGAGCTGATTTTGTCAACCGGTCAACAACAACCTAGATCACATCTTTCGTGCTTAGAGATAAAGGCAAACCCAAAACGAAATCCATAGTCACTCTATACCGTTTCCACTCGGGAATTATAATTGGTTGTAATAAACCAGACAGTACCTGATGCTCTGCTTTAACTTGCTGACAAATCAAACATTTAGAAACGAACTCTGAAATGTCATGTTTCATACCAGGCCACCAATAAAACTGTTTCAAGTCATTATACATTTTTGTGCATCCAGGATGAACAGGTAAACGATTACTATGTGATTCATACAAAATCATTTGAATCAACTCTAAATTTCTCGGAACACATATTCGGCCTCTGAATCTTAAACAATCATCGGAATCAACTTGAAACTCTAAATCAGGGTTTGAATCACATTGAACTCTTTTAGCTACCATTTCATTATCAGTCTTCTAAGCTTCATAAATCTACTGTAAAAACAATAATTTCATTTTTAACTCAAATACAATTGAGCTGTCATTAGAAAGAGCCAATTGAGTATTCATTGTACGTAGAGCAAACAAAGATTTTCGGCTTAATGCATCGGCAACAACATTTGCTTTTCCCGGATGGTAATCGATCACTAACTCATAATATTTTAATAATTCAAGCCACCTTCACTGTCTCAAATTCAAACATTTCTAAGTCATCAAATATTTCAAACTCTTGTGATCTGAATAAACATGACATTTCTCACCAAACAAATAATGACGCTAAATCTTTAATGCAAACACGATAGCTGCTAATTCTAAATCATGCATCGGGTAATTCCTTTCATGCGGCTTCAACCGTCTCGAAGCATAAGCTATAACTTTTCCTTTCTGCATCAAAACACAACCCAGACCATTCAATGATGCATCACTATAAATCACATATTCTTTACCCGGTTCTGGCTATATTAACATTGGAGCTTCAGGCAAAAGAGCTTTCAACTGATCAAAACTTTTCTGACATTTCTCAGACCATTCAAACTTTACATATTTCTGAATCAATCTTGTCAACAGAGTCGCAATCATTGAAAAGCCTTTTACAAACTGTCGATCATAGCCAGCTAGTCCCAGAATACTATAGACTTTAGATATATTTCTTGGAGGCTTTGTAACAACCCGATTTTTGGGCCTTGTCGGAACAGTGGTTTCGAAACCACTAACCCAAGGTCAGAGAAATTATTTTTAATATTATTCTATGTGTTATAGCATGTTTATATGAGTGCATGAAATTTTTGGTAAAATAATTTTAGCGATTGCATGCTCAATTGCGAAAGAGGACTAAATTGCATAAAGGGAAAAAGTTTTGTTTTTCTAGAAAATTGTGTTAAATAACTAGAGAATCATAATTAGGGGTCTTTGAAGGGCCAATAGACCCATTTTAATAAGGGTGGTCGGCCATAGAGACAAATAGGAGTAGAAAAGTCAAAATTAGGTGAAGTTAGTAGCTTTATTTTGACTAGAAATAAAACAAAAAGAAAGGGGTTGTCATCTTTTTCATCTCTTGTCCATACCATAAAAAATATCAGCCATTTTAGGGGTTTTGGAGCTTCAAAATTTCAAACACTCTTTACCCTTACAAGTAAGTGATTTTGATGGCCTTTCTTAATAATTTTTGTACTTTTGAGACCCTTGTAGCATAATCTAACTAATGAGGGGACTATTTTGCAAAATGGTTGAAAGTCTAGGGCTTTTCCATGAGAGTGTTCTTGTTGTTTGCTGAATTTTTATGGAAGAAAATGAATCATGGTTGTTAAACAAACAACTTTTGTGAAGTAGTTATCATGAAAACCCTGACTAAGGCCATTTTTGCATAAGTTATAAATTATGTGGTAAATGTGTGAAATGATGGACATTGTGGGCTGCTTCTAGTATATAAAGAATTCAGCTAGGCTTGGTTAGTGAGAAAATTTGATAAAAATCGATTTAATAGCCTAGGGGTAAAATCGTAATTTTGTGAAAGTCTAGGGGCAAAATGGTCATTTTGCCAAAATATGATTTATGAAATGCATTGATTAATATGATGATTAAATTAGTGAGTTTTTATCATTTTAGATCAAGAAATACAAAATCTGGGCCTAGACCGGGGGAAGGCTAAACAAGCAGACTAAATTCAACTTTATCATTATTATGTGTTGAATGATTAATTTTGTGTAATATGGTTGAAATTGCTTATGAATATTGCATGATGAAATTCAATGTAGTAGAGTCTCGATTAAACCTAGGAATAGATTGGATATCCATGCTATGACATTTGGGTGATATGTGTGCCAGTGTAAGACCATGTCTGGGACATGGCGTCGACCACGATATGAGGCCAGTGTAAGACCATGTCTGGGACATGGCATCGGCCACAACATGAGAGCTAGTGTAAGACCATGTCTGGGACATGGCATTGGCATTGATATGTATGGTAGTGTAAGACCATATCTGGGACATGGCATCGGCCACAACATGAAAACTAGTATAAGACCATGTTTGGGACATGGCATCGGTATTGATATGTGCGCTAGTGTATGACCATGTCTGGGACATGGCATCGGCCACAACATGAGAGCCAGTGTAAGACCATGTCTAGGATATGGCATTGGCATTGAGAGGAGAGCTAGTATAAGACCATGTCTAGGACATGGCATTAGCCTCGACATGTAAGACAGTGTAAGACCATGTTTGGAACATGGCATCAGCAATTCACCCTCTTGTGTAAAGCTTGCCAAATACCCTTTAGTATTCCAAATGGTTTCACGGGTTATTTTAAAAGCTTATGACAATGATATGGAATGATATAATCCTGTTGTGAGTGGTACAGGTTCTTATTTGAAACTCATGAGATATGAGTCTAGTTATGTTACCTTGATGGTAAGAATGACGTGAGTAAGTTTTAGCTATGAAAATGATCTTGGTAGTGATATTTACGCATGTTCACTCAAGAATGTTGTGTTGATTTATAATATGCATGGTTGATGTTGTTACTTATTTATATGCAACTTACTAATCTTTATGCTTACTCCTTCTCCTTTCCTTTTTCTTATAGTGTCGCCAAGCTA
Source organism: Gossypium longicalyx (assembly GCA_025698465.1). Lineage (NCBI taxonomy): Eukaryota > Viridiplantae > Streptophyta > Magnoliopsida > Malvales > Malvaceae > Gossypium > Gossypium longicalyx. Next base: position 40,652,031 of record CM046996.1, on the reverse strand, counting down.
GTATCGGGGATCCAGGGACATCAGAGGCATCGATCACACTATCACCTGAATCTTTTGGTATAGCAAGTTTAAATGTTTTGATTGTGGCATGTATAGGGACTTGAATCTTTTGTTTAGTGTCTTGTTAGTTTAGCCACAAGTGTTGGCTTTTATGATGGATGTGATATTTATTTTATATAGGCCATTAATATTGGCTAATATTGATTATTATTAAATGCATTCGATGCAAATTTCTCATGGTTTTGGTTGATATTGTGTAGGTTGGTGCAAGTAAGGGTGGCAAAAAGGCTTGGTAAATAGCCTTATTTTTGTCTACACGGGTAGACACATAGCTTGCCCCATGGGCGTGTAGTCTGGTCGTGTGTCCCCTGCACCTAAATTTTACAAGTCACTATGTATGGTAGTAAACACACAGGCAAAGACACAGCCGTGTGTCTTAACCGTGTGGAGGACACGACCTAACACATGGGTGTGCACCTTGGTCGTGTGCCCTTAAGGGGTTGCTAACGTCAGAAACAGAATGTCAAGGATTTTGCACACAGGCTGAGACATGGGCGTGTCATGGCCATGTGGGAAACACGGGTCATGGACATGGGTGTGTGCTAAGCCATGTGAAAACCCATATAGGTTCGAATCAAAAAATAAATTTGCACGGCCTATGGACACGGGCGTATCCTGATACGTTCAGGCTGTGTGGCCCACAGGGGCCTTCAACATGCCCGTGTTAAGACAGCACACAGGTGTGTTGCCCTTCCACACTGGCGTATGCCCCTATCTGCTTCAAATTTTACAAAGTTTTCTAGAGTGCACAAATTAGTCCCGAATCAATTTCCAAAGTGATCTCGGGGCCTCAAAGGCCCATAGTAGGGACATTAAGGTATTGTGAAAAGTTTTAAATTGGGACAAAATTTCATAACTAGGAAATGTATGACTGTATGTGTTTAAGTCCAGTAACACCTTGTATTACTGTTCCGGAGTCGAACTCGAGTAAGGGGTGTTACAGGCTTCAAATCCATAATCGTAGAAATCTTGCTTGGATCGACTCGAATACTCAATGCTGACACAATATGTCCCAGGAAACCAACCTCACATAACTAGAATTCACATTTACTAAACTTTGTATATAACTGTTTATCACGCAGGGTTTGTAATACAATTCTTAAATGCTAGGCATGCTCGGTTTCATCTTTCAAATAAATCAAAATATCATCTATGAACACAACTATAAATCGATCCAAATACAGTCTAAAGATCTGATTCATTAGATCCATAAAAACAGCAGGTGCATTCGTTAATCTGAAAGGCATAAAAACTCATAATGTCCGTAACTCGTTCAGAAAGCTATCTTTGGCACATTAAAGTCTTTAACTCGTAACTGGTAATAGTCCAATCTCAAATCTATTTTTGAAAACACTGTAGCCCCTTTCAATTGATCAAACAAATCATCAATTTACGGTAGTGGATATTTATTCTTGATCATCACTTTGTTAAGCTATCGATAGTCTATACACATTCTCATCGTGCCATCTTTCTTTTCCACAAACAACACAGGACCACCCTAGGGTGAGAATCTCGGTCTTGCAAAACCTCTATCTGTCAGTTCTTGCAACTGAGCTCTTAATTCTTTTAACTCGGTTGGGGCCATTCGTACAAAGCTATCGATATCGGTGTTGTACCCGGCATTAATTCAATACCAAACTCAACCTCTCAAATCATTGGTAAACCCGGTAACTCTTTAGGAAACACATTTGAATACTCACATACAACTGATACTGATTCAATCTTTTTTCAATCACTTTCGTGTCGAGCACATAAGCTAAATAAGCTTTGTAGCCCTTTCTCACATATTTCTGAGCTAACATAGATGAGATCACAACTAGAAAACTATTCAAATCATCAGATTCAATTCTAATAGTCTCATTATTCTAGCATCTCAGATCAATCGTCTTTCGTTTGTAGTTCACAATAGCATTATGCAGCGTTAACCAATTCATACCCAGAATTATATCAAAATTTTCAAATGGTAATAACATCAGATCAAGCGGAAAAAAAATATCCCGAATCATCAATAGACAGTTCTTGCACACTTTATTAACCAACACACACTTGCCTAAGGGGTTTGATACTCTAATTACAAATTTAGTAGACTCTATAGGCAAAGTCTTACTAGATTCTAAGTTCACACATATATATGAATGATTTGATCCTGGATCTATCAATGCAATAACTTTAGTATCAAAGAGAGTAAAAGTTCCGGTAATAACGTGTGGAGATGACGCTTCTTCGTGAGCATGAAGAGCGTAGGCTCGTGCAAGTGCTCTAGCATCAGATCTCGCAGTAGTGTCTTTAGTCGCTTTCTGGCTACTAGTCACATTTCCCATGTTTCTGGTTGGTCTACCTCTAGCTGAAGTGTTACTCGGCCTCATATTCTGTAATGTATCTTGCTCAGCCAACTCAGGACAATTACAACTGAAATGATCCAATGATCCACATTTAAAACAGGCCCGATCATTCAATCTACAATCACCAGAATGCCTTTTACCATAATGTTTACATTCAAACCGGTTAGGTCTCGTACTCCCAACACTAGCTATCGATGTAGCTAAAAATTTGAAGCTCGACTGTTGTCTCACTCGATCTTGTTTGAGTGCCCCATAGATGCATTGGAACGATTAAATGAGTCTCAAAATTTCTTTGATACAGACTGATAATATTTACTAGCCGATCTCTTTCTCGAATCTCTTGCTTCAAAATCAGATTTTCTCTTTTCTTTTCTGAGATATTTGGTTTTACAAGCCCTTTCAACCAAAACAATGAATTCTTTGATTTCCAGAATCCCAACTAGTAGCTTTATATCTTCATTCAATCTATCAAAGAATCGTTTACACATGATCTCTTCGGTAGAAACATATTCCCAAGCATATTTGCTCAATCGCACAAATTCTCTTTCGTATTCTATCACCGTCATTTTGCCTTGTTTCAACTCTAGAAACTCTTTATGTTTCTGATCGAGAAATCTTTGGCTTATGTACTTTTTTCAGAACTCAGTCTGAAAGAATTCCCAGGTAACCCATTCTCTAGGAACCACAAATGTCAACGTCTTCAACAAATGGTACGCATTATCTCTTAGCAAAGATACAACACATTTGATACATTCTTCAGGAGTACAGAACGATTCCTCGAATACTCTGATTGTGTTCTCGAGCCAAAACTCAGCCTTTTCAGCATCATCATCATTCACTGTAGCCTGAAACTCTTCAGCCCCGTGTTTACGGATCTTATCCACTAGCAGTTTACTCACGCGAATCAGATCTATCACTGATGGCACAACTGGAATTTGTTGAGGAATAGGCAGGGGTAGAGGTTCTTGAGTAGCCGAATTTGTTCGAATGAACTCTGTGAACCACTCACTCATCATTTGGAAGAAGGCTTGCTTAGCCTCTCCCTCTTGGCTACTAGAAATAGGCCTAGAATCAGTTGGCACTGCCCCTTGAGCAGGAGCGAGCACATTACTTTCCACAACATTAGTTATGGCTCGATCGAGATCCATTCGCTATACGAAAAACACATTTTAACTATCAGGAATCATCACACTATCGTAATTTTTATATAGGACATGTATAGCTAGACTCTCACACGCTACGTTAGTCTTAGAACTGACTAAATCATAGCTCTGATACCAATTAAATGTAACACCCCTAACCTGCATCTATCGTCGGAATAGGATTACAAGGCATTACCAATCAAAACACATCAATAACATACATTATTTCATTCAATATCAAAATCCATTCATCTCAATAATATTGTCCCTTCTAAGATCCTATGAGCCCTTAAAACATACTTAGAAGTGGTTCGGGACTAAACCGATAACATAAACAAACTGTAGGAAATTTAGAAAATTTTCTTTAATTATAAGGTCACACGCCCGTGAGAACAGGTCGTGTGCCTCACATGGCTACCAGACACGTCCGTGTCAAAGGCCGTATGAAAATAGGGCATACATACTGACTTGCACCACATGGTTGAGAACACGCCCATGTGCCAGGCCCTGTGAAATCTAAGGGGGGCTATTGACCTGGGTCACACGGCCGACCACATGACCATGTGCCAGCCCGTGTGCCACACACGACCAGTAGACACACTCGTGTGTCTAGGTCGTGTCAAAACTGTAGGGTATACTGACTTTGAATCAAAGGGTACCCCAAGGGACACACGGCCGTGTAATATGACCATGTATCGCATACGACTGAGACACACGCTCATGTCTCTATCCGTGTGGACAAAAATAGACCATTTGAAAAGTCAATTTGCCACCCTAACCACAAGCACACTTAGCAACCAATATAGCACCATTTCAATATATCTTTAAGCAACCAAAACATGCCATTTTATTCACAAGACATGTCATCTTAAACACAACCATTACATTACTCAAAACCATAACCAAAATCATATCAAAATAATATGTCAATTCCAATCAACTTACCTATCTTTCTTATGAATTTCTCCCATCATATTACCAAACAACTAATGTCACAAACACCATAACATCAACTCAAAAACCAAAAAACAATATGCCAACTTCCAAACAATAATACCACAATTACAACTATCCAAAATAGCAACCATATAATCATTCCAAAACATGAGGCAACTTATACATCATATATTTTTCTTCAAGTACATGATTCAAGCCAACTTAAATGGCCATACACATCATCATTTACAAGCCAAATATCATGGCTAATATCATAACTCAAAACATACCAAAATGACATTAGCCTATAGATGTCATATACTATATATACAAATCTTCAAAAGTACCAACAAGTCTGAGCTAGTTTCGATAATATATAAAACATGGAAAGAACACACAAAGTAAGCTTTAAAAGCTTAGCAAGCCATATACAAATAAATTTATCATATAAATATTTGCATAACAAATCAAATATGCTAAACATTGCTATACACATTCAATTGCACAAACCATTCTCATTGAACATATATTCAATATCTTGATCGGATTCATCAAATACTTTCCTTTTCAATACTGATGTAAATCTCATAGGTACCTGAGTCATTAAGCTCATTCACATATTCTTTCTCGACTTGACTCTGCCTGTTGAAATGTTCGGAATCAATAAGGATACTTGCAAATCACATAAGCTCGTAAAATACCATATCCCAGATATGGTCTTACATGTTATCATATATCGGTGCCACTCTCCCAGACAGAGTCTTACACGAAATCGATTAATGATGCCAATGTCCCAGACATGGTCTTACAGGTAATCTCAATACAATGCCAATGTCCTAGACATGGTCTTACATGTAATCACATCTCGATAACCTAATGTCATGACATTCGTATCCTATACTATTCCTAGGGTTCGTACGGGACTTTCGGATATTGTAACTTCATCGATTCATGCTCGTATTTTCTCATTCAACATTCATAGCATTTCAATGATAATAAAACATATATAATTCAATTCAAAGACATTTATTTGCATATGAACTTACCTCGTAGTCAGAAATAATAGACGGAATCAACTATTCATCATCTTTCGATTTTCCCTAATCTAAATCTGTTTTCTTTCATTCTTGATCTATATACATTCAAAATTAACTATTTTATTCATCAACACATTCAATTTCATCCGAAGCACACAATTTGGGGCATTTTACACATTAACCCCTATAATTTCATATTTTCTCAATTTAGCCCCTATTTCACAAAATCACAAATTATACAATTTCTTTCTAATTTCATGCTAGCTGAATTTCATATAGCTTCATATCAACACATATTTTCATTTATTTCACACATTTAACCAGACATTTTAATATTTTCACAAATTAATCCTATTTAGGCATTTTTGCTCAAAATCACTTTACAAAACATGTAAAACTATCAACAATTACTTATTTTTCATCATCAAACATTCAAGAACTCAAGCATTCATCAATGGAAGTTTACTAAATCACCAAAAAATTTCAGAAATTAGGGTATGGGCTAGCTAGTACTCAAAGCAACGATCACAAAAATGTAAAAATCATTAAAAACTAAGCTAAAACTATACCTTAATCAAGGATTATACTAGTCGGAATTCACAAGCCCAAAAATGGCTTCTTCTTCTTCAACTTTCGGTGATGGAAGATGCTAAAAATGTCAAATTTTAACTTTGTTTTATTTTAATTAACCTTAAATACCTAATTACAAATTTAACCTTAATTAAAACCATCAAAATTCATAATATAATACCCATTAATGTCCATTAACATTATCAATGGGTTAATAAAATCATAAGGACCTCATAAATAACAAACCATAGCAAATAAACACTTTTAACTTATAGCATGCCACTTTTGCAATTTACCCGATTTAGTCATTTTCTTAAATTAACCACTAAAACGAAAAAATTAACACACAAAAATCTCACACATACATAATCACATGCTAAGAACACCAAAAATAATATTAAAATAATTTTTTGACCTCAGATTTGTGGTCCCAAAATTACTGTTCCGATTTAGCTAAAACTGGGCTGTTACATTTACAAAAGCTCCTTTATTAGCATTACTTGATTTTTCTAAAACTTTTGAGATTGAATGTGATGCATCAGGAGTTGGAATCGGCGCTGTGCTTACTCAAGATGGAAGGCTTGTTGTGTATTTCAGCGAGAAGCTCAATGGAGCCGCACTTAACTATCCTATCTACAATAAATAAATGTACACACTCATTCGAGCTCTCGAGATGTGGCAACATTACCTATGGCCAAAGGAGTTCGTGATTCATTCCGATTACGAAACGTTGAAACACATCAAGAGCCAGTATAAATTGAATAAGCGTCATGCAAAATTGGTCGAGTACCTTGAATCCTTTCCTTACGTTATCAAGTATAAGAATGGTAAATATAATATTGTGGCTGACACACTCTTAAGAAGGTATGCTTTATTATCGTCTCTTGATTCTAAATTGCTTGGATTCTCTTTATTGAAATATTTGTATGCTAATGACGATAATTTTGGTGAGATATTTGCTGCTTGTGAGAATGCTTTTGTTGAGAATTTTTATAGGTACGAAGGTTTCTTTTTTAAGGAAGGAAAATTGTGCATTCCGAAAAGTTCCATTTGGGACTTACTTGTGAACGAGGCACACAACGGGTGCCTCATTGGACATTTTGGTATAGGTAAGACCTTATCAATGCTCCAAGAACACTTTTATTGGCCTATGATGAGAAGAGATGTGGAACGAGTTTGCGAGCGTTGCATAACGTGCAAGAAGGCAAAGTCCAAGATTCAACCACACGGCCTATACACTCTACTGCCTATACCCGAAGCTCCTTGGATGGATATATCCATAGACTTTGTCCTTGGATTGCTACGAACAAAAACGGGGAAGGACTCTATCTATGTTGTAGTTGATAAGTTTTATAAGATGTCACATTTTATAGCATGTACAAAGATTGATAATGCCATCCATATTGCTAATCTTTTCTTTAGGGAAATCATTCGACTACACGAAACTCAAAGAACGATCATGTCCGATCGCGATGCAAAGTTTTTGAGTCACTTTTGGAGATCATTGTGGGGGAAGCTCGGAACTAAGCTACTATTTTCAACCACTTGTCACCCCCAAATGGATGGACAAACAGAGGTGGTTAATTGAGTTTTGTCTACATTGTTCCGAGCCATCATCCACAAAAAACTTAAAGTCGTGGGAAGAATGCCTACCTCATATCGAGTTTGAATATAATCGATCAGTCCATTTGGCTACTAAGTTTTCTCCTTCTAAAATTATTTATGGTTTTAACCTGTTAACTCCTTTAGACTTAGTGCCTTTACCTAACAACCAATTCATTCATGTAGATGCAAAAATGAAGGCTGAGTATGTCAAGGAGTTACATCAAAAGGTTCAATCCAATAGCGAAGCAAGAACCAAGAGCTATGTTCAAAAGGTAAACAAAGGTCAAAAGTGAGTTGTTTTAGAACCCGGTGATTGGGTTTGGGTTCATATGCACAAAAAAGGTTTTCCAGCCCAGCGTAGGTCTAAATTGATGCCTCGAGGACACAGACCTTTCCATGTCCTAGAATGAATCAATGAAATTTCCTATCGACTTAACTTACCGGGTGAGTATAATATAAGTGCGAGTTTTAATGTTTCCAATTTATCTCCCTTCGATGCAGGTTCCGACTTGAGGATAAGTCACTTTGAAGAGGGGGGATGATACGATCATGCCTAGAGTGCACCTAGCTCGAGCAAGGATCCATTGGAGCTAGCCCAAGGCCCTATCACACGAGGTCAAGCCAAGTTATTTAAGGAGGCCATTTCGGCTTTAGTTAATAAAGTATAGGGTGAAACGTTGGCCGAACATATTGAGAGAGCTTGGACCAGCTCAACAAGGACTCCTTGCAACATCTTGCAGGTCGACCTTAGCTCACATTCAGCTCACGAGCTTTACTTATTTCTTTCTAGCTTATTTGCTTATTTCCTGGAATAAACTAAGTGTTTACTATTAGATAGTTAAATTTGCTTCAGCTCATTAATACATTTCTTAGCTCATTACAGCTCATTATATGTGTTTAATATGTTTTGTGTTAGCTGAATTAATGTGTCATGTTTTATGTCAATATTTAATTTGTCTTAGCTTAATTATGTGTTATTAATATGTCTAAGTAAAAGCATGAATATATTTTGTCATAATTTAGCCAAATTAAACTTGTCATGAATCAATTTAATGTGTTCATTGGATTTATGTGCAGCCAAATGCATGAAGGAGATTTAATGGAAGGTGCATGAATGGTCGGCTACAATGTAGGGAGAGATACATGCATGGATAGCTTCAATGCATGGTGTGCTGATTATTTGGCTTCTCCAACCACCTTTTCGGCCAAAGGCTAGGTGCACATTTAAGCTCCCAAGTTGGTCAGTTAGCTTTCCTAAGTTGCTTGAATACTTTCACACCAACCGAATTAATCCATTCAAACAAGAGAGCTATTCGGTTTTGTGTATTCACACATGAATTGCCCTTCAAGTTTGGTGTTCACATTTCTAATGCCTATTGCACTCACTTAGCTGCCGATTTAATTCATCTATCCATTTAGTTGATCAAGGTAAAGCAATTAAGCTCATTTAAGTTCATGGCCGAACCTAGACATGCCTATTCAATTTCCAAATTCTTCCAAGTTCATTCAGCTAAATATCCTTCATCTAGAAGCTGTCTAGTGGTGTCCCAAAGGTTGAATATAGACATGGAATTCTTATGGTTTTCTTCTAGAACTTTTTAGCTCATTTAAAGCCAGAATACTTTTCCATTAAGTCACTAATGTACCTATTCGGCTAGCCTTAGGTTTTTCCTATAAATACTTTGTTATTTGCTATTTGTAAGGACTTTTTTGCCAATTTGAATGAACATTGAGCTGTTTGTGAGGTTTTCCTCTCTCAAATTTCATCTAAGATTTAGCTTGACTTATCTGCTAATCAGTGGCGTCAACCTGATTCTTCTTTTGAACTTATCACTCTCATAGTGTGGAGTTCACCCAACCTTATACTGTTGGTTCTTACCTTGCTAGGTAACGGGTCAAGGTCCCCTATCTTTCGTCACCGAACCACCTTAAGTCATATAAGCCCCAGGTCAGCACTCTTTTTAGTGTTGGTTCGTCCTTGACACTTAAGTTCAATTTTCATCCCATCCAGCTATCAACTTTCCATTTTATTTTTTTTCTTTTTTAGCCGAACCTAAATCTACAAACACTTAGCCAGTTCAAGCCTACTCTTCATTCTTATTTTCCATACTTAGCCAATACAAACATATTTCAAGTTTGGAATGAAACTTTCTCGTTCGATGATCGGGCATCTAAACGACTTAACTCAACGCACCGAGGCAAGATCGTATCACCTTCACCCACTATCTATAAGAAGAGAGGAACCAAAGGTATTAGGGTTGAACGCCACACTCAAAGAGTGATAAGCTCACAAAGAAAACAAGTTAGAGGCCAATAGTAATGCTAGATAAGTCAGCTTGAGTTTTAGAAGAACAATGAGAGTTGAATTAAACTCACAAAGATGTAAAAATTCATAAAAGTATTAAAAGTTTCCTTAACCAAAATAATGTCTTTTTACAATCTATTTATAGGCACTATTATGACTATTTAAATGCCTATTAGTGACCTTTCACCTACAACAAATAACTACGGTTATTACAAGCCTTAATTTTGTTTTTAACTCTTGTAGAAATCCAATGGTCATGTCTCTTCATTTGATCCTGGTGCAGATGAAAAGGCATGACTCTATCCATTAATAAAGACTTAATGTGTTCTTATTGTGCTTAGTTGATGTCCCTTCAACTCCCTTGTAACCGAATCATAAAGCTTGTGTAACTTCCTCTTTTAATGTCGTCATAATGAAGAAAAAAGACTCTAAAAATTGATCAAACTTGAAGAGACACTCTTGGTCCATTTGAAAAGCCACCATAATGAGCTTTGAGTGCTTCAATATCTAACAAAAATGTTCCCTTTATGCTCCAGCAATTAAGTGACCAAATGCACACTCTTTTATGCCAAAACTTAATAGCCATTTTGTGACAACATTTGATTCTTCTTGGCAAATGAACAACCCTATTGCAGCTTTAAAATATATGTCAAGCCTTTTGAACTTTCCTACAACAAAAATTGAACACACAATTAATTTTCTTTAAGAAAAATTAAACACACTATAACTTATACATTAAAAAGTAACAGCCAAATTAAATAACACTCTAATACAAACAAATAAGATGTTTAAATGCATAATTTAATTAAGATGTAAATTAAATGAACAAATGAGTTACTTAATGCATGACTTTCTTAAATGCAGAACACATATTAATGATGTTCAAACTATGACATAATTAAAGACTCATATTCATGATGTTCAAACTATGACATAATTAAAGACACAAACTAAAATAACTAAAATGGATTGAAATCCTTATTTCTAGCAACAAAATATTTCTAAGTTAAAAACGAGCTAGAGTTGAGCTCAATGGGCTATGAATGAACAAGATAGGCTTGTAGAATGTTGCAAGGCTTGCTCGAGTGACTTCTCCATGTTTGTTCAATGAGCCCAGCAACATTCTCTCCCCATACTCGATCAACTAAAGCCAAAATAGCCTCTTTGAATCTTTTGGCTCGAACTTGAGTTATTGGTCCTAAGGGCAACTCAAAAGGTTCCTCGTCAGCCCTTGATGAGTCTTGGGGCTCGATCGTATCAGCGCCCGTCTTTAAGGTGATTTGTCCCCAAATCATCGCCTACTTTAAAGGAGATAAATCAGATTAGTCAAAACTTGAACTGATGTTATACTCACCTTGAAGGTCGAGCTTGTAAGAGTTCTCATTAATATATTCCAACACTTGGAATGGACCATCTCCTCGCGGTAATAACTTTGACCTTCGTTAAGCTGGGAAATGTTCCTTCCTCATGTGAACCCAAACCTAATCTTCGGGTTCAAACACAACTCGCTTTCTACTTTTATTTGCCTTATGCATGTAGTTTTCAGTTCTTGCCTCAATATTGGCCCTCACTTTTTGGTGTAGCTGGTTCACGTACTCAGCCTTCTGCTTAGAATCTACATGAACAAGTTGATCATTAGGCAAAGGAATTAAATCTAATAGAGTTAATGGATTAAAATCATAAACAATCTCAAATGGTGAATGTTTAGTGGCTGAATGAGCTGATCTATTATAAGCAAATTCGTTGTGCGATAAATACTCCTTCCACGACTTCAAGTTCTTTCGTATGATAGGTCATAACAAAATGGACATAACGCGATTCACCACCTCCGTTTGGCCATCCGTTTGCCAGTGACAAGTTGTCGAAAATAGCAGCTTGGTTCCAAGATTTCCCTACAATGACCTCTAAAAATGACTAAGGAATTTAACGTCTCGGTCGAAAATAATTGTCCTCGTGATTTCATACAATCTAACGACTTCCCTAAAGAGCAAATTGGCAATATGAACAACATCATCAGTTTTTGTACAAGCTATAAAATGAGACATTTTAGAAAATCTATCAACAATAATAAAAAATTTAATCCTTTTCGGTTTTAGTTCTAGGTAAACCCAAGACAAAATACATGGAAATGTCGACCCATGACTCCTTGGGTATTGGTAAAAACGTGTACAAACCATTTGGCTTGATCTTCGATTTTTCTTTCTTGTACCACATATCGAGAACAAACTCTCTTGACATCCCTTTTTATCCTTGGCCAAAATAAATGCTCTTGAAGCATTGCCAAGGTCATGCCCACGCCAAAATGGCCCATGAGGCCTCTACTATATGCCTCATTCACTAATAAATCCCGAATGGAACTTTTTGGGATACAAAGCTTTCCTTTTCATAAAAGGAAACCATCATACCTATAAAACTTAATAATAGCAACATTTTCACAAGAAGCATACAACTCACCAAAATCAGCACTAGAAACATACAAATCTTTTAAAAACACAAATCCAAGTCGTTTTGAATCTAAATAAGACAAGAGTGTATACCTCCTGGATAAAGCATCAGCAACGATATTTTCCTTGCCTTTCTTGTACTTTATGACATATGAAAAAGATTCTAAAAATTTACCCACTTGGCATGATGCTTGTTTAGTTTCTTTTGGCCCTTGAGGTGCTTCAACACCTCATAGTCAAAATGAATTACGAACTCCTTGGGCCAAAAATAGTGTTGCCAAGTCTCTGAGGCTCGAATTAGTGCGTACATTTCCTTGTCAGAGGTCGGGTAGTTCAACATGGCTCCGTTTAATTTCTCACTAAAGTAGGCAACGGGCCTCCTATCTTGAGTTAGAACAGCTCTGATCCCTTCACCTGATGCATCACATTCAATCTCAAAAGTTTTAGAAAAGTTAGGCAAAACAAGCAAAGGAGCATTAGTTAGATGGTCCTTAATAGAATTGAATGCTTTCTCTTGTTCCTCCTTCCATTGAAAAAATGAAGTCTTCTTGATCACACTCGTCAATAGTGCGGCCAAGCTGCTGAAGTTAGGAACGAAACACCTATAAAAGCTTGCCAAGCCATGGAAGCTCCTCACTTGGCTTATGCCCGTTGGTCTAGGCCACTCTCAGATTGCCTTCACCTTTTCTTGGTCCACCTCGATTCCATCTGAACTAACTACAAAACCTAAGAAGACAAATTTGTTAGTACAAAATGTACACTTTTTAAGGTTTGCATACAAGGTCTCCTTTCGAAGAACCTCCAAAACAGATTTCAAATGTAACACATGTTCATCTAAAGACTTGCTATAAATTAAGATGTCATTAAAATATACAACATAAAACTTACCAATAAACGCTTGCAAAACATAATTCATAAGACGCATAAATGTACTAGGTGTGTTGGTTAAGCCCAATGGCATGACCAACCATTCATAGAAACCGTATTTAGTTTTAAAAGCGGTCTTCCACTTGTCACCTTCACGCATTCAAATCTGGTGATATCCACTTTTAAGGTCAATTTTAAAAAATATTTGAGCACCACTTAACTCATCAAGCATGTCATCTAAACGTGGTATTGGATGCCGATACTTAATCGTTATCTTGTTCACCGCTCGGCAGTCTACACACATGCGCCAAGTTTCGTCTTTTTTTGGCACCAATAACACAGGTATGGTGCAAGGGCTAAGGCTTTCGTGGATGTACCCCTTTTTCATAAGCTTGTTTACTTTTCATTGCAGCTCTTTGGTTTCTTCGGGGTTGCTACGATACGCCGGGCGATTGGGAATGATGGCTCTAGGCATGAAGTTGATTTGGTGTTCTATCCCTCGAATGGGTGGCAACCCACTATGGACATCGTCTGGAAACACATCCTCAAAATCCTGCAAAAGAAAAACAACAGAAGAATGGAGATTTTCAACCAAGTCGCTAGTGTTTGAAAAATTTTCCTTCTACATGAGCACAAGAATCAGCTATTTCATCAAGTAGGATTTTCGAAACTCTCTTTCTTTTGCATACACGTTTAATTTTTCTCTCTCTTTCTTATTTTTCATTTTCTTCTTCTCTCACTTTGTTTTCACTTTCTTTGCTCTTTTCTCTCATTTTCCCTTTTTTTTTCAACTTTCCTTTCTTTTTCATTCTCACTCTTTCCTTTTTCTTTCACTTGATCAACAGAATTTTTCAATTTTAATTGGTCTTCATAAATTTGCTTTGGCGTCAATGGAGCCAAAGTTACATTTTTCCCCAAATGTTTGAAAGTGTGGCGATTTGTATAGCCATCGTGGATGACCCTCTGATCAAATTGCCAAGGTCATCCCAACAGAAAGTGTCTGGCATGCATGGGCACAACATCACAAAGGACTTCATTACTGTACTTTCCGATTGAAAATGTAACCAAGACTTGTTTAGTCACCTTCAACTCACCATCATCATTAAGCCATTGGATCTTGTACAGATGTGGATGCTTAGTTGTTGGAAGGCCTAATTTTTCAACCATCAAAGTGCTGGCAATGTTGGTGCAACACCCACCATCAATAATAATGCCACACACTTTGCCTTATATGTGGCATCGTGTGTGAAAAATATTTTCACGTTGTTGCTCGTTCTTCACACTTTGAAGGTTTAAACCCCTTTTGATGACAAGTATTTTTCCATCAATAGCATATTCGAGTTCCTCCTCGTCGTCGGTGGTTGCGTCGGGTTCATCTTCATTTTCCTCCTCCGACTCAATTTTTCCATTGGCTCGAAACACCATGTTGTTTCAGTTTGGACATTGGTTGGCGATATGTCCTCTCCCAAGGCATTTAAAACATTTTATGTCTCTAGTTTAGCTTGGAAAAGCTTTGGCCTTGCCTTTGCTTTAGTCGCCAATAGGTTTGTTAGACTTTGTAGGCACCAATTGATCTTTGGCACGACTAGTTGACTCTTTCTTGCTTGTGCCTTGTCCCCACTTTGAAATAGTAGAGGGATTAGTATAGGATCAAATAGTACATTTTCTTTTAAATTTCTTCTCAACTTTTATGGCCATGTGCACCATGTCGACCAGTTCGATGTAATGTTGGAGCTCAACCACATTTGCTATATCGCGATTGAGTCCAGTTAGGATTCGTGCCATGGTCACCTCTCGGTCTTCTTCAACATTAGCATGGATCATTGCAATCTCCATTTCTTTAAAATAGTCCTCCACGCTCCTATTGCCATGAGTAAGGTTTTGGAACTTTTGATATAGCTCTTGATGGTAATAGGAGGGAATGAAACGCTTGAGCATAGCAGCCTTCATTTCAACCCAAGTGGATATCGATCGTTCTCCGTTTCATCTCCGACTCGTTGTGAATTGATCCTACCAGATCATGGCATAATCGGAGAACTCGATCACTGCTAGCTCCACCTTTTTGCTCTCTGAGTAATTGGCACTCGAAAACCAATTCTATTTTCTTTTCCCATTCAAGATATGCCTCCAGGTCGGATTTACCTTGGAATGGTGGAATAGGCAATTTGATATTCTTCAAGTCATCATCAACTCGTTCTCGCTCTCAAGGGCCTTGATTTTTTTGTCCATATCATCTATCACTTCAGTTCGATCCTTGGTCACTCTCCAAATCACTTGGATTGTATAAATCATCCTGATTGAACCTTGGTCAGCATCGCTCCCTTATTGGACTTTAGGGAGTTCTCTCACGCTGACCCCGCTCTTTGACACATTCCAAATGCTCTTGGAAGGGCTCAAACTTTCTATCAAACATGCTCTCCATTTCACGCATAAGGGCTTGGAGTGTTAAATTAGGCATTCCTCCTCCGGTTGTAATATTTCAAACAGGACGAAGACCACCACCCTTCACCAAATTTCGTTTCGGGCTTCGAGACATGAAAATTTAAATCCTTACCACAAAACCTCACGTCCACTCACAAAGAAAAGAAAATATGACACTCCACTCATGTTTGCACTTAAGGCTGGAATTTTCATTCACTCTAATGATCTCACAGCTCTCGTGCCTTTTGCCACTCGATTCTCTTCTCGCAGTTCATAGAAGACTCATTTAGACTTAGAAGCAAGCTTAGGGGTCGGCTTCAAAGGGTTGCAAAGGATAAAAAATTGGTGTAGGTGTTAGGTGGACTAAAAGAAAAAATATGGGTTCTCAAGTGTGGCGAAATGGATTATTTTGGACAGAAATGAAATTTGATGATCGGGAAAAAAAACAAATGTTTTTTTTAATTCTAACTTTTTTTATACTACTAATAAGCTGAATATATATATTCTATTTTTTTGTACTACTAATAAGTTGAATATATATTTTCTTTCTTTTTTTGTATACAAATTTTTTCGTTTTTTTAATTTTTTTCAAGAACTTACTACGGCGCTGCTATGAATGTCCGTACTCCTCGATTTTGCTAGCTATGATACCAAATGATATGATCTCATCTCGTGAGTTGATTTCGAGTCGTAGTGTTGCCCGATTGTAAAATAGAGAAGTTTCGTTCAATTTGGAGTTGAATGAATTCAGCTAAGTGTAGGCTAAAGCAAAGATGGTTTTTAAGTGTTTTGGAATAGTCTTAGTGAATATTTCTATTAAACAAAGAAAAAGAAGATAACTTTGAAAGGAATAATTCGGATGGATGGAAAAAGGACCAATACTAGAAGGAGTATTGACCCGAATCTTATATTGACTCCTAAGGTGGAAAGGTTGATAGTTTAAAAGGACATTGACCCACCATCTATAAAGAGATAGGAACCAAAGGCATCGGGGTTGGATGCCACAGTCAAAGAGTGAAAAGTGCACAAAGAAAATATGCTGGACGCCACTAGTAATGCTAGATAAGTTCGCTTGAGTCGTAGAAGAATAATGAGAGTTGAATTAAACTCACAAAGATGTAAAAATTCATAAAAGTATCAAAAGTTTTCTTAACCAAAATAATGTCTTTTTACAATCTAATTCGAATGCCTATTAGTGACCTTTCACCTTCAGCAATTAACTAAGGTTATTGCAGGCCTTAATTTCATTTTTAACTCTTGTAGAAATCCAATGGTCATGTCTCTTCATTTGATCTTGGTGTAGATGAAAAGGCATGACTCTATCCATTAATAAACACTTAATATGTTCTTATTGTGCTTAGTTGATATCCCTTCAACTCCCTTATAACTGAATCATAAAGCTTGCATAACTTCCTCTTTTAATGGTGTCATATGAAGGAAAAAGACTCCAAAAACTGATCAGACTTGAAGAGACACTCTTGGTCCATTTGAAAAGCCACCATAAAGAGCTTTGAGTGCTTCAATATCCAAAAAAAAAAACGTTTCATTTATGCACCAGCAATTAAGTGACCAAATGCGCAGTCTTTTATGCCAAATTTGAACAGCCATTTGAATGTGACAGCATTTGATTCATCTTGGCAAATGAACAGCACTATTGTAACTTTAAAATATGTGTCAATCCTTTTGAGCTTTCCTACAACAAAAATTGAACACGCAATTAATTTTATTTAAGAAAAATTAAACACACTATAACTTATACATTAAAAAATAATAGACAAATTAAAAACACTCTAATACAAACAAATAAGATGTTTAAATGCATAATTGAATTAAAAGGTAAACTAAATGAACAAATGAGATACTTAATGCATGACTTAATTTAATGATGCAAACTTAACTAACATGAAAGTTACATAATGCATGGCTTTATTAAATACGGAACACATATTAATGATGTTCAAACTATGACATAATTAAAGACTCATATTAATGATATTCAAACAATGACATAATTAAAAACGCAAACTAAAATAACTAAAATGGATTGAAATCCTTATTTCCAGCAAAAAAAATATTGCTAAGTTAAAAACTTGCTAGAGTTGAGCTCAATGGGCTATGAATGAACAAGATGGGCTTGTAGAAGGTTGCAAGACTTGCTCGAGTAACTTGTCCACATTTGTTCAATGAGCCTAGCAACATTCTCTCTCCATACTCGATCAGCTAAAGCCGAAACAGCCTCTTTGAATCTTTTGGCTCGAGCTCAAGTTATCAGTCCTACGGACAGCTCCAAAGGTTCCTTGTCAACCCTTGATGAGTCTCGGGGCTCAGCCGTATCTTATGTAACATTGATGAGTCTCAACTATAGTAGCCAGATCTTAAACCAATATTCGAGAATACCGTTGCTCCTTTCAATTGATCAAACAAGTCATCAATCTTCGGCAAAGGATACTTGTTCTTTATAGTCACCTTGTTAAGCTGCCGGTAATTGATACAAAGTCTCATAGATCCATCTTTCTTCTTTACAAATGACACTGGAGCACCCTAGGAAGAAAACCCCAGTCTCGCAAAACCCTTATCTATCAACTCTTACAACTGAACTTTCAATTCTTTTAACTCGGTTGAAGCCATTCTATATCGAGCAATTGATATCGGTACAGTCCAGGTACTAAATCAATAGCAAACTCAACCTCTCTGATCAAAGGTAACCCAGGCAACTCCTCTAGAAATACATCCGGATATTCATAGACTACCGGCACTGATTCAATTTTCAATTTAGACATTTTTGTAATCAACACATAAGCAAGATAAGCTTCACAACCTTTCCTTACGTACCTTTGAGTAGACATAGACAAAATCACAATAGGCAATTACTTGATTCATCGATTTCAACCTAAATAACCTCACCATTTTCACATTTCATTTTAATAGTTTTCTGTCTACAATTTACTATGGCATCATGTAGTGTCAACCAATCCATACCCAAAGTAACATTGAATTCGTCAAATGGCAACAACATTAAGTCATCCAGAAAATAATGACCTCGAATCATCAAAGGACAATTTTTGCAAACTTTATCAACTAGCACATACTTGCCTAAGGGGTTTGACACTTTAATCACAAACTCAGTAAACTCGACAGGAAAATTCTTACAAGATGCCAAATTCACACAAATATAAGAATGAGCCGATCCAGTATCAATCAATGCAATAACATTAGTATCATAAAGAGAAAATGCAACAGTAACGACATCGAGAGATGACACATCCTCACGAGCATGAATGGTATAAACTCTAGCAGGTGTTGTGTCCTCAGATCTCACAGCTATATCTTTCATCACACCTTTACTGCTAGTTCTATTCCCGGTATTTCTCAGTGGCCTACCCGTAATAGTAGTATTACTCAACCTTGCACTTGGAAATTATTCTTTATCAGCCATCTCAAGGTAATCTCGGATAAAATGCTCTTGAGAACCACACTTGAAACAAGCTCGGTCATTCATCCTACACTCACCAGGATGTCTTCTTCCACAATGTTGACATTCAGGACTGTTAGACCTAACATTACCCATACTTTCCATTGAAGTAGCTTGAGATTTAAGACCCGAATATTGTTTCCCGCGGTCTCTGTGTGAATACCCAGCTGAAGCATTCAAACGAGAATACATTTCTCTGGATTTCTTTGACTGAGATTGAAATGACTTACTTATCAGCCTTTTTCTTGCATCTCTAGCCTCACTCTTGGCCTTTCTTTTCTCTTTTATTAGTTCTTCGGCTTTGTAAGCATGTTCAACCAACACAACAAATTCCTTTAGTTCCAAGATTCCAACTAACAGTCGGATGTCCTATAATAGCCTAGTTTTAGCTAAATCAGAACAGTGGTTTTGGAACCACAAATCCGAGGTTAGGAAATTATTTTAATATTATTTTTTGTGTTTATGGCATGTGAATATGTATGTGTGAAAATTTTGTGAGCTAATTTTATCATTTAAGTGATTAATTTGAGAAAAGGACTTAATCACGTAAAATGCAAAAGTAGCATGCTATAAGTTAAAAGTGTTAAATTACCATGGTTAATTAAATGTGAAGTCCTTATGTTGTATTTAGTTCATTTATAGTGGATATGGACATAAATGGCCTTGAATTATATGATTTAAAATGTTTTAATTAAGGGATAAAATGGTAAATTGGTTATTAAGTTAATATTAATAAAACAAAATCAAATTTTCTATCTTCTTTTATCATTCCTAGCCAAAAATCAAAACAAAAGAAATCAAATATGAAGCTTTAGGGTTCGTCCATGTTCGTGATCAATTGAAGGTTCGTTTTTATTCCGTTTTCGATGATTTCTATGTTTTTGTGATCATTGTTTACTAATCTAGCTAGCTCGTACCCTAATTTCTGAAATTGTTGATGAATTTGTGAGTTTCCATTGATGAATGCTTGAGCATTTGAATAATTGTTGATGAATTTTGAAAGCTTGATGATAGATATTGAAGTTTTTTAAAGTGATTTTTAGTGAAATTGCATAAAATGGACTAATTTGTGAAAAGTGTAAAATATGTGTTTAAATGTGTGAAATATTGGTAAATATGGGATGTTATGGAGCCTAAGATATTCGGCTAGCTTGGTTTTAGTAGAAATTGTTGTAAATTGTGTTTTTATGAAATAGTGACTAAATTGAAAAAATGTGAAATTATAGGGGTTAATGTGTAAAATTCCCCAAATTGTGGGCTTTGGATGAAATTGAATGATTGAGGAATAAAAGAGTTAATTTTGAATTTATATAGATCCTGAAAGAAAGAAATCAGATTTAGATCGAGGGAAATCGAAAGTTATCGAGTAATCAATCCGATTCATCTATTCCGACTACAAGGTAAGTTCATATGTAAACAAATGTCTTTAAATTGAATTATATATGTTTGCTTGCTATTGAATTGTTATGAATGTGAAACGAACAAATACGAGCAAGAGACAATGAATTTTCGACATCCGAAAGTCCCGTACGAACCTTAGGAATAGCATAGGATACGAATGTCATGACATTAGGTTATCGAGATGTGATTACATGTAAGACCATGTTTGGGACATTGGCATTGTTTTGAGATTACGTGTAAAACCATGTCTAGGACATTGGCATCATTAATCAATTTCGTGTAAGCCCTTGTCTGGGACAGTGGTATCGATATGTGATAACATGTAAGACCATATCTAGGATATGGCATTGTACGAGCTTATGTGATTTTCGAGTATCCTTAATTATTTCGAACGGTTCAACAGGAAAAGTCAAGTCGAGAAAGAATATGTGAATGAGCTAAGTGACTCAGGTACGCATGAAATTCATACTAGTATTGAAAAGGGGAATTATTTGATGAACTTGATTAAGATATTGAATATATGTTCAATGGAAAGGTTTGTGAATTTGAATGATATTAGCTATGTTAAATATATTTGAATTGAAATACAAACATTCATGTGATAGCTTTATTTGTATATGGCTTACTAAGCTTTTAAAGCTTACTTTGTGTGTTCTTTCCATGTTATATAGATTATTGAAGCTAGCTCGGACTCAGAGATCGTCAAGAATACGTCATCGCACTATCGATCATCTTGTTAGTACTTTTGGAGCTTTGTATATATGGTATATGGCATGTATAGGCTAGTGTCATTGTGGTATGTTTTGAGACTTGATTTTAGCCATGAGATTTGCCTTGTAAATGTTGGTGTGAATTTAGTCATTTAAGTTGGCTTAAGTTATGTGTTTGATAAGTTATTTATTTGATGTATATAATGCCTTATATGTTGGCTTGTTTAGTATAGTTATATGGTTGTTATTTTAATTAGTTGTAAATGGGAGTATTAAAGTTGGAATAATGGTATGTTGTGACTTGATTATGTGATATTGAAATGGTAAGTCTTTTGGCTTGAAATAGGTGATAAGATGATGATGATGAAATACATTTAGAAGTTATGCAAGTTTGATGGTTTTGGCATGCTTGTGGTTGAGAATTGAACTAGTGAAATGGTTGATTATGAAATGACATGAATTATATATGATTTGGTATGTTTTGGCTGCCCATATATGTAATGAAATGATATCATTTTGATGGCTAGGTGAGCATGAGAATAGGGTGGCAAATTGGCTTTGCAAATGGCCTATTTTTGCCCACACGGGCAGAGACACGGGTGTGTGTCTCAGCTGTCTGCGACACATGGTCATGTTACACGGCCATGTGTCCCCTGGGTTACCTTTTGAACTAAAGTCAATATACCCTACAGTTTTGACACGGCCTAGACACACGGGCTGGCACATGGGCATGTGGTCGACCGTGTGAACCAAGTCAGTAACCCCCTTTTAATTTTACACAGCTTGGCACACGAGTGTGTCCTCAGCCTTGTGGTGCAAGTATGCCCTATTTTCACACGGCCTGTGACACGGGAGTGTCTGGTAGCCATGTGAGGCACACGACCTGTTCACATGGGCGTGTGACCCTGAAATGTTGGAAAATTTTCTAGGTTTCCCAAAGTTTGCAAATGTTATCGGTTTAGTCTTGAACCACTTTTAAGCATGTTCTAAGGTATCGTAGAGCCCTATAAGGGACAATGTGAATGTTTGAAAATGGTTTATGTTAAGGAATGCATAAATGTATGTGAATGTGTTGCAATATCCGGTAATGCCTTGTAACCCTATTCTGGCAATGGATACAGGTTAGGGGTGTTACATGTCCTCATTCAGTCCATCTTCGAACCTTATACACATAATAGCCTCAGAGGAAACACACTCTCGAGCATACTTACTGAGCCTAACAAAATCTTGCTCATACTCTATCACTGACATTCGGCCCTATTTCAGCTTAAGAAATTCTTTACGTTTCTGATCAATGAACCACTGACTGATATATTTCTTTCGAAATTCCTCTTGAAAAAATTCTCATGTAACCCTCTCTCTCGGTACCATAGATACTAATGTCTTCCACCGGTGATATGTTGTGTCCCTCAATAATGATATAGCACATTTCAAGCATTCATCGGGTGTAAATGATAACTCATCAAATACCCTGGTAGTATTCTCAAGCCAGAATTCGGCTCTCTCGGGTTCATCATCTACATTAGCCTTGAATTCCTCAGCTCCTTACTTTCAAATCTTATCAACCAGAGGCTTATTCAGTCTTGCCAAATCTACACCCTAAGGAACTACGGGAATTGGTTGGGAATAAGGAGGATTTGTTCAAACAATCTCCGAATACCACTAGTTCATCATGTAGAGGAAGGCTTCTCTAGCCCCTCCTCCTTGACTGACCGTGGGAGGTCTATTTTCAGATGACGCTACCCTTGAGCGGGAGCCAGCGCATTACTTTCTACATCATCAACTACAGCTCGGTCGGGATCCTTTTACTATATAAAAACACTGTTTAAAATTTTCAGGAGTCATTACACTATCACAGTTCATGTATGGCATGTATAGCTAGACTCTTACACATGCTACACTAGTCCGAGAATCGACTAAACCATAGTTCTGATACCACTAAATGTAACACTTCTTACCCGTATTCAACGCCAAAACAAGGTACGAGCATTACAACACTTATCACACGAACAAACATACAATTTCGGGTTATACATTTGCATCCAAATTAAAACTTTTTGCATTTAATCATAAAGTCCCTAGTACGAGCTTATGAGGCCCAAAACATGCTTTGGAAGTGGTTCGAGACTAAACTGAGAACTTTAAAAAAAAATTCCCTAAATAGGGGTCACACGCCCGTGTGGATATGGGACACACCTGTGTGGTCAGGCCGTGTTGTCACACACGCTCGTGTCTCAAACTCGTGTAACTCTCTGTTTGTCACCTGAGAACAAATTGAAGACACACGGCCAAGTCACACGCCCATGTGCTAGGTCGTGTGGTCGATTTAAAATTTATGATTTTTCATTAAAAAAGTGCAAACTTCACACGCCTGGAACACACGCTCGTGTCCAAGGCTGTAGCCTTCACACGGCTGATACACATGGCAGTGTCTCTGCCCTTGTACTCAATATTAGGCATTCTATTTTGTAAAAATTAGGGTGCAGGGGACACGCGGCCTAAGCACATGCCCATGGGGCAAGTCGTGTGTCACACACGGCCTAGACACACGCCCCGTGTGTCTACCCGTGTGGACAAAATAAGGCTATTTACCAAGCCATTTTGCCACTCTTTAATGCACACACCTACACAACATAACATAACACCAATCTAAGCATATACATACAACCAAACATCCCCAACCAAGACATCAATACCTTACTCATAAAAGGCATCATTATAGGAATATACTTATAACCAATATTAGCCCATTTCCAATGACCTTATACAAAATAAATTACCAACCAATATAAGCCAACACATTTGGCCAAATCAATCATGACACATAACAGAATGACCAAGTCCTCTATACATGCTATAACTCAAAATGTTGAATTCATTGGTACCAAAATAATTGTTGATAGTGTGATTGGATCTTCGACAATCTCCTAACCCCGAGCTAGCTTGGTGACACTATAAGACAAGGGAAAGAAAGGGGAGTAAACTATATAGCTTAGTAAGTTCCTATGCAAATATAAGCATCATAACCACACAATTAACATACAATTAACATGATGAAGGTTAGCATAAACGTTATCAAAATCTCATAGTCATAACTTACTCAATCACAATCCTACCAAGAGTTCATCACATATCGAGCTCATTACTTGTAACGCCCCGTACCCGAGACCGTTGCCGGAGTCGAACACGAGGTGTTAACAGACTTAATTCACTGCTTAAACAGCTCAAACAATTTAATTTTAGAAATTCCAGACAAGCTGGCTAACTGCGTCACAGTCGCTTAAAAATTCATATCTCAAGATCTGAAACTCAAAATCCAATTCTGTAACTTTTACCTGAAACTATACTCATATATCTATTTACTAATTTTTTTCTAGAATTTTTGGATAAGCCAATTAGTACAGTTTATTAGTTAAAGTCTCCCCTGTTTCAGGGTTTGACTGCTCTGACCTCTCTGTATTACGAATCAGATATCTCTCTGTACAGAATTTCAATGACTATGAAGTTTGTTTCTCATAAAACTAGACTCAATAAGAAATCTTTACATATAAATTATGACTTCTAACTATTTTTATACAATTTATGGCGAATTTCCAAAATCAGAACAGGGGATCCAGAAATCACTCTAGCCCTGTTTCACGAAAATTTAAACATCTCATAAAATATAACTCATATACCTGTTTCGTTTCTTCCATATGAAAATAGACTCATAATTATTCAATTCCATGTTTTATTCGTCATCTAATTATATCTCTACTATTTTTAATGATTTTTTAAATTCACGTCACTACTGCTGTCTGAATCTATTTTATGG
Source organism: Gossypium longicalyx (assembly GCA_025698465.1). Lineage (NCBI taxonomy): Eukaryota > Viridiplantae > Streptophyta > Magnoliopsida > Malvales > Malvaceae > Gossypium > Gossypium longicalyx. Next base: position 40,626,905 of record CM046996.1, on the reverse strand, counting down.
TAAATTTTACCTATTTCATGGTTTTCATGGATTAACTAGCAATTCGACATACATAACACCAAAAATGATCATAATTAGCCATTCCAATGGCTAATCATTACCAAGCATTTTTATACTACTCAATAAGCATATCATAAGACCATATATACAAAATGATTATAATGCTATACATGCCATACTCAAAATATACAAGCCATTATGCCAAGATGGTATACGGATAGTGTGAGCGTGCCTCCGACCATTCCCGATTTTCGAGCTGGCTTGTCAACACTACAAGGAATGAAAAGGAGGGAGTAAGCATAAATGTGTAGTAAGTTCACATGCAAATAGCAAGTAACATAACCATATAAGCAAACATAAAACATCATTTGCATAATCATCACCAAGACATTCATATCATATTTTCATTTATCATCTTACCATATTGTTGTTATATCGATTTTTCAACCCGAGGGTTAAGTACATACCTATTCAAAGTATCCATTTCACAACACTTACCAATACGTCCCTTTCATCTTGAGTATTCCTCCATTTGAGTACAACTTTACCCGTTGAACACATCGGAATATAATTTGGATACATGGATAATTTGCACATAAGTGCCACATATGTAATCAAGCAATCATGTAACCCGCCCCTAAGTGAACTCGGACTCAACTCAACGAGCTCGGGCGTTCGCATCCATAAGTGAACTCGGACTCAACTCAACGAGCTTGGATGCCTAGTTACATTTCACGAACTCGGACTCAACTCAACGAGTTTGGACATTCGCATCCATAAGTGAACTTGGACTCAACTCAACGAGTTCGGATGCTCAAATATCCCAGTGACATGTCACTTGTATCCTAATCCATTCCTAAGGTTCAACAGGACCTTTTTCCCAATCATGTGTCTCAACCATCTTCTACAGAATACCGATACCGATACTCAGTAGTATTTCACATTTTCCAAGTAAATCACATAATTTGACATATTATCAAACAATTATCACGAGTATAATATTTTATAATAATTATCATATCATTTAAATAACATAAAAACATTTAAAATAATAACTATGTTACCAACATTTACATATGAACTTACCTAGTATGCGAAAATGGCTACTTTTACCATTTCGTCCACAACTTGGTATTTTCCCCATTTTAGCCTGAATTTCAGTTTTCCTTGCTCTATCATTTAAAATATAGTCTAATTAGGACTCACATTATTCAAATTGACCCAAAATCATATTTTGGAAAAATTATAATTTTGCCCCTAAACTTTTACATATTTACACTTTTGCCCCAAAGCTCGTAAATTAAACTTCAGCCTATTTTCTTATGTTTTATGACATGCTTATCATTTTTCCCTTCTATGGAAACATCAAATTCTCACTCTAACATGTACTTATGACTATTAGGTATTTTTACCGATTAAGCCCTTTCGCTCGTTTTCACTTAAAACCGAGTAGCACAAGTTGTCTAAAATAATTTAAAACCTCATATTCTATCATAAAACACCAAAATACACAAATTTAACCTATGGGTATTTTTCCAAATATAAACCCTAGGTTAAATTATTGCTAGCATAAGCTAAATCGAACTCAGGGACTCCAAAAGCGTAAAGAACTTGAAAAGCAGGGCTAGAATGGACTTACAATCGAGCTTGGAAGCTTGAAAAACCCTAGCCATGGTTTCTCCTTGCTATATTCGGCCATGGGGTTGAAGATGAGCAAAATTGGCTTTTAATTTTGTATTTTAATTCATTTTACCCCTAAATGACCAAAATGCCCTTACTACTAAACTTTCCAAAAATTCCATCCATGTCCAATTTTTGTCCATAAACTTAAAAATTGGTAAAATTGCTATTTAATAGCTCCTAATTAATATTTCAAAACAATTTCATACTAGAAACTTCTAGAATGCAAGTTTTGCAAATTATTCGATTTAGTCCCTAATTTTAATTTAAGCACTTTATGCACAGAATTTCGTCACGAAATTTTCACACAATCATCCAATCATATCATAAACCTAAAAATAATTATAAAATAATTATTTCTATCTCGGATTTGTGGTCACAAAACCACTATTCTAATTAGGCCCTAATTTGGGATATTACAACTCTCCCCCCTTTAAGGATTTTCGTCCCCGAAAATCTTACCAAAAAAGTGGTCTTCACTTTTAATCTCATATTCGATGCCGAAGAACTTTCACTTAGACTGTACCTCCAATACATCTCTTTAATTTCTCATATGATCACGAAAGCTTACGGTCTCAACTCTCAACTATTCTTAAATTTTCAACCCTTCCGATTTCCCATGATATCATGACATAAAACCCGGATCTTAACTTGATTAATGGAGACCGGAATTCCAAGAAATCCAACAATCAAAGAGACTGAATTTTCATGAATCGATGAGTAGGAATTCATTCAATACTGAGATATGATTTATAGATCTCGCCAAACATTTAACAATAGGATACATCACATTTTCCTCTTTACGCCATGGAAATAATTCTAATATGGCCTCAAGAATAATCCTTCTCATTTCCATCCCAATATCAACAACGACAAGGATAATTTTGATAGATCCCAATGCTCGGCTTTAACCCCTTTAACAACTCCGATTTTATGTAACATCGAATGCTCTAAACTATCACATTACCTTCTTGTCTTGAAACACATCACAATTCATACTGTGATTACATTATTGAAAGTCGGGAAGTCTTTACTCAATGTAGACTAGTCTAGTTCGGGACGCTTTGTTACCAATATTCTCATCTATCCGAACTTTGTCAACATGTAATAAACTTTTCAGCTTTCACAAAATGAAAACCTTATCATTCGTAGTGACTTTAACTAATATCAAACTTTTTCTAATAAATATACACTTCTCGTTCGGACTATTTACACTTTTATCCGTACAAAATGAAATTCTATTATCGGACTTGGGAAAAATAATCTGAAATATTTGTCACATGAAATCTTTCAAATAGATAATTCACCATACCGATTGAAACTCGCGCTTTTATCACTTATGCCTTTACGATGTCAAATCCTTACACGTAAATTAGAAAAAAAAACCCCAATACTAAAATCACCACATTATCAAGATCAAATTAGAAGTATAGTCATATTTGACATGATTATCACGAAAGTGAAGAACGCACTTGAGCACGAGTCATAATTAACAAATTATGGAACAAAGATAACAAGAAAACCGAATAAAGAAATCCAAAATAGAAATCCAGAATAAAGAAATCCGAATAAAGAAACCCAAGATACGATACTATCTTTGGAGAATTGAAAACCAAGCCGGAGAATCGAAAACCAAACTCATAGAGAAAATACGGAATACCCCGATAATTCTTCAAAGAAAGAAAGTCCAAAAGAAAACATCATTTAATCCCACTAGAATCAAATATAATAAGAACAATATACCTTCCCATACATATATATCAGATGAAGCATCAAGTAGAAGAAATAGAATCATAATATCATATGTATTCTCTCATCAATTTTTATCAGACGAAATGAAATAGAATACCAGATGAAATAGAGCAATATAAGTTATAAACCAGTCGGACTACCAATGCTTTCATCCAACACCGAGGATTAAAAGACATTCCCATATAACAAGAATTTCTTGGAAGATCAATAGCCATAGAAATATTTACGAGAGCGGGTAAACACATAGAACATCTCAAAAGAGATCGCTAAATCTGTCAAGTCATAACTATCACACTCGAGATAGTTCACATTTCAAATATCATTTTCCCCAACTAGTTCTGCCGTCACAAATTTCATATTAAACCATTCACTAAAGAAGGTCGAGTTCGAATAAATTTCGATTTACACTTTTCTCGACCTTGCACACGAGTAATTCGTTTACCAAGGAGAATTCTTTTCTAAGCTGGAGCGGTGCATAATTCCAATAATCTTTACGTCAATCCGATACTTTCTCGGCTCGACTTTACTTATCAGCTCATTTTCAATCTCTAATCATACTTATAATTATTCTATCACTTTGAACTCTTTGGGTTCTCAACAGGAAACTTATTCAATACAAATTTCATGAAATTCCATTATAAGTACCATTTTCGGTAAGGGGGGGTTGTAGGACCTCGACTCGACTTTCTTATACATACACATATGACACAACTTCCATCATCATAACAACATCATCAAAATCATGTCATTCATTCATGTTGGCTTACACCAATTTTCCTATTGTCCCATTTGGACAATATACTTATGCATACATTCTATGTTTTCTAGATAGTTTTACTTATCCATTCATTTAATTAAATTAAGTCATGCTCATGGCATCATATAAGGCCAAACAAACATAGATATTTGCACCACAATCATAACTTTCATTTCGTGCATCATCATGTACATATCATTACAATCATATAATTCAGTCCAACAATTTAACATAGATAAGTTCATTTCATTATAATCCTTTATCTCATAAAAATTATATATCATTAGCATTCATCAACATTCGACGTCCAAATCAAAACAAGGACATTTTCATTCGTATCATAATATTATGACTTTTATTCATATCTCTACTACTTTCTATTTATTCCGTTCATCTTATCAAGTGAGCCATATACACTACATCATATGAGCATTAAGCAAATATGAATATTTATCACATATGTATCATAAACCTTTATTCATACTTTTCTGAACCGATACTTATCATAATCATAATTTTACTTAAATACCTTCACATAACATTGAACATGGTCGGCGCAGCTCGGTTGGAGAGTACCCTGTCTAAATAAGACGGTACTTATACGCGTCGGAAGACATCACACTATCACAGATCAGTAGCATGTATAGCTAAACTTTTACACATGCTAGGTTAGTCCGAGAACCGACTAAACCTGCTCTGATACCACCACATGTAATGCCCGCACCGATCATCGTGTTGCGGAGTCGAACACGAGGTGTTAACAGACTTAATTCATTGCTTAAACAGCTCAAACAATTTAATTTTAGAAATTCTAGACAAGCTGGCTAACTGCGTCACAGTCGCTTAAAAATTCATATCTCGAGATCTGAAACTCAAAATCCAATTCCGTAAATTTTTCCTAAGACTAGACTCATATATATATTTACTAATTGTTTTCTAGAATTTTTGGCTAAGCCAATTAGTACAGTTTATTAGTTAAAGTCTCCCATGTTTCAGGGTTTGACTGCTCTGACCTCTATGTATTACGAATCAGATATCTCTCTGTACAGAATTTCAATGACTATGAAGTTTGTTTCTCATAAAACTAGACTCAATAAGAAATCTGTACATATAAATTATGACTACTAAATATTTTTATACAATTTATGGTGAATTTCCAAAATCAGAATAGGGGATCTAGAAATCACTCTGGCCCTGTTTCACAAAAATTTAAACATCTCATAAAATATAACTCATATACTTGTTTTGTTTCTTCCATATGAAAATAGACTCATAATTATTCAATTCCATGTTTTATTCGTCATCTAATTATATCTCTACTATTTTTAATGATTTTTCAAATTCACGTCACTACTGCTGTCTGAATCTATTTTATGGTAAATTTTACCTATTTCATGGTTTTCATGGATTAACTAGCAATTCGACATACATAACACCAAAAATGATCATAATTAGCCATTCCAATGGCTAATCATTACCAAGCATTTTTATACTACTCAATAACCATATCATAAGACCATATATACAAAATGATTATAATGCTATACATGCCATACTCAAAATATACAAGCCATTATGCCAAGATGGTATACGGATAGTGTGAGCGTGCCTCCGACCGTTCCCGATTTTCGAGCTGGCTTGTCAACACTACAAGGAATGAAAAGGAGGGAGTAAGCATAAATGCTTAGTAAGTTCACATGCAAATAGCAAGTAACATAACCATATAAGCAAACATAAAACATCATTTGCATAATCATCACCAAGACATTCATATCATATTTTCATTTATCATCTTACCATATTGTTGTTATATCGATTTTTCAACCCGAGGGTTAAGTACATACCTGTTCAAAGTATCCATTTCACAACACTTACCAATACGTCCCTTTCATCTTGAGTATTCCTCCATTTGAGTAGAACTTTACCCATTGAACACATCGGAATATAATTTGGATACATGGATAATTTGCACATAAGTGCCACACATGTAATCAAGCAATCATGTAACCCGCCCCTAAGTGAACTCGAACTCAACTCAACAAGCTCGGGCGTTCGTATCCATAAGTGAACTCGGACTCAACTCAACGAGCTCGGATGCCTAGTTACATTTCACGAACTCGGACTCAACTCAACGACTTCAGACATTCGCATCCATAAGTGAACTCGGACTCAACTCAACGAGTTCGGATGCTCAAATATCCCAGTGACATGTCACTTGTATCCTAATCCATTCCTAAGGTTCAACGGGACCTTTTTCCCAATCATGTGTCTCAACCATCTTCTACAGAATACCAATACCGATACTCGGTAGTATTTCACATTTTCCCAGTATATCACATAATTTGACATATTATCAAACAATTATCACGAGTATAATATTTCATAATAATTATCATATCATTTAAATAACATAAAAACATTTAAAATAATAACTATGTTACCAACATTTACATATGAACTTACCTAGTATGCGAAAATGGCTACTTTTACCATTTCGTCCACAACTTGGTATTTTCCCCATTTTAGCCCAAATTTCAGTTTTCCTTACTCTATCATTTAAAATATAGTCTAATTAGGACTCACATTTTTCAAATTGACCCAAAATCATATTTTGGAAAATTTATAATTTTTCCCCTAAAGTTTTGCATATTTACACTTTTGCCCCAAAGCTCGTAAATTAAACTTCAGCCTATTTTCTTATGTTTTATGACATGCTGATCATTTTTCCCTACTATGGCAACATCAAATTCTCACTCTAACATGTACTTATGACTATTAGGTATTTTTACCGATTAAGCCCTTTCGCTCGTTTTCACTTAAAACTGAGTAGCACAAGTTGTCTAACATAATTTAAAACCTCATATTCTATCATAAAACACCAAAATACACAAATTTCACCTACGGGTATTTTTCCAAATATAAACCCTAGGTTAAATTATTGCTAGCATAAGCTAAATCGAGCTACCGGGACTCCAAAAACGTAAAGAACTTGAAAAACGGGGCTAGAATGGACTTACAATCGAGCTTGGAAGCTTGAAAAACCCTAGCCATGGTTTCTCCTTGCTATATTCGGCCATGGGGTTGAAGATGAGCAAAATTGGCTTTTAATTTTGTATTTTAATTCATTTTACCCCTAAATAACCAAAATGCCCTTACTACTAAACTTTCCAAAAATTCCATCCATGTCCAATTTTTGTCCATAAACTTAAAAATTGGTAAAATTTCTATTTAATACCTCCTAATTAATATTTCAAAACAATTTCATACTAGAAACTTCTAGAATGCAAGTTTTGCAAATTATTCGATTTAGTCCCTAATTTCAATTTAAACACTTTATGCATAGAATTTCGTCACGAAATTTTCACACAATCATGCAATCATATCATAAACCTAAAAATAATTATAAAATAATTATATCTATCTCGAATTTGTGGTCACAAAACCACTATTCCGATTAGGCCCTAATTCGGGATATTACATTACTTATGAGTTTTACGTACATACCTATACCAACTCGCAACATAATCATATCCTTTCACAACTTTGACATTCTCGTTGAACATTCAAAATATTAACAGATACTTAGAAATCTTTCACATAAGTGCCATTTATGTAGCCGAAGCTACCTCATATCTCATAATACATATGGGCTCATTTTCGAGCTATTCACGGGCCTGCTCACATAAGCTGTCAGTCAGGACGTAGCTACACAATGCTGCTCACACAAGCTGTCAGGTATCCGCAACACATGCCAGACTACCCAGGCACTAGTAGGACGTACAAGACCAGCACCTAGATTCTATAATTGCATATACACATGGGTTCCTAGTGACATGTCACTCGTATCTTATTCTATTCCTAAGATTCAACCGAGATTTCTCGCTTGTCAAAACTTTGTTGAATACATCCAAAGAGTCAATCACTATTCATACAATATTAAAGCATTTAAAACATAGATATAATAATACATTATTTACATACGAACTTACCTCAGTACACAAATAGTAGAATTGGACCTAATCATTAAACACTTTGTTTTTCCCTCGATCTAGGTCCAAACATTGTTTTTCTTGATCTATAATAAAAAATTTAACTCATTTAATACTCACATTATTCAATTTAGCCAAAAACTCATATTATGGAAAAATTACATTTTTGCCCCTAATGTTTCACATTTTTTTAATTTAGTCCCTAGGCTCGTAAATTAAAATGTATTCAATTTCTTCAAAACCCAAGCCTAGCCGAACCATTTTCATACTTATACCAGCCTACATTTTTCACCTAATCACACTTTTACTACTTATTTTATAACTTTTACAAATAAGTCTTTTTTGATATTTTTACCGAAAATCACTTAGCAAAAGTTGTTTATCTTACAACTAACATACATTTTCGACCATTAGACATCAAAATACACAAATATCTAACATGGGTAAAATTTTAAACTTCATCTTTCTTTCAAATTAGTCCTTGAAATAGCTAGATTAGGTTACAAGGATCTCAAAAACATGAAAATCATTAAAAATGAGGCTAGAATGGACTTACAATCGAGCTTGGAAGCTTGACAAACCCTAGCCATGTCTTCCTCTTGTAAATTTCGTCCAATGGGGACTAAATTGATGAAGATGAAGACTTTTATTTAGTTATTTTGGCTTTATTTGACAAATGACCAAAATGCCCTTCATGCATAACTTTAAAATTTCACCTAATCATGTCCATTTTTGTCCATCTAATTAACAAATGGTCTAATTACCATCTAAGGATCTTCACTTTAAAATTTCATAGCAATTAGACACCTCTATCTTTTAGAACACACATTTAGCACCTATTGCAATTTAGATCTTTTAACTAAATTGAGTGCCCAATCGATAAAATTTTCGAACGAAATTTTCACGAAACAATTCCATGAAACTGTAGACCATAGAAATATAATAAAAGTAAATCTTTCTTCATCGAATTTGTGGTTCTGAAACCACTATTTCGATTTGGCCCTAAACAAGGACTATCTCTCTATTGATGCCATGGAGTCTTTCATCCATAGTCTTACACCTACTCGACATACTAGCATGCTATCTTATAATGACATGGAGTCTTTCATACATGGTCTTACTCATTATATATGGTAGCCATAGCATCTTCTATCTATGGTCTAACACCGAGTACCTTCTATCATTTACCTTGTTGCCACGACATCTTTCATTTATGGTCTTACCCCATATAATGTCATCACAGTGTTGCCTTGAAGTACCAATCGATATCGCCCTTGTGGTAAATACCATTCTATTATGTCATTTCGTGAATCCTCCTTCCATTACCTCTTTAACACCACCTAACATTGATGCTCAAACACTACAATGTTCACTCTATAAGGTTTGAAACATCGCCCAAGGCTGTAATTAAAGGTTCTCTCCCCATTTGCCATTCTAACTTCATCTATTCCACGAAGGTTTTTCCCATAGACATGCAATGCATGCTCATATCATCATCATTCATGCTTATGAAAATATGACATACTTAAACAACATAAACCATAACAATGGGTTTGGAGTATGGAACCATGGGTTATACTCAATATCTAAAACCCATTTTTTCAAAAACATGTAGAATCCTTAAGACAGTTTTGGAAATCCCTAACTTCATTTCATAACTCTTATGTACACAGAAAGGTTTAGAAACTTACCCACTTACTCTTTTCCCTACTTTTCTAGCTTCATCCTCATGAAGTTTGCTTCATAAAAACAGACTTACTATTTTAGAAGTCAATATGCAAGACCATAATACTTACCTAGGATGTTTAACAACCCTCTGCTTGCACTCAAATCCTTTGCTTCAGCTCAATCAAGAAAGATTCATGCTCAATTCCAAGACAAATCAATAATGGTGTTTTAAATGGAAGAAAAAAGATAACTCTCTTTTTCTTCTTAAGCCCTTATCAAAGTATATAAATAAAAACCCATGTTCTTTTAGTAGAACTTGACACATGTCACAAACTTTTAAAACTGCCATTACAAATGGTTACAACTGTAAATGGAATTCCAATAGATTTATATATACTTGGTTCATCCCTTCATTCCTTCCTAACTATCTAGTTAGAATGTAACCAGTATAATAACTCAATAAACTTGCGTACACTACCTTTGGCGAAAAATCAAATTACTTATAAATCCTCAATCCTCTTACCCATTTCTTCTTTGTTACAACTCAACACATTTAAAGAATTATCCCTGCATAAAAATTTGACATCAACTATGCCCCTTTCAGATTACCTTTGGGTTACGCGCCAAACTTAGGACCTGCAAAAACTAGGTGTTACACACCCCAAAAGACCAATCGATACTGCCATTGTGATAAATACCTTTCCAAAATTCATATTCTCGAATCCTTTTCCCAGTTCCTCATTTACACCACCTAAGATTGATGCTTGAACACTGCAGTGTTCCCTCCACAAGGCCTAAGGCTTTGCCCGAGGTGGTATCTAATAGGTTCTCTCCTAATTTTCTTTCTTAACTTCATCTAACACCTTTAAGTTTTCCTGCAGTCATGCAATGCATGCACATATCATCATATCTCATGTTTATGCAAACCTTACATACTCAAACAACGTAAATCATAATAACAGGTTTGGAGTTTTAAACTCATCTAAAGTTTCATCGTTTCCCATAGCTTAACTTCTTCGACTACTAGAGCTTTCATTCTCCTAATAGTCGCTTGTTAGTTTCCCTAATTTTCCATCTTAATCCTCATGAAGTTTGCTCCATGCAAAATCTTCCATGGTTATTCCTTCTTCAAGCTATCGAATAAGATGAAGAATGAGAAAAATTGATCAAGGTCAGGAAGAAAACATCCCTAGGAGCCATCTCTCAGCTATTTATATCCCTTCACGTGCTACTATCATTCCTATGAGAGTCGTTCATGGTTAATTATAATGTCTCCTACTAAGGAAACAGCTTGTTTCATTCTAACCGAACTAGAATTGGATCTCAACCATGTCCAATTTGGTTCCCAACTTTCCTTTTCTTCCAATATAGGCCGCCATCTTATGGTTTCTTTCAATTTAGTCCCTTATTCATTCCTAATTTTGAGTTATTAAAAATCTAAGTATTGCAACTCCACCCCTTAAAAAGAAATCTCGTCCCCAATATTTCACATCACTCTATTCCTAGAGGTGGACTTGGGAAATCCTTATTTATTCTTACTGTCTTAAAGTTCACTATACATTCATCTATTACCCTTAACAATTCTTTTATCATGGTTCTTTTATTTGTATTCTTATTTCTTTTTAGCTCCACTCGATTGGCAGATTCCTCATATACTTAACAAAGTAGAGGTTCCCACTCATTGGCAAATACCTGGTTACTCTGCTATCGGTACCTTTCATACTATAGCATCTCCTCACTATCTTAATTTTGTTGGCGTTCCATGGCAAACACTGCATATTTAGCAACTTTTCTTCCTTATCATTTTTAAACACTTCAAAAAATCCTAAATTTGCTTATGTCTTGATTCCTTCCATTTTGTGGATCCTACTGGCGAACCTTAGTTTCTAGTTCATTAGCGACTTTAAATCATACCACTGTGCACTCTGATCCATACTCTTTTCTCCAATCCTCTAGTTGATGGATGCTCAAAAATGAGTGTCACTTAACTAACATTTGTTCCTATTTTTGGTGGAATATTTTGAATTTCCTAGGATCATTCTTACACTAACCCTACCATTTGATAGGTCAACTCCTTTACATCACAAGGCAGCTAAGCTCGCCTGTGACTCGTCCTTTACCAACATCTCATCGAAGTGATAGAGGGACTACTTTGACTTTTAAATCCTACTCCAATGGTAACAAAAGCTTTGTCCCTTACTCAAAAAAGGTTGTTAATAAACAACCCTTTGACTGGTTCTTCCTTATTGGGCGATTACACCTATTGGGTAACAGTTGGCATCCATTCCCATCTTGGGACTGCTAAAAGACACTTCCTCTTCCAATGTTAACAAGTATCCTACCATCTTTTTTGGGTTTGAATGGTTTCTCATCACTTATTAAATTTCCATAACTTCCCACGGTCACCCGTGACTATAAATAACCAGGACATGGTGGGGAAGTTCATACTCATCCAAGCCCCCTACTTGATCCATCTTCAATTTTTCTTTCAGTCTCTTCTTCTATCTTTCTTTTCTCACTCAAACACAATATTAGAGTGCAGTTGTCCTACCAGTTCCAACACAAAGGTTCTCTCCAAACAAATCCCCTTATTTTTCAAAGCTAATTTCATGCTCGTTTGTTTTTCCTATTCTAACAGCCTAATACTATATGGGGGTTTGCCTATTGCCCCAGGAAATATTTTTTCTTACCTTGTGATCTTGGTGTGAATCGAGGGAAGTGTTGACCATGCACCTCCATCAACTACCTTACTCCTTCCTAGAGGAGAAGTCCTACCATTGGGAATTATATACTAACTTTACTTCCAATCAGCCTACAATATGGAGATAGCCCTTTCCAAGAACTGAAGAGATTTCTCCCTTGTACCAAGCTTGCTGTGACTCCTTCTGTAACATGGTGGGGAAATCATGTCGACTCCACTCACTTTCCTCTTTGGTTGACAGGGCAGGATATATCCTTACCCAACCTCTAGTGAGGAAATGAAGACAAATAGGTTAGCTTCGATGAGGCACTTGTCTTGGTCACTACTCTTGGGTAAGCAAGCTCGCCCCTGCCATCTTTGAGTTCCACCTACAAGGATCGAGCGAGTTCGACACCATAATTACGGTAAATACCTTTCCACCCTCATTACCTAACCTTGAATCTTGAAAGCTGCAGTGTTCCCTCTACAAGGCTCGGAGCTTTGCCTGAGGCGATATTTAATAGGTTCTCTCCCCATTTCCATTCCTAAATTCATCTAACCCCTTGAGGTTTTCTAACAGTTGTGAAATACATGCATATATCATCATATCTCATGTTTATGCAAACATGGCATACTCTAACGACGTATATCATAATAGTAGGTTTGGAGTTTGGAACTCTCCTAAAGTTTCATCATTTCCCATAGATTAGCTTCCACGAATGCCAGAGCTTCCATTCTCCTAGCAGCAGCTTGCTAATTTCCTTAATTTTTCATCTTAATCATCATGTAGTCTTCTCAATGCAGAACCTTCCATGGATATTCATTCTATCAAAGAAGATGAAGAAAGGGAGAATTTGATCAAGGTCGAGAAGAAAATCATCCCTGAGAGCCATCTCTCAACTAGTTATAGCCCTTCCAACGCTACTTCCAATCCTATAAGAGCCGTCCATGGCTAATTATGATGTCTCACACTAAGGAACTAATTGGTTCTATTCTAACCAAACTATAATTGAATCTTAACCATGTCTAATTTGGTTTCTAGCTTTCCTTTTTCTTCCAATATAAGCCACCAGCTTGTAGTTTCTTTCAATTTAGTCCCTTATTCATTCCTAATTTTAGGTTATTAGAAATTTGGGTGTTACATTTCTGTACTCTATTTTTGAAACAATGAATGATTTTTGTTTGTTATGTATGCTATGGATGGGTAGAATTTGCATGTTATATAGGTGTCTGCTCAATGGTAGTTTTATGCGCATAAAATAGTTAAGGTTACATGTTTTAATAGATGGCACACTTAATACTGGTAAGTAAGTGAGACACATGTATTGTATGATTAGACAGTGGGAAATATCGACAGGTTAGATGAAGTTAGGATTGGGCAAAAGGGTGGAAGTGTTAGATACAACCATACAATATTGTAGAGTACAAACTGTGATAGGCGAAGCTGACACTGTGGTGTTCGAGCATTAAGGTATAGGATAGTGAACTAGAGGAATTGATGGAATGAAACATGAATAATAAAGATCATGGTTAGGCCATGGGACCAAATGGAGGCTAAACGCCTAAAAATGAGTAAGACCATAGATAAAAGATGCTATGGCATCATGATATAAATAAAACCATAACTGAAAAACATTATGGTATCCTTTGATAGTCCATTGAGATGGTAAACATTGAGTTATTTTATGTAAGACCGTAGTTGAAAGATGTTATGGCATCATGATATAAATCAAACCATAACTAAAAGACATTATGGTATCCTTTGATAATCCATTGAGATGGTAAACACGGTGTTATTTTGTGTAAGACCATAGTTGAAAGATACTATGGCATCAAGTGATGATTTCACAATAACATGAGTAAGACCTTAGGTGAAAAACACTCTGGCATCATAGATACTCTGCCGGGATATTAATGGGATAGTCCGTTAAGACATTAATCAGGATAGTCTGTTGGGACATTAATCACGGGAACTGTGAGGTGTAAGATCATAGTCCAACTACGGCGATCTAAACTCTAAATTATATAGATTTTCTATAGTTGTTTATATCACCTTTTTACTTAGAATTTATGTTAATATCGAGTACATGGATATTTAATTGGATTATTTTTGTTCATATTGAGACAATGGGCATAATTTTAGTAAAGTATGCAATTTTATGAATTTATGTTTTAAATTTTGCATAATTTAACTATTTTATGTTACATAGTAATATCTATGTTTTAATTACTGCAGTGGGACCATTGAATTAACAACTATGAGAGCTAATTAATATCATATGGACACAATTTAATTCTTACTCCATGTGGATGACAACTCACAAATCTAATTCAACCCAATTTGAAAGATAGTTGCTGAAAATACTGAAGTTTGCTCTCAACTGGGTTATCAAAACCATCCAACAAGGCGGAGAATGACCCAAATTTGGAAAGCCATGAAGAACAGCCCAAATCAACTTTGGGATAATTAATTTGAAGGCCCTTGCATTGTGAAAGAATCTGAAATCAACTCTTAACTAATACCCAAGAAACCGTCCAACCTCTTACATGATTCATGCATGAAATCAAGCATGAATCAAGTAACCATCAACCTCCCTCTCCACACTTCATGGCCGACAAAGCAAAGGAGAGAACCAAGGGATCTTGAAGCTATTTTCAGAAAACTTTTATGCCATCCCTCTATTATAAATACCAACCCTCACTTCTCATTCCCTAATCCCTCATCATTCATTTATCTTTCGTTCATAACATTTCTTTTCTCCCTTCTGTACATAAACTTTTCAATTTCCCTAGCTCCTTTAGCTAGAATTTTACCTCGAGGAAAACCACTCTTGGTCGACCACCTTGAAGGCATTTTGCAATCACAAGAATTGGAGAAAGCCACCACGATCACCACGATCAATCTTCAGAGAACCGTCAAAATCATCAAGAGTTTCTTCTTCCTTAATCTTATTTTTATTCAAAATGTTTACAAATTGTTTTGATGATTTTCCATTGACAATGATGACTTAAATTTTTCAGCTAGAATGATTACATTAATTTGATAAAGTTCATTTGATTCATGTTTATGATGTTTTGTGCCTCATTCGTTCATGCTTCCAATTAAAATCATTATGTATTTCATGTATTAAAATATGTTTGAATGCATTAAAATATCCTAACCAAATGGCGATTGATGGACATGATAATTGGAAGATGTGTAACCCCCTGAAATTGGGCCTAGAAGTATTAGGTCTTGAGCATGGGTACAATTGGGAGGCAACACATAAATATTTAGTTGTGCAAGAAAGTGACATAAGTGTGTATCTGCTTTATTGGTTAAGTGTTCTGAGTGTTCTGGGAGTCTCTAAGAAGTCTTGGGTTCAAGCCTTGGCTTGCGCAAAATTTTACTTTTTAAGTATAAAACCCCTATCTTTGGTCAGTAGGGTTATAAGTAAAATTTGTTATAAACATGACAGAATGGGCCTGCTGGTCTAGCAGATAGTGGTGTGTGGAGTGTGCTAGTGGTCTGAAGTTCGAAACCCTGCTTGTGCAAATAGAAATTATTTTTACTGATGGCCATGGGAGGAAGTTGTGTTTGACTGAAACACCAAGAATTTGAATAAGTTTGAATAAGTTTGTTGTTGTTAGCTGAATCTGAGGAGAGGATTATGGGGGATTTCGGTTGTTTGAATTGGTGAACAAGAGGGATTTTAGGAGGGGTTATGGGAGGAAAATGTGGAATGGGAGATGTGAAAGAGTGAGTGCCGAATGGGATGGTAGGCACTTAAGGCATTCGGGTTTTGGTGAGAAGGGTACCGATTGTGAACTCCCAACATCCAAAATAAGGCCTTGAGACTAAGAAGTGCTCTCCATTTTCAATAACTACCCTTTTTGCTTGATTTTGTTTTTAGTATGAGGCCAATTACTACCTTGACCATCCGGGCATTTTATTCCTCTGCATTTTTCTTCTTTCAGTTTTTGGCTCGCCAATATTGTGTTTGGGTTGATCGGCTTTGTAACACCCCTATCCCGTATCCATTATCGGAATAGGTAAGTGGCATTACTAGACAAACAGAACATTTCAAACCAATTCAGAATCACAGATATTATTTAATATCATTTCATAAGCAATTTTTTCTTAAGAAGGTCTACGAGACCTAAAACATACGTTTAAGAACGGTTAAAGCTAAACTGAACACATTCATAGAATTTAGAACATAGAAAATTTTTCAATTTTGTTGAAGTCACACGCCTGTGCGTCCAGGCCGTGTGCCTCACACGGGCATCAGACACACCCATGTGAACCAATCGTGCCAAAACAGAGCATGCATGCTGACTTTTTCACACGACTAATAGGCACGCTCGTGTACTATGGCTGTATGATACTTAGCTAGCTACTGACTTTAGCCCACGGTCATATGACATGCCCGTGTGTCAAGACTGTGTGATTCTTGGGAGAATACTGCTTTTCTTACACGGCCACAAGGCAAGCCCATGTCCCCTGACCGTGTGGCACCAAGAAGATTTGGTTTAAGCCAAAATTTGCCACCCCTTTTTGGGTCCAATCCTACAAGCAATAATATACAACATTCATACCAAAATTTCCAACCAGTTCCATGCTTAAGAATGACCAAAACACTTTAGAACTTAGCATACTACAAACATACACCAAAACTATACACAAACTTATCGTTTGTTAGCCAACTCCCATGGCATATTATATACACCACAAAACTTATATACATAGACCTTCTAGCCTATACATGCCATACTTTAATATATATACACTTTCCAAAAGTACCAAAATGAGATCGATAGTGTGATGACGATCCTTGATGATCCCCGAGCTTTCAGCAGCTTTGATATCTGAAAAAACAATGCAAATACACACAAAGTAAGCTTTCAAAAGCTTAGTAAGCTCGTACTCAAGTCATTCATAATATATGAAACATAAAATAACAACATATAAGTATTTGCACAATTTCAATCCATAAATCTATATCAACTCAATGAAATTCATATACTTAACATCATCTACCACTTAGGTATTATACATACCTGAATCTTCCCGTACTTATACATTTTCATACTCGCCTCTTTTGAATGTTATAAGACTTCCCATAACTTATTCGTATTTTAGACATCTGCACACTTAGTGCTATATAGTTAGCCCAAAATAAATATTTTCGCACACTTAGTGCCATCTCAAATAACCGAGACTAAGTCGGTATCGCACACTTAGTGCCACAAATAGCCAAAGTTAATTTAAATCGCACACTTAGTGCCAAGATAGTTTAAATCGCACACTTAGTGCCAAAACTTCCAATTCATCCTCATATCGTCCAATTTAATTATACACAAACCATGTATAATAAAGGCATCAAAGCTTACTTAACATCATATTTTAAGTACGAACTTACCTCGTACTCGGAATTTGTCGACTTGGACTATCTACTCGATAACCTTCGACATTCCTCGATCTAAGTCTGAATTCCTCCTTTCTTGATCTATATGATTTCAAATTAACCCTTTTATTCACCAATTAATTCAATTTAATTCATAAACATTTATTTAGGGTAATTTGCAAACTAGCCCTTACATTTTCACATTTCGACACTTTAGTCCCTATTTCACAAAATCACAATATACACATAAATTGCATACACACAAGTTTAGCTGAATTCTCTTAGTACTCATACTAGTCCACACAATTCATTTATTTCATATTTTAGTCCCTAAAAAAATAACATTTTACAATTTAGCCCAAAATATTCATATTCTTCAAAAGTCCCAATACAAAGTATATCTATCTATCATCAAGCTTTCATATTTCACCATTTATCATTACAAAGCTCACAAAATCAACAATGGCATCTTATGAAATCCTCAACAATTTCAGAAATTCAAACATGGGTTTTGAAGAACACGAAGCAACAATCACAGAAACGTAGAAATTATCAAAAACTGAGTTGAAACCGTACCTTAATCAAGAAATCAAAGTGCCGAAACCTAAAATGGCTTTCTCCTTTTTCTTTTTTGCTTTGGTTTTTGGCAATGCATGCATGAAATGGCTTCATTTTCATGTTTATTTTCATTTAATATACATAAATATGCATTTTCCAATTTTTCCCTTTAATTAACAAATAAAAATTCCATCCACTAGTGTCCATACTTGTCCATGCATTAATACAATGGTCAAATTGACATGCAAGGACCTTTATTTTAAAAGCCAAGCCAAATAAGTGCTTTAACATTTAGCACTCAACTTTTACACCTTACGTGATTTAATCCTTTTTCATAATTAAGCATAGAAATGGACAAATTAAATCACAGAGATTTCACAGATGTAAATTCACATATCACAAACACAGAAAATAATATTAAAATATTTTTTGAACTCGAATTTGTGGTCCTGAAACCACTATTCTGACTAGGATCAAGACCGGACTGTTACAGACTTTCTCCTCTCCCTCACTTTTCTTCTCTTGAATTTCTTTACCTTTGCCGAACCTTCATGCTCTCCCTCTCCCAATCAGAAATTAGCATTTACCTTTTTCTTTTGTCTTTGGTCGAATACTCTTCTCCTTCCCCCTTATAAACTCTTTCGGGTTTCAACAATTGCACCTTGGTACTGTTGCCGAATGGTCTCTCTCTTTCTTCCTCTCTACTCTTTACATCAGGCTTTCCTCTTTCACTTCTTAAACAAAATACCCTTGGTCCCTTCTTGACTGAATACTGCTAGTGTTCCACTATGTCGATTCTTCATTGCTCTCTCTATCGACTTTGTTAGGGGTGGTAAGCTTTTGGTAAGAGAGAATTTGTTTTTGCCTCAAACGTTTGAAGTGTTGTTGTCTATTAATTTTCTAAGTTTCTAATACTCGATCCTATCAAATGGTGGTTGGCAGTTATTAATCATAATGTACGGGGACTATCTTTGGAGCCGTAAGCTACATCCTTTTTGGGAGCGGTAAGGTGGGGAACGAATATAAGTCAATTGTTTATGGGATTGGTTCCGAACATGACTAACATTGGATATGAATGATCATTGGTTTTAGGTGCAATTCATCTCAGGAAGGGTTGCGAACTTAGAATCCTAACAGGTGTGTAAAACACTACCCCTACTCGTAAAATGACAAAAGTTGAAATATCAGATTGTTGACCCTACACGAGCATGCGCTCGCTTGTGTGGTAAATTGAATGCGTAAATCGTGGATGTTAGATTGTAGAGGCCACCATGAGCTGTAACACCCCTTACCCATGTTCGACGCCGGAATAGGGTACGAGGCATTACCTGACTTAATCACTAATCATCGTATAAAAACTGATTCATAATTTCACTCTTATTTAAAACTTTTTCAAACATATTCAAGCTTTCCCTTAAAAAGAGCTTACAAGGCCCATATCATGCTTTAATTCAACCACACACATAGGCAAGCATGCACATTCATAAATTGCATCATTTAATTAATAACATAATCAAGACTATCTACATTAAATGACTTTATACAATAGAGACCTTCAAATAACATAGGTCAGTATTTTAGGCCAATTCCTAGCAACTTAGTAACAATTAAACGAGTCTCCATACATGCCGAAGACTTAAAAATACTTTAAAACCTTTATATATCGATCAATAGTTTGATAGTGTGATTTAACCTCCGGCGACCTCCAACTCGAGCTAACATCTGAGACACTATAGGAAAAAAGAAAGGAAGGGAGTAAGCATTATAGCTTAGTAAGGGAGTAAGCATTATAGCTTAGTAAGTAAGTATGTAAATATTAATAAACAATACATTATCATACTTTAAACGAAGTCACAATATGTTCCCGGAATATTACTATCACAAACACACACGTACTTTCACTATTACAATCATAAACCGGTTCAAAATAAGCTGTCTAGCAGAGTACCAGCAGCTAAATTATTTATTTCTGGAGCTACAGAACTCCAAATTACAAAACGTTAATTTTTCATGAAACTAGATTCACTTATATTCTTACCATAAAATTTTCAGAATTTTTGGTCTAGCCAATTAGTACAGTTTATTCATTGAAGTTACCCCTATTTCACTGCTCGACTGTTCTGACCACTCTTCACTACGAATCAATTTTCTCCTCGTACAGAATTCAAAGGATGTTCTCGTTTATTTTATTTGAAACTAGACTCATTAAGGATTTCAAGAATATAAATTATATCCCATAATTATTTTTTTTAAAAATTTTAATGATTTTTCCAAGTCAGAACAGGGGATCACATAGTCATTCTGAACTAGTCTCTCAAAAACTTAAATATCTCATAATATGGAATTCCTTTGCTTGCTCTGTTTCTGTTATATAAAAATAGACTCATTAATCTTTAATTTGATATCTCATTCAGTCTCTGATTCAATTTCTAATATTTTTGGTAAATTTTTAGATTCACATCACTGCAACTATCCATAACAGTTTTATTGTCAATTTTGATCTTTCACACTTCAATTGTATTCATCACTTACCCATAACTATCTTTCCAATTTCCAATCACATATCAAGCATATTGCTCATAAGTTACACATGTATATACTTACACATATCATCACAAAGTCATACACAATTTCATTTAATCAGTTTCCCAGTTGAACGCTTCGGAATAATAACAGATACGCGATGGTATCGCACACAGGCCACCTTTAAAATCGAAGCTCTCTTGTACACATAGTGGCCTTCACTTAGCACCACTCATGTGACCTAGCTCGATTTTCCACATAATTTTGGCTCTCTTGTACACATGGTGAACACTTAGTACCACCCATGTGACCTAGCCAGTTTATCTCGTAGCTCTCTTGTCTACATGGTGTCCTTCACCTGGAACCACGCATGCGACCTAGCTACATATATCCCGTAGCTCTCTTGTCTACATGGTGTACACATAGTATCACCCATGCGACCTAGCTACATCATAATGTCTCGTAACTCTCTTGTACACATGATGTGCACTCATCACCATACATGTGACCTAGCTACATACCATCTGTATCATCCAATCTTTCCGAAGGTTCAACCGGATTTTCTCTCTTTCTAATACTTGATTCCATACTTCCAATAGTCAATTATGATTCAAAAATCAGCTACAATACATAAAATATGCTAAAATATAAAAACATAATAAAGATAATGTATTATTTACATACAAACTTACATACTTTCTCATTTCCATGTCGAATTAATATTGAACATTTAAATCATCATAATTATACTTACTTTCAACACCTCGGCAATCATAGTAAATATATCAATTTTACATTGAAACATGCATAAATTAATGCTTATTATACATATGAACTTACCTCGATACTAAAACGGCCATTTTACCAACTTTCCCGATTTTGATTTTTCTCCCATTCTAGGTTCAAATCTCGTTTTCCGGGATTATTGAGCTTGGAAAGCTTGAAAACCCTAGCCATGGCTTCCCCCATGCTTATTTCGGCCTCCATGAAAAAGATGAGTCAATTTTGGCTTTATTTTCCCTTTTTATTTCTTTTAATTACCAAATGACTAAAATGCTCTTAAGGCCTTTCTTTAAAATTTTGTCCTATTCATGCCCATTTTTGTCCAAACGAAATATAAAAAGCCTAATTACCATTTAAGGACCTCCTCTTTAAACCCCCATTTCAATCAAATACTTATGAATTAGAACACATATTTTGCAACTTTTGCAATTTAGTCCTAAAAGTCCAATTAAGCACTTTATCAGTAAAATTACTTAATGATATTTTTACACAATATTTTAATCAATAAATAAACCTTAAAACTTAATCAGAATAAATTTTTCAACTTCAAATTCGTGGTTCTAAAACCATCGTTCCATTTAGGCCCTAAATCGGGCTGTTACAGCAACTTCTGCAAATAAGCCCTAATAGGCAACTTAAACATGCAATCTATAAAATTTCTTATCAATACTCTAACATATGCATCTAATCACTCGGTAAATCATAAAAATTAATCGAAATAAACTTTTCTATCTTAGATTTGTGGTTTTGCAACCACTATTCCATTTAGGCCCTATTTCGAGATGTTACATGAGCAATTTCATGGGTTTAGAACATTTTGGGCCATGTTGGGCCGAGATGGGCGTGTGGGCCCTACAGGCTCGTTGGCCCAACCCTGGTAAACTACACGAACATGTGGAGATTATTGGGCTTGGCTGTGTAGTTCACACGACCAAGGTCATTTTTGGGCTTATTGGGCCACACGAGAGTGTGGGCCCACATCGACCGCATCATGGACCTCGAGCCCAATTTCACTATATGACTGTTAAGGTTGCACAGGTCACCCGAGATGACTGTGACCTTCTGTTTGGTCAGTAAACGTACCTGGATCCTTAATCGATAAAATGATTGTTTTGCCCTTGTGTGGCAAAATGATTGTTTTGCCCTTATGTGGTAAAATGACCGAAGTACCCCCATAGGGTAAAATAACTGAAATACCCCCATAGGGTAAAGTGACCGAAATACCCCCATATGGTAAAATAACCGAAATACCCCCATAAGGTAAAATGATTATAATACCCCTGTAGGATAAAATGACTGTAATACCCTTATAAGGTAAAATGACTGATTTGCCCTACAATGTGTATGACCGTATTTGAGCATGCCACGTTATATGTATGTTGCATCCATGTAAGATATTATGATACGATGCATGACTTGTTGCATGATGTTGGGATTGTTATTTTGGAGGAAGTGTATTGTACTGATATGGTCGCACGGATTGCCCAAGACGACTGTGGACCTACTGATGGCTTTAAGCTTATTACTGGCAGCTCTACTGCAAATACTATTTTAATGCTGCAACCGATGCTATTTTGGAGTGTAGGGTTGGATGGGTTGATTTTATCCCCACATGGTGTGTAGGGCTGGTACGGAGATGATGTGTAGAGGCTGGATTGGGTAGGACTTGCATCTTTGTTCATTGGTACCGCATCATGCATCGACATCGCATCGCTTATTTATTATTCTTGACATTTGGTTACTATTACTGTAATGGGCCAAGGCCCGAATATATGACTGCTTCTGTATTGAGATGGGCTAAAGCCCAAACTTATATTGCCACTGTTACTGATATGGGCTTAGGCCCAGACTATATTTATTCACTGTATGCTTGACTATTTGTTTATTAAGGGATTACACACTGAATTTTCGTAAACTCACCCTTCTGCGTATCTGCACAAGTAATCCTTAGGTGGATCGGTGCTGCGAGGGACTCGAACCTGGCCACACAACAACTTATGCTCTCATAATTGTCTTTTAATTTATGAGTAGTTTAATTTGGGTATTTTTATGTAATAAGTTCTCTTTGGATTTTATTTTAATTTGGGGTTTTATATTTGTTTTGCTTTAACACTGCTAGCAATAGGAAAAACACGCGAGTTTTCTAAAAGATAAATGTTTTTCAAAAATACCACGAATACGTAAACGGTATTAAGAGCTATCGAAAGAAAACAACGTTTTGCAAGTAAAACTCAAGTACACAACTATTTTAAATAAAAAAAACTTCCACTATAAACAAGGTTTTGAAATTAATAACATTTTAAAGAATATTCTTTTGATAATGATGCAAGTTTTTAAAATCATCTTTTAGATCACCCAAAGAGGCTAAATAAAGATTGGGCTTTTCAAACGAGATCACACTTTACGAAAAACACTTCAATGTGACATCGCAGATTCGGGCATAATGTCCAGGTCGGGTTTGGGGTGTTACAAGATGCATGCCTAATTTATATCCTAACCAGAATAAATTTGAGGTTCATAATATGCTAAAAGAACTTACTACCTTGCATAACTTTAGATTTATGCGATTAAATTGTTTCAAACCTAATCTATCTCTATTACTTCACATAATTTCTAAGGAATCCTTAGTCAAATTCTGATATTGGTTTATGCATATTTTTTTAAGTATAAGATTCAATTGAACTTATATAAGATTCCTAGTTAATAAACGACCGAGTTGCCATGAAATATTTTCCGAACATTGAACATGATAAAAAATGAATTGAGTCAAATGTTGTAATTATTCTAGCTTATTCATGTTACTGTTCACTCATGAAAATCGCTACTAAACCATCACCTTGCATTTCATTTCATTTGTATTTAGATTAACTTACATTTAGTTAATTAATTTAATTTTAACATCTATCACTTCAAAATTTTTGTGTTTTCTTTACCAATTTGTAAATTCATAATTGTGAAATTATTTGATTAACAGATACAACCCTTGTGAAGCCGATAACTTTTTTACTTATTTATTACTTGATAACGATTGTGTATACTTGCACAAATCTATGCGTTACAAGTTTTTGAAACGCGTAGATTTGTGCAAGTATACACAGTCATTATCAAGTAATAAGTATAAGAGTGATCGACTCCACAAGAACTGTATTTAAATCAATACTTGTAAAAATTACTATTCATAAATTGGTTAAGAAAAACATAATAATTTTGAGTGATAGGTTTTAAATTAAATTATTTAACTAAATGCAAGTTAATCTAAATGCAAATGAAATTGAATGTAAGGTAATGATTTAGCATCGATTTTCACAAGTTTAAAAACGATAACATGAGTAAGCTAGAATAATTACAACATTTGACTTAATTCATTTTTCATCATGTTTAACAATGTTAGAAAATTATTTCATGGCAACTCGATTGTTCATTCACTGGGAATCTCATATAAGTTCAACTGAATCTTATACTTAGAAAAATATGCATAAAATAATGTCATAATTTAATTAAGGATTCCTTAGGATTTATGTGAAGTAACAGAGATGGATTAGGTTTGAAACAATTTAATCACATAAACCTAAAGTTATGCAAGGTAATAAGTTCTCTTAGTCTATTACGAACCTCTAATTTATTCTAATTAGGATATAATTGTGTCCCTTAATTGTCATTTGGTAAGGATTGATCAACTAATTCTAATGCATTATGTCACATCCCATATACATTTTTTTATTAATATGTGTGCAATAATGAGAACAAGGTAATGTGTAGTCTATTGGTTTAGAGACTTCTTAGCTATCCTAGAGGTCTAAGGTTCAAGTCCTAATGTTCACACTATTTTATTTTATCTTTTTACAATTTTTCCATATGAGATGACTTGTTTCCTCCATTAAAAGTCAAACTTACCTTAAGTTGGGGGTGCATGATCCCCTTTTCACTCCATGTCTCCCTCTCTTGCCAAAACCTCCCATATTGTCTATTTGATATGATTCATTGAACCTGGTCATAGTTGACCAAGCTACAGACAGCCATTATCATCCCTACCACTCTCTTTTCTCCCATATTCTTTTTTTTTTCATTTTCTTTTATCTCTATTTTCTCCCTATTTGACAAATAACCACCACCCAAAATTTTTCCATTGTAGGCTATAGTTTCACAACCTCGACACCACCTCCTAATATTCTCTTCTCCTCCTATTTTCTTCTGATCACAACCCCTCACCACCACCGTCACCACCGTAAACCGCCACGAACCATCGTAGGAAACCCTCTCTCCTCCACTCATTTTCTTCTCTGTTTTCTCTTAACTTTGTGACTGAACCCTATTTCCCCCCTTTTTTTTATATTTTTCACTTCATTAGGACCACCATAGGACCACCGTCATTGCCACTGTTTTCCACTGGGATTCAATTTTTCTTTCTTTCTTTTCCCTTTTGATATCTCCCATCTTCTCTAATGATTTAATTATCCTATGTTAATTATTTTGTATTCAAGACTTATCACATATATTTTTGTAGATCATAAAAACTCTTTGCTCTTTTGTCAAGACTAATCATCGATCTCATTGTATTGTTGAGTAGTGCAAGTGTTTGAGAAGTGTTGGGAATTGTAACACCCCTCACCCACATTCAACGTCAAAATAGGGTTATGGAGCATTACCAGACTTATTACACAAATGTATATACAATTCTCATACACTTTTCCATTTCAAATATAAACATCATTCATAAACAATCACATTGTCCCTAATACGAGCCTATGAGGCCTTAAACATGCATTCGAGGTGGTTCGGGACTAAACTGATAACTTAGGAAGCTTTTACGAAACCTTGAAATTTTTTATCAAAATAGGGGACACACGCCCGTGTGGCCCGACCGTGTCTCTCACACGGGCACCAAACACGCCCATGTCACAAGCCGTGTGGACATTCGAAATGGGAGCACATGGCCATATCCTAGCCCGTGTCTAACCCCGTGTAACTCTCTGACTTGGGTTACACGGCCAACACACACGCCCATGTGGCTAGCCTATGTGCCTTAAAAATGGCCATACTCACCAGTGTGTCAGGTCGTGTGCTAGGCCATGCCAAACCTGTAGGGTATACTGAGTTATGCCATACGGCCAAGTCACATGCTCGTGTGTAAGGTCGTGTGGAGCATACTGACTTGGTTTCCAAATCCACATCAGGGGACACATGGCCGTGTAACATGACCGTGTGTCGCACATGGCTGAGACACACACCCATGTCTCTACCCGTGTGGACAAAAATAGGCTATTTACTAAGCCAATTTGCTACCCAAATTTGAATTTATCTACAACACAACAATTTGCACCATCCCATGGCATAAATAAGCATTTAAACTAGCCAATTCAAACTTAATTCATGCATATTCTATACACATTTCTCAATACTCAGAAGTTGCAAAATAGACCAATCCATTCATACCAAAATATCATAAACTTAGATCATCAATATGGCTACTTAAAACACGCATTCTTTATCTTGATTCACAAATAAATAACATCACCAATATCAACATTTAACTTCCATAATACCAACTATTAATAAGCATTACAAAACCAACCTCAATTTACATAACATAAACTATAGGCACATACACATATACACAAGCAAATTAACTCAAAATAAGGCAACACTCATGGCTATTATATACAAACCAAGACATATACATTTACAAGCCATTTCAAATGGAAAAAATCATTACTAAAACATGACTAAAGTTCCTATACAAAACATATACTCAAAACAAAAGCTTAAAGGTACCAATTTGTTTGTAGTATAGTGTGATGAAATCTCTAACGATCCCTGAATCCGAGCTAACTTTGAATTCACTATAAAACATAGAAAAATAAATGATGTAAGCTATAAAGCTTAGTAAGCTCGTATGAAATAAACTCGATATAACCATAACCACATAATTCAACAATTGATTATGGATACATGAATTCACATCAACTAATAAACCTTTCAATTGCTCATTCACAAAACTATATACTTTCTTCACCATTTCTTCAATTCAAAGCTAATATAGTTTATGCACATACCTGTACCATCTCGTACCAATCTCATTCTCAACCACATATGTAACATCTCGATTTAGGGTCTAGTCAAAATAGTGGTTTTGAGACCACAAATCTGACGTAAGAAAATTTATTTTTATTATATTTTTATGGTCTACAATTTCACGAGATGATTTCGTGAAAATTTTGTTCAAAAATTTTGACGTTTGGGCACTCAATTTGGTCAAAAGGGCTAAATTGTAAAAAGTGCAAAACTTGAGTTCTAGAAGCTAGAGGTGTCTAATTGCTATGAAATTTTAAATTGGAGGTCCTTAAATGGTAATTATACCATTGGATAATTTTTTGGACAAAAATGGACTTGAAATAGGTGAAATAGAATATTTTTAAGTTAGGGGCATTTTTATCATTTAGTAATTAAAATGAATTAAAAACAAAATTAAAAGCCAATTTTTGTCCATCTTCAAGATATGGCCAAAAATTGCATGGAGAAACCATGGCTAAGGTTTTTTAAGCTTCTAATCTCGATGGTAAGTCTGTTCTTGCCCCGTTTTTAATAATTTTTACGTTTTTAAAATCCTTGTAACAAATCTAGCTATTTCTGCCATTTATTTGAGCTAGGGTTGATGTTTAAAAATTTACCCATGTGCTACATGTGTGTATTTTGATGTTTAAGGGAGAAATATGAATGTTTGTTGTGTGTTAAACGACTTTTACTAAGTAGTTTTCGGTGAAAGCGCTAAAAAGGACTAATTTGTAAAAGTTATAAAATTTGACATAAAACTGTGATTTAGTGGAAATTTTGGGCTGATATAGTTATTAAAATGATTTGACTAGGCTTAAAGTACAATAAATTGAATAAATTTCATTTTACGAGCCTAGGGGAAAATTGTAAATATGACAAAGTTTAAGGACAAAAACGTAGTTTTTCCATAACATGTCTTTTGGGTCACAATGAATAATGTGACTAATTAGTAAGCTAAATGTGATATTATAGATCAAGGAAAATGAGATTCGGACTTAGATCGGGGAAAAACACGTATTTCACGGTTAAGTCCTTTTTTCACCATTATGGTATTGAGGTAAGTTTGATATTACATGAATTGTAAGTTCACGTTGATGTGTTACATATTTTAATGTTTTAATGTGATAGGAATTTAAATGCTTATTTGCTATTATGAATTATATGCCTTTATATTCCATGAGTATGTAACAACTCGATTTAGACCTTAGTCGGAATGGTGGTTTTGGGACCACGAATCCGAGTTAAAAAAATATTTAAAAATTATTTTTTGTGTTTATTATGTGTGAATTTGTGTGTGAAATTTTCGTGATTTAATTTTGTCGTTTGAGAGTCCGATTAAATAAGAGGACTTAATCGCGTAAAATGAAAATTTGCTGGTTAATTTAAAAAGAGCCGAATTGTAACGCCCCAAAATTTAGGTATTTACTTTTGTGTGTGTTGTGTTGCATAATTGTATACTTGCTTTAGTGGTTGAGGGTCCGGAAGAATGTTGGAGGGCTCTTGAGTTCAAGCCTTGGCTTGTGTAAAATTTTGATTCTTGGTTTAAGTAAACCCTATCTCCTGTTAATGTGATTTTTTAAATTTGTGTGGGTTAAGCATGTCATAAATAGCCTATTGGTCCAATGGCTAATGGTGTGGTTCTATTTTCAAGGGGCTCGAGTTCGAGTCTTATTGCATGCAAAAGGGTGTTTTATTTTGCTTGTTGTCGTGTAGGAATTTGGGTGCCAGCAGAACTCTGCAGCTTGGGGCGGTTGAGGAGTTTGAAAGATGAAGGGGAGTGTATAACCGAAAGTTAGTAGATGTAGGGGGAAATTTGAATAGTAATCGGTTTGAGGATGTAGGGAGAGTTCGTAGGAGGAATTCAATGAGTGATGGTTGAGAGGAAGTGTTAGTGCCGTTGGTGGACTCTAGGTACTAAAGAGAATTCAGCTTTAAGTTTAGATAATGTCTTCTATTTTTCATTTTCGATTTTGGCAACTTGTACTTCTTTTTGCCTTTGTTTCTTAAGTTATTCTTTGTTTGAATTGCATTTGGAGTACGTTTGGGTTCGTTATTTCATTGGGTCTACTCTTCTCCTTAACCCTAGTGCACCGATTTCTGTCCATCATTTCTTTTTCTCATTTGGTAACTTACCTTTTTGGCCGAATATTATTTGTCCATCTTCTCACAATTTCGTTTCGATTTTGAGCTTTGCTTGGGGAATTGAATTTTTCCTTCTTCGCTCTCTTGCTCTCTATAAACTTGTCTCGATCGATTGCTTTTATCTCAACTCTTTGCTTCTACTTTGGTCAAACCCTGTCAAGGCCTAGATATCATCATCCTCTTCTTCTCTTTTTTTGTGCTTGACCGTTTCATGCTGTGGGACTGTCAGAATCCCCTTGTGTTATTGGTAAGTGCTCCCTAGTCGAACTTTATTCGATTTTCCTCTCAAAGGTTTGGCTTATGTATCTCTTAGGCCGAACGGTTGCATTTCCCTTTTGTCATAGGGAGATATTCTTTTAACACTTCTCTTTCTGTTCGATTGTTGTTAGGGACTCAATTTCCTTAAATAATGTGTGGAGCTGATTACTTTCCTTTACAAGTGATAATTCCTCTATTGGTAAGAGTTTAAGATCTAGATGTGTTTGTGTGGGATCACAGATTCTTATGGATCGATTAACTGTTCTTGTGAAGGGTTAAGGTTGGGAAGAATATGTGGTTTGGAAAAGGGTGAGGCTACGATTGTTGATTGGTAAGTAGTGATGGTTTGGTTAAAATATTTTTATTCAATAGCAGTATGGTTTTGAATTAACGAGGGTGCTAGACTAATGAGAGGTTGTGGTTGATCATAGGTTCTCGATCTGAGAGGCATTTCGGCTACAACTCCATAACAGTTGTGTAATCACACTACTTCAATCGTTAAACGGCAAAAGCCGAAAAACTGTTACCATCGATGCCACGTGGGCATACATTCGCCCGTGTGGTCATCTAATCGCATAACTGCGAGCACGTGATTGTAGAGACCACCGCAAGCGATCTCATGGGCATAGGTCGTTTTGGGCCACGTTGGGCTGAAATGGGCCATGTGGGCCCTATGGGCTCGTGGCCCACACGGGTAAACCACATGGATGTATGGATTATAATGGGCCATGCTATGTAGTTCACATGGCCAAGGTCATTATTAAGCTTAATGGGCCTCACGGGCGTGTTAGCCCACATGGGTCGTATTATGGGCTTGGGCCCATTTTTATTGTTTAAGTGATAAGGTTGCATGGGTTGCACGAGATGACTGTGGACCTATTGTTGGGTCGGTAAGTATACCTAGACCCTAATTTATGTTACGACTGTTATACCCCTATGAGGTAAATGACTGATATACCCCTACATGATATATGAATGTTTTGAGCATGCCATCTTTATTATATGTATATTTATATTATGTTGCATTGCATGGGGTGGGACTTATGATATTGGAGGAAGGGTACTAAAACGCTATAAGCCTATTATTGGCAGCTCTGCTGTAAATACTGTTAGTGCCGCAACCAGTACTATGTTCTGGAGTGTAGGGATCGGTGGGTCGATTTTATCCCCACATGGAATGTAGGGCTAGACGGAGTAGAGTGTAGAGTGTAGGGCTGGATGGAGTGGAGTGTAGAGGATGGATGGGTAGTAACTCTATATGCATTTCTGATGCTGTACTGAATTAGGGTAAGGCCCACATTGATACTGCTACTGTATTGGGCTAATGTCCACACTGATATTGCGACTGATATGGGCTTAGGCTCAGACTGTTCAACACTATATGTTTGACTGATCAAAAAATATGGATTACACATTGAGTTTTTATAAACTCACCTTTTCTGCTTATCTGTGTAGGTAATCCTTAGGCGGGTCGGTGCTGCGAGGGACTTGGAGATGGCCAAACCACTAATTTTGTTTTCATTTTTAATTTAGTAAAAGTAGTTTTATATGGGTAAATTTTATGTAATAAGACCGTTTTAAAGTTTTATTTTTATTTGGGGTTTATTTAAAATAACTTATATCTGTTAGCAGTAGGATTTAGGTTTTCAAAAGGTAAATGATTTTCAACTACTATGCCACATAACTGGTTTCAAAAGCTTCTGCAACGAACAATGTTTTAAAGCGTAATAACAATTTAGTATGAAACATGTTTTGTTTAACGAACCTGTAATTTAGCAAATAAATAAAATAAGATAGTTTTTCATAAATATCACAAACAAGGTTTTAACACAAGCGAACTTTTCGAATAGAACTACATCTTTCAAAACTCACTCCAATGTAACATCACAAATGCGGCCATAACGTCTAGGCCGGGTTTGGGGTGTTACACAAATAGTGGTTGTTCTTTTAATGTGGAGGATTTATGTTGCAATTAGCCCATTAACATATTGGTTGGACGGTAATAGGCATATATTATATAGTTTTTATATTATTTCATTAAGGTTATATATGTAAATTAAACCTTCAGTTAATATAAGTTATAATATATATCATAAAACATAAAACAAAGTTAATATATGTGTTTATACTTATGTTCTTGACGAAATAAAATAAAAGAAAAAGAAACTAGGGTTTGGCACTTTGCAAAGCTCAATCAAGGTAAGTTCTAGCTCGGTTTTTTATGATTTTTACGTTTTTGAGATCATTGCTAAGTTACTTCAAGACCCATGCTTGAATTTTTTATTTTGATGAATATTTTGAGTTATGCCATTGATGAGAGCTTGTGATTTTTGTTGTTTGGTGATAAAATATGAAAGATATGTTTTATATTAACATGTTTTGTATTGGAGTTTTTGATGATTTTGAGTAATTAGGACTAAATTCCAAAAATAATAATTTGAGGGACTAAAATGTGAAATAAATGAAATATATGGACTTGTATGAGTATGGGTAAGATTCGGCCTAACATGGGTATAGGGAAATTTTGCATATTTTGTGTTTTGTGCAATAGAGGCTAAAACATAAAAAGTGTAAATGTCAGAGTAAAATTGTAATTTTCCCATTTATGTGTTTTTGGACTAAATTGAATGAAAATATGTTTGAATGAGCTTAATTTGAATATGTTTAGATCAAGAACCAAAGAAATCAGATTTGGATCGGGGGAAAATGAAAGTTGTCGACTAGCTATCCCATTCCATTTTATATCGTCCGAGGTAAGTTTATAAGCAAATAGACGTACTTAATTTTAATTAAATGCAAGTTATATATGCTGGTATGAAATGTGAGAATATATACTTGCAAATGCTGAATGTGTATAAGCTTGGTAACCATGTTCACGTGTCCGTTTCGACCGAGTTTCGACGTCTGAAAGCCCTATACGAACCCTAGGAATAGTTAGGATACATATGTCATGACATACGATTTCGATTTGTGATGTGCGAGTAACACCATGGCATAGATATGTGATTCTGATATATGTGTGCGAGTAAGACCCTGTCTGGGACAGTGGCATCGATATATGATTACATGTAAGACCACGTCTAGGACGTTGGCATTGTACGATATATGTGTGATTATCCGAGTGTCCTATCCATTTTTGAATGGTTCATCGGGCATCGATAAGCTGTGATCGAAAGTGTAAAATGAGTTGGAATGACCAGGTATGAGTTAGCTTGTTACCTACCTAAAATAAGCTAAGTAAGTAACTTGATTATTTGTTACAAATCATGTGTAATGAAAATGAAGAATATATGTGATTATGGTATGTGTATTCAGTCTTATAAATGATTAATATGAATACTATGGAATTGGTTTTTGAATATGTGTATACAAGACCATGTATATTCGGCCATATAGATAGTACATGTACACGATGTTATATTATGATTTTGAGCTTGTGTATATAAGTGTATGTACATTTGGATATATATATATTGACATTGTGGCTTTAGAGGTTGGATGATAATTTATATTTTTTATTATATGAGTATTTGGCCAAGGTAGTGTTTGAATATGAAAATGTATTATTTATGAAACTTGGTAATTTGAGACTAAATGTGGTAAAGATGATATATTATGGTTTAGTTTAATTGAGTTGATAATATCATTTGGTTGTTTATTTGCTTATGACTTACTAAGCTTAGATAGCTTACTATGTGTATATTTGCTTCTGTTTTATAGATTTTTGGATCAAGTTACAAGCTCGGGGATTGTCAGCAAAGTTCATCACACTATCTACTATTTCGGTATTTAATAAGTTAAACTCGAATTATGGCATGTATAGGCTAGCCTTGGAGTTAGTTTTTTTTTAAAGTATATGTATATTAGCTATGCGAAAATGCCTTAACTTCTATGCTTGAATTGGGTTTTGTTTGATTATGTTTTTAGTTCGTTTTGGGTATAAAGCTATTGACATGGATAAGTTTCATACTAAGATAAAGTATATATGCGAATTTGCTTATTATGTTTAGACTTGGTCTTATATGTTCTTAGTCATAATGTTTAATGAGTTTAGTTTTGGTAATTCAGAGATGGAAATTTTGGATGTGTACGTGGGTTTAAGTAATATGATTCGGTTATGCAAGGTAATAAGTAATGAAAATGTTCCATGGATGTTTTGGTCAATTTTTTTGGTATGCATTCAAATGTTCAGTGTGGCCTTTAGTTTTAGGGTAAATGCGCACCATGCATACATGCATTAATAGCATGTTCGGCCATGTTATATTGTACTAAAGTTGCATATGTGTTTGCTTATTAAATTATGTAATATGTCTTCAATTGGTTTTATTATGAGCTTGTGCAGAAGTTGTTATTTATGAATAAATGTCAGATTGAGGATATAGTAAATTATGCATGATTTAGTATTGAGATGTTATTTGTGTCTGAACATGGTTTAAGTTAAAATGGTAATATGTGCTTAAGCTCAGTGGAACATGATGCATCTCTTATATGTTGGATGTTTATTAAACCGTAAATATGACTTACTATTAAGCTTACTTCGAATATATATTTAGATGCTTTTATTTATATATATACACATGTAATCGAATGGATGTATTAATTATATTTAATATATGAGATATGAAATCCATATTGATTAACATAGTAATGTTGCATAAATGAATGACAAGTTTGGTATTAAAATTAATTCCATTCGTAGTACAACATGTATGTGTGCAAGGCTTTTATAAAATTTGGTTGATATTCCATTTACGAAGTTGTTGATTTGTTATATGTTCTATTCATAAATATATAATATGTTTTAATATATGCTGAAATATGTTTTAAATATGTCATCGTATGAACGATGTGAATTTTAAGATTTGATATTTAATAATGTTGCGAGAACAGATGTATTTTAAAATTCTGAATTGTAAAATGTAATGCAAAATAGTATGAACTGTGATATGATCGGTAATGCCTCATAACTCTATTCCAATGATGAATATAGGTTATGGGTGTTACATTTTAGTGGTATCAGAGTTACGGTTTAGTCGGTTCTAGGACTAACGTAGCGCGTGTGAGTCTAGCTATACGTGCCATATTATATACTGCGATGGTGTGATGACTTCTGACATTTGAAAATGTGTTCTCATATAGTAAATTAATCCCGACAGAGCTGTAGCTGATGATGTCAAGAGTGTAGCGCCTGCTCCCGCGCAAGGGACAGCGCCGGTTGATTCTCGACTGACTTCGAGTAACCAAGAGGGAGAGGCTAAGCAAGCCTTTTACCAAATGATGAATAACTGGTTTACCCAATATATCTGGACTAACCCGACTGTACAACAACCTAGACCCCCAACTAATCCATCTTCGATGCCAACTATACCTCAAGTAGGTGACCCATTAAGATTACATAAGCCACCTATTGATAAAATCAGGAAACACGGGCCTGAAGAGTTTAAAGCTATTGATGATAATGATGCTAAGCGAGCTGAATTCTGGCTTGATAATATTATCCGTGTGTTTGATGAGTTATCCGTTCCCCAGATGAATGTTTGAAATGTGCCATATCTTTACTTCGAGACACAACCTATCACTGGTGGAATGCCCTAGTATCAGTGGTTCTGAGAGAGCGGGTGACCTGGGAATTCTTTCAGACCAAGTTCCATAAGAAATATATTAGCTAGAGATTTATCGACCAGAAGCGCAAAGAATTTTTAGAGTTAAAACAGGGTCGCATGACCGTGACAAAGTATGAACAGAAATTCGTGAGACTCAGTCGGTATACCCGGGAGTGTGTTTCGACCAAAGCCATAATGTGTAAAAGATTTGAAGATAGGCTGAATGAAGACATTAAACTGTTAGTTGGAATACTTGAGATAAAAGAGTTTGTAGTACTGGTTGAGCGAGCCTGCAAAGCTGAAGAGGTCAAGAAAGAAAAAAGAAAAGCTGACTTTGAAGCTAGAGATTCACGTAAGAGATCATTCAGTAAGTTAATTCAGTCGGTACCAAAGAAGTTCCGAGATGATTTTAGTCGTTCTAAAGCTACTTCGGGTTATTCTAGACTGGATCAGAATAGACCACCTGTGAGCTCGAGAGCTACCTCTGTAGCTAGTGTGGGTAATGTTAGATCAAATTAACCTTAGTATAAACACTGCGGTAAATGACATCCTAGCAGTTGCAGATTGCATGATCAGTTCTGTTTTAAATGTGGATTGATGGATCATTATATTCGTGAATGCCCAGAATTAGCTGAAGGATATCCAGTGCAGAATACGAGATCGAGCAATACTGCAGCTCGAGGTAGACCATCTAGAAACGTGGGTAATGTGAGTAGCAGTCAGAGAGGAACTAAAGATACGGTAGTTAGATCTGAGGCCCGTGCAGCTGCCAGAGCCTATGCTATTTGCACATGTGAGGAGGCTTCATCCCAGATGTTATTACTGGTACATTCACTCTTTATGATACTAATGTAATTGCATTGATTGATCCTGGTTCTACTTATTCTTATGTGTGTGAGACAATAGTAATCAATAAGACTTTACCTGTTGAGTCTACTGAGTTTGTGATTAGAGTGTCAAACCCCTTGGGCCGGTGTGTTATAGTTGACAAAGTGTGCAAAAATTGTCCCTTGATGGTTCGAGATTCGTGCTTTCCAGATGACTTGATGTTGTTACCATTTGATGAGTTTGACATAATTCTGGGTATGAACTGGTTGACTTTGCATGATGACGCTGTAAACTGCAAGAGAAAGACTACTGATTTACAGTGCTAGAATGATGAGATTATTCATATTGAATCTAATGATCTGAATGGGTTACCAGCAGTGATTTCTTTGATTTTAGCTTAGAAATATGTGAGAAAAGGCTGCGAAGCTTACTTTGCATATGCGCTTGACAGTAAAATGGCCAAAAGAAATATTGAATCAGTACCTGTTGTGTGCGAGTATCTAGATATGTTTCCTGAAGAATTGTTGGGTTTACCACCTATTCGGGAGGTAGAATTTGGTATTGAGTTAATGCCTGGGACAACTCCGATATCCATAGCTTCGTATAGAATGGCGCCTACAGAATTAAAAGAATTGAAAGCTCAGTTACAAGTGTTGACAAATAGAGGTTTCGTGCGACCAAGTTTCTCCCCCTGGGGTGCGCCAGTGTTATTTGTGAAAAAGAAAGATGGAACAATGATAATGTGCATTGATTATAGATAGCTCAATAAGGTGACTATAAAGAATAAGTATCCGTTGCCATGGATTGATGATTTTTTTGATCAACTGAAAGGAGCTACTATATTTTGGAAAATAGATTTGAGATCAGGCTACTATTAGTTGTGAGTTAAAGACTCTGATGTGCCAAAGACTGCTTTTTGAACGAGGTACGGACATTATAAGTTTTTGGTTATGCCTTTCTGACTTACTAATACACCTACTATTTTTATGGATTTGATGAATCGGATCTTCAGACAGTATCTGGATCAGTTTGTAGTTGTGTTCATAGATGACATTTTGATCTGCTCCTGTGATGAAACCAAACATGCCGAACATCTGAAACTGGTGTTACAGACTTTGTGAGATAAACAGTTGTATGTGAAGTTCAGTAAATGTGACTTCTTGTTAAGCGAAGTCAGTTTTCTATGCAATGTTGTATCAGCATCGGGTATTTGGGTTGATCCGAGTAAAATTTTAGCTATACTCGATTGGAAACCTCCGAGAAATGTTTCTGAAGTTCGAAGCTTTCTAGGACTTGCTGGTTATTATAGACGGTTCGTGAAAGGTTTCTCTATGATTGCAGCCCTGATGACAAAGCTATTGTAGAAAGATGTTAAGTTCGAGTGGTCAAAAAAGTGCCAGAAAACTTTTGATTAGTTAAAAACCCTTTTGACCGAAGCTCCAATGCTAGTTCAGCCAGAATCGAGTAAAGAATATGTTATTTATAGTGATGCATCTTTAAATGGTTTGGGTTGTGTTTTAATGTAGGAAGGCAAAGCCATAGCTTACGCCTCAAGACAGTTAAAGCCACATGAAAAGAACTATCCGACTCATGATCTAAAATTGGCAGCTATTGTGTTTGCATTGAAAATATGGCGACACTATCTGTTCGGTGAGAAATGTTATCTTTATTTTGATCACAAAAGCCTGAAATACTTGATGACTCAGAAAGACTTGAATTTGCGACAATGCCGGTGGTTAGAGTTGTTAAAAGACTTCGAGCTTGTGACTGACTATCACCCGGGAAAAGCTAATGTTGTTGCTGATGCTCTAAGCCAAAAGTCACTATTTTCTTTTTATACAATGAATGCGCATATGGCTATGTCTGATGATGGTTCAATAATAGCTGAATTAAAAGCAAGACCGTTATTTGTTCAACAAATTCGTGACGCTTAAAAAGTTGATGATGGTTTGTTAGCAAAACGAGCTCAATGTGATTCAGATGTTGATTCAGAATTTAGAGTCGATTCTTAGGATTGTCTGAGATTCAAAAATCGAATATGTGTATGGAGAAACTCAGAGTTGATTCAGATGATTTTGAATAAAGCTCACAACAGTCGATTATTTATTCACCCAGGAAGTATAAAGATGTATAATGATCTGAAACATCGTCATTGGTGGCGTGGTATGAAACGAGACATTTCTGACTTTGTTTCAAAATGTTTAGTCTATCAGCAAGTGAAAGTCGAACATCAAGTACCTTCTGGATTGTTTCAGCCGATTATGATACCTAAGTGGAAGTGGGATAGAGTCACGATGGATTTTGTATTTGCTTAACCGTTGACACCTAGCAAGAAAGGTGCAATCTGGGTTATTATGGATAGATTGACAAAATCAGTTCATTTTGTTCCGATACGTACAGACTACTCGCTTGATAAGCTAGCTGAATTGTATGTTTCTCAGATTGTGAGATTACATGGGGTACCTATCTCTATTGTTTCAGATAGAGATTTGAGGTTTACATCGCGGTTTTGGAAGAAACTGCAAGATGCACTAGGTATGAAATTACATTTTAGTGCTGCTTTCCATCTACAGACAGATGGTCAGCCTAAACGAATCATTCAGATACTTGAGGATATGTTGAGATGTTGCATTCTCGAGTTCGAAGGTACGTGGGAAAAATACTTACCTCTAATTGAATTTGCATACAGTAATAGCTTTCAATCGAGCATCAAAATGGCACCTTATGAGACTTTGTACGAATGCAAATGTCGTATAGAATTGTATTGGACTGAGCTCAATGAAAATAAGATACACGGGGTCGATTTAATCAGAGAGACTGAACAGAAAGTGAAAGTGATCCGTGAAAGTTTGAAAACAGCATCAGATCGTCAAAAATCATATGTAGACTTGAAATAAAAAGATATAGAGTTTCAGCTTGGAGACAAAGTCTTTTTGAAAGTGTCACCCTGGAAGAAAATACTCAGATTTAGTCGTAAAGGCAAATTGAGTCTGAGATTTATTGGACCGTATGAGATTATAGAGCGTATCGGGCCAGTTTCTTACAAACTATTGTTGCCACCTGAGCTACAAAAGATCCACAATGTATTCCATGTTTCGATGCTTCATAGATATCGATCGGATCCCTCACATGTGATTAGTCCGTCTTAGATTGAGATTAAGCCTGATATGACATATGAGGAAGAACCAATTCGTATTCTAGCTCGCGAGATTAAAGAATTATGAAATAAGAAAATTCCGTTAATAAAGGTACTGTGGCATAAACACGAAGTTCAGGAAGCAACATGGGAGTCAGAGGATACAATGAAAGAACGCTATCCAAACCTATTCACCGGTAAGATATTCGAGGACGAAAATCCCTAAGGGGGGAGAGTTGTAATAGCCCGATCGGAATGGTGGTTTTGGCACCACGAATCCGAGTCAGAAAAATATTTAAAAATTATTTTCTGTGTTTATTATGTGTGAATTTGTGCGTGTGAAATTTTCATGTTTTAATTTTGTCGTTTGAGGGTCCGATTAAATAAAAAGACTTAATTGCGTAAAATGAAAATTTAGTGGTTAATTTAAAAAGGGCTGAATAGTGGTTGTTCTTTTAATGTGGAGGATTTATGTTGCAATTAGC
This sequence comes from Gossypium longicalyx, assembly GCA_025698465.1. Lineage (NCBI taxonomy): Eukaryota > Viridiplantae > Streptophyta > Magnoliopsida > Malvales > Malvaceae > Gossypium > Gossypium longicalyx. The sequence continues at coordinate 40,586,625 of CM046996.1, read as the reverse complement.
CCATTGACATACTGGTTGGACGGTAATGGGCATATATTATATAGTTTTTATATTATTTCATTAAGGTTATATATGTAAATTAAACCTTAAGTTAATATAAATTATAATATATATCATAAAATATAAAATAAAGTTAATATATGTGTTTATACTTGTTTTCTTGACGAAACAAAATAAAAGAAAAAGAAACTAGGGTTCGGCACTTTGCATTTTTGATGATTTTGATGATTTTTACATTTTTGAGATCGTTGCTAAATTATCTTTAAGACCCATGCTTGAATTTTTTATTTTAATCAATATTTTGAGTTATGTCATTGATGAGAGCTTGCGATTTTTTTTTTTGATGATGAAATATGAAAGATATGTTTTATATTAACATGTTTTGTATTGGAGTTTTTGATGATTTTGAGTAATTAGGACTAAATTGCAAAAATAATAATTTGAAGGACTAAAATGTGAAATAAATGAAATATATGGACTTGTATGAATATGGATAAGATTCGGCCTAACATGGGTATAGGGAAATTTTGAATATTTTGTGTTTTGTGTAATAGGGACTAAAATGTAAAAAGTGTACATGTTAGGGGTAAATGGTAATTTTCCCATTTATGTGTTTTTGGACTAAATTGAATGAAAATATGTTTGAATGAGCTTAATTTGAACATGTTTAGATCAAGAACCAAAGAAATCGGATTTGGATCGGGGGAAAATGAAAGTTGTCGACTAGCTGTCCCGTTCCGTTTTATATCGTCTGAGGTAAGTTTATAAGCAAATAGACGTACTTAATTTTAATTAAATAAAAATTATATATGCTGGTATGAAATGTGAGAATATATACTTGCAAATGTCGAATGTGTATAAGCTTGGAAACCATGTTCATGTGTCCGTTTCGACCAAGTTACGACGTCCAAAAGCCCCGTATGAACCTTAGGAATAGTTAGGATACATATGTCATGACATAGGATTCCGATTTGTGATGTGCGAGTAAGACCATGGCATCGATATGTGATTCTGATATATGTGTGCGAGTAAAACCCTGTTTGGGACAGTGGCATCGATATGTGATTACATGTAAGACCACGTCTGGGACGTTGGCATTGTACAATATATGTGTGATTATCCGAGTGGCCTATCCAATTTCGAATGGTTCATCGGGCATCGATAAGCTATGATCGAAAGTGTAAAATGAGTTGGAATGACCAGGTATGGGTTAGCTTGTTACCTACCAAAAATAAGGTAAGTAAGTAACTTGATTATTTGTTACAAATCATGTGTGATGAAAATGAAGAATATATGTGATTATGGTATGTGTATTCGGTCTTATAAATGATTGATATGAATATTATGGAATTGGTTTTTGAATATGTGTTTACAAGACCATGTATATTAGGCCATATAGATAGTACATGTACATAATGTTTTATTATGATTTTGAGCTTGTGTATATAAGTGTATGCACATTTGGATGTATATATTGACATTTTGGCTTTGAAGGTTGGATGATAATATATATTTTTGATTATATGAGTATTTGGCCAAGGTAGTGTTTGAATATGAAAATGTATTATTTATGAAACTTGGTAATTTGAGGCTAAATGTGGTAAAGATGATATATTATGGTTTAGTTTAATTGAGTTGATAATATCATTTGGTTGTTTATTTGCTTATGACTTACTAAGCTTAGATAGCTTACTATGTGTATATTTGCTTCTGTTTTATAGATTTTTGGATCAAGTTACAAGCTCGGGGATTGTCAGCAAAGTTCATCACACTATCTACTATTTCGGTATTTAATAAGTTAAACTCGAATTATGGCATGTATAGGCTAGCCTTGGAGTTAGTTTTTTTTTTAAGTATATGTATATTAGCTATGCGAAAATGCCTTAACTTCTATGCCTGAATTGGGTTTTGTTTGATTATGGTTTTAGTTCGTTTTGGATATAAAGCTATTGACATGGATAAGTTTCATACTAAGATAAAGTATATATGCGAATTTGCTTATTATGTTTAGACTTGGTCTTATATGTTCTTAGTCATAATGTTTAATGAGTTTAGTTTTGGGAATTCAGAGATGGAAATTTTGGATGTGTACGTGGGTTTAAGTAATATGATTCGGTTATGCAAGGTAATAAGTAATGAAAATGTTCCATGGATGTTTTGGTCAATTTTTTTGGTATGCATTCAAATGTTCAGTGTGGCCTTTAGTTTTAGGGTAAATGCGCACCATACATACAAGCCTTAATAGCATGTTCGGCCATGTTATATTGTACTAAAGTTGTATATGTGTTTGCTTATTAAATTATGTAATATGTCTTCAATTGGTTTTATTATGAGCTTGTGCAAAAGTTGTTATTTACGAATAAATGTCAGATTGAGGATATAGTAAATTACGCATGATTTAGTATTGAGATGTTATTTGTGTCCGAAAATGGTTTAAGTTAAAATGGTAATATGTGCTTAAGCTCAGTGGAACATGATGCATCTCTTATATGTTGGATGTTTATTAAACCGTAAATATGACTTACTATTAAGCTTATTTCGAATATATATTTAGATGCCTTTATTTATATATATACACATGTAATCAAATGGATGTATTAATTATATTTAACATATGAGATATGAAATTCATATTGATTAACATAGTAATGTTGCATAAATGAATGACAATTTTGGTATTGAAATTTATTCCATTCGTAGTACAACATGTATGTGTGCAAGACTTTTATAAAATTTGGTTGATATTCTATATACGAAGTTTTTGATTTGTTATATGTTCTATTTATAAATATATAATATGTTTTAATATATGCTGAACTATGTTTCAAATATGTTATCGTATGAACGAAGTGAATTTTAAGATTTTATATTTAATAATGTTACGAGCACTGATGTATTTTAAAATTTAGAATTGTAAAATGTAATGCAAAATAGTATGAACTGTGATATGATCAGTAATGCCTCATAACTCTAATCCAGCGACGGATACAGGTTAGGGGTGTTACAGAGTACATGGTTGGTATTGTAAATATCGTAAATGACATTACGATCAAGTTTGACAGTGTTACGATAAGCAAGGAAACCTCATTTGAACCTTTGGAATAGTCTAGGATACAAGTGACATGTCACTAGGAATTAAGGAATCTGAACTCATTGAGTGGTCTGGGTTCGTGATATATATATGACATCCAAGCTTAATGAGTGGTCTGAGTTCATAATGTACGATATACATGTAATTTGGTTCCGGGTACTGCTATTGTGTGTCGTACTGGTAGCTAGGTAATCTTGAGTAGTTCGGACACCTGATAGCTTGTGTGAGCAGCCTGCGTAGTTACACCCTGACCGATAGCTTATGCTAGTAGGCCCGTGAGTAGCTCCGTTGCAAGTGGTACATGTTATGTGGTAGCTTTGGCTACGTATGTATATGTGGCACTTATGTGCAAGTTTTTCGTGTATCCAATAGTATTCCAAGTGTTCAACGAGTAGTTCAAAGAATGATTTGATGATAGTTCCAAAAGGGTATGTCAAATACAAGGATGAATATGTGAAAAATGTTGAAAGGGTATAGGTATGTACGCTAAGCTTATGGTTATTGAGATTATGAAATGTCGAGACCTCAGTGAGCTACGATGTATGAATTATGATTATGAATTTTGTTGCAATACCCTACTAACTTACATTGTGTAATTGAACATGGAATCCATGAAATGGTGAGTTCATGATTAGTTGAAAATGAACTTATCATAGTTATCATTATATTGCACTAAAATAGTTTTGGATAGTAGCTGTAGTCTGACTTTGAAAATCCACCAATAATTGTAGAAATCAAATTAGAGACTGAATAAAATATGAAATTAAATCTTATTGAGTCTAGTCTTACATAGAAGAAACTTTGTAAGCAAAAGAATTTCATATTATGAGATATTTGAATTTTCGTAAGACAAGGTCAGAATGATTTTGGATTCCCATGTTCTGTCTCTGGAAAATCACTAAAAATTGTACAAAAATAATTATGGGTTAGAATTTTTATGACTAAATTCTTAATGAGTCTATTTTCAAGAGAAACAGACGAGAATATCATCTGAAACATGTAATTAATTTTTAGTAAAGAAAGGTTAAAGCTACTAAACAGCAGAACAGGGGTAACTTTGAAGAATAAACTATACTTATTGGCTAATCCATAAGTTCTGAATATTTCATGTAGAAAGATATGAGTCTAGTTTTAAATTCATTTAACGGATCTTCATTTAGAATTCTTTAACTCAAGTTATAAATAATTGAGTTACCATGACTCGAGTGGATAGCTTGTCATGAATATAAGTAAAAAAGTGCAAATATGATTGTATTACCTTGAGATCATGTTGTCAGAATTGGTAGAAGCATGTTAATAAAATGCTTATTATTTTTATTCGGACTTACTAAGCTTTAAAGCTTACTCCCCTTCTTTTCCCATCTCTTATAGGTTAGTTTAGCTAGCTCGGGCTAGAGATCGTTGGAGATGCTATCACACTATCAAGCTATCATGTTAGGTATAAGTGAATGCGAACCCCTTTAAGTTTATGGCATGTATAGGGACTTAGTTTGAGTCATTATGAATTGGTTAAATGTATTGGCTTGTGAAGGCTAAAGGTTAGATGTAATTTGTAGCCATGCAAATTTGCTATATTGGCTAATTGGTTGTAAGCCCATAAAATTATGCATGTGCATATGACAATTTTTTGTGATGTGGTTTATATTTGCTTGATATATATAATGGATATGAATTTATTCATATGTTAATGCCTTTTGCGTGTGAATTTAGCATGAAATGATTTGGTAAGGCATGATGTTTAATGCATGATAGATGATGGTATGAAAATGATATGTTATTACTTGATGGTAGTTTATTTATGCCATGAAATGTACTATTGAAGTTGTGTTGAAGTATGTGTAAATAAGGGTGACAAATAGCTTGGTAAATAGCCATTTTTTTTTGCCACATGGGCAGAGACACGGCCGTGTGTCTCAACCGTGTGGAGGACACGGGCATGTGACTTGGCTATGTGACCCTTATTTGTTGATGACGTCATAAACAGAGAGTTACAGGGGCTGAGGACACGGGCGTGTCCCAAGCCACACGGGCGTGTATGACCACACGGCCTAATCCACACGGGCATGTGACTCTCCAAACATGGAAATTTTCTTAATTGTTGTAAAATTTTCAAGAAATTCTCAGTTTAGTCTCGAATCACCTCCGGTGTATGTTTTGGGCCTCGTAGGCCCGTATAAGGGACAATGTACATGTGTTTGATTCATTTTAAATTGAATGAAATTTTATGGCCCAATTTTTTGAAATTGTGTATGTTTATGTCTGGTCATGCCTCGTATCCTATCCCAGCCTCGGGTACGGGTAAGAGGTGTTACATTTAGTGGTATCAGAGTTATGGCTTAGTCAATTCTCAAACTAATCTAGCATATGTGAGTCTAGCTATACATGTCATATTACTACTTGTGATAGTGTGATATCTCCCGGCTCTAATGAAATTATTTTGTTAAGACAGAGATGACTTCCAACCGAGCTATTTTCGATAATGCTGACAATGATATTGAAATGATTGAAATGTGCTTACAATGTGATAAAATTTGGAAGGTATGAATAGAATTTCATGATATGTATGTGATAAAGTATGAAATGGGATAACTCTAAGTTGAGAAATGTAAAAATGTGATATGAAATGAAAGCTCATATGATGAAATGTCCATCCATGTTTGTTCAGCATTCATATGATGTTGTGTGCTCAGCAAGGTTGATTAAGTGAAAATGATAAATAGAGTTACTCAAAATTGACGAAATGTGTGTTATGTGCAATTGTCTGAATAAATGCAATCGGTGAGTTCGTGTAACATAAATACATATGTTAATTTGCTTGAGGTAAATTATATGATTAGGATGATGTTATGTTAATGATGAATGCAAAGTCATATGTGTGTATTTATGAGAGTCAAGTTAGAGGCTTTACGACCTCACCCCCTTACCAGTGTTGCTTTATGATGAAGATTCACGAGAATTACGTTGAATAAATTCATAAGAGGGAAACTAAAGAGTTTGATGGTGAAATAATTAGTAAAGCATACGGAGTCGAGAATAGTTTGGCAAGTGAATATAGTTCTGTAAGAGATGTCAGTTTGTTTTAAAGATCATCTGAATTACGCGATATCACAATTAAAGAAAAAGTTAATCTCGACTAATCGACTTATTCGGATATGATGTTTAAAGTATGAGTATGCTGAAATTTTTCCTGAATTGGTTTTCGTTAGTGAATGGAATAATACAAGGCTATTGATGACAGAATTAGTCAGAGAAATGATAATTGAGTAGTAAAGATGTCTGTGTGCGACAGTTACAGTTGAAATGAATATGACGATCTTTTCTGGGTATTCTATATATTCTTTTATCCTCAGAGATTTGTGTATGATTGCTCATTTTCTTATGAAGTTCTTATGTTGTGAAAATTTTGGCTAACTCTAATGCTAGATGAAAGTACAGTGAGTCTATTTGAATTACAATTGACATTTTCTTATCTCTCTGGGATTCTATTCTAATATGCCAGGGTAAAGACGATGGTGAAAATTTATGTGAGGTTATTCTTTTATTTCCACTGAATGTTGCTTTGTCTTATGTGTATATACGGAAAATATATTATCTCTGTTACAAAGGAAGTCCAGAGTTAGTGAGCAGTGTTTTTCTTCTGGTTTTCTCTGAGGGATCATCCTAATATTTATAATTATTTCCTTATGCGTTATGTTCTTATATTTTTGTTATGATATCATATTTGGTTTTTCTTATCGTCTTTATTGTGTAAATTATTGGACATGGCTCATCTTTAAAGTATGATCTTTAGTCTGTGATGACTATGTTTATTATGATTATATTCCTGGATTCGACAATAGGAATGGGGTGATTCTGGTGTCTGGATTTCTCTGATTTTCATGGAAGGAATTGTCTTTGGCAAAGGTATAAACAATAAGAGCACAAGCTCAAAATTATATGATGGATCTCTTCCCTCAGGTAAGTCTGATTAAAGTCAATGAATTAAATCGGATATTCTATTTCATTGAGTTAATATGGTTGCAAGACCTTTGATTAGCATGTTAAAATAAATTTGAAAGACTGTGTGTTTGAGTTGCTTTATCAGCATGAAGAAAAGAGAACTTTGGTATGTTATTAATTGACAGTTGAAATTAACTCAGTTGTTTTATTAGAGTGAACTGGTCAATTGAATTTATGAATTTCGGTGATACACTATCGAATGGATTGGTATGTGTTTTATTACTAGAATGTAAAGTGATGGTTCTGGTTTTCATATGGTTAATGTCACATTAAAAAGGAACTATTCAACTAGTGATTTAGAGACGGTCACTACGATGTCTGTATTGAGAATTTGACGACATTGTTTGTTCGACGAAAATTGTTACATGTTTCTTGATCTTAAGAGTTTAATTTATCTGTTGACATAGAAAAAAATCTGAGTTTAAGACAGTGTTAATGACTTGAGATATTGAAAGATTTCGGGAAATTATCGATCAATCATGGAGAAAGTAGTTATAGTTACAGATACCTGGATAGAAAATCTTTATTTATTTTTGTGAGTATTAGTTACTTGATTGGTCTTATTTGATAATGGTCTAATTGTAGCTATATTAAATGTTAAAGCGAGGTTTTCTTTGCGAAACTGAGAAGCTTGAAAATGTGATGTGAGTTATAATTTAAATGGATTCATAGTGAGTTTACTTCTGATGTTGAATGTTAGGTCGGACATGGTTCTTGCTATTATTGTTATTTCAAGATAGAATTTGCCTCTTGATGAATCCAGAATTTATGCAGAAGTTTTGTACGAGGCTCAATAGTAGCTAGTCTATTCATCCAAAAGTAATAAAATGTGTAGTTATATAGAGTAGATGTGCTAGTGATTGTGGATGTTACATGATATTTTGTATCTGTACTCAAATGTCAATTTGTCAACAGGTAAAAGCTGAACTTCAATAGTATTTAGGACTATTATAGTCAGTGATGATTCTAGAATGAAAATGATATGGAAACACTACAGATTTTTTATCTGAATTATCTTTATCTCTGATAAGGAAGATGTTATCGGATTTTGATTAATCATTCATGTATAGATTTCTTGTTTAACAAACCAATCAAGTAAGATGTTTCTAGGATTATTCGATTATGCGAAGTATCAGTCTCCATTTTTTTCGAATTGAGATCTGAGGGCTATATCCCAATTATAGAAAAAGCTACAGGAAACTATGAGTACGCAGTTGTATCTTGACATTGTAATACATCTGCAGATTGATGGTGAGTCTAAGAGAGTAACTCAGATTTTTAATGATATACTCTGGCACTGTGTGCCAAAGTTCACAGATTATTGAAAATAGATATACAAAGTTAAATTGATTCTTGATTATGAGAAGTTAGTGAAAGTATTTCATGAAAGTTGAAAGCAACTTCTTCTGGTAAGATTTTTAGGGACGAAAATACTAAAGGGGGAGAGTTGTAACATCCTGATTTAGGGTCTAGTTGAAATAGTGGTTTCAAGACCACAAAAATGAACTACAATTAAACGGGATGATTTCGTGAAAATTTCGTTCGAAAATTTTGACGTTTAGGCACTCAATTTGGTCAAAAGGACTAAATTGTAAAAAGTGCAAAACTTGAGTTCTAGAAGCTAGAGGTGTCTAATTGATATGAAATTTTAAATTGGAGGTCCTTAAATGGTAATTATACCATTGGATAATGTTTTGGACAAAAATGGACTTGAAATAGGTGAAATAGAATATTTTTAAGTTAGGGGCATTTTTATCATTTAGTAATTAAAATGAATTAAAAACAAAATTAAAAGCCAATTTTTGTCCATCTTCAAGATATGGCCGAAAATTGCATAGAGAAACCATGGCTAAGGTTTTTCAAGCTTCCAAGCTCGATGGTAAGTCCGTTCTTGCCCCATTTTTAATGATTTTTACGTTTTTGAAATCCTCGTAACAAGATCTAGCTATTTCTGCCATTTATTTGAGCTAGGGTTGATGTTTAAAAATTTACCCATGTGCTACATGTGTGTATTTTGATGTTTAAGGGAGGAATATGAATGTTTTTTGTGTGTTAAACAACTTTTACTAAGTAGTTTTCGGTGAAAGCGCTAAAAAGGACTAATTTGTAAAAGTTATAAAATTTGTCATAAAAGTGTGATTTAGTGGAAACTGTGGGCTGATATAGTTATTAAAATGATTCGGCTAGGCTTAAAGTACAAATAAATTGAATAAATTTCATTTTACGAGCCTAGGGGAAAATTGTAAATATGACAAAGTTTAGGGGCAAAAACGTAGTTTTGCCATAATATGTTTTTTGGGTCACAATGAATAATGTGACTAATTAGTAAGCTAAATGTGATATTATAGATCAAGGAAAATGAGATTTGGACTTAGATCGGGGAAAAACACGTATTTGACGGTTAAGTCCTTTTTTCACCATTTTGGTATTGAGGTAAGTTCGTGCGATAATAATAATGCAATGTATACTCGAATGTTAAAGTTTGATATTACATGAATTGTAAGTTCACGTGTAAATAACGTGATGTGTTACATATTTTAATGTTTTAATGTTATATGAATTTAAATGCTTATTCGCTATTATGAATTATATGCCTTGATATTCCATGAGTACATGGTTGGTATTATTGATATCGTAAACGACATTACGAGCAATTTTGACATTGTTACGACAAGCAAGGAAACCCCATTTGAACCTTAGGAATAGTTTAGAATACAAGTGACATGTCACTAGGAATTAAGGAATCTGAACTCATTTAGCGGTCTGGGTTCATGATATACATGTGACATCTGAGTTCATTGAGTGGTCTGAGTTCATGATGTACAAGATACATGTAATTTGGTTCCGGGTACTGGTCATGATTGTCCTACCAATGACTAGGTAATCCTGAGTGGTTCAGATACCTGATAGCTTGTGTGAGCAGCCCGTTTAGTTACACCTTGATCGATAGCTTATGCTAGCAGGCCCGTGAGTAGCTCTGTTGTGAGCATTACATGTTATGTGGTAGCTTTGGCTACGTATGTATATATGGTGCTTATGTGCAGGTTTTTTGCGTATCCAATAGTATTCCAAGTGTTCAACAGGTAGTTCAAAGAATGATTTGATGATAGTTCCAAAAGGGTATGTCAAAGACAAGAATGAATATGTAAAAAATGTTGAAAGGGTATAGGTATGTACGCTGAGCTTATGGTTATTGAGATTATGAAATGTTGAGACCTCGGTGAGCTAAGGTGTATGAATTATGATTATTAATTTTGTTACAATACTATGCTAACTTACATTTTGTAATTGAACATGGAATCCATGAAATGGAGAGTTCACAATTAGTTGAAAATGAACTTATAATAGTTATCATTATATTGCACTAAAATAGTTTTGGATAGCAACAGTAGTAGTATCAATTTGAAAATCCACCAAAAATTGTGGAAATCGAATTAAAGACTGAATAAAATATGAAATTAAATCTTATTGAGTCTAGTCTTACATAGAAGAAACTTTGTAAGCAAAATAATTTCATATTATGAGATATTTGAATTTTCATAAGACAAGGTGAGAATGATTTCGGATTCCCCTGTTTTGAATTTGGAAAATCACTAAAAATTGTACAAAAAAAAATTATGGGTTTAAATTTTTATGACTAAATTCTTAATGAGTCTATTTTTAATATAAATATATGGGAACATCATCCGAATCCCGTATTAAGTTTAAATTAATTTTTAGTAAAGAAAGGTCAAAGCTGTTAAATTGTAGAACAGGGGTAATTTTGAAGAATAAACTGTACTTATTGGCTAATCTATAAATTCTTAAAATTTCATGGTAGAAATATATATGAGTCTAGTTTCAAATTCTTTTAACAGATCTTAATTTATAATTTTGCAGCTCAAGTTATAGATAATTGAGTGACCATGACTCAAGTGGATAGCTTGTCATGAATATAAGTAAAAAAGTGCAAATATGATTGTATTACCTTGAGATCATGTTGTGAGAATTGGTAGAAGCATGTTAATAAAATGCTTATTATTTTCATACGGACTTACTAAGCTTTAAAGCTTACTTACTAAGCTTTAAAGCTTACTCCCCTTCTTTTCCCATCTCTTATAGGTTAGTTTAGCTAGCTCGGGTTGGAGATCGCTGGAGATGCTATCATACTATCAAGCTATCATGTTGGGTATAAGTGAATGCAAACCCCTTTAAGTTTATGGTGTGTATAGGGACTTGGTTCTTTTTTGTATGAGTCATTATGAATTGGTTAAATGTATTGGCTTGGGAAGGATAAAGGTTAGATGTAATTTGTAGCCATGTAAATCGGCTATATTGGCTAATTGGTTATAAGTCCATATATTTATGCATGTGCATATGGCAATGTTTTGTGACGTGGTTTATATTTGCTTGATATATATAGTGGATATGAATTTATTCATATGTTAATGCCTTTTGAGTGTGAATTTAACATGAAATGATTTGGTAAGGCATGATGTTTAATGCATGATAGATGATGGTATGAAAATGATATGTTATTGCTTGATGGTAATCTATTTATGCCATGAAATGTACTATTGAAGTGTTTAAGTATGTGTAAATAAGGGTGACAAATGGCTTGGTAAATAGCCTTTTTTTTGCCACATAGGTAGAGACACGACCGTGTGTCTCAACCGTGTCGTGGACAGGGCCTAGCACACGGGCGTGTGACTTGGCCGTCTGACTTGGCCGTGTGACCCTTATTTGTTGTTGACGTCATAAATAGAGAGTCACACAGGCTGAGGACAGGGGCGTGTCCCAATCCACACGGGCGTGTATGACCACACGGCCTAATCCACACGGGCATGTGACTCTCCAAACATGGAAAATTTCTTAAGTGTTGTAAAATTTTCAGAAAATTCTCAGTTTAGTCTCGAATCACCACCGGTGTATGTTTTAGGCCTCGTATAAGGGACAATGTACATGTGTTTCATTCATTTTAAATTGAATGAAATTTTATGGCCCGATTTTATGAAATTGTGTATATTTAAGTCTGGTAATGCCTCGTATCCTACACTGGCCTCGGGTACGGTTAAGGGGTGTTACAACATCATTCATTTACCCATTGAAACATTTGGAATAGAAGTCGAATACTCAAGAGTCTTGCACACTAAGTACCTATACCATGGCCTGAAGCCAAATCAAGGTAACTTATATTCGAAGTACTAATATCATGGCCCAAAGCCAAATCAAGGCAACTTATATCCGAAGTACTTATATCATGGCCCGAAGCCAAATCAGCCAATATATAGGTCATACCAATACATCAAGAGCAAAAATATATATATGTGCAAGTGCCGAATCACCAAGTTAATTACAACCATCTCATATATTTTCATTATATAACCGCGTACACAAATACATTATAATAACTTCCAAATCAATTCATTGTTACAAATTATACTTCACAAGAATAAAACATTAACCAAATATAAACATATATCCAATACACAAATCTTATCTACCATGTAATGAACATATCAAAATAAACTCTTTCTATATTCGAATATAACCTAATATCCTTTAATACCAAATCATGAATAACACCTTAACCAAATATAACACCCAAATTCATAGTTATATTTTATTTATACATGAACCATAGCCGAATCATTTTAACTAAACATTATAAACTTAAAGACCAAAGTACATACTTACCGAAATATACTTATCCCATGTTAAATACTAAGTCATCAAGTAATCTAATAATCAAGCTGAACCATATAACTTAATACAACACATATATATACTATGGCCGATTCAACCAAATCACATCCAAAATCACCAACCAGCTTTAAAGCACAAAACTCATATCACAAATACCATTCATCCATGGCACATAGCATTATAACCAAAATGAACTTAAACCATAATCAAACATAACCGAATTCAAGCATAGAAGTTAAACCATTTTTGCATGGCTTAAATTATACAAAAACCCAAATCCAACATTTTGAATCATAATCTAGCCTATACATGTCATAAGTTTGAAAATTCAACTTATAAAATACCGAAGACAGTCGATAATGTGATAGACTTTGACGGTGATCCCCGAGCTCGTAACTTGACTCCAAAATCTATAAAACAATGCAAACAAACACATACAGTAAGCTATCATAGCGTAGTAAGTCATAAGCAAATAAATAACTCAATGTTTACATCAACTCAACTTAGCCAAACTAATTTATGCTATCATATTCACATTTATTTTCAAGATCAGAATTTCTTATATAACATATACTTCCATATACAATTTCACATTGGCAGAATATACATAATCTTATATACACATATTCAAGAATCATTTCAAAAATATTCACATTATATATTAAAACGATCGAATACAGTAACGCCTCAAACCTGAGATCGTCGCCAGAGTCGAGCACGAGGTCTTAATGGACTTAATTCATTAATTAAACAGCTCAAACAATTTATTTTAGAACTTCCAGACAAGCTGGCTAACTGCGTCACAGTCGCTTAAAAATTCATATCTCGAGTTACAAAACTCAAAATCCAATTCCGTAAATTTTCCCTGAAACTAGACTCATATATCTATCAACAAATTTTTTCTAGAATTTTTGGTCGGGCCAACTAGTACATTTTATTATTTAAAGTCTCCCCTATTTCAGGGTTCGACTACTCTGACCCCTGTGTATTACGAATCAAATATATCCCTGTACAGAGTTTCAATTATTATGATATTTATTTCTAATAAAACTAGACTCAATAAGGAATCTATAAATATAAAGTATGACTTTTAATTATCTTTTTACAATTTTTTGTGAATTTCAAAAGTCAGAATAGGGGATCCAGAAATCGCTCTGGCCCTGTTTCACAAAAATTTAAATATCTCATAAAATATAACTCATATACCTGTTTTGTTCCATCCATATAAAAATAGACTCATCAAGCTTTAATTCTATATCTTATTCATTATCTAAATCCATTTCTACTATTTTTAGTGATTTTTCAAAATCACATTATTATTGCTGTCCGATACTGTTTTAAAGCTAATTTCACCTTTTTCATGATTTCCATGGAATAACTAGCATTTACGCATACATAACACCAAACATGTCTTTGATTAGCCATTCCAACAGCTAATCATTATCAAGCATTTACATACCATTCATCAACCATATCATAAGATCATACACACAAAATGGCTACGATGTTATACATGCCATACTCAAAATGAAACGTCTAGCTATACCAAAATAATCCTCGTGATAGTGTGCCCAGACCTCCGACGTACTTTACGATCCCCGAGTTAGCTTGACTAAACTATAAAAGAAGGAAAATAAAGGGGGTAAGCATTAAGCTTAGTAAGTTTGCATACAAATAAATAACAACATTCATAAGAATTATCTTACTACTTGGCATGATACTACTTAATGCAACTTCATTAATTGTCATGGACATATTTTAAACTTCTTCACTTACTCACTTACTTAAATACTTACTTACTTAATCAAATTTATTAATAAATTTTACTTACCTTTTTCCTTATCAAGCATACATGAACATTATGTACTTACCTTTGTTCTTCTAGCATGAACTTGTCTTACCTTTTTAGTATAACTCGTCTTACCTTACCTTACCTTGATATTCTCTTTAAATTTTCCCGTTGAACCACTTGGAATACTAAGGATACACGGGTACCTTACCATTTCCATGACTTGTCATGGTCTTACGTGGTATCCTTTTGAAACTTTCCATTGCCATGTCTTGACATGGTCTTACATGGTAGCCTTGCCTTATGAACTCACCAATGCCATGCCTTGGCATGGTTTTACATGGGACCTTTGCCTTATAGTAACTTATCAATGCCATGTATTGACATGGTCTTACATGATTTCCTTGCCTTAGAAACCTTACCAATTGCCATGCCTTGGCATGGTCTTACATGGTATCTTTAAACCCTAATGTCATGACATTTGTATCCTACACATTCCTAAGGTTCAACCGGGACTTTCTGAAATTACTTCTCCGTCAATTCATGCTTGAGTCTTCTTTAAATAATTTCATAAAATAAATTTACACATGCTGGAAATTAACAACATTAACATAAAATTATATAATATTGCATTTATTTACCGCAAACTTACCTCGAAACAAAATACGATCAACTGTATTGATTTAGTCCACTATCTTTTTCTTTCCCCGATCTAACTCCAGATTTTGTTCTTCTTGATCTATAATAAAAAATTTTAGCTTATTTAATACTCACATTTATTAAAACAGTCCTTGACCCAAACTTTGGTAAAATTACATTTTTGCCCCTAAACTTTTACATATTTACACTTTTTCCCCAAGGCTCGGAAATTAAACTTCATCCTATTTTCTTATGTTTTATGACATGCTGATCATTTTTCCCTTCTATGACAACATCAAATTCTCACTCTAACATGTACTTATGACTATTTGGTATTTTTACCGATTAAGCCCTTTTACTCGTTTTCACTTAAAACTGAGTAGCACAAGTTGTCTAACATAATTTAAAACCTCATATTCTATCATAAAACACCAAAATACACAAATTTCACCTATGGGTATTTTTCCAAATATTAACCCTAGGTTGAATTATTGCTAGCATAAGCTAAATCGAGCCACCGGGATTTCAAAAACGTAAAGAACATTAAAAACTGGGCTTAGAATCACTTACTATGGATCTTGGAAGCTTGAAAAAAACCCTAGCTATGGAGAACCCTTTAATTTTTGTCCTAATGAAGAAGATGGACATATTTTGCCATCTTTTTCTTTTTTTTAATCTTTTAATTACCAAATGACCAAAATACCCTTAATACCTTTCTTTGAAAATTTTCATGTACAAGCCTCCTCATTAATATTCCAAAGTAATTTCATGCTAAAAACTTCTAGAATGCAAGTTTTGCAAATTATTCGATTTAGTTCCTAAATATCAAATTGGACCCTCTATCGATAAAATTTCTAAACAAAATTTTCACACAATCAAGCAATCATGCCATAGACCTTAAAATGATAATAAAATAAATTTTTCTACCTCGGATTTGTGGTTTCGCAACCACTGTTCCGTTTAGGCCCTATTTCAGGATGTTACAAATACACTTTCCATATTCACATACATTCTTCATTTACATCATTCATGATTTGTAACAAATATTAAGTAACTTACTTACCTTATTTTATGTAGGTAATAAACTAACTCGTACTTGGTCATTTTAGCTCATTTTACAAATTCGATCACAACTTAACATTGCCCGATGAACCATTCAGAACTGGATAAGACACTCGGATAATCACATATATCATACAATGCCAACGTCCCAGACGTGGTCTTACATGTAATCACATATCGATGTCACTGTCCCAGACAGGGTCTTACTTGCACACATATATCGAAGTCACATATCGATGCCAACGTATAAAATGTGGTCTTACTTGCACACATATATCAATGCCATGGTCTTACTTGCACATCACATATCATAATCCTATGTCATGACATATGTATCCTAGCTATTCCTAAGGTTCATATGGGGCTTTCGGACGTTGTAATTCAGTCGAAACGAACTCGTAAACTTAGTTCCCTTGCACATATACATTCGGCTCTCATATCTAAAATTTCTCATAATTTAGTTTCAGCATATAAACTCATACATAATTAGAATTAAAGATATCTATTTGCATATAAACTTACTTCGGATGATGAAAAACGAAACGGGATGACTAGTCGACAACTTTGGTTTTCCCCCAATCCAAATCCAATTTCTTTAGTTCTTGATCTAAACATATTTAAATTAAACTCATTCAAACATATTTTCACTCAATTTAGTCTAAAAACACATAAATGGGAAAATTACCATTTTACACCTGACATTTTGCACTTTTTACAATTTAGTCCAAATTGCACAAAACACAAAACATGCAAAATTTGAATATACTATGCTTAGGCCAAATGTTCCTTGTATTCATACAAGTCCATGCATTTCATTTATTTTACATTTTAGTCCTTCAATTTATTATTTTTGCAATTTAGTCCTAATTACTCAAAATCATCAAAAATTCCAATACAAAACATATTAATCTAAAACATATATTTCATATTTCATCAGCCAATATCACAAAACTCAAATATTCATCAATGGCATAACTCAAAATATTCATCAAAATTAGAAATTCAAGCATGGGCTTTGTAGATAACATAGCAGCGATCTCAAAAACGTAAAAATTATCAAAAATCGAGCTAGTTACATACCTTAATCAAACTCAACAATGGTCGAATGCCCTAGCTTTCTTTTCTTTTCTTTCTTTTGTTATTCAGTCATGTATGAAAGATGAAAATGCATGATTTTTTTATTATAAGCTTTATTATATTATCATAATTACTATTTTACATATTTAACCTTTGTTATTTAAATACTAAAACATATATATAAAGGTCACAATCATCCATCAATATTCCATATGGTCAAATTACAATATAAATACCTCATATAAGAAAGACAACATCAATTCAATCCTTTTACAATTAACCATCAAATTTTCATTTTACGCGATTAAGTCCTTTTTTTTATTAAATCGGCACTCCAACGATAAAATTAAAGCACGAAAATTTCACAAACATAAATTCACGCATAATAAACACAGAAAATAATTTAAAAAATATTTTTCTGACTCAGATTCGCGGTCCCAAAACCACCGTTTCGAATAGGGTCTAAATCAGGCTGTTACATTAAATACACTTATAATGAAATTTATCACATACGAACTTACCTCGGATGTGAAAATAACGGAATAAGTCGATTCATCGATTAGTCGATAACTTTAGTTTCCCCTCGATCTAGATCCGAATTCACTTTTCTTGATCTAAATATATTCAAAATTAACTTACTTAATAATCTCTCTATTCAATTTAATCCAAAACACACATTTAAGCACATTTACACTTTTACCCCTAGAGTTTCACCACTTTTACAATTTAGTTCTTATTACACAAAATCACAAATTCATGAAATTTCCTTAATACCCATGATAGTTAAATTACTATAATGCCCCTAGTAGCCCACATTTATCAACTTTTCACATATTTAACCACACATTTTCACATTTTCACAAATAAATCCCTATTTTGCATTTTTACTCAAAATCACGTTACAAAATATGTAAATCTAGCAACAATATTTCATATTTCATCATCAAACATCAAAGAACACATATTTTCATCAATGGAAACTTTCAAAATCTTTAACAGTTTTGCAAAATAGTCCTTGGGCTAGATAGAACTAGTTGCAACGATCACAAGAAACATAGAAATCATTAAAAATGGAGTCAAAATAACTTACCAATTGAGCAATGAAATAGCCGAATGTTTAAGGCTTTCTTCTTTGCTATGTACGGTTAAGAAAGATGAATGAAAACACATTTTTATGTTTTTGTTTTACTTATTTAACTTATATTTGCAAATTATTAAATTAACCTTATTTTAAAACCATTTAAATCATCCATTTAATAACCAATATTGTCCACTTACCATTATAATGGTCTAATTACTTACTTTAAGGTTCTATAGCTATTTGACACCTTTAGCTATTAGAACAACACTTTTGCACTTTACACGATTTAGTCCTTTTTTATCAAATTGACTAACCAAACAATAAAAATTCTAAATGAAACTTTCACACAATCATTCAAGCATGTTGTAAAAATTAAAATAATAATAAAATAATTATTCTAACTTTAGATTTGTGGTCTCGAAACCACTATTCTGATTTGACTAAAAACGAGTTGTTACAGGAACATTCCTTTCTCTCTATTATTTTTCCTTATAGCTTAATGGTGTAAAGACACATTCATTTTTCATGTGTTAACACTTTCTTCATATATTCTTTGAGGGACCAAACAATGCCAATCGAAGAAATTCTTAGCGTGTTATGGAGTGCATCGAATCCAAGTGTTGATTTAAGGGTAAGTAATTGGTGAGAATCATTTCAATGATTAAACTTTAAGTATTAAGACACATCCAATAGATCTATAACTAAAATACATGTTTGATGCGGTAGATTCATCTACCTGATTTAAATCTAAATGAAACCTCTTATAACAGGACTGTGGCAATCAGATCTACAGATTAAGGTGTGGGTTTCACTATTTTATTATTAAATAAAAAGCTATTAAATAATTATTTTAGAGTACACTAAGTACTTGGAATGATGGAAATGTGCAAATGTACACAATCGCAACGAGTAATAAAATGACAAGTAAATGTCAAGTTATCGTATCTAGTGGGACTGTGTAAGAAAATATTTATGAAATGCAATTAAAAACACTTTGGTGAAGGAAAATATTTTGTTTTGAGGAAGTGATTAAAAACGTAGATCATGCAAAAACCATCAAAAAACCAAAATCCAAAGTCTAAAATAAAGACCCAAGCCAAAGTCCATAGAAATAAAAAACACATCCCAAAGTACATCAAGTATCAAATAAATAAGTTTTTTTTTCTAAAAATGTCCTAGAGCAGCTCCGAAAGTTAAGCCCATCCTAACCTTGATTATTATCTGAAAGGTCGGAACAAAAAGGGGCAAGCTTAAAAAGCCTAGTGTGGGTTACAATTTATAATAATAGAAATTAACACATAACAACATCAGTTTAAGCAGATCATATTCATACAATATTCAGTTCACGTAACCACATTTATCAGAATGCATAATAACGATGTCAATGCAACTTTTTTCAGAATCAGTGCAGATATTTTTTAAAATAGATGTTACCCATCTCCACTACACACCATAATGAGTTCCCCAGAATTCATCCATCCAATAACACACCAATATTGTGGACAAGCCACCAAATACTGTAGTCGAGCTGCCATAACAGAATATTGTGGACGGGCCACCAGATAAATGCAAATATACTGTCAAATACAGAATATTATGGTCAAGCCACTAGAAATTGCAGATATACTACCAAATACTTCCTCTGTACACATTATCCCAACCCCATGCATGTGATTTGGAATATAGAACAGATTTTATAGTAGGCATGCATGACATATGAATCATATTTATTTTTGGTTTAACACAGTGGCATACTTAACATGTGAATCAAAATCAGAATTATGGCATGCTTAACATGAAAATCATAGGTAGAACAATAGCATGCTTAACATGTGAATCATAATCAGAATATACATAATCACATACGAATCAAAATATCAATGTAACATCCTAAAATAGGGCCTAGTCGGAATAGTGATTTTGGGACCACAAGTTTGACGTTAAAATAATTATTTCATGATCATTATGAGGTCTAGTATATGAAAATAAGCATGTGTTAAAGTTTTATGAAGAAATTCTATGTGTAAAGTGTCCAATTGAAAATTAGGGACCAAATTGAATAAATTGAAAAACTTGGGTTCTAGAAGCAATTTGTATGAAATTGCTTTGGATCATTAATTAGAGGTCCTTAAAGAGAAATTTGACCAATTTCTATGTTTTTGGACAAAAATAGGCATGTATAGAAAATTTGGAAAGGTTAGTAAGGAAGGGCATTTTGGTCATTTGGTTAATTAATGTAATAAAAAGGAAAAATCAAGCAAAAATCAGTCATTTTCTTCTCCATAGCTGTCGAAATTTGCATGTTCTCCATAGCTAGGGTTTTCAACATTTCAAGCTTGATAGTAAGTCAATCCTAGCCCCATTTTATATGTTCTTTATGTTTTTGAGATCCTTGAAGCATACTCTCTTTATTTCTACCCATACTTGAAGCTAGGGTTCATGTTTAGAAAATTACCCATACATGAGATGCTTGTGTTTTGATGATTTAAGGAGGAATATGAAAGTTTAAAGGATGGCAAACAATTTTTACTAAGTAGTTTTCATGGAAATGGCCTAAAGGACCATTTTGTAAAAGTTGTAAAAATGGGTAGAAAAATATGAAATGAAGGAAAATTGGGGGCTGCTATAAGCATGAAAAATATTCGGCTAGGCTTGGGTAACCTAGAAATTTAATGCATTTCATCATACGAGCCTAAGGATTAAATTGTAAAAATGTGAAAGGTTAGGGGCAAAATAGTCATTTTGCCCTAGGGTGAGTTTTAGTGTAACACCCCTAACCCGTATCCGTCGCTGGACTAGGGTCAAGAGGCATTATCGAATAAAAAAACCAAATCCGAACATTTACTATTCACTCAAGCCAAACTTATTTATAATTAAAAATATATATATCATAATTCAGAACATACATTGATTTATATCTTACATAAACAAGACACAACCATATTCAACATATTACCTACTGCATATAATGCATTTATATACATAGCATTAACTATTACCAATATGATCAAACATACTTCTAATACCACCATCGTAATTATGGATCGCCACCAAATCACATACACATTTTTATAACTTAATAATCCATAATACATATGTTAAACCACATACATATGCAGCTTAGGTCTTAATCAATTTGAACTTGCATGTTGTACAATTTAAATACTAATTGAAACATTTAAATGACATATAAACATGTCTTAACTTAATTCATAAATAGATACCAAAATTTCTATCACTAATGTATCTTTCTCTTTACCTATTAATTCAATTACAAGACCAAACATTTATATAAAACCTATTCAATATAAATATGTATATATGCATGATATGCTTTTACCCTAAAGCCTATACCACACTTCACATTTGAGCACCAAAAGTTTGTATACCAAACAGACAACCAAAATATTCGAGAAACACATGCATTATTTACCATATAATCACTGAATTAATCAAATTAAATCATAAACACCTATCACCTAAATTATAATTTAATCCATATTATCCATCACAACTAATTAACACACCAAAAACATATTATAATATTTTACGTTCATAGTCGAATCTTGCTACCTAAAATCACATACATATTCCAAAACTTTCAACAACACATACCAATGAACATATTCATTAAACGTTTTTACTAAGAACTTTCAAAGCCAAATTTAAACATAATAAGCAAGCCATTTTCAAACATATAGTGCTTAATACATATATTATACATTCATGGCACATAACATATTAATCAAAATGGACTTGAAGCATTATCATACTAGAACCGAATTCAAGCATAGAAATAAGCCATTTTCACATGGCTTTTATACAAAACCAACATTCAACATTTTTAAATTATGTTCCAGCCTATACATGTCATAGTCCCATAATGTATTATATCAAATATGAAAAATGGCCGATAGTGTGATAGACTTTGCTGACGATCCCCGAGCTTGTAACTTGAATCCAAAATCTATAAAATAGAGTAAACATGAACACATAGAGTAAGCTATTATAGCTTAGTAATTCATAAGCAATCAACATCTTAATGATATAATCAACTCGATTAAAGCTAATCAAATTTCATTATTATTATCATACTTAACCTCAAATCCACAAATGAAATAAATAACACATTTTCATACATAAAATCTACCTTGACCGAATACTTATTTACTCAATTTGACCTAATAATATTCAACTTTCAAAGCCAAAATGGTTGTATATAAGTAAACATGCACATACTCATTTATATATGCTCGAGAACCATTTATTATAACATTATGAACATATACCATTTATATGGCCGAATATTCATGATCACAAATATACACATATACAAGAATCAATTCTTCAATATTCATACCATTTACTCACAAGGCCGAATACACATACTAAATTCACATGTAACCTTCATTTGTATCACACATAATTAGCAATAAGTGTCAAGCTACTTATTTACCTTATCTCAAATAAACATCAAGCTAATTCGTACCTGATCATTTAGCTCGTTAATCGTATTTAATAACCACATCAGCGTAAAGTCTTTTAAGCATACATTTATGTTAATTCACCGGCATAAAGCCTGTTAGGCCAAAGCCTGTATCATGCACCAGCACAAGGCCTGCTAGACTCAAAGTTTGATTTTATACACCGGCAATAAGCCTGTTAGGCATCAAGCCCGAATAAATTCACCAGCACAAGGCTCGCTAGGCTCAAAGCCCGAATATCACTATTATAAAGTCATTTCATAAACAATTCATATATCAAATCGTCCAGATATTTCATGTAGTTCATACGAACTTTCAAAGGTTTTAACTCAGTCGAATAAAACTCAACCACATTAATTCCATGTTTAACCACATTCAGCTACTCTACTATAAATCTATAAAATTATAATCATCATATTAAACCATTTTATATTCAAAAGAGACGATGTTTAATTGCTTAAAGACTTACCTCGGATATCGACGAACGTTATAAATTGGCTATTCGACTATTTTTGCTTTTCCCCGATTCAAGTCTGATTTCTTTTGTTCTTGATCTATATAATTTCAAATTAACCTCATTTAAACACAATTTCATTCAATTTAATCCAACAACACATAAATGGGCACATCATCATTTTACCCCTAATATTTCATACTTTTACAAATTAGTTCTAATTGCATAAAACACAAAATACACAAAATCTCCATTTAACATGCTTAGGCTGAATGTTCATCTAGCACATATAAATACACACATTTCATTTATTTTTCATTTTAGTCCCTTAATTTATTATTTTTGCAATTTAGTCCTAATTACTCAAAATCATCAAAAACTCCAATACAAAACATGTTAATCTAAAACATATCTTCCATATTTCATCATCAAACAACAAAAATCACAAGCTCTCATCAATGGCATAACTCAAAATATTCATCAAAATAAAAAAAATCAAGCATGGGTCGGATAGTACTCGAAGCAACGATCTCAAAAACGTAAAAATTATCAAAAACAGAAACCAAACTAACCTTGAATCAAGCTTGAGAATAGCCAAACAACTAGGCTTTGTTTTCTTTCTTTTTCTTTAACATTCAGAAAAAGCAAAGATTATGAAACCATGTTTTATTTTTTTATGTTTTATTATTACATTATTATTACATAATTTACAAATTTAACCTTATGATAAAAATATAAAACCATTTTAAATGCATGGTCACAATCGTCCATGACATTTAACTAAGGTCAAATTACATTTTAAATACCTCCACTTACAAAGACATATTCATGTTAGCCCTTTTACAATTAATCATCAAATTTTTATTTTACGCGATTAAGCCCTTTTATTTAATTAAGCACACAAACAATCAAATTTTCATACGAAACTTTCACACATGCAAATTCACATATAATAAATACAAAAAATACTATTTAAATATTTTTCTGACTCAGATTCGTGGTCTCGAAACCACCGTTCCAATTAGGTTCTAAATCAGGCTATTACATTTAGCTGAAATTGAATAATGTAAGGTATTAATGTTTTATTTTTTACTGATATAGACCCCAAGGAACCAATTTCAGAGGTCGAACATGGAAAACAAAAGGTTTCAGATAACCGAGACACGAATTTGAAATGACTACCAGGTAAGTTCGTATAACCTGAAGTAAACTCTTAATATACTAAAATATGCACGTTCTCGAATGTATGAAAATTTAGATATTCATTGCATGATAATCCATGAAATGTGCTAGTGTAAATGAAAAGATGATAAATGTCTCGAGTAGAATAAAAAGGGAAATCCGATGGACAAATTAAGGCTTACATGACACGAGATCCTAGATGTGTTGCAGAAAAGAATTTATCCCGGACGGGTAATCTGATGATCTCAAAATAGGAAGGATCTAGCCCGGACGGGTGTTCCTTGAGTGATCGAGCCTCTCGAAGAATATGGGTGCATTAAGGATTTAGCCCGGACGGGTAATCCGATTGAGGACTGAATTTAGCCTGGACTGACAATTTAGATCCGAGCTTAAGAGAGCAATTATCGTTAAAAGGGATTTAGCCTGGACTGGCAATCTCGACATTGCTCTATGAGTTATTACTACGGGGGATTTAGCCTGGACTGGTAATCCCGTTGTAAGATGTAAGGTTTGCGGGAGTGCATACTTGTGATGATCACTTGTATGACTTGACGGCAAATGGGCCATCCATTGAGATTTCTGAGAAATTCAACAAGATTAACATGAGAAATAGAGATGGAAATATTGAATTGATGAGCTCATCTAAGACTAATGATATGATGCATTGTTATGAGACTAACTTGATGATTGAGTGCATGTGATAGGGAACTATTTCATGCTTGTTGGAATCATTGGCTAATATGGTTGTATGTTAATTAACCGGTAAGTTTACTTTCTAGTTATCTGGACTTACTAAGCATATAAATGCTTACCCCCTTCTCTTTTCCCTGTCTTACAGAGCTCGTGGACTTGTGAAGATTGGAAGACGGTTGGAGAATCAACACACTATCGACTTGTTCCACTTTGGTATATAGATACTTTTATTTTGTTTAATGGCATGTATAGGGTTTTTGATTATTTTGTTGTATGTGTCATTTGGCAAATCAATTTAAGGGCTTAAATGGTATACTTATTCTTTTGTATATGGCCATGAGATATGGCTCATATTTTTGTAGGTTGTAAACCTACTAATGATGCATGTTTATGTTTAAATAATTCATGAGATATGCTAATGAGGTTTATCATGGATGGATGCTTGAAATGGGACCTAATAATTTGAGAGTGGACATAGCATATAATGGTATATGGTTATAATATGGGCTAAATGTCAAATGTGTTATGTTAATCTCTCATACGAAAAGGATAATTTAGCATGCACTAAGAAGATGAGATAAGGCTAACATGCAATGAGTTATGCCAAGGTTGTTTAAGAGTATAATTAGGCCATGTTAAATACCATTGAAGTCTATAAGTGTGTATGGATGTTAGAGGGTGACCAAAGGCTTGGAAAATAGCCTAGAAATGTCCACACGGGTAAACACACGGGCATGTTTCTAGGCCGTGTGTGACACACAGTCAGCCCCCATGGGTGTGTTGCCTAGCCTTGTGTCCCCTGCACCTAAAATTTTAGGTCAGTTTGTATGGTAGTAAACACACGGGTAGAGACATGGCCGTGTGTCTCAACCGTGTAGAGGACACGGCCTAGCACAGGGGCGTGTGCCTTGGCCTTATGCCTTGGCCTTGTGCCTCAAAATGAATGATAACATCATAAATAGAAAGTCTGAGTTTTTGGACACGGGCGTGTCTAGGCCGTGTGAAGAACACGGGCCAGAGACACGGGCGTGTGATTGACCGTGTGAAAACCCTTGTAGGTTCGAAATGAAAATTAAATCCAACTAATTCAACCCAGGTGAGGGACACGGGCGTGTCCCTAAGCACACGGGAATGTCCTTGCCTCCACATGGGCATGTGAGGCATAATCACTAAGAACTTTACTAAAATTTTTTATAGTTTTCGGTTTAGTCCCAGATCGGTTTGATGTATGTTTTGGACCTTGTAGGTCCATAATAGGGACACTATGATGTTGTTTGATTGGTTTTAAATTAGAATGAAATTTAATAACCCGTATTTTCTAAAATGTTTAAGTATGTGTCCGATAAGGCCTCGTACTTTGTCCCGATCTCGGGTACGGGTAAGGAGTGTTACAATCAATGTAGCAATATCATGTTTACAATACATGTATTATCCAAATCGCCATATATCACATGTCACAAGTGAAAGGAAATCACACATCAATATTTTTAATAGAAAAATCACACAAACCCTTATTTCATCACAAATCTAAAGTTTTGGAAACACTTACTTGAAATCCTCCTTTACAGGATTTTTACCTATCTATATGAACACTTAAAGTATTCGCCTAATATCACTTTTCAGATAATTCTTTAAAAAATAATTAATTATTTGAGAAAATATATTTATCTTGATTAAATATGATATCAATCATTGTTAACAAAAATAAATCCGCACACCTTTGCAATTCTGTTAACAATGATCTCGGTTCCAACTACTAACAAGAAAATTTGATTCTCAAGCCTCTAAGGTTAAAACCTTTCACACGTATTACAATTGGTTACTAAAATAAATAATCCTTCAATTATTCGATTCAGTGATATACTTACGTAATCCTTTGACTTATTCGCACACTTCTACAAGTGGAGGTACGAATCTGAGATTTTTTATTTGCACTTCAGTGAAACCTATAAATCGAAATGGTTAGCATTGTCTTAATCGAGTATGTATGTATATAATATACGAGAATGTAACAAGAACAAAAGGTCAACTATACTTATGTAGTAACAAAGGAAAATGACTCAACTCTTCCCATGAAATATTGATTAGAGAGGAGGATTCGTCACTAAATGGAAAAAATCATATTATAAAAATAAAAGTTAGAAAGAAAAAAATAGATTATGGGATAAACCCTTTATGAACAAAATAAAAATAAAAATTTAGAGGTTAAAGGAATCAATTACGAAAATAGAAGAAAAGAAAAAACTCGAGAATTTTTTGTAGTGATCGACAATGGCGATGCGACAACGATAAAGGA
Organism: Gossypium longicalyx; assembly: GCA_025698465.1. Classification (NCBI taxonomy): domain Eukaryota; kingdom Viridiplantae; phylum Streptophyta; class Magnoliopsida; order Malvales; family Malvaceae; genus Gossypium; species Gossypium longicalyx. The sequence continues at coordinate 40,559,093 of CM046996.1, read as the reverse complement.
GAAATGGTGGTGAGGTGGAGGTGCAACGACCTTATGTAGTGATGGAGTTGAGGAGAAATGAGAATAAAAGGGTGACTTTGGTGGTGAAATGGAAGAAAAAAGCGAAAAAAAGGGAGGAGTAAGATGGTGGACGGCAAAGAGAGGGGAGGAGAGAAAAATGAAAAAAAATGAAATGGATATGTCTAGGAGTATGGCCGACCAAGCTAAGGTAAGGGAGGGAATTTGGTATACTGAAGGGACAAAGGCATGGAAAGGGGATCATGGGAGTGAAAAGGGGGAATGTTGACCTTGAAATCAAGGAAAGAATCTTCCCAAGTATGGCAAGATGTGGGTTGGACGGCAAGGGTGTTCACACTAGCCTAAGTTGTCAAAAATTTAAATAGAAAGGTAAGATTATGGGGACTTGAACTTGTGACCACTTAGAATAAATTCACACACTTAACTACTAGGGTATTTAATCTCTTATGGTATGAACTAGTGCAAATAAATAAATAAAATATAGGGCATGACAATTTTCAACTATTAAATATATTTTTCTAAAATAACAATTCTAATGGTTTCTATTAAAGAAGAGAAAATTTTCATTTCCACCCCAAAGATAAAAGAAAACTTGTTATAGTTCTTTGTTTCGATTTAATTGGTCTGAACCCATACTCGAAGCAGTTCGTGGTACGAGAATAGCAAATAAGATTGTTTGGCTGAAAGCCAGGAAACATCAAGGGAGAAAATCATATTATAAAAATAAAAGTTAGAAAGAAAAAAATAATAAAATGTGGGATAATCTTTTTATAAAAAAAATCAAAATTTAGAGGTTAAAGAAATAAATTACGAAAAGAGGAGAAAAGAAAAAAATCGAGAATTTTCAGTGGTGATCGACAATGGCGACGCAGTGGTGGTGCGACAGTGCGATGACGATAGAGGAGAAATGGTGGTGAGGTGGAGGTGCGGCGACCTTATGTGTTGGTGGAGTGGAGGAGAAATGAGAAGAAAAGGGTGACTTATGTGGTGAAATGGAAGAAAAATGAAAAAAAAAAAAAAAAAAAAAAAAAGGAGGAGCAAAGTGGTGGATGGCAAAGAGAGGGGTGGAGAAAAATGAAAAATATAAAAAGTGAAATGGATATGTCTAGGTGCATGGCCGGCCAAGGTAAGGTAAAGGAGGAATTTGGTTTGTTGAAGGGACAAAGGCATGAAAAGGGGATCATGGGAGTGAAAAGGGGAATGTTGACCTTGTAATTAAGGAAAGAATATGGTAAGACGTGGATTGACCTTGTAAAATTTTTGTTTTCACCCCATAGATAAAAAGAATTTTTTTTCTAGTTCTATGTTTCAATTTAATTGGTTTGAGCTCATACCCGAAGCAGTTCATGGTACGAGAATAGCAGAGAAGATCGTTTGGTTGAAAGCCAAAACGTTAAGGATTTGCTTATCTAAAAACACATGTATGATTTCAATTTAAGTTTTATTGCTATAAATATCACAAATCGAGTTGATTTTCAAAATTTTAATTTTTCGCTATTCAAGAAAACCGTTTTCAAACCGATTTTTTCCAACACTAATTAATACCTTTCGACTTATAATTCTATCAATTAATCAACATAGTCCACTTATCTTTCAACTTGATGGATCTAAATCGGGCTAAATCAAATTAGTTCTAAGTAGAATATCCTTTCAATCTCATTTATGTAAATTACTACCTTGAGTCGTCAATTCTAAGGTTTTAAACACATTAGATTTAATCCAATTAATTTGATTTGAACCCTAATTTAGATTAATTACGCTCACTTCAATTAACCAATCTCCCTACGAATTTAGTTACCACCCATTCTAAATACACTTAACCTAATTAATTCGTAAAACATCAAAATAATGAAAAGCGAAGAATAAAGGTTAAGAGATGCTCAGGAATAAAATGAATATGATGCTAAAGATCACTTGGGCGGCAATGAAGATCCTTGAACACCCATGATTGAAAATTCTGTTGTAAACCACGAGGGTAAATAGTAATTAAAAGAAGCGAAAAACAAAATTAAAGGAACTAAAATTTACATCAAACGAAAAACTAAAAAAGAATAATACTTAATCTTTAGATCTATGTACTCTACTAAACTAAAGCATAATTGAGTCCCCCTTTTCTAATGTTTTTAAGTTACAATTATTGAGTTCATGGTCTTGGTCGACTTGGCCTTTGATTACAAGCTAATGTTCATTGTATGGACAGAAACACCCTTGCAGATTTTAAGCCCATTGAGCATCAATATCGTGACATTCCTAGTCCAATGTCGCAACTTTGGAGATAGTTTGCTCGAGTCCTTGGAGAAAGGTTGAATGTTGTGACTCTAAGGTCGAATGTTGCAACTTTGACCACAGTTTACTTGTCTTGTCAATGTTGGTCGCAAATTCGTGTAAGTGTTGGGGCAGCTTCAATGTCGCGACTTTAGTGTCTTAATGTTGAGACATTCGGTCTAGTCCACTAACTCCTTGGCTTTACATGATTCAAGTCATTTCCTGCACACTACCTCAACTCGTTAGAATTCATTAGGCTCAAATTGGCCTAATTGGTTAAGAAACATAATAAAAAGACTCATTTTATTCAATAAAGATAACTAACATTTAATTTGTAAAGCCACTAAAATAGCATAAAAATGTTTGATTACAAGCTCCTTAAGTATTGAAATCAACCTAATTTGCCATATTAAATTATGGCATATCAACTTCATTAGTGACTTAATGACAATGACCAAAAAAATCAAAATTTAAAAATATTATTGACCAAATCGAAAATTTTTATAATTGAATGATCAAAATAAAAGTACTTATAATTGGGTGATTATTTGTGTAGTTTATAAGCTTTTAATTTGACCTTCAAAATTAAATTAATATCGAGATTTGTCACTGTTGATATTATAAGTTAATACAATGTCAGAAAAGTATGCCATACACAATTTATAAAGCTTGAATCAAAGCTTCGGCCCGTTGGCATTGATCTGAGAATGAAAGGAAAAAGAAAAGGGCTAAAAACAACTAGGCATTTGAAGCTATCGGCCACTAAAGCATGGGATAGAATGTTTTTAAATTCGAAAAACTAACTGTTGAAGGCATCAATTTTCACTAGGAATGGAATGATCCCTTCAGCATTTTTTCACTTAAGTTTGTATTTTTTTTTTTTTAAGATCGATTTTGAAATAATAATAATAATAATAAACATTATCCAAACCAGAACTCATTTGACAATAAAAATTAAATTGAAAAATCATACTTCTGAGTAATGGGATTGGTCCAAAATGTGAAAGCAAATTTCAAATTCAAGCAAAAGCAGACAGGATTCTTTAATTTTAATAAGATAAAGAAATAACTGACTTTAAATATTGTAATTTTTTTCAAATCAAGAAATAGAACACATTAGTTGATAAAATCATTAATATATAAAAAAGTTATTAAAATCATTATAGTGTAATTAAACATACAAATTCAAGTTTTTTTTTTTTCCCTTTTTTGGGATCGACACAAATTCAAGAACTGAGAAAGATTTCAAACATTGTATTGAAATTATACAAGGAAATACCTTCAAATTTCATGGAAAAATGAGAATCACTTAACCAGAGAATGCCCGCCACATACTGTACTGCACACTCTAAGCCAAGTATAGTAAAAATCAAGCATTTTAAGTCTAAGCCAAGTCATAGTGTAGAAGCAAACAATTTGACAAAAGATGCTTTTCCACTAACATCAGTAGGGAAAAAGAGCATATGCCCTATGGAACAAAACCTCATTGTTATAGGTGAGAATGTTAGCTCTAATTCAACTACACAATTGAAAAGCGAAAATCAATGAAAAGGATTACAATTCTATACCTCTGAGCCAGATTCAGAGGTGTCTTCAACCTCCCTCGCTGATATCAGACAACTGAAAGGTGGCGGAGGAGGATCGGCAGGAAGTGTGCCCTCCAACACCTTCACTACCTCCCCCATAGATGGTTTCACCCGTTCATCTGCTTGAAGGCACCAAAATGCGATTCTCAATGCACATTCCAGTTCCTCAGCATCCACTTCGTTCTTGAGTCTTTTATCTACTACGTTCTCTGGATTACCTTCCATCCATTCTTTGTAAGCCCAATCGAGAACATCCTTCACTTCTTTAAACCCACTAACTAATGTCAAAACCATCTTGCCAAAATCTTCCACATCTTTCTGTGCTGAAGCCCTACGGGAGGATGCTTCACCATAAAGCATCCCCAACCCGAATTCCTTCACTTTGGCCTCAAAATTTTCATCAAGGACTACGTTTTCACATTTCAAATTTCCATGGCATAGAAATTCTCTACACTCAGTGTGCAAATAAAATATGGCTCTACCAACACTTAAGCTAATATCCATTCTCTTTCTCCATGTCAGTCTCTCAGCAAGTGTTGGATTTTCTATGTATTTCTCCAGAGAGCCATTCTCAGCATATTCATAGACCAAATACCTGTGATCAAACTCACAACAATAGCCTTCCAGCTTGGCAAGACCTTTGTGATAAATGCTTCCCACCTTTGACACAGCAGCTCGAAATTTTCTTGCTTCAATAGTTCCTTCCAGCTCTTTGACTGCGACTGGTTGTTTATCAGGTAAGGCACCTTTGAACATTTTTGGCCCAATTTGATCATTGAAATTCCCAGTAAGCTCCTTGATCTCAGTGAAGGATAACATGATTAAACATTTTGACCCAGGACGGGAATGAGCTAAAGAAGCCAATCTCCTGTAGTTGTTTTTTCTTTTGTACAGGTAAAATCCCATTCCCAACTGAATCACAATAAAAACAAAAATTGTGCCCGAGGCTGCTCCAACTAGACAAGGAATGCAAATATTATAAGGCTCCTTGTATGCTTGCGGTGGGGACTTCAATGGGAAGATGGGATCAGCAGCTAAGGGGTCCGAACACCTCTTAACAAAAGAGGTTGCACTAAGTGATGGATCCGAATAACCACTGACATACTGAGTTTTCATCATCCTGCATTTTGCACTTCGATCATTTGTGAAGGTTACTGCAGTGCAACTTGGGTCGCTTAGGCACATGCTTTTGCATTTGTCTAGACTAGTTAGGGAGATAAAATCGTGAACTGGGTAAATTCCGTAAAGAAACATGTTGGCATGCTCAACCATAATGGATCCTGGTTTGCAGTCATGCTGAGATGAAACCAAACATTTTGAATTTGATTGTACTGCATGGTGAAATGGGCAAGTGCAAACATGGGAACCAGAAGCATTAAATGCGCAGATGCCTTGTTGATCACAAGTTGCAAAGACATTACACTGATTCTCAACAGCTTGCCAAACTGATCTCCACGTTTGTGAAACCTCCATCCATGAATATAACCGCAAATTACCATCCACATCCAGCCGGAGGAACCTGAATCTCACAGTGTCATTATGATCTTCTCCAAACACGGACCAAAACCGTTCCAAATTTGGGGCCACAAGTTGCAGGCTTCCATCTGAAGTGAGAACAGCACTGAGATTTGAATGAGAAGGCCTTCCGGCACTCCAATAGATGATGCTGCTTTCCCACCTTAGTTGTAACTGACCAGACACATTCATGTAGAGGCTATATAAACTCGAAACATAATTTTGGCTGGCAGCTCTCAATGTTCTAAAGGTAGAAAGTCTCTGGCCAGGAAGAAGTGTATCTGTTGGACTATCGAAGCTTTGCCAAATTACATCTCTATTCTCATTCAGTAAGACGAGATTGCCATCGTCACGAAGAACCGCTAATGCCACAGATAACTGGCTTGTTTTGCTGGTCCACACTTCTTCACCCTGCAAGGCATCAAAAAGAACCAATTCCCCATTCTCTTGAAGCTGGAAATATGAATTGTTACCCACAGTAACATCACCTCCGGCAACCCAAACCACTGTCTGTTTGTCGACAGGAACAGACTTCGAATTGAAACGAATGCCAACACTAAACTGTTTTGGCTGATCAGGGAAGTTATAAAATCCAATTGCAAAATCACTATTAGAAGAAACCCAGGAATTACTTTCTCCTACAGAAAGTTTTGACCCCAATGGAATTTCTGAAACTGCAATCCCAGATAGCAATGACCCAAGACAGATACATAAAAGGAGAGCAAAACCATGGAGAAATCTATCCTGTTCAAGCATATTGCATATGCTTTAAAGAGTCAACACAAGAAAATCAGTAAAATAACAAACAAAAAAAGAGCACTATAAATCTAGTCATTTAACCTCATTTAGCATATAATTAGGCTTAGAAAGGAGGAAAATAGGCAAAGTACATCATTTTCAAGACCAAGCATAATGCAGCTCATAGAAAACTATAACTGAAACCTTCAAAATTCGTGACCTATTTAAGTTTAATCAACGTGATGGAAACCACATTTCAATGATGATTAGGTAAAAACCGGCTAAAAATTGAACATGTCAAAGGATTGACAACAAAAATCGAAGAAATGGAAGCAAGCATTTTCCTAGTTTGGTACCTGAAAGGTAAAGTCAGGAGCCCACAAATTCAAGTAGCCGGCATAAAATACCACCTTGACCATAACCCAAAAAGAAAAAGGGAAGAACCCGAGGCTACCCTTCAGGGCCCTTACCAACGAATGAGCATTAATAATTTGACTAAAACAACAAGATTTGAGGAGTGATTGAATGCATATCAGGATAATGGAAAAGAATATGACTTAATCCAAAGTTATTTATTAATGCATGAATGAACTGTAAAGAGATTTCAAAACATGTGGTTTTGATGAGCAGGTGGATTAAAAAAAAAAAAAGAGAAACTTTTAAGGCATAGATGAGACCTAAATTTAGGAGCATAGATATGCAATGTTGGAAAAATGCAGTCCTATTCAAAGCTGGAAAAGGGATTTTAGACAAAGGTATCACAAACGAAAATTTTTTTTTAAGATTAAAAAAAAAAAAACTAAGCTAGAAATTTTTGAAATAAAACAGAAGTAAAAAATGAAAAAGAAAAAATTCCACCTACTAGAACAGTTTATTAGAATAAGGATAAGAGCAATTAAAGTCAAAGTTGAACTGGGTTTGGTTGTGATATTGATTTCTGAGTTAGACATGCAAAGAAAAAATAAAAACAAAATCTTTTTTCTTTGAAAGTTGCAATAGAAAATATGCTCTTCACAAGGTAAAGTAAAGATACTTTCTTTTCTTTTGTTTTGTTTTTTTCCCCTTTACTGCTGAAAATAAAAGGAACACAGAAAATAATATAAATACATGAAAAGGAAAAAGTAAGAAGAAGAGCAAGAAAGAGTTACTGAAGAAGAAAAGGAAGAAGAAATTAAGATATTGAAGGGAATGTGGGCTGGAAAGCTTCAAGTTTAAGGCCTTAAAAGATGAGGAAAGAAATTAATATATCTGATTGTCTGAACATATGACTTGGTAGAAAAACTGCGTTTTCCTTGCCCGTGGCTTCTTTGTCTTTGGTTATTATTTTCTTCCTCATTAATAGATTTTTAATCACCAAAGCTAATGATAATAAAAGAGAGACAATATTGACTAAGAATTAAAAATAATTTATTTATAGCTTTTGATGGGGTAAATTAAACAAATTTTCTTTTTTTTTTTAAGATATGCTGCTTTGGAAGAGAGAAATGAAACGCTCTTTATAGGATGCGCTATTAGGAGATAGAAATGAAAATAGGTCCTGTAGGTCGGTTTTCACTTTGTTAAAAATTAGAAGTTTATAAATTTATTTTTGTCTATATTTGAGATAAATATTGTTATAATTTTAAGGTACATTTGAATTCATGGTGATACCGTGGAGCGCGGTGACCTAAAAATTTCATCTGTCATCTAAGAATGGAGCCATCACCCAAGAAGTCGTGATTGCATTGCAACTCAAGGTCCCAGTTGACGCTAATTAAACAGTCACGGATTGAAGTGTATCTAAGGCTTCAAGTTTACAAAAGTTATGTTGTCAAGGGATGGAGTACAATTGGGGGCCTCAATTTGCAGTGGTTATGCGGGTATGGCAAAGAGTTTCACCTCATCAGAGAAGGATGTTGATGGCCACTAAACTAACTATAAATACGACAAAGGCAAGCGCACCTATCGAACAATAGTATAGTTATGTTGAGTAGACAATATCGTATCCACGAGGACTAAAACTACTAGTAATTACTATTTTCTTATTATTTAGCCGACAAATTGGAGTGATTGCGTTTTAAATCTAAAATTACTAAACTAATTTAACTAAGTACGCAACAGAGAATGAATCAATGAAATAATCAAAGATAACCAATGAGATAGACAATACCCAGGAAAGAATCCACCTAGACTTCACCTTTTATTATTAATCTGAATTAAACTATTTATTCACTTGCGTCTAGATCCGTAGAAATCCCTAAATTATGTTAATATCTCTTTTGAGAGTAAGAACAACTGACTCTAGGTTGATTAATTGAAATCTCTTTCTAATTAAAACCCCTATCATCGCATTAACTCGATTTATGGATTCCTCTATTAGATTTGACTCTAATTCAATAGATTTATGCCGTCCTATTTCTAGGATTGCAAGCAACTCCACTCAATTATGCTAGATCTACTCTTAAATAGGGACTTTTCCTCTACTGAAATAAGCACATTAAACATGAATTAATATCCCGAAAATATTAAAAAAAGAAATAAGCATACATAATTGAGAACAAGAATCAAGTATTTATCGTGTAAAAGCAGAAATTAAATAAAAGGATTCATCATAGATTTCATCTTCCCTAGGTATCTAGGGGATTTAGTTCATTGTAACAGCCTGTTTTTAGTTAAATCAGAAGTCGAAATAATTTTTTTATTCTTATTTTAATTTTTACAGTATGATTAAATTATTTTTTGAAAATTTCGTTAAGAAATTTTATTGTTTGAATGGTCAATTCGATAAAAAGGACTAAATCGCGTAAAGTGCAAAAGTGATGTTCTATTAGCTAAAGGTATTAAATGGCTATGAAATTAAATAGTTAAGGGATTTATGTTGCAATTAGCCCATTGTTATGATTGGACATTCTTGGACATTATTTAAATGATTTTAATGTTTTGTCATTAAGGTTAATTAAGTAATTTGATTATTAAAGTAAAATAACAAAAACCCTTTTTTTGCGTTATCATCTTCCTTGTAACATCCCAATTTTGGGCCTAGTCGGAGCAATGGTTTTGAGACCATGAATCCAACGTAAGAGAATTCATTTTTATTATATTTTTATGGTCTACAATTCTATAGAATTGTTTTGTGAAAAATTCGTCCAGAAATTTTGACGTTTGGGCACTCAATTTAGTCAAAAGGACTAAATCGTAAAAAGTGAAAAAGTTGAGTTCTACATGCTAGAGGTGTCCAATTGTTATGAAATTTTAAATTGGAGTTCCTTAATTGGTAATTAGACCATTGGTTAATTTTTTGGACAAAAATGGACATGAAATGGGTGAAATAGAATATTTTTAAGTTAGGGGCATTTTGGTTATTTAGTAATTAAAATAAATTAAAAATAAAATTAAAAGCCAATTTTTGTCCATCTTCAACCCCTGGCCAAAAATTACATGGAGAATACATATCTAGGGTTTTTCAAGCTTCCAAGCTCAATTGTAAGTCTATTCTAGCCCCGTTTTTAATGATTTTTACGTTTTTGAAATTCTCATAACAAGATCTACCTATTTCTACCATTTATTTGAGTTATGATGAAGGTCTAGGGTTTGACCCATGTTATAAATTTGTGAATTGTGATGTTTAATGGTAGATTATGCATGTTTATGGTTGGAGAAACGACTTTTACTGAGTAGTTTTTGGTGAAAACGCTAAAAAGGACTAAATTGTAAAAGTTATAAAATTTGTCATAAAAGTGTGATTTAGTAGAAATTGCGGGCTGCTATAGTTATGAAAATGGTTCGGCTAGGCCTATAGAGTGATAAAATTGAATAAAATTCATTTTATGAGCCTAAGGGCAAAAGTGTAATTTTGATAAAGTTCAGGGGCAAAAACGTAATTTTGCAAAAATATGATTTTTGGATCACATTGAATAATTTGACTAATAATTAGACTAAATTTGATATTATAGATTAAGGAAAACGAGGATTGGACCTAGATCGAGTGAAGAATGGAAAATCGACGGTTAGGTTCCTTTTTGCTATTTTGGTGCCGAGGTAAGTTCATGTGATTTAATTAGCATGTTATTCATGTTATTATTGTTGTACATGAAATATATCTTGCTATGATTGTATTGATTTGATGTTAATGGAAATTTGATGGAAAATGACATTTTAAATGAAATGAGTAAGTTTGTATGTAAATAACATATCGTTTTTACTTATGTTATAATATTTTATTATTATATGAGATATGGTTGTATATTGAATGACCGCTTGATGTAAATTATGAATTGAAGTTGATTATGGATGAATTGGTAAAATGTTGAAAAGTGAATGATTTCCCAGTTGGACCTTCGGAATAGAAAAGATACGAATGATCCATTGTGAGAACACATGTGTAGTACTATGTGTAGGCTACTATGTGTTTAAGATGGCTTTAGGTCACGTGTGTAGTACTAAGTGCAGGTTACTACGTGCACCAGATGGTTAGGTCGCATGTGTAGTACTAAGTGCAGGCTACTATGTGTACCCGATAGCTTCGATCACATGTGTGGTACTAAGTGCAGACCACTATGTGTAAGAGACGGTTTTGGTCACAGATGTAGTACTAAGTGCAGGCACCTATGTGCACCAGATGGTTAGGTCGCATGTGTAGTACTAAGTGTAGGCTACTATGCGTACCCGATAGCTTCGATCACATGTGTGGTACTAAGTGCAGGCCACTATGTGTAAAAGACTGTTTTGGTAACAGATGTAGTACTAAGTGCAGGCTACTATGTGCACCAAATAGCTTCGGTTACAAGGGTATATGTGCAGGCCACTGAGTATTTGTTATTATTCCGATGAGTTCAACGGGAAATTAACTAAGTGAAAGTACATGAGATCATGTTATGAATAGTGTAATTGAATATGACTATGTGATGAATAAGTGCAAGTATATGTGTGTGAAAATTTATGAGCAATGTGCTCGATAGTTGAGCGAACTTTCAGAAAGATGGAATGGAGTAAGTGAGATTATTTAAGAGTGAAATTTGTAACAAAACAGTTTTGAACAGCAGCAGTTGTGTGAATTTGAAAAATCACCAAAAATGGTGGAAATCGAATTAGATGTTGAATAAGATATTAAATAAAATCTTATTAAGTCTATTTTTATATAAAAGAAACGGTGAAAGCAAAAGAATTTTGTATTTATGATATTTGAATTTTTGTGAGATAGGGTTAGAATGATTTTAGAATCCCCTGTTCTAACTTGAAAAAATCATTAAAAATTGTACAAATATAATTATGGGTTATAATTTATATTCTTAAAATCATTAATGAGTCTATTTTCAAGAGAAATAGAAGGGAACATTATCCGAGTTCCATATCATGAAATAATTAATTCTTAGTGAAGAGAAGTCGAAACTGTTAGACAGCGAAACATGAGTGACTTTAATGAATAAACTGTACTTATTGGCTAAACTAAAAATTCTAAAATTTTTATGATAGAAATATATGTGAGTCTAGTTTCTGTGAAAATTAACAAATCTTAATTTGGAGTTCCGTAGCTCCGGATTTAAATAATTTAATGAATATGACTCGAGAAAATAGCTTGACTGGATTTTGAATAAATAGAAAGAATTTATAAATAGCATGTTAATACATTGCTTATTATTTTTCATGCGAGCTTACTAAGTGTAAAGCTTACTCCCTCCTTTCCATTTCCTTAGTTTTCTCAGGTCGACTCGGGGTTGGAGATCGTCGGAGGCGGCATCACACTATCAAGCCAATACCTTTGGAATATTGTTACATATGTCAGAATTATCAAGTGAGTGACATTTATAGGGACCTAGTTTTATAACATGTATTATTATAATTTGACCAAGTGTATTGGCCTACATTGAGCTATTGATTATGGCTTGTAAATCTAGCTATTCATGTTATGTCTAATAATTGTGATGTGAATATGTTTGTTTGCCATGCAGAGTTGGTAATATGTCTTGTATGTTCAATGCATGTTTTATGGCCAATCGAGGTGGTCATGACCATGAATTGAATGTGTCTTAATAAAGAGTGTTTAATCACTAAAATGTTGCAATGAATTTTGATTATGACGTGTATAAAGTTGTAAGGGGTTATGGGTAACATAAAGGCTTGGAAAATAGCCTAAGAGTTAACTACACGGGGTGAGACACGGCCATATGTCTTAACCGTGTGAGGGACACGGTTTGGTGACACGGGCGTGTGACACTGTTTCATGAGAAAAAATTCTAAGTTTTCCCAAAACTTTCCAAAGTTCTCGGTTTAGTCCCGAACTCTTTCTAAAGTATGTTTTGGGCATCATAGACCCAAATAAGGGACTATGTGCATGTGATTGAATGTTTCAAAATATGAATGAAATTTTATGGCCCAATTTTACAAAATTGTGTACGTTTAAGTTCGGTAACGCCTCGAATCCTGTAATCATTTAGTGGAATCAGAGCTGTGGCTTAGTCGGTTCTTAGACTAACCTAGCATATGTATGAGAGTCTAGCTATACATGCCACTGATCTATAATAGTGTGATGTCTCCTGACGCGTATGAGAGCCATTTTGTTTAGACAAAAGTACTCTCCAACCGTGCTACATCCGACCATATTGATTGTGGTAATGAGGTATTTGAGTAAAGTACAGTCATGATGAGTTGAAACTTGGAAAGGTACGAATAAGATTCACAATACCCTGTTATGGATAAAATTTCATTAACCTGATTGGATATAAAAAAATTGATGGATTGAAATAAATTATTGAAATGAGATAAAGGATTATATGGCATAATGAACTTACCTGTGATTGATTGATAATTCCAAGATATATGTGACTAAATTGTTCGAATAAATGCATGTGTTTAGATAACTTACCAAAGATATAGATGGAATGAATATTCACGTATGCTTATTTGAAATATTATGGTTGACAAGCTCGTATAGTTTAAGTAAACGTGTTAAATTGCTTGGACTGATTTAATATGATTGTAATGATATGTCTAAATGATGGTGTACGAGGTGAAAAAAAAGTATAGATTGTGATAAATTTATCCATGTTTGTTGGCCTGTAACACCCCTTACCCATGCTCGAGACCGAGACAAGGTACGAGGCATTACCGTATATAAACGGGGCATATCTAGAAAATACGGGTCATAAAATTTCACTCCAAATTAAAACCAATTAAACAAATTCATATTGTCCTTATCATGGACCTATGAGGCCCAAAACATACGTTAAAAGTAATCCGGGACTAAATCGAGTGCTTAAGAAAATTCTAAGAAACTTTCTAGGTTTAACCCTCAGACGCCCATGTGAAGGCAATGCACAAGCCTGTGTGCTTTGGGACACGCCCGTGTCCCATACCTATGTGGAATTTCTAGAATTTATTTTTCATTTCAAACCTATAGGGGTTTTCACACGGCCGAGCACACACCCGTGTCCCTAGACCGCATCCCTCACACGGTCTAGACACACTCGTGTCATCTCCCGTATCCAAAAACTTGGACATTCTGTTTATGATGTCATCATTCAATTAGGGGCACACGGCCAAGGCACACGCCCGTGTGCTAGGCCGTACCCTTCACACGGTTGAGACACACGGCCGTGTCTCTACTCGTGTGTTTACTACCATGCATACTGACTTGGAAATTTTCGGTGCAGGGGACACACAGCCATTCAACATGCTCATGGGGCAGACCGTGTGTCACACACAGCCTAGACACTTACCCGTGTGTCTACCCGTGTGGACCTTATTGTAGGCTATTTTCCAAGCCAATGGTCACCCTCAATCACTCATACATTCAAACACACTTGATAATATACAACATGACATATTTATGCACTCAAATAGTCCACACTTTAGCACTCCCACATCTCCATAATGTCATCTTATTGCACACTCATTTATTACACCATTTAGAGGCATTCCACACCAATTCCATGCATTATTAAACTTGTTACCATAACTTCAAATTGTGTATTCATACACATAGTCATCTTAAGTCATTAGGTCATCCTTTAACCTTTAGCACTTAATACACATTTTACCATACATTCATCAATCAACAACATATCACATCATTATCATGCACTCACCAAGCAATAACATATCCTACCCTCAAAACACTAACACATGCATGCATGGGTAATTAGATTACGACCCAAATGATCAAATATGAGCCATATCACATGACCATTACAAAAAGAATCATCACCATCACAGGCCTTCACAATTCGGCCAAATAGCATGACACATATCACAAAATGACCAAGTTCCTATACATGCTATACTCAAGATAATAATTTCACTATACCCAAAAGTCTTTTGATAGTGTGATCGAATACTCCGACAGCTTCCGATTGCTGAGCTAGCTTGGCGGAACTACAAAGGATGAAAAGAGAGGGGAGTAAGCATTAAAGCTTAGTAAGTCCACATGCAAATAATATGCGATAGTGGTAAACAATTAACATGCAAAAACATGATAACATATGCATAAAGATTATTCTTCATTCAAACCTCTTTGCTTACTCATCATATGCACATACATACTTACTCATCTTAAATCGATCTTTATCAAAGCATTACTCATAGGTTTTAGCATACATACATGTACTCATTGTAGAGTATCGATAACCGTACCTCTTTTATATGCCCTCTCCGGGACTTCATTAATCATTACATTACCCGTTGAACACATCGAAATACTATTGGATACGTAGAAAACTTGCACATAAGTGTCTCATGTACATACATAGCCAAACTTACCTCATAACATGTAACACATCCATAATGAACTTAGACCTCTCAACGAGCTCGGATGTTACATGAAACGCATCCATTATGAACTCGGACCACTCAACTAGCTCAGATGCTCGCATCCATAATGAACTTAGACCTCTCAACGAGCTCAGATGCCACATATCTCACGAACTCGGACCACTCAATGAGTTCGGAATTTTTAGTTCCTAGTGACATGTCACTTGTATCCTAAACTATTCCTAAGGTTCAAACAGGATTTTCCTCACTTGCATATAGCATCTCCGTCATACTTGCTCATAACGTAGAGGATAACGACCATAATAACATTCAAGCTTTCATAGCAATCAATAAGCATAAAACTTATAATTACAATAATACAATTATCACAATTTATTAAAGCATTAAAACATACCACAACACCACATTATTTGCATATGTACTTACCTCGGTACAAAACGATGATAATCAAGCCTAGTCATCGTATACTTTATTCTTTCCTCGATCAAGTCTCGATTCACGTTTTTCTTGATCTATAATGCCAAATTTAACTTATTTATTATTCAAATTATTCAAATGGGTCCATAAATCATATTTTTGCAAATTTATGTATTGACCCCTAATCTTTCACATATTTACGATTTAGCCTCTAGGCTCGTAAAATGAAATGTATGCATTTTCTTAATTACCCAAGCTTAGCCGAACCTTTACTATGCTCATATCAGCCCATGTTTTCTTTTATTTCACATTATTGCTACTCACTTTTACACTTTTACAAGCAAGTCCCTTATTTAGGTGTTCTTACTAAAAATCACCTAATAAAATATGTTCATCATGCATCAAACATTCATTTTCCTCCATTAATCATCAAAATACAAGCATTTCATGCATGAGTCAATTTTTATACTTGAAACCTAGCTCAAAATATAGCTAGAAATGGGTAGACCATGTTACCGAGACTTCAAAAATACAAAAAAATATTAAAAACGGGGCTAGGGAACACTTACTATTGAGCTTGGAAATGTTGAATAAAACCCTAGCTATGGTGTTGTGTGATTTTTGGCAGCCAAAGAAGAAGATGGACACATTTTTGGTTTGATTTTCCCTTTTTATTCTTTTAATTACCTAATGACCCCTTAGGGTTTCTCCTTCCAATTTTTCCTATGCATGTCCATTTTTGTCCAAATTTTTAGAAATTGGTCAAATTTCTAATTATGACCCTCTAATTCATAATATAATGCAATTTCATGCTTAAACCTTCTAGAATGCAAGTTTTGCACTTTATTCAATTTGGTCCCTAAAATGCAATCAGACATTTTATTCATAGAATTTCTTCATGAAACTTTCACACAAGCATGCATTCATAACATAAACCTCATAAGAATCATAAAATAATTATTTCTATCTCAAATTTATGGTCTCGAGACCACTGTTCTGACTAGGCCCTAATTCGGGATGTTACATGGCCCTTGTATGATATCATGTGCATGGCTTGTATGACTAAATGAATGGATAAGTAAAGTTATCCAGAAAACATGGAATGCATGCATAAGTATACTTGTTAAAATGAGATAACTGGAAAGTAGGTGTAAAATCAATATGAAAGTTACTTTACCTGAAATGAATGACATGATTGTGATGATGTTGCTATGATGATGAAAATTGTGTTACATGTATATGTATATGAGAGTCGAGCTAGAGGCCCTATGACCCTCCCCCTTACCAAAGTGGTGTTTTATAATGGAAATTCCTGAGATTTGTGTTGAATGAGTTCTCGGGTGAGAAACTAAAGAGTTCAGAGATAGAATAATTATAAGCATGATTAGAGATTGAGAATGGGTTGATAAGTACAGACATGAACTAGAAAGATATCAAATTGATCGAAATATTGTTTAATTTTCGCAACATCGCAGTTAGTGAAAAAGGTTAATTTTGGTAAAACGATCTATCCTGGTATGACGACGAGAAATTTATTGATTGAAATTCCCTCATGAGCTGATCTCCTTTAGTGAAAAGAATAATATGGATGTAACAGTCTGATTTAGACCCTAGTCGAAATGGTGGTTTCGGGACCACAAATTCGAGTAAAAAATATTTAAATATTATTTTCCATGATTATGTTATGTGAATTAGCACGTGTGAAAATTTCGTATGAAAATTTGATCACCTGTATGATTAATTTGATAAAAGGACCTAATCACGTAAAATATAAAAATTGCTTGCTATTTGTTAAAAGTGCCTATTTGATTTGGCTTATTAATAGAGAGGTCCTTATGTGGTTATTTGACCATTTAAAGTTTGAATGGACATAAGTGACCATCCAATATATGTTTATTTTATGTTTATAATAAGGTTAAAAAGGTAAAATGTAACACCCCAAACCCTGTCCAAAAGTTAGACCCGAATCTGGCATGTCACATTGAAGTGTTTTTCCAAAACCATGTTTTCATTAGAAACCCTTCTTATTTAAAATGTAGTACATTGAAAACTTCTTAATTTTATTTCCAAAATTCCTTTTTACTTTGCGGA
Source organism: Gossypium longicalyx (assembly GCA_025698465.1). Taxonomy (NCBI): domain Eukaryota; kingdom Viridiplantae; phylum Streptophyta; class Magnoliopsida; order Malvales; family Malvaceae; genus Gossypium; species Gossypium longicalyx. The sequence continues at coordinate 40,541,718 of CM046996.1, read as the reverse complement.
AGCTAATTCCAAAAGTAACCGATTTACGAAAACGTGATGTTTAAAAGTTAAGTTGCAAAAGCATTTTGAAAATGTTGCGGAAACGTAGTGTTTAAAAATAGTTCTTATTTTGGAAAATCGTATCCTACTTCTAACAGATATTAGACAAACTAAATAAACTTTCCAAAAAAAAAGTTAAGGAAATAAAGAGGCCTTATACAACCCAAATCAAAAACCAAAGTGCTTAACTAAATAAACGAAATAGAAAAACATGTGTAATTGTGTGGTCGTCTCTGAGTCCCTCTGCGACACCGATCCACCTAACGTTGGGGATTAGCTGCATAGTTAATAAACATGGTGAGTTTACAAAAACTCAGTGTGTAATCCCCTTACTTAGAGTAGCGATCGGTATCTGAAATAAAAATAAAAGCAGATCAGGCGAGCCTAGTACGATGATGATGTAATATGAGATGATCCGATTCAGAGCATACGTGGGCCAAAGCCTATCATAATATCATTTGGGCCACAGCCCATAATAGAATCAATTAGCCCCAGCCCAAACCAATAATAGAACAGAATGTGTGAATGCATGGATGCATGCTATCCCATCCCAATAATCCAACCGCTACACATCAACTCTGTCCCCCGGTACATATCATGTGGGGATATAAATATTAACCCACCCATCCGATACACATCAATGGTAGCCCAGTTGTGGTACTACCTAATGTTGTAGCAAGCTGCTACTCATATATACGACTTTAAGCCTTCAGTAGTGGTATTATAATTGGCACCAAGCCATTGGTAACTGTAATAAGTTCGGCACATAGCCATCATCGACGGTAATATAATCGGCACAGAACCTTTGGTAAATATGATCGACACAGAGTCATCAATAATCATATATTGAGCTTAAAAGCCACCGGTCAGCGACGGTAATATAATCGGCACACAGCTTTTGGTAAATATGCTCGACACAAAGTCATCAATAAGTATGTTAGGCACATAACCACAAGTAAATACGATTAGCACAAAGCCATAATCAGAATAATTGGCTTTAAGCCATCGGTAGCTATATCATGTTAGGCACCTAGCCATCAACAACGGTAATATAGTCGGCACACAGCCTCGGGTAAATATGATCAACACAAAGTCGTCAATAATCATATATTGGGCTTAAAAGCCACCGGTGGATCCACGGTCATCAAGCAACCATACGATCTGCATATACTTCCTCTATTCCATAATTCCAACCCCATGCAACATGTCGTGTATGTCATGCTCAATCATCACACGTGTATGCAAAATGGCCATGCTCAGTAACAATCATTTAAACATATATTAAAAGCATACCAGTTTTACAACCACAGTCAAGTTAGTTAAAACACAGTCATACAATCATAGTCAATCAGTCAAATTCATAGTCCGAATCAGTCATTTACCCACAACGGCAAAATAATTATTTTACACTACAAGGGTAATCCGATAATTTTACAAACCGGGGGTATTTTGATAATTTTACAAATTGGTAATTTTACAAACTGGGGGTATTTTGATAATTTTACAAACCGAGGGTATTTCAATAATTTTACAAATCAAAGGTATTTCGGTAATTTTACAAATCGAGGGTCTTAACGACCCAACAGAAGGTCCACCTTCGCCTTGAACGACTTAAGTAACCTAAACGACCTAACGGTGCAAATAGGCCTAAGGCCCATTACTCAGACCAAGTAGGCCCACACGCTAGTGTGGCCCATTTAGCATAACTACTTCCCACCAAACAATTAGATTTACACAAGAGGGCCTACGGGCCCATTTGGCCCGTCAAGGCCCAGTACACGAGAACGCTCGTGGCGGCCTTTACAGTCTATCGCCTATGGTTTGTGGGCTCGATTACCACACGAGTGATCACATGCTCATGAAGCCTCAAATGCCAAAGTTTTGGCTTTTCAGCTTTTGCCGACTTCTAGCAAAAAAGGGCATGAATACACACTTGTTTATGAGAACACGCCGAAGTCTACGATAACCAACCTTGGCACATCCTGCATTGAGTCTTCTTCCCCAACTCATCTGTTTCGCTCTATTTAAAGCCAACTTCTCATCAATTCTCATGTTAGCTTCCCGATGTGGGATTGCTTTCAACCATTAGGAAAAATTCCTTATTCTTATGACCACTTCAACCACAGAGTTCCAGTCCAACTCTACCTCCTACACAGCTCAAATAGCAAAATAAATACTCTACTGCGCACCCCAAGACTTGAACCTCAGACCTCACAGTTGCACAACACGCCACCTTACCACTCCACCATAGGCTCTTCCTGTTATTAAAACGTCCATAATTAACTTTAAGACATATGTGCCAGCGTCTAGATTCACTTAAGAGAAAAACCAAAATGAATTGTAAGAGCCAAGACTTGAACCCAAGCTCCCTTGCAACCTTAATGACACCACAACCACTAGACCACATGCTTCCTTGTGTCATTTATTTAACACAATAATTTAAAAGGCCATCCTCCAAGCATCCAGAGTTTTATTCACTTAATACCAAAATTTTTGCTAAAGCCCAGGTTTGAACTCATGATTTCTCCAACACTTCTCAGGGCCATTAACCACCAAAGTAGACATTTAATTGTGTCATTTCCTTGCACAATTAAATACTTATATTCAACCTCCTTACGGACCCAACTCAAGGCCCAATACTTCTAGGCACAAATTCAGGGCGTTACATAAAATGTTTATTAATGTTAATTAAAATAAAACCAAAAGCATTAAAATGGCCATTAACATCCATTTGTGCCGAAAATACAAGAAAAAGAAAAAGAAAAAGAACATTAGGGTTTGACCATTGATTTTATTTGATTAAGGTATGTGTTTTGATCCGTTTTTGATAATTTCTACGTTTTTGTGATCGTTGCTTTGTGTTTTACTAAGCCCATGCCTCAATTTCTAATTTTTTTTTTTTTGATAATTTTGAAATGTTCCATGGATGAATACATGAGCTTTATGTTGATAAGTGATGAAATATGAAAGTTTGATGTTGGGTTAATATCTTTTGTTTTTGGATTTTTGATGATTTTGAGTAAAATGGGCTAAATTGTGAAATTTGTAAAGTGAGGGACTAAAATGTGAAATAAATGAAATGTGTGGACTAGTATTAGTATTAGGAGAATTCGGCCAAGCATGAGTATATGCAAATTATGTGTATTTTGTGATTTGTGAATTAGGGACTAAAGTGTCGAAATGTGAAAATGTGAGGGCTAATTTGTAAAATACCCTAAATTTGTATTTATGGATTGTTTTGAATGAATGTGTGATTAAATGAGTCAAATTTGAATTTATATAGATCAAGAGTTAAAGAAAACGAAATTAGATCGGGGAAAGTCGAAAGTCGTCGAGTAGCCTATTTCGACCATTTGAATCCGTACAAGGTAAGTTTATATATAAATAAACATGTTTGAATTGAATTATTATTATTCATATGATATTGAATTGTGATGAATGAATATTTGAACTATACATGTAACACCCCTAACCCGTATCCGTCGCCGGACTAGGGTTAAGAGGCATTACTAAACAAAAACATAATTCCAAACATTCACATATTTATACAAGTCATATTCATATATAATAATAAGCACATGGCTAATTAAATATTAAACATACATTATTAATCATATTGCATTTACGAATCATACCTCAAAATTTAGTCGAATCCTTATCATTCAAATAATCACATTTTCATTAGCAAATATATATACATACGCATATACTTTCATTATAAACCAAACCATTATGGCAAGCATCATTCGAATACACAAACATGTACATGTATATATATACATATAATTAACATCTTGCTAAAATTCATATAATTCCCATAGTGTATTATTACATAAATCACTATTCATTTGGTAAATTATCTTTATCTCACTTACAATCTATATTAAACAAAACAATCTCAATAGAAAATCTTTATTTAACTTTATTAACCATATCTATATAATTAAAGAACTAATCACTTTAAGTACACATACACTTTCCATGCAAACCGAACCAAGTTCTATTCATTAATACAAAACATACCCTATATCATTAATATCAAAATATACTTTAAACGAACTTAACATATGAACTCATGTTTATAATTAACTGAACATGTACCATAATCGAATTATCTAACCATATTTACACATACCATGACCGAATTATCAATCACAACCAAGTCCAATAATCATTTTCAAGCTATTTCCAAAACATATATCACCAATCACATATACCTTTCATTAATTTCACATAACATTAAAATCAAAATGGAATAAACCATTGCTATACATATCCACAACCAAACTTTGAAATTAAGCCATATTCGCATGTCTAAGTTTATATATATTCAAGGTTGAACAAAATACTTATTAGCCTATACATGCCATAAGTTGAAAATAGACTTTTAAAAGTACCGAAAGTTAATGATAGTGTGGATGACTTCGATAACGATCCCCGAGCTCGTAACTTACAACCAAAATCTATAAAACAGAGTAACAAAAACATACAGAGTAAGCTAACTTAGCTTAGTAAGCCTTAAGCAAATTAAACAACTCAATGAATAATCAAAACATTCAAACTAACCAGATTATATCAATAATGTTATACTTTAACACAATAAGATACCTTGGCCGAATGTTCAAAATCAAATATATATCACCACATAAATATTTCCTATATAGCCGATTATACAAGATCAATTATATCATCACATAGACACTTACATGTATGGCCGAATACACAAGATTCATTATATTATCACATGTGGCCGAATATAAAAGTTAAATAAAACATCACTTGTAACCTATAGTTCAAATTCAATAGAACATCACATATGGCTGAATATGCACATTCAAAATAACTTCACATATAACCGAATATACAAGTTCAATATAAGCTCACATGTAATCAAATACTCAAGTTCAATATAACCTCACATGCAGCTGAATATACAAGTTCAATATAAGCTCACATGTAATTGAATACTCAAGTTCAATATAACCTCACATGCAGCCGAATATACAAGTTCAATATAAGCTCACATGTACTTACCTATGTGACCAAATATAAAAGTCATTTATATCAACTTACTTGCGCAATTCCCACATCAATGTAAAGTCTTATAAACATAGACTTAAAATAAATCACCGACATAAAACCTGCTAGGCATAAGCCTGAATCACACACCGACACAAGGCCTGCTAGACCCAAGGTCTGATATTTATGCTAGGCATAAAGCCCAATCAATGTCACCAGCACAAGACTTGCTAGGCTCAAAGCCTGAATATCACAATTATAGAATCATTCCACAACATTTCATTTATCGAATCTTCCAATATTCCATGTAACACATACACACTTTTAGAGGTTTTAAATCAGTCGAATAAAACTCAACTACATTAATTCATTGATATATCACATTCGGCTATTATACTAATAGGTTATAAAATTTGAATCATCATAGTAAAACATTCTATGTTCAAAATAAACCATGTTTAATTGCTTAAAGACTTACATCGGATATCGACGGACGTTACAAATCGTCTATTCGACTATTTTTGTTTTTCCTCGATCCAAGTCCAATTTCCTTTGTTCTTGATCTATATAATTTCAAATTAATCTCATTTAAGTACAATTTCATTCAATTTAATCCAAAAACACATAAATGGGCAAATTACCATTTTACCCTTGATATTTCATACTTTTACAAATTAGTCTTAATTGCATAAAACACAAAATACTCAAGATCTCACCACATCATAGTTAGGCCGAATCTTCCTTATGCCTATACTAATCCATATATTTCATTTATTTTGCATTTTAGTCCTTCAATTTATTATTTTTGTAATTTAGTCCTAATAACTCAAAATCATCAAAAACTCCAATACAAAACATGTTAATCTAAAATATATTTTTGATATTTCATCATCAAACATCATAAATCTCAAATATTCATCAATGGAATAACTCAAAATATGCATCAAAATAAAAATTTTAAGCATGGGTCGAATAGTACTTAAAGTAACGATCTCAAAAACGTAAAAATCATCAAAAACCAAAACCAAACTAACCTTGAATTTGTATCAACAATGGCTGAATATCATGTGCTTTTCTTTTACTAGTTTCGGTCAAAAAGAATATGAACTCATGCATGTTTTATTTTATGTTTTATATTATTATTACATATTATTCATTTTACTTATTTAACCTTGTAAAGATAATAACATAAACATGCATATTATGGGTACATTCGGCCATCACTATTTTAAAGGATTATTTGCAACATAAATACCCCATATTTAAAATCCATTATCAATTTAGCCTTTATGATTTAAATTATCAAGTTTTCAACTTACGCGATTAAGTCCTTTTATCAAATTAAACATACAAACAATCAAATTTTCATACGAAAATTTCACACATGCAAATTCAGATATGATAAACATGAAAAATAATATTTAAATATTTTTTGACTCAGATTTATGGTCCCGAAAACACCGTTATGATTAGGGTCTAAGTTGGACTGTTACAATACATGTGCCAATCGAGAAAGTTTCGACAAAGTTTTGACGTCTGAAAATCCCAGTACGAACCCTAGGAATAGTTAGGATACATATGTCATGACATAGGATTTTTTATATGTGTTATTGTGTAAGACCACGTCTGGGACGTTGGCATCGACTTTTGTTTTACGTGTAAGACCATGTCTGAGACATTGGCATCGTATCTGATTTTGTGTAAGACCCTATCTGGGACAGTGTCATCGATGTTTGATTACATGTAAGACCACGTCTGGGACGTTGGCATTGTATATGTTTTCCGAGCTACCTGCGTATACTTACGTTTCTGAATGGTTCAAACGGGCATTCCGAGAAGATTAATAACTTTGTGAAATTTTATCCGATTCAGGTACGTTCGAATTGTGTACTATATTTGAAAGTGAAAGGTAAGTAGATGTGCAAAAGATGAACTATGGTCTAAGTATATGAATATGAAGTTGGTGTTGGTATTTGGTTACAAAATATAAGTAATTTGATGATGTTTATATGCTTAAATGATAAGTTTACTTGTATATGGCTTACTAAGCTTTTGAAAGCTTACTTTGTGTGTGTTTGCATTATTTTATAGATATCGAAGCTACTATGAGCTTGGGGATCGTCAAGGATCGTCATCACACTATCAAACCTTATTTTGGTACCTTTTGTAAATGTATATATTGAAGTATGGCATGTATAGGCTAGAAGTGTTTTGATTGTATTTTATAATGTATATATATCATTACATGTGATATGGCTAGTTTATGTTTGAACTTATGGTTGGAAATGTTATATGATATGGAAGGCATTATGAATTATATGGTATATTTTGAATGATCAAAAGAAATGGTCAATGTTGATAAGATTTGGTAAGTTTTGAGTATGAGATTGAATGATGTATTGAAACATATATTTTTATATGATTTTAGTTTAGGTTTTGGTATGATTTAGTTGATGAATTGAGGTTGAAATTTATTGATAATGTAAAGGCATGAATAATGTATGTTTTGGTATAGAGATTGGCTGAAATTGGTGTACAAATATGCTTGGGTTTGGTGATTGTAGGTTTGACCTAATTGGGGTGGCAAGTTGGCCATTCAGATGGCCTATTTTTGTCCATACGGGCAGAGACACGGGTATGTGTCTTAGCCGTGTGCGACACACGGCTATGTTGCACGATCGTGTGTCCCATGGGGTACTCTATAATTGAAAGTCAGGCTCGAGCACGGCCAAGGGACACAGGCGTGTGACTAGCCGTGTGGTCTAAGTCAGGCTTGACCACTGCCAAGGCACACGGGCGTGTCTTGTGGCCGTGTGATCAAGTCAGTATGTATGCCCTGTTATGACACGGCCTAGACACATAGGCGTGTCTAATGCCATGTAAGGCACACAGCCTGTTCACACGGGCGTGTGACTTGTACTTCTTTAAAAATATTTGTTTTGGAAAAATTTTTGAATGTGTTCGGTTTAGTCCTGACTCCTTTCTAATGCATGTTTAAGATCTCGTTGACCTATATAAGGGACTCTATATTGATATTTGATCTCTGATGCTTATAAAATATATGTTAATTGTTTCGTTTTGTCCGATAATGCCTTTAACCCTAGTCCGATGATGGATATGGGTTAGGGGTGTTACAATGGAAATTTTGATGTAGAAAATAGTTAAAGGAATAATGTTCAAAATGCGAAATGTTTGAGTATGGTAATTATAGCGAGAAGATGATGGCTGTCTCTTTTAAGGCACTCTATGAGTCCATTTATTTCTGGAATTTTTCTGTTGAATTTTTGTAATATAGAGATGTTCCCTGATCTTAATGATAGACAAAGGCATTGTCAGTCTGATTGGTATATAATCTACATGATCCTATTTCCTTCTAGTATTCTGTTACCTTTCGTTTGTTGGGAATTGATGAGAAAGTGTGTATGATGCTATGTTTCGGTTTCTTCTAATGGTTTCCTTGTCCGATATGTATATGGAAAGGTATATTATTCTTGTTGCATCTATCCTTGGTGGTCAGAATGATATTTTCTTTTGGATTTCTCTTCTCTAAGGAACCATTGAGGTCTTTCATATTTTCTTATGAACTTTGTTCTCGATCTTTTGATACGGTATCATGATTTGGATTTTCTTGTTTTGGATTTATTTATATTGGATTTTTATATTTCAAATTTCTCTGTTATGGGTTTCCTTATCTTGAATTTTTGGTTATCTTTATCTCGTAACTTGTCGAGCATGACTTATATTTAAAGTATGACCTTTAGCTTACGATATATATATATATATCAAGTATGACTATGTTTTTTATTTGATTATGGTAAAATGGTGATCTTAGTAATTGGATTTCTCAAATTTTCGTATAAGGATTTAACATTGGCAAATGCTTAAGTGGTAAAATTTACATCTCTTGAAAGTTAATAGCTTAATTCATAATTAGCAAAGTTTGAGCAAATGAGAACATTATTGACCGAAGCCTTTGAACTGGTTTAGTATGCATTAGGCAAAGACTTTTTGATTTTCAGTGATAGTTGTTGTATGATCTTTAAGAAGAGCAGAATGCAGTGACAAACACTTAGGTAGAAAATCCAGAACTTGTACAGAGATTTCGCAAGAAAACTTACAAGAGTAATGTATTAGTGATCGAGTTTGGAACTCGACATCGTTGTTCATTGTGTATGAATACTTGAAATGTTGAAAGGTTTAAGGATGTATATAAAGTGTCATCAGAATTATCTTCGCCCATGTTGGCAACAAAATGGAAATGAGAAGAAGTTATTATGGATTTCATGTCTGATTTATTACTATCTCTGAAAAGGAAAAATGCTATGTGATTTTTTGTTAAATGTTTGACGAGATATGTAAATCATGTTGGTATGTTCTGAATTTTCGCACATCAGGTTCGAGGAATTTTATGTCTTTATATTGATGGATTTCTTGGAATACTAGTCTCCACTGATCGGATTGAGATCCGGGTTTCATATAGTGATTTCTTGGGAAAACCAGCGAAGGCTTTGAAATGAAAGGTAACCGAGAGTTGAATTGACAAATAATCGGACCGTGTAAAATTATAGAGAGTATAAGGCCGGGGTGAACTGGCTAGTTTCACTATTCGAATTCGAAAAGATTCAGGTATGAATGTATATGTAACATGATGGTATGGATCGGACTTTTGAGTACATGAACTTTCTGATAGAGATTGAGTTTCAGTGAAAGTGTTGTAAAGCGAAAACCGCTCATCATTATTGTTTGTGGAATTTAAAAAGATATGTAGTAAAAGTTCAGACTTGAGCGAAAATTATTTGACATCAATTATAGGATTGAAGAATCTAAGTGAAAAACCAAAACCACTTTTCCGGTAAGATTTTTGAGGACGAAAATCCCTGAAGGGTGGAAATGTAACATCCCGATTTTGGGCCTAGTTAGAATAGTGGTTTTGAGACCATGAATTTGACGTAAAAACTTCATTTTTATTATATTTTTATGGTTTACAATTATATGGAATTATTTTTTGAAAATTTCGTCTGGGAATTTTGACGTTTGGGAACTCAATTTAGTCAAAAGGACTAAATCGTAAAAAGTGCAAAGTTGAGTTCTACATGCTAGAGGTGTCCAATTGTTATGAAATTTTAAATTGGAGGTCCCTAATTGGTAATTATATCATTGGTTAATTTTTTGGACAAAAATAGATATGAAATGGGTGAAATAAAATATTTTTAAATTAGGGGCATTTTGGTCATTTAGTAAATAAAATGAATTAAAAACAAAATTAAAAGCCAGTTTTTGTCCATCTTCAACCCCATGGCCGAAACTTGAATGGAGAAGATATATATAGGGTTTTTCAAGCTTCCAAGCTCGATTGTAGTCTGTTCTAGCCTCGTTTTTAATGATATTTACGTTTTTGAAATCCTTGTAACAAGATCTACCTATTTCTACCATTTATTTGAGTTATGATGAAGGTATAGGGTTTGAACCATGTTAGAAATTTGTGCATTTTGGTGTTTAATGGTAGATTATACATGTTTATGGTTGGAGAAACGACTTTTACTAAGTAGTTTTTGGTGAAAACGCTAAAAAGGACTAAATTGTAAAAGTTATAAAATTTGTCATAAAAGTGTGATTTAGTGGAAATTGTGGGCTGCTATAGTTATGAAAATGGTTCGGCTGGGCCTATAGAGTGAGAAAATTTAATAAAATTCATTTTACGAGCTAGGGGCAAAAGTGTAATTTTGATAAAGTTTAGGGGCAAAAATGTAATTTTTCCAAAATATTATTTCTGGATCACATTAAATAATGTGACTAATAATTAGACTAAATTTGATATTATAGAACAAGGAAAACGAGGATTGGACCTAGATCGGGTGAAAAATGGAAAATCGACGGTTAGGTTCCTTTTTGCTATTTTGGTGCCGAGGTAAGTTCGTGTGATTTAATAAGCATGTTATTCATGTTATTATTTTTATACATGAAATATATCTTGCTATGATTGTATTGATTTGATGTTAATGGAAATTTGATGGAAAATGACATTTTAAATGAAATGAGTAAGTTTGTATGTAAATAACATATCATTTTTACTTATGTTATAATATTTTGTTGTTATATGAGATGTGGTTGTTTATTGAATGATCACTTGATGTAAATTATGAATTGAAGTTGATTATGGATGAATTGGTAAAATGTTGAAAAGTAAGGAATTTCCCAGTTGGACCTTTGGAATAGAAAAGATACGAATGATCCGTTGTGAGAACACATGTGTAGTACTATGTGCAGACTACTATGTGTTTAAGATGGCTTTAGGTCACGTGTGTAGTACTAAGTGCAGGCTACTACGTGCACGAAATGGTTAGGTCATATGTGTAGTACTAAGTGTAGGCTACTATGCGTATCCGATAGCTTTGATCACATGTGTGGTACTAAGTGCAGGCCACTATGTGTAAGAGATGGTTTCAGTCACAGATGTAGTACTAAGTGCAGGCTACTATGTGCACCAAATAGCTTCGGTTACAAGGGTGGTAATATGTGCAGGCCACTGAGTATCTGTTATTATTCCGATAAGTTCAACGGGAAATTGACTAAGTGAAAATACATGAGATCATGTAATGAATTGTAACACCTCAAACCCGGCCTAGACGTTACGACCAAATCTGACATGTCACATCGAAGCGCCTTCTAAAGCTTGAACTTGTTGGTGTAAAACTGTTTTTAAGTTAAGACCCATTTAGTATTTATCGCTTGAAAAAAACTCGGAATATTTCCTTATTACAACTGAAATTAACTTATCAAAACATTTGTTATTATTGTTTACCTAATTCGATTAAAACCGTAGTAGCTTCTCTAGTTAAAAGCCTTAAAGTTAAAAATGCATGTTTTTCTTTGAAACCGTTATTATTTGGAAAACTCGATGTTCCTACTCTAGCAGTTTAAAATACGAAATCAAAGCTCAGTAAAAGTTAAAAATCCCCCAAATGGCCTTATTACATAATTAAAACCAAAATAAAAAATCTTTGAATAAATTAAGTTATAATCAAATCATCTACAATGTGTGGCCACCTCTGAGTCCCTCACGGCTCCAAATCGTCTAAGGCTGGGGATTACCTGCACAGTTAACAGAAAGGGTGAGTTTACGAGAACTCAGTGTGTAATCCCTTATCAGTCAAACAGTAAACAATGCATACAGTAACGGTCTGGGCCTTAGCCCAAAACGACATCAATACAGTGCAAGTATGCAACCCATCCCGTACCAACCAACACACCACCCGTACCAACCAACACACCATGTAGGGATTAAATCGACCCACCCAGCCAACACAGTAATATCGCAGCGAAGCTGCTAACGGTAACGCAGCAAAGCTATTAATAACAGTAAATGTGGCGTAGCCACTAATATTAGAGTACGTGGCAAAGCCACCGGAATAGTAAAAACGTGGCAAAGCCACTAGTTTAGTACATCCTCCAAATCAAAACCCCATCCCCAATGTAGAATGTCATGTCATAAATCTCACATGTATGCAAGGTCTCATACTCATATATAGTCATGCATATATCATACACTCATCAATCAGCCTACCTCTAGGGTATAATGGTCATTTCTATCCCCTAGGGGTAAAATAGTAATTTTACCCCTCTAGGGGTATTTTGGTCATTTCATTAATTTTGGGGTCTCGGTATAGATAATGACCCGTCCTTAAGGTCTACAGTCATCTTGAACGACTCAGATAACCCATATGGCCAAATCAGTGTAGTGGGCTACTCGGCCCAAGTGGACCCACACGCTTGTGTGGCCCATTTAGCCCAAAATCCAGTAGCGACTATGCGACCACCGTAGCCCATTCCATTATTTTTCACTTACCTCAAATTTTATCCATGTGGGGCCCACAGACCCATTGGACCTACATGGCCCAACGAGGCCCACAACGGCCCAAGCCTACGAGAACGCTTGTGGCTTCCTCTACAGTCTACCACCCATGGTTGGTGGCCTCGGTTTACCACACGAGCGTTCGCATGCTCGTGAGAACTCAAATGCTGAAGTTTCAACATTTTGACTTTTCAGCTTTTGCTGATTCACAGTGGCATAGTGGTGTGAATACACACCTCTTGGCTATTGGACAGTAACAGTATGGTGTACGGTTACACACCTTTTGGAGAGGAGAACGTCAATCACCACACACCCAACCTAAATCCAAAATAAGGATCCAAACGTTAGTCCTCAATCACTTTGGTTAATCACCCCCTTATGAACTTTTACTCCCTCAACAATACATACTGCTTACCTTGATAAAACAAGTAGGGTTCAAACTACCCATAACCAGCGACCACTCACTTATTGGCAATGATCTGCACTAAAATCTAATTTGTTAGATAACCTTAAACGTAATCCACTTAAACCAGGCACTTCTTACTGAAACGTCGCTAAAAGAGAAGGGTAGCAGCATTTGGCCTACCCCACGCGATGCCACAAACGCACTTCTGACAATAATCAATAAAAAGAAGAGATTAGAGAGAGACTACTATAGCACAACATAACAAGAAAGAGGAACAATACAACTGCGAACCCCCACATTGATGTCAGCAATAGCAAGGCTCGGCTAAATGCTAAGAGTTCAGTAATCCAAGAGGAAACTCAATTACCTTAATTAAAGTAGGAAGAGATTCGGCTAAGGAAGAGGATATTCGGCTAGCACAACATAGAAACTTAGAAGAAATCTGAACCAAAAAACAAAGATGAGGAAGAAAGTTTCGACACAGGCTCGAGAGTGAACCAAAGGAATGCTCGGTCAAGGAGGGGAACATCCAAAGCCAAAAAAAGAAGAGAGTATTCCAAGATCAAAACTGTCGCAACTTCAAAATGCCAAAATAGACACTAGAGAAAATTGCCGAAACAAACAAAAGAAGAAAATAGGCAACACCCCAAAAGAAACCAATTCGGCACTCCCCTCTTGCCTATGACCGAATGGGTACCAAAGAGACTCCAACTTTCAACCACTACCACCTCTAGCCCCCTCTACTTGATCCACTCCACCGTTTTCTCCTTGATTTACTCCAGCTCCCCCCAAGTCAAATTCAATTCAACAACCATGACCAGTTCAAACTTTACCCTTTTACCAAGTCCACGACAACCTTCCAGAGTTTCAATCCAATTCAACCACTTACCATTCCCTTGTAGCAAAATAATTGCATTTTGCTTGCAAAGGAATTCAAACCCTTGCCCTTCTCACATGCTCACATGCCACTTACCACAGGACCACAAGCTCACTTGTGTCATAAATCTACCATAACTACTTATAAAGCCCAAGCGTCAGTACCTAGATTCCTTTAAGAGCAAAATAAAAAATTCTACAAAAGCCGGAGCTTAAACCTAGGACTTCCCAGACACTCCCAAACACACTCAAATCACTAAGCCAGTAAAGCAAACATGAAATTTATGTCAAACCACGCAAAATTACAGACCCTATATTTTTGGGGCGTTACATGAATAGTGTAATTGAATATGACTATGTGATGAATAAGTGCAGGTATATGTGTGTGAAAATTTATGACCATTGTGCTCGATAGTTGAGCGAAATTTCGAAAAGATAGAATGGAGTAAGTGAGATTATTTAAGAGTGAAATTTGTAACAAAACAGTTTTAAATTGTAGCAGTTCTGTGCATTTGAAAAATCACCAAAAATGGTGGAAATCGAATTAGAAGTTGAATAAGATATTAAATAAAATATTATTGAGTCTATTTTCATATAAAAGAAATGGTGAAAGCAAAAGAATTTTGTATTCTATGATATTTGAATTTTTGTGAGACAGAGACATAATGATTTTGGAATCCCCTATTCTAACTTGGAAAAATCATTAAAAATTGTACAAATATAATTATGGGTTATAATTTATATGCTTAAAATACTTAATAAGTCTATTTTCAATAGAAATATATGGGAACATTATCTTAGTTTCGTACCATGAGATAATGAATTCTTAGTGAAGAGAAGTCGGAACTGTTAGACAACGAAACAAGGGGTGACTTTAATGAATAAACTGTACTTATTGGCTTAACCAAAAATTCTAAAAATTTTATGATAGAAATATATGTGAGTATAGTTTCTAGGAAAATTGATAAATCTTAATTTCGAGTTCTGTAGCTCCGGATATAAATAATTTAATGACTACGACTTGAGAAAACAGCTTGACTGGACTTTGAATAAATAGAAAGAATTTATAAATAGCATGTTAATACATTGCTTATTATTTTTCATGCGAGCTTACTAAGCGTAAAGCTTACTCCCTCCTTTCTATTTCCTTAGTGTTCTCAGGTCAGCTTGGGGTTGGAGATCGTCAGAGGAAGCATCACACTATCAAGCCAATACCTTTGGAATATTGTTTCATATGTTATAATTATCAAGTGAGTGGCATGTATAGGGACCTAGTTTTATAACATGTGTTATTATAATTTGGCCAAATGTATTGGCCTATATTGAGCTATTGATTATGGCTTGTAAATCTAGCTATTCATGTTATGTCCAATAATTGTGATGTGAATATGTTTGTTTGCCATGCATGGTTGGTAATATGTCATGTGTGTTGAATGCATGTTTTATGACCAATCGAGGTGGTCATGACCATGAAATGAATGTGTCTTAATAAAGGGTGTTTAATAACATGTTGCTATGAATTGTGATTATGATGTGTATAAAGTTGTAAGGGGTTTTGAGTAACATGAAGGCTTGGAAAATAGCCTAAGAGTCAACTACACGGGGTGAGACACGGCCGTGTGTCTTAACCGTGTGAGGGACACGGTCTGGTGACACGGGTATGTGACCCTGTTTCATGAGAAAAAAAATTCTAAGTTTTTCCAAAACTTTTTAAAGTTCTCAGTTTACTCCCAAACTTTTTCTAAAGTATGTTTTGGGCTTCGTAGACCCGAATAAGAGACTATGTGCATGTGATTGAATGTTTCAAAATATAAATGAAATTTTATGGCTCTATTTTATGAAATTATGTACGTTTAAGTCCAGTAACGCCTTGAACCCTGTCCCGACATCGGATACGGGTAAGGGGTGTTACATTCCTAGCCGATTCTTAACTAGAAGAATAGCCATTTTTAGGGCTTGATATTCGACCATGTTATCTATGCTCAATTAGATACGATTTTTGTTCCGTTTTTAATGATATCTATGTTTTTGAGATCATTGCAGCTTAGTCTAGCTAGCCCAGGGACTAATTTGCAAAAATTTTAAAGGTTTAGGGTTTTTCCATTGATGAATGTTGGTGTGTTTTAATGTTTGATGATAGAAAATGCATGCTTGTTGTTAGATAAACAACATTTTTTAAGTGATTTTTAGTGAAAAGTCCAATTAGGGATTAAATTATGAAATGTTTAATTTTTGTGATTAAATTGTGAAATAAATGAAAAATATGGACTTCTAAGGACCCAATTGAAATTTGGCTAGCATGATTTTCGGTTGAATTGCATGAATTTTTGATTTTATGAAATAAGGACTAAATTGTAAAAATGTGAAATATTAAGGGCAAATGTGTAAAATTACCTTAATGTATATTTCGACCAAATTGAATAGAGAGATTATTAAATAAGTTAATTTTGATTATATTTAGATCAAGAAAGGTGAAATACGGATTTAGATTAGGGAAAGAATAAAGTTTCAGATTAATCGACTTAATTCGTAGTTTTTGCATTCGAGGTAAGTTCTTATGTAATAAGCATGGTTATATTTGTATTATAAATGCTTTGGTATTGCATAAACTGTGAATTCGACCTTGCGGATATATTTGATGATGATTCAAAAAATGAGAAATCCCGATTGAACCTTAGGAATAGATTAGGATACAAATGACATGTCGTTAGGGGTTATGTGATTTGGGTGCTGGTCCGTACGTCCTACCGGTGGCTGAGTTATCCGACATGTGTTGCGGATACTCGTGAACTTGTGTGAGCAGCACCATGTAGCTTCGTCATGACCATCAGCCTGTGTGAGTAGACCCGTTGATAGCTCTAGTGAGAGCATTATATGTGATACGAGATTGAGATAGATTCGACTATGTATGTGGCACTTAGGGTGCGAGATTCCTGAGTATCCGATAATATTCCAAATGGTTCAACGGGTATGTCATAGATGTGGATAAGCATGAGTTTGATACGGGGATGGTACATGTATGTATGAGTTTGATACGGGTTGGTACATGTATGTACATGAACCAAACAATAAATTGAAATAAGGAAAATTATGAAAGTTACATCTAACTTTGTGAATGGAAATGTGGTAGGTTGGTGATTCATTATAAGCTATGTTATGTTTTATTTGCTTAATCTGAGCATATATGATAAGTTGATTTAAATGCTATACGAACTTACTAAGCTTTATAGCTTATTTTGTTTAATTTTTCTTGTTTTATGGTGAAATTAAAGCTAGCTCGAATTCGGGATTGTCGGAGACTTCATCACACTATCCAACTATCACCTTGGTACTTTTGAACTTAAGTATTTTGAGTATATGGCATGTATAGGAACTTTGGTCATTTTGATATATGTGTTGGTAATGAATTTAGCCATTTGAATTGGCTTGTAAATGTCTAAAGTTTGGTTTTTTTATAGCCATGAAAGTTGGCTTAATTTGGCTAGTTTGGTTTTGTATATATTAGTGCATATGGCTTGTGTTGTGAATTTGATGATGGATATATAATGCTTGTTGATAATGGGTATTGTGGAAGTCAAATGGTTGATGATTTGAGAATTAGTATGCTTGTAAATTTAGGTAAATTAATGCATGTTTGAAAGTGTCCATTTAGTTGAGTTGAGAATGTGAATTTGGTATAAAATGGAAAAACATATTGTAATATATGTGTGCCTTGTTTTTGTTGGTATTAAAATGGTTTTATTTATGCTTGGTTGAGATTAGATGAATGCCTACATATGCTATGTTTTGTGCCAATTAGGTTGGTTTAGGTGTGTACAAGTTTGGGTGGCAAAATGGCTTGGTAAATAGCCTATATTTGTCCACATGGGCAGAGACACGGGCATGTGTCTCAGCCGTGTGTGACACATGGTCATGTTACACGCCCGTGTGTCCCCTGGTGTTGAATTAAAAATCAAGTAAGTATGCTCCAAACGGCCCAACACACGGGTGTGTGATTGGCTGTGTGGCCTAAGTCAGTATACCCTACAGGTTTGGCACGGCCTAGTACACGACCTAGCACACGGACGTGTGTGACCATTTTTAGGGCACATGGGCTAGTCGCACGGGTGTGTGTGTTGGCCATGTGACCCAATTCAGAGAGTTACACGAGGTCAAACATAGGCTGGGACACGGCCATGTGATCCCATTTCGAATATCCAAACGGCCTGTGACACGCAAGGGTCACACGGCCGGGCCACATTGATACTATCTTGTCTCGGCGATGATTCAAGTCGTTTATGTTGCCCGATCGTAAATTGGGTAAGTCTTTGGTTTGTTAGAAAAGAAGATGAAGTCAAAGTGTGTAATAGGCTCAAAAGGGTATTAATTGAATGGTTTATGATATTCGGACGGTGGATGTGAATAACAACTAAGGCCGGAGAAAGAACCAACAATAGGAATTGTTGACCCGAATCCTAAAATGGGTTTAGATAGATTTCAGTTTAGGAAAGATAACAAGAACCTTGACCCGCTATTAAGAGTGATAGGAACCCATGGTATAATTTTGAATGCCACACCAAGAAAAGGTGATAAGTTCGATTTAACAAGGAAAGATTGATGCCACAAGACGAATCTCGATAAGTCAATTCAGTCCTTAGTGAACAAAGAATTGAATTCTTACTAGAACAATATAGTTCATAAAATTGACAAATTCAAAAAGTGAGTAACCTTTTACAACCAGCTGAAACACATATTTATAGTTAGAACTCTAAGTTAATCGAATAGGCACATAGGTAACTAAATGGACAAATGCAACAACTTAATGAAGCTGGAAGCTTCCTTAAACTTTCCAAGTAATTTCCTTGTAGTTTCTTCAGCATAGAGAACACCAATGGACAGCTTAATAGAGATTTTAATAAACTAATATTTGGCCTTTAGTTAAGAGTTGAATTGAGCTAATGTTGCTGGACAGATTATTTGTCCTCAAATCTTGCCACTTGCTTGAGAAAAATTTAGCATCATCACCAGCCCTTTGGTCGATGGAATTGGCATAGTTGCCCTCGAGAACCTGAAAATCACACATAACATGCCCTCCCTCTTTAGGAGGCAACCATTTCAATGTGTCACCTTTAATTAGCAACTTCTTAGGATCGCATATTCTGGGCTCGAACACATGGTTTTTGTCACTTTGTAACACCCCAAACCCAGCCTAGACTCTATGGCCGAATCTGGTGTGTCACATTGAAGTGTTTTAGCGAAAACTTTGTTTTCATTGAAAACCCTTCTTAAAATAAAAGAAACCTTAATTAACTTAAAAAAAAACCTTTCAGTTGCGAAAACCTTGTTTAAAACATTTGATTTAAGAAAACTTATCATTTAAAAATTTAATTGCGGAAGTGTAGGAAACATACTATAATTTAGGAAACCCATGTTCAACTTCTTGTAATTACAATGAAAATAATTCAAGTAATAATAACATAATGAAAACCTTATTACAATCTGATCTGAAACATGCTTAATAAAATAAAAACTTATATGCTTAAAAAAAAACCTAAGTCCAAATCATCTTGCTAGCTGGCCACCCAGAGTCCCTCCAAACATCGAACCTTCTACTGAGCATCACCTGAAAATAAAATAAAAGAGGGGAGTGAGTTTTCGCAAACTCAGTGTGTACAACCTTCGGTAAAAACAAGCATTCAAAAAAAACATCATTCATCAATCATGCAATGCAATCCCATCCAAATTATCCATCCGCTACACACCAGCTCCGTCCCCCGTCACACAATGTGGGGATATAAATATCGACCCACCCAACCCACACACCATGGTAGCCTGGTTGCAGAACTACCTTCATTTACGTATTGGGCTTTAAAAGCCGTCAGTGGATCCACAATTGTCAAGCAACCATGTGATCCTCATATACTTCATCCGTTCCATAACTCCCAACCCATATGCAACCTAAGCAGAATATCATATGTATGCATGTCACATCCATAAAACTTACATTCAGCGCCTAGGGGTAATTCGGTCATTTTTGCCCTTAAGGGCGTTTTGGTAGTTTTTCCTTAATTATGGTTTTCACTTACCTTGGCCAGTTAACAAGTCCCGTGAGCTAAGATGAAAGAATACTATGCACCAAGTAGGATTCCAGAGAAGAGGAGGTGGGTCATTAAGATCGCTTAAGTACCAAGCTCTCGCTAGATCCAATCCTAGACATGCATATACCCGTTGCCACACCTTAACCCTTTGACTTATCCACGGTCGCAATATATTAATTAAGTCTTATGTGGATATCATATACTAGGCCCAAAACCCCTTACAAATTCCAAACAAATTCACATACCTGTATCTGGCCCATTAAGCCCAATCATATTCATATGGCCCATTAGGCCTAAATCACCTGTATATGGCCCATTAGGCCCAAATCAAATTTATATGGCCCGTTAGGCCCAGTCACATTCATATTCATGCTCAAATACAAATTCCTATCACATAGCATCAATATTCAATTTTTGCCTATTGTGGGCCCAACAGCCCATCGGGCCCATTTAGCCCGTTATGGCCCATATGGCCAAATCACAACCCAAGTCCATGGAATCACCCGTGGGCCTCAGGTAACCTATCAATCTCCACCTTACGAGTGTTCACGCACTCACAAGACTACCGTAGCCAAACTTACGACTTTTCAGCATTTCGACTTTTCAACTTTTCGGCATTTCGACTTTTTTCGATTCATAGTGTGTGTGCAGTGTATGTACACACCTGGTAAGCAAGCATGATGTGATTTCCTTAGCCCAAACCTACAATCGATATCACTCAAAGATTAATCACATGCTTAATACTTATTTACTCAAAAATCGAAACCTCACCTTAACCTTACCTTGAGCCCAATCCTTAATCGCTTTTCCTTGATCACGTGTCCCTAGATCTGCACCAATCTTAACTATTAAAACCCGAATAGAAGATGACTTGTATCCAACACAAGTCCCTTACCTTGACTATGGCTATTCGGCCAACCTTAGCCAATGGAAGAGGAATACTTACCAAAACTACAACACCTAAGGAGCAATTCGGCAATGAGCTATGATCCGAGATTCGATACTAATATCCTACCACAGTTGATTGAAAATGGTGAATGACAATATTCGATACTTAGCAAAGAAGCCGATTGGAAGAACAATGCTTACACTAGATTTGACCGAAGTGGGACGAGTAGTGATTGCACCAAGGGTATTCGGCCAAAGAGGTTTAGCCCTTTACGGTTTTGTATGGCAGAAGAGGGTTATTCGGCTCCAAGGAAAAAGAAAAAAAAGTCAGCAGTGAGGTAGAGGAGAAATAGAATTCGACACAAGGAAGAAGAAAAAGAAAAGAAGGCAGAGAGTTTTCGGCTTTTAGAGAAAAGAGTTTCTGGCAACAGGGTGGAGGAAATTCGACATTAGTTTCATACCCTAACATTCGACACCCATTTATAAGCCTTATAGCAGAATTTTCCCATGCCCAATTCCTCATTCGGTTCCATCACTTCTCCCTTCTCATCTCCTTATTTTTCTCCTTGATAACCCCTTAATCCCTTCCTTAATTTTCTCTCCTGATCACTTCCCTTGGAGTCCATTTTCGCGCCACTTCCATCCTTCTAGAAGGCTAAAATTAAACTTCTAAAAACAGTAAGCTAGTATTCAAACCTTGGACCTCCTTGCTAGCTATTAACGCCACCTCCCTACACCCTAAGTGGCGTCACTTAGCCACTCCTCCATAGGGCTTTTTAATGCTATTTTCCTAACTTTATTTAAAAGCCCAACTACTTGCCAGCCCTGATTCTTTTAATAATTAAATTATAATTTCTTCTACCCCTTGATTCGAACTCAAACCTTAATTAAGATCTACTATAATTATCGCTTGGATAAGAATATTAAACACAATTTTTATCAAAACCAGAAACAAAGAAAGTTCAGGATTTTGAGATTTTTTGGTTTTGGGATTTTTGGGGAGTTACACACTTGTTCCACAATATCGCAAGAATTTTGTTTTCATCAATAAGTCACTCATGCCAAATGAAAAGGATTTAAGCAGAGAAATATGCAAACAATTAAGTCTTTCAAATCTTTTTCGAATGGGCATGTAAATGCAAGAGTATTTCGTACAGGAATTTAGAGATTTCACATTATCATCGCCATCAAACAGATTGAAGGTCTTACGGGAAAACTCTCTATCACATGTGACCAAATTTTTTAATATGACAATTTATTCTATCGGCATCAATAGACTTACCAACACAATACATGTCATGAGACAAACTGTTTGGGACACCACTTGAGACAAATTCATCAACAACAATCAAAGAATGACAATTAATCATAATAGGGTGCGGAGATATTTTGAAAACTAAGTTATCGGTACCTTTTTCAACAACGTTCAAATCAGATTAACATGACTTAATTGTTAAAGATTCCTTACCTCGCTTACCTTTAAGCACTTGTGGACTAAAGTCATTTTCGATCTTACCTTTCTCGATCATTCGAAATCTTCTCACATTGGAAAGGTATTAAAGTTGGAACTTGTCGAATGATTCTTTAGAGACCTGAAAAGAAGAAAATGCAATACGAGGACAACTTGCATATAGGTTAGTAGAAACATTCCTCACTTTCTCTTGTGCACTCGCATTTTTTTCACTCATCTCTTTTTTTATCGAAAACTCACTTTCATTCTTCTTTTCATTTTCTTTTACACTCGATTCTTGTTTATCATCTTTTCTTTCTTCGGTCTCTCTCTTTTTCAAATTACTTTTCTTTCTCGAACTCTTTTTCTCTTTCAATTTCTCTTTTCTTTCTTTCTCTCTCTTTTTCTTTTTTGCTTTCTTGTTCTTTTTCAATTTCTTTTTCTTTCATTTTTCTCCTTTCAATTTTATTCCATATTCGCTCACTTTCCCTTATTAACATTTCTTGCCTTTCTTTTCTTCTAAGTTATTTTTCTCTCATTCTTTCATTACAAGAAGAAGATATCATGTAAGAATCAGAACAAGAAGACTTTCGTTGGGTATGAACAGAATGATTTACATATGAAACATGATCACCTCTTTGTGATTTAATTTTCATAGATGAGTACTTTGGTGCACTTGAAGAGATACTTGCACCTTCGTGTTTGTCACCTTGAAAGGTTTCATACTCGAAGCTTGCTTTACTTCGTCTGGAATTCTTTGTCATATAAGAATCACGGTATGGATCCCTTCTTGAATAATCATTGGATGTGTGCCTCCGTGATGATCTTATCTCTGTCCCTAGACTTGGTGAAATTTGTTTTCGCCAGGCTTTTTCCTCCACTTGGTCTAATCATTCATGCAATTTGTCAAATTTAGATTTCACCATTCTTCGCATCTCTTGCATCACATATTGGAATTCTGATTCTGAAAACTCTTCTCAAAACATAAATTTATTGCTGAAAAGAAAAGTGATTAAAATAAAACAGAAAGTAAATACCTCATCACAAAACCTCACGTTTCACTCACAAAGAAAAAATGAGTGGCACTCACACTCGTGTTTGCACACATTAAATGGATTTTTCAACACTTGAATGTTCTTTCAACACTCGTGCCTTTTATCGCTCGCTTCGCCTCTCTAAATTCGCAAAGGACTACTTAAACTTAGTGATCGTCAGTGTGTAGTCGGCTTACAAGAATGGTGTATGGTTTGGGGTAAGGAATGATGTTGGGACAAGGGTAGGCTTTAAAAACAACAGAATAGGGTTTCAAGTGTGGCCGTTTGGGTAATAAAGAGAAATGAAATGATCTCGGGCAAAAATAATTGATGCAACTAAATTTCACTTATTTTTTATTTTTATTTTTTATATTTTCGTAATATTTTTTTTTTGTATTTTCGAATTTTGCATTTCTAATATATGTATTTTTCTCTTTTTTTTTTTCAATTTTTTTTGAAATTTTTTCACCAAAATATAATACCAAGACTGCCAAAAATATCGATTCTTACCTCAATTTAACCAGCTCTGATACCAAATGATACAATCTTGTCTTGGTGATATTCAAGTTGTTTATGTTGCCTGATCGTAAATTGGGTAAGTCTTTGGTTCGTTAGAAAAGAAGATGAAGTCAAAGTGTGGAATTGGCTCAAAAGGGTATCAATTGAAGGGTTTATGATATTTGGACGGTGGACGTGAATAACAACTAAGGCTGGACAAAGAACCAACAATAGGGATTGTTGACCCGAATCTCAAAATAGGTTTAGATGGATTTCGGTTTAAGAGAGATAACAAGAACCTTGACCCGCTATCAAGAGTGATAGGAACCAAAGGTATAATTTTGAACGCCACACTAAGAAAAGGTGATAAGTTCGGTTTAACAAGGAAAGATTGACATCACAAGACGAATCTCGATTAGTCAATTCAGTGCTTAGTGAACAAAGATAATTGAATTCTCACTAGAACAATATTGTTCATAAAATTGACAAAGTCTAAAAGTGAGTAACCTTTTACAACCAACTGAAACACATATTTATAGTTAGAACTCTAAGTTAGCCGAATAGGCACATAGGTAACTAAATGGACAAATGCAACAACTTAATGGAGTTGGAAGCTTCCTTGAACTTTCCAAGTAATTTCCTTGTAGTTTCTTCAGCATAGAGAACGCCAATGGACAGCTTAATGGAGATTTTAATCAGCTGATATTTGGCCTTTAGTTAAGAGTTGAATTGAGCTGATGTTGCTGGACAGATTCGGCCTTGAGGAGTTAGAGAACTGGATGGACGGCTTGAGAAAGGAAGCACCGGCTCCTTTGACCATTAGTGTCCACGAAGAGGTGCATAGAGAAGCTAGACAGCTGCTAGATTTTAAGTTCAATTCATGGTCCATTGAGTTGCACGAAAAGGCACATGGAAAATTCCAATCAGCAGCTTCTTTCTTAAATGTCGTCCATGAACATGCAAGATGCATGCTTCCTCATTAAATGCCGTCCAAAGCACCTTGCTTGTTGATCAGCTGAATTAAACACCAATTAAATTCGGTCCAAAACATATGAATACCCGCACTTTGAAAATCAAATTAAGTCAGCTCAAGACACAGTAAATTCAGCAGCCTAAAATAATATTTAATTCGGCTGGACAGCTTAATTTACAATCAATGCCATCTTTAGCTGGACAAAACAATTAAATATGTCCTATTCTTGACATATTAAAGTAATGCACAAACTAAGACAAATTAAATGATCTAAGACGACTTAAATTACTGTAGTAATTTGGACAAATTAAATGACTTAACCTATTAATGTCGAAAATATTTTAGACAAATTGAGCAGCTTAAAAACACATTTAACACTTAGCTAAAACATGAAATTATTCCAGCAACTACCAAATGCATAAATTAAAATAAAATAGCATCAAGCTCAATGAGCTAAGATGGAGCTGAATTGAGCTCAAGGAACCAAAATTCTAGCTGAATCAAGCTTAATAAGCTAGGATCGAGCTGATCAGCTAAAAAAAATTACAATGCTCGCTTGGGCAGCTTGGCCAAGGTCGTTCGCAGGGCGTGATAATATCACAAATAGGCATGTGTCCCCTGTAGTTTGCAAAATTTTCTAAGTGTTCCAAAAGTTTCCAGAGTTATCAGTTTAGTCTCGAACCACCCCGAATGCATGTTTAGGGCCTCGTATGCTCTTTTTAGGGACAATGTGGTTGATATTGAATGATATTTTCTTGAGATTTGAAAGTGTATGTGATATGTATGTGTAATTGTATATTATGTTCGGTAATGCTCCGTAACCCTATTCCGGCGTTGACTACGGGTGAGGGGTGTTACATTCATAATCCTGAATACAAACATCTCAAAGTCAGAATAACCAAAAGACATAAAGAAACTCAATAAAACTTCGAAAGAAATTAAAAGGAGATTTTCGATCTTGAAGGAGATCCACTTCTGAGTTGATTCCGATGGTGTTCTTTAAGTGTTTTCTTCTATCTTCACCGATTGCCCCCTTATGTCTTCTTCTAATTGGTATTTATAGACTTTAGAATGCTCAAAAAGCCTAAAAATTGGGTTTTTTCGCGTATTTGGGATGCAAGGTGCGAAATTGACACAGGCTAGCACATGGGGTTGTGTCCAACCCATGTGGAAATGCTCAAGTCGTGTGGATCTTGAAAACAGCTCTATTTGTCTGATTTTAGCTCGTTTTTTTACTCCTTTCACTCCCAAATGCTCTCCTAAGTATAGAAATATGAATTTAAAGGATTAGGAGCATTAAATTCACTAATTTTCATAATTAATCATCCAAAAATGCATTAAGAATGGGATTAAAATATTTAACTTTATAGCTTATCAAATATCCCTACATTTAAGCGTTTTCTTGTCCTCAAGCAAAATCCTCAACTCACATTAAAATTAATATTTCTCAACTTGTAATTCCCATCAATAATGTCTCAAAATAATTCACAAATAATCATGCATTGATAATTCAACTAAAAGAGCACTAAAGTCTTAAACAATCCAAGCTAACATTTTTAAACACGAAAACATAGGTGTCTCCCCTTATTAAGTAATTACCTTTAATTAAAAATCGACAAGAATCAACATCCTCACTAAAGATTCACTCAAATCACTCAAAATGTTTAAGGTTCACGATAAGCACTCAATAGTTAAACAAGAAAGGTCATTATCATATGCTTGCATGAAAATCAAATCTCCACCACTATAAAATGAGATGATTCACAAATCAAAAGGTCCTTACGAGGTTGCATTGGGGCTTAGGTTAAGAGTGTGGATAAAGGCCAGAAAAGTTGGTTATAGTCGAGATCGAATTGATAAATTACCAAACTAGAAAAAATAAACAAATGTTGAATTAAAAACAAGTGCATAAATCAAGAACTATTCAAGAGTAAAAAAGAGCTTCTTCTCAAAATATGAATTTAACTATTCAAGCTCAATCAACATAGAACTAAATAATAATAAATATTTATATATATATATATTTTTTATTTCTTTTTCTTTTTTTACAAGAATAATAAGAAATAATTTAGCAGATCAACTAGAAGAGCACAGCTAGGCAATTAACCAAATCAAATCTCGACAATAATAGAGTTAATAAAACGGGAAAAAGTCTTAACAAAAAATTAAGTTATGGGTTAATATTAATGGGTAAATCAAGAAACGGTGTGTTAGGCTCAATGTGGTTCACTAAAGGTTAATTAAAAAGGTAGGATTTTTATGGGATAAGTGGGTTAAAACCTAAGTGCCACAATCATCTCAATATATCAAATCAAAGGTGTGGTCTTGACATGTATAATCAAAGCATGTTCTAGAATAACAAATCAAATTGACACACTCATAACCAATAATAAAATGAGTAAGAAAAATGTATGCTCTAAAAGCTCAAAACCTCACAAAAAATCATGGTTTTTGATGTCAAACTTGCAAATTTAAAACTTCAAGATAATACCTCAATTCAGGGAAATAACCTAAATTTTTTTATTCTAAAAATAAACTTATCATGCTTTATTCTCTAATGTCTTAAAGTTTAAATCAACCAATCACAAATATCTACAAATTAATCCAAAACACATCAACAAAAATCCCAAATTGATAAAAATTCATTCTAATG
Organism: Gossypium longicalyx; assembly: GCA_025698465.1. NCBI lineage: Eukaryota > Viridiplantae > Streptophyta > Magnoliopsida > Malvales > Malvaceae > Gossypium > Gossypium longicalyx. The sequence continues at coordinate 40,513,953 of CM046996.1, read as the reverse complement.
AGAACATTACTTAAACACAAGAATAATTCAAAGATTTTCTAATGGTCATATAAATAACCTCCCCACACTTAAGATGTACATTGTACTCAATGTACAAACAGATATAAGCATAGTATAAGCAGAATATCATAAGAGAGGGAGAAAACTGAAACTACCCTTAATATTGGATGAAATTGCCAGAGTGGTGAAAAGTGGAATTGTAGGCAAATCTAATGTAGTGCATTATTCCGAGTAAACTAATAAGAAAATAAACACAAATAGTGAAGAAGATTGAAAGGTTGCTAACTCAATTAGAAACAACCATAAAAGTAAAATAAAAGGTTCAAACTATAAGAAACGAAAGAAGTCTAAGAAAATAAAAAGAACTAAAAATAAAAATAAATATAAACATAAAATAAAACTAAAACTAAAAAGAAAATAAATAAACTCAATGGTCCTCATCGTCAGAGGCGTCAGTGTCGTGAGTCATCAGCGATGAAGAGGAGATATGGAGATGCTGATAGATCTGCTGCAAAGTTGCGTCAATACTGTTTAACCTCTGAAAGTAATGCTGCTCGAAGTGAGTGAACCGCTCGGAGAGGTCCTCTAAAGTAGCAGCAGAAGAAGCAGGACGGTGACTCGAAGGTGGAGGATAAGGTGGATCCTTGTGATGGAAAGGGACATCTTCAGTAAGTCCTCGGGTTCATTCTGAGGGTCAAAATGATATAGTCGGTATTGAGGAGGATCTACTCCATGAAGTCGCTCAATCATCCTTATATGGGTCATGCTCAATAATCCTTGCAGGGACATCTGGCCAACTAGTGTAAGCGAGGAGGACTACTTTGGTGTGTCGAGGAGACTGAAGTGTCAAGCGAGTCGAGTAACATAAGGGCCTAAACAGATAGGACCCTTCCTGTTGCGCTCTGTCTGATGGTGAAAGACGAGAGCAATTAAGTAGGCTAAATAAAAAATATGCCCTATGGCCATGTTCCATAAAAAATATGCATCGGTGGTACCGATGACTCCAATGCTCTCTCTCCTACCAGTCAATGTATAGGCCAGGATGGCATGAATATATCTCAAAGCCGGAGGAAGAGAAGTCGCCTTAGAGCGACTCGCATCATAAAGTCTCATACTAGCGATGAGGTCAACCCAACAAAGAGATGACGAGTAGTGAATGTGTCGTTATAATCGGAGGAAGTTCTAAGCACTCTTGAACTCTGCAGTGTATAGTCTCAATACCGCTCCAAACTCTGGGACACTCATATGGCGTGCCGTACTACCAAGTCTGAAAGTGTGCTGGCTCGTCATGGGCCATCATCACCTGCTGCAGGGTAAATGTAGAACAGAACTCTAAAGTAAGCTCCATGCATGTGAGCTCGATGATGGAAAAGAACCGGTCCCACGGGGCTACAACAATGATGGCACAAACATGATCAGCTAACTGGACCTACTTCAAGGCAACCCAATCAATACACTGGCCTAATCCGAGTGGCCTCAGTTGAAGAAGTTGATATAAGTTCTCTTGAGGACCCTAAGGAATGTGGATGTAACACCCATCACCCGTATTCAACGCCGAAATAGGGTTATGGAGCATTACCAAACTTATACCACATTTTAAATATACATTTAATCAAATCATAGACATTTAATTTACAACCAAACATTTTGTCCCTAATACGAGCTTACAAGGACCTAAACATGCTTTGGGAATGGTTCGGGACTAAACCAATAACTTTGGAAACTTTTTGAACACTTAGAAATTTTCTCAAAAATAGGGGGTAGAGGCCCGTGTGGCCCAACCGTGTGGACATTTAAAATGGGAGTACATGGCCATGCCCCAGCCCGTGTCCGACCCTGTGTAACTCTCTGACTTGGGTCACACTGCCAACACATACGCTCGTGTGCCTTAAAAATGCCATAGACGCCCGTGTGCTAAGCCGTGTGCTAGGTCGTGCCAAACCTGTAGGGTATACTGACTTATGCTACACGGCCAAGTCACACGCCCGTGTGTGGGGCCATGTGGAGCATACTGACTTGATTTTAATTTCAACACCAGGGGACACACGGTCGTGTAACATAACTGTGTGTCACACACGGCATAGACACACGCCTGTCTCTCTGCCCGTGTGGACAAAAATAGGCTATTTACCAAGCCAATTTGCCACCCAAACTTATGTACACCTACACCAAATACAAATGGCACAAAACATAGCGTATAATAGGCATTCAATCAACTTCTCTTAAGCTTATTTCATACCATTTCCAACACCAACCAATACAAAACATATCAATACCACAATATGCCATCTAAATTCATACCAAACTCAAACGTGCATTAATGCCTAGATTCACTAGCATACCAATACTCATAATTTAACCATTTGCTATCCATAATACTAATTATCCATAAGCATCACATATCCAACATTCAAAACATCACATAAGCCATATACACACATATATATATATATGATTCAATTACCCAAAATAAGCCAACTTATATGGCAATATACAAAACCAAACTTGGAACATTTTCAAGCCAATTCAAATGGCTACATTCATCATCAACTTATAAACCAAAATGACCAAAGTCCCTATACATGCCATATACTCAAAACATAAGTTCAAAAAGAACCAAAGTAATGGTAGGATAGTATGACGAATTCCCGAATTCGAGCTAGCTTGCTTTCACTATAAAACACGGAAGAATAAATACAATAAGCATTATAGCTTAGTAAGCTCGTACGAAAATAAGTATAATTTCCAATTCAATCACAATTTAAAGAACATAAATAATACATTTAATTTAACAATTCGCACATTACCTTGATTATTGATATCATGAATAAAATTCATCAACTTACTTACTTTACAATTAACTTATTGATTATCACTTACTTGCCAAACTTATCAAAAGTACCTGAGCTGATCCATATCATCGTTTTCATCCTCGAAACATAATATTGTCCCGTTGAACCATTCAGAATAAAAGTCGAATACTCGGAAGTCTTGCACATTGAGTGCCAAGATCATGACCAAAAGCCAAATTAATGTAACTCACACTCGAAGTGCCACATATCTAGCTGAAGCTATCTCATATCACAAATATACTCACTCTCGAGCTATCAACGGGCCTGCTCACACAAGTTGTGGGTCAAGACGTAGCTACACGATACTGCTCACACAAGCTGTCAAGTAACCGCAACACATGCCGGTATACTCAGCCACCGGTAGGACGTACAGGACCAACACCCAAATCACATAATCACAATAACTCCTAATGACATGTCATTCGTATCCTAATCTATTTCTAAGGTTCAACCGGGATTTCCAGTGCCAAATCATCGTCGAAACATTGTCGAACATGTCCGTAGTCTCGTATTCACAATTTATACAATATCAAAGCATTTAAAATACATTTATAATGAAACTTATTACATACGATCTTACCTCAGATGTAAAAACGGCTATACTAGTCGATTAGTCGAGAACTTTGTTTTTCCCTCGATGTAGATCTGAGTTTTGCTTTTCTTAATCTATATGTAATCAAAATTAACTTATTTAATTATCTCTCTATTCAATTTAGTCCAAAATTCACATTAAGGCACTTTTTCATATTTGCTCCTAATGTTTCACATTTTTACAATTTAGTCATTATTTCATAAAAACACAAATTCATGCAATTTAACCACAACCCATGCTAGCTAAATTACTATTATGTCCTTAACAGCCCATATTTTCCATTTATTTCATATTTTAACCACAAAGTTTCCACATTTTACAATTTAATCCCTAATTCGCATTTTCACTAAAAATCACTTAACAAAACTTGTATAACTAAAATAAAACATTCATAATCTATCATTAAACATAAAAATACTCATGTATTCATCAATGGAAACATCAAAAATCTTTAGCAATTTTGCAAAATAGTCCTTGGGGCAATGATCTCAAAAACACAAAAATCATTAAAAATGGGACAAAAATCGTACCTAATTGAACATAAAACTCTTGGCCAAATATCAAGCCCTAAAAATGGTTATTCTTCATGTTATAAATGGCTAAGGAAGCAGATGAATGAAATTAATGGCTTTTGTTTTATTTAATTAACCTTTAATTATTAAATGACAAAATTAACCTTATTATTAATTCAAAATTTCAATTATGCCAAACCATTATCATCCAATATCTAATTAATGGTCTATTTACCACATAAAAACCTTAAATTTAAATTTCTATAGCTATTTGACACCTTTAGCTATTTGAACTGAAGTTTTACGCTTTACGCGATTTAGTCCTTTTTATCAAATTAAGCACTCAAATGATAAAATTTCTTAACAAAAATTTCACAAAATCATACTTTCATGATGTAGACATTAAAATAATAATAAATTAAATATTTTGACTTTGGATTTGTGGTCCCAAAACCACTATTCTAATTTGACTAAAAACGGGTTGTTACAGTGGAGGTACGGATGGCGGGCCTCTACGGAAGCGCTCGAGGAGGAGGTTGCGCTAGGAGTCTTCTACTTTTTCAAAGTGGGAACAAAAACTTTAGATTTACTACAAGTATTCATCATGGTGTGGCTGAAAAATAAAATAATCCAATATCAAAAAAAAATAAAATAAGCATCACCAACTAAATAAACAAAAGAAGCCGAGAAACAGTCATGGAAATTAAAATATGATATTAAGAATCATCTTATGACGCGCATCAAAATCCAAACAGCCAAAAATAGAAAATCAACTCCTAAAACACTATTTACCAATATCAATCATGCAAAAATAATAATGAAGAAAAATAAAAATAAGAAACAAAATGGAATACTATAAACGATAATATAAAAATAAAATAGCAGTAATAATCAAGATAAATAAAATAAGAACACATACTAATGAGAAGAATAAAAAGTATATTAAAAAAAAACTAAGTCAGATACTAAGAAAAATGACAATATTAATAGAAACAGTAAGTAAATCAATCAAAATAATAAACTAAGAACTAATAAGAGTAATTAACTATAATAATAGTCTAAAATAGTAACATAAAGAATAATAAACTGATGAAACTAAGAAAAATAAGAAATTTAAAAATAATAATAATAACAAATAATATTAAAAAATAAAGAAATAAAAATAAATAAAATAAATGAAAAAGAAAGGGTAAACGGAGGTTCACCAACGGCGGTGGTTAAGGGCGAATATGCACGACGATAGGGTGCGACGAGGCTGGGTGAAGGTGAGGAAGGTGCGACACGAGGGGAAGGAGAAGGGCTGGTCGACACGAGGGAGGAGGAAGAGGGGAAAGAGGAAAGGGGGCCTGGGAGGGGTTGAGGAAGGCATGGTCGGTAAAGGCGGTGGGCGTGGGCTATGCGACGAGGGTGAAGGAAGAAAAAGGGAGAAGGGAAAAGAAAGGGGGCGTGCATGGGTGCTTGACGAGGGAAGCAGAGGGAGGGTGGTCGATAATGAAAGCAAGAGGACATACATGGGGCGTCGGTGGCTGGAAAGAGGACTAGATGTGGGTGAACGATGGCTAGGTGGGACTTTAGGGTGAGAAGAAGATAAACAGAACAAGTTAGGGTTTGAGGAATAAAAGGGTTGGCACGGTCCTATAAGGGCCCATGTTGGGCCACACGGCTGTGTTACATGCCCGTGTGGTTCTTCTCAGCCCGTATGCAATTAACAAATTTAACCCAGTCTTTACATTGCCATATGCCAGGCCATGTGTGTGCTCCTTCCCTTCTCCCATGTTCGTGTGGCTCGGTCATGTCTCACACACAGCCATGTCTCTTACTCGTATAACTATATAACTTTGAATAAAATAAAAAAAATTAGCTCCAGGATTCACACGGCCGTGTCGCACGACCGTGTGGACTATTTTGGGCTGTGTAACCTTCAAATTTTTGAAAACTTAAGTCCTATGATCAGCACAGCCAAGGACACGCCCATGTGTCCAGGCCGTGCGGGTCACATGGCCATGTCGACAGGCCATGTAACTCACTGTCGAAACCCTTGTTGTACACACGGCTTGAGACACGCCCGTGTATCCAGGCTGTGTGGGTCAAATTTTTTTTTAAAATTTTTAAAAACTAATTAGTTTTTAAAAAATAACATGAAATAAAAATAAAAGAATTAGCAGAGTGTTAACACTCAGGTTGCCTCCCGAGAAGTGCTTATTTAGAACTAAGCTTGACTTACCTTGTATTTGCACGGACACAGTGGTTCGCAGAGCTGAGGCTCCTCTTTCTCGCTATCAATTCCGTTATGAAAATAAGGTTTAAGTCGAGATTTTTTTACCTTAAATGTGCAAAATTCAGAATGAGTTACCTCGACTATATTGTACGGGAAAACATTCAGTACCATACATAGGGTTGATCTGTTTGACTCGAACTCTGAAGGGGAGATTCATGGATCCGTTTTTTTGTAGTGGTACTTTGTCTCCAACTGTAAATTGGTTTGTTCTTATCACGTGCTCATCATGGCATCGCTTTGGCTCTTCATTCTGCTCTCTCAGTTTCTCCTTAACACGTGTTCGTCAGTCATCTAGTTCATCGATTTGTAACATTTGTTCTTCATAAGTCATTTTGTTTCTGTTGTCTTGATTGGAACATGGCTCCATTATGTTTTTTCGAGGGGTTTCCTACAAAGAAGATTGAGTCACATGGTTACTCACATTAACAGAACATTTAAAATCATCTCGATTACTAGAGCCTATCCCAGAATCACGTGCTTGGAGAGTAATCATTTCATCACCTATATGAAGTACTAATTCACCCAAACCAACATCAGTTATAGTCCTAAAATGTAACACCCCTTACCCGTATCTGACACCAGAATAGGGTACGAGGCATTACTAGACTTAAACACAAGCAAACACACTTTTTTGAGCCAAAAATTTTCGTCCAAATTAAAGCTTTTTGAAATCGAGCATAAAGTCCCTGACACGAGCCTATGAGGCCCAAAACATGCTTTGGAAGTGATTCGGGACTAAATTGAGAACTTTAGAAAATTTTACAACACTTAGAAATTTTTTGCCTAAATAGGAGTCACACGTACACGTCCGTGTGGGCAGGCCGTGTGGTCACACACGCTCCCGTCTCAAACCCGTGTAACTCTCTGTTTGTCACCCAAGAGCAAATTGCAATCACAAGGCCAGGGCACATGCCCATGTCCCGGGGCCGTGTCCTTCAAACAGCTGATACACAGAGCCGAGTCTCATGCCCGAGTGCACGATACTGAGCATTTTGTTTTGTAACAATTTAGGTGTAGAGGACACACGGCCGGATCACACGCCCATGGGGCTGATCGTGTGTCACACATGGCCTAGACACATGCCCGTGTATCTACCTGTGTGGACAATAATAAGGCTATTTACCAAGCCATTTGCTACCTTTATTCACACATACACTTTCCCCAATTCAAAGGCACGAGACAATACATACTTAGGCAATCCAAAATATCCACATTCATGGTTAAAACATATCAACTTTATATCTTTATCTATCATATTCACTACATTTATTATGATCTAAATAAAACATACAGATCTCATATTTATTAGGCTTCATTCAATTACTAACTAGTTACTAAATTATACTCAAATTCCTCATCTCATCAATAGGTCACAATTCCAAACATTACACAATCATGCCATAAATCACATTTCCAAATATTTCACATTCACCAAGCATTTCATGATCATATCACCATAAACATTGACACATATATGAATATACTTAGGCTTACAACGATGTTGCCAATATAAGCCAACTTACATGGCCAAATAGCAAAACAAGCCTTTGACGTTTACAAGGGATTACATTGGCTAAAATCATATGACGCATATAACAAAATGACCAAGTCCCTATACATGCCATAACTCAAAATACTTGAATTTATCAATACCCAAAATGATAGCTTGATAGTGTGATAGGTTCTCTGGTGATCTCCAACTCGAGTTAGCTTGATGGCATTATAAAACATGGGTAAGGAAGGGGGGTAAGCTATATAGCTTAGTAAGTCTGTATGAACATAATAAGCAACTCTTACCAATTATTTACCAAGTCTAACAATATAAACACAAAACAAAATAGTATAAATTGCTATAAACCTCATAGTTATAAATTATTCAGTCACATTGTTTGCTGTATCAATTTGCAAGCATAATTTAACATGTCTTGACTTTAGCCTAACAACCGTAATCTCTCCATTATAACAGATTACCATAATCAACCCATCATTTCAAACCTCATAATAAACATACACATTAATTATGAGTATTCACTTTTCAAGCATATATTTTAACATCTTTCAATTGTTAAAACTCATATCTTCTCATACTTCCGTAGTCATTTTAATAGGCAATTATACCAATCATTCCTTTTTCTCATATCTGATAAATCAAATTTGTGTGAATAAAACATGCTATATCATAACTCAATTTGGCCCTGAAGCCAATCACATGATCCTCAACCAAATTTATCATGAATTTCATACGTCACAAGTAAGGCCAAAAATCACAAGGTTTTCACAAAATCATTCTCGTGGAAATCATGAACTCACAATTTCATGAAGTTAATGCATATAGACTTTACGTACATACCTGTACCAATTTGTAATTCTTACATACTTTTTCTCTTCTTTGACATACCCGTTGAATTTCCCGTTGAACCACTTGGAATACTAAAAGGTACTCGAGAATCTCGTACACACAATACCATACCAATGTTATATCCCAGATATGGTCTTACATGAAATCTCGTATCAATGCCAATAGCCCAACTATGATCTTACACTGTAACAGTCCGGTTTAGATCCTAGTCGAAATAGTGGTTTCGAGACCACAAATTTGAGTCAAAAAAATATTTAAATATTATTTTCTATACTTAAAGTATGTGAATTGACATGTGTGAAAGTTTCGTATGAAAATTTGATCATATGTGTGCTTAATTTGATAAAAGGACCTAATCGCGTAAAATGTAAAAGTTGCCTGTTGTTTGTTAAAGTGCCTATTCGATGTGTCTCTTTAAATGTAAGGTCCTTATGTTGCAAATGGACCATTTAATTAATGTATGGACATAGTTGGACATTAGATAGTGGAATTCTAATGAAAATAGCAAAGCTAAAATGGTAAAATGAGTATAAATGTTATATTAATAAAATAAAAACATAAATTTGGTGTTATATTCACCACCATTGCCAAAAATCAAAAAATTAAGAAAGGAAAATATTGAGTTAGGGTTCGGCACTTGTGATTGTGGATTAAGGTATGTGTTTTGTTCGGTTTTTGATAATTTCTACATTTTTGTGATCGTTGCTTTGTACACTATGAAGCCCATGTCTTAATTTTTGATTTTTTTGATGATTTTGAGTTATGCCATTGATGAAACTATGAGCTTCATGAAGTTTGATGATAGTAAATTAAAGATATGTGTTAGATTACTAAGTTTTGTCTTTGAATTTTTGATGAATTTGAGTAATTTGGGCTAAATTATGAAATTTGTAAATTGAGGGACTAAAAGGTGAAATAAATGAAATATGTGGACTTGTATGAGTGCTATGAATATTCGGCTAAGCATAAGTATATGCAAATTTTGTGTATTTTGTGATTTTTATGATTAGGGACTAAATTGTCAAAATATGAAATGTTAGGGCTAATTTGTAAAATGCCTTAAATATGTGTTTTTGGATTGATTTGAATGATTTGGTAAATAAAAGAGTTAAATTGGAATTTATATAGATCAAGAACTAAAGAAAACGAAATTAGATCGGGGAAAGTTGAAAGTTGTCGAGTAGCCGATTCCGTTTATCCGAATCCGTACGAGGTAAGTCTATATACAAATAAATGTGTTTTAAATTGAATTACTATTGATTATATGCTATTTAAATATGATTAATGAATATATGAGTTGAGAAAAATGAGACATCCGAGGAAGCATCGACAAAGTTCTGACATCCAAAAAGCCCCGTACGAACCTTAGGAATAGTTAGGATACATATGTCATGACATAGGATTCTGATATGTGTTATCGTGTAAGACCATGTCTGGGACATTGGCATCAAATTATGCTTTACGTGTAAGACCACGTCTGGGACATTGACATCGTGTTTGATTTCATGTGAGACACTGTTTGGGATAGTGGCATCGATATTTGATTACATGTAAGACCACGTCTAAGACGTTGGCATTGTATGAGCTTTTCGAGCTATCCGTGTATCCTTATGATTCTGAACGGTTCAACGGGCTTTCCGAGAAATGAATGACTATATGAGATGTGTATTCGATTCAGGTACGTTTGAAATGTATACTATGTTTGAGATTAAAAGGTAAGTATATGTACAAGTGATGGTATGTAATATAAGTATGAGAAAGTATGCTATTTGTGCAAATGAATTGAGTATATGGGAAATGTACATGAATTATGTGGTTTGTGATAGTATTTGACTATGGAGTATATGTATTTAGATGATGCTTATATGCTTTAATTGATAAGTTTATTTGTATATGGCTTACTAAGCTTTTGAAAGCATACTCTGTGTGTTTTTCAACTGTTTTATAGATATCGAAGCTACCAGAAGCTTAGGGATTGTCAAGGATCGACACCACACTATCGAACCTTATTTTGGTACCTTTTGATATTGTGAATATAAAAGTATGGCATGTATAGGTTAGAAGTATTTGGATATGCTTTATAATGTATATATCTCATGCCATGTGATATGGCTAGTTTGTGTTTGAACTTTTGGTTTGATTTTGACATATGATATGTGATGCAAATGTGTCATTATGATGTGCATTTGGTTGAACAAATAAAATGGACAATTTTGGTAAGTTTTGGTATGTGTATATTTGAGAAATTGGTAAGTTTATAGTATGTGATTGAATGAAGTAAAATGAGGTTATGAAACTAATGTTTAGATACGATTTTGTCTTATGTTTTGTCATAATTTGGTATGACTATTAAGCATGAAATTGGTTGATAATGTTGTGGCATGATTGGTGTATGTATTGGTTGTGAAATGGATGAACATTTGGTATGCAACTGATGCTTATTTGTTGCTTGTAGGGAGGACCCTTTAGGGGTGGTAAATTGGCCTTGTAAATGGCCTATTTTTTCCCACACGGGCATGTGTCTCAGCCGTGTTACTTGAGGGCCATTTCGAAATGAGCCTGAGCAGACCACACGGTGGCACACACAGGCGTGTGCTAGGCCGTGTGGCCAAGTCAGTTTCGGCTAGACACACGAGCGTGTGACTGGCCATGTGACCCAAGTCAGTAGCCTCCCTAATTTTCACACGGCTTGGCACACGGGCGTGTCTTGCGGCCGTGTGGACAAGTCAGTATGTATGCCCTGTTTTGACACAACCTAGACACACGGGCGTGTCTAAAGCCGTGTGAGGCACACGGCCTGATCACACGGGCGTGTGACCTATACAACTTTGAAAAATGTTTAGGTTTTGAAAAATTTTGTATGAGCTCAGTTTAGTCCCGACCCCTTTTTAAAGCATGTTTAAGGTCTAGTTGACCTATATAAGGGACTCCGTAATGATGTATGATTATGTGTGAATGATGTTTGTGAATTATTTGTAAAATGTTTCGATTTGTCCGGTAACGCCTTTAACCCTAGTTTGATGACGGATACGGGTTAGGGGTGTTACATACACGAAGTCTCGTATCGATTCCATATCTCACATATGGTCTTACACGTAATCTTAGTAACCCTAATGTCATGACATTTGTATCCTATCTATTCCTAAGGTTCAATTGGGACTCTCGCTATATCAAATCTCTATCGGTCACTTCAGTAGTATCGTACTCAATAGCATTCACATTTCATTTCAATAATATAGCATTTACCACAATTATATAAATTAAGCATTTATACATATATAATTTAATGCTTATTAAACATACGAACTTACTTCGGTATAAAAATAGCGAAAAGGACTTTACTATCAAATACTCTTTTTTTCCCCGTTCTAATTCTAAACCTCATTTTTCTTGATCTATAATATCACATTTAACTTATTTAATCATTATACTATTCAAATCAGCCCAAAATCACATTGTGGCAAAAATTACATTTTTACCCTTAAAGTTTCACATTTTTACATTTTAGTCCCTAGGCTCGTAAAATGAAATGTAATAAATTTCTTCAATACCCATGCCTAGTAGAATATTATAAATGCTTATAGCAGCCCACATTTTTCTTTTATTCACATTGTCACACCCATTTTACAACTTTTTGCAAATAAGTCCTTTTTAGGCATTTTCATCGAAAATCACTTAGCAAAAGTAGTTTATCAAACAACTAACATGCATTTTCTACCCTTAAACATCAAAATACACAAATATCCATCATGGGTAAAATTTTATACTTTGATAATTTCTTAAATTAGTAGTAGAAATAGATAGATCATGTTAGAAGATTTCAAAAACATAAAAATTATTAAAAACGGGGTTAGAACGGACTTACAATTGAGCTTGGAAGCTTGAAAAACCCTAGCCATGGTTTCTTCTTGGTAAGTTCGACCATGGGGTAGAAGAAAATTGGCTTTTAATGGCTTTTTAATTCATTTAATTACCAAATTACTAAAATGCCCTTAATGAAAAACTTTAAAAACATACCTAACCATGTACATTTTTGTCCACCAACTTAGCCAATGGTCTAATTACCATTTAAGGACCTCCAATTTAAAATTTCATAACAATTAGACACCTTTAGCTTATAGAACTCAAGTTTTGCATTTTTTGCAATTTAGTCCTTTTGACCAAATTGAGTGCCCAAACGTCAAAATTTTTGAACGAATTTTTCATGAAATTATTCCATAAAATTGTAGACTATAAAAATATAATAAAAATAATTTTTTCTGCATCGAATTTGTGGTCCTGAAATCACTATTCCAACTAGACCCAAAATTGGGTTGTTACATAGAAGTTGCTAAAAAGGGCCACCCTAAAATCAAATGTACGTCACTATCCTCATCCATGTCTAAAACAACATAATCAACTGGGAATATGAATTTATCAATTTTTACAAGTACATCTTCAATAATACCCCTAGGAAATCTAATGGTTCTATCTGCTAATTGGGTATTCATCCTAGTATGTTTGGGTTTCCCAAGGCCTAATTGCTTAAACATTTTATAGGGAATGGCATTAATCCTAGCCCCTAAATCAGCCAAAGCATTATCAGTATTTAAACTACCAATTAAACAAGGAATAGTAAAACTCCCTGGATCTTTCAATTTGTTGGGTAGTTTATTTTGCAATATGGTCGAACAAACTGCATTTCCCTGAAAATAGACTCACATATCTTCCTACCATAAAATTTTTAGAATTTTTGGTCTAGCCAATAAGTACAGTTTATTCTTTAAAGTCTCCCCTGTTCTGTTGTTTGACAGTTTCAACCCTTCTTAACTAAAAATTAATTATCTTACAGTTCGAAATTCAGATAATGTTCTCGTCTGTTTCTCTTAAAAATAGACTCATTAAGGATTTATTCATATGAATTCTAACCCATAATTATTTTCATACAACTTTTAATGATTTTCCAAAGTTAAGACAAGGGAACTCAAAATCACTCTAGCCCTGTCTCACAGATATCCGAATATCTCATAACATGAAATTATTTTGCTTACACAGTTTATTCTATGTGAAACTAGACTTGATAAGATTTAATTTCATATTTTATTCAACCTCTAACTCAATTTCCACAATATTTGGTGAATTTTCAAAATCAGACTACTACTACTGTCCAAAACTATTTTAGTGTAGAATAATGATAACTAAGTTTATAACACCTTTACAAATCATTTCAACCTTCATGGTAAAAATACATATTTAAAAATCATATGCATAGACCCATAATCACAAGGTCATCACAAAATCATTCTCATGGGCATGACTTATTTATTTGCATCTTTACCAAAGGTGCATCATAAACCGAGATCATTTCTCATGAGTTTTGCACACATACCCGTACCACTTGCAACATCATCATAACTTTTCTCAATCATGACACAATCTTTAAATCACCCGTTGACCCAGTTGGAATACTAAAGGATACCCGATAAGCCTCATACAAAAGGGTAAAATGTCGATGCCATGTCCCGGATATGGCCTTACATTAGCTCTCATACATCGATGCCGATGTCATGTCCTAGACATGGTCTTACACTGACACATATAACAATGCTAATGTCATGTTCCAAACATGGTCTTACATTGGCTCATATATTGTGGCCGATTCCATGTCCCAAAGATGGTCTTATACTGGCTCTCATAATGTGTTCGATGCCATGTCCCAGACATGGTCTTACACTAGAACACATATCAACGCCAATGCCATGTCCCAGACATGGTCTTATACTGGCTCTCATAATGTGGTCGATGCCATGTCCCAGACATGCTCTTACACTAGCACACATATCAACGCCGATGCCATATCCCAGACATGGTCTTACACTGGCTCTCATAATGTGGCTAATGCCATGTCCTAGACATGGTCTTACACTAGCACACATATCAACCAAATGTCTTGGCATGGATATCCAATCTATTCCTAAGGTTCAACCGGGAGTTTTACCATAACAAATCTCGTCATACATATTCCATGTAATAACACTCTTTAACACCAAGTTACCATTCATTACAATATCATCAAATATCATTGACATATGTTTTAGGTCATTGCATATACATAGCTTACAATATAATTTCATGAAGCATAACACCATCACGTACATAGTACCGGAAACATATAATTCAACGCATCCGCATTTTCATATCAATTCAGATTGCAATCACAAATCACAATAACATTATTGTCTTACCAATTTTATCATACGACTCATTTGTCGATTCCTCGTCGAGTATGTCCGTAACAAATCATACAAATTATATAATAATAATTAGACATTTCATTTCAAATAAGACATTGCATTATTATTATCACACGAACTTACCTCGAATGCAAAAATGACTAATTATTCTCTTTTTGTCCTTAACCACGTACTTTCTCGATTTAAGCCTGAATCTCGATTTTCTTGTTCTAACATTTCAAACATAGCTTATTTATTACTCACAATATTCAAATTGACCCAAAAATCATACTTTGGAAAATTTACAATTTTGCCCCTAAACTTTCACTTATTTGCAAATTAGTCCCTAGGCTCGAAAAATAAAATTCATTCAATTTTATCCCAACCCAAGCCTAGCCAAATATTTATCTTAATTACAGCAACCAACATATTTCATTATTTCACACCTTTACCATCTATTTTACCACTTTTACAAAATGGTACATTTTAGGTGTTTTCATGAAAATCACTTAATAAAAGTTGTTTATTTAACAACCAAGATTCATTTTCTTCCATAAAAATGCAGAAAAAAACATGAATATTCTCATGGAAAAACCCTAGACTTTCAACCATTTTGCAAAATAGTCCCCTCATTTGCTAAATTAAGCTACAAGGGTTCCAAAAATACCAAAATCATAAAAAAAATGACCATCAAAATCACTTACTCGTGAGGGTTAGAAGTTGCTGAAATTTTCAAGCTTCCATGGCCATTTCCTTGGGTAAAAATCGGTGGAGAAGAAAGAGAAATAAAAAAAGATGATAGCTTTTCGTATTTTTGTCTTATTATACCTTTTTAACTTAGTTACCCATTTGCCCTTTTAATTTCTAACTAACTTCAATAATACCAAACAAATATCTTCCACTAACTTATTAATGGGCTAATTTTCACATAAGGGCTTCAACTAAAAATTCTATAGCTATTTAATACCTTTAGCTATTAGAATGCAACTTTCGCACTTTACGCGATTTAGTCCTTAAAGCCAAATTAAACACTTCTCACATAAAATTTCTTCATGAAAATTTTGCACAATAATATAAACATATCATAGACCTTATAATAATTATAAAATAATTATTTTTAATTCAAATGTGTGGTCTCGAAACCACTATTATGACTGGCCCTAATTCGGGATGTTACAACTCTCCCCCTTTTAGGGATTTTCGTCCCGAAAATCTTACCAGAAAATTGGTTTGGTTTTTGCAAAAACTTCTCTTCTCATAATCATTGTCATAGAACTCTCACTCGGCTGTACCTTCAATACTTATCTCTTTATTTTCTCATACTCGAATCATGTGCGATTCTTTCACTATACAACTCATCGACTGAATCTCACTTCTATTGAAGAGTTCATACACATGAAAGGTCAGATCCGTGTCATCGTAACACGCATACACACGTACTTGAATCTTTTCAAATTCAAATGGTGAAACTAGCCAGTTCATCTCAACCTTATACTCTCTATAATTTAATACGCTGGATAGCTTGCGGGCTCGACTCTCAGTTGCTCTTAAATTTCAGAGTCTCTTTTAGCTTCCTCAAGAAATCACAATATAAAACCCAGATTTCAATTCGATTAATGAGGACTTAGCACTCCAAGAATACCAACAATCATAGAGACATGAAATCCTATTAATCTCATGAGTGAAAATTTTTCCGTACATACCGACAAAATTTTACAGATCTCATAAAACATTTAATCAACAAGTCATATAATTTTTTTCCTCTTTACAAGAAAGGGAAATTCCTGGTATGGCCTCGAGAATGATCCCTTTCTTATTTCCATTCTAATATCAATACTGACGAAGGTAGTTCTAGTAAAACCTATTGTTCGGCTTTAACTCCATTAACATTTCAATTACTCATACACAAATATCAGAAATATCGAGTTCCAAACTCGATCACTAACACACTATTTCCGTAAGTTTTCTAGCAGAATCTTTGTATAAGTTTTGGATTTTTCTATCCAAACACTTGTAATCACAATTTGCTTCCTCTAAGATCATTCGATACTATCTCATCATCTTTTAATACCCAAGTCATCTTCACTATATCAAACTCAGATCTTTTTATAACATTAGACACTCTAAGCTATCACGTTGTCTTATGGTCTTAAAGCACTTCACAATTCATTCAGCAACACATTACTGAAATCAAGAAGTCTTTGCCGATGTCAAATCCTTACACGAAAATTTGAGAAATCCAAATACTAAGGTCACCATATTACCATTAATAAAACCAAAAGCATAATCATAGTCAACATAGTCATCATAAGCCAAAGAACACACTTTAGACATGAGTCAAGATTGACAATTTATGAAATAAAGATGACATGAAAAACAAGAAGAAGGAATCTAAGTTGGAAAATTCCAAAATAAAGAAAGCCAAGATGCGATACCATATCGAAATATTGAAAACATAGCTCACAAGAAAGTATGAAAGATTTCGATAATCCCCTAGAGAAAAGAAGTCTAGAAAAACATCATTCAGACCCACTGGGATTAGATGTAACAATAACAATGTACCTTCCCATATATAAATCAGATAAAGCAAAATTTAGAAGAAACAGAATCATAGATTCATACACATTTTCCCATCCATTCGCAACAGACGAAATGTATTAAAATGCCAGAGGGAAATAGAGCAACATAGATTATAAACCAATCA
Source organism: Gossypium longicalyx (assembly GCA_025698465.1). NCBI lineage: Eukaryota > Viridiplantae > Streptophyta > Magnoliopsida > Malvales > Malvaceae > Gossypium > Gossypium longicalyx. The sequence continues at coordinate 40,496,444 of CM046996.1, read as the reverse complement.
TGCTGACAATGCTTTCGTCTAATATCACGATTATAAAACATCCCCACATAACAAGAATTTCATCGGAGGATCAATAGCCATAGGAATATTTCTGAGAACAAATAAACACATAGAATACCCTAGAAGAGACTATCATAATTTGTTCAGCCATTACGAATTTCATATTATTCTTTTCACTAAAGGAGATCAGTTTTGAAGAAATTTTGATTAATACATTTCTCGACATCATGTCAGAATAGATCGATTTACCGAAGTTAACTTCTTTACCAACTGTGATATTGCGTGAAGTACAAAATTTTTCTAGGTCAATCTTATACTTTACTAATTCTGGCTTCACTTATCAACCTGTTCTCAATCTCTAATCATATTAATAGCTATTCTATCCCGAAACTCTTTAGTTTCACACTTGTGAGTTTATTCAATACATTTCTCACAAAATTCCATTACAAAACACCACTCTGGTAAGGGAGAAGGGTGAGGTCGTAAGGTCCCTAACTTGTCTCTCATATACATATACATATGACACAACATTCATCATAAAAGTAATGTCGTCACAATTATATCATTCATTTCCGGCAAACTATGTTCACATTTGTATTTCACAAATTTTCCGATTATCTTATTCAATCAAGTTCACTTATGCATACATTCAATGAATTTCGAATGTCTTTTCTCATCACATTCACTTAATCAAACATACCAAACACATAACATCATGTGAGGGCCAACAAATATGAATAAATGTATCACAATCAAAACTTTCATCTCGCACATCATCATATACATATCATTACAATCATATAAAATCAATCCATCAATTTAACACATTTACTGAAACTATACGAGTTTGCTAATCATAATTATTCAAATAAGTATACATGAACATTCATTCCACTAATATTTTTGGTAAGTTACCTGAACATATACATTCACTCGAGCAAATCAGTCTTATACATCATGAAATTATTGATCAATCGTAGATAAGCTCATTATGCCGCTTACACATTCTATTTCATGATTCTCATGTCTCATATATGTACATACATATATTTATCATGAATTCTTATTCGTACCTTTCCGAGTTTTAACTCATCATAATTGCCCTTTACTCAATTACCTTAGTACCACTATCAACATGGTTGGGTGTAGCTCGGTTGGAGAGTACCTTTGTCTAAACAAGATGGTTCTCATTTCGTCGGGAGATATCACACTATCACAAATCTGTGGCATGTATAGCTAAACCTTCACACATGCTAGGTTAGTCCGAGAACTGATTAAACCCTAACTCTGATACTACTAAATGTAACACCCCTTATTTGAGTCCGAGGCCGAGATAGGGTACGAGGCATTACCGAACTTAAACGAACACAATTATGTAAAATCAGGCCATAAAATTTTGTTCAAATTAAAAACATTCATTCATATTCATAATGTCCCTTATATGGGCTTACATGGCCCAAACATACATGGGGGTGGTTTGGGACTAAACCGAGAACTTACGAACTTTTTACAACACATAGAAATTTTTCATATTTTAGAGAGTCACAAGCCCGTGTGGGCAGGCCGTGTGATCACACACGCCCGTGTGGCTGAGGACACGCCCACGTCCTTCACTCGTGTAACTCTCTGTTTATGACATCAGCAATGATATAGGGTCACACGGCCAAGTCACACGCCTATGTGCTAGACCGTGTCCTCTACACGAATGAGACACACGGTCGTGTCTCTACCCGTGTGGCTCAGAAAATGGCTATTTACCAAGCCATTTGGCACTCTCGTTAGCACTTACTTAAACATAACTTCAATGGCGCTTTTCAAGGGAATTTCATATCAATTTATTCATGCATAAGGCACCATACTTTACCTAGTTTAAACTTATCTACTTCATGCCACAATTATCGTTAACACATTCTTACACTTCATACTTATGCTAAGGTTTATCCATAGACCAATTTAGTCACTTTCAAACCACCAAGTAATATAGGGCACATTCAAAATTCATCCATACCAAACACACATGACCACACCCTACGAAACCTTTTAGCACATGCATGTATATATCGATAGGTTTACAACCCAATAACCAATATGAACCACATCACATGGCCATATACAAAACGAATCATATTCCCATTATGAGCCAATACATTTGGCCAAATCAAATGACACATATCGAATTGACTAAGTCCCTGTACATGCCATAGACTTAAAGTGCTTGAAATCATTTATACCCTTCAATAGCTGGATAGTGTGATAGAATCTCCAACGATCTCCAACCCAAGCTAGCATCTGTGACACTATGAGAAAAAAGAAAGGAAAGGGGTAAGCTATATAGCTTAGTAAGTCCATATGAAAATAATAAGAAATTTATTAACATGTTTTTAACAATTCTCACAACATGTTCACAAGTTAGTACAATCATAATTGCACAAAACTCTATTATTTACTCTTGTTCATCTCAAGCTGTCTACTCGAGTCACTCTCACTAAATTATTTATATCTTGAGCTACGAAACTCCAAATTAATATCCACTAATTTTCCCTAAAACTAGAGTCACATATCTTATTACCATAAAATTTTAAGAATTTTTGGTCAAGCCAATAAGTACAGTTTATTCTTTAAAGTCTCCCCTATTCTGCTATTTGATAGTTTCAACCCTTCTTCACTAAAAATTAATTATCTCACAGTATGAAATTCGGATAATATTCCCGTCTATTTCTCTTGAAAATTGACTCATTAAGGATTTATTCATATGAATTCTAACCTATACTTATTTTCATACAATTTTTAATGATTTTCCAAAGTTAAGACAAGGGAACCAGAAATCACTCTAGCCCTATCTCATAGAAATCCAAATATCTCATAACATGAAATTCTTTTGCTTACACCGTTTCTTCAAAGTGAAACTAGATTCGATAAGATTTAATTTAATATTTTATTCAACCTCTAACTCAATTTTCACAATTTTTGGTGGATTTTCAAAGTTGGACTACTGCCGCTGTCCAAAACTGTTTTAGTGTAGAATAATGATAACTAAGTTTATAACACCTTTACAAATCATTTCAACCTTCATGGTAAAAATCTCGTCATACATATTCCATGTAATATCACTCTTTAACACCAAGTTACCATTCATTACAATGTCATCAAACATCATAGACATATGTTTTAGGTCATTGCATATACATAGCTTACAATATTATTTCGTGAAGCATAACACCATCATGTACATAGTACAACAAACATATAATTCAATGCATCCGCATTTTCATATCAATTCAGATTGCAATCACAAATCACAATAACATTATTGTCTTACCAATTTTATCATACGACTCGTTTGTCGATTCCTCGTTGAGTATGTCCATAACAAATCATACAAATTATATAATAATAATTAGGCATTTCAATTCAAATAAGACATTGCATTATTATTATCACACGAACTTACCTCGAATGCAAAAACGACTAATTATTCCCTTTTTGTCCTTAACCACATACTTTCTTGATTTAAGCCCGAATCTCGACTTTCTTGTTCTAACATTTCAAACATAGCTCATTTATTACTCACAATATTCAAATTGACCCAAAAATCATACTTTGGATAATTTACAATTTTGCCCCTAAACTTTCACTTATTTGTAAATTAGTCCCTAGGCTCGACAAAATAAAATTCATTCAATTTTATCCCAACCCAAGCCTAGCCAAATATTTATCATAATTACAGCAACCAACATATTTCATTATTTCACACCTTTACCATCTATTTTACCACTTTTACAAAATGGTCCATTTTAGGTGTTTTCATGAAAATTACTTAACAAAAGTTGTTTATTTAACAATCAAGATTCATTTTCTTCCATAAAAATGCAGCAAACAACATGAATATTCTTATGGAAAGACCCTATACTTTCAACCATTTTGCAAAATAGTCCCCTCATTAGCAAAATTAAGCTATAAGGGTTCTAAAAATACAAAAATCATCAAAAATGACCATCAAAATCACTTACTTGTGAGGGTTAGAAGTTGCTGAAATTTTCAAGCTTCCATGGCCGTTTCCTTGGGTAAAAACCGGTGGAGAAGAAAGAGAAATAAAAAAAATGATAGCTTTTTGCAATTTTGTCTTATTATACCTTTTTAACTTAGTTACCGATTTACCTTTTTAATTTCTAACTAATTTCAATAATAAGAAACAAATATCTTCCACTAACTTATTAATGGGATAATTTCCACATAAGGGCTTCCACTAAAAATTCTATAGCTATTTAATACCTTTAGCTATTAGAATGCAACTTTCGCACTTTACGCGATTAGTCCTTAAAGCCAAATTAAACATTTCTCACATAAAATTTCTGCATGAAAAATTTGCACAATCATATAAACATATAATAGACCTTATAATAATTATAAAATAATTATTTCTAATTTGGATTTGTGTTCTCGAAACCATTGTTCTGACTAGGCCCTAATTCGGGATGTTACAGATAAGTTCCTCCAGCTCTAGTAAATAGCCAAATTTCAAACAATTGAACTGATCATCAGCAGGCTCATTATGAAGTGGCTATTTAAAAGGATAGATGGACTCTCACGGGATGGACCACAGTATCGAGAAACTAAACCCACCCCTTAGCCTACTCTTTACCCGACTGGATTTATTTATGTTAAGGTGGAGGTTTTTAAACTCAATTCCTAACTATTGGCTCGTATCTTTGACAAGTACAGAAGTACACAATCCTAGCTAAGGCACCTCGAGTTGTAACCTTTAATTGATAAAAAGGATTCCCTTACATTGTAAAAGCCAAAAAAAAAAACTACGCTTGTAACACCCTTAACCCGTATTAGTTGCCGAAATAGGGTTACAGAGCATTACCATATAAACAAAACATTAAAGCATACATTTCATACATCATTACAAACATAATCTAAATACATTCAATCACATACATAACTACCCTTAATTGAGCCCTCGAGGCCCTAAAAATATCTTAAAAATAATTTGGGACCAAATTGGAAACAATCCGAAAGTATAAGAAAAACTTAGAAAAATTGGACTGCAGGGGTCATACGGCCATGTGCCTCAACCGTAGACCTTGTAACAATCAAAATAGGGACACACGGTCATGTCCCAACTCGTGTCCTCACTCATGTAACTCTCTAAGTTAGGTCACACAACCAAGCTAAACGCTCGTATGCCAGGTCGTGTAACAGCCTGACTTGTATGCATTAAAACTTATAGGGGAGACACAACCATGTCGCCTGGTCGTGTGACGCACACAATTGGGTCACACGCCTGTGTTTCAGGCCATGTGGACTCGAACTTCCCCAAAATAAAACCAATCCCTTCACCAAATCATGCACTCACTTAAAGACCTTTTGTGCATATAACTAAGGTATCAAAACATGACCAAAACCTACATGAAATAATCAATTCAATAGTTCATAGCCATTCAAAAAAATGTGCCATACAAGGCACCTCAAACGCAACATTCAAGCTTACCCAAATATGTACAGTTTACCTCATTTCAATCATACACATATAGTTCAATACCATTTCCAAAACCCACCATTACTTGACCATATTGAGATCAGTTCATCACATTCCACTTTAGCTATTCAAACATGCATCAACACATTACCTCATTAACACATACTAGTAAGGCATCTATAAGTACCAAAATGACACAAACCAACCAACATCAAACGGTACCAAAATAACTTATATATGCCAATATCATCAACTAAGCTTCAATTAACATCTTACACAAGTCCACCTATACATGTCATTATAACCTTGACAAAAACATCAATAACTACTGATATATTCGTTGAATAGTGTGATAGATTTTCGACGAGCTTCCAAACTAATCGAGCTTCTGATTATCTATAAAACATAGTAAAGAAACTATGTAAGCACATAATGCTTAGTAAGTTCATAAAACATGAAACATAACTTACAATTTCATTCAAATAACATAAGCATAATGTAATCCAATCTTAAGCTTGGCACAAGCCTAAGCATCATAACCAACACAAGTTAGTGCATTCATACATAATTCAATTAAATTAAACATATAATGATTCATCTCTATGTAAACATATATCATTTATATCATTCAACCTTTCCATGAACATAAGCATATTGCCATATGAAAACTTACCCTTTTCAATCCTTTTCATTGTCCTTGAACCATTTAGCATATCATCGGATACTCGGGAAAGCTCACACGAAGGGTAATTAAACATATAACAGTAACATTTCCTTTACATCGTTACTCACACGAGTTGTGAAATTGGCCTGCTCACAAGAGCTGTGGGTCAAAATGTAAGCTACAGAATGCTGCTCACACGAGCTGTGGAGTATCGGCAACAAATGCAGGACCTCAGCCATCGGTAGGACATTCAAGACCAGCACCCGAAACATAAAATCCCTAATGACATGTTATTTGTATCCTACGAATTCCTAAGGTTCAATCGGGACTCATTAACCGTCATAGCATGATTTTGGATATACATTGTTTAATAGCATTTTAAATACATATTAACATATAATTAAACAATATAAAATAATAATTCGTACATACGAACTTACCTCGACGATTAGAGCATAAAAATAAAGTCGATTAATCTGAAACTTTAGCTTTTCCCTGATCAAAATCCGTACGAGGCTATCTTGATCTAAATAGACAAATTCAATCCATTTAACACCTCTATTATTCAATTCAGTCCATATTTCATTTTTTGCAAAATTACAATTTTCCCCTGATATTTTAACTTTTCACAATTTAATCCTTAAACTCATAAATTGAAATCTAAGCATTTTCATCCTTTTCCTAAGCTAGCAGATTTATCTAGGGACCTATATCAAACCATACAAATCATCATTTCATAATTTTACCATGAACTTTTACCATTTTTACAAATAAGTCCCTAAATGTTATTTTCATAAAAAAAATTACTATACAAAACTTGTTTATTTATTAACAATGACTCATAATCTACCATCAAACATCAAGAATCATGCAAGAACATTCATGGAAAAATCCTAAACCCTAGGTAGATTAAGCTAAAACGACTTCAAAAACATAAAAATCACTAAAAACGAGCTCAAAATCACTTACATGCAAGAAATTTTAGTTGTCGAATCAAAGAATACTAAAAATGGCTATTTTGCTTTTGATTTTCGGTTGAATAAGCTTTGAAGGAGACGAGTGAAACTTGGTTTTTTTTTTTAATTTATCCTTTATTTACTCATTTACATTTTTACGATCTAAAAACATTCAAAATTTCAATAAAACCTTGCCATGAATATCCACTAACTTATCAAATGGTCTAATTACCATCTAGGTCCCCTCACTTTAAATTTTCATAGCTATTTGACACATTTAACTAATAGAACTATACTTTTACACTTTTTTTTTAGGATTTAGTCTTTTTTACTAAATTAAGAAAGCAAATGTTAAAATTTCTTAACGAAATTTTAATACGACCATACTAACATTCCATAGACATTAAAATAACAATAAAATAATTATTTACTCATCAGATTTGTGGTCTTGAAAGTACTATTCTGATTTCATTGAAAACAGCTGTTACAACTCTACCCCTAAAAGAATTTTCGTCCTAAAAAATCTTATCAGAAAATAGGTTTGGGTATTGCACTTCCATAGCTTCTTTCGGTTCCCAGATAGCCTCGTCTATTTCGTGACGTTGCCAGAGAACTCTTACTAAAGCTATACTTTTATTTTTCAGTTCTTTAACCTCTCGAGCTAGAATTCTGATCGACTCTTTATCGTATGTCATATCTGGCTGAATCTCAATGTCAACAAGTGAAATCACATGTGAAAATTTTGATCGATACTGTCGTAACAAAGATACATGGAATACATTATGAATACTTTCTAACTCTGACAGCAAAGCTAACCTGTAAGCTATTGACCCGATCCTTTCAGTGATCTCGTACGACCCAATAAACCATAAACTAGCCTTTCTTTTCTAGCCAAATTGCAGAACTTTCTAGCCTTTCTTTTCCAGCCAAATTGCAGAACTTTCTTCCAAGGCGATATTTTTAGAAATACCTTGTCACCGACTTGAAATTCAATATCTTTCCTTTTCAAATCTGCATAAGATTTCTGTCAATCTGAAGCTGCTTTCAAACTATTTCATATCACTTTGACTTTTTCTTCAGTTTTCCGTATCAAATCAACACCGAACAACTTTTTCTCATTGTGCTCAATCTAGTATAACGGAGTTCGACACTTTCGACCATACAAAGCTTCGTACAGTGTCATCTTAATGCTCGATTGATAACTATTGCTGTATGCAAATTCAACTAACGATAGAAATCTTTCCCAATTACCTTCAAACACTAAAACATAACATCAAAGCATATCCTTAAGTATCTGAATTACTCACTCATACTGACCATCGGTTTTGTAAAATCCCGAATTAGGGCCTAATCGGAATAGTGGTTTCGTGACCACAAATCCGAGATAGAAATAATTATTTTATAATTATTTTGAGGTTTATGATATGATTGCATGATTGTGTGAAAATTTCGTGAAGAAATTTTATGCATAAAGTGCTTAATTTGAAGTTAGGGACTAAATCGAATAATTTGCAAAACTTGCATTCTAGAAGTTTTTAGTATGAAATTGCTTTGAAATATTAATTATGAGGTCTTAAATAGCAATTTGACCAATTTGAAGTTCATGGACAAAATTAGGACATGGAAGGAATTTTTGAAAGTTTAGTAGTAAGGGCATTTTGGTCATTTAGGGGTAAAATGAATTAAAATACAAAATTAAAAGCCAATTTTGCTCATCTTCAACCCCATGGCCGAATATAGCAAGGAGAAACCATGGCTAGGGTTTTTCAAGCTTCCAAGCTCGATTGTAAGTCCATTCTAGCCCCCCGTTTTTCAAGTTCTTTACGTTTTTGAGATCCCGGTAGCTCGATTTAGCTTATGTTAGCAATAATTTAACCTAGGGTTTATATTTGGAAAAATACCCATAGGTGAAATTTGTGTATTTTGATGTTTTATGATAGAATATGAGGTTTTAAATTATGTTAGAAAACTTGTACTACTCGATTTTAAGCAAAAACGAGTAAAAGGGCTTAATCGGTAAAAATACCTAATAGTCACAAGTACATGTTAGAGTGAGAATTTGATGTTTCCATAGAAGGGAAAAGTGATCAGCATGTTGTAAAACATAAGAATAAGGAATAAAGTTTAATCCCGAACTTAGGGGCAAAAATGTAAATATGCAAAAGTTTAGGGGTAAAATTGTAATTTTGTCAAAATTTGAATTAAGGGTTAATTTGATAATGTGAGTGATAAATAAGTTAAATGTGTTATTTTAGATCAAGAAAGACGTGGAAACGACTCCAATCGAGGAAAAGAAAAGATTGTGGATTAAATTGCAAAACCTTTGTATTTTGGTACCAAGGTAAGTTCATATGTAAATAATGTAGCATAATTGTTATTTTAATTCATTGATGTCAATTATGTGATATGCTGAATTTTTTTATTATGAAATAAATGCTTTGTGGTTATTTTGAATAAAATATAAATTGTTACCGAGTATTGGTTACGGCATTTTACGGAAGACGTCAAGGATATGTGTTCAAGGAAAATCCCGTTTGAACCTTAGGAATAGATTAGGATACAAGTGACATGTCACTGGGGGATTTGGCCATCCGAACTCGTTGAGTTGAGTCCGAGTTCACTTATGGATGCGAATGTTCGAACTCGTTGAGTTGAGTCCGAGTTCGTGAGATGTAACTAGGCATCCGAGCTCGTTGAGTTGAGTCCGAGTTCATTATGGATGCGAACGCCCGAGCTCGTTGAGTTGAGTCCGAGTTCGCTTATGGGCGGGTTACATGGTAGCTTGGCTACATATGTGGCACTTATGTGCAAACTTCCTACGTATCCGTATTATATTCCGATGAGTTCAACGGGTAAAGTTCTACTCAAATGAAGGAATACTTGAGATGAAAAGAGACATATTGGTAAGTGATGTGAAATGGATATTTTGGACAGGTATGTATTTAACCCTCGGGTTGAGTATTGATACAAATCACGATAAGGTAACAAGATGATGAAAAATGGTTAGAAATGTGATATGTGTTTTGGTGATGCATGCTAATGTTGTTTGGTATGATTGCTTTGTTATGTTACTTATTATTTGCATATGAACTTACTAAGCATTTATGCTTACTCCCTCTTTCTTACTCATTTTAGTTTTGGACAAGCCAGCTTAGGAGTCGGGATTGGTGGGGAAGCTCATCACACTATCCAGGAAGAACTTTTCGGTAAAATGGCTTGTAAATTCAAGTATGGCATGTATAGCAAAATACTTATTTTGTGTAAATGATCTTATGGTATGGTGATGAAATGGTTGAGGAAGTGCTTGATAATGATAAATTATGGAAATGGTTAGTTTAGAATATGTTTGATGTTATGGAAAGTTAATAAGTTACCTAGTTCATGAAAATTCATAAAAAGGATGAAATTTGCCATAAACAGAATATTACAGCAATACTGACGTGAGTTTGAAAATTTACTAAAAATCATATAAATTGAATTTGGTGATGTATTAAATATCAAATTGAAGCTTATTATGTCTAGTTTCACATGAAACAAACTAAACTGGTAAAAGAATTATATGTTAGAAGATATTTGAATTTTAGTGAAACAGGGTCAGAGCAGTTTCTGAATCCCCTGTTCCAAATTTATAAATTTACCATAAATTGTACAGATATAATTAGGTGGCTTATTTTATATCCTCAGAATCCTTATTGAGTCTAGTTTCAGGAGAAATAAACCTCATATTCATATGAATTTTATACAGAGAGAAAAGTGGTTCGTAGTAAACAAAGGTCAGACCAGTCAAGCCCTAAAACAGGGGTAACTTTAACTAATAAACTGTACTAATTGGCCCAACCAAAAATTCTAGAAAAAAATCAGTAGATAGGCATATGAGTCTAGATTCAGAGAAAATTTACGGATCTTGATTTCGAGTTTTGTAACTCGAGATATGATTTTTCTTGTGACTGTAACGCAAGTAGCTAAAAAGCTGTGAATGTAGAAACAAATAATCTAAAGTTCTTAAAATGTTAAATTAAGTTTAGTAACACCTCATACTCGACTCCGGTGACGGTCTCGGGCGTGGGGGCGTTACATTTAGTGGTATCAGAGCAGGTTTAGTCGGTTCTCGGACTGCGTGTTGTATGTACGGATTTTGCTATACATGCCATATGTATAAATTGTGATAGTGTGACGACTTCTGACCTTTTTCAATGATTTTTTTTATAGTAAATGGATCCCGATTCAGCTGTGGCAGATGAAGTAGAGAGTAATGCGCCAGCTCCAGCTGAAGGAGCAGCGCCGACTGAAAATCCACCTCCCACTGTTGGTGGGGAGGAGGAGAGAAGGGGTCGAGAAGCCTTTCTCCAAATGATGAGTGCATGGTACACTGAGTTCGTTCGTACGAACCCAAATGTACAACCTCCCCCACCTCCCCCAATTCCTCAACCTGTACCCCGATACCTCAAGGTATGGATCTGATGAAATTTGATAGAAATCCAGTTGACAGAATCCGCAAGCAAGGGGCCGAAGAATTTAAAGCAAATATTGATGATGATGCCGAGAAAGCAGAGTTTTGGCTTGAAAATTCTATTCGGGTATTTGATGAATTATCTTGTACACCTGAAGAATGTTTGAAATGCGCTATATCTTTGTTGAGGGATTCAACTTACAATTGGTGGAAGACTTTGATTTCGATGGTACCGAAAGAGAGAGTAACATGGGAATTCTTTCAAGAAGAGTTTCGGAAGAAATATATTAGTGAAAGATTTATGGATCAGAAGCGTAAAGAATTTCTTGAACTGAAGCAAGGTAATATGACGGTTACAGAATATGAAAGAGAGTTTATTCGATTAAGTAAATATACCAGAGAGTATGTTCCTACAGAGGCCAAGATGTGCCGACGATTTGAAGACGGGCTCAACGAAGACATCAAGGTATTTGTTGGAATTCTTGAATTAAAAGAAATGGTAGTATTGGTTGATCGAGCTTGTAAGGCTGAAAAATTACTTAAAGAGAAGAAAAAGGCAGAGACTGAGACTAGAAGCTGGAAGAAAAGACCGATGAGCAGTTCATTCTCACAGCAACCTGGAAAGTCAAGAAATATGAATCCTCGTTCCCAAGCTTCAGCTGGGCAATTATATGGGAATTATAAGAAGCAAAATGTGGGTCCTAAGTCCCAGACTACTTCGGCAGCCAGTGTAGGGAATTCGAGATTTGTTAAACCTGAGTGCCAGCGGTGTGGTAGAAATCATTTTGGCCCGTGCAGAGCAAATGAATGTTTTCGATGTGGTTCTCCGGATCATTTTATTAGAGACTGCCCAGAGAGAGCTGAAAAAGAAAAATTTCAGAATACAAAAACAAGTGGGGCGGATTCGAGAGGAAGATAACCAAGAAAAGCTGGGACCGAAACAAGTAGTAAGAATGTAGCCAGGGATGCACCAATTAGACCTGAAGGAAGGGCTCCAGCTAGGACTTATGCTATTAAAGCGCGCGAAGATGCTTCCTCACCCGATGTGATTACCGGTACATTTTCTCTCTATAATGTTAAGAGCAAAACCGATGTTTTTACAATAGATTTCTGAAGCTCAGAAAGATGATCAAGATTTGCAAGCCAAAGGAAAGCAGTGTGAAGTTGATACAGAGTTAGATTTCAGAATCAGTTCTGATGGGTGCTTAATGTTTAAAGATCGGATTTGTGTACCAAAGAATGAGGAATTGATTCAAAAGATCCTACAGGAAGCACATAGTGGTTGTTTCTCGATTCATCCGGGTAGTACGAAAATGTATAATGACTTGAAGAAAATGTATTGGTGGAATGGAATGAAAAAGGATATATCAGAGTTTGTGTCCAAATGCTTGATTTGTCAACAGGTGAAAGCTAAACACCAAGTGCCTTCGGGATTACTTCAGCCTATTATGGTTCCTGAATGGAAATGGGATCGGATTACTATGGATTTTGTTTCAGGATTGCCATTAACTCCAGGAAAGAAAGATGCCATCTGGGTAATAGTTGACAGACTAACTAAGTCGGCTCATTTTATCCCGGCACGTACGGATTATTCTCTTAACAAGTTGGCTGAACTGTATATTAGAGAAATTGTTAGACTACATGGAATACCATTGTCGATTATTTCAGATAGAGATCCAAGGTTTACCTCGCGGTTTTGGCAAAAATTGCAAGACGCGTTAGGTACAAAATTAAATTTCAGTACTGCTTTTCATCCACAGACTAATGGACAATCAGAGAGAGTAATTCAGATTCTTGAAGATATGCTCAGATGTTGTGTATTGGAATTTCAAGGAAGTTGGGAAAAATACTTACCGTTGGTAGAATTTGCTTACAATAATAGTTATCAGACGAGTTTGAAAATAGCACCTTATGAAGCATTGTATGGTCGTAAGTGTCGAACGCCTTTGTATTGGACTGAACTCAAGGAAAATTAGATTTATGGAGTTGATCTAATAAAAGAAACTGAAGAAAAAGTTAAGGTAATTCGAGATTGTTTGAAAGCAACTTCAGATAGACAGAAATCTTATGCAGATTGAAAACGAAAGGACATTGAATTTCAAGTTGGTGATAAAGTATTTTTAAAGGTGTCTCCGTGGAAAAAGGTTCTCAGATTTGGACGGAAGGGCAAATTAAGTCCACGTTTTATTGGGCCGTATGAGGTAATTGAAAAAGTTGGACCGGTAGCATATCGGCTAGCTTTACCACCTGAATTAGAGAAGATTCATGATGTGTTCCACGTATCTATGTTATGTCGGTATCATTCGGATCCTTCACACGTGGTTTCACCGACAGAAATTGAACTACAACCAGGTATGACCTATGAAGAAGAACCGATTAAGATTTTAGCTCGAGAGGTCAAACAACTAAGAAATAAAAATATTGCACTTGTGAAGGTGTTGTGGCAAAAGCATGGAGTAGAAGAAGCTACATGGGAATCCGAAGAAACTATGAGAAATCAATACCCACATCATTTTATGGTAAGATTTTCGAGGACGAAAATCCTTAAAAAGGGGAGAGTTGTAATATCCCGAATTAGGGCCTAATCGAATAGTGGTTTCGTGACCACAAATCGAGATAGAAATAATTATTTTATAATTATTTTGAGGTTTATGATATGATTGCATGATTGTGTGAAAATTTCGTGAAGAAATTTTATGCATAAAGTGCTTAATTTGAAGTTAGGGACTAAATCGAATTTGCAAAACTTGCATTCTAGAAGTTTTTAGTATGAAATTGCTTTGAAATATTAATTAGGAGGTCTTAAATAGAAATTTGACCAATTTGAAGTTCATGGACAAAATTAGGACATGGAAGGAATTTTTGAAAGTTTAGTAGTAAGGGCATTTTGGTCATTTAGGGGTAAAATGAATTAAAATACAAAATTAAAAGCCAATTTTGCTCATCTTCAACCCCATGGCCGAATATAGCAAGGAGAAACCATGGCTAGGGTTTTTCAAGCTTCCAAGCTCGATTGTAAGTCCATTCTAGCCCCGTTTTTTTCAAGTTCTTTACGTTTTTGAGATCCCGTAGCTCGATTTAGCTTATGTTAGCAATAATTTAACCTAGGGTTTATATTTGGAAAAATACCCATAGGTGAAATTTGTGTATTTTGATGTTTTATGATAGAATATGAGGTTTTAAACTATGTTAGAAAACTTGTACTACTCGATTTTAAGCAAAACGAGTAAAAGGGCTTAATCGGTAAAAATACCTAATAGTCACAAGTACATGTTAGAGTGAGAATTTGATGTTGCCATAGAAGGGAAAAGTGATCAGCATGTTGTAAAACATAAGAATAAGGAAAAAGTTTAATTCGAACTTAGGGGCAAAAATGTAAATATGCAAAAGTTTAGGGGTAAAATTGTAATTTTGTCAAAATTTGAATTAAGGGTTAATTTGATAATGTGAGTGATAAATAAGTTAAATGTGTTATTTTAGATCAAGAAAGACGTGGAAACGACTCCAATCGAGGAAAAGAAAAGATTGTGGATTAAATTGCAAAACCTTTGTATTTTGGTACCAAGGTAAGTTCATATGTAAATAATGTAGCATAATTGTTATTTTAAGTCATTGATGTCAATTATGTGATATGCTGAATTTTTTTATTATGAAATAAATGCTTTGTGGTTATTTTCGAATAAAATATAAATTGTTACCGAGTATTGGTTACGGCATTTTACGGAAGACGTCAAGGATATGTGTTCAAGGAAAATCCCGTTTGAACCTTAGGAATAGATTAGGATACAAGTGACATGTCACTGGGATACTTCGGCATCCGAACTCGTTGAGTTGAGTCCGAGTTCACTTATGGATGCGAATGTTCGAACTCGTTGAGTTGAGTCCGAGTTCGTGAGATGTAACTAGGCATCCGAGCTCGTTGAGTTGAGTCCGAGTTCATTATGGATGCGAACGCCCGAGCTCATTGAGTTGAGTCCGAGTTCGCTTATGGGCGGGTTACATGGTAGCTTGGCTACATATGTGGCACTTATGTGCAAACTTCCTACGTATCCGAATTATATTCCGATGAGTTCAACGGGTAAAGTTCTACTCAAATGAAGGAATACTTGAGATGAAAAGAGACATATTGGTAAGTGATGTGAAATGGATATTTTGGACAGGTATGTATTTAACCCTCGGGTTGAGTATTGATACAAATCACGATAAGGTAACAAGATGATGAAAAATGGTTAGAAATGTGATATGTGTTTTGGTGATGCATGCTAATGTTGTTTGGTATGATTGCTTTGTTATGTTACTTATTATTTGCATATGAACTTACTAAGCATTTATGCTTACTCCCTCTTTCTTACTCATTTTAGTTTTGGACAAGCCAGCTTAGGAGTCGGGATTGGTGGAAGCTCACCACACTATCCGGAAGAACTTTTCGGTAAAATGGCTTGTAAATTCAAGTATGGCATGTATAGCAAAATACTTATTTTGTGTAAATGATCTTATGGTATGGTGATGAAATGGTTGAGGAAGTGCTTGATAATGATAAATTATGGAAATGGTTAGTTTAGAATATGTTTGATGTTATGGAAAGTTAATAAGTTACCTAGTTCATGAAAATTCATAAAAAGGATGAAATTTGCCATAAACAGAATATTACAGCAATACTGACGTGAGTTTGAAAATTTACTAAAAATCATATAAATTGAATTTGGTGATGTATTAAATATCAAATTGAAGCTTATTATGTCTAGTTTCACATGAAACAAACTAAACTGGTAAAAGAATTATATGTTAGAAGATATTTGAATTTTAGTGAAACAGGGTCAGAGCAGTTTCTGAATCCCCTGTTCCAACTTTATAAATTTACCATAAATTGTACAGATATAATTAGGTGGCTTATTTTATATACTCAGAATTCTTATTGAGTCTAGTTTTAGGAGAAATAAACCTCATATTCATATGAATTTTATACAGAGAGAAAAGTGGTTCGTAGTAAACACAGGTCAGACCAGTCAAGCCCTGAAACAGGGGTAACTTTAACTAATAAACTGTACTAATTGGCCCAACCAAAAATTCTAGAAAAAAATTAGTAGATAGGCATATGAGTCTATATTCAGAGAAAATTTACGGATCTTGATTTCGAGTTTCGTAACTCGAGATATGATTTTTCTTGTGACTGTAACGCAAGTAGCTAAAAAGCTGTGAATGTAGAAACAAATAATCTAAAGTTCTTAAAATGTTAAATTAAGTTTAGTAACACCTCATACTCGACTCCGGTGACGGTCTCGGGCGTGGGGGCGTTACAGGTTTGTTGATGAAACGCTATGCTAAAATGCAGTCAAGTACCAAGAGCTTCATGTATTTGCTCAAGAACTAAGACGTAAACCATGGATATCTAGCAGAAATAGTAGAAACTAGCACACTGTGCAATCTAACGATCTCAGCAACATACAACTCTGCCAATATCTCGAGTAAAAAAATTTGTACGCACTGGAATGAAATGCACAGATTTCGTCAATCGGTCAACAATGACCCAAACAACATCTTTCTTTCTCGGAGATAGAGGCAATCCCAATATGAAATCCATCGTGACACATTCCCATTTCCATTCTGGAATCATCACTGGTTGTAATAAACCTGAAGGTACCTGATGCTCGACTTTAACTTGCTAACAAATCAAATATTTTGATACAAACTCTAAGATCTCTCGTTTCATACTTGGCCACCAGTACATCTGTTTCAAATCGTCGTACATTTTATTGCTACCCGGATGAATCGATAAGCTACTACTCTGAGCTTCTTGTAAGATTTTCTGAACAAGACTGGAATTACTCAGAACACAAATTTTGCCTTTGAAGTAGAAACTATCACCGGAACCAACATGAAAATCTGAATCATGTGTCGTCTCAACCTGTTTCTGTTTAGCAATCAAAACATCATCATATTTCTGAGCCTTGCTAATCTGTTACAGAAGCATCGGTCTAGCTTTTAATTTAGCTAAAATCAAACCATCATCAATCAACATTAACCGTGTGTTCAAAGCTCACAAAGAAAATAAAGATTTTATACTCAATGTATCAACAATGACATTAGCCTTTCTTGGATGATAGTCGATAATCAAGTCGTAATCTTTTAATAACTCAAGCCATCTGTGCTGTCTCAAATTCAAATCTTTTTGCATCATTGAATACTTCAAGCTTTTATGATCCATGAAGAAATGACATTTTTCTCCGTACAAATGATGTCGCCAAATCTTCAAAGAAAAAAAAATAGTTGCAAGCTTTAAATCGTGAGGGATAATTCTTTTTGTGCAGTTTCAACTGTTGAGAAGAATACACTATCACTTTGCCTTCTTGCATTAAAACACAGCCCAAACCATTGAATGAAGCATCTCTATAAATCACAAATTCTTTACTGGACTCTGGCCGAACCAACATAGATGCTTCGGTTAATAAAGCTTTCAACTGATTAAAACTTTGCTGCCATTTCTCAAACTACTCGAACTTAACATTTTTTTTTGAAATAGTCTCGTTAACGACATAACAGTCATCGAGAAACCCTTGACAAATCGTCGATAATATTCGGCTAAACCTAGAAACTTCTGACTTCAGATACATTTCTTGGAGGTTTCCAATCAACCACAGTTGAAATTTTGCTCGGATCAACTCTGATACTATCTGCTAATGCCACATGTCCCAAAAATCTGACTTCTCGAAGCCAGAACTCACATTTGCTAAACTTAGCGAACAATTGTTTTTCATGTAAGGTTTGCGAAAAAATTCTCAAATGCTAGGCATGGTCTATCTTATCTCAGGAATAAATCAAATGTCATCAATGAACACAGCAAATTTATCTAAATACAATCTAAAAATTATGTTCATCAAGTCCATAAACACAACAGGTGCATTAGTCAAACCAAATGGCATCACAAGAAACTCATAATGTCTGTACCTGGTTCTGAATGTTGTTTTTGATGCATCCAAGTCTTTAACTCGTAACTGATAATAACTTGAATGAAGACCGATCTTTGAGAATACCATCGCACCTTTCAACTGATCAAACAAATCATCAATACGTGGCAATGGATACTTGTTCTTGATCGTGACTTTGTTAAGCTGTCGGTAATAGATGCATAGTCGCATGGATCCGTCCTTTTTCTTAACAAATAACATAAAAGCACCCCAAGGAGAAAAACTGGGCCGAGCAAAACCCATATCTATCAACACTTGCAATTGAGCTTTCATTTCTTTCAATTCTGTAGGTACCATTCTATACGGAGCTATCAATATCAGAGATGTTCTCGGCATTAACTCAATAGCAAACTCAACCTCTTTGATTAGTGGTAACCATGGTAACTCATCTAAAAACACATCTGCATACTCACATACCACTAGAACTGATTCTAGCTTCAACTAAGAAACTCTAGAATAAAATATATAAGTAAGATACGATTCAAAGTCTTTTCTAACATATTTATATGCCAACATAGCCAAAATAACATTAGATGCACTATCCAGTCTATCAGATTCAATTCAAAGCTTTTCACCGTTCTGAAACTTTAATACTATATGTGTAACACCCTTAACCCGTATCCGTCACCGGAATAGGGTTATGAAGCATTACCTAATTATACAGATCAAGTAATAGATATTTCATTTTATATAGTATTCATGTTAGAAATCAAATATAAAGTCCCTTATATGAACCATCGAGGTCCAAAACATGCATTAGAAACGAGTCGGGACTGAACAGGCTACTCAAAGAATTTTTCTCAAAATATCAAAAGTTTTCCTAGGTGCAGGGGTCACACACCCATGTGGTCAGGCCCTGTAGTTCACACGGCAAAAGGACACGCCCGTGTCTCAAGTCTGTAACTCTCTAACTTGGGTCATACAGCCAAGTCACACACCCGTGTGCTAGGCCGTGTATAGGTGCAGGGGTCACATGGCCAAGTCACACACCCGAGTGATCAATTCTAGGCATTCTGTTTTGACATTTAAAGATGTATGGGACACACGGCCAAGCCACACGCCCATGTGATAGGCTATGTATCACATACGGCTGAGACACACGCCTGTGTCTCTACCCGTGTGGACAAAAATAAGTTATTTTTCAAGCCACATTTCTCACCCATCTTGTCTTTCACTTACACGAACACTTAAACACATTCACAAACCATATCAAAACATTCAAAACAAGTCCAAATCATGTCTTAAACATTACAACAAATGTACCCTTAGGTACCTCAGATGACAATTTATTATCATCTTAATCTATCATTCATACTTACCTAGTTACCAAATGCATATATGCATGATTACATTCATTCTTCGAACATGATAGATCCACTTTTAAACATATCAAAATATGTTAAACACAAGCCATTCCAATGGCTAGTTTCATTCCAAATATTTACATGTCATTATTAGCTAAATAACCTATACATGTCATTATAACCATAATTAATTTACCATATATATACCGAAATGGGCTGATGGATAGTGTGAGTGATCTCTGCCAGCTTTCAATCCAACGAGCCTCTGAATTACTATAGAACAGGGGAAAACAAATAGAGTAAGCATGAAATGCTTAGTAAGTTTGTATAACATGGTAATTAACTTACCACTCATTTAAATTCAATATAAACATACAAGGCACATTCAATCAACTTGATCACGAGCCCTAACACATATCCTTATCACCCTTGTTAGTCATATCTTTCATATAAATATCAAGAAACATGTATGGGCTCAACAATAATTAGATTTCCATATATCATGTATCCTCATTTTCATGTATTTCAAGTAGATACGTGTATTAATTCATTTCATATTCATATTTTCTCATGTCAGAATTTTTCCCGTTCAATCATTGAAAACATTGATGGATACAAAGGTAGTACACTCGAAGTGTACAAATCAAAAATCCATAAATTCATATTTAGGGGTGCTCTTTAAAGCACATAATCGGGAAATCCTCTCTCAAGCCATATAATAGGAAGCTCACAAAGAGCCATTAATAGGGAAGCTCACAAATAGCCTATCAAGAAGCTTATCCGGCTATATAACAAGAAGCTCATAAGAGCCATAATTAGGAAGTTCACAAAGAACTTTTAATCAGGAAGCCCACGAAGATCCTTTAAACGGGAAGCTCATGAAGAGCCATTAATCAAGAGCTCCGGATAGCCATATATCGGGAAGTTCAAGCGAGCCATATCAGTACGCTCACAAAGAGCTGCATTTGTCTACAACACATGCAAGATCACTACCGATCAGGATGCTCGCAGGAACCATATAACGGGAAGCTTGAGACGGCTTATAACGAGATGCTCGTAGGAGCTATGGTGTGTCTGCAGCACATGCAGGACCACAACCAATCAGGAAATCATGTATTCATTGAATTCTATTATTCAAACGGGATTTAATATTGATCGAGCTTTGTTGGATATGTAACCAATTTCATATATTTGGAATTTATACAATTCACATACACAACATTTAATTCAAGCATATAAATATACACAATTTAGTTACACGAACTTACCTCGATAAATGTTCGTGTATGTAAAATCTACTAATCCCACATTTTCTCTTTTCCTCGTTCTAACTCCAAATTTGGTCTATCCGAATCTATATGAATGAATTTAACATTAATTCATGTTCATTTCAATTCAATTCACATCTTAGGAAAAATTATCGTTTTGCCCTTAAACTTTTAATTAATGAAAATTTCATCCTTGGGCTCGGAAAATGAAATTCATGCAATTTAATCCTTATTCCAAGCCTAACCAATTTTTACATGTAAAATTTACAGCCCATGTATTTCATAAAATTTAGAATTTTTTCATGAATTTTACATCTTTTCAATTTAGCCCCTAAATCATAATTTCATCAAAATTCCCTTTACAAAAGTTATTTATCTATCAACAACCTTTCATTTTCTACCATAAAACTTCATAATTCATCTATGTTCATCCATGGAAAAACCCTAGTACCTTGATAACCTTGCAAATTAATCCCCGAGATAGCTAGATTAAGCTATTACGATCTCGAAAATATAAAAATCATTAAAAACGGGCAAGAATACTTACCTAATCAAGAAAAATAAGTTGGCTTGAGCTTAGGTTTCCATGGCTAGGGTTTCCATGCTTTTAGTTTGGGAAAGATGATATAAATGATGATATATTTATTTTTTTATCATTTATCATCTTTTATTATTTCACTCTTCAATTTCATCATTTTCTTTATTTTATTTTCCATGGATGAATCATCATCCTTAAACACTAAGCATTTTTAAATGATCTATTTACCATATAAGGATATCCACTTTAAAGTTCTATAGCTATTTAATCCCTTTAGCCATTTAATCCCTTTAGCTATTAGAACTCAACTTTTGCACTTCGTGCAATTTGGTCCTTTATCAAATTAAACTTGTAATAGGTAAATTTTCTTTACAAATTTTTTATACGACATTACTATCATACAATAGACCATAAAATAATATAAAAATAATTTTTCTTCTGAAATCAGATTTGTGGTCCCAAAACTACTGTTCCGATTTTACCGAAAATGGGTTGTTACAATATGCTTTCGTCTACAATTCATAATAGCATCATGCAGAGTTAACCAGTCCATACCCAGAATCACATCAAACTTATCAAAGGGTAGTAACATCAAATCAGCCGGAAAGTTACAACCCTGAATTATCAAAGGACAAATTTTACAGACTTTATCAACTAACACATACTGACTTAGGGGTTTCGTTACTTTAACCACAAACTTAGTAGATTCAAAAGGTATTTTCTTATCTGACACAAAAGTCATACATACATATGAGTGCGTTGACCCCGAGTCAATCAAAGCATTAACATTAGTATCAAAGATAGAAAATGTACTAATGATAACATCTAGCGCTGAAGCTTCCTTTCGAGCACGAATCGTATAAGCTTTAGCTGGCACTCGTGCCTCAGATCTCACAATAGAGTCTTTCATCCCACTACGGTTATTTCTCGCATTTTTAGTGTTCCGAGGTGGTCTCCCTCTCGAAGCAGTATTACTCGGTCGATTAGTCTGAGCTTTTTTTTTTGTCGGACGTTTCCAAGAAATCTCTGAGATAATGTTCATATGAACCATATTTGAAACATGACCCATCTTTCGGTCTACGTTCACTGAAGTGTCGTCTATTACATTGTTGACATTCAGGCTTACTGTTTCTAACACTACCCACATTCGCTACAGATGTAGCCTAATGTTTCGAGGTTGAATGTTGTTTTCCACGATCTTTCCTAGAATAACCCACTAAAGCAGATGAACGACCATGATACTCTTTCAAATTCTTCGACGGCGATTGGTATGACTTTCCTATAGATCTCTTTCCTGAATCACGAACATTAGAATCAGTTTTTCTCTTTACTTTAGTTAATTCCTCGACTTTGTGTGCTCTGTCTACCAAAACTACAAATTCTTTCAACTCCAGGATCTCAACTAATAGCTTGACGTCTTCGTTTAACCTGTCTTCAAACCACGTGCACATAGCAAATTCTGTCGGTATATATTTTCAGGCATACTTGCTGAGCCAAACAAATTCTCTCTCATATTTAGATATGATCATCCGATCTTATTTCAACTCAAGAAAACTCTGGCTCGCATATTTCTTTCCAAATTCAATCTAGAAGAATTCCCAATTTACCCGATCTCTCGGCACAACCGCAACTAAAGTATTCCACCACAAATAAGACGAATCTTCCAACAATGATACATCACATTACAAGCATTCTGTCAGTGTACATGATAATTCATCGAAAACTTTAACTGTTTTTCTAACCAAAACTCAGCTCTTTTAAGATCATCCTTGGCTGTACCTCAAAACTATTCAGCCCTATATTTACAAATCTTATTAATTGGAGGCTTCCTCGCTAGTACTGGTCCCAAAACCTGAGGAACTAGGGGACTGATTGGGGTACAAGTAGGGGCAGAGGTCATTGAGCCATTGGGTTCGTTCGCATGAACTCGATGAACCATTCATTCATCATCTGGAAAAAGGCTTCCTTAGCCTATCCTCCCTAGCCCTCACATATGAGCCTACTTCGACTAGATGCTACTACGTGAATAGAAGCTTGCGCTTTACTTTCTACTTCATCGAAATGAACTCGGTTGGATGACATTTTATCTATATGAAAACAAAGTTCAAATCGAGTCAAGAGTTATCACACTATCACAGGTTATATAATGGCATGTATTTCTAGACTTATACATGCTACGTTTAGTCTGAGAATTGATTAAACCGTAGCTCTAATACCACTAAATGTAACACCCTTAATTCGTATTCATCACTAGAATAGGGTTACGAAACATTATCATACAAACAAAATATTAAAACATACATTTCATACATCATTACAAACATAATCTAAATACATTCAATCACATACATAACGACCCTAAATCGAGCCCTTGAGGCCCTAAAAATACCTTAGAGACAATTCGAGAACAATTGGAAACAATCGGAAAGAATAAGAAAAAGTTAGAAAAATTGGGCTGTTGGGGTCACACGGCTGAAACACACGCCTGTGTCTCAGTCCGTGTAACAATCGAAATAGGGACACACGACCATGTTCTAGCCTGTGTCCTCACCTGTGTAACTCTCTGAGTTGGATCACACGTCCAAGGCACACACCTGTGTAACTCTCGAAATAGCCACACACGCCCGTGTTCCAAGCTGTGTAACAACCTGACTTCTATGCATTAAAACTTACAAGGGACAAAGAGCCATGTCGCCTGGTTGTGTGTTACACGCAGCTGAGTCACACGCTCGTGTCTCAGGCCGTGTGGACATGAACTTGGCCAAAATCAAACCAATTCCTTCACCAAATCATGCACTCACATAAAGACCTTTTGTGCATATAACCAATATATCAAAACATGACCAAAACCTACATGAAATAACCAATTCAATAGTTCATAACCATTCAACCAATTTTCCATACAAGGCAACTCAAATGCAACATTCAAGCTTACCCAAATATGTACACTTTACCTCATTTCAATCATACACATATAGTTCAATGTAATTTCCAAAACCTACAATAACTTGACCATATTGAGATCAGTTCATCACATTCCACTTTGGCTATTCAAACATGCATCCACACATTACCACATTAACACATACTAGTAAGGCATCAATAAGTACCAAAATGACAAAAACCAACCAACATCAAATGGTACCAAAACAACTTATACATGCCAATATCATCAATTAATATTCAATTAACATCAAACACAAGTCCACCTATACATGTCATTATTGTAACATCTCTAACCCGTATCCATCATCAGAACAGGGTTACAAAACATTACCAGAATATACAAATCAAGTAAACAGATATTTCATTTTATACAGTATTCATGTCAGAAATTAAACATAAAGTCCCTTATATGAACCCTCGAGGTCCAAAACATGCATTAGAAATGAGTCGGGACTAAACCGGGTACTTAGAGAATTTTTCACATAATCTTAAATTTTTTCCTAAGTGTAGGGGTCACACGTCGGTGTGGTCAGGCCGTGTGGTTCACACAGCCAAGGGACATGCCCGTGTCTTAGGCCGTGTAATTCTTTGACTTGGGTCACATGGCCAAGCCACACGCCCGTGTGCTAGGATGTGTGTAAATACCTGCGCTTTCTGTTTTGAAATTTTAAAGATGCGAGGAACACATGACCAGGTCACACGCCATGTGCTAGGCCGTATGTCACACACAGCTGAGACACACACCCATGTCTTTGCCCGTATGGATGAAAATAGGCTATTTTCCAAGCCATATTTCTCACCCCATTTGTCATCCTCCTAGACCAACACTTTAACACATTCACAAGCTATTATAGGTCAGTTAACCTAACTCAAAATCAAGTTCTATACATGATATAATACCTCATATAATCAAGTATACACACTTACTTACATTACCAAATTCATATATATACATATCTTATCAAATATGCTAACTTAATTCAATCATCAATATGCCAATATAATGTCTATCAATCAACCATTTCAAACACATACCAAATATATCCATCACAAGCCATTCCAATGGCTAGTTACACTTAAAGCATTTATATGTGGCCAATTAAATTATACATGCCATTAGAACCATAATTGATTTACCATATATATACCGAAATGGGCTGATGGATAGTGTGAGTGATCACCGCCAAGCTTCCAATCCAACGAGCCTCCGAATTACAATAGAACTGGGGAAAATAAAACAAAGTAAGCATGAAATGCTTAGTAAGTTCATATAACATGGTAATTAACTTACCACTCATTTAAATTCAATATAAACATACAAGGCACATTCAATCAACTTGATCACGAGCCCTAACACATATCCTCATCACCCTTGTTAGTCATATATTTCATATAAATATCAAAAAACATGTATGGGCTCAACAATAATTAGATTTCCATGTACATATACTTTCCACATCATGTATTCATGTAAGATATACAAATCATATCCTAGTATTTCAAGTACATTTTCATAATAATTTGTCTCGAGTTCAGATTATTTCATGTAGGAACTTTGCCCGTGAAATCATTGAAATGTCAGTGTTACACGGGTAATGCACTCAAGATGTATGACTTTATAATCATGGATGAACATGTTCATCAAAAAAATTCCATGTTCATATATTATTATCTCGTATTTCCATATATCATGTATCATCATTTTCATGTATTTTAGGCAGATACATGTATTAATTAATTTCATGTTCGTATTTTCTCACGTCAGGATTTTGTCTGTTCAATCATTGAAAACATCAATGGATACACAGGTAGTATACTCAAAGTGTACAAATCAAAAATCTGTCAATTCATATTCAGGAGTGCTCTTTAAAGCACATAATTGGGAAATCCTATCTCAAGCCATATAACAGGAAACTCAAAAAGAGCCATTAATCGGAAAGCTCACAAAGAGCCTATTAGGAAGCTTATCTGCGCTAAATAACAGGAAGCTCATAAGAGCCATAATCAAGAAGTTCACAAAGAACTTTTAATTAGGAAGCTCACGAAGAGCCTTTATATGAGAAGCTCACGAAGAGCCATTAATCGGGAGTTCCGAATAGCCCTATATCGAGAAGTTCAAGTGAGCCATATCAGGACGCTCACAAAGAGCTGCGGTAGTCTGCAACACATGCAAGATCACTACCGATCAAGATTGTAACACCCCAAACTCGACCTAGACGTTATGGCCGAATCTAGCGATGTCATATTGAAGTGTTTTTCGTAAAGTGTGATATCATAAAAAACCCTCTTTTCTATTTAACCTCTTTGCGTGATCTTAATGATGATCCTAAGCCATGCTGTTCATTTTCAAATTGTGAGTCATTGTCAAAAAGTTATTCACATTAAAACGTTATTAATTTTTAAAACGTCACTTATTGCGGAAGCTCTTAAAACAGGTTACGTATTTGTGGTATCTTTGTTAAAATATTTATCTTTTTGAAAACCCGCGTCTTTTCCTACTGCTAGTAGTTATTAACCAAAACAAATAAAAAATATCATATTAAAGTAAAAATCCATAAAGGCCTTATTACAGTAAAAATACCTAAAATTAAAATTACGTATAATTAAAAACAAACATGAAAGTATATGCAGTTGTGTGGCCACCTTTGAGTCCCTCGCAGCACCAATCCACCTAAGACTAGGGATTACCTCTACAGATTAACAGAAGGGTGAGTTTACTAAAACTTAGTGTGTAATCCCATATCAAACAATCAAACAATGAGCAAATACAGTCTGGGCCTAAGCCCATTTTAGTAATGGTTCAGTTTCAGTTATTAGCCCATTATAATGTCAATATCAGTTTGGGCTTAAGCCCATCTCAGTGGCATAACGGTACAGATATGCAATCAGGAAATCCTACCCAATCAGCCTCTACACTCCATCTCCGTCCAACCCTACACTCCATGTGGGGATATAACCAACCCACCCATCCCTACACTCCAAGTAGTACCGATTGTGGCACTAAACAGTATTTGCAGTAGAGCTGCCAGTACAGTACACTTCCTCAATCATATTAAAACCCATTCCCATGCAACATATCATGCAACATGTCATGTCATATCATAATGTTATACATGTACTCAATACAGTTTAAAAATAGTATGCTAAAATACAATCATACATGAATATAAATCCATACATCACATAGGGGCAAAACAGTCATTTTATCAAATTAAGAGGTCTAAGTAAACTTACCAATCCAATAGTAAGTCCACAGTCGTCTCGGGCGATCCGTGCAACCTTAACAGTCAAATAGTAAAAATGGGCCCATGGCCCATATTGTAGGCCCATGTAGGCCCACACACCCGTGTGGCCCACACGGCCCAAATTGGCCTTAACTGTATGTATTACACAGCCTGACCCAATAATTTCCACACGTCCGTGTGGTTCACCCATGTGGGGCCTACATATTCGTGGGGCCCACATGGCCCAATTCGGCCCAATACGGCCCAGCCCATGAATTCGCACATGGTCGGCCTCGTCAATCATATGCCTATGTTTTGTCACACGGGTAGCTGCACACCAGTATGGTGTCGACTATTTACACTTTTTGGCTTTTTGCCGATTTATGATTAAGGGTAGTGTTTTCACACATCTGGCTGCGAAAAGTGTGCACACCGTTTTCGAGTACTCCCATTTTGATTGAATGATAGAGGCTTTGGACACTTAAACCGTTGCAAAAGACTGATTACTAGCCCTTAGAGATTACCGAAAGCGTAAAACTCAGACTAGGAGAAAGAAGTAATCGGCCCATATCCAAAACAAAAGCCTAAGGCACATGATACGATAGAGGCAAAAGATAGAACAACCGCACCCCTAGCGATAATCGACATCACAGGAAGATGTTAGGTGAAATACTATTATGGCAGAGAGAGAGAGAGAGAGAGAGAAAACAACTGTGTGCACCCAAACCCTATTGGTCAAAGAACAATTTCCAAAACTGCAAGAATAGAGAGGGAGAAAAGGAGTATTCGGCCAAAACAACAAGATGAAAAGAGGGAATTGTTAAAACCAAAAGAATTGAGAGAAAGAGAGAAAAGGTGTTCGGCCAGAGAGAAAAGAGAGAGAATTTCTATTAGAGGAGTAAGGGAAGAAGAGAAAATCGATAAGCAAGGGAAAGTTGTAGAGAAAAGTAAAGTCGAACTAACGAAAATGAAGAATAACCGAATGGTTTCCTAGCAATGTTGGACCCCAAGAAGTGAAAAAAAAAACCTTGACAGAAACCGAAAATGGAAAGAAAATACTATCTAAAGCTGAAAACCTGAGAGGCAGGAGTTCAAATTTGGCACCCACTCTTCCACTACCTTCAAATTCCCCTATTTGTCTCCCCAAATCACTCAAAACCGTCTACTCTTCCCTTAACCAGCTAATTCAAATTCCACTACAACTCTTCAATAGTTTGGGTTGACTAAAACTCCCACACGGCCCTAGCAGCAAAATAAAACACCTCATTGCACATATCAGGACTCGAACCTCATACCTCAGACCTCAGGTAACAGTAACACGCCACTTATCCCCTAGACCAGTAGGCCCTTTCTGTCATGTTATACCCATATTTATTTAAGAACCTACTAACTAGAGACAGGGGTTTATTCATTTAAAAACAAAACTTTTGCACAAGCCAAGGCTTGAACCCAAGACTTCTCAGACACTTCCCAAGACACTTAACCACTAAAGCAGGCATGCATTTGTGTAACACAAGCATACCAAAATAAATATTAAGGATTTTTTTGGGGCGTTAAAGCTCTACACCCCTTACCGAGACTGTCGTCAGAGTCGAGCACGAGGCGTTACCGGACTTAGCTTACTAATTCGGGGCATAAAAATTTTCTTTTAAAATTAATTTAGTTTCATTCATTCAATATGTCCTTAAAAAGGGTCTGCGAGACCCTAAAACATGAAATTGAAACAGTTCGGGAACAAACCAGAATCAATAAAAATTTTTCGATCACTTAAACAAATCAAAACAATTTATTTCATCTTTCATAAATAAATTGTCCATCTGCGTCATAGTCACTAAATAAATCATAACTTGAGTTACGAAACTCGAAATTGAAATCCGTAAATTTTCTCTGAAACTAGACTCATATATCTTCTTACTAAATTTGTTTCAAAATTTTTGGTCTAGCAAATTTGTACATTTTATTAGTTAAAGTTTCCCATGTTTCAGTGTTCGGCTGCTCTGACCTCTGTTGGCTACGAATTAATTTTCTCCCAGTACAGAATTCAAATAACCATGCCATTTATTTCCCTTAAAATTATACTCAATAAGGAATCTATACATATAAATTATAACTCTTAATTATTTTTGTACAATTTTTAATGAATTTCTAAAGTCAGAACAAGGGATTCAAAAATCACTCTGACCCTGTCTCACCAAAATTTAAATATCTCATAAAATACAACTCCTTTATTTACTCTGTTTCTTTCATATGAAAATAAACTCAATAATATTTCATTCACTATCTAAATCCATTTGTACTATTTTTAGTGATTTTCCAAATTAACGTCATTACTGCTGTCCGATACTGTTTTAAAACTAATTTCACCTTTTTCATGATTTCCATAGAATAACTAGCATTTAGGCATATAACACCAAACATGTCCTTGATTAGCCATTCCAATAGCTAATCCTTATCAAGCATTTACATACCATTCATTATCCATATCATAAGATCATACACACAAAATGGCTACGATGCTATACATGCCATACTCAAAATGAAACATCTAGCTATACCAAAATAATCCTTGTGATAGTGTGCCCAGACCTCCGACGTACTTTAGGATCCCCGAGTTAGCTTGACAAAACTATAAAAAGAAAGAAAATAAAGGGGTAAGCATTAAGCTTAGTAAGTTTGCATGTAAATAAATAACAACATTCAGATCCGCATACGACTTCTGTCTGTTTGATGCCGCCTTCAGTCAACCCCAAATTAGTCTAACTTTATCCTCGGTATCAGAAACTAATTCAGGGCCCAGAACACGTAGCTCACCGAACTTAGTCCAACACAAAAGAGTATGACACCTACGACCATATAATGCATCGTAAGGTGCCATCTGTATGCTAGACGATAGCTATTATTATAAGCAAGCTCTGCTAGCGACAAGTAATCCTCCCAACTGTCTCAAAAATCAATTGCGTAACTCCTTAACATGTCCTTCAGTACTGAATCACCCTCTCTGATTGACCATTTTTCTGAGGATAGAACGCAGTACTGTAGTCTAATCTTGTACCTAGAGCTTCATGTAACTTCCTCCAAAATCGAGACATGAAGCGAGGATCCCTATCAAATATTATTGAAACTGGTACCCCATGCAGTCTTACTATCTCAGACACATACAGTTTAGCCAGCTTCTGCAAAGAGTAATCAGTATGAACGAGTATGAAATGGGCAGATTTGGTCAATCGATCCATGATGACCCATACTAAATCCTTCTTAGTAGGCGTTAGGGGCAGCCCACTAACGAAGCCTATAGTCACTCTTTCTCACTTCCAAAGTGGAATTTTAACTGGCTGAAGCAACCCTGAATGTAACTAATGTTCAGCCTTAACCTGCTGGCAAGTCAGACATTTACCCGCGAAGTCGGTAACTTCACGCTTAAGACCCAGCCACCAATATAACTCACGAAGGTCTCTGTATATCTTATTCTAGCCTGGATGCATAGCATAAGGACTACTATGAGCCTCTCGCAGTATAGACTGCCTCAAATCAGTATCCTTCGGTACATAGATTCTCCCACAAAAACAGAGCACCCCTTCGCTATTCAGCCTAAAATCCACAGTATTACCACTCTCAACCTGTCAGAAACGAAAACCCAGTTACTCGTCCTCCAACTGTTTACCTTTAATCTACTCAATCCACATCGATTTAACTTGAAGCTCGGCTAACAAGCTACCATCGTCAAATAAACTGAGGCGAGCAAACATCACCCTTAGATCAGTCATAACCTACAGCTCAGTGCATCCGCCATCACATTGGCCTTCCCAGGATAGCATTCGATCGTACAGTCATAGTCTTTAAGCAGCTCAATCCATCTACACTGCCTAAGATTTAGCTCCTTCTGAGTGAGGAGATATTTGAGGCTCTTGTGATTAGTGTAGATGATACACTTCTCACCATACAGATAATGCCTCCAAATTTTTAGCACGAATACCACTGCGACCAACTCCAAGTCATATGTCGGATAATTCACTTCATGAGTCTTAAGCTGACGAGATGCATATGCTACCACCTTACCCTCTTGCATTAACACACATCCCGAACCAACATGTGAAGCATCATTGTAAACAGTGAGCTCTTTCCTTGACTCAGGCTGAATCAAGATAGGGGCCTCAGTTAAAACCTTCTTGAGCTTCTCGAAGCTCTTCTACTGCGCATCAGTCCAGTTAAACGACACCCCCTTACGTAACAGCTTAGTCAAAGGCGCTGCAATCAATGAAAACCCCTCTACAAACCGCCGATAATACCCTGCCAGTCCCAGAAAACTGCGGATCTCAGATATAGTCTTAGGTGGCTTTCACTCCAAAATGGCCTCAATCTTTTGAGGATCAACCCTAATCCCTTTAGCAGATACCACATGGCCCAAAAATGTAACCTCTCATAACCAGAACTCACATTTACTAAATTTGGCATACAGTTGTTTCTCCCTCAGAATTTGCAGAACCACTCGGAGATGTTCATCATGTTCATTCTCAGTCCTCGAATATACCAGGATGTTGTCAATAAAAACCACTGCGAACCGATCTAGATAGGACTGAAACACTCGGTTCATCAGATGCATAAAAGCTGTTGGTGCATTCGTCAATCCAAACGGCATCACTAGGAACTCGTAATGACCATAGCGAGTCCTAAACGCTGTCTTGTATACATCAGTCTCTTTAACCCTCAGTTGATGGTACCCAGATCGAAGGTCAATCTTAGAGAAAACCAAAGCTCCTCGAAATTGGACGAATAGATCATCTATCCTCGGTAGGGGGTACTTATTCTTAATGGTCAATTTATTCAATTATTGGTAATCAATACACATACGCATAGATCCATCCTTCTTTCTCACAAACAAAACTAGTGCTCCCCATGAAGACACACTAGGGCGGATGAACCCACGATCTAGCAACTCTTAAATTTGAGCTTTAAGCTCCACAAGCTCCTTCGGTGTCATTCTATAAAGGGCGATAGACACTGGAGCTGTACTAGGCAGGAGTTCAATCCCAAACTCAACTTCACGGTTTAAAGGTAACCTAGGTAGTTCATCAGGAAAGACATCCGAAAAGTCTTTAACCGTTATAATATCTTTAACAGAAGAATCCTCAGAATCTGAAATACTAATATAGACCAGGTACACCTCACAACCCTTACGGACCAACTTCTCGGCCCTTAATACAGAAATCACATTGGACGCTAGTGTGGTGTCAACTATTCATACTTTTCGGCTTTTTGCCGATTTATGATTAAGGGTAGTGTTTTTACACACCTGGCTGCGAAAAGTGTGCACACTATTTTCGAGTACTCCCTCCTTGATTAAACGATACAGGCTTTGCACACTTAAACTGTTGCAAAAAACTGATTACAAGCCCTTAGAGATTACCGAAAGCGCAAAACTTAGAATAAGACAAAGAAGCAATCAGCCTACACCTAAAATGAAAGCCCAAGGCACACGATACGATAGAGGCAAAAGATAGAACAACCGCACCCCTAGCAATAATTGACAGCAAAAAAAGATGTTAGGTGAAAGACTATTATGGCAGAGAGAGAGAGAAAAAAACAATCGTGTGCACCCAAACCCGATTGGTCAAAGAATAATTGCCAAAATCGAAAGAATAGAGAGAGTGAGAGAAAGAGTATTCAGCCAAAACAACAAGATGAAAAGAGAGAATTGTTAAAACCAAAAGAATTAAGAAAGGGAGAGAAAAGGCATTCAGCCAAAGAGAAAAGGGAGAGAATGTTTGTTAGAGGAGCAAGGGAAGAAGAGCAAATCGATAAGCAAGGGAAAGCTGTAGGGAAAAGTAAAGTCGAAACAACGAAAACGAAGAATACCCGAATGGTCTCCTAGCAATGTTCGGCCCCAAGAAGTGAAAAAAACTTGATAGAAACCAAAAATGGAAAGAAAATACTAACCAAAGTCGAAAATCTGAGAGGCAGGAGTTCAAATTCGGCACCCACTCCTCCACTTCCTTCAAATTCCCTTATTTTTCTCCCCAAATCACTCAAAACTGTCCACTCCTCCCTCAACCACCTAATTCAAATTCCACTACAATTCTTCAACAGTTCGGGTTGACTAAAACTCCCACACGGCCCTAGCATCAAAATAAAACACCCCATTGCACATATCAAGACTCGAACCTCAGACCTCAGACCTCAGGTAACAGTAGCACGCCACTTATACCTTAGACCAGCAGGCCCTTTCTGTCATGTTATACCCATATTTATTTAAGAACCTACTGACTAAAGACAGGGGTTTATTCATTTAAAAACAAAACTTTTTCACAAGCCAAGGCTTGAACCCAAGACTTTTCAGACACTTCCCAGGACACTTAACCACTGAAGCATGCATGCATTTGTGTAACACAAGCATACAAAAATAAATATTAAGGATTTTTTGGGGCATTACAAGGATGCTCAAAGGAACCATGTAACGGGAAGCTTGAGAAGGCTTATATCGAGATGCTCGTAGGAGCTGTGGTGTGTCCGCAACACATGCAGGACTACAACCAATTAGGAAATCCTATATCCATCGAATTCCATTATTCAAACAGGAATTAATATTTATCGAGCTTTGTCGGATATGTAACCAATTTCATATATTTGGCATTTATACAATTCACACATACAACATTTAATTCAAGCATATAAATATACACAATTTAGTTACAAGAACTTACCTCGATAAATGTTCGTGAACGTAAAATCTACTACTCCGACATTTTCTCCTTTCCTCGTTCTAACTCCAAATTTGGTCTATCCAAATCTATATGAATGAATTTATCATTAATTCATGTTCATTTCAATTCAATTTACATCTTAGGCAAAATTACCATTTTGCCCCTAAACTTTTAATTAATGGCAATTTCATCCCTATACTCGAAAAATGAAATTCATGGAATTTAATCCTTATTCCAAGCCTTGCCGATTTTTACATGTAAAATTTACAACCCATGTATTTCATAAAATTTAGCATTTTTTCATGAATTTTACATCTTTTCAATTTAGTCCCTAAATCATAATTTCATCAAAATTCCTTTTAAAAAAGTTGTTTATCTATCAACTATAACACCCCTAACCCGTATCTGTCGCTGGAACAGGGTTACAGAGTATTACCAAATTTTACAGTTCAATTACAATTAATTTATGTCATTTACTATTTGTTTTCGAGAATCAATCAAAATCAATCATAATTTCCCTTATATGGGTCCTCGAGGCCCAAAATACATATTAGAATTGTATCGGGACTAAACTGGGATCACAGTAAAATTTTTGCAAAATCCTAAAATTTTTCTTAAGTGTAGGGAACACATGGCCGTGTGGCTAGGCCGTGTGGCTAGGCCGTGCGGCTCACACAGCCAATGATACGCTCGTGTCCCAAGCCGTGTGGGTATAAGATGTGAGGCACATTACCGTGACCCAGCCCGTGTCCTTACTGTATAACTCTCTGACTTGGGTCACACAGTCATCCACACGCCCGTGCATTAGGCCTTGTGGACAATTTAATTTTTTGAAAATTAAGTGTAGAATTCACACGACCATGTCACATGTTTGTGTGCTAGGTCGTGTGACTCACACGGCTGAGACACATGCCCGTGTCTCTGCCTGTGTGACCAATTCTGAGCATTTTGTTTCTCAATTTTTAAGATGCAGGGGACACACAGCCAAATCACACGCCTATGCGTATAACTGTGTGTCACACACGGTTGAGACACATGCCTGTGTGTTTGCCCGTGCGGACAGAATAAGGCCATTTTCCAAGCCTTATTTCTCATTCTTTTTACCTTGCACCTACATCAACACTTTAATATATTCACCAACCAATTCAAGGCATATAAATCAACTAATATTCAAGTTTTATACATGACATGTTGCTCACACTTTCAAGTATTTATCTTACCCTTTTCTAATCATATACTTACCCAAATGTGATTATAACTAGGTTACTAATCCAAGCATACTCACATACCAAACATGATATAACTTCATGCATCAATATATTAGATATGTTATCACTAGCCATTCCAATGGCTAATTACAACCAAAACATTTACATACCCTTACTTGTCACCATTAGCCTATACATGCCATTATATCAAAGTAAGTTTCCTATTTATACCAAAACAAGGTGAAGGATAGTGCGATGATGCTCTGACCGCTCTCAAACCTTTATGAGCTTTCGATTACTATAAAATAGAGGAAAAAAAACTGAGTAAGCATTTCAAATGCTTAGTAAGTTCGTATAACAGGAGTTTAACTTACCATATATTTTCATTTAAGATAAGCACACAAAAATGCATCCAAGCAATTTGGCTAATAGCCTAAAACACAACTTCATCAATCATGTTAGTCAAGTAATTCACATAATACTAAGAACATGGATGAGCTCATTGTTTAATGATTTTCATATACATATGCTTTCCATGTCATTATTCCATGTTACATGTGCATTTCCATGACAAATCATTTCAAGTTCATTTTAGCAATGTCAAAACTTTACCCGTTGAATTTATTTGAAATATCGATGGATATGCTCATGTAGTACACTTAAAGTGTACAAAATTGAAATTCGTCAATTCATATTCAAGGGTACCCAATTAGGGCACATAATCAGGAAGCACACTCTTGAGCCATATGTCAAGATGCTCAGATGAGCCGTGTAACAGGATATTTATCTGGGCTAAACAGGAAACTTCTAAGAGTTTAGAACAGGAAGCTTATTCAACTGAACAGGTAACTCCGAAGAGTTATTAACAGGGAGCCTCGAATAGCAATACAGGGAGTTCAAGCGAGCCATTAAATGAAGCTTATAAGATCCTATATTAGGACGCTCATGAAGAGCTGCATTTGTATCCACAATAAATGCTAGATCACAACCGATCGAATCGTGTAACAGGACGCTCACAAAGAGCTGCGGTAGTGTGCAACACATACAGGATTACTACCAATCAGGATGCTTGCAGGAACTATATAACAAGATGCTCGAGAGGGCTTATAACAAGATTGCGCATCCGAGCTATAGTCTGTCAGCAACATATGCAGGACTATAATCAATACGGGAAAATATTGTATCAATCGAATTTCATTATTCATACGGGACTCAACATTTATCTAGCTTTATTGATCATGTATTCAATTTCACATTAATAGCATTTACACAATCCATACATACAACATTCAATTTAAGCATATAAATAAACACGATTTAGTTACACGAACTTATCTCGTTACTTGTTCATATACAAAAATCTGCTAATCCGGCACTTTTTCTTTTTCTTGATCTAACTTCGTATTTGAGTTTTTCGGATCTATATTAATGAGTTTAACATCAATTTAATCCATTTCATACTCAATTGAACTCAATTCACTTCTTAGGAAAAATTACTATTTTGCCCATATACTTTTCATAAATGACAATTTTGTCCCTAGGCTTGGAAAATAAAATTCATGCAATTTAATCATTATTCCAAGCCTAACTGATTTTTACATGTTACAATAACAACCCATGAATTTCACAAAAATCAAAATTTTCCATGGGTTTTACCACTTTTCAATTTAGTCCCTAAATCATAATTTCATCAAAATTATCTTTGTAAAAGTTGTTCATCTATTAACAACCTTTCATTTTCTACCATACATTTCAAAATTTCAGCATTTACATCTATGGAAAAATTTCTATACTTTGATATCTTTACAAATTAATCCCCAAAATAGATAGATTAAAATATTCCGAACTCAAAAATATAAAAATTACAAAAAACGGGACAAGAATACTTACCCAATTAAGCCAAGAAAGCTTGCTTTCTCTTTCCTAGGGTTTCCATGTATTTTTGGGGAAGAAGATGATATAAAATGATGGTATTAAACATTTATTTAATTTATCATCTTTTATTTATTTCATTTCCAATTTAGTCCTTTTCTTTTTCTAATTTTCCATGGATGAATCATCAAAAATATCTACTAACTTTTCTTAATGGTCCAATTACCATATAAGGACCTCAAATTCTGAATTCCATAGCTATTTGATACTTATAGCTACTAGACTCAACTTTTGTATTTTATGCAATTTGATCTTTTCCACAATTAAACATGAAATCGGAAAAATTTTCTTATCAAAATTTTCATACGTCTTTCCTATCATAATACAGACTATGAAATATTATTAAAATAATTTTTTTACTCAGATTTTTGGTCCCGAAACCACTATTCTGATTTCACTGAAAATGGGCTGTTACATCAACGACCTTTCATTTTCTATCATAAAACGTCATAATTCATCTATGTTCATCCATGGAAAAACCCTAGTTCTTTGATAACTTTACAAATTAGTCCCTAAGATAGCTAGATTAAGTTATTACAATCTCGAAAATATAAAAATCATTAAAAATGGGAAAGAATACTTACCTAATTAAGCAAAATAAGTTGGCTTGAGCATAGGTTTCCATGGCTATGGTTTCCATGCTTTTAGTTTGGGAAAGATGATATAAATGATGATATTTTTATTTTTTCATTATTTATCAGCTTTTATTATTTCACTTTCCAATTTCATCCTTTTCTTTATTTTATTTTCCATGGATGAATTATCCTCCTTAACCACTAAGCATTTTTAATGGTCTATTTGCCATATAAGGACCTCAAATTTTGAATTCCATAGCTATTTAATCCTTTTAGCTATTAGAACTCAACTTTTACACTTTGTGCAATTTGGTCCTTTATCACATTAAACATGTAATCGGTAAAATTTCTTTACGAAATTTTTATACAACATTACTGTCATACAATATACCATAAAATAATATAAAAATTTTCCTCTGAAATCGAATTTGTGGTCCTGAAACCGCTATTCTAATTTTTTCGAGAATGGATACAATTATAACATTGACCAAAACATCAATAACTACCAATATATTCATTGGATAGTGTGATAGATCTCCGGTGAGCTTCCAAATCGATCAAGCTTCCGATTATCTATAAACATAGTAAAGAAACTACATAAGCACATAATGCCTAGTAAGTTCGTAAAACATGAAAGATAACATATCATTTCATTCAAATAACATAAGTATAAGCATAATGTAATCCAACCTCAAGCTTGGCACAAGCCTAAGCATCATCACCAACACAAGTTAGTGCATTCATACATAATTCACTTGAATTAAACCTATGATAATTCATTTCCATGTGAACATATATCATTTGTATCATTCAACCATTCCATGAACATAAGCATATTGCCATATGAAAAATTACCCTTTTCAATCCTTTTCATTGCCTGATGAACCATTTAGAATATCATCGGATAC
Source organism: Gossypium longicalyx (assembly GCA_025698465.1). Lineage (NCBI taxonomy): Eukaryota > Viridiplantae > Streptophyta > Magnoliopsida > Malvales > Malvaceae > Gossypium > Gossypium longicalyx. The sequence continues at coordinate 40,457,323 of CM046996.1, read as the reverse complement.
TCGAGGAAGCTCACATGAAGTGTGCTTAAACATATAACAGTAACCTTTCCTTTACATCGTTGCTCACACGAGTTGTGAAATGGGCCTGCTCACATGAGCTATGGGTCGGAATGTAAGCTACACAATGTTGCTCATACGAGTTGTGGAGTATTCGCAACAAATGCAGGACCTCAGCCATCAATAGGACATTCAAGACTAGCACCCGAAATATGAAATCCCTAATGACATGTCATTTGTATCCTACGAATTCCTAAGGTTCAACCGAGACTCATTAACCGTCGTAGCATGATTTTGGATATACATTGTTCAATAGCATTTTAAATACATATTAACATATAATTAAACAATATAAACATAATAATTCGTACATGTGACATCCCGAATTAGGGCCTAGTCGGAACAGTGGTTTCGAGACCACAAACCTGAGATAGAAATAATTATTTTATGATTCTTATGAGGTTGATGTTATGAATGCATGCTTGTGTGAAAGTTTCATGAAGAAATTTTATACATAAAATGACTAATTGCATTTTAGGGACCAAATTGAATAAAAGGAAAAACTTGTATTCTAGAAGCTTTAAGCATGAAATTGCTTTAGATTATGAATTAGAGGGTCCTAATTAGCAATTTGACCAATTTATATAATTTTGGACAAAAATGGGCATGCATAGGAAAAATTAGAAAGAAAAACCCTAAGGGCATTTTGGTCATTTGGTAATAAAAAGAATAAAAAGGGAAAAATCAAGTGAAAATGTTGTCCATCTTCCTCCTTAGCTGCCGAAAATACCAAGACTCCATAGCTAGGGTTTTGTTCAACATTTCCAAGCTTAATATTAAGTGTTTCCCTAGCCCGTTTTTAATGTTCTTTGTATTTTTGAAGTCCCAGTAACATGATCTATCCATTTCTAGCTATATTTTAAGCTAGGGTTTATGTTTGAAAAATTTATCATGTGTAATATGCATGTGTTTTGTTGATTAATGAAGGAATATGAATGTTTAAGACATGGTAAACATCTTTTGCTTGGTGATTTTCTGTGAAAATGGCTAAAAAGGGACTAACTTGCAAAGTTTGTAAAATGGGTAGAGAGATGTATGATATAATGGGAAAAATGGGCTGTTATGAGCATGTTACGAGTTCGGCTAGGCTCAGATAACAAGGAAAATGTATACATTTCATTTTTATTAGCCTAAGGACTAATTCGTAAATAAGTGAAAAGTTAGGGGTAAAAGGGTAATCGTACCAAAGCATAACTTATGGATTGATTTGAAGAATGTGATTAATAAATGAGTTAAATTTGGCATTATAGATCAAGAAAGACGTGAACTGGGTCTCGATCGAGAGAAGAATAAAGTATACTACGATTAGACTTGATTATTATCATTTTGTACCGAGGTAAGTACATATGTAAATAATATGACAATATGATATGTTTTAACGCATTGATATTGCATGGTTACCATTATGTCATTATTGTATATGTTATTTTTATTGATGACATTGCAAGCATGAGAAAAGTCATGGATGTTATTCCGACACCACGAGTAAGTATGACGAAAAAGTTACGTGTATAAGTAAAAGTGTAACACCCCTCACCCGTATCTAACACCGGGATAGGGTTCGAGGCGTTACCAGACTTAAAAATTCACAAACATATAAAATTGGGTCACCAAATTTCGCCGAAAATTAAAACTTTTCAATCACATGCATATCGTCCCTTATACAGGCCTCCGAGGCCTAAAACATATATTAGGGCGGTTCGGGACAAAAGTGAAAACATTCGATAATCTTTGGGCAACTTAACAATTTTCTAGATTTGGAGAGTAACACGCCCGTGTGGCTTGGGACACGCCCATGTCCTCAGCCCGTGTAACTCTCTGTTTAATATGTCAGCAACCGTTTAAGGGCACACGGCCAAGGCACAATCCCGTGGCCAGAGGCTGTATCCTTCACACGACTGAGACACACGGTCGTGTCTCTACCTATGTGGTCAAGACTTAGGCTAATTTCCAAGCCTTTTTGTCATCTTTACATGCATACACATACACGATTTCAATGGCATTCATCATTAGCTCATTATTATGCATTAGTTCCACCTACTCATGATAAACTAGTCTAGCTACATCGCAAGACATTAACACATATCATGAATAAATAGGCTTACAAGCCAAAATCATTATAAGCCACATCTTATGGCTATAATCAAAAATTAATATAATCCAATACCTTTGGCTAATCATAACAATAGTCATCATAGAAAAACTAAGTCCCTATACATGCCACTCGCATGAAAACATTTCACGTACACATGCCAATACTCCAAGGATAATGGCTCGATAGTGTGATGCTGCCTCCGATGATCTTCAACCCCGAGCAGACCTGACAAAACTAAAAGAAATAGAAAGGAGGGAGTAATCTTTTCGCTTAGTAAGCTCATATGAAAATAATAAGTAATGCGATAACATTCTATTTTCATATTCTTTCTATTTATTCAAATTCCAGCTAAGTTGTTTTCTCGAGTCACAGTCATTAAATTATTTATATTTGGAGCTACGGAACTCCAAATTAATATAAGTTAATTTTCCCAGAAACTAGACTCATATATTTTCTTATCACAAAATTTTCAGAATTTTTAGTCTAGCCAATAAGTACAGTTTATTATTCAAAGTCTCCCATGTTTTGCTGTTTGACAGCTTCGACCTTTCTTCACTAAAATTTATTTATCTCCTAGTATGAGACTTGAATAATGTTCTTATCTTTTTCTCCTAAAAATAGACTCATTAAGAATTTTATTCATGTGAATTTTAGCTCATAATTATTTTTTTACAATTTCTAGTGATTTTCCAAATTTGAGATAGGGGAGTCTGGAATCACTCCGACTCTGTCTCACAAGAATTCAAAGAATTCAAATACCTCATGATACAGAATTGTTTTGCTTTCACCATTTCCTTTATGTGAAACTAGACTTATTAAGATTTAATTTCATATTTTATTAAGCTTTTAACTTAATTTCCACTATTTTTAGTGGATTTTCAAAGTCAGACCAATGCTGCTGTCCAAATCTGGTTTGGTACAATATAATGATCACTACCATAAGATCATTTCCAACTATCATGAACTTACCATTTCATGGATCCCTTACTCATTTTTCAGAATTGAGTTCAATATAAAATTTATTATTTCTCATGGGCACATTTAGTCATACATTCCAAGTATAGGATAATTCCCTATCACATGCACTCAATCATCAAATTAGTCTCATGACAATGCACCATGTAAATTTGTCTTAGAAGAGCTCATCATATATCCTTTCACTTGTACATATATCTCATGTTAATCCCGTTGAGTTTCTAGGAAATCTCGATGGATTATCCATTTACCATCAATTCATAAGAATGATCATTTTAAGTGTGCACTCCCGCGAACCTCACATTTTACGGCGGGACTACCAGTCCAAGCTAAATCCCCCGTATCGTAAATTCATAAGGTGATGTCGGGATTACCAGTCCAGGCTAAATCTCTTATAGCGAAAAACACCCTTAATGAGCTCGGATCTGAATTGCTAGTCCAGGCTAAATTCAGACCCTAATCTGATTACCCGTCCGGGCTAAATCCTTAAAGCACATATTCTTCGGGACGCTCAATCATTCAAGGAACACCCGTCCGAGCTAGATCCTTTTTATATTTGAGATCAACAGATTACCCGTCTGGGCTAAATCCTTTCCGTAACACATGCAGGATCTCAAGTCACATGTAATTCATGGTTTATCCATCGAACTTCCCTTTTAATCTCAACCGGGGAATTTTTCAACATGTCATTTTTAAAGGTACATTTCATGTAATTTCATGTTATTATCACATGCAAATATCATACATTCATAAATCATGCAATTAGGCATATTATAAGTTTACTTTAAGCTATCCGAATTTACTTGTCGAAATCTCGTCAAGTACAACTGTGTAGCAATTTATACAACCCATGTAATAGTAATTTAACACCCAATTCATGTAACAATAATTTGTCATTCAATTTCACATAACACAACAAGCATTACATTTTTCCATATCATACACACCATCCATCAACTTCTCTTAAACATATTAAATCATACAATTTATGTCATACCAATAGAGAATTACAATTCATGCATGTTATTGCATTATTATTAACACACGAACTTACCTCGGATCCAGAAACGACAATTTACCATTTTAGTCCATAACCTTATATTTTCCTGATTTAAGCCCGAATCTCGATTTCCTTGATCTATAATATCACATTTAGCCTAATAATTAGTCACATTATTCATATGGGTCTAAAAATCATATTTTTACAAATTTTCATTTTGACCCCTAAACTTTTGCATATTTGCACTTTTACCCCAATACTCGGAAATTAAACTTCATCCTATTTTCTTATGTTTTATGACATTTTGATAATTTTTTTCCTTCTATGGCAATATCAAATTCTCACTCTAACATGTACTTATGAACATTAGGTATTTTTATCGATTATGACGTTTTACTCTTTTCACGTAAAATCGCTTAGCAAAAGTTGTTTATCTAACACCCAACACTCATTTTCTACCATTAGACATCACAATTCATGCATATTACTCATGGGTAAATTTTTAAAAATAAATCCTAGCTCAAAATAATGGTAGAAATGAGTAGATCATGTTACCGGGACTTCAAAAATGTAAAGAACATTAAAAACGGGGTTCAGAATCACTTACAAATGAGCTTGGAAAGCTTGAAAACCCTTTCCATGGTGTTTTTCATGAGACATTCAGCCATGAGGAAGAAGATGAGCAAATTTGGCTTATTTTTGGCTTTTTAATTCATTTAATTACTAATTTACTAAAATGCCCTTAATGAAAAACTTTTAAAAACCTATCATACCATGTCCATTTTTGTCCACAAACTTCAAAATGGTCTAATTACCATTTAAGGACATTTAATTTAAAAAATCATAACAATTAGACACTTCTAACATGTAGAACTCAACTTTTGGACTTTTTACAATTTAGTCCTTTTGACCAAATTGAGTGTCCAAACGTTAAAATTTTCGAACGAAATTTTCAAGAAATCATTCCGTGAAATTGTAGACCATAAAAATATAATAAAAATGAAATTTTTATCATCAAATTTGTGGTCCCGAAACCACTGTTCTGACTAGGCCGAAAATCAGGATGTTACAAAAAGAATCTCGTTTGAACCTTAGGAATAGTTTAGGATACAAGTGACATGTCACTAGGAGATTAAGAAGTCCGAACTTGTTGAGCGGTCCAATTTCGTGACGTATATGATATCCGAGCTTGTTGAGCAGTCTGAGTTCGTGAAACATGTGGTTAATCCGAACTTGTTGAGCAGTCCAAGTTCGCGAGATATGTAGCATCTGAGCTCGTTGAGTGGTCCGAGTTCATTATAGATGTGAGCATCCAAGCTCGTTGAGCGGTTCGAGTTCAAAATGGATGCAACACATGTTATTGGGTTTTACCCATGTTTATATGGCACTCAGGTGCAAGTTTCTGTGTATCCCATGGTATTCCAAGAGTTCAACGGGTAATTCAATGGGAAATCCAATGAGAATTTTGGCAATTGATATAAAGAACGATGTGATGAAAGGGCCGAGGTGGGCCAGGTAAAGTTATTTAAGATGCTACGAGCATGTATAGGTACGTACATTATTCTCATATGTAATGCCTTGCTAAAGGATGACATGTGACAAGAAAGTGAATTCGTATGTGTATAAGTGATTACCAAATAAATAAAGCCAAAAAGGTTTGAATGATGAGAACTTGTGAATATGCTCCTATGATTTTGCATGATGGTGCATGTTACAATTGCATATTATTTGCATGTGGACTTACTAAGCTTAAATGCTTACTCCCCTCTCATTTTCTTCCTTGTAGTTCCACCAAGCTAGCTGGGGGATCAGACGTTGTCGGAGCATTCGATCACACTATAAAAAGATCATTTGGTATAGTAAATGTATTATTTTGAGTATGGCATGTATAGGGGACTTGGTTATTTTGTGATATGTGACATGCTAGTTGGCCAAATTGTGAAGGCCTATAATGATGATGATTCATTTTGTAATGACCATGTGATATGGCTTATATTTGATCCTTGGGTTGTAATCTAATTGCCCATGCATGCATGTGATAATGCATCGATGACATGATATGTTATTGCTTGATGGATGCTTGATAAAGTGTTAGTTAGGTGCTTAGAGATAAGAGATGACTTGATGTTTTAAAATAAGTATAGTCATGGATGCATAACATTGAAGTTTTGGGTAACAAGTATAACAATGCATGAAATTGGTGTGGAATGATTCTAAGTAGTATAAATAAATGTACGGGCCATAAGATGACATTACGTTGGTATGGAAGTGCCATGAAATTGAATATTTGAGTGACTAAATATGCCATGATGCATGTGATGACTTATGTCTAAGTGTATGAATGAATGAGGGTGACTAATGGCTTGAAAAATAGCCTTAAAATAGTCCACACGGGTAGACACACGGCCATGTGTCTAAACCGTGTGTGACACACGGTTTGCCACATGGGTGTGTTGAATAGTCGTGTGTCCCCTGCACCCAAATTTTCTAAGTCAGTATGCATGGTAGTAAACACACGGACAGAGACACAGCCGTACGTCTCGACTATATGGAGGACACGGCCTAGTACACGGGCGTGTGCCTTGGCCGTGTGAGGGACATGGACCAAGGACATGGGTGTGTGCTCGGCCGTGTGAAAACTCTTGTATGTTCGAACTGAAAAATAATTCCACACGGGCATTGGACACGGGCGTGTCCTAAGCACACGGGCATGTGCAATACCTCCACACGGGCGTGTGAGGTTTAACATGGGAAATTTTATAAATTTTTTCTTAAGTTTTCGGTTTAGTCCCGAACCACCCCGATGTATGTCCTAGGCCTCAAAGGCCTGTATAAGGGACGATATGCATGTGTTTGAAAAGTTTTAATTTGGATGAAATTTTATGGCCCGGTTTTGCATATTTTAAGTCTGGTAATACCTCGTACCTTGTCCCGGCATCGGATATGGGTAAGGGGTGTTATAGTACATACACACTTACCTCGACAATTAGAGTATAATAACGAAGTCGATTAATATGAAGCTTTAACTTTTCCCCGATCTAAATCTGTACGAGGTCTATCTTGATCTAAATAGAAAAATTCAATCCATTTAATACCTCTATTATTCAATTTAGTCCATATTTCAATTTTTGTAAAATTATAATTTTGCCCCTAATATTTTAACTTTTTTACAATTTAATCCTTAAACTCATAAATTGAAATCTAAGCATTTTCATCCTTTTCTCAAGCTAGCCGATTTCTCTAGGGACCTATATCAAACCATACAAATCATCATTTCATAATTTTACCATGAACTTTTACCATTTTTACAAATAAATCCCTAAATGTTATTTTCATAAAAAATCACTTTACCAAACTTATTTATTTATTAACAATGACTCATAATCTACCATCAAACATCAAGAATCATGCAAGAACATTCATGGAAAAGCCCTAAACCTTTAATAATTTTACAAATTGATCCCCGGGCTAGCTAGATTAAGCTAAAACGTCTTTAAAAATATAGAAATCATTAAAAACGAGCTCAAAATCACTTACATACAAGCAATTGTAGTTGCCGAATCAAGGAACCCTAAAAATGACTATTTTGTTTTTTTATTTTTGATCAAAGAAGCTTTGAAGAAGATGAGTGAAACTCGGTTTTATTTAACTTATCCTTTATTTACTCATTTACCTTTTTACCCCTTAAAAATATTCAAAATTTCAATAAAACATTGCCATGAATACCACTAACTAATCAAATGGTCCAATTATCATCTAGGTCCCATCACTTTAAAGTTTCATAGCTATTTGACACGTTTAACTAATAGAACTCTATTTTTACACTTTTTACAATTTAATTATTTTTACTAAATTAAGCATACAAACTTTAAAATTTTTTAACGAAATTTTATTATGACCATACTAGCATTATATAAATATTAAAACAATAATAAAATAATTATTTACTCGTCAAATTTATAATACCAAAATCATATTCAAATTTTACTGAAAACGAATTATTATAGTTCCAGCTCAACTTTTCCTACGAGTTCTATGGCAAGAAAAGTTGCAGTCTACTTTTTTTTTTTTTTTTTGAAAATATAACGTCATGTAAGGGGAATTTAGGTTGAAATCATAAGGAATTTGACAAAGGACGTTGTAGAACTATTATACAACAAATTAGGTTGTCTGCCAAAGAGTTGTCCAACCGTTTCACGCCATGTTAAAATTAAAAAATTTCATGCTTATCGAAATGACAAGGTTAACCCTATCTTTTATATTAAAACTTCGTAATAATATCACACGTCAGTATTTGATTGGTCTAGAAAGGGAATTCAGAGTGTTTGCATTCGGTTTTCTTTCCTGTGCCATTTTATCTAAAATAAATAAATATATTCTTCAAAATCTTAGTATTTTTCATTCAGTAATTACTCTTAGTTTTTGTTTCTCTTTCATGAAAGAAAAAACATCGGTAACGTAGGAAATACAGATGGGATGAAGAAAAAGAAGAAATCAGCTACTCCTTTTCTCCGAACTCTCTATTTTTCTAACTTAACCATCCAAAAATAAATAAATAGAAAATTGGAAGCACATAAATCTAATCAAAGCCAGAATTCCTTCATCACTTTTGAAGTTATATCTCAAATACCCACTTCTTTCTCAAAGTAGATCTGTCCTGCTTCAGAGATGGATTAAACTGGTAAGGGTTTCTTTTTCTTTTTCTTTTTTGTTTACTTAAAAACTTTGTTGTAATATTCCTGTATTGTTTTGGTGTAATGAGTGGAGGATCACATGTAAGAGAGATCTTGTTCCCAGGCTTGTCTGTTTTTGTCTTTGTTTTCAACTGTCTTTTTTATCAACAATTTTCCTATTGATTGCCCTAGAATCAGATCTTTTATCTACTTTTTCCTCACAGCATTGCTTTCTATTCTTTTTTTTTTTAATTATTCAGTCAGTGGTGACCGCGGGAAGATTTGGTTCAAGATCCTTCAATCATAATATTGTGAGTGTTTACAACTATTTCTCAAATTTATTTCACTGTTGTTTGTGCTTTTGATCTCTTTCTTTATTTTAATTTTTTGTTTACTGGGAAGAACTAATTGAAAGTTCAGAAAGGAAATGGAAGACCCTATGTTTTGTTCTAAGTCAATTATATCGAAAGTGTAGGAAAATAGGTTGTAATTTTATCTATTCCAAAGTAAAACTTTGTATATTACTAGTGGAGTATGTTTTTCTTTTTCTTTGCTCCTTTGATGATATTTAAATCCTTAATCTCACTTTTGCTCTAAATCTACATTTAATTTCCATAATTTTTATGTAGATATTTCCATTGACAAACATTGACTTAGCCTTCACTGTTGTTTTCTTAAACTCCCAAGGATGATTTTTTTTTTAAAATTTTTTTTCTCAGTTCTTTTTTCTCTGTATCTTATGGAATATTTGATCATTCATATAGAGTTCTCGTTATTCTACTGGTTGATTCTAATGGGTATTGTTTCTAAATCTCAGTTGGATTTTTATCTAATGAAAGTATGTGCTCTGGATCAGAGCCAATAAACCACTCGTCTAATCCAACAAGATCGAATAATTCTTTTGGAGATAACAGACATCCTAGTGTAGAAATGGATCGCTTGACTTTAGAGACTGAAGATATTTTTGCAAGCTTGCTTGAGCTTGCTGCAAATAATGATGTTGAAGGCTTTAAACGCACCATTGAACACGATACTTCAGTTGTTGATGAGGTAGGGTTGTGGTATGGTCGTAGGAAGGGCTCGAAGCAGATGGTTCATGAGGAAAGAACCCCTTTGATGGTTGCTGCTACGTATGGTAGCATTGGTGTTATTAAACTGATCCTTTCTTCATCAGATGCCGATGTTAATCGTGTGTGTGGACAGAAAAAAGCACAGCCCTTCATTGTGCTGCTTCTGGTGGGACCGTTAATGCTGTTGATGTTGTGAAACTGCTTTTAGCAGCTGGTGCTGATGCGAATATGGTTGATGCAAATGGTCATCGTCCTGTTGATATTATTGGTTTTCCTCCGAAGCTTCAAGCTGTGAAATTAACTCTTCAAGAACTTCTTGCAACTGAGAGTTCTGTTATCGAGCAGAACTTAAGGGTGTCAACTGCAGTTGCAAACTCTGGTTCTCTATCGCCTTCTCGTGATAATGGCTCACCTTCTTGTTCAGACTCGCTTCCAAAGTTGAAGTCAACTGCCGCTCCTATTTCAACATCAGAGAAGAAAGAATATCCGATGGATCCATCCCTCCCGGACATCAAGAACAGCATCTATTCAACTGATGAGTTCAGGATGTATTCATTCAAGGTGCGGCCTTGTTCGCGTGCCTACTCCCATGATTGGACTGAGTGTCCGTTTGTTCACCCGGGGGAGAATGCTCGAAGAAGGGATCCTAGGAAGTTCCACTACAGTTGCGTTCCTTGCCCTGATTTTCACAAGGGAGCATGCAGGCGTGGAGATATATGTGAATATGCTCATGGTGTTTTTGAATGCTGGCTACACCCTGCGCAATACCGAACCCGGCTGTGCAAAGATGGTATTAATTGTGCAAGGAGAGTCTGCTTCTTTGCTCATACAGCTGAGGAACTTCGACCTTTGTATGTTTCCACCGGTTCTGCTGTTCTGTCCCCTTGTTCAAGTACTTCAGCTGCTACTGCAATGGATTTTGCTGCTGCCTTGAGTCTCCTGCCTGGATCACCTTCTTCTGTATCAGTTATGTCTCCATCTCCATTCACACCACCAATATCCCCATCTGCAAAAGGAATGCCTCATTCTAATGTTGCCTGGCCTCAGCCTAATGTTCCAGCGCTGCATCTTCCAGGGAGTAATCTTCAACTGAGTCGCCTACGGTCTTCTCTTAATGCTAGAGACATTCCAGCTGAAGACTTCAACCTGCTGCCTGATTTTGGTGTGCAGCAACAACAGCTGGTGAACGAGTTATCTAGCCTCAGTCAGCCATCTATGAGTTCTAATTCTATGAATCGATCTGGTCGATTGAAAACCCTGACCCCATCAAATCTCGAAGATCTATTTTCCACCGAGAGCTCTTCACCCCAGTACTCTGATCAAGCATTGGCAGCAGTTGTTTTCTCACCTTCTCATAAATCTGCCGTTCTCAATCAATTTCAGCAGCAGTCAAGCATGCTATCACCCATTAATACAAATTTTTCTCCTAAAAGTAAGGAGCATCCGCTATTGCAGGCGTCTCTATCTGGTAGGATGTCTCCTCGGAATGTGGAACCTATCTCGCCGATGAGCTCTCGAGTTTCAATGTTAGCTCAACTTGAGAAACAACAGTTTCGCGGTCTAAGCTCTAGGGAACTTGGCTCTGACTCTCCTGCCAGTGTTTCTTCCCCAGTAAATTCTTGGTCAAAATGGGGATCTTCCAATGGGAAGCCAGACTGGGCTGTCAATGCAGATGAGTTAGGCAAGCATCATGCTTCATTTGAGCTCAGCAATGGAGATGAGCCCGATTTATCATGGGTTCAATCCCTTGTTAAGGAATCTCCCACTGAGATGAAAGAGAAAATGAAGGCTTCGGTCTTGGATGTTCCATCTAATGCCTCGAAAAGTGAGGGTTCTAATACAAACTCGCAAGTTGATCCGCTGGATCACACTGTGTTGGGAGCATGGCTCGAGCAAATGCAGCTTGATCAGCTTGTGGCTCTGCAAAACTGAAGCCAGTTTTCACTGAGCCCTGTGGTAGAGACGACAAGAAAAACAAGGTTTTGGTAGTAGCATTTATATTTTCTGGGATTTTGTTGGTGAACATGCAAGCTAATCATTAACACAAGGTGAAGAAGGTAAAGGGAGTTGATCAGTTGACAATGGGAAAATTTTCATATTTCTCCATTTATTACTATTACAACGAAAGAGCTTAGTAAAAAAATGTTAAAGAGGATAAAATCCAGGTTATGTTTAAAGAAATTAGTCCCATTTTAGGTGTTTTTTACTTATATATTTCCAAGAAATTAGATTCTTCTATTGCTCTCATTATATTTTTTATTTTTTTCGCCTTTTATTCTTATTTTTATTTTCATGATGAGCGACTTTATTCGATAAACGGAAGGATACTGTATATGTCTCATGCTAAGTTTGGTAGGACTATTTTTTTTTTCAGTTGAATTATATTATTAATCTGGTATTATATTTATTTTTTTATTTTAAATTGATCATTTATAGTCTATTTGTTTTTTGAAATAAGAAAATTCAGTATCTGACTAAAAGACACTTGTTACATTTATCAAAATTTATTATTTTTAAAATCTTATGTAATAAATATATTATGATATATGTAATATTATATTAGTTTCTTTTTTTTTAATTATTACTTAAAAAAAATCAGATGGATTTAACTAGGTTTGGTGAAATTTAAAATTTTAAAAAATATAAAAAGTAACAATTGTTGAAATTCGAAAATTGTAGAAAGTAAGAATCATCAAAGTGAGCATTAACTAAATTTAGAAATTTATGCATAGTACAATAATACTAAAATTTGGCAAAATATATTTAATTAATTAGGCCTTTTAGTCAGTTTTAAAATTAATTAAGGAAAATAGATTGATTTTAGTAGAAAGAAACGGAAAACGTGTCTAGTTGGACCAGTTTTCTATTCTTCTCCTCTAGGGTTAGGGTTAGGGTTTAAGGTATTTTGAAAGTGTTCAAGGTTTTTGATTAAAATGGCAGAAATTCTTAGATAGTTTTGAGGAGTCAGGGATGTGATAACACGCCTCAACAAACATACATTTCATATGTCATTGCGGGATAAGACCATGACCTTAGAAACCCATTATGGAGAAATTCGATTTTGGGGTAATAATGCTTAACACAATCAAGGGTCGAAGTCAACGTGAAGGTCCTAGTTGTTGGCTGTAATGCGATCACGGATTCGAGTATAATTGGGGGGCCAGGTGACAGTTGCTACGCGGTCAGGAGTTCAAGTTTTTTTGATACTCGCAAACAATGTCCTATATATACCATACATAAGATTGAGGGCATAGTCATACGGTAAAACTCTGGGGACTTCTGGTGTAATCAACGTAATTTTTTTCTCTATTTCTAAGTGGCTGGTACCTTCAACCTTTCATTCTTGTTCGAAGGCTAACACCGAGGTGGACATAAGAGGGCTCTCAAGAGGTGATAGAATGTTTCGGAACAGTAGAGGTCAAACTCGGGTCAGCGTAGTAGCGATTGAAGTTATTAATGAGGTGTTTAATAACGAAAACCATCGTTGCTCTGAAAGGAGCATTACCTTTACTACATTGTAATAACCGTTCCCTGCTAAGAGTCCTCTTGCGTCCACGACGGGGCCGACCTTTGAATAAGAAGGAAGGTTAAAGGTACCAGTTACCTGGAAATGGAGAAAAAAATTACACTGATTATAGCTGGAAGGCCCAGAGTTTTTCCGTATAAATATGCCTTCAAACTTTTGTATGGTATTTATAAGGCATCATTTTCGGGTATTCAAAAAGATTGATCTCGTGGCCGCGTAAGGACCGTCAATTGGCTCCCCCGTTATACCTCGATCCATTACTGCATAACTGTTGTTGATTGAGACCTCCATGTCAACTTCCACCCTTAACCATAGAAAGTAAAATCACCCCATAACCGACTTCCCTAGGATAGGCTTCGAAGGCAATGATCCCTTCTGGACATCATATATGAAACGTGTGCAGCTTGAAGCGATATCGCATCACCGATGTCTTAAGAATACCTCGAATGTAAACCAAATATTTTTAGCGACTAAAATTTTTAAGATTGGGAAATGGCTTATAGTAGAGAAATAGAAATGAGAGGAGAGAAATTATATGATTGAGGGATGATGAGACTTAATATGTGAGAGTCATTTTATAGCAGCATGGAAGGGTATGTTTGCAAAGGAAAACCTTCAAAGCACGCTGGAACGAATTCTAAATGTGTTGAAGTGTTTAAAGCGTCAGACTCTACCCCCGGGAGTAGTAAATTTGTTAGAGAAAGCTCGCTCAGCTAGGGGCTTTCTCTAACAAATTTACTATTCCCCGAGCAGAAAGTACCATTTTAAAATAACTGTTGTGCACGTTATGCAACGCAGAATCTCAATGAAATTATATGAGTTCTAATCGCGTGATGAAAATTATTTGCACCATACACTATGCAACGAATGTGTGCATTCGTAAACAAAATTTATAGCACGTATTCTCTTTCTCCCTACATAATTCTCTTATAAAAGGTGTGTAATTTTCATAACATATAAACGCATCAAGTTAATATCAAACAAAAGAATCTTGCATCACGGGTGAGAGTTGTGTGTACTCATTCGGACAACTCTCTACTTATTATTTTATGTTTATTCATTCAAATCGTGATCAGTATTAAAATGAGTCGACAAGTGAAATCCGTTATATACTACGACGGTCAAATCTATAATATAGAATTCGAGGATGGTGTTTGTAGGAGCGAAGTCTGTGGAATTTGTGTTCAATAGTACTATTTAAATGCGTGAGTTATGGACTAGAATCAGGAGGAAAATCAGGGGATTGAGCCAGGAAGAATTACTAGGTTGCAATGCAAATGTTTTGCATCTATTGACCTCTATAAGTATAAGTATGAGACGGTCATATCATCATAAATCTCAAGCAGAAATACTGTTGTTGAGTTATATGTCGAGTTCATCAATGCTAATGGATGTGGCCTATCTTCGACCATTGTCCCGGCGAATATGGGTGCCAAAGCTGAAGCAGAAAGTCCTACTACACATTTATGTTGTGGGTTTTTTGGCCTCCTTCAAAACGGCTACTACGATGTTCTCAGAACATCTATGGGTAGACACTCATCGGTCTCTAAAATCAACCTTTGGACTTAGAAACTGTCTAACAAGGAGGAGTCAAGCTCAATTTCGGCACAAGCATATGGCTGTCCAAAAGTCAACTTTGGGATATTTTATTGATGGTCCTTGTAGTTGGAAAAATATCAGAAATTGATGTATTTCATTCATACTTGATTGGATGCTTTCAGATTAGCTGAGCGATCTTAACCAGACGATGGCTAGTAGACACATAATTGAAAACTGTAATGCTTAATTTGGATCATTAAACTTGACTAAATTAGAGGTGTATAATATCTTTAGTTAGCTCTATTATCTTGCATAGTTTTTAGGTTTATGTGATTAAACTGTTTCAAACTTAATTGTCCCTATTATCTCGTATAAATACTAAGAAACCCTTAGTTTAATATGATTAGTAAAATATATGTTTCACTAAGTAAAAGATCCAAGAGGACTTAATTTGGTTTCCAAACTCATGAAAGATCGAGTTGCCATGGAATGTTTTTTGACATTGTTAAGCATGATGAAAACGAATTAAATTGATTAGTAAGATTATCCTAGCCTATCCATGTTATTGATTGTTGAAGTTGTGTTTTTGTTGCTAAAATCCGTTCATACATTTAGATTATTTCCATTTTAATGTAATTGCATAGGGATCATTTTGCATCTAGATAATTTAATTTAATTATCCACCACTCAAAATATTGTGTTTTTACGACTAAATTGTTAACTTATAATTTTACAAATAATAGAGTAACATACACAAGCCCTGTGGAGGCGATAACTTATTTTACTTACTTATTACTTGAATGACTGTGTACACTTGCACAAAAATCCCGTTACAAGTTTTTGGCCCCGTTGCTAGGGACTATTGCTTTAAGGCCCCTTTGGATCATTAGTAAGCTTCAGTGTGGTGAGATTTAAAGAGTAAAAAAAATTGAACTGAAATGCAGCTCTAGTTGTGGTGTTTGGCAAGCACACCAGTGAGCATTTCTCACCTCATTGTAACCAAAAATATTGGCTGGAGTTAAAAGCTCTAGTGGACTGGTTTGGAAGTCCAAAAATAAGGGTAATTATTATTTTACCCCTCCAACTCTTCCTTTATTATTTATTTTATTTAATACACATAACATAAGTTTAATATGTCATTATTTAATATAATTTAATTTTCAATAAATTTATAATTTTTATTTATAAATTTAGTATAAATACAATTTAATTTATATTTTATTATTTGATGTAAATATAATTTGTAAAATATTTTGATATTTTATTATGAATATAATTTAAAAATATTTAAATTTTATTGTATATGATTTTAATATTTTAATTATCATTTTATAAAAAATATAAATTTAATTTATGTTTTATATTAAATAATATAACATAAATACTTTGTCATTTATAATCTAATGTCCTTAATAGTCATTTTATATTCTCACCTCATCGCTATAGCTGCATTTAAATCCAAACACACATCCCATCATTGTCTCTAATCTCACCGCTATAATATCCAATCTTACCACTACAGTAACTAATCTCACCGCCATCGCTGCTTTTAACCTCACCAGAGGTAAACACACCGCCCATCCAAACTAAGCCTTAATCATTCTTTGTGAAAATATTTTTGTAGTTTTTTTTTTCAATTTCTAACATTACTAATTTATTCTTTATTTGTGATTTATTTATCAAGTGTTTATGAGCATAGATTGAATGATCAATCTATTACTTGTAGACCCTGAAATTGAGCGGAAATTTAGTGGTAAATTTATTGAATTTATACTGAATTTTGGTTTTGGTTCGTTTAAGGAATTATTAAGGAAAATTTGGAAGATTGCCTAGTGTGCTGTGAGGAAGCGAAAAATAAGTTATGGGTCCTAAACTTATAAAATTATTTGAAAATGTTAAATATTATGTTATATTTGATAAATTATCTTGCTGATTGGATTGACTTAATAACCAAATTATTGATTTTGTGAGTGGCCGAACCAGGTGTGTTTCGAGCCTTAAAAGATTGACATGCCAACAAAATTGCTAGTTTGATAGTATGAATATTTGATTGAGTTTGTAATTGCATATTTGTAATAGCCCGGTTTTAGCTAAATCAGAACAGTGATTTTGAAACCAAAAATTTGATGTCAAAAAATTATTTTAATATTATTTTTGGTATTTACAGCATGTTATTTGATATGTGTGAAAATTTCGTGAGCTAATTTTATCGTTTGAATAGTCAATTTGAGAAAAAAAGACTAAATCGTGTAAAATACAAAAGTGTTGTTCTATTAGCTAAAGGTGTCTAATAGCTATATAACCTTAAAGTTAAGGTCCTTATGTGGTAATTAGACCATTAATATGATGGTGGATGATAATGGCATGGCATAATTAAAATATTAAATTAGTAATAAGGTTAATTAAGTCATTTAGTAAATAATTGATAAATAAATAAAACAAAAACAAATTTTTGGGTGTTATCATCTTCTTCTAGTCGAAAATAAGAGAGGAAAAACACCATTAAAGGGTTTCAAAGGTTTGGCCAACTCCTAGCTAGATTAAGGTACGATTTTAGCTCGATTTTTGATGATTTCTATGTTTTTGTAATCGTTGCAGCTCAATCTAGCTAGCCCGTACCTTTAATTTCGAAACTGTTAAAGATTTTAAGAGTTTCCATTGATGAGATTATGTGTTCTTTGATGTTTGAAGATGAAATATGAATTTTTAATGATAGATTTTCATGTTTTGTAAAGTGATTTTTGATGAAATTGCTTAATAGGGATTAAATTGTGAAATATGCAAATTGAGTGGTTGAAATGTGAAATAAATAAAAGTTATGGGCTACTAGGGGCACTATGGTAATTCAGCTAAGCTTGGGTTTATTGAAATCGTGTGAATTTTGTGTATTTGTGAAATAGGGACTAAATTGTTTAAATGTGAAAGTTTAGGGGCTAATGTGCAAATTGGCCTAAATGTATGTCTTGGACTAAATTGAATGAATGGTTGATTAAATAAGTTAATTTAATATATTTAGATCAAGAAAAGAGGAATCTGGAATTAGATCGCGGGAAAAGCAAGGTTATCGAGTAGTTGATTCGATTTGTCAATTCCGAATACGAGGTAAGTTCGTATGTGGTAATTTCATTATAAAAGTATGTTAAAAGCTTTGATATTGCATAAACTATGATTATGAGATTATGGATAATGATCAAATTGTGAAAACGACTCTACAAATGCATTCGATGATAGAAACGGAAAGTGTGAAATCCCAGTTGAACTTTAGGAATAGATTTGGATACTAGTGTCATGTTATTAGATGATAAGTTTAGTTGGCTTCGGGCCATGATAATAGCACTTCGGGTGCGAGTTATACCAATTTGGCTTCTGGCCATGCATATCGGATGATTTGGCTTCCGGCCATGATAATTGTTCTTCGGATAAGTTACCTTGATTTGGCTACGGCCCATGGTATAGGTACTTATCGTATGAGACTATTGAGTATCCAATTTCTATTCTGAATGGTTCAACGAGTAAATGAATGATATGATTGAGAAAGAGGTTAGTATGAGGCAATACAGATACGTAGAGAACCTATTTGAGTATTAAATAGAGAAAGTTCAATTAGATGGTATTTAATCATGTTTTAAGACATGAGAAAGGTTTGTAGTTAATGTGAAATTGGATGATTTACATTTATTCGATGAATCAAGTTATTTATATACAAGCTTACTAAGCTATGAAGCTTACTTCGTGTTATTTTTCTATGTTTTATAGTGAATCAAGGCTAGCTTGGATTCGGAAGTCGTCGAGAACATCATTGCATTATCAAACGTCTATTTTTCTACTTTTGAAGTAATGTATATATGGTATACGGAACGTATAGGGACTTTGAGTTAATTTTGGTGAATGATATAGCCATTTGAGTTGGCTTATGAATATCTATGTTTGGTTTGTATATAGCCAAGGTGTGACAGCCTGATTTTGGGTCTAGTCGGAACAGTGGTTTTGGGACCACAAATCCGACATAGAAAAATTTATTTTTATTATATTATATTTTTATGGTCTACAATTTCATGGAATGATTTCGTGAAAATTTTGTTTGAAAATTTTAAAGTTTGGGCACTTAATTTAGTCAAAGGACTAAATTGCAAAAAGTGAAAAAAGTTAAGTTCTACATGCTAGAGGTGTCTAATTGCTATGAAATTATAAATTGGAGGTCCTTAAATGGTAATTAGACCATTGGTTAAGTTGGTGGACAAAAATGGACATGGTTATGTAACAGCCCGATTCTAGAGCTAGTCGGAATAGTAGTCTTGGGACCACAAATTCGAAGTCAGAGAAATTATTTTATTATTATTTTGGAGTCATAGCATGTTTATATTAGTGCATGAAAAATTTGGTGAGCTAATTTTAACGTTTGTGAGCCCAATTTTGAAAAATGACTAAATCGCATAAAGTACAAAAGTCCTAAATTGATAGCTAATCAAATAGTTAGAGAACCAAAATTGGGGGGTCTTTAAAAGACAATTAGGCCCTAAGTTAGAGCTTGGCCGGCCATGGGAGACAATTTGGTCAAAAAGTCAAAATTAGGTGCAAAATTGGTGGCTAATTGATTAAACTAGTAATAAACTAAGAAAAAGATGATATCACATTTTCATCTTCTTCACTACCACCGAAAATATCAACCATTGTGGGGGTTTGAAAGCTTCAAAATTTCAGCCACTTATCCCTCTTGCAAGTAAGTGATTTTCATGAGTTTCTTGAAGATTTTTACATTTTTGAGACCCTTGAAGCATAAGTTTTCAAATGAGGGGACTATATTGCAAAATGGTGGGAATTTTAGGGTTTTCCATGAGATAATTTAGGGTGTTTTTTTGAAATTTTATGGAAGAATATGAGTCCTAGCTATGTTATAAACAACTTTTGTGAAGGAGTTTTCTATCGTTTTCATATAAAACACCTAAAGGGACTATTTTGCATAAGTTGTAAAATAGTTAATAAATATTTGAAATAGTGAGAATCTGATGTTGCTATAAGAGTAAAAAGGGTTCGTCTAGGCTTGAGATAAGAAGAAATTCGATAAAAATCGATTTTCGAGCATAGGGGCAAAATGGTCATTTCGCCAAGGTCTAGGGGCAAAATGGTTATTTTAACTAAGATGTGAATTTTAGATTGCCTAATTGTGTTTAATGACTAAATGAGTGCATTTTCTTATTATAGATCAAGATTTATCGAATCCGAACCTAGATTAGGGGAAGGCCAAACAAATCGACCAAACAAATCGACCAAACCGACTAGTCGTGTACGTTTTGTAATCCGAGGTAAGCTGTATGTAAATAATACAACTACATTGTTATTATATGTGCTTAAAATATTATAGCATGAATTGCTTGATTTTGGAATTGAGAATGTGTAACGATAAATGAGATAGTAGAATTTCCGTTGGAACCTTAGGAAGTAAATTAGATATTCATGCCATGACATATGGGTTACTGTGGGCTAGTGTAAGACATGTCTGGGACATGCATCAGCCACATTATGAGAGCCAGTTTAAGACCATGTCTGGGACATGGCATCGGCATTGAGACGAGTGCTAGTGTAAGACATGTCTGGGACATACATCGGCCTCGGGGCGTAAGCCAGTATAAGACTTGTCTGGGACATGCATCGGCTACGAGATGTGTCAGTGTAAGACCATGTCTGGGACATGGCATCGGCACGGATATGCGAGACCTAGTGTAAGACCATGTCTGGGACATGGTATCGGCACCTTACCCCATGTTTGAGGCTTATGGAATATCCGATAGTGTTCTGAATGGTTTAACGATGAAAATTATGATTGTGAGTTAATAAGAAAAGTATAATTGTGTTGTGAGTCGTACAGGTATCTAATTGATATGTATGATATATGAGCTCATTGTATAATATGTGACTGGTATGGATGTTAATGAGTAAGTTATGTTTATGCCTACCTTGGTATTATTGGGTATGTTGATTATTGATAAATTGTTGTTGTACACTTACTTACATGCAACTTACTAAGCTTTTATGCTTACTCCCTTTCCTTTCCATTTCTTTACAGTGTCGTCCATCTAGGTCAAGGATCATCGGAAGTCAAAGATATCAATCATACTATCAACCCAAGCATTCAGTATAGTTGGATTTATATTTTTGAATATGGCATGTATAGGACTTAGACTTTATTATTTTGTGTCATTGAGGTTTGGCCACATGTATTGGCTTGGGTTGGAAACCCTTCAGTTTGCATTAAGCCTTGAATGATGGCTAACATTCATTTTGAGTTTATGAAAGATACATTTCCATGGTTGAATGAGTGCCTAATGTGGCTGAATTGGTTATATGAATTGTGCTTGTTTTGGTATTGGTTGGCATTTGTATGAACCTAGGTATGTAAGGGTGGCAATGAGGCTTGGTAAATAGCCTTATATTGTTCACACGGGTAGACACACGGGCGTGTGTCTAGACCGTGTGTGACACACGGTCTACCCCATGGGCGTGTAGTCTAGCCATGTGTCCCCTGCAACTTAAAAATGAGAAACAGAATGTCCAGGTTTAGGCACACAACATAGCACACAGGCGTGTGGCTTGGCTGTGTGACGTACATGGACTTTAATATGGCCGTGTGAAGTCTGCACCTTAATTGTAAAATTAAATTAGCACACGTCCTAGCAACCCGGGCGTGTACTCAGGCCGTGTGACTCAAGTTTCTTCTTGAATGTAAGTTAGAGAGCTCCACGGGCGTGTGTGACCACATGGCCTACCCACACTGGCGTGTCCCTATTCACACGGGCATGTGACTCAGTTTCAAGATAAAATTTTCTTAAGTTATCTCAGAACTCTGAAAGTTTTCTATTTGGTTCCGGATTATCTCTAACGAATATTTTAGGCCTCGTAGGCCTGTATAAGGGGCTTTAATCATGTGTTTGAATAATATTTAATTTGGAATGAAGTTTTATGATCATAATTTGTGTATGTTTAATTGTGTTTAAGTTTGGTAATGCCTCGTACCCTGTTTCACCGTTGAATATGGGTAAGGGGCGTTACATTTACTGGTATCAGAGCTATGGTTTAGTCAGTTCAAGGACTAACCTAGTGAGGGTACGATTCTAGCCATACATTCCATAATTATATATTGGTAGTGTAACGATTTTTGACGATTATAAATTATATTTTTATATAGTAAATGGATCCTGATAGAGCCACAGTGGATGACGTGGAAAGTAACACGACGGCTCCCACTAAAGGGACCGCGCCAGTAGAGAGTGAGCCTGTAATTATGGGCCAGGGCGGAGGGGTTGGAGAAGCTTACCTCTGAATGATGGACGCTTGTTACATGAAGTTTGTTCGTGCAAATCCGAACACTCCACCTCCCCCACCTCCTCCGATTCCTCAGTATGCCTCGGTAGCTCCGCAAGGCGCGGACATGTTTAGAAGAGAGAAGCCTCCGGTGGATAAGATCCAAAAACAAGGGGCCGAGGAATTTCAAGCTAGCATAGGTGACGACCTGGAGAGAGAAGAGTTTTGGCTAGAAATACCATTAAGGTATTTAATGAACTATCATGCACACCTAAAGAGTGCGTGAAATGCATAGTGTCGCTTCTACGGGATTCGGCTTATCAGTGGTGGAGCACTCTCGTCTCCATCGTACCGAGAGAGAGAATCACGTGGAAATTCTTCCAGGAGGAATTCTGAAAAAAGTATATTAGCCAAAGATTCATAGACCAAAAGAGAAAGGAATTCTTAGAGCTAAGCCAAGGTCGAATGTCAGTGACGGAATATGAACGTGAGTTTGTAAGGCTTAGTAAGTATGCGCGGGAGTGCGTATCCACAAAAGCCACCATGTGTAGGAGGTTCGAAGACAGCCTCAGTGAAGATATCCGAGTGTTTGTGGGCATCTTAGAGCTGTAGGAATTTGTAGCACTTGTTGAAAGAGCCTGTAAGGCTGAAGAGCTGATTAAAGAAAGGAGGAAAGTGACTTTTGAGTCGCGAGATTCAAAGAAGAGACAGATGGGGAAATCACATCAATCCTCATCTAAAAGATCGAGAGAGTTCATTACCCGATCGAATGCTCCAATGGGATATTCAAATAGGAACAATAATCGGTAGAACACAACTTTTAAAGCCCAGACCACTTCAGTCGCAAGTGTTGGTAGCACTCTGCTAAATAGGCCAGAATGCTGGCAATGTGGTAGGCGTCATTTTGGTGAGTGCCGAGGGAATGAAAGGGGCTGTTTCAAGTGCAGATCATTGGAACACTTCATCCGCGATTGTCCTGAATTAGATGAGAGAGAGAAAACAAGATATGAAAGTGAGTAGTGCTCCTTTGAGGGGTAGGCCACAGAAGAACCCCGAAAGTGGGGCTAGCAGTAGAAGCATCCCAAGAAATGCTGCGGTGAGGTCTGAGGGCAGAGCGCCTGCAAGGACTTATGCTATTCGAGCTCGGGAAGAGGCAGAGTCTCCCGACGTGATCACGGGTACTTTTTCTATCCATAAAATATCTGTTGTTGCTTTAATTGACCCGAGATCTACTTACTCTTATATTTGTATGGAATTGATACCTCGTATGAGTATGCTAGTAGAGTCCACTAAGTTTGTAATAAAAGTGTCCAATCCTTTAGGCAAACATGTACTAGTGGACCAAGTAAGTAGAAATTTCCCTTTGACAAGTAGAGGTCATTGTTTTCTATCTAACTTGATGTTATTACCGTTTAATGAGTTTGATGTAATCCTTGGGATGGATTGGTTGACTACTCATAGTGTTGTAGTGGACTGGAGGAAAATGATAATTGAGTTCAAATGTGAAGACGGGAATGTTCTTCGAGTTGGACCAGATGGGTCAGATAATCTGCTTGTAGTAATATCATCTTTAACTACCGAGAAATATTTGAGGAAAGGATATGAGGCTTATCTAGATTTTGTGTTGAATACTCAAGTGTCTGAGTTGAAGATTGAATCGGTACCAGTGGTTTGTGAGTTTATAGACGTGTTTCTAGAAGAATTACTCGGATTGCCTCCGGTGAGGGAAGTTGAGTTTGGAATTGAGTTGGCCCTCGGTACGACACCCATCTCGATTGCTCCGTATAGGATGGCACCAACGAAGTTAAAAGAGTTGAAAGCACAGTTGCAAGAGCTAACGGACAAGGGCTTTGCGAGACTGAGTTTTTCACCATGGGGTGCTCTAGTGGTCTTCGTGAAAAAGAAAGATGGGTCGATGAGATTATGTATCGACTATAGACAGCTTAATAAATTAACAGTGAAGAACAAGTATCCTTTGCCAAGGATTGACGACCTATTTGATCAGTTAAAGGGAGCCACGACATTTTCCAAGATTGATCTAAGATCCGGATACTACCAGTTAAGAGTAAAAGAGCAAGATGTACCAAAGACTGTTTTCCAGACGAGATATAGGCATTATGAGCTCAACGTCATGCCCTTTGGTTTGACTAATTCCCCGGCAGTGTTTATGGATTTGATGAACCGCATTTTTCAATCGTATCTAGATAAGTCCGTCGTCGTCTTTATCGATGACATATTGGTTTATTCGTGTGATGAGAGCGAGCACAGGGAGCATCTGAGAGTTGTGTTGCAAACTTTGAGAGATAAGCGGCTTTACGCCAAGTTCAGTAAGAGTGAATTTTGGCTTAAAGAGGTTAGATTTTTAGGACACATTGTGTCGGGTGACGAGATTAGAGTTGACCCGAGCAAGATCTCGGTTATTTTTGAGTGGAAACCGCCAAGGAATGTGACTGAGGCCCGAAGCTTTTTGGGTTTGGCTAGATATTACAGAAGGTTTGTAAACGGATTCTCTATGATAGCTACGCCGATGACAAGGCTAGTACAAAAGGATGTCAAGTTTGAATGGACAGAAAAGTGTCAAAGGAGTTTCGAGAAATTAAAGGCTTTGTTGACCGAAGCCCCAGTGTTAGTGCAACCAGAGTCAGGAAAGGAGTTTGTGGTATATAGCGACACCTCCTTGAATGGTTTGGGGTGTGTTCTTATGCAAGAAGGTAAGGTCATAGCTTACACTTCAAGACAACTGAAGCCATATGAGAAGAACTACCCGACACATGAGTTAGAGTTGGCTACCATCGTATTCACTTTGAAAATTTGAAGACACCATTTATATGGCGAGAAATGTCGGGTATTCACCGACCATAAGAGCTTAAAGTACTTGATGACTCAAAAGGAGTTGAATTTGCAGCAACACCGATGGTTAGAGCTGTTAAAGGATTACGAGTTGGTAATAGATTACCATCTGGGAAAAGCGAACGTCGTCGCTGATGCATTGAGTAGAAAATCATTATTTGCGCTGAGAGCAATGAATGTCAATATGGCTTTGTGTGATGATGGTTTAGTTCTAACAGAGGTGAGAGCTAGACTGACGTTTCTTCAAGAAATCCGAGAAGCTCAGAAAGGTGATGAGAAATTGCAAGCCAAGAGAACTTAGTGTGAGTCGGGAATTGAATCAAATTTTTGTATTGGTACCGATGGATGTATAATGTTCAAAGATAGAGTTTGTGTACCCAAGGACAATTAGCTTATTAAGAAGATTCTGAGAGAGGCACATAGTGGTTGTTTGTCCGTCCAGCTGGGCAGTGTGAAAATGTACAACGACCTTAAGAAAATGTATTGGTGGCTGGTTATGAAAAGAGACATTTTAGAGTTTGTGTCTAAGTGCCTAGTGTGTCAGCAAGTGAAGGCTGAACACCAAGTACCTTCGAGTCTACTTCAGCCTATCACGGTCCCCGAGTGGAATTGGGATCGGATCACTATGGATTTTGTGACGGGTTTGCCGGTGACCCCGAAAAAAAAGGATGCTATTTGGATTATTGTGGATAGGCTAACAAAGTTGACACACTTCATACCTGTGCGTACCGACTACTCCCTTGAGAGATTAGCCAACTTGTACGTTTTTGAGATTGTGAGACTACACGGGGTGCCCATATCGATTATTTCAGACAGAGACCTGAGATTTACCTCAAGGTTTTGGAAAAAGTTACAAGAGGTATTGGGAACAAAGTTGAGTTTTAGCACTGCTTTCCATTTGCAAACTGACGGTCAGTCAGAGAAAGTAATTCAGATATTAGAGGACATGTTACGGTGTTGCGTCCTTGAGTTCCAAGGCAGTTGGGAAAAGTATCTACTGTTGGTTGAATTCGCCTATAATAACAGTTATCAGGCAAGTCTGAAAATGGCGCCTTTTAAGGCTTTGTACGGGCAAAAGTGCCGGACGCCCTTATATTGGACCGAGCTTAGAGAGGGTCAGATTCATGGGGTCGAATTAGTCAAGAAGACTGAAGAGAAAGTTAGAGCGATTCGTGACTACTTGAGGGCTACCTCGGATAGACAAAAATCCTATGCGGATTTAAAACGAAAGGAAATTGAGTTTCAAGTCAGTGATAAGGTATTTTTAAAAGTATCTCCGTGGAGGAAAGTCCTCAAATTTGGTAGAAACGGAAAGTTGAGTCCTCGTTTCATAGGACCTTATGTGGTTAACGAGAAAGTAGGGCTAGTTGCCTACCGATTGAAACCGAAATTGGAAAATATTCACGACGTGTTTCATGTGTCCATGCTACATCGATATAGATCAGACCCTTCGCATGTGACTGAGCCGGCAGAGGTTGAGATTCTTCCGGACATGACTTATGGCAAAGAGCCGGTCAGGATTTTAGCTCGGGAAGTCAAACAGTTGAGAAATAAGAGTATAGCACTTGTGAAAGTTTTGTGGCATAGACATGGAGTCGAGGAAGCCACATGGGAACCTGAGGAGACAATGAGAGATCAATACTCGAACTTATTCACTGGTAAGATTTTCGAGGACGAAAATCCCTTAGGGGGAGAAATGTAATAGTCCGATTCTGGGGCTAATCAGAATAGTGGTCTTGGGACCACAAATCCAAAGTCAAATAAATTATTTTGATCTTATTTTGGAGTCATAGCATGTTTATATTAATGCATGAAAAATTTGGAGAGCTAATTTTAACGTTTGTGAGCCCAATTGTGAAAAATGACTAAATCGCATAAAGTACAAAAGTCCTAAATTGATAACTAAAGGTGTCAAATAGTTAGAGAACCAAAATTGGGGGTCTTTGAAAGACAATTAGGCCCTAAGTTAGAGCGTGGCCGGCCGTGGGAGGCAATTTGGTCAAAAAGTCAAAATTAGGTGCAAATTTGGTGGCTAATTGATTAAATTAGAAATAAAATAAAAAGAAGATGATATCACATTTTCATCTTCTTCACTACCACCGAAAATATCAACCATTGTGGGGGTTTGAAAGCTTCAAAATTTCAGCCACTTATCCCTCTTGCAAGTAAGTGATTTTCATGAGTTTCTTGAAGATTTTTACATTTTAAGACCCTTGAAGCATAAGCTTTCAAATGAGTAGACTATATTGCAAAATGGTGGAAAGTTTAGGGTTTTGCCATGAGAGTATTTAGGGTGTTTTCTAAAATTTTATGGAAGAATATGAGTCCCAGCTATGTTATAAACAACTTTTGTGAAGGAGTTTTCTGTCGTTTTCATATAAAACACCTAAAGGGACTATTTTGCATAAGTTTTAAAATAGTTAATAAATATGTGAAATAATGAGAATCTGAAGTTGCTATAAGAGTAAAATGGTCATTTTGCCAAGGTCTAGGGGCAAAATGGTCATTTTAACTAAGATGTGAATTTTAGATTGCCTAATTGTGTTTAGTGACTAAATGAGTGCATTTTGCTATTATAGATCAAGATTTATCGAATTCGAACCTAGATTGTGGGAAGGCCAAACACATCGACCAAACAAATCGACCAAACCGACTAGTCGTGTACGTTTTGTAATCCGAGGTAAGTTGTATGTAAATAATACAACTACATTGTTATTATATGTGCTTAAAATATTATCGCATGAATTGCTTGATTTTGGAATTGAGAATGTGTAACGATAAATGAGATAGTAGAATTTCTGTTGGAACCTTAGGAAGTAAATTGGATATTCATGCCATGACATATGGGTTATTGTGGGCTAGTGTAAGACATGACTGGGACATGCATCAGCCACATTATGAGAGCCAGTGTAAGACCATGTCTGGGACATGGCATCGGCATTGAGACGAGTGCCAGTGTAAGACATGTCTGGGACATGCATCATCCTTGGGGCGTAAGCCAGTATAAGACTTGTCTGGGACATGCATCGGCTACGAGATGTGTCAGTGTAAGACCATGTCTGGGACATGGCATCGGCACGGATATGTGAGAGCTAGTGTAAAACCATGTCTGGGACATGGCATCATCCTTGAAGATGATAGCCAGTGAAAGTCCATGTCTGGGACATGGTATCGGCACCTTACCCCATGTATGAGGCTTATGGAATATCCGGTAGTGTTCGGAATGGTTCAACAGTGAAAATTATGATTGTGAGTTAATAAGGAAAGTATAACTGTGTTGTGAGTCGTACAAGTATCTAATTGGTAGTATGAGATATGAGCTCATTGTATAATATGTGACTGGTATGGATGGTAATGAGTAAGTTATGTTTATGCCTACCTTGGTATTATTAGGTATGTTGATTATTGATAAATTGTTGTTGTACACTTACTTACATGCAACTTACTAAGCTTTTATACTTACTCCCTTTCCTTTCCATTTCTTTACAGTGTCGTCCATCTAGGTCAAGGATCACCAAAAGTCAGAGATATGAATCACACTATCAACCGAAGCATTCAGTATAGTTGGATTTATATTTTTGAATATGGCATGTATAGGACTTAGACTTTATTATTTTGTGTCATTAAGGTTTGGCCACATGTATTAGCTTGGGTTGGAAACCCTTCAGTTTGTATTAAGCCTTGAATGATGGCTAACATTCATTTTGAGTTTTTGAAAGATACATTTCCATGGTTGAATTAGTGCCTAATGTGGCTGAATTGGTTATATGAATTGTGCTTGTTTTGGTATTGGTTGGCATTTGTATGAAACTAGGTATGTAAGGGTGGCAATGAGGCTTGGTAAATAGCCTTATATTGTTCACACGGGCAGACACACGGGCGTGTGTCTACACTTTGTATGACACACGATCTGCCCCATGGGCGTGTAGTCCGACCGTGTGTCCCCTGCAACTTAAAAATGAGAAATAAAATGTCTAAGTTTAGGCACATGGCCTAGCACACGGGCGTGTGGCTTGGTCGTGTGACGCACATGGACTTTAATATGGCCGTGTGAAGTCTGCACCTTAATTGTGAAATTAAATTACCACATGGCCTAGCGACACGGGCGTGTACTCAGGCCATGTGACTCAAGTTTCTTCTTGAATGTAAGTCAGAGAGCTCCATGGGCTTGGGACACGGGCGTGTGTGACCACACTGCTTATAAACATAGGCGTGTCGCCTAGTTTCAAGATAAAATTTTCTTAAGTTATCTCAGAACTCTAAAAGTTTTCGGTTTGGTTCTGGATTATCTCTAACAAATATTTTAGGCCTCGTAGGCCCGTATAAGGGACTTTAATCATGTGTTTGAATAATATTTAATTTGGAATGAAGTTTTATGATCACAATTTATGTATGTTTAATTGTGTTTAAGTCTGGTAATGTCTCGTACCATGTTCTGGCGTTGAATATGGGTAAAGGGCGTTACAGGATTGGTATATTTCTAATGTTTTTCATTAAGGGTATTTTAGTAATTTGGTAATTAAATGAATTAAAAAGCCAAATTAAAAGCCAATTTGTAACACCCTCTTACCCGTGTCTGACACCGGGATAGGGTACGAGGCATTACTAAACTTAAACATAATCAATCATACAAAACCGAGTCATAAAATTTCATCCAAATTAAAACTTTTCATGTTTCATCATAAAGTCCCTAATATGGGCTTATGAGGCCCAATACATAATTTGAAAGTGGTTCGAGACCAAACCGAGAACTTTTGAAAACTTTGAAAAAATTCTTGAAAAATAGGGGCACACGCCCTGAGCACATGGCCGTGTGGGCAGCCGTGTGGATGAAAGTTAGGCTATTTACCAAGCTTTTTTCCATCCAAAACATTTACACACTTATACCAGATTTATCAACACACAACATAACATTATCATAAACATACAACTTAACCAATAATAGCCAACATCAATGGCCTTATACAAAATGAACTATCAAATAACATAGGCCAACATTTTAGCCCAAATTAGTTATGACACATAACAAAATAACCACGTCCTCTATACATGCCATAATTCAAAATATTGCTTTCAAAATACCAAAAGAGTGTTGATAGACAATCTCTTTACCTCGAGCTAGCTTGGTGACACTATAAAACAAGGGAAAAGAGAGAGGAGTAAGCATATAGCTTAGTAAGTAGGTATGTAAATGATAAAAAAATTATTAACATGCTTTTATAAATCCTAAAAAAATGTTATCAAAATAATACAATCATAACTACACATAGATCCACTATTTACTCAAGTTAAAAACAAGATGTTTATTTGAGTCATAGTCACTAAATTATTTATATCTAGAGATATGGAACTCCAAATTAAGATCCGCTAATTTTTACAAAGACTAGAATTGCATATATTATTACCATAAAATTTTCAGAATTTTTGGTTTAGCCAATGAATATAACTTATTCTTTAAAGTCACTCCTGTTTCACTGTCCGATAGTTCTGACCCCTCTTCACTAAAAATTAATTATCTCCTCATACGGGATTTGGAAGATGTTCCTATTTGCTTCTTTTAAAACTAGACTCATTAAAGATTTTAAAAATAAAAATTATAACCCATAATTATTTTTGTAAAAGTGTTAATGATTTTTCAAAATCAGAATAGGGGATTCTGAAATCATTCTGACTCTGTCTCACAAAAATTCAAATATCTCATAATATGAAATTATTTTGCTTACACCGTTTCCTTTATATGAAAATAGTCACAATAGGATTTAATTGCATATCTTATTCAACCTATAATTTGATTTCCACCATTTTTGGTGATTTTTCAAAGTCACACAACTGCTACTTTCCAAAACTGTTTTATTACTCAATTTCACTCTTTCATGTTTTCTTTGTAGTAACTTTCATTGTAACACTTACTCCATATCAATCTTACCAAAGTTCAATCACTTATCGAGCACATTGCTCATAAGTTTACACACACATACCTGCACTTATTCATCACATAGTCATATTCAATTACACCTAGTCATTTCCCGTTGAACACATCGAAATAATAATGGATACCCGGTGGCCTGCACATAGTACCACCCTTGTAGTCAAAGCTACCTTCTTTACAAAGTGGCCTTCACATAGTACCACACTTGTGACCAAAGCTATCTTTCTTCACAAAGTGGCCTTCACATAGTACCACACTTGTGACCAAGCTATCTCTTCTCAAAGTGGCCTTCACATAGTACCATACTTGAGTCACTAGTGACATGTCACTTGTATCCTATTCTGTTCCTAATGTTCAACCTGGAAATTTTTCACTTTTCAATACTTGTCAATTTCATTCAATATTCAGCCACATTTCATAAAACATAATAAAATGTGATAACGTAAGTAAAAACGATGCATTGTTTACATACAAACTTACCTTAGTGCAAAATATGACGAATTTGCAATTTAGTCCACAACCTTTTCTTTTCCCCGATCAAGGTCAATTCCTTGTCTTTCTTGATCTATAATGACACATTTAACTCATTTAATACTCAAATTATTCAATTTAGTCCAAAAATATACTATGAAAAATTACATTTTTGCCCTTAAAGTTTCACATATTTACAATTTTACCCCTAGGCTCGTATGATGAAAAGCACTTATTTTTCTCAAATTCTAAGCCTAGCCGATTCATATTCCCTCTTATAGCAGCTCACATTTTTCACTAAATCACATTTTCTACACATAATTTTACAACTTTTACAAATAGGTCCTTCTATACAATTTCATCAAAAATCACTTAGTAAAAGTTGTTTATCATACCCCAAACTTTCATATTCTTCCATAAAACATCAAAACACATGCATGTCATCCATGGGTAAATTTTTAAACACAAACCCTAGCTCAAAATAATGGTGGAAATAGCTAAACCGAGCTACGAGGATCTAAAAAATGTAAAGAACATTAAAAGCGGGGCTAAAACAGACTTACAATCGAGCTTGGAAGGTTGAAAAACCCTAGCTATTTCTTCCTCATGTGAAATTCGGCCAAGGGCTTGAAGATGGAAAAAAAATTGGCTTTTAATTTTGTTTCTAATTCAGTTTAATTACCAAATGACCAAATTACTCTTAATGAATAACTGTAGAATTATACCAAACCTTGTCCATTTTTGTCCACCAACTTAACCAATGGTCTAATTACCATTTAAGGATCTCCAATTTAAAACTTCATAGCAATTTGACACCTTTAGCTTCTAGAACTCAAGTTTTGCACTTTTTACAATTTAGTCCTTTTGACTAAATTGAGTGCCCAATCGTCGAAATTTTCAAATAAAATTTTTATAAAATCATTCCATGAAATTGTAGACCATAAAAATATAATAAAAATAAATTTTCTTACGTCAGATTTGTGGCCCCGAAACCACTGTTTCGATTAGACCCAAAATCAGACTGTTACAGAATTTTTGTCCATCTTACTCCAATGGCTGAATTTTACAAGGAGAAACCATGGCTAGGGTTTTTCAAGCTTCCAAGCTCAATTTTAAGTCCGTTCTAGCCCTATTTTTAATAATTTTTACGTTTTTGAAATCCTTGTAACATGATCTATCTATTTCTACCACTAATTTAAAACAAAATCAAAGTCTAAAATTTTACCCATGATGGATATTTGTGTATTTTTATGTTTAATGGTAGAAAATACATGTTAGTTGTTTGATAAACGACTTTTGCTTAGTGATTTTCGATAAATATGCCTAAAAAGACCTATTTGTAAAATGTTATAAAATGGGTGTTAAAATGCGAATAAAAGAAAAATGTGGGCTGCTATAAGCATGTATAAGGTTCGGCTAGGCATGGGTGTTGAAGAAATTGAGTACATTTCATTTTAAGAGCCTAGGGACTAAATTGTAATAATGTCAAACTTTAGAGGCAAAAATGTAATTTTTGCCATAATGTGATTTTGGGCTGATTTGAATAGTATAATGATTAAATAAGTTAAATGTGATATTATAGATCAAGAAAAATGAGGTTCGAAATTAGAACGGAGGAAAAACGAGTATTCAACGGTTAGGTCCTTTTCGCCATTTTTATGTCGAGGCAAGTTTGTGCGTTTAATAAACATTAAATTATATATGTATAAATGCTTTATTGATATAATTGTGGTAAATGCTATATTGTTGAAATGAAATGCGAATGCTATTGAGTACGATACTACGAAAATGGCCGACAGAGATTCGATACAGTGAAAGTCCTGGTTGAACCTTAAGAATAGATAGGATACAAATGTCATGAAATTAGGGTTACTGAGATTATGTGTAAGACCATATCTGGGATATGGCATCGATATGAGACTACGTGTAAGACCATACATAGGATATCAGATCGATATGAGACTTTGTGTAAGACCATAGTTGGGCTATTGGCATCGATGCGAGATTACATGTAAGAACATAACTGGGATATGGCATTGGTACGGTACTGTGAGTATGAGATTCTCGAGTATCCTTTAGTATTCTAAGTGGTTCAACGGGTAATTTAATGGGTATGTCAAATAAGAGAAAGAGCATGTAAGTATTACGAATTGGTACCGGTATGTATGTAAATTTCATAATCATCGACTTCATGAATTTTGAGTTCATGATTTCCACGAGAATAATTTTGTGAAAACCTTGTGATTATTGGTCTATGCTTGTGATGTATGAATAAGATAAATTTGGTTGAAGATCATGTGATTGGCTTTAGGGCCAAATTGGGTTATGATATAGCGTGTTTCATTCACTTAAATTGCGACTTATTGGATATGAGAATAAGGAAAGATTGGCATAGTTGCCTATTAAAATGTTTATGGAAGTACTAGAAGATAAAAGTTTAGGTAATTGAAAAATATTAAGATATATGCTTGGAAATATGAGTACATATAATCAATGTGCATGTTTACTATGAGGTTTGAAATGATTTGTTAATTGCTGTAATATGTTACAAAGGAGAAATTACGGTTGTTAGGTTAATGCCAAAATATGTTAAATTATGCTTATAAGTTGACAAAGTAAACATAGTGACTGAATAAAGTTATAACCGTGAGATTCATAGCAATTTGTATTATCTTGTGTTTAAATTGTTGGACTTGATAAAAGATTGGTAAGAGTTGCTTATTATTTTCAAACGGACTTACTAAGCTATATAACTTACCCCCTTCCTATCCCAGGTTTTATAGTGCCGTGAAGCTAGCTCGAGTTGGAGATTGCTGGAGATCTTATCACACAATCAAGCTATCAATTTTGGGTATTGATGAATTCAATCATTTTGAGTTTATGGCATGTATAGGGACTTAGTCTTTTTGTCATATGTGTCATTATGACTTTAGTCAATGTATTGGCTTGTAAGGATCAAAGGCTTGTTATGATATTTGGCCATGTAAATTGGCTTGTTTCACTAACATGGTTGTAAGCCTAAGTATATTCATATATATATGTCAATGCCTTTGGTGATATGATCATGGAATGCCTGGTGAATATGAATTGTTTGGAAATGTGATTTAGGGCATGAATGTGAATGTTTGGTAATGTGTTCTATTGATGAGATGATAAATTTGTGTGCACAATAAGGTAACTAGAAAGTAGTTAAATGAAGCCTAATGAAGGTGAAATTGACATGAATAATTTATGGCATGATAAATGTTGTGTGTATGATAAATGTTGATATGGTATTGGTATGTGATATTCATAATTTTGAATGGTTTGGTTGATCTTACATGCTTGAATTTGTGCCATGTGATGTTGTGTAGATGTGTGCAAGTGAGGGTGGCAAAATGGCTTGGTAAATAGCCTTGTTTTTGTCCACACTGGTAGACACACGGACGTGTGTCTAGGCCGTGTGTGACACACGG
Organism: Gossypium longicalyx; assembly: GCA_025698465.1. Lineage (NCBI taxonomy): Eukaryota > Viridiplantae > Streptophyta > Magnoliopsida > Malvales > Malvaceae > Gossypium > Gossypium longicalyx. The sequence continues at coordinate 40,422,384 of CM046996.1, read as the reverse complement.
TCAGCCCCATGGGGGTGTGATCTGGCCGTGTGTCCCCTACACCGTAATTGTTGCGAAATAGAATGCTTAGTATCGAGTACACGGGCATGAAACACGGCTGTGTGTCTTAGTCGTGTGAAGGACACGGCCTCGGGTCACGAGCGTGTGTCTTGGTCGTGTGACTTCAATTTGTTCTTGGGTAACAAATAGAGAATTACATGGGTTAGGGGCATAGACGTGTGTGACCACACGGCCTACCCACACGGGAGTGTGACCCATGTTTTAGCAAAAAAATTCCAAATGTCGTAAAATTTTCTAAAGTTCTCAGTTTAGTTTCGAACCACTTACAAAGCATGTTTTGGGCCTCGTAAGCTCGTTTTAGGGACAATGTGATTGTAAATGAAAATTTTCAAATTTGGAGGGAAATTTACATCTTAGTTTTGTATGTTTGCTTATGTTTAAGTTCGGTAATGCCTCGTACCCTGTTCCGGCATTGAATTCGGGTAAGGGGTGTTACACAAGGAAGTTGGCATATTGTGGTTGATTGGGTTGTGTTTATATTTGTGCAAATGGCTTATATTATGAGTTGGTAAATGAAATTGTGTTGCTTGTTAATGATAGGTATTATGGATATCAAGTAGTAAAATTTTGAGTATTGATATGCTAGTGAATTAAGGTAAATAATGCATATTTGTTGGTGACCACATTGATAAATTATGATGATGAATTATTGGTATGAATTTGAATGGCCTAATTTGGTATATTTGTATTGTTGATATTAGGAAAGCATGTTTTGATCTTGATTTGGTTGCTTGGAATGCCCAATTATGCTATTATTATGTGCCATGTGAGTTATGTAGGTGGATGGTAATTTAGGGTGGCAAAATAGCTTGGTAAATTGCCTATTTTTGTCCACACGGGCAGAGACACGAGCGTGTGTCTCAACCGTGTGTGACACATAGTCATGTTACATGGCCGTGTGTCCCCTTGTGGTGATTTTAAAATGAAGTCAGTATGCCTCACACGGTCTCACACACGGGTGTGTGACTGGCCTTGTGGTACAAGTTAGTATACCCCCTAATTGGCACATGGCCTAGCACATGGGCGTGTGACATGGCCGTGTTGCATAAGTCAGTATACCCTTTAGTTTTCACACAGTCTAGCACACGGGCGTATCCTCGGCCGTGTGATATAAGTCAATATGTATGCCCTGTTGTCACACGGCCTGAGACATGGGTGTGTCTGGAGCCGTGTGAGGCACACGACCTGTTCACATGGGTGTGTGACCCTTGTTTGGTTGAAATTTTTCTAAGTTTCCAAAATTTTCGTATGATATCGGTTTAGTCCCGAACCATTCCTAAAGCATGTTTAAGGCCCCATAGGCCCTTATAAAGGACAATGTGATTGTGTTGAATGATTTATGAGAATGTATGCGTTATGTTTGATAAAGATATGCTATACATTGTGAATTGATCATTAATACCTCGTAACCCTACTCCGACGATAGATACGGGTTAGGGGTGTTACAATATTTGTGTCATGAGATATGAGAATGTTTGATTGAGTGATATATGTGTTGAAATATTAAGCTTATGTATGATTTAAACACACGAGATATTTGTTATCTTGTGCACTAAAAATGGTGCTACTTATGCACAATGAAAATCCATAAAGTATGTGAAATTGAACGATATTAATTGATACCAACACAATGGTAATTTGAAATATTAAAACATAGTTTCCATTTACGAAAAGTATGTGATTAATAAGGACATGTTGAGCATGTCAAATGAACATGAAAAGTATTGAGATATGATTACGTATAAGATTTTGTGACATATTGGATATGCATTGGATTGGGTTTTTGTGGTTGACAGAGGAGTTCCATGGAGTAACAGTGACATATTAAGTTCGAATTATTCGTAGTCAATGCACTGCACATGGAGCACCGAGGGGAATGGCGATTTATCACATTTTTATTGGCACATTGTCTGCATTTTTACTGGTACAATTTTTTGAATATTGTTATCGGTGGTTTTAACCACAACAGGCTTAAGCCCGTAATGTTTTTGAGTTCGGATGATGGGTTCTGGGTAACTCGCGGTGTGTAACGGATGATATGGGTAGGAACATTTTTGCCTTGCATCATGTTCATGACATATTCGAATGTTATTGATTTACGCTACGTATTGTATTTTGTTGTATTGATTGGTATTGAAATTAATGATTTCCACTTGAATGATGACCCATGCTTATATGCCGATTGACATCAATTTGATAATGGCTATGTAAGGATACAAAATTCCTATGATGATTTTATTTTATTCTATTCAAGCTAATATGTTTCACTATATTCAATATTTATGTTTGTTTAAATAATTGTTTGACTCGCACTGAGCTTTTCATAAGCTCACCCCTAATAGTGTTTAACTTTTCAGGTAAACCTTGAAATTAGGATCAGACTCGGCATTCGGAGAATCACCATGGACCTTGGACTATTCTTAATAAGTATTATTAAGTCTTTATTGGTTTTGGCTTGTAATTTTTAATTATTTCTGGTTTGTGGCTTGGTAAATTTTCTTTTAGGGATTTCCGCATGCATAGATTACTCAAGCATAATAACCGGATAATGCACGATACTAGGCTTAAGTAAAATTTGATATTGTTCTCTAGTTTCTGCTACATTGCAAAGGAGCTATTTTTTTTTGAAAAATTGATGAGGCAACTAAGTTTTCAAAATGACTTGAAAAATGGTTTTTCAGCTACATTAGCTTAACATCGAGTTTTTTTTCAAGAAGAGCGACAAGCAAATGGTTTTTTCTAAAACAACACTATCAACAATAAAATGAATCCTAAGCATACACGACTTGATGAATGAATGTTTTTAAGCTAACTCAAAGTACAACTACGATTTTCTCTAATATGATTTTATTTAATGTCTTCAAAAGTAACGTAAGTTAGCTTAGGCATTTTGGTGGCTAATGTAGCCTTCTCAATCTAGCCATAATGTCTAGGTTGAGTTTGGGAGGTTACATCTAGTGGTATCAAAGCCTTAGTTCAAAACCTCAGAATAAGTTTTTAAATCTACTTAAGTAAGTCTGCATGCATGCATACATGAAAACGGAGAACTCTGGGAAAAACAAACCACAGAATTTTGAAAATGATATTCTACAAAGAAAATCAGGTCTGAGACTCTGATGCTGGTTACCATAGAAAAGATATTGTTAAGTTATAAGTAAACACTTGAGGTGTATTACTATAGACATAGAACTGAAATAATTAGTATTTAACTTTTTCTTTGAAACTATAAGATAGGAAATTGAAAATTGATGGAAGTTAGCTAGTGATTATTTTTTTTCTAAAATTGTAGATCAAATTTAAGACCATAGGATACATAATGAACAACCCTAGAATGAGGAGCCATGGGGCTCAGCGTCAAGCTGCCATGTTGAGTCATTTGCTTTTCAAAGAATTGTACCTAACCTTGAGACGAATGACATCGTGATTGCGTGTATTTCTAAAGGTGAAAACCAGGAGGTTGGGGATGATACAGTGTCTCAAGCGATATTAGGAGTCTTAGAAAAGGTTGTCAAGATTATGGTTGAAAGGGAAAATATGGAGGAAGAGACTAAACGCATAGAGTGCAAGAGAAAGGAAAAGATTAAAGTTTGAAAAAGGAGAGTGTCTACTTGTACTGGTCCAAATCTACGACCTTTAAAATGGGCTAGAGTAGCTAGACCACAACGAAAGGTTGTAGTATTTTTTATTGGAGAAATTGTTAGATTATCTAAGGTTCTGATTTTTAGATATTGTGGTAAGCATAATCTAGTAGAGTTTCTGTTAAAATTGGGAATTGGGGTAGAGGAATCTATTAGTAATGTTTTCGTAATTAGATCTGCAAGATATATGATTGGAATTTAAGATGATGCGTTGTTTGGAATTGTGTTGGAATCAGAATTGCGCAGCAAAAGCTTGGTGGCCTGATTTGAAGGAAAAGAGGTAACATATTTTATAACTAAGAAAATTTCGAGGACGATATTTCTTTAAGGAGGGGAGAATTGTAACATCCCAAAAGATCGAGGGTTAGTAGAATCGGGTTTGTGAATCAAAAGAGAGTGATCATGCCTTAAATTTTAAAATTATCTATGCATTTTAGGAAACAAATGAGGTATTGGTTTGTTGGATAAGTTTTAGTGAAACACTCTTTGAAACCCAAGTTCAAATCCCTTCTCTCTCACCATTTTTATTATTTTGCAAATTTTGCCTTAAACCTTAATATGCGACATGCCTTGTTTTTAAAATAAATATTGCAAAATTATTTCAAGAATGAGAAAAAAGCCTAATGGTAAAAAGAAATATGAGAAAACATGGAAATTAAATGAGGTCCCAAGTTCGAATCCTTTCCTTTACGAAATAATTTAATTTTTGGAAAAAAAATCCTTTGTTTTTAATGTATGTGCCACCCAAGCCTTGTAACCCTAGGTATAAATGTTAAGTTTTCACAAATAATCAGCCCTTAATCCTCCCCTTTATTTCCCTAGCTGTTCATATAGCACCCCTCACCCGTATTCAGTGCCGGAATAGGGTTACAGAACATTACCAGACTTATATAACATTTAAACATTCAATTCACATAAAATTAATCAATTCATGATCAATTCAATCACAATTAAACATTTTGTCCCTAATACAAGCCTACTTGGCCCTAAACATACATTGGGAGTGGTTCGGGACTAAACTGATAACTTTGGAAACTTTTTGAACACTTAAGAAATTTTCTCAAAAACAGGGGGCACACGCCCATGTGGCCTAGCCGTGTGTCTCACACGGCCAACAGGCATGCCCGTGTCACAGGCCGTGTGGACATTCAAAATGGGAGCACATGGCCGTGTCCCAGCCCGTGTCTAACCTCATGTAACTCTCTAACTTGGGTCACACGGCCAACACACACGCCCGTGTACCAGGCCATGTGGTAGGCTATGCCAAACCTATAGGGTATACTGACTTATGCCACACGGCCAAGTCACACGCTTGTGTGTGAGGCCGTGTGGAGCATACTGAATTGGTTTCAAATTTAACACCAGGGGATACACGACCGTGTGTCGCACACGGCTGAGACACATGCCCGTGTCTCTGCCCGTGTGGACAAACATAGGCTATTTTCCAAGCCAATTTGCCACCCAAACTTAGACACACCTATGCAGCTCATATGGCACAAAATATAGCTTCAATAGATATATAATTCAATTCCAAATCAAGCATAATTTATACCATTTCCAATACAGACCAATGCAAAACATAAATACCACATTATGCCATCTAAGTTCATACCAACCTTTATTTTCTCAATTCATCAAAATGACCATAAATTCGAGTCAAAAAATATTTTAATATTATTTTCTGTGCTTAAGGTATGCAAATTGATAAGTCTGAAATTTTCGTATGAAAATTTTATCGTTTGAGTGTCGATTTGTGAAAAAGGGCTTAATCGCGTAAAATGTAAAAGTGACCTTCTAATTGTTAAAGAACTAAATTGATATGGTTTATTAATTGCTAAGTCCTTAAAATGGAATTATGACACTATTATGGTTGATGGACGGTAATGGGCATAACTTATAATAATTTCATATTAAATTACGAAGGTTAAAATTGTAAATGGTTTGTTAACATGAAATAAATAAAACAAAACATTAAAAGACATGCATATTCATCTATTGTTGGCCAAATATAGAAAAGAAAAGAAGCCATGGATGTTTTTTAAGTTTTGGCACTTAGAAAGCTTAATTCGGGTATGTTCTTTGTTCGATTTTTGATAATTTTTACGTTTTTGAGATCATTGCTTTGAATACTAGTAAACCCATGCTTCAGTTTTCAGAATTGATGATGAATTTGAGATTTTCCATTGTTGATAATGTGATGAAATTGTTGTTTGATGATGAATAATAAATCTTTGATGTTTGATTTTCATGTTTAATTAAGTAATTTTTGATAAAAATGTGTATTAAGGACTAAATTGAGAAATTTGTAAATTGAGGGGTCAAAAAGTGAAATAAATGAAAGAAATGGTTTGCTAGAGACCTAAGGTAAATTCGGCCTAATATGGGTTTGATGAGATTTTGTGTATTTTGTGTTATTTTGAAATAGGGACTAAATTGTAAAAATGTGAAATGTTAGGGGCTAAAATGTAAAATGCCCAAATTATGTGTTCTTGGATAAAATTTAATGAAATGTTGAATAAGCAAGTTAATTTTGATATTAATTAGATTAGAAAAATTGGAATTCAGATCTAGATTGAGGGAAAATCAAAGTATCGGATTAGTCGACTTAATTTGTCGTTATTGCGAATGAGGTAAGTTCATATTTTAATAAACATTACGAAATCATATTATAAATGCTTACTATTTGTATGATTGAATTCAATGCCGAATGATAATACAAATATATGTATTTTGAATAAGTTATATGTAACGCCCCCACGCCCGAGACCGTCGCCAGAGTCGAGTATGAGGTGTTACTAAGCTTAATTTAACATTTTTAGAACTTTGGATTATTTGTTTCTACATTCATAGCTTTTTAGCTACTTGCGTCACAGTCACAAGAAAAATCATATCTCGAGTTACGAAACTCGAAATAAATATCCATAAATTTTCCCTGAATCTAGACTCATATATCTATTTACTAATTTTTTTTCTAGAATTTTTGGTTGGGCCAATTAGTATAGTTTATTAGTTAAAGTTACCCCTATTTCAGGACTTAACTGGACTGACCTCTGTTTACTACGAACCACATTTATTTCTGTAAAAAATTCATATGACTATTAGGTTTTGCTTCTCCTGAAACTAGACTCAATAAGGATTCTGAGAATATAAAATACACCACCTAATTATATCTGTAAAATTTATGGTGAATTTCTAAAGTTGGAACAGGGGATCCAAAAACTGCTCTGACCCTGTTTTACTAATATTCAAATATCTTCTAACATATAATTCCTTTACCTATTTAGTTTGTTTTATGTGAAACTAGACATAATAAGCTTCAATTTAATATTTAATCCATCACCTAATTCAATTTCTATGATTTTTAGTAAATTTTCAAACTCACGTCAGTGTTGCTGCAATATTCTATTTATGGCAAATTTCATCCCTTTTTATGAGTTTTCATGATCAAAGTATCCTATTAACCTTCCATGACATCAAACATAATCTAAACTAACCATTTCCATAACTTATCACTATCAAGCATTTTCTCAACCATTCCATCACCATATCATAAGATCATTTACACAAAATAGGTATATTGCTATACATGCCATACTTAAATTTACAAGCCATTTACCGAAAAGTCCTTGAGATAGTGTGGATCGAGCCTTCGACCTATCCCGACTCTCGAGCTGGCTTGTCCAAAACTACAATGAGTAAGAAGGAGGGAGTAAGCATAAATTCTTAGTAAGTTCATATGCAAATAATAAGTAACATAACAAACAATCAAACCAATCAACATTAGCATGTATCACCAAAACATATATCACATTTCTAATCATTTTTCATCATCTTATTACCTTATCGTTGTTGTATCAATACTCAACCCGAGAGTTAAGTACATACCTGTCCAAAGTATCCATTTCACATCATTTACCAATAATTTTCTTTTCATCTCGAGTATTCCTCCATTTGAGTAAAACTTTACCCGTTGAACACCTCGGAATATAATTCGGATACATGGATAACTTGCACATAAGTGCCACATATGCAATCAAGCAATCATGTAACCCGCCCATAAGTGAACTCAGACTCAACTCAATGAGCTCGGGCGTTCGCATCCATAAGTGAACTCAGACTCAACTCAACGAGCTCGGATGCCTAGTTACATTTCACGAACTCGGACTCAACTCAACGAGTTCGGACATACGCATCCATAAGTGAACTCAGACTCAACTCAACGAGTTCGGATGCTCAACAATCCTAGTGACATGTCACTTGTATCCTAATTTATTCCTAAGGTTCAAACGGGATTTTCCTCGAACACATATCCTTGCCGTCTTCCGTAGAATACCGAAACCAAAACTCGGTAACAATTTATATTTAACAAGTAGCTCACATAATTTGCATTTTATTCGAAATTAACCACAAAGCATATATTTCATGATAAAAATCAGCATATCATATAATTGACACCAATAACTTAAAAATAACAATTATGCTACATTATTTACACATGAACTTACCTTGGTACCAAAATACAAAGATTTAGCAATTTAGTCCACAATCTTTTCTTTTCCTCGACTGGGGTCGATTCCACGTCTTTCTTGATCTAAAATAACACATTTAGCTTATTTAATACTCACATTATCAAATTAATCCTTAATTCAAATTTTGGCAAAATTACAATTTTACCCCTAAACTTTTGCATATTTACACTTTTGCCCCTAGGCTCGGGATTAAACTTTATTCCTTATTCTTATGTTTTATAACATTCTGATCACTTTTCTCTTCTATGGCAACATCAAATTCTCACTCTAACATGTACTTGTGACTATTAGGTATTTTTACCGATTAAGCCCTTTTACTCGTTTTTGCTTAAAATCGAGTAGTACAAGTTGTCTAACATAATTTAAAACCTCATATTCTATCATAAAACATCAAAATACACAAATTTCACCTATGGGTATTTTTCCAAATATAAACCCTAGGTTAAATTTTTGCTGGCATAAGCTTTATCGAGTTACCAGGATCTCAAAAACGTAAAAATCATTAAAAACGGGGCTTAGAATCACTTACTATGAAGCTTGAAAGTTGAAGAAACCCTAGCTATGGTGAGAGTGAAATTCAGCAGCAACTAAATGAGGAAGATGACCATTTTGTGTTATTTTTCCCATTTTATTTCATTTAATATCCAAATGACCAAAATGCCTCTCCTTACTAAACTTTCAAAAATTCCATCCATGTCATAATTTTTCCCATGAACTTAAAATTGGTAAAATTGCTATTTAAGACCTCCTAATTAATATTTCAAAGCAATTTCATACTAAAAACTTCTAAAATGCAAGTTTTGCAACTTATTCGATTTCCCTAACTTCAAATTAAGCATTTTATGCATAGAATTTCTTCACAAAATTTTTACACAATCATGCAATCATATCATAAACCTTAAAATAATTATAAAATAATTATTTCTATCTCGGATTTGTGGTCACAAAACCACTATTCCGATTAGGCCCTAATTCGGGATATTACAACTCTCCCCCCTTTAAGGATTTTCGTCCTCAAAAATCTTACCGGTAAACAGATGTGGGTATTGATTTCTCATATTTTCTTCGGATTCCCATGTAGCTTCTTCTACTCCATGCTTTTGCCACAACACCTTCACAAGTGCAATATTTTTATTCCTTAGTTGTTTGACCTCTCGAGCTAAAATCTTAATCGGTTCTTCTTCGTGGGTCATATCTGGTTGTAGTTTAATTTCTGTCGGTGAAACTACATGTGAAGGGTCCGAACGATACCAACGTAACATAGATACGTGGAACACATCATAAATCTTCTCTAATTTAGGTGGTAAAGCTAGCCGATATGCTACCGGTCTAACTTTTTCAATTACTTCATACGGCCCAATAAAATGCGGACTTAATTTACCTTTCTGTCCAAATCTGAGAACTTTTTTCCACGGAGACACCTTTAAAAATACTTTATCACCAACTTGAAATTCAATGTCCTTTCGTTTTAAATCTGCGTAAGATTTATGTCTATCTGAAGCAGCTTTCAAACAATCTCGAATTACCTTCACTTTTTCTTCAGTTTCTTTTATTAGATCAACTCCATATATCTGATTTTCCTTGAGTTCAGTCCAATACAAAGGCGTTCGACATTTACGACCATACAATGCTTCATAAGGTGCCATTTTCAAGCTCGTCTGATAACTATTATTGTAAGCAAATTCTACCAACGGTAAATATCTTTCCCAACTTCCTTGAAATTCCAATACACAACATCTGAGCATATCTTCAAGAGTCTGAATTATTCTCTACGATTGCCCATCGGTTTGTGGATGAAAAGCGAGATGAAATTTAACTTCGTACCTAACGCGTCTTGCAACTTTTGCCAAAATCGCGAGGTAAACCTTGGATCTCTATCTGAAATAATCGACAATGGTATTCCATGTAGTCTAACAATTTCTCTAACGTACAGTTCAACCAACTTGTTAAGAGAATAATCCGTACGTACCGGGATAAAATGAGCCGACTTAGTTAATCTGTCAACTATTACCCAGATGGCATCTTTCTTTCCTGGAATCAATGGCAATCCTGATACAAAATCCATGTAATCCGATCCCATTTCCATTTAGGAACCATAATAGGCTGAAGTAATCCCGAAGGCACTTGGTGTTCAGCTTTCACCTGTTGACAAATTAAGCATTTGGACACAAACTCTGATATATCCTTTTTCATTCCATTCCACCAATACATTTTCTTCAAGTCATTATACATTTTCGTACTACCCGGATGAATCGAGAATCAACCACTATGTGCTTCTGTAGGATCTTTTGAATCATTTCCTCATTCTTTGGTACACAAATCCGATCTTTAAACATTAAGCACCCATCAGAACCGATTCTGAAATCGACTGTATCAATTTCACATCGCTTTCTCTTGGCTTGCAAATCTTGATCATCTTTCCGAGCTTGTAAATCTCTTGTAAAAACATTGGTTTTGCTCTTAACTCTGCTAGAATCGAACCATCATCTGACATTTTCAACTGAGTGTTCATAACTCTCAATGCAAACAACAACTTTCTGCTTAAAGCATCGACAACCACATTCGCTTTTCTCGGATGATAATCAATAACAAGCTCATAATCTTTCAATAACTCCAACCATCTTCGCTGTCTTAAATTCAAGTCTTTTTGTGACATCAAGTACTTAAGACTTTTATGGTCGGTATATACCCGTCACTTTTCACCATACAAATAATGTCGCCAAATTTTCAAAGCAAACACCACCGCAGCCAATTCCAAATCGTGAGTAGGATAATTCCTCTCATGAGGTTTTAACTGCCTCGAAGCATAAGCCACCACTTTTCCTTCTTGCATGAGTACATACCCCAAACCATTTAGAGAAGCATCACTATACACCACAAATTCTTTACCTGATTCGGGCTGTACTAACACCGGTGCCTCTGTTAATAACTTTTTCAATTCTTCAAAACTCTGTTGACATTCTTCCGTCCATTCAAATTTAACATCCTTTCGGAGTAGTCTAGTTATAGGAGCAGCAATTATAGAAAATCCATTTACAAACCGTCGATAATACCCAGCTAGCCCCAAGAAACTTCTAACTTCAGTTACATTTTTTGGTGGTTTCCAATCAACAATGGCTGAAATTTTACTAGGATCAACCCATATACCATCACCTGAAACAATATGACCCAAAAATCCAACTTCCCAGAGCCAAAATTCACTTATACTAAACTTAGCATACATCTGCTTATCTCTCAAAGTTTGCAAAACTATCCTCAAATGCTCAGCATGCTCTGTCTCATCTTTTGAATAAATTAAAGTATCATCTATAAACACCACAACAAATTTGTCCAAGTATGGTGAAATATGCGATTCATTAAATCCATAAATATAAAGAGAGCATTTGTCAATCCGAATGGCATAACTAAAAATTCATAATGACCATACCTTGTTCTAAAAGCAGTTTTAGGCACATCCGACTCTTTTACCCGCAGTTGGTAATACCCTGATCTCAAGTCAATCTTTGAAAACCATGTCGCTCCTTTTAGCTGATCAAACAAATTATCAATTCTTGGCAACGGATACTTATTTTTGATTGTCACCTTGTTTAACTACCGATAATCAACACACAACCTCATAGAACCATCCTTCTTTTTCACAAATAACACGGGAGCACCCCAAGGTGAAAAACTCGGTCTCACAAAACTTTTATCAGTCAATTCTTGCAACTGCGACTTTAATTCTTTTAACTCTGTTGGTGCCATTCTATATGGAGCAATCGAAATCGGAGTTGTTCTCGGTATCAAATCAATACCAAATTCTACTTCCCTGACTGGAGGCAAACCCGACAATTCTTTTGGAAATATGTCCGCAAATTCACACACAACCGGCACTGATTCAACTTTCTTTTCAACTTCTTTTGTATTAATACATACGCCAAATAAGCTTCATAACCCTTTCTCAAATATCTTTGAGCCAACATTGAAGAAATCACACTAGGCAATGCCTCTGATTTATCTGATTCAACCCGCAGAGTTTCACCACTTTCACACTTTAATTCTACAACCTTTTCTTTGCAATTTATTTTAGCATCATGCAATGTCAACCAATCCATACCCAAAATAACATCAAACTCATCAAACGGAAACAACATCAAGTCGGCCGGAAAGTAATGACCCCGAATCATTAAAGGACATTTCTTACATACTTTATCAACAATCACACATTTGCCTAACGGATTCGACACTCTAATCATAAATTCTGTGTTCTCAACAGGTATATTCATACTAGACACCAGTTTCATGCACACATATGAATGAGTAGAACCGGGATCAATCAAAGCAATAACATTAACATTATAGAGAGAAAATGTACCGGTAATCACATCAGGTAAGGAAGCATCTTCGCACACTTTAATAGCATAAGTCCTAGCTAGAGCCCTTCCTTCAGGTCTAACTGGTGCATCTCTGGCTACATTCTTACTGCTTGCTTCACTCCCAGCTTTTCGTGGATATCTTCCTCTCGAATCCGCCCCACTTGTTTTTGTATTCTGAAATTTTTCTTTTTCAGCTCTCTCTGGGCAGTCTCTAATAAAATGATCTGGAGAACCACATCGAAAACATTCATTTGCTCTGCACGGACCAAAATGATTCCTACCACACCGCTAGCACTCAGGTTTAACAAATCTCGAGTTCCCTACACTGGCTGCCGAAGCAGTTTGGGACTTAGGACCCATATTTTGCTTCTTATAATTCCCATATGATTGCCCAGCTGAAGCTTGGGAACGAGGATTCATATTCCTTGATTTTCCAGTTCTTTGTGAGAAGGCGCTTTCGTCGGTCTTTTCTTCCAATTTCTAGTCTCACTCTACTACTTTTTCTTCTCTTTAAGTAGTTCTTCAGCCTTGGAAGCTCGATCCACCAGCACTACCATTTCTTTTAATTCAAGAATTCCAACAATTACCTTGATGTCTTCGTTGAGCCCGTCTTCAAATCGTCGGCACATGTTGGCCTCTGTAGGAACATATTCTCTAGCATACTTACTTAATCGAACAAACTCTCTTTCATATTCTGTAACTGTCATATTACCTTGCTTCAACTCAAGAAATTCTTTACGCTTCTGATCAATAAATCTTTCACTAATATATTTCTTCCGAAACTCTTCTTGAAAGAATTCCTAGGTTATTCTCTCTTTCGGTACCACCGAAATCAAAGTCTTCCACCAATTATAGGCTGAATCCCTCAACAAAGATATAGCGCATTTCAAACATTCTTCAGGTGTACAAGATAATTCATCAAATACCCGGATAGAATTTTCAAGCCAAAACTCTGCTTTCTCGGCATCATCATCAATATTTGCCTTAAATTCTTCGGCCCCTTGCTTACGGATTCTGTCAACTGGAGTTCTATGAAATTTCATCAGATCCATACCTTGAGGCATCGGGGGTACAGGTTGAGGAATTGGGGGAGGTGGGGGAGGTCGTACATTTGGGTTCGTACGAACGAACTCAGTGTACCATGCACTCATCATTTGGAGAAAGGCTTCTCGATCTCTTTCTCCTCCTCCCTGACCAACAGTAGGAGGTGGATTTTCAGTCGGCGCTGCTCCTTCAGCTGGAGCTAGCGCATTACTCTCTACTTCATCTGCCATAGCTGGATCGGGATCCATTTACTATAAAAAAAATCATTTAAAAAGGTCAAAAGTCGTCACACTATCACAATTTATACATATGGCATGTATAGCAAAATCCGTACATACAACACGTAGTCTGAGAACTGAATAAACCTGCTCTGATACCACTAAATGTAACGCCCCCACGCCCGAGACCGTTGCCGGAGTCGAGTATGAGGTGTTACTAAGCTTAATTTAACATTTTTAGAACTTTGGATTATTTGTTTCTACATTCACAGCTTTTTAGCTACTTGCGTCACAGTCACAAGAAAAATCATATCTCGAGTTACAAAACTCGAAATCAATATCCGTAAATTTTCCCTGAATCTAGACTCATATATATATTTACTAATTTTTTTTCTAGAATTTTTGGTTGGGCCAATTAGTACAGTTTATTAGTTAAATTTACCCCTGTTTCAGGACTTAACTGGACTGACCTCTGTTTACTACGAACCACATTTATTTCTGTAAAAAATTCATATGACTATGAGGTTTGCTTCTCTTGAAACTAGACTCAATAAGTATTCTGAGAATATAAAATACACCACCTAATTATATCTGTAAAATTTATGGTGAATTTATAAAGTTGGAACAGGGGATCCAGAAACTGCTCTAACCCTGTTTCACTAATATTCAAATATCTTCTAACATATAATTTTTTTACCTGTTTAGTTTGTTTTATGTGAAACTAGACATAATAAGCTTCAATTTAGTATTTAATCCATCACCTAATTCAATTTCTATGATTTTTAGTAAATTTTCAAACTCACATCAGTGTTGCTGCAATATTCTGTTTATGGCAAATTTCATCCCTTTTTATGAGTTTTCATGATCAAGGTATCCTATTAACCTTCCATGACATCAAACATAATCTAAACTAACCATTTCCATAAATTATCACTATCAAGCATTTTCTAAACCATTCCATCACCATATCATAAGATCATTTACACAAAATAGGTATATTGCTATACATGCCATACTTAAATTTACAAGCCATTTACCGAAAAGTCCTTCAGATAGTGTGACTGAGCCTTCGACCTATCCCGACTCCTGAGCTGGCTTGTCCAAAACTACAATGAGTAAGAAGGAGGGAGTAAGCATAAATGCTTAGTAAGTTCATATGCAAATAATAAGTAACATAACAAACAATCAAACCAATCAACATTAGCATGTATCACCAAAACATATATCACATTTCTAATCATTTTTCATCATCTTATTACCTTATCATTGTTGTATCAATACTCAACCCGAGAGTTAAGTACATACCTGTCCAAAGTATCCATTTCACATCATTTACCAATACTTTTCTTTTCATCTTGAGTATTCCTCCATTTGAGTAAAACTTTACCCGTTGAACACCTCGGAATATAATTCGGATACATGGATAACTTGCACATAAGTGCCACATATGCAATCAAGCAATCATGTAACCCGCCCATAAGCGAACTCGGACTCAACTTAACGAGCTCGGGCGTTCGCATCCATAAGTGAACTCGGACTCAACTCAACGCTCGGATGCCTAGTTACATTTCACGAACTCGGACTCAACTCAACGAGTTCGGACATTCGCATCCATAAGTGAACTCGGACTCAACTCAACGAGTTCGGATGCTCAACCATCCTAGTGACATGTTACTTGTATCCTAATCTATTTCTAAGGTTCAAACGGGATTTTCCTCGAACACATATCCTTGCCGTCTTCCGTAGAATACCGAAACCAAAACTCGGAACAATTTATATTTAACAAGTAGCTCACATAATTTGCATTTTATTCGAAATTAACCACAAAGCATATATTTCATGATAAAAATCAGCATATCATATAATTGACATCAATAACTTAAAAATAACAATTATGCTACATTATTTACACATGAACTTACCTTAGTACCAAAATACAAAGATTTAGCAATTTAGTCCACAATCTTTTCTTTTCCTCAACTGGGGTCAATTCCACGTCTTTCTTGATCTAAAATAACACATTTAGCTTATTTAATACTCACATTATCAAATTAATCCTTAATTCAAATTTTGGCAAAATTACAATTTTACCCCTAAACTTTTGCATATTTACACTTTTGCCCCTAGGCTCGAGATTAAACTTTATTCCTTATTCTTATGTTTTATAACATGCTGATCACTTTTCTCTTCTATGGCAACATCAAATTCTCACTCTAACATGTACTTGTGACTATTAGGTATTTTTACCGATTAAGCCCCTTTACTTACTGTTTTTGCTTAAAATCGAGTAGTACAAGTTGTCTAACATAATTTAAAACCTCATATTCTATCATAAAACATCAAAATACACAAATTTCACCTATGGGTATTTTTCCAAATATAAACCCTAGGTTAAATTATTGCTAGCATAAGCTTTATCGAAAGTTCTGGGATCTCAAAAACGTAAAAATCATTAAAAAGCGGGGCTTAGACTCACTTACTATGAAGCTTGAAAGTTGAAGAAACCCTAGCTATGGTGAGAGTGAAATTCAGCAGCAACTAAATGAGGAAGATGACCATTTTGTGTTATTTTTCCCATTTTATTTCATTTAATATCCAAATGACCAAAATGCCCCTCCTTACTAAACTTTCAAAAATTCCATCCATGTCCTAATTTTTCCCATGAACTTAAAATTGGTAAAAATTCTATTTAAGACCTCCTAATTAATATTTCAAAGCAATTTCATACTAAAAACTTCTAAAATGCAAGTTTTGCAACTTATTCGATTTAGTCCCTAACTTCAAATTAAGCATTTTATGCATAGAATTTCTTCACAAAATTTTCACACAATCATGCAATCATATCATAAACCTCAAAATAATTATAAAATAATTATTTCTATCTCAGATTTGTGGTCACGAAACCACTATTCTGATTAGGCCCTAATTCGGGATATTACATTATATATATGTTATTATGATATTGAATTGTTCAAGAAGTAGAATATATGAATACAAGAAAGTTCCAATAATGTGACGACGTCCGAAAAGCCCCGTACGAACCATAGGAATAGTTAGGATACATATGTCATGACCTAGGATTTCGATATGTGTTATCGTGTAAGACCACATTTGGGACGTTGGCATCGATTTGTGATTTACGTGTAAGACCATGTTTGGGACATTGGCATCATACATGGTTTCGTGTAAGACCCTGTCTAGGACAGTGGCATCGGTATTTGATTATGTGTAAGACCATGTCTAGGACGTTGGCATTGTACGAGCTTATGAGTTATCCGAGTATCCTTATTAATTCTGAACAGTTCAACGGGCATTCCGAGAAATAAATGATTAAGTGAAAGACATTCCGATTCAGGTAAGTTGAAATGTATACAATATTTGAAAATGAAAAGTAAGTATATATGTGCAAAGAATGTTATGTGATGTATATGGAAATGAAATGTGAGTATGTGTAAATGAAACATGAATAAATGAATAATATATAGTATATAAAGTGGCATAAGTGAAATTGTCAGATGTTAAATGTATGAAAGGTGAAATTGAGTATAAATGATGATATGAGGTTTATGTATATATATATATATATGATTAGATGTGTTATTTCCATAAAGTGCTCATTTGTATATATGAAAGTGTGGATTGAATGATTTAGGAAAATTGAGCTGAATAAGTTTGTGAAAGCTAAAGTTTTTGAAGTAAGCAAGTATAACATTGGATGATGGTAATACAATATGAGAATATGTTTTATAACTTGGAAAAGTTGTATGAGATAATATATCATGCATATGGCTTTGTAATGAAATTATTTGTTATGTTAAGTTTATTAAGATACGAGTTTACTAAGCTTTAAAGCTTACTCTGTGTGTATTTTTCCTATGTTTATAGAGTTTCAGAGACTAGCTCAGGTTGGAAGTCGAAGGAGATCTCATCACACTATCTGGTTATCGCTTCAGTAAATAAAAGCTTTGAGGTTTGTGATTATGTGGCATGTATAGGTTAGTTTTGGTATGGTTCATTTTGATTTGTATATATATATATATATATATAGCCATGCAAAAATGGCTTGTTAATGAGGTTAATGTTTGTGTATATTCGGGCATGGTATAAGCCTATTTTGGGAAGTATGTTTCATAGTATGTATGTATGGTGTCTTGATTACATGTTTTAGTTGAGTAATGATTCGGATGATGGATGTGTTTTTGCTATAATGCATATGCTTTCATAAGCTAAGTTATGTATATGTGATTGTTTGCATGCTGGTTAATTTGGTACGGTTATTAACGAAAAAAGATGATAATGTTATAAGGATGATTGGTCGGTCATTTGAGCATGTATAATGTGGTCAGTTAATGAAGTAAATTAGCTATGAATTGGGGGTACCTAGTTGAGGTTTCATTGTGATAATGGTATGACTTATTGTAGTTATATTTGATAATCAAATAAATGACTATTCAAATGGTTGAATATATGATGTTTAAACATGATAATTTTTCATGTGGAATAAGTATGTTTGAATTGTCAATTGTGCTCAAAATGGTATATTTTGCTTTTGTTGATAGTTACAATTTAGGTTAAATGATGGTAATGTGGTTAATTATTCGGATAAATTTTAATGTTGGTATGTGTTCATATTTGCTATGTAATGACTATGCTATGCCATGTGAATTTGGCTATTTGGTGTGGCTTATCAATGACCTATGTTTTGATGTATAAATTGCCTTGTAAATTGGTGTGTGAATGATAAAAATTGCTTTGATTATTTTGTGAGATAAATTATGATATATGATATATATATTTATATTCAGTTAATGATAGGTAAAATAAATACATATGCCAATGACATGTTTGTTCATGGTTCGGTATTTAAAGGTCAAGTTGTTGGTTTAATGCTTATTTACGAAATGTATACTTAGTCGAGATTTCGTTGTGATAATAATATGATCTATTGAGGTTATTTTGATGATCAAATATATATGGCTAATTGATTGGTTGTATATATGTATTTTGGGCATTAAAAAAAATAGCATACGACTTAAGTGTACTTTGATTTGTTATTTGTGTTCGAAAATGTTTATGTTGCTATAGTACAATACGCATAACTTGGTAATAATGATAATTATATTTGACCATTTGATGATGTTTGTTAATGACTCTCATATGGATGATTAATAAGTTGTATAATATGGCTTGTTTTGATTTGATATACGAATGTGCATAGGAATATGAAATGGTACGTTTGATAATTAGCAAATGAATTAAATGTATGCAAATGGATGTTTTAACATATGCTAGGAATATAAATATATTTGCATTTGTTTTATTACATTTACCTAATAACCTTTAAAATCTTTAATAATTTCCATTATACCAAGCCATTACTTTCCACTAAATCCTTAATGGGCTAATTACCACTTAAGGACCTTCACTTTAAGGTTCTATAGCTATTTGACACCTTTAGCTATTAGAACTCAAGTTTTACACTTTACGTGATTTAGTCCTTTTTATCAAATTGACTAACCAAACGATAAAATTTCTTAACAAAATTTTCACACAATCATTCAATCAGATTGTAAATATTAAAGTAATAATAAAATAATAATTTTGACTTTAGACTTGTGGTTCTGAAACCGCTATTCCGATTTGACTAAAAACGGGCTGTTACAACTCTCCCCCCTTAGGGATTTTCGTCCTTGAAAATCTTACCATTGAATAGGTTTGGGTACTATTTTCTCATAGCTTCCTTGGGTTCCCATGTGGCTTCTTCGACACCATGTCATTACCACAAAACCTTTACCAAAGATATTCATTTATTTCTCAGCTCTTTAGTCTCTCGAGCCAAAATTCTGATCGGTTCTTCATTGTACGTCATATCAGGTTGAATTTCAATCTCTGACGGCGAGATTACATGCGATGGATCTGATCTATATCGACACAATATCGATACATGAAACACTTAATGGATTTTCTCTAACTCAGTCGATAAAGCTAGCTGATATGCCACTGGCCCTATCCTTTTGATGATCTTATACGGTCCGATGAAACGCAGACTCAACTTGCCTTTACGACCAAATCTAAGGATTTTCTTCCACGGAGAAAGTTTTAGAAATACTTTATCACCAATCTAAAATTCAATATCTTTTCATTTCAAATCCGTGTACGATTTCTGTCGATCTGAAGCTATTTTTAGATTGTCGCGAATTACTTTCACTTTATCTTTAGTCTCTAAGATCAAATCAACCCCGTGGATCTTTTCTCACTCAACTTAGTCTAGTACAACGGAGTTCGGCATTTGCAACCATACAAAGCTTCGTACGATGCCATTTTTATGCTCGATTGAAAACTATTGTTATACGCAAATTCAACCAATGACAAATATTTCTCCCAGTTGCCTTCGAACTCTAATACACAACAATGAAGAATATCTTCGAGAATTTGAATTACTTTCTCAAACTGTCCGTTAGTTTGCGGATGAAATGTTGTACTAAAATTCAATCTCATACCCAGAGCTTCTTGCAATTTCTTCCAAAACCATGACATAAATCTTAGATCTTTACCAATTTTTCAAGTGAATAATTAGTACGTACCTGAATGAAATGTGTAGATTTCGTCAGTCGATCAACGACAACCCAAATAGCATCTTTCTTCTTCGAAGATAGGGGTAATCTTGATGCAAAATCCATCTATCCCATTTCCATTCTGATATCATCACTGGTTGCAGTAATCCCGAAGGCACCTGATGTTCAGCTTTAACTTGTTGACACATCAAACATCTCGATACAAATTCTAAAATGTCCCTTTTCATTCTCGACCACCAATACAGTTGTTTCAAATCATTGTACATTTTGGTACTCCCTAAGTGAACAGATAAACAACTATTATGTGTTTTGTGCAGAATTTTTTGAATAAGCTCAGAATTCTTTGGTACGCAGATTCTGTTTCGGAACATTAAACAATCATCGACTCTGATATGATAGTCTGAATCACTACACGACTCACATTGCACTCTTTTAGCTTGTAACTCTGTATCACACTTTTGAGCTACATAAATTTGCTATAAAAAAACTGGTTTAGCTCTCAATTCAACCAATATCGAACCATCATTAGATAATGACAAGCGTGTATTCATTGCTCACAAAGTATACAATGATTTTCTACTCAGTGCATCTATGACTACATTTGCTTTCCCCGGATGATAACCAATGACTAACTCGTAGTCTTTTAATAGCTCAAGCCATCTCCGTTGTCGCAAGTTCAAATCTTTCTGAGTCATTATCTATTTCAAGCTCTTATGATCAGTAAAGATGTGACATTTTTCACCGTAGAGATGATGTCGCCAAATTTTCAATGCGAAAACAATAACGGCCAACTCTAAATTGTACGTCAGATAGTTCTTTTCATGTGGCTTCAACTGTCTGGAAGTATAAGCTATAACTTTTCCTTCTTGCATCAAAAAACAATCCAAACCATTCAATTATGCGTCGCTATAAATCACGAATTCTTTACCCGACTCAGGTTGAACCAATAGTGGTGCCTCAGTTAACATTGCTTTGAATTGATCAAAACTCTATTGACATTTTTCTGACCATTCAAACTTCACATCTTTCTGTAACAGTCTGGTCATCGGTGTAGCAATCATCGAAATCCTTTTACAAAGCATCGATAATAACCAACTAACCCCAGAAAGCTTCTGACTTCGGATACATTCCTCAGTGGTTTCCAATCAACAATTGCTGAAATTTTGCTCGGATCAACTCTAATACCTTCCACTGAAACAATGTGCCCCAAAAATCTGACTTCTTTAAGCCAAAACTCACATTTATTGAATTTAGCATATAGTTGCTTAACTTTCAAGGTTTGTAACACAATCCTCAAGTGCTCAGCGTGCTCAGACTCCTCTCGTGAATAGATCAAAATGTCATCAGTGAACACAACAACGAATCTATCTAAATACGATCTAAATATCCGATTCATCAAATCCATAAAAATTGCAGGAGTATTAGTTAATCCAAAAGGCATAACAAGAAATTCATAATGCCTGTACCTTGTTCTGAATGCAGTTTTCGGCATATTTGAATCTTTAACTCATAACTGATAATAGCCAGATCTTAAGTCAATCTTTGAAAACACTGTTGCCCCTTTCAACTGATCAAACGAATCATCTATTCTCGGCAACGGATACTTGTTCTTTATTGTAACTTTGTTAAGCCGTCTATAATCAATTCACATTCTCATTGACCCGTCTTTCTCCTTTACAAATAATATTAACGCACCCCAGGGCGAAAAACTAGGTCGTGCAAAACCTCTATCTATTAATTCTTGCAACTGAGATTTCAACTCTTTCAATTCTGTTGGAGCCATTCTGTATGGAGCTATTGATATCGGAGAAGTTCCAGGTACTAACTCAATAGCAAATTCAACCTCCCTTATCGGTGGTAATCCCGATAATTCTTCTGGAAATACATCCGGATATTCATAGACAACCAACACTGATTCAATCTTAGATTCAGACACTTTTGTATCTAAAACATAAGCAAGATAATCTTCGCACCCTTTTCTCACACATCTCTGAGCTGATATAGACGAAATCACAGCAGGCAATTCATGCGATTCGTAACACCCCTAATCCATATCCTAATCCATATCCGTTGTCGGAATAGGGTTACGAGGCATTACCGAAAACATACGACATTCACATACATTTATACATTCATACTCAAAATCCATTCAAAACATTTACAATGTCCCTTGTAAGGGCTTTACGAGACCTTAAAACATCTTAGAAGTGGTTCGGGACTAAACCGATAACATTTGCAAACTTTGGGAAACTTAGAAAATTTTCTTTGATTTAAGGATCACATGCCCGTGTGAACATGCCATGTCCCCCACACAGCCACCAGACACGCCCGTGTTATAGGCCGTGTGAAAACAGGTCATACATACTGACTTGTACCACACGGCCGAAGGCATGCCCGTGTGCCATGGCCATGGGAAAATTGGAGGGGTTACTGACTTGGGTCACACAGCTGACTGCATACCCATGTGCCAGCCCGTGTGCCACACACGCCAGTCGACATGCCCATGTGTCTAGGCCGTGTCAAAACTGTAAGGTATACTGCCTTAATTCGAAAGGGTACCCCAAGGGACACACGGCTGTATAGCATGATAATGTGTCACACACGGCTGAGACACACACCCGTGTCTCTGCTCGTCTAGACAAAAATAGGCCATTTGAAAAGCCAATTTGCCACCATTTTCTCATGCACACAAAATAACCAAATCGGTACCATTTCTACACATATATAGGCAGCCAAAACATGCTAATTCGTACACCTATCATGTCATCTATACTCAACCATTTCAACTACTTAATTCCATATTAAAAAACATACCAAATTAATGTGCCACAATCATCAATCTCACATAACTTTGTAATGTATTTTCATCACCTTTCCATCAACTAAATCATGCCTTGCAAACATATCAATTCATCATCTACAAAGCATACCATAGTATACCATTCCTCAAGTATTAATACACCAACTTACAACTATCCAAAATAGCCAACTCATAACTATACCAAAACAAGCCAACATATAAGGCATTATATACATCACATATATATATTTCTTAACAAACACAATTCAAGCCAACTTAAATGGCCATACACACCAACATTTACAAGCCAAATCACATGGCTAAGATCATAACTCAAAACATACCAATGTGACACTAGCCTATACATGCCATATACCATATATATTAAACTCTCAAAAGTACCAATGAGATGATCGATAATGTGATGATGTTTCCCGACGATTCCCGAATTCGAGCTAGCTTCGATAATTTATAAAACAGGGAAAGAACATATAAAGTAAGCTTCAAAAGCTTAGTAAGCCATATACAAATAAAGTCAACACATGAATATTTGCATATCAATTCAAATATGTTAAACATAGCTAATCACATTCAAATGCACAAACCTTTCTCATTGAACATATATTCAATGTCTTAATCGAGTTCATTAAATATTTCCCCTTTTTTTATACTTGTATGAATTTCGTATGTCCCTGAATTACTTAGCTCTTTCACATATTCTTTCTCGACTTGTCTTTGCCAGTTGAACCATTCGAAATAGCTAAGGATACTCGAAAATTATATAAAGCTCATACAATGTCATATCCCAGATATGGTCTTACATGTTATTATATATCGATGCCACTGTCCCGGACAGGGTCTTACATGAAATCAATTAACGATGCCAATGTCCCAGACATGGTCTTACAGTAATCTCAATACAATGCCAATGTCCCAGTCATGGCCTTACATGTAATCACATCTCGATAACCTAATGTCATGACATTCATATCCTATTCTATTCCTAAGGTTCGTACGAGACTTTTGGATATCGTAACTCTATCGATTCTTGCTCGTAAGTGTTTATTCAACATTTATAACATTTCCATGACAAGTAAACACATGTAATTCCATTTAAAGACATTTATTTGCATATGAACTTACCTCATTGTCAGAATAGAGAAACCAGATAGACTATTCGATAACTTTCGATTTCCCTCGATCTAAATCTGATTTCTTTTGTTCCTGATCTATATACATTCAAAATTAACTCTTTTATTCATCAACACATTCAATCTAGTCCACAAACACGTATTTAGGCATTTTTGCACTTTAGCCCCTAGAGTTTCATATTTTTACAATATAGTCCTTATATCACAAATACACAAGATTACACAATATCTAAATATTTCGTGCTTGGTCGAATTACTCTTAAGCCTCTATCAGCCCATATTTATTAACATTTCACACATTTAACCCTTCAATTTACAAATTTCACAATTTAATCCTTATTTGACATTTTTGTCAAAAATCACATTACAAAACATTAAAATCTATCAACAATTACTCATTTTCCATCATCAAACATTCAAGAGCTCAAGCATTCATCAATGAAACTTCACAAAATCATCATCAAATTCAAAAATTAAAGCACGGGCTAGCTAGTACTCAAAGCAACGATCACAAAAACATAGAAATCATTAAAAACCGAGCTTGAAACATACCTCAATTAAGCCACAAAAATGCCAAACCCTAAATGAGCTTTAATGTTTTATTTTATTTTGATTTTCGGTGGAAGATGATGATAATGAAGCCAAATTTTTTTTCTTTTATTAATAATAACATTAATAAGCAAATTACCAATCTAACCTTAATTAAAACCATTTAAAAAAATTCATTTAATGCCCATTTATGTCCATTCCCACTATCAATGGTCTAATTACAAAATAAGGACCTTTAATTTAATAAGCCATAGCAAATAGACACCTTTATCATATAGAATGCAACTTTTGCATTTTACGCGATTTAGTCATTTTTCTGAAATTAAGCTATTAAACGATAAAATTAGCTCACGAAACTTTCACACATATATAATCACATGCTATAAACACCAAAAATAATATTAAAATAAAATTTTGACCTCATATTTGTGGTCCCGAAACCACTGTTTTGATTTAGCTAAAATCGGGGTGTTACACAATTCATCTGATTCAATTCGAATAATTTCACTATTTTGACATCACAATTCAGTAATCTTTCGTCTATAATTTAGAACGACATAATGCAGAGTCAACCAATCCATACCTAGAATTACATCGAACTCACAAATGACAAAAGTATCAAATCAGCCGAAAAATAGTAACCTTGAGTCATTAAAGGACAGTTCTTACAAACTTTATCAACTAGGACATACTTACCTAAGGGGTTCGATACTTTAATCATAAACTCAGTAAATTTAACAGAAAATTTCTTACTAGACACTAAGTTCTCACAAACATACGAATGTGTCAATCCATGATCAATTAAAGCAATCACATTAGTGTCGTAAAGAGAAAAGGTACAGGTTATAACATCAAGTGACGACGCCTCTTCACGAGCGCGAATAGCATAAGCCCTAGCAAGTTCTCTGGCCTCGGATCTCATAGCAGAGTCTTTTTTTGTACCTCTACTACTTGTCACATTTCTAGCATTTCTCGGTGGCCTTCCTCTAGTGGCTGTGTTACACTGTCTTGCATTTTGATATTTATTTTTCATAGTTAGCTCAAGACAATCTCGAATCAAATGATCTCGTGCACCACATTTGTAACAAACTTTATTATTATAATTCGCCCAACATTCCCCAAAATGCCGTTTTCCACACTGTTGACACTTGGGTTTATTGTTTCTCACACTGCCAATGCTCGAGACTGAAGTAACTTGAGCTTTAGGACTCTTATATTGATTTCCACGATCTTTATTCTGATATCCCACTGAAGCATTGGATCGACTATACGAATCTTATGATTTCTTTGATGAAGACTGATATGGCTTATTCATCGATCTTTTTCTCGTCCCTAGCCTCTGAACTTGCTTTTCTTTTTTCTTTGTTAAGCTCCTCAGCTTTGCAAGCTCTATAAACCAGAACAACAAATTCTTTCAATTCTAGGATCCTAACTAGAAGTTTAATATCCTCGTTCAACCCGTCAACGAACTGTTTACACATGATTTCTTCGGTAGAAACATACTCCCGAGCATACTTGCTCAATAGTACGAATTCTCTTTAATATTCAGTTACGGTCATATGACCCTGTTTCAATTCTAAAAATTCTTTGTGCTTTTGATCGAGGAATCTCTGATTGATGTATTTCTTTCTGAACTCAGCTTGAAAGAAATCCTAAGTAACTCTTTCTCTTGGTGCCATGGATATCAAAGTATTCCACCATTGATACGCAGTATCCCTCAGAAGTGATACAACACATTTTAAACACTTGGCTGGTGTACATGACAATTTCATCAAGTCCCTGAATAGTGTTTTCAAGCCAAAATTCAACTCTTTCAGGATCATCATCCATGGTATCTTTGAACTCTTTAGCCCTATAACACCCCTTACCCGTATTCGATGCCGGAATAGGGTACGAGGCATTACCAAACTTAAACGTAAGCAAACATACAAAACTGAGACATAAATTTTCGTTCAAATTTAAAACTTTTCACATATATTCAAACCATCCCTATAATAAGCCTACGAGGCCTAAAACATGCTTTGGTAGTGGATTGGGACTAAATCGAGAACTTTAGAAAACTTCACAACACTCAAAAAATTTTTCATCAAACAGGGGTCACACACCCATGTGGCTTGGGACATGCCTATATGGGTAGGTCGTGTGGTCACACACACCCATGTCCAGACCCTGTGTAACTCTCTATTTGTCATCCATGAACAAAAAGAAGTCACACGGCCAAGGCACGTGACCGTGTGGTCGATTTAATTTTCCTAATTTTTCATAAAATAGTTGCAGACTTCACATGGCCAGGGCACACGCCCGTGTTCAAGGCCATGTCGTCCATACGAATGAGACA
This sequence comes from Gossypium longicalyx, assembly GCA_025698465.1. Taxonomy (NCBI): domain Eukaryota; kingdom Viridiplantae; phylum Streptophyta; class Magnoliopsida; order Malvales; family Malvaceae; genus Gossypium; species Gossypium longicalyx. Next base: position 40,395,127 of record CM046996.1, on the reverse strand, counting down.
CTTGCCTATGTCTCTGCCCATGTGCTCGATACTGAGCATTTTGTTTTGCAACAATTAAGTTGCAGGGGACACACGACCGTATCACATGTAACAGCCTGGTGTAGACCCTAGTCAGAATAGTGGTTTTGGGACCACGAATTTGAGTCAAGAAATATTTAAATTATATTTATGTGTTTACAACATGTTAGAATGCATGTGTGAAATTTTGGTGAATTAATTTTACCGATTGGTTGCTTAATTTTATAAATGGACTTAATCGCATAAATTGTAAAAGTGGCTAGCTAATTGTTAAAGTGCTACATTACTATGGCTTTTATAATATGGGGTCCTTAAAGTGAAATTTGGCCATTAAACCATGGGATGGATGGTTATGGGATTATATTATAAGGTTTTCATATTAATTTAAAAAGGTTAAAAAGGTAAATGATATATTATTATGAAATAAATAAAACAAAACATAAAAAAAAATCACATGCATTTTCATCTTTAATGGCCAAATGTGGAGAAAAAGAAAGCCATGGAGGTTGTTTTAGTTTGGCACCTTTGGAAGCTAAATTAAAGGTTCGTTTTGTTCGGTTTTTGATAATTTTTACATTTTTGATATCGTTGATTCGTGTACTAGCTGGCCTGTGCTTTAATTTTCAGTATTTATGATGAATTTGAGATTTGCCATTTTTGATAATGTGATGAAATTGTTGTTTGTTGATGAAGAATAAATCTTTGATGCTTGATTTTCATGTTTAATTAAGTGATTTTTGATAAAGATGTGTATTAAGAACTAAATTGAGAAATTTGTAAACTAAGGGGTCAAAATGTGAAATAAATGAAATTAATGGGATGTTAGGGACCCAAGGTGAATTTGGCCTAACATGGGCATAATTAAATTTTGAATAATTTATGTTGTTTTGAATTAGGGACTAAATTGTGATAATGTGAAATATCAGGGGTAAAAGTGTAATTAGCCCATTTAAGTGTTTTTGGATGAATTTGATTGAATATATGATTAAATAAGTCGAATTTGTATTGTATTAGATCAAGAAATGAGGAAATAGAATTTGGATGGGGGAAAGTAAAAAATTATCGAATAGTTGTTCCGGTCCGTTCGTGTTAGTACGAGGTAAGTTCATAAGGAAATAAATGTTGTTAATTTGATATGTAGTTATAAAGAAATATATATGTGATTCTGAATTGAATCGAGCTTTGGAGAATCTATTCTGACCATGGATTAATTGAATATGTGAAATTGAGAAAGTTTCGATAATGTGACAACATCTGAAAAGCCCCGTACGAACCATAAGAATAGTTAGGATACATATGTCATGACATAGGATTTCGATATGTGTTATCGTGTAAGACCACGTCTGGGATGTTGGCATCAATTTGTGATTTACATGTAAGACCATGTCTGGGACATTGGCATCGTATTTGATTTCATGTAAGACCCTGTCTGGGACAGTGACATCTATATTTGATTACATGTAAGACCACATCTGGGATGTTGGCATTGTACGAGCTTATGAGCTATCAGAGTGTCCTTATTAATTTCGAACTGTTCAATGGACATTCCGAGAAATGAATAACTATGTGAAATTGTATCCGATTTAGGTACGTGCGATTTGTTTATGAAATTCAGAAATGAAAGGCGAGTATGTATCATATGACCATATGTGAAATATATATATGACAACAAATGATATGAATGTATATAAATGAATGATGTGTTATATATACTCGTTATATGGAATTGTGGTCCTATGTTCCAGACATGAGATTTATGAAACATGAAACATGGCTTTGAGTTATGACAGTTTAGTTCGAAAACTTGGACAGATAATGAAATTAAAATGGTTGAGTTGGTGTATGCTTTATATGTAATATATAATTAGTAACATAAAGTTGATCTTGGTTGGATATATGATTCATGTATGTGAACTTGGTATATGTGAATAAGGGAATTATGGATGTTCGAGTTTGGAAGTGTTTGTAAAGAAGTTGATACAATTTTATGAATGATTTGTAACAAATGACCATGGTTTGGTTGGCGATGTAATGAATATGTGCGAGCTTGATTTTTATGATTGAGATAACGGATGTTATTCGAATTTGAAAGCATGGTTATACGTTCATTGATAAATAAGATAAATGGAGTTATTTAATGTGGTTATATGAATTTACGAGTACGATGAATGTATATGTGATTGAGATTTGTTAAATTCGATTTAGTGATATTGGTTTATAAATATCATTGAAATGATTTATTTGCTTATGGTTTACTAAGCTTTCTAAGCTTACTCTGTGTGTTTTTCTTATGTCTATAGAGTTACAGTGACCTGCTCGGGTTTGAAGTTGTAGGAGACATCATCACACTATCCGAATATCGCTTCGGTAAATAAAATCTCTAAGTTTTGGTTATGTAGAATGTATAGGCTAGTTTTGAGATGGTTTCTTTTGATTTTAGTATATGTATATATAGCCATGCGAAAATGGCTTAATTAAGATGCTAATTTTGTGTATATTTGGTTATGTATTAAGCTCATTTTGGGAAGTATGCTTCATGGTTGATATATGTGGTGTAATTGGTTATATGATTCAGCTTGAACATTGAGGTAAATATCGAATGTATTTTCAACTTATGGTTCATATTCCTATAGGTAAAATGATGAGTATAACATTGATGGTGCATTAGTTATTTGAATACGGTTTGAAATGGCAAATAATGCGATATGTTTTGAGATATATATATATATATGACCAAGTGAAATGGTCATTTTGGTATGTTCATAGTTGAGAATTTGGTAATGTTTGACATGTGATTTTAGTATGTTTTGGTATAGAGAATGAGCATGAATTTAGTTGATGATATTATGGATTGATTGATACATGTTTGGAGTTGAATTTGGCCGAAAATATTGTATATATATGATGCCTGATTTTGGACTTGTAGGGAGGACCCAAATGGGTGGCAAATTGGCTTTGCAAATGGCCTATTTTTGTTTACACGGGCAGAGACACAGGCGTGTGTCTCAGCTGTGTGCGACACACGGTCATGTTACATGGTCGTGTGTCCCCTGGGGTAGCCCTACAAAATTAAGTTAGTATGTATACCCTGTTTTTCCACGGCCTAGACACTCGGGCGTGTCTAATGCCGTGCAAGGCACACGGCCTATTTACATGGCTGTGTGACCTTTGTAACTTAGAAAAATTGATAAGTTTTGGAAAAATTTTGTATGTGTTCCGTTTAGTCCCAACCTCTTCCTAATGCTTGTTTATGGTCTCATTGACCTAAGAAAGGGGCTTTATGTTGATATTTGACTATGATATGATGATGTATGACTTTTAATTGTGAAATTATTGCGAAATGTTCTGATATGTCTGGTAATGCCTCATAACCCTAGTCCGGCGATGGATACGGGTTAAGGGTGTTACATTATACGCCTATGGGGCAAGTCGTGTGTCTACCCGTGTGGACAAAAATAAGGCTATTTACCAAGCCTTTTTGTCACCCTTCCATGCACAGCCTACACAACAACATATAATACCAATCCAAGCATATACATTCAACCCAATTAGCCATAAACAAGGCATCCACACATCATTCACATTCTAACATGTAACATCCTGATTTTCGGGTTTTCGTAATTTCTGAGAATTTGGTAAGTTTTTAAAATTTGGTATTTGGTAGTGAAAATTCATAGTTGGAATACGTAAATGGGCCTATGGAAGGCCCACGTGCTGGCCAAAACCCAGAAGAATTTTTGAATTTTGGACTTAAGGAGTTAGGGGCGTTGGATAGGTGGCCTTATTAAAAGACGAGGGTTAAATGTAACACAAAAGAGACCTTGGCAAAGTGGCTAACTAACGCCACTAAGGAGCTAAAAAAGTGGCGTGTAAGTGGTTGAGGAAGGCCAGGGTTCGATCCACTAAGCTGGCAATTGTGGTGTTCTTTTTATGTCTTGAGCAGGCAGGAGTTGGAAGTTGAATGAAACTCTGTTGGAGAGAGTTTGAATCAGTCAAACGCATGGATTAAGGAGTGATAAGGGGAGAGATTTTGGGGATTTGGAGAGAAGCTAAGAGTTGGCCGAATAGTGGGAATTGGGGAGGGGATTTCGGTAGAGGAGTATTTGGCTAGTAATTCAGCATTTAGGGACTTAGTTGTGCCGTTTTAGGGTTATTCTTTTCTTCCTTTTTCTTCTCTAGCCGAAATCACCACTCTCTTCATCCAGTTTTCTTTCTTTTTTCTATTGCCAAAACCAAACCAATACTTCCTTTCTTTTCATCACCTTTGCCGAATAGTCACAAGAACCGAAACCTTTGAAGATTGGTTATGTCATTTGCTTTTAGATCAGCATCTTTCCTGTTCTCTTTATTTGTGGTGACCGATCCCTTCATGTGGTAAGTACTCAAAACTTTCATTTTATTCATTATTTCGGGATTTAGAAGCCGAAATCTCTAAAGGCATAGGGAGGCTGTCGACTTGTCTAGATTGATTATAACTTTGGATTGATTGGTATGTGTGTGTTAGTTTACAAAGGAGGTGATCAACGAGGAGCGTTGGATTAAAGGTGTGGGCACAGCTAGATTTAGATCTAGTGCATCTAAGTCGACAAAGGTAAGGTTTCATGGCCATTAAAGTATTGGCCAAGTAGGGTAAGAGAGTTCTTGCATTGGTTTCATGGATTCATAGTTTAATCGGTTAAGTGGTGGATTGTAGGAATCGTTGCATAGATGATCTCGTGGTGGTAGTCGCAAATCAGGTGTGTAACAAACCCTCTTTTGTAGCTTAACTCGATATATGCCGAAAAGCCGAAATGCTGAAAATTCTGGCATTTCGAAGACTCGTGAGCATGCGAATGCTCATAGGTTGGTTAGATATGCTAAGTTTGATAATCGGGATCATTGGAACAGGTAAGGGCACGATTTCCTGCATCACGGTAAGTTGGGCCTCGAGAGGCTAAAATTGGGCCCAATGGGCTTTTCGGGCCATTTGGGTAAGGTTGGTAGAAAATGGAATCCAAATAAATTGCACATTAAGACAGTTAATACCGTTATCGAAAATAGGCTAAATGGGCCTAGATGACTAAATCAGCTATGTAGGGCCTATTAGGGGTTTTTGGCCCAATAATTCAGTTTTGCTAGAATGGGCTAGAATCGCTGTTTAAACACTTGAAATTGTTGATAATTGATAATAAGCATGGAAAACCCTAACAATTGATAAAATAATGAAATTACCCTTATAATGTGAAAATGACCACTTTGCCCCTAGGTGGAAATGACCATTATACCCCTAGGGTTATGTTATAATTAAGATGCATGTGATACTGTTTTTGTACATGATATGCCATGATATGCACATGATATGCCATCATATATTCATATATGCATGGGTTGGGTTTTATATGAACGGAGGAAGTGCTAAAAGGGCTTTGCCCCAGTTTACCGAAAAGGGCTTTGCCCTAGTTATTAAAAAAAAAGAGGCTAGGCCTCGGTTATATGATAAAGCAACTATCTTGCCAAAGGAGAGTATTGGTTAGGTGGGTTGAGTTATTCCCCACATGGAGAGCTTGGTTGGTACGGGTGGAGAGTAGCGGTTGGGTGGGTTGATAGTTTCCCCACATACGGATATGGGTTTGCATACATGCATTGAGATTTACATATAAAAATGGGCCAGGGGGCCATACCGATTCTGATAAAGGCTTGGCCCGAAGAATCATTAAATGAAAGGCTTCGGCCAAGAACATGAATAATGAGAAGGCTTGGACCGATGAATAGTTAAACGAAAGGCTTCGCCCAAAGATATCTTTGGTATTAGTTTTGGCTCTGAAAGGGGCTTGTTGCACACTGAGTTTCCAAACTCACCCCCCATTTCTTTAACCTTGCAGGTGAGCCTTGATGTGGAGACTTGGAGACGGAGGGGATTCAGAGTGGCCATGATGATCGCTTTTAAACTTTGAAATCAGGAAACGGTTTTATATTATAGTATTATCTTAACTGTTAACGTTATTTGTTTTTGGGTTATAATAAGGCCATTTTAACTATTCTTCTGGGATTATTTTTATTCTTAATAACTCTATATTTTTCTGATAATAATTCAAAATGGGCTAGACTTAGGGCGCGTTTTCAAAATGATACTCGTTTTCAAAATAGTGTAACAATACAATTAATCGGTTTATCAAAAATATTTACTTGAATGAACTTCAACTCGTTTATCAAAGTGTGGCAATGGTTGTGGGCATGTGTAGGATTGGAACCAATCGAGTGCTTGGTACTTAAGCAGCCTTCATGGCTCACCTCCTCTGTTTCGGATACCTACCTGGTGCACAGCTTCCATTCACTTTGATTACTTAGCAAAAAAAAAACTATCTTTTCAAACCCCAAGGAGGACATTGAAAGAGGCATGGGTTTTCCTAAAAACTTCAATGTGATACGTCGGAACCAGCCATAACGCCTGGGCCAAGTTTGGGGTGTTACATTTAGTGGTATCAGAGCTTGGGTTGCAATAAATCGGCTGTGGGTTTCTAAATGGGTTTAAAATCTAGAATTTCAAAATAAGGGTATTTTAAATCAATTTTTTTAAAAAATTTCTATTCTCTGTGACCAAATGCATGTTTTTGTTTTAAATGGTTTGAAGAAAGAAGTGGGACACTGAATCCCCGACACCAAGTCTGTAAGTATTTTCTTTTACGGCTTGTGATATTGATATGATGCTATAGATAGAACTGAGACCCTACTATGATACTTTAGATAGGGTAGAGCTGTAAAATAGTAGGATTGAGACTGTAGCTAGGCTACGACATTGCGAAAACAATCCCTGAATTATTATATGTTCATAAGATATCTCGTAATAAAAAACTAAAATATTAAACTGATGTCATAAAATTCATAAACAGATAATTCGATATGAGTACAAGAGAAACTCGTGGACGAGGCCGCGGACGTGGTCGCGGAAGGGTGCAAGTTGAATCTTCATCCTCAGGGCATAGGCCAGTTGATGAGGCATCTGTGCCAAAGGCAACTGAGGCTGGGTCACCTGATCGGGCTGCGGGGGATGACTCTTTGTCCTAAACGATGTTAAGGGTCTTGGAAAAGGTTGCTGGAGCTAGCACCGGGACAGTGAATAGGGGATCCATCTCTGAGCGACTCCGGGCTAACAAAGTAGAGGTTTTTAGGGGCGTAGTTCGAGTAGCCTCAAACGTGGCTGAATATTGGCTAGAGGCAACAGAGCGAATTATGGACGACCTAGATTACTCTGTAGAGCAAAAGCTGAAGGGGGCCGTGTCATAGCTACGAGATAAGGCATACCAGTGGTGGATCACTGTAAGGGAGAGTACCCCGATCGAACGAGTAACCTGGGAACTGTTCAAGACTGCTTTTAAGGGAAGGTATGTTGGAGCTAGTTATGTGGATGCCCATCGAAAGGAATTTTTGAATCTAGCTCAGGGCAATAAGACTGTTGCGGAGTATGAGGTGGAATTCTTGAGGTTGAGTCGATATGCTAGCGGGATAGTTGCGACCGAATATGAGCGCAGTGTTCGATTCGAGGATGGCCTCCACGATGAGCTTAGGGTGTTGATAGCTCCATAGAAGGAGCGTGATTTCGCTGCATTAGTGGAGAAGGCTAAGATAGCCGAGGAAGTAAAACAAACCGAAAGGCAGAATCATGAGAGGGATCGACCCAGATTTAAGAGGGATTCTGGACCCTCGGGTGCTGCAAATAGAAATGTTAAAAGAGCTAGAATGGAGGAACCAGTTCGACCAGCTTCGGTTAATACTTTTAGACCTCAGTTTTTGCAAGACGTGGCGAGAGCGCATATGGGGAGTGCTGGAAATGAACTGGGGCGTGTTTTCGATGTGGGTCAAAGGAACATAAGTTTAGAGAGTGTCCTCGGAGAGCAGCTCAGGATCAAGCTGCGGAGCAAAGAGGTGTCCAACCGCAGCGAGGAGGACCACCGCCTCAGAGAGGCCGTGGGCAAGGTAAAGGTGGCAATGGTAATGGATGAGGACGTGGGGCACCTGGTAGGGGTGCTGGACATGCTGAAGCTCGACAACCGGTGTTGGTTTATGCTGCACAGCGTCGTGAGTAGGGTGATGCTCCTAATGTTATAACTGGTACGTTCCTCATTCATAGCAAGCCTTACACTACTTTGATTGATGTGTGTTCCACTCACTCGTACGTTGCTTTGATGTATCTGGGGCATTGGGTGTGCTTCCTGAGGAGACTGTGAGTGGGGTATCAGTGATAAGTCCTTTGGGACACTCGGTTAAGGTAGATAAACTCTTTAGGGAGGTGCCTTTAGAGACACAAAATAGGATATTTGTAGGGGATTTAATGGAGCTGCCATTTGGGGAATTTGATCTTATTTTGGGAATGGACTGGCTAACTAAGCATAGGGTGACGTTGGATTGTGCTGTTAAGAGAATGGTGCTAAGAACTGCCAAGGATGAAGAGATAATGGTCATAGGGGAGCGAAGGAACTATTTGTCCAATGTTGTCTCGGCTTTAAGGGCTGAGAAGTTGATTCGGAAAGGTTGTGAGGCATTTTTAGTATTCGTGAGTCAAGCTGAACATGAGGGGATGACTGTGGAGTCAGTTAGGACCATCAACGAATTTCATGATGTATTTTCGGAAGAACTTCCTGGGCTACCTACGAATAGAGAGAAGTTGAGTTCGGAATCGACTTGTTGCCTGGAACAGGTCCAGTGTCCATTGCACCTTATAGGATGGCACCAAAGGAGTTGGTGGAACTTAAGGCTCAGATTCAAGAACTATTAGATAGAGGGTTTATAAGACCAAGTGTTTCTCCGTGGGGTGCACAGTGTTGTTAAAGAAGAAGAAAGATGGGACCATGCGGATGTGTATTGATTATCGCAGATTGAACAAATGGCGATCAAGAACAAGTATCCTTTGCCAAGAATCGACGATCTGTTCGACCAACTGAAAGGAGCCTCGGTATTTTCTAAGATTGACCTTGGTCGAGGATATCATCGATTGAGAGTCAAAGAAGAGGATATTCATAAGACATCATTCGTAACTCGATATGGTCACTACGAAGCTCGGTTATGCCCTTTGGTTTGACTAATGCACCGACGGCATTCATGGATTTGATGAATCGTATTTTAGCCGCACTTGGATCGGGCCAGTAGTCATTTTTATCGATGATATCTTAGTGCACTCGGAAACGAAAGAGAAACATGATGAGCATCTTCGTATTGTGCTGCAAGTGCTAAGGGAAAAACAACTCTATGCAAAGTTCAGTAAGTGTGAGTTTTGGTTGAGTGAAGTAACATTCTTGGGGCATGTTGTGTCTGCTGAGGGGATCAAGGTAGACCCTTGGAAGATTGAGGCGATTCTGGAGTGGAAGCCACCGAAGTCAGTAACGAAAATTTAAAGTTTTCTGGGGTTGGCAGGTTATTATCGAAGATTTATGGAAGGATTTTTCGTGTTGGCAGCGCCGTTAACGAAACTTATAAGGAAGGGAGCACTATTTGTTTGGACAAATAAGCAGCAAGAGGCTTTTGAAAAGTTAAAGAAGGTTCGATCGAGGCACCGATTGATTGATTCGGCCCAGTCCGGTAAGGATTTCACTTTGCATGATGATGCGTCACATGTAGGTTTGGGCTGTGTGTTGATGCAAGAGGGTAAAGTGGTCGCTTATGCTTCACGACAGCTTAAGCCTAATGAGGTAAACTATCCTACTCATGACTTGGAGTTGGCAACGGTGATCTTTGCGCTTAAGATATGGAGGCACTACTTGTATGGGGAGAGATGCATTATCTATACGGATCATAAGAGTCTTAAGTACTTGCCGACTCAAAAAGAGTGAATCTTAGATAGCGAAGGTGGATAGAGTTGTTAAAGGACTATATTCATTCAATTGAGTACCATCCAGGTAAGGCAAATGTCGTGGCTGATGCGTTGAGTCGAAGGACTGTGGCGGAATTGAAGGCAATGTTTGCTCGCTTAAGCTTGTATGACGATGGAAGCTTATTGACAGAATTACAAGTGAGACCGACTTCGGTGGAGCAGATTAAGAAGCAGCAGTTGGTGGATGAGTTGTTGGTTTCTCGATTTCAGCAAGTTGAGAAGGGGGAGAATCCAGACTTTGGATTAAATGATGATGGGGTTCTTTGTTTTCGAGGAAGAATTTTTGCCAAAGGACTCTGACGTGAGATTGATGATTTTTGAGGGAGGCACATGGTGGACCTTGTGCTATGCATCCAGGAGGGAGTAAGTTGTATCGAGACTTGCGAGAGCTATATTGGTGGCCTGGGCTCAAGCGAGAAGTGACTGAATTTGTGGGAAAATGTTTAACGTGTCAACAAGTAAAGGCCGAGCATCAATCGCCTTGAGTTGATTGTTACAATGGTGAAGATACCACTTTGGAAGTGGGAAAGGGTAACCATGGATTTTGTGAGTGGTCTGCCATTGACACCTTCCAAGTAAAGGCCGAGCATCAACTGCCTTCAGGATTGGTAGAATTCGCATATAACAACAATTACCAAGCAAGTATTCAGATGGCTCCTTATGAGGCACTGTATGGGCGAAGGTGCCGTTCGCCTACTTGTTGGACTGAGTTGAGGGAAAGGCAAGTACTTGGACCGGAGTTAGTAGTGAATATTGAAGACAAAGTTAAGGTGATTAGGAATCGGTTAAAGGAGGCAGTGAATCGATAAAATTCTTATGCTGATCTGAAGCGTAAGGATATGGAATATGCTGTAGGGGACATGGTCTTTTTGAAGGTTTCACCTTGGAAGAAGATATTGAGGTTTGGTAAGAAGGGCAAGTTGAGTCCACGGTTCATTGGTTAAGCGGATAGGGCCGGTGGCTTATCAGCTAGAGTTACCTCCAGAGTTGGATCGTATTCACGACGTCTTTCATGTGTCCATGCTAAGGCGATATCGTTCTGACCCTACTCATATCGTGCCAGTTGCAGAAATCGATGTACAGTCGGACTTGACTTTCGAGGAAGAACCTGTGCAGATACTTGACTGTGATGTCAAGGTGTTGAGAAGAAGTCAGTCCCATTAGTGAAGGTACTTTGGAGGAACCATGGCAAAGAAGAGGCTACTTGGGAGTCCAAAGAGGCGATGCGTCAACAATATCCTCAACTGTTTGGATCAGGTAAAATTTCGAGGCCGAAATTTCTTTAAGGAGGGTAGAGTTGTAACATCCTGATATTCGGGTTTTCGTAATTTCCGGGAATTTGGTAAGTTTTTAAAATTTGGTATTTGGTAGTGAAAATTCATAGCTGGAATATGTAAATAGGCCTATGGAAGGCCCATGTGCTGGCCAAAACCCGGAAGAATTTTTGAATTTTGGACTTAAGGAGTTAGGGGCGTTGGATAGGTAACCTTATTAAAAGACGAGGGTTAAATGTAACACAAAAGAGCCCTTAGCAAAGTGGCTAAGTGACGCCACTAAGGAGCTAAAAAAGTGGCGTATAAGTGGTTGAGGAAGGCCAGGGTTCGATCCACTAAGCTGGCAATTGTGGTGTTCTTTTTATGTCTTGAGTAGGCAGGAGTTGGAAGTTGAATGAAACTCTGTTGGAGAGAGTTTGAATTAGTCAAACGCATGGATTAAGGAGTGATAAGGGGAGGGATTTTAGGGATTTGGAGAGAAGCTAAGAGTTGGCCGAATAGTGGGAATTAGAGAGGGGATTTCGGCAGAGGAGTATTTGGCTAGTAATTCGGCATTTAGGGACTTAGTTGTGCCATTTTAGGGTTATTCTTTTCTTCCCTTTTCTTCTCTAGCCGAAATCACCACTCTCTTCATCCAGTTTTCTTTCTTTTTTTATTGCCAAAACCAAACCAATACTTCCTTTCTTTCCATCACCTTTGCCGAATAGTCACAAGAACCGAAACCTTTGAAGATTGGTTGTGTCGTTTGCTTTTAGACCAGCATCTTTCCTGTTCTCTTTATTTGTGGTGACCGATCCCTTCATCTGGTAAGTACTCAAAACTTTCATTTTATTTATTATTTCGGGATTTAGAAGCCGAAATCTCTGAAGGCATAGGGAGGCTGTCGACTTGTCTAGATTGATTATAACTTTGGATTGATTCGTATGTGTGTGTTAGTTTACAAAGGAGGTGATCAACGAGGAGCGTTTATTAAAGGCGTGGGCGCAGCTAGATTTAGATCTAGTGCATCTAAGTCGACAAAGGTAAGGTTTCATGGCCATTAAGGTATTGGTCGAGTATGGTAAGAGAGTTTTTGCATTGGTTTCATGGATTCATAGTTTAATCGGTTAAGTGGTGGATTGTAGGAATCATTGCATAGATGATCTCGTGGTGGTAGTCGCAAATCAGGTGTGTAACAAACCCTCTTTCGTAGCTTAACTCGATATATGCCGAAAAGCCGAAATGGTGAAAATTTCAGCATTTCGAGGACTCGTGAGCATGCGAATGCTCATAGGTTGGTTAGATACGCTAAGTTTTATGATCGGGATCGTTGGAACAGGTAAGGGCACGATTTCCTACATCACGGTAAGTTGGGCTTCGAGGGGCTGAAACCGGGCCCAATGGGCTTTTCGGGCGATTTGGGTAAGGTTGGTAGAAAATGGAATCCAGATAAATTGCACATTAAGACAGTTAATACTGTTATGGAATATAGGCTAAATGGGCCTAGATGACTAAATCGGCTATGTAGGGCCTATTAGGGGTTTTTGGCCCAATAATTCGGTTTTGCTAGAATGGGCTAGAATCGCTGTTTAAACACTTGAAATTGTTGATAATTGATAATGAGCATGGAAAACCCTAATAATTGATAACATAATGAAATTACCCTTATAATGTGAAAATGACCATTTTGCCCGTAGGTGGAAATGACCATTATACCCCTAGGGTTATGTTATAATTAAGATGCATGTGATACTGTTTTTGTACATGATATGCCATGATATGCACATGATATGCCATCATATATTCATATATGCGTGGGTTGGGTTTTATATGAACAAAGGAAGTGCTAAAAGGGCTTTGCCCCAGTTTACTGAAAAGGGCTTTGCCCCAGTTATTAAAAGAGGCTAGACCTCCAGTTATATGATAAAGCGGCTATGCTGCCAGTGGAGAGTATTGGTTGGGTGGGTTGAGTTATTCCCCACATGGAGAGCTTGGTTGGTACGGGTAGAAAGTAGCGGTTGAGTGGGTTGATAGTTTCCCCACATATGGATATCGGTTTGCATACATGCATTGAGATTTACATATGAAAATGTGCCAGCGGGCCATACCGATTACAGTAAAGGCTTCGGCCCAGTGAGTTTATATTTGAACAAGGGCTAAGGCCCAGTAACTGTTAAACGAAAGGCTTCGGCCTAGTAACATGAATAATGAGAAGGCTTCGGCCCAGTAACCGTTAAACGAAAGGCTTCGGCCCAGTATGCTGGTATTAGTTTTGGCTCTAAAAGGGGCTTGTTGCACACTGAGTTTCCAAACTCACCCCCCATTTCTTTAACCTTGCAGGTGAGCCTTGATGTGGAGACTTGGAGACGGAGGGGATTCAGAGTGGCCATGATGATTGCTTTTGAACTTTGAAATCAGTAAACAGTTTTATATTATAGTATTATCTTAATTGTTAACATTATTTGTTTTTGAGTTGTAATAAGGCCATTTTAACTATTCTTCTGGGATTATTTTTATTCTTAATAACTCTATATTTTTCTGATAATAATTCAAAATGGGCTAGACTTAGGGCGTGTTTTCAAAATGATACTCGTTTTCAAAATAGTGTAACAATACAATTAATCGGTTTAACAAAAATATTTACTTGAATGAACTTCAACTCGTTTATCAAAGTGTGGCAATGGTTGTGGGCATGTGTAGGATTGGATCCAATCGAGAGCTTGGTACTTAAGCAGCCTTCATGGCTCACCTCCTCTGTTTCAGATACCTACCTGATGCATAGCTTCCATTCACTTTGATTACTTAGCAAAAAAAAAAAAATCTTTTCAAAATCTATCACATACAACCATTACATGCTATTCAACATAAACCATGCAAATTTCCACGTCCATGAAAGGCATCATCATATGCATATACTTAAATCAATATTAGACAATTTCAATGGCCATTTACAAAATGAATTATCAGCCAACATAAGCCAACACATTTGGCCAAATCAATTAGGACACATAACAAAAAGACCAAGTCCCTATACATGCCATAACTCAAAATGTTAAAATCATTGGTACCCAAAATGATAAGTTGATAGTGTGACTGGATCTCCAACAATCTTTGATCCCTGAGCTGGTTTGGTAACACTATAAAACAAGGGAAAAGAAAGGGAGTAAGCTTTAAAGCTTAGTAAGTTCCTATGCAAAAAATAAGCATCACAAACATACATTTATCATGCAATTAACATGAAGTGAATTAGCATATATGTCATTATAAATCTCATAGTCCAACTTGGCATGGATATTATTATAACCTTAGTATCATAAGTTGCACAATTATAACCTTACCGAGGGATTCATCACATATCGAGCTCATTAAGATAAGTTTTACGTACATACCTGTATCATCTTGCAACATACCATGGTCTTTCGCAACATTAACATTTCTGTTACGATTCCTGTTGAACCACTTGGAATACTAAAGGATACTTGGGAACTCGCACACTCATAGCACCATACCAATGCCGTATCCCAGATATGGTCTTACATGAGATCTCATATCGATGCCAATATCCTAGCTATAGTCTTACATGAAGTCTCATATCGATGCCATATCCTAGATATGGTCTTATACGTAATCTCAAATAACCCTAATGTCATGACATTTGTATCCTTTCTATTCCTAAGGTTCAACCGGGATTTCTCTCTTGTCAAACTTTGTCAATTACATCCAAGGATTCAGTCATAATTCATACAATATTAACGCAATTAAAGCATAAATAATAATGCATTATTTACATACGAACTTACCTCGATACAAAAATAGTGGAAATAGATCTAATCGTCAAAGACTTTGTTTTTCCCCCGATCTAGGTCCGAACCTCATTTCTCTTGATCTATAATAGAAAATTTAACACATTTATTAACCACATTACTCAATTCAGAAAAAAATCACACTATGGCAAAATTACATTTTTAGCCTCTAAACTTTAACATATTTACATTTTGGTCTCTAGGCTCATAAAATGAAATCTATTCAATTTCATCCAGACCCAAGCCTAGTCAAACCCTATACATGCTTATAAAAGCCCGCATTTTTCATTAAATCACACTTTTACACACATTTTGAAATCTCTTTACAAATAGGCCCTTTTGACATTTTAATCAAAAAATCACCCAGTAGAAGTTGTTTATCTAACATTAAACTTGCATAATCTATCATTAGACATCATAATGCACAAATATCTAACATGGTTTAAACCCTAGACCTCAATCATAGCTCAAATTAATGGTAGAAATAGCTAGATCGGATGATAACAACTTCAAAAATGTAAAGAGCATTAAAAACGGGGCTAGGATGTACTTACAATCAAGCTTGGAAGTTGAAAAAACCTTAGCTATGGTGACCTTCTAATTTTTGGCACATGGAAAAGAAGATGGATACAAATTTTGGCTTTATTTTCTCTTTTTATTCATTTATTTACCAAATGACTAAAATGCCCTTAATGCATAACTTTGAAATTTCATCTATTCATGTCCATTTTTGTCCACTAACTTACCCAATGGTCTAATTGCCAACTAAGGACCTGTAATTTAAAATCTCATAGCAATTGGACACCTCTAGCAAGTAGAACTCAAGTTTTGCACTTTTTACAATTTAGTCCTTTTTACTAAATTGATTGCCCAAACGTTAAAATTTTCGAATGAAATTTTCACAAAATCATTCCATAAAATTGTAGACCACAAAAATATAATAAAAATAAGTTTTCCTACGTCGGATTCATGGTCCCAAAACCACTGTTTCAACTGGCCCCAAAATCAGGCTGTTACAAGCCCCTTGTTTTTGGATTTTATCTACTAGCGGCTTATTCAGTCGATGAAGTTCCAAAACTTAAGGAGCTATGTGAACTTGTTAGGGATTAGGTAGGGTTGGAGGTTGTTGAGCAACCGTATTGGCTCTAACAAATTGCGTCAACCATTCATTTATCATTTGGAAAAAAAGGCTTCTTTAGCCTCTCCCCCGTGACTACTCGACATATTTCTAGATTCAGATGGTGCTGTCCCTTGAGCGGGAGCTGGCACATTACTTTCAACATCATCAGCTATAGCTCGATTGGGATCCATTTGCTATATGAAAACACAGTTTAAATTGTCAAGAGTCATCACACTATCACAGGTTATATATGGCATGTAACACTCCAAACCCGGCCTAGACGTTATGGCTGAATTCGTGATGTCACATTGGAGTGGGTTTTGAAATTCGCAGATTTAATACAAAAGCTCATTTGTTCAAAACCTCGTTTGGGAACCTTTGAAAAGCTGATTTGTTTAATCTATTTTCTCAATTTCAGGTTCGTTTAATAAAACATGCCTCATACTAGGTTGTTATTACGCTTTAAAACATTTATCATTGTGAAAGCTTTTAAATCAAGTTACGTAGTATGATAGTTGAAAACCATTTGCCTTTTGAAACCCGAATCCTATGGCTAATAGATATAAGTCAGTTTAATAAAATCCCCAAATAAAAATAAAAACTTAAAACGACCTTATTACATAAAATACCCCAAATAAAGCTACTCTTACTAAAATCAAAACAAAATTATAAATATTGGTGTGGCCATCTTCGAGTCCCTCGTAGCACTGACCCGCTTAAGGATTATCTGAACAGTTAAGTAGAAAAGGTGAGTTATGAAACTCAGTGTGTAATCCCTATTTACTAAATAGTCAAACATACAGTTTTGAACAGTCTGGGCTTAAGCCCGTATCAGTACCAATATCAGTGTGGACCATAGCCCATTACAGTAGTAGTAACAGTGTGGGCCTTAGCCCAATTCAGTAAAGTATCAAAAATGCATAAAGAGATCCTACCCAACCATCCTCTACACTTCACTCCGTCCATGTAACAATCTAGTTTAGACCCTAGTCAGAATAGTGGTTTCGGGACCACATATCTGAGTTAGAAAAATATTTAAATATTATTTTCTATGCTTATGATGTGTGAATTAGCATGTGTGAAGGTCTTGTATAAAAATTTGAATGTTGTGTGCTTAATTTTGAAAAAGGACCTAATCGCGTAAACTGTAAAATTTGCATACTATTTGTTAAAAGTGCCTATTTGATTTGGCTTATTAATTGGGAGGTCTTTATTATGTTATTTGACCATCAAAAGCGTGAGTGGTCATAAATGTCCTTAATGAATATGAAATATATGTTTAATTAGCAAGGGCAAAATTAGAATTTGGTAAATTAAGTCATATTAATAAAATAAAAAGTATGAAATTAGCCATTTGTTCATAAAATTCCATTGAAAATGCAAAGAAAAAAATAAAAGGAAAAGATTCATCTAGGGTTCGGCTAAGGTTTTGCTCAATTAAGGTATGTATTGAGCTCGGTTTTTTATAATTTTTACGTTTTTGTAATCGTTGCTTCATATACTACCGAACCCATGCCTCAATTTATGAAATTATTGATGATTTTAAATGTGCCATGGATAAATTCAGGAGCTAGGTGATGTTCTATTTTGAAATATGAAAGCTTGATGTTGGCTTTACATGTTTTGTCTTTGGATTTTTGATGAATTTGAGTAATTTGGGCTAAATTATAAAAATGTTATTTTGAGGGACTAAAATGTGAAATAAATGAAATGTATGGACTTGTATGAGAGTTATGAAAATTTGGCTAAGCTTGTGTATAAGCAAATTATGTGTATTTTGTGATTTTGTGAAGTAGGGACTAAAGTGTTGAAAGGTGAAAATGTGAGGGCTAGTTTGTAAAATGCCCTAAATATGTGTCTATAGATTTTTTTGAATGATTTGGTGAATAAATAGGTTAATTTTGAATAAATATAGATCAAGAAAAGAGGAATTCAGACTTAGATTGAGGGAAGTTGAAGATTATAGAGTAGACGATCCGAGTCAACAATTTTGTGTACGAGGTAAGTTCGTACACAAAATATGATGTTATAAGTATGTTTTGATGCTTTTATTATACATTGATGGTATATTTATTTAGTTTGGATGAATACGATGAGAAATCAATGGTATTTGGCACTACACGTGCGATTTGAATTAGCTTCGGCTACTCGAAGCACTAAGTGTGAGATACCAAAATAGCTTTGGTTAATTGAGATGGCACTAAGTGTGCAGAATTATTATAGCTTTGGCTAATACTTAAAGCACTAAGTGTGCGAATGTTTAAAGCATTGATGATCTTCGAAAAGCCTTTAAATATCCGAACAAGAGGTGAGAATGAAAACGAATGAATACGAGAAGGTTCTGGTAAGTATAATACCTATGTGGTAGATAGTAAAATGCATAAAAAGTTTATTGAATTGGTATAAACATATGGTTGGTGTTGGCATGGATTTGATGAATAAGTTGAGAATTTTTAAGTACTTATATGTTGATGTTTCGGTATGAGCTTACTAAGCTTTTGGAAGCTTACTTTGTGTGTGTTTGCATTGTTTTATAGATATCGAAGCTACTGTGAGCTCGGGAATCATCGAGGATTGTCACCATACTATCGAACCTCATTTTAGTACTTTGAAAATGTATATATTAAAGTATGGTATGTATAGGCTAGTAGTTATGAGATTATGTTTTGTGATGTATATACTTAGCCATGTGAAAAAGAAAGACAGTACGATGAGAATGTGTATAGATTATC
Source organism: Gossypium longicalyx (assembly GCA_025698465.1). Classification (NCBI taxonomy): domain Eukaryota; kingdom Viridiplantae; phylum Streptophyta; class Magnoliopsida; order Malvales; family Malvaceae; genus Gossypium; species Gossypium longicalyx. The sequence goes on along the minus strand of CM046996.1, from coordinate 40,376,357 downwards.
GTCAGTTGAACAAAGTGACTATCAAGAAAAAGTACCCTCTACCTCGAATTGCTGATTTGTTTGATCAGTTGAAAGGAGCTGTTGTGTTTTCGAAAATAGATTTGAGGTCAGGCTATTATCAGTTGCGAGTGAAAGACTTAGACATTCTAAAAACTACTTTCTGAACGAGGTACAGTCACTATGAATTCTTAGTTATGCCTTTCAGATTAACTAACGCACCTGCTATCTTTATGGATTTGATGAATAGAATTTTTAAGCCGTATCTAGATCAATTTGTTGTTGTATTCATTGATGACATATTGATTTATTCACGAGATGAATCTGAACATGCTGAGCATCCGAGAATAGTGTTGCAAACTTTGCGAGATAAATAGTTGTATGTGAAATTTAGTAAATGTGAGTTCTGGTTGCGAGAAGTTGGTTTTTTGGGTCATATTGTATCAGCATCTGGTATCCGAGTTGATCTGAGCAAAATTTCAGCTATTCTGGATTGGAAACCTCCAAAGAATATCTCTAAAGTCCGCAGTTTTCTAAGACTTACCGGTTATTATAGAAGATTCGTAAAAGGCCTTTCAATGATTGCGACTCCGTTGACAAAACTACTTCAGAAAGATGTGAAATTTGAGTAGTCAGAAAAGTGTCAGAACAGTTTCTATCAACTAAAAACTTTGTTGACTGAAGCTCCAGTTTTAGTACAACCCGAATCGGGTAAAGAATTTGTGATATACAGTGATGCTTCGTTGATTGGTCTGGGATGCATTTTAATGCAAGAAGGAAAAGTCATTGCTTATGCTTCGAGACAATTGAAGCCGCATGAAAAGAATTATTCGACACACGATCTTGAGTTAGCTACGATTGTATTTGCTCTAAAGATTTGGTGTCACTACCTGTTCGGTGAGAAATGTCACATGTATTCAGATCATAAGAGTTTGAAGTATTTGATGATTCAGAAAGATTTGAATTTGCGACAGAGAAGATGGCTTGAATTGTTAAAAGACTACGAACTTGTGATTGATTATCATCCAGGAAAAGTTAATGTTGTTGCTGATGCCTTGAGTGAAAAATTGTTGTTTGCTTTGCCTGCGATGAATGCTCATTTAGTCCTATTTGATGATGGTGCAGTTTTAGCTGAATTGAAAGTAAGACCTTTGTTCTTACAGCAGATTATTGAAGCCCAGACGATTGATAATGAAATTTTAGCTAAACGAGCTCAGTGTGATGTAGAGTCTAATTCAGAATTCAGAGTTGATAAATATAATTGTTTGAGATTCTGAGATCGAATTTGTGTTCTGAGAAATCCAGAGTTAATTCAGATGATTTTGAACGAAGCTTATAGTAATCGATTATCTGTACATCCGGGTAGTGCGAAAATGTATAATGATTTGAAATAGTATTATCAGTGGTCCGAAATGAAAAGAGATGTCTCTGAATTTGTTTCTAAATATTTGATTTGTTAGCAAGTTAAAGCTGAACATCAAGTGCCATCAGGGTTGTTACAACTGATTATGGTTTCAGAGTGGAAATGGGATCGTGTGATAATGGACTTTTTTTCGGGTTTACCCCTGTCTTCGAGAAAAAAAAAGATACAATTTGGGTTGTAGTCGATCGATTGATGAAATTAGCTCATTTTATTTCGATTCGATCCGATTACTCACTTGATAAATTAGCTGAGTTATACATTTTTGATATCGTGAGATTGCATAGTGTGCTATTGTATATAGCGTCAGACAGAGATCTAAGATTCACATCACGATTTTGGAAGAAGTTGCAAGATGCTTTGGGCACTAAATTACACTTTAGTACTGCTTTTCATCCGCAAATGGACGGTCAATCCGAACGGATTATTCAGATACTCGAGGATATGTTGAGATGTTGCATTCTCAAGTTTAAAGGTACGTGGGAACGATATCTACCTTTGATTGAATTCGCTTATAATAACAGTTTCCAGTCCAGTATTAAAATGGCACCCTATGAAGCTTTATATGGTCGCAAATGTCGTACACCTTTGTATTGGACGAAACTCAGTGAAAATAAGATTCATGGGGTTGATTTGATAAAAGAAACTGAACAGAAAGTGAAAGTAATTATAGATAGTTTGAAAGCAGCTTCCGACCGTCAAAAATCATATGTAGTTTGAAAAGAAAAGATATTGAGTTTGAGATCGGTGATAAAGTGTTTCTGAAAGTATATCCGTGGAAGAAAGTGTTTTGGTTCGATAGAAAAGGCAAATTGAGTCCGAGCTTCATTGGACTGTATGAGATTACCGAACGAATCGGGCTGGTGGCATATAGATTATTGTTGCCACCAGAGGTAGAAAAGATTCATAATGTGATTCACGTATCCATGCTTCGACGATACAAATCTGATCCTTCGCATGTAATTCCTCCGTCTGAGGTAGAGATTCAGTCAAATATGACTTACGAAGAAAAGTTTATTAAGTGATGTGGCATCGAAACGGTATTGAAGAGGCCACGTGGGAGCCTGAAGATGCTATGAGACAACAATATCTGGATCTGTTTAACGGTAAGATTTTTGAGGACGAAAATCCCTAAGGGGGAAAATTATAGCAGTCCGGTTTAGACCCTAGTCAGAATAGTGGTTTCGAGACCACATATTTGAGTTAGAAAAATATTTAAATATTATTTTCCGTGCTTATGATGTGTGAATTAGCATGTGTGAAAGTCTTGTATAAAAATTTGAATGTTGTGTGCTTAATTTTGAAAAAGGACCTAATCGCATAAATCTTAAAATTTGCATGCTATTTGTTAAAAGTGCCTATTTGATTTGGCTTATTAATTGGGAGGTCCTTATTATGTTATTTGACCATTGAAAGCATGAGTGGTCATAAATGTCCTTAATGAATATGAAATATATGTTTAATTAGCAAGGGCAAAATTGGAATTTTGTAAATTAAGTCATACTAATAAAATAAAAAGTATGAAATTAGCCATTTGTTCATACCATTCCACCGAAAATACAAAGAAAAGAAAAGAAAAGAAAAGAAAAAGATTCATCTAGGGTTTGGCTAAGGTTTTGCTCAATTAAGGTATGTATTGAGCTCGATTTTTGATAATTTCTAAGTTTTTGTAATCGTTGCTTCGTATACTTCTGAACCCATGCCTCAATTTATGAAATTTTTGATGATTTGGAAATGTTCCTTGGATAAATTCATGAGCTATGTGATGTTATATGTTGAAATATGAAAGCTTGATGTTGGGTTTACATGTTTCTTTGGATTTTTGATGAATTTGAGTAATTTGGGCTAAATTGTAAAAATGTTATTTTGAGGGACTAAAATGTAAAATAAATGAAATGTATGGACTTGTATGAGAGTTATGAAAATTCGGCTAAGCGTGTGTATAAGCAAATTATGTGTATTTTGTAATCTTGTGAATTAGGGACTAAAGTGTTGAAAGGTGAAAATGTGAGGGCTAGTTTGCAAAATTCCCTAAATATGTGTCTATAGATTTTTTTGAATGATTTGGTGAATAAATAGGTTAATTTTGAATAAATATAGATCAAGAAAAGAGGAATTCAGACTTAGATCGAGGGAAGTTGAAGATTATAGAGTAGACGATCCGAGTCAACAATTTCGTGTATGAGGTAAGTTTGTACACAAAATATGATGTTATAAGTATGTTTTGATGCTTTTATTATACATTGATGGTATATTTATTCAGTTTGGATGAATACGATGAGAAATCAATGGTATTTGGCACTGAGTGTGCGATTTGAATTAGCTTCGGCTACTCGAAGCACTAAGTGTGCGATACCGAATTAGCTTCGGTTAATTGAGATGGCACTAAGTGTGTATAATTATTATAGCTCCGACTAATACTTAAAGCACTAAGTGTGCGGATGTTTAAAGCATTAATTATTTTCGAAAAGCCTTTAAATATCCAAACAAGAGGTGAGAATGAAAACAAATGAATACGAGAAGGTTCAGGTAAGTATAATACTTATGTGGTCGATGGTAAAATGCATAAAAAGTTTATTGAGTTGGTATAAACATATGGTTGGTGTTGGCATGGATTTGATGAATAAGTTGAGAATTTTTAAGTACTTATATGTTGATGTTTTGGTATGAGCTTACTAAGCTTTTGGAAGCTTACTTTGTGTGTGTTTGCATTGTTTTATAGATATAGAAGCTACTGTGAGCTCGGGGATCGTGAAGGATTGTCGCCACACTATCAAACCTCATTTTGGTACTTTGGAAATGGATATATTAAAGTATGGCATGTATAGGCTAGTAGTTATGAGATTATGTGTTGTGATGTATATACTTAGCCATGTGATTTGGCTAGTTTGTATTTGAACTCATAGTTGATATTGGCTTATGGTATGTGTTGCTAATGTGCAAGTGTGGTATGCTTTAATTGGACAAAAGAAATGGTAAATGTTAGTAAGTTTTGGTAAGTTTCAGCATGAGATTGAATGGTATATGGAAAGCAATGTTGAATATGCTTTTCATATATGTTTTGACATAGATTAGTAAGGCTTATGAGTATGGATTTGGGTGACTACTATATTGACACAAATGGCTTATGTTTTGATATTGAATTTGGCTAAATTGGTTGGGAAAATTTGCTTGTTCCTTTGCTTATAGGTTGACCCAAATTGGAGTGGCAAGTTGACTATTCAAATGGCCTATTTTGTCCACACTGGCAGGGACAAGAGCGTGTGTCTCGCACACGGCTAGGTTGCTTTGTCATGTGTTCCCTGGGGGTACCCTAAAATTGTAAGTCAGACTCAAGCATGGCCAAGGCACACGGGCGTGTGATTAGCCGTGTGGCCCAAGTCAGGCTCGACCACTGCCAAATCACACAGGCGTGTCTTGTGGTTGTGTGGTCAAGTCAATATGTATGTCGTGTTTTGTCATGGCTTAGACACACGGGCGTGTCTAACATGGCCTGTTCACACCGGCGTGTGACCTTTTAAAAGTTGAAATTTTTCCTAAGTTCTGAAACTTCCTTATGTTATCGAATTAGTCTTGAATATATAATTTAGACCTCGTATGATTGTTTAAAGTTTGTGTTAAATATAAATGGTCTAAATTTTATTGAATAGAGAATATTTTTGTTGTGATTGTTCGGATCTGAGTTGTGAGTCCGATAATACCTCTTAACCTATTCCGGAGACTGTTACGGGTTAGAGGTGTTTCATTTTTTTGGTATTAGAGCTATGGTTTAGTCGGTTCTAGGACTACCATAGCGTTTGTGAGTCTAGCTATACATGCCATATTTATGAACTGCGATAGTGTGATAAATCCTGACATTGAATTATGCTTTTATATAGCAAATGGATTTCGAAAGAGCTGTAGCAGACGATGCTGAAAGTAATGTGCCTGCTCCCGCACAAGGGACGATGTAAGCTGATTCTCAACCGGCTACGGGTAGCCATGATGGTGAGGCTAAACAAGCCTTCTGTCTGATGATGAATGATTGGTTCACCCAATATATTAGAACCAATCCGGCTGTACAACAACCTCCACCCCCGGTTAATCCTCCTAAAACTCCTGTTATGCCACCAGTGAATCCGGTTCAATTAAGTAGACCACCAGTTGATAAGATTAGAAATTATGGGGCTGAAGAGTTCCAGGGTACAACGAGTGATGATACCGAAAAAGTCGAGTTTTGGTTAGAGAACACGATAAGAGTGTTTGATGAATTGTCTTTGAGTCTAGAAGAATGCATAAAATGTGTCGTTTCCCTTCTGAGAGATACAACATACCATTGGTGGAAAACTTTGACATCTGTGGTTCCGAGTGAATGGGTTACTTGGGATTTCTTCCAAGCTGAATTTCAGAAGAAATACATTAGTCAGAGATTCATAGATTAGAAATGCAAAGAGTTTCTCGAACTTAAACAAGGCCATATGTCTGTTACAGAATAAGAGCGAGAATTTGTAAGGTTAAGTAAGTATCTATGGAAGCAATAATGTGCAAATGATTCGAGGATGGCTTAAATGAAAATATTTGTTTGTTAGTCGGGATTCTAAAAATCAATGAATTTGTAGTACTTGTTGAACGAGCACGTAAAGCTAAAGATCTCGGGAAAGAGAAAAGAAAAGCTGATTTTGAAGCTAGAGAGGTACGAAAGAGATAATCAGGCAAATCATTTCAATCTGTATCAAAGAAGTTTAGAAATGATAGTAGTCGTTCAAAGACTAGTGTGAGACATTCGAACAAAGGTCATGCTAGATCGCAATCAAATTTCAAAGCTCCAGCTACATCTATTGCCAGTGTTGATAGTGTAAAGAATGAAAAGCCTGAGTGTGATCAATGTGGAAGATGACATTTTGGAGAATGATGGGGAAAGAATAATAACCGAGCTTGTTACAATTGTGGTTCACAAAATCATTTTATAAAAGATTGCCCAGATTTAGCTAAAAAAGATAATGTTCAGAATCTGAGACCAAGTGGCAATGCTTCTCATGGTAGACCTTCTAGAAATATGGGAAATGTAAGCGGTAGTCAAAGAGGAACAAAAGATACAGCTGTTAGATCTGAGGCTCGTGCACCTGCCAGAGCCTATGCTATTCGAGCTCGCAAGGAAGCTTCATCACCAGATGTGATTACGGGTACATTTACTCTTTACGGTACTTCTATGATTGCTTTGATAGATCCTGGATCGACACATTCGTATATATGTATGAACTTAGTGAATAGTAAGACTTTGCCTGTAGAGTCTACTGAATTTTTAATTAGAGTTTCGAACCCTCTAGGTAGATGCTATTACGCTTTAAAACATTTATCGTTGCGGAGGCTTTTAAATCAAGTTACGTAGTATGATAGTTGAAATTCGTTTGCCTTTTGAAACCCGAATCTTATGGCTAACAGATATAAGTCAGTTTAATAAAATCCCCAAATAAAAATAAAAACTTAAAATGTCCTTATTACATAAAATACCCCAAATAAAGCTACTCTTACTAAAATCAAAATGAAATTATAAACAGAGGTGTGACTGTCTCCGAGTCCTTCGCAGCACCGACCCACCCAATGACTACCTGCTTATGAAATTCAGTGTGTAATATCTATTTACTAAATAGTCAAACATACGATGTTGAAGCGATGCAGGCTTAAGCCCGTATCGTCAGATGCAATATCGGTGTGGGCCATAGCAGCCCATTCTGAGTAGTAATGTGATGTGGGCCTTAGCCCGATTCAGTATAGTATCAAAAATGCATAAAGAGATCCTACCCAACCATCCTCTACACTCCACTCCGTCCAGCCCTACACTCCATGTAGGGAATAAATCGACCCACCCATCCTTACACTCTAGAATAAAGTACCGATATCGGAGATTACACGATGAATTGCAAACAAAGTCGCGAAGAGTAGGCTTATAGCCTTTCAGTACACTTCCTCCAATATCATATATCCCACCCCATGCAATGCATCATAATATAAATGATCAAACGATAAGAATGGCATGCTCAAACAGTCATACATTACATAAGGGTATATCAGTCATTTATCTCATAGGGGTATAACAGTCAATCAATAATTTAGGGTCTAGGTATACTTACCGTCCCAACAGTAGGTTCACAGTCGTCTTGTGCGACCCGTGCTACCTTAACAGTTAAACAGCAAAAATGGGCCCAAGCCCATAATACGGCCTATGTGGGCCCACACGCTCGTGTGGTCCATTAAGCCCAAATAATGGCCTTGGTTGTGCAACTACACAGCCGACCCAACAATCTTCACACATCTGTGCGGTTTGCCCGTGCGGGGCCCACAAACTCGTGGGGCCCACACGACCCATTTTGGCCCATCGTGGCCCAAGATCGGCCTAAGCCTACGAATTCGTTCATGGTGGCCTCTTGGATCGAATGCCCATGTTTCGAGCATTCGACTCACCACACGTTCATGCATACGCTCGTGTAGTGTCAAAAGTCGAACATTTCTGGTTTTTGCCGATCTATTGCTAAAGGTAGTGTGATTACACACCTGTTACAAAACGTGTGACCAACCCAAGCGCTCCTTAAACCTACATTCAATCATGATGTTCCGTTAGTCATTCAATACTAGAGTTAATCACCCTTTTCTGTTCCCCAACCTGAAATAATACCCAAAACTTGCCTTGATTGCGAAAGTGAGATTAGCCCTGTATGAACCGTTTGACGAAGGCTGAATACAAACTCTTTAACTAATCTGTATACAACCGAATTTCATTAACCTATATCGATATCGATCACATAAAGATTGGACCATTATAATCACTTACCGAGAACGTAAAACTGGTTGTGGGAAAAAGACAGTCGGCCCTATTCCCAAAGTGAGAATCCAAAACAACATGGGGAAGGTTTGGTACCCACACGACCCGATTGTTCCAATAATCAATTGAAAAGGACAAAAACAAGAGTAAGGAAAAGAGTAGTGCCACAACTCTTACAGTACCAAACAGTGAAAAGATGACAAGAGGAAAGAAAAGGAGTATTCGGCAAAAGGTCAATAGAAGGGGAAGATGATAAGAGAAGTGATTAACAGAAGAAGAAAAAAAGGTGCAAAAAGAAAAGAGAGAAAAACTATCGGTCACCAACAAACTAGAAGAGGGAGGGAAAAGGTGGAGAAGTAGGCCAAAAGAAAACCCAAGAGACATAATTGTTAAATCCCGAAAGTGCAAAGAGTGAGAGAACCAATTGGCAAAAGTCAAATAAGCAAACGCAAAGAAAACCCCCAACACTATTCGGCAAAAAGAGTAAAAGAAAACCCAAAACTAATATCTTGAGCGAAAACACTTTAGCCGAACTTCCTGAATGCTACCAACGCAAATTTGGCACACTATCACTCTCTCACCAACTCCCCCACGACTTCTCCTAAAATCTCTCCATACATCACTCAACCTCATCACTATCCAAATCCCCCCATGATCTCCTAGTTTCTCTCCTCCCAACCACCCATTCAAACTCCATTCAATCACTTCAATTCCAGTCAACCTAGGACACTTCTATGACACTACAGCAAAAAGAACACCTTGTGCACAATAGGGTTCGAACTCCAGACCTCCAAGATCACTTCACACGCCTCTTGCCACCAGACTAGCAAGCTTCTTATGCCATACTTTACCCAACTTAACTTAAAAGACCAAGTAACAAGAAGCAGGTTTAACTCAAACAAAAGCTAAATTTTAGTACAAGCCAAGGCTTGAGCACAGGACCTCTCCAACACCTCTTAGGAGACTCAACCATTGGAAAAGGCACATGCGTAAGCAACACGACATACAAAAATAAAGACCTAATATTTTTGGGGCATTACATTGCATGTATAGCTAGACTTTCACACACACTACCTTAATCCTAGAATCGACTAAACCGTAGCTCTAATACCAATAAATTTAACACCTCTCACCTGTATTCAATGCCGGAATAGGGTTACAGAGCATTAGCACACTTATATAACATTTAAACATTCAATTCACATAAAATTAATCAATTCATAATCAATTCAATCATAATTAAACATTTTGTCCCTAATACGAGCCTACGAGACCCTAAACATACATTGGGAGTGGTTCAGGACTAAACCGATAACTTTGGAAACTTTTTAAACACTTAAGAACTTTTCTCAAAAATAGGGGACACACACTCGTATGGCCCAGCTGTGTGTCTCACACGGCCAACAGACACGCCTTTGCACAGGCCGTGTGGACATTTGAAATGGGAGTACATGGTCGTGTCCCAGCCCTTGTTCAACCCCGTATAACTCTCTGACTTGGGTCACACGGCCAACACACACGCCCATGTGCCCTAAAAATGGCCATACATGCCCGTGTGCCAGGTCGTGTGCTAGGCCGTGCCAAACCTGTAGGGTATACTGACTTATGCCACACGGCCATGTCACATGCCCGTAAGTCACACGCTCGTGTGTGAGGCCGTGTGGAGCATACTGACTTGGTTTCAAATTCAACACCACACGCCTGTGTCTCTGCTCATGTGGGCAAAAATAGACTATTTACCAAGCCAATTTGCCACCCAAACTTAGACACACCTACATATAATTCAATTCCAAATCAAGCATAATTTATACCATTTCCAATACTAACCAATGCAAAACATAAATACCACATTATGCCATCTAAGTTCATACCAACCTTTATTTTCTCAATTCATCAAAATGACCATTAACAAATATGCATCAATATGCTCAATTCCACAAACATACTAATTCACAAATCATCACCTATTGACATTCAAATTACCTATTATCAACAAGCATCATGAATCAAACCTTAACCATTCAACACATTTCACATAGCATAGACATATATATACATGATTCAACCATACCAAAATAACTCAAAATAAGCCATCACTCATAGCTATATTTACAAACCAAAACATATACACTTACAAGCCAATTCAAATGGCCAAAATCATTACCAAAACTTAACCAACATGACCAAAGTCCCTATACATGCCATATACTCAAAACATAAACTCATAAGTACCAAATTGATAGCTGGATAGTGTGACGATGTCTCCGAGGATCCCTAAATTCGAGCTAGCTTTGAAATCACTATAAAACACAGAGAAATACACATAATAAGCTTTAAAGCTTAGTAAGTTCGTACAACATTTAAAATCAACTTACAAAATGTGCACAAATTAATAAAATAAAACATATTATTCAATTCACTTATGGAATCATCATCCTATCATAATTTCATTCACAAGATTAATTATCACTTTCATAATCTCCTTATTTCAATGCTTGTACAGTTCACGTACATACCTGTACCAATCCGTATCAAACTCATACTCTTCCACATCTATGACGTACCTGTTGAACCATTTGGAACAATATTGGATACTCGGGAAACTTGCACACTTAGTGCCAAATATATAGTCAAAGCTGTCTCAATCTCGCACAATAAGTGAAAATATATTTATATATATAATCGAAGCTATATCGTTCTCGCACACTAAGTTCCCATAAATAACCAATTTTTCGTCAAACACGATTGTAGTTTCATATACACAATTTATGAAGAAACAATCATTTAAAGTGTAATTATAACAATGCTTATTACATACGAACTTATCTCGGATACAAAAATGGCTAAACGAGTCAACTGTACCGTAACCTTGTTCTTTCGCCGAACTAGATACGAGTTTCTCTTTTCTTGATCTATATGTAATCAAAATCAACGTATTAAATTATCTCACTATTCAATTTAATCTTATATTCATTTTAAGGCATTTTTACACAATTGCCCCTAATGTTTCACAACTTTTACAATTTAGTTCTTATTTCATAAAAACACAAATTAATGCAATTTAGGACTAACCCATGCTAGCCGAATTTCTCTAACACTCATATCAGCCTATATTTTCAATTTATTTCACATTTTAACCACAAAGTTTTAACATTTCACAATTTAATTCCTATTTTGCATTTTTACTAAAAATCACTTAACAAAACTTGTATATCTATCAACAAGCATTCATAATCTATTAAGAAACTTCAAAATACATGCTTATTCATCAATGCCAGTGATACAAGCTTGATTCGGTGTTGATTCGAGTCGTTTATATTGCCCAATCATGAAATTAAGTAAGTGTTGAGTTTTAACAAAGTAGATGAAAAGATAGGTTCAAACAAGGTTTGAAAGATAATTAAATTGGCTAATGGAGTAATTCAGCTAAGGCCAAGAGTGAACCAACAATGAAGGGATTTATTGACCCGATTCTTAGATGGCACTTAGATGGAAATTGATAATAGATAATTTGGATAACCTCGACCCATTATCTAGTAAGATAGAAACCGATGGTATGGTCAAATACCACACTTGGGGAAGTGATAAGTTCGGATAACAGGAAAGAATGAAGCCACAAGCTGAGCTTGATAAGTCGTTTCAATCTAAAACGAACAATGAGAGTTGAATTCCCACAGAAAAAACAAAAGTTCATATATTTGGTCCAAAAGTCTCTTCAACTAGCTGAAAACAAAGTATTTATAGGCATGAGACAAACCCCAGCCGAATAGACACACACACTCAGCTTAATTGAGCTAATTAAAAACTACAAGACCTTTGATGAACTCTAACATAAGGAATGACAATGGACAGCATGTTTGGTATTCCTATTCAACTAATAATTAACTCTAATGAGCTAAATAAACTTGATTTAATGCTTGATCAGCTAAAGAGTCATAATAGCCTTTTAATTTCTCCTTGGACAACCAAATGAGTAGCGGCCAAAAATTAATGTCATTTGGCACACGAACAGCCCTCTTTGTGTGAATGCTTGAAAAAAAAGGTCAAAAGGTGTGAATGGACGAAGTGGAACAACCATCATCATGTGAGAACATTTGGAAATTGATTGGGCTTGTGTGAACAGCTCCTTGTCCATTAGACTCTTTAAACAGTCACTTGGAGAAGTTCATAACAACTGCTGGTCTTAAATTCATTCCTCTCTTTAATGTCAATCAATACACCAGCTGGTTCAATTATTTAGTTCACCTATAAACACAATTAAACTTTAATGAGTTGTAGTAACTAAAACTTATTTAATAAGCAAAAACAAATTAAATAGTTGTAGCAAATTAATTAACTTAGAACATATTAATTGCTGAATTTATTTAAACAACTAAATAAAATTAAAACAACTTAATTACTTAAACTAAAATAACTAAACACATTTAAAGTTTGATCCAACAACTATTTAACTAAAATTCAGCTTGCAATAAGCTGTATGGAACGCATGGTTTTGAGCTCCATGCTTGCTTGATGAGTCCGAGTACCTCCCCTCCCCAAGCTCGATCAATGTAACTTGCAATGGCGTCTTGAAACTTCTTAGCACGAGACCAAGTAATGGAACCTTGTGGAAACTCAATGTGATTGGTCGTAGCTTCCCAAGCTAGGATCACATCATCCCCCCTCTTCAAGGCGACTTTCCCCAAATCGTCACCTACATCAAAAGGGTATAAGTCAGCAATATTGAAAGTAGCACTAATCCCGTACTCACCTGGTAGATCTAATTTGTAGGCATTCTCGATAATCATTTCCAAAACTTAAAAGGACCATCACCCCTTGGCAAGAGTTTGGACCTCCTTTGGGTTGGAAATCTTTCCTTACGCATGTGGATCCAATCCCAGTCACCAGGTTTGAATATTACCCGCTTGCATCCCTTGTTCACCCTTTGAGCATATTGCTCGGTTCTTTTTTCAATGTTGCCCCTAACTCGTTGATGCAATTGTTTAACGAATTCTGCCTTTTTCTTGCCATCTACATGCACTAATTGATTAGAAGGTAAAGGCAATAAATCCATAGGAGTTAAGGGATTGAAACCATATACCACTTCAAATGGCGAATACTTGGTAGCTGAGTGCACTGATCGGTTGTAAGCGAACTCAATGTGTGGTAGACACTCCTCCCAAGTTTTTAAGTTCTTTTGAATTATGGCACATAGCAAGGTTGATAAAACTCGATTAACAACCTCCGTTTAGCAGTCGGTTTGGGGATGAAAAGTTGTTGAAAACAAAAGCATGGTGCTAAGCTTAGCGTCACGGTCTGAAACAATAGTCCTCGAAATACCATGCAAACCTACGATTTCCCTAAAGAACAGATTAGTAACATTTAATGCATCATCAGTTTTATTACATGCAATAAAGTGAGCCATCTTTGAAAATCTATCTACTACCACAGATACAGAATCTTTGCCATTCTTTGTTCTAGGAAGGCCTAGAACGAAATCCATGGAGATATCCACCCATGGTGCTTCCGGAATCGGCAAAGGAGTGTATAGACCATGTGGCTGAATTTTTGACTTAGCCTTCTTGCAAGGTAAGCATTGCTCACACACTCTAACCACATTTCACCGTATCTTCGGCCAATAAAAATGCTCTTGTAAAACAGCCAAAGTTTTGGCTATGCTGAAGTGGCCTATTAATCCCCCACTATGTGCTTCTTAAACCAGCACATCTCTAATTGATCCTTGGGTATACATAGCTTATTTTCTCGAAAGAGAAATCCATCTTGTCAGAAATACTTGTCTTGGGCACCTTAAACATACAACTTGAACACCTCACCAAAATCAGAATCGTTATCATATAAATCCTTCAAATACGCAAATCCAAGCAACTTAGCATCCAAATGATTAATTAAAGCATACCTATATGATAACGCATCTGCAACAACATTTTCTTTACCTTGTTTATACTTAATCACGTACGAAAAGGATTTGAGGAATTCCACCCACTTAGCATGGCATTTGTTTAACTTAGTTTGACCCTTTAAATGCTTTAAGGCTTCTTGATCTGTATGTATAACGAACTCTTTCGGCCAAAGGTAATGCTGCCATGTCTCCAACGCACGTATCAAGGCGTACATCTCTTTATCATAGGTTGGATAATTGAGTGTAGCCATATTGAGTTTCTCACTAAAGTAGGCAACTGGTCGGCCATCTTGTGACAAGATCGCACCTACACCTATCCCTGAAGCATTACACTCCACTTCGAAAGTTTTGTTAAAATCAAATAGACACAACAGTGGAGTGTTAGTCAAGCAATCTTTAATATTATTAAAAGCAACTTCTTGCTCATCAGTCCAAGAAAAAGGAGAGTTTTTCTTGATAATACTCGTTAAAGGAGCAACTATGGTGCTAAAGTTCAGCACGAATCTCCTATAGAAGCTTGCAAGTCCGTGAAAGCTTCTAACTTGGCTAATGGTCGTTGAACGAGGCCATTCTTGGATCGCCTTGATATTCTCTTGATCCACCTTTAGGCCACCCGTACTTACAACAAAACCTAAGAAAAAACTTTGTCAGTACAAAAACTACATTTCTTAAAATTCGCATTTAACACTTCCCTTCGTAAAACCTCCAAAACAGCACGCAAATGTTCAATATGATCAGCCAATGATTTGCTATAGATTAAAATGTCATCAAAGTATACTACACAAAAACGGCCAATAAAAGATCGTAAAACGTGATTCATCAATTGCATAAACGTGCTTGGGGCTTTTGTGAAGCCGAATGGCTTCACTAGCCACTCATACAAACCGTATTTTGTTTTAAAAGCTGTCTTGCACTCATCTCCCTCTTTCATGCGTATTTTGTGATATCCACTCTTCAAATCGATCTTGGAGAAGAGTTTGGCACCACTAAGCTCATCGAGCATGTTATCGAGTATAGGAATAGGGTGACAATACTTGACGATGATTTCGTTAATGGCTCAGCAGTCCACGCACATCCTCCACGAGCCATCTTTTTTGGGCACCACGCAAGGGCTTAAACTTTCCTATATGTAGCCCTTCTCCATCAAGTCAGCCACTTGTCGTTGCAACTCTTTAGTCTCCTCGAGGTTGCTTCGGTAGGCTGGACAGCTCGGGATCATAGCTCTGAGCACAAAATCAATTTGATGTTCGATACCACGAAGAGAAGACAATCCATTTGGCACTTCCTTTGAAAATACATCCTTAAAATCCTGAAGTAAAGTCACAACAGAAGAAGGCAAAGTATTTTTAAGTTCATTAGCATCAAAAAGGCATTCTTTGTACATAAGTACAAGAATGGGCTAGTGCATCAATAAGGACTTTCTTACTTCTCTTATTCTCGCAAACACGCTTATTTTGTCACTCTCATCTTTTTTTTATTTTCTTTTTCAACTCGTGTTTTTACCTTAATTTTCTCACTTTTTCCTTTCTTTTTCTTGATTTTATTTTCTTTGTCTTTGTCTTTTTCTTTCTTTTTTTCTTGTTCTTGTTCTTTTACTTTTTCTACAGACTCTTTTACCTTGATTTGATCTTGATGCACTTGTTTCGGGGTAAGAGGGGCTAGGGTTACATTTTTGCCTAGATGCTTAAAGGTATAATGGTTGGTGTATCTGTCGTGGATTACACATCAATCAAACTGCCATGGATGCCCTAAAAGAAGGTGTCCCACGTGCATGGGAACCACGTTGTACACCACCTCGTCTTGGTATTTTCTGATGGAGAATGCTACAACAGCTTGTTTTGTCACTTTAAGATCTCCTCCGTTGTTCAACCATTGTAACTTGTACGGGTTCGGATGTTTGGTCGTGGTGAAACCAAGTTTTTCAACCAGCATATTACTTGCGATGTTGGTGCAGCTTCCTCCATCAATAATCATGCTACACACCTTGCCTTGGATATGACACCGAGTGTGGAAAATATTTCCCCATTATTGCTCTGTTTCGGCACTTTGAATGTTGAGGCTCTGTAACACCCCAAACTCGGCCTAGACGTTATGGCTGAATCTGTGATCTCACACTGGAGTGTTTTTCCAAAATATAAATTGATAGCAACCCATTCTTCATAAAAACTTCTTAAGGTTCTTAACAAAAGGTTAGGATGTCTAGTTTCTTGTGAAAGTTCAAGTTGTTTGAGAAAAATATTAATTATACTAGTAGTCAAATTTTAAAACAGTGTTTGTTACATAAACATGGTGTTTTCAGAAAACATTTGTTTTTACTTTCTTAAAAATCCACATCCTATTACTAATAGGTAAAAAAATAATGTAAATAAATCCCCAAATTAAAATAAAGAAATTTAAGAAGCCTTATTACAATGTGAAAACCCAAAATAAAATAAAATCTTAATCATAGTATATAATAAAATAACTACGTCGAGTGGCCACTTTTGAGTCCTCCGTCGCCTCGATCCGTCTAGGCCTAGGGATTTCCTGCACAGATAATAGATGAGTGAGTTTACGAAAACTCAGTGTGTGAAATCCCATGATAGCAATCAATCAAAGTAAACGCAATCTGAGCCTAAGCCCTTTAGTTCCAGTTAGGGGCATTAGCCCCTTTTTCAGTAACAGTAGTAGTCTGGGCCTTAGCCCATTTCAATAACAGTGACAGTTTGGGACTTAGCCCATTTTAGTACAGTATGCAAACAAAGAGTCCTACCAAATCCATCCGCTACACACCAACTCCGTAACAGCCTTACGTACCATGTGGGGATAAAATCGGCCTACCCTACCCTACACACCAAATCGTACCGAATTCGGTACTAAAATAATATTCGCAGTAGAGCTGCCAGTAATAGGCTTATAGCCTTTCAGTACACTTCCTCCAAAATCATATATCCCACCCCATACAACATAATAACATACGTGTATGCAAAAATATCATCCTCAAAGACGGTCATACATAATACAAAGGTATTTCAATCAACTTTACCTCACAGGGGTATAATGGTTATTTCGTCGGTATGGGGCCGAAGTATACTTACCGATCCAACAGTAGGTCCACAATCATGTTAGGTGACCCATGCAACCTTAATAGTCAACCACAGGTATTGGGCCTACAACCTATATTATGGGCCCATGTGGGCCTACATGCTCGTATGGCCCACAAAGCCCAAAAAAATGGCCTTAGCCATGTGGTTTACACAGTTTAGCCTAATATTTACCACACTTGGTGCGATATCTCCGTGTAGGGCCCACAAGCCCATTGGGCCCACACGACTCAGTTCAGCCTAGAATGGCCCAATATCGTTTTGGCCTATGAAAGCACTCATGGCCATCTCGTCGACCATACGACCATGTTTCTTTACACGGCCTGCTACACGGGCGGCCACATGCCCGTGCGGTGTTGACATCCCCTTTTTCGACTTTTTAGCTTTTGCTATCACACATTTATTAGTAGTGTTCACACACCTGTAATGAAACTACTGTCGCAACACTTTCGAGATCAAAGCACTTATGATTCACAACGATCCACCATTAGTCATTTTCATGGTAAATCCAAAACCAAAGTATTGAGATCACTCTAACTGATTCATTGCTACTTACCAATCCACTAATCGCCGGACCCTTCTTGCTCCACACCCAACAATCTCTCTCCAAATTTTAACCTTTATCTGAAATAGTTAACTGATTCATCAGAAGTTATAATCCCTTGTAAATATAAATAATACCTAAAATACTTACCACGAGTGACAGGATTACTTATTGCGAAAGGACAATCAGCCTAACCCCCCTTGACTATGGAGATCGCGCCCCTAGTAACATTCGGCAACCACAGAGTTAAGTGACAGTCATTAAGGTGGAGTAAGGGTGAATGAGTAGGATACATTTGGCCCATAGAAGAAAAAAAAATCGCCAACCTGATAAAAGAAAAGACTAACCAATAATCGGCCTAGACTCCAATCTAGATGTTGCTCGAGTAACAAAAGAGATATTCGATTTTAGTAAGAGAAAATAGCACGATTGAGAGGAGAGGAAGAGAAGAGACGACCACAAATGCTAGAGGTATTTGGTCAAGAGGAGTAACGTTGCAGTCAGGGAGAGGGAGGAAGGAGGATATTCGGCCAAGGAAGAATAGAGTGAGGGGAAAAGAAAAGAAAAAAAAGAGTCAAGAAGTACTTACTCAAAACCGAAACAGAGGCTAGGGTAATAAGCCTATTCGACAAACTAGAAAGGGAAGAAGGAAGAATCGAAGCACCCTACCGAAAGATGCACGAGAAGAAAAACAAAGCTTAGCTTCAGAAACGAAGAGTGAAAAACATCACAATTTTTTCAAAACCCCAAATGAAGTGACACTTCTCACTCATAGCTGAAATCCTGAGTGGTCAATGCCCTATTCGGCCACAACTCCTCTACACCTTAACCTCCATTTTTTCCTCCCCTTATCCCTCTTCTAAAATCTCTCCACAATTTCGGCTAACATGCTCCCTTACTTCCCTTAATAACCCAACTGACCAAGTAGAAGAGTTCTAGTGATACACAACCATCCATACGGCAACAGGTCAAAATAAAACACACTTGAACGTGGCAGGTCTCGAACTCAAGACCCATCCCAACACGCCACTTACCACTAGACTAGCAGGCACTTCATGTCATGCCTTACCCATAATAATTTAAGAAGCCTACTATCAGAAAACAAGGGTTTATTCAAGTAGGAGCAAAAATTTGTTCAAGCCAAGGCTTGAACCCATGACTTTTCAAACGCTCCCAGAGCACTAAACCACTAAGGGAAACATACACCCACACCACAACACACAAAAATAATTCAATAGGGGTTTCCAGGATTTGGGGCGTTACAGGCTCCTTTTCACCACAAAGATCTCGCCTTCAACTGAAAACTCCAAATCTTCTTTTTCTTCATCGGTTGGTACTTTGGGCTTATGTTTATTCTCTTCCTCGAATTCGATCTCTTCGTCAGCCCGTACCACCATGATTCGTTGATTGGGACATTAGCTGGCTATGTATTCCCGTCCTTGGCATTTGAAACACTTTATTTCTCTTGTGCAATTTAGCACAGGATCAATTTTATTTTTGCTTGGCTCGCCAATAGTGGGATTGGACTTGGCCGCTACAATAAGATCCTTGGTTCAAAAAAGGGGTTTATTGGCTCCATTTAGTAATTGAAGGATTAGAGTAGAATCGGCCAACTCCCTTTCGTTTAAGTTTCTTATCAACTTTGATGGCCATGTGAACCATGTCCATCACTTTAACATAGTGTTGCAATTCGACTATGTTGGCGATGTCACGATTTAATCCTGCAAGAAACCTAGCTATTATTGCCTCTCGATCCTCCTCTATATCGATTTAAATCATTGTTGTCTCCATTTTCTTGTAGTAGTCTTTAACACTTCGATTGCCTTGGGTAAGGCTTTGCGATCATTGGTAGAGATCTTGGTGATAGTAAGAAGGTATGAAACGCTTTCTCATGACCGCATTTGTCTCAGCCCACGTTGAGATGGGTCTTTTGCCGTTTCTTCTTCAGTTTGTCACAAGTTGATCCCACCACACTATGGCGTAATCTGAGAATTCGATGGCTGCCAACTTTACCTTTTTACTCTCTGAATAGTTATGGCATTTGAAGACTAACTCGATCTTTTTCTCTCACTCCAAGTATGCCTCGAGGTCGTTCTTCCCTTGGAACTGGGGTATGGTTATCTTAATTTTTTTGAGGCTATCATTTATATGGTCTCTTTCTCTATGGCCTCAGTTTCTTTGGCCTTGATATCTTATACTCAACATAGATGAACGGTCACTTTCTTGGTTACTTGGCTCATAAGGATCTTCTTGGTTTTGGATAGGATGCCCACGCCTTTGTCTTGCATTTATAGGGGTGCCCTCATGTTGTTCTCGCACCTCGACTTGATATAATTGATCTTCGATGGGTTTGTGTTGATGATCAAATCGTCACTCAATTTCTTGCATGACCGCTTGAAGTGTAAGATCTGGCACGCCTCCACCAACGTTCCTTATAATACGAAAACCACCTTCTTCGTTTGGATTCCTTTTCGGACTAATAAGTTCTCATAAACTAAAACCTCATTATTTCTCTCCAAAGAAAATTTATTCACTTGGCTTTTGTTAACTCGAATAGGCTCACTACACTCTTGCCTTTTTCCACTCAATTCGCCTCTCTAAGTTCTCAATGGACTACTTGGACTTAACAGCGTTAGTTGTAGAGTCAGCTTGCAAAAGAAATGATCGATTCAGGTAGATCTTGATGTTAGGACAAGGTAGGCTAGCAAACAAAAGGAAGAGGGATGAAAGTGTGGCCAATTGGTATGACGTAGAATAATAAATTTGGGCAGCAAATAACTCTCAAGCTAGCTTTCCATCTTCTTCATTTTTTTAACACCAACAAATTTCGTACTTACAAATACTAATATTCACACTTTGAATTTCAATAGATACTAATTTTTTTAATGAAAATTTTTTTACAATTTTTTTGATTAAATTACAATCCCATAATTGCTACAAACATCGATACTCACTTTAATTTTACTAGCTCTAATACCAAATGATACGAGCTCGATTCGGTGTTTATTCGAGTCGTTTAGATTGCCCAATCGTGAAATTAAGTAAGTGTTGAGTTTTAAAAAAGTAGGCTAGAAAAGATGAAAAGATAGGTTCAAACAAGGTCTGAAAGATAATTAAATTGGCTGATGGAGTAATTCAGCTAAGGCCAAGAGTGAACCAACAATGAAGGGATTTGTTGACCCGATTCTTAGACAGCACTTAAATGGAAATTGATAATAGATAATTTGGCTAACCTCGACCCATTATCTAGCAAGATAGGAACCAATGGTATAGTCAAATGCCAGACTTGGGGAAGTGATAAGTTCGGATAACAGGGAAGAATGAAGCCACAAGCTGAGCTTGATAAGTCGTTTCAATCTAAAAAGAACAATGAAAGTTGAATTCTCACAGAAAAAACAAAAGTTCATATATTTGGTCCAAAAGTCTCTTCAACTAGCTAAAAACAAAGTATTTATAGGCATGAGACAAACCCCAGCTGAATAGACACACACACTCAGCTTAATTAAGCTATTAATGAACTTAATTGAGCTAATTAAAAACTACAAGGCCTTTGATGAACTCTAATATAAGGAACGACAATGGACAGCATGTTTGGTCTTCCTATTCAACTAATAATTAACTCTAATGAGCTGAATAATCTTGATTCAATGCTTGATTAGCTAAAGAGTAATAACAACCTTTTAATTTCTCCTTGGACAGCCAAATGAGCAGTAGCCAAAAATTAATGTCATTTGGCACATGAACAACCCCCTTTGTTTGAATGCTTGAATAAAAACGGTCAAAAGGTGTGAATGGACAAATTGAAATAGCCACCATCATGTGAAAACATTTGGAAACTGAATGGGCTTGTGTGAATAGCTCTTTATCTATTGAACTCCTCAAACAATCACTTGGAGAAATTCATAACAGTTGCTAGTCTTAAATTCATTTCTCTCTTTAATGCCAATCAATGCACCAGCTGGTTCAATTAGTTATTTCACCTATAAACATAATTAAATTTAATAAGCTAAAACAAATTAAATGGCTATAGCAAATTAATTAACTTAGAACATACTAATTGCTGAATTTATTTAAACAACTAAATAAAATTAAAACAACTTAATTACTTAAACTAAAATAACTAAACACATTTAATGTTTAATCCAGCAACTATTTAACTAAAATTCAGCTTGCAATAAGCTATATGGAATGCATGGTGTTGAGCTCCATGCTTGCTTGATGAGTTTGGTCACCTCCCCTCCCCAAGCTTGATCAATGTAACTCACAATGGCGTCTTGAAACTTCTTAGCACGAGACCAAGTAATGGAACCTTGTGGAAACTCAATAGGATCAGCCGTAGCTTCTCGAGCTAGGATCGCATCAGGCAACATTCAAAATCTTTAGCAATTTTGCAAATTAGTCCCTGGGCTAGCTAGACCTAGCTATAATGATCTCAAAAATATAGAAATCATGAAAAACAGGACAAAAACCATACCTAATTGAGAAAAAATGCATTAGCTGAATGTAAAGCTTCTCCCATGGCTATTTGGGTCGTATTTTTCGATGGGGGAGATGAATGAAAGAATAAAATTTCATTTGTTTTATTACATTTACCTTTAATTACTAATTTACACTAATAACCTTTAAAATCTTTAATAATTTCCATTGTACCAAGCCATTACTTTCCACTAACTCCTTAGTGGGATAATTACCACTTAAGGACCTTCACTTTAAGGTTCTATAGCTATTTGACACCTTTAGCTATTAGAACTCAAGTTTTACACTTTACGCGATTTAGTCTTTTTTATCAAATTGACAAACCAAACGATAAAATTTCTTAACAAAATTTTCACACAATCATTCAATCATACTGTAAACATTAAAATAATAATAAAATAATAATTTTGACCTTATATTTGTGGTTCCAAAACCACTGTTTCAATTTGACTAAAAACAAGCTGTTACAGTTTATATCCTCCTCTCCCTCTTTTTGATTTTATTTTTTTTTCCTTTCCTTCATTAATGCCGTCATCTAGACCTCCCATTTTACAATCTTTTTCTTTTTATTTTTGCGTCAAGATTGTGCACCATTTTATTTATTATATTGCTTCCATTTATCCTAATCTAAATCAGCCCTATATCTGAAATCTTGAACCTCAAGATCGATCCCGAACATTGCCAAGAAAGTGTCATTGTCGTTTCTCTCAACTAGCTTGGGTAAAATCTCTTTTCTCTTCAATTTCTCGATTAATCTTGTCAATTAGAAACCAAAATTTCTAGGTCTGGAATTTGGAGGATTTTAAATTATTTTCAAATGTATTTTTCTAGTTTTTAATGAGATCTCAAACCGTTTTAAAATTCAGCCAAAATTTTGGCCACCAATGGTGGTGGTGAGTGCGCCTATGTGCAAGAAAGGGGGTTGTTTTGCTTCTTGAATCTTACCCAATTAATTCCAGCCTGAATTTGAGTTGTTGAACCCTCATAATTATCTTTTAAACCCATGTCAATTAGGGAAAAAACGTTATTGATTGATTGGTCATTCGAAACTTACAAATCGTGAAGCGTAAGTCCATTAAGGATAAGTAGTTTGTTATTTCAACGTAGTTGTTGGGTAAAGGCTATGAATTTATTAAATGAAGTAATTTAATCATTAATTACCTACTGATTTTCCAGTATATTATTGAAATAGGTGCTGACCAAATGCCCCAAATCATCCGTAAAGGTGAAGAACGATTATACGTACGGTCTGCATTGAGGCACATAAGGAATCTAACTAGTTTGGATTCGTAAAATAGTTATAATTTTAACAATTGGTTTGAACTCATAAGTGGGTGTTTGGGGGCTGGTTAAGTGGTAAATTTATTGAATTTATACTAAATTTTGGTTTTGGTTCTGGTTCGTTTAAGGAATTATTAAGGAAAATTTGGAAGATTCACTAGTGTGCTGCAAGGAAGAGAAAAATAAGGTGTGGGTCCTAAACTTATAAAATTGTTTGGAAATGCTAAATATCATGTTATATTTGATAAATTAGCTTGCTGATAGGATTGAATTAATAGCCAAATTATTGATCTTGTGAGTGGTCGAACCAGGTATGTTTCGAGCCTTAAAAGATTGACATGTTCGCAAAATTGCTAGTTTGATAGTATGAATGTTTGATTGAGTTTGTAATTGCATATTTGAGTTATGAGATATGAGAATGTTTGACTGAATGATATAATGTGTTGAGATATTAAGCTTATGTATGATTTAAACGTATGAGATATTTTTTATAGTTTACTGAAATAGGTGCTAATTATGCACAATGGAAATCCGTAAAGTTTGTGAAATTGAACAATATTAATTGATACCAACACAATGGTAATTTGAAAGATTGGAACACTGTTTCCATTTACTGAAAGTATGTTATTATTGAGGACATGTTGAGCATGTCAAATGAATGTGAAGGTATTGAGATATGATTATGTATGAGATTGTGCGACATATTATATATGCATTGGGTTGGGATTTTGTGGTAGACAGGAGAGTTCCGTGGAGTACCGGTAGCATATTAAGTCCACATTATTTGTAGTTAGTGCACTGCACCTGGAGTACTAAGGGAATGGAAATTTATCGCATTTTTACTAGCATCTTGTTTGCATTTTTACTGGCAAAATTTTCTGCATATTGTTATCGGTGGTTTTAACCACAATGGGCTTAAGCCCAAAATATTTAGAGTTCGGATGACAGGTTCTGGGGAACTTGTGGTGTCTAGTGGATGGTATGGGTAGGAATATTTTTGCATTGCATCATGTGCACGACATATTCAAATGTTATTAATTTATGCTATGTATTGTATTTTTTTGTATTGAATGGTATCGAAATTAATGATTGTCACTCGAATGAATGATGACCTATGCTTATACACTGTTTGACATCAATTTGATAATAGTTATGTGTCGATATGAAATTCCTATGATGGTTTTCTTTTCTTCTATTAAAGCTAATCTATTTCACTATATTCAATATTTATATTTGTTTAAATAATTGTTTGACTCATACTGAATTGTTCATAAGCTGACCCCCAATAGTGTTTTACTTTTTAGGTTAACCTCAAAATTACGATCGGACTCGACATTCGGAGAATCACCTTGGACCTTGGACTATTCTTAATAAGTATTATTAAGCCTTTACTAGTTTTGGCTTGTAATTTTTAATTATTTCTGGTCTGTGGCTTGGTAACTTTTCTTTTGGGGATTTTTGCATGCATGGATTACTCAAGCATGATAACTGGATAATGCATGACATCGGGCTTAAGAAAAATTTGATATTTTTCCCTAATTTTCGCTGCATTGCAAAGGAACCATTTTTGAAAAACAAATTGATATGACAACTAAGTTTCCAAAATGACTTGAAAAATGGTTTTTCTGCTACATTAGTTTAACATCGACTTTTTTTCCAAGAAGAAGGATAAGCAAACGATTTTTCTAAAACAACACTATCAACAATAAAATGAATCCTAAGCATACACGACCTAATGAATGAATGCTTTTAAGCTAACTCACAGTACAACTATAGCTTTCTCTAAAATAAGTTTATTTAAAGTTTTCAAAAGTAACGTAAGTTAGCTTAGCCATTCTGACAACTAATGTAGCCTTCTTAATCTAGCCATAATGTCTAGGCCAGGTTTGGAAGGTTACAAGAGGAATTTGGAACCTTAGTTTCTATTGAATAGGAGAGCAATCTTGGAGAAGACCCGTTGCAGAACACTTTAGGGTCTAAACCTTTAGAAGATGAAAAAAGTAATGAAAACATGGCTTTGTTGGAAGCCAATTCGAGGAGTTATGTTCAACCACCGCAGTTTAAGTCGCTAGAGTTGGAAGTTTGGGAATTTACACAACCCAAGTTTTCGATCGAGGAACCACTTAAGCTTGAACTAAAGGAACTTCTGCCTCATTTAAAATATGTTTATTTAGGTAACAGTTCTACTTTGCATATAATTATTTTAGTAGAACTGACAAAACACTGATAGGAGCAGCTAATTGCTATTTTAAACAAATTTAAAAAGGCAATTGATTAGACCATAGTTGACATACGAGGTATAAGCCCTTCCTTCTGTATATATAAGATTATTTAGAGGAAGGTGAGTGAAGTAGAATTAATGGGCAGAAGGAGAATTAATCCTATCATGAAAGAAGTAGTACAGAAGGAAGTGATCAAATAGTTAGAAGCGGGAATTAACTACCCCATCTTAGATAGTTCTTAGATAAGTCAGGTACAATATGTACCAAAGAAAGGTGGAATTACGATTGTTGAGAATGAATGTAACGAGTTAATCTCGATGAAAACTGTCACGGGTTGGAGAATCTATATTGACTACAGAAAGTTGAGCAAAGCCACTCATAGGAATCATTTTCTGTTGCCTTTCATGGACCAGATGTTAGATCGACTAGCAAGTAACGAATTTTACTACTTTTTAGATGGATATTTGGGATACAACCAAATAGTTGTTGCCTCGGAAGACCAACATATAACTACTTTTACTTGCCCGTACAGTACATTTTCTTTTAGGAAAATGCCTTTCGACTTATGTAATGCACTTGCCACATTTCGGCGATGTATGATGGCAATTTTCACTGATATGGTTGAAAATTTTGTCGAGGCTTTCCTAGATGATTTTTCTATTTTTGGTAACACTTGTGATGCTTGTTTGAGTAATTTGGCTACAGTATTAAAAAGATGCGAGGAGATGAATCTTGTCCTTAATTAGGAGAAATGCCATTTTATGGTTAAAGAGGGAATTGTCTTAGGACATAAAATTTCCAAAAATGGAATTGAAGTGGATAAAAGAAAAGGTGGACGCAATTGAAAGATTACCACCTCCAATTAGTGTGAAAGGAGTTAGAAGATTCTTAGTCCATGCTAGTTTTTATCGTAGGTTTATCAAAGATTTTTTTGAAAATTTCTAAACCTTTATGTACACTTTGGGAAAAGATATTGTTTTTTATTTGAACAAAGCATGTTTAGAAGCTTTCAATGAATTAAAAAACTGCTTAATCTCAGCCCTAATAACTTTTACACTTGATTAGAACTCACCTTTTGTAACACCTCTAACCCATATCTGTTGTCGGATTAGGGTTACGAGGCATTACCAAACAAAACACAGCTTAGAATAGTCTTTCAATTTTAAACATGTACAAAATTATAATGCATGTACCTTACAAAGCATAGTTCGAACCACATGTTTCACATACATATATCGAGCATACTCCAAGTCATCTGTATGTATGCATTTGATTCATTTATAAATTACTAATCAAATCACATATAAATCACATAACTAATGAAATCATTCAAGTTTTATTAGTAAAAATCATATACGAACCATGCTTTATCAATTCAATTACTTCAATATTATTGATCAATTCCAATTATTAGAACTAAGTTGTTATATAACAAAACCAATTTACACATGTTTTGTATTTATAGGATTTAAACCGTCTAAGCCATTTCAATCCATGTCTTTAACTAAATAACAAACGTAACATTTAATAAACATTATACATGCGCCTGTTAAACTAATTTGGCCATATCACACAATTCAATAATCATTTGCACATAAAACGTTAGATAACTTTATACATGACCAACTATATATATAATATTATTATCAACCTATATACATTACACCATAGTCACGTCAACAATTTTAAACATAAACAACCATTTTTAAGTACACCTAATTTATATGCTAAATATCACATAATCATAACAAATCCAATATCCCTATATTTGTCATCAAATTGGCCTCCAATTATCAAATCCAACCATCATAAAACATGAACATCATTTGCCCTTATTTAAATATATTTGCCGAATCAAAACATGTCAATTGCATATACTATGCTTCATGCCAAAATGTCATATATTCCACCAAATCATTTCTGACTTATTTAAATATCAAATTTTGAAATATAACACATTATAAAATAACCATATGACCGCAAATCATAATCATCAATAGCCATTACTTAAGCACTAAAGTAATTAACAAATTTGTAACACCCCAAACCCGGCCTAGACGTTATGGCCGAGTCTGTGATATCATATTAGAGTGTTTTTCCAAAACACGAGCTCTGTGAAAATCCCGTTCTACATAAAACTTCTTTAGGTTCTCAAGAAAAGTTTGGAGTGCTTGGTTCATTGTAAAAACTTCAAACCGGTTTAGCAAAAATATTAATTATATGAGTTTGTTATTAAACTTAAAAACGGTGTTTGTTGCAGAAGCTTTCAAAATTTGTTGCGTAAGAAAATAAAATCCCCAAATAAAAATAAAAATTAAAAAGGCCTTATTACAAAATGGAAACCCAAAATAAAATCTTAAGTATAATATTAGAAGAACAACGATGAGTGGCCACTTTTAAGTCCTCCATCGCCTCGATCGATCTAAGCTTGAGGATGTCCTACACAATAAATAGATATGTGAGTTTACGAAAACTCAGTGCGTAATCTCATAACAACAAACAACCAGTGTAAATACAGCCTGGGCCTAAGCCCTTTAGTCCAGTTTGGGGACTTAGCCCCCTTTTCAGTAACAGTAACAGTCTGGGCCTTAGCCCGTTTCAATATAGTATGCAAGCAAAGAATCCTACCCAATCCATCCGCTACACACTATCTCCGTACCAACCCTACACACCATGTAGGGATTAAATCGACCCACCCAACCCTACACACCAAATCGTACCGATGTTGGTACTAAAACAGTATTTGTAGCCGAGCTGCCAGTAATAGGCTTATAGCCTTTCAGTGCACTTCCTCCAAAATCATATATCCCACCCTATGCAATGCAACATAATATCATACGTGTATGCAGAAATGTCATGCTCAAAATCAGTCATAAATAATGCAGGGGTATTACAGTCGATTTACCTCATATGGGTATAATGGTTATTTCAATAGTATGGGGTCTAAGTGTACTTACCGACCCAATAGTAGGTCCACAGTTGTCTTGAGCGACCGTGCAACCTTGTCAGTCAATCAGTGGTAATGGGCCTATAGCCTATACTGAGGGCCCATTTGGGCCCACACTCTCGTATGGCCCACATAGCCCAAAAATTGCCTCAGCCGTGTAGTTCACACAACCTTGCCCACAATTTACCATATTTTGTGCAATTCCTCTGCATGGGGCCCACAAGCCCATTGGGACCACACGGCCCAGTCCGGCCCAGAATGGCCCAATATCGTTTCGGCCCATGAAATCGCTCATGGCCATTCCGTCGACATCACAGCCTCGTTTTGCTACTAGGCCTGCCACACGGGCGGCCATACACCCGTGTGGTGTCGACAGCCCACTTTTCGGCTTTTCGGCTTTTGCTATCACACATCTAATGGTAGTGTTCACACACCTATTATGGAGTTGTAGCCGAATTGCCTCCGAGATCAAGAACCTATGGTCAACCACAACCTCTCATTAGTCTCAAACCCTTGTTAATCTAATACCATAATATTGAAATCGCTTTAACCAAAACATCTACTTACCAATCAATAACCGCAACCTTTCCTTGCTCTAACTCCACTTACTCCTTCCAATGCTTTTACCTTCACAAGAATAGTTAACCAACTTATAAGAATCTGCAATCCCACACAACCACAACTAAAACTTAAAAACCTACCAATAAAAGGATTATCGCTTGTAAAGGGAAAGCAACCGCCCAACACCTTGCTTAATGAAATCGATCCCCTAGCAACATTCGGCAAAACACAATGTTATAAGTTAATCACCAAGGTGAAGAAAAGAATAAGTAAGAAGGGTACATTCGGCCCACAAAAGAAGAAGTCGACATTCCCTGTGAAGAAAACTTACCAATACTTAGCCGAGACCCAAGCCTAGACGTCGCCCAAATTGTAAAGGGAGAAAGTAGGAACAGGTTGTTTGACTTGAAGAACAAAAAGGTCTTAGGTTCGGCCACCACAGTACAAAAGCAAAGAAGGTCGAAGGAAAGAAGAAAACAATTGATTAGGGAATCATGAACAAAAAACCCGAAAGTTGAGAAAGGAGAGGAAAATAAAATAGTTAATCAACAAGCACTATTGTGAAGAGCCACAACGGAATAGGCAAGTGGCCGAATGGTCAAAACGAGAAGTACCCCAAAGACCCCTAGCAAAAACTGGCTACTCAGTAAAAGTTAAGAAAAAAGAAAGACTCCAAAACGTAAAAAGGGAAAAAGAGAGCACTAAACTGACAAAAAATGAGGAGTATGACCCCTAAGCCGAATTTATGAGTGCCTAGAGTCCCCAGCACCAACTCCCACAACTTCAAATCTCTTGATTCGCTCTTAAAAACTCTCCTCATATCTCTCCTCAACTTCCTCCTACAAACCCTCCATGACCGATTCAAACTCTTATCCCCTCATTAGAGTTTCGGTCAACCACTACTACCTCCCCAAAGCAAGCAGTAAAAATAATCTCCCTTTGCACAAGTAGGGATTCGAACCTCAGACTCTATGCACACTTCATAGGCCACTTGCCACTAGGCTAGCATGCTCACTTTGTCATGTTCTACCCACATTAATTTAAAAGTCTTCTAGCAACAGATAAGGGTTTATTCAAATAAAACCAAAATTTTGCTCAAGCTAGGACTTGAACCCATAACTACTTAAACACTCCCAGAGCATTAAATATTTAAGTTAAACGTTCATCCATGTCACATACACACAAACATAATTTAAAAAGGGTTTTCGAGATTTGGGGAGTTACAATTCTATCCTTCTTAAAGAAAATTTTGGCCTCGAAATTTACCTAATCAGAATAGGTGAAGGTATTGTCGTCGCATCGCCTCCTCAAGTTCCCACGTAGCCTCCTCAGAACTGTGATTCCGCCAAAAAACTTTTACTAATGGGATTGACTTCCTTCTCAAAACTTTCACCTCTCGATCCAAAATCTGGACTGGTTCTTCCTCAAAATTCAGGTCTGGTTTAACTTCAATCTCCTCAACCGATACCACATGCGTAGGATCTGAGCGATAGCGTCTCAGCATCGAGACGTGAAACACATCGTGAATCTGCTCAATTCCGGAGGTAGCTCTAACTGGTAGGCAACTAGTCCTACTCGTCTCAAAATACGATAAGGCCCAATAAACCATAGGCTCTACTTGCCCTTACACCCAAATCTGAGTACATTTTCCATGGTGAGACCTTCAGAAGGACAAAATCTCCCACAGAATACTCAATTTCCTTACGCTTTAGATCCGCATAAAACTTCTGTCTGTCTGATCTGCCTTCAGTTGATCTCGGATTAATCTAACCTTATCTTCGGTATCTGATACTAGCTGAGGGCCCAGAACACACCGCTCACCCAGCTCAGTCCAACATGAAGGAGTGCGACACTTACGACCATATAATGCTTCGTAAGGTGCCATCTGTATGCTAGACTGGTAGCTATTATTGTAAGCAAACTCCGCTAATGACAAGTAATCCTCCCAACTACCCCGGAAGTCAATTACACAACTCCTTAACATGTCCTCCAGTATCTGAATCACCCTCTCTGACTGACCATCTGTTTGAGGATGGAATGTAGTACTGAAGTCCAACTATGTACCCAGAGCTTCATGTAACCTCTTCTAGAACCGAGACGTGAAGTGAGGATCTCTGTCTGATATTATGGAAATTGGTACTCCATGCAGTCTCACTATCTTGGATACGTATAGCTTAGATAATTTCTACAATGACTAATCTGTGCGAACTGGTATGAAATAAGCAGTTTTGGTCAACCAATCCACGATGACCCACACTGAATCTTCCCTAGAAGGCGTTAGGGGTAGCCCACTCACAAAGTCCATAGTTACTCTTTCCCACTTCCACAGTGGAATCTTAACCGGGTGAAGCATCCCAGAAGGCAACTGATGTTCTGCCTTAACCTGTTGGCAAGTTAGACATTTCCCCACAAAGTCAGTCACTTCTCGCTTAAGCCCTGGCCACCAGTATAACTCATGAAGATCTCTGTACATCTTATTTCCACCTAAGTGCATAGCATAGGGGCTACTATGCGCCTCTCGCAGTAAAGTCTGTCTTAAAATAGTATCTTTAGGTACACAAATTCTGCCCCGAAAATAGAGTACCCCTTCATTATTCAACCTAAAATCCACAGTATTACCATTCTCAATCTGACGGAACCGATAACCCAATGACTCATCTTCCAACTGTTTACTTTTAATCTACTCGATCCATATTGGTTTAACTTGGAGCTCGGCCAACAAACTACCATCATCAAATAAGCTAAGATGAGCAAACATTACTCTCAGATCAATTCTAGCCCTGCGACTCAACGCGTCGGCCACCACATTAGCCTTACCAAGGTGGTATTCAATCGAGCAATCATAGTCCTTAAGTAGCTCAATCTACCTACGCTGCCTAAGATTTAACTTCTTCTGAGTGAGCAGATACTTGAGGCTCTTATGATCTGTGTAAATGATACATTTCTCACCGTACAAGTATTGCCTCTAAATTTTCAGTGCAAACACCACTAAGGCCAACTCCAAGTCATGATTCAGATAATTCGCTTCATGCGCGTTAATCTGACGAGAGACATAAGCTACCACCTTACCCTCTTACATCAACACACAACCAAACCAACGTGTGATGCATCAATGTAAATAGTAAATTCCTTCCCAGACTCCGGCTGAATCAAGACAAGGGCCTCAGTCAGAACTTTCTTGAGCTTCTCAAAGCTCTCTTGCTGCACATCAGTCCAGTTAAAAGGTACACCCTTATGTAGCAGCTTAGTTAATGGCGCGGCGATCAGTGAAAACCCCTCTACAAATCTTCAATAATACCCAGCTAGACCCAGAAAAATGTGAATTTTCGACACAGTCTTAGGCTGCTTCCAATCTACAACCGCCTCAATTTTTTGAGGATCAACCCTAATTCCCTCCACAGATACCACATGACCAAGAAACGTTACCTCACGTAACCAAAATTCACACCTGCTAAAAGTTACCTCATTTGTAGAACCACTCGTAGATGTTCATCATGTTCATTCTCAGTCCTCGAATACACCAGTATATCGTTGATAAATACTACCACAAACTGATCCAGGTAGGGTTGAAACACTCTGTCATCAGATCCAAAAAAGCTACCAGTGCATTTGTCAGTCCAAAAGGCATTACCAGGAACTCGTAATGACCATAACGAGTCCTAAACGTCGTCTTGTACACATCAGCGTCTTTTACTCTCAGTTGGTGATACATTGATCAGAGATCTATTTTAGAGAAAATTGATGCTCCTTGCAGTTGGTCGAACAAATCATCAATCCTCGGTAGGAGATATTTATTCTTAATGGTCAGCTTATTCAGTTGTCTGTAGTTGATGCACATACCCATGGATTCGTCCTTCTTTTTCACAAATAAGACTAGAGCTCCCCACGGAGACACATTAGGTCAGACAAACCCACAATCCAGTAACTCTTGAATCTGGGCCTTAAGCTCCACCAGCTCCTTCGGTGCCAATCTGGAAGGGGCGATGGACACTGGAGCTGTACCAGGAAGGAGCTCAATCCCAAACTCCACTTCACGCTCTAGAGGTAACCTCGGTAACTCTTCAGGAAAGACGTCCGAAAAATCCTTAACAATCGTGATATCCCTTACCGAAGAGTCCCCATTATCTGAAACACTGACATAGGCCAAGTACGCTTCACAACCCTTGCGAACCAACTTCTCAGCCCTTAGTGCAAAGATTACATTACTCAAATAGTTTCGTCATTCCCCAATTACCACTACTTCCTCATCTGCCTCAGTTCTCAGTACAACCCATTTAGAGGCACAATCCAAGCTTACCCTATGTTTAACTAACCAATCCATGCCCAGTCTTAGGTCAAATTCTCCAGAAGGCAACTCCATAAGATCGGCCAGAAAAACAACTCCTTGTATCTCCAAGGGAACATCTCTAAACATCTTATTTATCCGAACGGACTGCCTCAGCGGACTTAGAATAGTAACCTCACTCACAGTGTTTTCAGCCATAATACCCAATATCTTAGACACAGAGCATGCTACGAATGAATGTGTAGGCCCAACATCAATCAGTGCAATATAAGGTACATTTTAGATAAAGAACGTACTAATAATGACATCTGGAGCGTCTCCGTCTTCTCGACGACGTGCAGTGTAAACCAGTGCTGGTTGCCTCGCCTCAGTATGACCAGCACCTCTGCTCGGTGCTCTACGACCACGGCTCATACCATTTCCACCACTGGCCTGACTCCGACCTCTCGGTGGTTGCTGACCACCCCGCTGAACATTACCAAAACCAGTAGCTTGCACCTGCTCAGGCTGGCCACACGGGCGTGTGTCCTCTATTCTAAGAAAATTTTTTGAAGTTTTGTGAAAGTTTCTTAAGTTATCGATTTAGTGCCGAACCACTCCCAAAGCATGTTTATGGCCTTGTAGGCTCGTATTAGGAACATATTGATTTATGTTGATTGAAGAATGTATGAATTGATTAAATGTATGTGACAAGTATGAATAAATGTATTGTAAGTCTAATAATGCTCCGTACCCTATTCCAACATTGAATATTGGTTAGGGGTGTTACAGGATCCAATCTGATACTCTGTATTAGTAGTTGACTCACATTGTACTTTTTTAGCTTGCAATTCATTTTCACATTTCTAAGCTTCACAGATTTGCTAGAGAAATACTGGTTTAGCTTTTAATTCAGTTAAAATCAAACCATCATCATCTAATGTCAATCATGTATTCATCGCTCTTAAAGTGAACAAAGATTTTCTACTCAGAGCATCCACGACTACATTCGCTTTCCCAGGATGCTAATCAATAACTAACTCATAGTCTTTCAACAGCTCGAGCCATCTTCGTTGTCGCAAATTCAAATCTTTCTGAGACATTAGATACTTCAAGCTCTTGTGGCCGATAAAAATATGGCATTTTTCACCAAACAAATGATGTTGCCAAATTTTTAATGCGAATACAATAGCGGCCAACTCTAATTCGTGCGTTGGATAATTCTTTTCATGTAGTTTTAACTGTATGGAAGCATAACCTATCACTTTGCCTTCCTGCATTAAAACACATCCCAAACCGTTCAATAAAGCATCACTGAAAATCACAAACTCTTTACCCGACTCAGGCTGGACTAAAACTGGTGCTTCGATTAACAGTGCTTTCAACTGATCAAAACTCTGTTGACATTTCTTAGACCACTCAAATTTCACATCTTTCTATAACAATCGAGTCATCAGTGTAGCAATCATTGAGAATCCTTTTTACAAAACGTCAATAATAGCCAGCTAATCCCAGAAAACTTCTGACATCAGATACATTTCTTGATGGTTTCTAGTCAACAACAGCTGAAATCTTACTCGTATCAACTCTGATGCCTTCTGTCGAAACAACGTGTCTCAAAAATCCAACTTCTCGAAGCCAAAACTCACATTTTCTGAATTTAGCAAACAATTGCTTAACTTCTCAAATGCTCAGCATGCTCAGATTCGTCTTGGGAATAGATCAGGATGTTATCAATGAATACAACTACGAGTCTGTCTAAGTACGGTCTAAAGATTCGATTCATCAAATCAATGAATACTGTAGGAGCACTAGTTAATCCGAACGGCATAACAAGAAATTCATAATGTCTGTACCTGGTCCTGAATATAGTTTTCAGTACATCAAAATCTTTAACCTGCAACTGATAATAGTCAGATCTCAAATCAATCTTTGAAAATATTGTTGCTCCTTTCAACTGATCGAACAAATCATCAATTCTCGATAAAGGATACTTATTGTTAATCGTAACCTTGTTAAGCTAACGATAGTTAATACATAGTCCCATCGATCCATCTTTTTTTTTTATGAACAAAATTGGTGCACCCTAGGGCGAAAAACTAGGTCATGCAAAACCTCTATTTGTTAACTCTTGCAACTGAGATTTCAAATCTTTTAATTCTGAAGGAGCCATTCTGTACGGAGCTATCGATATCGGTGATGTTCTCGGTACTAACTTGATAGAAAATTCAACCTCTCTGATCGGTGGTAACTCTGGTAATTCCTCTAGAAACACATCTGGATATTCACAAACCACTGGCACTGATTCAATCTTCAATTAAGAAACTTTCGTATCAAGTACATAAGCAAGATAAGCATTGTAGTCTTTCCTCACATATTTCTGTGCTAGCATCGTCGATATTACAATAGGCAACCCACTCAAATCATCAAATTCAATACGAAGAATTTCACTATTCTGACATTTCAACTCAATAGTCTTTCGTCTACAATTTACAATAGCATCATACAGAGTCAACCAACCCATACCCAAAATCACATCGAATTCATCAAACGGTAGAAGCATCAAATCAGCTAAAAAATAGTAACCCCGTGTCATCAAAGGACAATTCTTGCAAACTTTATCAACTAGGACATACTGGCCTAAGGGGTTGGATATTTTAATCACAAATTTAGTTGACTCAATAGGTAAACTCTTACTAGACACTATATGTAACACCCCAAACCCGGCCTAGACGTTACGACCGAATCCGACGTGCCACATCGAAGCGTTCAAAACATATCATATTGTTGGTTTAAAAATCTTTACTTGGTGTGTTAAAAGATACTTTTGTTATAGGTTAAAGTGAATGGAAAAGTGTGCACCGGTAGGAAACCAGAAAAAAAGAGGAGGTGAGTCCATCGGACTGCTTAAGTACCAAGCTCTTTCAGATCCAATCCTAGACATGCACACCGCCATTGCCACACTCTAACATCGTGTATATTTTTAGGTTACTATTTGTAATTATGTTCATTTTAAAATAAAACATATTTAATTTTGGAAAACGTTATCATAGCAAAGCCCTTGTTTGTAATCGTGTTACTTTGAAATCAATTTATGTTTTTGAAAACGAACCCTAGATCTAGCCCATTTTGATAGTTAATATAAATTAAGTTCATCATAATAAAATATAAATCAAACCCATAAAAACAGAATAATAATAGAGTGGCCTTATTACATTTAAAAACCCAAAACCAAAAACAAAAATAAATAGGACGTCCAGTTCATCAGAAAGAAACCGAATTTGTAGACTTGCGTGGCCACTCCGAATCCCTCACAGCTCCAAGCCCACTATGGTTGGGGATCACCTGCGTGGATGAAAAATAAAGGGGTGAGTTTTGGGAAACTCAGTGTGTAAGTTAACCCAACCATAGCTTATATCAGCTCAAACCATAGAAATAGAATAAGTTGGGCTTAGCCCAGATCAGGAATCAGAATAAGTCCATAGGCCCATAACAACTCAGAACAGATATTACATGCTTATGCAAAACCCAACCCATATCCAACCACATGCACCCACATACCAACCTTTCACCATGTGGGGAGACTACTCAACCCACCCAACCGCTACACGCCACTAAAATATGCAGCATGGCTGCCAGAATAGATAATGTGACAGAGTCACCAGATACAGATAATCGTGGCAGAGCCACCGGAACAGATATACATGGCAGAGCCACCAGATTAGATAATTTGTGGCATAGCCACCAGGACGCTTCCTCCATAATATAACCCATGTCCCCATGCAATAGAGATGCAATCATGGCATACATCGTACAGATTCAGATCATCATGCTTTCCAGTCAAAACTAACCCTAGGGGTATAATGGTAATTTTTCCATGCATAGGGATATTTTAGTATTTTAACTATTTTAAGGTTTTCATGCATAATTCTACCATTTACGCACTATCAAAACACTTACCGCGCATACTTACCCGAATTGGGCCAGTTGGCCCATTAACCCGATTTCGGCCCACTAAGCCCAAAATATCAATAATGCACGAAATTACACGTACTGTAGTTTTATCACTTAAGATTATCAAAAATATTAACCCACTTATCTTTCGATCATTCGCACACTCGCAAGTTCCCAAAATACCGACTTTTCGACATTTCGGCTTTTCGACTTTTGCCGATCTAGTCTATGAGAGGGTGTCAGTTACACACCTGTTTTTCGACGAAACGTTGATGAGTTCCATACACGAGTTGCCTACAATCAGTTACTAACACGTTAAACTATGAATCCATAACAACTTAACACATCAAACCCTTACCATATTTGGCCCTTAACACCTTAGGCACTAAAGTTCTTACCTTTGCCGAAAAAATGGACTAGATCTAATTCTGGTCGTTCCAAATATCCAAGCCCTCGATTAGTAGCCTTTAATCCCTACTAGAGCAAAACAAATCAAATAACACCACTAAACCTTTTTAGTTCAATCAACAGGCACCCTTTGCATATAGGGGTTTTTCGGCTTTTACCTTAATTCATGAATAACGAAAAAAAGATTCGAGCGTTTACCTATATCGTTATGACACTACTCCCAATCGATTGTAGATCCAACCACTGCCCAAGAAGGGAAAATACTCAACCAAGGGTTCGGCCTTTGCAGCACCTCAAAGTAGTAAGATTTCAGTTTTTGAAGAAAAGATACAAGGTTTGGCTTCAATGGAAATTCGGCTAACCAGTTTTGTTGAGGATTTATGAGAGAAAAGAAGAAGAAGAATATGAAGGATTTAGGTTCGGTAAAAAGATAGGATGAGAATCGGCAAGAGAAGAAAGAAAAGAGAAGAGGGGAAGAGATGAGAGAAGGAAAGAAAAGAAAAGAACATAGAAGAAGGAGAAAATGAATCCTAAAGGCCAAAATATACGGTATTTAATATAGCTATGGCCGAAAGAGTGCCTTTCGGCATAGGAATTCTTTCCCAATTCCAATTCCCAAATTTCTTTGATTGTTGGCCTCATCCAATGTTTGAATTTCATTCAAACTCCTAGCCAATTGAGCCCACCGTTTCCACCACTTCAGTATACTGCCAAGAGTCCTGATCAGACCCCAATTCCTTCCCCACGCATGCAGAAAAAATCCAAACTTTGCATGCACGAACTGTAGCTCGAACCCCAGACCTCCGTCCGCCTTGCGCCCACGCCCGTGCTGCTGGCCACTGCATCAGGCTTCCTTCCTTACTAATATATAGTCGCAATAATTTATAAACCTTACCTGCTTCAGTTCTGGCCCACTTTAAAAATAAAACAGAATTCGCCCGCATACGGAATCGAACCTGCGCCATCTCCATAGTCCAGCACGCTACTGTCACTGCGCCACAGGCGCTCTTTGTGTTAAATTATACCCGCAACTTTTCTTAACCCTTATTCTAGCCACGATCTGCATATTAAAAAAATCCAAATTGCGCACACCGCGCCTTGAACCCAGGCACATCCCACGCCCTCCTAGCGTCCTTAGCCACTGGGCTAGATGCCTACTTGTGACATGAATTAGCCTGAACAATTAATAAGGCCTACCTGCGACAACCCTTGGTTTTTCTAAAATAAAAACTCACATTTGCGCATGCAGGGAATTGAACCCCTGCTCCCTTCCTATTGCTTAACACGCCTAACCACTAGGCCAGACTCCTCCTTATGTCCAATTTTAGCCCAAATTATTAATAAACCTTAATGCCCAAATCCCCTAAAGAAGCAAAAATAATAATTTTTGCTAGAGTCTTGGATCGAATTTTTCCCACACTTTAAATACTTCTAAATTTATTTAAAAATTAAAATATTAGTAATAACATAAATATTTTGTCAATATATATATTTTAAACACTAGTAAAACTTCCCAATATTCAGGTTTTCTTCTATCCGAACCCAGACTCAAAGCCCAATTCTTCCAGGCCCAAAAATCGGGCCGTTACACTATATTCATACAAACATATGAATAAGTCGATCCAGGATCAATCAAAGTAATTACATTAGTGTCATAAAGAGAAAATGTACCGGTGATAACATCTGGTGTCGATGCATCTTCGTGAGCGCAAATAGCGTAGGCTCTGGTTGGCACTCGAGCCTCTGATCTCACAGCAGAATCCTTTGTCGCACCTTTGCTACTAGTCACATTTCCAGTATTTCAAGGTGGTCTCCCTCTGGCAGTTGTATTGCTCGGCCTTGCATTCAGAAATTTGTCTTTCTTGGGTAGCTCAGAAGAATCATAGATAAAATGATCTTACGAGCCATATTTGAAACAAGCTTTATTATTCATCCAACAATCTCCAAAATGTCGTCTTCCACAATGTTGACACTAAGGTTTGTTGGTTTTAACACTACCAACACTCGATACTGAAGTTTCTTGAGCTTTTAGACTCATGTGTTGCTTCCCACGATCTCTGTTGGAATACCCCAGTAAAGCAGTCGAACGGTTATAAGAATCCTTTAATTTCTTTGAAGAAGAATGATAGGGTTTACACATTGACCTCTTTCTCGACTCTCTAACCTCAGAATCGGCTCTTCTCTTTTCTTTGCTAAGCTCCTCGGCCTTACAAGCTCTATCGACCAAAACAACAAATTCTTTCAATTCAAGAATTTTGACTAAAAGCTTGATATCCTCATTTAGCCCATCTTCGAACCGCTTACACATAATTTCTTCAGTGGAAACAAATTCTTAAGCATATTTACTTAGTCTCATGAATTCTCTTTCGTACTCAGTTACTGTCATATAACCCTGTTTCAACTATAAAAATCCTTTGTGCTTTTGATCAATAAACCGCTAACTTATATATTTATTTCTGAACTCAGTCTGAAAGAATTCCCAGGTGATCCGCTCTCTCGGCACCACAAATAGTAAAGTGTTCCACCACTAGTATGCAATATCTCTCAAAAGTGACATGGCACATTTAACACATTCCGCTGGCGTACAAGACATTCATCAAAAACTTGAATTGTATTCTCAAGCCAAAACTCGGCTCTCTCAAGATCATCATCAACTGTAACTCTAAACTCTTCAGCCCTATACATTCAAATTTTATCCACAAGCAGCTTACTCATATGTAAAATGTAACACCCCTAACACGTATACGTCACTGAATTAAGGTTACAAGGCATTACTGGATGAAACACAACTCAGCACGTTCATATAATACATTTACAACTACAAATATATATATATATATATATATCAGTTTATTTCCAAGAATTTTAAAACTCAAATAGCAATCATTAGATCAATCATATAAATCAAAATTTGCACATATTAATTACGTAACCAACCAAGACTAGTCATGTTTCACTAGCCTCACACATAGGCGAATCATACTTCATAACACAACCATTTCGAAATCAATAATCTAATTCAAAAATTAGAACCAATTAACATGCATTAAGTCAATGTTATACATGCTTTATAATAACAACATTCAAACCATACATCACAAATTTATAACACTAATACATGTGTACTACTTAACCAACTAACCAAACATATTTTACAATTATAAAACATCATATCGTAATACATATACATTATATTTCCATTAGCCGAATCTTATGGCTATATAGTAAAGCATTTGGACACCTACTTAATCATCAATCATATGTCACTTTCATATACTCAATTTACAACAATACATCCATTATAAAACTTACCTACTTGCGCATATTTAAAACACAACCTGCCCTATCAAATCATAAAATTAACTAATATCAATATATGTTATTTATGAGCTTTGTACATGCACATATTAGCTTAAGTTAATACCACACGGCAAAATGGGCAAAAATTATACAAGTACATACAAATATTTCCAAAAGACCGAAATTTGATTGCAAATGTAACCAATTCAACCTACCTATTTCACATGCTAAATAGCAAATTAAATTTTCCCAATTATACAACCAAATCATTGCTCATCCATACGGCTATCAAAATAACCTATGATTTTACCCATTCCTCCTTAGTAAACTTTATCATTAAATTACAAAAGACAAATCAAACTTACCTAATTTGCATGCAACCCTCATATTTTAACATTACATAATTCAATATTCGAATAATCATATTCAAGTACATTAACTGAATTCAAATATGTAATATCCCGAATTAGGGCCTAATCGAAATAGTGGTTTCGTGACCACAAAATCTGAGATAGAAATAATTATTTTATAATTATTTTGATGTTTATGATATGATTGCATGATTGTGTGAAATTTTCGTGAAGAAATTTTATGCATAAAGTGCTTAAATTGAAATTAGGGACTAAATCGAATAATTTGCAAAACTTGCATTCTAGAAGTTTCTAGTATGAAATTGTTTTGAAATATTAATTAGGAGGTCTTAAATAGCAATTTTACCAATTTCTAAGTTTATGGACAAAAATTGGATATGGATGGAATTTTTGGAAAGTTTAGTAGTAAGGGCATTTTGGTCATTTAGGGGTAAAATGAATTAAAATACAAAATTAAAAACCAATTTTGCTCATCTTCTTCACCATGGCCGAATATAGCAAGGAGAAACCATGTCTAGGGATTTTCAAGCTTCCAAGCTCGATTAGCAAGGAAAACTAAAATTCGGGCTAAAATGGGGAAAATACCAAGTTGTGGACGAAATGGTAAAAGTAGCCATTTTCGCATACTAGGTAAGTTCATATGTAAATGTTGGTAACATAGTTATTATTTTAAATGTTTTTATGTTATTTAAATGATATGATAATTATTATGAAATATTATACTCGTGATAATTGTTTGATAATATGTCAAATTATGTGATATACTTGGAAAATGTGAAATACTACGAGAGTATCGGTATCGGTATTCCATAGAAGATGGTTGAGACACATGATTGGGAAAAGGTCCCGTTGAACCTTAGGAATGGATTAGGATACAAGTGACATGTCTTTGGGATATTTGGGCATCCGAACTCGTTGAGTTGAGTGCGAGTTCACTTATGGATGCGAATGTCCGAACTCGTTGAGTTGAGTCCGAGTTCGTGAGATGTAACTAGGCATCCGAGCTCGTTGAGTTGAGTCCGAGTTCACTTATGGATGCGAACGCCCGAGCTCATTGAGTTGAGTCCGAGTTCGCTTATGGGTGGGTTACATAGTAGCTTGGCTACATATGTGGCACTTATGTGCAAACTTTCCATGTATCCGAATTATATTCCGATGTGTTCAACGGGTAAAGTTCTACTCAAATGGAGGAATACTCAAGATGAAAGGGATGTATTGGTAAGTGTTGTGAAATGGATACTTTGAACAGGTATGTACTTAACCCTTGGGTTGAAAAATCGATATAACAACAATATGGTAAGATGATAAATGAAAATATGATATGAATGTCTTGGTGATGATTATGCAAATGATGTTTTATGTTTGCTTATATGGTTATGTTACTTGCTATTTGCATGTGAACTTACTAAGAATTTATGCTTACTCCCTCCTTTTCATTCCTTGTAGTGTTGACAAGCCAGCTCGGAAATCAGGAACGGTCGGAGGCACGCTCACACTATCCGTATACCATCTTGGCATAATGGCTTGTATATTTTGAGTATGGCATGTATAGCATTATAATCATTTTGTATATATAGTCTTATGATATGGTTATTGAGTAGTATAAAAATGCTTGATAATGATTAGCCATTGGAATGGCTAATTATGATCATATTTGGTGTTATGTATGTCAAATTGCTAGTTAATCCATGGAAACCATGAAATAGGTAAAATTTACCATAAAATAGATTCAGATAGCAGTAGTGACGTGAATTTGAAAAATCATTAAAAATAGTAGAGATATAATTAGATGATGAATAAAATATGGAATTGAAGCATTATGAGTCTATTTTCATATGGAAGAAACGAAACAGGTATATGAGTTATATTTGATGAGATATTTAAATTTTTGTGAAACAGGGACAGAGTGATTTCTGGACCCCCTGTTCTGACTTTGGAAATTCACCATAAATTGTATAAAAATAATTATAAGTCATAATTTATATGTACAGATTTCTTATTGAGTGTAGTTTTAAAAGAAACAAACTTCATAGTCATTGAAATTTTGTACAGAGAGATATTTGATTCGTAATTCACAGAGGTCAGAGAAGTCAAACCCTGAAACAGGGGAGACTTTAACTAATAAACTGTACTAATTGGCCTAGCAAAAAATTCTAGAAAAAAATTAGTAAATATATATATGAGTCTAGTTTCAGGTAAAATTGACGGAATTGGATTTTGAGTTTCATAACTCGAGATATGAATTTTTAAGCGACTGTGATGCAGTTAGCCAGCTTGTCTAGAATTTCTAAAATTAAATTGTTTGAGTTGTTTAAGTAATGAATTAAGTCTGTTAGCACCTCGTATTCGACTCCAGCGACGGTCTCGGGTATGGAGCGTTACATTTGGTGGTATCAGAGCAGGTTTAGTCGGTTCTCGGACTAACCTAGCATGTGTAAAAGTTTAGCTATACATGCCACTGATCTATGATAGTGTGATGCCTTCCGACGCGTATGAGTACCGTCTTATTTAGACAGGGTACTCTCCAACCGAGCTGTGCCGACCATGTTCAATGTTATGTGAAGTTATTTGAGTAAAATTATGATTATGATAAGTATCGGTTCAGAAAAGTTTGAATAAAGGTTTATGATACATATGTGATAAATATTCATATTGCTTAATGCTCATATGATGTAGTGTATATGGCTTACTTGATAAGATGAACGGAATAAATAGAAAGTAGTAGAGGTATGAATAAAAGTCATAATATTATGATACGAATGAAAATGTCCTTGTTTTGATTTGGACGTCGAATGTTGATGAATGCTAATGATATATAATTTTTATGAGATAAAGGATTATAATGAAATGAACTTATCCGTGTTAAATTGTTGGACTGAATTAT
The DNA here is from genome assembly GCA_025698465.1 of Gossypium longicalyx. Classification (NCBI taxonomy): domain Eukaryota; kingdom Viridiplantae; phylum Streptophyta; class Magnoliopsida; order Malvales; family Malvaceae; genus Gossypium; species Gossypium longicalyx. The sequence goes on along the minus strand of CM046996.1, from coordinate 40,331,947 downwards.
ATGATTGTAATGATATGTACATGATGATGCACGAAATGAAAGTTATGATTGTGGTGCAAATATCTATGTTTGTTTGGCCTTATATGATGTCATGAGCATGACTTAATTTAATTAAATGAATGGATAAGTAAAGCTATCTAGAAAACATAGAATGTATGCATAAGTATATTGTGTAAATGGGACAATAGGAAAATTGGTGTAAGCCAACATGAATGAATGACATGATTTTGATGATGTTGTTATGATGATGGAAGTTGTGTCATATGTGTATGTATAAGAAAGTCGAGTCAGAGGTCCTACAACCCCTCCCCCTTACCGAAATGGTACTTATAATGGAATTTCATGAGATTTGTATTGAATAAGTTTCCGGTTGAGAACCCAAAGAGTTCAGTGATAGAATAATTATAAGTATGATCAGAGATTGAAAATGAGCTGATAAGTAAAGTCGAGCTAGTAAAGTATCGGATTGACGTAAAGATTATTGGAATTATGCACTCGTCCCGATTAGAAAAGGAATTCTCCTTGGTAAACCGAATTACTCAGTGCAAGGTCGAGAAAAGTGTAAATCGAAATTTATTCAGAATCGGCCTTCTTTAGTGAATGGTTTAATATGAAATTTGTGTGTGAGAACTAGTTGGGGAAATGATATTTGAAATGTGAACTATCTAAGTGTGATAGTTATGGACTGGACAGATTTAGTGATCTCTTTTGAGATGTTCTATGTGTTTACCCGTTTCTCGTAAATATTTCTATGGCTATTGATTTTTTGAAGAAATTCTTGTTATATGGGAATGTCTTTTAATCCTAGTGTTGGATGAAAGTATTGGTAGTCTGACTGGTTTATAATTTATATTGCTCTATTTCATCGGGTATTCTATTCTATTTCGTCTGATAAGAATTGATGAGAGAATACATATGATATTATGATTATGTTTCTTCTACTTGATGCTTCATCTGATATATATGTATGGGAAGATATATTGTTCTTCTTATATTTGATTCTAGTGGGATTAAATGATGTTTTCTTTTGGACTTTCTTTCTTTGAAGAATTATCGGGGTATTCCGTATTTTCTCTATGAATTTGGTTTTCGATTCTCCAGCATAGTATCGTATCTTGGGTTTCTTTATTCTGGATTTCTTTATTCTAGATTTCTCTATTTTGGATTTCTTTATTCGGTTTTCTTGTTATCTTTGTTCCATAATTTGTCAATTATGACTCGTGTTCGAAGTGCGTTCTTCAGCTCGTGATAATCATGTCAAATATGACTATACTTCTAATTTGATCTTGGTAATGTGGTGATTTTATTATTGGGGTGTTTTTTCTAATTTCTGTGTAAGGATTTGACATTAGTAAAGGCATAAGTGATAAAAGCCCGAGTTTCAGTCGGTATGGTGAATTATCTATTTGAAAGATTTCATGTGACAATTATTTCAGGATTATTTTTCCCAAGTCTGATAATAGAATTTCATTTTGTACTGATAAAAAGAGTAAATAGACTGAACGAGAAGTGTATATTTATTAGAAAAAGTTTGATATTAGTTAAAGTCACTACGAATGATAAGGTTTTCGTTTTGTGAAGGCTGAAAAGTTTATTACATGTTGACAAAGTTCGGATAGATGAGAATATTGGTAACCGAAGCGTCTGAACTAGACTAGTCTACATTGAGTAAAGACTTCCTAACTTTCAGTAATGTACTGTTGTATGAATTGTAATGTGTTTCAAGACGGTGAGGTAATGTGATAGTTTAGAGCATTCGATGTTACATAAAATTAGAGTTGTTAAAGGGGTTAAAGCCGAGCATTGGGATCTATCAAAATTATCCTTGTCAGTGTTGATATTGGGATGGAAATGAGAAGGATTATTCTTGAGGCCATATCAGAATTATTTCCATGGCAGAAAGAGGAAAATGTGATGTATCCTATTGATAAATGTTTGGCAAGATCTATAAATCATATCTGTATTGAATGAATTCCTACTCATCAGATTCATGGAAATTCTAGTCTCTTTGATTGTTGGATTTCTTGGAATTCCGGTCTCTATTAATCAGGTTAAGATCCGGGTTTTATGTCATGATATCATGGGAAACTGAGAAGGGTTGAAAATTTAAGAACAGTTGAGAGTTGAGACTGTAAGCTTTCAGATCATATGAGAAATTAAAGAGATGTATTGAAGGTACAGTCTAAGTGAAATTTCTTTGGCACCGAATATGAGATTAAAAGTGAAGACCACTTTTCTGGTAAGATTTTCGGGGACGAAAATCCCTAAAGGGGGGAGAGTTGTAATATCCCGAATTAGGGCCTAATCGGAATAGTGGTTTCGTGACCACAAAATCTGAGATAGAAATAATTATTTTATAATTATTTTGATGTTTATGATATGATTGCATGATTGTGTGAAATTTTCGTGAAGAAATTTTATGCATAAAGTGCTTAAATTGAAATTAGGGACTAAATCGAATAATTTGCAAAACTTGCATTCTAGAAGTTTCTAGTATGAAATTGTTTTGAAATATTAATTAGGAGGTCTTAAATAGCAATTTTACCAAATTGGATATGGATGGAATTTTTGGAAAGTTTAGTAGTAAGGGCATTTTGGTCATTTAGGGGTAAAATGAATTAAAATACAAAATTAAAAGCCAATTTTGCTCATCTTCTTCACCATGGCCGAATATAGCAAGGAGAAACCATGGCTAGGGTTTTTCAAGCTTCCAAGCTCGATTAGCAAGGAAAACTGAAATTCGGGCTAAAATGGGGAAATTACCAAGTTGTGGACGAAATGGTAAAAGTAGCCATTTTCGCATACTAGGTAAGTTCATATGTAAATGTTGGTAACATAGTTATTATTTTAAATGTTTTTATGTTACTTAAATGATATGATAATTATTATGAAATATTATACTCGTGATAATTATTTGATAATATGTCAAATTATGTGATATACTTGGAAAATGTGAAATACTACCGAGTATCGGTATCGGTATTCCGTAAAAGATGGTTGAGACACATGATTGGGAAAAAGGTCTCGTTGAACCTTAGGAATGGATTAGGATACAAGTGACATGTCACTGGGATATTTGGGCATCCGAACTCGAACTCGTTGAGTTGAGTCCGAGTTCGTGAGATGTAACTAGCTATCCGAGCTCGTTGAGTTGAGTCCGAGTTCACTTATGGATGCGAACGCCCGAGCTCGTTGAGTTTAGTCCGAGTTCGCTTATGGGTGGGTTACATAGTAGCTTGGCTACATATGTGGCACTTATGTGCAAACTTTCCATGTATCCGAATTATATTCCGATGTGTTCAACGGGTAAAGTTCTACTCAAATGGAGGAATACTCAAGATGAAAGGGATGTATTGGTAAGTGTTGTGAAATGGATACTTTGAACAGGTATGTACTTAACCCTTGGGTTGAAAAATCGATATAACAACAATATGGTAAGATGATAAATGAAAATATGATATGAATGTCTTGGTGATGATTATGCAAATGATGTTTTATGTTTGCTTATATGGTTATGTTACTTGCTATTTGCATGTGAACTTACTAAGCATTTATGCTTACTCCCTCCTTTTCATTCCTTATAGTGTTGACAAGCCAGCTCGGAAATCGGGAACGATCGGAGGCATGCTCACACTATCCGTATACCATCTTGGCATAATGGCTTGTATATTTTGAGTATGGCATGTATAGCATTATAATCGTTTTGTATAGATAGTCTTATGACATGGTTATTGAGTAGTATAAAAATTCTTGGTAATGATTAGCCATTGGAATGGCTAATTATGATCATATTTGGTGTTATGTATGTCAAATTGCTAGTTAATCCATGGAAACCATGAAATAGGTAAAATTTACTATAAAATAGATTCAGATAGCAGTAGTGACGTGAATTTGAAAAATTATTAAAAATAGTAAAGATATAATTAGATGATGAATAAAATATGAAATTGAAGAATTATGAGTCTATTTTCATATGGAAGAAACGAAACAGGTATATGAGTTATATTTTATGAGATATTTAAATTTTTGTGAAACATGGACAGAGTGATTTCTGGACCTCCTGTTCTGACTTTGGAAATTCACCATAAATTGTATAAAAATAATTATAAGTCATAATTTATATTTACAAATTTATTATTGAGTCTAGTTTTAAGAGAAACAAACTTCATAGTCATTGAAATTTTGTATAGAGAGATATCTGATTCGTAATACATAGAGGTCAGAGCAGTCGAACCCTGAAACAGGGTAGACTTTAACTAATAAACTGTACTAATTGGCCTATCCAAAAATTCTAGAAAAAAATTAGTAAATATATATATGAGTCTAGTTTTAGGGAAAATTGACGGAATTGGATTTCAAGTTTCATAATTCGAGATATGAATTTTTAAGCGACTGTGATGCAGTTAGCCAGCTTGTCTGGAATTTCTAAAATTAAATTGTTTGAGCTGTTTAAGTAATGAATTAAGTCTGTTAACACCTCGTATTCGACTCCAGCGACGGTCTCGGGTACGGGGCGTTACAAAATATACCAATTTCTTATGCTATGTATCATGTCAAAATTCATATGCTCATCCATATCATTCAACTTTATAATTGGTCAGCTATTTAGCCTCCAAAAATTCATACTACATCCGTCCTGAACCATACATAAAACTTACTCATTCAAACATACAATATGTGCGTACTTAACCAATACAATTGAATCAAAATAACCATTATACAATCAACTATAAATTCATCATTTACTCCATTACAAAGCCGAATCATAAGAATAACCACATATGCAAATCAAACCATATACCAAGCTTATTAAATGAGCTAGTTATAAGTTATTCATATCATTACCCAAATCAAGACGTATAACCAAACACCATTCCTACATGTCATATAACATACTTACCAAAATGAGCTTAAACCATGATCAAATATAACCGAACATAAGCATAATGATCAAGCCATTTTCACACGGCTTTTTATATACACTTTCAAACTCAAACACATTAAGACTAGCTTATACATATATATACTTTCAAAACCAACCAAAACAAATGCTAGCCTATACATGCCATGGGTTCATAATTTAAGCTTTTAAAATACTGAAATAGCGATCGATAGTGTGACAAAGTTCCTTGATGATCCCTAAGCTTGTAATTAGCTTTCAAAATCTATAAAAGAATGAACGAACACACACAGTAAGCTTACATAGCTTAGTAAGTCATAAGCAAATAAATTATCAAATGAACATTAGCATTATAATTTCAACTTGGCTGAATATGAACAATCTCATGTACATATAAATCACTCTTTTAACATGCATAATTTATATCATCATCTCAAGTACTATACTCCCCTTATTTTCATGAACATTTAACTTCGCACATACCTGAACCATTTAGCTCGATTTCACATTCGATCTTAACTCAACATTGCCCCGTTGAACTATTCGAAATCAATAAGGATACTCGAATAGCTCGAAAAGCTCATACAATGCCAATGTCCCAGACAAGGTCTTACATGTAATCAAATAACGATGCCACTGTCCCAGACAAGGTCTTACATGAAATCATATACGATGCCAACGTCCCAGACATGGCCTTACACGCAAATCTCAAATTGATGCCAATGACCCAGACATAGTCTTACACGAAATCTTGTACCGGAATCCTATGTCATGACATATGTATCCTAACTATTCTTATAGTTCATACGAGGCTTTCGGACGCCATAATTTGATCGATTCATGCTCGTAACAAATCATTCCATGCTAAATTCAATTCGGCAATGTAGTTATACATACATACAATTCAATTCGGCTATGTACAAAATAAATACATTCAATTTAACATCATTTATTCACTTACGAACTTACCTCATACGGAGACGAACGGACTAGGACGACTATTCGACAACTTTTGGTTTCCCCCGATCCAAATCTGATTTCCGCTTTTCTTAATCTAAATTAATAAAATTTAACTTTTTTATTCATATATTCATTCAAATTCATCCTAAAACACATAAATGGGTAAATTGCACTTTAGCCCCTAACATTTCACATTTTTCACAATTTAGTCCCTATTTCACAAAACACAAAATATTTAAAATTTCACCACATCCAAGCATAGCCAAATTTCACTAAGGTCCCTAGCAACCCATTTCTTTCATTTATTTCACATTTTGACCCTTCAATTTACAAATTTCTCAATTCAATCCTTAATACACATTTTTACCAAAAATCACTTTATTAAACTTAATAATCTAACAACAAAAATTTATTTTTCATCATCAAACAACAAAAACAATAAGCTCTCATAAACAGAAAATCATAAAATCCACAACCAATTCAAAAATTCAAGCATGGGCTAGCTAGCATTCGCAGCAACGATCTCAAAAACGTAAAAATTATCAAAAACTAAGCAAAGAACATACGTAATTTAAAGTTTCAAAGTACCGAAATGTTTATACAATCATGGCTTCTTTTTCTATCAATATTCAGCCATGAATAAGATGAACATGCATGGTTTTAATTTTATGTTTTATTATATTATCATTTATTTTCGTAATTACCAAATTAGCCTTTTCAATTTCATTTAAAATCCACAAACCATAGGTTTTTATGTCCATCCATAATTTCAATGGCATACTATCAACATAAGGACCCCACATTAAAAGAGCACATCAATTCAGTACATAATCAATTAAACCATAACTTTTACATTTTACGCGATTAAGTCCTTTTATTTAATCGAGCACACAAACGATAAAATTTTCACACGAAACTTTCACACATATCAATTCACATACTATAAACACAAAAAATAATTTTAAATATTTTTCTGACTCAGATTTGTGGTCCCAAAACTACTATTCTGATTAGGGCCTAAATCGGATTATTACATAAAGGTTCCAAACCTTGAGGAGCTACGGGAATCGGTTGGGGAATAGGTGGGGGTGGGGTTGATGAGTAGCTGAATTCATTCGGGCAAACTTAGAGAACCACTCGTTCATCATTTGGAAGAAGGCTTCCTTGGCCTCTCCTCCACGACCCTCAGATATGGGTCTCGATTCAGACGGTGCTACTCCGTGAACAGAGGCTGTCGCATTACTTTCTACATCATTAAAAACTGCTCGATTAGGATCCATTGCTTTATGAAAAACATGATTTAAAATTATTAGAAGATATCACACTATCACAGGTTAAATATGGCATGTATAGCTAGACTCACACATGCTATGTTAGTCCAAGAATCGACTAAACCGTAGCTCTGATACTAATAAATGTAACACCTCTAACCCGTATTTGTCGCCGGAATAGGGTTACAGAGCATTACCAGACAAATCTTACAAACAATCATACAATTCAAATTACAATTCTCATACTAATTGAAAACTATTCAAATACAATCATATAGTCCCTAACACGAGCCCTCGAGGCCCAAAACAAGCACTAGAAGTGGTTCAAGACTAAATAGGATACTTGATAATTTTTTTTAGAAAAACATAGAAATTTTTCAAGTGCAGGGGACACACGATAGGCCGTGTGTCTCACATGGCTAAGAGACACACCCGTGTCATAGGCCGCGTGGACATTTGAAATGGGATCACATGGCCGTGTCCTAGCCCGTGTCTGACCCCGTGTAACTCTCTGACATGGGTCACACGGCCAACCACACGCTAGTGTGACTAGCCCCTGTACCCTTCGAAATGGCCTCACATGCCCGTGTGCTAGGCCATGTAAAAACTAAAGGGTATACTAACTTGTGCCACACGGCCAAGCCACACGTCCGTGTGCTAGACCATGTGAAGCTACTGACTTGGTTTTTAAATAAGTACCAGGGGACACACGGCCCTGTCACCTAGCCATGTGTGACACATGGCTAAGACACATGCCCGTGTCTCTACCCGTGTGGACAAAAATAGGCTATTATCCAAGCCATTTTTCTCACCCAAACTTCCAACAACCTACAGATAAAAAATAACATATGACTATATCATCAATGAGCATTCAAACCAACCATAACTGTAACACCCCTTACCCATACCCGACGCCGGAATAGGGTACGAGGTATTACCAGATCATAATACATACCATTAATTGAAACCGAGACAAAAATATGGCATCCAATTAGATCATGAATCATTATAACATATGCCTTTAACAATATTAGCCAATTTCAATGGCTTTGTACAAAATAATCTGTCAAATCATCAGAACTAATATTTTATACCTAGGCAATTATGACACGTAACAAAATAACTAAGCCTACTATACATGCCATAATTCAAAATGTTTAGTTCAAATACCAAAAGTATTGATAGTGCGGGCAGATCTTCAATGATCTCTAACTCCTGTGCTAGCTGGATGACACTATAAAACAAAAGAGAGAAAAGAAAGTAAGCTTATAGCTTAGAAAGTAAGTATATAAATAATGAATAAGGAATCTAATATGTTCACAAAATAACTCAACCATATCTATTTTTAATTTCACTATTTACTCCAATTTGATCAAGCTGTCCCTCTTGCGTCATGTTCACTGAATAAATCATAACTCGAGTTACAAAAATCAAAATTCAAATCCATAAAATTTTCCTAAAACTAGACTCATATTAATTCTTACTAAAATTTTTCTAAAATTTTTGGTTCAGCCAATTAGTACAGTTTATTATTTAAAGTTTCTCCTGTTATACAGCTTGACTGATCTGACCTCTGTTCACTACGAATTGGTTTTCTCCCTATGCAAAAGTCAAATATCCATGAAATTTGTTTCATTTAAAACTAGACTCAATAAGGAATCTAGGAATATAAACTATACTTATTAATTAGTTTTGTACAATTTTTAATTATTTTTCAAAGTCAGAACAGGGGATCATGTAGTCATTCTGAACAAGTCTCACAAAAATATAAATATCTCAAATTATAGGATCCCTTTACTTTCTCTATTTCTTTTACATGAAAATAGACTCATTAAGATTTAATTTCATATCTCATTCAGCCTCTAATTAAATTCTTACTATTTTTTGTGATTTTTCAAATTCATGTCATTGCAACTGTCCAAAACAGTATTATTGCTAATTCACTCTTTCACACTTTCTTTGTATTAACCTCATTTTAACATGCATATCACAATTCATTTTCACCACATTTCATACATCACAAGTATAGGTCCATGATTACAATGTCACCATAAAACCATCCCGTTGAACACTTCGGATCAATCCTCGATACTTGGTGGTTTCAGCACATAGCTCCATCCATCATATTTCACATAGTTCGGCTCTCTTGTACACATGGTAAACACTTAATACTACCCATGTGACCTAGCCAGTTTATCTCGTAGCTCTCTTGTCTACATGGTGTCCTTCACTTGGAACCACATATGCGACCTAGCTACATTTATCCTCTCCCGTAGCTCTCTTGTCTACATGGTATACATCCCGTATCACACATGTGACCTAGCTACCACATAGTATCTCGTAGCTCTCTTGTACACATGATGTGCACTCAGCACCATACATGTGACCTAGCTACGTACCATCTGTATTATCCAATCTTTCCGAAGGTTCAACCGGGATTTTTCTCTCTATTACTTATTCCCATTCTTCCAATAGTCGATTATGATTCAAAATTAGCTAAAATATATATAATATGCCGAAACATAAAACGTAATAAAGATAATGTATTATTTACATACAAACTTACCTCGGTGCAAAATATGGAAATTTTGCAATTTAGTCCAAAATCTTTTCCTTCCCCCATTCGAGATCGATTCCACGCCTTTCTTGATCTATAACAACACATTTAGCTTATTTAACACTCATACTATCTATTTCAATCCAAAAATCACATTATGGAAAAATTACGTTTTTGCCCCCTAACTTTTACAAAATTATGATTTTGCCCCTAGGCTCAGAAATTTAATTTCAGCCCTTATTCTTATGTTTTATGACATGCTGATCATTTTTCCCTTCTATGGAAACATCAAATTCTCAATCTAACACATAGTTATGAACAATAGGTATTTTTACCAATTATGTCGTTTTGCTCGTTTTCGCTAAAAATTGCTTAGAAAAGATCGTTCTCCTAACTTTAAACATTCAAATTCCACAATCAAACATCAAAATACATGCATATTATTCATGGGTAAATTTTTAAAAATAAACCCTAACTCGAAATAATGGTAGAAATAGGTAAACCGAGCTACGAGGATTTTAAAAATGTAAAGAACATTAAAAACAGGGTTGAATGCACTTACTATTGAGCTTGAAAGCTTGGCAAAACCCTAGCTATGGTGAACATACAATGTTCGGCCAAGGAAGAAGATGGATGGACAAAATTTTGGCTTATTTTTCTCATTTTATTTCTTTTAATTACCAAATGACAAAAATACCTTTAAGGCCTTTCTTTAAAATTTTGTCCTATTCATGCCCATTTTTGTCCATATAAAGTGGTCTAATTGCCATTTAAGGACCTCTACTTAAAACCCCCATTTCAATCAAGTACCTTATGAACTAGAACACACATTTTTCACCTATTTCAATTTAGTCCTAAACATCAAATTAAACACCTAGTCATAAAATTTTCAACCTTGGATTCGTGGTTTCGAAACCACTGTTCCGTTTTGGCCCTAAATTGGGCTATTACAATGACCAAGTCCAAATCATGCTATACCAATACCAACAAATAACAATGATTATAAACATCACAATTTGGCATTCAAATCATACCAATACCACATCCAAAAGTCACCTAATGGTCAATTTCGTATATACATTATCTTGCCTAATACTTAGCATGCTAACAAATTCTCAATTTCAACCATTTGCTACCTTCAATACCAATTCTCAATAAGGCATTCACATAGCAATTATAAACCACATATCAAAGAGTCATATATATATATATACATATATACATAACCAAGTATATCAAAATAAGCCAACTCACATGGCTAAACACACATTTATACATACCAATACTAACCAAATCAAGCCATATTAAATGACTAATTACATAACCAATATATATAGGCTTTCATTAGTCAAAAGACCTATACATGCCATATAACCAAAATATACAAAGTTCAAAAGTACCAAAACAACGGTTAAATAGTGTGATGAGATCTCCGACAACTTTCAATTCGAGCAATCTTTGAAATCACTATAAAACACGAAAAAGTAAACAAAGTACGCTATTAAGCTTAGTAAGCTCGTATAGCTAATAAGTATAACTTACCATTTTATCATAATTGAAGTATTTAAACATAGCATAATGCAACTCAACTTAATCCACAAACCTAACACATATTCATCCATAAGGTTAGACATAAATTTCACCATTTTCATAGATTCAATGCTTATATAATTCATATACATACCTATAATGATACGTATCAATCTCTCATTCTTTCATACATCAATATACCCGTTGAATTTGGAATACTATCGGATACTCAGGAATCTCGCACACTAAGTGCCAATACATGGTCGAAACCATCTCTATCTCATATCTTATATAAATGCTCACTCTCGAGCTATCACTGGGTCTGCTCACACAAGCTGACGGTCAAGATGTAGCTACACAGTGCTACTTACAAAAGCTGACGAGTAACCATAATACATACCAGAAAACTTAGCCACCGATAGAACGTACGGACCAGCACCCAAAACACAGTAACCCCTAATGACATGCCATTCGTATCCTATCATTCCTAAAGTTCAATCGGGATCTCATATATTACCAAAGCTTCATCGAGTATTTTCGTGAAGTCGTATTCATCAAGAATGCAATAATAAAACATTTAAAACAAGATTAATTTAATGCTTATTAATATACGAACTTATCTCAAATTAATACAGAGAAAATCGAGTAATCAATCCACAACTTTATTATTCCCCTGATCTAATTCTGAACGTTGCTTTTCTTGATCTATATATAATCAAATTTAACTTATTTAAATATCATTCTATTCAATTTAACCCGAAATTCATAATATGGAAAAATAATTATTTTTCCCTAGACATTTAGCTTCTTTACAATTTAGTCCCTAGCTCATAAAAATGCAATTTCATGCAATTTAATACAATCCCACTATAGCCAAAAATCACTAATGCCCTTAGCAAGCCCTACATTTCCTTTATTTCACAATTTAACCATGAATATTTTTCTATTTTTCAATTTAATCCCTAAGTGACAAATTCATCAAAATTTCCTTTCTTAAAGTTGTTCAACTATCATCAAACATTCACTTTCATCCATCAAACATATATTCATGGTAAAACCCTAGAATTTTTAAAATTTTCACAAATTAGTCCCTGGGCTAGCTAGATTAAGCTACAACGACTCTAAAAACATAGAAATCATTAAAAACCGAGCAAAATTGCACTTACATGCACTAGGTATCAATGGTCGAATGAAAGAACCCTAAAAACAACTTCTCTTCTTCTAACTTTTGGTCAAACATCACAAGGTTGAAGATGATATAACCATTATACACATTTTAATTTAGACATAATTATTTAATTACTTATTTAACCTTTCAATAAACCATTGAAAACACATGTATAATGCCCATAAATGTCCACACAAACTTTAAATGGTTTAATTACAACATAAACCCTCCAATAATTTCATTTCATAGCTATTAAATCCTTTTAATTTATTGAACTCCAATTTTGCACTTTTTACAATTTAGTCCTTTTTATCGAATTAAGCATGTAAACGGTAAAGTTTCTTAACAAAATTTTTGTATCACTCAATTAACATGTTGTAGACACTAAATTAATAATAAAATAAATATTTTGACATCATATTTGTGTTCCTAAAACTACTATTTTAATTTCACTGAAAATAGGCTATTACAGGATCTATCTCATTAAAATATATTATATTGTCATTAATCATAAAAATATGAAAGTATTAAATAATTGTATAAGAAATATTCTGAAAGTGAAAACGGGCAAATACACTAAGTATTCAAATGGATTAATAAAATCACATAAAAAGGAGGGTTTCAAGTAAGTGATTTTGAAACTTCAAATCTGTGATATTTTTGTATGTTATTATACAATTTTTTTGTTAAACGTGATGATGTATCTTTTCCTAATAGTCATGTAATGTGATATATGGTGATATTGAATATGCATGTAATATATTCATGTCACTAATTTATTGGTATTTTGATTCATGTGTTAATCATGCTATTATTCTGATTTTGATTCTCATGTTAAGCATGCAACTGTGTTAAATCGTAATAAGATCTTATTCGCATGTAAAGCATGCCTACTAAAAATTTTGTTCTAGAATTGGGATAATTTTGTATGGAGGTAGATTATGACAATTTAATAATCAGGTGATTCTAGTGGTTTAACCACACTATCTGGCAGTATATATGCATTATCTGGTTGCTCGACCATAATATTTTGTTTATGGCAGCTTAACTGCAATATTTGGTGGCTTGGCCACATTATTAGCATGTTATTGGATGGACGTCTGGGGAACTCATTATGGTGTGTAGCAGAGATGGGTAGGAAATGTTTTCTGAAAAATCTGCATTGTTTCTGAAAAAGCGTTGCATTGACATCATCAATATGCATACTGATAATGTGATTATGTGATTGTATATTTATATATATATGATCTATTAAATTGATGAGATTCTATCTTAAATGTTGTTGCTATGATATGTGACCCACACTGGGCTTTGAAAAGCTCACCCCTTTGAGTTTATGATTTTTTAGATAATAATCAAGGCTAGGATATGGGCTCAGCTTTTGGAGGTGCACTCAGAAATTTTCAAATAAATTATAATACTTTAATACTTGGTATTTTGGATTTTTTAATACTTTGGACTGTGGCTTGGAACTTTCCTTTTGGATTTTGGTTTTTGGATGACTTTGTATGATTAGAAATTCTAAAAATATCACCTAAGACGAGTTATAAAATTTGTGGGAAAACTAGATTTTTCAACATAATGACAATCTCAACTCAACGATCATATTTTTAAACTCAATACTTCGTTTCTGAAACACAACACTACCTATTCATTAAACTGATATTTTACAAGATATGCCAAAACTACTATTTCAAACAACGAGAAAGATTTAGTTATGTTATTTTCTACTGTGACATTTTCTTCAAGTATGATATTTTATGTAAACCTTTCATACTCGAGTTTTCTAAAGATAAATGGTTTCAACAAATTATTTTCAAAAAGGAATCTATAAACAATACTTAGCTTTTCTTAAGCAAACCAAAGTGATGTTTTAAAAATGATGATGATTATCAAGAGAAAGTAATTAAATGATTTTTTGAGCTTTCAACATGGCCAATGTGATCTTCAAGATTCGGCCATAACATCTAGGCTGAGTTTAAGGGGTTACATTTAGTATAAGAGAACTCTAGACACAAAGGCAATGTGGGACTTCATTTGGGCTTAGAGATATTTTCTTTCTATATGTTGACTTCGCTGATTGTTCCTCTTAATGTTTTTAATACTTATTATGAACCGATAAAACTTTATATACATATTTGAATTTTAAATATAGTCCAAGTAAGTTTGATGTTTTCTTAATTTACAAGTTCGTACTTAAGCATTTAATTCCTATCATAGTGTTTGCAATAAACAAAGACATCATATAATCAAAATTGACTAACTTATACATAGTTTGCCAAAGTTGTTGCAAATTGACAGGGTTATCGAACTGTGCTAAGTGCAAACCCCAAGGATTGGCAAACTACTACCTTCGAACCCTTAATAATTTTTTATATATGGAATAGGAGAAACCCTATGAATCGTGTTCGCAATATCTAAATACATAGGGGTTGCTCGCAAAATTTACCATGTTAAAAGAAACTTACTCTGCAAAGACTTAGAATGTTGGAGATGTGTATCATATAGCTAATGAGATAACTATTACTTAAACTTAGAATACCGCCTGAATAAAAGTTAGCTTGAGTGTATTAACTAAAGTACTTATATGATATTTTGTTGCATATTAATAACATAAGCATGTTTTAACTTGTGGTGTGTTGGAGGTTAGGTTGGTTTTAAATGGAGTCATTTAGGTGGTTAAAGTGACGTTCCATAGCTTAGGTTTGGTGACAAAACCGATTATGGGGTGTTACAGTGTTGTACCATCATTCTTTGATCATATCAAGCAAGATCTGATTAGATATGTAAGGTTGAAGTGTGGAGGATAAGATCTAGTGTCATGAGACCTTTATTCCAGGTGTGAGTTTTAACCTACTGAAGTTTTGTATGATTTGTCCATTAATATTATATAATTATACTTAATAAAAAAATATTTAAATCTACTCCAATTATTGGCTAAATGAATACATTAAGTATTTTTCGTGATTGATAAATCCTTTATTAGGATTGATTTTGTAACACCCTGAATTTTGGGCCTAGAAGCAATAGGCCTTGAGTTTGGGATCAGTTAGAAGGCGGCCTAAATAACTTAAATATGTTTAAATATTCTATAATTGCATGTTTAGTTTAATTTTTAAGTGATTTAGGAAGGGTTGGTGGTGTGGAAAAAGTCTTAGGTTCGATCCAGGGCTTTAGCAAAATTTTGCATTTGTTTCTAAAAGACCCTAAGCATTAGGTGGAAGGCTTATTAAAAAGGCCTAGTAAAATCTGACACAAGGAAACGCTTGGCCTAGTGGAAAAAGGCGTTGGTAGCAAGTAGAAACAGGGTTCGAGTCCTGGCCTTGGCGAAAATTTTTATTGCACACATGATTAATGGGGAAGCTAGAGTTTAGGCGTTATAAATGTGTTTGGTGGAAACTCGACACAAAGTATGCGTTTGGCCTAGTGGTATGATGGTGTTAGGAGTAAGGAGAGGTGCTGGGTTCAACTCGCGGCATGAGCAAAAGTTGTGGGTTTTTATTAGACAACCTGGAGGTCGGCAGAAAGACTTTATAATTAATTGGGGAGGAGAACAACACAAATAAGGTAGGTGCCGTGGTGGCAAGGGATGTATAGCACAACTAAGAGATTGGGGGTTCGAATTGAAATGGTAGAAAATATTTTTAGGATAACTTGGTTACGGGTTAGTAGGCCTCAAAAATAGTTAGGGATGGAATATGGCACAAGAATGCCTAGGGAAGTAGTGGCGAGAAGCATGCTATGGATTTGAGAGGTTGCAGGTTTGAATCCCAGGCCTGGCAAAGTTTAAATTTTTATTCTTTAAAGAAACTAAGGCTTAGGCATATAAGCCTTATAGTTAATTGTAACCAAATGGTAGCGCAAGATAAGTGGCGGTGCAATGGCTAGCAGCATGTAGGGGAAGTTGGAGGGCTGGAGTTCGAGTGGTCTCATGCGCAAAAAGGGAATTCAATTTTGCTGCTCAACACAAGGGAGGATTGCCATTCGGTGGAGGCAATTTTAATGCAATTCAAATTGGAATTGTTGGCTAAAATCAAGGAGATAAGGATGAGGATTAAGTGTGGATATGATGGTGATAAAATCAGAGATTTTGAAGGGAATTTATCTTGACGAGCTTAAGTCGATTCGGGAGTGAAGGTTTGTATTTTTATTTATTTATTTAGTTAATTATTTTGTTAGTATATATATATGTGTGTTGTATGGGCAAGTAAGGGATTTTTTGATTTTGTGTGCTACAGTCGCATATCATCTCCTCTTTTCTTTAAGCCAAACTCTTGATCTTTTCTCCCCTATTTTAATCGAATTAATCTCTTCCCTCTTCAACTTAACTGACTGTTTCTTTTCAATTAAAAGTCAATTCATACACTTTGGGGGTTGATTTATTGTTGGCAAGCGATTTAGCGATCAGTGAGTTAGATCTTCTTCGGTTTTTGTTAAATATTTCTTTGTTAAATATTTCTAAGTTCTTTTGTTTCTACACTCTTAAAAGCCAATTTTTTCTTTATCGTTTCCAAATACCATTACCTTCGTTAACCTATGGTTTCTCCATTTATTTCTCTTTCTCCCTCTCATTCAAGAGTGTGATCGCAGGCTAAGTATTAGCTGATGGGAAAAGGGGGTTCTAGTAGAGAGGTTGGGATAGAGGCTCCCAAGTTTAAGCGACGTAAGGTGTCAGCCGTTAAGAACTTTTCGCCTGGATACGGAAGGCGGACTACTTCAAATTTTGAGTTACGTAGGCAGATCGCAGCCGATCAATCTAGTCAAGGCAAGTATAGGTTGTTCTTCGGTAAGTAGTGGATTTATTTTGAATTAATGGAATGTGACTAATGGAGTATAATGTTGAATATAGGTTCGGACGATTATGAATACTTAGTACTCCAGGTGATAAGGTGTGTACTTCTACCCTATGATAGCTTGATATAAAGCCGAAGGTGTGCACATACACTGCACACACACAATAGATCGGCAAAAGCCGAAATGCTGGAAAGCTGAGAGTTTGGCTACGGTAGTCTTGCGAGTGCACGAACACTTAAAAAGATGAAATTGATAGGTTATCTGAGGCCCCATGGGCGATTTCATGGACTTGGGTTGTAAATTGGCCAACGGGCCAGTATGGGCTAAATGGGCCCGATAGGTTGTAGGGCCCATAATAGGCAAAATTGGTAAATGATGCTATGTGATGGAAAATCGTATGAGAGCATGACTGTGGATGTGATTTGGGCCTAATGTGCCATTTAAATGTGATTTGGGCCTAATGGGCCAAATGAATGTGATTTGGGCCTAATGGGCCATATGAATGAGATTGGGCCTAGTGGGCCATGTGCATGTATCTAGATTTGTTAGGGCTTTGTAAAGGGTTTTGGGCTTTGTAAATATACATAAAACTTAATTAATTTATTGTGACCGTGGACAAGTCGTAGGGTTAAGGTGTGGCAACGGGTATATGCATGTCTAGGATTGGTTCTAGGGAGAGCTTGGTACTTAAGCAGTCTTAATGACTCACCTCCTCTTCTCTGGAATCCTACCTGGTGCATAGTATTCATTCATCTTAGCTCACGGGATTTGTTAACGGGCCAAGGTAAGTAAAAAACCCGTAATAAAGGAAAATTATCGAAATGCCCCTAAGGGCGAGAATGACCAAAATACCCCTATGTGTTGAATGTAAGATTTACGGATGTTACATGCATATCTGCTACATACATACAATATTTTGTTTAGGTTGTATCTGGGTTGGGAATTATGGAACGGAGGAAGTATATGAGGATTGCATGGTTGCTTGACAATCATGGATCCACCGACGGCCTTTTAAGCCCAATATATGAATGAAGGTAGCTTCGCAATCGGGCTACCATTGATGTGTATCAGTTGGGTGGGTCGATATTTATATCCACACATGATGTGTATCGGGGAACAGAGTTGATGTGTATCGGTTGGATTATTGGGGTAGGATTGCACTGTATTGCATTGCACCGCATTGCATGTATGACATTATTGTGATATTATTGCGATGTGGGCTTCGACCTAACTAAGGCCAAAAGGTCACCATTATTGAATTGGGCTCAAGCCCAAAATGACTGATGATTGCTTTATACTCGTTGAGGGTTGTACACACTGAGTTTCCGAAACTCACCCCCTCCTTCTAAACTTTTCAGGTGATCCTCAGTAGACGATTCGACAGATGGAGGGACTCGGAGGTGGCCAACTAGCATAAAAAGTTTAGACTTAGTCTTTATGTAATTCTTAATATTTTGATTTTAAATTATTTCTTTTTGATTTGGGTTGTAACAAGGCTTTTCCTCTGGCTAATATTTCAAATTAGGACTATTATCATTTTTATGCTTTATATTTATTAGAAGTAGAACGTGGTTTTCCTAAACCATAACTGTTTTTAAATATTACGTTTCCGCAACTCAATTTTTAAAATGACGAGTTTTCATAAATCATATGTTCTAAATAAAGCTTCCGCAACTGGAAAGAGATTTTACAAAGTAATTAAGGTTTTTCATTTTAAGGAAGTGTTTCCAATGAAAACAAGGTTTTCGCTAAATCACTTCAACGTGACGCTCCAGATTCGGCCATAACGTCTAGGTTGGGTTTGGGGTGTTACAGATTTCAAGTAAGTGCATGTGATGTCTTTAACCCAGCCTAGATGTTATGGCCAAATTTTGAAGGCTACATTGTTATTTAAATATCAATTTAAGCAATTTAAAACTTAATGTCTTGCTAATCAAAATAATAATCTCCAAACTATAGACCAAATAAAAATTAATATAGTCCTAAAATAATTATTGAAATTGAGTTTTAAGTACTTAAAAAGTAAAAAAAATCGAGAAGCTCCTCCGATAGATGTATCTAAGTCCTAACCTCGGGGGTTACCTGTAAAAATAGTAAACTAAGGGGGTGAGCCAAAAACTTTAGTGTGAGCCTTAACTCAAATATACAGTAATAAACAGTAAAAATAAACATCAAGCCAGTCAATAATCGAGAATTTTAAAATAATACAGAATCACAATTTTATCAAGCATAAACATGTCAATGAAATATTTTTGTGAGGTTCCTACCCAACTCCGTAACACACCATAAAAAGAGTTCCCCAAAACTCATTCATCGAATAACACAACAGTTTGTGGACACGCCAATAACTTAGCCTCAAAACATGTTATCCCTCTTTTTAAACTGACCATCACACTTCCACTGCGCAACTTGATTCCAATGCCAGGTGTCCAGCCTGGTGTCCAGCCTCAGTTCTGACCATACCCCTCAGGGGTAGCTATCCAACTCTCTATTTCTGAGTTTAACCCCGAGTTTGCATTAGACCATGAGGACGACGTAGAAAATCCCTCACACGGTGTTCAACAAACCCACATCTTAAACACGCACCAAACTTTTTTCAACACTAATCTGGATGGTGCTTACTACAGTACTTACAAACCAGACTCTCGTTAATCTAATAGAACTTCCATTATTAGCTTCTTCAACATTTTCTTATGGTCTGCCCTCTTTGGTTCACTTCAAAGATTACGAATCTGAGCCAATAAGACCATAACCTCTCTTAATCTGTACTTTATTATTTTCCTTCTTCTCACAATACAAGTGCTTAATCCCTTCCATTATCTTGTTCTTCTCGACCATAGTCTCAAAAACCCTTTCTAAAACTTTCAACCTTGCTTGGGACACTACATCTTCCCTAATCTTTTCATTTCTGCCTTTAGCGGTAGGCACATCCATGGTGTTATTTGTCTTAAGGCCAGGCATACATCCCTGAGAAGCAAATGACTCAGCTTGAGTTGCTTGATGTTTCACTCTTCGAGTTCGCATACCTCAGGTATTCATATCGTTACCTTGAGTCTAAAGTTTTATGTACTTATCTATAATTCAGAAATAAGTTCTTGTTATTAATTTGAGTAAGTTCAGTCTAATAGTTTCAACTACAGTCTATAGTTTATCTATAATTTCAATAGTAAGAGTACTTATCTAGGATCAATTTTGGAGTCTTGAATTTTTTTTTTTAAAAAAAAACTCTATAAAAAAATCTATTTCTAGCATGGTTTCCAAAATACCTCTTTAGAACATGCGTGCAGATTTTAAGTAAAAACCATGGTCTGAGTTTTGAACTCGGGCTCTAGTACCACTAAATTAACATTCCTAACTCGACCTAAACGTTATGGTCAAATTCTGAAGGTAGCATTGGCCACCAGAATGGGAAAAAAAAAACTTCCATAATTTCAAACATATTTTAAAACCATTTGCCATTCTATTTAAAACTAATGAAATTGGATGTTTGTCTTTATTTCGCAAAAATATGTTAATTTAAGAAGTGTCTTTAAAATTTCATTTGTAGAGATTAATCATTTCAAAAACAAAGTTGTATTTTATTAAAAACTTATTTTCAATATGGCAACAAAAATTAGTGATAATATCATATTATTGTTAAAAACCAATTTTTCATGTATTGTCATTTAAATATCAATTTAAGTAGTTTAAAACTTAAAGTCAGGAAAACCAAAATAATAATTCCCAAAATAAATTCCCATACCATAGTCTAAATAAAAACTAATATAGTCCCAAAATAATTATTAAAATTGAGTTTTAGGTACTTAAAAGTAAAAAAAAAAAAATCTAAGAAGCTCCTCTGATAACCGTATCCATGTCTTAACCTTGGGGGTTATTTGTACAAATAGTAAACTAAGGGGGTGAGATAAAAACCTCAGTGTGAGGCTTAACTCAAATATATAGTGATAAACAGTAAAAATAATAGTAAAGCCAGTCAACTATAGAAAATTTTAAAATAGTACTAAACCACAATTTCAGTATGCGTGAACATGTCAATGCAATATTTTCAGTGAGATTCCTATCCAACTCCACTACATACCATAAAAATAATTCCCAAAGCTCATCCATCCAATAACACACCAGTTTCTGGACAAGCCACTAGTATTGCAGATAAACTGTCAATATTGTAGACAAGTTGCCAGTATTGTAGACAAGCCACCAGTAATACAGATAAACTGTCAATATTGCAGACAAGCTACCAATGTTGTGGACAAGCCACCAATAATGCAGATAAACAACCAGTACTTCCTCCTTACAAATTTACCCCAACCTCAATGCAGTATCACATGCTTAATAAATAACAGAAAATAATATAGTACGCATGATTCAAACATTCAATCAGTACCAGATATAGTAGACATGATTTATTTGGCAGTTTCACTACATTATTGATTATTGGTGGTTTTTTAACCCCCCGTACCCGAGACCGTTGCCGGAGTCGAACACGAGGTGTTAACAGACTTAATTCATTGCTTAAACAGCTCAAACAATTTAATTTTAGAAATTCCAGACAAGCTGGCTAACTGCGTCACATTCGCTTAAAAATTCATATCTCGAGTTACGAAACTTGAAATCCAATTCTGTCAATTTTTCCAGAAAATAGACTCATATATCTATTTACTAATTTTTTCCTAGAATTTTTGGCTTTGCCAATTAGTACATTTTATTAGTTAAAGCCTCCCCTTTTTTAGGGTTTGACTGCTCTGACCTCTGTGTATTACGAATCAGATATCTCTCTGTACAGAATTTCAATGACTATGAAGTTTGTTTCTCTTAAAACTAGACTCAATAATAAATCTTTACATATAAATTATGACTTCTAATTATTTTTATACAATTTATGGTGAATTTCTAAAATCAGAACAGGGGATCCAGAAATCGCTTTGGCCCTGTTTCACAAAAATTTAAATATCTCATAAAATATAACTCATATACCTGTTTCGTTTCTTCCATATGAAAATAGACTCATAATTCTTCAATTCCATGTTTTATTCATCATCTAATTATATCTTTACTATTTTTAATGATTTTTCAAATTCACGTCACTACTACTGTCTGAATCTATTTTATGGTAAATTTTACCTATTTTATGGTTTCCATGGATTAACTAGCAATTTGACATACAAAACACCAAATATGATCATAATTAGCCATTCCAATGGCTAATCATTACCAAGCATTTTTATACTACTCAATAACCATATCATAAGACCATATATACAAAATGATTATAATGCTATACATGCCATACTCAAAATATACAAGCCATTATGCCAAGATGGTATACGGATAGTGTGAGCGTGCCTCCGACCGCTCCCGATTTCGAAATGGCTTGTCAACACTACAAGGAATGAAAAGGAGGAGTAAGCATAAATGCTTAGTAAGTTCACATGCAAATAGCAAGTAACATAACTATATAAGCAAACATAAAACATCATTTGCATAATCATCACCAAGACATTCATATCATATTTTCATTTATCATCTTACCATATTGTTGTTATATCGATTTTTCAACTCGAGGGTTAAGTACATACCTATTCAAAGTATCCATTTCACAACACTTACCAATACATCCCTTTCATCTTGAGTATTCCTCCATTTGAGTAGAACTTTACCCGTTGAACACATCGGAATATAATTCGGATACATGGAAAGTTTGCACATAAGTGCCACATATGTAGCCAAGCTACTATGTAACCCGCGAACTCGAACTCAACTCAATGAGCTCGGGCGTTCGCATCCATAAGTGAACTCGGACTCAACTCAACGAGCTCGGATGCCTAGTTACATCTCACGAACTCGGACTCAACTCAACGAGTTCGGACATTCGCATCCATAAGTGAACTCTACTCAACTCAACGAGTTCGGATGCCCAAATATCCCAGTGACATGTCACTTGTATCCTAATCCATTCCTAAGGTTCAACGGGACCTTTTTCCCAATCATGTGTCTCAACCATCTTCTACGGAATACCGATAACAATACTCGGTAGTATTTCACATTTTCCAAGTATATCACATAATTTGACATATTATCAAACAATTATCACGAGTATAATATTTCATAATAATTATCATATCATTTAAATAACATAAAAACATTTAAAATAATAACTATGTTACCAACATTTACATATGAACTTACCTAGTATGCGAAAATGGCTACTTTTACCATTTCGTCCACAACTTGGTATTTTCCCCATTTTAGCTCGAATTTCAATTTTCCTTGCTCTATCATTTAAAATATAGTCTAATTAGAACTCACATTATTCAAATTGACCCAAAATCATATTTTGGAAAAATTACAATTTTACCCCTAAACTTTTGCATATTTACACTTTTGCCCCAAAACTCGTAAATTAAACTTCATCCTATTTTCTTATCTTTTATGACATGATGATCATTTTTTCCTTATATGGCAACATCAAATTCTCACTCTAACATGTACTTATGACTATTAGGTATTTTTACCGATTACGCCCTTTTTGCTCGTTTTCACTTAAAACCGAGTAGCACAAGTTGTCTAACATAATTTAAAACCTCATATTCTATCATAAAACACCAAAATACACAAATTTCACCTATGGGTATTTTTCCAAATACAAACCCTAGGTTAAATCATTGCTAGCATAAGCTAAATCGAGCTACCGGGACTCTAAAAATGTAAAGAACTTGAAAAACGGGGCTAGAATGGGCTTACAATCGAGCTTGGAAGCTTGAAAAACCCTATCCATGGTTTCTCCTTGCTATATTCGGCCATGGTGTTGAAGATGAGCAAAATTGGCTTTTAATTTTGTATTTTAATTCATTTTACCCCTAAATGACCAAAATGCCCTTATTACTAAACTTTCCAAAAATTCCATCCATGTCCAATTTTTGTCCATAAACTTAGAAATTGGTAAATTTTCTATTTAATACCTCCTAATTAATATTTCAAAACAATTTCATACTAGAAACTTCTAGAATGCAAGTTTTGCAAATTATTCGATTTAGTCCCTAATTTCAATTTAAGCACTTTAGGCATAGGATTTCATCACGAAATTTTCACACAATCATGCAATCATATCATAAACATCAAAATAATTATAAAATAATTATTTCTATCTCGAATTTTGTGGTCACAAAACCACTATTCTGACTAGGCCCAAAATCAAGATATTACAGGTTTTACCACATTGAGCATTGCTCACATACGTTGGAGTTTGGCACACGAGTTCTGGGGAACTTGTAGTGTGTAGCGGATGGTATGGGTAGGATCCCACATGTGTATTTTTCAAGATCATGTGCAATTGAAAATTATTATTGATAATGTTTGATTGTGTTATTGGTACCTCTATAAATTTCCTGTATGAATGCTTAATACTTGTTTAGTCTCACACTGAGCTTGTTAAGCTCACCCCATTATCTCAACTTATCAAGTAATATCGAACTTAGGATCGAAATTGGCATGCGAATGTACGGCGGACTTCGAACTTTACTTCGTCATATTATTTTAATTTAATTATACTTTTTGGTTATTTTATTATTAATATTAAGTTTTGGATTGTAAAGTTTCTTTAAACTGTGGTTTGGGGCTGTTCGAGATTTTGGGGTTTTTCATGCATGCATGACACGTATATTTGGTATAGATACACGGTTTTTATAAATATGTTGAAATGGACTATGCATGATATATGGCTAAATTAATAATTTGACTAGTAATGGTACACTTCCGCTGCTATGAAGATAACAAAATGATTTTTCAAAGGCAACACCATCAGTAAGGTTTTACAAAAACTCACCTAATCCACTAATTTAACCTAAGCATGGTTGGACTACATAAATGGACATTTTGTAAAGTTAGCAATAGAAACCACGATTTTATAAAAAAAAGTAGTAACAGTTCGATTTTGGGTCTAGTCGGAACAGTAGTTTCGAGACCACGAATCTGACAAAGAAAGATTTATTTTTATTATATTTTTATGGTCTACTATTTCATGGAATTGTATCTTGAAAATTTCATTTGAAAATTTTATCGTTTGGGCACTCAATTTAGTTAAAAGGACTAAATTGCAATAGGTGCAAAATATGTGTTCTAGAAGCTAGAGGTGTCTAATTGCTATGAAATTTTAATTGGAGGTCCTTAAATAGAAACTAGACCATTTTACTTTAAGTTGGACAATAATGGACATGGTAGGGTAAAATTGTAAAGTTTTAAGTGAAGGGTATTTTAGTCATTTGTCAAATAAAGACAAAATTTACTAAATAAAACATCTCCATCTTCTTCAATTTCATCCCTTGGCCGAAATTTACAAGAGGAAGACATAGCTAGGGTTTGTCAAGCTTCCAAGATCAATTGTAAGTCTGTTCTAGCCCCGTTTTTAATGATTTTCATGTTTTTGAGATCCTTGTAACCTAATTTAGCTATTTCAAGGACTAATTTCAAAGAAAGATGAAGTTTAAAATTTTACCCATGTTATATATTTGTGTATTTTGATGTCTAATGGTATAAAATGTATGTTAGTTGTAAGATAAACAACTTTTGCTAAGTGATTTTCGGTAAAAATGTCAAAAAGGACTTATTTGTAAAAGTTATAAAATAAGTAGTAAAAGTGTGATTAAGTGCAAATTGTGGGCTGGAATAAGTATGAAAATGGTTTTTCTAGGCTTGGGTTTTGAAGAAATTGAATACATTTTAATTTATGAGCCTAGGGACTAAATTATAAAAATGTGAAACATTATGGGAAAGAATGTAATTTTGTCATAATATGATTTTTGGGGTAAATTGAATAATGTGAGTATTAAATGAGTTAAATTTGTTATTATAGATCAAGATAAATGAGTTTCGGACCTAGATCGGGGGAAAACAGATGTTTTTGACGATTAGGTACAATTCTACTATTTTTTGTACTGAGGTAAGTTTGTATGTAAATAATGCATTGTTATATTTATGTTTCAAATGCTTTAATGCTGTATGAATTGTGATTGACTCTTTGGATGTACTCGATAAAGTTTTCACAAGTAAAAAATCTCAGTTGAACCTTAGGAATAGAATAGGATACGAGTGACATGTCACTATGAACCCATGTCTATTATAAGATATGAGGTAGCTTCGGCTACATATATGACACTTATGTGCAAGATTTTCGAGTATCCGTTAATATTCCAAGTGTTTAACGGGAATGTCAAAGTTGTGAAAATATATGGTTATGTTGCGAGTTGGTACAGGTATGTACGTAAAACTCATAAGTAATGAGCTTGATATGTGATGAACTTTTGGTAAGATTGTGACTGAGTAAGTTATGATTATGAGATTTTAATAACGTTTATGCTAATCTACAGCATGTGAATTATATGTTAAATGTGTAGTTATGATGCTTATTATTTGCATAGGAACTTAATAAGCTATATAGCTTACTCCCCTTCATTTCCCTTGTCTTATAGTGTCACCAAGCTAGCTCAGGGTTCAGAGACTGTTAGAGACCCACTCATACTATCAACAATTATTTTGGTATCAATGAATTCAACATTTTGAGTTATGGCATGTATAGGGGACTTGGTTATTTTGTTATATGTCATATTAATTTGGCCAAATGTGTTAGCTTATGTTGGTTAGATGTTAATTTTGTATAAGGCCACTGAAAATGGGCTAAAATTGGCTATAAGTATATTTATAAAATGATGCCTTTCATGAATGAAGTTTAGATGTCTTAGTTGTGGATGTTAGTAGTATGTATATGCTTGGATTGATGCTATGTTATGTTGTGTAGGTGTGTGCATTAAAGGGTGGCAAAATGGCTTGATAAATAGCCTTGTTTTTGTCCATACGAGTAGACATACAGGCGTGTGTCTAGGCCGTGTGCAACACACAGCTTGCCCCATGGGCATGTGTTTAGGTCGTGTGTCCCCTGCACCTTAGTTCTGGAGAAACAGAATGCTCAAAATTGAGCACACGAGCAGAGACATGGGCGTGCGTCTCAGCCGTGTAGACGGCACGGCCTCAAACATGGGCGTGTGCCCTGGCCGTGTAAAGCTTGCACCTATTTAATGAAAAATCATAAATTTTAAATCGGCTACACAGCCTAGCACACAGGCGTTTGACTTGGTCGTGTGTCTTCAATTTGTTCTTGGGTGACAAACAGAGAGTTACATGGGTTCGAGACACGGGTGTGTCCCAAATCCACACGGGCGTGTGACCCCTGTTTAGTGAAAATTTTCTAAGTTTTTGTAAAATTTTCTAAAGTTCTCGATTTAGTCCCAAACCACTTCCAAAGCATGTTTTGGGCCTCGCAGGCTTGTATTAGGGACTTTATGATTAAACACAAATGGTTTTAATTTGGGCGCAAATTTATAAATCTAAAATTGTATGTTTAATAGTGTGACAAGTCCGGTAATGCCTCGTATCCTGTTCCGGCATTGAATACATGTAAGGGGTGTTACATTTAGTGGTATGAAAGCTACGGTTTAGTCGATTCTCGGACTAGCATAGCATGTGTAAGAGACTAGCTATACATGCCATATATGAACTGTGATAATGTGATGACTCCTAACAATTTTAAATTGTGTTTTCATATAGTAAATGGATCCCGACCGAACTGTAGTGAATGATGTAAAAAGTAATGTGTCGGCTCTCGTTCAAGGGACAGCGTCATCGAAAAATAGACCCCCCACGGTCAGTCGGGAAGGAGGGGCTAGAGAATCCTTCCTCCACATGATGAATGATGGTATTCAAAGTTTGTTTGAACAAATTTGAATGCTCAACATCCTCCACCCCCTTCTTGTCCCCAACCGATTCCCATAGTTCCTCAAGGTGTGGATTTGGCAAGACTAAATAAGCCTCCGGTTAATAAGATTTGAAAGCAATGAGCTAAGGAATTCAGGGCTAATGTAGATGATGACCCCGAGAGAGCCGAGTTCTGGCTTAAGAATACTATCAGGGTATTTGATAAGTTATCATGTACACCCGAAGAATGCTTGAAATATGCTATTTCATTATTGAGGGACATAGCATGTCACTTGTGGAAGACACTAGTATCTGTGGTATCGAGAGAGAGGGTTACATGAGAATTCTTTCAAGAGAAATTCTGAAAGAAATATATCAGTCAATGGTTCATCGATCAGAAACGTAAAGAATTTCTTGAGCTAAAACAGGGCCAAATGTCAATGATAGAGTATGAGCGAGAATTTGTCAGGCTTAGTAAGTATGCCCGATAGTATGTTTCCTCCGAGGCTATTATGTGTAAAAGGTTCGAAGATGGGCCGAATAAGGACATCTGACTGTTAGTTGGAATCTTGGAACTAAATGAATTTGTTTTATTGGTTGAACGAGCTTGCAAAGCCGAAGAGCTAAGCAAAGAGAAAAGAAAGGTCGAAAGTGAGGCGAGAATGTAAGAAAAAGGCCGATGAGTAAGTCATTTCAATCTCAGTCAAAGAAATCTATAGAAATGTATTCTCGTTCAAATGTTTCAGCTGGGTATTGTAACACCCCTATCCCGTATCTGTCACTGGATTGGGGTCAAGAGGCATTACTGATCGAAATCACAATTCTTATCATAATAAATTTCCACCCAAGTCAAAACCTATTTATATAAAAATAAAAAAAAATATAGTTAACTTACATTTCAGAACATATATTATTTAGCATAATGTAAACAAATCACATATCAAATTTCAACCTAACACTTACAGCATATAATGCATATATATTCAACATTAATTATTAACAACATGGTCAAACATATTATCAAGTCACTTATGAAGTTATACATAAGCATCAAATATCACAAACATATTCATATAATTTTATAACATATAATTTTATAAGTCATAATACACATAAATAAAATTTCTTACATATGCAACTTAGGTCAAGATCAATTTTGAACTTGCATGCTTTGTACTTATGTACAAATTGATACAACCATTCGGCACCAATCATACATTACCATATACCTCTTTTAAAATATTAATCACAAAAGACTATACATATTTACTCTAGGTCATTAATTCATGCGCATTTGGCTTTAGTAAATTTAATCATTTTATAAATACACATCACTCAAAAAGTACTTTTATTATCTAGATTAACTAATATGTCTAAGATTATATACTCGATAACCAAATAACAGTTAACTCTTGGACAACCTAAGTTTGGATTTACTTATTAACATTTAAGACCCGACATGATAACTAAATTTAAGCATACAATCACAATTTACTAAGTTAGACTAAAAATACATATCAACTAAATAAAATTATATCTATCATTACAATGAGCAAATCACATATAAATATACTCAAAACATAAACCTTGCATATGACATGCTCTTTACCTAATGATTTCATAATTTACCTTAACTAACTTCCATAATGAACCGCATGGCCGATTACATAACATCATCATAAACATCATGTATTTTGGTTACACTCTCAAAACAGGCTCAATACAAGACCAAACATATATATATAGCCTAATCAATATATTCGATATATTTCTCCCTCATCTGAATTCAACAACTAACCACAAAATGCAACACATAGCATAAGCTAAAAATCAACCATGACACATTATTTAATAGTCAAAAAGAGCTTAAGTCACAATCTAACAAAAATCAAAAATTAAACATAGAATTTAAGCCATTTTTGCATGGCCTTTATACAAAACCGAAGTTCATCATTTCAAAATGTAATTTAGCCTATACATGCCATAGTTCCAAAATGTAACTTATAAAATACCGAAGACGGTTGATAGTGTGATAGACTTTGCTGACGATCCCCGAGCTTGTAACTTGAATAAAAAATCTATAAAACAGAAACACACAAACAAACACAGAGTAAGCTTTTTAGAGCTTAGTAAGTCATAAGCAAATGAACATTCCAATGATATTATCAACTTAATTAAACCAAGCTAAATTATAGTATCATAACACATTAGGTCCAAACGTATGAAGTTCATATTATATATATACTTGTATATACATTCATTCTCTAATAATCACCTTGACCGAATGCTCATGTAGCCAAATTATCATTATTATCATTTAACTTCCACAGCCACATAATCATTGTAATCTAGTTCACATACTCATAAACATATAAGCTCATGTGTTACAGTATAGTTTCATATTCATATATAAGATATGAAACCAAATACATATAATCATGCATGCATATAACAAAGTTTCATTTCAATAATAATCTCAGGACCGAATACACTTACCTTGTTTTAAGTAAACAACAAGCCAATTCGTATGTAACACCCTTAACTCATATCCGTCGCCAAAATAGAGTCATAAGGAATTACAAAAATAAACATAATCCAAACAAATAAATACATAAGTATATAATTATTCATTCGGTCAAGTCATAAGAGTTAATTCTAATCTTTTGCATAAAATAATATAACTTTTAAATTTTGTCATTTTATATCATGTGTAAAAAAATAAGTAGGTAAACATTCACAAGTAACAGTATGAAATATATATATAACTTGCACCACTAATTTCCTATTTGTGACATCATCATGGAGTTTATTCCTATCTCATATGATTTACAATTTATTTCTATTTGAAACAATTACAAGATTATAAACCAACTCACTTCGTTTTTTTTTTTAGTTTTATCGGTTATTACATGTAAATCATTATACACATTGTCAACTTGCACATAGTTAGTATATTTATTTAGCCACATAACAGGGTAAGTAACACTCACAATTGTAAACACCTTGCATGCATTCAAGACACATAGTAACATACAAAATTAAACAAATACAAAGGTCAAGTGCGCATGTCTTAATGTAAATACCATAATTCATATTAACTTAGTGACATACATAAAAATCTATATGACCAAATGTTCATGTGTTCATGATAAGTGTGTATATTATAACTGCATCCTTAATATAAGCTTAATATAAAATTTACCATTTATATTCACCGAATCAATACATATACATACATGACATACACTTACTCATATGCCAAAGCCATACTTAACGAAACAAATACATTGTTTAATCAATAAAACTAATCATGAACCACTTGCAACATTTATCACTTTATATAATACTATCAAAAACGGATTAATTATACTTTAACATACCATCATAGCTGAACATAATTTATAATGCATTTAACAAAATCAACCTAAATTCCCTCTAGAACACTGTCAAATACTTTTTAGCACCAATACATAAAATAGCACCTTAATAAAACATAATAACCATTTCCATATATATATATATATATATATTTTACTCATGCAAAACCATGACCGAATCACCTATAGATACTACCCAAGCCATCATCTATTTTAACGCACATATCACACAACAGCTTAACTAAAGTTTCATTCATTCACAACATATAAACCCTATTAAGTTCATACCCTGCACATACCAAACCGAATTCGAGTGAAGAAATTATCACAACCAAGACACATTCCAAGACCAACTTAACCATTTAGCCATTTTCGCATGGCTTGAATATACATTCATTCCCAAAATAACCAACTCCAAAACCAGCTATTACATGCCATAATTTTAAGTTTAGCTTATGGTACCAAGGCAGTAGACAGTGTGATGAACTTGTCTGACGATTCCCGAGCTTGTAGCTTGACTTCAAAATCTCAAAAAAAAAACAGTGTAAACATAACACAAAGAGTAAGCTACCAAAGCTTAGTAAGTCATAAGCAAATAAACAAGTCGATAATATAATTAACTTAATTTAACCAAATTTCAATATCATTGACAAGCTTACTCTCAACTTATATCTTTAATAATAATATACCAACCACATATATTTATTACCTTAGCCGAATATTCACAAGTTAAGTAATGAAACCATTGCTCAATTTTCAAAAGCCAAATTGTTATAATATAATCAACTACTGCTCATTTATATAAGTCCAAGAACCATAATTTAATATTATGTACATATAACTCTTATAAGACCGATTATTTATGATCACTTATATATGCGTAATCAAAAATTAATTCCATAATATACTTACCACTTGTTCAAAGCCAAATACACTTATTTAATTCATGTATATACTTAACCTTTCATCACATATAATTTATCAACTATCAAGTCACATACATATCTTATTATTGATAGCTAACAAGCTAAATCATACCTGGCCTTTTAGCCCATTTTACACATTTGATCACGATTTACCTTTGCCCGATGAACCATTCGAAATTTGATAGGACACTTAGATAATCACATAAGTCGTACAATGCCAACGTCCCAGACGTGGTCTTACATGTAGCCACAAATCGATGCCACTGTCCCAGACAGGGTCTTACTCGTAAACACATATTGGAACCACATATCGATGCCATGGTCTTACTCGCACACATATATCAGAATCCTATGTCATGACATATGTATCCTAACTATTCCTAAGGTTCATACGGGGCTTTTGGATGTCGTAACTCGGTCGAATCAAACTCGGAAATGTAGTAGCCAAATTTAATCATGTTCGAGCATAACATATTTAAATTTTAACATTTCATAACAGCATATAAATATAACATTTGATTTCCAAATAAACACGTCTATTTGCTTATAAACTTACCTCGGACGTCGTAAAACAGGACGGGGCTACTAATCGACAACTTTCGTTTTTCCCTGGTCCAAATCTGATTTCTTTAGTTCTTGATCTAAACACATTCAAATTAAGCTCATTCAAACATATTTTCATTAAATTTAATCTAAAAATACATAAATGGGTAAATTACCATTTTATCCCTGACATTTATAATTTTTACAATTTAATCCCTATTGCACAAAACACAAAATATATAAAATTTCAGGGTACCCATGTTTGGCCAAATATTCCTAGTGTTTATACAAGCCCAAATATTTCATTTATTTCACATTTTAGTCCCTCAAATTTTATTTTTTTGCAATTAAGTCCTAATTACCCGAAATCATTAAAAATTCCAATACAAAATATGTTAATCTAAAACATATCTTTCATTTATCATCATCAAACAACAAAAATCACAAGTTATCAACAATGGCACAACTCAAAATATTCATCAAAATAAAAAATTCAAGCATGGGTTTTGTAGTACTCGAAGCAACGATCTCAAAAACGTAGAAATTAACAAAAATCGACAAAGAACGAACCTTAATTTTTGCTTAGAAGATGGCCGAACCTAGTCTTCTATTCTTTATTTTTTCTTTTTGTTTAAATTCGGTGCAAGAAAGAATGAAAAACATGGATATGCCTTTTTATTTTATAATATAATAACATACATTAACTTATTATTTTTTTGTAACCTTAGTTAATATATTATAAAATCATCCACTACCGTCCATCATTTACATTTTTATCCCTAAAGTTTATCATAATTACACTTTTGCCCCTAGGCTCGTAAAATGAAATTTATTCAATTTCTTTAACATACAAGCCTATCTGAATAATTTTTATAACTATATAAGCCCACAATTTCTATTAAAGCACACTTTTACTACACATTTTATAACTTTTACAATTTAGTCCTTTTGGATGTTTTCACTGAAAATCACTTAGTAAAAGTCATTTCTCTAACCATAAACATGCATAATGTACTAATAAATATCAAAATACACAAATTTCTAACATGGGTCAAAACCTAGACCTTCATCATATCTCAAATTAATGGTAGAAATAGCTAGATCGTGTTACAAGGATTTCAAAAACGTGAAAATCATTAAAATTGGGGCTAGAACGGACTTACAATCAAGCTTGAAAAACCCTAGCCATGGCTTCCTCTTTCAAATTTTGGCCAAGGAGAAAGATGGACAAATTTTCTGGCCTTTATTTTTGTTTTTAATTCATTTTAATAACTAAATAACCAAAATGCCCTTAAGGAAAAACTTTGGAAACATGCCTAACCATGTCCATTTTTGTCCACCAACTTAACCAATGGTCTAATTACCATATAAGGACCTTCAATTTAAAATTTCATAAAAATTGGACACCTCTAGCATGTAGAACTCAACCTTTGCACTTTTTACGATTTAGTCCTTTTGATTAATTTAAGTGCCCAAATGTCAAAATTTTCAAATGAAATTTTCACGAAATCATTTAGTGAAATTTTAGACCATAAAAATATAATAAAAATAAATTTTCTCATGTTGAATTTGTGGTCTCGAAACCACTGTTCCGATTGGGCCCAAAATTGGGTCGTTACACATATCCTGTAACACCCTAATTTTCGGGATTTTCGTAATTCTCGAGAATTTGGTAAAAATTTTAAAATTTGGTATTTGGTTGTGAAATTCATAATTGGAGTGTGTAAATGGGCCTATGGAAGTCCCATGTGTTGGCCAAAACCCGGTAGAATTTTTGAATTTTGGACTTATGGAGTTAGGGGCATTGGATAGGTGGTCTTATTAAAAGATGTGGGTAAAATGTAACACAAGAGAGCCCCTGGCAAAGTGGTTAAGTGACGCCACTAAGGAGCTAAAAAAGTGGCGTGTAAGTGGTTGGGGGAAGGCCAAGGTTCGATTCACTAAGCTGGCAATTGTGCTGTTATTTTTGTATCTTGAGCATGCAGGAGTTTGAAGTCGAATGGAACTCTGTTGGAGAGAGTTTGAATCAGTCAAAGGCATGAACTTAGGAGTGATAAGGGGAGAGATTTTAGGGATTTGAAGGGAGGCTTAGTGTTGGCCGAATAGTGGGAATTAGGGAGGAGAAATCGGCTTAGGGGTTGTAGGTTAGTATTTCGGCATTAGGGGCTTTAGTTGTGCCGTTTTCTTTTGTTTAAGCATCTTAGGGTTATTCTTTTCTTCCTTTTCTTCTCTAGCCAAAATCACCATTCCTTTCAACCTTTTTTTCTTTTTCTTCTTTTGCCAAAACCAAACAACTACTTTCTTTCCTTTCATCACCCTTGCCGAATAGCCACAAGAGCCGAAACTTTTGAAGTTGGTTGTGCCGATTTCACTTAGACCAGCATCCTTCTTTTCTCTCCTTTTGTTGTGATCAATCCCTTCATCCACTAAACTCTAAAAAGTCCCTGACGGCAACACCAATACAAAGCCACCACACCATTTCTTTTTCTTGGTCCTAAAAGCCGAAATACCTTAGTTCTAGGGGCATAGCTGAACCTGTAGGCCTCTAGGATTCGAAGGCTGCTAGGTGGTTGAGGGATGAGTCTACTTTGGATCTAGGCAGTGCAGAAGGGAAGACTGTGGTAAGTACTCGTTTTCCAAATCGATTCAGTAGTGTAAATATTAAGAAAAGCCCTATAGTTTAGGGAGGTTATCGATTTGAGGTATAGGCCTCAGTGGGCCTTTTTCATTCGACTTTTATGGTTTGTGTAGTGAAATAGACAACTTTGGAGGAGCAAAAAGGCTTGGAGTTTCGGTTTGGATAAACTTGGATCGAATCATCGGACCTTGTGAAGGTAAGTGATCTATGGCTATTAGGGGTTCTTTGGCTGACTATGGTAAGGTGGATTTTGGATTTGATAAGTATGATATGTAAACTAAGAGTGGTGGTGATTAATTGTAGGTTGTCGAGGGAGTCTTTGTTAGCAAACGTCACAAAACATGTGTGTAACAACCCTCGGAGTAGCTTAGATTAATATTCGCTGAAAAGCCGAAATGCTAAAATTCTGGCATTTTGGGAACTTGTGATTTTGCGTTTGGTTATAGATGTGATAAATTTGATAAGTTCGGTGTTTGGGTCGATGGAACAGGTAAGAGCGCAATTTTGTGCACGATGGTAAGTTGGGCCTCAATGGGCTAGAATTGGGCCTAATGGGCTTTCGGGCTCATTTGGGTAAAATTGATAGAAAATAAAATTTGGAAAAGTTGCATGTTAACACGGTTAGTACTATTGTAAAATTTGGGTTAAGTGGGCTTAGTGGGCTAAATCGGCATTCGAAGGGCCCATTAGGGGTTTTGGGGCCCAAAAGCCCGAATTTGATAGAGTGGGTTAAAGATTATTGTTTAAACACTCAGAAATATTGATAATTGTTAATGAACATGAAAAACCCTGATAATTGGTAAAATTACGAAATTACCCTTATAATATGAAAAATGACTATTTTGCCCCTAGGTAAAAATGACCATTATACCCCCTAGGGTTTAATTATGAATATGATGTATGAGATATTGTTATACATGATTTGACATGATATGCACATGATATGTTATGAGATGCACATGATATGCTATGAAATACTCATTATATGCATGGGTTGGGTTTTATATAAATGGAGGAAGTGCTTAAAGGGCTTTGCCCCAGTTTATCAAAAAGGGTTTTGCCCCAGTTATTAAAAGAGGCTAGGCCTCCAGTTATATGATAAAGTAGCTATACTGCCAGTGGAGAGTTTGGTTGGGTGGGTTGAGTTATTCCCTACATGGAGAGCTTGATTGGTACGAGTGGAGAGTAGCGGATGGTGGGTTGAGTTATTCCCCACATGGAGAGCTTGATTGGTACGGGTGGAGAGTAGCGGATGGTGGGTTGAGTAGTCTCCCCAAATGGGCTTGCATACATTCATTGGTATTACATGTGATATTGAAATGGGCCTATGGGCCATACCATTTACTGATAAAGGCTTGGCCCGTGATATGATTTATGAAAAAGCTTTGGCCGATGGCAAGAATCGTTAAACGAAAGGCTTGGCCTAGTATATGTCGAGATCGAATTAGGGCTTAGGCCCAAAGATATCGATATTAGTTTGGGCTCGAAGGGGCTTGTTGCACACTGAGTTTCCAAACTCACCCCTTTCCTTAACCTTGCAGGTGAGCCTTGATGTGGAGACTTGGAGCTGGAAGGGATTCAGAGTGGCCGTGGTGATCGCTTTCGAACTTTGCAATAAGTAACCGGTTTTTTTCTTTTTATATAAATTTTATCTTAATTATTATTATTTGGTTTTGGGTTGTAATAAGGCCATTTTAATTATCTTTCTGGGATTATTTTATTTTATACTCTATATTTTACTGATAATAATCCAAAATGGGTTAGACTTAGGGCGCGTTTTCAAAATGATACTTGTTTTTAAAATAGCGCAACGATACAGTTAATCGGTTTATCAAAAATATCTACTTAAATGAATTCTAACTCGTTTTTTTTTAAATCTAACCTCGCACCAAAGTGTGGCAATGGTTGTGGGCATGTCTAGATTGGATCCAATCAAGAGCTTGGTACTTAAGCAGCCTTCATGGCTTACCTCCTCTGTTTTGGATACCTACCTGGTGCACAGCTTCCATTCACTTTATGAACTTAGCAAAGACTATCTTTTAAAACACTAAGAAGGACGTTGAAAGAGGCATGGGTTTTCTTAAAAACTTCAATGTGATACGTCAGATCCGGCCATAACGTCTGGGTCGGGTTTGGGGTGTCACATATCCACACGGGCGTGTGACCCCTGTTTATTGAAAAATTTTCTAAGTTTTTGTAAAATTTTCTAAATTTCTTGGTTTAGTCCCGAACCACTTCCAAAGCATGTTTTAGGCCACGTAGGCCCGTATTAAGAACTTTATGATTAAATACAAATGGTTTTAATGTGGGAGCAAATTTATAAATTTGAAATTGTATGTTTAATCGTGTGACAAGTCTGGTAATGCCTCGTACCATGTTCCTGCATTGAATACGAGTAAGGGGTGTTACAGAAGTACTTGAAGGTTTCTAACTGACGTTGGGGTAGGTTCGACACTAAGGTGTCCAATGTGGCCTTCCCAATTCGACTATAACATTTAGGCTAGGTTTGTAAGGTTAAATTTAGTGGTATTAGAGCCTAGTTTCAAAACCTCAAACTGAGATTTTAAATCTACTTAAGTTAGTCTGCATGCATCCGTATATGAAAAGGGAAAATTTAAGGGAAAACAAACCACAATGGATTTGGAAAATGTTTTATACAAGAAACGAAGTAGTTTGAAGGTCCGATGCCAAGTCGATAGAAACAGTACTAAAAATCTATTAAGACTATAGAGATTATTGAATAAAACTTTTATAAAATAATTATAAAATGTGAGTGCATAAAAGACTAAAACAATGTACTAAAAGCTCTTACTTGTAAAATTGTAGATCCATAAAACACCAAAATGAATGCACGTGAAATGATAACTCGTGGTAGGAGGGGCCGTAGAGGGCGGCCTCTGAGGGCTCCAGTTGAGTCAGTTGCATCGTTAGGGCCGAAACTGGATAATGAATAGAATGTGGTTAATAATGAACCCACTACTGAGGGTGGGTGTAATATCCCGAATTAGGGCCTAATCGGAATAGTGGTTTCGTGACCACAAATTCGAGATAGAAATAATTATTTATAATTATTTTCAGGTTTATGATATGATTGCATGATTGTGTGAAAATTTTGTGAAGAAATTTTATGCATAAAGTGCTTAAATTGAAATTAGGGACTAAATCGAAAAAGTTGCAAAACCTGCATTCTAGAAGTTTTTAGTATGAAATTGCTTTGAAATATTAATTAGGTCTTAAAAAGCAATTTGACCAGTTTCTAAAATTTTGGACAAAAATGGGCTTGTACATGAAAATTTTCAAAGAAAGGTATTAAGGGCATTTTGGTCATTTGGATATTTAATGAAATAAAATGGGAAAAATAACACAAAATGGTCATCTTCCTCATTTAGTTGCTGCCGAATTTCACTCTCACCATAGCTAGGGTTTCTTCAACTTTCAAGCTTCATAGTAAGTGATTCTAAGCCCCGTTTTTAATGATTTTTACGTTTTTGAGATCCCGGTAACTCGATAAAGCTTATGTTAGCAATAATTTAACCTAGGGTTTATATTTGGAAAAATACCCATAGGTGAAATTTGTGTATTTTGATGTTTTATGATAGAATATGAAGTTTTAAATTATGTTAGACAACTTGTACAACTCGATTTTAAGCAAAAACGAGTAAAAGGGCTTAATCGGTAAAAATACCTAATAGTCACAAGTACATGTTAGAGTGAGAATTTGATGTTGCCATAGAAGGGAAAAGTGATCAGCATGTTATAAAACATAAGAATAAGGAATAAATTTTAATCCCGAGCCTAGGGGAAAAAGTGTAAATATGCAAAAGTTTAGGGGTAAAATTGTAATTTTGCCAAAATTTGAATTAAGGATTAATTTGATAATGTGAGTATTAAATAAGCTAAATGTGTTATTTTAGATCAAGAAAGACGTGGAATTGACCCCAATCGAGGAAAAGAAAAGATTGTGGACTAAATTGCAAAATCTTTATATTTTGGTACCAAGGTAAGTTCATGTGTAAATAATGTAACATAATTGTTATTTTTTAAGCCATTGATGTTAATTATATGATATGCTGATTTTTATCATGAAATATATGCTTTGTGGTTAATTTCGAATAAAATGCAAATTATGTGAACTACTTGTTAAAAATAAATTGTTACCGAGTACTGGTTTCGGAATTCTACGGAAGACAGCAAGGATATGTGTTCGAGGAAAATCCCGTTTGAACCTTAGGAATAGATTAGGATACAAGTGACATGTCACTAGGATGGTTGAGCATCTGAACTCGTTGAGTTGAGTCCGAGTTCGTGAGATGTAACTATGCATCCGAGCTCGTTGAGTTGAGTCCGAGTTCACTTATGGATGCGAACGCCCGAGCTCGTTGAGTTGAGTCCGAGTTCGCTTATGGGCGGGTTACATGATTGCTTGATTGCATATGTGGCACTTATGTACAAGTTATCCATGTATCCGAATTATATTCCGATGTGTTCAACGGGTAAAGTTCTACTCAAATGGAGGAATACTCGAGATGAAAAGAGACGTATTGGTAAGTGTTTTGAAATGGATACTTTGGACAGGTATGTACTTAACCTTCGGGTTAAGAATTTATACAACAACGATAAGGTAGTAAGATGGTGAATGATGATTAGAAATGTGATATGTGTTTTGGTGATATATGCTAATGTTGTTTGGTATGATTGTTTTGTTATGTTACTTATTATTTTCATATGAACTTACTAAGCATTAATGCTTACTCCCTCCTTCTTACTCATTTTAGTTTTGGAAAAGTCAGCTCAGGAGTCGGGATAGGTCGAAGGCTCAGTCACACTATCTGAAGAACTTTTCGGTAAATTGCTTGTAAATTTAAGTATGGCATGTATAGCAATATACCTATTTTGTGTAAATGATCTTATGATATGGTGATGGAATGGTTGAGAAAATGTTTGATAATGATAAGTTATGGAAATGGTTAGTTTAGATTATGTTTGATGTTATGGAAAGTTATTAAGATACTTAGTGCATGAAAACTCATAAAAACGGATGAAATTTGCCATAAACAGAACATTGCAGCAACACTGATGTGAGTTTGAAAATTTACTAAAAATTATAGAAATCGAATTTAGTGATGAATTAAATATCAAATTGAAGCTTAATATGTCTAGTTTCACATAAAACAAATGAAACAGGTAAATGAATTATATGTTAGAAGATATCTGAATTTTAGTGAAACAGGGCCAGAGTGATTTCTGGATCCCCTGTTCCAATTTTAAAAATTCACCATAAATTGTACAGATATAATTAGGTGGTGTATTTTATATTCTCAGAATCCTTATTGAGTTTATTTTCATGAGAATCAAACTTCATAATCATATGAATTTTTTACAGAGAGAAATGTGGTTCATAATAAACAGAGGTCAGTCCAGTCAAGTCCTGTAACAGGGGTAACTTTAACTAATAAACTGTACTAATTGGCCCAACCAAAAATTATAGAAAAAAATTATTAGATGGGTATATGAGTATAGATTCAGGGAAAATTTACAGATATTGATTTCAAGTTTCGTAACTCGAGATATGATTTTTCTTATGACTGTGGTGCAAATAGCTAGAAAGCTGTGAATGTAGAATCAAATAATCCAAAGTCCTAAAAATATTAAATAGAGCTTAGTAACACCTCATACTCGACTCCGGCGACGGTCTCGGGTGTGGGGGCGTTACATTTAGTGGTATCAGAGTAGGTTTAGTCGGTTCTCGGACTATGTGTTGTATGTACTGATTTTGCTATACATGCCATATGTATAAATTGTGATAGTGTGACGACTTCTGACCTTTTTAAATGATTTTTTTATAGTAAATGGATCCCGATCCAGCTGTGGCAGATGAAGTAGAGAGCAACGCGCCAGATCCGGCTGAAGGAGCAGCACCGACTAAAAATCCACCTCCTACTGTTGGTCAGGGAGGAGGAGAAAGGGGTCGGGAAGCCTTTCTCCAAATGATGAGTGCATGGTACACTGAGTTTGTTCGTACAAACCCAAATGTACAACCTCCTCCACCTCCCCCAATTCCTCAACCTGTACCCCCGATGCCTCAAGGTATGGATCTGATGAAATTTCACAGAACTCCAGTTGATAGAATTCGTAAACAAGGGGCCGAAGAATTCAAGGCAAATATTGATGATGATGCCGAGAAAGCAAAGTTCTGGCTTGAAAATTCTATCCGGGTATTTGATGAATTATCTTGTACACCTGAAGAATGTTTGAAATGCGTTATATCTTTTTTGAGGGATTCAGCCTATAATTGGTGGAAGACTTTGATTTCGGTGGTACCGAAAGAGAGAATAACTTGGGAATTCTTTCAAGAAGAGTTTCGGAAGAAATATATTAGTGAAAGATTTATTGATCAGAAGCGTAAAGAATTTCTTGAGTTGAAGCAAGGTAATATGACGGTTACAGAATATGAAAGAGAGTTTGTTCGACTAAGTAAATATGCTAGAGAGTTTGTTCGACTAAGTAAATATGCCAGAGAGTATGTTCCTACAGAGGCCAAGATGTGCCGACGATTTGAAGACGGGCTCAACGAAGACATCAAGGTATTTGTTGGAATTCTTGAATTAAAAGAAATGGTAGTATTGGTTGATCGAGCTTGCAAGGCTGAAGAACTACTTAAAGAGAAGAAAAAGGTAGAGGCTGAGACTAGAAATTGGAAAAAAAGACCGACGAGCAGTTCATTCTCACAAAGAACTGGAAAATCAAGGAATATGAATCCTCGTTCCCAAGCTTCATTTGGGCAATCATATGGGAATTATAAGAAGCGAGAATGTGGGTCCTAAGTCCTAGACTACTTGAGTGCTTGTAGTAGGAATTCGAGATTTGTTAAACCCGAGTGCGCGGTGTGGTAGGAATCATTTTGGTCCGTAGAGCAATTGAATGTTTTCGATGTGGTTCTCCCGGATCATTTTATTAGAGATTGCCCAGAGAGAGAGTGAAAAAGAAAAATTTGAGAATACAAAAACAAGTGGGGCGGATTCGAGAGGAAGATATCCAAGAAAAAGTGGGAGTGAAGCAAGCAAAGTAAGAATGTAGCCAGGATGCACCAATTAGACTGAAGAAAGGGCTCGGCTAGAACTTATGCTATTAAAGCGCGAAGATGCTTCCTCACCGATGTGATTACCAGTACATTTTCTCTCTATAATGTTAATGTTATTGCTTTGATTGATCCCGGTTCCACTCATTCATATGTGTGCATGAAACTGGTGTCTAGTATGAATATACCTGTTGAGAACACAGAATTTATGATTAGAGTGTCAAATCCGTTAGGTAAATGTGTGATTGTTGATAAAGTATGTAAGAAATGTCCTTTAATGATTTGGGGTCATTACTTTCCGGCCGACTTGATGTTGTTGCCGTTTGATGAGTTTGATGTTATTTTGGGTATGGATTGGTTGACATTGCATGATGCTAAAATAAATTGCAAAGAAAAGGTTATAGAATTAAAGTGTGAAAATGGTGAAATTCTGTGGGTTGAATCAGACAAATCAGAGGCATTATCTAGTGTGATTTCTTCAATGTCGGCTCAAAGATATTTGAGAAAGGGTTATGAAGCTTATTTGGCGTATGTAATTAATACAAAAGAAGTTGAAAAGAAAGTTGAATCGGTCTTAGGTTGTGTGTGAATTTGCGGACGTATTTCGGAAGAATTGTCGGGTTTGCCTCGATCGGGGAAGTAGAATTTGGTATTGATTTGATACCGGGAACAACTCCGATCTCAATTGCTCCGTATAGAATGGCACCAGCAGAGTTGAAGGAATTAAAGTCGCAATTGCAAGAATTGACTGATAAAGGCTTTGTGAGACCGATTTTTTCACCTTGGGGTGCTCCCGTGTTATTTGTGAAAAAGAAGGATGGTTCTATGAGGTTGTGTGTTGATTATCGGCAATTAAACATGGTAACAATCAAAAACAAATATCCGTTGCCAAGAATTGATGATTTGTTTGATCAACTAAAAGGAGCGACATGGTTTTCAAAGATTGACTTGAGATCTGGGTATTACCAACTGCGGGTAAAAGAGTCGGATGTGCCTAAAACTGCTTTTAGAACAAGGTATGGTCATTATGAATTTTTAGTTATGCCATTCGGGTTGACAAATGCTCCTGCTGTGTTTATGGATTTAATGAATCGCATATTTCGACCATACTTGGACAAATTTGTTGTGGTGTTTATAGATGATATTTTAATTTATTCAAAAGATGAGACAGAGCATGCTGAGCATTTGAAGATAGTTTTGCAAACTTTGAGAGATAAGCATTTGTATGCTAAGTTTAGTAAAAGTGAATTTTGGCTCGGGAAGTTGGATTTTTGGGTCATATTGTTTTGGTGATGGTATACGGGTTGATCCTAGTAAAATTTCAGCCATTGTTGATTGGAAACCACCGAAAAATGTAACCGAAGTTAGAAGTTTCTTGGGGCTAGCTGGGTATTATTGGCGGTTTGTAAATGGATTTTCTATAATTGCTGCTCCTATAACTAAACTACTCCGAAAGGATGTTAAATTTGAATGGACGGAAGAGTGTCAACAGAGTTTTGAAGAATTGAAAAAGTTATTAACAGAGGCACCAGTGTTAGTACAGCCCGAATCAGGTAAAGAATTTGTGGTGTATAGTGATGCTTCTCTAAATGGTTTGGGGTGTGTGCTTATGCAAGAAGCAAAAGTGGTGGCCTATGCTTCGAGGCAGTTAAAACCTCATGAGAGGAATTATCCTACTCACGATTTGGAATTGGCTGCGGTGGTGTTTGCTTTAAAAATTTGGCGACATTATTTGTATGGTGAAAAGTGCCGGGTATATACCGACCATAAAAGTCTTAAGTACTTGATGTCACAAAAAGACTTGAATTTAAGACAGCGAAGATGGTTGGAGTTATTGAAAGATTACGAGCTTGTTATTGATTATCATCTGGGAAAAGCGAATGTGGTTGCTGATGCTTTGAGCAGAAAGTTGTTATTTGCTTTGAGAGTTATGAACACTCAGTTGAAAATGTCATATGATGGTTCAATTCTAGCAGAGTTAAGAGTAAAACCGATGTTTTTACAAGAGATTTCTAAAGCTCAGAAAGATGATCAAGATTTGCAAGCCAAGAGAAAGCAGTGTGAAGTTGATACAGAGTCAAATTTCAGAATCGGTTCTGATGGGTGCTTAATGTTTAAAGATCGGATTTGTGTACCGAAGAATGAGAAATTGATTCAAAAGATCCTACAGGAAGCACATAATAGTTGTTTCTCGATTCATCCGGGTAGTACGAAAATGTATAATTTTTTGAAGAAAATGTATTGGTGGAATGGAATGAAAAGGGATATATCGAAGTTTGTGTCCAAATGCTTAATTTGTCAACAAGTGAAAGCTGAACACCAAGTGCCTTTGGGATTACTTCAACCTATTATGGTTCCTGAATGGAAATGGGATCGGATTACTATGGATTTTGTATCAGGATTGCCATTGACTCCAAGAAAGAAAGATGCCATCTGGGTAATAGTTGACAGATTAACTAAGTCGGCTCATTTTATCCCGGTACGTACGGATTATTCTCTTAACAAG
This sequence comes from Gossypium longicalyx, assembly GCA_025698465.1. Classification (NCBI taxonomy): domain Eukaryota; kingdom Viridiplantae; phylum Streptophyta; class Magnoliopsida; order Malvales; family Malvaceae; genus Gossypium; species Gossypium longicalyx. The sequence continues at coordinate 40,286,956 of CM046996.1, read as the reverse complement.
TTGGCTGAACTGTATGTTAGAGAAATTGTTAGACTACATGGAGTACCATTATCGATTATTTCAGATAGAGATCTAAGGTTTACCTCGCGGTTTTGGCAAAAGTTGCAAGACGCGTTAGGTACAAAGTTAAATTTCAGTACTACTTTTCATCCACAAACTGATGGACAATCAGAGAGAGTAATTCAGATTCTTGAAGACATGCTCAGATGTTGTAAATTGGAATTTCAAGGTAGTTGGGAAAGGTACTTATCGTTGTTAGAATTTGCTTACAATAATAGTTATCAGACGAGCTTGAAAATGGCACCTTATGAAGCATTGTATGGTCGTAAGTATCAAACGCCTTTGTATTGGACTGAACTCAAGGAAAATCAGATTTATGGAGTTGATTTAATAAAAGAAACTGAAGAAAAAGTGAAGGTAATTCGAGATTGTTTGAAAGCTGCTTCAGATAGACAGAAATCTTATGCAGATTTAAAACGAAAGGACATTGAATTTCAAGTTGGTGATAAAGTATTTTTAAAGGTGTCTCCGTGGAAAAAAGTTCTCAGATTTGGACGGAGGGGCAAATTAAGTCCGCGTTTTATTGGGCCATATGAAATAATTGAAAAAGTTGGACCGGTAGCATATCGGCTAGCATTACCACCTGAATTAGAGAAGATTCATGATGTGTTGCACGTATCTATGTTACGCCGGTATCGTTTGGATCCTTCACATGTAGTTTCACCGACAGAAATTGAACTACAACCAGATATGACCTATGAAGAAGAACCTATTAAGATTTTAGCTCGAGAGGTCAAACAACTAAAGAATAAAAAGATTGCACTTGTGAAGGTGTTGTGGCAAAAGCATGGAATAGAAGAAGCCACATGGGAATCTGAAGAAAATATGAGAAGTCAATACCCACATCTGTTTACCGGTAAGATTTTCGAGGACGAAAATCCTTAAAGGGGGGAGAGTTGTAATATCCCGAATTAGGGCCTAATCGGAATAGTGGTTTCGTGACCACAAATCCGAGATAGAAATTATTATTTATAATTATTTTCAGGTTTATGATATGATTGCATGATTGTGTGAAAATTTTGTGAAGAAATTTTATGCATAAAGTGCTTAAATTGAAATTAGGGACTAAATCGAAAAAGTTGTAAAACCTGCATTCTAGAAGTTTTTAGTATGAAATTGCTTTGAAATATTAATTAGGAGGTCTTAAATAGAAATTTGACCAATTTCTAAAATTTTGGACAAAAATGGGCTTGTACATGAAAATTTTCAAAGAATGGTATTAAGGGCATTTTGGTCATTTGGATATTTAATGAAATAAAATGGGAAAAATAACACAAAATGGTCATCTTCCTCATTTAGTTGCTGCCAAATTTCAATCTCACCATAGCTAGGGTTTCTTCAACTTTCAAGCTTCATAGTAAGTGATTCTAAGCCCCGTTTTTAATGATTTTTACGTTTTTGAGATCCCGGTAACTCGATAAAGCTTATGTTAGCAATAATTTAACCTAGGGTTTATATTTGAAAAAATACCCATAGGTGAAATTTGTGTATTTTGATGTTTTATGATAGAATATGAAGTTTTAAATTATGTTAGACAACTTGTACTACTCGATTTTAAGCAAAAACGAGTAAAAGGGCTTAATCGGTAAAAATACCTAATAGTCACAAGTACATGTTAGAGTGAGAATCTGATGTTGCCATAGAAGGGAAAAGTGATCAGCATGTTATAAAACATAAGAATAAGGAATAAATTTTAATCCCGAGCCTAGGGGCAAAAGTGTAAATATGCAAAAGTTTAGGGGTAAAATTATAATTTTGCCAAAATTTGAATTAAGGATTAATTTGATAATGTGAGTATTAAATAAGCTAAATGTGTTATTTTAGATCAAGAAAGACGTGGAATCGACCCCAATCGAGGAAAAGAAAAGATTGTGGACTAAATTGCAAAATCTTTGTATTTTGGTACCAAGGTAAGTTCATGTGTAAATAATGTAACATAATTGTTATTTTTTAAGCCATTGATGTTAATTATATGATATGCTGATTTTTATCATGAAATATATGCTTTGTGGTTAATTTCGAATAAAATGCAAATTATGTGAACTACTTGTTAAAAACAAATTGTTACCGAGTATTGGTTTCGGAATTCTACGGAAGACAGCAAGGATATGTGTTCGAGGAAAATCTCGTTTGAACCTTAGGAATAGATTAGGATACAATTGACATGTCACTAGGATGGTTGAGCATCCGAACTCGTTGAGTTGAGTCCGAGTTCGTGAGATGTAACTATGCATCCGAGCTCGTTGAGTTGAGTCCGAGTTCACTTATGGATGCGAACGCCCGAGCTCATTGAGTTGAGTCCGAGTTCGCTTATGGGCGGGTTACATGATTGCTTGATTGCATATGTGGCACTTATGTACAAGTTATCCATGTATCCGAATTATATTCCGATGTGTTCAACAGGTAAAGTTCTACTCAAATGGAGGAATACTCGAGATGAAAAGAGACGTATTGGTAAGTGTTTTGAAATGGATACTTTGGACAGGTATGTACTTAACCTTCGGGTTAAGAATTTATACAACAACGATAAGGTAGTAAGATGGTGAATGATGATTAGAAATGTGATATGTGTTTTGGTGATATATGCTAATGTTGTTTGGTATGATTGCTTTGTTATGTTACTTATTATTTGCATATGAACTTACTAAGCATTAATGCTTACTCCCTCCTTCTTACTCATTGTAGTTTTGGAAAAGCCAGCTCAGGAGTCGGGATAGGTCGAAGGCTCAGTCAGATTATCTGAAGAACTTTTCGGTAAATTGCTTGTAAATTTAAGTATGGCATGTATAGCAATATACCTATTTTGTGTAAATGATCTTATGATATGGTGATGGAATGGTTGAGAAAATGTTTGATAATGATAAGTTATGGAAATGGTTAGTTTAGATTATGTTTGATGTTATGGAAAGTTATTAAGATACTTAGTGCATGAAAACTCATAAAAAGGGATGAAATTTGCCATAAATAGAACATTGCAGCAACACTGACGTGAGTTTGAAAATTTACTAAAAATCATAGAAATTGAATTTGGTGATGCATTAAATATAAAATTGAAGCTTAATATGTCTAGTTTCACATAAAATAAATGAAACGGGTAAAGGAATTATATGTTAGAAGATATTTGAAGTTTAGTGAAACAGGGCCAGAGTGATTTCTGGATCCCCTGTTCCAAATTTAAAAATTCACCATAAATTGTACAGATATAATTAGGTGTTTTATTTTATATTCTCAGAATCCTTATTGAGTCTAGTTTCAGGAGAAATAAACCTCATAATCATATGAATTTTGTACAGAGAGAAATGTGGTTCGTAATAAACAGAGGTCAGTCCAGTCAAGTCCTGTAATAGGGGTAACTTTAACTAATAAACTGTACTATCTGGCCCAACCAAAAATTCTAGAAAAAAATTAGTAGATGGCTATATGAGTTTATATTCAGGGAAAATTTACGGATCTTGATTTCGAGTTTCGTAACTCGAGATATGATTTTTCTTGTGACTGTGACGCAAATAGCTAGAAAGCTGTGAATGTAGAATCAAATAATCCCAAGTCCTAAAAATGTTAAATAAAGCTTAGTAACACCTCATACTCGACTCCGGCGACGGTCTCGGATGTGGGGGCGTTACAGTGGGAATATGAAAAATGGGAATATTAATGATGACCATGTTTGGAATGACCCAGTAACTCAGGCTTTATTGAGGAATTTGAATAGGGTTGCTGGGGCTCCAATAGGAGGTGTTAGTCGTGGGACGATTGGTGAAAGGCTCTACTCTAGTAGGGCAAAATTGTTTAAGGGCATTGCTGAAACTACTCCTACTATGGCTGAGTACTAGATGGAAACCACTGAACAAACTTTGGAGGATTTGGAATGCACTCTTGAGCAAAGACTTAAGGGTGTCGTGTCTCTGTTAAGAGATGAGACATATCAGTAGTGGCCATCAGTGGTTAGAAGAATGCTACTCGAGCATATTGATTGGGCTTATTTTCAGGAGGCCTTTTAGGGTAAGTATGTGGGCCATCACTATGTAGAGGCCCGACGGTTGGAATTTATTGAACTTAAACAGGTGGACAAGATAGTTTCTGAGTATGAGGAAAAATTTCTAAGGTTAAGCCACTATGCACCTAGTATGATGGCGTCTGAACAGGAAAAGAGTTTTTATTTTTAAGAAGGTCTAAGGTATGACCTCAAGGTTCAGGTAGCTCCACGCCAAGAGCGTGTGTTTGAGGCTTCGGTCAAGAAGACCAAGATTATTGAGAAGATTAAACATGTGGAGCGCGAGAGGAAAAGGAAACAGAGGGATTAGCCCAAAAGAGAAACGGGCCCTACTGGCCCAAATTTGTGACCTGTTAAGCGAGCTAGAGAGGCTAGGCCACCATAGAATAAGGAAGCAGTGGACCCTACAGAAGAGCAAATTCAGGTTTTCCAGTATTGTCAGAGGCACTCTCTAGGCAAGTGTTGAAGGAGGATGGGTGATTGTTTGGTATGTGGTTCTATGAAGCATAAGATTAGGGATTGTCCTCATCGTTAGTATCAGGTGCAAGCTCCGGCTTTAAATCAAGGCTCAGCTGAGGGTCAAAATCAGAGAGGTAATCAAGGTGCTTAGAGGGGTCGTAATTAGAATCGAAACAGGAATGGTAATCAGGGTCAGAGAGCACCAGCTCAAGTTGTAAATCGAGTTGAGGCAAGACAACCTACCTTGGTTTATGTGGCTAGGCACTGAGAGGATAAAGATGCGGTTGATGTCATAGCAGGTACCTCTACTATTTACTCAATACCCTATTTTTCTTTAACTGACATTGGATCTACCCATTTGTAAATTGCTTGCAATGTGGTTGTAAAATTGGGGATTGGGGTAGAGGAAACTAAAAACATTGAAATTGTAGTTAGTCTCTTAGGATCCTCCACACTTGTGAATAAAAGATGCCCTTTAGAGGTTCAAGGAGAGGTATTCCTTGTTGATTTGATGGAACTTCCTTTCAATGAATTCGATTTGATTTTGGGGATAGACTAGTTGGTTGAGCATCAAGTTTGATTAGATTATGCGTTGAAGAGGGTGACTTTGGTGACTGGGTCTAGGAAAGAAGTTATTATGGTAGGGGAACGTTAGAATTATCTGTCCAATGTAATCACTACTTTAGTAGCAGAAAAGATGGTGTGAAAAGGGTGCGAAGTTTTTTTGGCTTATGCTCGAGATGCAAGCTTCGTTGACCCTGTAGTTGATAGTATTTGTATAGTGAGGGAATTTTCCAATGTATTTCCCGATGAACTGCCAGGGTTACCTCTGGAGAGGGAAGTGGAGTTCGAAACTGAGTTGTTGCCAGAAATAGCACCGGTGTTCATCGCTCCCTACCACATGGCACTAAAAGAGCTTAAGGAATTCAAGGTGCAGTTGCAAGAACTATTGGATAGGGGTTTTATTAGACCCAATGTTTTTGCCATAGGGTGCATCAGTTTTATTTGTGAAGAAGAATGATGGAACCTTACGGTTGTGTATTGATTATCAATAATTGAATAAATTAACTATCAAGAATAAGTACCCTCTACCAAGGACTAATGACCTATTCGATTAGTTTAGAGGTGCAACCGTCTTTTCCAAAATTGACTTAAGATTTGGATATTACCAACTCAAAGTGAAAGAATATGGTATTCCCAAAACTACTTCTAGGACTCGCTATGGACATTACGAGTTCCTTATCATGCCTTTTTGGTTGACTAATTCACCAGCAGCTTTCATGGATCTTATGAATCGTGTCTTCCAACCTTTCCTTGATCAGTTGGTCGTGGTTTTCATTGACGACATCCTTGTGTACTCCAAGTCAGAAATCGAGCATGATAAGCATTTAAAAGTGGTTTTACAGATACTCCGTGAAAAAATAACTTTTTGCTAAACTTAGTAAGTGTGAATTTTTGTTGAAGGAAGTGATGCTTTCGGGTCACATGGTATTAGCTGACAATATTCGCGTAAATCCCAAGAAGGTTGAAGCTATCTTAGATTGGAAGCAACCGAATAATGTTTTGGAAATTTGGAGTTTTCTTGTAACAGCTCGATTTAGAACCTAATCAGAATAGTGGTTTTAGGACCACAAATCTGAGTCAGAAAAATATTTTAAAATTATTTTTGGTGTTTATAGTATGTGAATTGATATGTGTGAAAGTTTCGTGTGAAAATTTTATCATTTGTGTGCTCGATTAAATAAAAGGACTTAATCGCTTAAAATGTAAAAGTTATGGTTTAATTGATTATGTGCTGAATTGATGTGTTCTTTTAATGTGGGGTCCTTATGTTGATAATATACCATTAAAATTATGGATGGACATAAAAACCTAAGGTTAGTGGATTTTAAATGAAATTAAAAAGGCTAATTTGGTAATTATGAAAATAAATGATAACATAATAAAACATAAAATTAAAACCATGCATGTTCATCTTATTCATGGCTAAATATTGATAGAAAAAGAAGCCATGGTTGTATAAACATTTCGACACTTTGAAGCTTTAAATTAGGTATGTTCTTTACTCGGTTTTTGATAATTTTTACGTTTTTGAGATCGTTGCTTCGAGTACTAGCTAGCTCACGCTTGAATTTTCAGAATTTATGATGAATTTGAGATTTCCCATTGTTGATAGCTTGTTGTTTTTGTGGTTTGATGATGAAAAATAAATATGTGTTGATAGATTACCATGTTTAATTATGTGATTTTTAGTAAAAATTCCTATTTAGAATTAAATTGCGAATTTTGTAAATTGAGGGGTCAAAATGTGAAATAAATGAAATAAATGGGCTGCTATAAACCTTAGTAAAATTTGGCTATACTTGAGTTTGGTGAAATTTTAAATATTTTGTGTTTTGTGAAATAAGGGCTAAATTGTGAAAAATGTAAAATGTTAGGGGCTAAAGTACAAATTGCTATTTTATGTGTTTTTGGATGAATTTGAGTAAATATGTGATTAAATAAGTTAAATTTGTATTAAATTAGATCAAGAAAAGAAGAAATTAAATTTGGATTGAGGGAAGTCAAAATTTGTCGATTAGTCGTTCCGGCCCGTTTGTCTCCGTACGAGGTAAGTTCATATGTGAATAAATGATGTTAAATTGAAAGTATTTATTTTGTACATAGCCGAATTGAATTGTATGTATGTATGTATAACTATATTGCCGAATTGAATTTAGCATGGAATCATTTGTTACGAGCATGAATCAATTGAATTACGACGTCCGAAAGCCCCGTACGAACCATAGGAATAATTAGGATACATATGTCATGACATAGGATTCTGATATGTGATTTCGCGTAAGACCACATCTGGGACGTTGGCAACAAATTGAGATTTACGTGTAAGACCTTGTCTGGGACAGTAGGATTGATATTCGATTATATGTAAGACCACGTTTGGGACATTGGCATTGTACGAGCTTTTCGAGCTATTCGAGTATCCTTATTGATTCCAAATGGTTCAACGGGAAATGTTGAGTTAAGACCGAATGTGAAATCGAGCTAAATAGTTCAAGCATGTGCGAAATTAAATGTTCATGAAAATAAGGTGAGTATAGTACTTGAGATGATGATATAAATTATGCATGTTAAAAGAGTGATTTATATGTACATGAGATTGTTCATATTCAGCCAAGTTGAAATTATAATGCTAATGTTTATTTGATAATTTATTTGCTTATGACTTACTAAGCTATTTAAGCTTACTCTGTGTGTGTTCGTTCATTGTTTTATAGATTTTGAAAGCTAGTTACGAGCTCAGGGATCGTCAAGGAACTTCGTCACACTATCGATCGCTATTTCAGTATTTTAAAAGCTTGAATTATGAACCTATGGCATGTATAGGCTAGCATTTGTTTTGGTTGGTTTTGAAAATATATATATGTATAAGCTAGTCTTAATGTATTTGAGTTTGAAAGTATATATAAAAAGCCATGCGAAAATGGCTTGATCATTATGCTTACGTTCGGTTATATTTGATCATAGTTTAATTTTGGTAAGTATGTTATATGACATGTATGAATGGTGTTTGGTTATACGTCTTGATTTGAGTAATGATATGAATAACTTATAACTAGCTCATTTAATAAGCTTGGTATATGGTTTGATTTGCATATGTGGTTAGTCTTGTGATTCGGCTTTGTAATGGAGTAAATGATGAGTTTATAGCCGATTGTATAATGGTTATTTTGATTCAATTGTATTGGTTAAGTATGCACATATTGTATGTTTGAATGAATAAGTTTTATGTATGGTTCAGGACGGATTTGGTATGAACTTTTGGAGGCTAAATAGATGACCGATTATAGAGTTGAATGATATGGATGAGCATATGAATTTTGACATGATACATAGCATAAGAAATTGGTATATTTGAATTCGGTTAATGTACTTGAATATGAATATTCGAATATTGAATTATGTAATGTTAAAATATGATGGTTGCATGCAAATTAGGTAAGTTTGATTTGTCTTTTATAATTTAATGATAAAGTTTACTAAAGAGGAATGGGTAAAATCATAAATTATTTTGATAGCCATATGGATGAGTAATGATTTGGTTGTATATTTGTGAAAATTAAATTTGTTATTTAGCATATGAAATAGGTAGGTTGAATTGGTTACATTTGCAATTAAATTTCGGCCTTTTGGAAATATTTGTATGTACTTGTATAATTTTTGTCCATTTTGCTGTGTGGTATAATTCAACTTAAGCTAATATGTGCATGTACAAAGCTCATAAATAACATATATTGATATTAGTTCATTTTATGATTTGATAGGTCTGGTTGTGGTTTAAATATGCGCAAGTGGGTAAGTTTTATAATGGATGTATTGTTGTAAATTGAGTATATGAAAGTGACATATGATTGATGATTAAGTAGGTGTCCAAATGCTTTACTATATAGTCATAAGATTCAGCTAATAGAAATATAATGTATATGTATTACGATATGATGTTTTATAATAGTAAAATATGTTTGGCTAGTTGGTTAAGTAGTACACATGTATGAATGTTATAAATTTGTGATGTATGTTTTGAATGTTGTTATTATAAAGCATGTATAATATTGACTTAATGCATGTTAATTGGTTTGAATTTTGGGAATAAATTTTTTTTTTTTTTGAAATAGGTGTGTTATGAAGTATGATTTGCCTATGTGTGAAGTGGCTCGTGAAAAATGATTAGTTTTGGTTGGTTACGTAATTAATCTGTGCAAATTTTGATTTATATAATTGAATGATTTCTATTCAAGTTTTAAAATTCTTGGAAATAAATTGATATATATTTTTTTGTACTTGTAAATGTATTATATGAACGTGCTGAGTTGTGTTTCGTCCGGTAATGCCTTGTAACCTTAATCTGGCGACGGATACGGGTTAGAGGTGTTAAATTTGATTGGTATCAGAGCTACGATTTAATCTGTTCTAGGACTAACGTAGTGCGTGTGAGTCTAGCTATACATGCCCTATTGATATACTGTGATAGTGTGATGATTCCTGACAATTAAATTGTGTTTCGTATAGTAAATGGATCCCGATCGAGTTGTAGTAGATAACGTGGAAAGTAATGCATCCGCTCCGCTCAAGGGGTAGTGCAATCTGATTCTAGACCTGTTATGAGTAGCCACGAGGGAGAGGCTAAACAAGCCTTATTTCAGATGATGAACGATTGGTTCACACAATATATTCGTACAAATCCGGCTATTCAATAACCCCCACCCCCACCTAATACTCTTCAGACACCTGTGATACCTCAAGTTATTGATCCGATAAGATTAAATAAGCCACCGGTTAATAAAATCAAAAAATACGGGGCTGAAGAATTCAGAGCCACTGTTGATGATGATGCTGAGCAAGCTGAATTCTGGCTTGATAATACTATCCTTGTGTTTGATGAATTATCATGTACCCCTGATGAGTGTATAAAATGTGTTGTATCCTTGTTATGAGACACCGCATATCACTAGTGGAATACACTAGTATCGGTGGTTCCAAAAGAATGGGTTACCTGGGAGTTCTTTCAGACTGAATTCCGGAAGAAATATATCAGTCAGTGGTTTATTGATCAAAAATGCAAAGAATTCCTTGAGTTAAAACAGGGTCGCATGACAGTTACAGAATACAAACAGGAAGTTGTGAGACTCAGCAGATATGCCTGGGAATGTGTAACAACTGAAGCAATAATGTGTAAAAGATTCGAAGATGGGTTGAACGAAGATATTAAGCTGTTAGTCGGGATTCTTGAAATAAAAGAGTTCGTGGTACTAGTCGAGGGAGCATACAAAGCTAAAGAGCTCGGGAAAAAGAAAAGAAAGGCTAACTTTGAAGCTAGAGATTCATGAAAAAGATCATCGAGTAAGTCATTTCAGTCGGCATCAAAGAAATTCTGAGATGACTTTAGCCGTTCAAAGGTTACTGTGGGCTATTCTAGACGTGATCGAGGCAGACCACATGTGAGCTCGAGAGCTACCTCAGTAGCTAGTGTTGGTAACATCCGACTGAACCAACCCGAATGCAAACATTGTGGTAAACAACATGCCGGCAATTGTAGATTGAATGATCGGACTTGTTTTAAATGTGGATCGATGGATCACTTCATTCGTGAATGCCTGAGTTAATTGAGCAAAACATAGTGCAAAATACGAGACTGGGTAACATGTCAGCTCAAGGTAGACCACCCAGAAACACGGGTAATGTGAGTGGCAGCTAGAGGGGAACTAAAGACACAGCTGTTAGATCTGAGGCTCACGCACCAGCCAGAGCTTATGCTATTCGCGCTTGCGAAGAGGCTTCGTCTTTAGATGTTATTACTGGTACTTTCACTCTCTATGATCTAGTGTTGTTGCATTGATTGATCCTAGACCGACTCATTCTTATGTATGTGAAAATTTAGTATCCAGTAAGACTTTACCTGTAGAGTCTACTGAATTTGTGATTAGAGTATCAAACCCCTTAGGCCGGTGTGTCTTGGTTGATAAAGTATGTAAGAATTGCCCGTTGATAATTCGAGATTCATGTTTTCCAGCTGATTTGATGTTGTTTCCATTCGATGAATTTGATATAATTCTGGGTATGGATTGGCTAACCTTGCATGATGCTATTGTGAATTGCAAACGGAAGACTATTGATTTGAGATGCCAGAATGATGAAATAATTTGGATTGAGTCTAACGATCTGAATGGTTTACCGATAGTTATTTCTTCAATGTTAGCTCAGAAATATGTAAGAAGGGTTGTGAAGCTTACTTTGCCTATGTACTCGATTCTAAAGTGACTGAAAAGAAGATTGAATTAGTACCAGTCGTGTGTGAGTATTCGGATGTGTTTCCTAAAGAATTATCGGGTTTGCCACCAATCTGAGAGGTAGAGTTTGGCATTGAGTTAGTGCCGGGGACAACTCCGATTTCGATAGCTCCGTATAGAATGGCACCGACCGAATTAAAAGAGTTGAAAGCCTAGTTGCAAGAATTGACAGATAGAGGTTTCGCACGACCGAGTTTTTCTCCTTGAGGTGCACCGATTTTGTTTGTGAAAAAAAAGACGGAACTATGAGAATATGCATCTATTATCTACAGCTCAATAAAGTAACCATAAAGAATAAATATTCTCTTCCACATATTGACAATCTGTTTGATCAGTTGAAAGGGGCTACAGTGTTTTCAAAGATAGACTTGAGATCGGGTTATTATCAGTTGTGAGTTAAAGACTCTGATGTGCCAAAAACTACTTTCCGAATGAGGTACGGACATTATGAGTTTTTAGTTATGCCTTTTGGACTAGCAAATGCACCTGCTGCTTTTATGGATTTAATGAATTGGATCTTCAGATCGTATTTGGATCGATTTGTTGTCGTATTCATAGATAACATTTTGATATATTCCCGTGATGAATCCGAGCATGCTGAACATTTGAGAATAGTGTTACAGACTTTGCATGGTAAGCAGTTGTTTGCGAAGTTCAATAAATGTGATTTCTAGTTGCATGAAGTTGGTTTTCTGGGACATGTTGTGTCAGCATCGGGAACTAGAGTTGATCCGAGCAAGATTTTTGTGATATTAAATTGGAAGCCTCTGATAAATGTATCTGAAATCTGAAGTTTTCTGGGACTTGTAGGTTATTATAGACGGTTCGTAAAAGGCTTTTCATTGATTGCCACTCTATTGACGAGACTTCTTCAGAAAGATGTTAAATTTGAGTGGTCAGACAAGTGCCAGAAGAGTTTTGACTAGCTGAAAGCTTTGTTGACCAAAGCTCCAATGTTAATTCAGCCAGAATCGGGTAAAGAATTCGTAATCTATAGTGATGCATCGTTGAATGGATTGGGGTGTGCTTTGATGCAGGAAGGCAAAGTCATAGCTTATGCCTCAAGACAGTTAAAGCTGCATGAAAAGAATTATCCGACGCACGATCTAGAATTGGTAGCTATTGTGTTTGCGTTGAAAATTTGGCGCCACTAATGTTCAGTGAGAAATGTCACATTTATTCTAATAACAAAAGCTTAAAATATTTGATGACTCAGAAAGACTTGAATTTATGACAGCAAAGATGGTTAGAATAGTTAAAAGATTATGAATTAGTGATTGACTACCATTCGGGAAAGGCCAATGTCGTTGCTGATGCTTTTAGTCGAAAATCTCTATTTGCTCTTCATGTGATGAATACACATATGGCTCTATCTGATGACGGGTCAATTGTAGCTGAGTTGAAAGCAAGACCACTATTTATGTAACAGATTTGCGAAGTTCAGAAAGTTGATAATGAATTGTTGGCAAAACAGGCTCAATGTGATTTGAATGCCGATTCAGAATTTCAGATTGATGCTGATGATTGTTTGAGATTCATAGGCCGAATTTGTGTTTTGAGAAATTCAGAGTTGATTCGGATGATTTTGAATGAAGCTCATAGTAGTCGGTTATCTGTTCATCCGGGAAGCATAAAAATGTATAGCGATCTGAAACAGCTTTATTGGTGGCCTGGTATGAAGCGTGACATCTCTGAATTTGTTCGGTTAATGTACTTGAATATGACTATTCGAATATTGAATTATGTAATGTTAAAATATGATGGTTGCATGCAAATTAGGTAAGTTTATTTGTCTTTTGTAATTTAATGATAAAGTTTACTAAGGAGGAATGAGTAAAATCATAAGTTATTTTGATAGCCGTATGGATGAGTAATGATTTGGTTGTATATTTGTGAAAATTAAATTTGTTATTTAGCATATGAAATAGGTAGGTTAAATTGGTTACATTTGCAATTAAATTTCGGTCTTTTGGAAATATTTGTATGTACTTGTATAATTTTTTCCCATTTTTCCGTGTGGTATAATTCAACTTAAGCTAATATGTGCATGTACAAAGTTCATAAATAACATATATTGATATTAGTTAATTTTATGATTTGATAAGGCTGGTTGTGGTTTAAATATGCACAAGTGGGTAAGTTTTATAATGGATGTATTGTTGTAAATTGAGTATATGAAAGTGGCATATGATTGATGATTAAGTAAGTGTCCAAATGCTTTACTATATAGTCATAAGATTCGGCTAATGGAAATATAATGTATATGTATTACAATATGATGTTTTATAATATTAAAATATGTTTGGTTTGTTGGTTAAGTAGTACACAAGTATGAATGTTATAAATTTGTGATGTATGGTTTGAAAGTTGTTATTATAAAGCATGTATAATATTGACTTAATGCATGTCAATTGGTTCAAATTTTGGGAATAGATTATTGATTTCGAAATGGGTGTGTTATGAAGTATGATTCGCCTTTGTGTGAAGTGGCTAGTGAAACATGATTAGTTTTGGTTGGTTACATAATTAATATGAGAAAATTTTGATTTATATAATTGAACTAATGATTGCTATTCAAGTTTTAGAATTCATGGAAATAAACTGATATACATATTTTTGTACTTGTAAATGTATTATATTGACGTGCTGAGTTGTGTTTCGTCCGGTAATGCCTTGTAACCTTAATCCGGCGACGGATACGGGTTAGGGGTGTTATATTTCTGGGTCTTGTTGGGTATTATCAAAGGTTTGTCGAGGGTTTTTCCTTGATAATAGCCCCATTGACTAAGTTGTTGAGGAAGAATGCTCCATCTAAGTGGGGAGACGAACAGCAAGCCAGTTGTGAAAGTTGAAGTCCGTGTTGACAGAAGCTCCCATCTTACTTCAACCAGAATCTAGTAAGGAATATGTTGTGTATAGTGATGTTTCGCATCTTGGCTTGGTTGTGTTCTAGTGCATGATGGTAAACTTGTAGCATATGCCTCAAGACAACATAGGCCACATGAATTTAATTACCTCACTCATGATTTGGAGTTGGCAGATATTGTTTTTGCTCTCAAAATTTAGAGACACTACTTGTATGGTGAGAAGTGTATTATTTACACCGATCACAAGAGTTTCAACTATCTTCTCACCCAAAAGGAACTTAATTTGAGGCAGCGAAGGTGGATTGAGTTGTTAAAGGACTATGACTGCACGATTGAGTATCACCCCGGAAAAGCCAATGTTGTGGCTGATGCCTTGAGCCAAAAGGCAATATCTGATTTAAGGGCTATGTTCGCTCGTTTGAATCTTTTTTATGATGGGGGTATCTTGGCTGAATTACAAGTAAAGCCTACGTAGGTTCAGGAAATCAAGGATAAACAGAGCTTGGATGAAACTCTAACACCTTGATTTAAACAGGTTAAGCATCGTTCGGCTGAGGACTTTGGGATGGAATTTTGTGCTTTAGAGTGAGATATTGTCTGCCTAATGATTAGAATTTGAGACAATCCATACTTCAAGAAGCACATAGTAGCCCTTATACTATGCATCCTGGTAGTACTAAGATGTATCGTGATTTGAAGGAAGTGTATTGGTGGCCAGGTCTTAAACGTGAAGTGACCGAATTTGTATCTAAATGTTTGACTTGCCAGTAGGTTAAAGCTAAACATCAATTTCCATCAGGGTTGCTCCAATCGATTCGAATTCCATAGTGGAAGTGGAAGAAAGTGACAATGGACTTTGTTAGTGGGTTGCCTTTAATGCCTACTAAGAAAGCTTCAGTTTGGGTTTGTAACACCCTTCGCCCGTAACCGACGCCAGAACAGGGTAGGAGGCATTACTGGACATAAGATCACAAAATCTTACAAAATTGGGACATAAATTTTTGTCCAAATTTATGAATTTTCACTCACATGCGCATCGTCCCTTATATGGGCCTATGAGGCCCAACACATACATTGGGAGCGGTTCGGGACCAAACCGAGAACTTAGAAAATTTTTCACTAAACAGAGTCACACGCCCGTGCGGGTGGGTCGTGTAATCCCACACGCCCGTGTGGCTTGGGACACGCCCGTGTCCCTAGCCCATGTAACTCTCTGTTTATGACATCATGAACAAAATGTGGTCACACGGACAAGGCACACGCCCGTGCGCTTAGGTCATGTGGACAATTAAATTTCATAATTTTTCCATAAATAGGTGCAGACTTCACACGGCCAGGGCACATGCCCATGTCTTATGGCCATGTCTCTCACACGGCTGTGTCTTAGCCCGTGTGTTTACTACTGGGCATTTTGTTTGTATTAATTAGGGTGCAGGGGACACACGGCCAGAGCACATGCCCATGAGGTGAGCCGTGTGTCACACACGGTCTAGACACACACCCGTGTGTTTACCCGTATCGACAAATTTAAGACTATATTTCAAGCCATTTGCCACCTTTATTTACACAACACATTCATGGTTCCAAAGGTATTTAAACTCTCTCATGAATCTAGTTTGTGTATTCAATTTCCCAACACTTTAGACTAGATTATGGCTTCATATCATAACAACTTTATTGTACCAAACACACATGTATCCATGAGCAATAATTATTAAATTTGCATGCATGCATTTTCATATCAACTCATACACACACATAGTGATCATCATCATTCAGCCATCATCCACCAAGATCCATACCATAATGGAATTGGCTCATACATGCATAAGTGAATAGGTTTACAACCCAATAGCCATTGTAAGCCATATCTCATGGCCTTATACAAAATGAATCATAACACCCTCATAAGCCAACACACTGGCTAAACTAATATGACATATAACAAAACAACCAAGTTCCTATACATGCCATACTCAAAATAAAGAGACTAACTATACCCAAAAGATCTTATTGATAGTGTAATCGAGTCTCCGACGCCCTTTGATCCCCAAACTAGCTTGGCTAAACTATAAGAAAAAGGAAAAGAGAGGGAGTAAGCATAAATCTTAGTAAACTTATATGTAAATAATAAGCAATGAAAATATGTAATTTCAACAGACACATAACATCACTTAATTCATCACATTCTCTATAATCACTATAATCATATCCTATCTCGTTCAAATCTCACAATGTCTCATAGAACTCAAGATCATAATTTCTCCATTTTCATCATACCAAAATTGTATCATTCTATATTCATAATAACTACGAGCTTGGCGTACTTACCTGAACCCACTCAAGATAGCTATACCTCGTCATTCTTTTGTCACATCCTAGGACTACCCGTTAAATCGCTTGGAATACTAAGGGTTACTCAGGATATCATATACACAAGGTAGGGTGCAAATGCCATATCCTAGATATGGTCTTACATGGGACCACATAACGATGCCAATGCCATGTCCCAAACATGGTCTTACATGGGATCACACATATCGAAGCTGATAGCCTAGCTATGGTCTTACACGATGTCCCATTATAATGCCAAAGCCATGTCCTAGACATGGTCTTACATAGGATCACATAACGATACCAAAGCCATGTCCCAGACATGGTCTTACATGGGATCACATGTCACTGCCGAAGCCATATCCCAAATAAGGTCTTATACGGGAGCTCATCCACTCAAATGTCAAAACGATGATACCCTAAGTATTCTCGAGGTTCAATCGTCTTAAGTCACCACAATTCTTTAATAAACAACATCAATGATATTCACCAAGACAATTAAACCATTCGTATAACATCAAATATTAAGCACATAATAAAATGCTATATTAATTACACACAAACTTACCTCGGTACAAGATATGGACAATTACTTCGATTTAGTCTGAGATCTTGCTCTTTCCCTGGTCTAGGCCCGGACTCTATTTTTCTTGATCTATAATAGAAAATTTAACTTATTTAATATCCACATTATTCAATTTAGTCCAAAAATCATACTATGGAAAATTACACTTTTGCCCCTAAACTTTGACATATTTACACTTTTGTCCCTAAGCTCGTAAAATGAAATGTGTCCAATTTCTTTGTTACCCAAGCCTAGCCAATTCATATTCCTTCTTATAACAGCCCACATTTTTCATCAAATCACATTTTTTACACTTATTTTTTGCATGTTTTACAAATAAGTCCTTTGTGGTGTTTTCATGAAAAATCACCTAAGAAAATATGTTTATCTAACACTAAACTTTCATATTCCTTCATAAATCATCAAAATACATGCATGACACACATGGGTAAATTTTTGAACATGAACTCTAGCTTTAAACAATGGTAGAAATAGCTAGTTCATGTTTCAAAATTCTCAAAAACATAAAGAACATTAAAAACGGGGCTAGGATGTACTTACTATCAAGCTTGAAAGGTTGAAGAAACCTAGCTATGGTGACTCTTCAAATTTAGCACAATCATGAGAAGGATGAAGAGATTTTGGCTTTATGTTCCCTTTTTATTCTTTTACTTACCAAAAGACAAAAATGCCCTTAAGGCCTTCCGTTAAAATTTTACCCATGCATGCCCATTTTTGTCCATAAAAATAGAAATTGGGAAACTTTCTATTTAAGGACCTCTAATTACTAATCTAAAGCCATTTCATACTTAAAGCTTCTAGAATCTTTAATTTTGAAACTTTTTCAATTTAGTCCCTAAAGTTAAATTGGACACTTTACACATAAAATTTCTTCATGAAATTTTCACACAAGCATGTAATCATATCATAGGCCTCATAAAAATCACAAAATAATTATTTCTACTTTGAATTCATGGTCTCAAAACCATTATTTCGACTAGATCCTAATTCGAGATGTTACAGGGTTGTGGTTGATAGATTGACTAAATCCGCCCATTTTGTTCCTGTTCGTACCGATTACTCTCTCCAGAAGTTAGCTAAGCTTTATATTTCTAAGATAGTGAGATTTCATGGTGTGTCAGTGTCAATTATTTCAGATCAAGATCCTAGATTCACGTCTTAATTTTGGAAGAAGTTGCACGAGGCTTTGTGTACTCGATTGGATTTCAATACGGCTTTCCGTCCATAATTTGATGGTCAGTTGAAGAGGGTCATTCAAATATTGGAAGATATGTTGGGGATTTGTGTAACCGACTTCTAAGGCAGTTGGGAAAAGTATTTACCGATGGTAGAATTTGCCTATAATAACAGTTTTCAGTCAATTATCCAAATGGCACCTTACAAAGCTCCTTATGGTCATAAGTGTCACTCACCTTTATGTTGGACTGAAGTGGGTGAAAGGAAGTTGATTGGTCCAGAATTGGTTATGGAAACCAAGGATAAAATTTGATTAATTCAAGAAAGATTGAAGGCAGCTTCTGATAGACATGAGTCACATGCTGATTTGGAGCGCAAGGACATTGAGTTCAATGTGGGGGATTTTGTTTTCCTTAAAGTCTCTCCATGGAAGAAAGTTTTGAGATTTGGTCGAAAGGGCAAGTTAAACACTAGATTTATTGGTCCCTATCGAGTGCTTAAAAGGATTGGTTCTGTGGCTTACCAACTCGAGTTGCCACCTAAGTTAGATCATATTCATAATGTGTTTTAGGTCTCGATGTTGAGATGGTATCGATCTGATCCCTCGCATATTGTTCCAGTTGAGGAGATTGAGGTTAGATTTATCATTTGAGGAGGAACCAGTTTGAATATTAGAATGTGAGACCAAAGTGCTAAGACAAAAGAAAATTCCACTAGTTAAAATACTGTGGAGAAATCATGGCATCAAAGAGGCTACTTGGGTGCTAGAGGACTCAATTCGGATTCAGTATCCTCATCTCTTCGAAACAAGTAACTCCAAGGACGAAATTTCCTTAAGGGGGCAAAGTTGTAACATCCCAAATTTAGCTCCATAAAATTTAGAAATATATCAAAAATAGGGAATTGACCCAATGGTTAGTCATTAAATATGAGAGCTTGAAAGTTAGTTGGAGGTCCCAAGTTCAAGTCTCAACTCTTACAAAATAAATTAATTTTTTTACAAATTCCCTTGTTTCTTTTATGTGTTGACATCCAAGCCTAGTAAACCTAGGTATAAATACAATCTTTTATCAAAATAATCAGCCTTTTACTCATTTTTCCTATACCTTAGCCGTCCCTAACCCCTTATCCTTCTCTCTATCTTTATTTTTTTTTATTTTCCCTTTTTCCTCCATTGTTGTCGTTGCCTACATCTCCCCTTTTACCATCTTCTTCATCTTCTTTTTTGCATCAAGATTTTGCACCATCTCCTTTACCATATTACTTCAATTTTTCCTCAATTAAATCAGCCCCAAATCTGAAATTTTGAACTCCAAGATCAATCCCAAACATCTCCTAGAAGGTGCTATTGACGTTTCTCTCAACTAGCTTGTGTAAGGTCTCTTTTCTCTTTGATTTCTTAATTAAACTCTAGCTTGTGTAAGGTCTCTTTTCTCTTTGATTTCTTAATTAATCTTGTCCATTAAAAACCTAAATTTCTAGATATAGAATTTAGGGGATTTTAAATTTTTTTAAAGGTATTTTTCCTAATGTTAATGAGGTCTCAAACCATTTTACAATATAACCCCAATTTTGGCCACCATGGGTGGTAGTGTGTACGCATATGTGTAGAATAGGGGCTATTTTTTTTCTTGAATCTTGCCCAATTAATTCCAGCTTTAATTTGATTTCTTTAACTCTCCTAGTCAGCTATTAAACCCATTAAATTATGGAAAAATGTTCTTGATCGTTTGGGCATTTGAAACTCACAAATCAAGAAGCGTAAATGTAGTTAAGTGTAAAATTAATTGTTGTTTCGACATAGTTGTAGGGTAAATGGTACGGATTGATTAAATGAAGAAATTGAATAATTATTAGCTATTTATTTTCCAGTATATTATACAATTAGGTGCTGACCAAATGCCTCGAATCAACTGTAAAGCTGAAGAACGATCGTACGTGCATCGATACAAGGTAAGGAATCAAACTAGTTGAATTCAAAAATAGTTATTAATTCGACAATTGGTTTGAACCCATAAGTGGGTAATTGGGAGTTGGTTAAGTGGTAAATTGATAACTTTGCTTTAGGATTCTATAAAGGTTTATTAAGGAAAATTAGAAGATTCACTAGGGTGCTGCGAGAAAGTGAAAAATAAGGTGTGGGTCCTAAACTTGTAAATTTTGTTTGATAATGAGAAATGTCATGTTATATTTGATAGATTAGCTTGCTGATTGGTTTGGCAAAGTAGCCAAAATATTATTTTTGCGAGTGGCCGAACTAGGTACGTTTTGAGACTTAAACTTGTAAATTTTGTTTGATAATGAGAAATGTCATGTTATATTTGATAGATTAGCTTGCTGATTGGTTTGGCATAGTAGCCAAAATATTAGTTTTGCGAGTGGCCGAACTAGGTACGTTTCGAGCCTTAAAAGACTGATGTGTTGGCAAAATTGCTAGTTTGACTGTATGAATATGTAATTGAGATTGTTATGCATAATTACTATGATATATTTGGTATAGATACACGGTTTTTATAAATATGTTGAAATGGACTATGCATGATATATGGCTAAATTAATAATTTGACTAGTAATGGTACATTTCCGCTACTAAGAAGATAACAAAATGATTTTTCAAAGGTAATGCTGTTAGTAAAGTTTTACAAAAACTCAACTAATTCACTAATTTGACCTAATCATGGGTGGACTAAGTAAATGGACGTTTTCCAAAGCTAGCAATAGAAACCACAATTTTATAAAAAGGAGTACTTGAAGGTTTTTAACTATCGTTAGGGTAGGTTCGACACTAAGGTGTCCAATGTGACCTTCCCTATTCGACCATAATGTCTAGGCCAAATTTGGGAGGTTACAATAGTGATGGCGGTAAAGAGAGGGAGGGAGAGGAAAGACAGTGGTGTAGCAGTGGTGGTTTGATCTTTCAACGGTGGGTAATGATGGAGATGTGGTGGCAAAAAGTGAAAAGTGGTGACACAAGTGGAGGAGGAGAGAAAAGAGAAAAGACAAGTAACAAAATGATAAAAAATGATAATTCTATGTGGTAGGGCAACACAAGCAAGTAAAAAAAAAAACAAAGGGAAGAAAAGGAAATGAGGAGAACATAGGGAGTGAAAAGGAGAATAATAAAAGAAAGGAGGAAGAAGAAAATGATGGAAGGAATCTTAGTGTTATGGCAAGATTATTGGGTGGCAAAATGGTTGACCAAAGAATGTGTGCCAAATTTTAAATAAAATGCAATAATGGGGACTTGAACTGAGGTCACTTGGGTAACTATGCTTGTTTTTAACCACTACACTAGTACACGATCTCATTCATAAACTAACAATAACTACATTTAAATGGGGCGTGACAACTCTAGGATTTGAAGCAAAATTGCACAAAATAAGAATGATACAAAAAAAGGGATTTGAACTTAGCTTTCAAGGATGAACTCACTAACTCTTAACCATCAAGCCAATAACTCACTTATTAACAAACGCACAAAGGTAACCTTAAAAATCAGGGCATGACCAAAAAATCAGGGCATGACCACTCTCAGTTCAAAAACTTGATTCTACTATCCCGATTTTTGGGATATGATAGTGCCTCTGATCTAAAAAAATCCGTGATGCCATATATGCATGTCTATTATTATATGACTCGATAATTTTTCACATCTTATGTGATATTAAAGTAAGCCACTGATCTGTAATTTAGATTGGTAACATTATAAATCACGTACATTGTTATTGAAAATTTAGTCACGTGCTAAAAATGTGGTTATTGATATTGATATTACTGAAAGCGACATTAAATGTGCTCACTTTGCTGTTTTACCGAATGCATGATTATTTATGCCACTATTTCTGTCACTGATAGCATGTTTAAATCATGCCTATTATTTTTGCTACTAATTGAATGTTTTAATCATGCCTACTTTACTATTCTGTTATTGTTAAAAAATTGTCATAATGCATTGGGGTTGGGATGATTATGGAATGGGAAGTACTGGTAGCTTGTCTACAATTCTGGTGGCTTATCCTCATTACTGAAAGCTTATCTACATTATTGGTCGCTTCTCCACAATACTGGCAGCTTGTCTTCAATTCTGGCAGTTTATCTGTAATACTAGTGGCTTGTCCACAAATTGGTGTGTTATTGGCTGGATGAGTTTTAGGGAACTCTTATCATAGTGTGTAGCAGAGTCTACAAACTAGTGTGTTATTTTGATTGACATGATCATGCATGGCACAAACTTTGAATTCTGTACGGTTTATGATATTATGTATATTTACTGGCTTGAGTGTTATATTTATTGTTTTTATTTGATTTCAGGCAATTCCTGAGGTTAGGACTTGGACACTGCTATCAAAGGAGCTACTCAGTTATTTTAATTTTTAAGTACTTTAAACTAAATTTTAATAATTGTTTTGGGATTGTAATAATTTTGTTTATGGAATGTTGCATGGGAATTTATTTTTGGGGATTCTATTTTGGATTTGCATGACTTTAAATTTTAAACTACTTGTTTGATATTTAAATGATTATGCGTGAAAAATTGGCTTTTAACAAAAATCTGTCATTATCACTAACTTTCGATGCAATAATGAAAATAAGTTTCTAATAAAATAAAACTTAGTTTTTGAAATAATTAATCTTTATAAATGAAATTCTAAAGACATTTGATTTTTTTTAATTAACATGTTTTCACAAAATAAAGACAAATAACCAAGTTCACTAGTTTTGAATAAAAAGGCAAATGGTTTTAAAATAAGTTTGAAATTACAGAAGCTTTTCTGTGCCATTTTGGTGGACAATGTAACCTTCAGAATTCGACCATAATACCAGGTCGAGTTTGGGAGATTACAGTGAAATTTAATTGCTTAAGTACCAAGCCTTTCCTTGACAGATCCAATCCTAGACATGCACATAACCATTATCACACTTCTAATTTTTTGTAAATTAAAAAATTTGATTTGCAAATTATTTCAATTTATTTATAATTGAAACTTAATATTTATTATGCAGAAAAAGAACATAAAAGTAATCTAAAATAATTAAACCTAACATGTTCAAAAAAGAAAAGAAACAAAAACCCCCTTATTTATTTGGTAGAGTACTTGCTATTCGAAATTATTTCCACTCTCCCACAACCCTTTGTGCGCCTAGTTTTTCTTTCTAGAATGATGAATTGATCTCACCTAGTATCTGAAGTTGGATTACATGGATCAAAGACAAAATCTAGAAATTCAGGCACAAAATCAAACGGGTTATGTGTGAGTTTTCTAAATGCACCCCTTATCGAATCATCTTAGATTTTCGCATATCTCCAATAAACTTGTTACTGTTGATTTGTAACATGCTCATGATTTCAGATTGGTCCAACTGTGCAACAACTTTAGATGATGGGAAGGCAGGTGTCAGCTCAATCCATTCGAGAATAATAGGTTCAAGTGGTTGGTTCTGGCATCTAGATGATCGAGCAATTTTGTCTCAAATGTTTCATCAACTGGTTGCTTTTGCCTAGCAATGCCACCTTCTTTTTAAGCAACATCACTTTCTATTATATGACCTTGGAGATTTCTAACCTGTTGTCAAATGCAATAGTCAATTCAGGTTAAATTCGCACTTAAGGAGTTTGTTTTCTAAGAAATTTAGTATTTTAATTTATGTTTTCAGTATTTAGGCTTAGGATAGAAAGATAATAAAAATAAATATTTTTAACACACTTTGTAGGTGTTGTGACCTAATTGGCCGACACGGCTTTAAGTTGTGCAAATATGTTCAATTAAGTGTGTAAGATGAAGATATAAAGGCCCAATTGATGTGGAAGCTAGGGTCAAGTGATGCACAAGCTTCATGGGACGTCAAGGCACAAAACAAACAACCAAGGCAAGATGTGGGTGTCATGTCACGCCACGCAAGGGGTGTGGCATGACACATATTGACATGCTGCCCAAGTGCATCGGGGTTATTTTTGTCAGTACAATAAAACTTATATGAAGATGTAGGACATGTCAAAGACCTAATTTGGGCTGCTAACACCTTTATAAATAAAACGTTAGGGGTTTGATATAACTAAGTTGCCCTTGACGCCTTCAAAAACCCTAGTAATTTAGAAGTAGATTTAATTTATTTTCTTTTTAACTTTTGAATACTTTCTTATTTTCCTCTTCAAATCAGTTTGGTTCAAGAGTTTTTTTATTTAATCCAAGTATTTTAGTTTATATTTTCTTTTGCATTCAATTTAATTCTTTATTCTAATTAAGATATTTACTACTTCGTTCCCTATTATATATTATATCCACAATTATTCAAATCTCTTTTCTTATCTAAATCGATCATGTTCTTTACATAGTTTATTCAATCGAGTGAGAGATTATGAATAACATGAGTGGTTAAATTGCTTAGGGTAGATTAACAAGTGGATGGGGATGTCATTAAAGGAGGTTTTAAGGTTTCTCAAAAGGGATTAGTTAGTATGAATTATGTGTGCTTAAACCAATATGCTTAACAACTATAGGAAGTTATCATAGGCAAAACGAGGTCGGGAGATAAGTTGAACCAAGTAAATCGTAATTTATCCTGGTTGAAAAAGTGAGATCAGAAAATAAGCAAATATCAACCAATCGATTAGTTAATTAGGTGCCGGGAGGTAATAATTGGTTAATCAATAGATAATCTACCCCAAAACTCAAATTTGAAGTTATTTACAAACCTTAAAGTGAGTTAATCTTCTTGATTGGTTTATTGATTTATTTCATTTGTTTATTTTTCTTTATTTTTTTTATCTCTTCAACTTATTTTATGGTTCATCATAATATAAGAAATAATTAATACTACTTAGACTTTTTATTGTTAAAAAAAATTCATTAGTTATTCCATCTCCTTGAGTATGATCCTCGGAATACTTCCAAAGTATTTCTTTATACTAAACTATATTACAATTTGACCCGTGCACTTGTTGACACTATCATTCTTAGCTCTTATATTTTTGGTGTGATATTTAACTATAAACAATAACACATTTATAAGCGGTCATTTTCTTGCTTTTAGATCTACCATTGGAAGTATGTAAGATTGTAGGCATAGAAACATAATCAATGACGAAAAATAAGCATAACCAGCCCACTTAACAACACACTCTCGAATCTCTTTACTAAAAAATTTTCCCATATCGATGGACCTTTCTATCATGATAGCATATAAAAAAAGCATAAGTTCCTTCGAGATAGTGAAACTGTGTAAGACAAGTATAAGACTGAATCGTATGAAATAAAACCATACATTTGCTGTCAAGTTTAGAAACTCTCTTCAGCAAGTATGAGTACCCATTTTGGAAGTTATCCATTTAGTTCCAGGAACTGTAACTTCTGTTAATACTTTTTCAGTAACTCCCCATCTACATGGTTCAACATTCTTGTATAATTATCATTTTTTATATTGGGTAAGTGAAAGAAACTATTGATAGCTTTAGGAGCAAAAGATACATTCTTGCCTTGGATAGGAACATCTATTTCGACCAGTGAAGTCAAATTTGCATAGAATTCTCAAACCAATTCAACCTAAAAAAGTTGTCTTTTTTCACAAAACATATCCTGCTTTAATACATTGGAAATTTTTTGAATGTCTAACAATACTGTAGTCTGATCAATGTTTGCCAAGTTGAACCCTTTTTCTGGGAGCATCATTTGACTTTTGAAAATTGATTTGGACCTCTCTTGCTTCTTCGTTACGGAATCGATCCTGGAGTTCATCAATTTAACATGTGCTTCCCTTCCTCTTATGAGACATTCTTCGAATATTTGTTATAAGTTTAGAAACTATAGAAAATCGGTAAGAATTCAGGTTAATGGTGTTTCGGGTGAGAAGGTGGCGTGTAGGGGGTTCAACCGGCGATGGTTGCGATGGTTTAAGGTGGTTAAGGATTAAGGGTAGCTAGTGGTTTTGGGAGAAAGGGGTGTAGAAAAGAAGAGGAGATAGGGGCAGTGGCAAAGGCTTTTTAGGAGAGGAGGTGGTTGATGATAAGTTGATATGTTGAGGTGCGTAAAGGGGGTGTATTTACTGGGGTGATTTCAGGTTAAAATTTGCATAAGCAGAATCCTAGTAAAATGAGGAAAGGGTTAACCTGAGAAACTAAAACACTAAAAACAAAGAGGATTAGTTTTAAATAAAACAAAATCCTTTTATTTTTCAAAAGATAAATATCAATAAACATAAAATACGTATATATGAAATTTTAATTTTGGCTGCACAGAATATTTACAAAAAATTAAAGCCATTTATTTAAAAGCAATAAAATCAAATAGTAAAGTATTTGCATTATAATTAACCAAAAAGAACAAAAAATTAATACCTAGGCCAAAACTGACCCTTTATTTAGAAAAATTTAAATTTATTTAGCTAATTAGAAAATATTTTCCCAAAAAATTATATTAAAATCAATTCCCAAGCAAGATTGGAGGAGTCATAGACGGTCCCACTTAAAACCTAATCTCCTAGAAAGAATTTCTTCTAATATAATGATCTAGAAAATATTGTCTAAGTTGGTTATTAAAATAAAAAGGAAATTATGGATCCAATAAAGTGAGCAGGTTTTATTTCGCTCATCTACACTATTCCAATAGTGTTTAAGGCATTGGCCATTAACCTTGAACTTACCTCCCTTACCGTCTTGTAATTCAACCACTCCGTATGAATAGACTTGGTAAATAATGAATGGCCCAAACCATCAAACTTAAGTTTTCCATGACATAACTTCAATCTCGAGTTGAATAATAGGGCCCTCTATCCTACTATAAATTCCCTAGGTTGTATGCATCTATGATGCCATCTTTTGGTCTTTTCTTTGAAAATTTTGGCATTCTAGTAAGAGAACAACCTCAACTCTTGTAACTCACCAATTTGCAAAATCCTTCTTCCTTCAACTTGTTTTAGATCTTGGTTAAGTTTTTTTAGAGCTCAATGAGCTCTATGTTCCAATTTCGATGATAGATGACAGGCTTTCCTGAAGACCAAACGATTTGGAGTCATCCCTAATGTCCAATACGCCCACATAGCATCATTGAGTCTCCTGTACCAATATAACAACCTATTTTTAGTCAAATTGGAACAGTGGTTTCGGGACCACAAGTATAAATTCAAAATAATTATTTTATTACTATTTTAATGTTTATAGCATGATAATATGATTGTGTGAAAATTTTGTTAAGAAATTTTATTATTTGAGTGCTCAATCTGGTAAAAAGGACTAAATCGCGTAAAGTGTAAAAGTTGCGTTCTATAAGTTAAAGGTGTCTAATAGCTACTGATTATTAAAGTGAAGGTCCTTATGCTGTAATTAAACCATTAATAGTGGTAATGGACATTTATGAACATCATTAGTATTATTTACTTAAGGTTAATTTAGTAAATAACCAATAAACTAAAATTAAAGTAAGAAAAATAAAACACTCATTTTATCTTCTTTATTTTCAACCGAAAATTAGCTAGAAGGAAGCTATTAAAATAGCTTCAAGGTTCGGCTAGTCATCATCCATGCATGTAAGTGTGGTTTCGTCCCGTTTTTAATTATTTCTATATTTTTGAGTTCGTTGCAACTTACTCTAGCTAGCCCAGGGACTATTTTGCAAAGAATCACAACCTTAGCAATAAAAAAATTATATAACAACTATATAATATCGCATCTATTCCCATATATAACTCAAAACATGCATAAGATTTAAAGAATGTCACTTTCTATGTAATCAAATCATTCAAGAAGAAGAGAAATTTATTTTGATTATTTTTTTATAATTATAGATAGATCACAACCTGGCTCTATACAATTTGATGGAAGAACGAGTTTGACAAATGCAACAGAAAATAAATTTAGGGGAAATAGAGTTTTAAAAATTTTTCCATAACAAGATCTTGGTTGTGATATCTAAAGTAATAAACACTTAATCAAAATTGTACCTTTTCAATACGTCTAGGATGAGTGTTTCGACCAAGTAGTCTTCTTCGCTATCTTCAAGCTCATGTCTGCCAAGTGTGAGCTCGCTTCGAATCATAAAATTTTTCAAAAAAAATTACCAGTGGGGTAATTTCGCAATTTGTCTAAACTTTTGGGTCAATTTGTAAATCAAAAAAATATATTTACAAATTTTCTGAAATAATATCTTTAGAGAATTTTCTCTGTAAAACGTTCTCTTGAATTCAAGTATGTGAAAAACAATGACCCAAGGCTCTCTTTATATATGAAGAGTTTAGAGAGTTTAACTATGATTAAACTTGATCACTTTAATATTAAATTAATATAATATTTATCAAGATAAATATTAGATTAAATATAATATTAAATCTTATTAAAATAATAGAATATTTATATACAAGATATACATTAAATTTAATTTAATATTAAGATAATCACTTTAATATTAAATTAATAAAATACTATTAAGATAAATATTAAATTAATTTTAATATTAAATTATTAAACTATTATTATTTTTGGAATAATTAATCTGAAATCAAATTCTCTAATAGAGTCCCAATAGGAGTGTAACTCTTCCACTGCTCAACTACCAAAGACCAACCGTTGCAGCCGCCAACACTGTCGTGTCTGGTAATGCAGATGCGACACCCTTATAGCACCCTGAGTTGGTTCGATCTTGGTCAATGACGACTCGACTAGTCCGGTCTAGCCACTGATTGGACCATCGGCCTGATTTTACATATCGGGTTCGGTTCGACCAGTTTTTGGCTATTGATATCAGTTTTGGGTTCCCATGCCCAATTTACGATCTCAGGTCCAATTTTCAAGTTCAATTACCTATTAGGCCAATTGTTTGATTTAAAAAATAATTTCCAAAAATATCATATTAATTTTAACTAATTTGATTAATTTAATTTTACTTGATCAAAATAATTTTTTTCAAAAATCACTTAGTTTTCTAAATTAATTTTTCAATAAAATTCTTTAATCAAATTCTCTTATTGAACAATTTTCATGACTCAATTAAATTCCACATCGAATAAATCGATTCAATTAAATTATTTTCAAAGTCGTAGAATTTTATTCTAATTCAAATGTAGTCTGATTAAGTTTTTGTTGAGCTAGAGGAGGGACTAATTGGACATATACAATTAGACTCTAGTAATTGCAATTATATTCAGAAACATCATTCCAAAAATTCGCAATTACTTAATCATGGAGTCAGTCCACAAGAAGTACCATGATTGAAAACTCCTTATTGTATACTTTTTACGAAAACAATTCCTTCAACTATTTTGTCCAATGACCTCGTTATGTTTGTGTTACCCTTATTGTGATAGCCCTAATTAGACCCTAGTCGGAATGTGGTTTCGGGACCATAAAACCAATTCACAAAAAATTATTTTTATTTTAATTGCATATATTTATGTGTGATAGTGTATGAAAAAAAAATGTTTAAAATTAGTCTTAGGAGTGTGAATTTTCTTGAAAGGACTTAGTTGAGAAACTTAGAAAAGATGTTAGGTAAATTGTAAGGATCAAATAACAACAAGGTGAGAAAGCATGGATTTGCACGTCAAAATGCCCTTAATGCATGAAGTGGCCGGCCATGTGATGATGTTCCTCCATTAAGTCTAATTAAATATATATATTATAATGGTAAATGACAAAATAATCTAAATAGAAAAATAGATTAATAAGAAAAAAGATGAATAAAAGAAGAAATGGAAGGAGAGAGAAGTGTTCATCTTCTTCTTGCAAAGCCGAACCTAAGTGAAGAAAGAAAGAAAAATTGTTAAAAGCATTCGGTCAATTTAAGGGTTAATCAAGGTAAGATTTCATGTTTTTCTTTTATTAAATTTTATGAAATTTATTTAGTAGACAAATCTATATTATAACCCATAGGTTGATTTTTCTATTTGGTGACAAAATGTGCATTCGGTTGTGATGTTTACATGTTATGAGGATAATGTTTGATGCTTTGGATGGAATATTAAAGATGAAGAATGAACTAGTTAATAGATATATGAACATTGGTATGAACTTATGAATAGATGTGGAGTTTTTATTTTTTATTTTAGTTAGAAACATTCGGTCAAATTGTTATGTGGAGGAACTAAGTGTTTAAATGAAATAAAAATTATATTACATTTGAAATTGTATATTCGACCTTATAATTAAATACATAGGTAATGTTAAATTTGGTCTTGCATATTCGGCTAAATAGTATGCACATTTGTGAAATAATTTTTGATTCTATATAATCGACCCAATGAGGGATGTTGGCTTACAAAGTTGAGTTTGATTCATAATTATGTATATTTGAATGTAAACATATTTGACATAATATTATTTTGGAAGTGTTAATGCATTCGGCTTAGAGACATAATATAAGCATTAGTTGAGGTTTGATGTCTTGAACAAGGATGGTTGTAAGAAGAAGTGAAATCATTAAATTCATATATATGAATATCTTGCAAGGTAATTAAACTACTAAATTTATTTATTCTAGCTCAAGAACCCAAAAGAGGGGAAACAAGCAAAGGCAAAGCAAAGAATATTGAGTAGACGATTGGGAATCATATCATCCGACATAAGGTAAGTCTATAAGCATTTGTAGGTTGATTAATTTATACATAATTAATACTAACGTATCATAAAAGAATTTCTTGGGGTAGGTATTTATTTGGAGTGATATACGTATTTATAAATGTGGTAGTGTGTGCTATTTGATTTAAGTAAATTGCCTTATTATAATGAGCCAACATTGGCACTAAGTGTGCGGATTTAAATGGCACTATGTGTGCGAAATCGATTGGCACTATGTATGCTGGTTTGAATGTCAATAAATGAGTGAATTTCCAAAGCACTATGTGTGCGATTTAGCATGGCACTATGTGTGCGAATTTGATTAGCACTATGTGTGCGAAATCGGTTGAGGATACAATGTGTGCCGGAAAAGAATAAAGTGCTAGGGCTATTAACAGAAAAAAAATCGAATTTGAGACATAAAACGTATAGGCATGGAACCATCTAGTTTATCATTGTTTTATACTTCGAGGAAAGGATCTAAACTATCTAGTTGTTTTGATATTTAATTGGATGGCAAGACTTGGCTTGTGGTTGAATCGATAATTTAAGTAATTGTGGCATAATTCGGTATGGTTAAATGGTTGATCTTACAATATTTTTATTATGATCTAATGTTAATGGTCTGTATTATATTGCTTATGACTTACTGAGTTGAATACTCATTTGGTGTGTTTACTTGTCTCCTTTTTAGATTTCTTTGATCCATTTTGTGTGTTCGGGACCATCGTCGAAGTCATCACACCAGCCTGCAACGTTTTGGTACCCTCTTCTTAGTTGGTCTAAGTGAACATTACGGCATGTATAGGCTAATATGTATTTTGTTTAAACTTTGATATGTATACTTCCAGCCATGCGAATATGGCCTAAATACTAAGTTTGAACTTGGTTATGTTTAATCATGGTGTAATTTGTCTTGGTTATAATTTTTAATGCTATTAATGAATGATATATATAAATATACATATGTTTGAGGGTTGAAAATACTAAGAAATTTTGACTATGTGTTTTTGGGGTGGTTCGATTATGACACATTTATATAAGTGATTAATTGTAATTTGGCTATTGTATATGATCTTAGTATTTAAATTGAGATAGCGTAATGGGTCGTCTGGTTATATCTGAACATAACATAAAATTGCATGATATGGTTGTTATATGATGTAAACTTATGTAATGGTTTTGATTGAACTTAATAATGATTAATTATGTGTTCCGGCTATGTATGAATAAGGATCGTATATGGTAGTATAATGAATTATGCATTATTAAAGATGAACTTAGCGAAATGAAGATGATAGAAGAAGATGCAAGAAAATTTTACGAATAAGTATTTGGTTCGGTAATATCTCGTAACCCATTCCAGCGATGGATACGGGTTAGGGGTGTTACATTTTATTGGTATCAGAGCTACGATTTAGTTGGTTCTAGGACTACCGTAGCGCGTATGAGTCTAGCTATACATGCCTTAATGTTAGTATATGATAGTGTGATGACTTCTGACGGTTGAAATTATTGTTTTGATTAGTAAATGGAACCCAATTTAGAGAGAGCCTTAGCGGATGACGTTGAGAGTGTAGCGGCTGCTCCTGCGCAAGGGACCCCGCCTGTTGAACCTCAACCATCTGCGAATAATCAAGATGATGGGGCAAAATAAGCCTTCTTTACCATGATGAACGAGTGGGTCGCATAATATGCCCGAACTAACCCGGCTGCTCAACCATTCCCGAATTTAAATAATCTGCCTCAAGTGCCTATAATACCACCAACTACTGATCTTTTGAGGCCGAGTAAACCTCCTGTGGATTTGATTAGGAAGCGTTGGGCCAAGAAATTCCGAGCTACAGCTACTGATGATGCTGAAAGGGCCGAGTTTTGGCTTGATAACACCATCCGGGTTTTTGATGAGCTGTCTTGCACACCTGATGAGTGTTTAAAGTGTGCCATATCTTTATTACGAGACTCGGCCTACAATTGGTGGAGAACCTTGATTTCTATTGTTCCAAAGGAACGAGTTACTTGGGATTTCTTTCAGACGGAGTTTCGAAAAAAGTATATCAGTCAACGATTTATTGATCAAAAGCGCAAGGAATTTTTAGAGCTTAAACAAGGCCGTTTGTGGTGATTCGAATATGAGCGTGAGTTTGTAAGACTCAGCCGTTATGCTCGGGAGTGTGTAGCTGATGAAGTTGCCATGTGTAAAAGATTTGAGGAGGGATTGAATGAAGATTTAAAGCTACTAGTGGGTATTTTAGAACTAAAAGAATTCGTAACCCTAGTTGAACGAGCTTGCAAGGCTGAAGAACTTAGAAAGGAGAAAAAGAAAGCTGAATTTGAAGCTAGAGACTTTCGTAAAAGATCGGCTAGTAAAACTTCTTTCTACTGCAAAGAAGTTCGGAGAGACGATACTATTAGATCAAAGACGCATCTGCAGGAATTTCTATTAGGAGTGACCATCAACGGACTCTCGAGCTACTTCGGTTGCTAGTGTTGGTAACAACCAACAAGAAAAACCTGAATGTCCACAATGTGGAAGACGACATGTAGGTGAATGTTGGGGTAAGTCTATTAACAGGGCCTGTTATAAATGCAGATCACGAGATTATTTTATTCGAGATTGCACGGAATCTGATGAAAAGAATAAGATACAAGGTACGAGATCGAGTGGTACAACGACTAGAGGCAGACCACCGAGAAATACAGTAGGCAGGGGTGGTAGTTAGAGAGGGACTCCCGATACGGCTGTTCGATTTGAGACTCGTGCTCCTGCCAGAGCTTATGCCATCCGTGCACGAGAGGAGGCATCTTCCCCTAATGTTATCACTGGTACTTTCACTCTCTTTGATAATAACGTGATTGCATTAATTGACCCTGGTTCTACTCATTCATATGTATGTGAGACTTTAGCATCCAGTAAGACTCTACCTGTTGAGTCTACTGAGTTCGTAATTCGAGTGTCAAATCCCTTGGGTCGATATGTACTTGTTGACAAAGTGTATAAGAAATGCCCCCTGATAATCCGAAATTCCTGTTTTCCAGCCGATTTGATGTTTTTACCGTTTGATGAATTTGATGTTATTCTCGGTATGGATTGGTTGACCGTACATGATGCAGTTGTGAATTGCAAAAGGAAGACAATTGATTTGAGGTGTGCAAATAATGAGATAGTCCGAGTTGAATCTACTGACTTGAATGGAGTGCCAGCAATAATATCCTCGATGACCGCTCAGAAATATGTGAGAAAGGGGTGTGAAGCATATCTTGCGTATGTACTTGATAGCAAAGAGTCAGAAAAGAAACTTGAATCAGTACCAGTGGTTTGTGAGTATTCAGATGTTTTTCCTGAGGAGTTACCGGGATTACCACCCGTTCGGGAGGTAGAATTCGGCATCGAACTTGCACCTGGTACCACACCAATTTCGATAGCTCCGTATCGTATGGCACCAACGGAATTGAAGGAATTGAAAACTCAGTTACAAGAGTTGACGGATAGAGGTTTTGCTCGACCGAGTTTCTCACCTTGGGGTGCACCAGTATTATTCATGAAAAAGAAAGATGGAACCATGAGGATGTGCATCGATTATAGTCAATTGAATAAAGTGACAATAAAGAATAAATATCCGTTACCGGGTATTGATGACTTGTTTGATCAGTTGAAGGGAGCCTCAGTGTTCTCAAAGATAGATTTGAGATCGGGTTATTATCAGTTGCGAGTTCGAGACTCAGATATACCTAAAACTGCTTTCAGAACGAGATACGGTCACTACGAGTTCTTAGTGATGCCGTTTGGACACATTAATGCTCCTGTGGTATTTATGGACTTGATGAATCGAATCTTTAGACAGTATTTGGACCGGTTTGTAGTTGTGTTTATCGACGACATTTTGGTCTATTCGCGAGACGAAACTGAACATGTCGAGCACTTGAGATTAGTGTTACAGATTTTACGGGATAAACAGTTATATGCTAAGTTCAGTAAATGTGAGTTCTGGTTGAGAGAAGTTAGCTTTTTGGAACATGTGGTATCCGCATCGGGTATTCGAGTTGATCCAAGCAAAATTTCGATCGTACTTGACTGGAAACCCCCAAGGAATATTACTGAAGTTAGGAGCTATTTGGGACTTGCCGGTTACTATAGACAGTTTGTAAAGGGTTTTTCGATGATAGCCACACCGATGACGAAACTACTCAAAAAAGATGTTGAGTTTGAATGGTCAGAAGAATGTCAGAAAAGTTTTGACCGATTGAAGACTGTTTTAATCAAGCTCGGTGCTAGTACACCCGTAATCCAGAAAGAGTTTGTTATTTACAGTGATGTATCCTTACTTGGGCTGGGTTGTGTGCTGATGCAAGAAGGTCGAGTTGTGGCTTACGCGTCGAGGCAATTAAAGCCACATGAGAAAAACTATCCGACCCATGATCTTGAATTAGCGGCCATTGTATTCGCCTTGAAAATATGGCGACACTACTTGTTTGGAGAGAGGTGTCATATTTATTCGAACCACAAAAGCCTCAAATATTTGATGACCCAAAGAGATTTGAATCTGCGACAAAGACGTTGGCTTGAGTTGTTGAAAGATTATGAACTCGTCATTGATTATCACCCGGGAAAGGCTAACGTGGTTGCCGATGCTTTAAGTCGTAAATCGCTGTTTGCTTTGAGAGCGATGAATGTTCACCTGTCCGTTTCATCCGATAATGTGTTAGTAGCAGAATTAAAGGCCAAACCATTATTGATTCATCAAATACTTGAATCGCAGAAAGTCGACGATGAATTGGTTGCTAAACGAGCTGAATGTGTTTCAAATGTGGAATCAAAGTTTCAGATTGACGATAATGATTGTTTGACGTTCAAGAGTCGATTATGTGTTCCAAGAAATTCAGAACTTATTTCGATGATTTCAAGCGAGGCTCATAGTAGTCGAATGTCAATCCACCCGGGTAGTACAAAAATGTACAACGATCTAAAACGTCAATTTTGGTGGCCTGGTATGAAATGAGACATTTCTGACTTTGTTTCAAGGTGTTTGATATGCCAACAAGTGAAAGCAGAACATCAAGTGCCTTCGGGATTACTTCAGCCGATCATGATACCCGAATGGAAATGGGATCGAGTAACGATGGACTCTGTATCTAGTTTACCGTTGACACAGAGTAAGAAAGACTCAATCTGGGTTATTGTTGATAGATTGACGAAGTCTGATCATTTTATCCCTGTCCATATGGATTTCTCGCTCGATAAATTGGCAGAATTATATGTCTCCCAAATTGTTCGATTACATGGAGTACCTATTTCTATTGTGTCGGATAGAGATCCGAGATTTACATCGCGATTTTGGAAGAAATTGCAAGAAGCATTGGGTACCAAGTTGTATTTTAGCACCGCTTTTCATCCCCAGACTGATGGTCAATCTGAGCGGATAATTCAGATACTCGAGGATATGTTGAGATGTTGTATCCTAGAGTTTTGTGGTTCATGGGAAAGGTATTTGCCTTTGATTGAATTCGCTTACAACAATAGTTTTCAATCAAGCATTAAGATGGCACGTTACGAGGCTTTGTACGGTCGTAAATGCCGTACACCGTTGTTTTGGACCGAACTTAGTGAAAGTAAAATATTTGGGGTTGATTTGATTAAAGATGCTGAACAGAAAGTAAAAGTGATCCGTGAAAGTCTGAAAGCAGCTTCGGATCGTCAGAAGTCGTATGCGGATTTAAAAAGAAAAGACATTGAATATCAGGTTGGAGACAAAGTGTTTCTTAAAGTCTCACCTTGGAAAAAGGTGCTCAGATTTGTCCGTAAGGGCAAATTGAGTCCGAGATTCATCGGGCCGTATGAAATATCCAAACGAATTGGGCCGCTCGCATATAGATTGATTTTACCCCCTGAACTTGAAAAGATTCACAATGTTTTTCATGTTTCGATGCTTCGACGTTATAGATCCGATCCATCGCACGTAATTAATCCATCAGAGGTTGAGATTCAATCTGATTTGAGTTACGAAGAAGAACCGGTTCGTATTTTGGCTCGTGAAGTAAAAGAACTACGAAATAAGAAAATCTCATTAGTGAAGGTACTGTGGCTTAAACATGAGGTCGAAGAAGCTACTTGGGAACTTGAAGACACTATGAAGGATCGATATCCTAACTTATTTGCTGGTAAGATTTTCGGGGACGAAAATTCCTTATGTGGGGGAGAGTTGTGACAGCCCTAATTAGACCCTAGTCGGAATGTGGTTTCGGGACCACAAAACTGATTCACAAAAATTTATTTTTATTTTAATTGCATATATTTATGTGTGATAGTGTATGAAAAAAAAATGTTTAAAATTAGTCTTAGGAATGTGAATTTTCTTGAAATGACTTAGTTGAGAAACTTAGAAAAGATGATAGGTAAATTGTAAGGATCAAATAACAACAAGGTGAGAAAGCATGGATTTGCACGTCAAATTGCCCTTAATGCATGAAGTGGCCGGCCATGTGATGATGTTCCTCCATTAAGTCTAATTAAATATATATATTATAATGGTAAATGACAAAATAATCTAAATAGAAAAATAGATTAATAAGAAAAAAGATGAATAAAAGAAGAAATGGAAGGAGAGAGAAGTGTTCATCTTCTTCTTGCAAAGCCGAACCTAAGTGAAGAAAGAAAGAAAAATTGTTAAAAGCATTCGGTCAATTTAAGGGTTAATCAAGGTAAGATTTCATGTTTTTCTTTTATTAAATTTTATGAAATTTATTTAGTAGACAAATCTATATTATAACCCATAGGTTGATTTTTCTATTTGGTGACAAAATGTGCATTCGGTTGTGATGTTTACATGTTATGAGGATAATGTTTGATGCTTTGGATGGAATATTAAAGATGAAGAATGAACTAGTTAATAGATATATGAACATTGGTATGAACTTATGAATAGATGTGAGTTTTTATTTTTTATTTTAGTTAGAAACATTCGGTCAAATTGTTATGTGGAGGAACTAAGTGTTTAAATGAAATAAAAATTATATTACATTTGAAATTGTATATTCGACCTTATAATTAAATACATAGGTAATGTTAAATTTGGTCTTGCATATTCGGCTAAATAGTATGCACATTTGTGAAATAATTTTTGATTCTATATAATCGACCCAATGAGGGATGTTGGCTTACAAAGTTGAGTTTGATTCATAATTATGTATATTTGAATGTAAACATATTTGACATAATATTATTTTGGAAGTGTTAATGCATTCGGCTTAGAGACATAATATAAGCATTAGTTAAGGTTTGATGTCTTGAGCAAGGATGGTTGTAAGAAGAAGTGAAATCATTAAATTCATATATATGAATATCTTGCAAGGTAATTAAACTACTAAATTTATTTATTCTAGCTCAAGAACCCAAAGGAGGGGAAACAAGCAAAGGCAAAGCAAAGAATATTGAGTAGACGATTGGGAATCATATCATCCGACATAAGGTAAGTCTATAAGCATTTGTAGGTTGATTAATTTATACATAATTAATACTAACGTATCATAAAAGAATTTCTTGGGGTAGGTATTTATTTGGAGTGATATACGTATTTATAAATGTGGTAGTGTGTGCTATTTGATTTAAGTAAATTGCCTTATTATAATGAGCCAACATTGGCACTAAGTGTGCGGATTTAAATGGCACTATGTGTGCGAAATCGATTGGCACTATGTATGCTGGTTTGAATGTCAATAAATGAGTGAATTTCTAAAGCACTATGTGTGCGATTTAGCATGGCACTATGTGTGCGAATTTGATTAGCACTTTGTGTGCGAAATCGGTTGAGGATATAATGTGTGCCGGAAAAGAATAAAGTGCTAGGGCTATTAACGGAAAAAAAATCGAATTTGAGACATAAAACGTATAGGCATGGAACCATCTAGTTTATCATTGTTTTATACTTCGAGGAAAGGATCTAAACTATCTAGTTGTTTTGATATTTAATTGGATGGCAAGACTCGGCTTGTGGTTGAATTGATAATTTAAGTAATTGTGGCATAATTCGGTATGGTTAAATGGTTGATCTTACAATATTTTTATTATGATCTCATGTTAATGGTCTGTATTATATTGCTTACGACTTACTGAGTTTAATACTTATTTGGTGTGTTTACTTGTCTCCTATTTAGATTTCTTTGATCCATTTTGTGTGTTCGGGACCATCGTCGAAGTCATCACACCAGCCTGCAACGTTTTGGTACCCTCTTCTTAGTTGGTCTAAGTGAACATTACGGCATGTATAGGCTAATATGTATTTTGTTTGAACTTTGATATGTATACTTCCAGCCATGCGAATATGGCCTAAATACTAAGTTTGAACTTGGTTATGTTTAATCATGGTGTAATTTGTCTTGGTTATAATGTTTAATGCTATTAATGAATGATATATATATATATAAATATACATATGTTTGAGGGTTGAAAATGCTAAGAAATTTTGACTATGTGTTTTTGGGGTGGTTCGATTATGACACATTTATATAAGTGATTAATTGCAATTTGGCTATTGTATATGATCTTAGTATTTAAATTGAGATAGCGTAATGGGTCGTCTGGTTTTATCTGAACATAACATAAAATCGTATGATATGGTTGTTATATGATATAAACTTATGTAATGGTTTTGATTGAACTTAATAATGATTAATTATGTGTTCCAGCTATGTATGAATAAGGATCGTATATGGTAGTATAATGAATTATGCATTATTAAAGATGAACTTAGCGAAATGAA
This sequence comes from Gossypium longicalyx, assembly GCA_025698465.1. Classification (NCBI taxonomy): domain Eukaryota; kingdom Viridiplantae; phylum Streptophyta; class Magnoliopsida; order Malvales; family Malvaceae; genus Gossypium; species Gossypium longicalyx. The sequence continues at coordinate 40,247,338 of CM046996.1, read as the reverse complement.
GATGATAGAAGAAGATGCAAGAAAATTTTACGAATAAGTATTTGGTTCGGTAATATCTCGTTACCCATTCCAGCAATGGATATGGGTTAGGGGTGTTACACTTATATGATATCTTTGATTCCTTTGAGTTAAATTCATTCACTCAATACAATCCTATTTTATCTCATTGTCACGATTTTGTCTTCTTAATTATTAACATGATCACTGTCAATAAATGACTGTGATAAATTGCTCGTTCAAGAACAAGCAACTTGTTGCCACATTTCATGTTTATTAATCCATACAATGCCAATGAGAGGATATTATTAACTCTTTAATTGAGCTATGAATTTCACTGTTGCTAGTAAAGTCATGTCCTACACAAGTCATGTACCCAACATACTGGCTATGGGCTCAATCATCTTTAGAGCATAAGACTCCACTTATATCAAAACACATAAGTTGCATGGTCAGTAACTAACTCAGGATTTAGGTAAACCACACCATGAACATCACAAGTAAATTAATTCACAAATAGATTCAGAATTAATTCATCTTGGATCCAGTCCAATGTATTATTGTACCAATGAATACATTTATGTCTCTACCCGTGGAGTCAACTGCTCTGATAGCCAAGACTAGCCATCTCCTCAATTGGAATTGTAGACGACATAATTATCCTTCTCAGTATTTGAATCAAATGCTCACTTCAATTCTTTTATGGGATTACGGGCTTATTTAGATTATCTACTGAAGTAAGTTGTCTTTCTCGCAATGTAAACGTTCTTACAATGCCACTTATCTTTAATTTGCTCTGATGGAAACATTGATGATGCTTTGAACTATATTTTTATGGTCGATCTGATGATTGTTTATTGAAGTTTATTGACATGTTGAAGCAGTATGTGCTTAATGGTGTTAATTGCCCAAATTTGGTGTTAATTTTGCTACTGAGTACAGAGTATCGATAATCAAGCATAAAAATCGATACCTCTGAGCTAATTCGAATGCGCAGGAAAACAGTAGCTCATTTTGGTATCGATACCAGTTCTCGAGTATCAATACTCGAGGTAAAATTATAGATACTTTTGATATTGTATTGATAATTAATGAGTTTTCAATTTTTGTTGAGAAACAGAATGCTAATTTGGTACCGAATATATAAGCAGTATCGATACCATCTATGAGAAATATCGATACCATCGAATGAGTATCGATACCTACGTGATATTTTAGAAACGTTTGCTAAATGGTCTTTAAGCATGCTTCTAACTCATGATATGATCGTTTAATGTATGTTTTGTGAATTTTAACCTCACCAAGGGTATTCTTAACTTGGAATCTCTATAAATGTTCAAATTTGAGGATGTTTGCATGCTAGTGAGACATTATGTAATGTGTGATGTTGTGATGGTGGTGTAAAGTCTTATTACTCAAGCTCGGTGACTGGGCCGGGTATATGGTGTTACATTTCCAAACTTAAACTACACTAAAATATCAATCTAAACATCACAAGTTCATGAACTAACAATTTTCCCCTTAACACTCCAATAATTCCCATTTGATATACTCTTGCATCTTTACATTTGTACCATTTACATACCTTAACACACTTAAAAATAATCTACTTAAATTACCAAAATTCAATCATACTCTTTTAATTCATACATTACACTTAGTCTTTAGATTTTCACTTTCTTATTTATTTTATGATTTATCTATAAAACTTAATTTAATATTCTTTATCTATTTTTCCTCTTCTTCCTTTTCATTCCATGTCCAATGTTCATATAAATAAATTTTTACTTTCAAGCAAAACATACATATTTGGAACTTTAAACAATAATAAATTATACTCATATATCATTTATTCTTTCTCATATAAAACATAAGTATGAGAAAATCGCTAAACTCTTACCTTTCTTCTCCAAATGTCATTTACAAGTCAATATTTCCCTCCAATTTTCCCTTTTTTTTCTCTCACTTATTTCTAACTTTTAAGTTATTGAATATGCTCTTTAGAAACTCTACTTCAGTTTTTCACCTAGTTTCATATGAAAATTCTCAAGAATTTGGAGTGAAATAAGAGAATGGGATGACAAATGACTGAATTGCATAAAATGGAAAAGTTTTCCTCCCTTATATTGATGAAGAGAATTTATCATGTTTCTTTAAAAATATCTTCATTTAATTAATTAATAAAATATTTTAATATAATATAAAATTTCCAACATCACCACTTCATCCAATGGCTCATATTTGTTCTCAATTTTCAATTTGATCCAATGGTTTATATTTTACCAACAACCATGATATATATATTTTCATAATTATCTCATTAAGAAATTACCTTTTTTTTTTTTTTTTTTTTTTTTTTTTTTTTTTTTTTTTTTACAATTTCATCTAATTCGTTATATTTTGTTGGCATAGTTACACATCTAGTTATTCCTCTTTTTTTTTTTTTTTTTTTACAATTTAATCTTTATGACAAATCTTATTAAGTTAAACATTCAATCACTTTTCACATTTTTCATATAATATTTTGGCAATTTCATAATTAATCAATCTATCAACATATTCATTTGGCAATATAATTATTGAACTCTAATTTATCCTTGTTTACTTATTTAACATTTTAAACATTTATTTTAGTAATGTTACACAAATAATTTCTTTTCTAATTTCATTATTCAACTATCGACTTAATCATCATAACAACAATTATTAAATCAACCCCATTATTAATTAAACTCTCCAAATATTTATTTACTTAGTATCTTAAATTTAAACATATATTTTAAATTTTACATATCTTATCATTAAATCTTTAAAATGCCTATAATATCATATAAATTTTATTTTAATTTATTCATGACATATTAATAGAGAAGTTGATAGTCTAGTCAAGATGACTCGTATAAAGAGTGAAGGATTACAAATTTTTGAAATCTCCCCATTTAAGAGTATGAGCTGGTTGCTGTAATTTGTTTTTATTTTCTTTTATCTTTGTCAAAAAAATAATAATTTAACATCATTAAATATAAAAACTTAATAATAATTTCTATACTGAAAATTAAAACATAAATCATTTAAATTACTTACCTTCATCTACTTCTTTCCTTAGCTTCTAATCTTCTCCATGATTCACCTTAATTTACTCCGTTCTCCAATTCTTATAAAGAAATCACTTTTAGATGAATTTTGTAATTAAATTTCATGAAACTTTCAATAGAATTCAAGTAGGATTATTATGAAAAAGGTTAAAACTCTATTATTACCTCTTCCTATGCACCCCACTCTGGGTATTTAAAGAAGAGAATGACTTCTCTTTCAATTTCTAGATTTTTCTATTTCTTTCTTTACTTATTTATGTACTTATTTAGTTATTAAATCAATGGTTATGATTAAATAATCCAATGGTTCATATTCATCCCATCAAAATAAATCTATCTTTTTTTTTTTTTTAAATTTAAAACAACCTTTCATGAAGAGATGATGAAAATGCTCATTAAAAATTTTAAATTTTAGTCATGAAAGTATTTTTGTTTATTTCACCCTTAAAGAAAAAAAAAAACTTTCTCTTCCTATCTCTTGCTCCCCCCGTCCATGATGTCCAAATATGGACACATTTCCTTTTTTATTTTCTTACATTTTTTAAGCTTTCAATTTCACCAACCAATCTAACTTCCACCATTTTGGACATTTAATCCCCAAGCCTTTTCTATCAATGGACAATTAATATATTTAATTGTCCAAATTAATCCCATGATATGTGTTCCATGCCTCTCATTCATCCACCTTTTCTTTCTATGATACTTTTTTTTCTCTTACTTTTATTAAAAATTCAATTTTAATCTTTACTAAAAATCCACTACACTTTCTTTTCTTGGTATTTAATTTAGCTTTATTCTCGTTATTTGTTTAATAACGTCATAAATTTTACTATTTATTTATTCTATATTTTATTTTTTACACATTATTAATCACACAAATATTTTTTTGGATGTTACAAAAAGTTTAATGTTTCGAGGCTTCTGACTTGTTGTGATAGTTGTATTGATAGAAAGTGAAAGAAAAATTTAAAAATATTTATAGACTTATTTGTATTGGTAGAAGTCTCCTTAAGTATCGATAGAAGTTTGATAGATGGCTTGGAATGCTCTTTGATTTACTTCTATCAGTAAAACTTCTCTCAAGTATCGATACAATTGGAGATGCATCGGTAAAAGAGCCCCAAATATCGATAAAAGTCTAGAGAAATGCTTGGAGTGTTCTATGACTTACTTCTATTGATATAAGTGTCCACTTGTATTGGTAGAAGTGTCTCAAAATTGTAAAAATTATTTTGAATCAAGATATTTTAGAGGCATTTTATAACTTTAATCATTTGATGGGTTTGTAAATACTTGAAATAATTTTTATAAAATTATACCAATTAATTTCAAAATTGACTGAGTAAGAATTTTTAATTTGTCTTTGTATTATAAAGAATAAAAATGGAATAAATTGAAGATAAATTTAAGGTAACTTCCTACAAAGTTAAAATGAGTATATTTGTATAAATTTATTATTACAATACTAATTAGAATAATAGTATAAAGAAAATTAAAATTAATAATAACATTTATAAGGTGAAGCTTTGATATTAGATAAAGAAAAGGGAAGTGAATAATGACGAGTTTCAAAAAAATATAGTATAATATGTATTATAAATTAAATAAATGTGTGAAGAAGATGATGAATGAATACTATAAATTTTACTTAATTATTGATTAAAATGTTTTTTCATCTGTTTTTGGTGTTATTATCATTTGATTATGACTTGAAATTTTTATTATTATTTGTGAAACACTTCGAACTTATCAATACTAATAATTTTCCTTTGTTGAATGTTATTTACAATAATATATCTTAATTTTAATTGGTACATAATCGTATCACTAATTAAATAATAATTGATTTAAAATAATATATCTTATTAATAATTAATATAAACAATTATGTCAAACTAATAAAAACTTTATTATGCAAAAAAAATTATTGATTGATTTTATATTTTACTTTTATAGAAAATTTTTAACTAAAGTTGAAATGAATAAAACTTCTATTATTATTTATTTTTTGAAATGAAAAAGTTCACCGACTTCAATATTTTTAAAAGGAAACTGTATAGATGCCAAAAGAATTAAAATGAAAAGAAAAACTGTGGAGGGAAGGGAAACAAGAAGAACATAATGTGACGGCACGTTGGCTCAACAAATTGCATAATCTAATTATTATCCAAAGAAAAGAATCAAAATATAATAAATTATCAGAACACGTATTCATAAAACAAATAAAAGAATTATTATTAGCTGTAAGAAAAAAGTGTAGAAGAAAGTGTTAAATCACATTTTGGGACTTAAATTTGACCATTTTTTCATTAGGTTTTGAATTTTTTTTTTATTTAAGATAGAATTTGAATTTAACAATTGTTCTTATATTAGAGTTTAAATTTTTTTTTATCTAAATTGAGTTTTGAACTTGATAAATGTTTCCATATTGAGACTTTAACTTTTTTTATTAAAATTAGATCTTAAAAATCTTAAATTTCAAGTTTTAATGTAAAAATAATTGTCAAATTTAAACCTCAATATAAAAATAAATTATTAAGTTTAAGGCTTAATTTAGATAAAAAAATTTAAACCTCAATATGAGAAAAATTACCAAGTCTAATTCTCAATATGAGAATAATTGGTAAATTTAAGACCTAATTTAGATAAAAAAATTTAAATCCTAATATGAAAAAAATTATTAAGTTCAGGAGTTAACCCTATAAAAAAATTAAGCATAAGCAAGAGAAGAGTAGGCGCGTAAAAGCCGCGAGGAATTGAAACATCCGCCCAGCTCAACCTGCTTGGATTGGAGATGGCCAGCGTTATTCATTTCTTCCAAATATGTACATATATTTTGGATAGAAAAAGAAAGAAAAAAAAACTAACAAAATCTTTCAAAGTCTACATAGAAATTAGGGAACAAGGGGCAGCAAAGTTTGTCTCTTTTTTCTTCTTTCTTTTCATTTTTTTCTTGGTTGAAAAAAAGTGGAACGCGAGAGAGAGAGAAAATTACAGCTTGGTAGTATCCGTCTTTGCTGTTGTAATGTTGGCAGAGAGACGAGAGAGGGCAGCAGCTGGTTTAATCCAAAAATACTCTCTCTGTCTCTCCTCACTGCTCATAGATTGGCAGCCGAATTGAGCCACATTCGCATCAATTACCACTCTTAATTATTTCATTCTCCCCCTAAATCTCTATCGGAAGACGAGCAATGAGCTTTGGTTTCTTTTAGTTTGGGATATTATGTTAGGAATTAGTTATTAGTTATTCTGGGTTTTTTGTTCTGTTTTTCTTTTTCTTGTTCGTTATCAACGATCATCGATCGTCGGGTCAATCAGCTATGGCCCCGAATAGCGATCCTACTAAATCCAAGAGGCTTTATCAAGTTTGGAAGGGAAGCAATGTGAGTTTCTTCTTCTTGTTATTTTCTCTCTTTGAATTGCGATTAGGATTTTTTTTTTTTTTGGTTTTCGGTTGTGGAAATTATGATTTAGCAATCACTATCTTAGTTTACTCTACGGGACACTGTTACTCCTTTTTTGCTTTTTCTTTCTACCAAACAAATGGATGGACGAAGGTCATAATTTACAAACATTCCTGTTAGCTCTAGTTCTGAGCCTGCCTGGGTCGATTGGGAGATTTTGCAATTATGTTAATTTTCATTAATTCCAATTAAATTAAATTAAATCAATTTCCTAACCCAGTATTGATGATGGATGGATGAAACTTTCTTGAGTTGAATGAGAGTTTGTAACATTTGCTACCAAAAAACAAGGGCATATGATCTTTTATAGCTGAGTTGTTGAATTCTCTCACCTCCTATTTACTTTTTTTATCCATTTGAATATTCTTGATCTACTGTTCTTCTCTTCTTCCCTGCTTAAGCCTCCAGGAAAGGAAAAATAAAATCCAAACGTCTTCCAAATCTTTCTGTGTAAAACCATGATCACAGTCGTGTTTGACAAACATTAGTATCGCTACTACATACTTACTGTTATTATTGTTGTTGTTGTTGCGACAAAGTTTTATTATTGAGGGTGGTTTTGTTTTGTTACTAACAGAGATTCTTTTGTGGTGGGAGATTGATCTTTGGTCCTGACGTTGCATCATTGTTTCTATCCACATTTCTTATTGCTGGCCCCGCCATTGCTTTCTGCATAAGGATGTATATTAAGATCAAACATGAAAATACCAATGCTGGCCGCTGTTATTCCATATTAATTCTGGGTGCCTTACTCTCTGCACTGGTAAGTCTTCTTTTTGGTTGAACTTCTAGTTGTGTCAATGGTCACTGCTAAACAAATACGTGTGCCAAATAGTTTTCAAACCAGTAATTTTCGTTATTCCACTGTTCCTATGCAACAACTTATAAGCTCTTTAAATGTGATTAAGCACTTAAGTAATCTTCATTTTATGAACAATTCTATTTGGCTGATATTCAATTGGGTACTGTGTTTGCGTGAAAAAGAAAAGCTTCTTGTATGGGGACAATTTTGATCCAAGGTGTATCCTTATTGATGGGGTTTAGGGGAAAAACAGCAGTAAATTAGCATAATCAGGACTGAAAAAAAAGTAGAAAGAAGTTTGAACTCTAGAAAATGTAGGGTTATAGAAAACCTCTAGTTTCTCTCTATTAGTTCAAAGGAAATAATAAGAATGTTGTCGCTTTAAATAGGTTACAGCTTATTTATAATAGGTTCCCTTGCAAGTAAAGTTACTAGGCTTTCTTGCAAATAAAGTTTTATTCCTAGCCCTAATAATCCAAGCTGTCGAAAATATATCTAATACCTACAATAATTATTATAAAATAAAACTGAAATAAGAAAATAAATAAAGCTCTTGTATCATTCTCCTTGTCTTGGAAAACTCGACTCCAACAAGAAAACATTAACAACTTCAGCATAGATTTTTGGGTCAACACGTTGCAACTATTTTTCCACAATCCAAGAACTTTCACTAGTTTGCCTAGCCTTTCACCAAAAATCTCCTATATCAATTATCTCCTTTGAACCTCGCTTCTTGAAAATCTACACATGTTTGATAACCTCAGACTTAGCCTTGGGAAGTTGCTGCACCTGGCCTGAAATGTCAGCAACATTCCCATCAAAACCCTCAAAGGGATATAAGCCATAAACATTAAAAACTGGACTGATAATCTGAAGGCAACTCAACCACATAAACATTAGAGCTTGTTTTCTTCAGCACCTTAGAGGGCCCAAACTTCATTAACTAAAACTTGTGAAAAGTGCCCTTTGGAAACTTCTCTCATCTCAAATGTATGAGAACTAATCTCCCTCTTCAGATTCTTTAATCCGATGTGATTAACTGCTGTAGCATTGTTCTCATTGCTTGTTTTCGAGACAGTCATCACCTCTTGATGAACTTATCGTACATGATCAGAAAAGGTTTCACCATCATCACTCACCCTAGTTCCAAGTGGCAAAGGAACTAAGTCAAGCACATTGCTGGACGCCTAAGATAGAGATCTAGTCACAGGACGATTTGACCTGGGTTTTTTTATGAGAACATATGGTGAGAGAATTGTAAAAGAAAGAGTGGAGCTCTTCAAAGGGGGCTACTAACCTTGAAGCTCAAAAAGAGAGAGAAAGAGAGCTGCCCATCTCAAACTTGAATAATTTTCTGCTTTTCTTTTCATTCATCACGTTGTGCCATTTAAATAACAATGCTAGGCTGAGTAAATTACGAAGTACATGATAATAGGAATTTTAATCCCTTTATTATATGACTTGACCAAGGGTCTATTTGGACAACACAGAGTAATTGAATGAAATTGTAATTATTAGTGTATTAATTAAACTCTTATAATTACAAAGAATTGCAATTCCCTAGACGTGTTTGGCTAACAAGTGTAATTACATCGAAATTCTCTATATCATGTTTGGTAGTATAAATTGTAATTACACAGTTACATAATTTATATATTTTTAAAAATATTAATTATTATAAAAGATTATTATTATGATAAAAACATAATTTCTAACCATGTAACAAAAAATTGAAATCATATCATCATATGTATTATGTTAGTTAAAAAAAAGTAGTTGATAATATGAATATTGAAAAAAAGAACTCAACCTGTTGCATTTTTTCTAGGCTAAGGCTGTACAATATTTATACAAATGGAAGTGAACTTTTGTCAATTCCATGAGATCTGTAATCTCCCAACAAATTAAGAGCTAATTTATTCTATCCTAAAATACATTAGGAGTAAACTATTCTAACCTAAAAAAATAGTAGAAATAATGGAATATACATAAAAATTATAGCTGTACAGAAAAGATATTTTAGATTTTTCAACACTTTCCCTCAAGATGGTGAATATTTATTTTCCATTCCCATCTTGCATGTAATGTCTTCAAAGTTGGAAGTAGGCATTCCCTTAGTTAAGACATCTGCCAATTGATTACTTGATGTTATACATGGAGTGCATATCATGCCGCTGTCCAGCTTTTCTTTAATAAAGTGTCTATCTACTTCGATGTGCTTTGTGCGATCATGTTGGACTGGATTGTGTGCAATGTTGATGGCAGACTTGTTGTCACAATAGAGTTTCATAGGTCCTTCCCACTTGATTTTAAGGTAAGTATTATTTTTAGCCATAGCAATTCACAAACTCCATGAGCCATAACTCTGAACTCTACTTCAGCACTTGATCTTACAACAAGCGATTGCTTCTTACTCTTCCATGTTACTAGGTTCCCACCAAGAAATGTACAATATCTTGAAGTTGATCTACGATCTACAACAAAACCTGCATAATCAGCATCGGTATATGCCTCAATGAGCAATCTTTCATTTTTCTTGAACAAAATTCCTTTACCCGAAGTTCCTTTGGGATAGGATAGAATTTTGTTTACAGCCTGCAACACTTACGACAAATGTTATGTCCGGCCTTGTATGGGACAAGTATATCAGTTTTCCAGCCAACCTTTGATATATTCCCTTATCTACGGTGCCATTATCCTTTTCTTCACTCAATCTCAAGTTAGGCTCAATGCGTGTGCTAGCTGCCTTGCATCCAAGATTGCCTGTTTCTTTAAGCAAGTCTAAGACATATTTTTGTTGGGAAATAAAGATACCTTTACTTGAGTATGCCACCTCAATTCCTAAAAAATGCTTCAGCCTCCCTAGTTCTTTAATTTGAAACTCCTTTGCTAAGCACTTTTTGAGTGTTTCTCTTTTAATTTGATCATTCCCAATGACGATGATGTCATCTACATATACAAGTTGGGTTGTAACTCCTTTTGAATGTTTTATGAACAAGGTATGATCTCCTTGACTTTGTTTGTATTGCATTGCTAGCATCACTTTAGTAAATCTTTCGAACCAAGCCCTTGGCGATTGCATTAATCCATATAAAGCTTTCTTTAACTTGCACACTTTCTTCTCAAAAAACATTTCATTTAAGCCCGGTGGAGGCTCCATGTACACATCTTCTTCTAAGTCCCCATGTAAGACGCATTCTTAACATTAAATTGCTGTAAACACCAACCAAAGTTAGCAGCTAAAGACAAAAGAACACGCACAGTATTCATTTTTGCTACGAGTGCAAAGGTCTCTTGGTAATCTACCCCATATGTCCGTGTATATCCTTTTGCAACCAACCAAGCTTTATACCTTTCTAATGAACCATCAGCTCTATATTTCAAAGTAAACACCCACTTACACCCTACCATTTTCTTTCCTTTGGGCAGATTTAAAATTTCCCAAGTCTTATTTCTTTCTAGAGCATTTATCTCCTCTTTAATAACTTGTAACCAGTTCTTATTTCTAAGTGCCTCTTGTAGTTTGTGGGATTGAAATGGAGTTGATGGTGGTAAAAAAAGTTCTATGATCTGGGGAGAGTCTATGGAAAGATACAAAATTTGAGATTGGATGCTTAGTGCATTCTCGTATTCCTTTTCGAACAGCAATAGTCTAAATAATTAAATTCACAAGGAACAAAATCAGATTGAAAAAACAAAGGTGCAAAATTTTCAAAACCTAATTGTGGTTTAGATTCTTGGACTCGCACAGGTTCAGAAATATGAACTTTCTTCCTTGAGTGGTATAGTAGGAATTAAACCGGTTTTTCTCTTAGCTCTTAGATCAGGTTCAATTTCTTTACTAGCATGTTCACCTTCAATTTCAAGTTGAGGTTCAGGTTCACTGCTGGCATGTTCTCCTTTGGAGTTAGGTGTATGGTCAGGTTTGAAAGACTTCAAGTTGGGTGTAGGACTTTGAAAATCAAGAAGAAATTCCTTATCTTCCCAAGAACTCTCCCCTTACAGATGAGGATTGTTACTTTGAGAGTAATGCTCATTTTCAACAAATGTGACATCCATGGAAGTAAATTTTTTTTCTGAAGGTGGATAATAACATTTGTATCCTTTCTTTGTGTTTGAGTATCCCACAAAAATACATTTTAAAGCTCTTGGATCAAGTTTCCCTCTTTGGTGTGGATGAACATGTACAAAAGCAACACAGCCAAACACTTTTGGTGACAATTTGCAAGAGGCAATAAAATCAAGGTAAAAAACAAAAAGAGCAACAATGGGACTCTGATTATTTAGCACTTTGGAAGTTATTCTATTTATCAAATGTGCAGCAATTAAAACAGCCTCCCTCCAAAAGGTTTTTGGAACTTTATGGTGAAACAAAATTGCTCGTGTTACATTTAGCAAATGTCTATTTTTTCATTCAACAATCCTATTTTGTTGGGGTGTGCCTACACAAGATGGCTTATTTATTATACCCTCTTTTTAGAAGAAAGATGAGAGAACTTGATTAAAATAGTCTCTTGCATTGTTAGATTTTACCTTTTTAATCAAACTTCCAAGTTGTACGATTAAATTATTCTAATGCATATAATATAATTTTTATAACTTATATAAAAATAATTTTTTTAAAGTTGGATTTGGGTGTAATTACATGGATAATTCTTTCAATTCTCACTACCTAAAATATATAAAACTAGAATAATTTATAGAATAATTAATTGATATTATTTTATATTATTGCCTTAATTTGTAAGATCTTGATTGCATTCTTGATTCTATTGATTCTTTCCATTCATAACATCACTCACCTCCTCAAGCATGAGCTTGTCCTTAAGCTCGAATTGCATGTAGAGAGATTTAAGGCTCCAGGGCAGTGACAACACTATTTACATTCTCATTCTGCCTCGTATTTGCCATTTCCAACCAAAATAGGTGTTTACATTTGGCCAGTGGTGTATGTCTCATTGCAACCAAGATTAGATTCATTAACAAGACTACTTTTTGTTATGTCAAGCTGGTTGTGGGCACCTTATGAAAGCTTCATTTGGGCTCCCATTGGTTCTTGTTGTGGCTTAGCATAAATTTCACTCGGCAATTCTTCAATTGCATGTTGCATTGCAGCCAATTTTGTCTATTGACATTGATTTCCTTTTCCTTGGCATTTAGTGCCATCAACCATGGCTTAATAGCAAATCCTAATATAAACCCTATGATCTAACCATAAATTAATGTGGTTTAGGGGAACAACACAAGTAAATTAGCAGAATTAAGACTAAAAAAAAAGTGAAAAGAAGTTGAAATTCGGGAAAAGTAGGGTTATAGAAAACCTCTAGTTTCTCTCTATTAATTCAAAGGAAATAATAAGAATGTTGTTGTAAATTGGTACGATTGTTAAATTAAGAGAGAAAATGACGATAGAAAAGGCAGAGAATTGGAAGAAAATTAGAGAGAGAATTTTGGCTCAATAACATTCAATCTTTTCATAACCGTTTTTGGTCCTTGTCACCACATATAAAGTAAAGAAATGTAAAGGGAAATAACACCTTAAAAGTTAGTTAAAATAAACGGTAAACTAGACAACATTAATTAAACAAAATGCCCTGTTCAAATAAATCTTTATGCGCATTGTTTCATTAATCAGCTCGTGACAAATAGCCCTTGCTCGAAGTGATCCTTGTCCTAAATGATAAATGTGTGGAAAGTTCTCCTTGAGCTGTTGAAGGGTTCCCACGTGGCATCTTCTGGAAATGAGTGTGCCCATTCTGCCAAAACCTCGGTGATAGCAGCGTTGCCTCTTTCACCATTCTCCTCTCTAAGATCTTGGCAGGTTCTTTTTCCCAAGTTCCTTGCTTATTTATCACTGGTAAGTGTGCTTGAATAAGAGTTGCACCAACATGCCTTTTTAACTGTGATACATAGAAGGTGGGATGCACACGAGACCCTTGGGGAAGTTGGAGCTTGTAAGTCACTTTTCCAACTCTGTGCTTTTCCAACTCAAAAAGGCCCAAAAATACTTAGGTGCTGACTTTTGATTTAAGGTCCTCATCACTGAATGTTGCCTATAGGATTTGAGTTTTGATTTAGGTGGTAGCTTTTGTGTTTGTTTGCTTGCCGTTTCATCTGATCTTAGGCTTTTTTTAGATGAAATTATGGCAACTTCCTCGTAGCCTTTCGTTGTTGTAGCTTTTTATCCATAGTAGCTATTAGGGATGCTCCAGCTAGGTAGGACATATGGAGAGGAGGGGTTTTGCCCATACAAAGCCTCATATGGGGTAACTTGGACAGCTGAGTGGAAGGTGGTATTGTACCACCACTCGGCCAAGGGAAGCCACTTTTGCCAGTCTTGTGGCATTTCTCCTATCATGCACCTCAAGTACCCTTCAAGGCATTTGTTCACTATTTCAGTTTGCATCTATCTCTGGGTGATAGGCAGTGGACAAATGCACCTTGGTGCCCATCCTCTTAAAGAGATCTTGCTAAAAGTTATTAACAAAGACCTTATCCCTGTCAGAAATTATTGAATTTAGCATCCCATGAGCTTATACACATTATCCATGAACTTTCGAGCCACACCCGCATCAGTAAAGGGATGTCCCATGGCTACAAAATGAGCATACTTATTGAGACGTTCAACCACCACAAAAATGACATTCTTACCTTTGGAGTTTGGAAGCCCTTCAATAAGTTCATAGAGATGGAGGACTAAGCTCTTTCTGGGATTGGGAGTGGTTGTAAAAGACCCGATGGTGCTACTATATTTGACTTGCATTTTTGACATATCAGGCACTCTTTCACCCACCTTTTGACATTAATGGTAAGGCCCTTCCAGAATAAAAGGCTTGTCAGCCTCCTTTTGGTTGCATGTATCCCTGAATGTCCTCCTATGGTGCTTGCATGAAAGAGTTGGAACATTTCCTACTTGAAACTAGCAACATTTCCCACCACAATCTTCACTTTTCTTCTAAGGAATCTACCATCCTAGGAATGCTTTGAATGTTTAGAGCTTTGCTTCTGAACTTTTGAACACTGCCTTTGAACCTTAGGATCCACCAAATATGATGCCTGCACTCGATCAAGAGATCAGAACTGATAGAGCTTCCAGTGCGCTGTAGATATTGCCCCTCTTTTAGTGCTTGCTTCCTTGACAAAGCATCTGTAGCCAAATTACCAGACCCCTTTCTATAAACCACCTCATAGTCATACCCGAGCATCTTGCTACCCACTTTTGCTTGAAGGGAGTGACTGTCATTTGGTCAGCTAAAAATCTTAAACTTTGATGGTCAATTTTTATTTTAAAGTGCCTTCCCACTAGATATGAATGTTTTTTCCTCACAGCTAAAAGTACAAAAAGCATTTCCTTCTCATATATGGAAAGGGTTTGATGCCTTATTCCCAATCCCTTGAAGTAGGCCACGAGCTTACCTTGTTGCTGAAGGATTGCCCCCACCCCATAACTTGATGCATCCATATCCACACAAAACACCAAGCTGAAATCAGGTAGAGTCAAGACAGGTGCTAAGCATAAAGCTTGTTTCAATTGCTCAAAGGCAATAGAGGCCTAATCCTACCACCCCCAAGCAACTTTCTTCAGCAAGTTGGTGAGTGGCCTAGTAATGACACCATAGTTTTTAATGAACCTCTTATGATAACCCAAAAGCCTCAATAAGCCACTTAACTCTTTGATGGAAGCAGGAGTAGGCCACGTTGCCACACTGTCCACCTTGGTCTTGTCCATAGAGATAGTCCCTTCAGAAATTATATGCCCCAAATACTCCACTTCATCAGTTCCAAATGAGCATTTGCTCTTTTTGACAAAGAGTTGATGTTATCTCAACAACTCAAAAACCTCCCTTAGATGGCCTAAATGCTTTAACCAGATGGGGGAGTAAACAAGAATATCATTGAAGAAAACCGATACTGTTCTCCTCAACAGTGGTCTAAAAATGGTGTTCATTAGCCCTTGGAAGGTAGAAGGGACATTGGTGAGCCCAAAAGGCATCACCAAGAAATCGTAGTGGCCTTTATGCGTTTTGAAAGCTGTCTTGGGGATGTCAGCTTCATGCATCCTAATATGATGATAACCAGATTTCAAATCCAGCTTGGGAAAGATTCTAGCTTGTCTGAGCTCATCCAGCAGCTCCACGATGATGGGGATAGAGAATCTATCTTTGATTGTCAGTTGGTTAAGGTGCCTGTAATCGACACAAAGCCTCCATGTTCCATCTTTTTTCTTCATTATGACCATAAGAGAGTCAAAAGGGTTTGAGCTGTCTCTTATTATCCCATCTTTAAGCATTTCCCCAACCAACTTTTCCAGTTCTGATTTCTGAATCATAGGGTACCTATATGGCTTTACTTTGACCATTGCCCTTTCATCTTTGAGGGGTATCCTATGATCTTAAAGTCGTACAGGGGGTAAGCTTGAGATAGCTTGAAAAATGTCTTGGAACAAATTAAAGGGCAGCTGCAGTTCCTCTGGCATAGACTGATTTGAAGCTGTTGAGAGAGCCACTTGTTCAACACTGGTCAAAACTGTTGGAACTCCTAAAATTAAGGACAGAAAACTTACCTTATTACTAGGAGATCTCTTGTAAATAGAAACTAATCTCAATCACTGATTCTTAGGAAGTTACTGATTTTTAGGGATGTTTTTTCCTTGTTTGTGTGAATTCTTCTCTTTATAGGTGTAAACTAATTAGCAGAAAAATAAGAATCTATTTTTTAAGTTTCTTCATGGTATCAGAGCTTTAAGATTCATTCGATCCTGCTCATTCGTCTCTAATCTCACTTCCTAAAAATCCCTCCGGTTTAGTCCTCCTTCAATGGGTGATGTCAATGAAACTCATGCAGGCGAGACTTCACAAATAACTCGAGAATGTCAATCGGGGAATCACTCAAGGTGAACTTAATTCCTCCTTTATAATCACCAATCATCGACTAAATGGGAAGAACTTCTTACAATGGTCTTAATCGGTCCTTATGGTGATTCGTGGTCGTGGCAAATTAGGATACATCAATGGAGAAATTCCACCACAACCAACCACGGTGACCCGACTTATGCCACTTGGGAACTCAACAACTCGATAGTAATGGCTTGGCTAATTAATTCGATGGAAGGCCATATAAGCCGCACTTATCTTTTTTTCAAAGCGCAAAAGACATGTGGGATGCGGTCAAAGAAAACTACTCGGATCTTGGAAACGCCTCCCAAGTATTTGAGATCAAGCTTAAGTTAAAGGATATCCGACAAGGGACACTCAAGTAACTCACTACTACAACAAATCGAAAATTTTGTTGTGGAGAACTGGATATGTACTATGAGGCAGCTTGGAGTGAAGGATTGGAACACACCAAGTTCATGACTCATCTCAACAATGAACGTCTTTATGAATTTCTAGCAGGATGAATCGTGAGTTAGATGAGGTCCGTGGTCGACTCTCAGGCGGATCACCTCTACCAACTATCGGTGAAGCATTTGTAGAAGTTAGAAGAGAAGAAAAGCGCCGTCTTGTCATGATGGGAGACTCAAAGGAACCTAAACATGTGACAACTCTTGGCAACCGGCTCATCGAGACATCCGCCTCATCTCCGAGAGTCCACACCACAAAACCACACGGCCGGAAATGATTCGGATCAACCAAAGCCATGGTGTAACCACCGCAACCGTGTTGGTCATACAAAGGAAAAGTGCTTCAAACTCCATGGCTATCTGAAAAAAAAACGAAGGATAATAAGCTGCGCCTGTTATCCTCCATGCACTCTGAGATGATGTTCTCGATGTTTGCCTAACCAAAACCCAACTTGAGACTCTCCATAAGATACTTGGTACTTCCATCGCTCATGGATCTCTAGCCACCCAAGGTACGCCTCAATATTGCCTTTGAATCAAATAATCAATCCTCTTGGATACTCGATTTCGTGCATCCGATCATATGACAGTAACTCCACTTTGTTTCACACCTCTGACCCTTGTCATGACAAGTCCCGAATCCGCATAGCTGATGGTTCTTACTCACTGTGGTTTGGAGTAGGAGAAGTACAAATAACAGAGAATTTTTTCTCAATAAAGTCCTACATGTCCCAAACTTGTCCGCAATTTACTTTCAATCATTAAACTTACTAAGGATGAAAAACTTCTTGCTGAATTTTTCTGCAATTGGTTGTGTGATACAGAATGTAAATCGGGGAGGATGATTGGCACTGCTAAAGTTGATGATGGACTATATGTTTGGAATAAAGACAAAGACACACAAGGAGGATTGGCTCTATCCACTTCAAAAGAGGACACAATTATGTTATGGCACCAGAGGTTAGGGCATCCAAATTTTTGTATTTGAAGAAACATCTTCGTTTGTTATTTCAAATAAAAGTATTAATTCCTTGAAGTGTGAAATTTGCCAATTATCCAAACATACCCGTGTGCCATACCCATTAAAACCATATATCCGGTCCCAACCATTGTCATTAATCCACGGTGACCTATGGGGAGCCAGTGAGTGAAAAATATTACGAGGGCTAGGTGGTTTATAACATTCATTGATGATCACACTAGGGTATGTTGGGTCTATCTCTCAAAGAAAAATCGAAACACCCAAAGTATTCCAAAATTTTCACTCAATGGTTCGAACCCAGTTCAACTCTACCATACATACTCTTCACACTGACAATGGGAGAGAATACTTTAACTCTGTCCTAAGCCCATACCTTTCTGACCAAGGCATCATACACCAAAGCTCTTGTCCTGACACTCTTCAACAAAACGGGATCTCCGAGAGAAAAAATCGTCATCTCCTTGCTATAGCTCGAGCCATAATGTTCACCATGAATGTTCCAAAATATTTGTGGGGAGAGGCTGTCCTCACTGCCTGCTATCTCATAAGCCAAATGACATCAAAGGTCCTCAATTTCCAAACACCTCTAAATACCCTTCTAAAGTCCTTTCCTCTATTTCGTGTTCCTAATCTTCCAGCCAAAATATTCGGTTGCAAAGTTTTTGTCCATAACCATCAACAAAATCAATCCAAACTTGATCCTCGAGCCCACACCTGCATCTTCATTGGATATTCCCCCACACAAAAAGGCTATAAGTGTTACTCACCAACCTTGCGCCGAATGTTTGTCTCTCGGGATGTTACCTTTTTTGAAAATGAACCATACTTTGCAGCAACTCATCTTCAGGGGGAGACTTTTAATGAAGATGAGACCCTTAATACTCTCCTCATTATACCTCATGATCCTACAACTACTTTCACAAACAAGTCTAACAACCAAGGTGCTGTGGTAATCCCAAATTTAGAGAATTTAGAGACTGTTTCCTCTGTGCAGCAACAAGAAATTAGCCCGATCCTTCCCAATAACAATACCACCACCGAAGTACAGCCCCCTAATCAAGGAAAACAGCAAAAACAGGTTCCCGAAATACAGGTTTACTCTCGAAGGAATCGTTCTCCTGGCCCGTCAAAGAAGTGCCAATTGCATCCCCAACCGAGGACTGCTCAAATGAAGTCTCACCTCCGTCACCATCTATCTATCTTCCAATTGCAGATTCGAAAGGGCACAAGGAGCTGCACTCAACACCTTATTTCTCGGTTTGTATCCTATGAAAATTTATCTAAGTCTTACAAAGCTTTTGTGACTAATGTTGATTCTGTAAAAACTCCAAAAAATATAGAAGAGGCTCTTGAATCAACTGAGTGGAGACAAGCTGTCATGGAAGAAATGAAGGCCCTCAAAAATAATGGAACATGGGAAGTCTCGGATCTACCTAAAGGAAAAAAAACAGTAGGATGCAAATGGATCTTCACTACGAAATTTAAACCCGATGGCTGTATTGACCGATACAAGGCTCGACTTGTGGCTAAGGGCTTCACTCAAACTTATTGGTCTTGATTACGACGAGACGTTTGCACCAGTTGCCAAGCTAAACACCATTCGAGTCCTCCTATCTCTTGCTGCCAACCTTGATTGGCACTTGACTCAATTGGATGTAAAAAATGCTTTGCTCAACGGAGAATTAAGTGAGGAAGTGTACATGGATTTCCCACCCGGGTTTGAAGAAAGCAAGGGCCAAGTGTGTAAGTTGAAGAAGTCCTTGTATGGGCTGAAACAATCTCCACGGGCGTGGTTCACCGATTTGCAAAAGCTATGACCAGCAGAAATTACATTCAAGGGCAAAGTGAGACCACACCATGTTCTACAAGCACTCGAAAAAGGGAAAATGCTGCATCCTCATCGTTTATGTGGACGATATAATATTAACAGGAGATGACTCAAGCGAAATTTAGAGGTTGAAAGAATTCCTTGGTACAGAGTTCGAGCTTAAAGACTTGGGGATCTTAAATACTTTCTTGGTATGGAGGTAGCAAGGTCCCAAGCAGTATTTCCATCTCCCCAAAGGAAATATGTTCTTGATCTACTGTCGGAAGTTGGTTTGATGGGTGCAAACCAGCGAAACTCCTATGGAATTTAACCTTAAATTGGGCAATCGATGAGGATGGAGAAGAAATCGCATGAGGGGAGATATCAACCACTAGTAGGAAGACTCATCTACCTATCTCACACCCGCCCGGACATAGCCTTTAGTGTAAGTGTTATCGATCGGTAGATGCATGCCCCGAGGAGAAGCACCAAAAGGCATGCATATCGAATATTAAGGTATCACGAAAGGGACTCTGGTAAAGGCTCGCATTTCAAGAAAAGCGCAAAACTGAATGTGGAAGTCTACACCGATGCATGATGCAGGCGCAGGTTTGTTAACGATAGACGCCTACAAGTGGCTATTGTAGTTATGTTTGGGGTAACCTCATGACGTGGAGAAGCAAAAAGCATCTGTTGTAGCACGCAGCAGCAGCAGGCAGAGGCAGAGTATCGAGCACTATCTCATGGTATATGGAAGGAGTTTGGATACAAAGACTTATGGGGAACTAAAAGTGCCGTACACCGTGCCTATGAAAATGTCATTGTGACAACCAAAAATTGTCAACATAGCACATAAATCTGTGCATCATGATCGTACCAAACATGTGGAAATAGATCGCCACTTTATAAAAGAAAAGATACACTCAGGAGAAGTGTGCATCACCTACCTACCTACTAGACAACAAGTTGCGGACGTATTAACTAAAAGTTTGAACAGAAACATGTTTGAAGAAGTTGTTGGCAAGTGGGTTTGATAAACATCTACACTCCAGCTTGAGGGGAGTGTTGGAACTCCTAAAATTAAGGACAGAAAACTTACCTTATTACTAGGAGATCTCTTGTAAATAGAAACTAATCTCAGTCACTGATGCTTAGGAAGTTACTGATTTTTAGGGATGTTTTTTCCTTGTTTGTGTGAATTCTTCTCTTTATAGGTGTAAACTAATTAGCAGAAAAATAAGAATCTATTTTCTAAGTTTCTTCAAAAACTAATGCACATGGGTCCAACTGACCTACCACTTGGGAAAAACACTTTGCTAACTGTCCTTGACTTAGCATTTCAATGTTGCCTGGTGAGATACCCCTGATAGTACAAAGGGTTCCTTTGGAAGTGAACTGCATGGTCATGGAGCCAAAATTCCAATTTATGGACCCTAAGGAGAGTAACCATTGTATCCTAAGGACCACATCACATACTTTAAAACGTAAAACCATAAAGTCAGCAATAAAACTGAATCCCTGAATCTCCCATTCGATCCGTTTACAAACACCAGTAGTAAATAGATGCCTCCCATCAGCTACAGTGACCCTCATTTGTTCATAACCGTTTTTGGTCCTTGTCACCGCATATAAAGCAAAGAAATTGAAAGGGAAATAACACTTTATAAGTTGGTTAAAATAAACGGTAAACTAAACAACAATAATTAAACAAAAAGCCCCATTTAAATAAATCCTTCTGCGCATCGTTTCATTAATCAGCTCCCAAAACGCATCCCACGGTCATATTTCAGCTTGTGACATAAATATGTTACAGCATATTTATAATAGACTTTCTAGCAAGTTACTAGCTTTCTTGCACATAAAGTTTTATTCCTAGCCCTAGATTTAAACCGGTCCAAATTATATCTGATAAATAAATATTATAAAATAGAACTGGAATAATAAAATATTATAAAATAAATAAAGCTCTCATGTCACTCTTTCATGCAATTGGCTATGGGTTAACTTTCTTCTGTTTTCTGTGGCCCTCATGAATATTTTTCATTTACATACTTTATCGGTGTTTGGTTTTTATCACTCGCTTTGGTGAATGGTATGTTTGACTATTTTCATCTCTTTATTTGAATTTAAACTAGTTTACACCACAATTATACTTTTTGTGTAAAACTCGCGCTTCCGGATACAAAATATAAAATTGATATTAAAGTCAACTTTGCAGGATCTGCTGTTTCTATTCTTTACCTCTGGTAGAGATCCTGGAATTCTACCCAGAAATTCAAAACCTCCTGAATCAGATGAAGCTTTGGATGTAACTACCCCATCTATGGAGTGGGTCAATGGTAGAACTCCTCATTTAAAACTTCCTCGTACTAAAGATGTAATAGTTAATGGCCACACTGTGAAAGTAAAGTACTGTGACACCTGTTTGCTTTATCGTCCTCCCCGAGCATCTCATTGTTCCGTATGCAACAATTGTGTTCAAAGGTTTGATCATCACTGCCCATGGGTTGGTCAATGCATTGGAATAGTAAGTTTAAATTTCCTCTGAACTTTTTTATCGACTAAATGTACTTACTGGTAGGATGTACTTAAATATTGAGCAATTGAGCATGGGATATTTTTCTTGACATGATTTGAATTAGGTTGGCATAAACATGGTATTTTATGACATTAGAAATCAATTGGGCTTTGATAAATATTTTCCATAGCATTAAAATTGAAGTAAATATTATACTTCATTGTACGTGCTGGCTACCCTCTCTCAAATTTTCTGCTTATCCTCCACATCTTCAAAATAAGTCATACTTTATGCACTTGAGGTAAGTTCACATCTCTATATGCGTGAAATGGCTTCCATTATGGAGGAAGGAGTAAAATCAGGTTTGGATGTTTAATTTTAGGTTGCATTGGGGGTGAAAAGGTGGGACATTAAGAGTAATTTATGTTCTATGAAATTTGGTAGCGCATTAATGATATGATGAAAAAACAAGGTAGTCAAAAAGCTGTTTGGAAGCTGTTTTGCATGGTGGTAGTCAAAAAGCTGTTTGGAAGCTGTTTTGCATGGTGGAGGCTGGAAGGTAATTTAGTGTTTAAGATTGTATTTCGATGTTTGGTTCAAGTTGATTGATGATGATTTAAAATCTGAATAAAGAGATCCATAAGCTTCAAATTTAGCATACCTTAAGAGTCTGACTTGGACTTGATTTCACTATACCAGCACAGGAGGAGCAAACATGCTTGGGAAATTCTGTAAAAATAATTCTAGAACTCTAACCTTATTATTAGTTTACCTAAAAATGAATCAATATGATTAAAATCTGGAAGTATAGAAAGTATAAAACAGAACTTCTAGACTCCAAATTTGCAATTTTTGGTAGATCACGAATATCAAGTTTTCCTAACACTTGAAACTCAAGGAAAGAGAAAATTAAATAAAATTTGCAGCCTAGCCAAAAGGGACACATTTTACAACTCTATATAAAATATTCTAGTTAATTCTAGTCTTAAATCAGTTCACCATTGAATGGTGCTTGAACATATATGTCTTTCAATATCACCATTTTGTAGTTTCGTATTGCAAATATGAACAACTTATATGGTGCTTCTCATTAAACCCAAAAAGTGCACGTGGGATATAACTCTGCTAAATGGAAGAAGTTGTTAAATTATGGTACCAATAAGGTTGCCCCAAATCACAGTTGTTGCACAATCATGCATATATTCTCTAAATGGCGCTTCTCATTAAACCCGGAAAGTGCAAATGGGATTCCATTCATCTTGTTGATAATATTTTTATATATAGGCCACTGGTTGCTTCTAGTTGAAAATTTTGATCTTTAGGATGTACTATATCTTTTCTTATTGGCTTCAGGATTATTATTTTTAGGGATGTAACTCTGCCAAATGGCAAAAGTCGTAAAAATATGTTACCAATAAGGTTACCTCAAATCTTAGTTGTTGCATAATCTTGTCTATAATCTCTAAATAGATGACTTTTAAGTATTATGTATTTTTGAAATGTTGTAATTTATTTATTCGTCGTTGCAACTAATGGTGCTTTTGACTTGTGTGTTGGTTGCAGCGTAACTATCGGTTCTTCTTTATGTTTATATCAACCTCAACCATCTTGTGCTTATATGTCTTTGTTTGTTCTTGGATCAATGTGCTCGAAAAGGAAGCTGGCAATGATAGCAATATTTGGAAGGCTATGTCGCATGATATCCTATCCATAATTCTCATAGTCTACTGCTTCATAGCTGTATGGTTTGTTGGTGGTCTTACAGTTTTTCATTTCTATCTGATTTGCACTAATCAAGTAAGTTTCTTGTCAAAGCTCCATGTTTTTCTGAAGAACTAAGTACTGTCCGTTCCTTATCATATTATATATTTGTCATGCCTAAGAATACTCTGACTGGTAGGGCATCTTAATTTGGCTGGCTATAAAACAGTTTGCACAACATTTTGTGCTATTGTCGATCAATGCATTCTTAAATCTTTCTAACTTATATTTTTTGCCATTGTGTCCTTTGTTAGTTTCACCACTTTCTTATTGGTGCTTTGGGCCAATTTGACCCTAGAACAGTTGTAAAAAGTGTTTTTGAGGTAGAGTTGTTGGAAAAGAGATGTTAGATTGAAAATATCTTAAATAACTAAGAATACTTCTTGTCTTCTCAAGTATTTTATGAAGACATTCAGTTGTCAATGCAACTCTTTGTCAATACTTTTAAGTTTCTGCCTTTAACCTTTAGAGACTTTTTTTGGTTTATATAGAAACTAAAGTTATTTTTTCAAAAACCTTGTTCGGCCCTGCTACCTTCTTAGACTCCACTTTCTTATTGGTGCCTTGAGCCAATTTGACCTAGAACAGTTGTAAAAAATATTTTTGAGGTAGAGCTGTTGGAAAAGAGATGTTAGATTGAAAATATCTTAGATAACTAAGAAACTTGTTGTCTTCTCAAGTATTTTATGAAGACATTCAGTTGTCAATGCAACTCTTTGTCAATACTTTTAAGTTTCTGCCTTTAAGCTTTAGAGACTTTTTTTGGTTTATATAGAAACTAAAGTTATTTTTTGTCAAAACCTTGTTTGGCCCTGCTACCTTCTTAGAACAAAGAAGCTGGTCCATAAGCTGGCAAATACACACTTGAATTTTTAACATGGTCTTTAAATTCTCAACTGCCTCACAAATCCAGATAATACGACAATGGGTTGAATGAAAAGGTCAAGGTTAAACTTGACATCCACACAAAGTCACAAACTATGAGAATAACTATCTTCTCATTAGCTGAATACTTTGTGAACGTAGTGTGATCAGTTTGTCCTTGAATGCATCCTTGTTCTTTTTATGAATTGACTGAACATTTTGAAGCAAGCTTTTGACAACTGTTTAGTCCATGTAAAGATTTTTTAGCTTGGAGATTTTTTATCCAAACTTTTTCTCAAAACCTGGTGATGGATCCGTGCTGAGTTCTTTGTTTAAGTCTTGTTAGGGAACACATTCTTCACATCAAGCCGTTGTAGAGGCCAATCAAAATTGGCTGTAATTGACAAAAGCACTGTCATTGTGCTTAATTTTGCCACTGGTGCAAAGGTTTTTAGGTAATCAATGTGTAAAACCTTTAGCCACCAACTGTGCCTTTTATCCCTCAATCCATCTGACTTGTATTTGGTTGTAAATATGCATTTGCATCCAACTGTTTTCTTCTATTTTGGAAAATCAATTAGCTCCCATGGTTCTTTTTTTCAAGAGTCTTTATCTCTGAGAGAATATCCTCTTTCCACTTAGGAACCTGTAGAGCATTCTGTACAACCTTTTGAATTTTCACGCAAGAGAAATTGTTAAGGCATAGAAGATAGGTGATAGACTTTTGTAAGAAACAAATTTTGACATAGAGTGTTTGGTACAAGTTCTAACACCCTTTCATTTAGCAATTTGAACACTAAGTTCAAGAAAACTAGAGTTGGGATAAGGAAAATTAGGGGAGTTTTGATCTGCCTCTATTCTTCTGCAAGTAAACAAGTTCATTGGTAAATGTTGTCTCTCCAGTGCCATTTTTATCTAAATTATGAGATGACTTTGCAAAGTCTAGACCTTGGTTTTAGTAGGCTAAAACACTAAGTTCCTCATTTATGCTGAAATTGGATCCATTAGAAGTCAATGTGTTGTTTTTGGTTTTTGTAGGAAAAGAAATATTTTGACGAACAAACATACACTAAATACTAATGGAGATATTATCACTCGCAACAAAAAAAATGAAAGGAACTCTTGTTCTTATTACCAGATTGATGAAAAAACAGTATAATTTATAGGGGAGCATGATAACAAATATGTCAATGAATCCCTTAAAAATAGAAAAAAGAAAATAAAATCTTAATAGATTTCTAAGGAATAAGAATAATCCCTTAATTTAGGCAACAAATATATGCTAAATAATAATGGAAATATGGAACAAAATAATAATAATAATAATAATAATAATAATAATAATAATAATAATAATAATAATAATAATAAATCTCCATATTTAAAAATAGTAACCAAATCAAAGGCTAAGCCCTGGAAATTAGGAATTAATTTTATGATGTATCTTCCTAAGCATACGTTAGTTTAATGCCATTCCATGACAGCTAATGTTAATTTCTCAATCTTTCCAGTTGAGCTAATTAATGGGAAATATTTTATCACCAAAAAAGAAACAAAGGAAATATTCATAAAAAAAATTTGATGGGAAAAATCTCATTAGTCCATACTGCTTTTTAAATCTGTATTAAAAAACTGATTTACTTGAACAGTAACAGTGCGAAATAGTGTCAGGAACAAGCATCGCATATAATATTCTTAAACTGGCTGCTTTATGGTTTGCTGAAGTTATTGAGTATTAAACTGCATTAGGATGACCCGAAAAGTACTGATGATTATTACATAAATTATCCAGACAGATGCAAAATTAAATAACGAACTTGTGGGATCATTGGTTACTAAACTTGTCATGATTCATTGGTTAGAGACAAGATCACCTTACTAAAATTGTCTAATTTTCAGTGGCTAAGTTCTTTTAAATGTAGAGAGTTTCAAGTATTAGTTTGATAGACACTTATTTCCTCTCATATACGACCTTGATCTCCACCATTGCTGAATTACCCTTCTCTTTAATGGCTGAAATGCCATTCATGGCAAAATACCCTTTTTCCTTTTGAAATGGTCAAAGGTCGTTGATTATTTTCTTGGTCTCCAAGTAAGGAACCATGGCTGATGATTTCAAAGGAAGTTTCTTCTTTATATTTTATTAACAGCCAAAAGGCAGATTTTTGTTTAATATGATAATCGCCAATTCCTACTGTAACTTAATTGCAGCCTTCAAACATTTATCCAAAGATAGATATTCTTCTACTATTTCTTTCTCCTGTGTTTGTGTAAAAATATAGAATGTCGATAATGACAATATATCGCAAAGAAAAGAGAAAAAAAATAAAGAGCACACAAATTTTTATGTGAAAATTCTTTGAGGAAAAAAACACGGGTAGAGGAGAAGAAAATTCACTATGTTGAATTCAAATGATTACAAGAGGAGTAGACTATGTCTATTTATAGGCTTGTAAAACCATATTCTAATAGGAGTGTGGTAAGATTGAAACACCTTATTCTAATCAATATCAAATAGATAGAGTTTAATAAGGTTTAAAAAATTTTATTCTAAAATAAAATAAAAGAAGTGTAACTCTATATGGATTGTACTTTTATTTTATTTTACTATTATATTTTATTTAAATAAGGATTCGGGTCACTCAATTCTAACAATCTCCACCTTGATACGAATTCTTAATGAACAAGTTTTTCATCGCGAACATTAAACGAACAAGTTTTTTACCTCTTCCATAAAATCCTTTAAGGGTTTAATTTTAACAATGAACACCAACCAAGTCTAAGTAATACTTAAACTTGGTTATAGGAAGTGACTTAGCTATCATATCTGCAAGATTTTCATGAGTACTAATTTTGCTCATAACAATATCACCACGAGCAATAATATCACAAATAAAATGATACCGAACATTAAATATGTTTTGTTCTCTCATGAAACATTTGATCTTTTGTAAGGAAGATGACACTCTGATTGCTTCAAAATACTGTACTGATTTGAAGGTCTTCATTGAGTTCACTCAGAAATTGCCATGTACTCAATTTTAGTGGTAGACAAAGCGACAATAGTTTGCAAAGTGGCTTTCCAATTGATTGCACAACTTCTAATTCTAAAGACATAACCTATAGGAGATCTTCTATCAAGGTCTCCAGCAAAATCAGTATCAACATACCCAATGACTCTATCTTTAGTTTTTCCAAACTGTAAGAAAACATCATTAGTATCTCGTAAGTATCTTAAAATTCACTGAACTACTTTCTAGTGTTTTTTATCGGGATTTGTCATGTGTCTGCTAACTGCACTGACTGCATATAATAAATTTGGACATGAGCAAATCATAGCATACATAAAAGATCCCACTACACTAGAATATGAAACATGTGACATGTACTCAATCTCATCATTTGATTGTGGAGACAAAGCTGATAAAAGTCTGGAATAGGCTGTTAAAAGAGTACTAACAAGTTTAGCACTTTGCATATTGAACCTGCAAAAAACTTTCTCAATGTACCCTTTCTGACTTAGGTACAATTTACTTGTTTTTCTATCTCTGAGAATTTCTATACCAAGTATCTTTTTTGCTGGTCCCAAATCTTTCACTTCAAATTCTTTACTTAGTTGGGCTTTAACCTTTCTTATCTCTCTTTTATCTTTCGCTGCTATCAACATGTCATCAACATAAAGGAGTAGGTACACAAAAGAACCATCACTGTTTTTTTTTAAGTAAACACAACTATCAAAACTACTTCTTTTGAAATTATGAGAAGCCATAAAAAAATCAAACCTCTTATACCACTGTCTTGATGACTATTTCAAACCGTAAAGGGAATTTTTCAGCAAGCAAACATAGTTTTTTTTTTTTTGAAACTGTAAAATCCTCTGGTTGTTGCATGCAAATATCCTCATCAAGTTCTCTATGCAAAAATGCAATTTTTACATTTAACTGCTCAAGCTTCAAATCATGTATGGTCACAATACAAAGCAAAACTCGAAGCGAGCTATACTTCACAACTGGGGAGAACATATTTACGAAGTCTACTCTTGGAGTTTGACTGTAACCATTTATAAAAAGCCTTACTTTATATCTGGGTTTTTCAACTCCTGAAGTCACTTCGTTCATTTTAAACACTAATTTACAACGAACAACCTTTTTACTTTTAGGAAGTTTCATTAGATCCCAAGTTCTTTTTTGTGAAGTGATTCCATCTTATCTTGCATAGCAAACATTCACTTTTTTAAGTTTTCACAGCTAATCGCCTCAGAATAATTAGATGACTCTTGATTTGCATTTATATTTTCAACCACATTTAAAGCATAAGTAACTAGATGAGCCTCAGTATACTTTTTTGGAAGTTTAATTTCTCTTCTAGTTCTGTTTTTGGTGATAGAGTATTGTGGTGAATAAGTAACTCTATCTTGAATTTTTGTACTGACTTGAGGAGTCAACTCTGGATTAATCTGATGCTTTACTTGCTTTTGATATTCTTTATTTGAAGAGTTTTTAAAAGATAAGTTAGGTAGCATAGCAGTTTCATAAAAAACACCACTGCTAATTATAATTTTTTTATTTTCAGGACACCATAACTTACACTCTTTTACACCAGTTTTATAACGAAGAAAAACACATTTAATAGATCTCGATTTTAATTTTTCATTATCAACATGAGTATAAGCAGGACACTTAAAGATTTTTAAATCAGAATAATCAATAGGATTACCAGACCATATCTCTTGTAGAGTTTTTTTCTAAATGGAAATGGATGGAGATCGGTTGATTAAAAAATGCAGTAGAGGTTGTTTAGGCCCAAAATGACTTCGGTAAGTTAGCATTTGACAACATATATTGAACTTTCTTCATGATCGTTCTGTTCATTCGTTCTGCAACGCTGTTTTGTTGTGGAGTATGACGAACTATCAAGTGTCTCATGATCCCTTCTGACTTGCATAATTTATTAAACTCATCAGAATAGAGCTCTAAGCCATTGTTTATGCGGAGGTGTTTTATTTGTTTTCCCGTTTGTTTTTCAATTATAATTTTTCAATTATAGTTTTTCAAGACTTAAATGCGAAAAAATACATCGCTGTTCTACTTCAGGAAGAACGCTCAAACTTTTCTGGAAAAATCATCAATAAAAGTTAGCATATAATTAACTCCACCTCTCGAAGACACTTTGGATAGCCCCCACAGATTAGAATGAATATATTCCAACGTTCCCTTCGTGTTATGGATTCCTTTGGTAAATCGAACTCTCTTTGTTTCTCAAAAATGCAGTGTTCACATAACTTCAATTTGCAAATTCTTTGCTAATCAAGAAGTCTTCTTTTACTCATTTATATTATGTCATTCTCACTCATATGCCTTAGACACATATGCGAAAGTTTAGTAATATCATCATCTGACAACGAAGAGAAAGCGATAGCTGTATCACCAGTAACAGTAGAACCCTACAAAAATATAATTTGGCAGTCTTTTTCTGCCCTTTCATCATAACGAGAGAACCTTTGGGAATCTTCAAAACCCACTTTTAGTTATGTATTTGTACCTTTTTGAATTAAGAATACTCAACGAAATTAAATTTCTCTTCAATTCTAGAATATGTCGCACGTCACTAAATGTTTTAACAATTTCGTCAAACATTTTAATTTAATCGTTTCAACACCTGTAATTTTATACAAAGCATTATTTTCTATCAAAACAATACCTTCTGATACTATTTCGTTAGTTATAAACCAATCTCGATTGAGACTCATGTGGAAGGTGCAACCCGAATCAATGATTCACTCCTCACTCACTTTAGAATTATTGACAAAAGCGATTAAAAGTTCATCATCGTTGTAGTCTTCTACAACATCAGCTTCACCAGATTTTTCTGGTTGTTTTCCATTTTAATTCGCAACCTCCTTTTTTATTTTGTTCTGTAGCTTATAGCATTCAGATTTAATGTGTCATTTCTTCTTACAAAAGTTATAAGTTTTACCTCTTTTTGAAGATTTCGATCTACTTTTAGATTTACCACGAAGATTCCGTTCCTGTATTCTTACTTTAGATTTACCACGAGGATTCCGTTCCTGTATCCTTACACGATCATAATCAGCATTTCGATCTTATCTCTCACGAACAATGAGACTCTCTCTGAGAGTCGGGTTTAACCAAAAGATGCTTCATCTTATTATACAAGGCTAAAGAATTATAAACCTCATCAACTGTGAGAGACTTGCGGCTATATAAAATCATGTCTCTAAAGATTGAATAAGACGGGGCAACAAACAAAGCAGAATCAACCTTAAATCTTCTTTATTATACTAAATCTCAATGGCCTCTAAGTTTGAGAGAAATTCTTTAAACACTGTTAAGTGTTTGTGCACAGACGTACCTTTCTCCAAACGATGAGCATAAAGACGCTGTTTCATATGAAACTTGCTGGTTAGAGTTTACGACATACATATTTTTTTCAGCCTCTTCCATAATGCAGTTGTGATCTTCTCCTTCATCACATCCTGCAAGATTTCGTTAGACAAATGTAAATGTAACTATGTTAACGCCTTTCGATCCTTACTCTTCTTCTCTTTCTCCATTAATGTTGAAGGCATCTTATCTATCCCTAGCAAGGTATCCTTTAAGTCAATCTGTGCAAGAACTGGCTGCATCTTTATCTGCCATAACGCGAATCTGGTGTTGTGACCCAACAGTGGAATTTTATACTTCAAAGACGCCATTACCGTGATTGAGATGAATAACCCGGAAGCTCGGATACTAATTTGTAAAAAAAATAGAATGTCATTATTAATAATATATTGTAAAGAAAAGAGAAAGAAAAAATAAAGAACACACAGATTTTTACGTGGAAATCATTTCGAGAAAAAAACCACGAGTAGAGGAGAAGAAAATTCACTATGTCGAATTCAAATGATTATAAGAGGAATAAACTATGTCTATTTATAGACTTATAAAACAATATTCTAATAAAAGTGTAGTAAGATTGAAACACTTTATTTTAATTAATATCAAATAGATTGAGTTTAATAAAATTTAAAAAACTTTATTCTAAAATAAAATAAAATAAGTGTAGTTCTTATGGATTTTACTTTTATTTTATTTTACTATTGTATTTTATTTAAATAAGGATTCAGGTCACTCAATTTTAACAGTTTGCGGGTACAATTTAAGGAATGAAAGACATGATTGTAAATTAGTTTTTTTCTATTAGCATACCAAGGCAGTTCCCTTCTTTAACACATTTTTACTATTGCTAAATTCTTCCACTACTAAACCTATATTTAGCTAAAAGGAAAAGGGGAGAGAGAGGGAGAGATCGTATTTGTTTTCTTTACATTAAGAGTTAAGATGGTATGAAAGAGTGCACAATGTCTTTTAACAAAATATAATGAAGCATGTTTCGGATGGGTCTTAGAATCATTCTAGTATAATTGAAACTTGAGGATACTATGGAAGTTTTATCTTTTGTTTAGTGTTATGATTTGGAAATTGCTAGGAACTTTAAGAAGTGTTAAAAAAAAAAATCCCTTTAAGATTTCTCTCTGTTGGCCCCCTAGATTGGTATGATGTTTTTCTAGTTCAAGATTGTTTAGGGGGGTTCACTGTATTGTTTAAGCTTACTACTCTTTTGGCTTTTGCAACTATAATAAACTCTCATTCGCTATGTTTAGGAGATACTTATTTGAGGACTGGAATTTCTATTTGTATTCTATAATCCAAATTCTTCCTATCGGAAAACTTTTTAAAAAGCTGATTGTGAGTGAACTAGAAAATTTTAAAAGAATCCAAATTTCTAAGGAATTTGCAAATTCAACACATTTCAATTCTCTCCCTTCAATCTCGAATAGCAAATTGTAAACTAATCTAGACAAAGGATTTCAAATTTATGAATTTTAATTCAAATGATTTTCACTCTGAAATATTGAAATCTGAATACAAGTACGGCTTTAAGTTCCCAAACTCTACCATAAGTCAATATTGTTGTATGCTAATATTTTTCGATTTGCTTTGTGTTTGACCTTAACAAGTTGTGTAAATTACCATGCTAGAGCTTGTATATGCTTGTATTTCTACCATATGTTTCCTTTTTTGTTTTGAGAATTAGGAAATATTCCCTTATGAAAAATCTTTAGATATCAACCCCAGTGTGTTTTGTTTCTGAATAATATTTGATTGCAGTCTTGTCCAATTTTTTTTACAGACTACGTATGAGAACTTCCGTTATCGATATGATAAAAAAGAAAACCCATATAACAAGGGAACAACAGGAAATCTTGGTGAAATGTTTTTGTCCAAGATTCCACCTTCATTAAATGATTTTCGTTCATTTGTGGAGGAAAAGCATATGGTTATGGGATCAATGATGCCAAACTTTATGGAAGGTCATATTAGCTCAAAAGAGAAAATTGACATTGAGATGGGAAATAGGCTTGCTGAAGATACTGGTTATTCACTTCCTGAAATTTTGAGAAATTTGGAATTTGATGATTTTGAGGACGAATTGATGATAAAGCAGGAAGGGGAAAGAGATATGGATTCATTGTTTCTTGGAGGGCAAGATATGAAACCATCAGATGAAGTCTCCATTCTAGGGAGTGGAACAGTTAGAACTGAGCAAAGTTCAGCTTCTAAAAATGGAGATGGAGAATTTATGGAAAGCTACAGTGCAAGAAATGAAACAGATACGTCAGGGAAACCAATAATGTAGCAATTCTCATCCAACAAAATTGTCGCCACTTCAAGTAGAAGTGTAATATTCGTGTTCTCTCTCCTTTTAAGTCAAAATTCTAGTGCTTTTTTTATTTAAAACTTTGGAGGCAAACACTGGCGTAAGTGATAATTAAACAAGTTTTTGTTAATAACAGCTTTGCTTGGGGTTGGGTATTTTGAAATTGATGTGAAGGATCTCCTTGCCTTGTGAAATCGCAGTGGTGTGCAGCTTTGGAGGAGTGCAAGTTGTTGAAAATAGAGATACAAGCTCAAAAAAAAGTATATATATATATATATATATATCAGTTTATTTGGAGGTCCAAAACTCTTATTGATTGTTGTAAACTGTAAATGTCGTATTTTGCTCGAAATAATGCAGAAACTCAAAAACAAATGGTGTGATTGCGAGTGTGAGGGTGAAAAAGAAAAAGGTCTATAGTCTGTGTTGTAGGTTTTATCATTTCTTACTGTTTCTAAAATATGATTGAGAGAATAGAGATTTCTCTTCATCAGTTAGAACTGTAGCATGTTTAAAACTAATTAGATTGTGTGGTATGTATTTATTTTATGAATTATTTCTTACACCTTGATGAAGTTTTCAAATTTAACAAAGTGATAATGTTTTTTTCCCCGAAAATGCATGCTTTATAATTGAGTATAATATCTATAATCTAGAGTGGCTTTTATGTACCAATAAATTAATATCTATCTATAACTATGTATAATTTTAAGATACATGGCGGACTGTACATGTTTAATCTTAAAATCATGATACCTTGCTGGTTTTTTCTGAAGAAAAAGGAATGAGAGAAAAGGGTTTAATTCTGTTTTTTAGTTTCTATATTCTTCCCAGATTTAAAATTTAATCTTTTTAATTTTAATTTTAATTTTAGAATTTATCTCTCTATTTTTTAATTTAATAATTGAAGTTTAATTAATAATTTCGTAAAAAAAAATTATTAGATTAAATTATGTGACATTAAAAAAAAAAAAAGTTCCTCACAAGATCAATTTAAAGTCGTGTATAAGACATGTAAGAAAACAAAAAGACTCACTTTATTTCTTTGAGTAGTGCTGAAAACCTTGTAATGCTGAATCAAAAACAAAATACTTACAACTCCAAATTTAATATTTTTATTTGTTTATTTGGTTTTCAGATTTTATTTAGACATGTAAAATTTTAATTTAAATATTGCACGTAATTAAATTTAACAGAAGCTGTTAAGTAGTGTTATTTATTGAACTTTAATTTTTAAATCGAAAGAGTTGAGGGTTTGGTACATGCAAGAATGAAGTTTGCTAAGAATTTGTTCTTTGAGGATCAATTAGAGCCATTGGTTGAGTTTTTTGGAAAATATTTTTCAAAGGGTTCAATTGGACTATAACACCTTTTACCTGTCTCAATGTATGGTATGAATGGGAGGTTTTGCCGGAGTACTTTCATGACTAAAACTTTTTATTTATTTGAGAAATCAAACATTAAAAACATTTTTATCAATTCATAGAAAACATATAAAATTAATTTTAGAACATTAAAATCATGTTCAAATAAAGTAGAATCGATTTGTAAGTATTTAGATGTATTTGAGACTAACTACAAGCTTCAGAGGGCGTAAAATCACTAAAATAGTGCAATAGGCAACTTGAGTGAGAAGTACATGTACCTCTGGAAAAGCATCGATATAAGCTCGTGAAATTGTAAATTTTTTTTAATTTATTCGACTTGTGATACTAGAAGAACCAAGTATCAAAACCACAACCTACTTAAATTTCACTTGTTTCACCACCATAAGGTTTAATACCATAAGTTGGACTTAGAGAACTCATAAGTTTAAAACGCCATAAACAACTACCGAAACACCTCAAACTTGGTAAACTTGAAACATGCTTAAAGAACGACCATAAATAGGTGTAATCCCTTCCTAGAATATGTTCGACTTATATCATAATTCATCAAAACAAGGACAACATATCAATACTTTCATAATACCATTAAAAATGTGTTTTATACTCATCAAAAGCACAAAACAAGTGAGACTATATGGATGCATGCAAAAGAATACCCAAACATCTTATAGCTTGTTGATTTGAACCTGACGATAATTGCAAGGAAATATGAGCAAAAGTGGTTGTGGAAATGGGTACTATTGCAAGCACTACGAAAGCCAAAATAAAAACAAGGGATATCA
Source organism: Gossypium longicalyx (assembly GCA_025698465.1). Classification (NCBI taxonomy): domain Eukaryota; kingdom Viridiplantae; phylum Streptophyta; class Magnoliopsida; order Malvales; family Malvaceae; genus Gossypium; species Gossypium longicalyx. Next base: position 40,211,811 of record CM046996.1, on the reverse strand, counting down.
AAATTGTTTATGTAGTTTAGTTTCCCCACATTTGTGGAGCCTAGCTCACTGAAAAATCTATTATCTTTGAACTCAATACAACTAGTGATTCTAGTCTAACACGTTTTGGTCTAGAATTCTCATTTTTGTATTCAAAGACTAGATCTCTCACTAGTAAAATTCCCCGCTGAGAACTTAGTTTGTAAAATCACAATACAATGATTTTACGATCACAAATGCACTCGTAGATAATGTTCCTCACTTGAATAGATAGGTGCCCTCAATACTCACCGTACATAAACTTATACAAGTCTCTCAAATGTATAAAAGTTTGAAACTTGCTAACATATTAGGAATCAATTACTATCCAAATATCTATTAAACAACAACTAAAATAGTTGAAAATAATATATTAATAAAATATGAAGTAAAGATATGTCTTCAATGCTCTCGATCCAATCTTCACAAAGTAAAGGGATTTGATTATTTAATCTGATCCAAACTTTTAAAATTTGTTGCTCCACAGGATGGATCTTCAAAAATAGCCAACACATGCCACATAATCATTTAATTAATTTCCTAATTGATTTGATTGAAAACATTTTTCACTTCAAATAAGGTAAGTTATATTATCTATTGATATGCTAGCGGTAGAGTGTGCATTCAGTGGATTTAATTTTTACATGACAACAATTGAATAAAAAAAAATTGTGTACTAATCAAAATAATCGAAACAAAATAAAAGGATAATCGAAATAATCAAACCAAATAAGATTGATTCGGTTTAATTTGTCTATTTTTACTCTCTTTTTTACCCAATTCATCATTGTCATTTAAGGTGCATTAAATAGATAAGAAACACAATTAGAGTAGTAAAAATAAATGATGAATGAACAAAAAAAGAAAGATAATTAGACAAAGAGGCTCTAATTCAAAGGCATTATTATTATTATTATTATTATTATTATTATTATTATTATTATAGCTTTAATTTTATGGACCCGGTTTCATGAAAGTATTTTGAGATCTTAATTCAGAACGCTAATTATCTATAATAGATTTGTATTAAATATTTCATTCGATTAATCTATTACTTTTTCTAATAAAATTGATTTGTAATTTGTAATTATGGTCAACATTTTAATGAAAAGAGAACAAAGCAAACAAATTGAGTAGGTAATTCATGCAATTGACATTGAGAAAATATAAATATTTAGTCAAATCTTGGAATTTATGAATTTATTGGTTAATCAGAAATGATTTAATCGTTTGGGAGAAATCAGAAATGATAACAAATTAATGATTCAGCCATTTAGGTTTTATGGGGTTTTAAAATTAAATTATTGGTAAAAAACTTAGTTAGTTATCTAATTTTTCGAGTATTTTTATTTTGATCATTTAAATAATAATTTTTTAATATAATCATTATCATTACAATAATATATTGTTTTGGTCACCCATCTATTTTCTAACTAACTTTCTAACTAACGATAATTGATGTGGCATGACACTTTATCTCCATATAAATAACTTAAACTATGTCATCTAAAAGTTAATCGACTTAATCCCCTAATCGGAAAAAAAGAAGAAGGAAAGTTCAGTTAAAAAAAAAAAACCAAAGGTGAAAAAACCATGAGAGGGATAAACCTCACAGAACATAGGGAGTTGTGGTGAAACTGCACCGATGCTCGCCATTTTATTCTCTACTTCTTAATTTCCCTTCCTCTCCTCTTAGCTTTTTGATTCCATCCCACTTAATTTTGTGACACTTTATTAGCATTAATTACCTATTTTAGTAGGTAAAAAAAAGGTGGTCAGATTCATTTGAAGCAGTCATGAGAGTATTACTTTTAGTTTACCTATGGTATCCTAAACTAAGGTAAAAACCATGCAAAAACATGTAAATAGAGTAAAAATTTAGCTTTTTTAAAATGTAGTTGTTAAGCAGAAATTTGATAAAATGTAGGGAACTAGGTATGTTTCGACCTTTCACGGCGAGACATGAAACAAAAGTGGATAAAAAGATTCAAGAGGTAAAAGCTAGGATTTGGGATTTTATTTCCGGAATTTTGCATAAATGGATAGAGGCAAAGTTAGAAAAAAAATTTAGGAGTCAAAATTAAATTATAATTTTTATAATAATAAAAATATAATTTTACCATTTTAATAGTCTATATCTTTATAATTTTTAAAAGATTAAATTAAATTTTTATTATCTTTAAGGGGGTCAAAGTGTAATTTTACCTTTACTAGTTTAAAATTTTAAAAATTTTAAAGGACTTAAATGAAAATTTTTTCATTTTAGGGAGAGTCGGGGCTGGTAGGAAAAATGTAACACCCTACGCCCAACCCGATCGTCGAATTTAGGTATGGAGCATCACAAGTTAAAACCATTTAACTAATTATACCATTTGAAAACCAAAATCCTAGCTTGGCAAGTACCAGCTTGCTAGAGCGGAGTCCCACTAAATTGAAAACATATAATAAGTTGAAAGTGGTTAAAAATAGTGTTGTGCCACCAATAGATGAGTACGACTAAATAGTTTTTGGTGGAAGCTTCATAAATATTCACAAGTTTAGATAAAATCTCATCATTGAGTTATCACTCGAGTAGTAATTTAAAATTTGTTTTAGTTTAGTACCACATAAAACCAAGTTTGACATAAAGCCCAACAATGCTACAAATAAACATCCGGAATTACAAAATATCTTTTTCAAATACAGGTTGATAATTTCAACAGGTGGCAACTAACAAGTGTCATAATACCTCAGCAATTACATGTTACACCAAGACAAGAAAAGGCTCACAATAGGCCTCTAATCTGGCTAAATCCCTACTATGACAATGTCCAACCTAAGAGCCTGAAAATAAGAAGAAAGAAACTAAGTATGTTCATAAAAGCTTAGTAAGTTCCAGGGAAATATATTCCCACAATAGGGTTCAATAGAAATTAACGCTATGTTTGGTTTGCCTGAATAGCTAAACCATTGCAAGCATATTCAATTCTCAATAGTATTTAAAATGTTTGGTTGATTGAATGTTTATTCTGTAGAATTGCCTAAAATAAGACTAAACAACAAAGTCCTGTTATAGCTATTTAGGACACTCATGCCTAAATGGCTATCCGACAAATGCCCAAAATAAGGAATTTTTTTTACTTAACCCATGCACAAATAAACCATATAAAACTCAAGATTTAAAGAAAAAACTCAATCAAAACTCCCTAATAGAGGAGCCAACTTAAAAACACGTAAAAATAGGGAAAAATAAAGGATTCTTTGTCTCTTTAGGTCTTAGGTGAGATTTCATATTCCAAATGAAGAGAAAAGGAAGAAGATGAATGTTGGTGTTCTGTATTCATGGCCGACAATGGATAGTGTGTAACACCCTTACTCGATTCTGTAACACCCCTTACCCGTATTCGACACCAGAATAGGGTACGAGGCATTACCGGACTTAAACACAAGCAAACAAGCATTTTGAGTTGTAAATTTGGCACCAAATTAAAACTTTTTAACAATCAATCATATCATCCCTAAAATGAGCCTACGAGGCCCAAAACATGCTTTGGAAGCGGTTCAAGACTAAACCGAGAACTTTAGAAAATTTTACGACACTTAAAAAAGTTTTGCTAAAACAGGGGTGACACGCCCGTGTGGGCAGGCTGTGTGGTCTCACACGCACGTGTCCAAACCTCGTGTAACTCTCTATTTGTCACCCAAGAACAAATTGGAGTCACACGGCCAAGGCAAATACTTGTGTCTCGAGGCCGTGTCCTTCACATGGCTGAGACACACACCCGTGTCTTTGCCCGTGTGCTCAATTCTGAACATTCTGTTTTGCAACAATTTAGGTGCAAGGGACACACGCCCAGATCACACGCCTATGGGGCTGACCATGTGTCACACTGTCTACCAGTGTGGACAATAACAAGGCTATTTACTAAGCCAATTAGCCACTCTTATTCACACATACACTTACCCCAATTCAAAGGCACAAAACAATACATACTTAGGCAACCAAAACATCCACATTCATGATTAAAACATATCAACTCAATGTCTTTATCTAACAGTTTTATTACACTTATTAAGCCCTAAATGAAACATACAAATTCCACATTCATTAGGCTTCATTCAACTACTTTCTAGTTACCAAATTATACACAAATTCCCCATCTCATCAATAGGTTACATTTCCAAAAATTACATAATCATGCCAAAAATCACTTTTCCAAACATTCCATGATCATATCACCATAGACATTGACACATAGATGAATATACTTAGGCTTACAACCATGTTAGCCAATATAAGCCAACTTACATGGCCAAATAGCAAAACAAGTCTTTGGCAATTACAAGCCATTACATTGACGAAAATTATATGACGCATATAATAAAATGACCAAGTCCCTATACATGCCATAACTCAAAATACTTGAATTCATCAATACCCAAAACAATAGCTTGATAGTGTGATAGGATCTCCGGCGATCTCCAACCTGAGCTAGCTTGACAACACTAAACAACATGGGAAATGAAGAGGGCAAGTGATGCGAGCGCGCTCAGCAAACCCCGTCAGTCAAGTCTCCTTAGTCGAGCCTTGCATTGCTGGCAAGCTGATCCCAGTTCGTTTCCAGCTCCACGAGCTCCGTCTAGTTCAAATTCAGCTCATTTGAGTTCGATCCAGCTCAATGAGTTCGTGTGCTCATTCAACAAGCTAATTAAACTCAAATAAGCTCGTTTGAGCTCATCTTTAAATTTTAATTCTTGCTTTTTATTAAGCTGGAATAAATAAGTTAATTCATTTTAACTAAGTTAGTTAATTAGTTAAGGACTTAATTTATTTATTTTAGTTACTTTAGTCTTTAATTATGTTTTGTTTAATTAAATGCATCTTTAGTTAATGTCATGCATTATTGATATTCATATTTTAATTATGACTTGCATTATGTGTTCTGCATTTAATTAAGTCATGCATTAAGTAATTCATTTGTTTATTTAGTTTGCATTTTAAACCATGCATTTAGGCATCTTAGTTTAATAAATGAGTTGCTGGACATTTATTCAACTCATCTTAGTTTAATTAATTGAGTTTTTGTTGAACTTTATTTAATAGTTGCTTCTTTAATTAAACTAGTTGCTGGAATAATTGATGCATATGTTATAGTTCATTTACTTAAGTTAAGTATTAATGTTTGTTATGTTTAATAAGTGTTTACATGTGTTTAATAAGCTTATTTTATTGTGTTTATTGCAAGAGTCTTTTCAAGTCATAACAATTTCAAATAAAAGCTGTTACAAATTAAATAAAGAGGCTTTCCAAGTTATTTTCGGTTACAAAGCAAGAGGGCTATTATAAAGAAGATTTATACATCATTTAAAGGAGATTTAAGGAGCATTTAATCATCCAAATTAATTTTGGCAGCAACCTTTCCATTTCCAGCTGCTTTTTCCATTGCAAATGTTTTTTCAAGCATTCAAAAATCATTAAGAAGCTGATTAAGAAGATGGTGTCCATTTGTTAACCAAGGGCTAACTCAAGAGTCATTTTTCAAGCACTTAAAGTCATTCATTCAGCTAAATTAAAGTGAATTCAAGGATGAAGTTATTTGGCTCAAGAAAGTGAAAACACTTGAGTTTAATTTCAGCTTTTAATTGGCACAATAATTTGAATATTTGTGACCATTCAGATAGCCTATTTTAGTACTATAAATAGGTGAAATCAGCCTTTGTAAAGGGATCTTTTTGCTTAGTTTAAAACATTATTGAACTTATATGAAATTTGTGAGATTTCTTCCTCTCATATTTCGTTGAAGAACTCATTGGCTTATCTAAGTTACTAGTGGCGTCAATCTGCCTTCTTCTTTATCCTGAACTTATCACTATCAAATAGTGTGGCGTTCACCCTTATACCAAGGTTCCTACTTTGCTAAGTAGCGGGTTGAGGTTCTCTTATTCTCCATCCAACCACCTTGAAAACTTATAAGCATTTGGGTCGATATTTTTTAATATTGGTTCGTGTTTGTTTTTTAGATCATTTTCATTCCATTCCATTCCATCTTTTCGTTTTATCATAATCGAACCATCAATTCACTTCACATCCGTTGTTGGTTATCCAATTACTATATTTATTTTCATCTTTTATTATTTTTCTATAACCGAACCTACATAAACTTCATAACCATAAACCCATCTTTGAACCCTTTTTACATAGCTTCCGCCATTATTTACTTAAAACATCCTTTGAACAAACCGAACGATACTTCTTCGTAGACGATCGGGCAAACTCGCATATGACTCGACTCACCCCGAGGCGAATCGTATCAGTAAGCTATATAGCTTAGTAAGTCCGTATGAAAATAATAAGCAACACTTACCAATCATTTACGAAGTCCAATAATATAAACACAAGATAATATAAATTGCATTAAATTTCACAGTTATAACTTATTCAGTCACATTGTTTGCTCTATCAATTTGCAAGAATAATTTAATATGTTTTGACCTTAGCCTAACAACCGTAATCTCTCCATTATAACAGATTACCACAATCAACCCATCATTTCAAACCTTATAATAAACATGCACATTAATTATGAGTATTCACTTTTCAGGCATATATTTTAACATCTTTTAGTTGTTCAAAGCTCATATCTTCCCATAATCCTTTTAATAGGCAATTATGCCAATCTTTCCTTTTTCTCATATCTGATAAATCACAATTTGAGTGAATAAAACAATACTATACCATAACTCAATTTGGCCCGAAAGCCAATTACACTATCGCTTACCGAATTCACCATGTATTTTGTACATCACAAGTATAGACCAAAAATCACAAGGCTTTCACAAAAACATTCTCATGGAAACCTTGAACTCACAATATCATGAAGTCAATGTTTATAAACTTTATGTACATACCTGTACAAATTCGTAATACTTGTAACAACCCGTTTTTGGTCAAACTGGAACAATGGTTTCGAGACCACAAATCTAATGTCAGAAAATATTTTAATATTATTTTCAATATTTACAGCATGTTAATTGATATGTGTGAAAATTTTGTGAGCTAATTTTATCGATTGGTTGGTTAATTTGATAAAAAAAGACTAAATTGCGTAAAATGCAAAAGTTACATTCTACTTGTTAAAGGTGTTAAATAGCTTTGGTTTTAAACTATGGTGACCTTAAATGGTGATTAGACCATTTTAAATGTTCGTGGACCATTATGAACAACCATTAAGTGATTATAATAGTTTTATAATAAGGTTATTTTTGGAATTCGATAATTAATGATTAATTAAATAAAAAAATCAATTTTAAGCTTTATTGTCATCTTCTTGGCTGAATATTAAGAGGAAGAAAACCATTCTTAGCTTTTAAAGCATTCGACACACTCCTAGCTTGATTAAGGTACGATTTTAGCTCAGTTTTTGATGATTTCTATGTTTTTATAATCATTACAGCTCAATCTAGCTAGCCCATACCTTTAATTTCAAAATTGTTAAAGATTTTGAGAGTTTCCATTGTTGAATCTATGTGTTCTTTGGTGTTTGAAGATTAAATATGAATTTTTGCTGATAGATTTTCATGTTTTGTAAAGTAATTTTTGATGAAAATGCATAATAGGGATTAAATTGTGAAATGTGCAAATTGTGTGGTTGAAATGTGAAATAAATGAAAGTTTTGGGCTGCTAGGGACCTATAAATAATTCAGCCAAGCTTGAGTTTATTGAAATTATGTGAATTTTGTGTTTTTGTGAAATAAGGATTAAATTGTTAAAAGTGTGAAAGTTTAGGGGTTAATGTGTAAATAGGCCTAAATGTATGTTTTAGACTAAATTGAATGAACGATTGATTAAATAAGTTAATTTTGAATTTATATAGATCAAGAAAGAAATAATTCAGATTTAGATCAGGAGAAAAATAAGGTTATCGAGTAGTCGACCCGATTTGTCAATTTCGAATACGAGGTAAGTTCGTATGTATTAAGCATTATAATAATTATGATTTAGTGATTTGATATTGCATAAATTGTATATACGAGACTACAGATATGTTCAACAACAAACCGGTTATGTATGGCACTTAGTGTGCGATTCGACATAGCATCGGTTATATATATGGCACTTAGTGTGCGGTTTGAGATAGCTTCGGCTATATATGACACTTAGTGTGCAATTTGAGATAGATTTGACTATGTACAACACTTAGTGTGCGAGATATCGAGTATGACACTTAGTGTGCGAGATATTGAGTATTCAACGGCATTTCGTGTATGTATGAACTTGTTATGGAATGGTACAGGTATGTACATGTATATTATTAGCTTAAAATTGAAGAAGTTACAAAGTTTGTATATAAGCTTTTAAATAAGCAATTGAAAGGTTTGTTAGTAATCATAAAGTACATGATAATATGTTTAGATTGATGAATGTTGTATTTTTTATTAGTTAAGTTTATATCATACGAGCTTACTAAGCTATGAAGCTTACTTTGTGTTATTTTTCTATGTTTTATAGTGAATCAAGGCTAGCTCGGATTCGGGAGTCATTGGGAACATCATCACACTATCAAACATCTAAGTTGGTACTTTTGGATTGTACATTTTTGGCATTGGCATGTATAGGCTAGATGTGGTATTTTGGTTGTGATTATAGCCATGAGATTTGGCTTGTAAATTGTATTTGGTTTGTATATATAACAATGGGTGATGGCTTATTTTGGTATGTTTGGTATGAATGTGGTTATGATTTCATAGTTGTTCAAATGGTTAATTGATTTGTAGAGAATAAATTCTTGAGAAATGCTTTGATGAAGTATGATTTTAGAAGTTGAGTTGATAAGTATTTGATTAGGTAAATGGCATTGAATTGAGTATCAAATTTGGTTGAAATGGATATAGTATGAATTTTGCATTCGGTTGATAATTTTGGCTGCCTAATTGTATGATGAAATGATACCATTTTGATTGTTTAGGTGAGCATGAGTTGGGGTGGCAAATTGGCCTTGCAAATGGCCTATGTTTGTCCACACGGGCAGAGACACGGGCGTGTGTCTCGGCCGTGTGTGACATACGGTCATTTTACACGGCCATGTGTCCCCTGGTGTTGATATTAAAATGAAATCAGTATACTCCAAACGGTCTCACACACGGGCGTGTGACCAGCGGTGTGGTACAAGTCAGTATGCTCCCTAATTGGCACATGGCCTAGCACACAGGTGTATGACTTGGCCGTGTTGCATAAGTCAATATACCCTACAGTTTTGGCACAACCTAGAACATGGCCTAGTACACGGGTGTGTGTGGCCACTTCAAAGGGCACACGGGCTAGACACATAGGCGTGTGGTTGGCCGTGTGACCCAAGTCAGTATGTATGCCCTGTTTCCACATGGCCTGAGATATGGGCGTGTTTGGAGCCATGTGAGGCACACGGACTGTTCACACGGGCGTGTGACCCCTGTTTGGTTGAATTTTTTTTTAAGTTTTCAAAATTTTCATATGTTATCGGTTTAGTCCCGAACCACTTTTAAAGCATGTCTAAGGCTTTGTAGGCCCATATAAGGGACAATGTGGTTGTATTAAATGATATATGAGAAGGGATGTTATATGTTGTGAATTGATCGGTGATACCTCGTAACCCCACTTTGGTGATGGATACGGGCTAGGAGTGTTACAATACTTACATGTTTTTTCTCTTCTTTAACATACTCGTTAAATTCCCTGTTGAACCACTTGGAATACTAAAGGATACTCGGGAATCTCGTACACACAGTACCGTACCAATGCCATATCCCAGATATGGTCTTACATGTAATCTCATATCGATTGGTCTTACACGAAGTTTCATATCGATGCCATATCCCAAATAGGGTCTTACACGTAATCTCAGTAACCCTAATGTCATGACATTTGTATCCTATCTATCCCTAAGGTTCAACTGGAACTTCCGTTGTATCAAATCTCTGTCGGTCATTTCCGTAGTATCGTACTCAATAGCATTCACATTTCATTTCAATAATATAGCATTTACCACAATTATATCAATTAAGCATTTATGCATATATAATTTAATGCTTATTAAACATATGAGCTTACCTCGGCATAAAAATGGCGAAAAGGATCTAAACGTCAAATACTTGTTTTTCCCCATTCTAATTCTGAACCTCATTTTTCTTGATCTATAATATCACATTTAACTTATTTAATCATTATACTATTCAAATCAGCCCAAAATCACATTATGGAAAAAATACATTTTTGGCCCTAAAGTTTCACATTTTTACATTTTAGTCCTTAGGCTCGTAAAATGAAATGTACTCAATTTCTTCAATACCCATGCCTAGCCAAACCTTATACATGCTCATAGCAGCCCAAAATTTTCTTTTATTCGCATTCTAACACCCATTTTTTTAACTTTTTGCAAATAAGTCCTTTTTAGGCATTTTCATTGAAAATCACTTAGCAAAAGTCGTTTATCTAACAACTAACATGCATTTTCTACCATTAAACATCAAAATACATAAATATCCATCATGGGTAAAATTTTAGACTTTGATTATGTCTTAAATTAGTGGTAGAAATATATAGATCATGTTACAAGGATTTCAAAAACATAAAAATCATTAAAAACGAGGCTAGAACGGACTTACAATTGAGTTTGGAAGCTTGGAAAACCCTAGCCATTGCTTCTCCTTGTGAATTTTGGCCATGGGAGGAAGATGGACAAAAATTGGCTTTTAATTCATTTAATTACCAAATTACTAAAATACCCTTAATGAAAAACTTTAGAAACATACCTAACCATGTCTATTTTTGTCCAATAACTTAACAAATGGTCTAATTAACATTTAAGGACCCCCAATTTAAAATTTCATAAAAATTAGACACCTCTAGCATGTAGAACTCAACTTTTGTACGTTTTACAATTTAGTCCCTTTAACTAAATTGTGTGCCCAAACGTCAAAATTTTCGAACAAAATTTTCACAAAATCATTCCATAAAATCATAGACCATAAAAATATAATAAAATAAATTTTATACGTAAAATTTGTGGTCCCGAAACCACTGTTCTGACTAGACCCAAAATCTGGCTGTTATAGATTCGAACACCGAATTCGGGTATAGAGTGTCACAAAAGGACCCAATTTGAACTAAATACTAAATTCAAACTTATTGAATTGAAGTCAGACTTTATTAACTAATATATAAATATAAATCTCTTACAGTAAAATCCTTAAATAAAAGTTTTCCATCTTCAAGCCCTGACCCTATCGGAACTAACTAATTACATATTTTTTGCCCCCTTGGAGAAGTCCCTAAAGATAAACCTCTTCCTATGTGCATGAAACCTTCTTAAAAAACTCCTTCATCCCATACGATATGGATTGGTCCCTCCTTGAGCTCCTTATTCTGTAGACCTTACAATCACAAAGAAACCCTTGTAAGTTCAAATGAACTTAGTGAGTTTCTATATTACATAAAACATATCCCTTCCTAATCGAGGGTTCAAATAAATAATGTTCTTTCTCTTTTGGTGATATTTCCTCAATATGATCTGATGATTTCTGATTTATCTCCAAACTTATCTGATGGTGGATAGACCGTTAAACAAACTTTTCTGGAACCATACCAGCTTAATGGTTCCTTGAACGAACCCTTAGATCTGCAAACTCTGCCCTTCATTTACTTATATCCTTTCATTTGACCTTACTACATGGTGGATTTCTTCTTTCCACCATTTAATTACAAAAGGGGTTCTTTGACCTACCCTCCTAATGACCCTTCAGGCTATGTCCGCCATGGCGAATATTTCACATCTGTTTAGTCCAAAATAGACTCCTTATATTCTCAAAGTCTCACAAGACTTATTAACTTTCTCTCTTTTAGGATAACTAATGAGGTCTCTCACCATTCGAGCAGACTAAGTCCTACTAGGGTTAAATCGAGATTGGTTTACATCCTTATAACTCATCTCTTTTGTGATACCTGACCTTTAAATACAACACACCCTTTCATTTTGGACTACTGGCCTAGAATACTCGTTAGACTCTCATCTGCGTGACAGTTTAAATTCATGATTTCTCTTACTTATTTGTTCCCTACTACACTAGTTGTTCGGCTAGTACTTCCACACTAGTTTACCCTTAAGGAGTGATAGTCTTGACGGACATATCTGTCCTCTGACATATCTGTCTTTCTTTGGCAATGGGTTCTAACTAACCTTTTATTCCTTATAGACCATTCGACATATTTTATGTTAAATTTATAGCTTATGGGGTTTCTTCAAGTACTCTCTGGCTGTACTTAATGATAGATCTTTATCTGTGATCCTTGAATAAACCTTCTTTTTGTTTGTCTATGCCAGGAACCTACTGGCATGTTATTCCCCATGAACATTTCCTACTGGGTTACCACCATTGGGTCCTATTGGCTTTTACAACCACTGTTCCATCAACTTGTTCTTTCTTCCATTACTTCCTATTAAATGGAAGATTCCTTAAACCTGCTAGCCATTTATTGTGTGTTCATTTTCATTTTCCTCCTAACCTTTTTTCCTTGTTTGTAATACTTCCCATTAATGTCATCCTTATTGACCACCCATTTTTACTATCTTGGCGGACTATTTTATGCTTGTAGAGCCAAGCTATGGTCTTATGCATTGTAATCCCATGTTTAACGTCCTAGCGGGATACCCTGTGCTTAGTGTCCCAGTGGACTTCGCATGCTAGCATAGCTGAGCTATAGTCTTACACAATATACCCCATGTTTAATGTTCTTGTAGACTCCATTGGTTGCCATAGTCGAACTATGTTCTTACACCTCATAATTCTCTGTGTTTCTTATCTTGGTGGACTATCTCGTGTTTATTATCCTGGCGGACCATGTATGATGCCGTAACTATTAGAGTATGCCCAAAGACCAATCATGAGATGATTGTAATCACATACCCATTTTACATTGTTTATTAATAAAATGCATTGCCATTATTATTTCAGTTTCTTTTTCTGTGTATATAAATAAATTGTATTGTAATAAAGTTCTAAGAAAATATGATTATTCTTAAAAGGTCATTAGTCAAGTATTATTGTGGGCTTAGACAACAATAATGCATTGATGCTAATGTGTAGTTGACTGATAACAAATTGTCATTGACATAGGGATGTTGTAACACCCATAACCCATTTTCGTCGCTAAATTAGGGTTACAAAGTATTATCATACATTCAAAATATTTAGCAACAAGTAACATCGAGTTTGTCAATTAATTAAAAACATTCATAAATAATTCAGATTGAAGTCAAACATACAATCAGGGGCAATTTGAAGCAAACAAGAAACTTTAGGCAAAAACTAATAATTTTCAAAATATGGGTCACATGGCGGTGTGTCCAGGCCGTGTGACAGAGCCCAGATCACATGGCTTTGGACATGGCCATGTGGCTACTCCATATGCCAGTGTACACAGACTGTGTAACTAATTATGCCCGTGTAATATAAGCTCACACGACCACGTGGCCAAGCAATGTAACTCTCTATGATTGTGTAGCTTAGGGTCATACGGCCGTGTAACTTACTTTGCCCGTGTGGACCAACCTTCACCTAACACGCTAGAGGCACACACTCGTGTGGGTCTACTCGTGTGTGACACATGGCCGTGTGGCAACCCGTGCCCCAGGCTGTGTGTAACACCCTTAACCCATATCCATGCAGGGTTACGGAGCAATACCAGAGTTTTCAAATCAAACTAACACATTTATATACATTTCATATCATATCAATAAACATATTAAAATCGAGTCAAAACATACATATTGTCCCTTAAACGAGCCCTCCAAATAAGACAGGACTAAATCAAAAACTCAGAAAATTTTTTCAAAAAATATTGAAAATTTTCAACACTGCAGGGGTCACATGGCAGAGCGACACACCCATGTCTTAGGCCATGTAGGCATTTGAAGTAGGGGCACAGGCCTATCCAACCCGTGTCTGTGCCCGTATAACTCACTGACTTGGTCACACGGCCAAGCCACACTCTTATCTGCCAGGTCGTGTACCCTTTGAAATAAACCACACGCCCGTATGCTAGGCCGTGTGCTAGGCTGTGTAACAGTCTAACTTGCAGCCCTTCAAAAACTATAGGGGACACATGGCCGTGTCGCCTAGCTGTGTGTCACACACGGCTGAGACACACACCGGTGTCTGTGCTCATGTGGACGAAAATAGGCCATTTTACAAGCCATTTTTCTTACCCAACAAGGCATATACCTATAACAAAAAATGCACATATCTACAAGCCATAACAAGCACCAAAATCATGCATATTCTAGCTTCATACATATGGTATAATCACATACAACCAATATGCCCTTTAGGCACCTCAAATGACAATATGTAAACATGTATAATCATGTACTCTATTCGATCAAAATACTCAACTAACTTTTAGGCATAATTGTAACAATACATATAATTGAATTTACTAACAAAAAACTTACCAAATGGTATTAAATAGACCACTCAATTACTAGCCTCAATATACATATATGTCTTCCATAACAAGGTACCAATTCACAACATGTTATAAGACATATATAATATACATATTCAACTATCATTTCATTTTCCATCATTCAAACACATTAAGCAAATCATCAACCATATTAAGGCAAATATTTACATGCCAAAACTAAATTCATTACACAACCAAAATGCCATAATTCAAATCAAACCAAATGGCCATATCAACAACCCAAAACGCATAGGCCAAGCATTGACCAAAAATGCCTATACATGCCATTACAACCAACATCAAAAAATTCAAAGTACCGATAAAGCCGATGGATAGTGTGATATAACTCTAACAAGCTTCCAACCCGAACAAGCTTTCGATTCACTAAAAGACACAGAAAATAACACAGAGTAAGCATTAAAGCATAGTAAGTTCGTATAACATGAAACATAACTTGTCGTTTCATTACATAAAAGGTAAGCTAACATAGCATATTCCAACCTTAATTTGGCCAATGCCTAAGCATGTACATCAAGTAAGATAGCCATGTAAACATATACATAAACCAAACAAATATGGATTAGTACAACATATAAAATATGTTTTATATTCATGTATCATCCAATTCAATTTTTCCATATATCATGTAACAACATTTCCATGTAATTCATATATATATATCATTGTAATGGTTTATATCAAACTCTTACCATTTCATATCAGAATATTTCCTGTTGAACCATTTAAAATACTATTAGATACCCGGGATAGTTCACACATAGTGTGCTAACTCATATAACTATAATCCATCAAATCCTATACATGTATGCTTACATGAGCTGTGAATCGGTATGCTTACTTGAGCTATAAATCGGTATGCTCTCACGAGCTGTAGGTCAGAACGTAGGTACAAGATGCTGCTCACACAAGTTGTGGAGTATCCACAACACATGCCAGACCTCAGCCATTGGTAGGACATTCAGGGCTAGCACCCAAATCATGTAAACCCTAATGACATGTCATTTGTATCCTACGTATTCCTAAGGTTCAAACGGGGCTCGGTAATTATTGTACGCCGTTGGATATGCAATCTGTATATATGTATGACATTTCAAAACACATGTATAATTCAATTAAAACATATAAACACGATTTAATTACACGAACTTACCTCAACGAGTATACGTAGATACAAAGGCGATTAATCCGAAACTTTCTCTTTGCCCCGACCTAAAGTCGTACGAGGTCTGTCTTGATCTATATGGATAAATTTAGCTTAATTTAATATATATTTCATTCAATTTAACCCAAAATCATATTTTGGAAAAACTACCATTTTACCCCTATTCTTTTAATTTCTTTGCAATTTAGTCCCTAGCTCATAAAAATGGAAATTCATGAAATTCCATCGCAACCCACTATGGCAAAATATCAACTAGGTCTCTAGCAAGCCCTTTATTACAATTATTTCACAATTTTACCATGTAAAATTTTTTATTTTTCAATTTAATCCCTAATTGATAATTTCATCAAAAATCTCTTTACAAAAGTTGTTTATCTAGAAAGAACCATCCATTTTATATCATCAAACATCAAAACTCATGTATATTCAGTAATGGTAAAACCCTAATAGTTTAACAGTTTCACAAATTATTCCTCGGGCTAGCTAGATTAAGCTACAACGATCTGGAAAACATAGAAATCATTAAAAACGAGACCAAAATGCATACCTAATTAAGTAAAATGGGATGGACGAATGTTGAGCTTCCATGGCTTTATTTTTCTTTGATTTTTAATTGAAAGAAATGTTAAAGATGATAACCTAATTGTTGTTTTATTTTATTTTGTCATTATTTACGAAATTACATAACTAACCTTTAAAAACATTAATAATTACACAGTTGCCAAGCCATCACATTCTACTATCTTCATTAGTGGTCAAATTACCATATAAGCACTCAAAATTTAGGGTTCTATAGCTATTTAATACCTTTAGCTATTAGAACTCAACTTTTGCACTTTACGCAATTTAGTCATTTTTCCTAAATTGAGCATGTAAATGGTAAAATTTCTTAACGAAATTTTTATATGGTGTCACTATTATGCTATAGGAAATAAAATAATAATAAAATAAATTTTTTGACTTCGAATTTGTGGTCCCAAAACTACTGTTTCGATTTCACTAAAAACGGGCTATTACACCGTGTGTGCCCAAAATGACTCAAAACATGCAATTTTCACGACCAATGCTTAGGTACCTAAACCAAATTACTAACACATGACCACAAGGCCTCGAAACACATTCAAGAAAAACCAAAACATGCCAAATCAATCAACCAAAAATCTAACCAATAATTCATCAAAGACACCACAACTCAATCACTTAACATTTTACTACCTAGTTAGACTTCCAAGCTATGAACACTTAATCTCAACTAGCATACATTAAGATAACCAAGCTTACCAATTGACTTACACAACTACATCCACTTGTGTCTAAGTTGGAATTATGCATATATATATATCAAGGAGTTGTAAAACACATCAAGATCATAAACATAACAAATTATACAACATAAGAAATTATGCATCTTTACAAACAAGCTTAAATCGTCCTATTACATGTCATATAGGCCAAGTTGTAATCAAAGTCTACCAAGAGAATCCTCGGATAGTGTGATTTCTTCAAGTTGATCCCATCTCCCAATTTCCACAAAACAATAATTTACAAAGAAAGAGAGAAGGACACGAGTAAGCTTTCATAAGCCTAGTAAGTTTGAAGGTTAAAATGATAAAGCTTACCGAATTAAAAAAATTTAGTTATAAGTACAAGTTTAATAATCAAGCTTCTTGTCAACACAGTCGCAACAGGTGAGTCGATGCTCAACAAGAATATAAATCAAATTTTCTACATTTCGATAACAGTTGATTATCACTAAAACATTGTTGATGAATGTTATATGAATATGAGTACACAGTTAACCATATGAGATCACGCCAAATGTTCATATGAGCTAATCCAACCGATAACACTCTTTGGCACTAAGTGCCTAGCCTGAAGGCTAACATTCGCCTTCGATAACACACCAAAAAACATTGTAATATAACATGATAGTCCACAATAGATGCAGGACCATGGTATATTCAGTGTACAAGAGATAAACAGGAATCATCATCACATCTCATGCCAATCCCATACCGCACACAGTTAACCTATTGGCATGCCAATTGTACTCTATCCTACGTTCATCCGACATAGGAGATCACATTTCTAATCAATTTTGCATATAAGTCATAACTTCAATGTTCATCACCTCAACATCCAATGTTTAATTAAACATTCAATAGTAATTTATAATCCAAAACATTACAAGTTTTAAAAAATTAAACCGAATGAACTTACACGGCTAAACTGCAACAATGACAAAAGTTCAGGGACTATTCGTTAACTTTCTCTTTTCCTCGATTTTCAACTCGTTCTTGATCTAAAATAATAATTTCATTAAAGTAACTAATTCCAACAGAAAAATTAACTCATTTTTATGAAATTAATTCATTTGAGACATTTTCACAAAATTACCCCAACATTTCACTTTTATGCCATTTAGTCCCTAAGTTCAAAACATGCAATTAAACCATTTTCAACTTAAACCCAACTTAGTCAAATCATGTAGGAGCTCATTACAGCCCATACTTTTTTATTAATTCAATCAACTATAAGTAATTTTACTATTTTTACATTTTAGTCCTTAAACGTTAAAATCATCAAAAATTACTTCACAAAATAGTCCTATCTAACAACCAAGCTCAACAATCTACCCCAAAACTTCAAGAATAACTCAAAATCACCAATGACATAATCCATAATATTTGACAGTTTTGCAAATTAGTCCTTACGTTAGCTAAATCAAGCTAATACGAGCTCAAAAATATAAAAAGTACTAAAAACAGACAAGGTTTACTCACCAAATTGAAGGACCAGAGCTTGACAGAAGCTTTCTCTAGTCTCTTCTAGGTTTTTCGGTTGGAGATAAGATGAAGAAAATGATAAAAAAATTAACATGTTTTACTATATTATATTTTTTACCTGTTTACAAATTTACCCTGTAATATACAATTAACTTTCACTAATTTTTAAGCCCATTACCGTCCACTATAGGTGGTGATGGGTTAATTACCATTCAAGTCCCTTAATTAACCTTTCTATAACTATTTAATAACCTTAACTAATAGCAATCAACTTTCTCAACTTTTACGATTTAGTTCTTTTTACTTAATTAACTATCTAAATGATAAAATTTCTTAACTAAATTTTAATACGACATTAACGATCCTATAAACATTTAAAAAATTAACATTTATAGACTGACACATCGGAGTTGTGGTCCCAAAACCACTTTTTTTGACACCATTGAAAAACGAATTGTTACAACTCTCCCCCATAGGAAATTTTTCCTCAAGGGAACAAGTTCGAGTACTGAGTTTTCATAGATTCTTTAGTTTCCCATATAGCTTGCTCGACTCCACACCGATTCCATAAAATGTTTCACTGAAGCTCTTTTACTTCCTGTGCCAAGATTCTAATCAATTCCTCAGAATAGAAAAAATCTAGTTGTAATTCAACTTCATTAGGAGTAATTTCATGTGAAGGATCTGACCTATACCGTCTCAGCATTGAAACATGAAAAACATTGTGAATCTTTTCAAGTGCTGTAGGTAGAGCTAGTCTGTAAGTTACATGACCAATTCTTTCAGTAATCTTATACAACCTAATGAATCTTGGACTCAGTTTTCCTTTTCTACCAAACCAAAGCACCTTCTTCCACTGCGAGACTTTCAAAAACACTTTATCGCCCACAACAAACTCTATATCTTTCCTTTTTAAATCTACGTATGATTTCTGGTGATTTGACACTATTTTCAAGTCATCTCGAATTATTCGGACATTGTCTTCAGTCTCACAAATCAAATCCGTACCAACTAACTTTGATTCACTCAACTCTGACCAGTAAAGCGGTGTTCTACATTTTCTACCGTACAATGCTTCAGATGGTGCCATTTTAATATTGGATTGTTAACTGTTATTATACGCAAACTGTAACGCCCCAAAAATCTTGAAATCCAAAAAATCTCGAAATCCTGGATTTTCTTTATTTTCGATTTTGATAAAAATTGTGTTTAATATTCTTATCCAAGCGATAATTTTAGTAGGTCTTAGCTAAGGTTGAGTTCAAATTAAGGGGTAGAAGAAATTATAATTTAATTATTAAAAGAATCAGGGCTGACAAGTAGGTGGGCTTTTGAATTAATGAAGAAACAATTGGACACAAAAAGAGCCTGTGGTGGAGTGGCTAAGTGACGCCACATAAGGTGTAGTGAGGTGGCGTTAGTAGCTAGCAAGGGGGTCCAAGGTTCAAATCCTAACTTAGTATTTCTAGAGTTTAATTTTGCCCTTCTAGAAGGATGGAAGTGGCATGAAGATGGACTCTAAGGGGAGTGTTCAGGAGAGAAAATTAAGGAAAAGATCATAGGGTTATCAGGGAGAAAAACGAGGAGTTGAGAAGGGAAAAGTGATAGAGCCAAATTGGGAATTGGGCATGGAAAATTCGACTATAAGGGCTATAAATAGGTGCCGAATGAGAAGGTTGAAAAGCTAACGACAAATTTCCCTTCGCTTTGTGCCAGAAACCCTTTTCTTTTCAAGATCCAAAAAGCCAAAAACCCTCTATTTTACTTTTTTTTTCTTTCTGCCGATTTTTATTCTCCTCCACACAATCTTCTTTGCCGATTTCTTCTACTACTCTTCTTCTTTAATCTGTACCAAATAAACCTTATTCACCATACTTAGTTTGAAAAGCTGAAAAATCGAATCTTCTAAGGGTCAAATACTTTTTGACCGAATCTAGTGTAAGTGTTGCTCTTCCAATCGATTTTCTTTGTTTAGTATCGATTATTGTACCTCACTCTTTCTAATCAACTTTGGTAAGGAATTAGTATCAGATCTTGGTTTTTAGCTCTCTGCTGAATTGCTCTTTAAGGTGTTGCGGTTTTGGTAAGTATTCTTCTCCCATTGGCTAAGGTGCCAAATGGTCATAGTTATGGTAAGGAGACTTGTGTTGGATACGAGTCACCTATTATTCAGGTTTTAATAGTTAACATTTGTGCAGATTTAGGAAATACGTGATCAAGGAAAAAGCGATTAAGGATTGGGCTCAAGGTAAGGTTAAGGTGAGGTTTCGATTTTTGAGTAAATAAGTATTAAGCATGCGATTAATTGAAGGGTGATATCGATTGTAGGTTTGGGCTAAGGAGATTGCATCACGCTTGCTTACTAGGTGTGTACATACACTGCACACACAAGTAGATCGACAAAAGCCGAAAAGCAGTAATGCCGAAATGCTAAAAAGCCGAAAGTTTGGTTGCGATAGTCTTGCGAGTGCGCGAACACTCGTGAGGAGGAAATCGATAGGTTGCCTGAGGCCCACGGGCAATTTCGTGGACTTGGATTGTGATTTGGCCATATGGGCCGGAATGGGCTAAATGGGCCCAATGGGCTGTTGGGCCCATAATAGGTAAAAATTGAATATTTATGCTATGTGATAGGAATTTGTATGTGAGCATGACTATGAAAGTGACTGGGCCTAACAGGCCATATAAATGTGATTTGGGCCTAATGGGCCAAATACAGGTATGTGAATTTGATTTGGCTTTGTAAGGGGTTTTGGGCCTAGAATATGATAACTACATAAAACTTAATAATTATTTGCGACCGTGGACAATTCATAGCGTTAAGGTGTGGCAACGGGTATATGCGTGTCTAGGATTGGATCAAGGGAGAGCTTGGTACTTAAGCGGTCTTAATGATCCACCTCCTCTTCTCTGGAATCCTACTTGGTGCATAGTATTCGTTCATCTTAGCTCACGGGACTTGTTAACGGGCCAAGATAAGTGAAAATTGTAATTAAGGGAAAATTACCGAAATGCCCCTAAGGGCGAAAATGACCAAAATACCCCTAGGTGTTGAATGTAGGCTTTATGGATGTGACATGCATACATATGATATTCTTCTTAGGTTGCATATGGGTTGGGAATTATGGAATGGAGGAAGTATATGAGGATTGCATGGTTGCTTGACAATCGTGGATCCACCGACAGCATTTAAAGCCCAATATGTAAATAAAGGTAGTTCCGCAACCGGGCTACCATGGTGTGTGGGTCGGGTGGTTCGATATTTATATCCCCACATCGTGTGACGGGGGACGAAACCGGTGTGTAGCGGATGGATAATTTGGATGGGATTGCATTGCATAAATGATGAATGATGTTTTTTTTAATGCTTGTTTTCTTCAAGGGTTGTACACACTAAGTTTGCGGAAACTCACCCCCTCTTTTATTTTATTTTCAGGTGATGCTCAGTAGAAGGTTCGATGTTTGGAGGGACTCTGGGTGGCTAGCTAGCAAGATAATTTGGACTTGTTTTTTTTAAGCATATAAGTTTTTATTTAATTAAGTATGTTTCAGTTCAGATTGTAATAAGGTTTTCATTATGTAATTATTACTTGAACTATTATTATTATTTTCATTGTAATTTACAAGAAGTTGAACATGGGTTTCCTAAATTATAGTATGTTTTCTATATGTTTTCTATGTTTCCGCAATTAAATTTTTAAATGATAAGTTTTCTTAAATCAAATGTTTCAAACAAGGTTTTTGCAACTGAAAGGTCTTTTTTTTAAGTTAATTAATGTTTCTTTTATTTTAAGAAGGGTTTTCAATTAAAACATGGTTTTTGCTAAGTCACTTCAATGTGACACACCAGATTCAGCCATAACATCTGGGCCGGGTTCGGAGTGTTACACAAACTCTGCCAACGATAAATATTTTTCCCAACTACCATCAAACTCAAGAATACAGAATTGTAACATATCTTTCAGAATTTGTATTACCTGTTCTAATTGCTCGTCTCTTTACTAATGATATAGTGTGCTGAAATTAAGTTTAGTGCCCAAAGCCTTGTGAAGTTTACCCCAAAATCTAGAAGTGAATCTCGGGTCTCTATTAGAAATGATTGACACAGGTACCCTGTGTAACCTGACGATCTCTGTCACATATAACTCGGCTGATTTCTCAAGTGAAAAATCTATTTGGAGGGAAATAAAATGAGCCGACTTTATCAATCTGTACACAATAACCTAGACTGAGTCTTTCTTCCTCTGTGTCATAGGTAATCCATATACAAAATCCATCATAACACGCTCCTACTTCCACTCAGGAATCGTGATAGGCTGTAACAATCCTGATAGTACTTGATGTTCAGCTTTTATTTGCTGACAAACCAGACATGCATGTGTGGCTTCAGACATGGTTGTGTGGCTGCTCCACATGCCCGTGTGATTACTTCACACACTTATATACGCAGACTGTGTAGCTAACTGTGCCCGTGTAATATAAGGTCAGACGGTCGTATAACTTTTTATGATAGTGTAGTTAAGGGTCACACGACTGTGTTGTCAGGCCCTGTAACTCTCTGTGCCTGTGTGGACCAACCTGCACCTAACATGTTAAGGGCACACGTCCATGTAGATTTGTCCATGTGTGACACACAGCTGTGTAGCGACCCGTGCCCCAAGCCATGTGTGCCCAAAATGACTCAAAACATGCAATTTTTACAACCAATGCTTAGGTACCTAAACCAAATTACTAACACATGACCACAAGGCCTCGAAACACATTCAAGAAAAACCAAAACATGCCAAATCAATCAACCAAAAATCTAACCAATAATTCATCAAAGATACCACAACTCAATCACTTAACATTTTATTACCTAGTTAGACTTCCAAGCTATGAACACTTAATCTCAACTAGCATACATTAAGATAACCAAGCTTACCAATTGACTTACACAACTACATCCACTTGTGTCTAAGTTGGAATTATGCATATATATATCAAGGAGTTGTAAAACACATCAAGATCATAAACATAACAAGTTATACAACATAAGCAATTATGCATCTTTACAAACAAACTTAAATCCTCCTATTACATGTCATATATGCCAAGTTCTAATCAAAGTCTACCAAGAGAATCCTCGGATAGTGTGATTTCTTCAAGTTGATCCATCCCGTCTTCCAATTTTCACAAAGCAGTAATCTACAAATAAAGAGATAATGACACGAGTAAGTTTTTATAAGCCTAGTAAGTTTGAAGGTTAAAATGATAAAGCTTACCGAATTAAACAAATAAATTCTATGTACAAGGTAAATAATCAAGCTTCTTGTCAACACAACCGCAATAGGAGAGTCGATGCTCAATAACAATATAAATCAATTTTTCTACATTTAATAACAGTTGATTATCACTAAAATATTGTTGATGAATGTTATACGGATATTAGTACATGGTTAACCATCCGAGATCACTCCAAACATTCATACAAGATAATCCAATTGATAACACACCTTAGCACTAAGTGCCTAGCCCAAAGGATAACATCCGCCCCCGATAACACACTGGAAAACACTGTAATATAACACAATAGTTTGTAACAGATGCAAGACCACAATATATTCAGTGTATAGGTTATATATAGGAATCATCATCACATCTCATACCATTCCCATATTGCGCACAATATAACCTATTGGCATGCCAATTTTACTCCATCCATCTTCATTCGACACAAGTGATCACATACCTATTCAATTTTGCATATAATTCATAACTTCAATGTTCATCACCTCAACATCCAATGTTTAATTAAACATTCAATAGTAATTTATAATTCAAAACATTACAAGTTAAACAAAATTAAACCGAATGAACATACCCGACTAAACTATATCAATGGCAAAAGTTCAGGGACTATTTAACAACTTTCTCTTTTCCTATATTTTCAACTCGTTCTTGATCTAAAATAATAATTTCATTCAATTAACTAATTCCAAAAGCAAAATGAACTCATTTTATGCAATTAAGTCATTTTTAAAATTTTGACAAAATTACCCCCAACATTTCACTTTTATGAAATTTAGTCCTTAAGTCCAAAACAAGCAATTAAACCATTTTCAACTTAAACCCAACTTAGCCAAACCATGTAGGAGCTCATTACAAACCACATTTTCTGTTAATTCAATCAAGTACAATCAATTTTGCTATTTTTACATTTTAGTCCTTAAATGTTAAAATCATAAAAAAACTACTTCACAAAATAGTCCTATTTAATAACCAAGCTCAACAATCTACCACAAAACTTCATGAATAACTCAAATGCACTAATGGAATAATCCATAACATTTGACGGTTTTAGAAATTAGTCATTAGGTTAGCTAAATCAAGCTAATATGTGCTCAAAAAAATAAAAAATTACTAAAAATGGACAAGGTTTACTCACCAAATCAAAGGACCAAAGCTTGACCGAAGCTTTCTCTAGTCTCTTCTAGGGTTTTCGATTGGAGATAGGATGAAGAAGATAATAAAAATTTTAACATGTTTTATTATATTATACTTTTTACTTATTTACAAATTTGCCCTTTAATATACAATTAACTTTCACTAATTTTTAGGCCCATTATTGTCCACTATAGGTGGTGATGGGTTAATTACCTATCAAGTCCCTTAATTAACCTTTCTATGGCTATTTAATAACCTTAACTAATAGTAATCAACTTTCTCAACCTTTACGATTTAGTCCTTTTTACTTAATTAACTACCTAAACAAAAAAATTTCTTAACCCAAATTTAATACGACATTAACGACCCCGTAAAAATTTAAATAATTAATATTTACATACTTATAAATTGGTGTTGTGGTCTCGAAGCCACTGTTTCTAACACTACTAAAAAACAAGTTGTTACATATGCTAAAATCAATACATGAGTATGTGTTGGATAACAACATATTGGACTGACCCTCTATGAGTATGTTTCTTTGATTATTGTGTAATAGTCACAATATTACTCATTTTGATAACTATGTATATGATTCTCAGGCTTGAGATCATCATTGTCCCAACATCATGAGTTGTATATTTTGATTTAGTCGAAACGTCTATCATAATAGGTTGTACTATGAAGACTGATGTTGGATATACCACAATCCATATAGTGGGATATGGTTGATCAAGATAGGATTTATCCCTCCTACATAATAGGAGCAATATCTTAGGCCTCTTGATGGAGTGAGACTAGAAATACATGGACATGCTCGAATAAGTGGATATGAGATGTCACACTCTTTGTTTATCGTGCTTTGCTTAGAAAATCAAGAAATATGAGATTGGACTATACAAGTGTGACTATTCCATGATTTGTGTCCAATCTAGATATTAAGGATAAAATGATATAATACATGAAAAGATTATCATATAAAGGTTACGTCGAATCATGACTTCTTCTAACTTTGGTGACAATGATGCATTGCTAGATGCCATTCATTGATTGTAATGTTAGAAAATTTCTAGTGTTACTACCAACATTACAAGAGCCTATAGAGTCACCCTATAGTTGAAACGAACAGAATCCAAATGCATTCGGTATTCTATTTAGTTAACACATGAATTAAATTAATTATTGAATTAATTTAAATTGATAGTTAAGTATTAAACACATTATATGTACAAACCTGTTGTACACAAATAGAGAGCATAGATAAAATTAACATATGAATTTGATTCATATAAAATATTAATTGTATATATTTTACCGAATTTATTAATATAAATAGTTATATTAATTAATTCTGGTCAAAGTATAAGACATGGAAATTAATATTCTTTTAGAAAGAATATAATTAATATATGGATTTGATTCATATAAATTATTAATTGTATATATTTTACCAAATTTATTAATATAAACAGTTATATTAATTAATTCTGGTCAAAATATAAAAGACATGGAAATTAATATTCTTTTAGAAGGAATATAATTAATATATGAATTTTATTCATACAAAATATTAATTGTATATATTTTACCAAATTTATAAATATAAACAATTATATTAATTAATTTCGATCAAAATATAAAAGACATGGAAATTAATATTCCTTTTGGAAAGAATATAATTAATATGTGAATTTGATTCATTCAAAATATTAATTGTATATATTTTAATGAATTTATTAATATAAACAATTATATTAATTAATTTCAGTCGAAATATAAAAGATATGGAAATTATATTCTTTTGGAAAGAATACAATTCCTTTTTCTAACTTATTAATTGTTATATTTTATCGAATTTATTAATATAAATAGTTATATTAATTAATTTTGGTCAAAATATAAGACATATAAATTAATATTCTTTTGGAAAGAATATAATTAATATATGAATTTGATTTATACAAAATATTAATTGTATATATTTTAATGAATTTATTAATATAAAAATATTTATATTAATTAATTTCGGTCAAAATATAAAAGATATTGAAATTAATATTTTTTTGGAAAAATATATGTAACAACTCGTTTTTAGTGAAATCAAAAAAATGATTTTGGGACCACAAATTTGACGAATAAATTTTTATTTATTAACATTTTAATGTCTATGAGATGTTAGTAAGGTCGTATTAAAATTTCGTTAAGAAATTTTAATGTGAGCATGATTAATTAAGTGAAAAGGCTATGAAACTTTAAAGTGGAGACTTAGATGGTAATTAGACCATGTTTTTATTGAAATTATTAATGTTTTTAAAAGGAAAATTTTAAAATAGTAAATAAAACATAAAACAAAAGTAAAGAAAAGATGGTATCATCTTCATATCATCTTCTTCAAAACCAAAAATCACCATGGGAGAAAGCTAGGGTTCGGCCAAGTTATTTTCACTTGCATGGTATGCAATTTTGTCCCGTTTTTAATAATTTTTATGTTTTCGGGATCTTTGTAACTGAACCTAACAAGCCTAGGGATCAATTTGTAAAACTATTAAAGATTGAGGATTATTCCATGAATGCTTTTTTGTGATTCTTGATGTTTAATGATAAATTATAAGTCCTTGTTGATAAATAAATAAGTTTTGTAAAGTCATTTTTGATGAAAATTGTATTTAGGGACTTGTTTGTAAAAATGGTAAAATTTCATGGTAAATTTATGCAACAATGGTTAGTATGGATTGATTTAAGTCCCCAGAGAATTTTTCTAGCTTGAGAAGAGGATTAAAATGTTTAAATTTCAATTTATGAGCTAAAGAACTAAATTATGAAAAGTTAAAATGTTAGGGGGAAAATAGTAATTTTGTAAAAAATAAAATGTGGACTAAATTGAATGCTAGGGATATTAAATGGATTAAAATTTTCTATTTAGATCAAGATAGACCATGTACAAATTTAGATCACGAAAAAACTAAAGCCTCAGATTAGTTTGACTTCGTTGCTACGCTCTAGTCGTCGAGGTAAGTTCGTATGTATGGATTACTTTATCCATGTTATTCAACTGTATGTGATTTTGTATTTATAATGCTATTGAATAATGTATATCCAAAGAAATGTTATGACAGTTATTGAGTCTCGGTTGAACCTTAGGAATTCGTAGGATGCAAATGACATGTCATTAGAGATATCATGTTTCAAGTGCTAGTCTTGAATGTCCTATCGATGGATGAGGTCTTACATTTGTTCCGAATACTCCACAGCTCATGTGAGCAGTATTGTGTAGCTTTCATTTCGACCTACAGCTCATGTGAGGAGGCCCATTTCATAGCTTGTGTGAGCAACAATGTAAAGGAAAGGTTACAGTTATATGTTTAAGCACACTTTGTGTGAGCTTTCTCGAGTATCCAATGATATTCTAGATGGTTCAACTGGAAAGAAAAGGGATTGAAATGGTAAGTTTTGAAATGGAATTATGCATATGCTCATGAAAATTATGAATGAATCAAATGATGTATGTTCATATGGAAATGAATAATCATGTGTTTAATTCAAGTGAATTATGTATAAATGCACCAACTTGTGTGTTGATGATGATGATGCTTAGGCTTGTGTCAAGCTTGTGGTTGGATTACATTATGCTTATACTTAATGTTATATAAATTAAATGGTAAGTTATATTTCATGTTCTATGAACTTTAAGTTATATTTCATGTTCTATGAACTTACTAAGCATTAGGTTCTTACACAGTTTCTTTCTTATGTTTTATAGATTATCGGAAGTTCGATTGGTTTGGAAGCTCGTGGGAGATCTATCACACTATCCAACATAATATCGGTAGTTTTTGAATGTTTTGACCAATGTTATAATGGCATGTGTAGATTGGACTGTAATGTTATTGTGATGAACATTTGGTTTGTGTTTTGGCTTGTAAAAGTTGTAAATGTTATCTTGTTTTGATGCTTTGATGCCTTGATGACATGTGCCATGGTGTTATTTTATATTGCATGTTTTGGAAAGGCTTTTGTGGTATATTTTGAGATAGTTTGAATATGGTAAGATTGTAATATCCCGAATTAGGGCCTAATCAGAATAGTGGTTTCGTGACCACAAATCCGAGATAGAAATAATTATTTTATAATTATTTTGATGTTTATGATATGATTGCATGATTGTGTGAAAATTTCGTGACGAAATTCTGTGCATAAAGTGCTTAAGTTAAAATTAGGGAGTAAATCGAATAACTTGCAAAACTTGCATTCTAGAAGTTTCTAGTATGAAATTACTTTGGAATATTAATGAGGAGGTCTTAATTAGCAATTTGACCAATTTCTAAAATTTTGGACAAAAATGGGCTTGTACATGAAAATTTTCAAAGAAAGGTATTAAGGGTATTTTGGTCATTTGGTAATTAAAAGATTAAAAAAAGGAAAAAGATGGCAAAATGTCCATCTTCTTCATTAGGATGAAATTTCAAGGGTTATCCATAGCTAGGGTTTGTTTCAAGCTTCCAAGCTCCATAGTAAGTGATTCCAAGCCCCGTTTTTATTGTTTTTTTATGTTTTTGGAATCCCGGTAGCTCGATTTAGCTTATGCTAGCAATAATTTAACCTAGGGTTCATATTTGGAAAAATACCCATAGGTGAAATTTGTGTATTTTGGTGTTTTATGATAGAATATGAGATTTTAAATTATGTCAGACAACTTGTACTACTCTGTTTTAAGCAAAAATGAGTAAAAGGGCTTAATCGGTAAAAATACCTAATGGTCATAAGTACATGTTGGAGTGTGAAATTGATGCTGCCATAGAAGGGAAAAATGATCAGCATGTCATAAAACATAAGAAAATAGGATGAAGTTTAATTCCCGAGCCTAGGGGCAAAAGTGTAATTATGCAAAAGTTTAGGGGCAAAAATGTAATTTTGCCAAAGTTCGTATTAAATGCTGTTTTGATGAATGTATGTATTAAATAAGATTAATTTGGCATTATAGATCAAGAGAAACGAGATTAAATTCGTGATCGAGGGAAAAACAAAGTTTACGAGGAATAGACTTGATTGCTAATATTTTGTATCGAGGTAAGTTCATGTGTAAATGTAGTAACATAATTGTCATTTTAAGTAATTTAATGTTATTTATGTGATATGATGATTAATATCATGAACTATTATGCTTTATGGTTATTATTGAATAATATGTAAATTATGAATTGCTACCAAGTATCGGTTTCGATGTTCCGTGGAAGACGGCAAAGATGTGTAATCGAGGAAAAAGCCCGTTTGAATCTTGGGAATAGATTAGAATACAAGTGACATGTCACTAGGATGGTTGAGCATCCGAACTCGTTTGGGTTGAGTCCGAGTTCACTTATGGCTGCAAATGTCCGAACTCGTTGAGTTGAGTCCAAGTTCGTGAGATGTAACTACGCATCCGAGCTCGTTGAGTTGAGTCCGAGTTCGCTTATGGGTGGGTTACATGGTAGCTTGGCTACATATGTGGCACTTATGTACAAACTTTCCGTGTATTCAAATTATATTCCGATGTGTTCAACGGGTGAATCTTAAGAGAATAAGGAGAATCCCTAAAACGAAGATGACATGTTGGTAAGTGTGGTAAATGAGAAAATTTGACAGGTATGTGCTTAAATCTTCGGGTTGAGAACTTGGTATGATGAAATCCTAGCATGATATTAAATGCAAATGTAACATGAATGTCTTGGTGTTGTTTATGCAAATGATGTTTTTATGTGGAATTGCATGATTATGTTACTTACTATTTGCATGTGAGCTTACTAAGCATTTAAGCTTACTCTTTCCTTTTCCTTCATTGTAGTTTTGACAAATCGGCTTAAGAATCAGGATAGGTCGAAGACTCGTTCACACTATCCGAAGGCCTAAATTGGTAAAATGGCTTGTGTATCTTGAATGTGGCATGTATGGCAAAATACTCACTTTGTGTAAATGATCTTATGATATAATTATGCTTTGGCAAGAAAAGAGTTTGTGACTGATTAGCCATTGAAATGTCCAATCTAAATCATATTTGATATTTGATACCATGTATGTTTAAAATGCTATTTAGTCCATGAAAATTTATAGTAAAGTAAAATTTTCTATAAAACAGAATATTGCTGCAACAATGACGTGAATTTGAAAAATCACTAAAAATAGTAGAAATAGAATTAGATGATGAATAAAATATGTAATTTAAGCGTAATGAATCTGTTTTCATGTGTAAGAAACAAAATAGGTAAAAGAGTTGTATTTTATGAGATATTTACGATTTGGTGAAACAGGTCGAGTGATTTTAATCCCTGTTTCTAACTTTGAAATTCACCATAAATTGTATAAAAATAATTAGAAGTCATGTTTTATTCATAGTCATTGAAATGTCATGCAGAGAGATATCTAATTAAGTAATACACACAGAGGTCGAGAGCGATCGAACCACGAAGCAGGGGAGACTTTAACTAATAAAATGTACTAATTGGCCCAGCCAAAAATTCTAGAATTTTTTTTAAATAGATATATGATTCTAGTTTTGGGGAAAATTTATGGAATTGGATTTTTAGTTTCAGAACTCGAGATATAAATTTTTAAGCGACTGTGACGCAGATTGCTAGCTTGACTGGAAATTTTAAAAATAAATTGTTTGAGCTGTTTAAGCAATGAATTAAGTCTGTTAACAACTCGTGTTCGACTCCGGCACCAGTCTCGGGTACGGGGTATTACATTTGGTGGTATCAGAGTAGGTTTAGTAGGTTCTTGGACTAATGTGTTGTATGTACGGGTTTTGCTATACATGCCATATATATATTGTGATAGTGTGACGACTTTTGACCTTTTAAATGATTTTTTATAGTAAATGGATCTCAATCCAGTTGCGGCTGATGATGTAGAGAGTAATGCACCAGCTATGGCTGAAGGAGCGGTGCCAACTGAAAATCCACCTCCTACTATTGGTCAAGGTGGAGGAGAAAGGGCTCGAGAAGCCTTTCTCCAGATGATGAGTGCCTGGTATACTGAGTTCGTTCGTACGAACCCGAATGTACAATCTCCCCCACCTTCCCCAATTCCTCAACCTGTACCCCCGATGCCTCAAGGTGTGGATCTGATGAAATTTCACAGAACTCCAGTTGACAGAATCCGCAAGCAAGGGGTCGAAGAATTCTGGGCAAATGTTGATGATGATGCCGAGAAAGCAGAGTTTTGGCTTGAGAATTCTATTCGAGTATTTGATGAATTGTCGTGTACACCTGAGGAATGCTTGAAATGTGCTATATCAGTGTTGAGGGATTCAGCCTATCATTGGTGGAAGACATTGATTTCAGTGGTACCGAAAGAGAAGGTGACTTGGGAATTCTTTCAAGAAGAATTTTGGAAGAAATACATCAGTGAAAGATTTGTTGATCAAAAGCGTAAAGAGTTTCTTGAGTTGAAGCAAGGGCTCCAACTAGAACTTATACCATAAAGGCACATGAAGATGCTTCATCACCCGATGTGATTACTGTTATATTTTCTCTTTATGATGTTAATGTTACTGCTTTGATTGATCCCAGTTCTACTCATTCATATGTGTGCATGAAATTGGTGTCTAGTATGAATATGCCTGTTGAGTACACAGAATTTATGATTAGAGTGTCGAATCCATTAGACAAATGTGTGATAGTTAATAAAGTATGCAAGAAATGCCCTTTAATGATTCGGGGTCATTACTTTCCGGCCGACTTGATGTTGTTGCCGTTTGATGAATTTGATGTTATTTTGGGTATGGATTGGTTGACATTGCATGATGCTATAGTAAATTGAAAAGAAAAGGTTATAGAATTAAAGTGTGAAAGTGGTGAAATTCTACGGGTTGAACCAGGCAAATCAGAGGCACTATCTAGTATGATTTCTTCAATGTCGGCTCAGAGATATTTGAGAAAGGGTTATGAAGCTTATTTGGCGTATGTAATTAATACAAAAGAAATTGAAAAGAAAGTTGAATCAGTGCCGATTGTGTGTGAGTTTGCGGATATATTTCCAGAAGAATTGTCGAGTTTGCCTACAGTCAGGGAAGTAGAATTTGGTATTGATTTGATACCAGGAACAGCTCCAATCTTGATTGCTCCCTATAGAATGGCACCAGCAGAGTTGAAAGAATTAAAGTCGCAGTTGCAAGAATTGACTGATAAAGGCTTTCTGAGAGCGAGTTTTTCACCTTGGGGTACTCCCGTGTTATTTGTGAAAAAGGATGGTTCTATGAGATTGTGTATTGACTATCGACAATTAAACAAGGTGACAATTAAGAACAAGTATCCGTTGCCGAGAATTGATGATTTGTTTGATCAGCTAAAAGAAGCAACATGGTTTTCAAAGATTGACTTGAGATCTGGGTACTACCAGTTGCGAGTAAAAGAGTCGGATGTGCCTAAAACTGCTTTTAGAACAAGGTACGGTCATTATGAATTTTAGTTATGCCATTCGGGTTAACAAATGCTCCTGTGTGTTTATGGATTTGATGAATCGTATATTTCGGCCATACTTGGACAAATTTGTTGTGGTGTTTTTTGATGATATCTTAATTTATTCAAAAGATGAGACAGAGCATGCTTAGCATTTGAGGATAGTTTTGCAAACTTTGAGAGATAAGCAGTTATATGCCAAGTTTAGTAAAAGTGAATTTTGGCTTCAGGAAGTTGGCTTTTTGGGTCATATTGTTTTAGGTGATGGTATACGGGTTGATCCTAGTAAAATTTCGGCCATTGTTGATTGGAAAACCAGAAAAATGGCGAGGTTAGAAGTTTCTTGGGGCTATTTGGGTATTATCGGCGGTTTGTAAATGGATTTTCTATAATTGCTTTGCTCCTATGACTAGACTACTCCGAAAGGATGTTAAGTTTGAGTGGATGGAAGAATGTCAACAGAGTTTTGAAGAATTGAAAAAGTTATTAACTAAAGCACCAGTGTTGGTACAACCCGAATCAAGTAAAGAATTTGTGGTGTATAGTGATGCTTCTCGAAATGGTTTAGGATGTGTACTTATACAAGAAGGAAAAGTGGTGGCTTATGCTTCGAGGCAGTTAAAATCTCACGAAAGAAATTATCTGACTCATGATTTGGAATTGGCTGCTATAGTATTTGCTTTGAAGATTTGGTGACATTATCTGTATGGTGAAAAATGCCGAGTATATACCGACCACAAAAGTCTTAAGTACTTGATGTCACAAAAAGACTTGAATTTGAGACAGCGTAGATGGTTGGAGTTATTGAAAGATTACGAGCTTGTTATTGATTACCATCTAGGAAAAGCGAATGTGGTTACCGATGCTTTGAGCAGAAAGTTGCTATTTGCTTTGAGAGCTATGAATACTCAGTTAAAGGTATAAGATGATGGTTCGATTTTAGCAGAGTTAAGAGCAAGATCGATGTTTTTACAAGAGATTTGTGAAGCTCAGAAAAGCGATGAAGATTTGCAAGCCAAGAGAAAACAGTGTGAAGCTGATACTAGGTCAGATTTCAAAATCGATCCTGATGGTTGCTTGATGTTTAAAAACTGGATTTGTGTACCGAAAAATGATGAGTTGATTCAAAAGATTTTGCATGAAGCACATAATGGTTGGCGGTTCACCCGGGCAGTACGAAAATGTATAATGACTTGAAGAAAATGTATTGGTGGAATGGAATGAAAAGAGATATATCCGAGTTTGTATCAAAGTTCTTAATTTGTCAACAAGTGAAAGCTGAACACCAAGTACCTTTGGGACTACTCCAGCCTATCATGGTTCCTAAATGGAAATGGGATCGGATTACTATGGATTTTGTATCAGGATTGCCATTAACTCCGGGGAAGAAAGATGCCATCCGGGTAATAGTTGATAGATCGACTAAATCGCTCATTTTATTCCAGATGCGCATTTAATTATTCTCTTAATAAGTTGGCTGAATTGTATATCAGTGAGATTGTTAGACTTCATAGGATACCTTTGTCGATTATTTCGGATAGAGATCCGAGGTTTATTTCGCGATTTTGGCAAAAATTGCAAGAAGCATTAGGTACGAAGTTAAATTTCAGCACTGCTTTCCATCCACAAACTGATGGACAATCAGAGAGAGTAATTCAGATTCTTGAAGACATGATCATATGTTAAGTATTGGAATTTCAAGGTAGCTGGGAAAGGTACTTACCGATAGTAGAATTTGCTTATAATAATAGTTATCAGACGAGTTTGAAGATGGCACCTTATGAAGCATTGTATGGTCATAAATGTCGGACGCCATTGTATTGGACTGAACTCAAGGAAAATCAGATTTATGGAGTTGATCTAATAAAAGAAACTGAAGAAAAGGTGAAAGTGATTCGAAATTGTTTGAAAGCTGCTTCGGATAGACAGAAATCTTATGTGGATTTGAAACGAAAAGAAATCGAGTTTCAAGTTGGTGATAAGGTATTTTTGAAAGTGTCTCCAAGGAAGAAAGTCTGCGTTTTATTGGGCCGTATGAAATAATTGAAAAAGTTGGACCGGTAGCATATCGGCTAGCATTACCACCTGAATTAGAGAAGATTCATGATGTGTTCCACGTATCTATGTTACGTCGGTATTGTTCGGATCCTTCACATATAATTTCACCGACAGAAATTGAACTACGACTGGATATGACTTACGAAGAAGAACCAATTAAGATTTTAGCTCGAGAAGTCAAACAACTAAGAAATAAAAGTGTCGCTCTCGTGAAAGTATTATGGCAAAAGCACGGGGTAGAAGAGACTACATGGGAACCTGAGGAAACTATGAGAAATCAATACCCACACCTGTTTATCGGTAAGATTTTCGAGGACGAAAATCCTTAAAGGGGGGAAGAGTTGTATTATCCTGAATTAGGGCCTAATCGGAATAGTGGTTTCGTGACCACAAATCTGAGATAGAAATAATTATTTTATAATTATTTTGATGTTTATGATATGATTGCATTATTGTGTGAAAATTTCGTGACGAAATTCTGTGCATAAAGTGCTTAAGCTGAAATTAGGGACTAAATCGAATAACTTGCAAAACTTGCATTCTAGAAGTTTTTAGTATGAAATTACTTTGAAATATTAATGAGGAGGTCTTAAATAGCAATTTGACCAATTTCTAAAATTTTGGACAAAAATGGGCTTGTACATGAAAATTTTCAAAGAAAGGTATTAAGGGTATTTTGGTAATTTGGTAATTAAAAGATTAAAAAAAGGAAAAAGCTGGAAAAATATGTCCATCTTCTTCATTAGGAAGAAATTTCAAGGGTTCTCCATAGCTAGGGTTTGTTTCAAGCTTCCAAGCTCCATAGTAAGTGATTCCAAGCCCCGTTTTTAATGTTTTTTACGTTTTTGGAATCCCGGTAGCTCGATTTAGCTTATGCTAGCAATAATTTAACCTAGGGTTCATATTTGGAAAAATACCCATAGGTAAAATTTGTGTATTTTGGTGTTTTATGATAGAATATGAGGTTTTAAATTATGTCATACAACTTGTACTACTCGGTTTTAAGCGAAAACGAGTAAAAAGGCTTAATCGGTAAAAATACCTAATACTCATAAGTACATGTTAGAGTGTGAAATTGATGCTGCCATAGAAGAGAAAAATGATCAGCATGTCATAAAACCTAAGAAAATAGGATGAAGTTTAATTCCCGAGCCTAGAGGCAAAAGTGTAATTATGCAAAAGTTTAGGGGCAAAAATATAATTTTGCCAAAGTTCGTATTAAATGCTGTTTTGATGAATGTATGTATTAAATAAGATTAATTTGGCATTATAGATCAAGAGAAACAAGATTCAAGTCGTGATTGAGGGAAAAACAAAGTTTACGAGGAATAGGCTTGATTGCTAATATTTTGTATCGAGGTAAGTTCATGTGTAAATGTAGTAACATAATTGTCATTTTAAGTAATTTAATGTTATTTATATGATATGATGATTAATATCATGAACTATTATGCTTTATGGTTATTATTGAATAATATGTAAATTATGAATTGCTACCGAGTATCGATTTCGATGTTCCGTGGAAGACGGCAAAGATGTGTAATCGAGGAAAAAGCCCGTTTGAACCTTGGGAATAGATTAGAATACAAGTGACATGTCACTAGGATGGTTAAGCATCTGAACTCGTTGAGTTGAGTCCGAGTTCACTTATGGATGCAAATGTCTGAACTCGTTGAGTTGAGTCCAAGTTTGTGAGATGTAACTAGGCATCCAAGCTCGTTGAGTTGAGTCCGAGTTCACTTATGGATGCGAACGCCTGAGCTCGTTGAGTTGAGTCTGAGTTCGCTTATGGGCGGGTTACATGGTAGCTTGGCTGCATATGTGGCACTTATGTACAAACTTTCCGTGTATTCGAATTATATTCCGATGTGTTCAACGGGTGAATCTTAAGAGAATAAGGAGAATGTCTGAAACGAAGGTGACATGTTGGTAAGTGTGGTAAATGAGAAAATTTGATAGGTATGTGCTTAAATCTTTGGGTTGAGAACTTGGTATGATGAAATTGTAGTATGATATTAA
The DNA here is from genome assembly GCA_025698465.1 of Gossypium longicalyx. Taxonomy (NCBI): domain Eukaryota; kingdom Viridiplantae; phylum Streptophyta; class Magnoliopsida; order Malvales; family Malvaceae; genus Gossypium; species Gossypium longicalyx. Next base: position 40,174,409 of record CM046996.1, on the reverse strand, counting down.
ATGCAAATGTAACATGAATGTCTTGGTGTTGTTTATGCAAATGATGTTTTTATGTGGAATTGCATGATTATGTTACTTACTATTTGCATGTGAACTTACTAAGCATTTAAGCTTACTCCTTCCTTTTCCTTCATTGTAGTTTTGACAAACCGGCTTAAGAATCGGGATAGGTCGAAGACTCGTTCACACTATCCGAAGGCCTAAATTGGTAAAATGGCTTGTGTATCTTGAATGTGGCATGTATGGCAAAATACTCACTTTGTGTAAATGATCTTATGATATGATTATGCTTTGGCAAGAAAAGAGTTTGTGAATGATTAGCCATTGGAATGACCAATCTAAATCATATTTGATACCATGTATGCTTAAAATGCTATTTAGTCCATGAAAATTTATAGTAAAGTAAAATTTGCTATAAAACAGAATATTGCTGCAACAATAATGTGAATTTGAAAAATCACTAAAAATAGTAGAAATAGAATTAGATGATGAATAAAATATTTAATTTAAGCCTAATGAATTTGTTTTCATGTGTAAGAAACAAAATAGGTAAAAGAGTTGTATTTTATGAGATATTTACGATTTGGTGAAACAGGGTCAGAGTGATTTCTGAATCCCCTGTTCTGACTTTCGAAATTCACCATAAATTGTATAAAAATAATTGGAAGTCATGCTTTATATTTACAGGTTCCTTATAGAGTATAGTTTTAAGAGAAACAAACTTCATAGTCATTGAAATTCTGTACAGAGAGATATCTGATTCGTAATACACAGAGGTTAGAGCAGTCGAACCCTGAAACAGGGGAGAGTTTAACTAATAAACTATACTAATTGGCACAGCCAAAAATTCTATAAAAAAATTTGTAAATAGATATATGATTATAGTTTTAGGGAAAATTTACGAAATTGGATTTTGAGTTTTGGAACTTGAGATATAAATTTTTAAGCGACTGTGACGCAGATTGCTAGCTTGACTGGAAATTTTAAAATTAAATTGTTTGAGCTGTTTAAGCAATAAATTAAGTCTGTTAACACCTCGTGTTCGACTCCGGCAACGGTGTCGGGTACGGGCCGTTACAAAGATTATGGCATGTTTTTTAAAGCGTTTACACTAGTAGTTAATGAATGAGAAGTGGTATAATATGCATGTTTAGGAAAGTTTTGGATGATTGAAATTGAGGTGCCTTGAATTGCATATTGGTTTAAGCTTTCAAAGCTTAGTAAGTTTTAAGCATCACAAACAATAAAAGACTTATCGAAAATCGAAACATTCATTTAAACAGACTTATTCTCAATTCAAATTGCTTCATGGCCGAATACACATAAACATAAACATAAATTCTCAGCACATATTTTTCTTTTACTTAAAGTTCATACGATGCATTTAAATCAAATAATCTCATATATTAACAACATTTGACCGAATAGGTCATTGTTTTACTCGTAGATATAACAATCATTCACACTTAAGTATCATTCTTTAATACTAATAATTCACAAAATCATTGACTGAATGTTACATAAAGTAATTTTAACATATAATTCATATACAAATATACCATGACTGATTAAATCATTCTTATATTCGCAAATATAACCATCAATCACATTTATATATATTCTTCTTTGATGCTAATGATTCACTTCGAAATCAATTCACCGATGTGTAAGTAATACGTACCTGAACATCTTAAATGTATAGTACTTACTCGACGATGGTTTACTGCAAACATTCAATATCGTAATCTTATTTAACTTACTGGCATTAAGCCTATCAGGTCTTAGAACTTGAAACCAATTACCAGCACAAGCCTGCGGGAATTTAAACCCGGTATAATACTAGCTCGAAGCCTGCGGGACTTTAGCCCGGACATATTTCCAGCACGTAGCCTGCGGACCTTAAGTCCGGTTATAATTCCAGCACATAGCCTGCGGACCTTAAGTCCGGATATAATTCCAGCACATAGCCTGCGGACCTTAAGTCCGGATATACATCACTGAATGTCATGCATACTTATTCGCAAGAAAATTCAATCCACATAGCATCTCACAATCATAGTTCATTTATTTCATTCAAATAATAGCATAACATGGGCACCATTCATATAACTTTTGGCTCAATAACATACATAAGAATATATGTCCATTTTACTTTCCAAGCTTAACTTCTAATGTCTATTCGGCTTTAAGCCTTAAACATAAATTATTTGTCACTCAACTATATTCAAATAGAATCAATAGATTGTAGTACAGTTATCATACACATATCAAGACATTATCAATTACATACTAAATGTGAATATTCAAAACTTACCTCGGATATACTTGAACGGTTGCGGAAAGGCTACTCCATTACTTTCTCCTTTCCCCTATCCAACTTCGACCCTCTTTGCTCTTGAGCTTAAATTCAACAATTTTAAACTAGTCATTATTCGACTATTCAAGCATTACTTCAAAAATATAATATATATATTTGACTTTCACACATATAGATCATAGTAAGTTTATAAGAAAACAATAAGCAAATCATTAACAAATTTTTATCAATGTTTGCCACATAATCACAAATTCACTATAAGCTATCTTCCTGAGCAACAATCACTAAATTATTTATAACTGGACCTACGAAACTCCAAATCAATTTCCGTAAAATTTCCCTGAAAATAGACTCATATATCTTTTATCCATAAAATTTTAAAATTTTTTGGTTTGGCCAATCAATACCAGATCTTTCTTAAAGTTTCCCCTGTTTCACTGTTTGACAAATCTGACCACCCTTTACTACGAATCAAATTTCTAATTGTACAGAAGTCAAAATATGTTCTCGTTGATTTCATTTGAAACTAGACTCATTAAGATTTATTTACATAATTTATTCAGCTTCTAACTCCACTCCCACAATTTATGGTGATTTTCCAAAATCACGTTACAGCTGCTGTCTCAAGCAGATTTACTACAATTTACTCTTTCACAACTCTTTGCATTCATATTATTTAAACATGTATATCACCAATCAATTTCATCACATATATCTATAATTTCACTTAGGCATAATCTCAATACAATACATCATGCTCAAATCATTATTCAAGTTCAAATTCGGCTAACACACATATAAACACTAGCAATTAAATATTAACATTGCATTTCACCATAATAGCCAATTGCCATTAAACAATTAAGCCACAATTATTCAATTTTACCAAGCTTCGACTTAATTTATAACTATCTAAATCATTTAAAACATTCAACAACAAATTCTTCTTTAATTAAGCACATATTCGGCAATGACAAAGGTAATTTAACAAACCTTAATTTAACTTATAATTGTTCATAACACATTTAAAGCATTCACTCCATTCCATCATTTTAAACACAAACATTACTCAACTATTATCTATGTTCACATTTGGCATTTTCACAAATACCCATGCCGATTTCATCTTCTCATCAAATGCACCTATATGAACATTTTACTAGCTCAACTTCAACTATCTACCATTATTCATAAAAAGAACATGAAACAACAACCATTTCCTTCATTTCAATTCATGACCGAATGCTCACAACACAACCAAAAATAAAAGAAATATACTTCATGGGTTAAGGTAGAATCAAGAAAGGGACTCATAACATCAAGATATAAGCAAACTACCATGAACTTACGTTCAATTTTCTTCCCCCTAGTGACTGAATATTCAAGAACTTCACTTCTCCTATTTGCTCTCTTAAGTTTCGGCTAAGTGATAGAAGAGAAGGAATAAAACTCACTTTGTTTTCATCACCCCATTTTATGATATAAAATAGCATATATTAATTTGCACCATAACTTTAAGTTATAAATTATTAATATTTAGTGCACATGTTGCTTATCATCAACATGATGGCCGGCCACTACACATAAAAGTGGGAAGTTTGACATGCAAATCCTCCTATTTTGCACTACAATTTATTTGGCCACTACAAATTAACCTATAGCATTTTCAAAAAGTTTCACATAAGTCCTATTTAATAAATTTCACATACAAATGACAAAATCAAAGCATGAAATTTTCACACATGCACTTTAACATATATTAAGCACAGAATATAACATCTAATTATTTTTGTGACTCGGTTTTGTGGTCCCGAAACCACTTTCCGACTAGGGCCAAAATTAGGGCTGTCACAGTGTGACTCAGCTATGTGTGACACATAGCCTGGCAACATGGCCGTGTGTATCCTGTAGGTTCCTTTGTATGCGAGCCAGTTAGTTACGGCCTAGCACATGGCTTGGCACATGGGCTTATGGGGCTATTTCAAGAGTTACACGGCCTGAGACACGGGCGTGTGACACGACCGTGTGACCCTACTTAGAGAGTTAAACGGGTGAGGGCACATATTGAGACACAAACGTGTGTCCCCAATTCGATTGTTACATGGCCTAAGACACGAGTGTGTGTCTCAGCCGTGTGAGGAACATGGCCTAGCCGTATGGGCGTGTGACCCCTGTTGTCAAATTTTTGTAACTTTTTCTTAAACTTTCCAAATGTTTCCAATTTAGTCTCGAATTGTTTGTAAGGTATTTCTAGGACTTCAAGGGCTCGGTTTAAGGATGATGCATATGTGAATGACTATTATATGATATGTTTATGATTATGTATGATATGTATGTTTAAATGTTTCATTTGTACGGTAATGCTCTGTAATCCTAATCTGACGACAGATACAGGTTAGGGGTGTTACAATATAATTCCTTTTTCTAACTTTCCATTTGCCTTCTCTATTAATAAGGGAATAATTTTTTTTTGCAAAGAATATAATTCCTTTGGAAAGAACATAATTCCTTTTTCTAACTTTCCTATGACACCCCAAACTCGATTGAGACAAACTGGCCCAAATTCGAAGCGTTACATTAGCCACCTAAGTGACTCTCTGGCTAACGACCTCCCATGACACACCCCGAGCTTATAGCACCTCAATCTTGTCCATTTATTAGTTATTTATTAATGCGAAAGTAATTTGTGAACCAATTTTAAACTTTTTATAAGTAATTTAACTTAAGGGCATTTTTGTCATTTTACCACCTACGATAAAACTAACCCAAATTTAAATCTATACATTTACCAACCCTCTTTTAGTAAATTTATGTAAGCCTTAAAAATCTCAACTTAATCCGAGTTTATTTTCTATGTCTAATTCAAGTTTTATCATTAAGGACTAAACCGTAACAATTTCAAACTATCAATACTATACCTGAATATTGTATTGAGTGCATTTGCAACAAATTTTATCAATTACAAGTCTAATCCTAAAATTTTATCAAGTTTCCTTATCTTTTGAGGCTCTAATTATACTTATCAAGTTACAGGACTAGTTTGTAATTTAAATGGACTAGAGAACTAATTTAAAAAGACTAGAATTCAAACCCCCAATAGTCCACTGCAATTTTTTTGTGTGAAAAATTTGATTTTAAACCCGATTTTGAGTATTTTAATGGTCAATTAAACCTGATTTAGCTACAATTAAATATCATACATATTCACACACATTCAATTGAATTTATTAACGCCAATTAAGCCTCAATTAAATAGAATTGAACATTCAATTTCATGCATATCACCTACCGATTAATTCAAACAAGTGACATACCTTAGGCACTAGTAAACCACTACATGAATGCTTCATTTCAACAATGGTTAGTGTAAACATCATGCCTTACACACCATGCTATCAATCATCGTATTATTAAACAACAATACACCGTAAATTATTCAATAATCAAACTCAAACATGCATATATGATATTATAAAACCATCCAAAATTAAAAATGGTCAATGTCCAAGTTCAATTACAACCAAAATTAAACTAAGTCCCAAAAGTTTCACAATGCCCGATTAACATCTCTAAAACATGTAACTAGATCTCTATCGAACCTTAATCTCTTGGAACTACCCTGCTCGGCTCCTCAACTCTTCAATCCCGTTAGTTAACTGTAGGAGTGTAAGGCTGCGAGCTTAAAAAGCTCAGTAAATGTTAATAAAACGACGAGTAAATTTTCACCCAAATCATGCTTAAATTGAAACCAATCAAATACAAATTTTCAATCACAATATCAATCCATAATAGTTCAATGTCATATGCTCAATCATGTATAAAAAATTATAATTAATCATAGCATATAATCATCAATTTAGCATATAACAATTCATACATTTATATTGGCATATACAATCATGGCTTAATCGGGTGACCATACATCGAATAAACGGATCTCCTTACTCCCAATCAGAATCAGAATCAGTCCCGGATTGAGTGGGCTGAGGACACACGCTCCCTTATATGGCTTCAAATTAGTCTCGTTGAGTGGAGATACAAGCTCAAGACTCCCTTATCTACTCCAAATCACTCCACCTAGAGCCTTATTGCTCACAGATAACATATCAATATGGTGAGTACTCACAAATCCTATGGCATGCCAACTATATCCAATGGATCCACCATGCTATAATCCAATATAATCAATCAATCATAACCTAATTTCAATCAATAATGTTGTAATAACCCATTTTTTAGTAGTACTAGTAGCAATGATTTTGAGACCACAAATTCGACGAATGAGTCCGTAAATATTATTTTTTAATATTTATGAGTCAAATATGGTAATATATAGAATTTTAATCTGATAAATTTTAACTTATTGAACAAATGGTAAAAATAAGTGGCTTGTCTCTAAAGTCAAGTGGTTTTAGTAAATGAGATTTCGGAATCTCATTTCTATAAACCAAGCCCATAAATATTTTTATTAAATATTTATGGAGTGATTATATAGGTGTATTAAAATTTGGTTAGGTAATTTTGACGTTTAGATAGTTAATTAAGTAAAAATGGCTAAATTGTAAAAAGTGTAAAATTCGATTAATTTTAGTTTAATTGAGTCAAAGGGATGGAAAACCATTATGGTAGGGATTTATATGGAAATTAATCCATTTCTAATTTAGTGGATGGTATATATGTATGTTTTAAATTAAAAATGTTAATTAATGACATTTTTGTAAATTAGTTAAAATCATAAATAAAGTAAAAACCAAAGAAAGCCAATGTCATCTTTTCCATTTTTCATGCTTTTCAACCAAAATCTCCATGGTTGGAGCTTAAGAAGATTCGATTGAGCTTTTATCTGTGCATGTAAGTGAATTTTTATCTCATTTCTTGTAAGTTTTATATTTTTGAGATCGTTGTAACTAGGTCTAGCTAACTTGTACCTTCATTTTCGAAACTGTTAAAGAATTTAGTGAATTTTAGTTTTTCTTGATGTTAAATAAGAGATTTATAATATTGATTGTTGTTTATGACTATTTTGTAAAGGAATTTTAGTTAGTTTTTGATTAAAGGACTCAATTAATAAAACATTAAATTTGATAGGGAATCCTTATGAATTTGGAATAATTATGGGTTATAATTGTATAAGTGAAAATTTGATAAGCATGAGAAATTATGAAATTTTGATAAATTTGCAATTTTTGGGTTTCAGGACTAAATTGCATAAAAACTAAAATATTAGGGGTAATTTTGTAAATTTACCAATAATAAGAGTTATAAGTTAAATTAATTATTTTAAGTTATTGAATGGTTTAATAGAGTGAAATGTTTTTATTCAGATCACAAAACAAACCAAACAGACCAAAATCGAGGAAAAGTTGTTGTTGGATTAGTCGTCAGCTTCCTTGTTACAACTGTATTTGTTGAGGTAAGTTCGTATATGGATAGAAATTATTATTTTCCATTTTGGATGAATGTAAATAGTTAATTATGTTATGGTTAAATTAATTGTTTAAATTAATTGTTAAAGATGTGATAAAATATTATTATGAATCAATTAGAGGAATTAATCAAATTAAAGGATATGTGAACTATTGCTAATGTATTTGGTGATTATGGATTATAGGTTAACTATTTAAATGTTACTTGGATTAAGATAAGTTCATAATGTTTGATGTGTAAATTGTAAGTTTCTTGAAAATAAGTTATTGTTGCTGGTAAATTGTATAAATACATGTGAAATTTTATATGTTATTATAGTATTTTAAATATTGAAATTAAATTCATATGAAAATGATTAATGGATTGTGACAATCCTTATGATGGCACATTGACAATATGAATATATATTGATATCATTTTATGTGTATAGAAATGATGAAATGCCTTTGATTGATAAATATGTTTAAAGGTAATGGAGTACATAAAATGCCCAATTGAACGTTGTAATCACTAGGATATGATTGACATGCCAATAGGGTTAGTATGTGCACTTGTATAGAATTTGCACTTCGGTGCCTCTGTATACTTAGCTATCCCTATTTGCACTACGGTACCCCTATTTGCACATTTGTGCCCCTGTCTGCACTTCGGTGCACCTGTGATGCATCTATGATGCCTCTGGTGTGGTGTAGTTACCCAGGTGTCCGACTCAAGTTACTAGTTCATCTGGCTAAATGTTAATGGAATTTACAAAATTATTTATGTGCTTAAAGGCTAATGTATGGTCAAGATATTAGTAAATGTTAAATGTTCAATGAACTACTTGATCATATGTAGTTATAATTATATTGATGATTATATGGTTAAAAATAGATATTTATACACATATATGAATGAGTTTGGATTGAATTAATATAGTACAGGAAGCATATGATGAACCATTTTCAGTACTAATCCTATAAGTGCTTCGTAAATGATTAATTGGTATGATTAATCTATTTATTTAGTTTTCACATTGTTTAGTGAAAGTAAGTGATTCTGGAATGATATGTTTATATGAAAGTTTGAAACGAAAGATGAATTACAAAATGATTATATGTTAAGTGTGTAAGTGTTATGGTAAGAAAAAATGTTTAAGTGAAATGGTTATATGAAATGCTTATAAGGAAAAATATATATGTATATGCAAGACTACATAAATTATCCATGAGAGGTGTAATGAATAGAAAATGAAAGTTAGCGTAATATATAATGAAAATTATGCTTAGTTGTATATTCTAATATGTTCAGTAGTTAAGTCGTAATATATAATGAAAATTATGCTTAGTTGTATATTCTAATATGTTCAGTAGTTAAGTTGCCTTTATATGAACTTACTAAGAATTATTGCTTTCGTTAGTTGTTTATTTTCCTGTCGATCATCAGAAGGCTTGATCGGTTGGAATCTCATCAGGGCACCATCAGAATATTCATTCATTATATTTTTGGTTATGGTTATAAGTGGTATGTATAGGGTTGAATGTCTATTTGGTATGTTGTTGGTTGTGCCAAGCCTTGGTGTGTCTTATTGTTTTCATTAATGGTTGAGCATGGTTCTTTTGAATTTAAGAATGAAATGAATGAACTTATGATGTTAAATTGATTTTAGGATTAGTGTTTGAAATGTGGTGCCTATGAATGGTACATTGGTTAGAAGTTTTAGGTTGATTGTTTTAACATGTTTAAGAGTGTATTAAGAATGTTTTGATCATAGGAATTTATGTGTTATTGGTGTACTTTGTTGGGCATGATTTGGTTTTCAATTGACTTGAATTAGGGGTTAAATGGTGAGCACACGGTTTGGGACATGGGCTGTCACACAGTCGTGTGAGGCACATAGCCTACGATCGTGTGTCATTTGAGGTTTTCTTAGGATTTAAGCCAGTGAGCTACACAGCTCAACAAACGGCTTGACACACTGGTATGTGAGGCAACTAAGAGAGTTACACGGCATAGCACACGGGCGTGTGACATGGCCGTGTGACCCTACTTAGTAAGTTATATGAGTAAGGAGACGGGCTGAGACACGGCTGTGTGTCCCTTGTTCGAATGTTACACGGCCTAAGGCTTTGTGACATGGCCTAGCCACATGGTCGTGTGACCCCTATTTTCTAATTTTTGTAACTTTTTCTTGGACTTTCCGTTTTATTTCAAATTAGTCCCGAATTGTTTCTAAGTTATTAGGGCCTCGAAGGCTTGATTTAGGGACAGAAAGTATACAAGTGAATGGTCTATAATATGTTTAGTTATTTAAATGTTATGATGTTCTATGATTTATGGTTAATCGGTAATACTCTGTAACCCTAATCTAGCATACCAATTACCTATTATCAATGTTCATTTATCAATTGAAATATCAACATAGCATGCACCAAAAACTCCAGCATACTTGCTTAGTTCACCATTATAATCAATCAAATCAAGCACATGAAATCACTAGATGCTCACTTACCAACACTTATAAAAAATTTCATCACTAGAACATATATCAATAATCTTGCAAAATTAACCAACAAAAACTCAATTAAATATTTGCAATCAGTAATTAATCATCCAATTAAGCATAAGTGAGGGTCAATTTACCAAATCACCCTTTAATAACACTCACCACACAATGAACTCAACCACAACCAAGTGATCAACCAAGCAAATCTAAGCTTCAATTTCGATTAGCTCGATCCTCTTTAAGATTCGGAGCCTTAAAAGAGATAAAATAGATATTAACACCTATCAAAAGATATAATAAACATGAATTTTCATCAACTAGGCTACCCGAAATTCTCACTCAAAGTTACCTTACCAGATTTGTATCAAGTTGAAAACTCGATTCCTCACAAAATCGATCACTCCAGCCCTTCTAATCACTTGAAAACATCAATACTAGACCAAATAAACATATACTAAGCATCAATTTCACATTTAAATCAGTTTCACAAAAATCTAAAAAATCGGTTCATGAAGATGATGAAATTTGAATTTCTTTATGTAACAACCCTTTTTCAATGAAACCAGAATAGTGTTTTTGGGACACAAATCCAAAATAAAAAAAATTATTATTTTTATTATTTTATGGTCTACATCATGATAGTATTACCGTATAAAAATTTCGTTAAGAAATTTTACCGTTTACATGCTCAATTTGATAAAAAAAGACTAAATCGCATAAAGTGCAAAAGTTGTGTTCTAATAGCTAAAGGTGTCTAATAGCTATAGAACTTTAAAGTAGATGTCCTTATATGGTAATTATCCCATTAATGAGTTAGTCAAGGTAAGTTCATATAATTAAATTGTGTAATTATACGCCTTGATTGAATTAGATGTATGATATTTGCATTATCATCATATATGAATATCAATCGCATATCCAAAATGTATGATGATGACTGAGCCTCGTTTGAACCTTAGGAATTCGTAGGATACAAATGACATGTCATTAGGGATATCGATTTTAGCTCTCATGAGCTTAGTGATATTCAGCTCGGAGGAGCTTACCATTTGCAGCTCGTATGAGCATACGTGTACATGAATTATCAAATTATAGTTCAGTACACCTCATGTGTACTACCTACGTATCCAACGATATTCTAAATGGTTAAACGGGCACAATTTTGTTGCGAGTTTATATGAGTTCAATACGAACTAGTATAGGTATTTACATAAATTACATGGACATGGTTTGTATATGATATATGGATACATGATATAGATGTTACATGTATATGGAGTTTGAATAGTTGTTGAACTCATACATGATTCTCGGTTTTTATATGAATTACATTGCTAACATGGTTGATGATTATATGTTAAGCTTTTGGCCAAATTGAGTTGAGATATGCTTTACGTTTACTTACCTTAAATGTGATTAAAATGGTAAGTTAAATTCTCTATTATACGAACTTACTAAGCTTAAAAGCTTTGTAACGCCCCGAATTTTGGGCCAAGATGAATTGGGCCTTGGGTCTCATAATTTTTTTTAAGTGAGTAAGAAAATGACAAATGACATGTTGGCTATAAGGGTTTAAGGAATTTGGAGTGTTTAGGTATGTTGGAGAAGTTTTGGGTTTGAGTTTTATGGTGGAGGAATTTTAATTTAATTATTAAAAGAACCAGGGTTGGGAGTAGTTGGGCTTTTAAATAAAAATAAGGGAAAATGGCATAAAAAATCCTTGTGGTGGAGTGGCTAAGTGACGCCACTTAGGGTGTAGAGAGGTGGCATTAGTGGTTAGCAAGGAAATCCGAGGTTCGAATCCTAGCTTAGTATTTTTAGAAATTTAATTTTGGCCTTCTAGAAGGTTGGAAGTGACATGAATAGGGACTCTAGGGGGAGTGTTCAGAAGAGAAAATTTAGGAAATAGATTGGGGAGTTATCAGGGAGAAGTGATGGAGCTGAATTAGGAATTGAGGGTCAGGCAATTTGGCTAGAGGCTATAAATATGTGACGAGTTTGGGATCCTAGGCTAATGCAAAATTTTTCATTTTTTTCCTTTAGTGTTGATTGGCTTTTCCATCTTTGCTAGCTGATTCTTTTTCCATTCTTTCTCTCCTCAGATCTCTTTTGATTTACCCTTTGGGTTAGCCGATTCCTTCTGCTACTTTTCTTCTTTAATTTGTGCCAAATAAACCTTATTCACCATATTAGTTTGAAAGCCGAAAAGCTGAATCTCCCTTGGGCCGATTACTCTTTTGGTGTAAGTATCTTATCTCTTTTCGGCTAGTATTGTTAACACCGAGTACTTCCTTCCCTCACTCTTTCTAATCAACTCTAGTAGGGAGTCAGTATTGGATCTTGGATTGTAGCTCTCTGCCGAATTGCTCCTAAGGTGTTTTACGATTTTGGTAAGTATTCCTCCCTTGTTGGCTAAGGTTGGTCAAATGGTCTTAAGTGAGATAAGGGGGTGAATGATGTTGAATGCGAGTCCCCTAGTATTTGGTTTTAATGAGTAATATTAATGCAGATCTAAGGAGTACATGAGCAAGGAAAAGCTATTAGGGATTGGTGTTCAAGGTAAGTTAAGGTGAGGTTTCGATTTTGGGTAAAATATGTATTAAGCATATGATTAATTGAAAGGGGATATCGTTTGTAGGTTTGTGGCTAAGGGAATTGCAGCACGCTCTATTACCAGGTGTGTACATACACTGCACACACAAGCAGACCGGTAAAAGACGAAATGTCGAAAAGTCGAAATGTCGAAAAGTTGAAATGCTGAAAAGCCGAAAGATTGGCTACGGGAGACTAGTGAGTGCGCCAACACTCGTAAGGGGGAAACCAATAGGTTTTCTAAGGCCCCATGGGAGATTCCATGGGATTGGGCTGTGAGCTGACCAACCGGGACAGAATAGGGTTAATGGGCCAATGGGCTATTGGGCCCATAATGGATAATATTGATAATTGATGCTATATGATGAATAATTGTATGCGAGCATTACTATGAATGTGAATTGGGCCTGATGGGCCATATGAATGTGAATTGGGCCTGATGGGCTATATGAACATGAATTGGGCTTGACGGACCATATGAATGAGATTGGGCCTAGTGGGCCATATGTATGTATGTAGGGGTTTTGTGCCTAGTATATGATGATTGCATAAAACTTAACTAACTAAATAATTAATTGCGACCTTAGACAAGTCATAGGGTTAAGGTGTGACAATGGGTATATGCATGTCTAGGATTGGATCTAGGGAGAGCTTGGTACTTAAGCGATCTTAATGACCCACCTCCTCTTCTCTGGAATACTACCTGGTGCATAGTGCTCATTCATCTTAGCTCACGGGATTTGTTAACGGGCCAAGGTAAGTAAAAACCCGTAATAAAGGAAATTTACCGAAATGCCCCTAAGGGCAAAAATGACCAAAGTACCCCTATGTGATGAAAGTAAGATTTATGTATGTTTCGAGTATAACTACTTCCTACATACTACATTAACACGATATTCTATTTAGGATGCATCTGGGTTGGGAATTTTGGAACGGAGGAAGTATATGAGGATCGCATGGTTGCATGACGACCGTGGATCCACCGAAGTCTTTTTAAGCCTATTATATGATTAGTAACTTGCTGCAATGAAGGTAGTTCTGCAACCGGGCTACCATTGAAGTGTATCGATTGGGTGGGTTAATATTTATATCCCCACATGAAGTGTACCGGGGGATGGAGCTTAAGTGTAGCGGATAGATTATTGGGGTGGGTTGCATTGCACTGCATTGCATATGTGATTTTATGATGATTGATGAATGCTTGCTACTCGACTAGGGTGTACACACTGAGTTTGCGAAAACTCACCCCATCTTTTATTTTTCTCAAATAATGCTCAATAGGAGGTTCGAGGTCTGGAGGGACTCTGGGTGGCCAACTAGCAAGACAACTTGGACTTGGTTGTTTTAAAAGCATTTAGTTCCTGATTTATTAAGTGCTTTTAGACTGGATTGTAATAAGGCCTCCCATTTTTGTTATTATTTGGAGTATTATTCTTATGCATTGTAATTGCGAGAAGTTGAACAGGGATTTTCTAAACCATAGTTTTTATTTACTACGTTTCCGCAACCAAACTTTTAATTGATAAAATTTCTTAAATCAAATGTTTTAAACAAAGCTTTCACAACTAGAAAGAGTGTTTTCATAAGTTAACTAAGGTTTCATATCTTAAGAAAATGTTTTCAATGAAAACAAGGTTTTCGCAAAAAAAAAACACTTCAATGTGATGCGCCAGATTCGGCCATAACGTCTGGGCCGAGTTTGGGGTGTTACATTTAGTGGTATCAGAGCTCAGTTACAAAACTCGGGATGTTAAGTGGGCCTTATTATTATTTGGTTTCTTTTTCTATTTTAAAAAAAAATATATATTGGATCACAATGTTTTGGAAAGAGGGAAAACTTACTGAGCGGCAGACCGAGCCTCCGACATCGAACCAAATAAGTTCTTATATTTTTAAGCTTGTTTAAATTGTTATATAGTAGATAGATAGAAGGCTACTTTAGATGATTTTTTTAGAATGGAACGGGAGCCTGTAGAACCTAGAAATTGTAGAGGATTTTCGAAAACAATATTCCCTATAAATATTTCCATAAAAAATCGGTTTAATTATTAAACTAACTAAAACTTCATAAAAATTTCTAATCTAGATAATATGCGAATCGACAATGAGTGCTAGAAGAGGTGCAATAGGCCATGGCCAAGGCCGTGGAAGTGTTAAGGCTGAATCGTCGGCATCGACCCATATGCTTGATGTTGGAGTAGAAGAGGGTCTAGCCTCACTTGTGGCTGGGAATGGACAGTATGATCGGGCCGCGGGAGAAGATGCATTGTTGCAGCCAATGCTAAGGATTTTGGAAAGGGTCGCTGGGCCCAATAATGGCATTGGAAATCGAGGGTCCATTCCGGAGCGACTTCGTTCGAATGGGGCTGAGATCTTTAAGGGCATGGCTGGCGTGGCTCCTAATGTGGTGGAATATTGGTTGGAGGCCACTAAAAGGATAATGGAGGACTTGGACTGCTCACTTGCACAAAAGCTAAAAGGGGCAGTGTCACTGCTTAGGGAAGAAGCCTACCAATGGTGGTTGACGGTGAAAGAGCGCACTCAGCCGGAGCGGGTCACTTGGGAGTTTTTCAAAGCTGCATTCCAAGGGAAGTATGTAGGTGCAAGCTATATGGATGCTAGAAGAAAGGAGTTCCTGAGCTTGACCTAGGGAAACAAATCTGTGGCGGAGTATGAGGTGGAATTTCTACACCTTAGTAGGTATGGAAAGGTCATGGTGGCAACGGACTATGAATGTTGCGTTAGATTTGAGGATGGACTTAGAGATAACCTCAGGGGATTAAGAACTCTACAAAGGGATCGAGTTTTCACAGAGTTGGCGGAGAAGGCAAAGATAGCGGATGAGGTAAAGCGCACGGAGTGCCTAAATCGAGAAAAAGAAAGAGGTAAGAATAAGAGGGAGGCTGAGACTCCGGGTGTTGGATAGAGGCCTAGGGCTAGGGCTGAAAACGATGGGCCAGTTAGAGCAGGGCCCCCTGCTGTTAATCTAGGGGTGCCACCTTGTGCTGTTTGTGGGAAAGGTCATGTAGGTGAGTGTTGAAAGAGGACGAGTGCTTGTCTAGCGTGTGGATCCTTGGAGCATAGGATCAAGAATTTCCCTAAAATGGCAGCTTAGGTGCCGATCATGGGTTGAGGTGGTGCTCCACCACCAAGGGGTGGTCAGCTGCTGGCAAGAGGTCGTGGGCAGGCCAGGGGCAGTAACGGTAATGGGCGTGGACGTGGAGTACTTACTGAGGCGAAACAGCCAGCTTTGGTTTATGCTGCTCGTCGTCGAGAAGACGGGGATGCCTCAAATGTAATAACGGGTATGTTCTTTATATATTAGTTACATTGCGCAACATTGATTGATATTGGATCGACACATTCATATGTTGCATGCAATATGACTGAATTTTTGGGTGATATGTTTGAAATTACTGTGAATGAGATGACTGTGATCAGTCCATTAGGGCAGTCAGTAGGAGTGAATAAGTTGTTTAGGGAGGTACCCTTAGTAGTCCAATGAGTTACCTTTTTAGCAGATTTGATAGAGCTTCCGTTTAGCGAATTCAACTTAATCTTAGGTATGGATTGGCTGGTGAAGCACCGAGCCACCTTGGGTTGCACTGCAAAGCGAATGGTGTTAAGAACGATGAAGGATTAGGAGGTGGTGGTGATTGGTGAACGTCAGAATTACCTGTCGAATGTAATTTTCGCGTTGAAGGCTGAGAAGTTAGTACGAAAGGGATGCGAAGCCTATTTGTCTTATATTAGTAATACGGAGGCTAAGAGCCTTGCTGTTAAGGAGTTGAGAATAGTTAGTGTAACGCCCCCACGCCCGAGACCGTCACCGGAGTCGAGTATGAGGTTTATTTCTCCTGAAATTAGACTCAATAAGGATTCTGAGGATATAAAATAAGCCACCTAATTATATCTGTACAATTTATGGTGAATGTATAAAGTTGGAACAGGGATTCAGAAACCGCTCTCGACCTGTTTCACTAAAATTCAAATATCTTCTAACATATAATTGTTTTACCAGTTTAGTTTCTTTCATGTAAAACTAGACATAATAAGCTTCAATTTGATATTTAATCCATCACCAAATTCAATTTCTATGATTTTTAGTAAATTTTCAAACTCACGTCGATGTGTTGCTGTAATATTACATTTATGGCAAATTTCATCCTTTTTATGAATTTTCATGAACTAGGTAACTTATTAACTTTCCATAACATCAAACATATTCTAAACTAACCATTTCCATAATTTATCATTATCAAGCACTTCCTCAACCATTTCATCACCATACCATAAGATCATTTACACAAAATAAGTATTTTGCTATACATGCCATACTTAAATTTACAAGCCATTTTATCGAAAAGTTCTTCCTGATAGTGTGGTGATCCTCAGACCAATCCCGACTCTCGAGTGGCTTGTCCAAAACTACAATGAGTAAGAAAGAGGAGTAAGCATAAATGCTTAGTAAGTTCACATGCAAATAGCAAGTAACATAACTATATAAGCAAACATAAAACATCATTTGCATAATCATCACCAAGACATTCATATCATATTTTCATTTATCATCTCACCATATTGTTGTTATATCGATTTTTCAACCCGAGGGTTAAGTACATACCGTCCAAGTATCCATTTCACATCACTTACCAATACGTCTCTTTTCATCTCAAGTATTCCTTCATTTGAGTAGAACTTTACCCGTTGAACTCATCGGAATAAAATTCGGATACGTAGGAAGTTTGCACATAAGTGCCACATATGTAGCCAAGCTACCATGTAACCCGCCCTTAAGCGAACTCGGACTCAACTCAACGAGCTCGGGCGTTCGCATCCATAATGAACTCGGACTCAACTCAACGAGCTCGGATGCCTAGTTACAACTCACGAACTCGGACTCAACTCAACGAGTTCGGATGCCCAAATATCCCAGTGACATGTCACTTGTATCCTAATCTATTCCTAAGGTTCAAACGGGATTTTCCTTGAACACATATCCTTGACGTCTTTAGTAAAATGCCGTAACCAATACTCGGTAACAATTTACATTTTATTCGAAAATAACCACAAAGCATTTATTTCATAATAAAAAAAATCAGCATATCACATAATTGACATCAATGACTTAAAATAACAATTATGCTACATTATTTACATATGAACTTACCTTGGTACCAAAATACAAAGGTTTTGCAATTTAATCCACAATCTTTTCTTTTCCTCGATTGGAGTCGTTTCCACGTCTTTCTTGATCTAAAATAACACATTTAGCTTATTTAATACTCACATTATCAAATTAATCCTTAATTCAAATTTTGACAAAATTACAATTTTACCCCTAAACTTTTGCATATTTACATTTTTGCCCCTAGGCTCGGGATTAAACTTTATTTCTTATTCTTATGTTTTACAACATGCTGATCACTTTTCCCTTCTATGGCAACATCAAATTCTCACTCTAACATGTACTTGTGACTATTAGGTATTTTTACCGATTAAGCCCTTTTACTCGTTTTTGCTTAAAATCGAGTAGTACAAGTTGTCTAACATAATTTAAAACATCATATTCTATCATAAAACATCAAAATATACAAATTTCACCTATGGGTATTTTTCCAAATATAAACCCTAGGTTAAATTATTGCTAACATAAGCTTTATCGAGTTATCGGGATCTCAAAAACATAAAAATCATTAAAAACAGGGCTTGGAATCACTTACTATGAAGCTTGAAAGTTGAAGAAACCCTAGCTATGGAGACATGGAGCATTCGGCAGCAACTAATGGGGAAGATGACTATTTTGTGTCATTTTTCCCATTTTATTTCATTAATTATCCAAATGACCAAAATGCCCTTAATGCCTTTCTTTGAAAATTTTCATGTACAAGCCCATTTTTGTCCAAAATTTTAGAAATTGGTCAAATTTCTATTTAAGACCTCCTAATTAATATTTCAAAGCAATTTCATACTAAAAACTTCTAGAATGCAAGTTTTGCAACTTATTCGATTTAGCCCCTAACTTCAAATTAAGCATTTTATGCATGGAATTTCTTCACAAAATTTTCACACAATCATACAATCATATCATAAACCTCAAAATAATTATAAAATAATTATTTCTATCTCGGATTTGTGGTCACGAAACCACTATTCCGATTAGGCCCTAATTCGAGGATATTACAACTCTCCCCTTTAAGGATTTTCGTCCTCGAAAATCTTACCAAGAAACAGATGTGGGTATTGATTTCTCATCAGTTTCTTCTTGATTCCCATGTAGCTTCTTCTACTCCATGCTTTTGCCACAACACCTTCACAAGTGCAATATTTTTATTCCTTAGTTGTTTGACCTCTCGAGCTAAAATCTTAATCGGTTCTTCTTCATAGGTCATATCGGTTGTAGTTCAATTTCTGTCGGTGAAATCACATGTGAAGGATCCGAACGATACCGACGTAACATAGATACGTGGAACACATCATGAATCTTCTCTAATTCGTGTGGTAAAGCTAGCCGATATGCTACCGGTCCAACTTTTTCAATTACCTCATACGCCCAATAAAACGTGGACTTAATTTGCCCTTCCGTCCAAATCGAGAACCTTTTTCCACGGAGACACCTTTAAAAATACTTTATCACCAACTTGAAATTCAATGTCCTTTCGTTTTAAATCTGCATAAGATTTTGTCTATATCAAGCGACTTTCAAACAATTTGAATTACCTTTACTTTTCTTTGGTTTCTTTTATTAGATCAACTCCATAAATCTTATTTTCCTTGAGTTCAGTCCAATACAGAGGCGTTCGACACTTACAACCATACAATGCTTCATAAGGTACCATTTTCAAGCTCGTCGATAACTATTATTGTAAGCAAATTCTACCAACGGTAAGTATTTTCCCAACTTCCTTGAAATTCCAATACACAACATCCGAGCATATCTTCAAGAATCTGAATTACTCTCTCGATTGTCCATCACCGTGGATGAAAAGCGAGATGAAATTTAACTTTGTACCTAACGTGTCTTGCAATTTTTGCCAAACCGCGAGGTAAACCTTGGATCTCTATCTGAAATGATCGACAATGGTATTCCATGTAGTCTAACAATTTCTCTAACATACAATTCAGCCAACTTGTTAAGAGAATAATCCGCACGCATCTGGGATAAAATGAGCCGACTTAGTTAGTCGTCAACTATTACCCGGATGGCATCTTTCTTTCACGGAGTTAATGGCAATCTGAAACAAAATCCATAGTAATCCGATCCCATTTCCATTCGGGAACCATAATAGGTGAAGTAATCCCGAAGGCACTTGGTGTTCAACTTTCACTGTTGACAAATCAAGCATTTGGACACAAACTCGATATATCCTTTTTCATTCCATTCCACCAATACATTTTCTTCAAGTCATTATACATTTTCGTACTACCCGGATGAATCGAGAAACAACCACTATGTGCTTCTGTAGGATCTTTTGAATCAATTCCTCATTCTTTGGTACACAAATCCGATCTTTAAACATTAAGCACCCATCGAGAACCGATTCTCAAATCGACTCTGTATCAACTTCACACTGCTTTCTTTTGGCTTGCAAATCTTGATCATCTTTCTCGAGCTTGAGAGATCTCTTGTAAAAACATCGGTTTTGCTCTTAACTCTGCTAGAATCGAACCATCATCGACATTTTCAACCGAGTGTTCATAACTCTCAATGCAAACAACAACTTTCTCGCTCAAAGCATCGGCTACTACATTCGCTTTTTCCGGATGATAATCAATAACAAGCTCGTAATCTTTCAGTAACTCCAACCATCTTCGCTGTCTTAAATTCAAGTCTTTTTGTGACATCAAATACTTAAGACTTTTATGGTCGGTATATACCCGGCACTTTTCACCATACAAATAATGTCGCCAAATTTTCAAAGCAAACACCACGCATGACCAATTCTAAATCGTAAGTAGGATAATTCTTCTCATGAGGTTTTAACTGCCTCGAAGCATAAGCCACCACTTTTCCTTCTTGCATAAGCACACACCCCAAACCATTTAGAGAAACATCACTATACACCACAAATTCTTTACTGATTAAGGGCTGTACTAACACTGGTGCCTCTGTTAATAACTTTTTAATTCTTCAAAACTCTGCTGACATTCTTCCGTCCATTCAAATTTAACATCCTTTCGGAGTAGTCTAGTTATAGGAGCAACAATTATAGAAAATCCATTTACAAACCGTCGATAATACCCGGCTAGCCCCAAGAAACTTCTAACTTGAGTTACATTTTTGGTGGTTTCCAATCAACAATGGCTGAAATTTTACTAGGATCAACCCGTATACCATCACTGAAACAATATGACCCAAAAATCCAACTTCCTGAGCCAAAATTCACTTTTACTAAACTTAGCATACAATTGTTTATCTCTCAAAGTTTGCAAAACTATCCTCAAATGCTCAAGATGCTCTGTCTCATCTTTTGAATAAATTAAAATATCATCTATAAACACCACAACAAATTTGTCCAAGTATGGTGAATATGCAATTCATTAAATCCATAAACACAGCAGGAGCATTTGTCAACCCAAATGGCATAACTAAAAATTCATAATGACCGTACCTTGTTCTAAAAGCAGTTTTAGGCACATCCGACTCTTTTACCCGCAATTGATAATATCCAGATCTCAAATCAATCTTTGAAAACCATGTCGCTCCTTTTAGCTGATCAAACAAATCATCAATTCTTGGCAATGGATACTTGTTTTTGATTGTCACCTTGTTTAACTCGCCGATAATCAACACACAATCTCATAGAACCATCCTTCTTTTTCACAAATAACACGGGAGCACCCTAAGGTGAAAAACTCGGTCTCACAAAGCCTTTATTAGTCAACTCTTGCAACTGCGACTTTAATTCCTTCAACTCTGTTGGTGCCATTCTGTATGGAGCAATCAAAATCGGAGTTGTTCCCGATATCAAATCAATACCAAATTCTACTTCCCTAATCGGAGGCAAACCCGGCAATTCTTCCGGAAATACGTCCGCAAATTCACACACTGGCAAGCCTTCGATTCAACTTTCTTTTCAACTTCTTTTGTATTAATTACATACGCCAAATAAGCTTCATAACCCTTTCTTAAATATCTTTGAGCCGACATTGAAGAAATCACACTAGGCAATGCCTCCGATTTATCTAATTCAACCCGCATGATGTTTCACCATTTTCACACTTTAATTCTATAACTTTTTCTTTGCAATTTATTTTAGCATCATGCAAAGTGTCAACCAATCCATGCCCAAAATAACATCAAACTCATCAACGGCAACAACATCAAGTCGGGCGGAAAGTAATGATCCCGAATCATTAAAGGACATTTCTTACATACTTTGTCAACAATCACACATTTGCCTAACGGATTCGACACTCTAATCATAAATTTCGTGTTCTCAACAGGTATATTCATACTAGACACTAATTTCATGCACACATATGAATGAGTAGAACCGGGATCAATCAAAGCAATAACATTAACATTATAGAGAGAAAATGTACGGTAATCACATCGGTGAGGAAGCATCTTCGCGTGCTTTAATAGCATAAGTTCTAGCCGGAGCCCTTCCTTCAGTCTAAGCGGTGCATCTCGGCTACATTTCTTACCGCTTGCTTCGCGCCCAGCTTTTCTTGGATATCTTCCTCTCGAATCCGCCCCACTTGTTTTTGTATTCTGAAATTTTTCTTTTCAGCTCTCTCTGGCGATCTCTAATAAAATGATCAGGAGAACCACATCGAAAATATTCATTTTCTCTGCACGGACCAAAATGATTTCTACACACCGGCACTCCGGTTTAACAAATCTCGGATTCCCTACCATCAATTCTCTTGAAGTAGTCCGGGACTTAGGACCCACATTTTGCTTCTTATAGTTTCCATATGATTGCCCAAACTGAAGTTTGAGAACGAGGATTCATATTTCTTGACTTTCCAGTTCTTTGTGAGAATGAAGCGCTCATCGGTCTTTTCTTCCAGACTTCTAGTCTCGATCTCGCCTTTTTCTTCTCTTTAAGTAATTCTTCACCTTACAAGCTCGATCAACTAATACTACCATTTCTTTTAATTCAAGAATTCCAACAAATACTTTGATGTCTTCATTGAGCCCGTCTTCAAATCGTCGGCACATCTTGTCCTCTGTAGGAACATACTCTCTGGCATATTTACTTAATCGAACAAACTCTCTTTCATATTCTGTAACCGTCATATTACCTTGCTTCAGTTCAAGAAATTCTTTACGCTTCTGATCCATAAATCTTTCACTAATATATTTCTTCCGAAACTCTTCTTGAAAGAATTCCCATGTTACTCTCTCTTTCGGTACCACCGAAATCAAAGTCTTCCACCAATTGTAAGCTGAATCCCTCAACAAAGATATAGCGCATTTCAAACATTCTTCAGGTGTACAAGATAATTCATCAAATACCCTAATAGAATTTTCAAGCCAAAACTCTACTTTCTCGGCATCATCATCAATATTTGCTTTAAATTCTTCGGCCCCTTGCTTGCGGATTCTATCAACTGGATTTCTATGAAATTTCATCAGATCCATACCTTGAGGCATCTGGGGTACAGGTTGAGGAATTGGGGGAGGTGGGGGAGGTTGTACATTTGGGTTCGTACGAACGAACTCAGTGTACCATGCACTCATCATTTGGAGAAAGGCTTCCCGACCCCTTTCTCCTCCTCCCTGACCAACAGTAGGAGGTGGATTTTCAGTGGCGCTACTCCTTCAAATGAGTGGCGCATTACTCTCTACTTCATCGCCACAGCTGGATCGGGATCCATTTACTATAAAAAAATCATTTAAAAAGGTCAGAAGTCGTCACACTATCACAATTTATACATATGGCATGTATAGCAAAATCCGTGCATACAACACGTAGTCCGAGAACTGACTAAACCTGCTCTGATACCACTAAATGTAACGCCCCCACGCCCGAGACCGTCACCGGAGTCGAGTATGAGGTTTATTTCTCCTGAAACTAGACTCAATAAGGATTCTGAGGATATAAAATAAGCCACCTAATTATATCTGTACAATTTATGGTGAATGTATAAAGTTGGAACAGGGATTCAGAAACCGCTTCGACCCTGTTTCACTAAAATTCAAATATCTTCTAACATATAATTCTTTTACCAGTTTAGTTTGTTTCATGTGAAACTAGACATAATAAGCTTCAATTTGATATTTAATCCATCACCAAATTCAATTTCTATGATTTTTAGTAAATTTTCAAACTCACGTCGTGTTGTTGCTGTAATATTCTGTTTATGGCAAATTTCATCCTTTTATGAATTTTCATGAACTAGGTAACTTATTAACTTTCCATAACATCAAACATATTCTAAACTAACCATTTCCATAATTTATCATTATCAAGCACTTCCTCAACCATTTCATCACCATACCATAAGATCATTTACACAAAATAAGTATTTTGCTATACATGCCATACTTAAATTTACAAGCCATTTTACCGAAAAGTTCTTAGAATAGTGTGGTGATCCTCCGACCAATCCCGAATCTGAGCTGGCTTGTCCAAAACTACAATGAGTAAGAAAAGAGGAGTAAGCATAAATGCTTCGTAAGTTCACATGCAAATAGCAAGTAACATAACCATATAAGCAAACATAAAACATCATTTGCATAATCATCACCAAGACATTCATATCATATTTTCATTTATCATCTCACCATATTGTTGTTATATCGATTTTTCAACCCGAGGGTTAAGTACATACCTGTCCGAAGTATCCATTTCACATCACTTACCAATACGTCTCTTTTCATCTCAAGTATTCCTTCATTTGAGTAGAACTTTACCCGTTGAACTCATCGGAATATAATTCGGATACGTAGGAAGTTTGCACATAAGTGCCACATATGTAGCCAAGCTACCATGTAACCCGCCCTTAAGCGAACTCGGACTCAACTCAACGAGCTCGGGCGTTCGCATCCATAATGAACTCGGACTCAACTCAACGAGCTCGGATGCCTAGTTACATCTCACGAACTCGGACTCAACTCAACGAGTTCGGATGCCCAAATATCCCAGTGACATGTCACTTGTATCCTAGTCTATTCCTAAGGTTCAAACGGGATTTTCCTTGAACACATATCCTTGACGTCTTTCGTAAAATGCCGTAACCAATACTCGGTAACAATTTACATTTTATTCGAAAATAACCACAAAGCATTTATTTCATAATAAAAAAAATCAGCATATCACATAATTGACATCAATGACTTAAAATAACAATTATGCTACATTATTTACATATGAACTTACCTTGGTACCAAAATACAAAGGTTTTGCAATTTAATCCACAATCTTTTCTTTTCCTCGATTGGAGTTGTTTCCACGTCTTTCTTGATCTAAAATAACACATTTAGCTTATTTAATACTCACATTATCAAATTAATCCTTAATTCAAATTTTGACAAAATTACAATTTTACCCCTAAACTTTTGCATATTTACATTTTTGCCCCTAGGCTCTGGATTAAACTTTATTCCTTATTCTTATGTTTTACAACATGCTGATCACTTTTCCTTCTATGGCAACATCAAATTCTCACTCTAACATGTACTTGTGACTATTAGGTATTTTTACCTATTAAGCCCTTTTTTACTCGCTTTTTGCTTAAAATCGAGTAGTACAAGTTGTCTAACATAATTTAAAACATCATATTCTATCATAAAACATCAAAATACACAAATTTCACCTATGGGTATTTTTCCAAATATAAACCCTAGGCTAAATTATTGCTAACATAAGCTTTATCGAGTTATCGGGATCTCAAAAACATAAAAATCATTAAAAACGGGGTTTGGAATCACTTACTATGAAGCTTGAAAGTTGAAGAAACCCTAGCTATGGAGACATGGAGCATTCGGCAGCAACTAATGGGGAAGATGACTATTTTGTGTCATTTTTCCCATTTTATTTCATTAATTATCCAAATGACCAAAATGCCCTTAATGCCTTTCTTTGAAAATTTTCATGTACAAGCCCATTTTTGTCCAAAATTTTAGAAATTGGCCAAATTTCTATTTAAGACCTCCTAATTAATATTTCAAAGCAATTTCATACTAAAAACTTCTAGAATGCAAGTTTTGCAACTTATTCGATTTAGCCCCTAACTTCAAATTAAGCATTTTATGCATAAAATTTCTTCACAAAATTTTCACACAATCATAAAATCATATCATAAACCTCAAAATAATTATAAAATAATTATTTCTATCTCGGATTTGTGGTCACGAAACCACTATTCCGATTAGGCCCTAATTCGGGATATTACAGTTAGGGAATTTCTAGATATCTTTCTTAAGGAGCTGCCTGGGTTGCCACCTAGCAGGGAAGTAGAATTTAAAATCAAGTTGTTACCTGGTACGGCTCCGGTGTCTATCGCTCTTTATCGGATGGCACCAAAGGAGTTGGTGGAACTTAAGGCACAGATTCAGGAATTGTTGGATCAAGGATTCATTCGACCAAGTGTGTCTCCGTGAGGAGCACCAGTGTTATTCGTGAAGAAAAAGGATGGAATCTTGCGAGTGTGCATCAACTATCGGTAGTTAAACAAGTTAACTATTAAAAACAAGTACCTTCTGCCGAGAATCGGTGATCTTTTTGATTAGTTTAGGGGAGCTTCTATTTTCTCGAAGATTGACCTGCATTCGGGATATCACCAATTGAGTTTTAAGGAGGCAGATGTTCATAAGACAACTTTCAGAACTCATTATGGGCACTACGAGTTCTTGGTGATACCATTCGGGCTAATGAATGCACCTGCCGCTTTCATGGATCTCATGAATCAGGTTTTCCAACCCTACCTGGATCGGTTCGTGCTAGTTTTTATAGATGACATTTTGGTGTACTCAAAAGATGAGGATGAGCATGATGCACACTTAAGGATTGTGTTGTAGACTTTGAGGAAGAAGCAGCTGTATGCCAAATTCAGTAAGTATGAATTCTGGCTAAGGGAGGTTACTTTTCTAGGACATGTGGTGTCAGCCGAGGGGATTAAGGTGGATCCCCGAAAAATTGAAGCGGTGTTAGACCTGAAAACACCCAAGTCGGTGTTTGAAATCTGAAGTTTTCTGGGCTTGGTAGGATACTATAGGCGGTTTATTGAGGGATTTTCAGTAATTGCTACACCCTTAACTAAGTGTTTAAGAAGGGGGTACCGTTTGTTTGGACGGACAAGCAGTAAGAGAGTTTTGGAAAACTTAAGAAGGTTTTAACTGAAGCCCCTGTGTTGATTCAGCCAGTACCTGGGAAGGAGTTTACAATTTATAGTGACGTATCGCATGTAGGCTTGGGATGTGTATTGATGCAAGATAGGAAGGTAGTGGCGTATGCGTCACGACAACTTAAGACTCTCGAGGTGAATTACCCAACCCATGACTTGGAGCTAGCTACGGTGGTGTTCGCGCCTAAAATATGGAGGCATTACTTATACGGGGAGAAGTGCATAATTTATGAGGACCACAAGAGTTTGAAGTACCTCCTTACCTAAAAGGAGCTAAACCTTAGGCAGCGTAGGTGGGTGGAATTATTGAAGGATTATGATTGTACGATTGAATACCACCCTGGCAAAGCGAATGTGGTAGCCGACGCGTTGAGTCGCAGGGCTAAGTAAAACTTGAGGGCTATGCTCGCCCGTTTAAGCTTGTTGGATGATGGTAGCTTGTTAGCTGAGCTTCAAGTAAAACCGATATGGATTGAGCAGATAAGGAGTAAGCAATTGATGGATGAAACCTTCGGTGCTCGTTTTAAGCAAGTAGGGAATGGTGAGACATCGGACTTTGGGTTGAATAGTGAAAGGGTGTTGTGTTTCTGTGAGAGAATATATATGCCTAAGGACAATGAGCTAAGCCAGTCTATTCTGCGGGAAGCACAAAGCATTCTCTATGCTATGCATCCTAGCGGAAACAAGATGTATCAAAACTTATGGGAACTTTACTGGTGGCCTGGACTTAAGAGCGAGGTTATGGAGTTTGTAAGTAAATGCTTGGTATGTCAAAAAGTGAAGGCGGAACACCAGTTGCCTTCAAGATTGCTGCAGCCAGTAAACATTCCACTATGGTAGTGGGAAAGGATTACTATGGACTTTGTTAGTGGACTACCCTTGACGCCTACTAAGAAAGACTCGATATGGGTTATAGTGGATCAGTTAACCAAGTCTGCCTATTTCGTACCAGTTTGCACCGATTACTCGTTACAAAAGTTGGCTAAGCACCGATTACTCGTTACAAAAGTTGGCTAAGCTGTATGTGGCAGAGATTGTAAGATTGCATGGAGTGCCGGTATCCATAATATCTGATAGGGACCCACGTTTCACTTCGCGATTTTAGAAGAAGCTGCATGAGGCGCTGAGTACTATGTTAAACTTCAATACGGCATTCCACCCTCAAACTGATGGGCAGTCGGAAAGGGTGATCCAAGTATTGGAAGATATGTTGAGGAGATGTGTGATTGAGTTCCGAGGTAGCTGGGAGGACTTTTTTCCGTTAGCCGAATTCACATACAATAATAGCTATCAAGCAAGCATTAGGATGGCTTCGTATGAAGTACTGTATGGGTGAAGGTGTCGAACTCCAACATGTTGGACGGAGTTGGACGAACGAAGAGTTTTGGGCCTTGAGTTAGTAGTAGATACTGAGGATAAGGTGAAGTTGATTCGGGATCGGTTAAAGGAGGCCTCGGATAGGCAAAAGTCGTATGCTGACCTTAAACGACGAGAGATAGAATATGCAGTAGGGGGCTTAGTTTTTCTCAAGGTCTCTCTGTGGAAAAAGGTATTAAGGTTTGGACGGAAGGGAAAGCTGAGCCCAAGGTTCATTGGGCCATATCGGGTTGTAAGGAGGATTGGGCCAGTCGCTTATCAGTTGGAATTACTTTTGGAACTAAGCCAGATCCACGACGTGTTTCATGTTTCCATGCTAAGACGGTATCGCTCAGATCCTTTGCATGTCGTGGTGGTTGAGGGAATCGAGGTCAGGCCAGACCTAACTTTCGAGGAAGAACCCATACAAATAATTGGTCGAGATGTCAAAGTACTGAGAAGGAAGTCCGTTCCATCAGTCAAAGTGCTTTGATGGAATCACAAGGCTGAGGAGGCTACTTGGGAACCTGAGGAAGCAATGCGACGCCAATATCCTCAACTGTTTGAATCAGGTAAAATTTCGAGGACGCAATTTCTTTTAGGGGGTAGAGCTGCAACGCCCCGAATTTTGGGCCTAGATGAATTGGGCCTTGGGCCTTGGGTCTCATAATTTTTTTTTAAATGAGCAAGAAAATGATAAATGACATGTTGGCTATAAGGGTTTAAGGAATTTGGAGTATCTAGGTCTGTTGAAGAAGTTCCGGGTTCGAGTTTTGTGGTGGAGGAATTTTAATTTAATTATTAAAAGAACCAGGGTTGGGAGTAGTTGGGCTTTTAAATAAAAATAGGGGAAAATGGCATCAAAAAGACTTGTGGTGGAGTGGCTAAGTGACGCCACTTAGGGTGTAGTGAGGTGGCGTTAGTGGTTAGTAAGGAGATCCGAGGTTTGAATCCTAACTTAGTATTTTTAGGAATTTAATTTTGGCCTTCTAGAAGGTTGGAAGTGGTGTGAAGATGAACTCTAAGGGGAATGTTCAGAAGAGAAAATTTAGGAAATAGATTGGGGAGTTAACAGGGAGAAAAACAAGGAGATGAGAAGGGGGAAGTGATAGAGCTGAATTGAGAATTGAGGGTCAGGCAATTTTGCTAGAGGCTATAAATATGTGCCGAGTTTGGGATCCTAGGCTAATGCCAAATTTTTCATTTTTTTTCCTTTAGTGCCGATTGGCTTTTCCATCTTTGCTAGCTGATTCTTTTTCCATTCTTTCTATCCTCAGATCTCTTTTGATTTACCCTTTGGGTTAGCCAATTCCTTCTACTACTTTTCTTCTTTAATTTTTGCCAAATAAACCTTATTCACCATATTAGTTTGAAAGCCGAAAAGCCGAATCTCCCTTGGGCCGATTACTCTTTTGGTGTAAGTATCTTATCTCTTTTCAGCTAGTATTGTTAATACCTAGTACTTCCTTCCCTCACTCTTTCTAATCAACTCTGGTAGGGAGTCAGTATCTGATCTCTGATTGTAGCTCTCTGCCGAATTGCTCCTAAGGTGTTTTGCGGTTTTGGTAAGTATTCCTCCCTTGTTGGCTAAGGTTGGCCGAATGGTCTTAAGAGAGATAAGAGGGTGAATGATTTTGGCTGTGAGTCCCCTAGTATTTGGTTTTAATGAGAAAGATTAATGCAGATCTAGAGAGTACGTGATCAAGGAAAAGCTATTAGGGATTGGTGTTCAAGGTAAGGTTAAGGTGAGGTTTTGGTTTTGGGTAAAATATGTATTAAGCATACGATTAATTGAAGGGGGATATCATTTGTAGGTTGCGGCTAAGGGAATCGCAGCACGCTCTATTACCAGAGGTGTACATACACTACACACACAAGTAGACCGGCAAAAGTCGAAATGCCGAAAAGCCGAAATGTCAAAAAGCTGAAAGTTTGGATATAGCAGACTTGTGAGTGTGCCAACACCCGTAAGGGGGAAACTGATAGGTTGTCTGAGGTCCCATGGGCGATTCCATGGGCTTGGGCTGTGGGCTGGCCAACTAGGCCAGAATAGGCTTAATGGGCCTATGGGCTATTGGGCCCATAATGGGTAATATTGATAATTGATGCTATGTGATGAATAATTGTATGCGAGCATGACTATGATTGTAAATTGGGCCTGATGGGCCATATGAATATGAATTGGGCTTGACGGGCCATATGAATAAGATTGGGCTTAGTGGGCCATATGTATGTATGTAGGGGTTTTGGGCCTAGTATATGATGATTGCATAAAACATAACTAACTAAATAATTAATTGCGACTGTGGACAAGTCATAGGGTTAAGGTGTGGCAACGGGTATATGCATGTCTAGGATTGAATCTAGGGAGAGCTTGGTACTTAAGCGGTCTTAATGACCCACCTCTTCTTCTCTGGAATCCTACCTGGTGCTTAGTGCTCATTCATCTTAGCTCACGGGATTTGTTAATGGGCCAAGGTAAGGAAAAACCCGTAATAAAGGAAATTTACCAAAATGCCTCTAAGGACGAAAATGACCAAAGTACCCCTATGTGATGAAGGTAAGATTTATGTATGTTTCGAGTATAACTGCTGCCTTCATACTGCATAAACATGATATTCTGTTTAGGATGCATCTGGGTTGGGAATTTTGGAACGGAGGAAGTATATGAGGATCGCATGGTTGTTTGACGATTGTGGATCCACCGAAGGCTTTTTAAGCCTATTATATGATTAGCATCTTGCTGCAATGAAGATAGTTCCGTAACCAGGCTACCATTGAAGTGTATCAGTTGGGTGGGTCGACATTTATATCCCCACATAAAGTGTACCGGGGGATGGAGCTGAAGTGTAGCGGATGGATTATTGGGGTGGGTTGTATTGCACTGCATTGCATGTGTGATTTTATGATGATTGATGAATGCTTGCTGCTCGACGAGGGTGTACACGCTGAGTTTGCGAGAACTCACCCCTCTTTTATTTTTCTCAGGTAATGCTCAATAGGAGGTTCGAGGTCTGGAGGGACTCTAGGTGTCCAGCTAGCAAGACAACTTGGACTTGGTTGTTTTAAAAGCATTTAGTTCCTGATTTATTAAGTGATTTTACACTAGATTGTAATAAGGCCTCCCCTTTTTGTTATTATTTGGAGTATTATTCTTATGCATTGTAATTGCGAGAAGTTGAACAGGGATTTTCTAAACCATAGTTTTTATTTACTACGTTTCCGCAATCAAAATTTTAATTGATAAACTTTCTTAAATCAAATGTTTTAAACAAAGCTTTCGCAACTGGAAAGAGTGTTTTCATAAGTTAACTAAGGTTTCATATCTTAAGGAAGGGTTTCCAATGAGAACAAGGTTTTCGCAAAAACAGTTCAATGTGATGCACCAGATTCGACCATAACGTCTTGGCCGGGTTTGGGGTGTTACAAGCTTACTCTGTGTTATTTTTCGTGTTTTATAGTGATTCAAAAGCTCATTTGCGTTGGAAGCTTGTCGGAGCTATATCACACTATCCATCGACTCTTTTGGTACTTTTGGTTATTTATTTTTGGTTCTAACGACATGTATAGGTTAATTTGGCCAATGTTGGCATATAAGTGTTTTGTTGATATTAGCCATTTATATGGCTTGTGTTTTTTATATTTTGATGTGTATATATATGTGGCTTTATCATATTTGATGTTTGTTTGATATGGTAGAATGATGAAAAGTAAAATGTGGTTTGAATATGCATATAAGATATGTTATATACCTTGGTGGGATTTAGTGCTTTGTTACGGAAAACTTATAGGTATATTGATGTAGTTAGAATGGTATATTTATACCATTCGAAAATATTGGTATGTTTTGGTAAGTAAGTTAAGTGACATGAAATGATGCAAAATGATTTACCTTGTGAATTGGTATTTTGGGTACCAAATGAGTGAGCTTGATAAATGACCTACATGATAGGTTTTACTACAATTATTTATATATGTATTTAGTCACTTAGGTAAATTTGGATACATGGTAGACATGTTTTCATATTGTCATTTGAGGTGCCTAAGGGCATATTGGTTGTATGTTATGATTTTACATGTTTGAGGCTTGATTTTGGCTTGTTTTGGATGCCTAATTATGACTTGTGTATATGCAAAATGTTGAGTGTAGATGGATGCCAAATTGGGTAAGAAATGTGGCTAGTAAAATGACCTATTTTCGTCCACACGAGCAGAGACATGGGCATGTGTCCCCTATATCTTTTAAAGAGTGCAAGTTAGTATGCTCACACGACCTAGCACACGAGCGTGTGTCTTGGCCGTGTGGCACAAGTCAGTGAGTTACAAAGGCACATATATGGGCTGGGACACGACTGTGTGTCCCTATTTCGAATGCCCACATGGCCTAAGACACGGACGTGTCTCTTGGCCGTGTGACCCCTGCAGGTTTGAAAATTTTAAATGTTTTTAAAATATTTTCTGATTTTCCAATTTAGTCCTAATTGGTTTCTAAGGTGTACTTTGGGACTTGAGTGCTCGTAGTAGGAACAATATGCATGATTATGATTGGTTTTTGACATGAATGCTATATGTTATGAAATGTTTGAAATTTTTGTCTGTCTGATTTGTAAATCTAGTAATGTTCCGTAACCTTGTTCTAGCAATGGATACGGGTTAGGGTGTTACATTTATTGGTATCAGAGCTTCAGTTTAGTCAATTCTTGGATTGAACGTAGTGTATACGAGTCTAGTCATACATGCCATTATATAACCTGTGATAGTGTGATATCTCCTAACTGTTTTAAAACATGTTTTAATATAGCAATGAAATCCAACCGAGCTGATTCTGATGAAGTAGAGAGTAACGCTTAAGCCTCCGTTCACGGAGTAGCTTTGAGTGGTAAGAGGCCCATATCTGAGGGCTAGGGAGGAGAGGCTAAGGAAGCCTTCTTCCAGATGATGAATGAGTGGTTCACCGAGTTCGTATGGACGAACCTGGTTGCTCGACAACCTCCACCCTCTCCTGTTCGCCAATCGATTCCCCTTATTCCTCAAAGGATGGAACCAATTCGTGTTAGTAAGCCTCCTGTTGGTAAGATTCATAAGTATAGGGCTGAAGAATTCCGAGCTACTATTGAAGATGATCTTGAGAGTGCTGAATTTTGGTTAGAGAATACTATCAGGGTTTTTGACGAGTTATCTTGTTCATCGACTGAATGTGTGAAGTTTGCAGTATCTCTACTAAAAGATTTAGTTTACCAATGGTGGAATACATTGACTTCTGTAGTTCCGAGAGAGAGGATTACTTGGGATTTCTTTTAAGTCGAATTCCAAAAGAAATACATCAGTCAGAGGTTTCTCGATAAAAAAACTTAAAGAATTTCTAGAGCTCAAGCAAGGCCGTATCCCAGTGTCTAAATATGAACGAGAATTTATTCGATTAAGTAAATATGCTCGAGAATGCATTCCAACCAATACTGCAATGTGTAAATGATTTGAAGGTGGATTAAACGAAGATATAAAGCTATTAGTCGAGATCCTTGAGTTGAAAGAATTTGCTGTACTGGTTGATCTGGCACATGAAGCCGAAGAGTTGAGTAAAGAGAAAAGACACGCTAAATTTGAAGCTAATGATTCGAGAAATAGATTGATGGGAAAGTCATATCAGTCAGTATAAATGAAATCTAAAGAACATCACTATCATTCTACTGCTTCTGTGGGACATTCTTATAGAGATAGATATGCGAGACGTTCCAATCCTAAACCCCAGGGTACATCTGTAGCGAGTGTGGGTAGTGTTTGAAACACCAGACCAAAATGCAAGCACTGTAACAGGCCACATTATGGTGAGTGTTGAATGAAGAGCGGAACATGTTTCAGATATGATTCTTTTGACCACAATCTTAGAGATTGCCCAGAGAAATTCGACAAAGAGAAAGCTCATACCATGAGGCTGAGCAATACTATTGCGAGAGGTAGACCACTTTGTAATCCTGGAAATGTGAGTGGCAGTTGTGGTGTGACGAAAGACTCTACTGCAAGATCCGAGGCATGAGCACTACCTAGGGCTTATGCTATTTGCACACGAGAAGATACTTCTGTGCCAAATGTTATTATCGGTACTTTCTCTCTTTATGATACTGATGTAACTACTTTGATTGATCCCGGATTGACCCATTCATATGTTTACATGAATTTAGTGTCTAGTAAGAATTTACCTGTTGAGTCCACTGAATTTGTGGTTAAAGTATTGAACCTCCTAGGCTAGTATGTGCTAGTTGATAAGGTTTGCAAAAAATGGCCATTGATGACTCAAGGTTATAGATTTCTGACCGATTTAATGTTATTATCTTTTGATGAATTCAATGTGATTTTGTGTAACAGCCCGATTTTGGGGTTAGCCGGGACAGTGGTTTTGGGACCACAAATTTGACATAGAAAAATTTATTTTTTATTACATTTTTATGGTCTATAGTTTCACGGAATGATTTCGTAAAGATTCCGTTCAAAAATTTTGACATTTGAGCCCTCAATTTAGTAAAAAGGACTAAATTATAAAAAGTGTAAAAGTTGAGTTCTACTTATTAAAGGTGTCCAATTGCTATGAGATTTTAAATTAAAGGTCCTTAGATGGTAATTAGACCATTGGATAAGTTAGTGGACAAAAATGGACATGAATAGGTGAAATTTTAAAGTTATGCATTAAGGGCATTTTGGTCATTTAGTAAATAAAAGAATAAAAAGGGAAAATAAAGCCAAAATTGTGTCCATCTTCTTCAGCCTTGGCTGAAATTTTCAAGTTCTCCATAGCTAGGGTTTTTTCATCTTTCAAGCTTGATTGTAAGTACATCCTAGCCCCGTTTTTAATGCTCTTTATGTTTTTGAAGTTGTATTCACCCGATCTTTCTATTTCTACCATTATTTTGAAGTAGGGTTAATGTTTAAAAGTTTACCCATGTATGACATGCATGTGTTTTGATGTTTTATGGAAGAAAACAAAATTTTGATGTGTAATAAACAACTTTTACTAAGTAATTTTTCATGAAAATACCTAAAAAGGGCCTATTTGTAAAAAGATGTAAAATTGGTAGTAAAAATATGTTTTGATTAAAAATGTGAGCTAATATGAGCATGTATATGGTTAAGCTAGGCTTGGGTAACAATGAAATTAAATGCATTTCCATTTACGAGCCTAAGGATTTATTTGTAAAAAATGTGAAACTTTAGGGGCAAAAAGGTAATTTTTCCTTGGTGTGATGTTTGGACTGATTTGAGTAATGTGAATATTAAATAAGCTAAATTTTCTATTATAGATCAATAGAAACGAAATTCACACCTTGATCGGGGAAAGAATAAGGTGTCTAACGATTAAATCCTTTTCTACTATTTTTGTACCCAGGTAAGTTCGTATGTAAATAATTCATTATTATTTTTGCCTTAATCGTGTTATTATTGTATGAATTGTGATTTACTCTTTCAATGAATTCGACAAAGTTCGACAAGCGAGAAAATCCCGGTTGAACCTTAGGAATAGTTTGGATACAAATTTCATGACATTAGGGTTATGTGAGATTACGTGTAAGACCATATTTGGGATATGGCATCGATATGAGACTTCGTGTAAGACCATAGCTGGGCTATTGGCATTGATATGAGATCTCATGTAAGACCATATCTAGGATATGACATTGGTATGGTACTATGTGAGTGAGATTTCCTGAGTACCCTTTAGTATGCCAAGTGGTTCAACGGGAAATTTAACGGCAATGTTAAAGTTGGAAAAGATTTTAGTATGTTGTGAAAGATTATGGTAAGTTACAATTTGGTACAGGTATGTTCATAAAACTCATGCTTAATGAGCTCGATATGTGATGAAACCTTGACATGGTTCGATTAAGTAAGTTATGATGTTAAGGTTTTAATAACATCTATGCTAAGCTTGATTATGAAATTTACAATGACATTTATGTTAATTTACTTCATGCTCAATATATGTTAAAGTGTGTGATTATGATGCCTATTTTTTGTATAGGAACTTACTAAGCTTTAAAGCTTACTCCCTTTCTTTTTCTCTTATCTTATAGTGTCGAAGATGGTTGGAGATCCATTCACACTATCAAATTATCATTTTGGGTTCTTATGATTACATTATTTTGAGTTATGGCATGTATAGGGACTTGGTCATTTTGTTATGTGGCATATTCGATTTGGCCAAATGTGTTGGCTTATAATGGTTGATGATTCATTTTGTAAATGGCCATTGAAATTGGCTAATATTGGTTAAGTATATATGAATATGAATATGTCTTTCATGAATGTGGATTTTTCATGGTTTAAGATGATAAGTATGAGATGTTGTATGTGATAGGAAATAGCATGTAATTGGTGTGTGGATGACTTGGTTTTGGCTGAATTGGTTGTATGTATATACTTGGATTTGTGTTGCATGTTGTTGTGTAGGTTTGTGCAAGTAAGGGTGGCAAAATGGCTTGGTAAATAGCCTTATTTTTGTCCACACGGGTAGACACACGGGCGTGTGTCTAGGCTGTGTATGACACACGGCTTGCCCCATGTGTGTGTGATCCGATCGTGTGTGCCCTGCATCTTGAATTTTAGTTTTAAATTGGCCACACGGGTAGAGACACGGTCGTGTGTCTCAGCCGTGTGAAGAGCATGGGCCAAGGACATGGGCGTGTGCCCAAGGCGTGTGAAGTTTGCATCTATTTTATTAAAAATTATGAAAATTAAATCGCCCATACGGCCTAAGTACATGGTGTGTGACTTGGCCGTATGACTTCAATTTGTTAATGATGTCATAAACAGAGAGTTACACGGGTTAGGGACACAGGCGTGTGTGGTCACACGGCCTACCCATACAGGTGTGTCCCAAGCCAGACGGGCGTGTGACCCCTATTTTGGTGAAAATTTTTTCTAAATGTGGGAAAATTTTCTAAAGTTCTCAGATAAGTCTCGAACCACTCCTAATGCATGTTTTGGGCCTCATAGGCTCGTTTAAGGGATGATATGAATATTTTTGAAAAGTCTTAAATTTGAGTGGAAATTCATGTCTCGGTTTTGAATGTTTGTTTGAGTTTAAGTCCGATAATGCCTCGTACCCTGTTTTGGCATCGGATACGGGTAAGGGGAGTTACATTTTGGGCATGGATTGGCTAACTCTGCATGAAGCTGTGGTAAATTGTAGACGGAAGCTTATCATATTGAAATGTTAGAATGGTGAGATGCTTCGTATTGAATCAGATAATTCGAGCGGGTTGCCTAATGTGATATCAGCTATGTCAGCATAGAAATAAGTGAGAAAAGGTTGTAATGCTTACCTTGCTTATGTATTGGATACTAAAGTTTCTGAATCAAAGCTTGAATCAGTGCCAATGATTTGCGAATATTCTAATGTGTTTCCAGGGGAGTTACATGGATTACCGCTGGTCAGAGAAGTCGAATTTGCTATAGAACTTGTACCGAGAACAACACCAATATCAATAGCACCTTACAAAATGGCTTTTACAAAGTTAAAAGAGTTGTAAGCATAGTTGCAAGAGTTGACTGATAGGGGTTTTGTTCGACCTAGTTTTTCACCTTAGGGTGCACCGATTCTGTTTGTTAAGAAAAAGGACGGATCGATGTGAATATGAATTGACTACCGTTGGTTCAACAAAGTTACAATCAAGAAAAAATATCCACTACATCGCATTGACGATTTGTTTGAATAGTTGAAAGGTGCCACAGTGTTCTCAAAGATTGATCTTCATTCTACTTATTATCAACTACGAGTGAAAGATTCGGATGTGCTAAAAACTGCATTTAGAACCAGGTATAGACACTATGAATTCCTTGTGATGCCATTTGGTTTAACTAACGCACCTGCAATATTTATGGATTTGATGAACATAATTTTTAGATCATATTTAGACGAATTTGTTGTGGTATTTATTGATGATATTCTGATATCTTTCCAATACGAGTCTGAACATGCAAAGCACCTGAGAATTGTTCTACAAATTCTACGAGATAAACAACTGTTTGCTAAATTCAGCAAATGTGAGTTTTGGCTCCGAGAAGTTGTTTTTCTGGGACACATAGTATCAGCTGAAGGCATCAGAGTTGATTCGAGTAAAATTTCAGCAGTTGTTGACTAGAAACCATCGAGAAATGTATCCTAAGTCAGAAGCTTTTTGGGATTAACTGGTTATTATCAGAGATTTTTGAAAGGGTTCTAGTTGATAGCTACACCAATGATGTGGTTATTACAAAAAGATGTGAACTTTGAATGGTTTGATAAATGTCAACAAAGTTTTAACTAGTTGAAAGCATTGTTGACCGAAGCACTAGTTCTGGTTCCGCCTAAATTGGGTAAAGAATTTGCGATTTTTATCGATGCATCATTGAATGGTTTAGGTTTTGTTTTAATGCAAGAAGGCAAAGTGATAGCTTATGCTTCCAGACAATTAAATCCGTACGGGAAAAACTATCCAACAAATGACTTAGAGTTGGCAACTATTATGTTTGCATTGAAAATTTGGTGACACCATTTGTTTGGAGAAAAATGTCACATATTTACTGATCACAAGAGTTTAAAGTATCTGATGTCACAGAAAGATTTGAATCTGAGACAACGTAGATGGCTTGAATTGTTGAAAGATTATGAGTTAGTTATTGATTATCATTTGGGAAAAGCAAACGTAGTTGCGGATGCTCTGAGTAGAAAGTCTTTGTTTGCTTTGCGAGCGATGAATACCTATGTAATATCCTAATTTTGGGCCTAGTCGGAATAGTGGTTTTGTGACCACAAAATCCGAGATAGAAATAATTATTTTATAATTATTTTGATGTTTATGATATGATTGCATGATTGTGTGAAAATTTCATGATGAAATCCTATGCCTAAAGTGCTTAAATTGAAATTAGGGACTAAATCGAATAATTTGCAAAACTTGCATTCTAGAAGTTTCTAGTATGAAATTGTTTTGAAATATTAATTAGAAGGTCTTAAATAGAAATTTTACCAATTTCTAAGTTTATGGACAAAAATTGGACATGGATGGAATTTTTGGAAAGTTCAGTAGTAAGGGCATTTTGGTCATTTAGGGGTAAAATGAATTAAAATACAAAATTAAAAGCCAATTTTGCTCATCTTCAACCCCATGGCCGAATATAGCAAGGAGAAACCATGGCTAGGGTTTTTCAAGCTTCCAAGCTCGATTGTAAGTCCATTCTAGCCCCGTTTTTCAAGTTCTTTACGTTTTTGGAGTCCCGGTAGCTCGATTTAGCTTATGCTAGCAATAATTTAACCTAGGGTTCATATTTGGAAAAATACCCATAGGTTAAATTTGGGTATTTTGGTGTTTTATGATAGAATATGAGGTTTTAAATTATGTTAGACAACTTGTGCTACTCAGTTTTAAGTGAAAACGAGCAAAAGGGCTTAATCTCCAGAAAAAAAATACCTAATAGTCATAAGTACATGTTAGAGTGAGAATTTGATATTGCCATAGAAGGGAAAAATTATCAGCATGTCATAAAACATAATAAAATAGGCTGAAGTTTAATTTACGAGCTTTGGGGTAAAAGTGTAAATATGCAAAAGTTTAGGGGCAAAATTATAATTTTTCCAAAATATGATTTTGGGTCAATTTGAATAATGTGAGTCCTAATTAGACTATATTTTAAATGATAGAGCAAGGAAAACTGAAATTCAGGCTAAAATAGAGAAAATACCAAGTTGTGGACGAAATAGTAAAAGTAGCTATTATTGCATACTAGGTAAGTTCATGTGTAAATAATGTAGCATAATTGTTATTTTAAAGTTATTTATGTTAATTATATGATATGCTGATTTTTATCATGAAATATATGCTTTGTGGTTATTTTCGAATAAAATGTAAATTATGTGAGCTACTTGTTAAATATAAATTGTTACCGAGTATTGGTTTCGGTATTCTACGGAAGACGGCAAGGATATGTGTTCGAGGAAAATCCCATTTGAACCTTAGGAATAGATTAGGATACAAGTGACATGTCACTAGGATGGTTGAGCATCCGAACTCGTTGAGTTGAGTCCGAGTTCACTTATGGATGCGAATGTCCGAACTCGTTGAGCTGAGTCCGAGCGTTGAGTTTAGTCCGAGTTCACTTATGGATACGAACGCCCGAGCTCGTGGATTTGAGTCTAAGTTCGCTTATGGGCGGGTTACATAGTAGCTTGGCTACATATGTGGCACTTATGTGCAAACTTTCCATGTATCCGAATTATATTCCGATGTGTTCAACGGGTAAAGTTCTACTCAAATGGAGGAATACTCAAGATGAAAGGGACATATTGGTAAGTGTTGTGAAATGGATACTTTGAACAGGTATGTACTTAACCCTCGGGTTGAAAAATTGATATAACAACAATATGGTAAGATGATAAATGAAAATATGATATGAATGTCTTGGTGATGATTATGCAAATGATGTTTTATGTTTGCTTATATGGTTATGTTACTTGCTATTTGCATGTGAACTTACTAAGCATTTATGCTTACTCCTCCTTTTCATTCCTTGTAGTGTTGACAAGCCAGCTCGGAAATCGGGGCGGTCGGAGGCACGCCACACTATCCCAAGTATACCATCTTGGCATAATGGCTTGTATATTTTGAGTATGGCATGTATAGTATTATAATCATTTTGTATATATGGTCTTATGATATGGTTATTGAGTAGTATAAAAATGTTTGGTAATGATTAGCCATTGGAATGGCTAATTATGATCATATTTGGTGTTATGTATGTCAAATTGCTAGTTAATCCATGGAAACCATGAAATAGGTAAAATTTACCATAAAATAGATTCGGACAATGATAGTGACGTGAATTTGAAAAATCATTAAA
The DNA here is from genome assembly GCA_025698465.1 of Gossypium longicalyx. Classification (NCBI taxonomy): domain Eukaryota; kingdom Viridiplantae; phylum Streptophyta; class Magnoliopsida; order Malvales; family Malvaceae; genus Gossypium; species Gossypium longicalyx. The sequence continues at coordinate 40,133,064 of CM046996.1, read as the reverse complement.
AATAGTAGAGATATAATTAGATGATGAATAAAACATAGAATTCAATAATTATGAGTCTATTTTCATATGGAAGAAACAAAACAGGTATATGAGTTATATTTTATGAGATGTTTAAATTTTTGTGAAACAGGGCCAGAGCGATTTCTGGATCCCCTGTTCTAACTTTGGAAATTCACCATAAATTGTATAAAAATAATTAAAAGTCATACTTTATATGTAAAGATTTATTATTGAGTCTAGTTTTAGAAGAAAGAAACGTCAAGAGATATCTGATTCGTAATACACAAAGGCAGAGCAGTCAAACCCTAAAACAGGGGAGAATTTAACTAATAAACTATACTAATTGGCCTAGCCAAAAATTCTAGAAAATAATTAGTAAATAGATATATGAGTCTAGTTTCAGGGAAAATTTACAGAATTGGATTTTGAGTTTTAGAACTCGAGATATGAATTTTTAAGCGACTGTGATGCAGTTAGTCAGCTTGTCTAGAATTTTAAAATTAAATTGTTTAAGCTGTTTAATTGATAAATTAAGTCTGTTAACACCTCGTATTCGACTCCAGCGACGGTCTTGGGTACGGGGCGTTACATTTGGTGGTATCAGAGTAGGTTTAGTCGGTTCTCGGACTAACCTAGCATGTGTAAAAGTTTAGCTATACATGCCACCAATCTGTGATAGTGTGGTGTCTTCCGACGCGTATGAGTACCGTCTTATTTAGATAGGGTACTCTCCAACCGAGCTGCGTCGACCATGTTCAACGTTATGTGAAGGTATTTGAGTAAAATTATGGTTATGATAAGTATCGGTTCAAAAAAGTATGAATAAAGGCTTATGATACATATGTGATAAATATTCATATTTGCTTAATGCTCATATGATGTAGTGTATATGACTTACTTGATAAGATGAACGGAATAAATAGAAAGTAGTAGAGGTATGAATAAAAGTCATAATATTATGATACGAATGAAAATGTCCTTATTTTGATTTGGACGTCGAATGTTGATGAATGCTAATGATATATAATTTTTATGAGATAAAGGATTATAATGAAATGAACTTATCTATGTTAAATTGTTGGACTGAATTATATGATTGTAATGATATGTACATGATGATGCACGAAATGAAAGTTATGATTGTGGTGCAAATATCTATGTTTGTTTGGCCTTATATGATATCATGAGCATGACTTAATTTAATTAAATGAATGGATAAGTAAAGCTATCTAGAAAACATAGAATGTATGCATAAGTATATTGTCTAAATGGGACAATAGGAAAATTGGTGTAATCCAACATGAATGAATGACATGATTTTGATGATGTTGCTATGATGATGGAAGTTGTGTCATATGTGTATGTATAAGAAAGTCGAGTCAGAGGTCCTACAACCCTTCCCCCTTACCGAAATGGTACTTATAATGGAATTTCATGAGATTGTATTGAATAAGTTTCCGGTTGAGAACCCAAAGAGTTCAGTGATAGAATAATTATAAGTATGATCAGAGATTGAAAATGAGTTGATAAGTAAAGTCAGAACCAGTAAAGTATCAGATTGACGTAAAGATTATTGGAATTATGCACTGTTCCAGTTAGAAAAGGAATTCTCCTTGGTAAACCGAATTATTCAGGTGCAAGGTCGAGAAAAGTGTAAATCAAAATTTATTCAGAACTGGCCTTCTTTAGTGAATGGTTTAATATGAAATTTGTGACGGTAAAACTAGTTGGGGAAATGATATTTGAAACGTGAACTATCTGAGTGTGATAGTTATGATCGGATGATTTTGTGAGTCTCTTTTGAGATGTTCTATGTGTTTACCCGTTCTCAGAAATATTTCTATGGCTATTGATCTTTTGAAGAAATTCTTATTATATGGGAATGTCTTTTAATCCTGGTGTTGGATGAAAGCATTGGTAGTCTGACTGGTTTATAATTTATATTGCTCTATTTCATCGGGTATTCTATTTCATTTCGTCTGATAAGAATTGATGAGAGAATACATATGATATTATGATTCTGTTTCTTCTACTTGATACTCATCTGATATATATGTATGGAAAGATATATTGTTCTTCTTATATTTGATTCTAGTGGGATTAAATGATGTTTTCTTTTGGACTTTCTTTCTTTGAAGAATTATTGGGGTATTCCGTATTTTTCTCTATGAGTTTGGTTTTCGATTCTCCGGCTTGGTTTTCGATCCTCCAGCATAGTATCGTATCTTGGGTTTCTTTATTCTGGATTTCTCTATTTTGGATTTCTTTATTCGGTTTTCTTGTTATCTTTGTTCCATAATTTGTCAATTATGACTCGTGTTCGAAGTGCGTTCTTCAGCTTGCGATAATCATGTCAAATATGACTATACTTCTAATTTGATCTTGGTAATGTGGTGATTTTAGTATTGGGGTTTTTTTTTCTAATTTCTGTGTAAGGATTTGACATCAGTAAAGGCATAAGTGATAAAAGCGCGAGTTTCAGTCGGTATGGTGAATTATCTATTTGAAAGATTTCATGCGACAATTATTTTGAGGATTATTTTTCCCAAGTCGATAATAGAATTTCATTTTGTACGGATAAAAGAGTAAATAGCCTGAACGAGAAGTGTATATTTATTAGAAAGAGTTGGATATTAGTTAAAGTCACTACGAATGAATAGGTTTTCGTCTTGTGAAAGCTGAAAAGCTTATTACATGTTGACAAAGTTCGGATAGATGAGAATATTGGTAACTGAAGCGTCTGAACTAGACTAGTCTACATTGAGTAAAGACTTCCTGACTTTCAGTAATGTACTATTGTATGAATTGTGATGTGTTTCAAGACGGTGAGGTAATGTGATAGTTTAGAGCATTCGATGTTACATAAAATCGGAGTTGTTGAAGGGGTTAAAGCCGAGCATTGGGATCTATCAAAATTATCCTTGTCAGTGTTGATATTGGGATGGAAATGAGAAGGATTATTCTTGAGGCCATATCGTAATTATTTCCATGGCGTAAAGAGGAAAATGTGATGTATCCTATTGTTAAATGTTTGGCGAGATCTATAAATCATATCTGTATTGAATGAATTCCTACTCATCGATTCATGGAAATTCAGTCTCTTTGATTGTTGGATTTCTTGGAATTTTGGTCTCCATTAATCAAGTTAAGATCCGGTTTTATGTCATGATATCATGGGAAAGCGAAAAGGGTTGAAAATTTAAAACAGTTGAGAGTTAAGATGTAAGCTTTCAGATCATATGAGAAATTAAAGAGATGTATTGGAGAGTACAGTCTAAGTGAAATTTCTTGACATCGAATATGAGATTAAAAGTGAAGACCACTTTTCTGGTAAGATTTTCGGGGACGAAAATCCCTAAAGGGGGGGAGAGTTGTAATATCCTAATTTTGGGCCTAGTCGGAATAGTAGTTTTGTGACCACAAAATCCGAGATAGAAATAATTATTTTATAATTATTTTGATGTTTATGATATGATTGCATGATTGTGTGAAAATTTCGTGATGAAATCCTATGCCTAAAGTGCTTAAATTGAAATTAGGGACTAAATCGAATAATTTGCAAAACTTGCATTCTAGAAGTTTCTAGTATGAAATGGTTTTGAAATATTAATTAGAAGGTCTTAAATAGCAATTTTACCAATTTCTAAGTTTATGGACAAAAAATTGGACATGGATGGAATTTTTGGAAAGTTTAGTAGTAAGGGCATTTTGGTCATTTAGGGGTAAAATGAATTAAAATACAAAATTAAAAGCCAATTTTGCTCATCTTCAACCCCATGGCCGAATATAGCAAGGAGAAACCATGGCTAGGGTTTTTCAAGCTTCCAAGCTCGATTGTAAGTCCATTCTAGCCCCGTTTTCAAGTTCTTTACGTTTTGGAGTCCCGGTAGCTCGATTTAGCTTATGCTAGCAATAATTTAACCTAGGGTTCATATTTGGAAAAATACCCATAGGTGAAATTTGTGTATTTTGATTTTTTATGATAGAATATGAGGTTTTAAATTATGTTAGACAACTTGTGCTATTCGGTTTTAAGTGAAAACGAGCAAAAGGGCTTAATCGGTAAAAATACCTAATAGTCATAAGTACATGTTAGAGTGAGAATTTGATGTTGCCATAGAAGGGAAAAATGATCAGCATGTCATAAAACATAAGAAAATAGGCTGAATTTTAATTTACGAGCTTTGGGGCAAAAGTGTAAATATGCAAAAGTTTAGGGGCAAAATTGTAATTTTTCCAAAATATGATTTTGGGTCAATTTTAATAATGTGAGTCCTAATTAGACTATATTTTAAATGATAGAGCAAGGAAAACTGAAATTCGGGCTAAAATGGGGAAAATACCAAGTTGTGGACCAAATGGTAAAAGTAGCCATTATCGCATACTAGGTAAGTTCATGTGTAAATAATGTAGCATAATTGTTATTTTTAAGTTATTTATGTTAATTATATGATATGCTGATTTTTATCATGAAATATATGCTTTGTGGTTATTTTCGAATAAAATGTAAATTATGTGAGCTACTTGTTAAATATAAATTGTTACCGAGTATTGGTTTCGGTATTCTACGTAAGACGGCAAGGATATGTGTTCGAGGAAAATCCCGTTTGAACCTTAGGAATAGATTAGGATACAAGTGACATGTCACTAGGATGGTTGAGCATCCGAACTCGTTGAGTTGAGTCCGAGTTCACTTATGGATGCGAATGTCCGAACTCGTTGAGTTGAGTCCGAGTTCGTGAAATGTAACTAGGTATCTGAGCTCGTTGAGTTTAGTCCGAGTTCACTTATGGATGCGAACGCCCGAGCTCGTTGAGTTGAGTCCAAGTTCGCTTATGGGCGGGTTACATAGTAGCTTGGCTACATATGTGGCACTTATGTGCAAACTTTCCATGTATCCGAATTATATTCCGATGTGTTCAACGGGTAAAGTTCTACTCAAATGGTGGAATACTCAAGATGAAAGGGACGTATTGGTAAGTGTTGTGAAATGGATACTTTGAACAGGTATGTACTTAACCCTCGGGTTGAAAAATCGATATAACAACAATATGGTAAGATGATAAATGAAAATATGATATGAATGTCTTGGTGATGATTATGCAAATGATGTTTTATGTTTGCTTATATGGTTATGTTACTTGCTATTTGCATGTGAACTTACTAAGCATTTATGCTTACTCCCTCCTTTTCATTTCTTGTAGTGTTGACAAGCCAGCTCGGAAATCGGGAACGGTCGGAGGCACGCTCACACTATCCGTATACCATCTTGGCATAATGGCTTGTATATTTTGAGTATGGCATGTATAGTATTATAATCATTTTTTATATATGGTCTTATGGTATGGTTATTGAGTAGTATACAAATGCTTGGTAATGATTAGCCATTGGAATGGCTAATTATGATCATATTTGGTGTTATGTATGTCAAATTGCTAGTTAATCCATGGAAACCATGAAATAGGTAAAATTTACCATAAAATAGATTCAGACAGCAGTAGTGACGTGAATTTGAAAAATTATTAAAAATAGTGGAGATATAATTAGATGATGAATAAAATATGGAATTGAATAATTATGAGTCTATTTTCATATGGAAGAAACGAAACAGGTATATGAGTTATATTCTATGAGATGTTTAAATTTTTGTGAAACAGGACCAGAGTAATTTCTGGATCCCCTGTTCTGACTTTGGAAATTCACCATAAATTGTATAAAAATAATTAGAAGTCATACTTTATATGTAAAGATTTATTATTGAGTCTAGTTTTAATATAAACAAACGTCATAGTCATTGAAATTATTTACAGAGAGATATCTGATTCGTAATACACAAAGGTCAGAGCAGTCAAACCCTAAAATAGGGGAGAATTTAACTAATAAGCTGTACTAATTGGCCTAGCCAAAAATTCTAGAAAAAAATTAGTAAATAGATATATGAGTCTAGTTTCAGGGAAAATTTACGGAATTGGATTTTGAGTTTCAGAACTCGAGATATGAATTTTTAAGCGACTATGATGCAGTTAGCCAGCTTGTCTGGAATTTTAAAATTAAATTGTTTAAGCTGTTTAATTGATGAATTAAGTCTGTTAACACCTCGTATTCGACTCCAGCGACTGTCTCGGGTACGGGGCGTTACAACATCACTGTCATTGTCTGATGATGGCTCGATCTTAGTTGAGGTAAAAGCTAAACCGATGTTTTTACAGCAAATCTGTGAAGTTAAAAAATGTGATAGTAAATTGTTAGCTAAGCAGGTACAATGTAAGTCGACTTCTAATTTAGAATTTTAGATAGGACACGATGATTGTTTGTTGTTCAGAGGTAGTGTTTGTGTACCGAAGAATCCAGAGATTGTACTAAATGTTTTGCACGAAGCTCATAGTGGTAACTTGTCTATTCATTCGAGGAGCAATAAAATGTACAGTTATTTGAGACAGATGTACTGGTGGCCAGGAATGAAACACAATATTTCTAACTTTGTATCCAAATGTTTGATATGTTAGCAAGTTAAAGCTGAACATCAGGTACCTTCAGGACTGTTACAACCAAAGATGATACCGGAGTGGAAATGGGATAGAGTTACTATGGATTTCATATCGGGGTTACCCCTATCTCTGAAAAAGAAAGATGATATCTTGGTTATTGTTGACCGTTTGACGAAGTCTGCACATTTTATTTTGGTACGTACAGATTTCTCACTAGGCAGATTAGTTGAGTTATATGTTTCTGAGATTGTTAGATTACACAGAGTGCCAGTCCTATTATTTCGGATAGAGATCCGTGGTTTACATCGTGATTCTGGAGAAAGTTACAGGAAGCTCTAGGTACACGGTTGTATTTTAGCACTACATTTCACCCTCAGATCGATGGTCAGCCCAAGAGAGTGATTCAAATTCTGAAAGATATGCTTCGTTGTTGTGTTTTTGAGTTCGAAGGCAACTGAGAGAAATATTTATCTTTGGTCGAATTCGCGTATAATAATAGTCTTTAGTCGAGCATAAAGATGGCAATGTATGAGGCTCTGTATGGTCATAAATGTTATACTGAACTGAGTTTAGTGAGAAAAAGATACACGGGGTTGATTTGATTCACGAGACTGAGGAAAAAGTGAAAGTGATTCGAGATTGCTTAAAAGAAGCTTCAGATTCTTAGAAATCCTACGCCGATCTTAAACGTAAAGATATAGAGTTTCAAGTTGATGATAGAGTATTTTTGAAAGTTTCTCCATGGAAGAAAATTCTTCAATTCGGTCGCAAAGGAAAGCTGAGTCTGCGATTTATCAGACTGTATATGTAACAGCCCAGTTTTAGCTAAATCAGAATAGTGGTTTTAAAACCACAAATTTGAGGTCAAAAAATTATTTTAATATTATTTTTGGTGTTTATAGCATGTTATTAGATATGTGTGAAAATTTCGTGAGCTAATTTTATCGATTGGTTGGTTATTTTGACAAAAGGACTAAATCGAGTAAAATGCAAAAGTTGCATTCTACTTGTTAAAGTGCTTTAATTGTTATGAAATTTAAATGTGTAAGTCCTTATGTGGTTATTTGACCTTTAGTTAATGGGATGGACAAATATAGTCATCCATTAAGTGATTTTTAATGTTATAAGATAAGGTTAAAATGGTAATTAGTGAAATAAGGTTAATTAAATTAAACAAAACAAATTCATTAATTATTCTCATCTTTTTACAACTGAAAATGAGAAAATAAGTTAGGGCTTTGAAGCTTTATTATTTTGGCACCCTTGTAGCTTAATTAAGGTATGTTCTTTGCTCGGTTTTTGATGATTTTCATGTTTTTGAGATCGTTGCTTCGAGTATTAACTAGCCCATGCTGTAATTTTCGATTTGGTTGATGAATTTGTGAGTTTCCATTGATGATAGCTTGATTTTTTGAATGTTGATAATGGAAAATGAATAACTGTTGATAGATTAATATGTTTTGTTAAGTGATTTTTTTGGAGAAAATACAAATTAGGGATTAAATTGTGGAAAGATGAAAATATGGGGTTAAAAGTGTGAATAAATGAGAAATATGGATTGGTAAAGGTACCATATTAATTCGGTACACATGGGTTTGAATTGAATTTGTGTAAATTTGTGATTTTGAGTAATAAGGACTAAATTGTAAAAGTTGTGAAATTCTAGGGGTAAATGTGTAAAAATGCTTTAAAGTGTGTTTTGGATTGAATTGAGTAAATAGATGAATAAACAAGTCAAATTTTGATTATATATAGTTCAAGAAAAGCTAAACTCGGATCTCGATCGAGAGAAAAGTAAAGTTCTTGACTAAACGTTCACTTTAGTCATTTACATCCAAGGTAAGTTCGTATGTTATAAATTCATTACGTATGCATTTTATCTGCTTTGCTATAGCATGAATTGTGATTATGTGATTACGAATAAGTTCGGAAGAGAGTCAAGGATGATTCGATAGTTGGAAGCCCGATTGAACCTTAGGAATGGTTTAGGATGCTAGTGACATGTCATTAGGGACATTTGAGTTGGCTTCAGGCCATGATATAGCACTATGGGTATGAGATAATCCGATTTGGCTTTGGGCCATGGATATCGGTTGATTTGGCTACGGGTCATGATATTAGAATTACGGATAAGTTACCTTGATTTGGTTTAGGACTATGGTATAGGTACTTATCGTGTGAGATCTCTATGTATCCGACTTCTACTCCAAATGGTTCAATGGGTAAACTGAAGACGAGAATGTGTATGAAACTCATATGAGATGATACATGTATGTGAAAGAGCTATTTGAGCATTGAATAAAGAAAAACGATGATGAAAGCATATAATTTTATGAATGAGCACATGGAAGGTTAGTTAGCTAATGAGCTATGTGTTGACGTTTCAATTAATTGAATTATATTTATGTGATTGCATTAGTTTTATTTCATATGAGCTTACTAAGCTTTTTAAAAACTTACTTTGTGTGTTCCTTCCTTGTTTCATAGATAATCAGAGCTAGCTCAGACTCGGGGATCGTCAGGAAACGTCATCACACTATCGTTACTTAGTTGGTACTTTTGAAGTCTTGTAAATTTGGTATATGACATGTATAGGCTAGTGTAATTAAGGTATATTTTGTGTTATGGAATTATAGCTATGTAATTTGGCTTGTATATGGTAAAATTGTGGGATGTGAATTTTGCTTATAGAATGTGTTTATATATGCTATAACAGTCTGATTTAGGGCCTAGTCAGAATAGTAGTCTCGAGACCACAACTTAGAAGTTAAAAAGATTATTTTATTATTATTTTGATGTTCTAGCATGAATATATTGGTGCATGAAAATTTTGGTAAGTTAATTTTGACGTTTGAGAGCCAAATTGCGAAAAAAAACTAAATCGCATAAAGTGCAAAAGTCCTAAATTGATAGTTAAGGGTGTAAAATTGTTAGATAATCAAAATTGGAGATTTCTAAAGGGCAATAAGACCCTATTATGATAGCTTGGCCGGCCATGGTAGAGATAAATGTTGAAAAGTCAACATTAGGTAGGTTGATGACATAAGGTGTATTAAAATAATGCCTAAGCCTAGCTATCATCTTTTTCATTCATTTTCTCTTCACTCCCACCAATTTTTCCAGCCATTGTAAGGGTTTTGAGCCTAAAAAATTTCAGCAACTTTAAGTCCTCTCAAGTAAGTGATTTTCTTACCCTTTGTTGATGATTTTTGCATTTTTGAGACCTTTGAAGCATGAGCTTTCAAATGAGGGGTCTATCTTGCAAAATGGTTGAAAGTTTAGGGTTTTTCCATGAGAGTATTTAGGGTTTTTTTAAAATTTTATGGAAGAATATGAGTCCTCGCTATGTTATAAACAACTTTTGTGAATAAGTTTTCATGGAAAACACCTAAAGGGGCTATTTTGCATAAGTTGCAAAATATGCGATAAGTGTGTGAAATAGTGAAAATTTGGGGTTGCTATAAGAGTAAAAAGAGTTTGGCTAGGCTTGAGATACGAATAAATTTAATAAAAATTGATTTTTGAGCATAAGGGAAAAATGGTCATTTAGCCAAGGTTTAGGGGCAAAATGGTCATTTTACCCAAGATGTGTAACACCCCAAACCCGGCCTAGACGTTATGGCCGAATCCGAAGTGTCTCATTGAAGTTTTAAAAACCCATGATTCATTTTAGTGTTTAAAAAGAACATCTTTTGCTATGTTAACAAAGTGAATGGAAGCTGTACAACAGGTAGGTATCCGAAACAGAGGACGTGAGCCATGAAGGCTGCTTAAGTACCAAGCTCTCGATTGGATCCAATCCTAGACATGCCCACAACCATTGCCACACTTTGGTAAACGAGTTGAAATTCCTTTAAGTAGATATTTCTGATAAACCAATTAGTTGTATCGTTGTGTTATTTTGAAAACGAATAACATTTTGGAAACGGGCCCTAATTCTATCCCATTTTGAATTATTATTAGATGGATATAGAGTTATTAAAAATAAAAATAATCCCAGAAGAATAGATAAAATGGCCTTATTACAACCCCAAAGAAAATAGTATTAATAGTTAAGATAAACAAAAAAAGAACCAGTTACTTATTGCAAAGTCCAAAGGCCATCACCATGGCCACTCTGAATCCCCTCCGGCTCCAAGTCTCCACATCAAGACTCACCTGCAAAGATAAGGAAAAGGGGGTGAGTTTGGAAACTCAGTGTGCAACTAGCCCCTTTCAGAGCCCAAACTAATACCAGCATACTGGGCCGAAGCCTTTCGTTCAACGGTTACTGGGCTGAAGCCTTCTCATTAATGATGTTACTGGGCTGAAGTCTTCACTACAAACGGTATGGCCCATAGGCCCATTTCAATGCCACATGTAATATTAATAGATGTATGCACGACCATTTGAGGAGACTACTCAACCCACCATCCGCTACTCTCCACTCGTACCAACCAAGCTCTCCATGTGGGGAATAACTCAACCCACCCAACCAAACTCTCCACTGGCAAAGACAATTTTGCTTTATCATATAACTGGAGGCCTAGCCTCTTTTAATAACTAGGGCAAAGCCCTTTTTGATAAACTGGGGCAAATCCCTTTTCGCACTTCCTCCATTTATATCAAAAACCCAACCCATGCATATAATGAGTATATCATAGCATAACATGTGCATGTTATAACATATCATGTGCATATCATGTCATATCATGTAAATCAATACCTTCTGCATCATATTCATAAGTAAACCCTAGGGGTATAATGGTCATTTTTACCTAGGGGCAAAATAGTCATTTCCCATATTTTAGGGGTAATTACGTAAATTTACCAAATATTATGGGTTTTGCACGATCATTAACAATTATCAACATTCTCAAGTGTTTAAATAGTGATTTTAACGCACTTTATCAAATTAGGGCTTTTGGGCTCAAAACCCCTAATGGGTCTTACGAATGCCGATTTAGCCCATTAAGTCCACATAATCTAAATTTTACAACAGTACTAACTGCGTTAACATGCAATCTTTCCAAATTCCATTTTCTATCAATTTTACCCAAATGGGCCCGAAAGCCCATTAGGCCCAATTTCAGCCCATTAAGGCCCAACCTACCGTCGTGCACAGAGTTGCGCTCTTACCTGTTCCATCGATCCAAACACCGTTCATATCATTTTTATCGTATCTAAAACCACATGCAAAATCTCAAGTTCCCGAAATGCCGAAATTTTGGCATTTCGGCTTTTCTGCGAATATTAGCCTAAGCTACTACGAGGGTTGTTACACACCTGTTTTGTGACGTTTGCTAACAGAGTCTCCCACGACAACCTACAATTAAGTATCACCATTCTTAGTGCACAAGTCATGCTTATCAAACCCAAAATCCACCTTACCTTATTCGGCCAAAGAACCCCTAATGGCCATAGGTCCCTTACCTTCACCGGGTCCGATGATACGATTCAAGCTTATCCAAGTCGATACCCCAAGCCTTGCTGCTCCTCGAAAGTTATCTGTTTCACTACACAAACCATAAAAATCAAATGAAAAAGGCCCAGTAAGGCCTATACCTCAAAACGACAGCCCCCCTAAACTATAGGGGGTTTCAACTTTTCTTAATATTTACTACTGAATTGGTTGGAGTATGAATACTTACCACAGTCTTCCTTGTGTACTGTTTAGAGTTTAGCAGAAGAAAAATTGACCACAAAAATTGAAGAGAACAGTAGGATACTGGTCTCAAAGAAATCGACACCACCAACCTTCAAAAAGTTTCGGCTTTTGGCTATTCGGCAAAGGTGAAGATAGAAAGGAAGTACTAGTTGAAAAGAAGGGAATAGTAGGCTGGTTTCGGGAAAAAAAAAAGAAAGAAAAAAATGGATGGAAAGGGTGGTAGTTTCAGCTAGAGAAGAAAAAGAGAAGAAAAGAATAATCCTATGGTGTTTACACAGAAGAAAATGGCACAACTAAGTCTCTAAATGCCGAAATACTAGCCAAATACTCCTCTATCGAAATCCCCTCTCCAATTCCCACTATTCGGCCAACTCTTAGCTTCTCTCCAAATCCCCAAAATCTCTCCCCTTATCACTCCTTAATCCATGCGTTTGGCTGATTCAAACTCTCTCCAATAGAGTTTCATTCAACCTCCAACTCCTGCCTGCTCAATACATAAAAAGAACACCACAATTGTCAGCTTAGAGAACCGAACCTTGGCTCTCCTCAACCACTTACATGCCACTTTTTTAGCTCCTTAGTTGCGTCACTTAGCCACCTTGCCAAGGGTTCTTTTGTGTTACATTTTACCCTCGTCTATTAATAAGGCCACCTATCCAACGGCCCCAACTCCTTAAGTCTAAAATTCAAAAATTCTTTCGGCTTTTGGCCAGCACGTGGGCCTTCCATAGGCCCATTTACATATTCCAACTATGAATTTTCACTACCAAATACCAAATTTTAAAAACTTACCAAATTCTCAGAAATTACGAAAACTCGAAAATCAGGATGTTACAACTCTACCCTCCTTAAAGAAATTTCGGCATGGAAATTTTACTTGATCCAAACAGTTGAGGATATTGTTGACGCATCGCCTCTTCGGACTCCCAAGTAGCCTCTTCTTTGCCATGGTTCCTCCAAAGTACCTTCACCAATGGGACTGTCTTTCTTCTCAACACCTTGACGTCACGATCAAGTATCTGCATAGGTTCTTCTTCGAAGGTTAAATCTGACTGTACCTCAATTTCTGCAACTGGCACGATATGAGTAGGGTTAGAACGATATCGCCTTAGCATGGACACATGAAAGATGTCGTGAATACGATCCAGCTCTGGAGGTAACTCTAGCTAATAAGCCACTGGCCCTATCCGCTTAAGGATCCGATAAGGCCCAATGAACCGTGGACTCAACTTGCCCTTCTTACCAAACCTTAATATCTTCTTCCAAGGCGAAACCTTCAAAAAGACCATGTCCCCTACAACATATTCAATATCCTTACGCTTCAAATCAGCATAAGACTTTTGTCGATCCGCTGCCTCCTTTAACCGATTCCTGATCACCTTAACTTTGTCTTTAGTATTCGCTACTAACTCCGGTCCAAGTACTTGCCTTTCCCCTAACTCAGCCCAACAAGTAGGCGAACGACACCTCCGCCCATACAGTGCCACGTAAGGAGCCATCTGAATACTTACTTGGTAACTGTTGTTATATGCGAATTCCGCCAACGTCAAGTAATCCTCCCAACTGCCCCTAAACTCGATAACACAACCCCTCAACATATCTTCTAGAATCTGAACGACCCTCTCTAACTGCCCATCCGACTGAGGGTGAAAAGCCGTACTAAAATCCAATCGCATTCCCAACGCCTCGTGCAACTTCAGCCAAAACCGAGATGTAAACTTTGGGTCTCGGTCAGAAATTATTGATACTGGCACTCCATGCAACCGCACTATCTCTGCCACATACAACTTGGCCAACTTCTGAAATGAGAAATTAGTTTGGACAGGTATGAAATGGGCAGATTTCGTCAGCCTATCCACAATTACCCAAACTGAGTCCTTCTTGGAAGGTGTTAATGGCAGGCCACTCACAAAATCCATAGTTACCCTTTCCATTTCCAAAGTGGTATCTTCACTGGCTGTAACAATCCTGAAGGTAGTTGATGCTCGGCCTTTACTTGTTGACACGTCAAGCATTTTCCCACAAATTCGGTCACTTCTCGCTTAAGCCCAGGCCACCAATATAGCTCTCGCAAGTCTCGATACAACTTACTCCCTCCTGGATGCATAGCACAAGGTCCACCATGTGCCTCCCTCAAAATCATCAATCTCAAGTCAGAGTCCTTTGGCACACAAATTCTTCCTCGAAAACAAATAACCCCATCACCATTTAATCCAAAGTCTGGATTCTCCCCCTTCTCAACTTGCTGAAATCGAGAAACCAATGACTCATCCACCAACTGCTGCTTCTTAATCTTCTCCACCCAAGTCGGTCTTACTTGTAACTCTGCCAATAAGCTTCCATCGTCATACAAGCTTAAACGAGCAACCATTGCCTTGAATTCTGCCACAGTTCTACGACTCAACGCATCAGCCACGACATTTGCCTTACCTAGATGGTATTCAATCGAACAGTCGTAGTCCTTTAACAACTCTATCCACCTTCGCTGTCTAAGATTCAGCTCCTTTTGAGTCAACAAGTACTTAAGACTCTTATGATCCGTATAGATAATGCATCTCTCCCCATACAAGTAGTGCCTCCATATCTTAAGCGTAAAAATCACCGCTGCCAACTCCAAGTCATGAGTAGGATAGTTTACCTCATGAGGCTTAAGCTGTCGTGAAGTATAAGCGACCACTTTACCCTCTTGCATCAACACACAGCCCAAACCTACATGTGACGCATCACTGTACACAGTGAAATCCTTACCAGACTCTGGCTGAATCAACACTGGTGCCTCAGTCAGAACCTTCTTTAACTTTTCAAAAGCCTCTTGCTGCTTATTTGTCCAAACAAATGGTGCTCCCTTCCTTATAAGTTTCATTCACGGCGCTGCCAACACGAAAAATCCTTCCACAAATCTTCGATAATAACCTGCCAACCCCAGAAAACTTCAGATTTCTGTTACTGACCTCGATGGCTTCCACTCTAGAATCGCCTCAATCTTCTGAGGGTCTACCTTGATCCCCTCAGTAGACACAACATGCCCCAAGAAAGTTGCTTCACTCAACCAAAACTCACACTTACTGAACTTTCCATAGAGTTGCTTTTCCCTTAGCACTTGAAGGACAATACGAAGATACTCATCATGCTTCTCTTCTGTTTCCGAGTACACCAAGATATCATCGATAAAAATGACTACGAACTGATCCAAGTACGGCTGAAATACCCGATTCATCAAATCCATGAATCTTTCTTTGGAGCATTAGTCGGACTAAAGAGCATAACCGTAAACTCGTAATGACCATATCGAGTTCGAATGTAAATCTTATGAATATCCCCTTCTTTAAATCTCAACTGATGATATCCTGACCGAAGGTCAATCTTAGAAAATACCGAGGCTCTTTTCAGTTGGTCGATCAGATCGTCGATTCTTGGCAAAGGATACTTGTTCTTGATCGTCAGTTTGTTCAGCTGCCGATAATCAATACACATCCGCATGGTCCCATCTTTCTTCTTTACGAACAACATTGGTGCGCCCCACGGAGAAACACTTGGTCTTATAAACCCTCTATCCAACAGTTCTTGAATTTGAGCCTTCAGTTCCACAAACTTCTTTGGTGCCATCCGATAAGGTGCAATAGACACTAGAGCTGTTTCAGGTAACAGGTCGATTCCGAACTTGACTTCTCTGTTCAGAGGTAGTCTAGGAAGTTCTTTCAAAAATACATCTTGAAATTCTTTGATGGTCCTAACTGACTCCACAGTCATCCCCTCAGGTTCAGCTTGACTCACGAATGCTAAAAATGCCTCACAACCTTTCCGAATCAACTTCTCAGCCCTTAAAGCCAAGACAACATTGGACAAATAGTTTCTTCGCTCCCTTGTGACCATTATCTCTTCATCCTCGGCAGTTCTTAGCACCATTCTCTTAACAATACAATCCAACGACGCCCTATGCTTAGTTAGGCAGTCCATTCCCAAAATAAGATCAAATTCCCCAAATGACAGCTCTATCAAATCTCCCATAAATATCCTACCTTGTGTCTCTAAAGGCACCTCCCTAAAGATTTTATCTACCTTAATTGAGTGTCCCAAAGGACTCATCACTGATACCCCACTCACAGTCTCCTCAGGAAGCACACCCAATACCCCAGATACATCACAAGCAACATACGAGTGAGTGGAACCCACATCAATCAAAGCAGTGTAAGGCTTGCTATAAATGAGGAACGTACCGATTGTAACATCAGGAGCATCACCCTCCTCACGATGCCGTGCAGCATAAACCAATGCCGGCTGTCAAGCTTCAGCATGTCCAGCACCCCTGCCAGGTGCCCCACGTCCTTGTCCATTACCATTGCCACCTCTACCTTGCCCATGGCCTCTCTATGGTGGTGGTCCTCCTCGCTGCGGTTGGACACCTCTTTGCTCCACAACTTGATCCTGAGATGCTCTCTGAGGACACTCTCTGAACTTATGTTCCTTTGACCCATATCGAAAACAAGCCCCAGTTCGTTTCCAGCACTCCCCCATATGCGCTCTGCCACAATCTTTGCAAGCCTGCGGTCTAAAAGTATTAACCGAAGCTAGTTGAACTGGTTCCTCCATTCTAGCTCTTTTAACATTTCTATTTGCAGCACTCGAGGGTCCGGAATCCCTCTCACGATTCTGTCGTTCCGTACGTTTTTCTTCCTCGACTATCTTAGCCTTCTCTACCAACGCAGCGAAATCACGCTCCCTCTGTGGAGCTATCAATACCCTAAGCTCATCGCGGAGGCCATCCTCGAATCGAACACTGCGCTCATATTCGGTTGCAACTATCCCACTAGCATATCGATTCAACCTCAAGAATTTTGCCTCATACTCCGCAACAGTCTTATTGCTCTGAGCTAGATTCAAAAATTCCTTTCGACGGGCATCCACATAACTAGCTCCAACATACCTACCCTTAAAAGCACTCTTGAACAATTCCCAAGTTACTCGTTCGATCGGGGTACTCTCCCTTACAGTGATCCACTACTGGCATGCCTTATCTCGTAGCAACGACACGGCCCCCTTCAGTTTTTGCTCCACAGACCAATCTAGGTCGTCCATAATTCGCTCTGCTGCCTCTAGCCAATATTCAGCCACATTTGAGGCTACTCCAGATACGCCCCTAAAAACCTCTGCTCCGTTAGCCCGGAGTCGGTCAGAGATGGATCCCCTATTCACTGTCCCGGTGCTAGCTCCAGTAACCCTTTCCAAGACCTTTAACATCGCTTGGGACAAAGCATCGTCCCTCGCAGCCCGATCATGTGACCCAGTCTCAGTTACCTGTGGCACGAATGCCTCCTCAACTGGCCTATGCCCTGAAGATGAAGATTTAGCTTGCACCCTTCCGCGACCATGTCTGCAGTCCCGTCCACGCGTTCCCCTTACACTCATATCGAATTATCTAATTACGAATTTTATGACGTTAGTTTAATATTTTAGTTGTTTATTACAAGATATTTTATGGAAATATAGTAGTTCAGGGTTTGTTCTCGCAATATCGTAGCCTAGCTACAGTCTTAATCTTACTATTTTACAGCTCTACCCTATCTAAAGTATTATAGTAGGGTCTCAGTTCTATCTATAACATCATATCAATATTACATGGTGTAAAAGAAAGTGTACTTACAAACTTGGCGCCGGGGATTCAGTGTGCCACGTCTTTCTTCAAACCATTTAAAACTTAAAAATTTGTATTTGGTCACAGAAGATAGAAATTTCCTAAAAATTAATTTAAAATACCTTTGTTTTAAAATTCTTAATTTTAACCCGTTTAGAAACCCACAGCCAAGTTGTTGCAACTTGGCTTTGATACCACTAAATGTAACACCCCAAACCCAGCCCAGACGTTATGGCCGAATCTGACGTGTCTCATTGAAGTTTTAAAAACCCATGATTTATTTTAGTGTTTAAAAAGAATGTCTTTTGCTAAGTTAACAAAGTGAATGGAAGCTGTGCACCAGGTAGGTATCCGAAATAGATGAGGTGAGCCATGAAGGTTGCTTAAGTACCAAGCTCTCGATTGGATCCAATCCTAGACATGCCCACAACCATTGCCACACTTTGGTAAACAAGTTGAAATTCCTTTAAGTAGATATTTTTGATAAACTGATTAGTTGTATCGTTGTGTTATTTTGAAAATGAATAACATTTTGGAAACGTGCCCTAATTCTAGCCCAATTTGAATTATTATTAGATGGATATAGAGTTATTAAAATTAAAAATAATCCTAGAAGAATAGAAAAAATGGCCTTAATACAACCCAAAAAAAATAAGTAGTATTAATAATTAAGATAAACAAAAAAAAAAGAACCGGTTACTTATTGCAAAGTCCAAAGGCGATCACCATGGCAACTCTAAATCCCCTCTGGCTCCAAGTCTTCACATCAAGACTCACCTACAAAGATAAGGAAAGGGGGGTGAGTTTGGAAACTCAATGTGCAACAAGCCCCTTTCATAGCCCAAACTAATACCAGCATACTAGGCCGAAGCCTTTCGTTTAACGATTACTGGGCCGAAGCCTTCTCATTAATCATGTTACTGGGCCGAAGCCTTCACTGCAAACGATATGTCCCATAGGCTCATTTCAATGCCACATGTAATATTAATGGATGTATGCAAGCCCATTCGGGGAGACTACTCAACCCACCATCCGTTACTCTCCACCCGTACCAACCAAGCTCTTCATGTGGGGAATAACTCAACCTACCCAACCAAACTCTCCACTGGCAACAAAACTACTTTATCATATAACTGGAGGCCTAACCTCTTTTAATAACTGGGGCAAAGCCCTTTTTGATAAACTGGGGCAAAGCCCTTTTCGCACTTTCTCCATTTATATCAAAAACCCAACCCATGCATATAATGAGTATATCATAGCATAACATGTGCATGTTATAACATATCATGTGCATATCATGTCATAAGATGTAATCAATACCTCATGCATCATATTCATAAGTAAACCCTAGGGGTATAATGGTTATTTTTACCTATGGGCAAAATAGTCATTTTCCATATTTTAGGGGTAATTACATAAATTTACCAAATATTATGGGTTTTCCACGATCATTAAAAATTATCAACATTCTCAAGTGTTTAAACAGTGATTTTAACGCACTTTATCAAATTAGGGCTTTTGGGCTCAAAACCCCTAATGGGTCCTACGAATGCCGATTTAGCCCATTAAGCCCACATAGTCCAAATTTTACAACAGTATAACCGCGTTAACATGCAATCTTTCCAAATTCCATTTTCTATCAATTTTACCCAAATGGGCCCGAAAGCCCATTAGGCCCAATTTTAGCCCATTGAGGCTCAACCTACTGTCGTGCACAGATTGCGCTCTTACCTGTTCCAATGATCCAAACACCGTTCATATAATTTTTATCGCATCTAAAACCACATGCAAAATCTCAAGTTCCCGAAATGCTGGAATTTTGGCATTTCAGCTTTTCTGCGAATATTAGCCTAAGCTACTACGAGGGTTGTTACACACCTGTTTTGTGATGTTTGCTAACAGAGTCTCCCACGATAACCTACAATTAAGTATCACCATTCTTAGCACACAAGTCATGCTTATCAAACCCAAAATCCACCTTACCTTATTCGGCCAAAGAACCCCTAATGGCCATAGGTCACTTACCTTCATCGGGTCTGATGATACGATTCAAGCTATCCAAGTCGATACCCCAAGCCTTGCTGCTCCTCCAAAGTTATCTGTTTCACTACACAAACCATAAAAATCAAATGAAAAAGGCCCAGTAAGGCCTATACCTCAAAACGATAGCCCCTTAAACTATAGGGGATTTCGGCTTTTCTTAATATTTACTACTGAATCGGTTGGAGTATGAATACTTACCACAGTCTTCCTTGTGTATTGTTTAGAGTTTAGTAGAAGAAGAAATCGACCACAACAATTGAAGAGAACAGTAGGATACTGGTCTCAAAGAAATCGACACCACCAACCTTCAAAAAGTTTCGGCTCTTGGCTATTCGACAAAGGTGAAGATAGAAAGGAAGTAGTAGTTGAAAAGAAGGGAATAGTAGGCTAGTTTCGAAAAAAAAGGAAAGAAAAAAAATGGATGGAAAGGGTGGTAGTTTCGGCTAGAGAAGAAAAAGAGAAGAAAAGAATAATCCTATGGTGTTTACACAGAAGAAAACGGCACAACTAAGTCCTTAAATGCCGAAATACTAGCCAAATACTCCTCTGCCGAAATCCCCTCTCCAATTCCCACTATTCGGCCAACTCTTAGCTTCTCTCCAAATCCCCAAAATCTCTCCCCTTATCACTCTTTAATCCATGCCTTTGACAGATTCAAACTCTCTCCAACAGAGTTTCATTCAACTTCCAACTCCTGCCTGCTCAATACATAAAAAGAACACCACAATTGTTAGCTTAGAGAATCGAACCTTGGCTCTCCTCAACCACTTACACGCCACTTTTTTAGCTCATTAGTTGCGTCACTTAGCCACCTTGCCAAGGGCTCTTTTGTGTTACATTTTACCCTCGTCTATTAATAAGGCCACCTATCCAACGCCCCTAACTCTTTAAGTCCAAAATTCAAAAATTCTTCCGGGTTTTGGCCAGCATGTGGGCCTTCCATAGGCCCATTTACATATTCCAACTATGAATTTTCACTACCAAATACCAAATTTTAAAAACTTACCAAATTCTCAGAAATTACGAAAACTTGAAAATCAGGATGTTATAAGATGTGAATTTTAAATTTGCCTAATCGTGTTTAGTGACTAAATTTAGATCAAGAATTACCAAATCCGAACCTAGATTAGGGGAAGGCCAAGCAAATCGACTAAACTAACTACTCGTGTACATTTTGTAATCCGGGGTAAGTTATATGTAAATAATACAACTACATTGCTACTATGTGTGTTAGAATTTTCATTTGATTGATATGGCATGAATTGGTTGACTGTAAATTGAGAATGCATAATGATAATTGTGATAGTAGAAATCTCATAGAACCCTAGGAAATAAATCGAATATTCATGCCGTGACATTTGGGTCACTTATGTGAACTAGTATAAGACATGTCTAGGACATGCATCGACCATATTAAGAGAGCTAGTGTAAGACCATGTTTGGGACATGGAATTGGCATTGAGACGAGTACCAGTGTAAGACATGTTTGGGACATGCATCGACCTCGAGATGTAAGCCAGTATAAGACATGTTTGGGACATGCATCGGCTACGAGGCGTGTTAGTGTAAGACCATGTCTGGGACATGGCATCGGCACGGGTATGCAAGAGCTAGTGTAAGACCATGTCTGGGACATGGCATCCGCCTCGAAGATGATAGCCAGTGTAAGACCATGTCTGGGACATGGCATTAGCACCTTACACCATGTTTGAGGCTCATGAAATATCTGGTAGAGTTCTGAATGGTTCAATGGTGAAAATTATAATTGTGAGCTAAATAAGGAAGTATAACCGTGTTGTGAGTGGTACAGGTACCTAATTGGTACGTATGAGAAACGAGCTCAATATAGTATATGAGACTTGTACGGTTGGTATTGAGTATGTGTGCTTATGCTTACCTTTGTATTATGAGCATGATGATCATTGATGAAGTTGTTGTTGTATATTTATTTATATGAAACTTACTAAGCTTTACGCTTACTCCCTTTCCTTTCCATTTCCTTTTAGTGCCGCCTAACTAGCTTAAGGATCACCGGAAGTCAGAGATATCGATCACACTATCAGCCGAAACATTCGATATAATTAGATTTATATTTTTGAGTATGGCATGTGTAGGGCTAGACATTATTACTTTGTGTTTTGTGAATTGGCCAAATTTGTTGGCTTAGGATAGATCCCACACTTTGTATTAAGCCTTGAAGGATGGCTAACATTCATGTTAGGTTTATAAAGGATGCATCTTCATGGTTGAATGAATGTCTATTGTGGCTGGTTTGATTGTGGAAATTTTGCTTGTTTGGTATTGATATGAAAATAGGTATGTAAGGGTGGCATTGAGGCTTGGCAAATAGCCTCATAACGTCCACAAGGGTAGACACACGGGTGTGTATCTAGGCCGTGTGTGACACACGATCAGTTTCATGGACATGTGGTCCGGCTGTGTGTCTCCTGCCCATAAAAATTTCAAGTTAGTATGCATGATATTAAATACACGGGCAGAGAAACGGCCGTGTGTCTTAGCTGTGTGGAGGACACGGCCTAGTACACAGGTTTGTGCCATCGCCATCTGACATTTTAGGGATGCTGACATTAGAAATAGAATATCGAGGTTTTTTCACACGGACTAAGACACGGGTGTGTCATGGCCGTGTGAGAGACACGGGCCATTGTCACCAGTGTGTGTCTAGCCATGTGAAAACCCCTGTAGGTGTGAATTAGAATTTAATTCCACACGGGTGTGGGACATGGGCATGTCCTAGAGTGCTTAGGCCGTGTGAGCTACACGGGCTATCAGCATGGCCATGTCGATATGGTCACACGGGCGTGTGTTACCCATTCACACGGGCTTGTGCCGTATTTTAAAGGCAAATTTCTTAAGGATAGTTTAAGGGCATGGAATAGTCCCAAATAAATGTCAACGGTTAAATTGGTGCTCGTAAGCCCATAATAAGAAGTTGAAAGTGGAAATTGAAAATTTTTTAATTTGGATCAAGTCTCGATGACTTTAAATCATTTGAATGCATGAGACCAAGTTAGGTAATGCCTTATACTCTGCCCTGACATGGGTTATGGGTATGGGGTGTTACATTTATTGGTATCAGAGCTATGGTTTAGTCAATTATAGGACTAACCTAGCTAGAGTACGAGTCTAGATATACATGCCAAAATTGTGTAATGATTGTGTGACGAATCTTGACGAAATTATGTTTTTGTATAGTAAGTGGACCCTGATAGAGCCACGACGGATGACGTGGAAAGTAATATGTTGGCTCCCGCTGAAAGGGACCACGCCAGTTGAGAGTGAGCCCGTGACTATGGGCTAGGGTGGAGGGGCTAGAGAAGCCTATCTCCGTATGATGGATGCTTGGTACATGGAGTTCATTCGTGCGAACCCGAACACTCCACCTCTCCCACCTCCTCTGATTCCTCAATATGCCCTGGTAGCTCCACAGGGTGCGAACATGTTTAGAAGAGAGAAGCCTCCGGTAGACAAGATCTAAAAACAAGGGGCTGAGGAATTTCGGGCTAGTATAGATGATGACCTAGAGAGAGTAGAGTTTTGGCTAAAAAATATCATAAGGGTATTTGATGAACTGTCTTGCACCCCTGAAGAGTGTGTAAAGTGTACTGTGTCACTTCTACGAGACTCGGCTTATTAGTGGTGGAATACTCTCGTATCAGTCGTACCGATAGAGAGGATCACTTGGGAATTCTTCCAAGAAGAGTTCCAAAAAAGTATATTAGCCAATGATTCATAGATCAAAAGAGGAAGGAATTTTTAGAGTTAAAGCAAGGTCGTATGATGGTGACAGAATATGAGCGGGAATTTGTAGGGCTCAGCAAGTATGTGCAGGAGTGCGTATCTACAAAAGCCACCATGTGTAAGAGGTTTGAGGAATGCCTCAATGAAGATATCCGAGTGTTTTTTGGCATCTTAGAGCTACGAGAATTTGTAGCACTTGTTGAAAGAGCCTGTAAGGCCGAAATGCTAATTAAAGAAAGGAAGAAAGCGACTTTTGAGTCGTGAGATTTAAAGAAGAGACATATGGAGAAATCACATCAGTCTTCATCCAAGAGATCGAAAGAGTTCACTACCCGATCAAATGCTTCGATAGGATATTTGAATAGGAACAAGAACTGACAGAACACAACTTCTAAAGCCCAGACCGCTTCAATCGCAAGTGTTGGTAGCACTCGGCCAAATAGGCCAGAATGCTCGCAATGTGGTAGGCGTCATTTTGGCGAGTGCTGGGGGAATGAAAGGGGTTGTTTCAAGTGCAGATCATTGGAACACTTCATCCGTGATTGTCCTGAATTGGATGAGAGAGAGAGAAAACAAGATATGAAAGCGAGTAGTGCTCCTTTAAGGGGTAGGCCACAAAAGAACCCCGGAAGTGGGGCGAATAGTAGAGGTGCACCAAGAGATGCTTCGGTGAGGTCCGAGGGTAGAGTGCCAGCAAGGACTTATGCCATACGTGCCCGGGTAGAGGCAGAGTCTTCCGATGTGATTACGAGTACCTTTTTTATCCACGACATATCTGTTATTGCTTTAATTGACCCAGGATCTACCGACTCTTATATTTGTATGGAATTGATACCTCGTATGACTATGCTAGTAGAGTCCATTGAGTTTGTGATCAAAGTGTCCAATCCTTTTGGAAAACATGTACTAGTGGACCGAGTGTGTAGAAATTGTCCTTTGACAATTAGGGGTCATTGTTTCCCAGCCAACCTGATATTGTTGCCGTTTAATGAGTTTGATGTAATCCTTGGGATGGATTGGTTGACTACTCATAGTGTGGTAGTGGACTGCGGGAAAAAGAATATTGAGTTGAAATGTGAAGACAAGAATGTTCTTCAGGTTGGGCCAAATGAGTCAGATAAATTACCTGTAATAGTATCGTCTTTGACCGTTGAGAAGTATTTGAGAAAATGATATGAGGCTTACCTAGCTTTCGTACTGAATACTCAAGTGTCTGAGTTGAATATTGAATCAGTGCTAGTAGTTTGTGAGTTTACAAACGTATTTCCGGAAGATTTACCTGGATTACCTCTGGTGAGAGAAGTAGAGCTTGGAATTGAGTTGGTGCCCGGTACAACGCCTATCTCGATTGCTCCATATAGGATGGCTCCAACAGAGTTGAAAGAGTTGAAAGCACAATTACAAGAGCTAACAGATAAGGGCTTTGCGCAATCGAGTTTTTCACCGTGGGGTGCTCTGGTACTCTTTGCGAAGAAGAAAGACGGGTCGATGAGGTTATGCATCGACTACAGGCAGCTCAACAAAGTAACAGTGAAGGACAAATATCCTTTGCCAAGAATAGATGATTTGGTCGATCAGTTAAAAGGAGCCACTGTATTTTCTAAGATCGATTTGAGGGCTGGCTATTATCAGCTAAAGGATAAAGAGCAAGATGTGCTGAAGACTATATTTCGGACAAGATACGGGGCATTATGAGTTCCTCGTCATGCCCTTTGGTTTAACTAATGCCCTGGCAGTGTTTATGGACTTGCTAAACCACATTTTCAGACCTTATCTAGATAAGTTTGTTGTCGTCTTTATTGATGACATATTGGTTTATTCGTGTGACGGGAGCGAGCACGCTGAACATCTGAGAGTTGTGTTGCAAACTTTGAGAGATAAGCAGCTTTATGCCAAGTTTAGTAAGAGTGAATTTTGGCTTAAAGAGGTCGGATTCTTAGGGCACATTGTGTCAGGTGATGGGATCAGAG
Organism: Gossypium longicalyx; assembly: GCA_025698465.1. Lineage (NCBI taxonomy): Eukaryota > Viridiplantae > Streptophyta > Magnoliopsida > Malvales > Malvaceae > Gossypium > Gossypium longicalyx. The sequence goes on along the minus strand of CM046996.1, from coordinate 40,107,522 downwards.
TTGACCCAAGCAAGATCTCGACTATTGTAGAGTGGAAACCACTAAGGAATGTAACTGAAGTTCGAAGCTTTTTGGGTTTGGCCAGATACTACAGACAGTTTGTAAACATATTCTCTATGATAGCTACGCCAATGACAAGATTACTGCAAAAAGATGCTAAGTTCGAATGGACAGAAAGCTGTCAACAAAGTTTTGAGAAACTGAAGGCTTTATTGACCGAAGCACCAGTATTAGTGCAACCGGAGTCGGGTAAGGAATTTGTGATATATAGCGACGCCTCCTTGAATGGATTGGGGTGTGTGCTCATGCAAGAAGGCAAGGTTGTAGCCTATTCCTCGAGACAGCTAAAGCCACACGAGAGAAATTAGCCAACCCATGACTTGGAACTAGCGGCTGTAGTGTTCGCGTTGAAGATTTGGAGACACCATTTATATGGAGAGAAATGTCGGGTATTCACTGACTATAAGAGCTTAATGTACTTGATGACTCAAAAGGAGTTGAATTTGCGGCAATACCGATGGTTAGAGCTGTTAAAAGATTATGAGTTGGTAATAGATTACCATCCGAGAAAAGTAAACATCGTCACCGATACATTAAGTAGAAAATCGTTATTCGTACTGAGAGCAATGAATGTAAATATGGCTTTGTCTAAAGATAGATCAATTCTATCATAGTTGACCGACATTTATTCAAGATATTTGAGAAGCTCAAAAAGATGATGAGAAGTTGCAAACCAAGAAAACTTAGTGTGAGTCAGGAATTGAATCAGATTTTCATATTGGTACCGATGGATGTATAATGTTCAAAGACAGAGTTTGTGTACCCAAAGACAATGAGCTTATCCAGAAGATCCTGAGAGAGGCACATAGTGGTTGTTTGTCCGTCCACCCGAGCAATGTAAAAATGTAAAATGACCTTAAGAAAATGTATTAGTGGTCAGGTATGAAAAGGGACATATCAGAGTTTGTGTCTAAGTGCTTAGTGTGTCAGCAAGTGAAGGCTGAACACCAAGTACCTTCGGGTCTACTTCAGCCTATCATGGTCCCCAAGTGGAAGAGGGATAAGATCACTATGGATTTTGTGACAGGTTTGCCGGTAACCCTGAAGAAAAAGGATGCTGTTTAGATTGTTGTGGATAGACTAACAAAGTTGGCACACTCCATACCGGTGTGTACCGACTACTCCCTTAAGAGATTAGTTGACTTATATATCTCTGAGATTGTGAGACTACACAGAGTACCCATATTGATTATTTCAGATAGAGACCCGAGATTTACCTCGAGATTTTGGAAAAAGTTACAAGAGGCATTGGGAACAAAGCTGAGTTTTAGCACAGCTTTCCATCCGCAAACAGATGGTCAGTCAGAGAGAGTAATTCAGATATTAAATGATATGCTATGGTGTTGCGTCCTTGAGTTTCAAGGCAGTTGGGAAAGATATTGACCCTTGGTTGAATTCGTCTATAATAATAGTTATCAGACAAGTCTGAAAATGGCGCCTTATGAGGCTTTGTATGGGTGGAAGTGTCAAACGGCCTTATACTGGGCTGAATTGAAAGAGAACCAGATTCACGGGGTCAATTTAGTCAAAGAGACAGAAGAGAAAGTTAAAGTGATTCGTGACTTCTTGAAGGTCGTTTCAAATAGACAGAAATCATATGCGAATTTGAAACAAAAGGAAATTGAGTTTCAAGTCGGTGATAAGGTATTTTTAAAAGTATCTCCATGGAGAAAAGTTCTCAGATTTGGTAAAAAGGGCAAGTTGAGTCCTCGCTTTATAGGACCTTATGTGGTTACTGAGAGAGTAGGGTCAGTTGCCTACAGATTGGATTTGCCACCGGAATTGGAAAAGATTCATGACGTGTTTCATGTGTTCATGCTACGTCGATTTAGATCAGACCCTTCACATGTGATTGAGCCGACAGAGGTTGAGATTCTTCCGGACATGACTTATGGCGAAGAGCCAATCAAGATTTTAGCCCAAAAAGTTAACCAATTGAGAAATAAGAGTATAGCACTTGTAAAAGTTTTGTGGCATAGACATGGAGTCGAGGAAGCCACATGGGAACCCGAGAAGTCTATGAGAGAACAATACTCGAAATTATTCGCTGGTAAGATTTTCGGGGACGAAAATCCCTAAGGGGGGAGAAATGTAACAGGTTGATTTAGGGCCTAGTCAGAACAGTGGTCTTCAAACCACAAATCCAAAGTTAAAAAGATTATTTTATTAATATTTTGATTTTCTAGCATGAATATATTGGTGCATGAAAATTTTGGTTAGTTAATTTTGACGTTTGAGAGCCCGATTGCGAAAAAGGACTACATCGCATAAAGTGTAAAAGTCCTAAATTGATATTTAAGGGTGTAAAATTGTTAGAGAATAAAAATTGGAGGTTTTTAAAGGGCAATAAGACCCTATTATGATAGCTTGGCCGACCATGGTAGAGAGAAATGTTGAAAAGTCAACATTAGGTAGGTTGATGACATAAGGTGTATTAAAATAATGCCTAAGCCTAGCTATCATCTCTTTCTTTCATTTTCTCTTCACTCCCACCGATTTTTCCAGCCATTGTAAGGGTTTTGAGCCTAAAAAATTTCAGCAACATTAAGTCCTCTCAAGTAAGTGATTTTCCTACTCTTTGTTGATGATTTTTGCATTTTTGAGACCCTTGAAGCATGAGCTTTCAAATGAGGGGTCTATCTTGAAAAATGGTTGAAAGTTTAGGGTTTTTCCATGAGATTATTTAGGGTTTTTTTTGAAATTTTATGGAAGAATATGAGTCATCGCTATGTTATAAACAACTTTTATGAAGGAGTTTTCATGGAAAACACCTAAAGGGGCTATTTTGCATAAGTTACAAAATATGTGATAAGTGTGTGAAATAGTGAAAATTTGGGGTTTCTATAAGAGTAAAAATAGTTTGGCTAGGTTGAGATACGAAGAAATTCGATAAAAATTGATTTTTGAGCATAGAGGAAAAATGGTCATTTTACTCAAGATGTGAATTTTAAATTTTCCTAATCATTTTTAGTGACTAAATAAGTGCATTTTGCTAATATAGATCAAAAATTGCCAAATCTGAACCTAGATTGGGGGAAGGCCAAGCAAATCGACTAAACTGACTAGTCGTGTACATTTTGTAATCCGAGGTAAGTTGTATGTAAATAATACAACTACATTGCTACTATATGTGCTAGAATTTTCATTTGATTGATATGGCATGAATTGGTTGACTGTAAATTGAGAATGCATAATGATAATTGTGATAGTAGAAATCCCGTGGAACCCCAAGAAATAAACTGGATATTCATGCCGTGACATTTGGGTCATGTATGTGAGCTAGTATAAGACATGTCTGGGACATGCATCGGCCACATTAAGAGAGCCAGTGCAAGACCATGTTTGGGACATGGCATTAGCACTGAGATGAGTGCCAGTGTAAGACATGTCTGGGACATGCATCGGCCTCGGGACATAAGCCAGTATAAGACATGTTTGAGACATGCATCAGCTACGAGGCGTGCCAGTGTAAGACCATGTTTGGGACATGGCATCGGGATGGGTATGCAAGAGCTAGTGTAAGACCATGCTTGGGACATGGCATCGGCCTCGAAGATGATAGCTAGTGTAAGACCATGTCTGGGACATGGCATCGGCATCTTACCCCATGTTTGAGGCTCATGAAATATCCAGTAGAGTTCCGAGTGGTTCAACGGTGAAAATTATAATTGTGAGCTAAATAGGAAAGTATAACCGTGTTGTGAGTGGTACAGGTACCTAACTGGTACGTATGAGAAATGAGCTCAATATAGTATATGAGACTTATATGGATGGTAATGAGTAAGTGTGCTTATGCCTACCTTTGCATTATGAGCATGATGATCATTGATGAAGTTGTTGTTGTATATTTATTTATATGCAACTTACTAAGCTTTATGCTTACTCCCTTTCCTTTCCATTTCCTTTTAGTGCCGCCTAACTAGCTCAAGGATCATCGGAAGTCAGAGATATCGATCACACTATTAGCCGAAACATTCACTATAGTTCGATTTATATTTTTGAGTATGGCACGTGTAGGGCTAGACCTTATTACTTTGTGTTTTGTGAATTGGCCAAATTTGTTGGCTTAGGATAGATCCCACACTTTGCATTAAGCCTTGAAGGATGACTAACATTCATGTTGGGTTTATAAAGGATACATCTTCATGGTTGAATGAATGTCTATTGTGGTTGGTTTTTTTTTGGAAATTTTGCTTGTTCGGTATTGATATGAAAATAGGTATGTAAGGGTGGCATTGCGGCTTGGAAAATAGCCTCATAACGTCCATACATGTATACACACGGGTGTGTGTCTAGGCCATGTGTGACATATGGTCAGTGCCATGGGCGTGTAGTCCGGCCGTGTGTCCCGTGCACATAAAAACTTCAAGTTAGTATGCACGATATTAAATACACGGGCAGAGAAACGGCCGTGTGTCTCAGCCGTGCGGAGGACACGGCCTAGTACACGAGTGTGTGACATGGCCGTGTGACATTTTAGGGATGCTGACGTCAAAAACAGAATACCGAGGTTTTTGCACACGAGCTAAGACACGGGCGTGTCATTGCCGTGTGAGAGACACGGGTGTGTCATGGCCGTGTGAGAGACACGGGCCATTAACACTGGTGTGTGTCTGGCCATGTGAAAACCCCTGTAGGTGTGAGTTAGAATTTAATTCCACACGGGTGTGGGACATGGGCGTGTCCCAGAGTGCTTAGGCCATGTGAGCTACAGGGGCTATTAGCACGACCATGTCGATATGGTCACATGGGCGTGTTACCCTTTCACACGGGCGTGTGCCCTATTTTAAAGGCAAATTTCTTAAGGATGGTTTAAGGGCCTAGAATGGTCCCGAATAAATGTCGACGGTTAAATTACGGCTCGTAAGCCCATAATTAGAATTTTAAAGTAGAAATAAAAAAAGTTTTAATTTGGATTGAGTCTCGGTGACTTGAAGTTGTTTGAATGCATGAAACCAAGTTAGGTATTGCCTTATACTCCTCCCCGGCGTGGGTCACATGTATGGGGTGTTACATATGCTATGTGATGTGTATGGTATGCCTTGTGAATTTGGTCAAGTTGTTATAGTTATTTTGATGGTTGGATAAATGGTGAAATGTTCATGGTATTGAGTGGATTGTGAATTGGCATAGTATGGTATGAGATTAAGGTATTGAATTGGTGTTATTTTGAGATTTGAGTTACTTATTTTGAAGGATGAATAAATGTATATTGAAATTAGGTGGAATGGATGAATTTGGCATATGAAATCAATATGATTGCAGTAGTAAATGTGTATTGAATTGGCTAGTGTTATTATGGTATGAAATGTGCATGAGTTGATGATGTTTTAGATGCCTATAAATGTATTGAAATGGTATAAAATGTATTGTTTTAGGAAGGCATGAGGAGGGTGAGGAAAGTGGCTTAAACCAAGCCTATTTTCACTCCACACGACTGAGCACACGGGCGTATAGCTAGACCGTGTGTGACACATGGCCTTGGTACACGGCCGTGTGTCCCCTGGGGTACCCTTTCAAATTAAGTCAGTATACCTTACAGTTTGGCACGGCCTAGACACACAAGCGTGTCTGCTGGCCGTGTGTGGCTCACGGGCTAGCACATAGGTGTGTGGCCGGCCATGTGACCCAAGTCAGTAAACCCTCCAGTTTTCACACGGCCAAGCACACAGGCGTGTCCTCGACTGTATGGTGCAAGTCAGTATTTATGCCCTGTTTTCACATGACCTAGGCACACGGGCATGTCTGAGGTCATGTGAGGCACACGGCCTATTCACACAGGCGTGTGACCTCTATAACTTAGAAATTTCTTTGAAATTTCTTTTTAAAGTTTTTGGAAATTTCTTTACGAGATCGGTTTAGTCCCAAACCTTCTGTAAAGCATGTTTAAGGTCTTGTAGATGTATTTAAGGGACATGTGTATGTGAATGAATGTTATTCGATAATGAATGTTTATTGAGTTGTGAAATGTTAGTTAAATGCTGTGTTTGATTGGTAATACCTCTTAATCCTAATCCGGCGATGGACATGGGTTAGGGGTGTTACAATATGAGATTTCTGAAAGAATTGGACCTATTGCATACTGATTAGATTTACCATAAGAGCTTAAGAGGATTCATAATGTCTTTCACATGTCTATGTTACGATGACATCGATCTGACCCTTCACATGTATCTCTCCGACAGACGTTGAGATACAGCCTGATATGACATACAGTAAAGAACCGATCAGAATTCCAGCACGAGAGGAAAAAGAATTAAGAAATAAAAATATAGCTTTAGTGAAAGTTTTCTGGCAATGACATGGAATAGATGAAGCCACCTGGGAACCCAAGGAAGCTATGAGAAAGCAATATTCGAACTTCTTTTCTGGTAAGATTTTTGGGGATTTAAATCCCTTTAAGGGGGAGAGTTGTATCAGCCCTTTTTAGTGAAATCAGAACAGTGGTCTGATTCATTTTATTATTATTTTATGGTCTACAGCATGATAATATTACCGTATAAAAATTTTGTGAAGAAGTTTTACCGTTAACATGGTCAATTTGATAAAAAGGACTAGATCGCGTAAATCGCGTAAAGTGCAAAAGTTGTTTTTAATAGCTAAAGATGTCTAATAGCTATAGAACTTTAAAGTAGAGGTCCTTATATGGTAATTATCCCATTAGTGATTTAGTGGATGATAATGGGTTGGCAATTTGTGTAATTATTAAAGATTATAAAGGTTAATTAAGTAATTAATAAATAAATGATAAGTAAAATTAAAATAAAATGAATCATCATCTTCCATTATCATCTTGGAACCAAAATTAAATGAGAAGATAGCCATGGAGGCTTCAAAACAATTGGAAACTCTATTTCTTTTAATTAGGTATGTGTTTTGTCTCGTTTTTGATAATTTATATGTTTTCGGGATCGTTGTAGCTTAATCTAGCTAGCTCTGTAACAACCTGATTTAGAACCTAATTGGAATGGTGGTTTCGGGACCACGAATCCAAGTCAAAAAAATATTTCAAAATTATTTTCTATGTTTATTTTGTGTGAATTTATATCTGTGAAATTTTCGTGATTTAATTTTGTCATTTAGGTACCCGATTAAATAAAAGGACTTAATCGCGTAAAATGAAAATTTGATGGCTAATTATAAAAGGGCCAAAATGAGTGTGTCTTTATTAATGGAGGCACTTATAATGCAATTATACCCTTGGATGTTTGAATGGACACATTCGGTCATAGGAAGGTGAAATATAAATGATTTAAAACAAGGTTAAAATGGTAAATTATGTGATAAAATGTTTATAATATAAAACATATCATTAAAAAATAAAACAAAACATTAGTGCTCATACTTTCTTATTGCCGAAATATCAAAATAACAAAAGAAAAGAAAAGAAACTTAGGGTTCAACACTTTCAAGCTTGATTCAAGGTAAGTTCTAGCTCGGTTTTTTATAATTTCTACGTTTATGAGATCTTTGCTTCGAGTACTACAAAACCCATGCTTGAATTTTTTATTTTGATGAATATTTTGAGTTGTGCCATTGTTGAGAGCTTGTGATTTTTGTTGTTTGATGATGAAATATGAAATATATGTTTTTGATTAACATATTTTGTATTGGAGTTTTTGATGATTTTGAGTAATTAGGACTAAATTGCAAAAATAATAATTTGAGAGACTAAAATGTGAAATAAATGAAATATATGGATTTGTATAAACATGGGTAAAATTCAGCCCAGTATGGGTATAGGGAAATTTTGCATATTTTTTGTTTTGTGCAATAGGAACTAAATTGTAAAAATTGTAAATGTCAGGGGTAAAATGGTAATTTACCCATTTATGTGTTTTTGGATTAAATTGAATGAAAATATGTTTGAATGAGCTTAATTTGAATATGTTTAGATCAAGAACTAAAGAAATCAGATTTGGATCGGGGAAAAATAAAAGTTGTCGACTAGCTGCCCTGTTCCATTTTACGTCATCCAAGGTAAGTTTATAAGCAAATAGACGTGTATAATTATATTTAAATGCTAAATATATATGCTGGTATGCAAAATATGAATTATTATATGCTATTCCCGAATGTGTATAAGCTTGGTAACCATGTTCAAGCATTCGTTCCGACTGGTCCAAAAGCCCCGTATGAACCTTAGGAATAGCTAGGATACATATGTCATGACATAGGATTCCGATATATGTGTACGAGTAAGACCATGACATTGATATGTGATTCTGATATATGTGTGCAAGTAAGACCTTATCTAGGAGAGTGGCATCGATATGTGGCTACATGTAAGACCATGTCTGGGACGTTGGCATTGTACGATTTATGTGATTATCTGAGTGTCCTATCCAATTCTGAATGGTTCATCGGGAAAAGATAAGTAATGTTTGAATGTGTAAAACGAGCTATATTCCAGGTATGGATTAACTTGTTACCTATTCAAGGTAAGGTAAGTAAGTACCTTAGTTATTTGTTGCAAATCTTATATGATGCAAATGAAGGGTATATGTGTATGTGGTATGTGTATTTGAATTTGTGGATGAGTAACTTTTATATCACAAATAACTCTTAAATATGTGCATACATGATTAGGTATATTCGGTTACATAATTAATATAAGTACATGAAGTATTATTTTGATACATGAGCTTATGTACTTGAGTGTATATGGATTAAGTTTTATTATGACTATTTGACTTTGGAAGTTGATTAAAAACTTGTTAAAGTGACTATGTGGATATTCGGCCAATGTGGGAAAATGCCTATGAAAATGTTTTATTTATGGAATTCGTATGTTTGAGGTTAAGAATGGTTATGTTAATGTAAATCGGTTTAGTTTTAAATGAGTTAATTATATCATTGGATTGTTTATCTGCTTATGGCTTACTAAGCTATTATAGCTTACTTGTGTTTTCATGTTCATTCTATTTTATAGATCCTGGATTCAAGTACAAACTCGAGGATCGCCAGCAAAGTCATTGACACTATCATCCGCCTGCGGTATTTTATAAGTTGCACATTGGAACTATGGCATGTATAGGCTGGATCATATTTTGAAAATGACGAATGTTGGTTATGTGTATAAGCCATGCGAAAATGGCTAAACTTTTATTTCTAAATTTGGCTATGTTAAATTTGGTTTATGTTCACTTTGGTTTTATAGTTACGTGCATGTATGAATAATGTTTGTGTTAGGTATCACATGCCTTGAAAATGGTTTGCTTGTCATGTCTAAATTTGGTTTTATATGCTCTTGGTTGAATGTTCATTGAGCCTGATTATTGATAAATATTGTATATGCTTCATGGATAAATTTTGGTCGATTGTTTGATATATCTTTTATGTTAAATGTGATCTTTATTTTAAGTAAGTTGCATATATTAAATATGTGTATCATTAATAGGTTCAGCTATGATAGTATGTACTTGGTATACTAGTCAGTTTTGATGGAAATATGTACTGTAGTAATTAAAGTGATGGATGAACGTATGCTAGTTTAAATTGATGCGGTTGGCATGTGGTAGGTATCACATGTGTTGCATGATTATTTTGGTTGGTTGTTTTAGTTTGTATTTAATGCTAAATGTAATCTTTATTTTAGGGTAAGTTGCGCATTATATATATATGCATTAATAGCGTGTTCAGTCATGCTATATTATATTAAGTTGCATATGTGATTGCTTGTTAAATTATGTAATCAGTTTTTAAATGGTTCTACTATGAGCTTGTGCAGGAGTTATTATTTATGTTCGAAAATGGTTAAATTAAAATGTTATAATGTGCTTGAGCTCGGTGAACATGTTGCAACTCTTAGATGTTTGTGGTTTATTAAACTGTAAACATGACTTGCTATAAAAGCTTAATTTGGAAATGATTAGATACCTTATTTAAATTACATATTTTCGAATGGATGCAAATAAATTATATTAATGTATGAGCTAGGAAATTCGCATTTACAAACATGGAAATGTTGCAGGAATGAATGACAAGTATAATATGGAAGTTAGCTTCATATGTGGTACAACCTATACGTTGCAAGATTTTTATAAAAAAAATTAGTTTAATATTCCATTAACGAAGTTGTTGATTTGTTATATGTTCTATTTATAAATATATGATCTGTTTAATTTATGTTGAATCATGTTTTAAATATATTATCATGTGAACGATATGGATCTTATGATTTGATATTTGATACTGTCATGAGCATTAAAGTGTTTAATACATTTTGAATTGTAAAATGTAATGCATATTAGTATGAACTGTGATATGATCGGTAATGTCTCGTAACCCTAATCCGGCGACGGATACAAGTTAGAGGTGTTAGAAGCTTGAGGACTAATTTGTGAAACTGTTAAAGTATTTGAGTTTTTCCATTGAGGAATATGTTAGGGTTTTGAATTTTAATGGTAGAAAATGAATGGGTGTTATTAGATAAACAACTTTTGTAAAGGAATTTTTGATGTAATTATCAATTAGGTATTAAATTGAAAATTGTGATAAATTGTGTGGTAAAATTGTCAATTTGTGAAATATGTTGGCTGCTTTAAATATGTTTATAATTTGGCTAGGCCTGGGTAGGGATAAAATTTAATAAATTTCATTTTCCGAGCCTTGGGACTAAATTACAAAGAATTAAAAGTATAGGGGCAAAATGTTAATTTTTCCAAAAATGTGTGTTGGACTAAATTGAATATGAATTATATTGAATTGAGTTAAATTCATTCGTATAGATCTGGTTAGACCTCTTACGGAGTTAGATCGAGGCAAAGAGAAAATCTCGGATTAGTCGCCTCCGTATCTACGAACACTCGTAAAGGTAAGTTCGTGCAATTAAATTGTGTAATTATATGCTTTGATTGAATTAGATGTATGTTATTTGCATTATCATCATATATGAATACCTATTGCATATCCGAAGATGTACGACGAATACGAGCCCCGTTTGAACCTTAGGAATTCGTACAATGACATGTCATTAAGGTTACCGATTTCAGCTCTTATGAGCTTACCGATATTCAGCTCAAAGGAGCTTACCGTTTACAACATGTATTAACATACATGTACATGAATTGATAGATTACAATTTAATACACCTCGTGTGTACTACCTGCGTATCCAACGATATTCTAAATGGTTCACAGGGCACGATTCTATTACTAGTTTATATGAGTTCGATATGAACTAGTATAGGTATTTACATGAATTACATGGACATGGTTTGTATATGATATATGGATACATGATATAGATGTTACATGTATATGGAGTTTGAATAATTGTTGAACTCATGCATGATTCTCGATTTTTATATGAATTACATGGCTAATATGGTTGATGAATATATGTTAAGCTTATGCTTTGGGTTTACTTACCTTAAATGTGATTAAAATGGTAAGTTAAATTCTCTATTATACGAACTTACTAAGCTTAAAAGCTTACTCTGTGTTATTTTTCGTGTTTTACAGTGATTCAGAAGCTCATTCGAGTTGGAAGCTTACCGGAGCTATATGACACTATCCATCGACTCTTTTGGTACTTTTGGTTAATTAATTTCGATTATAATAACATGTATAGGTTAATTTGGCCAATGTTGGCATATAGGTGTTTTGTTGATATTAGCCACTTATATGGCTTGTGTTTGGTATATTTTGATGTGTATATATATGTGGCCTTATCATATTTGATGTGTGTTTGATATAGTAGAATGATGGAAAGTAAAATGTGGTTTGAATATGCATATAAGATATGTTATATACCTTGGTGTGATGTAGTGATTTATTATGGAAAACTTATAGGTATATTGATGTTAGTTAGAATGGTATGTTTGGTACCATTTGGAAATATTGGTATGTTTTGGTAAGTAAGTTAAGTGACATGAAATGATGCAAAATGATTTACCTAGTGAATTGGTATTTTGAGTACCTAATGAGTGAGCTTGATAAATGACCTACATAATTGGTTTTAGTACAATTATGCATATATGTATTTTGAGGTGCCTAAGGGCATATTGGTTGTATGTGATTATTTTACATGTTTAAGGCTTGATTTTGGCTTGTTTTGGATTCCTAATTATTACTTGTGTATATACAAAATGTTGAGTGTAGGTGGATGCCAAATTAGGTGAGAAATGTAGCTTGTAAAATGGTCTATTTTCATCCACACGGGCGTGTGTCTCAGCCGTGTGTGACACACGGCCAAGTGACACGGTCGTGTGTTCCCTGTATCTTTTAAAGAGCGCAAGTCAGTATTCTTACATGGCATAGCACACGGGCGTGTGGCTTGGCCGTGTGGCACAAGTCAGTGAGTTACATAGGCACGGACACGGGTTGGGACACGGCCGGTGTCCCTATTTCGAATGCCCACACGGCCTAAGACATAGGCGTGTCTTTTGGCCGTGTGACCCCTGCAGCTTTGAAAATTTTAAATGTTTTCAAAATATTTTCTGAGTTTCCAATTTAGTCCCGATTGGTTTCTAAGGTGTATTTTGGGCCTCGAGTGCTCGTACTAGGAACAATATGCATGATTATGATTGGTTTCTGACATGAATGCTATATGTTATGAAATGTTTAAATTTTTTGTCTGTCTGATCTGTAAATCCAGTAATGTTTCGTAACCCTATTCTAGCAATGGATACGGGTTAGGGGTGTTACACTTTAAACTACCTTACAAAACATATTTAGTCTTGATAAATAAGATAAAAAAAAACTTCTAATAGATAAAAAAAACTTCTAATAGATCCATTTTGATTTGGAACATCCATTGATTTGTGGATTTCCTTCCAAAATTCAAGATCCACCATTAAAGCACCTTAAGCTTTTGAAGAAGATGACATTGATAAAAAAAATCATGTAATTATCACTCAAATCATGTAAATATGCTTCTAATCATCATAAAAATAAGTTTAGAAATAATAATTACCTTTGATTCGTTCTTAATCATTTGATTGAAAATCTTGATGCATGAATCTTGAGAAATTTCAGAATATTTTTTTGCTACTTTTGTGAATAATTTTGGGTGAAAAGAGAGAGTATTTTGAGAAGGAAATTTGTTAAATCTATTCTTTGATGATAGATATTTAAAACCATGCAAAGAAAACTAATTTTATAGCTCTCTAATCTGATGCAAATGGTGTATAAAGTGGGCCAGATGCATTGTGTTTAAAATTGAAACAACCCACCAAAAATTTAAAATTTGGAAAATTTGCCCAATGGCCACTCCCACATTTACTTTACTTTGCCAATTGGTCATTTCCTTCCAAAATTCAGAATTTAAAGGTTTATTTGCCAAATAAATGCTCCAAAATTTTCCTTATTTTACAATTAAATCCAATTTAATTAATATTTCAATTTAACTCAAATTAACCCCTAATAAAATTTATTTTAAATTTCTTTTTCGACCAAAATTAATTATTTTCACTAATAATTATTTAATTACTTTAAAATTAATTTTCCAAAGATATTTTTATTTTTCCAGATGGTTGTTTAATCGATTTTAGATGAAATTGGCCTCCTAAAATAAATTAAAAATTACTATTAACCCGATAAATTCCTAAATTCATGCTCGGAACCCGAAAAATATACTTGAAACTGCTAGACCAAGTTTAGGGATATTACATTTCCATTTGCCTTCTTTATTAATAAGGGAATAATCCTGGTTTTCCTTATTAATATGTGATAACAAAGAGAATAAGAGGAAGATAATCCCTTAGTGTGTTAAGGTTACCAACTTAATAATTTAAAATGTCTAGCAACCATTTTTAATTCTCTTTGAAAAGTTCAAGAGAAAGTGGTTGTTCGTTTTTTTACGGGGTGGACTACGTAGAGGCCAGGACTTTTTATTGTGGCTTGAAATCGACATCGAATCTGTAGCATCCTTTTAACGTTTTTAGTAAAGAAGGTCTATTTTCAACCCTATTTCAATCCAATTCGTTCCTCATAGATGGATCATTGGTTGTGGATCACCGAAATAATTTTCCTACTATGCCACGAGGTGTACTGATGGTCCCAACAATAACATCTTTCAAATATGGTGTTACACAATATAACCCCGTGTTTATTGTCCCAACAGACTACCAAAAGATGCCATAACGTCTTCCAACAATGGTCTCAGTCAATTTATGTATATAGCCTTCGATCGGACTCATGACTTCACCTTATTTTTCCTGTCGCAATCTACCAATTCCTCTAATTCACCATTCCTATACCTTGATTCTCGAACACTGCAGTGTCCCCTCCGTAAGGCTTGGAGCTTCACCATCATTGTTTGCACAGAACAACATCTTATGGCAGTATCTAATAAAAAGTCTCATTTCCTAGATCCTAACTTCATCTAAACACATCAATGATCCCCATTTATATTCCACATGCCACAAATGCATCTCACGATCATCGCTCTAGGACTTAGAACCTTACTAGCTTATTGGAATTTTTACTTTTCTGACTTAAACCTCATGATCATCATTCTATGCAGAGCTTTCTATAACCGTCTCTTCCTCAGGGAAACCATGGAAGATGAAGATGAGAGAGAAAATGAAGTATACTTGAGAAGTCTCCCTAGAAAGTCATGTTCCAACTATTTATAGTCTTTCCCGTACGATCTCCAATCGTGTAAAATTCCTCCATTTATAATCATTTTGTCTTTTACCAAGAGACTGACTGATTTTAATCTAACTGAACCTGAATTGGATTTCAACCATGCTCCATTTTGTTTCTAACTTTTTCAGATTTTTCAGTGGAGATTGCCAGCTTATAATCTTATTCAATTAGATCCACAAACGGATCCAAATTCCCGAGTTTAAAGGAAACCGAGTGTGACATAGTAATGAAGGCAACAAATTAAGGGTAACATTGGGCTTTTTTTATTTTCTAGGCTTTTGAACATGGGTGAGATAGAAACATGAGTGAATGTGTGAGAGTGGGTAAGAGAAGAGAAGAATCATTATCAATTCATAACCACCAATGAACAAAGATGAAGGCAGGTCAACAAATGAAGGCTGGTTTTGGGTTTTTTATTTTCTTGGTTTTTGCACATGGGTAAGATTGGAGAAGAATGAATGGAATGAATGGAGCAAGAGAAGAGAATAATTATTATAAATCTAAGAAAGAAAAGAAATGTTAAATTACCCCCAAAGCAAATTAGTATAGATAATATTTAAATGTTATATATATTAATATTTTAAAGAATATTATTTTAATATGCTTATAAAGAAAATTTTGAAGTTAATTTATTAATATAAAAAAAATTTATAAATAATAGTTTTATAAAAATAATTTTTAATTTATTTTTATATTCTATTATTAAATATAATTAATTTAAATTTAAATAAAACTATAATAATATAAATAAATTATTTTTAATTAAAGGATAATAATATCGTTTTAAATAAATTCTCCATCTATTCCATAACATTATTCTATCCAACCAAACAATGTAATACTATCACTTATTTATTCCATTCAGTCAACCAAACTTCGTAATTTTATTACATCTCTATTCCATTCCCACAGAATGATTATTTCATTACAGGCTTATTCCATTCCAGTGGACCAAACATGTTGTAAGAGATTAAAACTTAGATTGACAACAAGGTACGCCACATCTAGTGGATACAACTCTCTCTCTATTATGAAGTATCCGCTGGCAGATACTTCTACAAACATATTTACCCCATGGCAGACACTATCCACAATTTGAGACCTGCATATAATGGACACAAGGCACTGCAACTTTATTGGTATGCCACCTTAGCAGACTACCCCTTTATGACTACTGTTTAACATATTGTTTACATTTCATGCAACATTCACACTTTCTTTTAAACAATATACACCCTTTTTATCTGTATACTCTCTTCCTTGTGCTAGCTTCTGATTCTAGTTCCGAAGATTATTTCTTTTGTATCTTCATATCGCTTATCCAAGCCGTTAATCAATCATAACCTTCGTACCTCTATCATCCCACATTGTATTTCAAACAAATAAGTGTTTCCTTACAAAATAGAATTTTCACCAATCACAGTTTGTACTAGAGTGCCATACTAGAGGCAAAACATATTATCTTGTGTCTTCTTTTCATCATATGTAACAACCCTCCAATGCCTCCTTAGACTAATCTGGATACAGAGCTTGTGCATCAAGGAAGGAGTATTTATACCATGTACACAACAAACTTCTGTGTCAGTTTTACTGACTGTTACTCCCTATTCCCTTATCATGTTGGCCTTCAGCAGTCCTTACCATTCTAGCGAACCCATTCTCATTCCCTCCTATTGTTCACAATGTAGGATTACTTCCAGTAATTTTCCCTTCATCTTAGTGCTTACTTGGGGACTTGTATGTCTCATACATGAAGGTCTGTCAGTCTTGCTAGACTAACAGTTTATCTATCACGTGGCCATACTAGCCTGCTATCTTGTCTGCTCATTCATTTCCCACAGAGCTATCATCGTGACGGTATACCCATCATAAAATTTCCTCGAGAGGAATAGTCCTAACAGACATTCGGTCTCTTGGACAGAATCATTGTTCTAGGAGTGAAATACTCATCCTTCTCATGAGGTTTGCTTCTCGAGTGCGACTTTGTTGAGCTCTCCTGACCTCTCCTCATTTTGGATCCTCGAACACTTTCCTTCTTCATTTCTATCAATAGGACAACTCTCGCACGACCTTTCTTTCCCTAATTCTTGTTGGGTCTTCACCAATGCCTTGTCAGCCTTCACATTTGTCCTTACCACTTTGATCATTTTTGGAAGATTCCTCAAGATCCTCTTACCACTACTTACACTTTCTTTAGACCCTTCTTCCACCTCCGTGGTTTCTCATACTTGTCACACTAGCAATATACCCCTCACTTGAGTTCTTGACGAACTTTTTGCTTCTATTTTTTGGCGGACTCTATAGGTTGCTGTAGCCGAGATATGGTCTTATACCCTTCTTACCTCGTTCTTTGCGCCCCTTTGGACTTACCTTATGTTTATTGTCCCAACAAACTTACCTCATATTTACTGTCTCGATAGACTATCTATGTTTCATGTTTACTATCCCAACAAACTATCTCTGTGGATGCCATGGAGTCTTTCATCCGTGGTCTTACACCAATTCACCATCCTTTCACCATCCTAGTGTACTATCGTATAATACCGTGGATTCTTTCATCCATGGTCTTAATCATTATACTTGGCTATCATAACATCTTTCATTTATCGTCTCCATAGTCTATTCCCTCTCTCAAACACCAAGGCTTCCAATCTCCAAACAACATCTTACAATAAAAAATCATGGGTTATACTCAACATTCTTAGCTTAAACCCATTTTTCAGAAACATGCAAAACCCTTAAAATAGTTATGAAATTCATAACTTTATCCTATGTACATAAAACGGTTAAAAACCTTACCCGCTTGTTGGTTTCCCTACTTTTCCAACTTCATTCTCATGAAGTATGCTCCATGCAGAGCCTTCCATGGTTACACCTTTTTCGAGCTATAAAAAAATATGAACGAGAGAAAATGAATCAAAACCGAGAAGAGAATCATCTCTAAGATCCATCTCCAAGCTATTTATAGCCCTTTCCGTGCTAATTCCAATCCTATGAGAGTCGTCCATGGCTAATTATGATGTCTCTGACCAAAAAATCGACGGGTTCCATCCTAATCAAACCAGAATTGGATCTCAACCATGTCTAATTTGGTTTCTAGCTTTCATATTTCTTCTAATATAGGATGCTAGCTTGCGGTTTCTTTCAATTTAGTCCCCTATTCATTCTTAATTTCAGGTTTATTGGAAACTAGGTGTTACAAGTCTAGTGATTCTTTCTTGGTTAATATGACCAAGTCTCACCAAAGGTGATACGACCATGACCTCGTTAAGGTGTTCGAGTCATGTAGTTACCCGATCGTTAAAATGAGAAGCACCATTCTATTAGGAACCAAAGGGTGAATTCAGTTAAGTAGAAACTTTAGTTCAACAAAGTAGGTTCAAAATGGCTAAGTAAATAAAAAGGATAGTTCGGCTAACAAAGAAAACAAAGGAAATAAAGTGATAGTGGTGATGGGACGGAAATAGGACTTAAGGGTCAAGAATAAACCAACGCTAAATGAGAGTGTTGACCGAGACTTATAAGACTCTTAAGGTGGGTTAGGAAAAAAGGTGGGAACCTTGACCCGCTATCTAAGAACATAGGAACCAAAGGTATCAATTTGGGATGAACACCACACTTTAAAAGTGATAAGTTCAGATAGAAGAAGCAGATTGACGCCACTAGCCAAGTAGATAAGTCAAGCTGAGTCTTGAAAAAAATTTGAGAGTTGAAATACTCACAAATAACTTAAAATTAATTCAAGTAGCAAAAATCTATACAACCCGCAAATAGCTAAGTTTTTATAGCTACAGTCTTAGGCTAGCCGAATAGGCATAAAGGCAACTAAATAGACATTTGAGTTCAACTTAAATGAGCTGAAGCTTCTTGGTAATTTCCTAGCAGCTTCCATGAAAGTTCCTTGAGCTTTGGAGATGTCAATGGGCAACCCTTGGATGTCTTCAAGAGCTTGATTTAAATGAAGTGAAATGGTGAGCTGAAATGGCTAGTTAAAATTCGGCCAATGGGTTTCAATAGGCTTTAATTGAGCTACTTTGACCAGCTAAATAGTTTTGGAGTCCAATAAATTCAGCTTAGGGTCTTCAACAATTTTCAGATGTGAACACTTGGAGTTGAACAACTCTTGTGTGTGAAAGCACAAAATCGAATAGTCTTGAAGTGTGAATGGAATATACAGTTGGTGTGAAAGCTTTCAAAGCTGCTTGGAGAGCTAAATGATCAGCTTGGGAAGAAGAAACAACAGCTCATCATTTGACCATTGGTGTTCACGAAATGATGCTTAGAAGAAATAAACCATCAGCTCCTTGGATTCATGTTGTTCCATGTATGTAGCTGCATCGTTAATTCAACAGATTAATTAAGTTTAAAACATATTAAATTCGGTAGCACTAAGACACATTTAAAACATGTAGTAGCTATGACACTTTAATACCTGCATATTAAATTCGGCAAAAGCTAGAACATACTAAAAATATGTAATAGACTAAGACAAATTAATAACAGGTACTAACTATAACACATTAAAAACATGCATTAAAAATAAAACACATTTAACACAAAATTAATATGTAACGCCCCTCGCCCGTATCCGACGCCAGGATAGGGTTCGAGGCATTACCAGTAATTCACCTTTACAAACTTACTCAATCAGGTTACTGAATTTCGCTCGTGATTTAACACTTTTCAAACGTGTGCACTTTGTCTCTTATACAGGCTTTCGAGGCCTAAAAACACTCCTAGGGGTAGTACGGAACAAAACCGAAATTGTTTGATAGACTTGAAAAAATTTAGAAAGCTTTTCCCTTATTTGAAGTGTAACACGCCCGTGGGGCTTAGAACATGCTCGTGTCCTTTCTCCAGTATGCAACACAGTCAAGGTACACGCCCGTGGGCTTAGCCCATATGCTACACTGACTTCAACCTCACCGTTTTGTTAAATAAACACGGCCAAGACACACGCCCATGTGCTTAGTCCGTGCTCTATGCTGACTTAAAATTTCAGGTGCACAGGACACACGGTCATAGCACACACCCATGGGATTAGCCCGTGTGTCACACATGGCCTAGACACACGCCCATGTGTTTACCTATGTGGACCTTGTTAGGCTATTTTCCAAGCCTTAAGTCACCCTTTACTGGCCAATTACACTTATAAATTACTATAGTGCATATTTGGGTCAAATTATCCATTGCCAATATGAAACTTTGATTAACCTCATTGCATGTGAACCTCATGTCATTGGTTTCATACATGCTAAATTAAATCTTATCTTGCATTTAATGATCTATCTGTCTGCTTGACATATTAAGGTTGGCTCGTTATTATAATTCATTGCCAATTATAACTAAGCCATCGCATATGAATATAAACATGCATAGATCTGTAGGGCATAGCCTACTTCAAAATGAGCCAATTCCCATGGCCATATACAAAAAGATAAACATAATTTTTACATGCCTTCATTAGGAAAATCAAAGGACATATATAACAAAATACTCAAAAATCCTATACATGCCATTGGACAAAATGGAAATGTCTTTATACCAAAGCTTGTCTAGTTGATAATGTGTTGACTCTCCAATTGTCTTCCAATCCTTATGAGTCCTTGAGCTGTGAAAAGCAGGAAAAAGAGAGGGGTAAGCATTTTCATGCTTAGTAAGCACGAATAACTGGAAAATAAACTTACCGGTTGTTTAGCATACATCCATAATAGATAATGAAACCAATGAACATGAAAATGGTTTCCCAATCACATGCACTCAATCAATGAGTTATCACATAACAAATACCATAAACATTTTTATCTTAGATGAGCTCATCATTTTACATGCCATTAGTACATATACCTTGTAATAGTCCCATTGAGTTTCTAGGAAATCTCGATGGATTATCCAGTCACCGTCAATTCATACGAATGATCATTTTGAGTATGCACTCCCGCGAACCTCACATCTTACGGTGGGATTACCAGTCCAGGCTAAATCTCCCGTAATATAAACTCATAAGGTGATGTCGGGATTACCATTCTAGGTTAAATCCCTTATAACGACAAACACCCTTAATGAGCTCGGATTTGAATTACCAGTCGAGGCTAAATGCAGACCCTAATCAGATTACCCGTCTGGGCTAAATCCAAAATGCACACATATTCTTTGGGAGGCTCGATCACTCAAGGAACACCAGTCCAAGCTAGATTCTTTTTATACTTGAGATCTTCGGATTACTAGTCCAGGCTAAACCCTTTCTGCAACACATGCAGGATCTCAAGTTTCATGTAAATCATGGTTTATACATCAAATTCCCTTTCGAACCTCAACCGAGACATTATCCAACAATTCATTATTAAAGATGCAATTTATGCATTTTCATGCATTCACAAAACATATAATTATGCATGTTATAGGTTTACTTCGAGTTATCCGAACTTACCTGGTATTCGTTTCGGAGCTGTGTTTCGATTATTCTGAAACCTTGCGTTTACCTCGATTGGCCTCTGAAATTTGTTCCTCGGGGTCTATAACAACAAACTTATATCATTAATTCACTACATTACACTTTTCAAGTTTAATTTCTACCCCCGGTCTAAATGACCGTTTTGCCCCTAACCTTTGACAATTTTACTATTTAGTCCCTAGGCTCGTATAATGAAACACATGCAATTTCTATCTTACCCAAGGCTATCTGAACACTTTTCCCTCATATGGTAGCCCACATTTTTCCATTATTTTCACATTTCTACCACATATTTAACAACTTTTGCAAAAAGGTCCCTTTAGGGGTTTTTCATGAAAATCACCTAAGAAAAGAT
Organism: Gossypium longicalyx; assembly: GCA_025698465.1. Classification (NCBI taxonomy): domain Eukaryota; kingdom Viridiplantae; phylum Streptophyta; class Magnoliopsida; order Malvales; family Malvaceae; genus Gossypium; species Gossypium longicalyx. The sequence goes on along the minus strand of CM046996.1, from coordinate 40,086,059 downwards.
GTTTAATACACCTTCAACTTTCATATCCCTCCATAATCCACCAAAATACAAGCAACTCATACATGGGTAAATTTTTAAACATGAACCCTAGCATGAAATATGGGTAGTAATGGAAAGATCAAGCTACCGGGATTTCAAAAATACAAAGAACATTAAAAATGGGGCTTGGGAGCACTTACTATTAAGCTTGAAATGTTTGAAAGCCCTAGCTATGGTGACAAGATAATTTCGAAATCTATGGGGAAGAAGATGGCTGATTTTGGCTTGATTTTTCTCATTTTATTTCATTAAAAAGCCAAATGACCAAAATGCCCTTATGCCCTTTCTTTGAAATTTCATCCATGCAAGCCCATTTTTGTCCAAAAACTTAGAAATTGGGAAAATTTATCTTTAAGACCTAGTTTATAATATAAAGAAATTTCATACAAATTGCTTCTAGAATCCAAGTTTTGCAATTTATTTAATTTAGTCCCTAATTTCCAATTGGACACCTTACTCAAGGAATTTCTTCATGAAACTTTAACACATGCATAATCTTATATTCTAGGTCTCATAATAATCATAAAATAAATATTTTAATGTCAGATTTGTGGTTCCAAAACCACTGTTTCGACTAGGCCCTATTTCGAGATGTCATATTTCTCCCCCTTTAGGGAATTTCGTCCCCGAAAGTCTTACCAGTAAACAAGTTCGAATATTGGTTTCTCATGGTTTCTTCTAGTTCCCATGTAGCTTCTTCCACGCCATGTCAGTGCCATAGAACCTTTGCTAAAGTCACACTTTTATTTCTCAACTGTTTAACCTCTCGAGCCAAAATCTTGACTGGTTCCTCTCTGTAAGTCATGTCTGGTCTAATCTCAATCTCCTCTGGTGAAATCACATGAGAGGGGTATAATTGATATCGTCTTAACATGGATACATGGAACACGTCGCGAATCTTTTCCAATTCGGGTGGCAATTCCAAGCGATAGGCTAATGGTCCAATCCTTTCAGTAATCTCGTAAGGTCCGATAAATCGCAGACTCAATTTACCTTTCCGACCAAATCTCAACACCTTTTTCCATGGAGACACCTTCAAGAATACTCTGTCTCTAACTTGGAATTCAATCTCTTTTATTTTTAGATCAGCATAAGACTTTTTCCTGTCTGATGCCGCTTTTAAACAGTCTCGTATTATTTTAACTTTTTCTTCAGTTTCCCTAATCAGATCCACTCCATGGATCTGATTTTCCTTAAGTTCAGTCCAGTATAATGGAGTTCGGCACTTCCTACCATACAAGGCCTCATAAGGTTCCATTTTCAAACTTGTCTGGAAACTATTGTTGTAGGCAAATTCTACCAATGGCAGATATTTTTTCCAGCTACCCTGAAATTTGAGGATACAACATCGTAACATATCTTCAAGAATCTGAATGATCCGCTCAGACTGACCATCGGTCTGAAGGTGAAAAGCTGTACTAAAATCAATTTCGTCCCCAAGGCTTCCTGTAGCTTTTTCTAGAATCTTGGAATGAACCTTGGGTCTCTGTCTGAAATAATCGATAATGGTACTCCGTGCAATCTTACTATCTCAGAAACATATAAGTCGGCCAGTCTATCAAGGGAATAATCTGTCCTTACCGGAATAAAATGAGCCAACTTGATCAACTTATCCACTATGACCCATATGGCATTTTTCTTTTTTGGAGTCAAAGGCAATTCTGTCATGAATTCTATGGTAACTCTGTCCCACTTCCGTTCGGGAACCATCGTAGGTTGTAACAAACCTGAAAGCACTTGATGTTCAACTTTAACTTGCTAACATATCAGGAATCTTGACACAAACTTAGAAATGTCTCTTTTCATACCGTTCCACCAATACATTTTCTTCAAATCGTTGTACATTTTGGTACTTCCTGGATGAATAGACAAATGGCTACTATGTGCTTCTTGCAATATTTTTCAAATAAGTTAATTGTCTTTAGGTATGCATACTCTCTCTTTGAACTTCAAACATCCATCAGAACTAATCCAGAAATCTGATTTAGTCCCTGACTCACATTGAGCCCTTTTTGCTTGCAAGTTACCATCATTAAACTGAGTATCATGATTTCCTGTAGAAATGTTGGCCTAGCCTCTATCTCTGCCAAGACCGAACCATCATCAAGCAATGTCAAACGAGTATCCATGGCTTTCAAAGCAAATAAAGATTTTCTGCTCAGAGCATCGGCGACCACATTCGCCTTTCCCGGATGGTAGTCAATGATCAGATCATAATTCTTAATCAATTCTAACCATCTTCTTTGTCTCAAATTTAATTCTTTTTGAGTCATCAAGTACTTCAGACTCTTGTGGTCCGTAAAGGTACAACACGTTTCACCATATAAATAATGCCTCCAAATCTTCAAGGCAAAAACAATCGCAGCAAGCTCTAGGTCATGGGTCGGATAATTCTTCTTATGAGGCTTCAATTGCCGTGAAGCATAGGCTATCACCTTGCCATCTTGCATAAGTAAACAACCCAATCCATTTAAGGATGCATCACTGTAAATCACGAACTCCTTTCCCGGTTCAGGTAGCACTAAAACAGGAGTTTCAGTCAGCAATGCCTTTAATTTCTCAAAACTTTGCTGACAGTTTTCTGTCCATTCAAACTTAACATCCTTCTGTAGCAACCTCGTCATCAGAGTCGCTATCATAGAAAATCCTTTTACAAACCTTCGATAGTAACTGGCTAAGCCCAAAAAGCTTCTAACCTCGGTTATATTTTTAGGCGATTTTTAATCAACAATAGCAGAGATTTTACTTGGATCAACTCGGATGCCTTCACTCGAGACAATATGACTTAAAAATCCAACTTCTTGGAGCCAAAATTCACTCTTGCTAAACTTAGCATACAGTTGTTTTTCTCACAAAGTTTACAATACAATTCTCAGGTGCTTCGCATGTTCTATCTCATTTTTGGAATAAATCAAGATGTCGTCAATGAACACAACAACAAACTTATCCAAATATGGCTGAAAGATCCTATTCATTAGATCCATAAATACAGTCGGTGCATTCATCAGCCCAAATGGCATAACAAGGAATTCATAATGACCATACCTCGTCCTGAAAGCTGTCTTTGGCACATCCGATTCCTTGACACACAACTGATAGTAGCCAGATCTCAAGTCTATCTTAGAGAACACAGTGGCTCCTCTCAACTGATCAAATAAATCATCAATCCCTGGTAAAGGATACTTATTTCTTATGGTTACTTTATTCAGTTGCCGATAATCAATACATAATCTCATTGAACCATATTTCTTCTTTACAAACAACACAGGGGCACCCCAAGGTGAAAAAATTGGCCTTGCGAATCCTTTATCCGTCAACTCTTGCAACTGTGCTTTTAACTCTTTTAGCTCGGTTGGTGCCATTCTATACGGAGCGATAGAAATAGGAGTTGTCCCTGGCACCAATTCAATACCAAACTCAGTTTCTCTCTCAGGAGGAAATCCTGGTAATTCCTCCGGGAATACATCTGAATACTCACATACTATCGGCACAGACTCGATCTTTAACTCTGTTTCCTTAATGTTCAGCACAAATGCAAGAATGCTTCATACCCTTTCCTCATGTACCTCTGGGCAACCATTGTCGTGATTACATTCGGTGGCGAACCCAATTCTCTTGATTCGACCCTTAAAGTCTCACCATCCAGACATTTTAACTTAATATACTTACTACCACAATTCACAGTTACATCATGAAGGGCTAAGCAATCCATACCAAGTATTACATCAAATCAAATGGTAGCAACATAAGGTTAGCCGGAAAACAATGACCTTGAATCATCAACTAGAACCGATTTTCCTAATGGGTTTAACACTTTAATAACAAATTTCGTAGGTTCAACAGGTATATTAATACTAGACACCAATCTCATATAAACATAAGAATACATCGAACTCGGGTCAATTAAAGCAATAATACTCATATTAAAAAGGGAAAAATCACTTGTGATAACATCAGGATCAGAGGCTTCCTCTCGAGCGCGTATTGCATATGTTCTTGCAGGGGCTCTAGCCTCTGGTCTTGCAGTATCTTTAGCTACGACACGACTGCCATTAGCACTTCCAGGGTATCTTAGAGGTCTACCTCGTGCCATGGGAGCACTCGACTTCGGAGTTACTTCGACTTCTTTTTCAAATCGTTCAGGGTAGTCCCTGAGAAAGTGGTCAAGAGAGCCACATCTGAAACACGCACCACTTTTTACTCGACACTCTCCAAAGTGAAATTTGTTGCAGTTCTTACACTTCTGCTTTTGATCATCTACACTCCCCACACTGGTCATCATCGGAGAGGAAGACTTTTGACTTTGTCGTCTAGGACCCTCCACTCTACCCGAATATCCTACTGAAGAAGTGGAGCGTTCATGCTGGCTCTTAGATTTCTTCGTGGAGAATGAGAGCGTTTTACCACTGGTCCTTTTGCTAGCAACTCGAGCCTCTCTCTTTGCTTACTTTCTTTTGTTATTAAGCTCCTCGGCTTTCTTGGCCCGGTCAGCCAATACGGCAAACTCCCGTATTTCTAAAATTCTGATAAACAATTTGATGTCCTCATTTAGACCCTCCTCGAAGCATTTACACATTTCTGATTCAGTCTGAACCCATTCAGTTGCGTACTGACTTAGCCGTACGAACTCTCTTTCATATTTCACTACAGTCTTGTTCCCTTGTTTGAATTCCAGGAACTCCTTTCGCTTCGAGTCCAAAAACCGTTGGCTAATAAATTTCTTTCTAAACTCTGTTTAGAAGAAATTCCAAGTAATATTTTCCTTCGGCACTACCAAGGATACGGTCTTCCACCAGTGGTATGCAGTATCCTTCAAGAGGGACACAACACACTTCAAACACTCTTCGAGTGTGCATGACAGTTCATCAAACACCCGTGTAGTATTTTCGAGCCAGAACTCAGCTCTTTCAGCATCATCATCGACTTTTGCTCTAAATTCCTCAGCCCTATATTTTATAAGCTTGTCTACAGGGGCTTTACCGATTCTTACCGGTGCTATACCTCGTGGAATATCCTCATCAAGTTGGTTAGGGGGTGGGGGCGGTCGTGGTATGTTGGGGCGATTCCTTAGAAAATCCCAAAACCATTCATCCATCATATCAAAGAAGGCGGCTCGGGCCTCTTCCCAGCCTTCAGACATAAGTCTCCTACTACTACTAGATACAACTCGTTGTACGGAAGCTGGACCATGGCTCTCGGCTCCCTCGAACTCATCTTTTGCTTGATTGGAAGACATTTACTATATTCAAAATAGTTTACACAATTAGCAGATGTCACACTATCAAGATTCGAATAATGGCATGTATAGCAGACTTTAACATCCTCTACGGTAGTCCTAGAACGGACTAAATTATAGCTCTGATACCACTAAATGTAATGTTCCTCGCCCGTATCCGACACCGAGATAGGGTTCAAGGCATTATCGGTTATTCACCTTTACAAACGTACTCAATTGGGTTATTGAATTTCGCTCATGATTTAACACTTTTCAAATGTGTGCACTTTGTCTCTTATACAGGCTTCCGAGGCCTAAAAACACTCCTAGGGGTAGTACGAAACAAAACCGAAATTGTTCGATACACTTGGGGAACTTTAGAAAATTTTCCCCTTAGTTGAAATGCAACACGCCCGTGTCCTTTCTCCAGTATGCAACACAATCAAGGCACACACCCGTTGGCTTAGCCCGTGTGCTACACTGACTTCAACCTCACCATTCTGTTAAATAAACATGGCCAAGGCACACGCCCGTGTGCTTAGTCCATGCTCTATGCTGACTTAAAATTTCAGGTGCAGAGGACACACGGTCATAGCACACATCCATGGGAGTAACCCGTGTGTCTACCCATGTGGACCTTGTTAGGCTATTTTCCAAGCCTGAAGTCACCCTCTACTAGCCAATTACATTTATAAATTACTATAGTGCATATTTAGGTCAAATTATCCATTGCCAATATGAAACTTTGATTAACCTCATTGCATGTGAACCTCATGTCATTGGTTTCATACATGGTAAGTTAAATCTTATCTTGCATTTAATGATCTATCTGTCTGCTTGACATATTAAGGTTGGCTCGTTATTATAACTCATTGCCAATTATAACTAAGCCATCGCATATGAATATAAACATGCATAGATCTGTAGGGCATAGCCTACTTCAAAATGAGCCAATTCCCATGGCCATATACAAAAAGATAAACATAATTTTTACATGCCTTCACTAGGCTAATCAAATGACATATATAACAAAATACTCAAAAATCCTATACATGCCATTGGACAAAATGGAAATGTCTTTATAGCAAAGCTTGTCTAGTTGATAGTGTGTTGACTCTCCAATTGTCTTCCAGTCCTTATGAGTCCTTGAGCTCTAAAAAGCAAGGAAAAGAGAGGGGTAAGAATTTTTATGCTTAGTAAGCCTGAATAATTGGAAAATAAACTTACCGATTGTTTAGCATACATCTATAACAGATAACGAAACCAATGAACAGGAAAATGGTTTCCCTATCACATGCACTTAATCAATGAGTTAGTCACATAACAAACATTTTTATCTTAGATGAGCTCATCATTTTACATGTCATTTGTACATATACCTTGTAATAGTCCCGCTGAGTTTCTAGGAAATCTCGATGGATTATCCAGTCACCGTTAATTCATACGAATGATCATTTTGAGTATGCACTCCCGCGAACCTCACATCTTATGGCGGGATTACCAGTCCAGGCTAAATGCCCCGTAATATAAACTCATAAGGTGATGTCGGGATTACCAGTCTAGGCTAAATCCCTTAAAACGACAAACACCCTTAATGAGCTCGGATCTGAATTACCAGTCCAGGCTAAATTCAGATCCTAATCGAATTACCCATCCGGGCTAAATCCACAATGCACACATATTCTTCGGGAGGCTCGATCACTCAAGGAACACCAGTCCAGGCTAGATCCTTTTTATACTTGAGATCTTCGGATTACCAATCCAGGCTAAACCCTTTTCTGCAACACATGCAGGATCTCAAGTTTCATGTAAATCATGGTTTATCCATCAAATTCCCTTTCCAACCTCAACCGAGACATTATCCAACAATTCGTTATTAAAGATGCAATATATGCATTTTCATGCATTCACAAAACATATAATTATGCATGTTATAGGTTTACTTCGAGTTATCCGAACTTACTTGGTATTCGTTTTGGAGCTGTGTTTCGGTTACTCCGAAACCTTACGTTTACCTTGATCGACCTCCAAAATTTGTTCCTCGGGGTCTATAATAACAAAATTATATCATTAATTCACTACATTACACTTTTCAAGTTTAATTTCTACCCCAGGTCCAAATGACCGTTTTGTCCCTAACCTTTGACAATTTTACTATTTAGTCCCTAGGCTCGTATAATGAAACACATGCAATTTCTATCTTACCCAAGGCTATCCGAACACTTTTCCCTCATATGGTAGCCCACATTTTCCATTATTTTCACATTTCTACCGCATATTTAACAACTTTTGCAAAAAGGTCCCTTTAGGGGTTTTTCATGAAAATCACCTAAGAAAAGATGTTTAATACACCTTCAACTTTCATATCCCTCTATAATCCACCAAAATACAAGCAACTCATGCATGGGTAAATTTTTAAACATGAACCCTAGCATGAAATATGGGTAGCAATGGAAAGATTAAGCTATTGGGATTTTAAAAATACAAAGAACATTAAAAACGTGGCTTGGGAGCACTTACTATTGAGCTTGAAATGTTTGAAATCCCTAGCTATGGTGACAAGAGAATTTCCGCAGCTATGGGGAAGAAGATGGCTGATTTTGGCTTGATTTTTCCCATTTTATTTCATTAAAAAGCCAAATGACCAAAATGCCCTTATGTCCTTTCTTTGAAATTTCATCCATACAAGCCCATTTTTGTCCAAAAACTTAGAAATTGGGAAAATTGCTCTTTAATTCCTTCTTGTTTATAATCTAAAGTAATTTCATACAAATTGCTTCTAGAATCCAAGTTTTACAATTTAATCAATTTAGTCCCTAATTTCTAATTGGACACATTACTCAAGGAATTTCTTCATGAAACTTTAACACATGCGTAATCTCATATTCTAGGTCTCATAATAATCATAAAATAAATATTTTGATGTCAAATTTGTGGTTCCAAAACCACTGTTCTGACTAGGCCCTATTTCGAGATGTTACATAATAAGTTCAAATTAAGACATATTTATGAGCTGAAACTAAATTAACTAACTTAATTAAACAACTAAGTTTATTCCAGCAAGGTAAATCGCATGAACTAAAAAAATAGATATGAGCTCAATTGAGCTGAATCGAACTCATGGAGCTAAATTTGAGCTTAGTTTAGCTTGCAAAAGATTGCAAGGTGAACTCGTAGGGCTGATCCAACCTCTCTCGATGTGTCAAGCTAAGGTCTCACCCCACACTTGATCTACTAAGACTGAGATAGCCTCTTTGAAGTGCTTGGCTCGCGCTTGGGTGATAGGACCTTAAGGCAGCTCCAAAGGCTCATTGCTCGTGCTAGGTGTGACTCGAGGCCTGGCCGTATCATCCCCCTCTTCAAAATGATTTCTCCTCAAATTGAAACTTGCTTCAAAGGGAGATATGTCAAACACATTAAAGCTCGCACTTATATTATACTCACCAGGTAGGTCAAGTCGATAGGAATTTTCATTAATCCATTCCAAAACTTGGAAGGGACCATCTCCACACAGTAATAGCTTAGACCTTTGTTGGGCTGGGAATCATTCCTTTCTCATGTGAACCCAAACCCAATAATCGGGTTTGAACATGACTCTTTTTCGGTCCTTTTTTGCCTTTTGCACATAACTCTCGTTCCTTGCTTCAATGTTTACTCGTACCTTTTTGTGCAACTCCTTCATATACTCGGCTTTTTTTCCTAGCATCTGCATGAATAAGTTGATCATTTGGTAAATGAACTAGATCTAATGGAGTCAAAGGATTAAATACATAAACTATTTCAAAAGGAGAGTATTTAGTTGTCAAGTGAAAAAATTGATTATATGCAAATTCGATATGCGACAAACACTCCTCCCATGACTTCAAATTTTTTTGAATGATGGCTCGTAACAAGGTAGATAGAACACGATTGACCACCTCCATTTTGCCATCTATTTGGGGGTGACATGTGGTTGCAAACAACAACTTAGTCCCAAGCTTTCCCCACAATGATCTCCAAAAATGGCTTAAAAACTTTGCGTCTCGATCAGACATGATTGTTCTCGGGATGCTATGTAGTTGAACAATTTCTCTAAAGAAAATATTAACAATATGAACAGCATCATTAGTTTTTGTACATGCTATAAAATGAGACACTTTTGAAAATCGATCAACAACAACATAAATAGAGTCCTTCCCTGTTTTAATTCTAGGCAATCCAAGGACAAAGTCCATGGATATGTCTATCCAAGGTGCTTCAGGTATAGGAAGTGGCGTGTACAGCCCATGTGGCTTAATCTTGGATTTGGCCTTCTTGCATGTCACACATTGTTCACAAACTCGTTTGACATCTTGTTTCATTCTAGGCCAATAAAAATACTCTTAGAGCATCACCAAAGTTTTTCCCACGCCCCCGCTATGTGCCTCGTTAACTAGCAAGTCTCGAATGGAACTTTACGGGATACACAACTTACCTTCCCTAAAGAGGAAGCCTTCGTACTTATAGAACTTATCAAAAGAGACATTTTCGCAAGCAGTAAACATTTCACCAAAGTCATCATCAGAAGCATATAAGTCTTTCAAGAACGTAAAACCAAGCAATTTAGAGACTAAATATGAAAAAAAGTGTAGATAGGGTAGTTTAGCGTGGCTCCATTCAAATTCTCACTAAAGTAAGTGACAAGCCTTCTGTCTTAAGTTAACACAACCCTGATTCCCACACCTGATGCATCACATTCAATTTCAAAGGTTTTAGAAAAATCAGATAGTGCAAGTAAAGGAGCTTTAGTAAGACAATCCTTAATAGCATTAAAAGATTTTTCTTGCTATTCGGCCCAATGGAAAGCTGAATTCTTGTTGATGATGCTTGTCAATGGTGCGGCTAAAATGCTGAAATTGAGCATAAAGCGCCTATAGAAGCTTGCCAAGCCATGGAAGCTTCTCACTTGGTTGATACTCATTGGTCTCGGCCACTCTTGAATAGCCTTAATCTTCTCTTGGTCCACCTCGAGTCCTTTCGAGCTCACCACGAAACCTAGAAAAGCAAATTTATAGAACAAAACATGCACTTTTTAATAATGGGATATAAGGTCTCCTTTTGAAGAACCTCCAAAACAGACTTAAGATGCATTACATGCTCATCCAATGGCTTGCTATGGATAAGAATATCATCAAAGTACACAACACAAAACTTACAAATAAACGATCGCAACATATTGTTCATAAGTCTCATAAAAGTACTAGGGGCATAGGTTAGGCCAAATTGTAACACCCCTAACCCGTACTCGTTGCCAGGCTAGGGTTAAAGGCGTTACTAGACATATCGGAACATTTAGCATTCATTTCAAAAACATCATAGCATCAAAGGTCAAACATCAATATAGTGTCCCTTATTTAGGTCATCGAGACCTTAAACTTGCTTTAGAAAGGGGTCGGGACTAAACCGAGCTCATACAAATTTTTTTGAAAATTAAACATTTTTCAAAGTTATATAGGTCAAACGCCCATGTGAACAGGTCGTGTGCCTCACACGGCTTTAGACATGCCCGCGTGTCTAGGCCGTGTCAAAACAGGGCATACATACTGACTTGTCCACAAGGCCACAAGACACTCCCGTATGTCAGGCCGTGTGTAAATTAGGGAGGCTACTGACTCGAATCACACGGCCAGTCACACGTTCGTGTGTCTAGCCCGTGGTCGAAACTGACTTGGCCACATGGCTTGGCACAAGCCCGTGTGTGCGACCGTGTGGTTTGCTCAAGCTCAATTTGAAATGGCCCTTGAGTAACACGGCTGAGACACACGCCCGTGTCCTTGCTTGTGTAGGCAAAAATAGGCCATTTGCAAGGCCCAATTGCCACCCATAAAGGGTCCTACCTACAAGCATCAAAACCACATTATTTTATACCAAATTCTCAACCATTTCATAAACAAAATATACACCATTTATACCAATTCATTATCAACAATTTTCATGCTTGAAACACATACCAAATCATATCATCCCATAAGTCAAAATCATACCAAAACAAATGGCTTCATAATCTCTAATCATATAATCAAATCTCATGCCAAAACCTTGCCTAATTCCATACTAAGCACATTCCAAAAACTTACCAATTTTACCAACTCTCTTGGCCATCCAAAACACTTCGCATAGATAATATTTCATCACATAATTCAACTACTTCTAGCTTATACATGCCATACTTCAATATATACATTTTCAAAAGGTACCAAAATATAGTTCGATAGTGTAGTGATAATCCTCGATGATCCCCGAGCTCCCGATAGCTAGAATATCTATAAAACAATGCAAACACACACAAAGTAAGCTTTCAAAAGCTTAGTAAGCCATATACAAATAAACTTATCAACTTAAGCATATAAACATCATAACAGTACATATATTTCATGGCCAATATACTAACATATACCACATAGTTCACACACAATTCACATATTTCCAATCCATATGCTCATATAACATATTTTCTCATAATTTTTTCATATGTTCTTAAAGGTACATATACTTACCTTTCATTCTCAACATAGTGTACAATTCAAACGTACTTGAATCGGATACACATTTCATATAATCATTTGTATCTCAGAATGCCTGTTGAACTATTCGGAATCATAAGGATACGCGGATAACTTGGAAAGCTCGTACAATGCCAACGTCCTAGACGTTGTCTTACATGTAATCAAATATCGATACCATTGTCCCAGACAGGGTCTTACAAGAAATCAAGTATGATGCCAACGTCTTAGATGTGGTCTTTCACGTAAATCATAAGTCGATGCCAATGCCTAAGACGTGGTCTTACACAAAAACACATATCGGATCTTATGTCATGACATATGTATCCTAACTATTCCTAAGGTTCGTATAGGCTTTCCGGACGTTAGAACTTTGTCGATACTTTCTTGGATGTCTCATGCTCAACTCATATAACCATTCATCAATGCTCAATATGAAATTAATAGTAATATTTCAATTCAAAACACATTTATTTGTATATCGACTTACCTCGTACGGATTCGGATAGATGGAATCAGCTACTCGACGACTTTCGACTTTCCCCGATCTAATTCTATTTTCTTTATTTCTTAATCTATATAAATTCAAATTTAACTCTTTTATTTACCAAATCATTCAAATCAATCCAACAACACATATTTAAGGCATTTTACAAATTAACCCTCATATGTTCACATTTTGACAATTTAATCCTTAATCACAAAAATCACAAAATACACAAAATTTCCTTATACATATATTTAGCTGAATTTTCATAGTATTCATATAAGTCCATATATCTTATTTATTTCACATTTTAGTTCAAAATCTCATTTTCACAATTTAGTCCATTTTACTCAAATTCATCAAAAATTCAAAGACAAAATATATCAACCCAACACATATATTTAATTTTCCAACAACTAACATCACAAAGCTCACAATTTCATCAATATCTCAACTCAAAATCATCCACAAAAAAATAAATTGAGACATGGGCTTAGAAAAACACAAAGCAACGATCACAAAAATGTAGAAATTATCAAAACGGATGAAAACACAGACCTTAATCACCAAAATCAATAGCCGAACCTTAAAGCTCTTATTCTTTCCTTTTATTTTTTATTTTCGGCAAAGCAATGTGAAAATGAATGAATTTTTTGCTTTTATTTTGATTTAATTAATCTTTATTACACAAATTACCTATTTAGCCTTGCTAAATGTATTTAAAATCCACTATCACATATCCAAATATGTCCATTCATTTAAACCATGGTATAATTGCATCAAAAGGACTCCACATATATAAACACATGGTAATTTGATACTTTAACAATTAGAACACATCTTTTACATTTTACATGATTAAGTCCTTTTTGCAAATTAAGCACACAATTGATAAAATTTTCATACAGAATTCTCACATATACTAATTCACAAATCATAAGCACGGAAAATAATATATAAATATTTTTCTGACTTAGATTTGTGGTCTCAAAACCACTATTCTGACTAAGGTCTAAACCAGACTGTTACACAAATGGCATGACTAACCATTCATACAAACCATGTTTCATTCTAAATGCAATCTTCCATTTGTCACCTTCTCGCATACGAATCTGATGGTATCCACTCTTGAGATCAATTTTTGAAAACAAATTGGCACCACTTAACTTGTCGAGCATGTCATCTAGGCGCGGTATTGGATGCCTATAGTTGATGGTGATTTTACTTACAGCACGATAGTCGACACACATGCGCCAAGTCCAGTCCTTCTTTGGCACCAACAAAATAGGCACGGTGTATGGGTAAGGCTCTCTCGGATGTAGCCTTTTTACATAAGTTCATTGACTTTTCATTGAAGTTCTTTGGTCTATTTGGGATTAGTTCGGTATGCTAGTTGATTTGGAATAACAGCTCCGGGCACATAATCGATTTGGTGCTCGATCCCACGAATGGGTGGCAACCCACTTGGGACTTCTTCAGGAAAAATGTCTTGGAAATCCTACAAAAGAGACACAATAGAAGAAGGGATATTTCAGGTTAAATCGTTAGTATTAAGCAAATTTTCCTTGTACATAAGTATAAGGATCGGTTGTCTCATCAAAAATGCCTTTCAAACATCACTTCCTTTTGCAAATATATTCAATTTCTCACACTCTTTGCTGCTCATTTTCCACACCTTGGAGACATAGACTCATTTTGATGACAAGGATTTTGCCATCAACAACATGTTCCAACTCCTCCTCTTCATCGATAGTGGTATCGTGCTCATTTTTAACTTCCTCCTCTGATTCAATTTCTCCATCCGCACGAACCACCATATTGCTACGGTTGGGACATTGGCTGGCGATATGCCCCCTCTCGAGGCACTTAAAACACTTGATGTCCCTCATTCAATTAGAAAATGACTCGGTTGTCTTGCCTTTGCTAGTGTTGCCAATAGGCTTGCTCATCTTGGCTGGCACCATTTGCTCCTTGGCACGGTTTGGTGGATTGTTTTTGCTATTGCCTTGGCCCCATTTTGATGTGCTCGTGGTGGAATAGCCTCGAATGACGTCTTTTTGCTTGAGTTGTTTTTCTACTTTGATGGCCATATGCACCATGTCCATGACTTCAACATAATGTTGAAGCTCCATGATGTTGGCAATGTCTCGGTTGAGACTGGCTAGAAAACACGCCATTGTTGCCTCACGGTCTTCTTGGACATCCGCACAAATCATTGCGATTTCCATCTCTTTGAAGTAGTCTTCAACACTCCTCATACCTTGGGTAAGGTTTTGGAGTTTTTGATAAAGTTCACAGTGGTAGTAAGATGGAATAAATTGCCTTCGCATCAGCACCTTCATCTCGACCCAAGTAGATATTGGCCGTTCTCCGCTCCTTCTCTGACTTCTGGTGAGTTGGTCCACCAAATCATGGCGTAGTCGAAAAACTCAATTGCTGCCAACTTTACCTTCTTGGTCTCAGAATAGTTATGGCATTCAAAAACCAATTCAATCTTCTTTTCCCATTCTAAGTAAGCTTCCGGATAAGATTTGCCTTGAAATGGTGGAATGGAGAGTTTAATATTTTTCAAGTCATCATCGACTCACCCTCATTCTCTAAGGCCTCAGTTCCTTGGACCTCTCCGCCTTTCACTTTGGTTTCACCTTTGATCACTTTCGGCTTCACTTGGGTCATAAAGGTCATCTTGATTGATTTCTGGGGGACCTCGATCTCTTCGTGGACCTTGGGGAGTTCACTCTCATTGGCCTCTCTCCTAGACTAGTCCCAAGCTCTCGTTGATTGATTCCAACTCATTTCGGAGCATGTGTTAGAACTTTCACAAAAGGGCTTGTTAAGCCAAGTCCAATACTCCACCTCATCCGAGTGCAACATTTCTTATCGGCTGATGCCTACCTCCTTCCGCCATATTGTGTTCAGGACTTCTAGACATGTAAAATGAACCTCATAGCAAATCCTCACGTTTCACTAGAAAAGAAAAGTAGATGGCACTCCCACTCGTGTTTGTACTCTTTAATGGCTTTTTTTCTTCTCTCTAATGCTCTCACTACACTCGTGCCCTTTCTACTTGTTTCTCCTATCGTGATTTCGTAAAAGACTCTTTTAGACTTACATTTAGACTAAGGGGTCGGCTACAAAGGGTTTTCTATGGTCCTAGATGAGATGGTGCAAGGTAGGCTGAAAGAAATCAACTTTGGTTATAAAGTGTGGCGAGTTGGTGTTGATGATGATTGGAGAGAATTTGATGGATCGGGTACAATTGAACACTTTCCAAACACTCTTTTTTTTTATAATTTCAAATTTCCCTTTTCTTATTTTTTAATTACAAAATTCTAAATAAGAATAAATGCTCTTTGTGCATGAATTTTTTTTAACTTACTTAGGAATAGCCAAAAATGCTAGTACTCCTTATTTTAATCAGCTCTGATACCAAATGATACGACTATGACCTCTTTAAGGTGTTCGAGTCGTGTAGTTACTCGATCGTTAAAATGAGAAGCACCATTCTATTAGGAACAAAAGGGTGAATTCGGCTAAGTAGAGACTTTAGTTCAACAAAGTAGGTTCAAAATGGCTAAGCAAATAAAAAGGATAGTTCAGCTAACAAAGAAAACAAAAGAAATAAAGTGATAGTAGTGATGGGATGGAAATAGGACTTAAGGGTCAAGAATGAATCAACACTAAAGGAGAGTGCTGACCCGAAACTTATAAGACTCTTAAGGTGGGTTAAGAATAAAAATGAGAACCTTGACCTGCTACCTAAGAAGATAGGAACCAAAGGTATCAATTTGGGATGAACGTCACACTTTGGACGTGATAAGTTTGGATAGAAGAAACAAACTGACGCCACTAGCTAAGTAGATAAGTCAAGCTGAGTCTTGAACGAAATTTAAGAGTTGAAATACTTACAAATAACTCAAAATTCATTAAAGTATAAAAAATCTATACAACTAGCAAATAGCTAAGTATTTATAGCTACATTCCTAGGCTAGCCGAATAGGCATAAAAGCAACTAAATAGACATTTGAGTTCAGCTTAAATGAGCTGAAGCTTCTTGGTAATTTCCTAGCAGCTTCCATGAAAGTTCCTTGAGCTTTGGAGATGACAATGGGTAACCCTTTGATGTCTTCAAGAGCTTGATTTATATGAAGTGAAATGGTGAGCTGAAATGGCTAGTTAAAATTTGGCCAATGGGTTTAAATAGGCTTTAATTAAGCTGATTTGATCAGCTGAATACTTTTGGAGTCCAATAAATTTAGCTTGGGATCTTCAATAGTTTTAAGATGTGAACACTTGGAGTTGAACAGCTCTTGTGTGTGAAAGCACAAAACCGAATAGCCTTGAAGTGTGAATGGAATATTCAGCTGGTGTGAAAGCTTTCAAGGCTGCTGGGAGAGCTGAATGATCAGCTTAGGAAGAAGAAACAACAACTCATCATTTGACCATTTGTAACACCCTAACCCGTATCTTTCACCGGATTAGGGTCATAAGGTATTACAAAATAAAACACAATTTCGAACAATTATATATATACATGAACAAGTCTCGAAGATCAGTCAAAATTTATTTCATAAATTAACACAACTCTTAAATTTGAAACATTTCACATCATACATATATTTAGTCATATCATTTATAAGCAATAATATGTAATATATATATATTTTTAAAAAACAATAAAGCATATGTCAATTTTAACAAAGATAAATTATAAACCTAAATGAATAATCCAATTATTATAATGCATGAGTATATATTGACTATTAAATTAGTTAATGAAATCATTACTAAATTCCAAGCTCAAACATCGCTTAAATGTCTAATAATAATTAAAATTTATACTTACAGTCACATATCAAAACATTGTTCAAACACATATCTTAATATATATATTTTCAAAGTGACTATCCTAGTAACACCCCAAACCCGACCTAGACATTATGGCCAAGTCTGGTGTGTCACATTGAAGTGTTTTTCGAAAACCATGTTTTCATTGAAAACCCTTCTTGATGTTTAGAAACTTTTACCATTTAAACTTCTAAACCTTTGTAGTAACAGAAACATGTTATTTTAAAAACAGTTAAGTATCGAAAAATCAAACCTTCTTTGTTATGGCTTAAAGCGAATGGATACTACGCACCAGGTAGGATTCAAGAAAAGAGAAGGTGAGTCAATTAGACTTCTTAAGTACCTAGCTCTTCCATGATCCAATCCTAGACATGCACATATCCATTGCCACACTTTAAGCTTATTACTTGTCCACGAACAACAAATTAAGTTCAAGTCTATTTAAAATAATTATTTCCCTTGAAAACATTTACGTTGCGGAAGCTTTGCTCGGTTATCGTGATATTTTGAAAATAAGTAACTTTTATAAAATGCACGCTAGAGCTAACCAATTTTAAGGAATCAACTTAAGCGATGTGAATCTCAAGTTGAAAACGATTTAAGTAATTTAAAAACCCAAAATAAAAATAATAGAGCGGCCTTATTACAACTTTAACCAAAATAGAAATAATAAAAAATAAATGCGAAATTTAAAAGGAAGCTAATTGAAACTTATTTAAAAACCAGGAATTTAATCTTCGTGGCCACTCTGAATCCCTTGACTCCAAGTCCACCAACTAGGGCTCACCTGCAAGGATGGAAGAGAAAGGGGGTGAGTTTGGAAAACTCAGTGTGTAAAGTATCCCAACCAGAGCCCAAATCAGTTCAAGCTTTACTGGGCCTAAGCCCTATTTAGAAATCAGAGCTAACTGGGCCTTAGCCCATATCAATATTAATCTGGCCATAGCCCCTTATTACAAGTCGAGATATATTGGGCCTTGCCCATAGTAACACAGTTGAGCCCATTTTAATACAGTCTCATATGATTAATGCAAGATAAACCCATCCAACCCTGCACTTGCCTCCGTCCATCCCTACACTTCCTGTGGGGATTAAATCACCCACGCCATCCCTACACTTACAGTGTTAGCACCGGTTGCGGCACTAACTATAATCCGCAGCAAAGCTACTTATATTAGAATATGTGGCACAGCCACCAGAACGGGTTCTTCCTCCATAACATAACCCAGATCCCATGCAACAGATATACATGTCATGGCATACAACAAACAGAATCAGAATATCATGCATTTCAGTCAAAATTAACCCTAGGGGTATAACGGTCATTTTGCACCTAGGGGTAAAACGGTAATTTTCATACTTAGGGATAGTTTAATAAAATTTACTATTCTAGAGTTTACATACATATTCTAACCATTAACACATTAACAGAAGCACTTACCGAGCGTTTTTACCGAATTGGGCCCGTTGGCCCACTAACCCGTTTTCGGCCGAGCCCTGGACCTTTTTTTTTCCTACACCATAACCTTCCGTAATTTATTTAATTGCTACACTAAACATACGAAATAAAAATAATAATAACAATAACATCCAAATTATTCGAGTCGCCTTCTACCCGAACCCAGACTCAAGGCCCATTACTCCTAGGCCCAAAAATCGGGGCGTTACAATCCTAATTAGTGTCGTATATTTATGCATATTAACACCATGTAATGGTTCATTTATAAAACTATCCCTTATGACTTAAAGGAAATGCTTCGTCATGGTAACCAAACATATATACTACTAAATACATATGTTTCATGCTTAGCAAAAAACATATATCATATCACTAATCACCTTACTCCAAACATTTTTGTCTTACAAGCATATAATCCAAACACTATATTAAACCCATTTATCAAACATACCTATTTTATCAATTATTTAAAATATAATAGATGCATTTTCACATCCGTACAAACCAAACCAAATTGACTAGTCACTCATTTGATAATATATATAAATACCATGTTCAAATCAATTAACATACTTTGAACAAGTACACATATTTATACCATGACCGAACATATCATTTTAAACCACATATATCACCAAAAATTTCCATCAGCGAATTATCACACCTAACATATTAAACATTAAATCTAAAAACATACTAGGTCAAAACTAAGCATAATAAGCATGTTCACCTATGTACATATTTTAATATTAAACACATCCAAACCAAACAAACATTATTTATAGTCAATTCATTTATGCCACTTGCAAGTTCATTAACCAATTTTAATGCTTAAACTCATATCACTACTCATGCATTTCCAAAACATCTACTATCCATCACCTATGCAACTCATTCACATTTCATAGCATAATAACTAACACATTTTAAACCACAATCAAGCACAATCAAAACCAAACTTAGAAGTAAGCCATTTTCGCATGGCTTTAATTTTACATATCCAAAATCAACATTTCAAAATACATTCCAGCCTATACATGCCATAATTCAAGTTTAACTTATAAAGGTACCAAAATAGCTGATAGTGTGATGAAACTTTGCTGACAGTCCCTGAGCTTGTAGCTTGACTCCCAAATCTATAAAACAGAAACACACATATACATAGAATAAGCTATTTTTAGCTTAGTAAGTCATAAGCAAATGAGCAACCTAAAAATATCATCAATTTAATTAAACTAAGCCAAAGAAAATTATTATAAAACATTTAGATTTAAACATATAAAATCTATATTATAAATATATATTCATTCAAATTTGTCACTTGGCCGAATACTTTTATATCCATGTTAACAAATTATCAATTAACTTCCAAAGCCAAATAATTAATATCAACCTAGTTCACATGCTCACAAATACACAAACTCATGTATCATCATATAATTTCATATACATTTTAATTAGACAGCTGAATACACTTACCTAATTCACACGTAACCTTCAATTGCATTAGGCATAATTTTGAAATAAGTACCAAATTACTCACTTATCTCATTTTAATTAAACAACAAGCCAATTCATACTTGGCCAATTAGCTTATCTTACACATTCGAGCAGAACTTGTCTTTGCCCGATGAACCATTCGAAATTGGGTAGGACACTCGGATAATCACACATATATTGTACATTGTCAACGTCCCAAACGTGGTCGTACATGTAATCACAAATCAACGCCAGTGTCCCAAACAGGGTCTTACTCGCACACATATATCAGAATCACATATCGATGCTATGGTCTTACTCGCAAACATAAATCAGAGTCTTATGTCATGACATATGTATCCTAACTATTCCTAAGGTTCATACGGGGCTTTCAGACGTCGTAAATCGGTCGAAATGAATTCAGAAATGTAGTAACCAAGTTTATTCACATTCGACCATATCATATACAAGTTCATACATTACATACCAGCATATATATATTCAACATTTAACTACAATTAGGCATGTCTATTTGCTTATAAACTTACCTTAGACGATACAAAACGGAACAGGGCAACTAGTCGACAACTTTCGCTTTTCCCTGATTCAAATCCGATTTCTTTGGTTCTTGATCTAAACATATTCAAATTGAGCTTATTCAAACATATTTTCATTCAATTTAATCCAAAAACACATAATGGGAAAATTACCATTTTACCCCTAACATTTATAATTTTAGCAATTTAGTCCTTATTGCATAAAACACAAAATATACAAAATCTCCCTATACCCAAGTTAGGCCGAATATTACCCATATCCATACAAACCCATATATTTCATTTTTTTCACGTTTTAGTTCCTCAAATTATTATTTTTGTAATTTAGTCCTAATTACTCAAAATCATCAAAAACTCCAATACAAAACATGTTAATCTAAAACATATCTTTCATATTTCATCATCAAACAACAAAAATCACAAGCTCTCATCAATGGCATAACTCAAAATATTCACCAAAATCAAAAATTAAAGCATGGGTCTTGAAGATTACTTAGCAACGATCTCAAAAACGTAAAAATTATCAAAAACCGAGCTAAACTCTTACCTTGATTGAGCTTGAATGAAGCCGAACCCTAGTTCTTTTCTTTTTTCCTTTCTTATTTGTTATTTTGGTGGATGAACAAATGAATATAACATGAATTTTAACTTTGGTTTTATTTAATATAAGTTTATTAATTAAATTACCTATATAACCTTATTATTATAACATAAAACTATTATAAAATATGGCCACTACCGTCCACTAATATTAAATATGGCCTATTTACCACTTTAAGGCTTCAATTTAGAAAGCCACTAACAATTCAACCCCTTTTAGAAATAACCCCTAAATTTTCATTTTACGCGATTAATTCCTTTTATTTAATCGGACACTCAAACAATAAAATTAAATCACAAAAATTTCACAGATATAAATTTACACAAAATAAACACAGAAAATAATTTTAAAATATTTTTTTGACTCAGATTCGTGGTCCCAAAACTACCGTTCCGATTAGGGTCAAAATCGGGTTGTTACATCATTGATGTCCACGAAATGATGCTTAGAAGAAATAAACCATCAACTCCTTGAAATCATGTCGTTCCATGTATGTAGCTACACCATTAATTCAACAGATTAATTAAGTTTAAGAGATATTAAATTCGGCAGCACTAAGACACATTTAAAACATGTAGTAGCTAAGACACTTTAATACCTGCATATTAAATTCGACAGAAGTTAGAACATATTAAAAATATGTAATAGACTAAGACAAATTAATAACAGGTACTAACTATGACACATTAAAAACATGCATTAAAAATAAAACACATTTAGCACAAAATTGATAAGTTCAAATTAAGACATATTTATGAGCTGAAACTAAATTAACTAACTTAATTAAATAACTAAGTTTATTCCATCAAGGTAAATCGCACAAACTAAAAAAATAGATATGAGCTTAATTGAGCTGAATTGAACTCATGGAGCTAAATTTGAGCTTAGTTCAGCTTGCAAAAGATTGCAAGGTGAACTCCTAGGGATAGTCCAAGCTCTCTCGATGTGTCCAGCCAAGGTCTCGCCCCACACTTGATGTACTAAGGCCGAGATAGCCTTTTTGAAGTGCTTGGCTCGTGCTTGGGTTATAGGACCTTAAGGCAGCTCCAAAGGCTACTTGTTCGAGCTAGGTGTGACTCGGGGCGTGTCGGTATCAAAAGGTACGCCTCATTGGAGTGAGAAGTTTTAAGTTTCTTATTCGATATTTCAATCTCAAGAAGTGTTACATCTTTGGTTTGATAATATATATTTTATTTGGCATCCATCCACTAAAGATAAGATTGTGATTTCTAAATATTTCAATTTTATTATTAAAAGTCATGGTCAATACGTCTTTATATAAACATGCAACTGAAATTATGTTTCTTTTGAAAATTGTTACATAGAAAACGTCTTTCAAAATAATCTTCCTAAAATTATCAAAATTAAGATGTAAACCTCCCACCGGTTTAGCTAGAA
This sequence comes from Gossypium longicalyx, assembly GCA_025698465.1. Taxonomy (NCBI): domain Eukaryota; kingdom Viridiplantae; phylum Streptophyta; class Magnoliopsida; order Malvales; family Malvaceae; genus Gossypium; species Gossypium longicalyx. The sequence continues at coordinate 40,063,455 of CM046996.1, read as the reverse complement.
TAGTTGTCTTATTTCAAGTCTACAACAATAGATTCTTATCTCAAATATATTTTGTCTGTAACACGACAAACTTGATTCCGTTGTCGGACTAGGGTTACAAAGCGTTACTATACAAATAAAAAAATAACTTCAAATTGGATTAATAATACTATTTAATATTAATTATTCAAATCTCATATAAATCAAACAAACATACACATTTGGGCCTTAATTTGAACTTTCGACACCTTAAAAATAGTTCGGGATCAAAATGAGACTAATTTGAAACAATTCAGAAAGTTTACAGTAAATTTCATAAATACTTAAAAATAAGGGACACACGGCTGTGTGAAACACCCAATACCGTGTAACTTTCAAAATTAGGACACAAGACCGTGTCCCAGCTAGTGTCTTTGCCCGTGTAACTCATTGACTTGGGTCTAACGGCTATGTCACAGGCCATGTGTTAGATCGTGTGGAAACTACACTTATATGGTTTTACAACACGCTCAGGGCACACGCCCGTGTGGTTGCCCGTGTGTGTCACACGGTCATGTGCACCTAAATGTACCTTAAAACTCAAGTTTACCATATATGCTTACTTGAGACACAAACCTACCGTTTGCCAACCAATTTACTTACTCAAAACAAACATCTATAGTACAAGTTTTCAATTGCTGAACATGTTCTGAATTAGATTAATAATAGATTAGTATATCATCAAATAAGAACAACAATGAATCTATCAAGATGTGCTTGAAAAGAAACTCAATTTACCAGATTCATAAATGTTGTAGGGGCATTATTTAATCCAAAATACATAACTAGAAACTTGTGGTGTCCATAACAGGCTCTGAACGTTGTTTTTGACGTACCAATATCTTTAACTTGCAACCAGATTTGAGATCAAACTCCATAAACATAGTGGCATCTTACAGTTAATTTAATAAATTATCAATAGGAGGCAACAAATATTTGTTCTTTACTATAACTTTATTCAACTGTCAATAATCCATACACAATTTCATTGACTCATCTTTATTTTCTCAAAAATAGTACAGGTGCACCCCAAGGTGATACACTCGATGGAATAAAACCACTGTCAATTATTTCTTTCAATTAAGCTTTTAATTCCTTTAACTTGATTGGATTCATTCTGTACAAAGCAATAAAAGTCGGGGCAGTCCTTGACACTAACTCTACAGCAAACTCAATTTCTCTCTTTGGCGATAAATCTAACAATTCCGCATGAAAAACTTATGTAAGCTCACAAACTATTGGTAACTGATCAACTTTCATTTCAGATTCTCAAGAATTCAAGATGTAAGTTAAAATATATCATAGCCTTTTCGTATAAATTTCTGTGCAGATATCGTTGAAATTAAATTTGAACCACAATTAGACTTATAATATTTAATTTATATCAACCTCTATTATTGCATCTCAACAAATCTATTTCTATGGCAACTCGTTACAACATCATAAACAGTAAGTTAATCTGTTCCCAAGATAATGTCTAATTTATTATAAATTTAATAATACCAAATCAGCATGAAAGTCGCAAACTTGAATTATCAATAAATATTGCTTGTAGACCAATTCAACTATAACATTTCAACCTAAAGAGTTCACTACCTTAATAATGTATTCAAGTGACACAACTAATAATCTCTTTTCTACTACTAACTTAGTGCATATATAAATATGTCTCAACTCATAGTCAATTAATGCATATATTGTAACATCAAATGTAGGAAAGTTACCAACAATAACATTAAGAGTTGAGGCCTCTACGCACGCTCGAATTACATAAGTTCAGACAAGAGCTTGAGTTTTAGTTCGAATTGCTATGTTCTTGCTCTCATTTCTACTGACTTCTGTGATTACTACTATTCCCTAATCATCTGCCTTTAGAAGAAAAAATAATAGGTTTTGCATTCTAGTTTTTGTTTAACTCAATTTGATTCAAACAGTATTTCTTAAAATGATAGGGAAATCCACAAATAAAATAGAATCTGACTGTATTTACATTTCAAACACTACCACACTGGCTACTAAAGTCATCGATGATCTTATGTTACTTTGTTTCATTCTATCTCTGCCATAAAACCCTGATACCCTTGAAAATGACTATTCAGTTCTTTCATCTTTCTTCGGCAGAAAAGTATATTCAGGATACTTTTTGTTTTACTGAAATCTCATACTCTCGTCTTGCTCTGTTACTTGTGATAAAAAATTTCTTCCCTTTTTTCTGAGCCCGATCAAATACAATTATGAATTCAAAAAATTCCATTGCACACACAAGCATTTTAATCTCATTATACAATCTATCTTTGTAATAAATACACAACTCCTATTCAGTCGATACAATCTTATGAACATATTTACTAAGCTAAACAAGCTCTCACCCTTATTTTGCAACTGATCTAATTCCCCACTATAACTTAAGAAATTCTTTTTTCTTCTTGTTTAATTATCATTTGCTGACATAATTCTTTCAGAAATAAATTCATAAGAAATCTCAATTAATCAGTTCTTTCGATATCATAGTAGTTAAAGTTGATTACCAGTGAAAAACCTTCTTCTTTTAACAGTGACACGACAAACCTTAGTAAATTTTCAGAAAGAAATAACATTTCATCTGAACTTCTCTATATTTTTAACCAGTAGACAACCCTGGCCGAATCATCCCTCATTTTACCGCTAAACTCTTCGGCTCCACACTTTCAGACTTTATTACTAGGTATCCTCTAAATATTCTATTGTATAGGACTTTAAGGATGAGTGGTAGAGGTCGTAGAGCCACAAAATTAATTCTCACACACATCAAACATACCATTTATTATTAAAAAAATACTATAAACCTCTTCTCTGAACTTCTTGAATTTCAGCACATCATAAGTAGCCTTTTAATCGGGGACTTGAGTATTGCTTTCAGCTTCATCAGAATTAGCTCAGTTGGAAGACATCTTTTATCTATAAGTAAAAACAAAATCCACTTAATTTAGGGGATATCACTCTATCATAGGTCATAGCATGTATTTCTTGACTCCATACATGCTACATTCAGTCTAAGAACAAGCTAAACTATAGCTCTGATACCACTAAATGTAATACCTCTAACCTGTTTCCATCGTCGAACTAGGGCTACAGAGCATTACCGTATAAATAAGAACAAATAAATTCAAATTAAATTAATAATTCTATTTAATATTAATTATTCAAATCTCATACAAATCCAACAAAGATACACATTTGGGCCTTTAATTTAAACTTTCGAGGCCCTAAAAATTGATCGGGATCAAAATGAGACTACTTTGAAACAATCAGAAAGTTTACAGCAAATTTCATAAATACCTAAAAATAGGGGACACACATCCATGTGGCCAGGTCGTGTGAAACACCCAAGATCGTGTAACTTACAAAATTGGGACATACAACCGTGTCCCAACCCGTGTCTTTGCCCGTGTAACTCACTGACTTAGGTCACACGGCCGTGTCGCAAGCTGTGTCAACTCGTGTAGGAACTAATTTATATAGTTTTACAACACGCTGTAAGGTAAAATGACATATTTGTTCTACGATGTGTATGACTGTATTTGAGCATGCCACAATATATGTATGTTGCATCCATGTATGATATTATGTTGCATTGCATGGGGTGGGATATATGATTTTGGAGGAAGTGTACTGTACTGATATGGTCGCACGGGTCGTGCAAGACGACTGTGGACCTACTGATGGCTTTAAGCCTACTATACTGGCAGCTATGCTACAATATTATTTTAGTACCGCAACCGATGCTACTTGATGTGTAGGGCTGGGTGGGTCGATTTTATCCCCACATGGTGTGTAGGGTTGGTATGGAGATGGTGTGTAGAGGCTGGATTGGGTAGGATTTTCTGCTTGCATACTGCACTGATTATGGGCTAAGGCCCAGAATGCTACTATTATTGATATGGGCTTAGGCCCACAATGTATTCACTCTCTGTATGTCTAACTATTTGTTATTATGGGAGTACACACTAACTTTTCGTAAACTCACCCATCAGTTAACTGTGCAGGAAATCCCCGAGCTTAGACGGATCGGGGCAACGGAGGACTCAGAGGTGGCAACTCGATGAAGTTTTCTCTTAATATTATAATTGAGATTTTATTTTGGGTTTCTATTATGTAATAAGGCCTCTTTAATTTTACATTTTGAATTTGGGTTTTTAGTTGCTTTGGTTTATAACTGCTAGTGATAGGAAGACATGAGTTTCCAAAAAGTCAAAACATTTTCAAAACCACCACTGATATAAAACTCATTTTCAAAGCTTCCGCGATTAACAAACCATTTTCAAAACTAATAACATTTTATTAAAAGCAACCTTGAAAAGTACAACCACATTATGAATAAATAATAAGACTTTAAAGAGGCGAGTTAAAGAAAGGGCTTTTTAAATGACGAGTCTTAGATTTTGAAAAACACTACAGTGTGACATCTCCAGATTCGGCCATAACGTCTAGGCCGGGTTTGGGGTGTTACAGTAAATACTTACTTGAGACACAAATCTACCATTTACCAACCAACTTACTCAAAAACACACCTAAACAAGACCAAAACATGCCAAAATCACATATAAATCATACAATTCAAAAAATTATCCAATGTACCCTCATTGGTACCATAATTAAACATATAAACAATACAACCTCAATACCATGGTTTCATATTCCATACATACATCACATACCTACCATTCAACCTTTTCATTCACACTTCAATACACCAAAAAGTTACCTAATCACAAGACATTCACTAATAACCAACATATTTATATAATCATGTACCAATTATCATCATAGGATATTAAAACACAATAAAAGATTGGCACAATTGCAAAACATCCCAAGTTACCAAAATAACATATGACCCTATACAAACCATTTATAACCATTTCCATATATTTAAAAACTACCAAAATGATTCAATGGATAGTGTGATCGTGCTCCAACATTGATTCCAACCATTCAAGCTTTCTGATGGTCTATAAAACATAGAAAATAATTACATAAGCAACTAATGCTTAGTAAGCTTAAATCAAGAAACTTAGACTTACCAAACATAAATGATTAAACTGTTAAAACATTGCTCATTTAAAATCAGGCACACTTTTCCTTCCTAGTCACAACACACCATAAGGTTAGTAGGTGTATTAATGAACATATCCAACCAATTAAACATGAAACATATCAAGTATTTCAACTTTATAATGTATTGCTCATAAAACATATACAAGTAAACACATTTGGTATATCATTCCTTTAACATTTTTTTATTTAACAACTCACATTTCCATTTTAAGTATTCATTTCAAACATCTCTTTTTACATATATCTATCTACATGAACATTCCATATTATTATTTACTTATATCTGTTTCACATTATTTTTTTATTTATCTATCTTTGTATAACTAATTCATACAACTATTATGTCCATCTATTTCCATATAACCAATTCTTATAATCATTTCACATAACCAATTTGTACAACCAATTGATATAACCATTCTTCATCCGACACATATTACCTAAATATCAATTGTTCAACAAATGTCATAAAGCCTCCTATCCACGGTCTTATTTATTTTCGACATGATGCCATAGTGTCTTTCAACTATGGTCTTATTCATTTCCTGTCATGTTGCCATAGTGTCTTTCAACTATGGTCTGACGCGTCTGAATCGTGATGCCATAACGCCTTTCAACTATGGTCTTACTCGTCTGAATCGTGATGCCATAACATTTTTCAGCGATGGTCTTACTCGTTTGAATCGTAATGCCATAACATCTTTTAGCTATGGTCTTACTCGTTTTTGGGATGATGCCATAGTGTTTTTCAACTATGGTCTTATTTTTTTCCGGTATAATGCCATAGTGTCTTTCAACTATGGTATTATTTATTTCCGATATAGTGCCATAGTGTCTTTCAACTATGGTCTTAATCATTTCCTTCAAACCAACGAACTCGATTCACATATACACAGTTAGATATTAAATAAATGAAATAAAAACTATTTGATTTAACAAGGTTATGAACTTACCTAGACTGAATTGTAATAGTTGCAGAAGTTCAGGGACTACTCTGTAATTTCCCTTTTTTCCATATAAGTCAACAGGGTCTTGATCTAAAATGCAAAATTTTCCCTTTATTAGCTTATGTTCATATGCTAATTAATTCTGCATTATATACCTATTTTTTGAAATTACACAATTACCCCTAGCTTTTACAACTTTTGCAATTTAGTCCCTTAACTCGAAAATCATCAAATTAACCATTTTCTCAAGTTCAAAATTTATACTCAAATAATCTAAGCCTTTAAATAGTCTCAACTATACCTCTAATTCAACATCAAACCTTGAAATTTTGACATTTTAACAATTTAATCCTTAAATAAAAAACTAATAAAAATTACTTCACAAAACAACTAAATACCACAATCAAAGCTTCAAAGATATAATTATCAAATAGCCAAGATTCATCAATGGCAACTTCTAAAATTTTTAACAGATTCAAAAACAAAGGTACAGGCTAGCTGGACCTAGTTGTAACAATCTCAAAAATATAAAAATCATTAAAAACGGGATCAAAATCACTCACCATGCATGAAATTAAACTTGGTCAAAAAATTCACCTAGCTATGGATTCCTTCGGTTTTGAAAAAAAAAAGGTTGAAGAGGATGGTATTTCTTTTATCATTTTTTATTTTATTTTTAATTTGTCTAATAACTAAATTAACCTTTAAAATTAAAACAAAATTCATAAAATGCCAAGCCATGATCATCCACTATATTTAAATTAGGTATAATTACCACTTAAGGCCCTTATTTCATGCTTTTTCACCTAATTAATACAAATAAGTCATAGTGATTAAATTTTGTAGCTTTTACAATTTGGTCCTTTTTACTTAATTAATTATTTAAATGATAAAATTTCTAGATCAAACTTTAATACACCTATATAACCACTCCATAAATATTTAATAAAAATATTTACGAGTTCAATTTATAGAAAAGAGGTCCTAAAACCTCATTTTCTAAAACCACTTGACTTTAAGAATTTACTACTTGAACCTAATTATTCATTCAAATAACATAAATTATCAAATCAAAATTTATTATAATATTACATTTAAATAGCAAATATTAAATAATAATATTTAAAAACTCACTCGTCAGATTTGTGGCCTCGAAACCATTATTTTTGACACCACTAAAAAGTGGGCTATTACATCGTCTCCTAAAAGCCTTGTAGAGAAACATAAAAATGATTAATGGCTCTCGAATCAATGACCAAGTGGTCTGTTGAATCCTCCACTAAGTAAGCTTCTATTATAAATAGTTTCATACATTTGCCTTTGGTGGCCTGGTATTCCTTCCACTCTTTATAGTTTGCCTTGAAGTGCCATTTATTACTGTAAAAGAAGCACTTAGACGTGGATAAGTCTTTAAGCTTTTTGGTCCTCTTCCTTTCCACTTGTGGTGGCCTAGAGACCTTAGTCTTGCCTTTCTTAGTGCACTTTCCCTTCCCTTTTGAGGACGAAGTGACATATATATTTGCTTCTACTATTCGAACCAGTAGACCATCATTCAACATAAACTCATAGGATTGTAACTCCTTCATGAGTTGTGCAAGCGTCAGGTTTTTGTTTCCAATATTATATGTGGCCCAAAAACTGATAAAATCCTTGGACAAGGTTTTGAACACCATCTCAATATAAGTGTTTTGGTCCAAATTGGCCTCATTGGCCACGGCCTCGGCAAAGTATCACATAAGATTTAACATATGGTCTTTGACCAGAGTACGAGGCTTTTATTGGGCATTCATCATGCTATTTATAACAGACTATTTAGACAAGGCAGCTTGGCCTCTGGACATGTCTTCTAGCTTATCCAAAATTACTTTTGCAGTCTTATAACTCTTTAGTTGCCTATATAGGGTGCTAGTTACACTTGCCAGCATATAGCGACGAGCTATCTCCTTAGACTCCTCACAACTTCTTCTAGCCTCAATTTGAGTGGCCGGATGACACTTATTATCAAGGACTATTTTAAGATTCCTATAGGTTAAGACAATTATTAGGTTTCATTTCCATTCCTTATAGTTATTTTCATTCAGTTTATTTTTAGTGAGTATGTCCAATAAGGGAGTTGATGTCATTTTCAAACTAAAAATAAGACATTCATATATTAATATCTTTGTATTAAGAAAATATTTGAAAATGTTTTGCAACATTATGATATGCATTAAGATGTAGCATGCATCTTACATTAAACCTTAAAAACATTTGTAAGTCGTTCCTCTGATAATTCTTAGACCCATTGAACAAAGCCACCTTAGGGTGATCATGATCAACTAGTTAGAATATAGATTTCCATCCAATTAGTACATGAATCTAAGTCCTTAGGCATTCACACATACCAATAATTGTGTAACGTTTGGCCATCATTCTAACTTAAGCATAACTCCTTGAGGAGTTACTTAACTAGAAGATCTTGAATGTATAATTATAAACTCAACAACTATTGCATCATTAATCGCACACCAGGCTCTAGCGTACGAACATTAGGGTTAGGTGTAAAATCAACACTAAAAAAAATATAACTATCATAGTTTTACTGCAAGTGTTACAGGTCAATTATAATATTTATAATGTTTAATGGAACACTAGAGTATTACAAGGATCAAACTCAAAAGAGCCGAAGATTAAGAAAATTGTTAAGCTAAGAGCGTGCAAATCAATGAGTCTAATTAACTACTCGCAAAATACCATAGTACGACAGGCCATTCAAAGGTTTGGTTATACTAAGTAATTACTTAAATTAACAATAGACTAATTGTAAAGAAAGCAAACTACACAACTATCAAATACGAGTAAATAGAATAACATGGATCGATTGGTTGATTTCCCTATGGTTGTTTGACCTTTGAATTAGGGATCTAAATTGCTATTACTCCTATATTGGATCAATTTTACCTCTCGGCCTCAACTTTACCAATTTTGACAAATTTGTCTAACTTATCTCTCTACCTCACCAAACTAACCCAAGATAATCAAATTGATCCTTGGGTTAGTTTGGTCGTCAATCCTAGGTTTTTGAAGTCTATTCGATTTAGTCAAGATTTTATGATTTAGTCCATTAACCCAAAAATAACCTTCCCCATATTTTCATTAACCAACCACATAATATTTAGTTACTCACGCTAACGTCTAAACACCAAAACAACAAATAATTAAATACAAGTAACATTAACTTAAAACCTAAGAAAATCAATCAAAACCCAAGCTTTCTTACAAAAGCTTGGCTAGCATAACAATGGAGGCAAGAACAAGAAACAAAAACACCAAAGAAATTATTTTTGACAAAGGACATTAAATAAAAATGAATAACATTAACAAGGGATTAAAATGTAAATACAAAATAGGTTGAAGGTTTAACTAAACAAATAAGCCCTAGTTATAGTGATAACTAAGTTAACTTGTAATAAGTCTCTTTCAATGGTACCGAAAATAGAAGTTTCAGGACCACAATTCTGACGAGAGAGTCCATAGATATATTTAATTAATATTTATGAGTTAAATATAGTATAATAGTTGTAACACCCCAAATCTCTAGTATTTAATTTCGTGTTGTGGGCACAAATATATGCTTGCTTCAATGGTTGAGTGTCCTGAGAAGTGTGAGAAGTCCTGGGTTCAAACTTAGGCTTTAGCAAATTTTTGTCTCTTGTTGAGTTAACCCTTTGCGTTTTGTTATGGACTCTTAAATTTTAGTAAGTAAAGCATGTCAAAGTAACACCTGTAGCTTGATGGTAAGTAGCGTGTGGGTGTGCCTATGGGGTCTTGAGTTCAAGCTACCTTGTGTGCAAGGGAGTTATATTTTGCTGCTCCTATAGGTTGGTAGTTGAGGTTGACTAGGACTCTGTGGTTGAATTGGTCATGGGAGTTTGAAGGCAGTTTGAATGGGTTGTTAAGGGATTTGAGGAGAGATAATGGGAGAGTTTTTAGGAGGAAAATAGGGAAGGTTGAGGTGTGAGGTGGTGTCATGCCGAAAGTGGGAAGCTTATTGTGCATATTCAGCCACTTTTGATTTTAGTGCCGAATGAGTGTTGGAGTTTTAGTTTTCTCGAGTGATTATCTTTTGGTGATTCTTTTTCAGATTTCGCTCTTTTGGTGGCTGAATATCAATTGTGGGCACTCGGGTGTTTTGGTTTGCTCTCCTATATCGTGCTTTCTTTAGTTGGCTGCTTCTCTTTTCCCATCTCTCTCCTTACTTTGAGTCTTTTCTTTGCTCACATTGTTTTTATATGCTGAACACCTCTCCTTTTGTAGCCGAACTCTGTTTCATTCTAGCAACCTTCTTCCTAGCCTCTATTGTCATTCGTCTCCTATCTCTCTCTCTCTCTCTCTCTCTCTCTCTCTCTCTCTCAAGTTTGGTGGGTTACCTTTCATCTTTCTCTAGATTCGGTTCTCTCTTCCTTTTGCTTAATCCCTTTTTGCGTTAGCAAGGCATTTGTTTGGTAAGTATCTACTGACTTTGTTTTTCGATTAGCCTTCATTTTCTTCCTAATTCCATGTTATCACTTCATTATTTGATCATGGTATTTATTGTTTAGGTTGTAGTGTCGCTCGTGGAGTGAGGGTGTGCGTTTGGACTCTAAATTTGACCGAATTTTTCCCTCTTGTCTCTCATTCTAAGGTATCACTGGTTGTTGGTGTTTATCTTTTAGTTGAGGTTTTGATCTTGGTCGAATGTTCATGCCTCTTGGGTTGTTATGCAACATTCAACCTTTGTATAAACTGTATGTTAATGGGGTGCGTTGTCTTGCAGATAAGCATCAAGTGTCTGATATTGATCTTCGTCGATGTTCCAAGCGGGCTGTAACAACATTCGGTCAAGCAAGGCGTTAGTAAGTAGTCTTTTGGAATAAGTTGCAGTTAGGGCTTCTTTTAAACACGTATGGTGGATGTTAACCATAGTTTTTGTGTGGTAGGTGGAGTGCGTGGGCTAATTCATTCATCGTCGCAATCAGATGTGTAATCACACCATTTCTTTTGTGAATCGACAAAAGCCGAAAAACTAGTATCACCGATATCACACGAGCGTGCACTTTCTCGTGTGGTCATCTAAATGCAAAATCACGATCATGTGATTGTGGAGACCACCATGAGTGATTTCGTGGGCTTAGGTCGTTTTAGGCCACATTGGGCCGAAATGGGAAATGTGGGCCCCACGGGCTTGTGGGCCCCACATGAGTAAACTACACAGATGAGTGGAGGTTATCGGGTCGGCTGGGTTGGTTACACGACCAAGGCCATTACTTAGGCTTAATGGGCCACCCACGTGTATGGGCCAACATGGGCCGTATTATGGGCTTGGGCCCATTTTCACTGTTTAATTGTTAAGATCGCACGGGTCTCACGAGACGACTGTGGACCTACTGTTGGGTCGATAAGTACATCTAGACCTTAAATTATGTTATGACTGTTATACCCCTATAAGGTAAAAGACGGATATACCCTTGTATGTTGTATGACTGTTTTGCATGCCATATTTATTGTGTGAACATTTATATTATGTTGCATTGCATGGGGTGGGTTATATGATATTGGAGGAAGTGTACTGAAAGGCTATAAGCCTATACTAGCAGCTCTGCTGTAAATACTGTTAGTGCCAAGACCGGTACCATATTTTGGAGTGTAGGGATGGGTGGGTCGATATTATCCCTACATGGAGTGTAAGGCTGGACGGAGTGGAGTGTAGAGGATGGATAGGTAGGATATCTGTATGCATTTCTGATACTGTACTGAATTGGGCGAGGGCCCATATTGTTACTCTTGCTATTATGGGCCAAGGCCCACACTGATATTGCGACTGATATGGGCTTAGGCCCAGACTGTTCAACACTACATGTCTGACTATTTGATAATATGGATTACACACTGAGTTTTCATAAACTCATCTTTTCTGCTTAACTGTGCAAGTAATCCTTAGGCAGGTCGATGCAAAGAGGGACTCGGAGACGGCCACACTACTGTTTATAATTTCGTTTTGATTTTAGGAAGAGTAGCTATTTTTGGGACATTTTATGTAATAAGGCCGTTTTAAGTTTTTATTTTTATTTGGGATTTTTATTAAAGTGACGTATATCTGTTAGCCATAGGATTTGGGTTTCAAAAGGCAAATGATTTTCAACTATCATACTACGTAACTTGATTTAAAAGCTTCTGCAACGATGAATGTTTTTGACGCGTAATAACAACCTAGTTTAAGACATGTTTTATTAAATAAATTAGATTTTCAAAGGATCCCAAACAAGGTTTTAAACAAATGAGCTTTTCTTTTAAATCTGCGATTTTCAAAACCCACTTCAATGTGACATCACGGATTCGGCCATAATGTCTAGGCCAAGTTTGGGGTGTTACAATAGTAATTTGTGATATATTAAATTTTATTAGTCAAGGTACAAGTGGCGAGTACCAAAAGTCAAGTGGTTTTGAAAAATGAGATATCGGGACCTTATTTCCATAAATCGAGCCTGTGAAATTTTTTATTAAATATCTATGGAGTTTTTATATAGGTAAATTAAAGTCTGGTCCAAAAAGTTTTAGTGTTTAAATGGTTAATTTAGATACAAGGTCGTAACATTATAAAAGTTAATCAGTATTGAATAATGTTAGTTAAATGGGGAAAATGGTGAAATTAAATGGATTTATATGAAAATTATGCCAAATTTAATTATGGTGGATGGTTGGATAGGTGTTTTTAATTAACACGTGTTAAAATAAATTAAAATTTATATTATATTATATTAAAAAATTTAAAATATGGTTGTTATCTTCACCATTTCATTATTTTCACCGTTTGAAGAAGGAAAGAAGAATAGGAAGCCATAGTCGAACCATTCTAAGCTTTCCAACTATGCATGTAAGTGATATTCAAGCCCCCCTTTTTTGTAAACTTTATGTTTTTGATATTATTGCAATTAGGTCCAGTTAGCCCATATCTCTGCTTTCAAAATTGTTAAAGATTTCTAAAGTTTCCATTGATGATAATTGAAGTTTTTGGTGTTTAATAGTTTGGTTATAAGCTTAGATATGTTTGGAGATTAATTTGTTAAGTAAATTTTGTTAGTTTTGTATATAGGGACTAATATGAAAAGTTGATGAAATTATCATGAGATTTCTATAACTCTAGGTTTTAGAGGGCTATAGAAGAATATAATTGAAATCAAAATAAAAAATGAAATTCAATTGTGAAAGTTATAATAACTTTGGTTTTAGGGACTAAATTAAATAAAATGTAAAAGTTTAGAAGGCATTCAAATAATAAAATTAAACTGATATATATACTTATAATATGATGGTATAAGATGTTTGGAATTGATAAACTGAATTGAATTATTGAGTAGATCAGAAATTGGACCAAATTGAAGATAATTGGGGAAATGACAAAATTTGTTGGCTAGTCATTAGAGAGTTACTTGTTTGCTTTCTTGACCAATTAAGTTCATACGGTATGTTTGTGTTAAATTGTTATGCATTTAGAATTATAATTTTAATTATGGTTAATTGAAAATTTAATTGTTTACAATCTAGTGCAGAAAAGAGGGATAGAGGATTAAATTGAATATGATGAATTGGAAATTGAAATAAATATGGAATTGACCTTAAAGTGGACTAAAAAAGGGTATGTTCTATGATGATGTGATGAAATGAGCTGAATTGATTCGATTTACACAGGTTGATAGTGATAAGAACCGAATTTAGTATATGTGAAAGTATGATATAATGTTGTAAACGTGAAATTGAATTAGTATGGTTATAAACGTGAAATTGAATTAGTATGGTTATGTGATGTGCTATTATATTTGAGAATTGATGACATGACATGTTGCAAGGGGTTGGGTTTGATATATTTGGAAGAAGTGTATTGTACTGGCAACTCTACTGCATATACTATTTAGTGCAGCAACCGATGCTATATTTTGGAGTGTAGGGATGGGTGGGTCGATTTTATCCCCACATGGAGTGTAGGGCTGGATGGAGTGGAGTGTAGAGGATGGATGGGTAAGACTTTTGATTGCATTTCTATTAATGTTATTGTAATGAGCTAAGGCCCACACTGCCACTAATACTGTAATGGGTTATGGCTCACACTGATACTAAACTGTCACAGATACGGGCTTAGGCCCAAACTGTATATGCCTACGATTTGACTGATTATTGCAAAGGGATTACACACTGAGTTTTGCATAAACTCACCTTCCTACTCTCCTGTGCAAGTAATTCTTAGGCAGGTCGGTGCTGCGAGGGACTCGATTGGGCCACACACCTACTTTTGCTACTATTTAAAACCTTTAATCTTTAAGAGATTTAATTGGGTATTTGTTATGTAATAAGGCCTCTTTAAATTTTACATTAATTGGTATTTACTTATTTTGATTTATATCTGCTAGTGATAGGACGCGAATTTTCCAAAAAGATAACTATTTTCAGAACACCACGCTATTACAACATATTTCAAAAGCTTCTGCAGCAAACATTGACTTTAAAGTGTAATAACAACCTAAAACGATTAAACTTTTTGAGTTTTTAACAATGAACAAGACACTTAAAAGTTTTGTAAAAGATCATTACGAGGGTTTTATTATAGTACGGACTTTTTAAACAAAATGATGTTTTTTCAAAACACACTTCAATGTGACATCACAGATTCGGCCATAACGTTGAGGCCGAGTTTGGGGTGTTACATTTAGTGGTATCAGAGCCAGATTACAAAACTCAGCTGTGGAATTAGGTTTCTCTTTAACTTGAAACTTCAAAAAAAGAACTCTTTCAAATGATTTAAAAATATTTAGAAGTGTTTTACTGAATGTGTGGTACACCGAGTCTCCGACGCCGATCCTGTAAGTTCTCTGAAACTATTACTTGTGTAAATTGAAATACTGAGATTACTGTAGGCAATAGATTGTACTGAGACACTTGTTAGGGTAACCTAAAACTATAGTAAAACTACAATCTGCGAAAGTTAAAAAAAAAACTCTGAATTATTAATGCTATTTCTCATAAAACATCGTTAATAAACATTGGAACTGTAAAATTGATGCATAAAACTGTTAATACAGATAAAGCATAATTTGATAATGAGCACCAGAGGTACTCGTGGAAGGGGTACAAGAGGCCGCGGTGGAGGCCGTGGAGGTGCTTGGGATGGATCATCGGCATCGGAACATATGCCTAACAATGAAGCTATGGAGGCACCGGCTTCACCTGTAACTGAAACTGGGTCACACGATCGAGCAGCCGGGGACGACACACTATCCCAAGCTATGTTACGAATTTTGGAAAGGGTCGCTAGGCTTAATACTGGTACTGTGGGACGTGAGCCAATGATGGAACGACTCAGGTCTAATGGGGCTGAGATCTCTAGGGGTATCGCTGGGGTTGCCCCTAATGTGGCTAAATATTGGATTGAGGTCACAAAGAGAATCATGGATGACCTTGACTGCACCCCAGAGTAGAAGCTAAAAGGTGCAGTGTCTTTGCTACGAGATGAAGCTTACTAGTGGTGGCTTACAGTGAGAGACGATACTTAGCCCGACCAGTTGACTTGGGAATTTTTCAAGACTACATTCTAAGGGAAATATGTGGGCGTTAGTTATGTAGATACCCAGAGGAGAGAGTTTCTGAATTTGACTCAAGGGAATAAATCAGTAGTTGAATATGAGTCTGAGTTTTTGTGACTTAGCAGCTATGCGCGTGGGATGGTGGCAACTGAATATGAGCACTGTGATCATTTTGAGGACGGCCTCAGAGATAATTTACGAGTTCTGATAGCTCTACAGAGGGAGCGATATTTTACTGTGTTAGTAGAAAAGGCAAAAATCGCTGAAGATGTGAAGCGCGCTGAGCGCCAGAATCGTAAGTCGGACAGGGGAAGGAACAAGAGGGTTTGGGAGCCCTCAAGTTCAGCTGTGAGGCCTAAGAAAAAGGCCAAAGATGATGGGCCATTTAGAGATGGGCCCCATGTTGTTGCTTTTGGGTCGCAGCCTTGTGCTGTTTATGGGAGACGCCATCAGGTCTAGTGCTGGAAACGGATAGGGGCATGTTTAAGATGTGGATCTTTGGATCATCGCATCAGAGATTGTCCACGGAGGCCCGATCAGATGCAAGCTACTGGTATGGGTACTGTTCAGCCACCAAGAGGTGTTTAGCAGCCACTAAGAGGCTGTGGTCAGGCTCGAGGTGGAAATGGTATGGGCCGTGGTTGTGGAGTACCGGACAGAGGTGCTAGTCATACAGAGGCAAGGCACCGGCACTGGTTTATGCTGCACGTCATCGAGAGGACAAAGATGCCCCAGATGTTATTACAGGTACGTTCTTTATCCATAATGTACCTTATACTGCATTGATTGATGTCGAGTCTACGCACTCTTACATAGCATGCACTATGTCTGAGACTTTGGGTATTATGGTTTAAAACACTACGAGTGAGGTTACTGTGTTGAGTCCATTAGGGCAGTCAGTAAGGGTGAATAAACTATTTAAGGATATACCTTTGGAGGTTCAAAGAAAGATCTTTTTGGCAGATTTAATGGAACTTCCTTTTATAGAATTTGACTTGATACTAGGCATGGACTGGCTAGTTAAGCATCAAGTGAATTTGGACTGTGCTTCTAAATGGGTGATACTAAAAACCGCGGAAGGTGATGAGGTAGTTGTGATTGGGGAGCGTCAGAATCATCTGTCAAATGTGATTTTTGCACTTAGAGTGAGAATATGGTTCGCAAGGGTTGTGAGGCGTATCTAGCCTACATTAGTACTTCTGATTCTGAGGTTTCGTCTGTTAAAGATATCAGAACAGTTAAGGACTTTTCTGATGTCTTTCCCGATGAGCTACCTGGGTTACCTCCAAATCGTGAAGTCAAGTTCGAGATTGAGCTCTTGCTTGGTATAGCTCTAGTGTCCATCGCCCCTTATAGAATGGTACCGAAGGACCTTGTGGAGCTTAAAGCTCAAATTCAAGAGTTACTGGACTGAGGGTTCATCTGCCCTAGTGTGTCTCTATGGGGAGCACCGATTTTATTTATGAAAAAGAAGGATGGAACCATGCGTAGGTGTATCGACTACCGGCAACTGAATAAATTGACTGTTAAGAATAAGTACCCTCTAGCAAGGATTGATGATCTATTCAACCAGTTTCATGGAGCTTTGATTTTCTCTAAGATAGATCTTCGATCTGGGTACCATCAACTAAAAGTCAAAGAGACTGATGTTTATAAGACAGCATTTAGGACTCGGTATGGTCATTACGAGTTCCTAGTGATGCAGTTTGGTCTGACGAATGCACCAGCAGCTTTTATGGATTTTATGAACCGAGTGTTCTAGCCCTATCTAGACCGGTTCCTAGTGGTGTTTATAGATGATAATCTGGTGTATTCAAGAACTGAGGATGACATAATGCACATCTCCGAGTCGTTTTGCAGGTTTTGAGGGAGAAACAATTGTATGCTAATTCAGCAAGTATGAATTTTGGTTACGAGAGTTAACATGTCTGGGCCATGTGGTATCTGCTGAGAGGATTAGGGTTGATCCTCAGAAAATTGAAGTTGTTCTGGATTGGAAGCAGCCTAAGTGGGTATTTGAGATTCGAAGTTTTCTAGGTTTGGCAGGGAGTTATAGATGTTTTGTGGAAGGGTTTTTGTTGATTGTTGCACCTCTGACCAAGTTGTTGCGTAAAGGGGTGCTATTTAACTGGACTGTTAAACAGCAAAAAAGTTTTGAGAAGCTTAAAAAAGTTTTGACTGAGGCCCCTGTCTTAATACAGCCAGAGTTTGGGAAAGAATTTACAGTCTACAGTGATGCATCACATGTTAGTTTAGGATGTGTGTTGATGCAAGAGGGTAAGGTAGTGGCATATTTGTCTCGCCGGCTTAAGGCGGCGCATGAGGTGAACTATCCGACACATGACTTGCAGTTGGCTGCGGTGGTATTTGCACTGAAAATTTGGACGCATTACTTGTACAGTGAGAAGTGTATCATTTATACGGATGACAAGAGCCTCAAGTATCTCCTCACTTAGAAGGAGCAAAACCTTAGGCAACATAGATGGATTGAGCTGCTTAAAGATTATGACTGTTCAATTGAATACCATCCTGGTAAGGCCAATGTTGTGGCCAACGCACTGAGCTGTAGGGTTGTGACTGATCTGAGGGCGATGTTCGCTCATCTTAGCTTGTTTAATGATGGTAGTTTATTGGCCGAACTTCAGGTTAAACCGACGTGGACTGAGCAGATTAAGGGTAAATAGTTGGAAGATGAGTCACTGGGTCATCGATTCCGATAGATAGAGTGTAGGGAAGCTTCAGATTTTGGACTGAATGGCGAAGGGGTACTATGTTTCCGTGAGAGAGTCTGTGTACCGAAAGATATTGATCTGAGGTAGTCTACACTGCTAGAGGTGCATAGCAGTCCTTATGTTATGCATCTTGGTAGGAATAAGATGTACCGAGACCTTCATGAGTTATATTGGTGGCCAGGTCTTAAACAGGAGATTACCGACTTTGTGAGTAAATGCCTTAATTGTCAGCAGGTTAAGGCTGAACACCAGTTACCTTCAGGGTTGCTTCAGCCAGTTAAGATTCTGCAGTGGAAGTGGGAGAGAGTGACTATGGACTTCGTGAGTGGGTTACCCCTAATGCCTTCTAAAGAGGATTTGGTATGGGTCATCGTGGATCGATTGACCAAATCTGCTCATTTCATACCAGTTCATACTGATTACTCATTGCAAAAGCTGGCTAAACTGTATATGGCTGAGATAGTAAGACTGCATGGGGTACCGGTCTCTATAATATCTGACAGAGATCCTCACTTTATGTCTCGGTTCTGGAAGAAGTTACATAAGGCTTTGGGTACAAGGTTGGACTTCAGTACTGTGTTCTATCCTCAGACAGACGGACAATTGGAGAGGGTAATTCAGATACTGGAAGACATGTTAAGGAGTTGTGTGATTGACTTCTGGGGTAGTTGGGAGGATTACTTGTCATTGGCAAAGTTTTCGTCCAACAATAGCTACCAATCTAGCATACAGATGTCACCTTGCGAGGCATTATATGGTCGTAGGTGTCGTACTCCTTCGTGTTGGATTGAGTTAGGTGAGCAGCAAGTTCTGGGTCCTGAATTGATTTCTGATATCGACGATAAAGTTAGACTAATTCGGGATCGACTAAAGGCAGCATCAGACAGACAGAAGTCATATACGGATCTGAAGCATGAAGAGATTGAGTATTCTATGAGGGACTTAGTTTTTCTCAAGGTTTCGCCATGGAAGAAGATTCCGAGGTTTGGACGAAAGGGCAAGGTAAGCTCTAGGTTCATTGGGCCTTACCGCATACTGAAACGTGTGGGACCAATTGCCTATCAACTTGAGTTACCTTCAGAGTTGGACCAGATTCACGATGTGTTCCACGTCTCTATGCTGAGGCGATACCATTCTAATTCTACGCACATCATCTCGACTAAGGAGATTGAAGTTAGGCCAGACCTAACCTTTAAGGAAGAGTCGATTCAGGTTTTAGACCGTGATGTGAAGGTTCTGAGAGGGAAGTCTGTTCCACTGGTTAAGGTACTATGGCATAATCACAGTTCTAAGGAAGCCACGTAGGAACTCGAGGAGGCAATGTGACAATAATACCCTCATCTGTTTTAACTAGGTAAATTTCGAGGCCAAAATTTTCTTTTAGAGGGTAGAGTTGTAACGCCCCAAAATTCTAAGTATTTATATTTGTGTGTCGTGTTGCATAATGCATGTCTGCTTCAGTGGTTAAATGTCCTAAGGCGTGTTGGAGAAGTCTTGAGTTCAAGCTGCAGCTTGTGCAAAATTTTGTTTTTATTTGATTAAACCTTGGCTCTAGATAGTAAGCTTCTTAAATAAATATGATTTAGTTATGTCATAAAAAGCTTGCTGGTCCGAGGGTGAGTGGCGTGTTTCTAATTCTAAGGGACTTGAGTTCGAGTCCTACTGCATGCAAGGGATGTCTTTTTGCGGCTGTGCGGTTGAAGTGTTTGAGGTGGACTAAAATTGAGGGTTGAATGGGTCTTGAATTGAGTGGTTGAGAGGGAGTGGGTGGCATGGAGGTATAGTAGGAGGAAAAAGGGGGATTTGGATAGAGGTTGGGCAGTTGGAGCATGTAGCCGAATTGTAGGAGGAGTTTGAAAAAGATTTGAATTGGTTGGTTGAGGGTCTAGAGGAGAGATTTGGGGAGAGATTAGAGGAGTGGATCAAGGAGGGGGTGGTAGTAGTCTACCAAAAGTGGGTTTCCCTTCATGCTAATTCGATCTTAGGCATTTGGTGCCAAAATTGCCAACTTTGCTCTCTTCTTTTCGTTAGTTTTTCCCTTCTTGCTTTCTTTCTCTTTTTGGATTTGTGCTTTTTTTGGTAGCCGAATCTTATCTTGGCCTTTTTGGTATTTCTTCCCTTCTGTTTTCTTTTCGGATTTCTATCTTTCCTATCATGCTCATCCTTGTGCTTGTTACCAAAAATCTTTTCTTTCTTACTCTTTTCAGCAGTAGCCGTATACCCCTATTCTCTTCCCATCTTTATTCTTTCGGCTCTTATCAATTGTGTAACCTGAATACATCCTCTCCCCTCATTTCAGTTATCGGTTCTCTTCTCCCTCCACGTTTTTGGTGATTAGCCGAATATTTCATTCCCTTTACTTATCTTTTTGTGTTTTGTTTTCGACTTAGAGAGAGTTCTCTAACGATCGGTAAGTGCTCATGATTCCTTTTCTGCTTCTCGCTACTGTTAGGATCTTTCTTTCTAAACATCTCTTTCTTTCTACTATTGCCAATAGGGGAACAATTGTTACACTTTGCCTCTATCATTCTCTGTACTTTCGGTAATTGGTGGATGTGGTCGATTGTTCTTTCTCTCTAATCTGGACTCTGCGTTTTGGTAAGTGGTTTTCATCTAGTACAATTTGTTCAATTTTTTATGGTTGATAAGTGTTGTTGGAATGCAGATAACCCCCTAAGGCCTATTGATTGGTCTCATACAAATAGTTCAGCGAGTGAGTCATAATCGGCTGATCTATTCAAGTGAGAGGTAAGTTTTTGGACAGGTCATTTTGGTAGGGGTTATGGATAGGTTGATTGGTATGCGATTAACTGAATCTTATGAATGAATGTAGGATTGGTGTACTCGTGGACTTTTCGCACGCTTCGCAACAGGTGTGTATTCATACTGCTATTAAAGCAGACTGGTAAAAGCTGGAAAAGTATGATTGCTGACGCTATACGAGCACGCACTCGCTCATGTAGTAGCCCGAACCCATTAAACTTGGGCATTGGACCGTAGAGGTCGTCATGAGTGATTTCATGGGCTTAGGCCGTTTTGGGCCACGTTGGGCCAAAAGGGACCGTGTGGGCCCCACGAACTCGTAGGCCCTACACGAGTAAAACCACACAGATGTGTGGGTATTATTGGGCCAAGATGTGTAGTTCACACGGCCAAGGTTATTTTTTGGCTTTATGGGTTCTGGGCTTTCGGTCCCAATCCCAATGTTTGATTGTTAAGGTCGTATGGGTCACCCAAGACGACTGCGGACCTACTGTTGGGTCAGTGAGCACACTTAGACCCATGCTGATGAAATGATTGTTATGCCCCTAAGAGGTCAAATGATTGATATACCCCTATTATATATTTGACTATATTCGAGCATGGCATTTTGCATACACGTATTATATTATGACATGACATGTTGCATGGGGTTGGGTTTGATATATTTGGAGGAAGTGTACTGTTTGGGCAGCTCTGCTACATATACTATTTAGTGCCGCAACAGGTGCTATATTTTGGTGTGTAGGGATGGGTGGGTCGATTTTATCCCCACATAGAGTGTAGGGCTGGCGGAGTGGAGTGTAGAAGATGGATGGGTAGGACTTTTGATTGTATTTCTATTACTGTTACTGTAATGGGCTAAGGCCCACACTGCCACTGATATTGTAATGGGCTACGACTCACACTGATACTAGACTGTCACTGAAATAGGCTTAGGCCCAAAATGTATATGCCTACAGTTTGACTGATTATTGCAAAGGGATTACACACTAGATTTTGCATAAACTCACCCTTCTACTCTCCTGTGCAAGTAATACTTAGGTGGGTCGGTGCTGCGAAGGACTCGATGGGGGCCACACACCTGCTTTTGCTACTGTTTAAAACCTTTAATCTTTAAGCAATTTAATTTGGGTATTTGTTATGTAATAAGGCCTCTTTAAATTTTACATTAATTGGGATTTACTTATTTTGATTTATATCTGGTAGTGATAGGACGCGAATTTTCCAAAAAGATAACTGTTTTCAAAACACCACGCTATTACAACATATTTCGAAAGCTTCTGCAACAAACATTGACTTTAAAGTATAATAACAACCTAAAACGATTAAACTTTTTGAGTTTTTAACAACGAAAAAGACACTTAAAAGTTTTGTAAAAGATCATTACGAGGGTTTTATTGTAGTACAGACTTTTTAAACAGAACGATGTTTTTTCAAAACACACTTCAATGCGACATCACAAATTCGACCATAATGTCTAGGTCGGGTTTGGGGTGTTACACCTAAACTCAAGTGGTTTCAGAAAATAAGGTATTGAGACCTCGTTTCTAAAAATTGAGTCGTAAATATTTTATTAAATATTTATGTGGTTATTATATTGGCATGTGAAGGTTAGGTTCAGGAATTTTAATGTTTGGTGAGTAAATTTAGGAAAAAGGACTAAATTGTAAAAAATGTAAAAATTCATCGCTATTGATTATTATTAACTTAAGTGCATAACTAATGTTTGTTTAAGGATTTTTAAGGCAAATAGACCTTTTTTATTTAGTGTGGATAGTTAGTAAGCATTTGTTTATATTTTATACATTAATTAAAAGTTAAAATAATTTAAATAAATAAATAAAATAAACATCATATTCTATGTTTCTTATTCCATCGGAAACCAAAATTAAAAACCTCCAATTTTGAAGCTCAAAATTCAGCCAAGCTTAGTTTATTGCATGTAAGTAATTTTTCTACTCGTTTCTTGTAAATTTTATGTTTTTGCGATCATTGTAACTTAATCTAGCAAACCTCGAGACTATTTCATAAAATTGTTAAAGATTTTGGGACTTGTCATTAATGAATTTTAGTTTTTCTTAAAGTTATTTGTTATTTAGGATTATTTTGTAAAGGAACTTTAATTAGTTTTGAGTTTATGAATTAATATGAAAATATATAAAATTAAGCATGTAAATTTGTAAAATTTTCAAATGTTTAAGGGCTAATTTGAAGTACTGATAAGATCAGTTTTGTTTATTGAGGCTGAAATGTGAAAATTGTAATAGTTTTGGATTTGAGGATTAAATTGAACAAAGTGTAGATGTTCAGTGAAAATTGTAAAATGAAATTTAAAGGTCATATGCATAGAAATGAGTTAGATAATGTATTTGAATTTGATAAATTGAATTCAATCATTATATAGATCAGGAATTGAATGTTACGGAGGATAACCGAGGGAAAGGAAAAATCGCGGATTAGTCCTTATGAGTCAACCGATAGCATATCCTAAGTAAGTCCATAGTATAGAGGAATATATGTATATATATATTTATAACTTGTGTTATTATGATTTGATTAAATTGTATTCAGGTTGAATTTTGATATTAAATTGAAATTATGAAATGTCTATAATTAAGTATAGGTGAGAAATTGATATATGATTGTTATTGAATATTTTGGAAATGTCGTTATATGATATTAAAATGAATTTAGCTGATTGATAGCATGTGTACGAGACTATTTCGAGAAGTGCCTCTGAATTTTAAATGTGATAAATATGTTAAAATGCCTGTTTGAACATAGTAAATTATTAGGATACGATTGGCATGTCAATGGGGTTATAACGCGCACTTGTTCCGGATTGCACTTTAGTGCCTCTGTTAGCTTTTTGATGCTCTCTGGTGTGTTATGGGTACCCGAGTATCCAAGTCATGTTACTATAATTTATCGGGCTATGAAAATATATGGCTAAGGTAAAAATTAATTGTTAATTCTAGTGTATATTCGTTTGATGATAGTATCAAGAATGATTATGCAAATATTTTTCGTTATGGTATTGATGTGATGAAATGTAGAGATATGTATATTTATATGAATTAATTTGGTTTGAACCATTGTACAATATGAAGTATATAGTGAACTAATTCTATACTAATCATATGTATTCTTATAAATGATTGTCAGGTTTAATTAATCTAAGTTTTGTTAGTTTTCACATTGTTTAAAGTGAGGCAAGTTGAATTGAATTTTAGCTATAAACTTAATAAGCTATTTAAGTTTATTCTTTTTATCCTTGTTTTCTGTTGTTAATGTCTTATGGAACTTGATGGACAGATCAACTTCAGAGCTCACACTATCAAGCTTCTATTTCAGTAGTTTTGATTTTTTTATTTCGGTTTTATGTCATGTATATAGGGTTTGAAGTTGATGAACTTAAAGTTTTAGTTGGATTTATATTGTGGTTAAGTTGGTTATAATGTTAAATTTCATGTTTCATTTTAAACTTGTGATGAATGTGATTGTGGAAAGTCCTTTTGACTCTATTTTGGAAGATAATGATTTGTGCTATTTGGTTTGTGAACATAATTTTGGTATTTGGTATCATGGAAATGGTACCTTGTTATTTGATGTCTTATTTGGTGAATTGTTGTTGAAATGGTCTTTTTGGTTTTGGTAATTCATGAACTTAGAATAAAGTATGTTTGCATTTGATAGTTTGACATGAATGAATGAATCTTTGTATATGGTAGATAGAACTTTGTTGATAATTGAATTAGTTTAAATAGTTGATAATGTTTTGGTTTGAATAATTGTTGTTTATGTTTGAATTATGGTGCCAGTGAGGGCATATTGGTTAGGCACTTAGGTTGGTTTTGAATTGGTATATTTTGACATGTTCTGGCACATTTTGAATAGGCTTGGATGTTGGTTCATGAAAGGCTTGGAACCTAAGAAAGGGTGTGTCAAAGGGCTTGTGTTTGAAAGTGTTTTTGGATACATACGGCCTGTGACATGATTTTCCACACACCTGTGTACTCCACACGGTTGTATGACACGACCGTCTGCTCTATTTAATTTTGGTGATTTTAAGTCCATGCAGTCTAAGAGAGTTACATAGCCTGGTGACACGGCTATGTGACTCTGAGTTACACAGGCACAAATTGTTACACGATTTTGCCACACAACCATGTTTTGGAGCCACATAGGCTGAGCTCTGTCACACAACCCTATTTTCATTTTTTACTCAAAATTTTTTAAAAGTTTCATTTTAATCCATAAATGTTTTCAGCTTGTTTTAAATGTTTCATAAGCTCGATTTAGATTCCAATACGATTAAATATCATGGAAATTTTTGTATGAGTTATTTTGGTTACGTTTGATTAAACTATGAATAATGTTAAAGTTTTATAGCTATAATACCTTATAACTTGGGTCGGTGACTAGACCAGGTTTAAGGTGTTACATTAGTGGTATCAGAGTTATGGCTTAGTCCATTCTAGGACAAACTTAGCATGTATGGAATCTAGAATATACATGCCACATATACTTTTGATAGTGCGATGCTTTTGATCCGATCTGACCCTATTCTTTTTATATATACAAGATGTTGGCCGAAACAGATCGAGTCGTAGTGAACGAAGCAGAAAGTAATGTTCAGACTTCCAATCAGGAAATGAGTCAATATATGTCAGTTCCATAATTGTTCGATAGTGAATGAAAAATGACTTTTATGGTATTTTGAATTAGTGGTTTAGTGATTTTATGAGACCCAACACTACGGCTCCGCAACCTCCACCCCCTCTGTGCCTCCTCCATGACCATTGTGTCCTCAAAACCTCATACATACAATGGTTCATCGACTTCCTATTGATAAAATTCGTAAGTGTGGGGCTAAAGAATTTAAAGGTAAAGTCAACGACGACCCTACCAAAGCTAAATACTGGCTTGAGAATACACAAAGAGTTTTTACAGAATTAATGTGTTCACCCGAGGATAGCCTGAAATCTGCAATTTCATTACTTAAAGACGAAACATACTTGTGGTGGTGTACATTGACAGCTATGGTTCCAAATGATTGGATTCATTGGGATATCTTTCAAATAGTGTTCAAAAAGAATATGATCAGATTTATTGGGATTTCTTTCACATAGTGTACTTAGAGAAGAAAAAGAAAGAGTTCCTTAAGTTGAAACAAGTGAATGAATCTGTAGCAGAGTATGAATGAGATTTTGTTTGTCAGAGTAAATATGCTCATAATATTGTATCGACTGAAGAGGAGATGTGTATTCGTTTTGAAGATGGGTTGAACAATGAAATTCGAATATTGGTCAAAGCTCTGAAATTGCAGTAATTTATGGAACTGTTGAAGCATGCACAGAAAACGGAAGAGATTTGTAAAGATAAAAGGTAGCTTCTGCTCCAAATGTTATTGTCGGTACATTCTCTCTTTTTTATATCAATTTATATGCATTGATTGACTCTGGGCGAACACATTCCTATATATGCACTATATTAGTACACAAAAGAATATACCTATCGAGTCAACTGATTACACTGTCAGAGTTGCAAATCTTCAAGGTTAGTGTGTATTGATTAATCAGATTTGTATAATGTGTCCACTAAAAATATGGGGTTACTATTTTTCCTGCTAATTTGATGTCATTACCATTTGATGATTTTGATCTCATTTTGGGTATGGATTGGTTGACTAAGTATGATGTAATAGTGAACTGTCGATAGAAACATATTACTTTGAAATGTCAGAATGGTGAACTTATCCGTATTGAGGCTTGAGGAACAGATTTTGCGACAAATATTATTTCAGTATTGTTGGCTTAGAAATTTATCAAAAAAGGTGGTGAAGTGTGTCTCACATACATTATTTATTCTACTATGTCTGAATCAAAAATCAATCAGGTACTAATAGCTAAAGAATTTGATAATGTGTTTCCCAAAGAATTACCAAGGTTATCGCCAATCCAAGAAGTTGAATTTGTTATAGAAGCCTAGGAAAATTCTGATTTGCATAGCTCTGTATAGAATGAATCCTACTAAATTAAAAGAATTGAAAGCACAGTTACAGGAATTGCTTGATCATGGTTTTATTAAACCGAGTGTGTCACCTTGGGATGTACTGATATTGTTCGTGAAAAAGAAAGATGGATCGATGAGATTGTGCATAGATTATCAGTAGTTGAATTAAGTTACACAAAAGAATAAATATATGTTACCTTGAATTGATGACATATTTGATTAGTTAAAAGGAGTTATCATGTTTTTGAAGATTGATCTGCAATCTAGTTATTATCAGCTGCGAGCAAAAGAGCCAGACATACTAAAACCTACATTCAAAACTCAATACGACCATTATGTGTTTTTAGTAATTTCATTTGGTCTAACTAATTCCCCTGGTGCATTCATGGATTTAATGAATCGAGTGTTCTAACCATATTTAGATCATTTTTGTGTGGTGTTTATTGATGATATTTTTATTTACTCGTTGAATGAGTCAGAACACGCTAAGCATTTGAGAATTGTATTTCAAACATAGCACAAAAAACAATTTTATGCAAAATTTAGTAAATGTGAATTATGGCTTCAGGAAGTTGGATTCTTGGGTCATGTAGTCTCTTCTGATGGCACCCATGTAGGCCCGAATAAAATATCGGCAATTATTGATTAGAAGGTTCTGAAGAATGTTTTTGATGTACGTAACTTTCTGGGCTTAGCCGGGCATTATTGACGATTTGTTAAAAGCTTTTTTATCATAGAATCTCCGATGATGAAGTTGTTTTAAAAAGATGTTAGCTTCATTTGGTTCGATAAAAGTCAAAAAATCTTTGATCAATTAAAGAATATGTTAACGAAAGCTCCAGTTTTAATTCAACCTGAGACCGGAAAAGAGTTTATCGTTTATAGTGATGCATGAGTTTATCGTTTGTAGTCATGAGTCCCTTAGTAGTTTGAGTTGCGTTCTGATGCAGAACGGGAAATTAATTACTTATGCCTTACAAAATTTAAAACCTCATGTGTGAAAATATCTGACACATGATTTAGAATTGGTCACGTTGTTTTTATTTTAAAGATCTGGTGCCATTATTTGTATTGTGAAAAATGTCATGTTTTCACTGATTATAAAAGTCTAAAATATCTGATGACTTAGAAAGATTTGAACTTGATTATAGAAAGTGATGGTTCTATTCTAGCTGAGTTGAAAGTGAAGTTGATGTTCTTATTGAAAATTTAAGAACTTCAGAAAAATGATCCAAAATTATTGGCAAAGCGGGATCTGGTGAATAGTAATCAAACGATTGATTTCTATATCGGAAAAAACAATTGCCTGGACTTTTGAGATTGATTATGTGTGTCAAATGATTCAAGGTTGAAACAATAATTGTTGAAAAAAGCTCATAATAGTGTTAACTCAATTCATCTAGGAAGTAACAAAATGTATAATGGTCTAAAACAACGTTATTGGTGGCCAGGAATGAAACATGAAATATCATAGTTTGTATCCAGAGGCTTGATATGTAACACTCCTAATCTGTATTCATAACCGAAATAGGATTATGAGGCATTACCATTCAATCACAACATAATTCATGCATTTTCACATAAACATCAAATAAATATAATCTCAATATCCCATATAAGGTTTTACGAGACCTTAAAACATGCTTAGAAGTGGTTCGAGACTAAATTGATATCATTTGTAAACTTTGAGAAACTTATAAAATTTTCAAGCATTCAGGGGTCACACGCTTGTGTGAACAGGCCCTGTGCCTCACACAGCCACAAGACACGCCCGTGTCATAGACCGTGTGAAAACAAGGCATACATACTGACTTGCACCATACGATCGAGGACATGCCCGTGTGCCACGACTGTGGGAAATTTGAAGGGGTTACTGACTTGGGTCACACGGCCGGCCACACGCCCATGTGCCAGCCCGTGTCTCACACACGGCCAATAGACACACTCATGTATCTATACCGTTTCAAACCTGTAGGGTATACTGACTTAATATCGAAGGGCTGCCCCAGGAGACACATGGCCGTGTAACATGATTTTGTGTCACACACGGCTGAGACACACGCCCGTGTCTCTGCCCGTGTGGACAAAAATAGGTCATTTACAAAGCCAATTTGCCACCCTTTTTGCATATACCTACATAAGCTCATATGGTACAAATTTAAGTCACAAATATATAACCAAAATTCATCAATCAATACACAAGTATACCAAAACCAATATTTCAAGCATACCAATTCACCATTTCTATTCATTACCAAAACATGCCATTGATAAACAACTAATCTCATAATCACCAAACTATATCAATTTCTATAATAAACTTGCCAATCACATAGTCAAATATATTTATACTATAAACACATTTATGAACACATATCATAAGCTAAATCCACATTCAATATTACCATCATTCACAAGCCAACTTATATGGCCAAATACACACCAACACTTACAAGCCAAATCTCATGGCTAATATCATAACTCAAAACATACCAAGATGACACTAGCCTATACATGCCATATACCATATATACAAGGCTTCAAAAGTACCAACAAAATGATCGATAGTGTGATGACTATTCCAGACGATCTCCAAGTTTGAGCTAGCTTCGATAATCTATAAAACATAGACAATAACACACAGTAAGCTTCATAGCTTAGTAAGTTCGTAAGTGATTAACTCAATTCATCAAATAAATGTAATTTAACTATTTTCATATTACCAAATCAACATCACATTTACCACAAACCTTTATCATATCTCAAAACATGATCAATTACCATCTCAATGAACTTTCTCTATGTAATACTCGAATAGGTTTCGTACATACCAGGACCGTCTTGTACTAACCTCTTTCTCAATTATGTCATTCTTTACCTATTGAACCATTTGGAATAGAAATCAAATACTCAAGATCTCAATCGATAAGTACCTATACCATGGCCCGTAGCCAAATCAAGGTATCTTATCCCTGAGTACTTATACCATGGCCCGTAGCCAAATCAAGATAACTCCTCACTGAAATACCTATACCATAGCCTGTAGCCAAATCAAGGTATCACTCACACCTGAAGTGTCGATATCATGGCCCGAAGCCAACACAATAGCCTAATGACATGTCATTAGCATCCAAATTATTCCTAAGGTTCAACCAGGAAGTTTCGCTTATCTATTTCATTGTCGAACACATCCGTATAGTCATATTATAAATTCAAATTCTTTCTTTCTTGATCTATATGTATTCAAAATTAACCCATTTAGTCAACCATTCATTCAATTTAATCCTTAAACACATATTTGGCATTTTTACATTTTAGCCCCTAAAGTTCCATAATTTTACAATTTAGTCCCTATTTCACAAAAACACAAATTACACCAAATTTGAAAAATCTATACTTAGTCAATTTATACTTGAGTCCCTAGCAGCCCAAAACTTTCATTTATTTCACATTTCAACCCTTCAATTTACAAATTTCACAATTTAATCCCTAATATGCATTTTTACCAAAAATCACTTTACAAAACATAATAATCTATCATTTATCTTCCATTTTTCATTATCATCTATCACAAATCTCAAGCATTCATCAATGGCACTTTACAAAATCATCAACAAATTCAAAAATTAAGACATGGGCTAGCTAGTACTCAAAGCAACAATCACAAAAACATAGAAATCATCAAAAACCGAGCTCAAAACATACCTCAATCAAGAACACCAAGGGTCGAACCCTCAAATGCTTCAAATGGTCTTTCTTTTTTCAATATTCGGTTATGGATGGTGAAAATATGATGATAAATTGATTTTGGTTTTAATTAATATGCCTTAATAACTAATTTACAAAATTAATCTTAATTAAAAGCCACCAAATTTGATGTTATTAAGCCCATTTATGTCCATTCCCACTATCAATGGCATAATAACATCCTAAGGACCTCACATTTAATCAACCATAGTAGTAAAATACACTTAACATATAGAATGTCACTTTTGCATTTTACGTGATTTAATCATTTTTTCTCAAATTGAGCTATTAAACGATAAAATTATCTCACGAAATTTTCACACATATATAATCACATGTTGTAAACACATAAAATAATATTAAAAATAATTTTCCGACCTCAGATTCGTGGTTCTGAAACCACTGTTCTGATTTAGCTAAAATCGAGTTGTTACAACTCTCCCCCTTAGGGATTTTCATCCCCGAAAATCTTACCAATGAATAGGTTTAGATGTTGCTTTCTCATAGCATCCTCAAGTTCCCATGTAGCTTCTTCAACCCCGTGTCGATGCCATAAGACTTTCACTAATGCAATTTTCTTATTTCTCAGCTCTTTGATCTCATGAGCTAAAATTCGAATCGATTTTTCATTGTACGACAAATCTGACTAAATTTCAACCTATGAAGGAGAAAAACATGTAAAGGGTCGGATCGCTATTGTCTAAGCATCGATACATGAAAAACATTGAGAATCTTCTCTAATTCACTCGGTAAAGCTAACTGATATGCCATTACACCTATTCTTTCAATGATCTCATACGGCCCGATGAATCTCGAACTCAATTTGCCTTTACGATCGAATCAAAGTATTTCCTTCCATGGAGATACTTTCAAAAACACTTTATCCCTAATTTGGAACTCAATATCTTTCCGTTTCAAGTCTGCGTATGATTTCTGATGATCTGACGCTGCTTTCAGACTATCACAAATTACTTTCACTTTCTGTTCGGTCTCTTTAATCGAATCAACCCCAAAAATCTTATTCTTACTTAGCTCAATCCAGTACAATGATGTTCTACATTTACAACCGTAAAAAGCTTCGTACGGTGCCATTTTAATACTCGATTGAAAACTGAAGTTATATGCGAATTCAATCAACGGCAAATACTTTTCCTATGTACCTTCGAACTCAAGAATGCAACATCTCAACATGTCCTCGAGTATCTGTATAACTCGCTCAGATTGACCATCCGTCTGCGGGTGAAATGCAATACTAAAATGTAATTTTGAACCCATTGCATCTTGTAGTTTCTTCCAAAACCTCGATGTGAACCTCAGATCTCAATCCAAAATAATAGAAATAGGTACTCCGTGTAATTTCACAACCTCGGAGATATACAACTCAGCTAACCATTCAAGTGAATAGTCCGTTCGTACAGGAATGAAATGAGTCGATTTTGTCAATCTATCAACTATAACCCAAATCCATCTTTCTTTCTCGAAGATAAGGGCAATCCCGACACAAAATCCATAGTCACTCTATCCCATTTCCACTCAGGAATCATAATCGACTGCAATAACCCAGACGGTAACTGATGCTTAGCTTTAACTTGCCGACAAATCAAACATTTAGAAACGAACTCTGAGATATCACATTTCATACCAGGCCACCAATAAAGTTATTTTAAATCGTTATACATTTTTGTGCTTCTAGGATGAACTGATAAATAACTACTATGTTCCTCGTTCAAAATCATCTGAATCAACTCTGAATTTCTTGGAACACATATTCGGTCTTTGAATCTTAAATAATCATCAATGTCAACTTGAAACTCTGAATCAGAGTTCGAATCACATTAAGCTCGTTTTGAAAATATTTCATTATCAACTTTCTAAGCTTTGTAAATCTACTGTAAAAATAACAGTCTCACTTTCAACTCAGCTACAACCGAGCCATCGTGAGATAGAGCCAACTGAGTATTCATTGCACGAAGAGCAAACAAAGATTTCTGGCTTAATGCATCAGCAACAACATTTGTTTTTCTCGGATAGTAATCAATCAATATCTCGTAATTTTTTAGCAATTCTAACCTTCTCCGTTGTCATAAATTCAAATCTTTCTGAGTCATCAGATATTTCAAACTCTTGTGATCTGAATAAACATGGCATTTCTCACCGAACAGATAATGGTGCCAAATCTTCAACGCAAAAACAATAGCTACTAAATCCAAATCATACGTCGGGTAATTCTTTTCATGCGGTTTCAACTGTCTCGAGGCATAAGCTATGACTATGCCTTTCTGCATCAAAACACAACCCAGACTATTCAACGATGCATCACTATAGATCACAAATTCTCTCCCCAATTCTGGCTATACTAACACTGAAGCTTTAGTCAAAAGAGCTTTCAGCTGATCAAAACTTTTCTTATATTTCTTAGACCATTCAAACTTTACATCTTCCTGAAGCAATCTCGTCAACGGAGTCGCTGTAATAGCCCGATTTTGGGCTTAGTCAGAACAGTGGTTTTGAAACCACAAATATAACATAGTAAAAATTCATTTTTATTATATTTTTATGGTCTAAAGTTTTATGGATTTGTTTTGTGAAAATTTCGTTAAAAAATTTTAACGTTTGGGAACTCAATTTAGTCAAAAGGACTAAATTGTAAAAAGTGAAAAACTTGAGTTATAGAACCTAGAGGTGCCCAATTGTTATGAAATTTTAAATTGGAGGTCCTTAAATCATAATTATACCATTGGTTAATTTTTTTGACAAAAATGGACATGAAATGGGTGAAATAGAATATTTTTAAGTTAGGGGCATTTCGGTCATTTAGCAATTAAATGAATTAAAAAAAATTAAAAGACAATTTTTGTCCATCTTCAACCTCTTGGCTGAAACTTGTATGGAGGAACCATGGCTAGGGTTTTTCAAGCTTCCAAGCTCGATTGTAAGTCCGTTCTAACCCTGTTTTTAATGATTTTTACGTTTTTGAAATCCTCGTAACGAGATCTATCTATTTCTACCACTAATTTGAGATATGGTTAAAGTATAGGGTTTTAAAATGTTGTAAATTTGCTTATTTTGATGATTAATGGTAGATTATGCATGTTTATGGTTAGAGAAACAACTTTTACTAGGTGATTTTCGGTGAAAATGCCTAAAATGACTAAATTGTAAAATAGTATAAAAAGTGTTGTAAAAGTGTGATAAAATAAAAAAAGTGGGTTTCTATAGTTACAAAAAGGGTTCATCTAGACTTAAAGTACAATGAAATTGAATGAAAATCATCTTACGAGCCTAGGGGCAAAAGTGTAAAAATGATAAAGTTTAGGGACAAAAATGTAATTTTGTCATAATATGATTTTTGGGTCACAATGAATAATGTGACTAATAAGTGAGCTAAATGTGATGTTATAGATTAAAGAAAACGAGGTTCAGACCTAGAACGGGGAGAAAATGAGTAATTGACGGTTAGGTCCCTCTTTGTTTTTTTTGGTATCGAGGTAAGTTCATGTGTAAGTAATGAAAAGTTGTATCATGTTTTAATGTTTTATTATTATATGAGTCTCTATGTTTAATTGTTATGACGAGTGCATGAACGACATTATAGTCTATGAGAATGACATTGTGAACGAGTTCGACAAAGATTTGACTAGAAGTGACATGTCACTAGGAACTTTGTGATTATGAGCTCATGTGATTATGTATATATGTGACTATGTGAATCAGGGTGCTAGTCATGTACGTCCTACAGGTGGCTGGGTAGCCCGGCATGTGTTGCGGGTACTTGTTAACTTGTGTGAGCAGCCCATATAGTTACATCCTGACTATTAACTTATGTAAGTACGCCCGTGATTAGCTTGAGAGCAAGCAATGTGTGATATGTGATATGAGGTAGCATGTGGCTACGTATGAAGCACTTTGTGCAAGCTTTTCGTGTATCAGATAGTATTCCAATTGTTCAACGGGTAAATCAGTGGGTTATTTGACAAGTAAGTCAATGATGAGAAAATATGAGAATGTGCTACGAGTTAGTACATGTATGTACTTATAACTCATGAGTAAAGGACTCGATATAATATGAATATGTGGTAAGAATGCATACGAGAAAGTTATGCTTGTGAAAGATTGATAATCTTGTGACTAATGATCTACATTTATGATGAATGGATGTATGATAAGATTTGAAAATAATCATGTGTTAGGCTTATGAGCCTAATAGAGTTCTGATATAATACAATGTACATACTTAAGCTGTAATTCAATGGATACGAGAAAAAGGAAAGATAAGCATAATCGTCTATTAAAGTCATTATGAAAACATAGAGAGAAGTGAGCTATAGAATGTGAAAGATTGTTAATCTATATGTTGAAATTATGATTACTCATAAATGATGTGCATGTTGTTAAGGGAGTTGAAATAACTTGTTAATAATGTGATATGCTATAATTGTAACACCCCTCCCCCATATCCAACGCCGGGACAAGGTACGAGGTGCTACCGGACTTAAACTCAACCAACTAAATAAAACCGAGCCGTAAAATTTTGATCAATTTAAAACTTTTCATTTCACATGCATTTCGTCCCTTAAACAGGCTCACGAGGCCCAAAACATGCACTAGAGATGGTCTGGGACTAAACCAAGAACTTAAGAAAAACTTGGAAAAATTTCATGCTTTAAGGCTCCACACGCCCGTGTGGGTATAGAGCACACGCCCGTGTCCCGAACACGTGTCCAAAAACCTGGACATTCTGCCAATTTGGTCATGAACAAATTGAAGCCACACGGCCAAGGCAGATGCCTGTGTCCTTCACACGGCTGAGACACATGGCCGTGTCTCTTGCCCGTATACTCACTACCATGCATACTAACTTCAAAAACTTAGGTGCAAGGGACACACGGCTGGAAAAGATGCCCATTGGGGCGAACCGTGTGTCACACACGGCCTAGACACACGTCCGTCTGTCTACCCTTGTGGACAAATACAAGGCTATTTTCCAAGCCATTTTGTCACCCTCACAACACATGCACGCATACTTATAAAATAGCATACAACATGAAAAAATTAAGCACTTAAACATTCCTAACATGTCATGACCATGGAAATTTCACATGCAATAGATATTATAGATTTTACTCACATCTTTACTACATTCATGCCATAATCATTATAAACTCATCACGTAAGACCATAGCACATGCATGCATATTTAAAACAGGTTTATAACCCCATAATCAAAATAAGCCAATACATTTGGCTAAAACAATATCACATACTCGAATATTTAAACTCCTACACATGCCATAGACTCAAAGTGTTTGAAATCACTTACACCAATAGCGATAGCTTGACAGTGTGATAATATCTTCGACGAACTCCAACCCGAGCTAACCTATCAACACTAGAGAACATGGGAAAGGAAAGGGGTAAGCTTACACTTAGTAAGTTCATATGAAAACAATAAGCAACTCATTAACATGTTTTATCAATGTTCCCAACATATTCTCAAGTTCATGATAAGCTATCTTATTGTATAACAGTCAATAAAATATTTATATCTAAAGCTACGAAACTCCAAATTAAGTTCCGTTAATTTTTCTTAAAACTAGACTGATGTACCTTTCTACCATACAATTTCACAAATTTTTGGTTTATCCAAATAGTACATTTTATTCCTCAAAGTTACCCCTAATTCACTATCTTACAGTTCTGACCCTTTTACACTAAAGTTAAATTATCTCAGAGCACAGAACTCGAATAATGTTCTCATCCATTTCTCTTGAAAATAGACTCATTAAGGATTTTAAAAATATAAACTATAACTCATAACTATTTTTTTACAATTTATAATAATTTTCTCAAATCAGAATAGAGGATTTCGAAGTCATTCTGACTCTGTCTCACACAACTTCAAATATCTCATTATAGGAAATTCTTTTGCTTACGGTTTCTTTTATAAGAAACTAGACTCAATAAACTTTAATCCCCTATTTTATTCAGCCTCTAAATCATTTTAAACTATTTTTAATGTATTTTAAAATTTACACCACTGCAGTAGCCCAAAACTGTCCAGGCTAATTTACTCATTCACAATTATTGTTCACCAAATTAATACATCATCGTTTCATCTATCATGGTAAGAACACATAGATATGCATCATAAGCATGGACCCATAATCTCAATGTCATAAAGTATCAAAGACTTAGTCCAAATCATGCCATTTTCATAGTATTCACCCAATACTATATACATCATAGATTATCAAATATCAAGGTATTACTCATAATTTTAGTGTACATACCCGTACCACCTTGTAATAAAGTATATAATTATACCTTCTTTAACATGCCCTCCTTAGGGCTTTCATCACATCATCCATTACAATACCCGTTGAACACTCGAGATGCTTAAGGATGTTTGAAATTATCATACACCAAATAGAATGCCAAAGCCATGTCCCATACATGGTCTTACATGGATCCAAATATCGTTGTCATATCTCGGATATGGTCTAATACAAGGTCTCATGTCAGTGCTGATGCCATGTCCCGGACATGGTCTTATACTAACACACATATCATCACATTTTCATCAAATTATCACAATACAATTCCAATAAAGGTATATATCCCTATTCCGTACAATATCAAGTATTAAGCACATGATAATGAAGTTGATAAATTACTTTCATACCAACTTACTCGTTTCAAAGAAACATCATATTCCATCAATCATCCAATATATTAAATCATATAATATATGCAATATTAATAAGGAATGTAATTCAAACATAACTTTACATTATTATTATCATACGAACTTACCTCAACACTAAATTGGTAACAGAGGCCTAAACATCAATTTCTCGTTTTTCCTCGCTCTAAGCCCGAATCTCATTTTTCATCATCTATGACATCACATTTAACTTATTAAAACAACATACTAATCAAATTAATCCAATGACACATTTTGGCAAAATTTTCGATTTTGCCCTATACTTTACCAAAATTACCAAATTGCCCCTAGGCTCGTAAAATTATTTTTATCACCTTTCTTTACTCCTTAAGCCTAGATGAACCATTTTCATAACTACTCATAATTTCAACTATTTCACATATTTACAACTTATTTTACAACTTTGCAAAATACCCCATTTTAGGTGTTTTCATGCAAACTTCTTTCATAAAAGTTGTTTATAACACTACCAAGACTCATATTCTTCCATAAAAACTCAAAAAACAACACATATGCTTTCATGGCAAAACCCTAGACTGTAACACCCCTAACCCGTACCTGTCGCCGGAGGGTTAAAGAGTATTACCATACAAGCACAAAATTCCAGTTACTTTATTTGAAAAACTTCCGTTGGCACACCTATAAAAGAGTCATCTCGAGATAATAGGTATATTGATTCATTCTTCAATTCAATTCACATCAAAACATTGAAAAACATTAATCGAATATCAACCACACATTCACATTAACTATGTGGAATACATATAGTAACTTAACAAGCCATTTTCGCATGGCTATACATATATACATCATCAAAAAGACACATATTTAACAACAACAAAAAAAAGGTCAAGCCTATACATGCCATTATCAAAGTTGAATTACTAGAGTACCGAATGGGCTTAGATAGTGTGGGTGACTTCGACTTTAAGATCCCCTAGACCATAGCCAACGAACGAGATCTATAAAACAGAGGATTAAGGGCAACAGAGTAAGCATTTCTATGCATAGTAAGTTTTAAGTAATGAAATCATTTAAAATTAAAGCATAGCATTCATAATGCTTATCATCTTTTCCTTAACCGAATGTAACCATGACTAAATACACTACTATTGTTCATGTATGTCATTTTAAATTATTCCTTAAACACCAATTCATATTACGAATATAACTTCTTTTTATTCAACCAACTTCATTATTTGGCCGAATACCTCTAATTCAATTTCAAGGCTAAATAAATACATATACGCATATTCACATAGTCATATTACTTCACACTTCAACCAATATACTCACATGCTCAGAGCCAATCTTAACATATTTTCACTTGAATCAAAATTTATGTATCATGAATAAGTTATAGACTTCATACAACCATAAGCA
Organism: Gossypium longicalyx; assembly: GCA_025698465.1. Lineage (NCBI taxonomy): Eukaryota > Viridiplantae > Streptophyta > Magnoliopsida > Malvales > Malvaceae > Gossypium > Gossypium longicalyx. The sequence goes on along the minus strand of CM046996.1, from coordinate 40,024,436 downwards.
ATGGCCGGAAGAGCACTATTCAAATAAATAATCACAATTTAAAACGAATCAAATTTTACAACGTATATACGGTACATACCTGACCATCTTAGGGTTGTGAGCCCATTAATTTGAATTATTACAGCAAAATCACACATTTCCAACACAAATGCCTTCGGGGCTTAGCCCGGATATAACACCAGCACGAATGCCTTCGGGACTTAGCCCAGATATAACATCAGCACGAATGCCTTCGGGACTTAGCCCGGATATAACACCAGCACGAATGCCTTCGGGACTTAGCCCGGATATAAATCCCACACAAGGCATGCAGATCTTAGCCCGGTTAAATCCTCAATTATCGTGCACACACACATATATATCATAATACATTAACATTTCATTTACCTTACTAGAACACAAGCACAACATGCTTATCAATAATTCCACTTTCGGTTCAATAGTTACATACAAAGAGCACGATTTAGTTTCGCTATCCAACATGATTTCTATAACTATTCGGCTACAAGTCATATGCACAAATTATTTATCTCACTACTTAATTCAAGTAGAACCATTAGGTTACAATTTATATATTATGCCTATATATCATGATTTTATCAAATCATAAGCTACGTTCCATTACTCAAAGACTTACCTTGGATGTTTTGAATAGTTGCGGATAGGTTACTCGATTGCTTTCTCCTTTCCCCTATCTGATTTAGTTCCTCTTTACTCTTGAGCTTTAAATTTAAACAAATGAATTTGTTTAATTACTTACTCAACTTTGATTCTTTAATAATCACATTTGGCAAGCATATAACTTCAATGCATATTATGTTTTATAAAATATGCCATGGCTCGATTTCATGATTTTTATAACAATATCCAATTCACATACACAACAAAGATTCACATAACTTACCATGCTTTCCTATACACGAATTCAACTATATATAATATATATATGTATATCCGAATGTCTCTCTGTCACAAGGTGCATACAGAAGGTATATTTATTTATACCTATGTGTGACTATAACAATTTAATCGATTACTTGTTCATGCACAACCACGTATACACCTATATATAATTATAGCATGTTTTAATATCTTATATACTCCATTCAGTCCTAATCACTCAAACTTAGCTTTCATGTACCATTTCCATTTCATGAGCAAAGGTAGCAAATTGCACACCGGTTTTATCCTTGCCAAACAATGACCGAATATGCATATCAAATAAATAGCTCACATAACACATAACTCACATAGCCAAAGTTCATATAACCCTAATGTCCAAATATGTATATCACTCAAATTTTCTTATGACTTAACCTTTAACTCCTTTTTGTCGAATATCCATTAAATATCTAGTCATCAAAACCTTATTTTTAACCACCGTATATATATAATTAGCAAAATGGATTGATTATACATATATACTATCAAAACCGAACATAATAATCTTACCTATGCATAACATTACTCACATTCCAATACTCAAATTATTCAAATCATACTCTAAAAGAATCATGAACAATGCCGAACCCTTAAATGTTCAAACATCTAATTTACTCAATTCAAAACACCTAAACGGCATTTGTTTAAAACATTAAGCAACCCCATGTTCGGCTATTACAAATATGAGCATTAACAATTCATACTTTTAATAAAATCAACTTATTCAACCATCATTTAAGCTACTTAACATATAGCTAACATCTTCCCAAAAACTTATCAAAATAACACAAATTTAGCACTTGCCGAATGGACACTTGTTCATTGATTCATGAATTTAAACCATGGGTTAGCTATGCTATGCATTTATCAATTTAATTTCAAAATCAATTTCAAAGCAAAATTTACATTACATACCTCTAAATGGAGATAACCATGGCCGAATGCCTTGGCTTCTTCTTCAAAAAATTTCTTTCTCAAATTCGGCAAAATGAAGAAAGAAGATGAACATCCATTCTTTTATTTTATTCCTCTATATTATTAAGTATAAAGCCATTTAACTAATAATTAATACATATTTTTAATATAAAAGTATCATCATGGCCGGCCACTATAAACAAAATGAATATTTGACTTGCAAGTCCAACCTTTTTATAACATGTATTAATAGACCACTTTTAAATTTACCTATCACATTTCAAAATTTTCTCATATAAGTCCTATTTAGTAAATTTCACATACAAATGACACAATTAAAGCATGAAACTTTCACACATACATGTACACATACAATAAGCATAGAATATAACGGTTAATTTTTTTTATGACTTGGTTTTGTGGTCCCGAAACCACTTTCCGACTAAGGTCAAATTAGGGCTGTCACATAGACTCTTAATCATTTTGCAAAATAGTCCCCTCATTTGAAAGCTCATGCTTTGGGGGTTCCAAAAATGTAAAAATCATCAAGAAAGACATTAAAAATCACTTACTAGCATGGGAGTTTCTTTACTGACATTTTCCAGCTTCAAAACCCTTTCTTTGCTTCCATTTTTGGTAGAGAGAAGATGAAGAAAAGATGAGATTTTTCTTTTCTTTATTTTATTCTATTTTTATTCAATTTAGTCACCTAAAAGCCACAAATTTTGGCTTTTTGACCAATTTGTCTCCCTTGGCCGGCCATCACACTTTCAATGGCCAAATTACACTTTAAACACCCCCAATTTAAGATACAAAACAAATTAACACCTTTAGGCATCAAAACACAACATTGACTTTTTACGCGATTTAGTCCTATTTCGAAAGTGGACTAGAAATTGCTAAAATCAATATACCAAAATTAACATGCACTTATAAAATCACATTACAACACATAAAATAACATCAAAATAATTTTCTTCGGTGTTAGAATATTGGTTTTAAATCCACTGTTCTGACTAGGCCCAAAATCAGACTGTTACATTTCTTCCCCCCTTTAGGGATTTTCGTCCCCGAAAATCTTAGCAAAAGAAGTTGCTTTCAAATTTCACGAGTCACTTTTACCCTTCTCTCAAAATTACATATCAACTCAGTCTCATGCTCAAGATTTCCTGTAGCCTTTCCATATTTGCGGTATAAACCTCGGATCAATTCGAAATACTATAGACTTACATTCTAAATACTATAAAATCATAAACATATAACTTAGCCAAACTTGTCGAATAATATATCTGTACATACTAAAATAGTCATGCGGACTTCCATCATCAATCTATCACAATTCAAATTGCTTCCCTCCTTTTTCCTGGGGATGAGAGATATCCCGATACGAAATTCATAACAGTCCTTTCTCATTTTCTTCCCACTGTCATCACTGACAGTAATAATCTCAAATACATTTAATATTCGGCTTTACCTTGTAGACAATTCAACATCCTTTGCAAGAATAGACAAGATATTGCTGTGAACTCTGTACTCAAATCTTACTCTGAAATAATAGTAACAGAAACCAAAAATCAAATCCTCCCTGGAATTCCAAATTAAAAGCCGAATCATGCTGTACTTGTTTAATTTACCACTTATAGCCATATTTCCATACTCTGGTCATCAACTGTTTAGAAACTTTACTAACATGAATCAAATGATTCCAACTTCATAGATATGGTCTCTTTATTAATCAGGACAACTTTACTTATAACAACATCTCACGAATAATAAAAGTCCCACAAATGTGTTTCTGTATCATACTTATAAGAATAAAAATTCTCCATTTCAGGTTTTACGTCTACTTAACCATAATTGCACAACATTATTCTCGGACCAGAAAAATAAACTTAAATGCACATGACTTAATTTACCTTTACTGAAAATAGTTATTTACATGAAAATTAGGGAAATCCAGATACTAGAATTCCCACACTTCTATGATTGAACCAGAAGCACAATCATAATAGAAACTATTATCGGAAGTCAAAGAATAAACTTAAGGATAAGCCAAGTTCGATAATTCTCAAAATAAGAACGATAGGAAAAACCAAGATAAAGAATTCTAGATATAATACCATACCAGAGATCCGAGGGTATAACCCAGAAGAAAATAATAAAGAAGATCTAAACGTCCCCTCAGAGAAAACCAGAAAGAAACTACCATTTATACACTCTCGAATTTCATCATAACGGAGATAATACATTTTCTGCATAAATATAAAACCATAGTCAATAGGAACATCAGAATGGTCTCACATGAATTTTCACCGTCTATTTAATTTTGATAAATCAGAATAGAATTCCAAAAAGACAAGAAATGTTGATCATAATTAGCCGGATCAACAGAGCTTTCATCTAATATCACAGTCGCTAGCATCCTCATACACTAAGAATTTCACTAGAAATGAACAACCATATATATTCCCATGGATAGAGGAAAATACAGAATACTCAAAAGAGAGAGATGGCAAAAATTTTACTTAATTGGATCTGTCATGCTCAAACATCTTTGCGAATCCGACATCATTCCTTTGATTATTTCTGTCATCACTAATCCAATGATACTGCATTTTTGCACTATTTAGTTTCCCATTTGTAAGCTTATACAACATATCTCTCGTGAATTTCCTCATATAACTCTATTCTGGTAAGGGGGTGAAGATTGTAAAGCCTCTAAACTTTTGACTCTCACACATATACACATTTAACAACAACATAGTATCATGCATATCAATTCAAACATTTCAAATTTCCAACTTGTTATGAACACACTTTCACATATCTTAGTAACACATGCATCTTTATTTCATATGAATACTAGCCAAACATTAGTGAACTTATCACAATATAAATTTTCATTTCTTTTACTCGAATCATCATTAATGTCTAATCAAGTTTCAACACTTAACCTTATTTTACTGACCAAAATTTACCAAATTAGAGAACGTCTTACGGTTTTGAGTACATCATTCAATTGATGCCATAGTCCAACTATGGTCATATACTGGCTCTCATCTATCTGTGTCGATGCCATGTCCCAGACAGGTCTTACACTGACACATATCAAGCCGATGCCATGTCCCAGACATGGTCTTACACTAGCTTCCACAATGTGGCTGAAGCATGTCCCAGACATGTCTTACACTAGCACACATATCTCGAGGCTGAAGCATGTCCCAGACATGTCTTACACTGGCTTTCACTATGTGGCCGATACATGTCCCAGACATGTCTTACACTGGCGCACATATCACCTACACTGCCATGGTCCAACCATGGTCTTATCTGTCAATTCATAATCGAACGATCGTACTCAATTCTAGCGTTCTACTCAATTTAATATTTCATTTCAATTTTCATGCTATCATAACATTTATGACATCTTTAATTCATAAATTTAAACATAAATGTCAATCACATGCACATATTGATTACGCATCATTCGATAGAAGCACTTATACTCACATTCTATCATTTCGAGTAAATTTTTCTTTTCATAATCACTTGGCCAAAAGAGTTAGGTACATAACATCGTATGAATACTAACATGCATAAAAGAGCTTATCACAACTTAACTTTCATTTCATTCCACGATTCCACATTCTTTAACTTATGATTATCACATATTGAGCATTAATTCATGAAAAATCATGAACTTATTTTCATACCTTTACAAATTTCAACATATCACAAGCACGTTTCAATCATCTTAATATTACTTCTATCATTAACAAGATTTGCTCGATTGTAAGTCTTTCCTGTCTTAGCAAATAGTTTTGTTAGCACCGGGAGATATCACACTATCACGAGTAGTACTATGGCATGTATAGCTAGACTCTTTTAAGCTATGTTAGTCTGAAAACTGACTAAACCATGCTCTGATACCACTAAATGTAACACCCCTCGCTCGTATCCAACACCGAGACAGGGTTCGAGGTGCTATCGGACTTAAACTCAACCAACTATATAAAACCAGGCCGTAAAATTTGGATCAATTTAAAACATTTCATTTCACATATATTTCGTCCCTTAAACAGGCTCACGAGGCCTAAAACATGCATTAGAGACGATCCGGGACTAAACCAAGAACTTAAGAAAAACTTGGAAAAATTTCATGCTTTAAGGCTCCACACGCCTGTGTGGGTATAGAGCACACGCCCGTGTGCTAGGGACTCGCTCGTGTCCCGAACCCGTGTCTGAAAACCTGGACATTCTGCCAATTTGGTCATGAAAAAATTGAAGCCACACGGCCAAGGCACACGCCCGTGTCCTATGGCTGTGTCCTTCACACGACTGAGACACATGGTCGTGTCTCTTACCCGTGTACTCACTACCATACATACTGAATTCAAAAACTTAGGTGCAGGGGGCACACGGCTGGACAACACGCTCATGAGGGCGAACCGTGTGTCACACACGGCCTAGACACATGCCCGTATTTCTACCCGTGTGGACAAATACAAGGCTATTTTTCAAGACATTTTTTCACCCTCACAACACATGCACGCATAATTATACAAGAGCATACAACATGACAAAATTAGGCACTTAAACATTCCTAACATGTCATGACCATGGAAATTTCACATGCAATAGATATTATAGATTTTACTCACATCTTTACTACATTCATACCATAATCATTATAAACTCATCACGTAAGACCATAGCACATGCATGCATATTTAAAACAGTTTTACAACCCCATAATCAAAATAAGCTAATACATTTTCCTAAAGCAATATCACATACCCGAATATTTAAACTCCTACACATGCCATAGACTCAAAGTTCTTGAAATCACTTACAACAATAGCGATTGCTTGATAGCGTGATAATATCTCTGACGAACTCCAACCCGAGCTAACCTATCAACACTAGAGAACATGGGAAAGGAAAGGGGTAAGCTTACGCTTAGTAAGTTCATATGAAAACAATAAGCAACTTATTAACATGTTTTATCAATGTTCCCAACATATTCTCAAGTTCATGATAAGTTGTCTTATTGTACAACAGTCAATTAAATATTTATATCTTGAGTTACGAAACTCCAAATTAAGTTACGTTAATTTTCCTTGAAACTAAACTCCTGTACCTTTCTACCATAAAATTTTTAGAATTTTTGGTTTATCCAAATAGTACAGTTTATTCCTCAAAAATACCCCCGATTCACTAACTGACAGTTCCGACCCTTCTACACTAAAGTTCAATTATCTCATAGTACAGAACTCGAATAATGTTCTCATCCATTTCTTTTGAAAATAGACTCACTAAGGATTCTAAATATATAAATTATCGCTCAAAACTAATACATCATTGTTTCATATATCATGGTAAGAACACATAGATATGCATCATCAGCATGGACCCATAATCTCAATGTCATCAAGTATCAAAGACTTAGTCCAAATCATGCCATTTTCATAGTATTCACCCAATACTATATACATCATAGATTATCACATATCAAGGCATTACTCATAATTTTAGTGTACATACCTGTACCACCTCGTAAAAAAGTATATAATTATACCTTCTTTAACATGCCCTCCTTACGGCTTTCATCACATCATCCATTACAATACCCATTGAACACTCGGGATGCTTAAGGATGTTCAGAATTATCATACACCAAATGGAATGTCAAAGCCATGTCCCATACATGGTCTTACATGGATCCACATATCGTTGCCATATCTCGGGTATGGTCTTATACAAGGTCTCATGTCAATGCCGATGACATGTCCCAGACATGGTCTTATACTAGCACACATATCATCACATTTTCATCGAATCATCACAAGACAATTCCAATAAAGGTATATATCCCTATTTCGTACAATATCAAGTATTAAGCACATGATAATGAAGTTGATAAATTACTTTCATACCAACTTACTCGTTTCAAAGAAACATCATATTCCATCATCCAATATATTAAATCATATAATATATGAAATATTAAAAAGGAATGTAATTCAAACATAACTTTGCATTATTATTATCATACGAACTTACCTCGACACCAAATTGGTTAAAGAGGCCTAAACATCAATTTCTCATTTTTCCTCGTTCTAAGCCCGAATCTCGTTTTTCATCATCTATGACATCACATTTAACTTACTAAAACAATATACTAATCAAATTAATCCAATGACACATTTTGGCAAAATTTTCGATTTTGCCCTTATACATTGCCAAAATTACCAAATTGCCCCTAGGCTCGTAAAATTATTTTTATCACATTTCTTTACTTCTTAAGCCTAGATGAACCATTTTCATAACTATAGCAACTCATAATTTCAACTATTTCACACATTTACAACTTGTTTTACAACTTTGCAAAATACCCCATATTAGGTGTTTTCATGCAAACTTCTTTCATAAAAGTTGTTTATAACACTACCAAGACTCATATTATTCCATAAAAACTCAGAAAAAAACACATATGCTTTCATGGAAAAACCCTAGACTCTTAATAATTTTGCAAAATAGTCCCCTCATTTGAAAGCTCATGCTTTGGGGGTTCCAAAAATTTAAAAATCATTAAGAAAGACATTAAAAATCACTTACTAGCATGGGAGTTTCTTTACTGAAATTTTCTAGATTTAAAACCCTATCTTTTCTTCCATTTTCGATAGATAGAGGATGAAGAAAAGTTGAGATTTTTCTTTTCTTTATTTTATTCTATTTTTATTCAATTTAGTCACCTAAAAGCCACAAATTTTGGCTTTTTGACCAATTTGTCTCCCTTGGCCGGCTATCACACCTTAAATGGCCAAATTTCACTTTAAACACCCCCAATTTAAGATACAAATCAATCTAACACCTTTAGGCATCAAAACACAACTTTTACTTTTTACGCGATTTAGCCCTTTTTCGAAATTGGACTAGAAATCGCTAAAATCAATATACCAAAATTAACATGCACTTATAAAATCACATTACAACACATGAAATAACATCAAAATAATTTTATTCGACCTTGGAATAGTTGTTCCGAATCCACTTTTCTGACTAGGCCCAAAATCGATCTATTACAGTTCTTCCCCCTTTAGGGATTTTCGTCCCCGAAATTCCTACCAGAAGAAGTTGCTTTCAACTTTCACGAGTCACTTTTACCCTTTTCTCAAAATTACATATCAACTCAGTTGCGGTATAAACCTCGGGCTCAATTCAAAATACTAGAGACTGACATTCTAAAAACTATAAACTCAAAAACATATAACTTAGCCAAACCTATCGAATAATATATCAGTACATACTAAAATAATCATGCGGACTTCCATCATCAATCTATCACAATTCAACTTGCATCCCTCTTTTTTCCCGGGGATGAGAGATATTCCGATACGAAATTCATAATAGTCCTTTCACATTTTCTTCCCACTGTAATCACTGACAATAATAATCTCGATTACATTTGATATTCTGCTTTACTTTGTAGACAATTCAACATTCTTTGGAAGAATAGACAAGATACTGCTGTGAATTCTGTACTCAAATCTTACTCTGAAATAATAGTAACAGAAACCAGAAATCAAATCCTTCTTACAATTCCAAATTAAAAGTCGAATCATGTTGTACTTGTTTAATTTACCACTTACAGCATATTTCCATACTCTGGTCATCAACTGTTTAGAAACTTTACTAACATGAATCAAATGATTCCAACTTCATAGATGTGGTCTCTTTATTAATCAGGACAAATTTACTTATAACATCTTTCGAATGATAAAAGTCCCACTAATGTGTTTCTGTATCATACTTATAAGAATAAAATTTCTTCATTTCAGGCTGTACGTCTACTTAACCGTAATTGCACAACATTATTCTCGAACCAGAAAATAAACTTAAATGCACATGACTTAATTTACCTTTATTGAAAATAGTTTTTTACACGAAGATTAGGTAAATCCAGATACTAGAATTCCCACACTTCCATGGTTGAACTAGAAGCACAATCGTAATAGAAACTATTATCGCAAGTCAAAGAATACACTTAAGGATAAGACAGGTTCGATAATTCTCAAAATAAGAACGATAGGAAAAACCAAGATAAAGAATTCTAGATATAATACCATACCAGAAATCCGAGAGTATAACCTAGAAGAAAATAATAAAGAAGATCTGAACGTCCCCTCAGAGAAAACCAGAAAGAAACTACAGTTTATACACTCTCGAATTTCATCAGAATAGAATTCCAAAAAGACAAGAAACGTTTATTGTACTTAACCAGATTAACATTGCTTTCGTCTAATATCACAGTCGCCAGCATCCTCATACACTAAGAATTTCACTAGAAATGAACAACCATATATATTCCCAATGTTAGAGGAAAATACAGAATACTCAAAAGAGAGAGATGGCTAAAATTTTACTTAATTGGATCTGTCATGCTCAAACATCTTTGCGAATCTAACATCATTCCTCTAATCATTTCTATCATCACTAATCCCAAGATACTCCATTTTTGCACTCTTTAGTTCCCCATTTGTAAGCTTATACACCATATCTCTCGTGAATTTCCTCATATAACTCTATTCTGGTAAGGGGTTGAAGATTGTAAAGCCTCTAAACTTTCGACTCTCACACATATACACATTTAACAACAACATAGTATCATGCACATCAATTCAAACATTTTAGATTTCCAACTGGTTATGAACACACTTTCACATATCTTAGTAACACATGCATCTTTATTACATATGAATACTAGCCAAACATTAGTGAACTTCACAATATAAATTTTCATTTCTTTTACTCGAATCATTATTAATGTCTAATCAAGTTTCAACACTTAGCCTTATTTTACTTACCAAAATTTACCAAATTAGAGAATGTCTTACGGTTTTGAGTACATCATTCAATTGATGCCATAGTCCAACTATGGTCTAATACTGGCTCTTGTCCATCTGTGTTGATGTCGTGTCCTAGATAGGTCTTACAATGACACATATCAAGCTGATGCCATATCCTAGACATGGTCTTACACTAGCTTCCACGATGTGGCTGATGCATGTCCCAGACATGTCTTACACTAGCACACATATCTCGAGGTTGATGCATGTCCCAGACATGTCTTACACTGACGCACATATCACCTGCACTGCCAAGGTCCAACCCTTGTCTTATCCGTCAATTCATAATCGAACGATCGTACTCAATTCCAGCATTCTACTCAATTTCATCTTTCATTTCAGTTTTGATGCTACCATAACATTTATGACATCTTTAATTCAGAAATTTAAACATAAATATCAATCACATGCACATATTGATTTCACATCATTCGATAGAAGCACTTATACTCACATTCTGTCATTTTGAGTAAATTTTTCTTTTCATAATCAACACAAGGTCGCACCCCTGGATTAGCAGTAGGGGGCCCTGCTCTAATTGGCCCATTAACTCTGGCCCTAGCCCTAGGCATCTGTCCAACACCCGGGGTCTCAGCCTCCCTCTTATTTTTACCCCTTTTCTTCTCTCAGTTTAGGTGCTCAGTGTGCTTTACGTCCTCCGCTATCTTTACTTTCTCCACCAACTCCAAGAAAACTCGTTCCCTTTGTGGAGCTATCAGTACCCTGAGGCTATCTCTAAGCCCATCCTCAAACCTAACGCAACGCTCATACTCCGTTGCCACCATTACCCTTGCATACCTACTAAGTCGTAGAAACTCCGCCTCATACTCCGCCACCGATTTATTGCCTTGCGTAAAGTTCAGGAACTCCTTCTTCCTAGCATCCACATAGCTTGCACCCACATACTTCCCTTGGAATACAGCTTTGAAAAACTCCCAGGTGACCCCCTCCGGTTGGGTGCCCTCTTTCACTGTCAACCATCACTGGTAGGCTTCCTCCCTAAGCACTGACACGGCTCCTTTTAGCTTTTACTCCGGTGAGCAGTCCAAATCCTCTATTATCCTTTTAGTGGCCTCCAACCAATATTCTGCCACATTAAAAGCCACGCCAGCCACGCCCTTAAAGATCTCAGCCCCGTTCGATTGAAGTCGTTCTGGAATGGACCCCCGATTTCCGTTGCCATTATTGGGCCCAGTGACCTTTTCCAAAATCCTCAACATTGCCTGCGACAATGCATCTTCTCCCGCGGCCCGATCATACTGTCCATTCCCAGCCACAGGTGAGGCCAGAGCCTCTTCTACTCCAACATTGGGCATATGGCCCGATGCCGACGATTCAGCCCTAACACTTCCGCGGCCTCGGCCACAGCCCCTTGCACCTCTTCTAGCACTCATTGTCGATTCGCGTATTATCTCAATTAAAATTTTATGAAGTTTTAGTTAGTTTAATAATTACACCAATGTTTTATGAAAATATTTAAAGAGAAGATCGTTTTCAAAAATCCTCTACAGTTTCCAAATCTTACGAGCTTTAGTTCTATTCTAACTATCATCTAAAGTATCCCGGTAACTATCTACTGTATAACAATTTAAACAAACTTAAAAAATACTTACTTGGTTCGACGTTGGAGACTCGGTGTGCCGTTCAGCAAGATTTCCTTTTTTCCATAATGGTGTGATCCAAATTTTTTTAAATAGAAAAAGAAACGAAATAGTAATAAGGCCCACTTCATAGCCCGAGTTATACAACCTGGGCTCTGATACCACTAAATGTAACACCTTAAACCCGACCCAGACGTTATGGCTGAAACTGGTGTGTCACACTGAAGTGTTTTAGCGAAAACCGTATTTTCATTGAAAACCCTTCTTAAAATAAAAGAAACCTTAATTAACTTAAAAAAACACACTTATCATTTAAAAATTTAATTGTTGAAACGTAAAAAACATACTATAATTTAAAAAACCCATGTCCAACTTCTTGTAATTACATTGAAAATAATAATTCAAGTAATAATAACACAATAAAAACCTTATTACAATCTGGTCTAGAACATACTTAAAAAGAAGTAAAAACTTAAATGCTTGAAAAAAAAACCCAAGTCCAAATCATCTTGCTAGCTGGCCACCCAGAGTCCTTCCAAACATCAAACCTTCTACTAAGCATCACCTGAAAATAAAATAAAAGATGGGGTCAGTTTTCGCAAACTCAGTGTGTACAACCCTCGACAAAAACAAGCATTCACAAAAACATCATTCATCAATCATGCAACGCAATCCCATCCAAATTATCCATACGCTACACACCGGCTCCGTCCCCCGTCACACCATGTGGGGATATAAATATCGACCCACCCAACCCACACACCATGGTAGCCCGGTTGCGAAACTACCTTCATTTACATATTGGGCTTTAAAAGTCGTCGGTGGATCCACAATTGTCAAGCAACCATGCGATCCTCATATACTTCCTCCGTTCCATAATTCCCAACCCATATGCAATCTAAGCGAAATATCATATACATGCATGTCGCATCCACAAAACTTACATTCAACACCTAGGGGTATTTTGGTCATTTTTGCCCTTAGGGGCATTTCGATAATTTTCCCTTAATTACTGTTTTCACTTATCTTAGCCCGTTAACAAGTCCCATGAGATAAGATGAAGGAATACTATGCACCAGGTAGGATTCCAGAGAAGAGGAGGTGAGTCATTAAGACCGCTTAAGTACCAAGCTCTCCTTAGATCCAATCCTAGACATGCATATACCTGTTGCCACACCTTAACCCTATGACTTGTCCACGGTCGCAATTAATTAATTAAGTCTTATGTGGATATCATATAATAGGCCCAGAACCCCTTACAGAACCCAATCAAATTCACATACCTGGATCTGGTCCATTAAGCCCAATCATATTCATATGGCCCATTAGGCCCAAATCACCTATATATGGCCCATTAGGTCCAAATCACATTTATATGGCCCGTTAGGCCCAAATCACATTTATATGGCCCGTTAGGCCCAAATCACATTTATATGGCCCGTTAGGCCCAATCACATCCATATTCATGCTCACATACGAATTCCTATCACATAGCATCAATATTTAGTTTTTGCCTATTATGGCCCAACAGCCCATCGGGACCATTTAGCCCATCTGGCCCATATGGCCAAATCACAACCCAAGTCCACGGAATCGCCCGTGGGCCTCAGGTAACCTATCGATTTCCCCCTTATGAGTTTTCGCGCACTCGCAAGACTACCATAGCCAAACTTTTGGCTTTTCGACATTTCGGCTTTTCAGCTTTTCGGCTTTTGCCGAATCATTGTGTGTGTGCAGTGTATGTACACACCTGGTAAGCAAGCGTGATGCGATCTCCTTAGCCCAAACCTATAATCAATATCACCCTTCAATTAATCACATGCTTAATACTTATTTACTCAAAAACCAAAACCTCACCTTAACCTTACCTTCAGCCCAATCCTTAATTGCTTTTTCCTTGATCACGTATTTCCTAGATCTGCACAAATCTTAACTATTAAAACCCGAATAATAGGTGACTCCTATCCAACACAAGTCTCCTTACCATAACAATGACCATTAGGCTACCTTAGCCAATGGGAGAAGAATACATACCAAAATCGCAACACCTTAAGGAGCAATTCGGCAGAGAGTTAAAAACCAAGATCCAATACTAATTCCCTACCAAAGTTGATTAGAAAGAGTGAGGGACAATAATCGATACTAAACAAAGAAAACTGATTGGAAGAGCAACACTTACACTAGATTCGGTCAAAAAGTATTCGGCCCTTAGAAGATTCGGTTTTTTGACTTTTCAAACTAAGTATGGTGAATAAGGTTTATTTGGTACAGATTAAAGACAAACAGTAGTAGAAGAAATCGGCAAAGAAGATTGTGTAGAGGAGAATAAAAATTGGCAGAAAGAAAAGAAAGTAAAATAGAGGGTTTTTGGCTTTTTGGATCTTGATGAGAAAAGGGTTTTCAGCTTTTGGAGAAAGGGGTTTCTGGCAACAAGATGAAGAAGAATTTTTGCAGTAGCCTGGTAACCTTGTATTCGTCCCCTATTTATAGCCTTTATAGCCGAATTTTCCATGCCCAATTCCCAATTTGGCTCCATCACTTTTCCCTTCTCATCTTCTCATTTTTCTCCCTAATAACCCCTTGATCTTTTCCTTAATTTTCTCTCCTGAACACTCCCCTTAGAGTCCATCTTCACGCCACTTCCATCCTTCTAGAAGGCCAAAATTAAACTCTAAAAATACTAAGTTAGGATTCGAACCTTGGACCCCCTTGCTAGCTACTAACGCCACCTCACTACACCTTATGTAGCGTCACTTAGCCACTCCACCACAGGCTCTTTTTGTGCCCAATTCTTTCTTCATTTATTCAAAAGCCCACCTACTTGTCAGCCCTGATTCTTTTAATAATTAAATTATAATTTCTTCTACCCCTTAATTTGAACTCAACCTTAGCTAAGACCTACTAAAATTATCGCTTGGATAAGAATATTAAACATAATTTTCATCAAAATCAAAAATAAAGAAAATTCAAGATTTCAAGATTTTTAGGGCGTTACAGCGTACGTCTTCGACCTCTGCACATCCCACCACTTTCAGCTGAAAAATGGTATATTATAATATAAGAATTTGAAAAAGAAATCAATAATAAAAGTCAATATGCTTGTAAATTAAATTTAACATTACTTTGAATTTCTGCAGCTTCGTCAGGTGTATTTAGAACATTTGAAGATCCAATAGCAGTCTATTGTTCACTATTTGTTTCTTCCGAATTTGGAGTATTTTGAACAATACTTAGATCTCCCAATCTTATTTTAGGCATTTTATCTGCAATACACATAAAATATTTGAAATTTTAGTAACTAATTACAACAATAATAGTACATATAAAATAGTTGAAATATTTAACAAGACCAAGATTTAAATTATGATATTACATATAATTAAAAAATCGTAAAATCTTACTACATCATAATTCGTAAATATCTTCATCAACATCCTAGCGAACCCATTGAAATTGTGTACTAGTACTAGGGATATTTTCATTTAAGTTTTGTTCTGGAAAAGGAAAAGTTTCTGATCTTTCGTCGATGTCATCTCCACTTCCATTGCCCATGTCAAACAAGTCTCTAGGGGTGTTACGGAGTACAACGTACCAACCCTTATTAGTTGGATATTTCGAGCAAAAAACTTGTTTCACTTGAGAAGAAAATACATATGGCTCATCTATCAATTGTTGTCCAGTGTGAATCAATCGAGAGAAGTTCACCATTGTAAAACCAAATTGATCTTTTTTTAATTCCGCGAGCAGTATTAACATCAGCCCAATCACATCGAAAAAAGACAACTTTCCATTTTCCATAGTAATCCAACTCAATAATGTCAGTAACAAGTCCGTAATACTCCACATTTCCCTCAACAAGATTACTGTCCCTAGCACTAGCATAACTTGTAATTGAATATTTAACAACTATTCAACAATTTTGAGTTCTCCTCAATCTCTCGCGATATTTTGTATGAAATTTGAATCCATTGATGAGAAAGGCACTACATCTTTTTACTACTCTATTCGGACCTTCGAAAAGTGATTTAACTTTATCATTGACATCCTTTGTAACACCCCAAACCCAGCCTAGGAGTTTAGACCGAATTCGAGATGCCACATTGATCATCGAAGTGATCGTGAGAAAATGTTACAAATCAAGTCGTTCAAAATTTTATTTCCAAAAACGTTTATCCCGAAGCAAGTCTAAAACGTTTAATCATTTAAATTCCATCAGTAAGTTTAACAGTATAAAATGTACGAATGAAAACTTAAAACAAAATTTGTACCACAATATTATGAAACTTTAAAGTTCTAACTCAACGAATAACAATTAAAACCTGATAATAAAAGCTTAAAACTTAATTCCACCAAGACTGTCCGAGACCTTCGCGTACTGAGCCCATCAACAGAATCCAGAACTGTACCTGAAAGGGAAACAGAAGAGGGGGTGAGCTGCTCAAGCTTAGTGTGAGAGCAAACCATCTAACTATAGAAACGGAAACAGGGACAGAAACAGAAAGTCTGGACACAGTTCAGCTTCAGTTGTGAAGCAAAACTAACTTACAGAACTATTCAAAACCGGTCGATATATGCAAAGTAATTACCGACAGATGACAACTAAGCATATTCACCCAAAATCAATATACCATAGGTACCTTTCGGTCACATGGAACAATCAGACACTCACAGTCTCATGTACCATTCAGATATAGTAGCACTAATTCACAAGTCAGTCACACAGTCACAATAACAGTTCAGTCAGACAGTTGCAAACAGAGTCTACAGAGTCTACAGAGTTCACATAAGCACAAGTGCCTTTCAATCGAATAGTAACACATTCAGTCCCAGTATTAGCAATTTTCAACCATTCACAAGTTTCAATTCTGTCAAACAGATCAATCAGGTGTATATGAATGCAAATAAGTTATAAAATTCCCACCCATCCAACCAACACACCTCTCCATCCCCCACCACTCCTCATAAAAGCTTTAAGCTCGTCCCACCAATCACTCCACTGAGGACCTCGTAAGGTCCATCCAATCCTACACTCCAACTAATTTCACCCCAGGTTGCCCGACAATGATGGCTTTCAAGATTATCCACAACCCTTTGGGCATTGGGACTACCCTCGACCCTCTGGGTATTGGGCTAACAGTGTGCAGATAAACTGCCAGTCTCGTATATTCGCAGCAAAGCTAGCATATCAGCTGTACTGTACAATGCGATAAACGGCAGTACAGACATGCTGTATAAACTGCCAGATCAGATAGTGGTACGTAGCGTAGCTAACATCCATGTGGTACAGTGTAATGCGGTAAACTGCTATACCATTAGGTTGCGAAGAAAGCGCTAGTTCGATCAATGATACACAACGATCTTTGGCGTATGTATTGTATGCGGTGTAGTGCGATGAGTCTGCGATGCTGATCAAATTGTCCACGACCTTCAGGGTATGAGGACCACCCATGACCCTCTGGTAATAGGGCTATCAATCACCAGCAAATTAGCTTCCAGTTTCGTAAATCTTCCTTCTCTTCAAAATCACACCTAAAATAGTTTATCCATATGTATGTATGTATACAGTCAGAAGAACACAATCAGCATACTAGTTCTCAGACAATCAATCAAAAGCAGACATTCACATCTAATCAGTTAGTTACAGAATTATACATGTGCACACATATAAAGCCCAAATCAACTCAAACTTACCCTTAGTAAAGCTTAGTCGAGGGTTGGAGCACGTGGAGTTGCGATTACACTTGAATTCGACCTATAATCAAAGTTTGAAAAGATAAGGCCACACGCCCGTATGCTCCAACCGTGTGGAGAAATCCAGGCCGTGTAGGGGTCTAACCACCCGTGTGAAGGGTAGCACACGGCCGTGTAACAGAGGCACATGCTCGTGTGAAATAAGGACACGGCCGTGTGAACAAGCCGTGTAACTCATTGTCCAATTTCGCTAAAATAAGGTGCAGGGCAGACACGACCATGTGAGGGTCTCACACGCCCATGTGCCAACTAGACAAGGAAGTGTGTTCTGAAACACACACTCGTATGGTATCCCTAAATCCCCCAATCAGCCACACAACCGTATAGCCAGGTCGTGTGACTCCAAATCTTTGAAACCCTAATTCCCAAACCCACATGCTCGTGTGCCTAAGGGACACGGGCGTGTAAATTCCTACAAAATCTCCAAATCGACCACATGGCCGTGTGACTCTAAATCTCAAAAACCCTAATTCCCAAACCCACACGCCCGTGTGCCCAAAGAACATGGCCTTGTGAATTCTAACAAAATCCTCAAATCGACCACACAGTCGTGCGGCCAGGTCGTGTAGCACCCAATTTAGCCCAGAAACCCTAGTTCCCAAATCCACACGACCGTGTGCCTCGGCACACGCCCTTGTAACCATCAGAAAGGCCACGAAACCACCCCAAATCATCCCCAAAATCACCATTTAAGCCACCATAACAGTCCTTAACCTTTGCCTTATCAACATATATCAGAAAGTGACGATTTCCCATCACTTCCATCGACTAAAAACCCAAAACTAGTGGGATAGCATACAGTCAAGAAAAGCCGAGTAGCAAATTTGCAGAAATAGTAATCACTTAAGGTAACGTAGTCACAGTTCAAATCCCACACCTGTTTTGCGATCGGAGGTGACGACAGAGGAGCGAAATTCCCAAAGCCAACAAGCCAAACTGAATTTTGAGTGTTATTATCAAAAGCAAAAAGAAAAATAAAGAAAAAGCAAAAGAGCCAATAGAAAATCTTAAAACAACTAATTAATAATTATAAATGATTATAATTATTAACTAAAACAAATCAAAATAAAATAAAATATGCACCCAAAGGCTCGAACCAAGAACTTACTAACACTCCACTTAACCACCAGACCAACAGGCCCATTTTGTCACTAAATTGCACGACTAAACACATATGTGCAACCACCTCACTGACCCTATGCACAAAACCCAAAACTTCTAGGCCCAAAATTTGGGGCGTTACATTCTTCCCACTCCAAACCTATTGAATAGAAAGTAAATTGAGTAATTATATATGTTATGAGAAAACATTATTATTTATCAATGAAAGCTTCAATTGCATACCGTTTAGCTTAACCATTCATGAAAAAATTCTTTGAATAACTTATTAATCTCTCGATGTTGTAATCTTCGGGAGCGTGAACGAGATCTCAAGATTTGTTTGTACTCACTATATTAAAAAGAGGTTTAATTGGTTAAAAGATAAAAAAAATTAAAAAGATGAATATTTATAATATTCTAGAACTTACTTGCGTAATGGTTCAATTGAATCATGGTGGAAAAGAACATATCGATGTGCTTGTTTCCAAGATCTATCATCTAATTCTGCAATTTCAACATTATCGATTGGTTCTCCATAACTCTGAAATAAATAAGTTTCCGCCAAGTTATGATCAGTGAGCCCAGTATTTCTACTTGGTCTATTCAGTCTTGTTTCAACATCTTCTAAATATCTAGAACAGAAAGTTTTACACTTCTCTGCCAAGTAACCTTCAGCAACTGATCTTTTTGTATAACGTTTATTACGGCAATAAGACTTCAATTTGCATAGGAACCTAAACACGATATACAACATTATCAAAAGTTGTAACTAAAGGTATAGAGGTGAATGAATGAATGAATACTTTACAAATAAATAGGATACATCCATCGATAGAAAATTGGTCCACCAAGTATTGTTTCATGAGGGAGATGGACTAGCAAGTGCACCATAATAGTGAAGAAGGAAGGTGGAAAGATCTTTCCCAAATTGCATAAAGTCAAAGCGGTTTGATCTTGTACTTTCTTAAGTTCTTCAACATTCAAAACTTTGCCACAAATAGCTTTTATTATATTGGATAGTTCAATTATACAAGACGTCACCTTTTTTGACGTACAACACCGTAAAGCAACTGGCAGTAAATCTTCCATCAAGATGTGATAATCATGTGATTTTAAGGAATATAGTCTTCGATCTTTAAGACTCACACATCGAGATATATTTGATGCATCGTATCTGGGACCTTTATATCCTTCAACACCATGCAGAACACTTCTTTCTCTTTCTTCGACATTGCAAAAATAGAAGGTGGTAACCGATATTTCCCATTTAGAAGTACTTGGGGATGAAGATCACGCCGAATTCCCATGTCAACTAAATCAAGTCGACTCTGATGATTGTCCTTCGATTTTCCATCGACATTCAAAATTGTCCCAATGATGTTCTCGCAAACATTCTTCTCAATATGCATGACATCAAGATTGTGTTGTAAAATATGATGCTCCCAATAAGGTAACTAAAAAAAATACTTCTTTTTTTCACAAGTCTGCCTCATTAGGATCATCCTCTTCATCAAATTCATCATCAGATTCATCCCTCGATCTTCTCTTTGTTTGCGTGTTAGGTGGTTAATTCATCTTCCCATAACTGAAATTGATATCTTTCAACATGAACAAGATTTCAGATCTAATGGTCTGCTCAGGAGCTTCTCTGAACTCCTCAGTACTGTCAAATAGAGTCCTCTGAAATCTAAATCTATGATTTCCATCTAACCACCGATGATACCCTATATAAGAGAACTTCTTTCCATTATATAACCACTTCGAACATGTTTGCGCAGCACAACAAGGACAAGTATAACGTCATTTGGTACTCCAACCAAATAAATTGGCATAAGCCAGGAAATCATTAATAGTCCACAACAAAGCTGCGTGTAAATAAAAGTTCACCTTTCTTAATACATCATATGTCTCAACACCCGCCCATAACTATTTTAACTTTTCAATAAGTGGCTACAAATAAATGTAAATATCATTTCCGAGACCTTTCTCTCCGGGGATAATCATAGATAAGATAAAAGAAGATTGCTTCATGCAAATCCATGGAGGCAAATTGTAAGGAACAAGCACTACAGGCCAAGTATTGTATGAAGTGCTCATGATTTTATAAGGATTAAATCCATCAGATGCTAGCCTAAGCCTCACACTCCGAGGATCGCTTGCAAAGCTTGAAAATTTACTGTCAAATGATTTCCAAGCTAAAGAATCCACATGATGCCTTAATAATCCATTATCGGTTCGTTGATCATGATGCCACGTCAAAGACTTGGCTGTCTTTGACGACATGAAAAGCCTTTTAAGCCTTGGTATTGGCAGAAAATATCGCAAAATCTTAATTGGCTTCTTTCTTGACTGTGCCTCATATTCATCCTCATTCACATCTTCTGTATTTCTATTCATCCAATGAGATTTACCGTAAACATGACAAAACTATTAGTTTTTTTTATCACCCCAATACAACATGCAGTCATTTGGGCAACTATGAATTTTGTTGTACCCAAGGCCTAAATCTTTTATCAGTTTCTTCATATCTTTACATGAATGAGGGATTTTTGCAAACAGAAACATATCTCTCAAAAACTCTAACAGCATTGTCAAAGAGTTTCCGATCCACCCTCCCAAACATTTTAAGTGAAAAAGACGAATACAGAAGGACATTTTTGAAAATTTTGATCCTTCATAAAGTTCTTCATTCATTTCATTAAGTAACATGTAGAACTTCGCCGCTTCTCCATTTGGCTCTTCATCAGGTACACTTCTTCTCGTTTCGGTAATAGCATTTCCACCAAGATTACAATCATCGGAGGCAATAAAGTCAGGTGGAAACGATTGCAAACCATCACTGAGCATATTAAATGCATCTCGTAACATACCTTCCATGCCATCTTCTCTAACAGACTGATGGTAAGCACTATGAGGATAAGTCGGATTAATCATTGAAGAGGTTCTACTAGGTGTACATTCTCCATGGAAAATCTATTTTTTATACCCCCAAATAAACCCATCAACAATTAGATGTTCGTAGACAACTTCACGAAAATGCCAATTGATGTTGCCACACTTCTTACACGGGCAAAGAATCATATTCTCTTGGCTTGCATTTTGAAATGCAAAATTTAGAAATGTTTGTACTCCATTTCGATAGTCGTTGCTTACCCTTGACAAATTCATCCAAGTCTTATCCATTTCGTAGTTCTTGAAGTCTATAGTTGACAATAAATTACACGGGTAAGTTGTTTATTTATAAGAATAATTAAGTTATGTAAGTTATGATATGATATATATTTATGTATTATGTAAGTTACGTAAGCTATGTGAGTTATGTAAGTTATGATATGATATATATAAGTTATTAAGTTATGTATGTTATGTGAGTTATGGAAGTTATGATATGATATATATAAGTTATTAAGTTAAGATCCAAAGTTTTTTTAATTCTTTAAAGTTATGTAAATTATGTAATTTATGTAAGTTTTGATATGATATATATTTATGTAAGTTATGTAAATTATGCAAGTTATGTAAGTTATGCAGGTTATGTAAGTTATGCAGGTTATGATATATATTTATAAGTTTTAAAAACATTTAAAAATATTAAATATTAAAATCAAACATTATTAATATAAAAAAAAGAATAGTAATTTGATTTTTTATATTAAAATAAATTTAAATAATGATCAATATTATTATATTGATAAAAAATATTTATAAGTTTTAAAAACATTTAAAAATATTAAATATTAAATTAAAACATTATTAATATCAAAAATTAGTTAGTATTAAATATATACTTTTAGTCAAAAAGATAGTATTTAATCATATTATAAATTAATATTTTTTAGTATTAGGTTAATATTTAAACAGCAAAATTACAAGTTTAAATAGTGCAACTAATTGATTGCAAAAAAAATGCACAAGTTCAAAATGTATAGTAATAAACTTGAAAATTTATAGACTAAAATGGAAATTCAAAATCCCTTTGAAATTAGACTAAAATGGGTTTACTACATGTAACACCCCTTACTCTCGTCCGTCGCCGGAATAGGATGCGAGGTGTTACCAGATTCAAACGCATGCATACAAACATTTCTAGGTAATAAAATTTTGATCAAATTTAAAACTTTTCAATTTCTATCTTAAAGTCCCTTATATGGGCCTACGAGGCCCAAAACATATATTGGAGGTGGTTAGGGACTAAACTGAGAACTTTTGAAACTTTTGAGACACTAAGAAAATTTTCATATTTTTAAGAGTCACACGCCCGTGTGGGCAGGCTATGTGGTCACACATGCTCATGTGACTTAGGACACGCCCGTGTCCTCCTCCCGTGTAACTCTCTGTTTATGACATCATCACCCATTTAGGGTCACACGGCCATGTCACACGCCCGTGTGCTAGGCCGTGTGGCCATCCGTGTGGATGATAGTTAGGCTATTTACCAATCCTTTTTCCATCCAAAAACACTTGCACACCCATACTAAGTTTATCAACACACAACATGACATTTTTAGGCATCCCAATAACCACATCATGGCATTCACACACTATTTATAAATCACATTCAACATGCACAACCACACACACACTTAACTAATTATAACATGTAACTTACTCAACTATTCACATTTAGTATTTGCCACACATAATTATCACACATTCACTCATCCAACCCAAACAAGCATGCACATCCATGTAATGCTTCATCATAGACTTATAGCATAGCAAATATTGGCCACACTAAATGGTCTTATACAACAATGACCTTCAATTAGCATAGGCCAATATTCTAGGCCAACTCATAATATCATGTACACAATAACAAAATCCCTATACATGCCATACACTTAAAATGCTAGAAAATCATTGATACCCATCAATAGCTTGTTAGTGTGATAGGATCTCCGATGACCTCCAACTCGAGCTAGCATCTATGACACTATAGGAAAAAGGAAAGGAAGAGAGAGTAAGCATATAGCTTAGTAAGTAGGCATGTAAATAATAAACAATTTATTAACATGCTTTTAACAATCCTCATAATATGTTCTCAAGATAATGCAATCATAATTGCACAAAGTTCCACTAGTCACTTATGTTCATATCAAGTTGTCTACGTGAGTTATAGTCACTAAATTATTTATATCTTGAGCTACGAAACTCCAAATTAAGTTCTGCTAATTTTTCCTAAAACTAGACTCACATATATCCTTACCATAAAATTTTCAGAATTTTTGGCTTAGCCAATAAGTACAGTTTATTCTTTAAAGTTGTCCCTATTATGCTGTCTAATAGTTTCGACCCTTCTTCACTAAAAATTAATTATCTTCTCGTGGACTCGAATGATGTTCTCGTTTGATTCTATTGAAAATATATTCATTAATAATTTAAAAAATATAAATTATAACTCGTAATTATTTTTATACTATTTTTAATGATTTTCTAAATTCAGAACAGGGGATTCTAAATTCATCCTGACCCTGTCCCACAAAAATTCAAACATCTCATAATATGAAATTCTTTTCTTGCGTTGTTTCTTCTATGTAAAACTAGGCTCAATAAGATTTAATTTCATATCTTATTCAACCTCTAATTAAATTTTCACAATTTTTGGTGATTTTTCAAAGTTATACAATTGCTACTGTCCAAAGCTATTTTACTGCTAACTTTACTCTTTCATGATTTCTTTGTATTAACATCAATTTAATCATACATGACACCAAAGCATATCCTTAACTAGTCATTCCAATAGCTAGTCATTATCAAATATTTACATGTCATTCATTTGCCAATTTAACCTATACATCAACAACAAAACTTAAACTTATCATGTCTCAATTTAATTTGGCCTAAAAGCCTCACACATGATCATCAATCAAATTTACCACCTATTTATACATCATAAGCATAGACTTATAATCATAAGGTCATCACAAGATCATTTTCATAGGTAGGACTTACTCATTTACATTCTTACCAAATGTCTCATATACATCGAATTCATTACTCATGAATTTTGCGTACATACCTGTACCCTTTCAACATGATCATACCTTGTCATTTCTTTGACAAAATCTTTGGATTTACCCGTTGAACCTCTTGGGATACCAAGGATACTCGGGAAAACTCTACATGATGTATAGTACCAATGCCATGTCCCAAACATGGTCTTACATGGAAATCTCATATTGATGCCAATAGCCCAGCGATGGTCTTACACGATGCCTCATGCCGATGCCATGTCCCTAACATGGTCTTACACTAGCTCACATAACGGTGCCGATCCATGTCCCAGACATGGTCTTACATTGGCTCATATAACGATGTCGATGCCATGTCCCAGACATGGTCTTATACTGGCTCACATGCCGATGCCATATCCCAGATATGGTCTTACATGGTTACACATATTGCCATGGTCCAACCATGGTCTTTACTGTCAATTTATAACATGTCGTAATTCGATCATGCTCAACCCTGCATTTCTCTTAATTTGATCTTTCAAAACGATCTCGTATTTTTATATTATTCATGATCCAATAGTAACATATGAAATAATGCATGATATCGATTAAGCATTTAAACATATCAAATTTAATGCTTATTAACATACGAACATACCTCGGTATGAAACGACGAAATAAGTCAATTACTCGATTATCTTACTTTTCCTCCAATCTAATTCTGAATTTCATCATCCTTGATCTATAACAACACATTTAATTTATTTATCCATCATGCTACTCAAATTAGACCAATTTCACATTTTTGGTAAAATTATATTTTTACCCCTATACTTTTTCATATTTACACTTTTGCCCCTAGGCTCGTAAAATGAAATGTGTTTAATTTATTTACTACCCATGCATAGCCGAACCTTTTTCATGCTTAGGGCAGCCCACATTTTCCATTATTTCACACATTTACCACCTATTTTACAACTTTTACAAAATGGCCCATTTTAGGTGTTTTCATGAAAATCATTTAACAGAAATTGTTTATTTAACAACCAATATTCATTTTCTTCCATAAAAATGCAGCAAACAACATGAATATTCTCATGGCAAAACCCTATACTTTCAACCATTTTGCAAAATAGTCCCCTCATTAGCTAGATTAAGCTATAAGGGTTCTAAAAATACAAAAATCATCAAAAATGCCCATCAAAATCACTTTCTTGTGAGGGTTAGAAGTTGCTGAAATTTTCAAGCTTCCATGGCCATTTCCTTGGGTAAGAATCAGTGGAGAAGAAAGAGAAGTAAAAAGATGATAGCTTTTTTTTTAACTATTATTCTACCTATTAAGTCACCTAAAGCCACCAACTTTGACCATTTTAATTTTTTTGTCTCCATGTACATCCACCACTCATTATTAGTGGTCTATTTACACAATAAGGACCTCCACATCTAATTTCTTTAGCTACATAACACTTTTGACTAGTAGAACATAATTTTCACTCTTTATGCGATTTAATCCCTTTTTTGAAATTAAGCATGCAACTGCTAAAATTAATTCACCAAACTTTTCAAATATCTATAAAATCATGCTATAACACATAAAATAATATCAAAAATAATTTCTTTGACCTCGAATTTGTGGTTCTGAAATTACTATTCCGACTAGGCCCAAAATTGGGATGTTACACTACATCCACTGTTTATTACATGGGTTTATTGCTTCTATAAACTCAAATTAGACATTGTTGAGGAAATATAACACATTCTAATAAAGTAACAAGTTAATGGATACAAAAAGTTAATTCAATAAGCACTTCAAAATATTTTTTTCCATGGTATGTAAAGATACCAAATTCCTAAATAAAATAGTCCCAACTACAAAGATACCAAATTCAAACCTAAATTTAAAAAACGAAAAAAAAATAATAAAAGATTAACTAACCTTCTGGTTATCTAGGCTTTCTGTGTATTGCTTTAGTGTATGAAAGCTACCAAATTTGCCAACTGAGCAGGAATTCCTCTAGTCAAATTGGAATCACACTAACTTTATGATCTGCCACAATTTCATCCAAAGATTGCTTCAAACTTCTCAGCTTGCTTAATTCAAAGAATTTTTGCACTTATATTTTGTATATCATTTTGTTCTAATATATTCTACTTTTGAACTTGATTGTCTATCTTTTTTATTTTCGTTCAGTATACAATTTAATCTATGAAATTTCAAAAAAACAAAAAAGCATATAGGTCTATGCAATATATATGCCAAATAAAATCAAGCAAGGAAATCATGAACTAACAATGAAGCAATAGTTTACTTACCGCACCAAGAGAAAGGTAATGAGGTAGTAAACTGTATTCAGTAGCCCATAAGACAACACCCCAGAAATTCCATATTGTCTCGATTTCTTTAGCACACTGAGATAGCAAAACAAATACAAAAAAAATGTAGTGGACAATTTATCAAACAAAGTGCATTTCAAATCAAATTCAATATAAACACAAAGTCAGCTATATCAAAAACGACATCAATAGATGACATGCATTATCCATTTTCAAAGAGACTAAAACCAAATAAAGGGTCCATATAAGTAGTAACAAAGTTTTGGGAAAATTGAGTGGAAAAATGTTTGGGTATCAAATACAACTTAAATCATAAGAGAAAGTTAGAGCTTAAAAGGTCTAAAATGGTGTAAAATCATTTTTCAATAGTTCAATGTCTTTTGATACTTACCAGGTAATTACAGCTTTTTGTCAATCCATTAGAGTTTAAACTTCAATTACTATATAAAACCTGCAAATGAGGCAATTGAATTAGAATGAAAGCTTATACTGGATAAATGCCAAAAGAACAAACAATAGCATTGAACGTTTTTCCATGTATTTAGAAGATCCTTATAGGTCATATTCCTGTATTTATGCGTCGGACAAGGGTACTTCAAGAGTTAGAGAAACATGGAAACTAGCATCCGAACAAGATTTTAAGAAAAATGATCTGTATTTTATGATTAAAGTAACATATTATTAAACCAAAAAATGACTAAAACTAAATAATGCACAGAATGGCAAGCTATTTTGGATCCTATAAGATCATGATACAACATAGATAAGCAGATAATAAAGTTATGTTGTTCTGACTCTTTATTTTTCTGAAATATCATATTTCTGGGCATACGCATGGAGATATGACCCTCCAAAAACAAAGGAATAACCTTGGAGAAACTAAATATACCCAGATTGTACGCATAATTGAATGACTGTATCCTACCCTCACACCTAAGTTCAAGAACAAGCTTACCAGAATTTTGTTGGTTTCGGTGAAGAGAACGGCGATGAGAAATTTTTTGTTCCCGTTGCTGGTGAAAGATGACAAAAAGGAGGGGATTTGGGGAAAAGAGATAGGGTTCTCGATCAGTTTGGGGAAATTAGGGAAAAGAAATTAGGGAGGAAAAATGATTTCTTGACCATTTAGGGTTTTCAATCAGTTAGGGGATTTGGGAAAAATTTCGGGGAAATCTAATTTGGGGAAGAAAATGGAATTTCGGCGTTTAAGTCAAATCTGATTTGGGGAAGAAAACGACGTCGTTTAAGTCAAATTGGTATTTCAATATTTGCGGCGCTTATAAAAAACGCCACTAATTGTATAACTTTTGCGGCGTTTTTAGCAAAAACGCCACTAAAAAATTAAATTCCTATAATGAAACGGCGCCGTTTTGAAAAATTTTAATACATAGCTACGACGTTTTTGGTCTAAACGCCGTTATTGCTTACCTTTTGCGGCGTTTTTCTCATAAACGCCACTAATGATTGACTTTTTTTACAATTTTATATTTAATTATTATATAATTCATATTAATTTTAAATAAATAATTTTTGAAATTTTAAGCAATATTTAAAAGAATTAGATAAATTTTAAAATTTTTATATAATTTTTTATGCAAGAAAACAAAAACAAAAACAAAATATGAAAAAAAAAGCTTTAAAAAACTATAATGATAGATTTTAATATATTAAAATTCATATTATCTATTTTACAATTATATAATAAATTATTTAATATATAAATTAAAAAAATTAATCAGTCATATACCCAAAACACTTTAAAATTATTTAAATAATAATATTTTAATTTTTTTATTTTTAACATATATTTTTCTATGTTTTAACACCCTAAACCATAAACACAAAACCATTAACCCTAAATCATAAACCCTAAACCTTAAATCCCAAACCATAAACCTACACCCTAAACCCTAAATATATGACAAAAGTAATTAAAAAAGAATCTTATTGCTTACCTAAACCCTAAAATAAATTAATTTTTTTGTCATTTTATCAAAAACCCTAACCCTTAAACCCTAATAGCCTAACCCCTAAAACCATGAACAGTACTAAAACCCTAACTATAAAATAATAAACCTCAAACCACAAACTATAAAACTTAAACCCTAAACTCAAAAGTCTAATCCCAAAATAATAAACATTATATCATAAACCCTAAACCATAGACATTAAACCTTAAATACTAAACCCTAAACCCGAAAATAAAATATTTTTTTGCGGCGTTTTAGCGCCCCTAATGCCACTAAAGCTCAACAATAAACGACGTCGTTTTGCTCAACTTTTTTGCGGCATTTTCCAAAAAGCGCCGCTAATGCTCGATCTATAGCAGCGTTTTCAAACAAGCGCCGCTAATTCTCGATCTATTGCAGCGTTTTTTAAAAAGTGTCGTAATGCCACTAAAGCTCAACAACAAACAACATTGTTTTGCTCAACTTTTTTGTGGCGTTTTCTGAAAACTGCCATTAATGCCCGATCTATAGCGGTGTTTTTCAACAAGCGCCACTAATTCTCGATCTATTGCAGCGTTTTTTAAAAAGCGCCGCTAATGCCACTAAAGCTCAACATTGCTCAGTTTTTTTTACAGCGCTTAATTCTCAATCTATAGTAGAGTTTTTCAAAAAGCATCGCTAATGTTCGACCTATAGCGGTGTTTGTTTCATAAACACCGCTATAGCTCTAACCTTTTGCGATGTTTTCATACTAGCGCCACTAATGTACAACTTTTACGGCGTTTTTGGTTTAAGCGCCGCTATGCTGCTAAAAAAACCTGTTTTGCTGTAGTGCACATACCTCCAAACTCAAGAACACAACAATGTAACATATCCTTGAGTATCTGAATAACTCACTCGGATTGACCATCCGTCTACGGGTGAAACGAGGTGCTGAAATGTAGCTTTATACCCAGCGTGTCTTGCAATTTCTTCCAAAACCGCGATGTGAACCTCGGATCTCGATTCGAAACAATAGAAATAGGTACCCCATGCAATCTCACAACCTCGGAGATATATAACTCAGCTAACTTATCAAGCGAGAAATCTGTACATACAGGGATAAAATGAGCTGATTTCATCAATTTGTCTACAACGACCCAAATAGCATCTTTCTTTCTTAGAGATAAGGGCAAACCCGATACAAAATCCATAGTTACTCTGTCCCATTTCCACTCAGGAATCATGATAGGATGTAATAAACCTGACGATACGTGATGCTCAGCTTTGACTTGCTAGCAAATCAAACATTTCGAAACAAATTCTGAGACATCTCGTTTCATACCATGCCACCAATAAAACTATTTCAAATCATTATACATTTTCATGCTTCCTGGGTAACAATTACTATGTGCTTCGTTCCAAATCATCTAAATCAACTCTAAATTTCTCGGAACACATATTCGGTCCTTGAATCTCAAACAATCATTGGAATCAACTTGAAACTCTGAATCAGGATTCGACTCACACTGAACCCATTTTGTTTTCAGTTCATTATCAAACTTTTGAGCCTCACAAATCTGCTGCATGAACAATGGTCTCACTTTCAACTCGGCTACTAATGAACCATTGTCAGACAAAGCCAAATATGTATTCAAAGCACGTAAAGCAAATAAGGACTTTCAGCTTAAAGCATCAACAACTACATTCGCTTTTCCCGGATGGTAGTCAATTACTAAGTCATAGTATTTTAACAATTCTAACCATCTCCACTGTCGCAAATTCAAATCTCTCTGAGTCATCAGATATTTCAAGCTTTTGTGATCGAAATAAATATGGAACTTCTCACCAAACAAATAATGGCACCAAATCTTCAACGCGAATACAATCGTAGCCAATTTAAGATCATGCGTCGGATAGTTCTTTTCATGCGGCTTCAATTGTCTCGAGGAATAAGCTACAACTTTGCATTCCTGTATCAAAACACAACCCAGGACATTTAACGATGCATCACTAAAAATTATGAATTCTTTACCCGACTCAGGCTGAACTAACATTAGAGATTCAGTCAATAAAGTTTTAACTACTCGAAACTTTTCTGGCATTTATCTGACCACTCGAACTTAATATCTTTTTGAAGCAATCATGTCATCGAAGTCGTAATCATCGAAAATCCTTTCACAAATCGTCTATAATATCTCGCTAGTCCTAGAAAACTGCGAACTTCAAAAATATTTCTCGGAGGCTTCCAATCTATAATCGCAGGTATCTTACTCGGGTTAACTCGAATACCATCAGCTGAAACAATATGTCCCAGAAAACTAACCTCTTGTAGCCAAAACTCACATTTGTTGAATTTTGCATACAAGTGCTTATCTCTTAAAGTTTGTAGTATAATTCTCAAATGCTCGACTTGTTCAAATTCATCACGAGAGTAAATTAAAATGTCATTAATAAATACAACAACAAATCGATCTAGGTACGGTCTAAAAATCTAGTTCATTAAGTCCATAAAAATAGCAAGTGCATTCGTTAGTCCGAAAGGCATAACTAAAAATTCATAGTCTTCGTACCTTGTTCTAAAAACAGTCTTTGGTATATCGGAGTCTTTAACTCGCAACTGATAATATCCTGATCTCAAATCTATTTTCGAAAATACTGTAGCCCCTTTCAATTGATCAAACAAATCATCAATCCGTGGTAGAGGGCATTTGTTCTTTATAGTCACTTTATTCAGCTGTCTGTAGTCAATACGCATTCTCATCATGCCATCTTTCTTCTTCACAAACAACAACGGTGCACCCCACAGAGAGAAACTCGATATAGCAAAACCTTTATCCGTCAATTCTTGCAACTAGGCTTTCAATTCTTTTAACTCTGTCGGAGCCATTCTGTACGGAGCTATCGATATTGGCATTGTACCCGGTACCAATTCTATACCAAACTCAATCTCTCTAATAGGTGGCAAACCCGGTAACTCTTCAGGAAATACATCTAGATATTCACATACAACTGGTACTAATTCAATCTTTGTTTCTGTCACTTTCGTATCGAGCACATAAGCAAAAAAAGCTTTGCAACCCTTTCTCAAATATTTCTGAGCTAACATCAATGAAATCACTACTGGTAAACCATTCAAATCATCTGACTCAATCCGGATAACCTCATTATTCTGACATCTCAGATCAATCGTCTTTCGTTTACAATTTACTATAGCGTCGTGTAGCATTAGCCAATCCATACCCAAAATTATATCAAATTCATCAAATGGTAACAACATCAGATCAGCTAGAAAACAAAAATCCCAAATCATCAATGGACAGTTATTGCACACTTTATCAACCAAAACACAATTGCCTAAGGGGTTCGATACTCTAATCACAAATTCAATAGCCTCTACAGGCAAAGTCTTACTGGATACTAAATTCATACATATATACGAATGAGTTGATCCTGGATCTATCAATGCAATAACTTTAGTATCATAAAGAGTGAAAGTACCACTAATAACATCTAGAGCTGATGCTTCTTCGCGAGCACGAATAGCATAAGCTCTGGCAGGTGCTCTAGCATCAGATCTCGCAGTAGTATCTTTTGTCGCTCTCTGGCTACCACTCACATTACCAATATTTCTGTGTGGTCTCCCTCTAATTGTAGTATTACTCTGCCTCATACTTTGAGCATTATCATTTTCATCTAACTCTGGGCAATCTCTGATAAAATGATCTAATGATCCACATTTAAAATAGGCTCGATTATTCAATCTACAATCATCAATATGCCTTTTTTCACAATGTTTACAATCAGGTTGGTTTTGTCTCACACTGCCAACACTAGCAATAGACGTAGCTTGAGCTTTAGAACTCACAGGTTGCTTTTCATGATCTCTTCTTGAATATCTCATCAATACATTAGAATGATTGAACGAGTCTAGGAATTTCTTCCATACAGATTGATAAGATTTACTAGTTGATCTTTTTCTCGAATCTCTTACTTCAAAATCAGCATTTCTTTTTTCTTTACTAAGTTCTTCAACTTTAAAGGTCCGTTCAACGAGTACCACAAATTATTTCAACTCTAGAATTCTGACTAGTAATTTTATATCCTCGTTCAGTCCATCAACGAACCGTTTACACATGATTTCTTCAGTGGAAACATATTTTCGGGTATACTTGCTTAAACGTATGAATTCTCTTTCGTACTCAGTGACAGTCATCCGGCCTTGTTTCAATTCTAGAACCTCTTTATGCTTCTGATCGAGAAATCACTGACTTATGTACTTCTTTCGGAACTCGGATTGAAAGAACTCCCAGGTAACCCGTTCTCTAGGAACCATAGATATCAACGTTGTCCACCAATGGTACACATTATCTCTGAGTAAAGATATCACACATTTGATACACTCATCAGGAGTACAAGACAATTCATCGAATACTCGGATCGTGTTCTCTAGCCAAAACTCAACTCTCTCAGCATCATCATCAACGGTAGCCCAAAACTCTTCAGCCCCATGTTTTCGAATCTTATCTACTAGCAACTTATTAAATCGCATCTGATCTATAGCTTGAGGAATAATGGGGATTTGTTGAGGAACAGGTGGGGGTGAAGTTTGTTAAGTAGCCAGATTCGTTCGAACGAACTCTGTGAACCACTCACTCATCATATAGAAAAAGGCTTGTTTAGCTTCTCCCTCATGGCTACTCAAAATTGGCCTAGAATCAACCAACGTTGCCCTTTGAGTGGGAGCAGGCTCATTACTTTCTACATCGTCAGCTAAAGCTCGTTCGGGATCCATTTACTATATGAAAACACACTTTAAGCTGTCAGGAATCATCACACTATCGCATGTATAACTAGATTCTCACACGCTACGTTAGTCCTAGAATCAACTAAACCGTAGCTCTGATACCAATAAATATAACACCCCTAACTCGTATCCGTCACCAGAAAAGGGCTACAAGGCATTACCGATCAATTACAGCATACAACATGCATTTCTCATACATCCATTATCACATAAACATTAATCAAACATAATCATATTGTCCCTTATAAGGCTCTACGAGACCTTAAAACATTCTTGGAAGAGGTTTGGGACTAAATCGATAACATTTGAAAACTTTGGGAAACTTAGAAAATTATCATGCATACAGGGTTCACATGCCCGTCTGAACAGGCCGTGTGCCTCACACGGCCACCAGACACGCCCGTGTCATAGGTCGTGTGGAAACAAGGCATACATACTGACTTGCATCACACGACCGAAGACATGCTCGCATGTCATAGCCGTGTGAAATCTAGAAGGTATACTGACTTGGCCACATGCTCATGTGCCAGCCCGTGCGCCACACACGGCCAATAGACACGCCTGTGTGTCTAAGCCGTGTAACTCTTTGACTTGTTTAACTAAGATTTATCGGTCACACGGTCGAGTCACACGCCTGTGTGCTCAACCGTGTGGCATGAAAATAGGCTTGATTTAAGCCATAATTCCCACCTATCATTCATGTACCTAAAAGCATTCATTTGGCATCATTTTCACATACAATAGACAACCAAAAATGACCATTTCATGCCATTTAAATTCCATCCATTTCACTACTCAAATCCATAACCAAATCATGCCAAAATAATATGCCATAACCTTAACTTCTATATGCATTTTCTCACCATCTTCTTAACTATTTCATGTCTCAAAACATATCAATTCATCATCTTAAAACCAATTCACAACATGTCATTTCTCAACCATAACACATCATTGATAATTAGCCAAATAAATTAACTATCTAGCAAACACATGAATCCATACTAAACTTGCCAAATTCATAAATCTAGCCAACTCAAATGGCCAAATACACACCAACATTTACATTATATACAAGCCAAATCTCATGGCTATATCATAACTCAAAACATATCATCATATCACCAGCCTATACATGTCATATATCATAATTACAAAGCATCCAAAAATACCAACAAGTAGTCGATAATGTGATGACGGTTCCTAATGATCTCCGATGTCTAAGCTAGCTTCGATGATCTATAAAACAGGGAAATAACATACAAAGTAAGCTTTAAAAGCTTAGTAAGCCATATACAAATAAAATTACCAATAATTCAACACCATTTCCATCAAATAGGCAAGCTATGAATAAGCACATATAAGTTCAAAAACCTTTACCAATGTATACATATTCAATATCACATGTGAATTCATCAATACTTCCCTTTTCAATATTCGTATGAATCTCGTACATACCTGAGTCACTTAACTCATTCATACATTCTTTCTCGACTTGACTTTACCTATTGAACCCTTCAGAATCGTTAAGGATACTCAAAAATCATATATATAGCTCGTACAATGTCATATCCTAGATATGGTCTTACATGTTATCACATATCGATGCCAATGTCCCAAACATGGTCTTACACGAAATCATATAACGATGCCAATGTCCCAGACATGGTCTTACACGTAACCTCCATTCAGTGCCAATGTGCCAGACATGGTCTTACATATAATCACATCTCGGTAATCCTAATGTCATGACATTCGTATCCTATACTATTCCTAAGGTTCGTACGGGACTTTCAGATATCATAACTTCGTCGATTCTTGTTCGTATTTTCTCGTTCAACATTCATAGAAATTCAATAACAAATAAACATTTAAAAATAAATTTAAAGACATTTATTTTCATATGAACTTACCTCGTATATACGATGAACGGATCGGATCGACTACTCGACAACTTTCGATTTCGCCCGATCTAAATCTAATTTCTTTCTTTTTTGATCTATATGAATTCAAATTTAGCTCATTTAATCACCTATTCATTAAATTTAGTCCACAAACACATATTTGGGCATTTTTACACTTTAGCCCCTAAAGTTCCATATTTTTACAATTTAGTCCCTATTTCATAAATATACAAAATTCACACAATTCAACCAGACCCATGCTTGGAAAAATTACCATAGTGCCCTTAGTAGCCCATATTTTTCATTTATTTCATATTTCAACCCCTCAATTTACAATTTTCACAATTTAATCCTTAAAATGCATTTTTAGCTAAAATCACTTAACAAAACTTTAATATCTAACATCAAGCTTTCATATTTCATCATCAATCATTCAAAAGCTCAAGCATTCATCAATGTCACTTCACAAAATTATTGACAATTTTAAAAATTAAGGCACGGGCTAGCTAGAATACAAAGCAACGATCTTAAAACCGTAAAAATCATCAAAAACTGAGCTCAAAACATCCTCAATCAAGAACAACAGGAGCCGAACCTTTAAAGCTTCAAAAAACCCTTATTTTATTTCTTATTTCGATTGAGAAAGATGACAATTAAGCATAATTTTTTTTATTTAATATAACTTAATTCACTAATTACCATTTTATCCTTTAGTTAAAACATTAATAATCACATAATTTAAGGCCATTTATGTCCATCTCCACTATCAATGGTATAATAACATCATAAGGACCTTTCATTTAATAAACCATAGCAATTAAGCACTTTAAACAAGTAGAATGCAATTTTTGCATTTTAAGCGATTTAGTCCTTTTTTTCTCAAATTGAGCTATTAAATGATAAAATTAGCTCATGAAATTTCCACATATATATATTCACATGCTGTAAACACATAAAATAAAAATAATATAATTTTATGTCTTCAAATTTGTTGTCTCGAAACCACTATTCAGATTTAGCTAAAATCAGGCTGTTACATGTCTTGTCTTGGACATCGAAGCGGATGACTCTCAAAAGATAGAGACATAAATGTGACTGACTGGACAAACAGTACATCAAACTAGACTCAAGAAGAATAAATCTTTAATCTGTTTATAGATGTATTCACTTGTGGCATTCAAATTGTTGCATACCTTAATTCTAAGTGGATGAAGGATTATGTGTGTGTGACTCGTATACTTTGATGCAAATAAAAGCTTAAGTTCAAATAGATAAGGAATCGAAAGCTAGAGCGTTGGGTATATGACTTCTTAGAAGTAGTGCCATTCACAACAGTAGAATTCATAGCTTGAGAGATGGATAAACGATATCCTCTCATTGGAATTACATGGTAAATGAAAAGAAAATGTGGCCACAGGTCGTCTGTCTTTGTAATAAATGACTTGATTGCTATTTGATAGTAATTGAATTTTCATTAAGGAAGAAGTAATGGTTACCATGAGATAAAATAGGATCATATTGGGAGAACGAATTTATCCCGAAGAGATTAAGGATATCCTATGAGGGTAACACACTAATGTCAAGGTCATTGGATGAGTACCGAGTTACTTTCGTAATGGTATGTCATTAGCCAGAGCTCAATCACGATACTATAATGGAATGACTTCGTAACTAAATGAGTTTATAATTAATAGGAGAAAACCTGGAACTTAATTATATATCATTTGAGCTCTGATCACATACATTCAATCGGTCATAGTGAATTATTAATTAATTAATTAATTAATTAATTAATTAATTGAAGTTAGAAAATGAAAATAAATCAATTGGCCATAATGAATCCATTGAATGTTGATATATTAAATATATTTTCTCATAGATTCTTTTACGGTAAAGTAATCATGATTTTAACGAAATTAGAATTGGGTTGAGAAAGTTATTTAATTAGGAAATTTATTTATTTATTTATTTATTTATTTATTTAAATTAATTTAATATGTTTATTTGGGGAAATAGAAAAATGAGTATCAGGTTGGATTGAATTATAAAATACTAGGTTTAAAGTCCAATAAGTACTTGTAATTAGACCCAACACAAAGAGACTCGAATCCCAATCATAATACATATGAGGAGGGGAGGCACACCCAATTAGCCCCTCTCTTCTACTAATTCAATAAGGGTTTCACTTATTCTCCCTATAAATAGATGGCATCGGTAGGACCAAATACACAACTTTGAGATATTATTGTTCTACCCAAAAATAGTGAGAATTTATTTTCTAAGTATAAATTTTATTTTCCGGAATAACAATTCTACCAGTTTCTATTAAAGAGAGAACTTTACTTTCTCACTAAAAGTAAAGTTAATTATTTCTAGTTTTGTGTTTGATTTAAATTCTCTTGAACCCACACTGGAAGCAATTCGTGGTATGAAAATAGTAGAGAAGGTCGTTCGGTTGAAAGTTGGGAACGACAAGGATCTGTTTAGCCGAAAACACAGGTGCAATTTCAGAAAAGGTTTATTACTATACATATCACAATCTGGCTCGGTTTTCAAAATTTTAATTTTTCACTGTACAAGAACACTGTTTTCGAACTAGATTTTTTTACAACAAGGATATCATACCCATTCCTTGGGCTATGAATTTCATTATTATAAACAATGCTACATACTACAAAAGTTGTATACCCAACGCACCAGCTTTTAATTTCTTATCTATTTGAACTCAGCCTTTTACTTACACCAAAGTATACGAGTCACACACACATAGTTCATCATCCACTCAAGATTAAGGTATGTCACACTATGAACGTCAAGTGAATAAATCTATAAATGGAGTCAGGATCTATTCTAGTCAGGTCTTGTTTGATATACTGCCATTCCAGTCAATCACATCTAGGTCGTTATCTTTTGAGAGTCATTTACTCTGATGCCCAAGACAAATCATCTTCCCAATTGGACTTGATAGATGAAATATTAGTCTTTCAATTGGTTTGCTCATTTCCAATTAGACTAAGGACATGTTTAGATTCATCTGCTAATACAAGTTGTCTTTCGGTATCACGATCGATCACGTAAAATTGCTTAATATTAATTAAACGTTAAATAACTAATGAACCAATATTTGCTTTCATTTTGTTTTCCGCACAAAAATCATTAAGGATAATGTACAAAGGGTATTAATGTAATTTATGGATAATTTTATTAAACCAATCTATTCAAAAAATACAAATATATAAACTAATATATTACACTTAGAGCACTAGATCCGACGTTTCCAACCTTATCAACCCTCCTCAACCTAATTTAGAAGATTGCCTATCAATTTGGAAACTTAAACTTCCACTAAAACTCTCTCTTTATCTGGGAAGTCGTTGGTCTCTTTCTCCTTATTAGGTCTTTTCTCCAGTCAAGAGGAATAAACATCAATATTGGCTGCCCTTTCTGTAATTCCTACCTTGAAACCATTGAACACCTCCTTAGGGATTGTTCCTTCATCTCCCATTTTTGGAATCTCCTCCTTACTCTTCCCTCGGTTATGGGACTTTCACTTTTTTTTCTTTTTTCTTTTTTTGAAATGGCTTAAGAAGAACTTAACTTCCAAAGCAACTTTTCCTTGCCATCATATCTCTTAGCCAACAATGTTTGCTTTCTTTCTCTAAGGCATTTGGGTTGCTAGAAATGTAATATTTGATAAACTCTTAAGTGGTTGTGATATTCAGTCTAAAGCTCCTTGTTGAGGAATACTTCACTCTTTCTCATGGATCTAAATTGCATGCCTACCTTGAAACCATTGAACACCTCCATAGGGATTGTTCCTTCATCTCCCATCTTTGAAATCTCCTTCTTACTCTTCCCTCGGTTATGGGACTTTCATTTTTTTTTCTTTTTTTTTTTTTTTTTTTTTTGAAATGGTTTAAGAAGAACTTAACTTCCAAAGCAACTTTTCCTTGCCATCATATCTCTTAGCCAACGATGTTTGCTTTCTTTCTCTAAGGCATTTGGGTTGCTAGAAATGTAATATTTGACAAACCCTTAAGTGGTTGTGATTCAGTCCAAAGCTCCTCGTTGA
The DNA here is from genome assembly GCA_025698465.1 of Gossypium longicalyx. NCBI lineage: Eukaryota > Viridiplantae > Streptophyta > Magnoliopsida > Malvales > Malvaceae > Gossypium > Gossypium longicalyx. The sequence goes on along the minus strand of CM046996.1, from coordinate 39,984,218 downwards.
GGAATACTTCACTCTTTCCCATGGATCTAAATTGCATGGCTATCCCTCTTCTTTTCAAGTCAAGTGGAACCCCCCCCCCAGTTGGTTCAAAGTCAATTGTGTTAGATCCTTTCTCGGTAATCCAAAAGCTGCTAACTTATAGCCATTATATGTGATCATAACGGCAATTGCATTGTTGGTTGCTATTGTTACCTTAGCCATACCACTAATATTATGGTCGAGCTCTGGGCTTCTCGTGACGAACTTTTACTCACCCAAAGGATGAACATTACCCATATTATTGTTGAGTTTGATGCCAAGGCTATTATTGATTTTATGAAACACACAACAAATGAAAATGTTTTACTTAGATCTCTCATTCATTATTGGGAGACTTTGTTGGCGAAATTCCTAAATAGTCATCCCAGCACATCTTACGAGGGTAATCGTTGCGCTGACAGTTTAGCTAGAATTGGAAGTAATATCAATCCTATAATATTTTGTCTAATTTTGAAATCTGACTTATATGTTGTTTATTTTGATATCTCAAACTTTATGCGTTTTCTCTTACACCCATGCACTCATTTTATAATAATAAGGCTATTAGTTTATGTCCAAAACAAATTCAAGAGGAAATCTAGTTTGCCACATTAAAGCATAAATTTGAGACACCATTGGTTCATATTTTACATTTTTCCTATATATTTATATATATTTAGTACATTACATTTTCCTATATTTTTCAACTCATGCTTTTTGCTACAGCTAAACTAAACTAACCCTCATCTTACCATTTACCAAAAAAAATTTTGAATAACTGAAGCTATCTCATGAGAAAGTTCAGTCTCCAAATTGAAATAAATTGAAATTCCGGTGAAAAAAGTGAGCAAAGGATATGGTTTTAGTAAGGAAAAAAGCAAGCAAAGAATATGGTTTTAGTAACCGCCCATGAAATATACTCCAAAAGAAAATAATGACTGAAGTACATATATGGCTGTAAAATACATCTTTAAAAACACATATAACCATTTATCTTACTCGACAACAATCTACATTTTCCAGCTGCTCCATCCTATTCCCAGGACTCGATTCTCTGGATGTAGCTGCAAGATCCTGAATGCAACTCAACAAAATAATTGAATTCTTTACCGACATGTCAAACGTAATTAGCCGGAGGATCACAAAATGAATTTGTACTGTAAGAGAAAGTTAGCTTTCCTCGCCATCCAAAGTATAAACAGGAATTTGCCACAATTTAGTGTTCTTCTTCGGGTCATCGGTTAGGCTGAGATCTGTATCATCTTCCTTGAAAGTCTTAATGAATGTTTTGGCTCCCATCAAGATAAGCCTCTCAATCATGAATAACTGGTAATTGTTATCAATCAAAGGATCCAAAATATGACTATAATTTGATGAATAAGCCAATTTGTACCTGAAAGCAACCAAGAATATCACGGTAAGTCACAAGTTATTAATTTCTCAATTGCTGTGATTTTTACTATTGTTTACACAGTACATGTTAATTAAGTCTTCACACTTGGCACAGACATATGCAATTAGCTTTCATATACCGCCTTTCAAGCACAGAATTCAAACTGTTCTTTTCTTTTCCACCACTATCACCATATTATCAAATCCACAACCACTCACAAATAAAGCACTTGAGAAGCTCCTCTACAAAATTTTCATGCAACGATAGGTCATCCATGTCAGATATCAATCAACCCAAAATACCAGCACTGATTTCATTTATTCTAGCTGATTTCACTACACATTTTGTTGGTTACAGGCCAAAAAGCACCACAACTAAACAGACGTTGCAGAAAATTGAACGACTACTATCCTCCCCCGCCCTGCCCCCCCCCCCCCAAAAAAAAAGAAGAAAATCAATTTACCTAAAAAAATACCTTGTACTAGAGCACTCAGAATGTCCTTGGTAGAGTAGAAAAGTGAAAGGATAGAAAAAGAAGAGTGGAAAAGTAAGACTTTGAGTGTGCTTAGTAGGAAATAAAAGCTATAAAGAAAATAACATGGATTATTATTTTCTACTATAATCAAATGCATAAAAACAAATCATTCTAAATTGGAATGATAAAATGAGAGAAAATCAGAAAGATGTAAGCATGCATTTTTTAAGATTTTCATTTTGTTTTTTTTTATTTTACTATTCTACTAATCAATCTTTCCATCCAAACAAACTAATGGAAAGAAAAATATATATATTTTGTCTTTCTACTTTTCTCCAATTTTCCATCTCTTCGATTTTCTTTCCACCCTGCCCCAAAAGCTACTTTTGTAATCTTATTGAGTGAAGCTAACAATGTAAATCCCTAATGATATCCTCAAGGTGTTAATGGCTATAGAAATAAATCATTGACTGTTGCTTGCAAAAATGGGAAATAACAAAAGGTGCAATTATAACCATAAATAAATAAGAGGTGTTAAGGACTAATATCAGAATAAACTTTTTCCACACTACAAGACAAGGCCGATCATCCTCCCAGCAAGATACATTGTGATTCATACAATGATAACAAAAGATAAAATAAAAGGAAACCATATGGAATGCATAACGAACCATCTTTTAGCATAACTAGGAAAATTTAAAGACCAAACTTGGCACAATAGATATTCTCTTCATAGCTGAATTGGAAATAAGAAAAGTAAAATTGAATCTACATTAAGATGGAGTATATCCTAAGGGGTTCTAACGCTTGAACACATCAGAAGACTTGAATGATTTTTACCTGACAGAAAGCGGCGAAAAAAATCCAGGTGTCCTCTCATTTGAAGCAATAAAAAGAGTTCGTCCAGATGGTACCCACTTCTGAATTCTGTGAAGGATAAATTCTGCACGGGTGTCCCTATCCAAATGAGGATGTAGGCTCCTTTTAACCCCATACCTATCCTTCCTTGTTTTTATTTTATCACCTCGGCGAACATGGATAGCATCATAGTCACCAAGGACTCTTTTAATCTGTGGACAGGAAACCAATAATCAGAGGAACACGGTCTTTGAATTAAACAAGTATTTCCAAAAAGAACAGAATATACTAAAACAGTTCTGCAGAAATTACTTGTAAAGAACAATTTATATCTTAGAATGGAGATGTTATCAAATTTGTTGTTCAATTTGCTAGTGCTAGCTCATCAAATAATACATTGCAATAATAATATGAGTTACAAATCAAATATCATCTCTACATCGTCCAAACCATTACTCTATAGAGAGGACATTTCATTCCTAACCTATGAAGAACGGACACGCCAGAAATCCCCTCGTACTGGTGTCAACTCATTGTCCGACAATGGAGATGTAATCAGATTTGTTGTTCAATTTGCTAATGCTAGGTCATCAAATAATACATTGCAATAATAATATGAGATACAAATCAAATATCATCTCTACATCATCCAAACCATTAAACTATAGAGGACATTTCATTCCTAACCTATGAAGCACGGACAAGCTGGAAATCCCCTCGTACCAGTGTCGACACGGTGTTCGACACACCGGAACATGTACCGGACACATCAGGATAGTCAAAAAAGAAAAAATCAGATATAGTCAAAACACGCATGGATACAGGATTTTAGTGGCTGAAAGTCGATGAAAACATCAAAATAGTGATAGAAAATACCTGTTTGAAACCCAGATTTACACTATATCGTTAAGATCTTCTCAAATCTAATCTGCTGCATGTGATTAGGAGGTAGAAAGAAATAAAACAAGGGTACTTTTCAATATTCCGACACCATTGACGGCAGCCGGAATGACAGTGGTGACGCCGGTTCTGAGTTGAGGAAGAAAAAGAGATGGACAGAAAAGGAAATAAAGGTAGAGGAGAGAAATGAAGAGACGATTTTTTAAAAGTCTGACAAATAATAATGAGTTGGTTAAATTCTGCTATTAGTCCCTGTACTTTGCGAAAGTTGTGAATTTAATCCCTGTATTTTAACTTGGTCATTTTTAATACACTTTTCAAATTTTAAATTTTCAGTCCTCACTGTTAAATTCATTAAATTTTATTATTTCCAAAATCTCATGCGCCAAACATTATCATAATGCCATGTCACTAGTAATTGAATCTAACCAAACAAATTTAACAGCTACTGTTTGGATTAGAGCTAAAATTTCAAAATTCAAAATGTACAGGAACTAAAATTGACCAATTTGAAAAGTATAGGGACTAAAATTGATCAAATAAAAGTACAAGGACTAAATTTACAACTTTTGCAAAATATAGGTACTCATAGCAGAATTTAACCTAATGAGTTATAGTTGTACATCATTAAATATTAATGAATTGGTTTGTATTCCAAAAAATATATATTACTTAGATTTATTTTTTAATATATTTGGAGTTAGGATATAAATAAATTATGTCATAGTAAAATATTTCAATATTTTAAAATTTAATTATATTAATAAAAATATCAATATATTTATTGAATATTAATATATACAAATATTTTTTGTTCTCATGTCCTCATTTTTTCAAAATTGCCAAATTGCCGTGTCTGTATTGTTTTGTACCCGTATTGCATGTCAGTGTCCGCGCTTCATAGTTTCTAACCAAGAGCTCAATCGTGAACCTTCAAGGAACAGGAATTATCACTTCATCCATCAAAATTATCACAACAAAATGGATAACCTCACCACTCCCTCAAATTCTATGCCAAACCTAAATGGATCAAAGGGTTCCTTCTTAATTATGAAGCATCAAAAATTCAAAATTCCCTCGGTATTATTGCTGTATCCATATTAGATATAGCACGAAACATATCCATTAAATTTCAATATTCCTAAAATTAAGTGTCATTCTAGAATGGGGCAGATACCAGTCCAATTCATCTAATATGTTAGAGAACATATAAACACATACTTCTCTAAATATTTTTGTTCCATTTCCCTCAATTTCCTCAATTAGCTGACAAGGTCTGGAAGAAAATTTAAGGCAGATTTGAGAGAGAAATCAAAAGGAAATTCTAAATTGACCTTTTTATGAAGTCAGATGACTACTAAAGATGGTAACTTGATTAGCACTTAACCTTCACACTATCTGTCTTGGTATTCATGCATTTGATTAACAAATTCGTTTGCAATTTTTGTTTTACCCGTTAAAAGGAAAAAGTATATTCCAGCAGCCAAATGCTAAGCAGGAAAGAGATTTGACTGGTTAATCAAATTATAGTTGAATGCCATCTAGAGAATTTTGAAGATAACATGGAAAAGAGGATTAAGTAACAAAAACCTGGTCAGCTGCAGTTCTTAACTTTTCTGCTGCCATTGAAGGAAGAAATGAGTATGGCAATAAAATAGCACTGCGGTTCTTTCGATCCTTGCACTCTGCAAACCTGAGTAATTATGACAGATTAGTGCCACAGGGAACTTATAAGGATAGAACTACAAGAAGTTTGTTTTAAATATTGAGGACTACATAGAAGAAAATTTTACTTAATCTACAGCCCTTTCTGACTGCCCTCCGGGGCACTATGGTAGTTTAGGTCAACCATTGGAGCATAAGGAAAAGAGAATTAGCTGATTAATCACTTAATATCGAATCGTATGTCATTAAGTACCATGACAGAGGGCTTGCAGTTCGGTTAATGAGTAAGAGATTTGAGTAACGACTATCCTCTTTGAGGTCCACTCGTGTAAGTCCTTCCACATGGGCAACCCCCCTATCTCCCAACTTCATACTTGTCGATAGTATCAGATGCCATGCATCTGAATTGTCTAAGATTACAGGCACAGTTTCAGATACCAGGTCAATATCATATAAAGAATCCATGGTACAAGAGGATGCAGCCCACCTGCCAAATGAGAAAAGCAAGTTTAGATTGTCTAGTTCACTTCTTCACCGTTGAGCTTACATGAATAAGGAAAATTAATACTTTACCTTCACATTTAGCTAGCAGTAAGATTAAAATTCAAATAAGTAAAACATTACTTGAAAGAATAAATACAAAAATAACATCTAAAACTGTTAACTGAAAAGACAAAACTTCATAAAATTAACCTTTCCTCTGCCGTTACGCTGTCAACCTTATGAAGGATTCCCTTGTTATTGTGAATTGGATTGATACACAGTCTAGAAGGCATCACAAAAGTTCTGCAATAGGAAATGCAAAACCAGATGAATCATAAGAAAGTTGCATCTTTTGCTTCATGTACTGCATTATACATATGTGTGTGTGTGTGTGTGTGTGTGTGTGTGTGTGTGTGCGTGTACATATATATATTCAGAATGCACCGTTAAGAATGCAAACTTAGCCTTGAGCCACATGTTTGTAAATTAAAATTGAGTCTTCATTTTTCTTTTTGGTGAAATAAGAACCGACTCTTGATTCCATTGCTTTGTATTACCATTGCCAGCAACATCTCAAAGCTGGAAAATCTTGGAGTGTTTTCTATTTGTTTGAACCTCAGTGTTAGTTAACCAAGCTCTATTATTAAGAACCGCTAATCCCAAACTTCACAATTACATTTAGTAAGTCAAAATGGATAGTTACATCGACGATTAAACGCCAATATTCATTTTGGCAAGTAGATGGCATTGTTCCTATTCCTAATTCAATATCCAAAATACATGAAAACAAAAAATTTGACTCCATTTTTTTCCTTGTTCATTTTACAAAGGGTAAGAAGGAAAGATCTTATCCTAGTGAATAAATTAAGGCAGCAGATGAAACGAAAATAAAATCAAAGCAAAAAAAAAAAAAAAGTAAAAGAAAGGCAACCGATTACCTGTTTAAAAAGATGGCTTCTTCAAGAGCACACCTGAGGCTAGACTCTTGATGACCCAAACCTTCACATGAATCACAGTGCTTTCCAGGGCAATCGATTCGGTCACCCCAGTACAAATACTTGTCATGGAGAGAGTGTTCCCTTGCTTTCTTTTTCAAATAGGTTTTGGCAGAGCTGAACCAAAATCGATTAGTGGAATTCAAGGAGGAAAACAGGAAAAGCAAAGCAATGGCAGTAATGCACCCCAAAATCATGACCGGAATTGGATATCTTATTCTTGGTTTAAGCTTTAGGGCTTTGGGGGTTGCCATTGTTGAAGAGAAACAAGAAAAAGATGGGATTTTGAGATTACGAGTGTCCCAATCTCCAAGCTCAGTCTCACTTCCGTTAGCTTTACGACCTCCTTCTGGTTCAGATCTCAGCTTTATGAAGGCCTTGCGCACTTACACGTTATTTCTATATTTTACCTGTCATATAATAATTTATCATTTTAATAAAATTTTAATAACTATTTCGTGGGTTTGGATTCAAAATTTAGGGCAAGTTCAGCTTTGCTTTTTAAAAATATTCTTGGCTCTAAAAATATTTTTAAAAGAAAGTTATGCGGAATAAATTATTTTTAGTTGAATTTTTTAATTTTTTAAAAGTAGTTTTAAAAAAAATTAAAATTTTTAGTTATTTCTCTCTAAAAAATACTTTTAGTGTTTAATTACTTTTTCACTTCTCTAATAATATAGTACTTTTTCTTTTTTTTCTTGTTAAAATCATTTATTAAAAATAAAAAAATATTTTTTAAAATACTAATAACAAATATTTAATAGTATATTTAAATATTTAAAATATAGTTTATATATTCTAATTAAATTTTATAAATAATTAATATCTATTGCTTAAAAATATTTAAAATTTATATTTTATATATTAAAATATTAACAAGAAGTTATAATTTTTTTTTATATTCTTACTAAAATATAATAATATTAACTAATTTAAATATTATTTAAATGTATATTTGTTACTTGATAATAACATGTCTAAAATGGACATTTTATTTCTCAAAAGCACTTTTTGACAGCAATGTTAAACACTCAAATTTTAAACTAAACTTTTCAAAAGGATTTCTCAAAAGGATTTCTCAAAAGCACTTTCACACAATACTTTTAAAAAGCACTTTTCAAAAGCATTGCCAAACTAGCCCTTATTATGCAGTGCGTTTAGTTTACTTTTTATGTTATATTATATTATTGTTATAATATTTTATCTTAATACGATCGCTATTTTTAGTATCTTTCATCTAAATTTACTTTTAGAAAAAAAAAACCAACAACTTAAATTGGACGAGCTTTTGAAGGATGAATGAATGAGAAGTAATGGGTGGTATTTATGGTAAATGAATGGCTAAGAAGTTTATTAAAAATAGCTTGAATATCCTTTAAGTTTCTCCTTTGCTAGTCTAGTCATGAATTGTGTCGAGAGGAGGTTGTTGGTTGCTTGATTCATGCATGAATCATGTAATGAGGTAGATGGTTTCTTGGGTAAAAGTTTAGAGTTGATTTTTAATTGTTTATAAGTGTAAATACCTTTGAATAAATCTTTCAAAAGTTGATTTTAAGCTGCTCATATGCCCTTGCCGAATTGGGCTTCTTTTCCCCTCACTTGTACGATTTTTGTGACCTAATTACTTGTCAAATTTGTTCTTCAATTAAATCAACTTTAACTGGATCAAAGCGACCTTCTCTTTACTTAATTTGCTTGCCTTTGTCGTTCAACAAAGATGAAATAAAACTTAAATCTATGTATAATTAAAATAAGCTTTTCAAATTATTAACTCCACACTCCATCTACAACAATTAAATAAAGGAAATTATTATGTAACATGAAATAATTAAATTATGCACAAATTTAATACATAAAAGCATAAAATTGCATACTTTACTAAATCATGCCCATTATCTTAATGTGAACAAAATTCACCCAATTAACTGTCGAATATTCAAGATTAACATAATTTTTAAGTAAAAATGTGTCATAAACAACTATAAAAAAATCTATATAATTTAGAGTTTTAGATAATACCCGGTATGAGACGTATCACTGTACACCACATAATCTTTCCCAGACTCTGGCTGAATCAGAACAGGCATTTGACTCAGCACGGACTTAAGCTTTTCAAAACTCTCTTGCCAGTCCACTTGAAAGGGGCACTTTTCCTCAACAGCTTGGTTATTGGAGCTGCAATTAAGGAAAATCCCTCCACAAACCTCCTATAACAGCAGGTCAATCCTAGGAAACTTTGAATCTTACTGATGTTCTTAGGTTGTTTCTAGTCCAAGATTGCCTCGATCTTTTTTGGGTCGATACAAATACCCTCAGCCTATACCACGTGTCCCAACAACATCACCTCATGGAGCCAGAACTCACAGTTAGTCAATATGGCATATAACAGTTTCTCTCGAAAAATCTACAGAACCACTCTTAAGTGTCCATCATGTTCCTCTTCAGACTTGGAATAGATCAAGAAGTTGTCGATGAAGACTATAACAAACTGATCAAGGTAGGGCTAAAAAATTCGATTCATTAGGTACATAAAGGCTGCCAGAGCGTTCGTGAGACCAAAGGGCATCACAAGGAACTCGTAGTGACCATACTGAGTCCTGAAAGTGATCTTAGGAACATCCGTCTCTTTCACTTTCAACTTATAGTATCTAGACTTTAAATCGATCTTAGAGAATACCTTAGCCCCTCTAAACTGATAGAATAAATCATCGATCCTTGTAAAGGGTATCGATTCCTTACAATCAACTTGTTCAGTTGCCGATAATCAATGCATAAACTCATGAATTCATCCATCTTCTTTACAAACAGAATAAGAGCTCCCCATGGCGACACACTCAGCCTGATGAATCCATGATCCAAAAGTTCTTGTAATTGCGCCTTAAGTTCCTCTAGCTCTTTAGATGCTATGCGATATGGGGCAATGGACACTAGAGTTGTGCCTGGCAACAAATCAATGCCAAAATTTTGGCAATGAGGGAAGAAGAAATCAACAATATGGTTTTATGGTGACTAGGGGTTGCGATAGCAAAACGGTGCAGCGGTAAAAGACTTTCGGTAGTAGAAAAAGCTAGTTGTGACGGTTGCTGCGGTGTTGGGATTGCTTCAGTGAAAAGTTTTCGGTAAATTAAGGTAGAAAGAGGAGTTTATATAGTAATAGATTAGGGTAAATTTGTAGCAAAAATTTAGCTACAATGGGGTACTTGGGCAGCAAGGTATGAAGGAAAAAAAGTGGCAACAAATTTAGGGTTTTGAGGGACCCTTTGAATGATAATAGGTGGGTAATTTCCTCCTCTTCACTATTTTGGGCCTCGAGCCCAAAATGTAATTATTTCATGTACTGAAGAATTAAACTGAACCAAAAAGTAAATGGATTAGTACTTAGGCCAATTTGACCCTCTTATTAAACATAAACAATTAAAAATTAAATTAAATTTTTTTTTGGATTACTTAGAAATTAAAAAATTTACATCAAATTAAATTCCCAATAAAGGTTGGATGGGTCACAAATAGTCCTACTTAAATTCCAGTCTCCTTACATAGAATTAATTTAATGTACTAATTCAAGAAAAATAATTTATAAATATGTCATTTATTAAAAACAAAAATAAGAAAAATCAAAGGTCTATTAAATTGAACGAGGTTTCAACTCGCTCAACTTCACCATCGCAATAGTGTTTGAGACATTGACCATTAACTTTAAATGTACCTTCCTTGTTGTCGTGTAATTCTACTACTCCATATGGATAAACTTTGTGGATTGTGTAAAGTCCAGTCCATCGGGATTTGAACTTTTTAGGAAATAATCTTAGCCTCGAATTAAACAATAAAACTTTTTGACCTTCTCTGAATTCACGAGGTTGTATATGGTTGTCATGCCATCTCTTAGTCTTTTCTTTATACATCTTGGCGTTCTTGTACGAAAACAACCTCAACTCCTCAAGCTCATCAAGTTGTAACATTCTTCCCTTACCGGCTTACTTTAGATCTAGATTTATTGTTTCAAGGCCCAATGAGCTTTATTTTCCAACTCAAGCGTCAAATGACATGTCTTTCCAAAGACTAACCGATAAGGAGTCATTCCTAACAGTGTCTTAAAAGCTGTACGATAGGCCCATAAAGCATCATCGAGCCTTCAGGACCCACTACAGGGAAATAGGGCTTTAGCAGCTTCTTTAGTGGCGTTTTAACAAAAAACGCCGCAAAGATTATACATTAGCGGCGTTTTTTACGAAAAACTAAGCAATAGCGGCGTTTTTGGCCCAAACAATGCGAAAAACTGAGCAATAGCAGCGTTTTTTGCCCAAACGACGCGAAAAATTGAGAGCAATAGCAGCATTTTTGGCCCAAACGCCGCGAAAAAGTAAACAATAGCGGCGTTTTTGGCCAAAACGCCACTAAAAACTGAACAATAGCGGCGTTTTTGGCCAGCACGCCACTAAAAACTGATCAATAGCGGCGTTTTTATCTAAAACGCCACTAAATAAATAATTTTAAAATTTTTTGGGTATATGACTGATTGTTTTTAATTTTATATAGTAAATAATTTCTTATATAATTGTAAAAGAGATAATATTAATATGAATATATGAAAATTATAATTATAGTTTAAATTATTTAAGAGATGATATAAAATTTATATATATTAAAATTTAAAAAATTGGTAACCCGTACATCTCTAGAGAAATAAAATTAATTAGTAAAATGAAAATGTTATTTAAATTTCCTAAAATATTGAAAGAATATATAATATTCAAAATTTATCTAACTAATTTAGGGTTTAAGATTTAGAGATAAAGGTTTAGTGGTTTGTGATTTATTTAGGGTTTTGAGATTTAAGGTTCATAAATTAGGGTTTGTGGTTTAAGGGTAGGGTTTAGGGTTTAGGGTTTATGTTCCATGGCTTGAGTTTTGAGGTTTTGGGTTTAGGGTTTTCATAATATTTAAAATTATTTTCATACAAAATTATAAAATTTTACAAATTAAAGGATTTTAAGAAATAATATTAATATGAATATATGAAAATTATAATTATAGTTTAAATTATTTAAGAGATGATATAAAAACTTTATATATATTAAAATTTAAAAAATTGGTAACCCATACATCTCTAGAGAAATAAAATTAATTAGTAAATTGAAAATGTTATTTAAATTTCCTAAAATATTAAAAGAATACATAATATTCAAATTTTATCTAAATAATTTAGGGTTTAAGATTTAGAGATAAGGGTTTAGTGGTTTGTGATTTATTTAGGGTTTTGAGATTTAAGGTTCATAATGCATGGTTTGTGATTTAGGGGTGAGGTTTAGGGTTTATGATTTAGAGTTTAGGGTTTATGGTTCATGGCTTGGGTTTTGAGGTTTTGAGTTTAGGGTTTTCATATTATTTAAAATTATTTTCATACAAAATTATAAAATTTTACAAATTAAAGGATTTTAAGAAATAATTAAACCTTATTGGATTGAAATTAGCAGCGTTTTTATGATAAACGCCACTAAAATGTATTAAAATATATACAAACGGCACCGTTTCAGTACAGTCAAAAAAGTTTAGTGGCGCTTAACCAGAAAACGCCACAAATTTACATTACCATTTGGCTTAAATGACGATGTTTCCCAACAAGGAATAAAATATTTTGTGGCGCTTTCATAAACGCCGCAAATTTGCAACAGCAATTTGCCCTCGACGACGTCGTTTCATGTCACAGAATTAAGTTTTAGTGGCATTTTTGGAAAAAGCCGCAAAAGTTCAATACCCATTAGCCTTGAACGACGGTGTTTCACAACATGGAATTAAACTTTTAATGGCGTTTTATTGCAAAAACGCCGCAAATAATCATTCGTCGAAACCAAAACGTCGCTGTTTTGTCTAGCATTTTTTGTGCCATTAGCGGTACTAGGTTAACAAACGTCGTTAGTTATCGACCTTTATCAGTGCTTTTAGGAAAACGCAGCAAACCTTAAGGTTTGAGTTAATCAGAACTGCGTCGTTTTGCTCTCCTCTATTGAATCTCAGCCATATACCCGAAACACCATTTTTTTTCCCCTAAAATTTTTTTCCAAATCCCTCAAAATTTCTCCAAAATCCTATCTCCTCCGTCTCCTTCGGCCGTGCATCACAACCCATCTCTTCCGTCTCCTTCGCCCCATGCATCGCAACCTATCGCCGTCCTTTGCCGTAACCAATCAGTAAGTTTTCTCTGTTGTAACTCCTCTGCTGCATATTTTTTACCCTTAATTCGGTAATAGTTAGAGGGCATTAAGGATAATTCCATGTATTGCTTGAAGAACAGACTACAAGATGAGTGTACAACATTCCCCAAGTATTACATATAATGCATGCAAATAATAAATTGGCCAAAGGAAACAAGATAAGTTTTGCGTTTTACGAGCCAATAATCAAAACCTTCCTTTGTTAGCATTGGTTATAAAATTCCTTCTTGTGTGAGTGATTGATAACAGATACTGATATTTAGCAGTTAGGCAATTTGGCTTGAGAAGAAAAGAAAGAGTAGGTGATACGATCCGCCTCGGGGATGAGTCGAGTCGTATGTGAAATGCCCGATCGTCTACGAAGAAGTATCGTTCGGTTTGTTCAAAAGGATATTTTTTTAAGCAAATAATGCGGAATCTATTCAAGGGGTTTAAAGGTAGGGTTTAAAGTATGAATATTAAAGGTTCAGTTTAAAGTAAATAAAAGAATGGAAAGAAGGAACTCAAAAGCAAGCACGAACCAATACTAAAGAGTATTGACCCAATTACTTATAGGCTTTTAAGGTGATTGAATGAAAGAAGGTAAACCTCGACCCACTACTTAGCAAAGTAAGAACCTTGGTATAGTTTTGAACGCCACACTATAAATAGTGATAAGTTCGGGATAAAGAAAAACAAAGTTGACGCCACTAGGCTTCCTAGATAAGCCAACAAGTCTTCAACGAAATTAGGGAGAAAAGTATCTCACCAAATAGTTTCATTAACAAGAAACAATAATAAAAGTTCAACAACCTTTACAAATGAAAGTAAACAACTATTTATAGCCTAGTTCTTGGGGTAGCCGAATGGACATAAAACAATGCTTAAAGACTAAGTAAAATTTGGCTAGAAAATGCTAGAATAAACTAGAAGACAATCATTAAGTGACTAAGTCTAAATTCAACTACTTGGAACGCCAATGGGCATGCTTTGTGGAGAAGCAATTCTATTTGAATGAATGTGAAGCATGGAAGCTTAACAGCCATGTCTAGATTCGGCTAAGGAAAGGATGAATGGAAGCCTTCATGCATGCTTTTTGGCTGAATGGTCATTTAGAACATATCAACCTACATATGTCCATTGGTCTCCACGAAAAGGCGTATGGGAAGAAGGAAAATTCAGCAACTCATTTAAGTCGTCCATGCATGGTAAACACTTTAATAAATGTTGTCCATGAACATGTCTTGGCCATGCACAAAACACCCACTTAAATGCTGCACATTAAATTCGTTTCTTGCCATGAACCTACAACAAATTAATGCATCAAGTAAACAGCAATTAATTCAACCATGCATGCTTGCCACAAACAAAACCTCTTTAATGGACGCCCTTGCATCTTTGGACAAGTCCTTAAATTCGCCCTATGCTTGCTCCAACACCTCTTTAATTCGGTCACCATCATGTACCATAAATTCGGCTGGACAAAGTAGCAACATGCATTGAATTCGGTCAAGACATTAAACCAGCAGCTCATTAAATTCGTCCCAAGCTCCAACACTCATTGAATTCGGCTTCTTTAATGCTGATTCATTCATGTGCCTAAAACCAATTTAATGAAGCAAATTAATTCATGTTAAAAACATTAAATTCGGCACATTAAACCTGGAGCAAAGTTGAGACAATTTAAATTCATGGTTTTAATCACAAAACACATTAATAACATGTCTAAACAATGACATATTTATGACCCACGTTTTAATGCTAGGACAACCATTAAATTCGGTTTAGACAAATAAAAGGCAGCAGCTAATTAATTTGTCTTAAACTTGACATATTAAATTCATGTCCTAAACTAAGACACATTAAAAAAACTTTATTTAATTATGTATTGATTTGACAAATTAAAATGAGCTACTTATTTTAAGCTAACTAAATAAACTAACTTAATTATTTCAGCAAATTAAAATGCAAGAAATTAAATAATTTCGAATCGAGCTCAATGAGCTTGCGTCAAAATGAAATTAAATTGGTAACAAGCTAAATTGAGCTAGATGAAGCTCGGAGAGCTGGAAACGAGCTAGGATCGACTTGCCAT
This sequence comes from Gossypium longicalyx, assembly GCA_025698465.1. Taxonomy (NCBI): domain Eukaryota; kingdom Viridiplantae; phylum Streptophyta; class Magnoliopsida; order Malvales; family Malvaceae; genus Gossypium; species Gossypium longicalyx. The sequence continues at coordinate 39,969,145 of CM046996.1, read as the reverse complement.
GATCCACTTCTCGACTAGGGAGACTTGTTCGAAGAGGTTCGCTGGGCGCGCTCGCATCAGTAGGAGGGCACCGAATGATGCTATTGTAGTTCAATACACCGTTAGGAAATATATATGCTACAAAACCTGTTAGTCCTTAATCAAGAACTAATCCACAAAAACCCTGTCAAGTCCTTAATTTAATTTTTAGCCTTAATTCGGTAATAGTTTTTTATGGATTGTAGCAATTTTTTTTTGTCCAGATTTGTTCATTAAGTCTTAACGTGAAAACAATTGAGGTGTTTAGCTCAACAGAGAAGTTGCAAAGACAAGCTGTCTTAGAAAGAAGGTAACATAAAAAAAGACATATACACTAAAAAAAACACATACATTTGCTTGTAGTTTCTTACTTACTTTGAATGCATTCAAAGTGTATTGTTATTATTTTCCTGAAATATCTGCATGTTAAGACTTGCTGTATTTTAAATTGATTTGGAGATTTACATCAGATGCTAATTTGTGATTATATCTGCCTTATTTATTGAATTTGTTGTAGATTTCGACTGTATGGAAAAATTCCAATAAAGGGGGCAGTGGAGACCTTGTCTAAACAAGTCTTATAAAGGTATGAATTCATATTCCCTTTATTCTATTGTAAGTAGTTCATGAAAATTTTCTATTGCTTTGTTGCCTTAGTTTTACTGAAGTGCTTACTGGATTAACTTTTTGTATCCATTAGCCTGTTACTTTATCAGAATGTGTTATATTTCCTCAACAATGTCTAATTTGAGTTTATAGAAGCAATAAACCCATGTTGTAAACGGTGGATGTTGTAAACTCATGTTAGTCTAATTTCAAAGGGTTTTTGAATTTCCATTTTAGTCTATAAAGTTTCAAGTTTATTACTGTACAATTTTTTAATGTAAAAATCAAATTACTATTCTTGTTTATCCTTAGATTATTTTTTAATTTCATGGCTGTTCATTGTTTGCAGGTGTAATTTAATTTGCTGGAATTGACTCTACCATCCAATTTACAATTTGTAAGAGGTATGTATATTTAATTTGCTAAATCTTTATTTGATGTCTCTCCATTGAAATCTGCCATGTATTCCATGAGCTAAGTACAAGCTAAGTACAATTTCTAAGAGGTATGTATATTTAATTTGTTAAATCTGTCGATAAACTGTTTGTCATTGTTTTCCTCTACAATACATAGATATAATAATGCTCAAATTTACAACTCATCAAGTACAAAACTTATAATTTTATTTAAAAAAATACTTATTAAATATAAATATTTAATAAATATGAATATTTAATGAATAATTTAATTTAATTTAATTTTGTATTCAGTTAATAATATTTAGATTTAATGCGAATAATAAACTTGTTATAGATTTGTAAATTTATGTTCAAATTTTATAGAAATTGTAAATATGACTTATTGCTATCCAACCCAATTTTATAAAAATTTTGAAATTTCTTAATAATCCAACTCAATTTTATTCCATCCGATTGAGATTATACATAAGTAATTTTAAGTATATATGTTATATTTAAGAAATGAATGATGATCCTAACAAGTGTAGACATCGTATTTTATTTATCAAACTTAGAAGGCTATAAAATCATTTGGTTTGGGCTCATTTAATTGCTAGGCCTACTTATTAATTCAAGGCCTTTGGGCCTTTTTATTTGTATTTTTGGTTTTATGGCTCATTAGCACTTTTTATTTTTAACCATTTATATTATATTATATTTATTTATTAGTATTGCAACAATTAAATAAACTTAGGTTCATCAAGTTAAACCTTTTATTCAAAACAAATCATAGCTTTTAAGCTAAATATGGATGTTCATATAATGTTTTAACATGTACTTAAGAAAAGATGACTTGTAAAACATAAATTAAATTAATTGTGGAGTATTGTATATCTATATTTTAACTGCACATATGATTTGCCAAATAAAAGCAAAAGACATGTCTATATTAAAATAAGGTTCAATCTTATTTTAAATTATATAATTTGGATTAATTTATTTAAGTATTATTTAATTAAAATAATTTTTATAAATATTATTTAATTAAAATAATTTTTTCCATGTGATTTTCCACATCGTCAGATTTTATTTCTATTATTTTTTTTCAAAGGAACAAAGTTGATATTTCATCTTATACGGTTTTCGACTTTTTTATACATAATTTTTTAAACTATATAATTTAGATTAATTTATTTAAATATTATTGAATTAAAATAATTAAATACATGATACCATAACTTACATAACTTACAAAACTTACATAATACATAAATATGTATGATATCATAAATTACATAACTTACATAATACATAAATATATATCATATAATAACTTACATAATACATAAATATATATCATATAATAACTCAAATTAAATTAAATTAAACTAAATTGCATTTTTTATATTTTGTCTTTTTTGCAGTGCTATAACAACTCGAATTAAATTAAATTGTATTTGAAGTTTTATTTTAAATATATCATATAATAACTTACATAAATATATATCATATAATAACTTACATAACTTATATACCTTACAAAATACATAAATATATATCATACAATAACTTACATAACTTACAAAACTTACATAATACATAAATATATATCATATCATAACTTACATACCTTACATAAATGTATATCATAACATAACTTACATAACTTATAAAACTTACTTAACTTACGTAATACATAAATATATACTTGAAAATCCCGCTGCCTGAATTAGTTTACACCCATTAGATAATTTATACTTGATATATATTATCTATTTTAGTAAACGCAATTTATTGTCAACTTTAGATTTCAAGAACTACAAAATGGATAGGAGTTGGATGAATTTGTCAAGGTAAGCAATGCCTATCGGAATGGAGTACAAAATTTTCTAAATTTTGCATTTCAAAATGCAAGCCAAGAGAATATAATTCTTTGCCCGTGTAAGAAGTGTGGCAACATCAATTGGCATTTTTGTGAAGTTGTCTATGAACATCTAATTGTTGATGGTTTTATTCTTTCCATGGAGAGTATACATCTAGTGGAACTTCTTCAACGATTAATTCGACTTATCCTGATACTGCTTACCATCAGTATGTTAGACAAGATAACATGGAAGGTATGTTGCGGGATGCATTTAATATGCACAGTCATGGTGAGCAATCGTTTCCACCTGACCTTTTTGCATCCGATGATTGTAATATTGGTGGAAATGATTTTTGCGAAACGGGAACAAGTGCACCTGATGAGGAGCCAAATGAAGAAGCGGTGAAGTTCTACAATTTACTTAATGAAATGAACGAAGAACTTTATGAGGGATCAAAATATTCGAAATTGTCCTTCTGCATTCGTCTATTTCACTTAAAATGTTTGGGAGGGTGGACCGGAAACTCTTTTACAATGCTGCTAGAGTTTCTGAGAGAGATGTTTTCGTTTGCAAAAATCCCCCAGTCTTGTCAAGATATGAAGAGACTAATAAAATATTTGGGCCTTGGGTACGATAAAATTCATAGTTGCCTAAATGACTGCATGTTGTACTGGGGTGATCAGAAAAACCAACAGTCTTGTTATGTTTGCGGTAAGTCTCGTTGGATGAATAGGAATACAAAAGATGTGAATGCGGATGAAGGTGGGGCACAGTTAAGAAAGAAGCCAGTCAAGGTTTTGCAATATTTTCCCCTAATACCAAGACTTCAAAGGCTTTTCATGTCGTCAAAGACAACCGATTCTATGAGGTGGCATAATGATGAACGGATCGATGATGGATTATTAAGGCATCCTGCTGATTCTTTAGCTTGGAAATCATTTGACAATAAATTTCCAAGCTTTGCAAGTGATCCTCGGAATGTGAGGTTTGGGCTAGCAGCTGACAGCTTTAATCCTTTTAAAATCATGAGTACTTCCTACAGTACTTGGCCTGTAGTGCTTGTTCCTTACAATTTGCCTCCTGCATGAAGCAATCTTCTTTTATATTATCTATGATTATCCCTGGAGAGAAAGGGCCCAGAAATGATATCGACATTTATTTGCAGCCACTTATTGAAGAGTTAAAACAATTATGGTCGGGGGTTGAGACATATGATGTATTGTGAAAGGAGAACTTCAATTTATGTGCAGCTTTGTTGTGGACAATTAATGATTTTCTGGCTTATGCCAAGTTATCTGGTTGGAGTACCAAAAGACGTTATGCTTGTCCTTGTTGTGCTGCGCAAACATGTTCAAAATGGTTATATAATGGGAAGAAGTTTTGTTATATGGGGCATCGTCGGTGGTTGGATGGAAATCATAGATTTAGATTTCAAAGGACTTTATTTGACAGTACTGAAGAGTTTAGAGAAGCTCCTAAGTAGACCATTGGATTTGAAATCTTGTTCATGTTAAAAGATATGGATTTCAGTTATGGGAAGATAAATCAACCATCCAACATACAAATAAGGAGAAGATCGAGGGATGAATCTGATGCTGAATCTGATGAAGAGGATGATCCTAATGAGGCGGACTTGCAGAAAAAAAAAGTATTTTTTTGAGTTGCCTTATTAGGAGCATCACATTTTACGACACAATCTTGATGTCATGCATATTGAGAAGAATGTTTGCGAGAACATCATCAGGACAATTTTGAATGTCGATTGGAAAATCAAAAGACAATTATCAGAGTTGACTTGATTTAGTTGACATGGGAATTCGGTGTGATCTTCATCCCCAAGTACTTCTGAATGGGAAATATCAGTTGTCGCCTCCAATTTTTGCAATGTCGAAGGAAGAGAAAGAAGTGTTTTGCACGGTGTTGAAGGATATAAAGGTCCCAGATGTGTATGCATCAAATATATCTCGATGTGTGAGTCTTAAAGATCAAAGACTGTATTCTTTAAAATGACATGATTATCACATCTTGATGTAAGATTTACTGCCACTTGCTTTACGGTGCTGTATGTCAAAAAAGGTTACGTCCTGTATAATTAAACTTTCCAATATAATGAAAGCTATTTGTGGCAAAGTTTTAGATGTTGAAGAACTTGAGAAAGTACAGGATCGAGCCTCTTTGACTTTATGCAATTTGGAGAAGATCTTTCCACCTTCTTTCTTTACTATTATGGTGCACTTGGTAATCCATCTCCCTCATGAAGTAATAATTGGAGAACTGGTTTTCTATCGATGGATGTATCCTATATAAAGGTGCTAATTTATTTGTAAATTATTCACTGAGAACTGGTTTTCTATCGATGGATGTATCCTATATAAATGTGCTAATTTATTTGTAAATTATTCACTCATTCACCTCTATACATTTAGTTACAACTTTTGATAATGTTGTATATCATGTTTAGGTTCCTAAGTAAATTAAAGTCTTATTGTCGAAATAAGCATTATCTAGAAGGATAAATTGCTGAAAGCTACTTGGTAGAGGAGTGTATGACCTTCTGTTCTAGATATTTAGAAGATGTTGAAACAAGATTGAATAGACCAAGTAGAAATGCTGGGCTCAATGATCCCAACTTTGCTGAAACTTATTTATTTCAAAGTTATGGAGAACCAATCGGTAGAGTTGAAATTGCAGAATTAGATGAAAGATCTTGGGTACAAGCACATAGATATGTTTTTTTTCACCACGATTCAATTGAACCATTACGCAAGTAAGTTCTAGAATATGATAAATATTCATATTTTTTATTTGTTTATTTTCTAACCAATTAAACCTCTTTTTAACATAGTGAGTACAAACAAATCTTGAGATCTCGTTCACGCTCTCGAAGATTACAACAACGAGAGATTAATAAGTTATTCACAGAATATTTCCATGAATGGTTAAGCCAAACGGTATGTAACTCAACCTTTTATTGACAAATAATAATGTTTTCTCATAACATTTATAATTACTCAATTTACTTTCGATTCAATAGGTTTGGAGTGGGAAGGACATTAATGACAAAGTTAAATGGCTTTCCCAAGGCCCGAATAGAGTAGTAAAAAGATATAGTGCCTTCATCATCAATAGATTCAAATTTCATACAAAATATCGCGAGAGATTGAGGAGAACTCAAAATTGTGGAATAGTTGTTAATTCTTCAATTACAAGTTATGCTAGTGCTAGGGACAGTAATCCCGTTGAGGGAAATGTGGAGTATTGCAGACTTCTTACTGATATTATTGAGTTAGATTACTATGGAAAATGGAAAGTTGTCTTATTTCGATGTGATTGGGCTGATGTTAATACTGCTCGCGAAATTAAAAACGATTAATTTGGTTTTACAATGGTGAATTTCTCTCGATTGATTCACACTGGAGAACAATTGATAGACGAGCCGTATGTATTTTTTTCTCAAGTGAAACAAGTTTTTTACTCGAAAGATCCAACTGATGAGGGTTGGTATGTTGTACTCCGAAACACCCCTAGAGACTTGTTTGACATGGGCAATGGAAATAGAGATGACACCATCGAAAGATCAGAAACTTTGCCTTTTCCAGAACAAAACTTAAATGAAAATATCCCTCGTACTAGTACACAATTTCAATGGGTTCGTCAGGATGTGGATGAAGATATTTACGAATTATGATGTAGTAAGATTTTACGATTTTTTAATTATATGTAATATTATAATTTTAATCTTGCTCATGTTATATAATTTAACTATTTTATATGTACTATTATTGTTGTAATTTGTTACTAAAATTTCAACTATTTTATGTGTATTGCAGGAAAAATGCGAAGAAGAAGATTACGAGATTTAAGTATTGTTCAGAATACTCCAAATTCAGAAGAAGCAAATAGTGAGCAGCAGACAGTTATTGGATCTTCGAATGTGCCGGAGACCCTTAACGAGCCTGCATAATTTCAAAGTAATGTTAAGTTTATTTTACATGTGTGTTGACTTTTATTATTGATTTATTTTTCATTTTTAATATAAATAATAACATATCGTTTTTCAGCTGAAAGTGGTGGGACGCGCAGAGGTCGAGTGTAACAGCCCGATTTAGGGCCAAAATCGAATAGTGGTTTCGAAACCACGAATCTGAGGTTAAAAATAATAATAATAATAATAATAATAATAATAATAATAATAATAATAATAATAATAATAATAATTTGATTAAGTTTTAGTGTCTATATTATGATTGCATAATTGTGTGAAAATTTCGTTGCAAAATTTTATCGATTGAGTGTTTAATTTGACGTTTAGGACTAAATTGAAATAGGTGAAAAATGTGTGTGTTCTAGTTCATAAGTACTTGATTGAAATGGGGGTTTTAAGTAGAGGTCCTTAAATGGCAATTAGACCATTATACCTTATATGGACAAAATTTGGACATGGAGGGAATTTTTAGAAAGTTTAGTAGTAAGGGCATTTTGGTCATTTGTGTATTAAATGAAATAAAATGGGAAAATAACACAAAAATGTGTTCATCTTCATTAAGCTTGGCCGGAAGTTGCATGTTCTCCATGGCTAGGGTTTTTCCCAAGCTTTCAAGCTCAATAATTAAGAAAGGTGTGGAATCGACCTCGAACGGGGGAAGGAAAAGATTTTGGACTAAATTGCAAAATTTCCATATTTTGCATCGAGGTAAGTTTGTATGTAAATAATACCTTAATTTCATTTACATTTTTATATTTCAACCTATTATATATATATATATTTTAGCTGATTTTGAAGCATAAATCGACTATTGGAAGAATGGAAATAAGTAATAGAGAGAGAAATCCTGGTTGAACATTCGGAAAGATTTAATAATATAGATGGAACGTAGCTAGGTCACATGTATGGTGCTAAGTGCACATCATGTGTACAAGAGAGCTACGGGATACTATGTAGTAGCTAGGTCACATGTGTGATACGGGATGTATCCCATGTAGACAAGAGAGCTACGGGAGAGACTAATGTAGCTAGGTCGCATGTGTGATTCCATGTGAAGGACACCATGTAGACAATAGAGCTACGAGATAAATTGGCTGGGTCACATGGGTGGTACTAAGTGTTCACCATGTGTACAAGAGAGCTGAATTATATGAATTATGATGGGTGGAGCTGTGTGCTGAAACCACCAAGTATCGAGAATTGATCCGAAGTGTTCAACGGGATGATTTTATAGTGGCATTTTAATCATAGACCTATACTTGTGATGTATGAAATGTGGTGAAAATGAATTGTGACATGTACGTTAAAATGAAGTTAATACAAAGAAAGTGTAAAAGAGTGAATTTGCAATAATATTGTTTTTGGACAGTTGCAGTGACGTGAATTTGAAAAATCACCAAAAATAGTAGGAATTTAATTAGAGGCTGAATGAAATATTAAATTAAAGCTTAGTGAGTCTATTCTCATGTAAGAGAAACAGAGCAAGTAAAGGAACTCTATATTTTGAGATATTTATATTTGTGTGTGACTTGTTCAGAATATGTGATCCCTTGTTCTGACTTTGAAAAATCATTAAAAATTGTAAAAATAATAATTAAGAACTATAATTTACATGCATAGATTCCTTGTTGAGTCTAGTTTTAAATGAAACAAATTTCGTGGCTATTTGAATTTTGTACTGGGAGAAAATCAATTTGTAGTGAACAGAGGTCAGATCAGTCGAGCTGTATAACAGGGGAAACTTTAACTAATAAACTGTAGTAATTGGCTGGACAAAAAATTCCAAAAAAAAATTAGTAAGAAGTAATATGAGTCTAGTTTCAGGAAAAATTTACGGATTTGAATTTTGAGTTTTTTAACTCGAGTAATAATTTATTTAGTGAATGTGATGCAGGAGAGACAGCTTAATAAAAGTGGAGTGAATAGAAAATTTTAAGTAGATATACTTGAGTTATTGTATATATATTAGATTCTTTAATTATTATTTATATACTTACTTACTAAGATATAAGCTTACTTTCTTTTCTCTCTTTTGTCTTATAGTGTCGTCCAGCTTGCTCAGGAGTTGAAGATCGTGAAGATCTGCCCGCACTATCAATACTTTAGGGTATTTGAACTAAAAATTTTGAATTATGGCATGTATAATAGGCTTAGTTATTTTGTTACGTGTCATAATTGCCTAGGTTTAAAATATTGGTTACAGTGTTTGATCAATCATTTTGTACAAAGCCATTGAAGTTGGCTAATATTGTTCAAGACATATGTTATAACGATGCATTATCTAATTGGATGACCTATTTCTATCTCAGTTTCGTTTAATGGTATGTGTTATGTTCCGGTAATACCTCGTACCCTGTTTCAGTGTTGAACACAGGTAAGGGGTGTTACATCGAGGACGTACGCTACTTAAAGATTTATACGACTTAAATCCTGTCGAGCATGTCAAAGTAAGTAGAAACAGTCATGGTCAGCCTGTTGGATCTGAAGCTCGACTTTTAGCAGGCTATTTGGGCATTATAGCACGATATGCCAATATGTTTCCCATCAACTACGAATCATGGCATCACATGCATGATAACAACAAAAATCAAGCTCTTGATAATATTAAGGTAACAAGACATCTAATTGTTGTTTATAATACTTTGGTTTAAGTTTCATTTATATTTACATTCTAAACTTGTGTTTTTTTAGGAGAGATTTGCTTTAGAGGTCTCGGATGACTATATCAAGAAGGCATTGGGTAAAAAATAGAGAGACCATAAAAGCACTTTGAAAAAACAATATTTTAAGAAAGACATAAGCCTCGAAGAAAAATTGTGAAATGTCCTGCCGGGAATGCTGAGGTACCAATAGGAATATGCGGTTAGATTCTGGAATTCAAAGAAAGGAGAGGTATTACATACTTCTAAATTCTTATAAATTTTTTGGTATATAGTGTTTACTATATACGTGATAATAATTACATTATGTAGGACCGTGAGCGAGTTGGAACAAGTAGCAGGCAAAAACAAAAATTCATGCACACGGCAGGGTCGAGAAGTTTCACTTCTGTAGCTGAGGCTGAGGTATTATGAATTTATTAATTCTATCAAATATTAATGACTTTCTACTATTAAATAATATTTTTACTACTATATGGTAGGACGCCTTCAGCTTTTTGAGATTACATATAGGAAGAAAGATGGATCTCCTATGACATTCGAAGATGGAAAAATTACGGTATATTTACTTAATAAAATTTGAATTATTATAAATATTTATAATGTTTAATTGTAATGGTTTAGTTTGTTGTTAGTATTTTTAAATAATGTTAAGTTATGTTGCATTCCTTTTTATTATATATTTTGTTTCTAACTCTTTGATTGATTTATTAGGAGAAACTAAAGGAGAAGAAGGTGGAATATGAAGCGATTGCTTCGACTGATAGTTCTGTTAATCTTGAGAACATTGATAACAGAATTATTACTGAAGTTTTGGGTCCTGAAAGGTATGGTCGAGTTCGATTTCAAGGATCTGGTGTTACCCCGACCCAATATTTTGGATCCAGCTCTCAGCAATACATGCCTTCCGGGAGTCAAGCTCAAGCTGAAGTTCAGAGGTTAAGAGACCAGATAACTCAGATGCAAGCGAACACGGTTGAGCAAATTGCCGAGGTTGAAAGAAAATATGAAGAACTCCAACAACAACTTAGAGCGGATGCAGCAGCGAGGGAGGCAGAGGCAGCAGCGATGGTAGCAGAGTAGAGCAAAAAGTACTTTGAGCTCCGGATCTGACTTGAAGATATGATGAAGATGTTTTGAAATGCAAAAGTCGCCATCTTAGACATTTATTTTCTCCTTGTAAGAATATTTTTAACATGTCACATTTAACATTATTGTAAGAATATTTTGAGTTATACTTCATTTATTAATTTACATCATATATCTTTCGTTGAATTTAAAGTATCATTTTGATTTAACCTTTTTTGTTGTATTTTTTATGCTACATTTGCTGTTTTTGGTTGGATTTCATGTTATATTTGCTGTTTTTGGTTGGATTTAATGCAAGAAGGGTTGGATATTGGTGAAAAATGTACATTGCAAATCTGCCAAAATTAGCGGCGTTTGTAACAAAAGCGCCGCTAAAAGCCATGACTTTTAGCGGTGTTTCTCCCATAAATGCTGCTATAAGCCATGACTTTTACCGGCGCTTCTCCCACAAGCGCCGCTAGGCTTTTAGCGGCGCCTTTCCCACAAACACCACTAAAAGCCATGACTTTTAGCAGCGCCTTTCCCACTAACACCGCTAAAAACCATGACTTTTAGCAGCGCTTTTCCCACAAATGCCGCTAAAAGTCACGATCTTTTGTGGCATTTTTTCCAAATTAACGCCGCAAATTTTTGCGATGTTTTCTATAGCAACATTTTTTGCGGCATTTGTGAAAACGCTGCAAATAGTTCAAGTGGTGCTTAAAAGCGCCACTAAAGGAAGCTAAAAGTCTGTTCTCCTGTAGTGACCAATATTTTCTAGTAGGTTGCATCACCTTCTCAAGGATTCCTTTGATCTCACGGTTTACTCGTTCAACTTGCCAATTTGACTATGGATGATAGACAGTGTCAATTTTGTGTTTCACATCGTACTAGTCAAGCAACCACTTAAGCCATTTATTTACAAAGTGAGATCCTTCATCGCTAATTATAGCTCTTAGAGTCCCAAACTGTGTAAGCACATGCTTCTGTAGGAATCGCATAACTACTTTAGCATCATTTGTGGTATACGCCTCAGCTTCAACCCACTTGGATACATAATCCACCGCCACTAAGACGTACCTGTTACCATAAGAAGAAGGAAACGATCCTAAAAAATCAATGCCCCAAATATCAAATAATTCTACCATAAGATGTTTGTCAAGGGCATCTTGTTCCTTCTTGATATGTTTCTAGTCCTTTGGCATCAATCGCACTTTTTCACATATGCATATGCATCTTTAGACATCCTAGGCCAACAAAATCCAACTTGTAAGATATTTGCTATAGTCCGCGAACCACCAAAATGTCTGATGTGATCCGGTCCTGGTAGATGAGTCGAATTCACGTAGTTTCCCGATCGTAGTTTGAGAGAGTCCTTCGTGCCTCAGATTTTAGTAATAAAAGTAAAAGAATGGAATAGGATAAGCAGAAGGTTTCAAGAAGGGTAAGTTTAGTAATAGGTTCGGTTAAGGGTAGCAAAGATGGATGAAGGATAGAAGGTTCAGTTTGGGTTAACAAGAAAGAAGTTTAAAAGATGGAAATGGAAAACGAACTCAACATCAGGAATGATTCAACACTAAGAAGTGTCACCCCGATTCCTATATTGTTAAGGTGAAAAATATGGATAGATGGATAGGTGAACGCCACACCAAGATTGGTGATAAGTTCAAACAAGACGATTGACGCCACTAGCACAAGCTAGATAAGTCGTTCGAAACTTGTACGAGATATGAGAGGAAGCAACCTCACAAGAACAATATTCATTAACAAATTTGGAAAAAAGTCCTTTACAAATGAAAGAAAACAAATATTTATAGGCACATAGATGACCATTCAAATTCGGCATCTAGATGTTCACACAATAATAAAAACGTTCACACTAATGTATTAAAATAGTTCATAAATTCGTGATTCATGCACTATTTGAATGGACACTTTCTTCCCCCTTGGTTTGTGCATGAATGCTTAGTCATAAAGAAAGGCTTCAAGTGACTTGTATGTGCACCAAAAGGTTGCATTCATCTCCTTGGGACGTTCATGCACTTGTATGGAACATGTATCTTCATAATTAAACACTTTAATGGCATGTAGGTTCATAAATGGCAGCATGAACCTAGTAAATTTGTTCTCCCCTTTGTGCATGCACTTAATTCAATCAATGTGTTGAATTATTGAGTTAATTCCTTCCCTTGGATGTTCTTGAACCCATCCATGCATGTGTAGTAGCCTATAGGTCAATTCAAAGTGTGAACATGTTCAAGGAGCTCTATGGTCAACATAGTCCATCGCATTGACTTTCATCAAAGCCATACTTTCATTACCTTCTTCATCTTCCAATGACTCAGACCCTAAAGTGTTCTCTAATGGGTCCTCTACAAAATTACTCTCATTCCATAGAAACTAAGTTTTCTAACTCCTCCATAACTGAACATTCCTCCATGAGATCAGGAAATTTCATCATTTTAAGAACATTAAGTGTTACCTAATCGTCTTGAATCATTTTAAGAACATTAAGTGTTACCTAATCGTCTTGAACTCTAATGGTGAGTTCACCTTTTTGCACGTCTATTAATGTTCTTCCTATGGCTAGGAAAGGTCTCCCCAGGATAATCAACACTTCCTTATCTACTTTAAAATCTAATACAATGAAATTAATAAGAAAAATAAAATTATCTACACATACCAAAATATCCTCAATATTTCCTTCTGGTTATGCCAAAGATCAATCCGCTAATTAGAGTGTCACAGTTGTGGGTCTTACTCACCTATTCCCATCATCTTGAAAATAGATTTTGGCATCAAGTTGATGCTTGCTCCAAGATCACATAAAGCTTTACCATAGTAAAATTCTCTAATATTACAGGGTATATTAAAGCTTCTTGGGTCTTTCATTTTTAGAGGAATCTTTTTCTATAAGAACGTACTATACTCCTTCGTTAAAGCTACAGTCTCAAACTCATTGAGTTTCTTCTTCTTGGATAGAATGTCCTTTATGAACTTGACATAGTTGGACATTTTTTCTAAGGCCTTCACCAATGGTATATTGATGTGAAGTTTCTTTAGAAAGTCCAAAAACTTCTTGAATTGTACCTCTTGTTTCTGCTTATGTTGTTGGAATCTTTGAGGATATAGAGGTGATGGAACTTTGGTTTAGATTGGACAAATTTTCTGAAGAGATAAATATGCATCTAAAGAAGGTGTTAGCTTATCAAAATTCACTAGTTTATATTTTACCTCATTAAACTTTGTAAGTTCTAGCTCTTTTGGTGCAGGAATTTCAACTGTTAGTTGACTTTCCTCCTTCTCAATAGGTTCATCTTTAACCATAACTTCATTGGGTTCCAAAGTCTTACCACTTCATAAAGAAACTACCTTGCAATGTTCCTTACCCAAATTCCTTAGATTTTTTGTATCACTCAGCAAGGTGCCTTTCGGTCTATTACAAAGCTCTGTAACTAATTGACCCATTTGGTTCTCCATATTTTTTAGTGTTGCTGCTTGGTTTTGGATTAAGGCGTCATTCTTCACCATGTACACTTTTAAAAAATTCTCTAAACTATTAGATGATTTAGCTTGTGGTGGTTTTGGAATTGATTAAACCCTTGGGATTGACTTAGTCTATGTTGCATGTAAGTGTTGTTCAGTCTATTTCCTTGGTTTACTCTAAGAAAAGTTTGGATGGTTTCACCATGAAAGATTATAGAAGTTGGACTGTGGTCCTTGTCCACTTCTATTTTGGTGTTGATTTCTTACATAATAAATAGACTCGGGATTTGATGGACAATTTTCAAAAGAATGATCGTCCCCACAGTATACACAGAAAATAACCTCGAATTGACTTGATGATTGGGCTACAACAGGATTTAAACGATTAGTAGTAAACTGTTTCAACATTGAAGAGATAGAATATATCTAAGCTGAGAGTGAATTAAGGGAATCTACTTTATGCACTCTGGCTACTCGTCTTCCTGAAGTTGCTTAATTTGTCTGCCACTGGTAATTGTTACTAGCTATTCTCTTGATGATTTCATAAGCCTTATTATAAGACTTTGATAAGAGACCACCATTTGTAGAAACATCTACCACCAACCTTGTGTGTATTAAGACCATTATAAAATGTCTCCAACTGGATGCAATGTGGAATCCTGTGGTGAGGGCATCTATAAAGTAACTCCTTAAATCTTTCACATGCCTCGTCTAAGGATTTGTTATCCATTTGTTGAAAAGGGGTTATCTCATTCCGTGACTTAGCATTTTTGCTAGGTGGGGAATACTTTACCAAAAAGAATTTAGCTAATTCTTGCCATGTTGAAATTGAATGTGGCGGCAACAAAGTTAAGCCATGATCGTGCTCAATCTCGCAACGAGTATGGAACCAACTTCAGCCTCAATGTGTAGTCATTTTCTCTAGCTATCTTAATGAAATCACTCACCTCTATGAATAGCCGAAGGTGGAGGTATGGATCTTCTATGGGCATTCCACTAAACTGGCCCATGGGTTGAAGCATCTGAAACATCATAGGTTCCAATTCAAACTGCGGTGCCTCGATCTCCAATCTCCTAATTCCCGGATTTAACTCATTAAAAAGGGGTACATCGTACTGTCTTATATCCTGATCCCTATCATAAGCAATAAGGATTGGATTGTGAGCATCATTTTGATTTCTAAGGTCCATTTCTACGACTTGTCTTTGGGCTATTCTTTCTCGTCTTCATTGTCTAAATGTTCGCTTGATTTCAGGGTCTACAGGTAATAAATTGATGATTCGATCTATGCTCATAAATACCTAAAAATAAAATCACAAAAAAAAATTAAGGAATAAATAATAAAAAATTAATTAGTGAAGTTAGAAATGAAATAAAATAAAATAAAATAAAAACAAAATTGCAAAGAATAATTTCACAAAAATGATTAAGGCAACACTCCCCGACAATGACACCAAAAACTTGTAATGCTAGGGTTTGTGCAAGTGTACACATTCGTTATCAAGTAATAAGTATAAGACTTATCGTCTCCACAGGGATTGTATATGTTAATCAATATTCTACAAAATTAAGTTTTTACAAATTGGTGAGAAAAACAAACACAATAATTTCAAGTGATTGATGTAGAATTAAATACCTAGATGCAAAAATATCCTAAATGCAAATTAACCTAAGTGTGATGAATAATTAAAATGTATGAGGTGGATTTAGCAGCAAATTCACAAGCTTTAACAACAATAACATAAATAGGCTAGAATAATTACACATTTGACTTGGTTCATTTTCATCATGCTCATGATGTTCTAGAAATATTCCATGACAACTAGATCTCTCATTAACTTTGAAACTAGTATTAAGTCTTTCCAGAATCTTTTACTTAGAAAACATGCATGCTACCATGATTATATTTAACTAAGGGTTTCTTAGATTTTATGCGAAGTAGCAGGGATAGATTAGGTTTGAAACAATTTAATCACACAAATCTAAAAGTTATACAAGGTAATAAAGCTCTCTCAAGTTATTACGAACCTTTAATTTAATCGAGATTGGATCTAAATTAAACATGCACCTTTCAATTATTGCTAAATCTTGCCCATTATCTTAATGTGAATAAAACTCACCTAATTAACTGTCAAATATTCAGGATTAACATAATTTTAAAGTAAAAAAGTGTCATAAACAACTATAAAAAAATCTATATAATTTAAAGTTTCAGACAATGCCCGATATGAGATGGATCACTATACACCACATAATTCTTTCTAGAATCTAATTGAATGAGAACAGGCGATTGTGTCAACATGGACTTAAGCTTTTCAAAATTGTCTTGCTACTCTACAATCCGGTTAAAAAGGGCACTTTTCCTCAACAACTTGGTCATTGGAGCTGCAATTAAGGAAAATTCTTCCACAAACCTCCTATAATAGCCAGCTAATCTTAGGAAACTTTGAATCTCACTGATGGTCTTATGTTTTTTTCAGTCCAGTTGCCTCAATCTTCTTTGGGTAGACACGAATACCCTCAGCCAATACCACATGTCCCAAAAACATCACCTTATGGAGCCAGAACTCACAATTACTTAGTTTGGCATGTAATTGTTTCTCTCAGAGAATCTGCAAAACCATTCTCAGATGTCCAACATTTTCCTCTTCAGACTTGGAATAGATCAAGATGTTTCCGATGAAAGCCATAATAAACTAATCAAGGTAGGGCTAAAAAACAAGATTCATTACGTCCATAAAGGTTGTCAGAGCGTACGTGAGACCAACGGGCATCACAAGGAACTCGTAGTGACCATACCGAGTCCTCAAAGTGGTCTTAAGAACATCCTCTTTCACTTTCAACTGATAGTACCTAGACCTTAAATCAATCTTAGAGAACATTTAGCCCTCTTGAACTGATCAAATAAATCATCAATCCTCGGTAAAGGGTATCGGTTCTTTATGATTAACTTGTTCAGTTGCCGATAATTAATGCTAAACCTCATGAATCCATCCTTCTTTACAAATAGAACATGAGCTCCCTATGGCGACACACTCAATCTGTTGAATCCAAGATCCAGAAGTTCTTGCAATTGCGCCTTAAGTTCCACTAGCTCTTTAGGTGTCATGCGATATGCAGCAATGGACACCGGAGCTGTGCCTAGCAACAAATCAATGCCAAATTTGACCTCACGCTCTAGAGGTAACCAAGGTAACCAATGTAACTCCTTTGTAAAGACATGGGGATAGCCCCTCACTATACGAATGTTCTCAATAGATTATTCACTAACACTCATATCCAGAACGTAAGCCAGATATGCTTTGCATCCCTTGCGCACCAACTTTTTAGCCATTAGAGTGGAGATCATGTTAGATAAGTAATCTCTACACTATCTATTGTATGTAAATATGTAGTGAAAATGTGCAAGTATACACGTAGATTCAAGTATTATAATGATGAGTAAGTATCATCTCTACAAGGATCAGAAATTAATTACAATTGGTAAAGTATTACTATAGATTTAACTAATTAAAATGTGCAAAAGAAACAGAGGAAAAATTGATGAAGAGAATTAACGAATGAACTAATAATATCAATTATCACTAAAGAGGAATGACAAGGCAATCTAAATGTCGTGGCAATTCACAAAGAATAAGTAGAGAGTATTTCTGCTATTGAATGATAAAGGTTGGGATTACTCAGGGAATATTTTCATAACATAATAATGCCATGGAAAAATTTTGACTAACTATTGCTTAGAGAACTACTATTGCAATCTACTTCTTTCGAAAGTCAGACTCTAATTATTATCCTGAGTCTGTGTATGTCTACAAGACTCACGAATGATAACCATACTAATGTTCTTCACCTATACAAATCGCAACTTTTATGTCTAGAGTGATGCGATTATTCTTTCGAATACTTGCTTGTATCAATCGATTAATAATCTGATGTATTTACTCCTTTCAGATTCAAATCCATCTAAGAACATAACATGCAATCAACTATGTCTAGAGCTTACATGCATGCATTCAAAATAAGCAAAAATCGAATGGAATAGTAATTCTAATCAAAATCATATCATGGATATTACAGATAATTCAATATTCACCCAAATAATCCCAACCTAAAGATAATTAGCTCATAAGTTAGGCAATGAAATTCAAAACTAAATCATTCATCATCATTCTTCAAGTTATATGAATCATGAAAATTAAAACCAAGAAAAATAGAATAAAGGTAGAACTATAGGAAGTTCTCGCTGCACTCCAGCTTCTTCTCAAGATTTTACTCAAAACTCAGGGCAGATTTCTCTTCCCCTTTTTCGTGTCTGTTTTCTCGTCTTTTAGGTTGTTACCCTCTTCTTCTTTTATAAATTTTCCACACAGTTTCTCCACAAGATTTTGTTGCAAAGAGAGTAATTGTTCAAAGAGAGTAATTGTTCTCTTTTTTTTCTTCTCACAATACGTGCGTCATTCATCTCTTCTCTCTCCTCCTTTTACAAGGTATACTGTAACAACTCGATTTTAGCTTAAATCATAATAGTGGTTTTGGGACCACAAATCTGAGGTCTTAAAATTATTTTAATATTATTTTTGGTGTTTATATCATGTGACTATGTATGTGTGAAAGTTTCGTGTGCTAATTTTACCGTCTAAGTGGTTAATTTGAGAAAATGACTTAATCGCGTAAAATGAAAAAGTTGCATTCTACTTGTTAAAGTGCTTTAATTGCTATGAAATTTAAATGTGTAAGTCCTTATGTGGTTATTTGACCTTTGGTTAATGGGATGGACAAATATAGTCATCCATTAAGTGTTTTATAATGTTTAATTAAGGGTTATTATAGTAATTTGTATACTAATGGCTAATTAAATAAAACAAATGATAAAAATTAGTGAGTTTATCATCATTTTCATTGAAATTCAAAGAAATAATAAGCCATTATTGGGTTTAAGGATTCGAAAATTGCATTAACAAATTGGTATGTGATTTTTTCTCAGTTTTTGATGATTTCTACGTTTTTGTGATCGTTGCTTCGTGTTCTAGCTAGCCCATGCTTCAATTTTTGAAAGTGCTGATGATTTTAAAAGTTTACATTAATTAATGCTTGAGTTCTTGAATGTTTGATGATGGAAAATGAGTATTTGTTGATAGACTATAATGTTTTGTAAAGTGATTTTTAGTGAAATTGCATAAAATGGGTTAATTTGTGAAAATGTAAAAATGTGGTGTTAAATGTGTGAATAAATGATAAATATGGGCTAATATATACACTATGAAAATTAGGCTAGCATGAAATTACAAAGAAATTGTGTAATTTGTGATTTTGTGAAATAATGACTAAATTGTAAGAAATGTAAAAGTTTAGGGCCAAAGTGAAAAGTGGCTAAATTATGTGTTTGTGGATGAAATTGTTTGAATTGTTGATTAAATAGATTAATTTTGAATACGTATAGATCTTAAAAGAAAGAAATTGGATCTAGATCTGGGGAAATCGAAAGTTATCGAGTAATCGATCCAATTCGTCTATTTTGACTATGAGGTAAGTTCATATGAAAATAAATGTCCTTAGATTAAATTTAAATGTTTACTTGCTATTGAATTGTTATGAATGTTGAACGAGTAATTATGAGCAAGAATCTATGAAGTTACGACATCCGAAAGTCCTGTACGAACCTTAGGAATAGTATAGGATACGAATGTCATGACATTAGATTACTAAGATGTGATTACATGTAAGACCATGTTTGGGACATTGGCATTGTATTGATATTACGTGTAAGACCATGTCTGGGACATTGGTATCGTTAATTGATTTCGTGTAAGACCCTATCTGGGACAGTGGCATCGATATTAGATAACATGTAAGACCATATCTGGGATATGGCATTGTACGAGCTTATGAGATTTCTGAGTATCCTTATTGATTTCGAATGGTTCAATGAGCAAAGTCAAGTTCAAAAAGATTATGTGAATGAGCTAAGTAACTCAGGTACATATGAGATTCATACAAGTATTGAGAAGTTAAGTAAATGATGAATTTGATTATGATATCAAATATGTGTTCAATGAGAAAGGTTTGTGAATTTATGTGTGATTAGTTATGTTTAGCATATTTGAACTGAATTGTAAAGGTTCATATGATAGCTTTATTTGTATATGGCTTATTAAGCTTTTTAAGCTTACTTTGTGTGTGTTCTTTCCATGTTTATAGATTGTCAAAGCTAGCTCAAACATCGAGGATCATCGGAAACCATCATCACACTATCGAATACTTGTTGGTACTTTTGGAGCTTTGTATATATGATATATGGCATGTATAGGCTAGTGACATTTTGGTATGTTTTGAGTTATGACTTTAGCCATGAGATTTGGCTTGTCAATGTTGGTGTGTATGACTATTAAGTTATCTTGTGTTTTGGTATGTTTGCCATAATTGTTGATATGGTTATATAGTTGTTCTTTTGGTTGGTTGTAAATTGGAGTATTAAGGTTGAAATGATGGTAAGTTGTGACTTGATTTTGAGATGATGAAATGGTAAATTTTGAGGCATGAAACAGGTGATAATTTAATGAGTAAATGCATTTAGTAGTCATGTGAGATTGATGATTTTGGCACATGAATTTGGTATGTTTTTGAATATGGAATTGAGTGGTTGAAATGGTTGTGAATAGATGGTATGAATTGGTATGTTTCGGTTGCCTATTTAAGTGTTGAATTAGTACTATTTTGATGGCTAGGTGTGCATGAGAAAAATGTGGCAAATTGGCTTTGCAAATGGTCTATTTTTGTCCACACGGGCAGAGACACGGGCATGTGTCTCAGCCGTGTGCGACACACGGTCATGCTACACTGCTGTGTGTCCCTTGAGGTACCCTTCGAATTAAAGTCAGTATACCCTACAGGTTTGGCACGGCCTAGACACATGGGTGTGTCTACTGGCCGTGTGTGGCACACGGGCTGGCACATAGGCAAGTGGTCAGCCGTGTGACCCAAGTCAGTAACCTCTCTAGTTTTCCCACGGTCATGGCACATGGGCGTGTCCTCGGCCGTGTGGTACAAGTCAGTATGTATGCCCTGTTTTCACACGGCCTGTGACTCGAGCGTGTCTGGTAACCGTGTGAGGCACACGGCCTGTTCACACGGGCGTGTGACCTTTAAAAGGTTGAATATTTTCTAAGTCTCCCAAAGTTTGCAAATGTTATCGGTTTAGTCCTGAGTCATTTCTAAGCATGTTTTAAGGCCTTGTAGGATCTTACAAGGGACAATGTGTTTGATATGAATGGATTGTGATTATGATTGCATATATGTATGTGAGTAAGGTGTGTTATCTGGTAATGCCTCGTAACCCTATTCCGGTGTCGGATACGGGTAAGGGTGTTACATATACATATAGTGGCTGAGAGTGACGTGGATTGAGTGCTGCATCATCTTCCTAGAATTGCCATGACATTTCTGTTGGCAATCTATCCCACCATTTTCCGTGGCAATATTTCACCTCATTCGTTCTCTTTTCCTTCTTCTTGCCTTTTTCATCCTACCTGCACCTACCACCAAAGACTACCAAATCTCTTTCTAGCAATTAAAAGTAACATAAATTTATAGTTAAAGCATAACCCAAGCTTTAGTATATAATGTTGTAACACCCCTAAAATATACCTTAGGAACAATTTAGGACAAAATTGCAATCAATTGAAAAGTACATGAAAAACTTAGAAAATTTAAACTGCAGGGGTCACACGGCTATGTGCCTCACACTAAACATCAAACACAAGTCCACCTATACATGCCATTATTACCTTGGCCAAAACATTAAAAACTACTGTTTTAATCGCTGGATAGTGTGATAGGTCTCTAATAAGCTTCCAAACCAATCGAGCTTCTGATTATCTATAAAACATAGGAAAGAAAACTTCGTAAGCACATAATGCTTAGTAAGTTCATAAAACATGAACATAACTTACCATTTCAATACATAATACTAAGATTAAGCAAAATATAATCCGACCACAAGCTTGGTACAAGCCTAAGCACCATCAACAATACATGTTAGCATATTCAAACATAATTCACATGAATTTAACATAAGGTAAGCCATTATACATGAACATAATTCACATGAATTCATCATTTTCCTTAACATAATATACTTCCAATGAACTTACCATTTTAATCCTTTTCACAATTATGTGATATAGTTCACTTGAACACTTACCATTCCTTTCCTTTTCATGCCCGTTGAACCATTTAGAATATCATCAGATACGTAGGATAGCTCACACGAAGTGTGCTAAACATATAACCGTAACCTTTCCTTTCCTTTCCTTAACATCATTGCTCACATGATCTGTGAAATGGGCATGCTCACATGAGCTATGGGTTGAAATGTATGCTACACAATGCTACTCAGACGAGCTGTGGAGTATCTGTAACAAATGCAGAACCTCAGCCATCAGTAGGACATTTAATATCAGCACCCGAAACATGAAAACCCTAATGACATGTCATTTATATCCTACGAATTCCTAAGGTTCAAATAGGGCTCAATAATCGTCGTGAAATTGTTGGATATACATCATTTAATTAAATAGCAAATAATATTTTAACATATAGATCAGTATATAGCATTAAAATGATATATAGTCACATGAACTCACCTCGAAGATTTGAATGTAAAAACGAAATCGATCAATCCGAAGCTTTTGCTTTTCCCTGATCTAAATCCGTACGAGGTCTATCTTGATCTAAATAAACAAATTCAATCCATTTAACACTTCTATCATTAAATTTAATCCATATTTCACATTTTACAAAATTACTATTTTACCCCTAACATTTTAACTTTTTACAATTTAGTCCTTAATCTCATAAATTGAAATTTAAGCATTTTCATCCCTAACCCATGCCAGTCGAATTTATTATGAATCCATATAAACTCATACAAATCATCATTTCACAGTTTCACTATGTACTTTTACTATTTTTACAAATAAGTCCCTAAATGACATTTTCATCAAAAATCACTTTACAAAACTTGTTTATTTACCAAGAAGGACTCATAATCTTTCATAAAACATCAAGAATCATGTTATAGCATTCATAGAAAAACCGGGACTAAATTACTTAGCATGCAATAGAACCAAAGCTAGCCGAAATTCTCTTCTTCTCTAATGGTAATATTCAGTTAACATAAAGAAAAAGGGAAGAAGATGATAGCTTTTAGGTTTTAGTTTTATTGATGACAGCTTTTAGGTTTTAGTTTTATTTAATTAACCTTTATTTACCTAATTACCAAAATAACCTTTAAAATCTTTAATAATTTCATCAAAACCTTGCCATATAATTCCACTAACTAATCTATTGATCTAATTACCATCCAAGTCGTTTGGATTAAAATTTCATGGCTAAATAACACCTTTAACTTATAGAACTCCACTTTTATACCTTTTACAATTTAGTCCTTTTCCCCTAATAAATTATGCAAACGTTAAAATTTCTTAACGAAATTTTTACACGACTCTAATATAGTCCCATAAACATAAAAATAATAATAAAATAAATATTTACTTATCGAATTTGTGGTCCCAAAACCACTGTTACAATTTTACCGAAAATGGGTTGTTACAAATGCTCTAGTAATAAGTCTAAAATGCAAACGTATTTTTTTAGTTACAAGTAAATACTTCAGTTTAGAGGCCTGAAATATAACTATTTTCAAGAGTTACCACATCCCCAAACCTAAATTATTGCTTGTCCTCAAGCAAATATGTATGAGTATGCATGAATGCATGTTTGCATGAGTTTGCCAAAACATTACAATTACCTAATATATCACTGGACTATCTGAATTATATTTTATACCTCTATTCTCAGCAATCTTGTATTCAGAAAATTGGTTCAAATTTTATAGGTTTGTTTAGCATACGCATTCTAGAAAATGTTACCTAAAAATAAAATTTCATAAATATTCATGCAATTCTAACTATAGCAAGCATCCCTAATGTACTTAGTTTATCTTTCCACTAAAACTCAGTGTCTCTTCTCATAATTATTTTGTCATTGCATACTTTAATTATATTTTTTTCTAAGGAATTCATCTTGTCACATGATTTTTGTACTTGACAACCTCAATGAAGCAAACACTAGATTGCCAGATATTACATCATGCCATAATTTGAATGGAATTCACTCATGAAGCTAAGGCTTTTAACTAAAAAGATGGATGGAGTAAACAACTACCTCCTTAGCTACTCAGCCTAACACTACATTGGAGTGCCCCTACTTTTTTTTTTGAATTTACTCTTATTTGAAACTATTTTTCTAATCAATAATGTAATGGAGCATACAAAACATTACTAACCTCCTCAACAGATCTCAAACATTGGAGTATTCAATGTATTTTACCATGATAAACATTATTTGTTACTACTAGCTTACTGAATCTAGGTTCAAGAAATCCTAAGTGTTTTAAAAGAAACCTACTATAAACTAATTACACTTATAAGTAGGACATTCTACTCTTAAGGATCAATTTTCAAAAAGCTATCCTAAGCTAAAAAGACCTAATTACTCGAATAATTTTCTAAATTTATCAAAGATTTATTATCTTCATTGAATGTCATAAACAAAAATATACTTAGCAAAGTCTGGTAATTATTTGGCAATTGTATGTGATGGCAAAATAAATGACAAAACAACAAATATTAACATACATATCTAATGCAACCTATATGCACAACACACTCCTAAACCTAAGGGATGCATTGTCCTCAATGCATAAAAAATGACAATGTCAGAAAATAAAAACACATATTTATAAATATGAAAATGCAATGACAGAAAAAAAATGTATAAATGAATTAGAAGTAAAATCTTAGACAAAATATTTGATACTCTTAATTTGGTTTGGTTGACTTCTTAGTTGCATGCTTGTAATGCTGTTGCCTCTCTGTTTCACCACTATCAGCTTGAATTGCTTTTGCAGCAGTTGTCTTGTAACGCTTCCTTTTAAGCTAATTAATAGGCACCTCCGCTTCATCATCAGAATTCGATTTCGTGAGTTCATCAATCAGTTGATGAACTGCACATTCCTGTGCAATCATAGGTACTTCCTATCATGCTGTGGTGGCAATGGTAGTGTCTGCAGGGGCAGTAGCTTGAGTCATATCATCATCTTCCTTCTCAAATTCAACATGGAAAGATTCAGTTCTTTTTGCTTCTCTCTCTTGTCCACTATTTTTCTTCTCCACAGTAGGTTCTTCACCTTCTTCATCCTCCTCCCCAAGCTCCAACAACAACTCCTTTGGAAAATCAAGGAATAGAGGCATTGCACGGGTAAAGTTCTTTTGAAGGGACTTCTTAATGGCTTTGTCCCTTCTTCTAGCATAACCCTAGAATATTGCTATTTCTTCTTGATATTTTCCAAGATTAGTGGCTATTAGCTTATGTTGTTTTTCTAATTTATGAAATTGTTGCTACAAGACCTCTAGAGTTTCAACCACCTTTTGCTCAAATACATTCTTAGAGGTTGATGGAGCAGTATCATTGGGCCTGGGAAGAGAAGATGTCGGGGAAAGATCTGAATGCCGTTGCAGTTCCTGGCGAGAAAATTTCAGAGCAATGTGCTTAGTGGTAGCACCTTTGTTAGGGATTCAGTCTTCATCAGCTTGAAGAATAACTTTGACCTGCTGACAAAGCGCAATGATAAGCAACGAAAAATTCAAGGTATCGGTGCTTTTCTAAGCACAACGATAGATCTCTCGAAAGATAATGTTACCGACATTTATCTTTTGTCCCACCATAACTGAATGGAGTAGCAGTAGGCAGTCTTTTGGGATTGTAGAATTATAGGTGGATGGAATGAGACTTTTTGAGGAAATGATACTAAACCCGGTAATGGGGCTTCAAAGTTACCCTGTCAATGGTGTAGCAATCATTCCTAGAGATTGTCCATTTTGTACCCTCAACACAAACATCAGTAAGCATGTGGTTTAATATTTTTGCTATCATCGTCTTGACAAAATTAGCATATTCATCGGGACCATTAGACAACCCGTATTGTGCATTTATCAAGTCAGCATCAAACAATACTAAAGCACCCCGCACATATATAAAAGAATTTTCACGGGAAGTAAGGTGAGCGTAGAACTCCTTTACTACTTTAGGAAAAACATCGTCAGGATGGAGACAAAAAATCTGCCATCCATTTTGCTCCAAGACCGAGGGAATGGCTTCAGTATAGCCCATGAAAGGGGCATCTTAAAAAAGAATCATTTTTCCATGCACAGAGGGTGTTTGGAGATGTTGTTTTGGTATTTGGTTTCTGCGGTCTTACTAAAGAATGTACAGGGTTGTGCAGCAGTAGAAGTAAATGGTGCTTGATAAGCCATTGTCAAGAAGATGGTAATTGTAAGAGTGAAAAAAATAATACCTTTAAATGTTTAGGATGAAAACAGAGAGTAAAATAACCTAGAAATAAAGTGAAGGTAACAAGTGAAGAGGAAACTGAATCGACTAGGGTAAAAACTTGAAGGGAAAGAATACGTCACATGGGTGATAAGATTGGGCCTTAATCATGGTTTGACATACATAACAGTAAATATTTAAGCGGGAAAAATGAAATACTGAGTAAATTTATTAAACTAAAAAGTGGTTAATAGAATGAGTAGGCTGAGGCCTACAAACTTGGGCTGTAATATACCTACAAAAAAAAAGAAGAAAATAAAAGTTAAATAAATTTATTGATTCAACTGAAATTAAGAAAATAAAATAAAATAATTGAATAAACATGACAGTGAAATACCTAGGCATATTATATAGCATGAAATACCTTGGCTTTTCTTTGTCCTAGAATCGCTCCTACAACAAAGCCACTGGTATCACACATCAATTCGAATAGTAAAGTCCAGTTTGGTGCAGTGACTACTTGTGTTATGGTCAACCGCTTCTTCAATTCCTCAAATACTTGCAAGCATGACCCATCAAAATTAAAAGATTTGTTTTTTTTCCAATAATGTGCAAAGAGTTTTGGATATTTTTGAAAAGTCCTTGATAAATCGATGATAGAATCCTGTGTAACCGAGGAAGCTTCGGATACCTTTTACTAAGTAGGTGGTGGCAATTTCTCAATAACCTCAATTTTTGCTTTGTCAATGATAATTCCTTTCTGTGAAATCTTATGTCCAAGAACAATGCCCTCATAGACCATGAACTGGCATTTTCCCAATTCAACACAAGATTGGTTTCTGTATATCGACAATAAACTAAATTTAGATTTTACAAATAGTCTTGAAATGTATTGCTAAACACCAAGAAGTCGTCCATAAACACTTCTAAGAATTTCTCCACCATGTCTGAAAATATTGCCATCATGCAACGTTAAAAAGTTACAGGGGCATTGCATAATCCAAATGGCATTCTTCAAAATGCAAAAGTTCCATACGAACATGTGAATATGGTCTTCTCTTAATCAGTAGGAGCTATGGCAATTTGGTTGTACCCTTAGTATCCATCCAGAAAGTAGTAGAAGGCTTTCCCAACTAGTCTGTCCAATATTTGATCGATAAATGACAGAGGGAAGTGATCATTCCTTGTTTCTTTATTGAGTTTCCGATAATCCATGCAAACCCTCCATCCCATGATAGTACGAGTGGGAATAAGTTCATTGCTATTGTTACTTACCACAGTGACACCCTCTTTTTTAGGTACACACTAAACAGGGCTCAC
Organism: Gossypium longicalyx; assembly: GCA_025698465.1. Classification (NCBI taxonomy): domain Eukaryota; kingdom Viridiplantae; phylum Streptophyta; class Magnoliopsida; order Malvales; family Malvaceae; genus Gossypium; species Gossypium longicalyx. The sequence goes on along the minus strand of CM046996.1, from coordinate 39,941,349 downwards.
CCAAGAACTATAAAAAATTGGGTATATGATTCTAGCATCCAGCCATTTGATAATCTATTTTTTCACAACTTTTTTCATGATGGGATTCAGTCTCCTCTACTGCTCAATAGATTTTTTATGGCAATCCTCTAGTATTATCTTCTACTTGCAAATTGTTGGACTAATCCCCTTAATATCTGCAATTGACCACCCCAAGGCTTTCTTAGATTTCCTTAAAACTTCCAATAATTGAGCCTTTTGATATGTTGTTAACTCAGTAGAGATAATTATTGGCAATATGTTGTTATCTCCTAGATATACGTACTTCAAATGTACTGGCAAAAGCTTTAATTCCAACCTAGGAGGGTCTTCTATGGATGGTCGAGAAGGTTTAAAAGAATAATCGGACAGATTTAATGATTTGAAACTTCTCATTGATCCATTTCCAATTTGCTAAACTTCCATCAATTTATCAAGATTTGTAATCATGTCTGTGTCAATTAACTCATATACATCTGCATCATTTTCTGAATTCTTAGAATAAAAGTCTTCAATTTTTTCTTGTATTGTTGTATCAATAATCTCAATAGCATGGCATTCTTCATTAGTATATGCACACTTCATAGCATCAAAGACATTAAAAGTTAACTGTTGATCATTAACTCTCATAGTTAACCTTTTTGGACATCAATTAATGTTCTACCTATTGCTAAGATAGGTCTCCCATGTATGATTGGTACCTCTTTATCAGCCTCACAATCCAGAATAATAAAATTTGCTGGAAAAATAAATTTGTCAACTCTTACCAACACATCTTCAATTTTACCTTCTAGATGTGTATAGGATTTATCAGCTAACTACATTGTGACAGTTGTGGGTCTCGCCTTTCTTATTCCAAGCTTCCTAAAAACAGAAATAGGCATTAGACTTATGCTTGCACCCAAATCACATAATGTTTTGCCTACATAATGATTGCCAATAGAGCAAGGTATCATAAAACTCCTTAGATCCTTTAATTTTGGTGGCAATTTGCTTTTGAGCATTGATGTGCACCTTTCAGTGAGAGTAACAGTTTCAAATTCTCCTAACCTTCACTTTTTTGACAAAATATCTTTCATGAACTTCACGCGGTTAGGCATTTGCTCCAATGCTTCCACAAATGGTATATTAATATGTAATTGTTTCAAGACCTCCAGAAATTTCTTGAAATGAAGATCTTGCTTGGATTTTTGGAACTGTTGAGGAAAAGGTGGTGGTGGCCTTTTGTAATATCTCTAAATCGGGTCTAGAAGTTTCGGGTATATTTTTCGGGTTCCGAATGTGAAACTAGGAATTTATAGGGTTTCTAGTATTTTTTTTAATTTAGGAGGTTAATTTCACTAAAATCGATTAAACAATGATCTGGAAAAATAAAAATATTTTTGGAAAATTAATTTTAAAGTAATTAAATAATTATTAGTGAAAATAATTAATTTGGGCCAAAAAGAATTTTAAAATAATTTTTATTGGGGGTTAAATTGAGTTAAATTTAAATAGTAATTAAATTAGATTTAATTGTAAAATAAGGAAAATTTTGGGGTATTTATTTGACAAATAAACCATAAAATTTAGAATTTTGGAGGGAAAGGATTAAATTATAAAGTAAGGGAAATGTAGGAATGCCCATCAGGCAAAATTCCCAAATTTTTAAATTTCTGATGGGTTGTTTCAGTTTTAAACACAATGCATTTAGCTTACTTTTCACATCATTTACATCATATTAGAGAGCTATAAATTTCATTTTATTTGCATGGTTTTAAAGATCTATCATCAGATAATAGATTCAAACAATTTCCTTCTCAAAATACTCTTTCTTTTCACCCAAAATTATTCACAAAAGTAGCAAAAAATATTCTGAAAATTTTCAAAATTCTTGAATCAAGATTTTCAATCAAAGGATTTAGAACGAATCAAAGGTAATTATCATTTCTAAACTTATTTTTTTGCTGATTAGAAACATTTTTACATGATTTGAGAGTCAATTACATGATTTTTTTTCTCAATGCTATCTTCTTCAAAAGCTTAAGGTGCTTTAATGGTGGATCTTTAATTTTGAGAGGAAATCCACAAATCAATGGATTTCCAACTCAAAATGGATATATTAAAAGGTTTTTTTTATCTTATTTATTAAGATTAAATATGATTTGTGAGGTAATTTGAAGAAATTCGAATTTCATCATCTTCATGAATCAATTTTTCAGTTTTTTTGAAATTGATTTAAATGTGAAATTGATGCTTATGCGTATTTGATATAGTATTGATGTTTGGAAGTGATTAAGAGGGCTAGAGAGGTTGATTTTGTAAGGAATCAAGTTTTCGAATTGATGTTACAAATCCGATAAGCTATCTTCGTGAGTGAAATTCGATTAGTATAGTTAATTAAAATTCATGTTTAATATAGCTTCGAAAATGTGGTAATGCCTACTTTGTCTCTATTAAAGCTCCCAATCTTAAAGAGGATCGAGACAACCAGAATTGAAGCTCAAAATTGCCTAGTTGATTACTTGTTGTGGTAGAAAAAATTTGTGTGGTGAGTGTTTCTAAGGGTGATTTGGTAAATTGACCCTCAATTATGTTTAATTAGAAGCTTAATTAATTATTACAATAAATTAATTATCGTTGAATGGTTAATTTTTGCAAGATTGATAGTAAATGTGCAATATATTGAATTTGTATGGAAAAAAATGGTAAATGAGTTTTTGGGTGGTGTTATGCCATTTAATTTTATTAATTTTAAGGATGATTTTAAAAATATGTATTGAAATTTCTGACCATGATATGTTGGTGTTACATTTGATAAATGAATATAGGAAATTGACAAATGAATTGCTTGATTTAATTGGATGATGCTAAATGGCTATGTTACAAGCTATACATAATCATTTTGTCACATTAAATTGATCACAATAATGATTGATTTATTTGTTATGTTTGATTGAATATATTGGCAACATGCATGGTGGGTTCATTGGATATAGTTGACATGCCATAGGATTTGTAAGTACTCACCATATTGATATGTTATTTGTGAGCAATGAGGCTCTAGGTGGACTGATTTGTTGGAGTAGATAAGGGAGTGTTGAGGATGAGTCTCCACTCAATGGGTTATTTAAGGCGCTATAAGGGAGAGCGTGCTTTGGTCGCTCAACTTGATGGACTGTATTTGATATTTATGAGATTTTAGAGATCTGTTTATTCGATGTATGATCACCCAATTAAGCCATGAAAAGTGTATGCCAATATATTTATGTGTGATTATTGCTATATTGATTGATGATTGAAAACCATGAATAATTGATTTTTGGTATTGGAAATGTCTATGGAAATTAAATTGACATGTTTAATTATTTTGGCTGATAAATGGTGATTGATTGATTGTGAATTAAGCATGAATTGGATGTTAATTTACTTGTCATCTTTGTTAGCATTCACTGAGCTTTTTAAGGCTCACACCCTCACATTCATGTAGATAACTGTCAGGATTGAGGACCTGAGGAGCCGAGCAAGGGAGTTCCAAGAGATTAGGCTTGGTAGAGACTTTATTTCACATTTTAGAAACTGTAATCGAGCATTGTGGTACTCTCAAGAATTAGTTTGATTTTGGTTGTAATTGGACTTTGGACATTGAACATTTTATTTGGATGGTTTTATAATGATTTTGAGGCATGTTTGAGTTTAATTATTGAGTGATTTACGATGTTTTGTTGCTTGATAACATGGTGATTGATAACACGGTGTGTGATGCATGAAATTTATACTCATGACTGTTTAATTGAAGCTTCCATGGAGTGGTTTACTAGCGACTAAGGTATGTCACTTGTTTGATTTATTCGGTGATTGTTATGTATGAAATTAATTGTCTAATTCTATTTAATTAAGGCTTAATTGATGTCAATAAATTCAATTGAATGTGTATGTATATGTATGTTAATTAATCGTAATTAAATTGAGTTAAATTGTCCATTAAAATATGTAAAATCGGGTTTCAAAATGAGTTTTTCCCAAAAATAGGTGCAGTGGTTTTCACACGAACGTGTGTCTGTCCACATAGGCGTGTGAGGGGTTGTACACGGGCGTGTGAAAACTGGAGCTATCACATAAGGGCGTGTGAGATTTCCACACGAGCATGTGTGATCTGCCCAAAAGTTTTTAGCGACATGAACATAGGCATTTAATGACACACGGTTTGGGGGACACAGCTGTGTGGGTTTTTGGGGGTTTGAATTTTTATCTTTTTAAATCGATATTCTAATTTGTTTAAGTTACGATTTAGTCCTGAAAATTGATTAGTCTAATTAGAGCCCTAGATGGTAAGGAAACTTGGTAAAATCTTAGGATTAGTCTCATAATGGGTAAAATTTGATAGAAACACATTTAATTTGTAATTTGAAATAGGTACTGATAGTTTGTATTTGTTACAATTTGGTCCTTAATAGTAAAAATTGAATTAGACATAGTACATGAACTCGAATTAAGCTGAAATTTTTAGGCTTGCATAATTTTGATTAAAAGAAGGTTAGTAAACATTTATATCTAAAATCGAGTTAGTTTTACCATAGGTGGTAAAATGAAAAGAATGCCTTTAGGTTAAATTACCTAGAAATGTTTTAAATTGGCTCATAGTTTGCTTCTGCATTAAGAAATAGCTAATAATAAGATAAGATTGAGATGTTATAAAGTCGGGGTGTGTCTTGGGTGGTCATTAGCTAGAGAATCACTTAGGTGACTAATGTAACATTTCAAATTCAGGTCAGTCCGTCCCGGTCAGGTTTTGGGATGTCACACATTCCTTCCATTTGTCTAAATTGTGTTGCTGTGGCATTTTTATCAGTAATACAAGTTGCATCTGCTTTAGCATTTTTCTGGTTGCTCTTTTCCTTTGAAGCTTGCTCCCCTACTGATTCTGAATTCTTTTCATTTTCAAAAGTTGAAATTCCTTCTTTAATAATGGTGTCATTCACAACTACTGGTAGCTAAGTACCACTTCAAAGTGTAATGACTTTGCACTGTTCCTTCCCTTGAGATCAAGAACTCTCAGTGTCACTTGGCAATGTTCCTTGCTGTTTAGAATTCAATGTAGTGACAAATTGCCCTTCTTGATTCTCCAAAGCTTTTAAAGATGCAGCCTGGCTTTGAATGATAACATCATCATTGGCTATATACTCTTTCAATAAAGCTTCCATAGATGAAGAACTTGAAGCTGAATTTAGTTGGGCATTTTTCAGTGGCAAAGATTGATTGTACCCAAGTGGTACACTCTTAGCATTCTGTTGAATGGGATTACTGACATTTCCCACCCCTTGATTACTCCAATTGAAATTTGGATGTTATTTCCACCCTGAATTGTATGTGTTGGAATATGGGTTGTTGTTGCTATGATTAAAATTTCCCATGTAGTAAACTAAGGCTGGATTCGATGGGCATTCATAAAAAACATGATCTTCTCCATAGTAAACACATGCTAACTCAACTACTTTCATTTCCTACACTGCAGATGACCCTTTCAGTGTTGTAATCATATTTGTTAAAGATGATACTTGAGCTGTTAAAGATGTAATTGCATCAAGCTCCGTTACTCTTGCAACTCTTCTACCAGTTCCAACTCATGTAGTGGGGTATTGATAATCGTTATTTGCTATCCTTTCTAAAATTTCATAAGCCTCGTTGTATGACTTATCAAGTAAAGTCCCATTGGCAAATACGTTGGCAACCATTCTTGTATGAGCATTCAATCCATTGTAAAACATTTCCATTTACGTCCAATGCTTGAAGCCATGCATCAGGCATTTTCTCATTAGCTCCTTGAATCGCTCCCATGCTTCATATAATGTTTCATCCTATGATTTTCAAAATGATGTAATGTCGTTCCTCAACTTGAATTCATGTTAGGAGGATTATATCTTAGCAGAAACCTCTGACACAGTTCATTCCACGATGCCACCATACTTGAAAGCAATACATTTAACCATGCTGTAGCGCAATCTCGCAATGAGTAACGTAATAACTTCAGTCTTAGGGTATCTTCAGGAACAATGGAATGATGAAAATGTGCAACTGTACACAATTGCAACAAGTAATAAAGTGACAAGTAAATGTCGAGTTATCGTACCCATAGGGACTATGTAAGAAAATATTTATAGAATGAAAAAAAAAACACTTTGGTGAAGGAAAATCTTTTGTTTTGAAAGAAAATGGTTTAATAAAACTAGATTTTTACTAAGTAAATTAACTAAGAAAATTAGAAGGTAAAAACTCCAAAGCATGATTTCTAAAAAATAAGTTTAATCAATATGAAATAATTGTGTTAGATCAATTACATTTCTTAACTTATTATTACTAAAATAATGTTCATGTTGTTACGACTAAATTCACAGCAACTTGGTAATGTTAACTATAGCACATATAGACTTACTAAATTAACTAATCTCTTGAACATATTACTGTGCCAATTCAAAAAATTTATCAATTTTAATATGCAAGTAAAAGATCAAGTGAAGTAACAATATATTCCTATATTGAAACAGTTTAATCACAATAATCTTGCAAGTTATGTAAGGCTAATGTACTGTTTAATACCGTCGCTAATTTAACCCTCAGCTACCTTAAAAGATTAAACATGCACTAATTAAGTGTTGTGCCTATTAATTACAATTTAAATACAATTAATAATTAATTCATTAGTTACCTTACAATTATAATGGAAATATAGCATAATCATGGTTTTACTTAATCAAACAATTTACCAAGACTTATAAAAACACAAACATGATTTTAATAACTTAAGTAGACGAAATGCAAATAAAAACACAAACATGATTTTAATAACTTAAGTAGACGAAATGCAATCAATCTAACATGAATTACATTTAAGCCATGTTAATTAAATTTAGAATGACAACATAACAAATATTCATAGACATGTTCATAACAACAATAAGAAAAGTTAAAGGATAGGAAACTAGAATCAAATCTAGTGTTTCTCCGAAGCTAGCCTAGTTTGCTCCTCTCCTTCTCCTCTCATTTTGTTACACCGAGGCTTTTATAAGCACTTGAATGCTGCTACCCAAGGTGGAAACTTTTCCAAGAGGAAAATTGGCAAAGGAAATGGACAAGAAAAGGGGAAAAACAAAGAAGAGAAAATGAGTGAAAGAGAGTGATGTGTGTGAATGAAGGTGTGTTGAATGAATAGGTGAAGAGGGGTGTTTATAGGTGGGGTGGCTATTAAAAATAGAAAATAATTAGTAACCACACACTTCCCTTGGCCAGCCTGTGACACCCTAAACCCGATCGAGATGGGCTGACCCGAATTCGAAGCATTACATTAGCCACCTAAGTGACTCTCTATCTAACGACCTTCCAAGATAGACCCCAACCTTATAACACCTCAATCTTATCCATTTATTAGTTATTTATTAATGAGGAATCAATTTGTGAACCAAATTTAAACTTTTTATAAGTAATTTAACCTAATGGCTTTTTTTTCATTTTACCACCTACGGTTAAACTAACCCAAATTTAGATCTATACATTTACCAACCCTTTTTTAGTCAATTTATGTAAGCCCTAAAAATTTCAACTTATTCCGAGTTTATTTTCTATGCCTAATTCAAGTTCTATCATCAAGAACTCGTAACAATTTCAAACTATCAGTACTATACCTAAATATTAAATTGAGTGTGTTTCTAACAAATTTTATCAATTACAAGTCTAATCCTAAAATTTTATCAAGTTTCCTTATCATTTAAGACTCTAATTAGACTTATCAAGTTACAGGACTAATTTGTAATTTAAACAGACTAAAGAACCAATTTAAAAAGACTAGAATTCAAACCCCCAACAGTCTACTACAGTTTTTTTTGCAAAAAAAAATTGATTTTAAACCCGATTTGGAGTATTTTAATGGCCAATTAAACCCGATTTAGCTACAATTAAATATCATCCATATTTATATACTTTCAATTGAATTTATTTACACCAATTAAGCCTCAATTAAATAGAATTAAACATTCAATTTCATGTTTATCACCCACCGGTTAATTCAAACAAGTGGCATACCTTAGCCACTAGTAAACCACTCCATGGAAGCTTCATTTAAACAATGGTTAGTGTAAACATCATGCTTCACACACCGTGTTATCAATCACCATGTATCAAGCAACAATACATTGTAAATTATTCAATAATCAAACTCAAACACGCATATATGATATTATAAAACCATCCAAAATTAAAAGTGTCCAATGTCCAAGTTCAAGTACAACCAAAATTAAACTAAGTCCTGGAAATTCCACAATGCCCGATTAACATCTCTAAAACGTGTAACTAAATCTCTATCGAGCCTTAATCTCTTGAAACTCTCTTGCTCAGCTCCTTAGCTCCTCAATCTCGTCGGTTAACTGCATGAATGTGAGGGTGTGAGCTTAAAAAACTAAGTGAATGTTTTGAGTTAGAGCATCCATTGATTTGTTGATGTCCTCTCAAAATTCAAAATCCACATTAAAGCACCTTAAGCTTTTCAAGAAGATAACATTGATAAAAAAACTCATATAATTATCGCTCAAATCATGTAAATATGCTTCTAATCATCAGAAAAATATGTTTAGAAATAATAATTATCTTTGACTAAAAATCTTGATTCAAGAATCTTGAGAAATTTCAGAATATTTTTTGCTACTTTTGTGAATAATTTCGGGTGAAAATAGAGAGTATTTTGATAAGGAAATTTGTTGAATCTATTCTCTGATGATAGATATTTAAAACCATGCAAAGAAAATGAAATTTATAGCTCTCTAATCTGATGTAAATGGTGTGAAAAGTAAGCTAGACGCATTTTGGGTTTAAAACTGAAACAACCCACTAGAAATTTAAAAATTGGGAAATTTTCCAATGACCACTCCCACATTCCCTTACTTTACCAATTGATCATTTCCCTCCAAAATTCCAAATTTAAAGTTTATTTGCCAAATAAATACTCCAAAATTTCCGCTATTTTACAATTAAATCCAATTTAATTAAATATTTAACTTTAACTCAAATTAACCCCCAATAAAAATTATTTTAAAATTCTTTTTCAACCCAAATTAATTATTTTTACTAATAATTATTTAATTACTTTAAAATTAATTTTCCAAAAATATTTTTTTTGGATTATTGTTTAATCAATTTTATATGAAATTGACCTCCTAAAATTAATTTAAAAAATTACTATTAACCCGATAAATTCCTAAATTCACACTCAGAACCCGAAAAATATACCCGAAACTACTAGACCCAGTTTAGGGATATTACACGACCACACATGTAGCAAAGTTTGAAAATCAAACTTTGCTAAATTTAGCTTGGGGCAAATCTTAAATGCACAGAAATTGGAGGGGTTTGAATAGGATTTTAAGGAAACTTAAGGGCTATTTTGCAAGTAATTTAATAAGCTAAATTAGTTGATTGGGCCAGCTTATTAAGTCGGTTTTGGGCTGCAAATTTTCTTATTAGATCAATCTTCAATGCTTAGCACACTTCTCCTTCAGGCTTTATCTTAATTTTTAACCCAATTTAACTTGGGTAGAAATTAAATATAAAGTATGTAAAAGTATCATCATTTGGGCCGACCTTGGCTGAAAAATATTTAATCTTTCCCTTGGTTTACTCGATGTAAAAATTCCCCAACAGTTCAAGCTTTTCGAGGTGTCTCCCAAGCAAATTTTCACCTTTTGTGCAAAGCTATCAAAAATAAACCAAATTTGTGAAATTTTATTATAAAATAATTAAAATTCAATATGTTAATAATTTAAGTACAAATTAATTATTTTATAATTAAAGTTTGAATTTTGACAAAATTTACTATGAAACTGGATGAATTAGAGCTCAAAAGGTGTTGAAAAAGTCTATATATTTTTGTGTTTCCAAACACCTTGCTGCCTGAATGAATCACAGACTTCTAGAAATAGATGTAAGCTCAACCTTGGATCCTCAGTAGGCAACCCACTAAATTTCCCTATAGTTTGTAGCATTTAAAATATTACTAGCTTTAATTCAAAATGCGGAGCTTGAATATGCAGTCTGACAATTCCTAGATGTAAATCATCTAAGATTGGCACTACATACTCTTTGATGGGTTTGTCTCTGTCATCTATAATTCGAGGAATATCGCATCCTTTCTTTCCTGATGTAGTGGCTCTTCTCTAACCTGATCATTTTTAATTCTTTTCATCTCTTGAAACTCTTTTCTCCTATGCCTTAAGGTCCTCTCAATCTCTAGATCACAACAGTACTCTGTATTCTCCAGAATATTTTTATGCATGCACTAGCACAGACTTGAAAACGAAAAATAAAAAAAAACTAAACTGACAGAAATTAAACAAATAATAACAAACCAATTTTCATCAATGTTGTCGATCTTCGACAACGGCGCCAAAAAATTTTTGCGTGTAAATATATAATGCAAATGTGAAAGTGTACACGTCGATTCAAGTAATATAATGATAAGTGAGTATCATCTCCATAGGGATCGAAAATTGATTACAATTGGTAAAGTATTATTGTAGATTTAACTAATTAAACTGTGCAAAAGAAACAGAGTATAAATTGATGAAGGGAATTAATGAATGAACTAATAATATCAATTATAACTATAAAGAAATGACAAGGCAATCTAAATGTCGTGGCCATTCACAAAGAATAAGTAGAGAGTATTTCTGCTGTTGAATGATAAAGGTTGGAATTACTTAGGGAATATTTTCATAACATAATAATGTCATGGAAAAATTTTGACTAACTACTTCCCAGAGAATTACTACTATAGCCTACTTTCGAAAGTCAGGCTCTAGTTATTATCTTGAGCGTGTGTATGTCAACAAGACTCACGAATGATAACCACATTAACATTCTTCACCCGTACAAATTGCAACTTCTATGTCTAGAGTGCTGTAATTATTCATTCGAATACTTGCCTATGTCAATCGATTAATAATCTGATGCATTTAATCCTTTCAGATTCAAATCCATCTAAGAACATAACATGCAATCAACTATATCTAGAGCTTGCATGTATGCATTCAAAATAAACATAAATCAAATGAAATAGTAATTCTGATCAAAATTATATCATGGGTATTACAGATAATTCAATATTCACCCAAATTATCCCAACCCAAAGATAATTGGTTCATAGGTTGGGCAATGAAATCCAAAATCAAATCATTCATCAACATTCTTCTAGTTTTACGAATCACAGAAATTAAAATCAAGAAAAAAATAATAAAGGTAGAACTGTAGGAAGTTCTCACCGCACTCCAGCTTTTTCTCAAGATTTTATACAAAACTCAAGGCAGATATCTCTTCCCCTTCTTCGCGTTTGTGATCTCCTCTTTTTAGCTACAACCCTATTCTTCTCTTTTGTATTTTCTACACAGTTTCTCCACAAGATTCTGTTCCAGAGAGAGTAATTTCTCTCTTTCATTTACTTTCTCCTCACAATCCATGTGTCCTTCTTCTCTTCTCTTTCCTCCTTTTACAGGGTAGATATGTCCCTCTCAGCACACATATTTTGCTCCTCTCTTTTAGGGTGATTTATCTAGTATACGTATAGTTGGCTGAGATTGACGTGGATTGAGTGATGTGTCATCTTCTTGGAATTGTCATGACATTTCTGTTGGCAATCTATCCCACAATTTTCTGTGGCAATATTTCACCTCCTTCATTCTCTTTTCCTCTTCCTCTTCATATTTTCCTTTTTCTTGCCTCTTTTGTCCTACTTGCACCTATCAATAAATACTACCAAACCTCTTTACAGCAATTAAAAGTAACATAAATTTATAGTTAAAACACAATCCAAGCTTTAGTATGCAATGCTCTAGTAATAAGTCTATAAAGCAAACATATTTTTTTTAATTACAAGAAAAATACTTTATTTTAGAGGCCTGAAATATAACTCTTTTCAAGAGTTATCACTCCCCAACCATCACTATCTCCTTTCCATCGGAGGTCTTCAATGTCACCCTCTTTGTAGTGCAATCTAAATTGACTTGGTGTTCTATCAACCATTCCATTCCCAAAATGAGATCGAATTCACTTAAGAATAATTTAATCAAATCTACCGAAAATACCTCTCCCTGAATCTTTAACGGGCGCCACTTATAAACTTTGTTAATAGAAACAGGTTGTCCTAAGGGATTAAGTACAATCACATTATTAACAGTATCTTCTACTTCAAGTCTCAGTTTATTAGCCATTAAGCATGAAACATAAGAATGGGTTGATCCAATGTCAATCAAAACAATATACGGTACAGAATTAAAAGTAAAGGTACCTGCTATGATGTCATCGGTGTTATAGTATTCTCTGCGTTTAGCTATATAGACCAGTGCAAGTTGTCTAGCATTAGCTCGGTTAGTACCCTAATCGTGAGCTTTCTGCCTTTGTCCAACATTACCACCCCTATTCTGACCTTGACCTTTCTAAGGCTACTATCCAACTCTCTAGTTCTGAACACGATTCTGATCTAGTGCTTGCATCTGTTCATTCCAGAGTGGGCAATCCTTGATTTTATGATCCAAGGATCCATATCTAGGGCATGCACCCAAGCTCTTCCAGCATTCACTTAGATGCCTCTTGCCACAAATAGTACAATATTGGGCTCTCCTACCATCAGTAACGATAGCAACATTTTTCTTAGGTTGGTTGTCTCTAGCTCGCTTAATAGGTCATGGAGCCTGGACAATAGGAATGGCATCTCTCTTTGTAGGGACCCTGGCTCTGTCCCTCTTTTCGCGTTCAAAATGCTTTACTTCCGCCAATAATTTAGTTTTCTCCATTAACGTTTCGACAACCCTTCCTGATGAGGGGTCATTAGCACCATCAGTTCATATCATAGCCTATTCTCGAATCTGACATACCTATCTTGCTCAGTGGCAGTCATCTTTTGGTCGTAGTGACTCAATCGCAAAAAGTTGGCCTCATACTCAACCACAAATCTGCCCTCGTGTTTAAGCCTAATAAACTCTAGTCTATGGGTCTCGACGTAATGCTTACCCACATATTTGTTCTGGAAAGCCTCCTTAAAGAACTCTCAGGTCAGTCTCTCAGTCTAAATGCCCCTCATAACGACTTGCCACTAATAGTAACCCTCATCCTTCAATAGCGACACTGTACCCTTATATTTTTGCTCTAGAGTACACTCCATGTCATCGAGAATCCTTTCTGTAGCCTTTAATCAGTACTTTGTTACGGTAGGAGTCATCCCAGCAACACCCCTAAATAATTTGGCTTAGGTATATCGAAGCCTCTCTACAATAGTCTCGTCATTTCCATATCCACTTTGGGCCCTAGCAACACGCTATAGCACCCTAAGAATGGCCTGCGACATAGCATCACTAGTAGGCTCTTAATGATCCTCCTTAATAGTATGCGTATTTTCAGCCTGGTTAGCCCTTGGCTCAGGTTCAGTCATAGGCTCAAGTGTGCACACTCGCGACGTAGACGAATCAATTTGAGTTCCCAAACCCTACTCTCTACGACCTTTCACACCCCTAGTACGAACGCCTTGAGTACTCATATTTTTTTATCAGATTCTTAAGTTTTATGCAGTTTTATCTGACAATTAGAAATGAGCTTTCATTACCAATTCAGAATGTTTTCAGTTCTAAAAGTTTCGTCACTATAGTATCAGCATCTATAGTTTTCAGAATCTAAAGTTTGACAATATAGTTTTTCATAATCTAAAGTTTCATAATCTATAGTATTCTATTGTTTCAAAATAAGAATCCAATAAGGAAGAAGTACTTACCTAAACTAGCTTCGAAGTCTCGAATTTTCAGAACAACATCAAAACTTTGTTTAAAATAAATTTTAACCAAGGCATGGATTTTTCCCTAAAATACCCTTTTTCAAAAACATGCATGTATTTTTGAAAATAAACCACAGCTCGAGTTTTTTAACCAAACTCTGATACCACTAAATGTAACCCCATAAACCCAGCCTAGACATTATGACCGAACCTCAAAGATCACATTGCCATGTTTATAGCGCAGAAAACCATTTAACTATTTTCTCTCAATAATCGTCCTTATTTTTAAAGTGTCGTTTCGTTTCACAATAAGAAAAGCCAAATATTGTTTACAATTTCTTTTTGAAAGATTTTATTGAAATCATCTATATTAGAAAAACTCAAGTATTGATGGTTTTTAGAAATCATCATATTTGAAATGAATGTTGCAACGGAAAATATCATAACTAGATTGGTTCATCATTTTGAAAAACATAGATTTGATATATCTTGCAAAATTTTAGTTTAAATAAATAAGTAGTGCTGAGTTTTAAAAAATCAAAGTATTGTGTTTGAAAACTTTATTGTTGTGTTGGATTAATATCATTGTGAAAATTCCATTATTTAATTATTATTATTCATAAAACCCATAAGTTATAGTTTAAATTGTTCATTATGCAAAAACAACCAAAAACAAAAATAAATTCAAGGTAAAAAAAAGTCTCAAACCAAAGTCCACAAAAATAATAACACACCGCAAAGTATATCAAGTACCAAATATATAAGTTTTTCTAAAAACGACCGAGAGCACCTCTGTAAGTCAAGCTCATCCTATAATCTATTATTATCTGAAAAGTCAAAACTAAAAGAGGTGAGCGTATAAAGTCCAGTATGGGCTGCAATTCATGATAACAAAAATTAACACATAAGAACATCAGTTTAAGCAAATCATATTCATACAATATTTAGCTCACATAATCACATTTATCAGAATGCATAATGACAACATCAATGCAACTTGTTTTCAAAATCAATGCATATATTTTGAAAAACAGATCATACCCATCTCTGCTACACTCTATAATAAGTTCCCTAGAACTCGTCCATCCAATAACACATCAATACTCTGGACAAGCCACCAAATAATGCAGTCGAGCTACCAGAAACATATTATGGTCGAGCTACTAGATAATTGAAGATATACTGCCAGATACAGAATATTGTGGTCACGCCACCAGAAATTGTAGATATACTGTCAGATACTTCTTCTTTACACATTTTCCCAACCCCATGCATATGATATGGCATACAGAAAATTTTTTATAGTAGGCATGCTTTACATGCGAATCAAAATTATTTTTGGTTTAACACAGTGGTATGCTTAACATGCGAATCATAATTAGAATTATGGCATGCTTAACATGCCAATCATTGGCAGAACAATAACATGCTTAACATGTGAGTCATAACCCAAATTTTCATAATCACATACAAATTAGAATATAAATGTAGCAATATCATGTTTACAATACATGTATTATTCAAATCGCCATATATCACATGTCATGAGGGTAAGGAAATCGTACATCAATATTTTTAATAGAAAAATCATACAATCCTATATTTCATCATAGATCTGAAGTTTTGGAAACACTTACTTGAAATCCTCTTTTAACAGATTTTTACTAATCCATACGAACACTTAAAGTATTCACCCAATATCACCTTTCAAATAATTATTTAAACAGTAATTAATTATTTGAAATAATATCTTTATCTTGATTAAATATGATATCAACCATTGTTAACAAAAATAAATCCCCACACCATTGCAATTCTGTTCACAATGATCCCGATTCCAACTTCTAATGTAAGAGTTTAATTCTCAAGACTTTAAGGTTAAAATCATTCACAGGTATTAGAATGGTTACTAAAATAAATAATCCTTCAATTATTCGATTTGGTGAGATACTTACGTAATCCTTTAACTTATTCGTACACTTTTACAGGTGGGGGTACGAATCTAGGATTTTTGATTTGTACTTCAGTGAAAGCCATAAATCAAAATGGTTAGTGTTGACTTAATCAAGAATGTATGTATATAATATGTGAGAGTGTAAAAAGAACAGAGGGTCAACTCTACATACGTAGTAACAGAGGAAAATGACTCAACTTTTCCCACGAAATATTGATTAGAGAGGAGGATTCGTCACCAAATGGAGAAAATCATATTATAAAAATAAAAGTTAGAAAAAATAGAATGTGGGATAATATTTTTATGAACAAAAATCAAAACTGAAAGGTTAAAGAAATCAATTACGAAAAGAGGAGGAGAAAAGAAGAAAATTGAGAACTTTTGGTAATGGTCGGTGGTGGAAGTGCGGTGGCAGTGTGGCGGAAGCGGATGAGGGATGGTGGTGAGGTGGAAGTGCAGCGGTGTAACACTCCTTACTCGTCTCCGTTGCTAGATTAGGGTTACAAAGCATTACCATACAATCAGAAATATTAAAACATCTTAACATTTAATAACTTAAATATATCATAAACCATTCAATCACATACATTTCATCCCTAAATCGAGCCTTCGAGGCCCTAGAAATAGCTTGGAAGCAATTCGAGACTAATTTGAAATAAAATGGAAAGTTTAGGAAAAAGTTGCAAAAAGTGGAAACAGGAGTCACACTGTCATGTGGAATCACCCCAGGCCGTGTAACATTTAAACAAGGGTCACATGGCCTTGTCCTAGCCCGTGTCCTCACTCGTGGCAACTCAATGAGTAGGGTCACATGCCTGTGTGCCGGGCCGTATCACTCTCTAAGTTTCCCCACACACCCGTGTGCCAGGCCGTGTATTAGGCCGTGTAACTCAATGACTTGAACCCTAAGAAAATCCTCAATGACACATGGTCGTGTGACAACCTGTGTCTCAAGCTGTGTAAACCCAAAATTCACTTGAAATCAAGCCATTTAATAACCTAATCATTCATAAACTTTCAATCCAATTGTACACACCTTCAAGGGACCTAAATATCATCCAAGCACACATAAAGTTGTCATTTCAAAGGCTCTAATTCAACTAACCAATATGCCATTCAAAGGTACCACAATAGCATCAATACATCATTCACCTATACATGCTAACATCACCTTAATTCATGCATAAAGACCCAGATCAAATATGTGCCAAAAAATGTCTCAATTTGACCTTTTGTAAACCATCATCAACATACCAAAAGAATATTGTTCACAAGCTGTAACAGCCTAACTTAGACCCTAATCGGAACGGTGGTTTCGGGACCATGAATCCGAGTCAAAAAAATATTTTAAAATTTTTTCTTTGTTTATTATTTGTGAATTAATATTTGTGAAATTTTCGTGATTTAATTTTATTGCTTGAGTGTCTGATTAAATAAAATGACTTAATCGCGTAAAATGAAAATTTGATGGTTAAATGTGAAAGGGGCCGAATTGATGTTGTCTTTATTGCATGAGGTATTTAAGTTGTAATTAGACCATAATTATATATGATGGACGGTTGTGACCTTATATTATAATGGTTTTATGTTATAATTTAAAGGTTAAATATGTAATATGTGTAATAATATGTTTATTAGAAAACATAAAATTAAAATAAGCATGCATATTACTTTGTTCTTGCTAAAACTTGAGAAAGAAAGAAAGAAAATATAGCTTAGGGTATTCGGCACTTTGGAAGCTTGATTCAAGGTTAGTTTTTGTTCGGTTTTTGATAATTTTTACGTTTTTAAGATCGTTGCTTCGAATACTATCCGACCCATGCTAGAATTTCTGATTTTGATGAATGTTTTGAGTTATGCCATTGATAAATATTTGTGTTTTGTGATGTTTGATGATGAAATATTAAAGATATGTTTTAGATTAACATGTTTTGTATTGGAGTTTTTGATATTTTGAGTAATTAGGACTAAATTGTAAAAATAATAAATTGAGAGACTAAAATGTGAAATAAATGAAATGTGTGTATTTGTATGTACTAGAGGAACATTCGGCCTAAGCATGTTACATGGAGATTTTGTGTATTTTGTGTTTTATGCAATTAGGACTAATTTGTAAAAGTATGAAATATCAGCAGTAAAATGGTAATTTGTCATTTATGTGTTGTTGGATTAAATTGAATGAAATTGTGATTGAATGAGATTAATTTGAAATTTTATAGATCAAGAACAAAAGAAATTGGACTTGGATTGGGGAAAAACAAAAATAGTCGGATAGTCGATTTACATTGTTCGTCGATATCCGAGGTAAGTCTTTAAGCAATTAAACGTCGTTTATTTTGAATGTAAATTAGTTTAATATGCTAATTTGGAGTTCATAGATTTATAGTAGAGTTAGTCGAATATGATTAAGCATGGAAATAATGTATTTGAGTTTAATTCGACTGAGTTATAACATTTGAAAGTCCGTATGAACTATATGGAATATCTAGAAGTTTCGATATATGAATTGTTTATGAGACAACTTTATAATAGTGATATTCGGGCTTTGAGCCTAGCAAGCCTTGTGCTGGTGAATTAAATCAGGCTTTATGCCTAGCAGGCTTATTGCTGGTGTATAAAAATCAAACTTTGAGTTTAGCAGGCCTTGTGCCAGTGTGTGATACAGGTTTAGGCATAGTAGGCTTTACGCCAGTGATTTATTATAAGTTGATGCTTAAAAGACTTCATGCTAATGTGGTATTTGAATACGTTAAACGAGCTAAATGGCCAGGTATGAATTAACTTGTTAGTTTGTAACATCCCTTAACCCTAAATCGTCGCTGGATCAGGGTTACGGAGCATTATTGGACATATTGGACAACTTAAAAATAATTCATAAATAAATAACATTCATAGCATAATTTAACTTTTAAGTCTTTATAATAGACCCTCGAGGCCCAAAATACGTATTAGGAGTGGAACGAAATTTTTTTTTTTAAATTTCGGCAGCATTTCTGCTTATTTTGTATAAAACCCCCTGCAAGTTCAAACCAAAAACAACCAATACCATATATATACTATATAAACTTTTATACCATTTCATTAGTATAAACATTATAATACTAAATACCATTTTTTTTACAACAAAAGTCTTGTAACATTCTAATGTGATCAAAATAACACCTATGTACATGCCACTTTTAATTCAAAATATGGTACCTACTTATGAAGCTCTTGAGCATGTGATGAGATGAGAGATCTTCTAGCCGACTCTACCTCTTCGAGTCTAACTGTACCTACGCGTTAAAATTAAACGCGTTAAGCCGGTGAAGACTTAGTAAGCACTACAAGAATAAATAGGCAAATAAATCCTATTAAAATATTATAATCCCACTTGATCAATATATATTTATATGCATATAAGTTTATTTAGTTGTATCTTATATTAACAAAATTTAATTTATTATTATATAAGTTATAAAACTTACCTTAGTACATTGATAATTCGCTTTAATTCACAACTTATAACTTTAGCCCAAAGTAGACTTTATAGAACACACTTTGGATATACTGGACAAAATGAAGTGCATTATTATGCACAAACGAACAGAGAGCACTAAAGTGCTATACAGAGAGCACAGATGTACTAAACAGAGAGCACTTAACGTGCTAATAATAGAACGGAGAGCACTAACATGCTAATAATCAGAGAGCGCGCTAGAGTTCCTTAATGGCATGCCACTAATATCCTAGTAGTTCTAAACTCATCTACTTGGGCACTAAAACTGAATTTCATACATTTAAATACTTTACATAAATATCTCGAAAAAGATTTCTCATTTCTTCATCATTACAATTTAGTACATATTACACAATTCACAAATATCACATCTTTTTCACACATGTACTTTTGTCACAACATTATTACTTAATGTTCAAACAATATAACTTCTTATATTCTCCAATTATAATTTTCTTTTCAAATTTCATAATTCCATAATCTATTATTATTATTATTATTTATTTACTTATAAATTTAAATATATACATATATATTACATTTTTATTTCTAAATAATTCTATACTACAATATAAGCATCTAAATAAAATTAATTTTAAAAAAAATCTTGTAGTACTTACAACAAAAAGATTGGGATGATGTCTTCCTTCACTCCTTAGCCATCCCTTTTCCTTTTTCTTCAATTAGGTCATCTCCTTTCTTTTCTTTCTCTTCAATTTCATATAAAACATATAACATTTATATGTTAGAGAAAAATAATTTAATGACTTTCCTATGCTATTAAAAAAATAAACATGTATGATATAATAAATTCATCATTTCTTACATTAACTTACATTTCAATTTATTTCATAACTAAAATTATTTCCATTTCTATTACAATCTATACTTTATTTTCATTTAAATTCTACTTAGAACTTAGTTTAACTCCCAAATTTTCACTAATAAACCCCAATTTCAAACTTCTTATAATTTACTCCTTATTGCAATCTATTTCACAATTCAATCTTTTTTTTTCTCAATTCTAATTTGAATTTTTCATAAGTTTAATCTCTAATTTATCCATAAATTCAACATAAACTATAAAAAAAATCTACTAACTCTCAAAATTTCAACATATACCTAATAGTATTTTGTTCTAGGATCATAAAAACTCAATAATTACAAGAAAATGAATTAAATTGACTTACCAAATTGAATTTGAACCCTTGAAATCCCAAATTTTCTTTTTCTTTTTTCTTTCTCCCTTTTTCTCTATTTCGTCCCTGCTATTCTGTTTTGTTTCTTCTTTTTATTCTGTTTTTTTACTTTACTTTACTTTATGTTTTATATATTATATTATATTATATTATATATAATAATATAATATATTATATATTAATACTTAAATATTAAGTTAATATAATATATAATATATATTTTATATCAAAAATATCTTAGATTTTTTTTCTTTTTAATGCTAAACCGCCTCATTTTATAATAATGGCATATTTACCTATTTAGTCCTTTTTATTTTCTTTAATCTATCATTAAACTTTCACACTTATTTCAATCTAATCCTTTTTTCCTAATTACTTCTAATTAAGGCGGATTCACCTAATCAAAACCTAATTAGACACACAACTAACTTTGTAAATATTTATAATAAATATTTACGAATCTGATTTATCAGAACGGAGTCCCGAGAATGCATTTTTTTCTCTTTTTATCAATTTAACTATATAATCAATAAAATTTTCCTATCAAAATTTTCATGCAGTATTCCTATCGTAATATAGACTATGCCACAATATTAAAATAAATTTTCTTTCTAGATCGGATTTGTGGTCACGAAACCACTATTCCGATTTTACTGAAAATGGGCCATTACAACTCTTCCCCCCTTAAGGATTTTCGAGGACGAAAATCTTACCAGTAAAGAGATTTGGGTATTTTTTCCTCATTGCCTCCTCCGGTTCCCAGGTAGCCTCTTCAATTCCGTGTCGTTGCCAAAGAACTTTCACTAGATCTATCTTTTTGTTTCTTAATTCTTTTGTCTCCCGTGCCAAAATTTTGACCGTTTCTTCACCGTAAGTCATATCAGGTTGAATCTCAATCTCTGTCAGAGAAATAACATGTGAAGGGTCTGACCGATACCGCCGTAACATAGACACATGGAAAACATTATGAATTCTATCAAGTTCCAGAGGTAAAGCTAACCGGTATGCAACAGGTCCGATTCATTCAGTAACCTCATATGGCCCAATAAAACGTGGACTCAATTTACCTTTACGACCGAATCGAATGACTCTTTTCCAAGGTGATACTTTCAAGAATACCCTGTCGCCGACCTGAAATTCTATCTCTTTCCTTTTAAGATCGGTATATGACTTTTGTCGATCAGAAGCTGCTTTCAAGCTATCTCAGATCACCTTTACTTTCTCTTCGGTTTCCCAAATCAAATCAACTCCATGTATCTTTTTCTCACTCAGTTCAGTCCAATATAATGGTGTTTTACATTTTCGACCATACAAAGCTTCATACAGTGCCATTTTAATACTAGACTGATAACTATTGTTGTAGGCAAACTCAATCAAAGGTAAATACCTTTCCCAACTACCTTCAAACTCTAGTACACAATATCGAAGCATGTCCTCTAATACCTGAATTACACGTTCGGATTGGCCATCTGTCTGAGGATGAAATGCAGTACTGAAATGCAACTGAGTCCCCAATGCTTCTTGTAACTTATCCCAGAAACGAGACCCCTGAACCGAGAATCTCTATCCGAAATAATAGAGACTGGTACCCATGTAACCTGACAATCTCAGATACATATAATTCAGCCAACTTATCTAAAGAAATATCCATACGTACCGGTGTAAAGTGTGCCGACTTTGTCAACCGGTCAACGATTACCCAAATAGCATCTTTCTTCTTCAGATACAAAGGTAATCCCGACACAAAGTCCATTGTGATCCCTTTCCATTTCCATTCCGGTATCGTAATTGGCTGCAGTAATCCCGAAGGTACCTGATGTTCAGCTTTAACCTGTTGACATATCAAACATCTCGACACAAACTCAGAAATATCACGTTTCATCCCCGACCATCAATACATCCTTTTTAGATCATTATACATTTTATTACTCCCCGGATGTATAGACATAATACCACTGTGAGCTTCGTGCAAAATCTTCTATGTAAGCTCTGAATTCTTTGGTACACATACCTTGCTTCTAAATAGTAAACAACCATCAGATCTGATCTGAAATTCCGAATCAGTACCCGATTCACACTGTACCCGTTTAGCTTGTAATTCATTATTACTTTTCTGAGCTTCACAAATTTGATATAGAAACATTGGTTCAGCTTTCAGTTTAGCTATAAGTGTACCATCATCAGACAATGACAACTGAGTATTCATAGCTCGTAAAGCAAATAAAGATTTTCGGCTCAAAGCATCAGCAACTATATTAGTCTTACCCGGATGATAGTCAATAACCAAATCATAATCCTTTAGCAACTCAAGCCACCTAAGCTATCGCAAATTCAAATCTTTCTGTGTCATCAAATACTTTAAACTTTTATGATCGATATAGATATGACATTTTTCACCATACAAGTAATGGCGCCATATTTTCAATGCAAGCAATGGCTGCTAATTCAAGATCATGTACCGGGTAATTCTTTTCATGTGGTTTTAGTTGTCTTGAGGCATAGGCTATTACTTTACCTTCTTGCATTAAAACACAACCTAAACCATTTAATGAAGCATCACTATAAATAATAAATTCCTTACCCGGTTCAGGCTATACTAAAATAGGTGCTTTCGTCAATAGATCTTTCAATCTGTCAAAACTCTGCTGACATTCATCAGTCCACTCGAACTTTACATCTTTCTGCAATAGACGTGTCATTGGAGAAGCTATCATAGAAAATCCCTGTACAAATCTCTTATAATATCCAGCTAATCCCACGAAACTTCTAACTTCGGACACATTCTTCGGCGGATTCCAATTGACAATAGCTGAAATCTTACTTGGGTCTACCCTGATGCCTTTAGCAGATACAATATGTCCAAGAAACCCAACTTTCCGAAGCCAAAACTCACATTTACTAAATTTAGCATACAACCGCTTTTCATGCATGGTTTACAGTACAATTCTCAAATGGTTTGCATGCTTATTTTCATCTCGAGAATAAACCAGAATATCATCAATAAATACTACCACAAACCTGTCTAAGTACGGTCTGAATATTCGATTCATCAGGTCCATGAATACAGCAGGTGCATTTGTCAATCCAAACGGCATCACGAGGAACTCATAGTGCCCATACCTGGTTCTAAAAGCTGTCTTCAGTACATCAGACTCCTTTACTCGTAACTGATAGTAACCCGATTGAAGATCAATCTTTAAAAATACAGTGGCACCCTTCAGTTGATCAAACAAGTCGTCAATCCGAGGCAATGGATACTTATTCTTTACTATAACTTTATTGAGCTGCCTGTAATCGATACATAGTTTCAAAGACTCGTCTTTCTTTTTCACAAACAAAATCAGAGCACCCCAAGGTGAATGACTAGGTCGAGCAAAACCCCTGTCAGTAAGCTCTTGCAACTGTGCTTTCAACTCTTTCAACTCGATAGGAGCCATTCTATAAGGTGCTATAGAGATCGGAGTTGTTCTTGGAACTAAATCTATAGAAAATTCTACCTCTCTTTGCGGTGGTAACCCAAGTAATTCTTCTGGAAACACATCAGGAAATTCACATACAACCGGCACTGATTGAACTTTTGACTCAGATACTTTAGTGTCCAATACATAAGCAAGATATGCATTACACCCTTTTCTAACATACCTCAATGCTGTCATGACTGAAATCACATCAGGCAACTCATTTAATTCATCAGATTCAACTCGGAGCAATTCATCATTCTGACATTTTATTACAATGTACTTCTGTTTACAATTCACTACTACATTATGTTGAGTTAGCCAATCCATTCCCAAAATCACATCAAATTCGTCAAAAGGCAATAGCATCAAGTCAGCTAGAAAACAATAACCCTTTACCATCAGTGGACAATTTTTACAAATTTTATCCACTATAACATGTTGGCCCAGGGGATTTGAAACTTTAACTGCAAATCCAGTGAATTCAACAGGTAAATTTTTAACAGATGCTAACTTTGTACATTTGTATGAATGTGTAGAACCAGGATCAATCAAAGCAATAACATCAGTATCAAGTAAAGAAAATGTACCAGTAATGACGTCTGGAGTAGAAGCATCTTCTCTGGCTCAAATGGCATACGTCCTGGCAGGTGCTCGTGCTTCAGATCTAACTGTTTCTCTTACCGATCTTGTACCACTATTAGTGCCACCAGTAATTCCAGGTCGTCTACCTCTTTGTGAAACCGAGCTACCTTTTTCAGACTGTTCTACAACGCTTTCTGACATTTTTGGACAATATCTGACTAAATGATCTTCTGATCTACATCGGAAACAAGCTCAGGAATTTAGTCGACATTCTCCCCAATGATATCTCCCACAATACTCATATGATGACAACATTGGTTTTCTTCTGAAACTCCTAGTACTAACCTTAGAGGTCGCCTGCTGAATTTATTTTGTCTGACTTCTGGATCTTTGCCCAATAGTAGTAGAAGTGTATTTAGAATCTTTAGAATCCCTCACTCTTTTTGAAGACGGTGGTGGTGTAGAACTAGTTGCTAATCTTTTTCCAAAACTCTTCTCTTTCGAACAAGCTAACTTTTCTTCCAGTTGCTGTGCTCTATCAACCAACATAGGAAATTCTTATAGATGTAATGGTATGAGAGGAACATAAATTTCTTCATTTAATCCCCACTCAAATCTCCTGCACATATCTGCTTCAC
Organism: Gossypium longicalyx; assembly: GCA_025698465.1. Lineage (NCBI taxonomy): Eukaryota > Viridiplantae > Streptophyta > Magnoliopsida > Malvales > Malvaceae > Gossypium > Gossypium longicalyx. The sequence continues at coordinate 39,916,218 of CM046996.1, read as the reverse complement.
TTGTTACTAATTCCTTAGCATACTTGCTTAATCTGATAAATTCACATTCGTACTCAGCAACAGACATGTTATTCTTCTTCAGATCCAGAAATTCTCTTTTCTTCTTCTCAAGATAAAGTTGACTCACATATTTCTTTTTGAATTTAGACACAAAGAAATTCCAATTAATTTTCTTTGCAGGATGAATGTTCACGACAGTGGTCCACCATTGGTAAGCCTCACCCTTTAGTAAAGATACTGCACACTTCAACTTTTCATCCCCGGTACATTGCAATTCTTCAAATATTCTTTGACTATTCTCTAACCATTCTTCGGCCTCAGCTGGGTCATCATCTTTCTTTCCTTTAAACTTTTTAGCTCCATATTTTCTTATTCTCTCCAAGGGAGATCGATAACTAGTTAGAGATGGTTGTGGATGTGGAATAGCAGGAAGAGAATATGGTGGTGGAACAGGTGGAGCATTATTAGTTCTTACAACTTGCTGCAACAACTGATTCATTGTCTATAACAAGGCTGCAATTGGAATTTCTTCTCTAGGCGGTATCGGCTCAGTTTCAGATTAAGTTATTTCTTCAAATTTAAGCTCCCTATCATCCCGTAAGTTTATCGATTCACTTCGAGCTTGGGTTCTGTGTTGATCTCTTTCCCTATCAAAGTTTGGCGCCTTACTCTCCACTTCATTTTTCGACTCTTTATGAGATCTATTTGACATCTTTAAGTTTCTACAATATTCACAAATTATACAATTAAATAATTAAATAAATAAACCTCATCTCATCTCATCACATCAATATATAAAATGGCATGTACGAATAGACTCATTCTCAGCCCAAGAATTTAGAAAACCTAGGCTCTAATACCAATAAATGTAACACCTCTTAACACTAAACAGTCGTCGGATCAGGGTTACGGAGCATTATTGGACATATTGGACAACTTAAAAATAATTCATAAATAAATAACATTCATAGCATAGTTTAACTTTTAAGTCTTTATAATAGACCCTCGAGGCCCAAAATATGTATTAGGCGTGGAACGAATTTTTTATTATCAATTTAACTATATAATCAATAAAATTTTCCTATCAAAATTTTCATGCAGTATTCCTATCGTAATATAGACTATGCCACAATATTAAAATAAATTTTCTTTCTAGATCAAATTTGTGGTCACGAAATCACTATTCCGATTTTACTGAAAATGGGCCATTACATACTTACTTAAAAGAAGGTAAGTAACTTGATTATTTGTTACAAATCATGTGTGATGCAAATGAAGTATATATGTGATTATGGTATGTGTATTCGGTCTTATGATCGAATGATATGAATATTATGAATTTGGTTTTTGAATATGTGTATATAAGTCCATGTTTATTCGGACATATGGATAGTTCATGTACATGATGTTATATTACGATTTTTGAGCTTGTGTATATGAATGTATGTACATTTGGTTATATATTGACATCTTGATTTTGAAGGTTGGATGATAATTAATTATTTTGATTATATAAGCATTCGGCCAAGGAGAAATTGTTCTATGAAAGTATATGTTATATATGTATGGAATTAAAAGCTTGAAATTAAATGTGATTACAAATGCATAAGTTGAATTATTTGATTGAAATGATTTAGTATTGAGATGTTATTATGCATTAATTGTCTGATTTGCTTAAGGCTTACTAAGCTAAGTTAGCTTACTCTGTGTGTTTTCGTTTACTCTGTTTTATAGATTTTGGATTCAAGTTACAAGCTCGGGGATCGTCAGCAAAGTTCATAATACTATCCACTACTTTGGTATTTATATAGTTGAACTTGAACTATGGCATGTATAGGCTAGAACATACTTTTTAAATGTTGGATTTTGGTTTGTATGTATATAAGCCATGCGAAAATGGCTTGTTTATTCATGTTAAGTTTGGTTTTAAGTTTGAATATGCTATGGACATGTTTGGTTGTGGTTTTGATGTTGTGGCTATTATATGTGTTTATATATGAACCATGGTTAATATATTGTTAATGTTGATAAAGTTATGCCAAAGTATATGTGATTGGAATAATTGGTTTGATGTGAAATTTTGGTTGGATATTTGGTTGAGTGATATGCTTGATATATAAATGGGATATATATTAGGTAAATGGTTATGATTTGAAGTTTTGATATTTGGTTATGTGATGAAGTAGGTAAGGATAATATTGATGTCTTTGATCATTGATTTTAAATATGACTTTAGGTGTGTGAATAGCTTGTAAAACAACCATGTTTTGATTCGGCAATAAGGTGAATTAGTTTTTGATAGATGTTAGATAAATTGGGATAACATGTATTTGATATTAAAAGTGGATTGTTTTGGATATATGGATATATATATTTTTTAGTCGAATATGTAAATGCTGAATTAGTTTTGGAACATGAATACTGTTACTTTGCTTGATAAGTGATAATAATATGTTTGATTATTTGATCCAGTTCTTGGAAATGTTTCATACATATAAAGTGATACAGCATAATGGAAGTTGACATCAAATAAGGCATATGTATTTTTGCATGTTATAAATATTCGGCTAAAGTTTTAATAAATGATCATAAGAATAGTAACTTAGCTTTTTAATAAGTAAGTTGGTTTAGATAAAACTTATAATAAGGTTGCATGTATGTACGGTCTTAACTAATGTGTAATGAGATGTTTTAATCCATATACTTGTATTCGGCCTTTTGATAACAATTATAGTGGAATGTTATTTAATTTATGTGTAACCTGTAAAATTTAGATTGATTTAGTATTTATTCGAATGTGAGGTATTAAGATAATTAATTTCTATGTGTATCCATGGATGTCCGAAAGTTGTGTTTCATTTGGTAATACCTCGTAACCCCTTTCCGCCGACGGATACGGGTTAGGGGTGTTACCCAAGCACTTTAAAATACCAAAATGACATAGCTTAACAAGTATTACAAGTCCATCAACCAAACATAATCTTTAAAGCATAACATACCAAATCACCATTATATAACATCCTATACATGTCATTATTAACCCTGGCCAAAATTACTCATAAAATACCAAATTGACTGCTGGATAGTATGATAGGTCTCCAATGAGCTTCCAACCAAATCGAGCTTCCAATGATCTATAAAACAAAAAAAGAAACTACGTAAGCAACAAGTGCTTAGTAAGCTCGTATAAACCTTAAACATAACTTACCATTTCTATAATACCATTCATAGAATAAGTATAAACCAAAACCAATGCCATAACCTTAGGTGAGCCTATACAACATCGTCAGACACATAAATTAGTATACTTGTTCATATATATATGAAGTCAACCATAAGATATATGGTTTACCATGTATAAATATAACATTTTACATCATCAATGTTACCATAATGTCATGATTCATTGCATTTGCATACTTACCATTTCCTTTTTCCTTTTCTTACCGGTTGAACCATCTAAAATTAAATGGATACCCGAGAAAGCTCACACGAAGTGTGCCTTTACATATAACTGTAACCTTTCCTTTACATCATTGCTCACACGAGCTATGAAATGGGCCTGCTCACACAAGCCGTGGAGAATCCGTAACCAATGCAGGACCTCAGCCATCAGTAGGACATTCAAGACCAGCACCCGAAACATGAAATCCCTAATAACATGTCATTCGTATCCTAAGAATTCTTAACATTCAATTGGGACTCGATATCCATCACTTCATCATAACATTGAGACGTTTGTATATCGATCCATTTGCATTAAAAATAACATAGGAAACATTCAATTTAGATAACATTAAAACGATTACGCGTTCATACAAACTTACCTAGGTGGTTAGAGGCGTAGTAGTTAGATCGAACTAATCTGAAGATTTAGCTTTTTCTCTATCTAAGTTCGAACGTTGTTTATCTTGATCTAAATATATAATTTTTGTAACACCCCTCGCCCGTATCCGGCACCGAAATGAGGCTCGAGGCGTTACCGGGTTTAAACCTTTATAAACTCACTAAATCGAGTCACCGATCTTCGCCCAAATTTAAAACCTTTCAAACACGTACACTTTGTCCCTTACACAGGCTTTCAAGGCCTAAAACACACCTAGGGGCAGTACGGGACAAAACTGAAGACGTTCGATAAACTTTGAGTACCTTAGAGAATTTTCCCTTACTTGAAGTGTAACACGCCCGTGTGATGGGGCCGTGTGGTCACACACGCACATATGACTTGGGACACGCCCGTGCCCTCCACCTGTGTGCAACACTGACTTTAACCTCAACATTCTGTTAAAAACACACGGCCAAGGCACATGCCCGTGTGCTTAGACCGTGTTCTATACTGTCTTAAAAATTCAGGTGCAGGGGACGCACGGCCATACCACACACCCATGGGGGTGAGCCATGTGTCTGCCCGTGCGGACCTTATTAGGATATTTTCCAAGCCTTTGATCACCCTCTATCAATCAAATATTCTTATGAGTTACTTTAGTGCATGTTAAGACCAAATTATACATTTATAAATATGAAATTTTGATTAACCTCATTGCATGTAAACCTCATGTCATTGGTTTCATACATGCTAAGTTAATTCTCATATTGCATTTAAAGATATCTATGTCTACTCGACATATTTAAGATTGGCTCATTTTTATAACTCATTGCCAGTTATAACCAAACCGTCATATGTGAACATAAACATGCATGGATTTGTAGGTCATAGCCTACTTCAAAATAAGCCAATTTCCATGGCCATATACAAAAAGATAAGTATAACTTTACATGCCTTCATATTGCCAAACCAAATGACACATATAACCAAATATACAAAGTTCTATACAGACCATTGAACAAAACATAAGTATCCATATACCAAAGTTGCGTTAGTTGATAGTGTGTTGATTCTCAAACCGTCTTTCAATCTCTATGAGTCCTCGAGCTCTGAAAATAAGGAAAAAGAGAGCGGTAAGCATCATTCAACAGGTCATTCATACATATACCTCGGTTGAGTTTTTAGGAAATCTCGATGGATCATCCAGTCACCGTCAATTCATATGAATGAACATTTCAAGTATGCACTCCCGCGAACCTCACATCTTACGGTAGATTACCAGTCCAGGCTAAATCCCTCGCAATATAAACTCATAAGGTGATGTCGAGATTACCAATCCAAGCTAAATCCCTTACATGAAAAACACCCTTAATGAGCTCGGATCTGAATTACTAGTCCAGGCTAAATCCAGACCCTAATCGGATTACCATTCTGGGCTAAATCCACAATGCACACATATTCTTCAAGAGGCTCGATCACTCAAGAAACACCCGTCCAGGCTAGATCCTTTTTATACTTGAGATCATCGGATTACCCGTCCAGGCTAAATCCTCTCTGCAACACATGCAAGATCTCAAGCCTCATGTAAATCATGGTTTATCCATCGAATTCCCTTTCTAACCTCAACCGAGACATTTACCAATAAATTATTATCAAAGATACATTCTATGCATTTTCATGCCATCAATAATGCAATCATCATGTATTCATAAATCATACAAATATGCATGTTATGAGTTTACTTTAAGTTATCCGAACTTACCTGGTACTTGTTTCAGTGATGTGTTTCGGTTATTCCGAAACCTTTCGCTTTCCTCGATCGACCTCCGAAATTTGTTCCTCGAGGTCTATAACAATAAAATTAAATCATTAACACCTCACATTGTACTATTTGAGCCTAAATTTCACCCCCGGTCCAAATGGCCATTTTTCCCCTAACCTTTCATATTTTTACGATTTAGTCCCTAGGCTTGTATAATGAAACGTAGGCAATTTCTATCTTACCCAAGCCTAGCCGAACACTTTTCCCTCTTAAGGTAGCCCACATTTTCCATTATTTTCACATTTCTACCACATATTTAACAACTTTTGCAAAAAGTCCCTTTAGGGGTTTTTCATGAAAATCACTTAGGAAGAGATGTTTAACACACATTCAACTTTCATATTCCTCCATAAATTATCAAAATACAAGAAAATCATGCATGGGTAAATTTTTAAACATGAACCCTAGCATGAAATATGGGTAGAAATGGAGAGAGTAAGCTACCGGGATTTCAAAAATACAAAGAACATTAAAAACGGGGCTTGGAAGCACTTAATATTGAGCTTGAAAAGCTTGGAAACCCTAGCTATGAAGACTCCTCAATTTTTGGCTGAATGAGGGAGATGAATGGCTGATTTTTTCCTTCTTTTTCCCATTTTATTTCGTTAAAATGCTAACTGACCAAAATGCCCTTAAGCCCTTTCTTTCAAATTTCATCCATGAAGCCCATTTTTGTCCAAAAACTTAGAAATTGGGCAAATTGCTCTCTAAGACCTTCTAATTTATAATCTAAAGCAATTTCATACAAATTGCTTCTAGAATCCAAATTTTGCAATTTATTCAATTTAGTCCCTAATTTCCAATTGGACACCTTACTTAAAGAAATTCTTCATGAAATCTTAACACATGAAAATTTTCATATTATAGACCTCATAATAATCATAAAATAAATATTTTGATGTCAAATTTTTGGTCCCAAAACCACTATTCCGACTAGGCCTTATTTCGGGATGTTACATTGCTTCCCCCTTAGGGACTTTTGTCCTCGAAAGTCTTACCAGTAAACAGGTTCGGATATTGGTTTCTCATGGTTTCTTTTGGTTCCCATGTAGCCTCTTCTACACCATGTCAATGCCATAAAACCTTTACTAAAGCCACATTTTTATTTCTCAACTGTTTAACCTCACGAGCCAAAATCTTGACCTGTTCTTTTCCATAAGTCATGTCTGGTCTAATCTCAATCTCTGCTGGTGAAATCACATGAGAGGGGTCTGATCGATATCGCCTTAACATGGATACATGGAACACATCATGAATCTTTTCCGATTCGGGTGGCAATGCCAAACGATAGGCTAGTGGTCCAACTCTTTCAGTGATCTCATACGGTCTGATAAATCGCAGGCTCAATTTGCCTTTCCGACCAAATCTCAACACTTTTTTCCATGGAGAAACTTTCAAGAATACTCTATCTCCAACTTGGAATTCAATCTCTTTTCTTTTTAGGTCAGCATATGACTTTTGCCTATCCGATGTCGCTTTTAGACAGTCTCGTATCACTTTAACCTTTTCTTCAGTTTCCTTAATCAGATCAACCCCATGAATCTAACTTTCCTTGAGTTCTGTCTAGTACAATGGAGTTCGGCACTTTCTGCCATACAAGGCTTCATAAGGCGCCATCTTCAAACTCATTTGAAAACTGTTATTATAGGCAAATTCTACCAATGGCAAGTACTTTTCCCAGCTACCCTGAAATTTGAGGATACAACATCGCAACATATCCTCAAGAATCTGAATCATCCGCTCAGACTGACCATCGGTCTGAGGATGAAAAGCCGTACTAAAATTCAACTTTGTACCTAGGGCTTCTTCTAACTTCTTCCAAAATCTCGAAGTGAACTTCGGGTCTCTGTCAGAAATAATCGACAACGGTACCTCGTGTAATCTCACAATCTATCAAGAGAGTAGTCTGTTCTTCCTGGAATGAAATGAGCTGACTTTGTCAACTTATCCACCACAACCCATATAGCATCTTTCTTTTTCAGAGTCATTGGCAATCCTGTCACAAAATCCATAATAACTTTGTCCCACTTCCATTCGGGGACCATTACAAGTTGTAACAAACCTGAAGGCACTTGATGTTCAGCTTTAACTTGCTGACATATCAAGCACTTCAATACAAATTCAGAAATGTTTCTTTTCATGTCGTTCCACTAGTATATTTTCTTCAAATCGTTATACATCTGGGTACTTCCTGGATGAATAGACAAATGGCTGTTATGCGCTTTTGCAAGATTTTTTGAATAAGTTCATCATCTTTAGGTACACAAACTCTATCTCTGAACATCAAACATCCATCAGGACCGATCTGATAATCTGATTCAATGCCCAACTCATATTGATCCCTTTTTGCTTGCAGGTCTTTATCATTAATTAGAGCATCATTAATTTCCTGAAGAAATGTCGGTCTAGCCTCTAGCTCTGCCAAGACCGAACCATCTTCAAGCAAAGCTAACCGAGCATCCATGGATCTCAGTGCAAACAAATATTTTCTGCTTAACGCGTCGGCGACCACATTTGCCTTTCCCGGGTGATAGTCAATGATCAGATCATAATCTTTAATTAGTTCTCACCATCTCCGCTGTCTCAAGTTCAACTCTTTTTGAGTCATCAAATACTTCAAACTCTTGTGGTCTGTGAATATACGACAAGTCTCACCATATAAATAATGCCTCCAAATTTTCAAGGCGAAGACAATGGAAGTGAGCTCTAAGTCATGGGTAAGGTAGTTCTTCTCGTGTGGCTTCAACTGCCGTGAAGCGTAGGCTATCACTTTGCCATCTTGCATAACTACACAACCCAGTCCGTTCAGGGATACATCACTGTAGACCACAAACTCTTTTCTCGGCTCAGGTAATACTAAAATAGGAGCTTCTGTCAGTAACGTCTTTAACTTATCGAAACTCAATTGACACTTCTCTGGCCATTCAAACTTAACGTATTTCTGCAACAACCTCATCATTGGAGTTGCTATTATGGAAAATCCTTTAACAAATCTTCGATAGTAACCGGCTAAGCCCAAAAAGCTTTTAACATCGGTCACGTTTTTAGGCGGTTTCCGTTCAACAATAGTAGAGATTTTACTTGGATCGACTCGGATGCCTTCACCCGAATAATATGACCCAAAAATCCAACTTTTTGGAGCCAAAATTCACTCTTGCTAAACTTAGCAAACAGTTGTTTTTCCCGCAAGGTCTGTAACACATTTCTCAGGAACTTTGCTTGCTCTGACTCATCTTTAGAATAAATTAAGATGTCGTTAATGAATACAACGACAAACTTATCCAAGAAGGGCCGAAAGATTCTATTCATTAGGTCCTTGAATACAGCCGGTGCGTTCATCAATCCGAATGGCATAACAAGAAATTCATAACGGTCGTATCTGGTTCTAAAAGCTGTCTTTGGCACATCTGATTCCTTAACACATAACTGATAATAACTAGACCTCAAGTCTATCTTAGAGAACACAGTGGCTCCTCTCAACTGATCGAATAGATCATCGATCCTTGGCAAATGATATTTATTCTTGATAGTTACCTTGTTCAGTTGTCGATAATCTATACATAGTCTAATTGAACCATCTTTCTTCTTTACAAACAATACGAGGGCACCCCAAGGTGAAAAGTTTGGCCTAGCAAAACCTTTATCAGTTAGCTCTTGCAAGTGTGCTTTTAATTCTTTCAGCTCGGTTGGCGCCATTCTATATGGAGCAATTGAAATAGGAGCTATTCCTAGCACCAATTCAATACCAAACTCTATCTCTCTTTCAGGAGGTAATCTGGGTAATTATTCCAAAAATACGTCTAGATATTCACATACTATTGGCACAGTCTCAATCTTCAACTTCGTTTCCTTCGTATTAAATACAAATGCAAGGTAGGCTTCATACCCTTTCCTCATATATCTCTGAACAACCATTGCCGTGATTACAGCTGGCGACGTGCCCAAATCTCTTGAATCAACCCTTAGAATCTTACCATCTGGGCATTTCAATTTAATATACTTGCTACCACAATTTACAATTACATCATGCAGGGCTAACCAATCCATATCGAGGATTACATCAAACTCATAAAAAGGTAACAACATAAGGTTAGCCAGAAAACATTGACTATGAATCGTCAAAGGACAATTCTTACAGACTTTATCAACCAGAACCAATTTCCCTAGTGGGTTCGACACTCTAACAACAAACTTCGTAGGTTCAATGGGTATGTTCATACTAGATACCAATCTCATGCAAATTTATGAATGTGTCGACCATGGGTCAATTAAAGCAATAACACATGTATTGAAAAGAGAAAAAGTACTCGTAATAACGTCAGGAGCAGAGGCTTCCTCTCGAGCGCGTATTGCATAGGTCCTTGCCGGGGCTCGAGCCTCTGATTTTGTAGTGTCTTTGGCTACAACTCGACTGCCACTAGCACTTTTGGGGTATCTCAGAGGTCTACCTCATACTATGGGAGCACTCGACTTTAGGGTTACTTCCACTTCTTTTTTGATTCGTTCTGGGTAGTCTCTGAGAAAGTGGTCAAGAGAACCACATCTGAAACACGCACCGCTCTTTATTCGGCACTCTCCGAAGTGAAATTTGTTGCAACTTGTACACTTCAGCTTTTGGTCATCTACACTCCCCATACTAGTCACCATCGGGGAGGAAGACTTTTGATCTCGTCGTTTAGAACTTCTCGTTATACCCGAATATTCCATAGATGAAGTGGAGCGTTCATGTTGGCCCCTTGATTTCTTTGCGAAAAAGGGGAGCGTCTTACTGCTGGATCTCTTGCTCGCAACTCAAGCCTCTCTCTTTGTTTACTTTCTTTTATTATTGAGTTCATCGGTCTTCTTGGCCCGATCAGCTAATGCGGTGAATTCTGGTATTTCAAGGATCCCAATCAACAATTTTATTTCCTCATTCAGACCTCCCTCGAAGCATTTACAAATTTCTAACTCGGTTTGAACCCACTCAGTTGCATACTGACTTAGCCTTACGAACTCCCTTTCATATTCTGCCACGGTCTTATTCCCTTGTTTGAGTTCTAGGAACTCCTTTCGCTTCGAGTCTAAGAACCTTTGACTGATATATTTCTTCCTAAACTCTGCTTGGAAAAGTTCCCAAGTGATATTTTCCTTTGGCACCACCGAAGATACGGTCTTCCACCAGTGGTATGCAGTGTCCTTCAAGAGAGACACGGCACACTTCAAACATTCCTTAGGTGTGCACGATAAGTCATCTAAAACCTGTATGGTATTCTCGAGCCAAAAATCGGCCCTCTTAGTGTCATCCTCAATTTTAGCTATAAATTCCTCGGCCTCATACTTTTTAAGATTATCTACGGGGGCTTTACCAGTTTTTACTGGTGCCATACCTCGTGGCAAATCCTTATTAGGTTGGTTAGGGGACAGGGGCAGTCGTGGTATGTTGGGGCGATTCTTCAGATAATCTCCAAACCACTCATCCATCATATTAAAGAAAGTGGCTCGGGCCTCTTTCTGGCCTTCAGACATAACCCTTCCACTACTACTAGATACAGCTCGTTGTAAGAAAACTGGAGCATGGCTCTCGGCTCCCTTGGACTCATCTTGTACATGATTGGAAGACATTTACTATATTCAAAACAATTTAAACAGTTAGGAGATATCACACTATCAACGTTCGTATAATGGCATGTATAGTGAACCTTAATACCCTCTATTATAGTCCTAGAACCGACTAAACTATAGCTCTGATACCACTAAATGTAACACCCCTCGCCCATATCTGGCATCGAAACGGGGCTCGAGGCGTTACCGGGTTTAAACCTTTATAAACTCACTAAATCGAGTCACCGATCTTTGTCCAAATTTAAAACCTTTCAAACACGTACACTTTGTCCCTTACACAGGCTTTCGAGGCCTAAAACACACCTAGGGGCAGTACGGGACAAAATCGAAGATGTTCGATAAACTTTGAGTACCTTAGAGAATTTTCCCTTACTTGAAGTGTAACACGCCTATGTGATGGGGCCATGTGGTCACACATGCCCATGTGACTTGGGACACGCCCGCGCCCTCCGCCCGTGTGCAACACTGACTTTAACCTTAACATTCTGTTAAAAACACACGGCCAAGGCACACGCCTGTGTGCTTAGCCCGTGTTCTATACTGACTTAAAAATTTAGGTGCAGGGGATGCACGACCATACCAAACACCCATGGGGGTGAGCCGTGTGTCTACCCGTGCGGACCTTATTAGGCTATTTTCCAAGCCTTTGATCACCCTCTATCAAATATTCTTATGAGTTACTTTAGTGCATGTTAAGACCAAATTATACATTTATAAATATGAAATTTTGATTAACCTCATTGCATGTAAACCTCATGTCATTGGTTTCATACATGCTAAGTTAATTCTCATCTTACATTTAAGGATTTCTATGTCTACTCGACATATTTAAGATTGGCTCGTTTTTATAACTCATTTCCAATTATAACCAAACCATCATATGTGAACATAAACATGCATAGATTTGTAGGTCATAGCCTACTTCAAAATAAGCCAATTTCCATGGCCATATACAAAAAGATAAGTATAACTTTACATGCATTCATATTGGCAAACCAAATGACACATATAACCAAATATACAAAGTTCTATACATGTCATTGAACAAAACATAAGTATCTATATACCAAAGCTGAGTTAGTTGATAGTGTGTTGATTCTCCAACTGTCTTCTAATCTCTACGAGTCCTCGAGCTCTGAAAATGAGGAAAAAGAGAGGGGTAAGCATATATATGCTTAGTAAGCTCGAATAACTGAAAAGTAAACTTACCGATTATTTAGCATACATCCTTATTAGATAATGAAACCAACAATATGAAAATAGTTTCCCTATCACATGCACTCAATTAGTGAGTTAGTCACATAACAAAACATCATGTAATTTATCTTAGATGAGCTCATCATTCAACAGGTCATTCGTACATATACCTCATGTTAGTCTCATTGAGTTTTTAAGAAATCTCGATGGATCATCCAGTCACCATCAATTCATATGAATGATCATTTCAAGTATGCACTCCCGCGAACCTCACATCTTACGGCGGGATTACCAGTCCAGGCTAAATCCTCCGCAATATAAACTCATAAGTTGATGTCGGGATTACTAGTCCAGGCTAAATCCCTTACACGACAAACACCCTTAATGAACTCGAATCTGAATTACCAGTCTAGGTTAAATCCAAACCCTAATCGGATTACCCGTTCGAGCTAAATCCACAATGCACACATATTCTTCGGGAGGCTCGATCACTCAAGGAACACCCGTCTGGGCTAGAACCTTTTTTTACTTGAGATCATCAGATTACCTGTCCGGGCTAAATCCTCTCTACAACACATGCAGGATCTCAAGCCTCATGTAAATCATGGTTTATCCATCGAATTCCCTTTCTAACATCAACCGAGACATTTACCAATAAATTATTATCAAAGATACATTCCATGCATTTCATGCCATCAATAATGCAATCATCATGTATTCATAAATCATACAATTATGCATGTTATGAGTTTACTTTAAGTTATCCGAACTTACCTGGTACTTGTTTCGGTGAGGTGTTTCGGTTATTCTGAAACCTTTTGCTTTCCTCGATCGACCTCTGGAATTTGTTCCTCGGGGTCTATAACAATAAAACTAAATCATTAACACCTCACATTGTACTTTTTGAGCCTAAATTTCACCCCTAGTCAAAATGACTATTTTGCCCCTAACCTTTCACATTTTTACGATTTAGTCTCTAGGCTCGTATAACGAAACATATGCAATTTCTATCTTACGCAAGCCTAGCCTAACACTTTTCCCTCTTAAGGCAGCCCACATTTTCCATTATTTTCACATTTCTACCACATATTTAAAAACTTTTGCAAAAAGGTTCCTTTAGGGGTTTTTCATAAAATTCACTTAGGAAGAGATGTTTAACACACCTTCAACTTTCATATTATTCCATTAATCGTTAAAATACAAGCAACTCATGCATGGGTAAATTTTTAAACATGAACCCTAGCATGAAATATGGGTAGAAATGGAGAGAGTAAGCTACCAGGATTTTAAAAATACAAAGAACATTAAAAACGGGGCTTGGGAGCACTTACTATTGAGCTTGAAAAGCTTGGAAACCCTAGCTATGGAGACTCCTCAATTTTCGGCTAAATGAGGGAGATGAAAGGCTGATTTTTGCCTTCTTTTTCCCATTTTATTTCATTAAAATGCTAAATGACCAATTTGCTTTTAGAATGCTAATTAACCAATTTCATACAAATTGCTTTTAGAATGCTAATTAACCAATTTATAATCATTAAATAATTTTATTTAAAATGCTAATTAACCAATTTCATACAAATTGCTTCTAGAATCCAAGTTTTGCAATTTATTATCTAAAGCAATTTCATACAAATTGCTTCTAATTTATAATCTAAAGCAATTTCATACAAATTGCTTCTAGAATCCAAGTTTTGCAATTTATTCAATTTAGTCTCTAATTTCCAATTGGACACCTTACTCAAAGAATTTCTTCATAAAAGCTTAACACATGCATATTCTTATATTCTAGACCTCATAATAATCATAAAATAAATATTTTGATGTCAGATTTGTGGTCCCGAAACCACTATTCTGACTATGCCCTATTTCGGGATGTTACAATTTCAATCAATCAAGTACTCCTAATATTCAATTTAATCCATACTTCATATTTATGTAAAATCACAAAATTTCCCATAATATTTTAACTTTTCACAGTTTAGTCCTTAAACTCATAACTTAAAATCTTACCATTTTATCCTAAATCCAACTTAACCCATGTTGTAAGGGACCTTTGAAAACTCATTTTTATCAACAATTCCCACTAATACCCATAGATTTTCACTTTTAACCATTTAATCCTTAATTTTAAATTTCATCAAAAATCAATTAACAAACATGTTTATTTTTCAACAAAGAATCATAATCTGTCAACTAACATCAAAACTCATTCAAAAACATCCATGGAAACTCCCTCAACCTTCAACAGTTTTACAAATTAACCCCCGTGCTAGCTAAACTAAGCTAAAATGGACTTAAAAACATAAAAATCATTAAAAACGGGGCTTAGAATCATACCATGCATTGAATTAACCCTAGCCAAAACTTTAAGCTTCACCTCTCATGGAATTTTCGGTTGAAACAAAGAAGAAAGGAGGAAGATGACATCTTTTCTTAGTTTATTCTCTTTTGTTCAAGATTTCAATGCTATTGGATCCCTTTAACTAATAGAACTCAACTTTTTCCCTTTTTAGAATTTAGTCCTTTTCACTTAATTAACTATGTAAACTTAAAATTTTCATAATGAAATTTTAATACGACCTTAATATAATCCCCTAGACCTTAAATAAACATTAAAATAATAATTCACTCATCGGAATTGTGGTCCTAAAACCATTGTTTCCAACATCACTGAAAACAGGCTGTTACAACTCTCCCCCTGAAGAAATTTTCGTCCCTGAAAATCTTACCAAAAAATAAGTTCGGGTATTGCACTTTCTTAGCTTCTTTCGGTTCCCAAGTAGATTCTTTGATTCTGTGACATTTCCAGAGAACTTTAACTAAAGCTATACGTTTATTTCGTATTTCTTTAACTTCTCGAACTAAAATTTTGATTGGTTCTTCATTGTACGACATATTTGGCTGAATCTCAACATCTACAGGTGAAATCACATCTGAAGGATCTGATCGATACCGTCATAACATTGACACATGGAACATATTATGAATTTTTTCTAATTCTAACGGTTAAGTCAACAGATAAGCCACTGGTCCAATCCTCTCGATGATTTCATATGGCCTAATGAATCACGGACTAAGCTTCCCTTTTCTGCCAAAACGAAGAACTTTCCTTCAAGGTGATACTTTTAGGAACATTCTATCACCGACATGAAATTCTATATCTTTTCTTTTCAAATTTGTGTAAGATTTTTGACAATCAAAAATAGCTTTCAAACTGTCACGTATTATTTTGACCTTTTCTTCCATTTTTCGAATCAAATCAACACCGAGTAACTTTTTCTCGCTTAGCTCAGTCCAATATAACAGAGTTTGACATTTCAAACCATACAAAGCTTTGTACGGCACCATTTTAATGCTCGTTTGATAACTATTATTATAGGCAAATTCAACCTATGAGAGATTTTCTCCTAGTTACCTTCAAACTCTAAAACACAACATTGGAAGATATCTTCGAGTATATGAATCACTCGCTCAAATTAACCGTCAGTCTGTGGATGAAACGTTATATTGAAATGCAGTCGAGTACCCAGAGCTTCATGTAATTTACTCCAGAATCGAAAAGTAAATCATGAATCCTTATCAGAGATAATAGACACCGATACACCGTGTAGTCTAACAATCTTAGAAACATACAATTTTACCAATTTCTCAAATGAGTAATACGTACGTACTTAAATTAAATGTGCAAATTTCGTCAAACGATCTATAATAACCCATACAACATCTTTCTTTCTCGGTGATAGAGCCAATCCCAATACAAAATCCATCGTAACACATTCCCATTTCCATTTTGGAATCATCATAGGTTATAATAAACCAGAAGGTACTTGATGCTCGGTTTTAACTTGCTGATAGATCAAACATTTTGATACGAACTTTGAAATCTCTCATTTCACACTTGGCCACCAATACATCTATTTCAAATCACTGTACATTTTATTGCTACTAGGATGTATCGATAAGCTACTACTATGATCTTCCTGTAAAATCTTTTGAATGATATCTGAATTTCTCATAACACAACTTCTGTTGCAAAAATACAAGTTACCATCTAAACTAACATGAAAGTCTAAATTAGGTGTCGATTCAATATGTTCTATTTTAGCAATTAAATCTGAGTCACTTTTCTATGCTTCGCAAATCTGTAGCAGACATGTCGGTCTAGCTTTTAATTCAGCTAATATAAAACCATCATTAATCAATGTTAACCATGTGTTAAAATCTTGTAAAGTAAACAAATATTTTCTACTTAGAGCATCAACAACGACATTAGCTTTTGCCGGGTGATAGTCAATGATCAAATCGTAATCTTTAAGCAATTCAAACCATCTACGTTGTCTCAAGTTTAGATTTTTCTGTGACATCAAATATTTTAAGCTTTTATGATCCGTGAAGATATGACATTTTTCTCTGTACAAATAGTGTCGCCAAATCTTTAAAGCAAACATAATAGTTGGAAGCTCCAAATCATGAGTCAGATAATTCTTTTTGTGCGTTTTCAACTGTCACGATGCATAAGCCACCTTTTTGCCTTCTTGCATTAAAAAACAACCTAAACCATTTAATGAGCCATCACTATAAACCACAAATTCCTTACTAGACTCTGGCTAAACCAACACAGGAGCTTCAGCCAACAACGTTTTCAACTGATAAAAACTTTGCTGACACTTTTCAGACCATTTGAACTTGACATCATTCTTAAGTAACTTCGTCAATGACATAGGAACAATCCAAAATCCTTTAACAAATCTTTGATAATATCCAACTAAACCCAAAAAATTTTTGACTTCTAAAACATTTCTCAGAGGCTTCCAGTCGACTATGGTCGATATTTTACTCGAGTCAACCCTAATACCGCCTGCCAATATAATGTGTCACAGAAATCCAACTTATTGAAGCCAAAATTCACCTTTGCTAAACTTAGCAAACAACTTTTTTTCTCGCAAAGTCTACAAAATTATACTCAAAAGGCTAGGCATGCTCTGTTTCATCTCGAGAATAGATTAGAATGTCATCAATGGGCACAATAACAAATCTGTCTAAATACGGCCTAAATATTCTATTCATCAAATCCATAAATATAGTAGGTGCATTGGTTAATCCAAAAGGCATAACAAGAAATTCATAATGTCCGTACTGGGTTCTAAAAATAGTTTTTGGCACATCTGAATCTTTAACCTGTAACTGATAATATCTAAAATGGAGGTCGATCTTTGAAAATAATGTCGCACCTTTTAACTAATCAAACAAATAATCAATATGTGGCAAAGGATATTTGTTTTTTATCATGACTTTATTGAGCTATCGGTAGTCAATACACATTCATAGAAACTTGTTTTTTTTCTGAACAAACAAAATAGAAGCACCCCAAAGAGAAAAATTGGGCTAACAAAGCTCTTATCTATCAACTCTTGCAATTGTGCTTCTTTCATCTCTGTAGGAGCCATTCTACATGAAGTTATCGATATCAGAGATGTCCCTAGCACTAACTCAATTGCAAACTCAACCTCTTTGACTAGTGATAACCCTAGTAACTCTTTTGGAAACATATCTATGAACTCACAAATAGTCGGAAACAACTGTAATTTCAATTTTGAAATAATAGAATCAAATATGTAAGCTAGATACGCCTCACAGCCCTTTCTAACATATTTTTGTGTCATCATAGCTGAGATAACATTAGATATACCATCCAATCTATCTGATTCAATTCGACTCTTTTCACCGTTCTGACATTTCAACACAATATGCATTCATCTACGATTCACAATATGCTTTCATCTACGGTTCACAATAGCATCATGCAAAGTTAACTAGTCCATACTCAGAATCACATCAAACTCATCAAATGGCAACAACATCAAATTAGCCAAAAAGTTGCAATCCCAAATCATCAAAGGATAGTTTTTTACAAACTTTATCAACTAACACATACTCACATAAAGGATTCGTTACTTTAATCACAAATTTAGTAGACTCAAAAGGTATTTTCTTATCAGACACTAAAGTTCTGCACACATATGAGTGCGTTGACACCAGGTCAATCAAAGCATTAACATTAGTATCACAGATAGAAAATGTACCAAAGATCACATCAGGTACTGAAGCTTCTTCTCGAGCCCGAACTGTATAACCCTAGTTGGTACCCATGCCTCAAATCTAACAGCAGAATCTTTTGTTTCACTTCGACTGTTACCCGTATTACCACTATTTTTGGGCGGTCTCCCTCTCGCCGACGTATTACTTAAACGAGTATTTTGAGCTTTTTCCTTATTCAATCTTTCGGGACAATCTCTAAGAAAATGATCATAAGAACCTCATTTGAAACACGATCCATCTCTCAATCTGCACTCCCTGAAATGCCGTCTATTGCATTGTTAACATTCAGGTTTGTTATTCTTGACACTACCTACACTAGCTACAGATGTAGCTTGAGGTCTCAAACTCAAATGTTGCTTTCTTTTATATTTTCTCAAAAATCCCACTGAAGCTAATGTACGACTATGAAATTCCTTTTACTTCTTCTATGGAGATGAATATGACTTTCCCATAGATCGTTTACCCGTATCACGAGCCTCAAAATCTACTTTTCTTTTCACTTTGCTGAGTTTTTCAACCTTGTGTGCCCTATTAACCGAAACCATGAATTCATTCAATTCTAGAACCCTAACTAACATCATAATGTCTTTATTTAGACTATCTTCAAGCCAAGTACACATAACAGCCTTTGATGGTATACAATCCTGAGCATATTTTTTGAGTCACACAAATTCTCTCTCGTACTCGGCTACTGACAAACGACCCTACTTCAATTCTAGAAGTTCTTTACGTTTCTTGTCTAGAAATCGTTAGCTAACATATTTCTTTTTGAACTCTATTTGAAAGAATTCCCAATTCACACAATCTTTAGGTACTACTGCAATCAAGGTGTTCCACCACTAATACGCTGAGTCTTTCAACAGAGAAACAGTACACTTTAAACATTCAACCAATGTACAAAATAATTAATTGAAAACCCTCACAGTGTTTTGTAACCAGAACTCAACTCTTTTTAGATTGTCTTCGACTGAACCTCGAAACTCTTTAGACATATATTTTTTACTTTTATCAACTAGAGGCTTGGTTGCTCGAACTTGTTCCAAACCTTGAGGAATAAAAGGATAGGTTAGGGTACGGGAGGGGGTGGAGGTCGTGGAGCCAATGGATTTATTCTCACAAACTCTGAAAACCATTCCGACATTATCTAGAAGAAGGCTTTTTTAGCCACACCTCTCCGACCCTCAGCTACGAGCCCACTACCATAACTAGCTGCTTCGTGAACGGAGGCTTGTGTATTACTTTCTACCTCATCGGAATAGCTTGGTTGGATGAAATTTTATCTATACGAGAACATAGTTCAATTTGAGTTAGGAGTTATCATACTATCATAGGTTATATAACGACATGTATTTCTAGACTCCATACATGCTACGTTCAGTCCGAGAACCGATTAAACTTGGCTTTGATACCACTAAATGTAACACCCCTAACCCGTCTTTGTCGCCGAATTAGGGTTACATAGCATTACCGTACAATTGAAAATATTAAAACATCATAACATTTAATAACTTAAATATATCATAAACCATTCAATCACATACATTTCGTCCTTAAATCGAGCATTCGAGGCCCTAGAAACAGCTTGGAAGCAATTCGGGACTAATTTGAAACAAAATGGAAAGTTTAGGGAAAAGTTGCAAAAAATGGAAATAGGAGTCACATGGCCATGTGGCCAAGCCGTGTAACTTTCTAACAAAGAAAACATGACCGTGTCCCAGCCTGTGTCCTCACCCTTGTAACTCACTCACCCGTGTAACTCACTGAGTAGGGTCACACGGCCACGTTACATGCCCATGTGCTAGGCCGTGTAACTCTTTGAGTTACCCCACACACCTGTGTGCCAGGCCGTGTGTTTGGTCGTGTAACCCACTGACTTGAACCTTAAAAAATCCTCAGATGATACACAGGCGTGTTGCCAAGCCGTGTGCCTCACACCCCCGTATGATAGCCTGTGTCTCAGGCCGTGTGAACCCAAAATTCACTTAAAATCAAGCTATTTCATAACCTAATCATTCATAAAAATTCAATCCAATTGTGCACACTTTCAAGGGACCTAAACATCATCCAAGCATACATAAAGTTGCCATCTCAAAGACCCTAATTCAACTAACCAATTTGCCATTCAAAGGCACTACAAAGCATCAATACATAATTCACTTACACATGCTAACATCACTTCAATTCATGCATAAAGACCCAGTTCAAATATGTGCCAAAACATGTCTCAAATTGACCATTTGTAAACCATCATCAACATACCTAAAGAAGCTTGTTCACAAGAACTTTAAAGTACCAAAATGACATAGCTTAACAAGCATTACAAGTCCATCAACCAAACATAATCTTTAAAGCATAACATACTAAATCACCATTACATAACATCTTATACATGCCATTATTAACCTTGGAAAAAATTACTAAAAAACTACCGAATTGACTGCTAGATAGTGTGATAGGTCTCCAATGAGCTTCCAACCAAATCGAGCTTTCGATGATTTGTAAAACAAAAAAAAAGAAACTACGTAAGCAACGAGTGCTTAGTAAGCTCATATAAACCTTAAACATAACTTACCATTTCTATAATACCATTCATAGAATAAGTATAAACCAAAACCAATGCCATAAGCTTAGTATGAGCCTATATAACATCATCAAACTCACAAATTAGTATCCTTGTTCATATATACATGAAATTAACCATAATATGTAGTTTACCATGTATAAACATAACATTTTACATCAACAATGTTACCATAATGTCATGATTCATTGCATTTGCATACTTACCATTTCCTTTTTCCTTTTCCTACCCGTTGAACCATCTAGAATTACATCGGGTACTTGGCAAAGCTCACACGAAGTATGCCTTTACATATAACTGTAACATTTTCTTTACATCATTGCTCACATGAGCTATGAAATGAGCCCGCTTACACGAGCCGTAGGTCGAAATGTAAGCTACACGGTGCTGCTCACATGAGCTGTGGAGAATCTGTAACAAATGTAGGACCTCAGCCATCTGTAAGACATTCAAGACCAGCACCCGAAACATGAAATCCCTATTGACATGTCATTTGTATCCTAAGAATTCTTAAGGTTCAATCGAGACACGATATCCATCAATTTATCATAGCATTGATACGTTTATATATCAATCCATTTACATTAAAAATAACATACTAAACATTCAATTTAGATAACATTAGAACGATTACTGTTCATACCAACTTACCTCGATAGTTAGAGACATAGTAGTTAGATCGAACTAATCCGAAGCTTTAGTTTTTCCTCGATCTAAGTCTGAACATTGTTTATCTTGATCTAAATAGATAATTCCAGTCAATCAAGTACTCCTAATATTCAATTTAATCCATAGTTCATATTTATGTAAAATCACAAAATTGCCCATAATATTTTAACTTCTCACAGTTTAGTCCTTAAGCTCATAACTTAAAATCTAACCATTTTAACCTAAATACAACTTAATCCATGTTGTAAGGGACCTTTGAAAAACTCATTTTTATCAACAATTCACACTAGAACCCATAGATTTTCACTTTTAACCATTTAATCCCTAATTCTAAATTTCATCAAAAATCAATTAACAAAACATGTTTATTTTTCAACAAAGATTCATAATCTATCAACTAACATCAAAACTCATTCAAAAAATCCATGGAAACTCCCTCAACCTTTAATATTTTTACAAATTAACCCCCAGGTAGCTAGACTAAGCTAAAACGGACTCAAAAACATAAAAAGGTCATTAAAAACGGGGCTTAGAATCTTACCATGCAATGAATTAACCCTAGCTGAAACTTTAAGCTTCACCTTCCATGGAATTTTCGGTTGAAACAAAGAAAAAATGAAAAAGATGACATCTTTTCTTAGTTTATTTTCTTTTGTATTGTTAAATTACCACTTTACCTTTATCATTAATAAATAATTTCAATAAAACAATGCCCATGCACATCCACTAACTCATTAAATGGTTTATTTTCCATTAAATCCATTTAGTTTAAGATTTCAAAACTATTGGATCCCTTTAACTAATAAAACTCTACTTTTACCCTTTTTACGATCTAGTCCTTTTCACTTAATTAACTATGTAAACTTCAAAATTTCTTAACTAAATTTTAATACGACCTTAATATAATCCCGTAGACCTTAAATAAAATTTAAAATAATAATTCACTTATCGAAATTATGGTCTCAAAACCACTGTTTCTGACATCACTAAAAATGGACTGTTATAGGCGACCTTATGTGGTGGTGGAGTGGACGAGAAATGAAAAGAAAATGGCGAGTTAGTTGGTGAAATGGAAGAAAAAAGATAGAAATGGGGAGGAGCAAGGTGGTGGACGGCAAAGAGAGGGGAGGAGAGAAAAATGAAAAAAAAAGTGAAATGGATATGTCTAGGTGCATGGCCGGCCAAGATAAGGGAAGGGAGGACATTTGGTATGTTAGAGGACAAAGGCATGGAAAGGGGATCATGGGAGTAGAAAGCGGATAAAAAAGTTGACCTTGTAATTAAGGAAAGAATCTTCCTAAGTATGGCAAGATGTGGGTTGGACGACAAGGGTGTTCACACTAGCCTAAGTTGTCAAAAATTTAATTAAAAAGGTGAGGTTATGGGAGATTAAACTTGGGACCACTTGGAATAAATTCACACACTTAACAACTAGGCTATTTAATCCTTTGTGTAATGAACTAGAGAAAATAAATAAAATATAGGTCGTGACAAGCCATGTGATAAGCTGAGGCTGTGTAGAGCTAAACCACACATTCGTGTACTCCAACCGTGTACAAGGTTGATACCATGTAATGTAGGGTCACACGGTCGTGTCGCTAGGCCATATGCCGTGTGGTTAGGCCATGTCAATCATCTTACACCTAATTCATTAAGAGCACACGGCCGTGCCACATGCCCATGTGAGGCACACGGTCATGTGTCAGACTGTGTTCTCCTATATGTACCTTACAAGGTAAGTTACGAACCACAAACTTTCATACATAACATATACACTTCATGCCATTCCTTAAACCTAATCAAAACGCACTAAAACATATAAAAAACACCACTTAAAATATCATTCCTAAGTACCTAACCAATATGCCATTTGGCACCACCACACCCAAATTTAAAACATACAACTTAACAATTCATACGAGCATATATAAGCACCAATATGTATTTTACCATAAATACCTTTCAAACCTTACATTTTTATCAACCTAAAACATGCCTTAATACAAACCAGTATTGACCATATAAGTCTCAAGCAAATTATTAATCTTATAATATATAATGTTCATCTAAACCTTAATTTCCATTCATCCATTCATGATTCAAGGCATATCATATAACTAATAAACAACCATTCACCAAAACATTGTCATTTCATAATTTTTCATGATTCAAGGATAATCACACATCTCAAAAGCATACTTAAACCATTCATTCCATTAGACATGCTAAGTGATCTTGAATAGCACATTACATATAGACCATATAAATCGCAATACAGCATTTATCATATAATCCCAAAATAACCTATATACATTTTACAAAACCAGAATAACAATGAATCAGAATCTACTAAAATTTGAAGCTTGATAGTGTGAACCTTGAAGTTGATCTAACTGCCTAGTTCCGCAAAATGTCAACTACAGGAAATAGGAAAAGAAACAGAGTAAACTTATATAGCTTAATAAGTTCATTGTTAAATCTTAATTCAACTTACCTCAATTATGTAATTGAAATTTAAACAAGTAATATAGAGATATCAACCAACATTCAATATATGAGAAACTTATGGGATTTACAGGAGTCCAAATCACAACATAATTCCATGTGTATCATGAATTCAATCCAAATTATTCGTATGCATTCACATATCTTAACAAGTCATTTGATGATTAATCACAAGTTTTACTAGCCCTATGAACTATAGTAATATAATTTGGATACTCAGGTAGCTACACCACACTAGAGAGCATCGTAATGCTATACAGAGGTGCCGTAGTATAAACAAAGGTACAATTTTGCAATCAAAGGCACTGGAGTGCAAAAGAGACACCGAAGTGTGAACAGAGACATCGAAGTACAAACTCGTACAAGCGTGCATTCTAACCATGTCGACATGCCAACTATATCCTGATTGTTTACTAAGTTCAAATGTGCATTTTTACAAAATTCATAACATTCATAAATTAGAGACACTTACATAATATTCGTACACATGCGTAAACAAGTCATGTTCATTCCAAAATCATATAATCGTGTTTCACAAATATTCATCAGTTTTCAAATAAGTACTTTCTCACCTTGTACTTAATTGTAACAATTTATAACTTCAATGTAAAATCAAAGATTTATTCACAATTCAATTAAAACCAATTCATGGCAACACAAGTTGTATATGTATAAATTTAGTTATCGAGTTGATTCGTAAGGACTATTCTACAATTTTCTCTTCTTTTTTTTTGGTTTTCCTCCGTGCGGTTTAACCCTTAATCAATATAATAGTCAAATTTAATTTATCAAATTCAATTACATTACCATACTCATTTTCATGTATATAACCTATTAATTTCATTTTTACAAAATTTCCCTTAACTTTTACACTTTGTTCAATTTAGTCCCTAAACCAAAACTATTATAACTTTCACATTTAATCCCTAATACTTGAAACAGATTATAAATTCATCCTCTACCAGCCTTCAAATACTAAAATTTTTAGAAATTTCATACCAAAGTTAATATATTTTCATATTAGTCCCTAAGCTCAAAACTAACAAAAAATCCTTTACAAAATAATATTATTTAACAACCAAGTTCAATAATCTACCATATAACTTCAAGAACATCTATAATTCATCAATGGAAAGTTTTAAAACCTTTAACAATTTTACGAAATATTCTTAAGGTTAGCTAGATTAAGCTACAATGATCTCAAAAACATAAAAATAATAAAAAACGTGTTGAATTTGACTTACATGCAAGAGATTTTTCACTTGGCCGAAAGCTTCTAGGTTGGTTATAGTGGTTTTGGGTGGAAAATATGAAATGGGGAAGATGACTAAAATTTTCTTTATGTTTTTTATTATTATTATAACTTTTAAAATAACATATAAATATAAATTATGACAAACATATCCACCAACCGTCCCACATTAATAAGAATGGCTTAATTACCATTTAGATCCTTAAAAAATATTAATTATGCATTTTAGCTAATAATAATTAATAGTGATTAAGTTTTACGTCTTTTATGATTTAGTCCATTTTTCCTTAATTAACCATTCAATCGCTAAAATTGTTGGACCAGGACTTAATATAAATCTATAATAGACTCACAAATATTATAAAATAATATTTATTAACTCGATCATTGAAAATTGGGGTTTCAAAATTACCATTTCCGGTACCACTAAAAAATTAGATGTTACAATAGTCATTATTGTTAGACAACTCGAGTGACATATACTTTAAGCTATCATTGCTAGGCAACCTAGGATGGGGATCCATATGTCTAGATTTAAAAAATGAGGGACTAAAATGAAAGAGATATGAAAAGTGATTTTAAAGTTATTTATAAATTTGAGCTAATTGTGATTAGAAATTGTATTAAAAAAGCAATTATGTTACCTTGTATATAATTGAAAATGAGTTACTAGAATGTTATATTATTGAATTTTATTATTTTATTATTTTATTATTATCATTTTTTATCATTATTAATTTAATTTCTAAATTACTTAATGCTTTATGTAGTGATTTTAGATGTTATTAGCACTACCAGACATTCAATGCTCAACATACTGTTGTTGTTTTTGTGCACAGGTAGTTAGGCCTTTAAGGAGTATACAAATGTCATTAGCATCGGAAGCTAGAACTCAACTCAAACAACGTTGGTGATGTTTCTTTTGTTTAGGACTTTAATGACATGTACATATGCTTTTATAAACTTTATACTTATGAAATTTATCATAAATATTTTAATTATGTTTTATGAGATTACACTATATTATAGTAATATATATACTTATTCATACAATTTAAGTGATGAATCTCAAATATGATATGCTTGAAGAAGTTTTGGGAATTAACTTGGGAGTTTTACTTGTGTCTTGAAATATTTGTTAAGTTTAATTATAGGTGGGTTTGAATAAAACTAGAGGAGATATTGTCAAAATTTTTATAAAAAAAATATAAGTGAAAATTTTATATTCTTAAATTAATTAATGAGAATTAAGTGTTGCTTTGACAACAAGTTGTGACATTTTATTTTTGGATTCGACAATCGAATCGGGTGTAGGGTGTCACAAAGTTTGATTTTTGGTGAGAGTTTTCTCTCATTATCCTTAAATTGATATCTTGATCTGATCCAAAAACTTTCGTTGCCTGTGATGTTTGTTTATACATAATTGTTATTTTCTCTCGTAATCCTTCAACTTATCATATTTGTTTCACTACGTTTTGATAATTCTATTTAGGGGTTAGCAAAACTCGATTCGATTTGAAAAAATTAAAAAAAATTAAATTTTGAGTTAAACAAATTGAATTATTCGAGTTAATCGAGTTATTTGACTCAACTCGAATTTTTTCAAATTTCGAGCTCGAATCGGGTTGAGTTTTCGAATTCAAATAATTCAAATAAACCGAATATTAAACTATAATATTTTACATTTTTACCCCAAACCCCTAAACTTTTTTATTTTCTCCCAAAACTTTTACTCCTTCTCAGTTTTTCTCCAAAACTTTTACTCCCATCCCATTCCCCCCCCCCCCAATCTTTTTTTTGAATATTTTACCCCCAAAAATTTACTCCCAAAACTTTTTATTTTTCCCCTAAACTTTTACTTCTCACATTTTACCTTCAATCAAAAATAAAAATCATTCAAAAAAATCTCTAAACCTAAATAGTAATAAATTTATTTATATATACTATTTATATTATTAAATTAAATTTTATGTTGGTATTAATTTCACATTTTATCTTTAAGATAACTTTTATTAAAAAATCACATTTTTACATTTAATTTATTTTTTAATTTCAAAATATATACTGACAAGAATCAGAAAATAACTAAAGCAATTAAGTAAGCAAAGAAGCTAACCCATATATAAAAGATTAATAAATAAATTATGAGGGGATGAAAATTAATAACAAAAAGTTGATTACGGTTGGTGATAGCGGTTATAAGGACTCAAAGTCATTTTTTTTAATTTAACTCAAATAAATATATTCAATTCGATTTGATTCGAATTCCATCTCACTCGACTCGATTCGAAAAAAATTCAAATTGAATTAGGATGATAAAATATGATTCGTCAACTCGATTAACTCAAAATTTTTTATTTGATTCGATCGAATGCTCACCCTCAATTCTACTTATAAAATAAAAATAACATTGAATTTTTGGTTTTTAGATATAAAAAATGATGAATCAACATTTTATTAATACATTTTATCAGTGTTAATAAAAATAATTTAATTTAATTATAATAAAAGTTTTTTGATTTGATTAAATTAAAAATTAAGGATTTATATGAAAATTGATATTAAATAGATAGATGTCAAATGTAAATTACTCTTTAATGTTATGGTATTGAAATTAATAAATATTAAATTTTTAAACTTAAAATATAATTTAAAAAAAACACATATAAATAATATTTATCAAAATAAATTTATATTTTTCAAATATAATAAGAGATAATTATATTCTTTGATTAAAGTACAATAAATATAAATATTGTTATAAAATAAAGAGAGATGAAGAGATTAAATAACAAAGAACAAAGAAAATATAAAACTAATAGAGAATATACTTTATTGATCAAAATGATAATTACAATACTTCATCAGAGTATCTATTTATAAGCATAAGAAGTATAAAAGAAATAGAGATCTAATTTTAATAATTATTAGAATTTAATGTACATTAAAATTTTATCTTGATCATGATGGACATCCACTTAATAAGATATTCATCACAAATATAAAATTATAAAAAATGAATATTAATAAAATTGACATTAAAATAAATTAATTTAACAATGTATATAAAAAAACCATTTGTAATAAATTGTTAATAATATTATTTAACGTATAATATATTAATATTAATATTTAAATTATGATAAATTTTTATATTATTTTAATATTAAATATTAAATATTTGATAGAATTGATTCTAAATTAATTAAATATTTTTAAAATTATTTAATTGCATTGTTATTTTTAATTTATTAATGATTTTTAAAATGAAATTAATTAATTTTTAAAATGAAATTAATTAATTTTGAAATTAAATATTATAAAAAATATTATAAAATTATTATACCCCAGCTTGAATTATCGGTTGACAAAACAGCCCTCGTAGAAAGTAGTATCCAAAATTCCATCTTTTCCTCCTTGAATTATCGGTTACCAAACGGCCCATGAGGCTGCTACTGTCTCCACCTTTCTCTTGAATCAAAACCTGCCAATTTTGCTTTCTATAAAAAAGGTTAATTTTATTTATTTTTTGTTTTTCTTTTGTTCGATTTTCAAAATAAAAATGGCAACAGCAGCAGCAGCGACAAAGACAATTTCTCAGATTTCTTGTTTCTCTTCAATCAACCGGAGATTTCAGCTCTATCATCGTTCAACTTTTCGTCCGGTTACTCGCTCAAAGGTATTATCGTATTCAGATAATTAAATTTACTTGAAAGATTATTGAGTTGCTTAACATGCTGATCAATGCTTTGTTTACATGTTTCATTTTTCCAATTTAAATTGAAAGTAAGCAGAGACCTTGAAATCTTGATCTGTTCTCTTATTTTGTAGGGTTTTAATCCATATTTAAATTGATAATAAGAAAAAATCTTTAAATATTGCTCTTTCTCTTATTCTGTAGGGTTCTAATCCATATTAGTAATTAATATGTTTTGTATTATGGTAATTATTCTAGATTCAGTTATTTTGTTCCTTTTACTGCTGAACTTTTTCTTTTAAAGTCGCCTTTAAGGAACTAAAGTCTACAAATTTTGATTTTTATGATATAGGAAGACTGACTATTTGTGTTAATACTCATATATACCTTCAGTGGAGTTATTAAACTAAACAAAGAGTAAGGCTATTTGGGTTATTCTTATATACAAAGAATTCGTTCCTATACACGCCCAATGTTAAAACCATTTTTTGAAAGAGTATGTGACAAACCTCTAACTTCATTGGTGGAGTATGACTGTATGAGATAGTATTCGTGAGTTTAATTTAAGCCATTTTCCTTGAGTTTATTGCTTAAGTGTTGCTAGCAGCATGCTCCGCTAGAATAATAGTTGTTTTATCCTTCAGTTGTACAGTCCAGTTACTCAAATAACATGAAAATAATACATAACAAATATTCAGATTGTACAACTGTGGTGAAATTTAAAATTTCTCATGGTGAAAAAGTTTATGGAACAATTATGTTCAAATAAGTATTCTCAGGTTCTAAATCTATATGAAAAAAGTATTTGCAGAATTAGATATTATTCTATCTTTTAGTTTAATTAAATGTAATTTTCGCTTTCTGCTCTTTATTTTCCATATTTTAGCAACTTTTAGAACTAAAAGAACAAATTGGAAAAATGAAGTAGAAAAGTAACAACCAATTTGGGGCTTACTTATTTCGAACAAATTGGAAAAATGAAGTAGAAAAGTAACAACCAATTTGGGGCTTACTTATTTCGATTTCCTTAAGTTTTCATGCTTTGCTATTAGATTAGCAATTACTTTTAAATGTTTGAGGAAATTAAATAAAAAGTATTCCTGCTCAAATATAAATCAAATATAAAATCATAAAAATGTGGAATCTAATTGGATTTGATGTATTAATATTCTTTGTGAACATTAAAGAAATTAGTTATTGTGTTGGAAAAGATGCTAACTACAATTTTCCAGTCATTTGTTGTTACAAGTATTGATGGGCATGGTGCTGAAACTACCGGCAATCAACTTAAAACTACACCAAGCTATGTTGCTGGAAAATCAAAAGCATTTATAGAAGATATGCCTAAGACATACCCAAATGCAGAAGAACATGTTCCTGAAAATACAAGTGATTTAGAAGAGGAACATGGTATCATCCAACAAAAGAGGGCAGCAAAAATCCATGATTTCTGTTTTGGAATTCCTTATGGTGAGTGTGCAGTATGAGGTTTCCATTGCTGGAAAAATTACTAGGTTGATCATTTATTTATTTGAAATGCTTTCTTACAGTTATAGTTATTTTAAAGTGTCTTTTATATCATTTAATGGCTTTTCTATTTTTTTGTGCTTGTTACACTATCAATTTATCTAGACTTGGTAATCCTAAGGTTAATTGTTTCTCAAAGTGATTTGTAAATTTTTTGTATTTTTTCCTATGCTTAATCTTTTTAATGTATTTGCTTTCTCATTTAGATTTTGTTCTTCAATGGATTAACAAACTTCTAAAAACTTGTCTTACTTGATTATAGGTGGTCTTGTTCTAAGCGGGGGGCTTATTGGTTTTATATTTTCAAGAAATACTACTACCTTACTCTTTGGAGGTGTTTTGCTAGCCCTTAGCACCTTCAGCTTGAAAATTTGGCAGCAAGGAAAATCAAGTTTACCGTTCATACTTGGACAAGCAGGTATTTTAACTTTTCTATGCATTGAGGCATCCTTTGAAAGCAATTTATGGAAAGATCACTTTTTTTATGCTTCACATTTTACAATCTTGTTTGTTGCTTATATGAAATGTTTGCTTTTGGTTCCTATTTATTTGTTGTCTTATAAAGGAGAGCTTTTAGTACCTAAATGAGAAGCCATTGAGTACAAGTATATGGCTTGATAGTAGTTCCCTTTTGTTTAGTTTTTTAATTAGAGAGCCTAACATCTAATTAACAAAGTTGCTTCTGTTTGTTATAGAATACTCTTCAACTAGAGTTTGTCTATTCTCAACCGAAGGAATGCGTTTTGTTGAAGTTCAAATATTTTAACAAAGATGAATCTAACACATACTCATATCACGCAAACATGTAGGACTATGCATCTTTAAATGAGTAATGTCGAGCATTAATTGTGATTAGACATTATCATTTTAGCTTGATGGTTAAAGACTATCGTATGATTATTTATGAGGTGAGAATTTTGGGTGCCATAATTTCAAATAACTAATATTACGAAGCAACAAAGGTCTAAACATCTTGTTTTGGTATGTCACAATACAAGAGTGCACTTGTTTTTTGGTGAAATTATATCTTATAGCATATTATTGTAGAGTGGTTGCTTAGAAAGTTTTAGAATGTAAAAAGGGTAATTACAGATGCCACAACATCGTAGGTAACTGATATAAGTTGTTTAGCCACCTTGTTTTTCCTTTGCCCAGTTGCAATCAAGGATTTATTATCATTTGCGCAAGGAAACAAAGTGGGGATACCTATCTCTTTCCACTCTTTTTGTAGTTGAGTGATATGGTTTAAGGATAAAACAACTATAAATCAATAGAATTAACACTGAAAACAAGATAGAAGTTAAAACTCTTGAAAATGTAGGATTATAAAATCCTCTAGTTTTTGAAGTTTATTGGTTTAAAGAAAATAAGAAGGTTGGATGTAATCAATCTTACAACTTATTAGACTAGGGGTGCAAATAAACTTTTAATCCTAACCTAGATCCATGAAGCACAGACATAAGGAATGCCCCTCATATTGGTGTTATGCAAGTGTTTGACATGAACACTCCTCAAACATGCTTGGACACATTTGAGTCATGCTAAAAAAACCAAAAATGGACAACCAATACATTAGTGTTCATTGAATAGACACGGGGAATTGTTTTTTTCCTAAAACTAGTTTTTGAAAACTAAAAACAGAGAGTGTTTCAGAAAGATTGAAGATTGAGTTGCATTTGCATGAGATCTATGTCAGATTTGTTGGACTTCTCAAACTTGGGTGAAGAAAAGAAATTGAAAAGACGAAGAAAGGTGCGGTTGAAGGAGATAGAAAACCATCGAGTTTGAAATTGAAAGTGAAAGTGATAAGGAAGCTCCAAGATGCTTTATGTGGATTGAATCAAGAATGGTAATTCAAATCGATTGAAGAATTCCATTTGGTTTAGGAATTTTTGAACTTGACTTGTAATAATCTAAAAATTCAAGATCAATTTCTAAATATGTGTATATGAATGAAGGAATTCGAATTTGAACATTAAAGATAGTAATTAGAATGACTCAGCAAAATTGAATGAGATTCCTTGTAGAATTTGGATTTTGACACTTAAGTTTTGCTCAGTACGATGGAAAGAAAATTGAAAAGATGGAAAATTGAAGAGGCGGAAAACTAGAAGGATGGAAAATGCAATATTTCTTTCCATAGATGTGCTTGGTAGGAGAGATGGAAAACTATAAAGAAAATAAACCATTTGAAAATTACATAATTTTGCACTAACATTCACTTCTCTCTTATTTTCTCTCTCTCATCATTCAAATTTGGAAGGATTGACTTTTATGCATTAGGATGGAAAATGATCATCTTTCTTATTTTCTTTCCTCTTTTCTTCCCAACCAAACACACTCAAAATTCATTTTTTTTTTCATCTTTTTACTCTCTCTTACCATCCATTAAGACTCCTAGATGGAATTGCCGAAACTGTTTGGAATTGAATCTTGAATTTTGAAAACAAAAGATAGAAGTTAGAACTATTCAAGAATATTGTAGAATTAAGGAAATTGAAATTGAGTGGATTATGTATCTAGAAAATCAAAAGGTAAATTGCACCATTAACCACTAAATTATGGGTAAGTTTTCGTTTTGGACACTTAATTAAAAAAGGTTACAATTTGGTTATTGAACTGTTCAAAAGTTTTCATTAAGTCATTGGGTTGTTAAAATCTATATTATATGACTTTCTTTGTTTACACTGCCTGCATCAATCAAAAGTACTTTTTTTTCTTCTCTTCTACAATTTTCAATTTTTTTTCATTAAACAACTTGGACGTCATGATTCTACGAACCAAAATTTAAAAAACTTTTTTCTCTTATCTCCATCATTGACCATCTGATTGACTTAGATTTAAGGTATGTTCTACTCGATGATAGGTATTGATCTACTATACCGATTATTGAAACATTGCTTGGAGGTTGCTGGCGGAACTTTTTAATAAAAAAAAACCCTTAACAGATCAGTGACTTAAATAAAAACTTTTGAATATTTTAGGAAGTTAAATAAAAACTTTCGGATAGTTCTATGTCTCAATTGTAACTTCTTTTAGTTAGTGATCAAAACGAAAACTTACCTATAGTGACTAATGAAGTAGTTTACCCAGAATCAAGTTTACTGGAATAGAGAAAGTGTTGTCCTATTGGACCTTTTGGAAGAGAAATTTCAACAAATCTAATGAATAATCCACCCTCCAACAAAGAAATCTTGGCAAATTGGAGTATGAAGAACGCCCACCACAAATCTTGAATGGAATTTCAAATGGAATTTATTTTAAAAAACTTCTGAAAATTAATTAGAAATGAATCTTGCAAATAAAGAAACTCCTTAGAGTAGTTTTATTGAATAAAAATCTGAATAATGTATACAAAGTTGTCTACCTGCTTTAGTTTATATAGGCAAACTCCTTAAATTAAACAAAATAATTCTAATGATGGGACTTTAAAAATTCAATTGGAACAAGAAGAAGCCCTGAATGAATCAACCTACTTCTTGTTTTAAAAACTTGAAAAACTCCTGCGAGTGTATTTGGGTTTAGAGGAAGACTTTCATTTCTTGCAAGTTTTTTAAAATTCCAAAAAATAAATTTATTTGTTTGAATAAACACAGTAGAGAATTTTAACTTTTTAATAAATTTCAAAATGGGTTTTGAGTAACTTAAATTCCCTATTTGAATTCTACCTAAACAAGTGGTTTTTCAAAATCCCTTCCAGGTCCCAAAGTAGAATAAAAATTAATAATTTTAAAATATAATTTTTATTTAATTTCAATGTATATTTTTATATTTTATATTATTTAAAATATTTATATATTTTTACAAATCTAATGATGTCTGTATTGAACATTTTTATATTATTTAATATCACTATTTTTCTTTTATAATTATTTTTTAACTTACTAAATTTTATTAACCTAAAGTTTTCGTTAAAAAGTAATTATCCAAATGAAATAATCACAAATACTAGTATTTTAAAATGATGCATTTTAAAATGCTAGCATTCTAAATGTCTTCAGAATTTTAAAATTCTGTATCCAAATGCATCCCTAAAGAATTAAAAAAGACAAAGACTTGGGGGACCAAGGACTTATCTTAAGAGCCAATCACAATGCGACAACTAAGCAAGGTTGTCAACTCATTTAAGGCATCTAAGCTTAATTTACATCAAGTCAACTCTTAAAAATAATACAACCTTGTCTAACGTCTTAAAACCACCTAAAAAGTAGACTTTGTCCTAAAAAGCTTTCGTTGTCTTTCTTCTTGGCTTGGAGCACTAGGCTTCAGTGAGAAAAATTTTACAACTTAAGCATAAAATTCTTAATTAGCTCTCTTCAGCTAACCAAGTACTTTTGCTAATTAGTTTACCAACCATTTCACCATAAATCTCCTATGTCACCCATTCTAAACCTCACTTCTTTAACATCTGACAGATCTTCAACTTGTAATGTCAAAGATGCGAGCTTGGAGAGCAAAACCACCTTAGAGCCTCCTAGGCGAGGCTACTTAAAAGAGGCAACCACTTTATTGCACCTTTTGTGCTAAATCAAGGCGCCAAAAAAGCGCACTTCACTGTTTTAGTGAAGTTCCCTCATTTATTTATTTTGTTACTTTAAAATTCAAAATACCATAAATTATTTTTATTTTATTAATGTCAAAGTTTGCTATAAGTCTTTATACTTCGCGTAAGTTGTGGATTTTAGTCATTATACTTTTAATTTGATTAATTGTAGTCCCTAAACTTTTCAAATTTGTCAATTTTAGTCACTACTTCTCACATTTTGAAGTTCTAGTCCTAACTCAAATGATAGTCGTTTCTTCATTTGGTTAAATTTTGCTATTAGTCTTGTACTATTTGTAAAGTCGTAGATTTAGTTTCTGCTTTCTTCACCTCCACAACCAAATACGCATGCCGCCAAACAAAGGTAAACCATTTTTTTTTTCCTATTCTCTATACTTTGCTATTATTTCTATTTTGTTTTTTTATTTTAAAGTGTACTTTGGTGTTTAAGAACAAATAGAGGAATGTTTGGTCTGGGTTTGATTTTGGCTTTGAAGTTCGGATTGTAATGCATATTTCATTTTTTTCTAATTTATATTTGGAGCAAAGATTTTATAATCTTTACTGAATGTTTGAATGTAATCCTTTGATGAGTATTGTCCTGCATCATGCCTTTTTATTTTATTTTATTGAGTAGCTATTATTAAAATAAAAACAATTAATTACATACGGTATCCACATGTTAATTTTTGTTGAGTAGCTGTTATAGACTTGAACAATAATTTGAATTTGTAAAATGAATTATCTTAAAATCTATCATTTTACCTTACTAGTTATTATTTATTATTATTTACTTATATTCGATAATTTTTCATATATATTTATTTATATACATGAGTGTTTATTTTACTCAAGCAAGCACTTGTTTGTTTCGCCTTAGGCTATATAAGAAGTCTTAGTACCTTGAGTGTAGTTGGTGCCCTTTGACAACACTATTTTCAGTAACTTTTGTTAGCCTTAGTAACTGCTTCACTTAATCCGAAATTTTAGCAACATCCCCTTCAAAAACCTCAAAAGAATACGAGTTAGAAATATTGAAAATTGGGATTTTATGCAAAATCTAAAGACAACTCTGTCACATGTGTTGGAGCCTATTTTCTTCAACACCTTACATGGCTTAATCTTTTGACTTGTGATACGTGCACTTCAAAAATCTTTCTCACCTCAGATTTACAAGTACGAATCCCTTTTCAAACTCCTTAATATGGTGATATAGATTAGCTGCATTAGCATAAATCATGCATTTGTCAATGTTTGAGTCCATAAGCAACTTAAAGTTGTTTTCTTAATTTTTCTATTCACGGAGTTGTTGCATGCAAACTTAGCTTTAGGAATAACCAAATCCCAACTCTTCACATGATCCTTAATAGGACACCTAAATATATCTTCTAACCTCCAATTAACAACCTCTATTTGCCCATCCGTTTGATCGATGACAAGTGCTAGAAAATTTCAATTGGACCTTTTCTTCCATGTAGTGTCCTACAACTTTGACATCCTTCTAAGAAACTATAGATGTAGGGACACCATGTAGCTTGACCATAAAAACGACTCTACAATATGAGGAGCATCAAAAGTCTTAGAAAAAGGAATGAAATGTGCCATCTTTGAGAAACGATCCATCAAAACAAAGATTGAATCATAACCCTTTGCTGTCTTTGGTAATCTCAGAACAAATTCCTGTCTAAGTGAATCGAAGGCACTTCTAGCATAGGGAGTGGAGTTTACAACCTTGTGTATTGTGAATTACACAGAAAATTTACAAGAACATGGTGCACCAAGCTTTTCACATCCTTGTACATTAATGAATAGTAATACCACTCAAACCCTGAATCCATGGTTTTACCTTTTCCAAGGTACCCTCCCAAGCAGTTTCCAAAAGCTCCCTCATAAATTGTTTGTGTAAAGAACTTTTGGGAATGCACAAACAATTGCCCCTAAACACATACCCATCATGTAATTGATAATGCAATTTGTTCATGTCTGGTTGATCCTTCCAATTTAGAAATAATAGGGTTGAAATATGAGTCAGTTTTTTATTGATTCCTCAATTCTTTGAAACTTGTGACTTCAACAGTCGTCGTCGTTAGCAGTGAAGGTCACCTGATAAATGCATTTGCCACAATATTAGACTCATATGCCTTATTTTTCACTGAGAAATTGAATTCATTAAGTTAGGAACTCGACTTGGCATGATAGTTCTTGATATATACATATTTAACTCACCATTCCAATGCTTGACCTTAATGAACACAAATTGTTGGTAAGTCAAGTAGTGCTTCCAATGTGGAATAACCCTTACCAAAACATAAAACTCTGAATTGTAAGTGGAATAACGCCTTTTAACATTAGATAACTTCTCACTAAAAATTTCAGTAGGTTTTCTTGGATGAGAACAACCCCAATTCTTACTCGAGATGCATTGCATTTGATGACAAATAACTTCTCAAAATTTCTTGGCTCGTTTCAATGCTTCTTCAATCTAGTCACTAATTGTAACTTAACTCATCAAGCCAAGCACTAATATGATTCTTCACATTCAACCTCAAATTGTTCAGTAGACGATAACCCACTAATCTTGCTACTTTTGGAAGGATTAGTAGCTACTTTTGCATCTTTAAAAGGAATAAGTGTTTGGTTTGGTACAATGCTCCTTATCATGATCATACAACCAAGTTTTCACAAAAATATGACTCAGAACATTAGACAAGACTTCATCATCTAGATTATTTCCCATACTAAATTTAACTAAGCGTCTAGATGTGATAGGAATCTTGCGACCTCTTTTAAGCCAACAATTTTTTGAAGGGATGTGGATATTTTTTGTGGGCAACTTCATATTATCGACTTGCTCTTTTGGAATGACATTCTTTATGCTACTTTGTCTACAATTACTGAAATGATAAAATTATATAAAGTAACTCCTGCATCATTGAGTACAAAAGCGGACTCGTACTTCATTGGTGGCTGCATCTAGAGACATTGATGGGAAGATACTGAAATAATTAAACATGAGCTTTATTGGCTAGAAAATGTTATTATAACATGTTAGATCAATACTAGGAAGTATCTATCCTTCCCATCCAGTTCATTTTTAGACAAAAATCTTGTAGTGCCTCTCATTTTAAAATTTGGCATGCAGCAAAGAAGCAACAAGACATAGTTGTGATGATATTGGATGTAGAATTTGGGTTCAAGAAGATCGCTTAATTTACTAGTCCATTTCAGTAAAGATTCAATATACTCCAGAAAATGGTTTTGACGTTGCAAGATATGAGTACCCTATGATCAGTCAGAATATGTATGTTCCCTATGATCAGTCAGAATATGTATGCTGGATGTTAAAAATTGGTCAAGGTGCTAAACCTTACCTGACATTCATATGCATGCCGAGTGATTAATGATCTTAAAGTGTTCAATGTTCAGTCTTACTTAGAATGGATTACCCCACTGAATGTGTGTTCCGACTTTGCAGCATTAGCAGCAGT
Source organism: Gossypium longicalyx (assembly GCA_025698465.1). NCBI lineage: Eukaryota > Viridiplantae > Streptophyta > Magnoliopsida > Malvales > Malvaceae > Gossypium > Gossypium longicalyx. The sequence continues at coordinate 39,877,411 of CM046996.1, read as the reverse complement.
CCTTTTCTGGATGAACTTTCTGACTTACTCATCGGTATGTATCACATCAGTGCATCTTATTCCTCTCTGGCTGAGTTCTTTTGTTCTAACATTATAACTTAATGTGGATGCAGACAAAGAAGCTATTTCCTAATGCATTTTATGCTGCCATTAGGTATTAATCTAAAAACTCGGTGCTTGTGTTAAAAGAAGATGACATCTTGAGTTAGTAGTATTCATGTCGTCTTTTTCTTTTCTTTGGAATAAATTTTCGTATGATGCAGTGCCGCAATGTTCTTCTTCTATTCATATGTTGTGATCTCTGGAGGGAACCCACCCCCAAAGAAGATGAAGCCTTCTGCTGCTCATTAATCATGGCCGTCTTAATTATATGAATGTTGGGTCCCTTTGTGTAATGTTGTAGTTTGACTTGACCTGAGATTACAGGTGAATGGGCATTGTGTTATTTATCAAACAAACTGCTGTTAGCTACAAGTTGAAGTGATTTTTTTAAAGATTAGGTTAAAGAATGGGAGGTAGTCCTCTTCCGTCCGTAGATTCCACCAGATCCATCCAGGGATTCAATCTCTGAGACAGTCTTTTTTAAACTGTTATGTTGCCTCTTAGGGGACATGTTAGGCTTTTACTGTGATAAATGACAATGTTTTGTTATAGCATTAGTGCTTTTGATCATATGAGTTGTTTACCACTTAGCAGTTGAATATGAGCTATGGTCGCATCTCTTTTAGCATAGTGGCCTTTGAATGGTGCAGCAAAACTATTGATGAACCACATTTCAAGGAAAAGCAACAACACTAATCTCGGTGAATCCAAAATTGCTATGCATCATCACTTTCTTTCACTTTTTTTTTTGTTCAATGAGCTCACTCAAATTCTCTAATCTTGTCTTAGTAAGTTCCTGCCTTAATATTTTTAGAAATTTCTCTTCTTATGAGCCAAGGCAGAGGCGATTCTGATTCCGAGTAATTGATAATTTGATGCAAGGGTTCTGAAACTCCATTGGAACATGTACTTTGCAGTTTCATTGCCGATGGTTTACGCACCACCCTTTAATTTTTTAATTTTCAGAATTTTTTATATTTTATGATTTTTTATATATATTTCTTATAATTTATGTAAAAATATATAATTTTATACATTTTCTTTAAGAATTGTATCTATCCTTTATTTTATTATATATTTTTGTAGTTATTAAATTTTTTTTTTGCATTTATGTAGAATACTTTTATATTTGAAGAAATAAATACTTTTTGAGTTTCTGAGTTTTTTTATTTTTCTGAATTTTTATTCTGTTTTTTTTTTTTTAAATATGTGCTGTCTTTGAATTTCTATAGTTTCGCATGAGTTTTAATGTGGTGGGGCTTAGGTCAATTTATGATGGCTTTTTCCATCGATTTGTCACCTGATTTGCGTTTTAAGGCTTGATGGAGTTTATTCGTTTTTGGGCCTCTAAATAGATCTTGTTTTGGGGGGAAAAAAAATCTTTCGCATTCTACATTTTGCTAAAGAACTTTGTTGAGCAGGTTGAGTGGCTAGTAGTCTATTAGATTTCTCAAAATTTTCTTCCAAGGTCACATTTGGGTGGGCTATTGTCTTCCTTTTCCTTTTCTGGTAATGTTTCTGTTGGATATCCGGTAGAAGGGTGGATAGTGGAAGCTTTAATCCTACCATGATTGAGATTGAGACGAGGCATGTTCTATTGATTAATGGGACTGGCATTTCAATCTATCGGTACGACTTTTTTTGCCAAGAGGGTGGCATCAGCTGATTGAATTGACAGGTGGTGGTAGGAATTTTTTTGCCTTCGTATTTGTTCGAGGCAAGCTTTCTTCTGCCTTTTGATTAGTTGCTCTGCCATTGTCCTTGAAGATTTTTGGATTGCCCTCAATTAGTTGGAATGCCATGCTTGGTTTGTTCTTGCATGCTTTTGTTCATTGTTGCATAGAGGGAGAACCTCCTTCGCTAAGGTGCTGTTGAGGAATCTAGTTCGGTCGGAACAACTGGGGCTCGTGAGGGATATATTTCTTTGGTTATTTTACCCATCTGATCCAAAAAAAATTAATATTTACAAAAATGACTAGTTCAAAAACATTCATTCAAATAACTTGAAATAAACAGTAAATTTGAGTTATAAGGATTAGATGGTTGGCACAATTATATTTTCTATTAAAAAATAATTTTGTGAGTTTTAAACATTAGGCAACTGATATTCATTTATTTTTTTCAAAAATAATTTGTTTTTGGGGTGTTAGCACATTAATGGCCAACACCTCTTTATCTGATTAAAAAAATTACTCTTTATCTGATTAAAAAAATTATCTTTTTTTGGAGCGTGAGGTGCTGGCCAATGAATGGCCAAAGTCATTCAAAAAATGGGATGGTAATATTACAATATTAACCCCTTCTTGTTTTCTCATCTTTTTTATTTTCCAAGTTTAATTATATATTTTATATTTTAAAATAATATTATTGCATCACTTATATTATTATAAAATTTAAAGTTAATATGCACAATTAAATTAGATTTTTTTTATAAAAATAGAATATGCTTTAATAATTTTCATCTTTTATAATAATTCAACTAAACATTGTTAAATTATTGTTTCTTTTATTTTAAAAAATAACGAGTAATATATTTATAAATATAATCTATAGACGTTATTTCTACACGTTATTTTACATGTTATTTTTATATTTTAAGATTTAATTTTAAAAAATCTAATGTGAGTGATGCAATAATATTATTTTAAAATATAAAATCTATAATTAAACTTGGGAAATAAAAAAGATGGAGAAACAAGGAGGGGTTAATGTTGCAATATTCTCATCCCTTTTGTTGGGTGACTTTGGCCATTTATTAGCCGACACCTCACACCTCAAAAAAATAATTTTTAATCAGATAAAAGGGTGTCGGCCATTAGTGTGTCAGCACCTAAAAAATATTTTGAAACAAAAATACATGGGTGCCGACCATCTAGTATCCAAAACCTCAAAAATTATTTTTTAATAGAAAAAATAGTGGTGTCGGCCATCTAGTCCCTATAACTCAAATTTACTGTTCATTTCAAGTCATTTGGGTGAATGTTTTTGTAACAGTCCATTTTTCAGTGGTGTCAGAAACAATAATTTCGAGGCCACCAAATCTGTAATGTTCCCCCGCCCGAGACCGTCGCCGGAGTCGAGTATGAGGTGTTACTAAGCTTAATTTAACATTTTTAGAACTTTGAATTATTTATTTCTACATTCACAGCTTTCAAGCTACTTGCATCACAGTCACAAGAAAAATCATATCTCGAGTTACGAAACTCGAAATCAAGATCCGTAAATTTTCCCTGAATCTAGAATCATATACCTATCTACTAATTTTTTTCTAGAATTTTTAGTTGGGCCAATTAGTACAGTTTATTAGTTAAAGTTACCCCTGTTTCAGGACTTGACTGAACTGACCTCTGTTTACTACGAACTACATTTCTCTCTGTACAAAATTCATATGATTATGAGGTTTGTTTCTCCTGAAACTAGACTCAATAAGGATTCTGATAATATAAAATAATCCACCTAATTATATCTGTAAAATTTATGGTGAATTTCTAAAGTTGGAACAGGGGATTCAGAAACTGCTCTGACCCTGTTTTACTAAAATCCAAATATCTTCTAACATATAATTCCTTTACCTGTTTAGTCTGTTTCATGTGAAACTAGACATAATAATATTCAATTTGATATTTAATCCATTACCTAATTCGATTTCTATGATTTTTAGTACATTTTCAAACTCACGTCAGTGTTGCTGTAATGTTCTGTTTATGGCAAATTTCATCCTTTTTATGGATTTTCATGATCAAAGTATCTTATTATCCTTCCATGACATCAAACATAATCTAAACTAACCATTTCCATAACTTATCATTATCAAGCATTTTCTTAACCATTTCATCACCATATCATAAGATCATTTACACAAAATAGGTATATTGCTATACATGCCATACTTAAATTTACATGCCATTTACCAAATAGTCTTCCGGATAGTGTGACTGAGCCTTCGACCTATCCCGACTCCTGAGCTGGCTTTTCCAAAACTACAATGAGTAAGAAGGAGGGAGTAAGCATAAATGCTTAGTAAGTTCATATGTAAATAATAAGTAACATAACAAACAATCATACCAATCAACATTAGCATGCATCACCAAAACACATATCACATTTCTAATCATTTTTCATCATCTTATTACCTTATCGTGGTTGTATCAATACTCAACCCGAGGGTTAAATACATACCTGTACAAAATATCCATTTCTCATCGCTTACCAATACGTCTCTTTACATCTCGAGTATTCCTCCATTTGAGTAAAACTTTACCCGTTGAACACATCGGAATATAATTCGGATACATGGATAACTTGCACATAAGTGCCACATATTCAATCAAGCAATCATGTAACCTGCCCATAAGCGAACTCGGACTCAACTCAACGAGCTCGGGCGTTCGCATCCATAAGTGAACTCGGACTCAACTCAACGAGCTCGGATGCCTAGTTACATCTCACGAACTCAGACTCAACTCAACGAGTTCGGACATTCGCATCCATAAGTGAACTCAGACTCAACTCAACGAGTTCGGATGCTCAACCATCCTAGTGACATGTCACTTGTATCCTAATCTATTCCTAAGGCTCAAATGGGATTTTCCTCGAACACATATCCTTGCCGTCTTCCGTAGAATACCGAAACCAAAACTCGGTAACAATTTATATTTAACAAGTAGCTCACATAATTTGCATTTTATTCGAAATTAACCACAAAGCATATATTTCATAATAAAAATCAGCATATCATATAATTAACTTCAATATCTTAAAAATAACCATTATGCTACATTATTTACACATGAACTTACCTTGATACCAAAATACAAAGATTTTGCAATTTAGTCCACAATCTTTTCTTTTCCTCGATTGGGGTCGATTCCACGTCTTTCTTGATCTAAAATAACACATTTAGCTTATTTAATACTCACATTATCAAATTAATCCTTAATTCAAATTTTGGCAAAATTACAATTTTACCCTTAAACTTTTGCATATTTACACTTTTGCCCCTAGACTCGGGATTAAAATTTATTCCTTATTCTTATGTTTTACAACATGCTGATCACTTTTCCCTTCTATGGCAACATCAAATTCTCACTCTAACATGTACTTGTGACTATTAGGTATTTTTACCGATTAAGCCCTTTTACTCGTTTTTGCTTAAAATCGAGTAGTACAAGTTGTCTAACATAATTTAAAACTTCATATTCTATCATAAAACATCAAAATACACAAATTTCACCTATGGGTATTTTTCCAAATATAAACCCTAGGTTAAATTATTGCTAACATAAGCTTTATCGAGCAGGGATCTCAAAAACGTAAAAATCATTAAAAAGCGGGGCTTAGAATCACTTACTATGAAGCTTGAAAGTTTAAGAAACCCTAGCTATGGTGAGAGTGAAGTTTCAGCAGCAACTAAATGGGGAAGATGACTATTTTGTGTTATTTTTCCCATTTTATTTCATTTAATATCCAAATGACCAAAATGCCCTTAATACCTTTCTTTGAAAATTTTCATGTACAAGCCCATTTTTGTCCAAAATTTTAGAAATTGGTCAAATTGCTATTTAAGACCTCCTAATTAATATTTCAAAGCAATTTCATACTAAAAACTTCTAGAATGCAAGTTTTGCAACTTTTTCGATTTAGTCCCTAATTTCAAATTAAGCATTTTATGCATAGAATTTCTTCACAAAATTTTCACACAATCATGCAATCATATCATAAACCTCAAAATAATTATAAAATAATTATTTCTATCTCGGATTTGTGGTCACAAAACCACTATTCCGATTAGGCCCTAATTCGGGATATTACAAAATCCGACGAGTAAGTTTGTAAAAATTGTTATTTAATATTTTACGAGTCAAATATGGTTTTAAAAAGGTTTTCAATTTAATAATTTATGTTATATATGCGATTTATTAAGTTCAAATGTAAGACCCTAAGGTCAAGTGGTTTTAGAAAATGAGGTATTGGGACCTCGTTTCTATAAATCAAGCCATAAATATTTTTATAAATATTTACGGAGTGTCATTAAGGTTGTATTAACGTTTCGATAATTAATTAAGTAAAAAGGACTAAATTGTAAAATGTGTAAAATGTGATTACTATTTAATTAGAGTGATTAAATGGTTTATTAAATAAAGGTAAGTGGATTTGAATGGTAAATATACCATTTTTAAAAGGTGTTGGACGGTTAGTGGGGTTGTTTACTTAAAAGAATGATGTTTATTAATTTATAAAAACATTATATTATGTTATAATGTAAATAAAATAAGAAAAAGAAATTGAAAGATGATTCATTCATCTTCTTCACCATTGTTAGTCAGAAACAAAAAGGGGAGAAGCTTCAAGATTCGGCCAAGCTTTAATGGGTGCATGTGAATCTTTTTTTCATCTGTTTGCTTTAATTTTTAAATTTTTGAGATCGTTGCAATTAGGTTCAATTAGTTCATACCTTCGATTTTGAAAATGTTAAAGATATTGAATGTTGTCATTGATGAATATATGTGATTTTAGTTATTAAATGATGAACTTGAAGTATTAGTTGTTATTTATAAGTATTTTATTAAGTAATTTTGATGAATTCATCGATTAGGGACTAAATTGTTAAAATAGTAAAAATACAAGGATTTGATGTGAAATTATTGTAAATATGGGCTGTTTTGTGTACCATAGATATTTCGCTGATGTGAATTGGCATTAAAAATGGTTAATTTGCATGTTTTAGGCCTAGAGACTAAATTGAATAAAAGTAAAATGTTAGGGGTAATTTTGTAAAAATATCAAAAGTGACTAAATTGCATAAAATACATTGTTTTACTATCTAAATTAATAGGTTGAATGGAATTATTAATTTAGATCAAGATCGAATGGAAAATCGAGGAGAATAGAAAACTACCAAAATGCCCCTGTACTTTGTCATTTCTACAATTTAGCCAGGTAAGTTCGTTCGGTTTAATTTTAGTTTATATGTAAGTGAAATATATGAACCTAATTGCATAATATTAGATTATATTGATGTGTGTAATTGAAAATGAAAATAATGAATTGATATTACGTCGATCATTGATTGAAAAACTCGGAGCCATTACTGCAAATTACTTTGTAAGTTCATTAATATGAACTCAATTATAATTCTAAGTGTTTATGAATATTAAAGTTTAAATTATGTAAATTTACTTATATTAAATTGATTTTTTGATAGAATATGAATTGTAAAAAGTTACAAAAATGATAATTTCTGATATCAATGGAGACATGTTACATTCACACGTAAGACCATAGCGAGACTATGACAATTATTCAAACGTAAGACCATGGTTGGACTATGACAGTGTTTATATGTAAGACCATAGCTAGGCTATGGCATTCTGATGATAAGACCATAACTGGGTTATAACACTATGGACGTAAGACCATGGTTGGACCATGATAGTGTTTATATGTAAGACCATAGCTAGACTATGGCATTCTGATGATAAGACCATAACTGGGTTATGGCACTACGAATGTAAGACCATGGCAGGGTCATGGCAATGCATATGTAAGACCATAGTTAGACTATGGCACAAAGGAAACGTGTACTAGGGTTTGAATCATCTTCACAGTATTCGTCTATTATAGAAAAGGGATGGTTTCGACCATCGTTTAGCACACTTTGTGTTCTGGTAAGGGTTCTAATTGACTTCACTATGAAAAATATGGAAATGTATGATGTACCAATGATTAAAGTTGAATATTCATGAATATGAAATGTATGATTTAAGAGATGCTAGGTTTATGTACTATATCTTACCATGTGATGATATCGCTAAGTTATGCGTTTAATCATTAGCTTGCGGCTATGGTAAGTGTTTAATATGAACCAAGACATGTGTGTATGAAATTTATTGAAATGGTGATACATGGAAAACATGATATGTTATGAAGGATGATAAATCCAATTGAATCATGCTCAAGTATAATGGTTATTTATGTTAAGTTCACATGAATTATATTCAATTATGCTAACATGTGTTGTTGTTGATTTTTAAGCTTATGCTAAGTTGGTGATTGAATTATATCATATTTAATCTTAATGAAATACATTGAAACGGTAAGTGTTCAATTGGTAATGTGCTTATGTCCATGAAGAGGTGGAATAAATCAAAGTATGTAATTTCTTTTGCAATGGTTGATTATGTGGTTGATTCCAAAAAAGCTATGTTTAAATGCACTAGCTTGTAGTCATGGTTGATGTTATGCTTATAACTTTTGTGTTATGCACATGAAATGGGTGAAGAAAGATAATGAAATGGTAAATTCATAGTTGAAATGAAATTTGAGGACAAATGAAGTAATAAGTTTGAATGATGTACTATATGTGGAAATTGACGTATGATGTGGATGAATATACCTATAACATAGATAAATACACTAAGTTGGGCTTTGATAATATTGTTTAGGCTTATGATAAGCATTGGGAACATAATGAAAAGAGAGTAAATTGAAAAGCGTATAATCTTATAAAAAGGTTGATGATTATCTATTAAGTCCCATAAAATCCTATCATGACATGAATGATAAATATATGCGACATTAGTGAACTTACTCATTTATGAGTTAATGATCATATCGATTTATGAATATTATGGCATTGGCATAGATTTATGTTTATTCTATCAAGTTTGTTATTGAAATAGAATGTTATGCTGAAAGTTTATACGAACTTACTAAGCATTCATTGCTTACGTAGTTATTTTCCTTTACTTTACAGATTATCAAAAGCTCAATCGGGTTGGAAGCTAGTCGGAGATTCATCACACTATCCATCAGTTATATCGATAGATTTTCATGATTTTGAGTCATGGTTATAATGACATGTATAGGTGTCTTTGTTTGATAAAATTAACCATTATGTTTGGCTTGTAAATATGTTATTTTAAGTGATGAAATAGTTGTTATGTTGACATGTATGTATGGTATTTAATGGTTGTTAGTTTGGTATCTAAGTACCTAAATGATGGTAGTTGAAATGATGAATATAAAGGTATGCTATGAAATTTTGGTTTGGTATGGAATGAGATAGTGCATTGAGTTGTTAAATGGCTAGTTTTGGTAGATTTGGTTGTGGTTGGCATATGGCTAAGTTGCTAAGGTATTGATTGAGTTGTGTCAATGGTCATATTGGTGGTTATGAGTACGAAAATGATATGTGAACATTATGGTAAATGTAATATATAAGTTGTTCAATTGGATGATTGATTTATGGCTAAATTTAGCAAATATTTAGTCAAATTTGATTGTTGTGTATGAGGTGCCTTTAAGGCATATTGGTTGTATAGATAGATGTCATTTTGATTTAACATTATGCATGTTTTAGGTACATTTTTTAGTGTCATTTTAACTACATTATGCATGTTTTAGGTACATTTTTTAGTGTTTGAAATAGGTACAAATGGTTTGTATGTGTGAGCGTGTTTAGGGTGAATGAAATGGCTTGAAAATGACCTATTTCTCGTCCACACGGCCTAAGGCACAAGCGTGTCTCTCAGCCGTGTGTGACACACGATCACGCAACATAGCCATATGTCCATTGTAGGTTTTTATAAGTTGTATTTCGAAAGTTACAAGGCCGTGTGACCCAAATCAGAGAGTTACACGGGCTGGGACACGACCGTGTGTCCCTACTTCAAATACCCACACATCCTGAGACACGGGCGTGTGCCTCAGCCGTGTGACCCTTATAGTATGAATTTTTTTTTATCTTTTGCCATGAAGTTCTAAATGTTTTCGGTTTAGTCCCGAATCATTTCTAAAGTGTTTCTAGGGCCTCGAAGGCTAAAAAAAAAGGATGTTACACATGTGTTTCAATGGAATATAATGTGTTTTATAAATAATTGTAGTTGAATGTTTTAAGTTAAAAGTTTTTAGTAATGCTCCGTAACCCTATTCCGACAACGGATACGGGTTAGGGGTGTTACAGTTTTTGAACCAGGGTTATTTTTATAAATATTAATCTTTTTTGGGTCAGATGGGTAAAATAGCCTATTTTTTTGCTCTACAAAAGGGGTTGGATGTTTGACTGTCACATTAGACACAAGTAGCTTCAACCCTGACAAGAGAAAATACCTATATGTGGAAACTAAGTAGGAAAAGGCATTGAATTATTGCCCTAACTAACTAAAGGTAATTTTTTTTTTGGAATGAGTTCAAAACCTTCGAATTATTGTGCCACGTGACAAAAGGCGTTGAATTTTAATTCATAATGTTCATCGATAACATTGTCTTTGCCCCCCAATGAGGCAGGTGACTCTTAGTTAATGTTCATTTCGAGAAACAAATCTTATTAAGTTCAAAGGGGATAGTACTAGACATAATTTTCACAAATGAAAGGTAGAGCAAAGAAATGTCATTTTTCATCTCAAATGTGATTATTTGATCAAGTCATTCTCAAAAGAGTAAGTGTTTGATTCTTTTTGGATCAAGTACCTGCCATGCATGATTTTCAAATTTCACGTTTACCACACAATTTAATGTCAGTTATGTTTTCCTTTTGAAACTACACTTTGGCCCCCCTAAAAATGATAAAAATTCGATTTAATCTTTTAAAAATTATGAAGATATAGGCTATTCAAATGGTGAAATTATATTTTTACTATCGTAAAAATTAAAATTTAATTTTTTCCCTTTTAAAATACTTTCTGCCTTCGCCCAATTGGTAAGGGTTGATTTAAACATGCACCAAATAAAAAGATTCATGAGTAGCAATGGTTATACTTTTCCTCAAGTGAAATGCAAGAAAAGGACTACATATATAATTTTACTTGTGAATACTCTTCATAAAAAATCATTTATGAAGCAAGATACATTAAAAAAATGTTATTAGGGCATAAATGAGTGGCTGAATCTATTATATTTAAAATGCAATCGAAGTTCTCCCAAAGTGTGTTTTAATGTCATTAATGAGGCGCCAATCAAACTTTTTGATACAAATAGGAATCAGAATTCCAAAATCAAATTTCAAATTGTTAAAATTGTTTGGACAAAACAAAGAACATGTGCATATATATATAAAAGTATGGACCAACAACAACGATGAAAAAAGGAACACAAGACGAACTGCATTATTATTTATTAAAATGAGAATTAATAAACAAAGTCCATAAAACTTTTCTAAAACCTTTTGGCACAATCATTCAATGCATTAGATTTAAGGATAACTAGAAACACCAAACTAAAACATGCTTCCCTAAATTGTATCTCTTTTCAAAGAATTAACCATTGCCCCTTGAATGATCTAGTGAAGGATTGTCACTCTTCTCGAAATTCATCAACCTAGCCTTAAGTAACTCCTAAACTTAATTATTGAATACATTGCAATTTTCAAACATTGTCTAAATGAAATGTGCATTGCACATTTGGGGTATGGTGGTGGGAGTGGGTTTGTAACACCCTTCACCCATCCCAACATATTGTACAAATGGGATGTAACACTCCTTACCCGTACTCGAGACCGGGACAAGGTACGAGGCATTATCGTATATAAACAGAGCATCTCCAGAAAATACGGGTCATAAAATTTCACTCCAAATTAAAACCAATCAAACAAATTAATATTGTCCTTATCATGGACCTACAAGGCCCAAAACATACATTAAAAGTAATTGGGACTAAACCGAGAGCTTAAGAAAACTAAGAAAATTTCTAGGTTTAAGCCTCACACACCTGTGTGAAGGCAATGCACATGCCCGTGTGCTTTGGGACACACCCGTGTCCTATACCCGTATGGAATTTCTAGAATTTATTTTTTATTTCAAACCTACAGGGGTTTTCACACGGCCGAGCACACGCCCGTGTCCCTGGCTCGTATCCCTCACACGGCCTAGACACGCCCGTGTCATCGTCCGTGTCCAAAAACCTGGACATTCTATTTATGATGTCATCATTCATTTAGGGGCACACGGCCAAGGCACATGCCCGTCTGCTAGGTCGTGTCCTTCACATGTTGAGACACATGGCCGTGTCTCTACTCGTGTGTTTACTACCATGCATACTAACTTGGAAATTTTCAGTGTGGGGGACACACGGCCATTCAACACGCCCATGGGGCAGACCGTGTGTCACACACAGCCTAGACACATGCCCGTGTGTCTACCAGTGTGGACCTTTTTGGAGGCTATTTTCAAAGCCAATGGTCACTTTCAATCACTCAGACATTCAAACACAATTTATAACATTCAACATGACATATTTATGCACTCAAATACTCCACACCATAGCACTCTCACATCTTCATAATGTCATCTTATTGCACACACATTTATTAAACCATTTAGAGGCATTCCACACCAATTTCACACATTATTAAACTTGTTACCATAACTTCAAATTGTGTATTCATACACATAGTCATTTTAAGTCATTAGGTCATCCTTTAACCTTTAGCACTTAATCCACACTTTACCATACATTCATCAATCAACAACATATCACATCATTATCATGCACTCACCAGGCATTAACATATCCTACCATCAAAACACTAACACATGCATGCATGTGTAATTAGATTACAACCCAAATGATCAAATATGAGCCATATTACATGGCCATTACAAAAAGAATCATCATCATCATCATAGGCCTTCACAATTTGGCCATATAGCATGACACATATCACAAAATGACCAAGTTCCTATACATGCCATACTCAAAATAATAATTTCACTATACCCAAAAGTCTTTTGATAGTGTGATCGAATACTCTCGAATGACTTAGATCCCCAGAGCTAGTTTGGCGGAACTACAAAGGATGAAAAAGAGAGGGGAGTAAGCATTAAAGCTTAGTAAGTCCACATGCAAATAATATGTGATAGTGATAAACAATTAACATGCAAAAACATGATAACATATACATAAAGATTATTCTTCATTCAAACCTCTTTGCTTACTCATCATATGCACATACATACTTGCTCATCTTAAATCGATTTTTATCAAAGCATTAATCATAGGTTTAGCATACGTACCTGTACTCATAGTAGAGTATCGATAACCATACCTCTTTCATATGCCCTCCTCGAGACTTCATTACAATCATTACATTATCCGTTGAACACATCGAAATACTATTGGATACGTGGAAAACTTGCACATAAGTGCCTCATGTACAAACTAGCCAAAGCTACCTCATAACATGTAGACATCCATAGTAAACTCGGACCAACTCAATGAGCTCGGATGTTATATGCATCGCATCCATAATGAACTTGGACCAACTCAACGAGCTCGGATGCCCGCATCCATAATAAACTCAGACCAACTTAATGAGCTCAGATGCCTCACATATATTACGAACTTGGACCAACTCAACAAGTTCGAATTTCTCACGAACTCGAACCAACTCAACGAGCTCGGATCTCTTATTTCCTAGTGACATGTCACTTGTATCCTAACTATTCCTAAGGTTCAAACGAGATTTTCTTCACTTACATATATTATCTCTATCGTACTTGCTCGTATTGTCGTGGTTAACGACCATGATAATATTAATGCTTTCATAACAATCAATAATCATATAACTTATAATTACAATAAAACATTTATCACAATATATTAAAGCATTAAAACATACTACAACACCATATTATTTGCATATGTACTTACCTCGATACAAAACGATGATAATCGAGCCTAGTCGTCGTATACTTTATTATTTCCTCGATCAAGTCCTAATTCACGTTTTTTCTTGATCTATAATGCCAAATTTAACTTATTTATTATTCACACTATTCAAATGGTTCCATAAATCATACTTTTGTAAATTTACATTTTGACTTAATCTTTCACATATTTATAATTTAGCCCCTAGGCTTGTAAAATGAAATGTATGCATTTTCTTGATTACCCAAGCTTAGCCGAACCTTTACTATGCTCATATTAGCCCATATTTTCTTTTATTTCACATTATTACTACTCACTTTTACACTTTTACAAACAAGTCCCTTGTTTAAGTGTTTTCATTAAAAATCACCTAATGAAATATGTTCATCATGCATCAAACATTCATATTCCTCCATTAATCATCAAAATACAAGCATGTCATGCATGGTCATGCATGGTTCAATTTTCATACATGAACCCTAGCTCAAAATATAGCTAGAAATGGGTAGACCATGTTACAGGGACTTTAAAAATACAAAGAACATTAAAAAGGGGCTAGGGAACACTTACTATTGAGCTTGAAAATGTTGAACAAAACCCTAGCTATGGTGTTGTGTGATTTTCAGCAGCCAAGGAGGAAGATGGACACATTTTTGGTTTGATTTTCCCTTTTTATTCTTTTAATTACCTAATGACCAAAATGCCATTAGGGTTTCTCTTTCCAATTTTTCCTATACATGTCCATTTTTGTCCAAAAATTTAAAAATTGGTCAAATTGCTAATTAGGACCCTATAATTCATAATCTAATGCAATTTCATACTTAAAGCTTCTAGAATGGAAGTTTTGCACTTTATTCAATTTGGTCCCTAAAATGCAATTAGACATTTTATGCATAGAATTTCTTCATGAAACTTTCACACAAGTATGCATTCATAACATAAACCTCATAAGAATCATAAAATAATTATTTCTATCTCAAATTTATGGTCTCGAGGCCACTGTTCTGACTAGGCCCTAATTCGGGATGTTACAACTCTCCCCCCTTTAGGGATTTTCGTCCCCGAAAATCTTACTGGTGAAAAGGTTTGGATATTGTTTCCTCATGGCCTCCTCGGGATCCCATGTAGCCTCTTCAACCCCATGTCTTTGCCATAAAACTTTCATAAGAGCAACACTTTTGTTTCTCAATTGCTTGACTTCCCGAGCCAAGATCTTAATAGGTTCCTCACCATAAGTCATATCTGGTCTAATCTCAATTTCAGTCGGTACAATCACATGTGAAGGGTCAGATCTATACCGGCGTAACATGGACACATGAAACACATCGTAAATCTTTTTTAATTCAGTCGGCAAAGCCAATCGATAAGCAACAGGCCCTATTCTTTCGGTAACCTCATACGGTCCTATAAAATGAGGACTCAACTTGCCTTTTCTACCGAATATCAAAACCTTCTTCCATGGCGATACTTTTAAGAATACCTTATCACCAACCTGATACTCAATTTCTTTCCTTTTTAAATCCACATAAGACTTTTGTCTATCTGATGCCGCTTTCAAGT
Source organism: Gossypium longicalyx (assembly GCA_025698465.1). Taxonomy (NCBI): domain Eukaryota; kingdom Viridiplantae; phylum Streptophyta; class Magnoliopsida; order Malvales; family Malvaceae; genus Gossypium; species Gossypium longicalyx. The sequence goes on along the minus strand of CM046996.1, from coordinate 39,862,105 downwards.
AATCACGAATTACTTTCACTTTTTCCTCGGTCTCCTTAATCAAATCTACTTCATGAATCTTATTCTCCTTAAGCTCAATAAATTCAATGGTGTACGACATTTACGTCCATACAATGCTTCATAAGGTGCTATCTTCAAACTCGTCTGATAGCTATTGTTATAGGCAAATTCAACCAAAGGTAGGTACTTTTCCCAACCACCTTGGAATTCAAGAACACAACATCTAAACATATCTTCAAGTGTCTGAATTACTGTCTCGGATTGTCCATCAGTCTGTGGATGAAAAGCGGTACTAAAATTCAGCTTTGTACCCAAGGCTTCTTGTAACTTCTTCCAAAATCGTGAAGTAAATCTCGGATCCCTCTCTAAAATAATCGATAAAGGTACTCCGTAAAGTCTCACAATCCCAGAAATATACAGTTTGGCTAATTTATCAAGTGAATAATCAACGTGTACCGGTATAAAATGAGCTGACTTAGTCAGTCTGTCAACCACTACCCATACGACATCTTTCTTTCTTAGTGTCAACGGCAAGCCTGTCACAAAGTCCATAGCAATTCTATCCCATTTCCATTCAGGAACTAAGATAGGTTGAAGTAAACCTGAAGGTACCTGGTGTTCGGCCTTTACTTGTTGACAAATCAAGCATCTCGACACAAATTCAGATATATCTCTTTTCATGCCATTCTACCAATACATTTTCTTTATATCATTGTACATTTTTGTGCTACCCGGGTGAACTGACATACCTCCATTATGAGCCTCATGCAAAACATCCCAAATCAACTCAACATTCTTCGGAACACAAATCCTTCCACAGAACCTCAAACAACCATCAGGATCTCTCTGGAAATCTGATTCACAGTTCAACTCACACTGAGCTTTCTTAGCTTGCAACTCTTTATCGGCTTCCTGAGCATCACAAATCTATTGAAGAAAAGTCAGTCTAGCTTTTAACTCTGCTAGAATAGCACCATCATGAGATAGGGCTAACCGTGCATTCATAGCTCTCAAAGCAAATAAAGACTTTCTGCTCAAGGCATCGACAACCACATTTGCCTTACCGGGGTGATAATATATCACAAGCTCATAATCTTTTAACAATTCAAGCCATCTTCATTGCCTCAAGTTCAACTCCTTTTGAGTCATTAGATATTTAAGACTTTTATTGTCTGAATAGATATGGCATCTCCCTCCGAAGAGGTAATGCCGCCAAATCTTCAAAACAAATACAATAGCAACTAACTCTAAATCGTGCGTAGGATAGTTCTTCTCATGGGGCTTCAGTTGCCTCAAAGCATAAGCTACTACCTTTCCTTCTAGCATAAGTACACACCCTAATCCATTCAAGGACGCATCAATGTAAATCAAAAACTCTTTTCCTGATTCCGGTTGTACTAACACCGGTGCCTCAGTTAACAACGTTTTCAATTTCTCAAAGCTCTGCTGGCACTTTTCTGTCCATTCAAACTTAACGTCCTTTTGCAGTAATCTCGTCATTGGGTTGGCTATCATCGAAAATCCTTTCACAAATTGTCTGTAATAACCAGCTAAACCCAAAAACTTCAGTTACGTTCCTCGGTGGCTTCTATTCGACAATACCAGAAATCTTACTGAGATCAACTCGTATACCATCCCCGGAAACAATGTGGCCTAAAAACCCAACCTCTCGAAGCCAAAACTCACTTTTACTAAACTTGGCATATAACTGTTTATCCCTCAAAGTCTGCAAAACTTGGCATATAACTGTTTATCCCTCAAAGTCTGCAAAATAGTTTTCAAGTGCTCGGCATGCCTTGCCTCATCTCTAGAATAAATCAGAATATCATCGATAAACACCACGACAAACTTATCTAAATATGGTTGAAAAATTCTGTTCATTAAATCCATAAATAGGGCAGGAGCATTCGTTAATCCAAATGGCATAACAAGAAACTCGTAGTGGCCATACCTCATTCGAAAGGCAGTCTTAGGCACATCAGACTCTTTCACTCGTAACTGGTAGTATCCGGACCCCAAGTCTGTCTTAGAGAACCACGTCGCTCCTTTTAGTTAATCAAACAAGTCATCAATCCTTGGAAGAGGATACTTATTTTTTATTGTTAGCTTATTGAGTTGCCGGTAGTCAATGCATAATCTCATGGAGCCATCCTTCTTTTTCACAAACAGTACGGGAACACCCCACGGCGAAAAGCTTGGTCTCGCAAAACCCTTGTCGATCAGCTCTTGCAACTGTGACTTCAATTCTTTTAGTTCAATCGGGGACATCCTATATGGGGCAATAGATATGGGTGTTGTCCCTGACATTAGCTCAATACTAAATTCCACTTCTCTAACTGGAGGCAAACCCGGAAATTCCTCAGGAAATACATCCGCATACTCGCACACAACCGACACTGTTTCGACTTTCAATTCAGATTCCTTTGTATTCAATATATATGCCAAATAAGCTTCATACCCCTTCCTCTAGTATCTCTAAGCAATTATTGAAGAAATCATCATTGGCGACTTATCTACATCATCTGATTCAACCCGAAGAATTTCATCGTTTTCACATTTCAATTCTATAACTTTCTGTCTACAATTCACTATAGCCTCATGTAGTGTCAACCAATCCATACCCAGTATGACATCAAATTCGTTAAATGGCAACAACATCAAGTCGACTAGAAAACAATGATCTTTAACCGTCAAAGGACATTTCTTACATACTTTATCAACTATCACATGCTTTCCTAACGGGTTAGACACCTTAATTACAAATTTTGTAGACTCGACAGGTATATTCATACTAGATGCCAATTTCATATACACATACGAATGAGTGGAGCCAGGGTCTATCAAAGCAATAATATTAGTACCATAGAGAGAAAATTTACCAGTGATCACATCAGGAGAAGTTGCGTCTTCGCGTGCACGTATGGCATAGGCTCTGGCTGGAGCCCTAGCTTCAGACCTCACTGTTGTGTCTCGCGTCACATTCTTACTATCGGACCCATTCTCGGCATTTCTCGAAGGTCTTCCTTTAGAAGCTGTGACTCGGCCTCGAGTTCTGAAATCTTTCTTTCTCAACCATCTTGGGACAATCTTTAATATAGTGGTCTTGAAAACCACACTTGAAACAAGATTCCTTACTCATCCTAGAGGTGCCAAAATGATATATACCACATTGTGGGCACTCAAGCTTGGAAGGTTTAGCGTTACCCACTCTCGCTACAGATGTAGCCTGAGATCTAAAACCTGAATTCTACTTTCTACGATTCCCGTATGAATGTTCAGCTGACACATGTGAACGAGAATACATCTCTCTAGATTTCTTAGACTGGGATGGCAATGACTTACTCATGTACCTCTTTCTTGTATCTCTTGCATCAGACTCGACCTTCTTCCTCTCTTTAACCAAGTCTTCGGCTTTACAAGCCCATTCAACAAGTACCACAAATTCTTTCAACTCAAGAATACCCACTAATGTCTTAATATCCTCATTGAGCCCATCTTCAAATCTTCTACACATCTTAGCTTCGAAGAGGACACACTCCTGAGCATATTTACTAAGCTTAACGAATTCTCTCTCATATTCGCTACCTGTTATACGACCTTATTTTAATTCCAGAAATTTCTTGGGTTTCTGTTCGATGAACCGTTTGCTAATATATTTCTTTCGAAATTCCTCTTGAAAGAATTCCCAAGTAACCCTCTCTGGCGGTACAACAGATATCAGCGTTCTCCATCAGTGATACGCCGTATCTCTCAACAAGGATATGGCACATTTCAAGCACTTCTCGAGTTTACATGACAATTCATCAAATACCCGTATCGAGTTCTCTAACTAAAACTCCGCTCTTTCGGGGTCACCATTGGCATTTGCCCTAAATTCCTCAACACCTTGTTTTCAAATTCTATAAGCAGGCGTTCTAGCAAATCTCATGAAATCCATGTGTTGAGGCATCGCAGGTGCAGGTTGAGGATTTAGGGGAGGTGGGAGAGGTTGAGCATTAGGGTTCGTTCGAACAAACTCTGTGTACCATGCATTCATCATGTGGAGAAAGGCCTTTCTGCCTCCTTCTACTCTATTGACAGTTTCAGGCCTACGTTCAAATGACACCGCTCCTTCTGCTGAAGCAGGTGCGTTACTTTCTACGTCATCTGCCACTACTCTATCGGGATCCATTTGTTATATGAAGACACATTTTAATATTGTCAAGAGTCGTCACACTATCGTTACTTATATATATATGTATGGCATGTATAGCTAGACTTAAATACGCTAGGTTAGTTCGAGAGTCGACTAAACCATAACTCTGATACCACTAAATGTAACACCCCTTACCCGTACCCGAAATCGGGATAAGGTATGAGGCATTACCGTACATAAATAGGGCATCTCCGAAAAATACGGGTCATAAAATTTCACTCCAAATTAAAACCAATCAAAAAAATTCATATTGTCCTTATCATGGACCTACGAGGCCCAAAACATATATTAAAAATAATCCGGGACTAAACCGAGAGCTTAAGAAAATTCTAAGAAAATTTCTAGGTTTAAGCCTCACACATTCGTGTGAAGGCAATGCACACGCCCGTGTGCTTTGAGACACACCCATGTCCCATACCCGTGTGGAATTTCTAGAATTTATTTTTCATTTCAAACCTACAGGGGTTTTCACACAGCCGAGCACACGCCTGTGTCCCTGGCCCGTGTCCCTCACACGACCTAGACACGCCCGTGTCATCGCCCGTGTCCAAAATCCTGGACATTCTGTTTATGATGTCATCATTCATTTAGGGGCACACGGCCAAGGCACACACCCGTCTGCTAGGTCGTGTCTCTGCCCGTGTGTTTACTACCATGCATATTGACTTGGAAATTTTTAGTGCAGGGGACACACGGCCATTCAACACGCCCATGGAGCAGACCGTGTGTCAAACAAGGCCTAGACGCATGCTGGTGTGTCTACCCGTGTAGACCTTTTTAGAGACTATTTTCCAAGCCAATGGTCACCTTCAATCACTCATACATTCAAACACACTTTATAACATGCAAAATGACATATTTATGCACTCAAATACTCCACACCATAGCACTCTCACATCTTCATAACTTCATCTTATTGCACACTCATTTATTACACCATTTAGAGGCATTCCACACCAATTTCACGCATTATTAAACTTGTTACCATAACTTCAAATTTTGTATTCATACACATAGTCATTTTAAGTCATTAGGTCATCATTTAACCTTTAGCACTTAATCCACACTTTACCAAACACTCATCAATCAACAACATATCACATCATTATCATCCACTCACCAAGCAATAATATATCCTACCATCAAAACACTAACACATGCATGCATGGGTAATTAGATTATAACCCAAATGATCAAATATGAGCCATATCACATGGCCATTACAAAAAGAATCATCATCATCATAGGCTTTCATAATTTGGCCAAGTAGCATGACACATATCACAAAATGAACATGTTCCTATACATGCCACACTCAAAATAATAATTTCACTATACCCAAAAGTATTTTGATAGTGTGATCGAATAATCTGACAACTTCCGATCCCCGAGCTAGCTTGGCAGAACTACAAAGGATGGAAAAGATAGGGGAGTAAGCATTAAAACTTAGTAAGTCCACATGAAAATAATAAGCGATAGTGGTAAACAATTAACATGCAAAAACATGATAACATATACATAAAGATTATTCTTCATTCAAACCTCTTTGCTTACTCATCATATACACATACATACTTGCTCATCTTAAATCGATCTTTATCAAAGCATTACTCATAGGTTTAGCATACGTACCTGTACTCATAGTAGAGTATCGATAACCATACCTCTTTTATATGCCCTTCTCGGGACTTCATTACAATCATTACATTATCTGTTGAACACATCGAAATACTATTGGATACGTGGAAAACTTGCACATAAGTGCCTCATGTACAAACGTAGCCAAAGCTACCTCATAACATGTAGACATCCATAGTAAACTCGGACCAACTCAATGAGCTCGGATGTTATATGCATCGCATCCATAATGAACTCGGACCAACTCAACGAGCTCGGATGCCCGTATCCATAATGAACTCGGACCAACTTAACGAGCTCAGATGCCTCATATATATTACGAACTTGGACCAACTCAACAAGTTCGGATTTCTCATGAACTCGGACCAACTCAACGAGCTCGGATCTCTTATTTCCTAGTGACATGTCACTTGTATCCTAACTATTCCTAAGGTTCAAACAGGATTTTCTTCACTTATATATATTATCTCCATCGCACTTGCTCGTATTGTCGTGGTTAACGACCATGATAACATTAATGCTTTCATAACAATCAATAAGCATATTACTCATAATTACAATAAAACATTTATCACAATATATTAAATCATTAAAACATACTACAACACCACATTATTTGCATATGTACTTACCTCGGTACAAAACGATGATAATCGAGCCTAGTCGTCGTATACTTTATTCTTTCCTTCATCAAATCCTAATTCATGTTTTTCTTGATCTATAATGCCAAATTTAACTTATTTATTATTAACATTATTCAAATGGGTCCATAAATCATACTTTTGCAAATTTACATTTTGACCCCTAATCTTTCACATAATTATGATTTAGCCTCTAGGCTCGTAAAATGAAATGTATGCATTTTCTTGATTACCCAAGCTTATCCGAACCTTTACTATGCTCATATCAGCCCATATTTTCTTTTATTTCACATTATTACTACTCACTTTTACACTTTTACAAACAAGTCCCTTGTTCAGGTGTTTTCACTAAAAATGACCTAATAAAATACGTTCATCATGCATCAAACATTCATATTCCTCCATTAATCATCAAAATGCAAGCATTTCATGCATGGGTCAATTTTCATACATGAACCCTTGCTCAAAATATAGCTAGAAATGGGTAGACCATGTTACCGAGACTTCAAAAATATAAAGAACATTAAAAACGGGGCTAGGGAACATTTACTATTGAGCTTGAAAATGTTGAACAAAACCCTAGCTATGGTGTTGTGTGATTTTTGGCATCAAATGAGGAATATTGATACATTTTTGGTTTGATTTTCTCTTTTTATTCTTTTAATTACCTAATTACCAAAATGCCCTGTAACAGCCCAATTTTGGGCCTAGTCGAGACAGTGGATTCAGAACCACTATTCTGAGGCCAAAGAAAACTATTTTGATGTTATTTTATGTGTTGTAATGTGATTTTATAAGTGCATGTTAATTTTGGTATATTAATTTTAGCGATTTCTAGTCCAATTTCGAAAAAGGATTAAATCGCGTAAAAGGTAAAAGTTGTGTTTTGATGCCTAAAGGTGTTAAATTGCTTTGTATCTTAAATTGGGGGTCTTTAAAGTGAAATTTGGCCATTAAATAAGTGATGGCCGACCATGAGACAAGGTTATTAAAAAGTCAAAATTGTTAGGCGAGTTTGGTGACTTATTTGACTAAAAATAAAACAAAAAAGAAAAAAGGCTATCATCTTTAATCTTTCTCTTTCATCTCCACCGATTTTTGCTTAAGTAAACAGCCATGGAAGTCCAAAATTTTCATCAGCTTTCATCCCATGCAAGTAAGTCATTTAGAAGGTTGATTTTGATGATTTTTTGCATTTTTAGAATCCTTGTAACATTAGCTTTTAAATGAGGGGACTTTCTTGCAAAATTGTTGATAGGCTAGGGACTTGACATGAGATGATTTCTGTTGTTTGCTGAATTTTTATGAAATAAAATGAGTCATGGTTGAGTAATAAACTATTTTTGTGAAGAAATTTTCATGAAAACCCCTAAAAGGACCATTTTGTAAAGCTTGTAAAATAGGTGATAAATGTGTGAAATAATGAGAATTTTGGGCTGATTATAATATAAAAATTATTAGGCTAGGCTTGGATAGTGAGAAAATGTGATGAAAATTGATTTTCGAGCCTAGGGGTAAAATGGTCATTTTGTCAAAGTCTAGGGGCAAAATGGTCATTTTATCAAAGATGTGAAATTTTGAGTGTCCAAATTTATTTAATGATTAATGAGTGAATTTCATCATATTAGATCAAGAAATTGAGGTTTGGGCTTAAATCGAGAAAGTTCGTGGTTAAGGACAAAAAGAGAAGAATTAGCCGAAATTGCATTTGAGGTAAGTTTGTGTGACTAAAGAAGCATGTTATCCATGTTATTATTAATACACTTGAATCTATCTTGCCTCAGTTGTATCAAATTATATGTTTATGATATTAAATATGATGAAAGTGATGCCAACAGTTAATGACATTCACGTGATGGTAGAATAAATTCGAAATTTAATGGAATATGATATCCCATAGAAACAAGTAAATCGTATGTAAATAATATAACTACATCATTATTATACGTATTTGGATTGATATAGCATAAATTACTTAATTGTGGAAATGATTATGTATGATGAGAATTGTTGTAGAGGAACCTCCCGGTTGAACCTTAGGAATAAATGGATATTCATGCCATGACATTTGGGTGATATGTGTGTGCTAGTGTAAGACATGTCTGGGACATGCATCGGCCATATTATGAGAGCCAGTGTAAGACCATGTCTGGGACATGGTATCGACATTGAAACGAGAGCTAATGTAAGACATGTCTGGGACATGCATCGGCTACGAGATGTGTTTGTGTAAGACCATGTCTGGGACATGGCATCGGCACGGGTGTGTGAGAGCTAGTGTAAGACCATGTCTGGGACATGGCATCAACATTAAACCCTATGTTTGAGGCTTAGTGAATATCCGATAGCTTTCCGAATGGTTCAACGGTGAGAGTTACGGTTTAAGCTAAATGAGAAATGTTATGACCATATTGTGAGTGGTACAGGTACTTACATGGAATTGATGAAATATGAATTCAATCCATGTTATATGATTAGTAAGGAATGAAAATGAGTATGTTGAGTAACACAGGTATGTATGCTAAGCTCATGAGAAATGATTTCAGTTTATGAATACACATTTGATGAAGATGTAAATAGGTAATTCATGCCTATGAGAATGATTTTGTGATGACCTTATGATTATAGGTCTCTACTTATGATGTATGAATATGTAGCCTTACCAATGTGGTGGAAATGAATTAATATGGTGTGATAAGCTTAGTATCGTTAATTTACACTAATATAGTTTTGGACAGCAACCATAGTCCGACTTTGAAAATACACTAAAAATAGTAGAAAATGAGTTAGAGGCTGAATAAAATATGAAATTAAATATTATTGAGTCTAGATTCTTATAAAAGAAACCATGTAAGCAAAATAATTTCCTATAATGAGATATTTGAAGTTGTGTGAGACAGAGTCTGAATGACTTTGAAATCCCCTATTCTGATTTGAGAAAATCATTATAAATTGTACAAAAATATTTATGAGTTATAATTTACATTTTCAGAATTATTAATGAGTCTATTTTTAATATAAATAGACGAGAACATTATCTGAGTCCTGTGCTATGAGATAATTGAACTTTAGTGCAGACGGGTAAATTTGAGGAATAAACTGTACTATTTGGATAAACCAAAAATTCTGGAAATTTTATGGTAGAAAGGTACATGAGTCTAGTTTCAAGGAAAATTAACAGAACTTAATTTGGAGTTTTGTAGCTCCAGATATAAATATTTTATTAACTATTATACAAGAAGATAACTTTTCATGAACTTGGGAATATGTTGGGAACATTGATAAAACATGTTAATGAGTTGCTTATTGTTTTCATATGAACTTACTAAGCGTAAAGTTTACCCCTTTCCTTTCCCATGTTCTCTAGTGTTGACAGGTTATCTCGGGTTGGAGTTCGTCGGAGATATTATCACACTGTCAAGCTATTGCCATGGGCATAAATGATTTCAAGTACTTTGAGTCTATGGCATGTGTAGGAGTTTAAATATTCGAGTATGTGATATTGCTTTAGCCAAATGTATTGGCTTATTTTGATTATGGGGTTGTAAACCCATTTTAAATATGCATGCATGTGCTATGGTCTTACGTGATGAGTTTATAATGATTAGGGCATGAATGTAGTAAAGATGTGAGTAAAATCTATAATATCTATTGCACGAGAAATTTCTATGGTCATGACATGTTAGGAATGTTTAAGTGCCTAATTTTGCCATGTTGTATGCTATTGTATAAGTATGCGTGCATGTGTTGTGAGGGTGACAAAATGGCTTGAAAAATAGCCTTGTATTTGTCCACACGGGTGTGTGTCTAGGTCGTGTGTGACACACGGTCCGCCCCCATGGGCGTGTCGTCCAGCCGTGTGTCCCCTGCACCTAATTTTTTGAAGTCAGTATGTATGGTAGTGAGTACACGGGCAAGAGACACGGCCATGTGTCTCAGTCGTGTGAAGGACACAGCCATAGGACACGGGTGTGTGCCTTGGCCGTGTGGCTTCAATTTGTTCATGACCAAATTGGCAGAGTGTCCAGGTTTTTGGACACGGGTTTAGGACACGGGCGTGTCCCTAGCACACGGGCATGTACGCTATACCCACATGGGCGTGTGAAGCCTCAAAGCATAAAATTTTTCCAAGTTTTTCTTAAGTTAATGGTTTAGTCTCGAACCATCTTTAATGTATGATTTGGGTCTCGTGAGCCCGTTTAAGGGACAAAATGTATATGAAATAAAAAGTTTTAAATTGATCAAAATTTTACGGCCCGATTTTATATAGTTGGTTGAGTGTAAGTCCGGTAGCACCTCGAACCCTGTCCCGGTGTTGGAAACGGGCGAGGGGTGTTACATGCCCTTAGAGTTTTTCTTTCCAATTTTTCCTATGCATGTCCATTTTTGTCCACAATTCTAAAATTTGGTCAAATTGCTAATTAGGACCCTCTAATTCATAATCTAATGCAATTTCATGCTTAAAGATTCTAGAATGCAAGTTTTGCACTTTATTCAAGTTGCTCCCTGAAATGCAATTAGACATTTTATGCATAGAATTTCTTCATGAAACTTCCACACAAGCATGCATTCATAACATAAACCTCGTAAGAATCATAAAATAATTATTTCTATCTCAGATTTTTGGTCTCGAGACCACTGTTCTGACTAGGCCCTAATTCAGGATGTTACATGGGAGGTGTCACAGTGTAACACCCCGTACCCAACTCGATTGTCAGATTTGGGCTACAAGGTTTCATATTCGTTGCTAGAGCAACTACGGCCAAATCACATTTGACTTATACCATTAAACATATAAATATAAGTAAAACATATGTCTAAAACTATACATATTCATTTATGGGTCTTATACGTGCTTACGAAAGCTTTAATGCTACCCAGGGTCGAATTAAGACCAATTTGTAAAGTTTTCAAAATTCTGGAGTTGACATCACGACTTTGAGGGTTCCTCTTCGACATTAGCTAAATATAATAACAAAACATATAATACCATCAATTTCCATTCAAATCACAGTAGAATAAAATGTCAAGCATATTTTACAATTTATTCAATTTAGTCCCTAAAATCGAGAGAAACGTAACTTTCAATCTAGACCTTCGCATTGAAATTACTATCTATTCCTACCAAAATTTTATGACAATTTTTCATTTTATTTAATTTGGTCCCTATTGTACAAATTCAATAATTAAGCTTTACAATTTAGTCTTTTTCTTAAACTAAGCTTAATTATTATCAATTTTACACCTAATTCTTCAAGAAATAAACAATGACAACTTTCTAAAACTTTAACAGTTTTACAAATTAGTACATGGGCTAGCTAAATCAAGCTCCCATGATTCAATTTCCATAAAAATCAAAGAAAAATTGCTAGGGGCTTACTTAAATTGAATGGTTGAAAGCTTGAAAGTTCAAAAATGGAAATTTTCTTTTCTTTTCTTCTTTTGGTCGGTTGGAGAAGATGGATTTTCATCTCTCCATCCACCAATTTCACTTTTATACTAAGTTTATAATTTAATTAACCTTAATTTAATTAATTAATCAAGTTCAACTTAATTAATAATAATGTTAATTAAGCTTAAGGGAATCATCATTATCATCCACTATCTCTTACTTCTAATGGGTCTAATTACCATTTTAGACCTTTGGCTAATTGTAATTTAAGTCCCCAAGCCATTTCCTAATTAAAAATATATATAGATTAGATTTACAATTTAGTCCTTAGGCCTTATTTAATCATAATTTTGGCTAAATTAACTAACCAGATTTCAATTCATCTATTTTTTAACTCCGTAAATATGTTTATTTAATATTTATGTAATCAATTTACGGAAATGAGGTCCTGAAATCATAATTTCTAACACAATTGGAAATCGGGTTGTTACAATTCTCCCCCTCAAGAAATTTCGACTTCGAAATTTACTTGGAAAGAGGTGGAGATACTTGGATCTCATTGTCTCTTCCAATTCCTAAGTCACTTCTTTAGCACTATGATTGCGCCATATGAATTGCACCAATGGCAGACGCTAATTTATTAGCTCTTTCATTTCTCGAGCTAAGATTTCAACTGGTTCTTCTTTATATGACAGATGAGACCAAACTTCAATTGATTCCACAGAAATAACATGAAATAGATCTAACTGATATCATCGAAGCATGGATACATGAAACACATCGTGAATTCTTTGCAATTCTAATGGTAGAGTTAAGCAATATGCAACTGGTCCAACTCTCTCGATGATCTCATATGGCCCGATAAACCTAAGACTCAACTTTCCCTTACGGCCAAAATGTAGGATCTTTTTCCATGGAAAAACCTTCAGGAATACCTTATCACCCACTAAATACTCGATATCCTTTCGTTTTAGATCCACATATAACTTCTGCCTATCGAAATCCCCTTTCAATCTTACTCTAATAAATTTTACCACATTTTTAGCCTCCTGAATCAATTCTAGCCTGCTTATTTTCTTCTCACACGATTTTGACCAACATAAGGGTGTAAAAAATGAAATCTATTGCGATTTAGACCCAAATCACATTTCTTTTATTCAGTGAAGTCAGCAGACCAACAATGAAATCTACTACGATTCGTTTTTATTTCCATTCTGGAATAGATATAGGCTGTAAAAAATGACCTACTACCAGTTGTAGTGGTAGTTTAAGTACATTTCGACACGTAATAAGCCTTTTTTTGCATTTTATAATTAATTTTTGCATTTTCAGTATTAGTAGGTTAGGAACTAAACATTAATACAATTTTTTTTATGTATTTTCTATTATTTTGATGACCCGTAAGGATAAATCGAGCTCGGGAGTGACTAATGGGCTAATTAAGTTTGTAGGGTGCTAATTCAGATCTAAGAATACAAAGAATGATCGTCGAGCTGCGATAAAAGGAAGCCCGTGTTGCAACATAGATCGATGAAGTTACCAAGGTCAAGAAAGCACTCCACGTCATGATGAGGAGTTTTCCCTCATCACGACAATGCAATGAACATATGAAGAAATTCACGACAGCAACACTATGACTAGGAGTCTTTCCACATCATGACGACGTGACAAAGGCAGGCCAAAATGAGCTAAATCCTTATACGACACTGTTGGGGATATTTCCATTTTTAGACCCTAACAATCTAAGATTATGTTATATTAATTAGTATCTAAATGTACTTGGGTTGTGTGGACACCAAGTCACCCGTAGCCTATATAAGTAACCTTAGGGTCACTTGAATGGTGTGCAAACTTAAATAGACAATTTTTACTATTCAATTTTCTTTGTATTTTATATTTTTTTCGCTTTGTCGAAACTTTTCTATTCTGATGTGAAGATATTTACGAGTGAAGATTGCTCTGAATCCGCGCTTCAATATATTATCAATGAGCACTCTCTCTACTATTCTATTTTATTCTTTTATTTATATTTTGTTAAATTGATCAATTAATGATTGTATGAATATTATAATAATTTCTAGTGCTTTATTCAAATATTGCATGATTTGATTATTTAACTAATTTATCTATTGAGTGATTATTTATCTGAAATTGGTTGTTTATTCAAGAGTACTTAGTATATTAGAGAGTGACGCGCCTGATAGAGTATCTAGATAGCTGAGACCGAAATAGTATCCTGTCGTGTATAATTTGTGCTAAGCGGTAAGATCGAAAGGGTATCCATATGCCTAGGAAGAGATTGGCAGGGTGATTTAGGTGGTAATCCTTCGTGAAGATGAGACTGGAAGGGTATTCTTAACTAAGGGTGATAAATAGCTCAATCGAGGATGATTAATTATTTAATTAGATAATTACTGATTTAATAGATCATAAGCTAGAGGCTCGCGTTGTTGACACTAGGAATAGAAAATTCCATTAGGTTAATTTAGAGCAATTAATTTAATTAATTTAATTAATCTTTTAATTTGGATTCACACTACTAATTCGTGACTCAATTAGAGTAGTACTTATTTTCTGTAATTAATTTAATAATAATTTTCTCCAACATGCAATCCTTTAGGTATAATCCTCAAAATACTTATTGTTGTTTTGTTGTAACACAAATCTATATTACAATTTGACTTTTTTGCTTGTAGATAACATATTTAATTTATATATATTTACATGATTTTTTACTCTAAACATCCGTGTAACAACCTAACCCGACCCGTCTGTCGAATCTGGGTATGAAGTGTTACAAATGGATCGAGTTCACCTATCCTTAATTGATTGATGTTGACTTAACTGCTATAAAGTAGACAAAATAAAATAATCTAAAATAAAATCAATAATAGCTTTTATATTTAAGGCTTTAAGCCACTAAATGTTTAGTCCCTAAAATTTCTGTCGCTAATCAATCTGTTTATTTACAATAAGTCTCTTAAACTTTGTAACTCAGGCTAACTAAATTCAGAATTCAAACTTTAAGAACACGTCTAATTACACTATGATTGACCATGAGGCGAAGCCTCCAATTGTACCCTCTTGCTATGTGCATGACTCTCATAGATCACGATCTCTAATCTCAGCAACATTTGACTTGGTCCCTCTTCTGAGTCCTCGATTAACCTTGCAATTCCTGTGAACATTAGACAACCCTTGTAAGTTCAAATTAACTTAGTTAATTCCTTCACTGCACCATAATCAATCCCTATGACATGAGGGTAACAAATGTATAAATAAACTAAATATAAAATAAAATCATTGTTTGCTCACAACGAGTGTTTCTTTTTTAGGGCAATGGACTCCACTCGATCCTCTCAGCTGCTTGACTCATTATAAGACCTTCCTTTGGTCAAACTTTCCACTTGATTGATTTCTTGGACCAATAGGCTATCGTCAAAGTGACTATGCAAGCCTACCATTTTACTTGCTCGTTACCTCCCTACGACTATCATGGTGGCAGTGTACCCGTAACAGACTTTACTCAAAGAGGAATAGTCATGACAGGCATTTTATCCCCTGGATAGAATCCTTATCCTGGGTGTAGAATTCTCATCCCTCTTACGAGATTTGCTTCTCTTGTACAAATCCATTGCGCTCTCCCTAGCGGCTCTTCGTTTTGGATCTTTGTTTGCGATCCTCAAACAATTACCCTGTTTTTCATTTCCATGAACAAGCTAGCTCTTGCTCGTCCTGCTTTCCTTTATTTCTTGTTAAGCTTTCACCTATGCCTTGTTGGATTTCACATCTATCCTTACCACTTTCTTTAACTCTTCTCCCACCTGTGTGGTTTCTCATACTTGGTGCATTGGCCACATACTCCTCACATGAGGTCTTGAAAAACTCTTCTCACTTGTTTCTTGGCAGATTCTATAGGTTATCGTAGCCGAGCAATAGTCCTAAACCATTCTTCCTCATTTCTTTTGTCCTGAAGGATTAACTACGTGTTTACTGTCTTGAAGGATTAACCACGTGTTTACTGTCTTGACGGGCCCTATCTATGTTTATTGTTCCAGCGGACTATCTCTATTCTGTGTTTACTGTCCTAGTAGACTATCTATTCTGTGTTTACTATCCCAACGGACTATCTATTTTGTGTTTACTGTCCCAGTGAACTATCTTTGTGGATGTCATGGAGTCTTTTATCCATAGTCTTACACCGATTCGTCATCCTAACGTACTATCATATGATACAATAGAACCTTTCATCCATGGTCTTACTCGTCATACATGGATGTCATAACATCTTTCATCGATGGTCTTACACCGAATACCTTATACCTTGTACCATGCCGCTGTGTCATCTTTCATCCAAAGTCTTACGCTATGTACCACATACCAGACTTTCATAGCATCTTATGCTATATACCTTATACCTCGTACCATGCCGCCATGACATCTTTCATCTGTGGTCTTACACCAAATACCTTATACCTTGTACTTTGCAGCCGTGGCATCTTTCATTCATGGTCTTACACCAAATACCTTATACATTGTACCATGTTGCCATGGCATCTTTCATCCATGGTCTTACATTGAATACCTTATACATTATACCATCCGTCATGGGACCTTTCATCTATGGTCTTATGCTATGTACCTTATACCAGGCTATCATAGCCTCTTTCATCTATGGTCTTACACCATATACCTTTTACCTTGTACCATGCCACCATGACATCTTTCATCCATGATCTTACGCTATGTACCTCTACTAGGCTGCCATAGCCTCTTTCATATATGGTCTTACGCCATACATCATCGTTACGGTGTCACTCCGAAAGACCAGTCAATACTACCGTCACAGTAAATACTTTTCCTTAATTTTGATTTCTCAAATCCTCTTTCCATTACCTCCTTTACACGACTTAACCTTAATGCTCAAACACCGCAGTGTTCCCTCCATAAGGCCCTTAGCTTCGCACGTGGTGGTAACTAATAGGTTCTCTCCCTTTTTTCCCATCCTAACTTCATCTATCCTACTGAGGATTTTCCTACAATCATGCAATGGATGCTCATATTGTGACAACAAGTTTTTTAGTGGTGTCAGAAATGATAGTTTTGGGACCACAATCTTGACTAGCGAGTCAGTAAATATAATTTATTTAATATCTACTTATAACACCCCAGTTCTGGCAGGTACAGGTTTGGCATATAATCCCAAAGTAATATGATTAGCGGACTAGGTGTAACAACCCATTTTTAGTGGTATCAAAAACAATAATTTCGGGACCACAATTTCGACAAGTGAGTTAATATTTTAATGTTTATTTATTATTTGTAGGATTATTACAAAGTCATATTAAAATTTGGTTAAGAAATTTTAATGTTTGGATAGTTAATTAATTAAAAAGGATCGAATCATAAAAGCCGTAAAAGTTAGTTTCTATTAGTTAAAGGTGCTAAATAACTATGTAAATGTAAATTAATGGACTTAAATGGTAAATAAACCATATAGATAGATAGTGGACAATTATGGACAATGTTTTTTTAATGGTTAAGTAATGTTTTTAAAGGTAAAAAGGTAATTAGATAAATAAAACTAAAACAAATTAAGAAAAAAAAGGAAGTTGTCATCTTTCTTATGCCACTACCGATTTTCTAAGAAGAAAAACACCATTGGAGGAGCTTGGTATTTGGAGAAGTTAGATTCACTTACATGGTATTTGATTTTTGCCCATTTCTAGTGATTTTTATGTTTTTGTGATCGTTGTAGCTTAATCTAGCTAACCTGGGGGTTAATTTGTAAAATTGTTAAAAGTTTAGGGACTACCATGAATGATTATATGTGTTTGTGAACTTAGTTGATAGATTCAAGAGATTGATAGCTAGATAGGATTATTTTGTAAAGAGACTTTTAGTAATTTTAATATTTAGGGATTAAATTACTAAAATAGTAAGAATTACATGAAATTCTTGTGAAAATTTATTAAATGTGGGTTGAATAGGGACTATATAGAAATTGGCTAGCTTGATTTTTGCTTAAATATGGCTAATTCGTAAGTTTAGGGTTTAGGGACTAAATTACAAAAAGTGTAAAATATTTGGGGTAATTTTGTAAAGTATTATTAAAAAGAGTTATAAGCTTAAGTTTAATTGTTTGAGGTGTTGGAAAGATTAATTGAATGAAAACTGTTAGTAAATCAAGAAACAAATGAAATAGACACAAATCACGAAAAAGCTAAAGTAGCAAAATAGTCATCGGTATCGTGTTCATAGCCGTTTTTGTTTAGGTAAGTTCATATAATGATTAAAATTATTACCTATTATTTTGAATGAAATGTTAATTAATGTTTATACTTGTAACATCCTGAAATAGGGCCTAAACAAAATAGTGGTTGCGAAACCATGAATCCTAGGTCAAAAATTTTTTATTCCAATTAAGTTTTAAGGTTTATTCATTGATTGAATAATTGTGTGAAAATTTTGTGAAGAAATTTTATTTATAAGTGCCTAATTTGATAATTAGGACTAAATTTTAAAATTAGCAAAATGTGTGTTCTAGATAATAAAGGGGATTTAATTGAAATAGGTTCTTAAAGTGGAGGTCCTTATTTAGTAATTAGACCATTATATTTAAGTTTGGATAAAAATGGGTTTGGACAAAAATGGGCAAGAATAGGACAAATTTGAAAGAAAAACCTTTAAGGGCATTTTGGTCATTTAGTAATTAAAAGAATTAAAAAGGGAAAATAAAGCCAAAATTGCTCCATCTTCTTCATGGAGGCTGAATATAGCATGGGGAAAGCCATGGTTAGAGTTTCCAAGCTTTCCAAGCTCAATAGTAAGTCCTTTCTAGCCTCGTTTTTAATGTTCTTTACGTTTTTGGAGTCCTGGTAACTTGATTTAGCTTATTCTAGCAATAATTCATGCTAGGTTCATATTTGGAAAAATACCCATAGGTTAAATGTGTTTATTTTGATGTTTTATGGTAGAATATGAAGTTTGAAATTATGTTAAACAACTTTTGCTAAGCGATCTTAAGTGAAAATGAGCAAAACGACATAATCAGTAAAAATACCTAATGTTCATAAGTACATGATAGAGTGGGAATTTGATGTTACCATAGAAGGGAAAAATGTTCAGTGTGTCATAAAACATAATAAAAATGGATAAATTTTAATTTTCGAGCCTAGGGGCAAAATCGTAATTCTGCAAAGGTCTAGGGGAAAATTGTAATTTTGCTAAAGTTTGAGTTAGGGAATGTTTTGAATAGTAAATTAATTAAATAAGTGAAATATGATGTTTTAGATCTCAGAAACTGAGATTTGGACCTAGAACGGGAGAAAAACCAAAAATCGGAAAAGTTGGTAAAATGGTCGTTTTGATATCGAGGTAAGTTCATATGTGTAATAAGCATTTAATTATGCATATTTGAATGATAAATTGATATTTTGGCCATAAATACTTTAGTATTGAGTTTTAGATATAATGATTAATGTTCGATAATAATTCGATATTGGAAAGAGAACTTGTATAATTTATATGTAAGACTATATTTTGTATTATGGCTTTGTATGATAACAAGAAAGTATTAAACAGCATAGTTTGATGAGAATAAGTTAATTTAATGATATGATGAGATTGAGAATATAAGTATGTAAGTTGAGTAGCATTTTATTATTATGCAATTATTGTTATTAGTATTGTTAGTATTGAGTTATGCGACTAACCTTGAGAATTTGAGCAAGTATGTTTCAGCTATAACTTGACAAGGCATTGATATCTCAAAGTCCATGGTTGTACCATGGCAATTAAGGAAGAATTGACGGAAAAGTCCATGTTCATAACATGGCATTTGGTAAGACAAGGATACCATGTAAGACCATGTTTGGAACATGGCATTTGGTAAGACAAGGATACCATGTAAGACCATGTTTGGAACATGGCATTTGGTAAGACAAGGATACCATGTAAGACCATGTTTGGAACATGGCATTTGGTAAGATAAAGATATCATGTAAGACCATACCAAGGCATGGCATTGATAAGTTCTATAAGGCGAGAAAATCATGTAAGACCATACTAAGGAATGACATTGATAAGTTCTATAAGGCAAGGAAATCATGTAAGACCATGTCTGTGACAGCCTTAATTTGACCCTAGTCGGAATGTGGTTTCGGGACCACAAAACCGAGTTATAAAATTTATTTAAAATTTATTTGCATATCTTCTATGTGTGATATTGCATGTGTGAAAAATTGATGTTTTAATTTAGTTTATTGAATGTGAATTTTCTTGAAAGGACTTAGTTGAGAAAATTAGAAAATATGATAGGTAAATATATAAGGACATAATAACTACAAAGTGTGAAAGGTTGGGTTTGCATGTCAAAATGCCCAAAATACATGTAGTGGTCGGCCAAGCAATGATGTTCCTCCACTAGGTTTAATTAATTATAATTCCATATTGACAAATGATTAAAATAATCTAAAAAAATGAATTAATAAGAAAAAGATGAATAAAAGAAGAAATGGAAGGAGAGAGAGAGTGTTCATATTCTTCTTGCAAAGCCGAAACCTAAGTGAAAAAAGAAGGAAATTGGTTAAAGACATCCGGCCATCTTAAGGGTTAATTAAGGTAGGATTTCATGTTGTTTTCATTAAATTTTATGAAAATTTAGTTAGTAGTCAAGCTCTTATTATAACCCATATGTTGATTTTTTTTATTTGGTAACAAAATGTGCATATGGTTATAATGGTTAAATGTTAAGAGGATAGTGTTTTGATGCTTTGGATGGAAATATTAGAAAGGTGAAGAATGAGTTAGCTAATAGATATATGTGCATTTGAATGATGGTATGAATAAATGTGGATTTTTTGCTAGTTAGAAGTATTCGGTCAAAATGTTTATGTGGTGAAACTATGTGTTAAATGAAAAAGTGATGTGCAATTGTTATTTTGGTAGTGATAATGCATTCGGCCTTGAGACATTAGATAAGCATTAGTTGAGGTTTTAATGTCTTGAACAAGTATGGTTGTAAGATGAAGTGGAAATCATTAAATTTGTATATGTGAGTATTTAGCAAGGGGTGGTTGCCGTATAGACATATATATATATATAGATGTGTTTCATTGAAGTATTGATTGGTTATCGATAGTAATTGGATATTAGGTGGTCAATAGCCGAATGGCTTAGTTTTAATAAAAGCATAAGGTGGATAAAAATCAAATTTATGCCGTGTGATTCTTGTGATATGAAACTACTAATAGTATGGGATATAATTAACTAGCAAGGTAATTAAATTATTAAATTTATTTATTCTAGTTCAAGAACCCAAAGGAGGGGAATCAAGTAAGGGCAAAGCAAAGAGTATCGAGTAGTTGATTGGAACCGTTTCATCCAACATAAGGTAAGTCCATAAGCAATTATAAGATTGGTTATTTTATACATAAATGGTGCTCGTATATCATGAAAGAATTTCTTTTGTTTAGATATTCTTTTGATTGATAAATATATGTGGTCGTATATATATTTTTGAATTAAATCAATTGCTTTGCTATAATGAAATGACATTGGAACTAAGTGTGCGGATTTTGAATGGCACTATGTGTGCGGAATTGAATAGCACTATGTGTGCTGATTTGAATGTCAATACGTGTGTGTGGATTTCTAAGGCACTATGTGTGCGGGTTAGCATGGCACTAAGTGTGCGGATTTGAATAGCACTATGTATGCAAAATCGGTTGATAATATAATAAGTGCAGGAAATGAATGAAGGGTTAGAGCTATTGATTGAAATAAGAAAATTGGAGACATGAAATGTATATGCATGGATCCATCTAGTTCATCATTGTTTAATAGTTTGAGAAAAGGATTTAAGCCATCTGGTTGTTTGATATTTGATTAAATAGCAAGACTTGACTTGTAGTTGGATCAATAATCTAAGTAATATATGGCATAGCTCGGTATGGCTGAAATAGTTTATATACTTTATTTTTTTTTTATGATCTCAAGTTAATGGTCTGCATTATATTGCTTACGACTTACTGAGTTGAATACTCATTTGGTGTGTTTACTTGTCTCTTATTTAGATTTTCTTTTGATCCATTTTGTGTGCTTGGGACTATCGTCTAAGTCATCACACCTACCTACAACGTTTTGGTACTCCTTCTTAGTTAATCTTAAGTATAACATTATGGTATGTGTAGGTATTATATTTGGGATTTCCATGTTATAATACTAAATTTTGTAATCCTGGCCATACGAATATGACTTAACCTTTAATATTTAAAAAAAATGGATATGTTTGTTTTTATAATACAACTCTTTTGATTAAGTAAAATGTTACTAAATGGGTGGTTAAATTATTATATTAATAGGTCAAAGTTAAGCTTATGGAATGTGGTTATTTAATTGTTATTATGAGCTAAATACTATATGTATTTAAATTTTGCTATGCATTCGACTATTACGGCAAATCACAAAATGAATAGTGATCCTCTTTTATGATGCATGGGTGTGTGCAAGGCATGTTGCACATCAAATATATGGTTGGGTTATGAAATTGTGTAATTATGATAAATTAATACCTTGTAAATTCGGTTTTGTTTTAATTGCAAAGATCGGTAAAATAATTATCCACTATTTAATTTTGTTCAACTGTTCGCTCATGAAATTTTTAGTAATACTCCGTAACCCTTCTGGCGACCGATACGGGTTAGGGGTGTTACATTTATTTGGTATCAGAGTTACGGTTTAGTGATCCTAGGACTACCGTAGCACGTGTGAGTCTAGCTATACATGTCATAATGCTAGTATATGATAGTGTGATGACTTCTGACAGTTGAAATTGTTGTTTTAATTAGTAAATGGAATCCACTCCAGAGAGAGCCTTAGCGGATGACGTTGAGAGTCTAGCGCCTGCTCCTGCGCAAGGGACAGCGCCTGTTGAATCTCAACCATCTGCGAGTAATCAAGATGATGGGGCTAAGCAAGCCTTCTTTACCATGATGAATGAGTGGGTTGCACAATATGCCCGAACAAACCCGGCTGCTCAACAATTCCTGAATTTAAATAGTCCTTCTCCGGTGCCTATAATACCAGCAACTACTGATCCTTTGATGCTGAGTAAACCTCCTGTTGATTTGATTAGAAAGCGCGGGGCCGAGGAATTTCGAGCCACCGCTTCTGATGACGCTGAAAGGGCTGAGTTTTGGCTTGATAATACCATCCGTGTTTTTGATGAGCTATCTTGCACACCCGATGAGTGTCTAAAGTGTGCTATATCCTTATTACGAGATTCGGCCTACTATTGGTGGAGAACCTTGATTTCGATTGTTCCAAAGGAACGAGTTACTTGGGACTTCTTTCAGACGGAGTTTCGTAAAAAGTATATCAGTCAACGACTCATTGATCAAAAGTGCAAAGAATTTTTGGAGCTTAAACAAGGCCGTTTGACGGTATCCGAATATGAACGTGAGTTTGTAAGGCTCAGTCGATATGCTCAGGAATGTGTAGCTGATGAAGTTGCCATGTGTAAAAGATTTGAAGAGGGATTGAATGAAGATTTAAAGCTACTGGTGGGTATTTTAAAACTAAAATAATTCGTAACACTGGTTGAACGAGCTTGCAAGGCTGAAGAGCTTGGAAAGAAGAAAAAGAAAAAGAAAGCTGAAATTGAAGCTAGAGATTTTCGTAAAAGATCGACGGGTAAAACTTTTTTCTCGGCTGCAAAGAAGTTTAGAGACGATATTAACAGATCAAAGACGACTGCAGAAATTTCTATTAAGGAGCGACCATCAACGGACTCTCGAGCTACTTCGGTTGCTAGTGTTGGCAACAATTGGTAAGAAAAACCCGAATGTCCACAGTGTGGAAGACGACATGTAGGTGAATGTTGGGGTAAGTCTATTAACAGAGCCTGCTATAGATGCGGTTCGTGGGATCATTTCATTCAAGATTGCACGGAACCTGATGAGAAAAATAAGATGCAAGGTGCGAGATCGAGTGGTGCAACAACTAGAGGTAGACCACCGAAAAATACAGGAGGCAGGGGTGGTAATCAGAGAGGGACTTCTGATATGGCTGTTCGATCTGAGATTCGTGCCCCCGCTAGAGCTTATGCCATCCGTGCACGAGAGGAGGCATCCTCCCCTGATGTTATCACTGTTACATTCACTCTCTATAGTACTAGTGTACTTGCTTTAATTGATCCTGGTTCGACTCATTCTTACGTAAGTGAAACATTAGCGTCCAGTAAGACTCTACCTGTTGAGTCTACTGAATTTGTGATACGAGTGTCAAACCCTTTGGGTCGGTATGTGTTAGTTGATAAAGTATGCAAGAGATGTTCATTGATAATTAAAGATTTCTATTTTCCAGTGGATTTGATGTTATTACCCTTCGACGAATTTGATATTATTCTCAGAATGGACTGGTTAATTGAACATGATGCTGTGGTAAATTGCAAGTGAAGGACTATAGACTTGCGATGTTCGAGTGGTGAAATGATTCAAGTTGAATCTAATGATCTGAGTGGGTTACCAGCAGTGATATTTTCTGTGTTAGCTCAGAAATATGTGAGAAAGGGTTATGAAGCTTATCTTGCATATGTACTGGATAGCAAGGTATCGGAACGAAAGCTCGAGACTGTGCCTGTAGTTTGTGAGTATCCAGAAGTGTTTTCTGAGGAATTACCGGGATTGCCACCTGTTAGAGAAGTAGAGTTCGGCATAGAATTGGTTCCGAGTATGACACTGATTTCGATCGCTCCGTATCGTATGGCACCGACTGAGTTGAAAGAATTGAAAGCTCAATTGCAAGAATTGACTGACAGAGGTTTTTGCGACCCGACTTTTTTCACCCAGGGTGCTCGGTACTATTTGTGAAAAAGAAAGACGGAACTAAACGAATGTGTATTGATTATCGTCAGCTCAATAAAGTGACGATAAAGAATAAATATCCGTTGCCACGGATAGATGACTTATTTGACCAATTGAAAGGAGCTTCCGTGTTTTCGAAGATTGATTTGCAATCTGGCTATTATCAGTTGCGAGTTAGAGATTCTGACGTTCCTAGGACTGCTTTCAGAACGAGATATGGACACTATGAGTTTTTAGTGATGCCGTTTGGGCTCACTAATGCCCCGGCGGTTTTCATGGATCTGATGAATCGGATATTCAGACAATATTTAGATCGATTTCTGGTGGTGTTCATAGATGATATTCTGATTTATTCTCACAATAAGTCCGAGCACGCCGAACACTTGAGACTAGTATTTCAGATTTTGCGAGATAATCAGTTGTATGCAAAATTCAGTAAATGTGAATTCTGGTTAAGGGAAGTTAGCTTTTTGGGGCATGTTGTATCCGCTTCGGGTATTAGAGTTGATCCGAACAAAATTTCAGCCATTCTTGATTGGAAACCTCTAAGGAAAGTTTCTGAAGTTCGGAGCTTTTTGGGACTCGCTGGGTACTATCGACGATTCGTTAAAGGCTTCTCGATGATCGCAACACCGTTGACAAAGCTACTCCGGAAAGATGTCAAGTTTGAGTGGTCAGAGAACTGTCAGACAAGTTTCGACCAATTGAAGACCCTTTTGACGGAGGCTCCTGTGTTAGTCTAGCCGGAGTCTGGTAAAGAGTTCGTAGTCTATAGTGACGCCTCTTTGAACGGTTTGGGTTGTGTGTTGATGCAGGAGGGTAGAGTTGTTGCGTATGCTTCGAGACAACTAAAACCTCATGAGAAAAATTACCCAACTCATGATATTGAACTAGCTGCGATTGTGTTTGCTCTTAAAATTTGTCGTCATTACCTGTTTGGAGAGAAATGCCATGTTTATACTGATCACAAAAGCCTAAAATATTTAATGACTCAGAAAGACTTGAATATGAGACAATGACGGTGGCTTGAATTATTAAAGGATTACGAAATTGCCATTGATTATCATCCAGGTAAGGCAAACGTGGTGGCTGATGCCCTAAGTTGAAAATCTCTATTTGCTCTTCGAGCAATGAATGTACATCTGTCTATTTCCGCTGATGATGTGCTGGTAGGAATTAAAAGCAGAACCAGTGTTAATACGGCAAATTTGTGAAGCACAGAAAATCGACGACGAATTGGTTGCTAAACGAGCTCAATGTGATTCTAATATGGGTTCAGAGTTTCAAATTGACGACAATGATTGTTTAAGATTCAGAGGTCAATTTTGTGTTCCGAGAAATTCAGAACTTACTTCGATGATTTTGAGTGAGGCCCATTGTAGCCGAATGTCAGTCCATCCTGGTAGCACGAAAATGTACAACGATCTAAAAAGACAATATTGGTGGCATAGTATGAAAAGAGACATTTCCGACTTTGTTTCTAAATGTTTGATATGTCAACAAGTGAAAGTGGAGCATCAGGTACCTTCGGGATTACTACAGCCGATCATGATACCTGAGTGGAAATGGGATCGAGTAACAATGGACTTTGTATCTGGTTTACCGTTGACGCAGAGCAAGAAGGACTCAATCTGGGTTATTATTGATAGATTGACAAAGTCCACTCATTTTATCCCTATTCGTACGGATTTTTCACTCGATAGATTGGCAAAATTATATGTTTCTCAAATTGTTCGATTACATGGAGTGCCTACTTCTATTGTTTCTGATAGAGACCCCAGATTTACATCCCAATTTTGGAAGAAATTGCATGAAGCGTTGGGTGCTAAGTTACATTTTAGCACTGCTTTCCATCCCCAAACAGATGGTCAATCTGAACGAGTTATTCAAATACTCGAAGATATATTGAGATGTTGTATTCTCGAGTTCAGTGGTTCGTGGGAACGATATTTACCTGTGATTGAATTCGCATACAACAATAGCTTCCAATCAAGTATTAAGATGGCACCATACGAGGCTTTGTACAGTCGTAAATGCTGCACGCCATTGTATTGGACCGAACTCAGTGAAAATAAGGTATACGGGGTTGATCTGATCAGAGAAGCTGAAGAAAAAGTGAAAGTGATTAGTGATAGTTTGAAAGCAGCATCAGATTGTCAGAAATCATATACAGATTTGAAACGCAAAGTTATTGAGTATCAAATTGGTGATAAAGTATTTTTGAAAGTCTCACCCTAGAAAAAAAATCTTCGATTTGGCCGTAAGGGCAAATTGAGCCCAAGATTTATTGGACCTTACGAGATAGCAGAATGGATAGGGCCGGTTGCTTATAGATTGGTTCTACCACCTGAACTAGTAAAGATTCATAATGTATTCCATGTATCGATGCTTAGATGGTATAGATCGGATCCTTCACATGTGGTTAGTCCATCTGAAATTGAGATTCAATCTGATTTGAGCTATGAAGAAGAACCAATCCGTATCTTAGCTCAGGAAGTGAAATAATTGCGGAATAAGAAGATTTCTTTAGTAAAAGTATTATGGATCAAACATGGAGTAGAAGAGGCTACTTGGGAGCTCGAAGACTCTATGAAATAACGTTATCCGAATTTATTCGCTGGTAAGATTTTCGAGGACGAAAATTTTTAAGTGGGGAAGAGTTGTGACAGCCCTAATTTGACCCTAGTCAGAATGTGGTTTCGGGACCACAAAATCGAGTTATAAAATTTATTTGAAATTTATATGCATATCTTCTATGTGTGATATTGCATGTGTGAAAATTTGATGTTTTAATTTAGTTTATTGAATGTGAATTTTCTTGAAAGGACTTAGTTGAGAAAATTAGAAAATATGATAGGTAAATATATAGGGACATAATAACTACAAAGTGTGAAAGCTTGGGTTTGCATGTCAAAATGCCCAAAATACATGTAGTGGCCGGCCAAGCAATGATGTTCCTCCACTAGGTTTAATTAATTATAATTCCATATTGACAAATGATTAAAATAATGTAAAAAAATGAATTAATAAGAAAAAGATGAATAAAAGAAGAAATGGAAGGAGAGAGAGAGTGTTCATCTTCTTCTTGCAAAGCCGAAACCTAAGTGAAAGAAAAAGGAAATTGGTTAAAGACATTCGGCCATCTTAAGGGTTAATTAAGGTAGGATTTCATGTTATTTTCATTAAATTTTATGAAAATTTAGTTAGTAGTCAAGCTCTTATTATAACCCATATGTTGATTTTTTTTATTTGGTGACAAAATGTGCATACGGTTATAATGGTTAAATGTTAAGAGGATAGTGTTTTGATGCGTTGGATGGAAATATTAGAAAGGTGAAGAATGAGTTAGTTAATAGATATATGTGCATTTGAATGATGGTATGAATAAATGTGGAGTTTTTGCTAGCTAGAAGTATTCGGTCAAAATGTTTATGTGGTGAAACTATGTGTTAATTGAAAAAGTGATGTGCAATTGTTATTTTGGTAGTGATAATGCATTCAGCCTTGAGACATTAGATAAGCATTAGTTGAGGTTTTAATGTCTTGAACAAGGATGGTTGTAAGATGAAGTGGAAATCATTAAATTTGTATATGTGAGTATTTAGCAAGGGGTGGTTACCGTATAGACATATATATATGTATATAGATGTGTTTCATTGAAGTATTGATTGGTTATCGATAGTAATTGGATATTAGGTGGTCAATAACCGAATGGCATAGTTTTAATAAAAGCATAATGTGGATAAAAATCAAATTTATGTCGTGTGATTCTTGTGATATGAAACTATTAATAGTATGGGATATAATTAACTAGCAAGGTAATTAAATTATTAAATTTATTTATTCTAGTTCAAGAACCCAAAGGAGGGGAATCAAGCAAGGGCAAAGCAAAGAGTATCGAGTAGTCGATTGGAACCGTTTCATCCAACATAAGGTAAGTCCATAAGCAATTATAAGATTGGTTATTTTATACATAAATGGTGCTTGTATATCATGAAAGAATTTCTTTTGTTTAGATATTCTTTTGATTGATAAATATATGTGGCCGTATATATATTTTTGAATTAAATCAATTGTTTTGCTATAATGAAATGACATTGGAACTAAGTGTGCGGATTTTGAATGGCACTATGTGTGCAGAATTGAATAGCACTATGTGTGCTGATTTGAATGTCAATACGTGTGTGTGGATTTCTAAGGCACTATGTGTGTGGGTTAGCATGGCACTAAGTGTGCGGATTTGAATAGCACTATGTGTGCAAAATCGGTTGATGATATAATAAGTGCAGAAAATGAATGAAGGGTTAGAGCTATTGATTGAAATAAGAAAATTGGAGACATGAAATGTATATGCATGGATCCATCTAGTTCATCATTATTTAATACTTTGAGAAAAGGATTTAAGCCATCTGGTTGTTTGATATTTGATTAAATAGCAAGACTTGACTTGTAGTTGGATCAATAATCTAAGTAATATATGGCATAGCTCGGTATGGCTGAAATAGTTCATATACTTTTTTTTTATGATCTCAAGTTAATGGTCTGCATTATATTGCTTATGACTTACTGAGTTGAATACTCATTTGGTGTGTTTACTTGTCTCTTATTTAGATTTTCTTTTGATCCATTTTGTGTGCTCGGGACTATCGTTGAAGTCATCACACCTGCCTGCAACGTTTTGGTACTCCTTCTTAGTTAATCTTAAGTATAACATTATGGCATGTATAGGTATTATATTTGGGATTTATATGTTATAATACTAATTTTTGTGATCCTGGCCATACGAATATGGCTTAACCTTTAATATTTAAAAAAAAAGGCTATGTTTGTTTTTATAATACAACTCTTTTGATTAAGTAAAATGTTACTAAATGGGTGGTTAAATTATTATGAGCTAAATACTATATGTATTTAAATTTTGCTATGCATTTGACTATTACGGCAAATCACAAAATGAATAGTGATCCTCTTTTATGATGCATGGGTGTGTGCAAGGCATGTTGCACATCAAATATATGGTTGGGTTATGAAATTGTGTAATTATGATAAATTAATGCCTTGTAAATTCGGTTTTGTTTTAATTGCAAAGATCGGTAAAATAATTATCCACTATTTAATTTTGTTCAACTGTTCACTCATGAAATTTTTAGTAATACTCCGTAACCCTTCTGACGACAGATACGGGTTAGGGGTGTTACAATGTCAAGACATGACATTGATGAGTTACTATAAGGCAAAGGTTCGATGTAAGACCATGCCAAGGCATGGCATTGGTGAGTTCATAAGGCAAGGATACCACGTAAGACCATGTCAAGACATGACAATGGTAAGTTCAAAAAGGAAAAGGTTCCCGAGTAATCCGAAGAGTAAGTCAAAGAAACGACAAGGTGTGAACATGAAGAAAGAGTACAGGTATGCATTTAAGGCTTATTTAATATTGAGATTATAAGTAATTGAGATTATCAAGTATTAAGTAAGTGATGAGTTTTCAGTTATGCTTGTGACACTTTATGACATGATTGGCAATATGCCTGTATTATGAAAGAGTACTCATGTGTTAAGTGAGATGTTGTAGGTATGTAAGCAAGCTATTAAGTAAGGTGCCTTTTGTATTCTGAGCCTTTGGTAAGGTTACCAATGAGTAAGATGGGAAAGTAAGAACTAAATATTATTTAAGCAAATTATGACAGCATAGTAGTAAGCTAAATTGATTGCTAATGCTTATTATTTTACATGTGAACTTACTAAGCTTTATAAGCTTACTTCTTTCACTTTCCCATGTTTCAGAGTACTTAAAAGCAAGCTCGGGTTAGAGGTCGTCGGAGATCACTTCACACTATCGACTATCAAGTTACCAAATGCGTATCTTCGTTTTCAAACATTCTAGTTTATGGCATGTATAGGGACTTAGCCATTTTGTGTGTATGTCTTTATGATATGGCTAAAGAATGGTATGTAAATATTTGATAATGATTAGCTATTGAAATGGCTAATGAAGAACATGTTTCGGTGTTATGTATGCCTAAATGGTAGTTAATACAAAGAAATCATGAAAAATTGAAATTAGCATTAAAACAGTATTGAACAACAGCAGTGACGTGATCTTGAAAAATCACCAAGAATAGTAGAAATGGAATTAGGTGATGAATGAGAAATATAATTAAAGCTTATTGAGTCTATTTTCATATGAAAGAAACAGAGTAAGCAAAAGAAGTGTATATTAAGAGATATTTGAATTTTAGTGAGATAGGGTCAGAGCGATTTCTGAATCCCCTGTTTTGAATTTATAAATTCACTAAAAATTGTACAAAAATAATTAGGAGTTATAGTTTATATTTCTAGATTACTTAGTGAATCTACTTTCAAGAGAAACAAACAGCATGGTTATTTCAATTCTGTATAGGGAGAAAATTGATTCGTAGTGAGGAGAGGTCAGAGTAGTCAAATAGTGCAACAGGGGAAACTTTAACTAATAAACTGTACTAATTGGCTGGACCAAAAATTCTGGAAAAAAATTAGTAAGAAGATATATGAGTCTAGTTTTAGGGAAAATTCACGAATTTAAATTTTGAGTTTTTTAACTCGAGTTATGATTTATTTAGTGACTATGACATAGGTGGGTAGTTTTATAAGGAATAATGAAATAAATTGTTTTGATTTGTCTAAGTATTCGAAAAATTTTTAATGTTCCCGGTTTTGTCCTGAACCGTTTCAATTGCATGTTTTAGGGTCTCAAGGGCCCTTTTTAGGGACATATTGAATGAATGTAAATAAATTAATTTTAAAAGAAAATTTTATTCCCCGAATTAGTAAGTTAAGTCAGGTAACGCCTCGTGCTCGACTCCGGCTACGGTCTCGGGTAAGGGGTGTTACAATACTAGGTATTGTTTAAAATGATTGTTGTGTGATATTTGTTAATATGTATTAAATTACGATGCTGATCAAATTGATAATTACGTTTCAAAAATGTGAATTACATGAATACGTGTGTGAATTGGAGTAATAGAAATGAAGTTAAAGTATTCGGATATGTGACAAGCCCCATTTGAACCTCATGAATACTTAGGATACAAATGACATGTCATTAGGGGTTATTTACAGTTTTGAGTGTTGTTCTTGGATGTCCTACCGATGGCTGAGGTCCTACATTTCTTGTGGATTATCCTCAGCTTGTGTGAGTAACATCGTATAGCTTAACATCCTGACCCACAGCTTGTGTGAGCAGGCCCATTTCACAGTTTTTTTGACCATATACAATTACAGTCACAGCTTGTGTGAGCATTTTCTCGAGTATCCGATGTTTTTTCATTTGGTTCAATGGGTAATAAAGGCTTAATCGAGTGAACTTAATTATATGATATGTTATATGATTTTGATAAATGAAATGGAGAGTGTTGGTATCAATGCTTTGAAATGAATGAATAATACATGTTGAAGATATGATGAATGAAATGTATATTGATATGTTCATAATATATGTTTCATGATATGGAAAGATTATATGTTTTATTGTTGAACTCACTAACTTGTGGAACTTGTAATATGTATAGGATTTGAATGAACTTATGAGCATGTTAATGGAACTATGCATGAATTGTAAAAATTGAGCCTATTTGGTAAGCTTACGTTTATGATATTTATAAGCTTACTAAACACTAGTTGCTTATGTTAGTTGTTTTCTCTTCTTGTATATCATCGAAAATCTCGACCGATTGGAATCAAGTCAGAGCACACACATTATCCGTCCCTCATCTAGGTAGAAGTTTTTGTCATTTTGGATGTTGGTTATAAATGGCATGTACTAGGAGCTTTTAAGTTCTTTATCTATAATGATGTTGTTTAAACTTTGTTAAAGCATACTTGTGTATATATCTTTAGTGTTGGCTTGAATATGTCCATATATATATGTGCCTTTGGCTATTTGGTTGGTGCTTCTTGAAAGTGGTTGAAATATGGTAGAATTGAATGTGAATAGAATGGATAAGTTGACATGTTTGGCATGTGTTTAAGGTAGGGACTTGTGACATTTGAGTATGAATTAGATTGGTGTATGAAATGTGGTGCCAATGAGGGCATATTGGTTAGGCATTTATGTTGAATATTTTGGTATGTTTTATGCTTGTTTGAATGTATTTTGAAGGCATGTGAATGGTTGATTTTGGTTTGGCTTGGCACCAAAGGAAAAGGCATTGATTTGGTTTTTTTTAAAGTCATTTTAAGTGCACACGACTTGGAACACAGGCTGTCACACGGCTGTGTGCCACATATGGTCACCTTACAGGGCCATGTGGCTTATTTAATTTTGGTGCAAGTTTGTCCCACATGATCTCAGGTTGTTACACGACTGTGTAGAGACACGATCGTGTGACCTTATTTTGAATTGCACACGATTTGGTGACACGGCTGTGTGACCCTATTTTTAAATTATACACGATTTGGCCACACGACCATGTCCCTGAGCCACACGGCTTGGGCTATGTTACATGGTCTAGCCATACGGCCGTGTGACCCATGTTTTCAATTTTTCTTACAATCTTTTATTTTATTTCAAATAAGTCCCTGATTATTTCTGAATTGATTTTTAGGTTCCTTAAGCTCAATATAAGGCCCGTAACATATATATGCTATGAATGATGATTGGTTTGAATATTTGGTATTTTAATTAATAATTGAATGGTATTATGTTGTCATTTGATTAGATAACTGTCGTAATCCTTCGTAACCTTAGTTCGGCAATGGGGATAGGGTAGAGGTGTTACAATAGGCCTCATCCAAGTGTCTCTTTCAGCAAATAGAGTGGACGTAAACAGTTATTTGGTTAAGTTAATAAAGGTTCCATGTTAGATGGCTATATTAGTTGGAATAAGAATAGTAGTCTTGTAAAATAGTATCGAGAGTTTGAGTTCACGCTAGGGTTATGGTGCGCCCCATTAATTTTTGTACTGTTCAAATTAAGTTGCAAGGTAAGCTAGTAAGGAACCAACTAAATGTGAACCAGAATAGTTAAAATATAAGGGAATACTCAATTAGGTATCTTGTAAGTTGTAGACTTTTGATAAGACATTTGTCAAGTTCCAATAAAGACTTAGACTATAATAATAGATATTCAATTTGGGAAAGAAGAGTTCTCTTTTTCTTTCTTCTAAGATAAGGTTATCTAAGGCTTGAGGAACCAAAGACATTTCTCTAAGTTAAAGTTAAGATGCCGGATTTTATCAATGATTGCTCCATGTCAAGGTAAGTTTTATGACTTTGCATGTTATATTATGTAAGAGTAGGTCTGAATGAGTGCATGAACAGTAAGATGAAGAAGTAAGGCTTTGTGTGGGGTTCATTTGGTTTGAAATGATAGTATAGTTACTCAAATGAGCTTTAATGGTGTTCTACTATTTTATAAGCAATGGTTGCTATAGTATCTTGATGAAGGTTGATTCTGGAGTTCAAACGTCTATCCGTGGTTGTCAAGTGAGTTTCTAAGCTGACTCTTGGATGAAATATTTCTGTAGAAACTAATTGAATAATTAAACCAAACTAGAAAAGTATAGTATGATGGTAATGTAACTGTATGAGTGATTGTTGAAATAGAGTGCGTATTATGAGGCGAAATCTGAATAGTTTTGGTTCGGCCACATATATGTGTCTCGGATGAGTTTTATGTGGTATGATCTATTAAAAGATTAGTGTGATTTATATTAGTGCACGAATGGTCTGTGAAGTGAGTCTAGGTCTAGCTCTACGGTATTGTTTAAAGGAGTCCATAGGGACTTTAAACATGAATTCTGAAAGGAAAAATCCATGGCCATGGCACCCTCTGAAGGGGAATTAAATGAAGGTTATTACCCAATGGGTTCCCTGCATGTCCCAAGAGGATGATAGGAAAACCTCACGTAGTGTGAATTTAGGCGAATCCATATCGTAAAACGCCAAGAAAGAAACACCTTTGCAACGTAATATGAAAGGAATGCTTTTGTGGCTAATTATGAAGGGATAGCTTCTATGGCAAACCCAGCAATGATAGCCTTTATGGCAATAATTTGAGAAATAAGCCATTGTGGCACACTCTGAAGGAACGTCTTACATGGTGAATTCTGAAATCAGTGCCCTTCTGACGTATCATAATAAGGATCTCAATGACATAATCTAAAAGAATGACTCTTGTGGCAGATTCTATATTAAACTGTTTCAGTATGGCTTGTAAGTGTGCTTAGAAAGATAAAAAAAGGCACAGTTTCTGTATAAGCTAAGGTAAAGTGTTATGTAATACCATGATTTGACTGTGAGTGATGAAGTGATGAGATGCAGAAGAGTTGATGGGTAAGCAAAAAAGAAGCGTATTCTGAATGAGGGTTTTTCTAACTGTATATCTGAAGAAAGGCACTTGTTATCTAATGCGTGATCCATTATGAATTGTGGTGAAAAAAGGCTTAAATTCATGTATACATGAGTAACGGTGTTTTGGTCGTAATGGACCTCTATAAAGGAAGTGGGTAAAGGATTGTGAAAGATCAAATTGAAATAGGTATGTTGCATACTGAAGAGATCGACGAATAGGTAATAATTTTAGAATAAGGCATGAGATCCATATAGAATGAAGAATGAAATTATGAGAAGAGTATTCCCAGAAATAAGTTGAAAGACTAGAATAATAAGAAATTCATAACGATTCTTCATTAGCAAGAATTGTGTAGGTAAAGGACGTTTTTCTCACTAACTTTTTATAAACTTACATGAGTTTACATTTTTGTTTCAGGTTGATTGTAAGTATGCACCAGGAGAAACAATGCCAGGATTACGCCTAAGGAAAGGGCATATCAAAATATTATACATATAGAGCTGGCGGGTTCAAAGATTAAAATACTGCTTAAAAATCCACACTTGGAGTAATTGTAAAAATTAGGGTTTCAATTTGGATATCATTGTGATTTAATTACCTAGTGTTGTTTTTGTTTTTTAGTTTGAAATTTGTAATTAAGTTGTCATTATTTGTAAATCACATAAGTAAATCAAGCTCGTGTCTGTATTTGTAGGGTAATACCTAAGACTTGGATTCGGTTGAGAGTGTTACATTACGAATCTAATAGAGTGTCGTAATAAAACTTGGTTCAGTAATTTTGATGTTTGGTTAATTAATTAATACTTTAGGACTATTTTGTAAATGAGGTAAAAGTTTTATTACCATAAAGTATTAAATAGAAAAAGGGTCAATTGAATAATTAGACCAAGATGTGTTTATTCTAGTGGATTTATATGTCATCAAGGTTTAATTAAGCTTAAAGATAAGTTAATTATGGCTTAATTAAAAATGTCTTAATATTTACAAGAAAACCAAACTATATAAGTTAAAATAATAAAACAAAAGATGACATTTTCTATCATGTTCTTCATCTTTATTTTTAAATGGTCGAATGTTGAGAGAAAGAATTGGGTTTTCACATTTCAACCTTTAAGCTTTAATTGGTAAGTGATTTCTAACTTGTTTCTTGTAATTTTATGTTTTAGGAACCCGAGAGCTTGGTTTAACTAGCCTAGGGACTATTTCATGAAACTGTTAAAAGTTTAGGGACTTACCATGAATTAATCCTATGTATTTTTGAAGTTAGGTGATAGATTTATGAGCTTGATGGTCAAATAGGAACATTTTGTAAAATAGTTTTAATTAGTTTTTAATTGAAGGATTAAATTGTTATAATCTTAAAATTGACATGGTTTAATTGTAAATATTCAGTTCTTAAGGGCTATAGAGGGCCTATAATGAATTTGGCCTAGGGATTTTTAGGCTAATTATGAAAATTTTGCAAGTTTTGATATAGGGACTAAATTACATAAAAGGTGAAATTTTAAGGTAAATTTGTAAAATGTTAATAAAAGGACTTATATGCATAAGATTTATTATTTAAGTTATTTTAAATGATTAATTGAGTTAAAATTATTATTTAGATCAAGAAACAAATCAACCAAACAATAATCGCGGAAAAGGAAAGTTAGCAGAGTAATCATCGGTGTTATGTTCATTGCCTTTTTTTATTAGGTAAGTTCGTATATTGATTGAAATAATTATTTGTTGTATTGATTGAAATAATTATTTGTTGTTCTTGTGATTTAATAATTATCCATGTATGTTTGCAGGGATATAATAGTTAAAGGTAACGTTTAAAATTGGAAAACTATATGGATGATGTAACACCCCTAACCCGTGTCCGATCGTCGGTATAGGCAATGAGGTATTAAGCTAAAGATTTAATTTCAATCACATAATCTACCAACCCAAGCATAAATCGAACTGAATACATACATATTTATAAGTCATAAGTGCCAATTTCATACGGCCAAGATATTTACAAATTACAAAATATAATTTTTGTCAACAGTCCAACCTATACATGCCATATCGAAACCAAAATAACTGTACCAACAAATTCGATAGTACGATGAACTGCTGACGATCCCTGAGTCGGTGGCCAAAAATCAACGATCTAGAAAACAGAGAGACAAGAAACAAAGTAAGCTTTCGAGGCTTAGTAAGTTTTAAGCAATTCATACTATTTAGGCTGATCATTAAAATTGAACATTGAGTATCACAAAACTTGTATTCTAATTGTAATTCACTTGACCAAATATACACTAGTACGTTAGTTACAAAACCCCTTGGCTGAATATGTATGTATTTATACACAAGACTTCTTGCACATATTTCACTATTTACATATATTATACTAATACCTTTAATCACATTCTTTCATATGGTGACTTACATTAACCAATTATATTATTGTATTATCCTCAAATACTGAATTCATTCACACACATATATATATGTATATATCGTGCCTTGATGCTAATAAATCACTTAAAAATCAATTCAAATATAAGCACATAACACGAACCTTAACATGTAAAACATACAATACTTACGCAACGATGTTTACCACTGATATTCGAAGTCGAAATCTTATTTAACTTACTGGCATCAGTTCTATCAAATCTTAGAGCTCGGAATACATTACTAGCGTAAGCCTGCGGGTCTTTAACCCGGATATTTTTCCAGCACGTAGCCTGCGGACCTCAAGTCTGGATATATTTCTAGCATATAGCCTGCGGATCTCATGTCCGGATATTTTTCCAGCATATAGCCTACGGACCTCATGTCCGGATATTTTCAATCTCATACACATTTGATCATAACACATATCAGTCACCTTATCACTTAATAGTCGTATATTACATTCGAATATAAACTCGATACGCACATCATCATTCACATTTCAGCTCAATAGTTATATCTCATATCACTCATTCTCTTCATCATTTAATCTTAAATTCAAAGCGGCCATCAAACTATAAGTCATATACATGCATTATCTATTATACATCTTAATTCAAGTGCAAGCCAAAGATCACAATTTACCTACTATACTCTTATAGTGGCATCGTCAATTATATACTAAAGGAAACTACTTAAAACTTACCTCGGATATATTTGAACGGTTGCGAAATGGCTATTCGGTTACTTTCTCCTTTCCCTTATTCGAAATTGCCCCCCTATGCTCTTGAGTTTTAATTCAACAAATTTTAAACTAATCATTAATCGACTATTCAAATATTATTTTCAGAATATAATACATATATATTCGACTTTCACACATACATATTATAGTAAGCTTATAAGAAATCAATAAGCAACTCATTAGTAAATTTTTTTTTTATCAATGTTTACAATATAATCACAATTTCACTATAAGTTGACTTCCTGAGCAGCAGTCACTAAATTATTTATAACTAGAGCTACGAAACTTCAAATCAATTGCCGTAAATTTTCCTTGAAAATAGACTCGTTTATATTTTATCCATAAAATTTTCATAATTTTTTAGTTTAGCCCATCAATACCAGATTTTTCTTAAAGTTTCCCTTGTTTCACTGTTTGACTAATCTGACCACTCTTCACTACGAAATAAATTTCTCATTGTACAGAATTCAAAACATGTTCTTGTTTATTTCATTTGAAACTAGACTCATTAAGGAGTCTAAGCATATAAATTTCATCATTTTACTATTTTTATACGTTTTATAGTGATTTTATAAAAACAGAACAGGGGATCTAGAAGTCATTTTGACTCTGTCCCACATTACTTCAAATATCTCATTATCGGCAATTCTTTTGCTTTTATAGTTTCTTTTATAAGAAACTAGACTCATCAAGCTTTAATTACATAATTTATTCAGCTTCTAACTCAACTCCCACAATTTATGGTGATTTTCCAAATTCACTTTACTGCTGCTGTCCCAAACAGATTATTACTAATTCACTCTTTCACACATCCTTTGCATACATATTATTTAAACATGTGTATCACCAATCAATTTCATTATATATATCTATAATTTCACTTAAGCATAATATCAATACAACACATTGTGCTCAAATCATTATTCAAGTTCAAATTCGGCTAACACACATATAAACACTAGCAACTAAATATTAACATTTGCATTTCACCATAATAGCCATTTGCCACTAAGAATTTAAGCCACTACTTAATCTTCAAATCATCTAGATACATGGTAATAAACACCTATACATCATACCGAAATTGTTAATCCTCATAGTCCTTAACCGATTGTTAGCAACTCAAGCCACAATATTATTTCTTAAGATACCTACAATAACCACATTCGGCATCTCCCTAAAACACATTCTAACCTCTACCTTCAAGTTAAAAGCAATTTAACAATTCATCATTCTCCACATTACTATCCAATTTAATAAAGAAAAATATATATATACTAAGAGTTCTAGCTTCTTGACCGAATTTCAAACCCCTAAATAACCCAAATTTAAAACATGGAATAGATAGCATTCAAACCAATCATCCAAACTATGCATAATTTTTCAAGAATCTCTTAGTACTTACCTCATTATAGCCATCACCTAAGCTGAAAATTTAAGCAAAAATTTCCTTCTTCCTCACTTCAAGCTACGGCAATGGAAGAGTAAAAAAATGGATTCACTTTGGTTTTTCCTCCCACTAACTCTTTATCTTATTTTCTTATTTATTTTGTATATTAAAATGCTAATATAAAACACATATAATATATATTAATCAATATCATGGCCGGCCACTAAGAAAAAAAATGGCTAATTTGACATGCAAGTCCACCTTTTTGACAACATGCATTAATAGACCACTTTACAATTTAGCTATCACATTTCACAATTGTCTCACATAAGTCCTATTTAATAAATTTCACATTCAAATAACAAAATTAAGGTATGTATCTATCACACATGCATGTTCACATACAATAAGCATAAAATATAAAGGTTAATTATTTTTATGACTCGATTTTGTGGTCCCGAAACCACTTTCTGACTAGGGTCAAATTAGGGCTGTCACAGATGAACTCATGTGATGAAGTAATGTATATGTGTTGAAATGATATGGATGTGAAACACGACCCGTATGAACCTTGTGAATTCTTTGGATACAAATGACATGTCATTAGGGTTATTACCATTTCGGGTGCTGATCTTGGATGTCCTACCGGTGGCTAAGATCACGTATTTCTTGTGGATTCTTCACAACTATTGTGAGTAGCATTGTGCAGCTTAACATCCCGACCCATAGCTCGTGTGAGCATTTACTGTCACAACTTGTGTGAGTAGTGTTCCAGCATATCCAACGTTAATTCACTGTGGTTTATTGGGTGAATATGTATATGAAATGGCTTTATGAAATGGTCATTTGAAATTGATACTTGAAATGGAAATGTGTGATGGTTGAATTACGTATCAGATGTGTTTACTTGTAAATGTACTATGGCATGATAAGGTTACATGTTTCAAGTATGAACTCATTAACCTTGTAAGATTTATGATGTGTATAGGCAATAAATGAAATCATAATCTTGATTATGAAAATTTTAAGTTACATCATATAAGGTAAGTTAAAATTTAAGTTTAGTACAAGTTTACTATGTAATGATTTCCTTACGTCTGTTATGTTTGGTCTCTTTGTAGATTATCAAAAGTGTTGTTCAGTTTGAAGTTAAGTCAGAGTTCACACTATCCATTCAATGACTTGATAGAGATTTTGATCATTTTGGTTCAAGTTATAAGTGGCATGTACTAGGAGTGTTAGAGTCTAAAACTATATATCCATGTTGTTTTATGTTTTGGTTATGTAAATGTGGTTATAGTGCTACTTAAATTAGTACTTTGGTTTAAGTATATTCATGTATGTATGAATGGTTTGAATCATGTTTTTTGAGTTGGTTTTGGATGTGATAAGATGCTATGGTTTAATTGATAGGTACATGATATGAGACTATGTAAATGTGAAATGTTTTAATGTTTGATTTGTGGTGCCAATGAGGGCATATTAGTTAGACACTTAGGTTGAATGTTATTTGGTATATTTTGACATGTTTTAGTGTGTTTTTAATAGGTAAAATGGATAGAAATGGTATGTCTTGTGACCTAAGAAAATTGGTTTAGGTAACTTATTGAAAAAGTGTCATTTCGGTGGGCTGATACATAGCCTGACACACGAACTTGTGCTATACAGGGGGTGATGGCAGGGTCGTGTGGTCTATGTATTTTAGGTACCAAATTGCACACATAACCTCAGGCAGTTACACAGCCTGGTGACACTGCCATGTAACCCTTTATCACATGACATTAGCTTGTTACACGGATTGAGGGCACAGACGTGTGGCCTTACACCATACGGCCTGGCCACAAAGTCGTGTGACCCCTGTTTTTCATTTTTGTCATTTTTTATGAAATGTTTTAATTAATTCACTGATCTATTTTAAATTGTTTTATAGCTTAAATATGTTGAATTTAGCACCGATAAATTATGAAATGACATGTTTTTCTTTGAGTTTTACTTAATTAGTTAATGTATGAAATGGTTGATCTGTGATAGCATGTTGGTTCTGTTCAGTTTTGTAGCATCCCATAATCCTAATCCAGTGTCGGGGACAATTGAGGGTGTTACACATATCACCATATTTCATGGCTATGTGATGTACACTATACTATTACCATTTCATGCTTATGCAAACATGGCATACTTAGAAAACATAGATTATACAATAGGTTTGGAGTCTAGAACTCACCTAAATCTCCATCATTTCCACGACTTAGCTTTCTCGAACACTAGAGCTTCCATTCTCCTCGCATTAGCTTGATGGTTTCCTTACTTTTCTAGCTTAATCCTCCTAAAGTCTACTCTCCATGCAGAACCTTTCATGGCCTCATCTTCTTCAAAACAACCAAAGAAGGTGAAGAAGAGAAAATGAAACAAGGTCGGGAAGAAAACCATCCCTGGAAAGCCGTTTCCTAGCTATTTATAGCCCTTCCAGCGATAATACAACCTTAGGAGAACCATCAATCGCTAATCATTATGTCTACCACTAAGGAACCAACTGGTTCCATTACATTGAACTAGGTTGGGTTCTCAACCATGTCTAAATTAGTTTTCAGATTTCCCATTTCTTCCAATAGAGGCCGCCAACTTGCAGTCTCTTTCATTTTAGTCCTCTAGGTATCTTAAATTTTCAGGTTACTAGAAATCTGGGTGTTACAGTCCACATGTTTGGAGGCAGTCAACAACCTAGTGGGAACTTCGTGCTTATCTTTTACCCATTAACAAGTCAAACATTTTGCTACATATTCAACAATATTCATCTTCATTTTGGGCCACCAATACGATTCTCATAGGTCACGGTACATTTTCATACCACTAAGATACATAGAAAATGAACTATTGTGAGCCTTGCGTAGAATTAATTCTTTTAATTCGGCATCATAAAAAACATAAATTTACTTGTGAAACCTAAGGCAATCATTCATATCCACACAAAAATTTTCAACGGTGCCTTGCTGAACAAGCTTTTATTTTTCAAATAACTTAGCATCGACAAACTGCGCCTCCTCAATCCGATCAACAACACTGGCTTAATCCTTATCTCAGCCAAAAAGTTACCATCATCATAAATACTAAGCTGAGCAAACATTGCTCGCTATTGAAATGCTTTTTTTCTACTCAGAGCATCAACTACAACATTTGCTTTCTCAAGATGATAATTAATTATACAATCATAATCTTTTAGCAGCTTGATCCAACAATGTTGTCTCAAATTCAACTCCTTCTAGGAGAGGAGGTATTTTAGACTCATTGTAACACCTTTCACCCGACCTAATCGTCGAGACTAAGCTACGGGATGCCACAACTACTATCAAAATAACTATTGTCAAGAATATCGAAATTAAATAATTAAAAGC
Source organism: Gossypium longicalyx (assembly GCA_025698465.1). Lineage (NCBI taxonomy): Eukaryota > Viridiplantae > Streptophyta > Magnoliopsida > Malvales > Malvaceae > Gossypium > Gossypium longicalyx. The sequence continues at coordinate 39,819,086 of CM046996.1, read as the reverse complement.
AACCTAACATCACATAATGCAATTACTTTTCATTAATTAAACGTGTTTGAAACTCAATCAAGTTTACGAAAACCTAAATACTAAACTGAACATGAAATATGACCAAATTGCAAAGCTTTTAAAATCTCAGAACATGTATTGATACCCATCCTAGGTACCGATATATTCGATGTTTTGGAAAATCCAATTAAATCAAGAGGTATTGATACTAAGCTTTGAGGTATCGATACCTTTCCTTAGTATTGATACCATTTTTGCATTCTATTTTGCAACATTTTTTAAAACAAAGCTTTACGGCATCAATACTCTAATTTAAAGTTTCGATACTTTAGTTTGGTTTTGATACCATTTTGACATTCGATGTTTGAAAAATTAATTAAAAAAACACAATGTACCAATACCTTATTTCCAAATATGTCAAAATCCTTCATTTTGATCCTTTTTCATGCCCAAACCATCAACCTCTGCATTTGGTGCCTTGAGAAACTTTAGATGCACAAGACCATTTCATGGCATGCCAAAATACTTCAACACCACAATTCTCAATCAATCAAGAATTTAAATATCAATAAAGTCCCTAATTAGATCATTTCAACTTAAAACTATTCAATCTGTCCCCTAATACACATTCCATCAATTTCACCATTATAACCATACCAATTGTCATTTATAAGACCCACATGTAATATAACATATTACCAAGTATACACACATATATACATACCCATTAACTAGTCTAAAGGTAACCATCCATCAAGATTCAAACCAAGATTCCCATCCGAAATGACACATATATTAACCCTATATACATGCTATAAAACCAAGATTAAAACGAGCCAAAAGACTACCAAAACAAAGGTGGGATAGTGTTCTTCAAGTTGATCCGACTGATGAGTTTCACAAATCGACAATATATAGAAATGGAAAATAACAGAGTAATCATTTAGAATACTTAGTAAGTTCATATGAAATAAACAATAACTTACCTTAACTTACAAATTATAAATTTCAAACTATTGGTTCAATACAGTAAACATGACATAGTATTCCTATAACCCCCTAAACCTGGCCTAGACGTTATGGCCGAATCTTGAATATCACGTTGGCCATGATGATGGTGCGTAAAATATTTAGCTATTTTCTTTCAAAAATCGTTATCTCTTTTATTTAAAATCAGCTTGTTGATTTTCTTGAGAAAATCTAAAGTAATCTCTTTAAAATTCTTTAGAAAGATATTTTCAGAAATTGAATAATCTTTGAAAAGTCCAAGTTTGAGCATTTGAAGTAAACATCTTAACTTGAAAATGTCGCAATAGAAGATTGACAGAAATCATATTTGTTGATTTAAAATTATTATTTAATACATTTCATTTGATTGTCTGAATAAAATAGATTAAAGTTTAGTAAAAATGTGTTCTTGAATTTGAAACAAAATCATTGGGTTAAAATAGTAATTGTGTGAAAAATCCAATTTTTTGTACTGATTTGATAAATGATCTATTGTAAAACAGTGTAGCAAATTAAACTAGTTTTCACACTTGAGGTGCTTGAATACAAGAATTTCATTATACTTTGGTTAAGTTTTCATAGTTTAGTTTAAATTCAATAAAAAGTGTATTTTGAGTCTTTTATTGACCTTAGGGGCCGAATGAGACCTAAAGGTAAGCTAACGTAGTTAGTGAGTGTGCAAGAGACCATCCGACGGTGTAAAAACTCAATACCAATCGCTATGTTGTGACACATCCCTGAAGCTACCCTAAACTTGAGCATATAGCCTTTGATGTCGTGACACAGACACTAGGGTGTTGTGACATCAGTCTTGTACGGGAAATAGTTACGAGCCAGGGGTGTTTTGGTCTGCACAATCAAAAGTTAAACACGAGAGCATCAATTGACTTAAGGTTGAGGACGATGGCAACCCTAACTCTATAAATAGGCTCTTAAACACTTGTTAAGGGACAACTTTTGATATTCTTAAGTTTTCTTTGTAATTTTAGTTTTAGCTTTTCCCTTCTTTTAGGTTTTAGGTTTATTTTAGTTCTTTGTATATATGTTTTTTGAAGAAGCTATTTTTTATACTCGGAACATATCTTGTGGATTCTGCGCTTACAATTAATTAAATACAATTCAAGATTCTCTAAATCTTTCTCTTGATTTATTCTTTATGTATATCTTATTTTTCAATATTATTATTTTCATGAGATCTATGGGGAACTAATCCTCTTATAGGGTTTTCTTAATGGATTAGATGTTTGGGAGAGGAAAAACTTAAACCCTAGGCTTGACGACCCTCGAAAGTCATTTAGGTGGAATTGACCCAAAATTGGTATGGCTTATCTGTAAACGCCTTATCCCCAAATCGGTCTAGACTGTGAAGTCAAGAGATAAACAGTTCTTGCTGACTCATTAGTTTAGTAGAAGATCAAGAGATCCTGCTAGGTTAATAACTAGTTGATTGAATAGAATCCAGAAATAGAAGTTAGCTATGACCACCAAAACAAGCTAAACACCCATAGTTAGATTTGATACAGTTTTCAAATTAGTTTTCCATAGCTTCTTTATTTATGCTATTTTAGTTATTAAATTATAAAAAAAAAACCCAAAAATCTCTTATTTATGTTTTATCATACTATGATTTATTTAAAATACTAATTAGATATATTTATGTTTAGGTTAGAATTAACTTAGTGTCAGCTTCCCTTAGATACAATCCTAAGAGTACTTACTACTAGGTTGTACTATATTACAACTTGACTCGCATACTTGCGGACACCACTTTATTTTATATCTTTTGTGCAGTATTCTCACTCTAAACGTTAGTGCGTCCAGAGGTGATCACATCTTCACTGTTGCGTAAAGAATCAATGGCACCTTTATGTGCTAGTTATTGGGATCGGCCAAATGTTCGGTCGGGATGCATGCTTGAATTCGTGGATTGACGTATGGCATCCATTCAAACTATAGTATTAAATACTAAATTTTATTATCTATATAATATTAATTTTCAAATCCTTAGGTAAAAAATATATAGTTGAAAATTTTAAAAACTAACATTGACTTCTGATTGTCGGTGTAATAGTAGTCGAATATCTTCGAGCTCTTCTAGTAGTCCTAGATGACTCGTGCGATTGTTCCACCTATTCAAAAAAAATAATGAAAAAAATATTATGATAACTATATTATCAATTACCTTGTTACAAGTGGGAAAGCATAAGGGTCGTCGACTCGGGGACATAAAAATGATAGTTGATACCATGCCCAAAACTGCAGGAGTATGTTGCGTTGCTTGATACATCTCTTGGTATAATGTGGCCAACACAACTGATCCCCAACTAAGTCAGCCTGCTTCTTTCAAGTCGACGAGTTGTAGTAGCCACCTTAAATGTACTAGATTTTGAGATTTATGGGGAATTAAAACACAATCAATTAACCTTAGGATGAATGCTCGGGCATGTTGTTCTCTTTCAAGGGCACTCGAGGTGTTGTCGAGATAACTAAAATTATCTTCCAACCATTTCGTCTCTATCCGGCTACCAAAAAAACTTGTTCAGCACCTTGCCTAATAGTTGCCTGCAAATGCTGCTCCAACTGCCAATGATCACTAATCCCTTTACGACTGGTCCATCTACCAGTAAACCCAGGTGTAAAGCTACGCCCTTGAGTGTGATTGTACACTCACCGTATGAAAAATGGAAGATCAAATGTATGTGTCTCAGGTCTCCATCTCTCCACCAACATGCTAATAAGTGTGGGATCTAATCTACACCCCCTACCATACGAGACATGTGCAAGAATCTCGCCTCTTGCAAGTATCATTTAATTACACACTGTGCCTTCGATGATAGATTGTGTACGTATGTCTCCAAAATTCGATCTTTAGCTTGAATATAAAAAAATTAAATTTAATAATCTTAACAACTTAATAATGAACTTAATTAAAATTAAAAAAACAAAAATATTTTCTTACTATTTGCAATTGGATGTCGAAAATGTGGTTGTAATAGAAAGGAATAAGAATATTTGTCGTTATAAAAATCAATTAAAACAAATAAAATACGAAATAGATGATTAAACAACAAGAATTTTAGAGAAATTTAATGAAAAATTGAAAACTAAAAACTTGAGAGAATTGGATTTGAATGCAAAATGAAGAAGATGGCTAGGGTTTATATAGTAAATAAACTAGTCATTTTATAGCCACTGGGTTTTGTAACTGTTGCAATTTTACTATTGGAAAAGTTGGGAAAATATGTCCCTTAGGACGCACTTTCCTGCCACATAAGCAAAAACGCATTCTGCTGGATGCGTTTTCACTTCTATATCCAAAATCGGCCTATTTCTCTAAATATTCCAAAAAGCAGCCTAAAAACCTAATTTTTTTAAATTAAATTTTTTTAAAATCAAATTTATCCTTAACCAATTAATAATAAATTTTATATAATTAATCACAAATAGTAACAAATTTTATATAAATTAATCACAAATAATAATAAATTTTATATAATTAATCATAAACAAATAATAATATGATTAATAAAGAATAGATACAAATATAATTAATATTTTTATAAAATTTTAATTATTTATTACAAGTATTATTTCACATAAATGTAAATTTAATATCTATTTTATTATTCAACATAAAATACAATTTTGTATTATATATATTTTACATTTATAAAAACTTAATGCAATATCCTTAATATTTATTTTCTACTCTCATCTGATCGTTATCATTGCGTTTGAATTCAAACACATATCCCATCGCTAGTTTTAATCGCACCATTACAATATCCAATCTCATCGTCATAATAAGTAATCTCACCGCCACTACTGTTTTTAATCTCATCGAAGCTAACCGCACAGCCTATCCAAAGGAAGCCTTAGTTTACTTGTAATAAAAATTACACTTATGCCTTTTTACGACAAAAAAAATAGAAAAAAAATGTAATTTAATCCAAATGTTATCCTTATCACGCCAATACATGATTCACATTGTTCTCGTGCTAACTAATCATTATTGACTCATATATTTCTTTATTTAGTCAAACTGTATTTTAGTTTTCATACATTTCAAAAATACGATTAGATTATTTTTTCACATCCACAATTTTCTACATTGATTTATATTCCAATATCAAATTAATTCCTTATGCTCTCTCTATATTTGACTCATTTACATATTTTCTAAAATATTCACTATGCTAAATCCCGGAACAATATCAGATGTTGTACTGAAAATTTTGGGCATTACACATATAATATAACTTATTATTAATTAAACTTTAGGTAATAAATGAGTCATTATTTTCTTATTAATTTTACTTTTCATGCAAAAACCAATGATGACATGTTAGAGTATGCCCAAAGATATTCTCATTATCATATTGGCATAAAGATAAATTTAGTCCCTAATATTTATTCATTTTGTCATTTTCGCCCTTATTTTTTTGGGTCTTTTTGGCCCTCAACCTTTAAAATTTAGTCAAATTGCTTGCTTTTGGATGGAAAAACTAATTGAATTGTTAAAACTTTAATAATATTAATGTGGCCACTAGCATGGTAGTCCACATGTAATTCATAAATATTCAGAAAAAGTAATAAAAATATTTAAAAATCAACAAATTTAAAAAAAGTTAATAAAAACTTTTAGAAAATTTATCCAACAGTGAAATATATGCAAAATTCCACAGAAGTTGCCACACCAATGTCATTAAAAATTTAGTAGTTTAGTAAATTTTTCTATAAAAAAGCAAGCAAATTGACTAAATTTTAAAGGTTGCCAAAATGACTTTAAAATCAATAAGGGCCAAAATGATAAAATGAGTAAATATTAGGGGTTAAATTTATCTTTAGGTCTATTATATTCAATATTTATTTCTATGTATTAAATAAATTGATTCATAATAAAGTCCCTTGAATGATATTATTATTTTTAAATTGTTATTAGTCAAGTATTATTATAGGCTGAGACAATAATAATACATTTAGACTAATGTATTATTATAGGCAAGGAAAACAATAAATACATTAAAATTAATGTGTGGTTGATTGATGATATGTTATGATGGACATTGAAACCACCAAATATAAAATCCTACAATAAAATAATAGTAATTAGCAGTGTAAAGCAATAGGGTCGAATCCATAGGGACCGGATATCTAATTTTGCCTTTTTTCGTAACTAGAATCACTGTCACGATCATAGTCGTGCCCACGACCTGATAAAAATAAAAATAAAAATGAGAGGTTTAAATTGATTAAGATAATAAAATAAGGAAACATGAAAAATAAAATAAAAACATATTTAAAAATTTAGAAATAAATTTAAGAAAATAAAATAAATAGATAAATAAAATATTTTTTAAGCTTAGCCTTAGCCTCTGTGTGCCCCAATCTTGAATCGATCCTTGAAATAGATTTTCTCTTCCAAGTGATAAGCTGGTTATTGCAATTGAGAAACCCTCAAACCGCCAACTCTTCCTCTTGTAGTTGATTTCGGTATCACCTATAAATCTACCCTTGTTGAATTTCCAACCACGTGGCACATACCCGTAATTTAAGACTTCGACAGCCTTGCAATCTAAAAAGTCCAACTCGAATTAACGGCCTCAACTTTGTGGGATGTTTAAATCTAATCACTCTCTCCCTTGACGGAATCCAACTAGCTTTTTCCAATTGAACATGCTAATTTGTTCGCGAGATTTTGAATATAGCACCTCCGACTCAACTTCCCAACTGTTCGCAAAATGATTCCAACCCAATGCGCGCTTTTTGAATTAAAATCGAATCAACTTTAAGGGACAAATCTGTACTATATCATATACCGAAGAGATAGAGAATACCGAATTGTAAGTATTTAGTGTGGGTTCATATCTCACGATTATTTTGTCGAAGCGATAATCGGGCCAAGACTGGGTTTAGTTAATCATGAAAAGAATCATGCTTGAAAATAAATGATTTAAATGGAATTGTGGAAAGTGAAAAAGGGGAAGGGCTTGGAAAGCAAATAACCAAAAAGTTGAAAGTAAAAGAAAAATAACTAAAATAGTAGGATGGAGCATGCAGGAAGGGAGAAAAAAATTATTAAATGCTAAAGGAAAAGTGTTTGTTCAATTAGCTGTAGCCACCAATACATTTTCTTCAAGTCATTATACATCTTTGTGCTGCCCGGGTGAACTGGTAAACAACCGTTGTGCACTTCATGTAAAATATTCCGAATCAACTCAATGTTTTTTGGAACACAATTCCTACCACGAAATCTCAAACAACCATCGGAGTCACTCAGAAAATTTGGTTCACTGCTGGGCTCACACTGAATTCTCTTAGCTTGTAACACTTTATCAACTTTCTGAGCATCACAAACCTGTTGAAGAAAAGTCAGTCTAGCTCTCAACTCGGCTAGAATCGAACCGTCATCGGACCAGGTCATGTAACATCCTGAAATAGGGCCTAAACGGAACAGTGGTTACAAAACCACAAATCCGAGGTAGAAAAATTTATTTTATTATTATTTTGAGGTTCATGATATGATTACATGATTGTGCAAAAATTTCGTGATGAAATTCTATGCATAAAATGCTTAATTTGAAGTTAGGGACTAAATCGAATAAGTTGCAAAACTTGCATTCTAGAAGTTTCTAGTATGAAATTGCTTTGAAATATTAATTAGGAGGTCTTAAATAGCAATTTGACCAATTTTAAGTTCATGGACAAAATTAGGACATGGAAGGAATTTTTAAAAGTTTAGTAAGGAGGGGCATTTTGGTCATTTGGATATTAAATGAAATTAAAAGGGAAAAATAACACAAAATGGTCATCTTCCTCATATGTTGCTGCCGAATTTTGCTCTCTCCATAGCTAGGGTTTCTTCAACTTTCAAGCTTCATAGTAAGTGATTCCAAGCCCCGTTTTTAATGATTTTTACGTTGTTGGAGTCCCGGTAGCTCGATAAAGCTTATGCTAGCAATAATTTAAGTTAGGGTTCATATTTGGAAAAATACCCATAGGTGAAAAGTGTTTATTTTGATGTTTTATGATAGAATATGAGGTCTTAGATTATGTTAGACAACTTGTGCTACTCGGTTTTAGGTAAAAACGAGTAAAAGGGCTTAATCGGTAAAATACCTAATAGTCATAAGTGCATGCTAGAGTATGAATTTGATGCTGCCATAGAAGAGAAAAATGATCAGCATGTGATAAAACATAAGAAAATAGGTTGAAGTTTAATTTACGAGATTTGGGGTAAAAGTGTAAATATGCAAAAGTTTAGGGGTAAAAATGTAATTTTTCCAAAGTTTGAGTAAAGGACTGTTTTGATAAATGTGAATATTAAATAAGTTAAATTTGCTATTATAGATCAAGAAGAACGAAATTCAGGAGTAGATCGGGGAAAAGAAAAAGTAAAAGACTAAATTGTAAAGTTTAGCCATTTTTTGTATCGAGGTAAGTTCTGATAAATAAATGCAATATTCTTATATTTTACATTATTATTGTTAATTTCCAGCATTTATATACTTATTTTTTAGAATATTTAAAGTCGAATTAAAGGCGAAGTAGCATAGAAAAGCATTAGGAAGCCCCGTTTGAACCTTAGGAATATTAGGATATTGGGGTTGACAGGACAGGATAGAATTGAGCCATGTAAGTCCATATCAGATATATGGCTTTGGAGACAGGAATGAGCCATGTAAGCCCATATTATATATATAAATATGGCATTGGAGATAGGAATAATTCATGTAAGTCCATGTCGAAGACATGGCATGGTGAGATATTGATAGGCGAGGAGCGACCCTAGTATCCTTAGTATTCCGAGTGGTTCATCGGGTCATTTTATATGTTAAATCATAGTGAATTATCAGCAAAAGGGGAAGATAGATTATATTTATGAATAGTGAAAGTTCAGGTAAGAAAGAAGGTAAGTGAGAAGTAAAGAAAGTTTATGAGGCTAGGTGACTTGATGTATATTTATTCATTATGTTGAATGTTGTAATTTATTTGCTTGTAAGCTTACTAAGCCTAGTGCTTACTCTCTTATTTTATTTTTCTTATAGTTTTTATTAAGCCACTCGGGGATCGAAGGAAACGTCGGAGACCCGATCACACTATCGAAGAAATTACATTGGTATAGTTCGACGTTTCGTTTTGTGTATGGCATGTATAGGAACTTGGTTTCTTTTGATATGATATGATCAGTGAATATTGTGTAAATATTTTCTAGTGATTAGCTAATAGAATGGCTGATGATATACATGTTTAATAGTATGTATGATTAAGTAGTAACTATCACATGAAAATTATGAAAAATGTGAAAGTAACTTAAAAACAGATTTAAGTATCAGAAATAACGTGATTTTGAAAAATCACAAAAATTTGTAGAGACATGGTTTGATAGTGAATAATCTATGAAATTAAAGCTCATTGTGTCTATTTTCATATGGAATAAGCAAAGCAGGTAAAGGTTTTGTATTTTATAAGATATTTGAGTTTTAGTGAAATAGGGCCAGAGCGATTTTTGGATCCCCTATTTCAACTTTAGAAATTCACCATAAATTTTATAAAAATAATTAGGTGGTTTACTTTATATGGTTAGAATCCTTATTGAATGTAGTTTTAATATAAACAAACAGTATTGTCATATGAACTTTTTACAGGGAGAAAAGTGGTTCGAAGTAAGTAGAGGTCAGTGCAATCAAATTTTGAAACAGGAGTAACTTTAACTAATAAACTGTACTAATTGGCCCAGCCAAAAATTCTAGAAAAAAAATTAGTAAATAGATATATGAGTCTATTTTCAGGGAAAATTGACGGAATTGGATTTCGAGTTTCGTAACTCGAGATATGAATTTTTAAGCGACTGTGAAGCAGATTGCTAGCTTGACTGGAAATTTTAAAAATAAATTGTTTGAGCTGTTTAAGTAATGAATTAAGTCTGTTAACACCTCGTATTCGACTTCAGCGACGGTCTCGGGTACAGGGTGTTACAGGTCAGCCATGTATTCATAGCCCTCAAGGCGAACAACGACTTCCTACTCAAAGCATCAGTGACTACATTCGCCTTACCCGGATGGTAATCGATCACAAGCTCATAATCTTTTAGCAGTTCCAACCATCTTTGTTGCTATAAGTTCAAATGCTTTTGTGTCATCAAATACTTAAGACTTTTATGATCGGTATAGACATGGCATTTCTCATCAAATAAATATTGTCGCCAAATCTTCAAAGCAAACACTATGGCGGCCAACTCTAAGTCATGTGTCGGATAGTTTTTTTCGTGAGGCTTCAACTGTCTCAAAGCGTAAGCTACGACCTTATCGCCTTGCATAAGTACACATCCCAAACCATTCAAGGAAGCATCACTATAAATCACAAGTTCTTTACCTGACTAGGGTTGTACCAAAACCAGGGCTCAGTTAATAATGCTTTTATTTCTCAAAACTCTGTTGACACTTTTCTGTCCATTCGAACTTAACATCTTTCTGTAACAACTTCGTCATTGGAGTAGCAATCATGGAGAATCCTTTAACAAACCATTTGTAATAATCGGCCAAGCCTAGAAAGCTTCTAACCTCAGTTACATTCTTTGATGGTTTCCATTCAACAATAGTCGAGATCTTACTCGGGTCTACTCTAATACCATTGCCCGAAACAATGTGGCCCAAGAATCCAACTTCTCGAAGCCAAAACTCGATTTTACTGAACTTAGCATACAACTGCTTGTCTCTCAAGGTTTGGAAAACAACCTTCAAGTGTTCGACATGCTCGAATTCGTCGCGAAAATAAATCAATATGTTATCAATAAAAATGACAACAAATTTATCTAAATACGGTTAGAAAATACGGTTCATCAAATCCATAAATATAGCAGAAGCATTTGTTAAACCAAAAGGCATGACAAGAAATTCATAATGCCCATACCTCGTCCGAAAAGTAGTTTTCGGCACATCCGAGTCTTTCACTCTCAACTGGTAGTAACCGGACCTCAAGTCTATCTTTGAAAATCATGTCGCTCTTTTTAACTGGTCAAACAAGTCGTCAATCCTTGGCAAAGGATACTTGTTCTTAATTGTTATTTCTGTCGGTAATCTATACATAATCTCATAGATCCGTCTTTCTTTTTCACAAATAATACCGGAGCACCCCACGGTGAAAAGCTCGGTCTCACAAAACCCTTATCGGTCAATTCTTGCAACTGTGACTTCAGTTCTTTCAATTCAGTCGGGGTCATTCTATTTGGAGCAATCGAGATAGGTGATGTACTAGGGACTAACTCAATGCAAACTCAACTTCCCTAATAGGAGGTAATCCAGGTAGCTCTTCCGTGAACACATCCGGATACTCACATACAACAAACACTGATTCAATATTTAATTCAGACTCTTTCGTATTTAACACATAAGCCAAACAAGCTTCACATCCCTTTTTAATACATTTCTGAGCAGTAATCGAATAAATCACAATTGGCAACTTATCTGACTCATCTAATTCAACCCGGAGAATTTCACCATTTTCACATTTCAATTCAATAACTTTTTGTCTAAAATTCACTATAGCATCATGAAGTGTCAACCAAACCATGCCCAATATAACATCAAATTCATCGAACGACAATAATATCAAGTCAGCCGAAAAACAATGATCTCTAATTATCAAAGGACATTTATTACATACATTATCAACTAAAACATGCTTGCCTAACGGGTTTGACACTTTAATCTTAAATTTCGTAGACTCAACATGAATATTCATGCTAGATACCAATTTCATGCACACATATGAATGAGTAGAACCAGGGTCAATCAAGGTAATAACAGAAGTGTCATAGAGAGAAAAAGTACTTGTAATCACGTCGAGAGAAGATGCGTCCTCACGCACACGTATAGCATAGGCCCTAGCCGGAGCTCTAGCTTCGGATCTCACTACCGTATCCCTTGTTACATTTTTACTACTAACCTCACTACCGACATTTCTAGAGGGTCTCCCTTTTGTAATCGTACTACCCGACCTTGTAGTCTGAAATTTTTCTTTCTTGACCATCTCAGGACAGTCTTTGATATAGTAGTCTTAAGAACCACATCGGAAACAAGATCCATCGCTCACCCTATACTTACCAAAATGACCTCTACTAAATTGTTGGCAGTCGGGTTTGAGAGCTCTATCATTACCCACACTAGCCATAGATGTAGCCTGAGATCTAAACCCCGAATTTTGCTTCTTACGGTTTCTGTACGAATGCCCAGCCAACACATGAGAACAAGAATACATATCTCTGGATTTCTTAGACTGAGATGGAAATGACTTGCTCATTGGTCTCTTCCTTATATCTCTAGCCTCAGCTTCGGCTCTTCTCCTCTCCTTGGTCAGCTCCTCAACTTTACAAGCCCGATCAACGAGCACAACAAATTCCTTCAGCTCAAGAATACCCACTAACACTCTAATGTCCTCATTAAGCCCGTCTTCGAACGTTCTACACATTTTAGCCTCAAAGGATACACACTCTCAAGCATATTTACTAAGCCGTACAAACTTTTTTTTGTACTCAGTAACTAACATGAGGCCTTGTTCATTGATGTATTTCTTTTGGAACTCTTCCTGAAAGAATTCCCATGTGACCCTTTCTCTTGGTACCACCGAAACTAGCGTTTTCCACCAATGATATGATGCATCTCTTAACAAGGAAATAGCACACTTCAAACATTCATCAAGTGTGCAGGATAGCTCATCGAATACTCGAATGGAATTCTCGAGCCAAAATTCCGCCCTTTCAGGATCATCTTTGGCATTGGCCCTAAACTCCTCAGCTCCTTGCTTTCGAATTCTATCAACTGGGGTTCAATGAAACCTCATAAAATCCATACCTTAAGGCACTTGAGGTACGAGTTAGGATTTGGAGGGGGTGGAGGAGGTTGAGCATTCGGGTTCATTCGAACGAACTCCATGTACCAAGCATCCATCATGTGGAGAAAGGCTTCTCTACCTCCTTCTCTTTTACTAATAGTTGTGGGTCTACTATCAGACGACACTGCTCCTTTAGTGGGAGCAAGCGTGTTACTTTCAACATAATCTGTCATTGCTCTGTCGGGATCCATTTACTATATGAAAACACATTTTTAAATCGTCAAGAGTTGTCACACTATCATAATATATATATGGCATATCTAGCTAGACTCATACACATGCTACGTTAGTCTGAGAATCGAATAAACCGTAGCTCTGATACCACTAAATGTAACACCTTTTACCCATATCCAAAGCGAGAATAAGGTTCGAGGCATTACCAGACTTAAACGTAAATAAACATACAAAATTGAGCCACAAAGTTTCATCCACATTTAAAACTTTGTCCCTTATAAGGGTCTACAAAACCCGAAACATACATCAGGAGGGTTCGGGACTAAATCGAGAACTTTCGGAACCTTTTTAACACTTAGAAAATTTTCTTGTTTTGGAGAGTCACCGACCGTGTGGGTAGGCTGTGTATCACATATGGCCTAGACACATGCTTATGTATCTAACCGTGTGGACAATTTTTAGGCTATTTTCCAAGCCATTTGCCACCCTTAAGCACTCACAGACTTAGATCCACTTCATGATATGCAATATGACACCTTTAATCACTTAAGCAAACACATTCATGGTTAAATTATAACTTGACAATATCAACATATCACCTATCCAAATTATTATACTTTCATATGGCATCCCACACCAATTTCATATTTGACTATTATTGTTACTAACCTATTTTCAAGTTATACATTTGCACCACATTTATCGTCAAACACATTAATCATATTTCATACACCCAACATCCATGTCATCCATCACACTCATTAACCATAAACAACTATAACCACATTAAAGCATAAGCACATTTGCATGCATGCATCAATAATTAGGGTTACAACCCAAAATAATCAATATGAGCCACCTCTTATAGCCATATACAAAATAGTCATAATAACATCATGAGACAGCACATTGGCTAATCAATATGACATATAACAAAAAGGTCAAGTTCCTGTACATGCCATATCCAAAATGATAAAGCTAGCTATACCCAAATGTTCCATTGATAGTGTGATCGAGTCTTCGACGTTCTCCAATCCCCGAGCTACCTTGGCGAAACTATAAGAGATGGAAAAGAAAGGGGTAAGCATAAAGCTTAGTAAGTTCACATGCAAATAAAAGGCAACTTAAACAAGCTCAAATCATGCATTTAACATAATGAACATAATCTTGCATTTTATCAATTCTCATAAACTTATTCCTCATATATATATATAAATGCATGTTCTTACCACGAGCTCATCATATTTCATGTCATTCACATGAATTCGATGTACATATTTGTGCCCACTTGCACATTATAACTTACTTTCGTGTCTTGATGCGATCGTTACGATTACTCATAGCACTTCTTTGAACTACCCGTTGAACACTTAGAATACTATCAAATGCATCGAAAGTTTGCACCTAAGTGCCTTATATGTAGCCAATGCTACTTCATATCTTAGATCACATGTTGCTCGTTTACGAGCTACTCACGGATCTGCTCATGTAAGCTGTCAGGTATCCGCAACAGATGCTGGACTACCCCGCCATCAATAAAATATGGGAGACCAGTACCCGAATGCCGAAACATGTGTCACATATATCATGAACTCAGACCACAACTCCATGAGTTTGGATGTCACATATATCATGAACTCAGACCACAACTCAATAAGTTCAGATTACATAATTCCTAGTGACATGTCACTTGTATCCTAACTATTCCTAAGGTTCAAACAAGATTCTTTGATACCACTTTTTTGTTGAGCTTGCTCGTAATGTCGATTTCAATATTCATGGCACCAATCACATACTCATGAAATAATCAAAGTATATTTCATGATAAAATTTAGGCAATAAACACATAATAGAACAACATATTAATTATGCAAGTATTTATCATACATGCAATATTAGAGCATTCCAAGTATGGTACATGTTGCATTATTTGCAAATGAACTTACCTCGGTACAAAAATGATAAAAACGAGCTTAATCTTCGTAAACCTTGTTTTTTCCCGATCAAGACTCGAATCACGTTTTTCTTAATCTATAATACCAAATTCAACTTGCTCAATACATACATTGCTCATATTGACCCATAACAGATACTTTGGTAAAATTACCTTTTTACCCCTAACTTTTTGCTTATTTACACTTTTGTCCCTTGACTTGTAAAATGAAATGCATGCAATTTCTTGGTTACCCAAGCCTAGCCGAATCATATTCTATCTCATATCAACCCATATTTTTCTTTATTTCACATTTCTACTACTCATTTTTACACCTTTTACAAACAAGCTATTTTTAGGTGTTTTCACTAAAAATCACTTAGTAAAAGATGTTTATCATTCATATTCCTCCATTAAACATCAAAATACAACCATGTTACACATGAGTCAAATTCTATACATGAACCCTAGCTCAAAATAATGGTAGAAATAGCTAGATTGGTTGATGACAACTTCAAAAATGTAAAGAATATTAAAAACGGGGCTAGGGAGCACTTACAATCAAGCTTGAAAAGATGAAAAAAACCCTAGCTATGGTGACACTTGGAATTTCGGCACAAGCAAGAAGAAGATAGACAAATTTTGCTTTCTTTTTCCCTTTTTATTCTTTTATTTACCAAAAGACAAAAATGCCCTTAAGGCTTTTCTTTCAAAATTTTCCTATTCATGCCCATTTTTGTCCAAAATTTTAGAGCTTGGCCAAATTTCCATTTAAGGACCTCTTATTAATAATCCAATGCAATTTCATGCTTAAATCTTCTAGAATACAAGTTTTACAACTTATTCAATTTGGTCTCTAAAGTCAAATTGAACATCTTAGGCATAGAATTTCTTCATGAAAGTTTCACACAAACATGCAATCATGTCATGGACCATCAAATAATCATAAAATAATTATTTCTATTTCGGATTTGTGGTATCGAAACCATTGTTCCGACTAGGCCTTAATTCAAGATGTTACACTTGAATCTTTAATCTTTCAATCAAGCCCTCCTCTTTACTTTTTATTCCAATTTAGCCCTTTTTTGTAGAGTTTGAATTCAACACACCAACTTCATTCTTGATAAGAAAAATCCAAATTTAATAGCATTTTATTCGATAATTAGCCAAAAATAAATATATTAAAAATACGAATTTATCTTGCTATCATGTTACCGGCTATCATGTTACGAACTTTAAATATGAGATATTGATTTCAATGCTTAGATTTAAATACATGTTAATTGGACACTATACTAAAATAACCAACTATGAGGATTTTTCTTGTATTATTATTATCATATAATAGTCACATATATTATTGTTGTGTTTAAAGTTATCTATAGGTCTGGTCAGGCCAAGTAAAAGATTTAGGGTGGTTTTCTAGATTCGACCCTGGTCTAAAAAGTGAACTTAAAATTTTGTTCAAATCTGACCTAAATAAAAATATTAAAACTCTAGCTTGACCCGATCTACTCATATTAAATTTTTTATATTATTACTTTTATATAAAAATAAATTTAAAAAATATAATATATCAAATACACTACAAAACTTTAAAATAAAAATTTTAAAAAATACTTTTTTTTTAAATTATACTTAAATAACATTAATATAACCATAATTGCCGTGACTAATTACTCTGTAGGGTTTTAATACAGAAAAAGGGGAACTGAAGGAGGTTTTTAGGATTTATAAATCACATTACGCGTGGAGTCAAAAATCGAAGAAAACAGTCACTCTAAAACCCATAGTGCTGCTGTTTGATGGCGCTTCTTCCGCGATATCTTTATCCTCATCTTCCTCTTCGTCTTATGGCCTCTCGCTCTCATTTTTTTGTTCATTTTCCTTCTTTTCATTCTCTCGCTTCCTTTCCTCGTTATTCCATCTTCTTCCACCCCAGGTTTTTCTTCTTTTCTCTCGTTTCACCGATTTTCCTTCCCTCCCCCCCTTTTTCCTATTAAGTGGGAAAGAATGCGAAGTTGGGTGAATGGTTAATGTGGGTTTTGTTTTTATTTTACTTTTCTCATTTTTCTATTTGTCACTGATTTTGCAGGACAAACTTTGCATTGAAGAGCATTTGCTGGTTTCCAGTTCAAAATGTACTTACGCCAAGGGCATTTATGTCTTCTAACATCACAACTGAAGCTTTTCATGGAAGCAAAAGCTCGAAAGCTTATAACTCTGAGCAAATTCAGGTAATTTTGAAAAACAGTACCCTCTTTTAATACATTCTTTAATTTAGTTTTGGTGCTGTTATTACATTGCTTAGTTTTGGTGCTAAGGAATGTCTTGTAACATCTTTAGGTTCTGGAAGGATTGGACCCTGTTAGAAAAAGACCCGGAATGTATATTGGAAGTACAGGTCCTCGTGGTTTGCACCATTTGGTAATTTCTTGTTCTGTTTTTTTTCTTTTGATATTTCTAGTAACTTTGGTGGTAAAATTCATTAGAAGTTTGATTTTACTTCTTCTATTAGGTATACGAGATTTTGGATAATGCAGTTGATGAGGCTCAAGCAGGTTTTGCAACACAAATAGATGTTGTTTTACATTCAGATGGTTCCGTGAGCATAACTGATAATGGGCGTGGGGTATGCAACTTATATTATTTTACTGCTAGAAATGATGTTATTTAGTATTGCATTTGTTGTCAAATGTGTTTTAAAAATTTCTATCCTGTGAATTTAACTTTAATGTCAAGTCGATTTTATCCAATACCTTGTTTTCTCTATGTGTGCAGCATATATCTTTTTGTAGTCAATATGTCTAGATCACTGATTCATGCTCAGTACATTATCCTGAGATGTGAATTGTACGAACAGTCAATAAGATTTTTCTCGTCATAATCTTGGTATATACGACCTAAACTTACTCTTGGTCATCATGTGTTTGCAATGTAGACCATTTCAATTGTTTTACTTTCAGATATTATGGCTAAAAGCTATCTGTTATTTCTGCCTGCTATTATGTGTTTTCCTATTGCTTTTAACTTGGTAGCACTAATGAATTGCAGATTCCAACTGATTTCCATCCTGTCACAAAGAAATCTGCCTTGGAAACAGTGTTGACGGTAAAAAGCATAAACAATCCTGTAGCCATTTTTGGTTTTCATATTGAAGTTTCTTAGGAACTTCTTCAAGAAAGTCACATAAATAAAGCACTCTCCTTCTTGGTCCTGTAATTTTCTTGGCTAGGTCTTGCATCTCTGATTTGTATGGATTTTGATACCATGCTTCGGGTATTCCTTAGGGTGCTTTGAAGGAGGATGCATATTTTTGCATTCTTGTAGTTCTCCATTTTATCTCATTGTATAACCTTCTAATCCATTGGCATGTCTTTAGACCGCTAGATTGTCATAAAAATGCATGGTCTATTTGCTTAAGGAAATGTGAGATATACACCATCTGTAACGTCTTCAAAATACTGGATCAAATTTTCTGCTTCTAGAAAATTTGCATGAATTGTATAACTATAATATTCAAATCTTGATGGTTACTTTGAATGATGGAAATGTGAGTTAATTTCTACCGAAACTTCTTTGTTTAATATTTGTTTTCCTAAATGTCATAAAAGTAAGTGGTGTATTTGCGGAAGGAATCATGAGAAATATAGCTTCTAAATTCTTTGTCTAATACCTTTTTGTAAAATACCGGGGGCCATATTCTCAATAGACTAAGGACATGTTCTAATTGGTGTAAAAGGTGATCAGTATTGCATGTCTAAATTCTTAAAGCAGACATAAGTATTGGAAGGTTGTGTTTGCTTTGATGAGAATAATATTTGTTAAATTAGTTGGGTTTTGAATGTATTACATTTTTCTTTTTACAAAATGGATTATTTTATGCTAGTTACGTATTCATCTTATTCTGCAGGTGTTACATGCAGGTGGCAAGTTTGGTGGCTTAAGTAGTGGTTACAGTGTCTCTGGTGGCTTGCATGGTGTGGGTTTATCTGTGGTTAATGCCTTATCCGAGGTATGAATAATATTTCAAATTTTACAATTTTTTCATTTCTGGTTTTATTTAGTTTTATTTATCTCAGTTGTCAAGAGTGGGATAGGCTTAGGCACTCATCTATTTTCTTAAATGATTTGGGTTCTAGAAGATGCCTCAAACCCCCCAAAAAGATGAAAACAAAATAGAGGATCTTTTTTAATCTTCTATTTTTTTTTTTTTTGGGAGGGGGGGGCTGGGAGGTGCTGTTGATGAAGGTAACTGACAACTCTGTGTGAGATTTACAGCAATGGTGCTCATATATGAGAGCATAACTTTCTGATCTTGTCCTCCCTCTTAAAAGGATAAAACAATGAAATCGAACAACTAGAGGCCACTTATCCTCCATGTACTTCTTGTTTTGTCATCACCTTGATTTATTATTTTCTGCGACTTTGAAGCATTGACAGACTGGAAACTGGGTCTGTCCAACATGGATCTTTTCCTTTGTTTCATTTACATCATTTGAGTCTTTTTTTTATCCTTTGTAGATTGAGTTATTCTTCTCCAATGTGGTTTATGGTTGAATAATTGCAAGGTTAACTTTCTATGCCATTACGTAATCTACAAACTAAAATCCATGTACAGTGAAATTTGACACTTATCGCTATACCATAATATCTATTTAACAAACAAGATATATATTGTTCTCTAAATATTTATTTACTTAAAATAATCTTACGTAACATTTTCTCTAGTGAATGGTTTTAGGGGAGCCAAAGATGACCTTAGGGCATATTGCCTGGACTGTACCTTGCTTTTAGCTAACTTGGTTTATATTTGGGCCTCTTGGCTTTTGGTCATTGACTTTTTCTCTTCTGATTTGTTTATTAATTTTCTTTTGTTACTTCCTATGTCCTTGAACATAATATGTACTATGCTCAGGTTATGATAAAGTGTACTTCTAACTTCATTTCCATTCATATTTTATGCATAAATCTTGACTGAGAACACTAATGTTTGTACTCAAGAGAGTATCAGATATTTTATTATGGTGGCAGTGATTTCTTGCTAAATGTTAATCAAGGTTTTGGAGGAGTTGATGATCACTTATTTTAAGTTGACCATCTCTTTCTTTGCAGGCATTAGAAGTCACTGTTTGGAGAGATGGAATGGAATACCGGCAAAAATATTCACGGGGGAAGCCTGTAATGCCACTAACATGTCATGTGCTTTCGACTGAATCAAAGGATCGTCAAGGGACATGCATTTGGTTTTGGCCTGACAATAAAAGTATGCCCTTTTTAAAAAAAAATAAAAATTTCATAGTTATTTAGGATAATCAGATTTTATGATTTAATATTTGTTCTTTTGGTTTAACTTAACCCGCAGTATTTACAACTGCAATTGAGTTTGACTACAACACACTTGCTGGACGAATTAGAGAACTTGCTTTTCTGAACCCTAAGGTAAATTCATCACATCTAGTCAGGTCACTATTCTATGATCAATCCCCATAATACTTTACATTAATTGTGATATTTCATTGTAATGGCCAAACATAAAAGGGAATATCATCTTAGGAATTTTCCTGTCTATCAACTTCCTAATGTAGCATAAATCTGAGACCATACCTTCTGGTGTTATAGCTTTACTTTTTTGAATTGACCTTTGCAGCTTACTATCACTCTTAAAAAAGAAGATAACGATCCAGAGAAGAGCCTTTATAATGAATATTTCTTTGCTGGGGGACTGTTTGAATATGTGAAATGGCTAAATGCTGATAAGGTTTGGGCTTGTGTTTTTTTGTCTCTCATTCTCTTTCCACGCATTCTTCTCTATTTTATGAATTGTTCCTTGGTCATCCCCTTCCTTTTCCTTTTGTTTGCTTTTATGCTAATTTCCCACTTCCTCATCCTGTTATATTTATATATATAAATTGATTCATGGGAAACATGTAACAAGAACTTAATTTTGCTAATTGTAGATGATTTTTGTCCCTTTACTACTAAATGATATAGTTATTAGTTATTGAACCTGAGTAATGGGTTATGAGTTGGTAGTGATGGTTCACTTGATTGATTTTATGGAATCCTTAGAAATTTATTGAGAAAATTTGACATGGGGGGGTAGGATTAAAGATAAAGATTTATATCCTTTAATTTAATTTTTGTCATGATGGGATCATCTTAGGGGCAAGGTTCCTTTTATTCAACAATTGTTTCAGGGTTACCAGTGAATAACCTGTTTTAAGGTGTTTGCTCATGTAAAAATCGAAATGGAAGGCTATTTTGCCCATATTTTTATATATTTGATAGTTTTGATGGCACTATATTGTTCTAGAAGGTGCATGAAGTTGATAGGTTTTCAATTACGAGGCTATGTATTGCACCATATTTGGCTTCAGTTCGTCTATATTATCATTATTTGTTCTAGAACACCAAAATGATGGTAAAAGTAAGAATTACTGCCATTATAGGCTTTGAAATTTGCTAATAGGCAAGTGCAGAACAATCAGGTTACTTGGGAATTTATACATCTATGCAAAAATAAATGTAATATGTTGTGATCATGTTCTCATGTAATTATTATTACTGATGACCTTATATTCTGTTGGGTCTGGGGAGCAGTGCATATGTTATTAATGGATTTCCAGTCTTTCAGCCTTAGAGGCTCTAGTATGCGAGATAAAGTCATGAGTTCTCACTTACATGATGGAAACTTTGTATTCCTCAGCCTGGTTTTTTGTCCCAGATAGGGTATTTAAGTTCTTGCTGGAAAACTGAGCTTTTCTTTTTGGGCTGAGTAATTTATTATTATCTGTTGCAAAATTACTGATGAAACAAAAGTAGGTTGATGCAAATTCTTGATTTGCAGTGCTCTTCATCTGTGGGATCTTCACAAATTGTATTATTGCAAGTGTATTCTGCTTTTGCAATCTAGAATGCTTGGATCTATATCTGAAATTTGCATGTAACTTCTGGTTCTTTGATTCAGAAACCACTTCATGATGTGCTAGGTTTCAGCAGACAAATAGATGGAACCATAATTGATGTTGCTCTCCAGTGGTAAACCACTAATCACTTTGTTCATATTGATGTCTTTTTCATGATAAACAAATATCATCTCTCATACCATATATTTTAAACGTAATAAATGCTGTTTGTTTACCTTTGAAGAATTAGCAACACCTGCCATTACTAAATTCATACCTTTCATGCATTTACTGGAGAGTTTATTTGATGGAATCTATATATATATATTACATTTAAGGGTGCTAGGTTAACCATATACACAAGGATGTCAGTTTCAGGATGTGTTTGGTGTCTAATTTTCTATGATGTACTACTGTGTTTTGTATTATTCCCTGAATAATCCATGTGATTTGGTTGGTTTGTTCATCATCTACTAGGTGTTCAGATGCATATTCAGATACAATGTTGGGTTATGCCAACAGCATACGAACCATTGATGGTGGCACACATATAGAAGGGGTCAAGGCTTCATTGACAAGAGTCCTCAATAACTTTGGAAAAAAGTCTAAGATTATCAAGGTATCTTTATTGATGTTTTCTATTTGGAAGATCTCTGTTCTTGCTCACCTTTTGTTGAACTTTTTTATTTATTTTTCTTTAGAGCAGTTTTCTTCTTTGCTATGGGGAGTACCAACTAACTTTTATTATTCGTCCCATATTCCAAGGAAAGATCTACAAGGATTGTGTTTATTTTGGAAGATTTTGTTGGCTTGGTCGACATAGATTTTGGAAAGCTTTCATCATAAAAACCTTTATCTGCACCTTTTCAGGCCGAAGCACCTTGTCCTGCTCCTTGCCAAAAAGGCATTTAAGTTGCAAACCTCTGTTAATGTGCTTTTATGGTCTAAGCAAAAAGTAGTTAAATCATTCTGTTCTGTCTAATTAGTAATTAAAGCACTTTAAATACTTCAAATGTGTTTATTGATGTTGTTGATTCAAGTTTAACAGTTATTTTGCACATGGATGGTTTGAGGTACTTCTGATCTATGCCCTTATATTCATCTTCTGTATCTTTCAGGATAAGGATATTAGCTTAAGTGGTGAACATGTTAGGGAGGGACTGACATGCATTATTTCTGTAAAAGTGTCAAATCCAGAATTTGAAGGACAAACTAAGGTATTATTTGTATATCATGGTATCCATGTCATACTATTATTCTTGCATAGTGATGCTCTTGATAGCTTGAATCTGGTGCATGTACCACATTGCTGTTATGATGACATGATGAATTTTCATTTATCATTAAAAGACAAGATTGGGAAATCCTGAGGTGCGAAAAGTGGTTGATCAATCTGTTCAAGAGTTTCTTACTGAATATTTGGAGTTGCATCCAGATGTACTTGATTCAATCCTTTCCAAGTCCCTAAATGCTTTCAAGGTACTTTCTTCATCTGTTATATATCTAAGGGCTTTATATATCTACTGGCACTAACTACATAACAATGATGAACTCATGTTGTTGTTTTGCAAACAGGCAGCTCTTGCAGCGAAAAGGGCAAGGGAATTAGTCCGGCAAAAGAGTGTGTTAAAATCATCATCTCTTCCTGGAAAACTGGCTGATTGTTCATCCACAAATCCAGAAGAATCTGGTAAATGTTGCTTCCATTTTTTTTTTTTTGACTTATATGGTAGGTGCATTTGGATCATAATGAGGGTTTTTATGGGAATTTTCTGATACTAATTGTGTTCTTGTTGTAGTTTCATTTCTCACTTGGCATAATTGGCCTCATTATTGATTCAACCATTTTGGTATCTTGTTACTAAGTTCTGTTTGTGTTCCTTATAGCAATTGCCAATTGAGTAAAGATCAATTTTTGGTGTTTCATCTAGTTTCAATTCTCAGTGTTGTATTTTAATGATTTATTATTATTTTTTGCTGCAATTGCTTAATAAAGTAAAAGAAATACCTGTTATCATTTATTGGGCATAATATTTTTCAAATTCTCTTTGCTGAAGGTTTCTCTGTCTTTATTATTTTCTCCTTCTCAACATCCTTACATGAGATATAGTTTTGTTGTACATACTTCCATGAACTTCTTCCCTTTGAATGGTTTTTGCACCTTTCTATATATTCTTTCTGAATACTGAGCAAAGAGTAGTTTCTCTCTAAATATTTTTGCCTGCTGTTAGATGATCTTATGTTGCTTGAACTTTGGGAGGGGTATTAATGTGCAATTGCATAGGATATTTTAGGTTCTGGAATTCTGTATTAAGTACCAAGGTATTTGGTGTCCTTTTGGTTTTAGTATTATAATTAAAATAGCAAATATCCGAACCAAGCCATGTACCATATTTTTTCAAGAAAATTCAGTTCTCAGAGAATGAAATTATGCTGGTTGAGGGATTAAGTTAACTAGGACTTTATTTTTCATTTTTGTGGATTCTACATGCATGATAATGCATTCCATCTGCTACTTGCAAGTGTCTAAAAATTATCTTTATGGTTACATTATGCAGAGATTTTCATAGTTGAAGGAGACTCAGCTGGTGGCAGTGCCAAGCAAGGCCGCGATAGGCGCTTTCAGGTAATATACTTTTCCATGGGAATTGGGTAGAACAGATTCAATTTAGTTGTCAAGCAATTTCTTGAAACATGCCAGAAAATTTTTTGGATGTTTCTGGTATCTAGGCTTCAATTATTTAAGTATTTCTTTTATAGCGTTGATGGAAAATATTTTTGCTTGCAGAAACTAGGATGTTAAAAAGTACTAACTTTTAAAAGTCGCACCTTCTGTACATATAAAGATAAGGTGTAGTGGAGTGGGAGAACTTTGCATATAAAATCTGTCATACATATCGACAATTGGCTAGTCTCATGATGCTTATAGCTGCAGATTCTAACCAATTGATGCCACAATAGGACTGGTATTGTTGTGCAAATGTTTTCATCTGCCCACTAAGTTTTTTAGTTTGCTATTATAGCATTTTAATACATTATTTTATGTTAACAGTTTTGTGAAACATATGAAAGTGGCAATACTTAAAACCAGACCATTGTTAAAGAGGTTTAGGGAGAATGCAGCTGCAAATCAAATAGTACTAAGGCTGAAAACAAGTAAGATAAGAGTTGAACTCCTGGAAAATATATGGTTAAATTAACCTCTAATTTTTGATGTCTATTAAACAAAAAAATTATAGCTAATTAATAATACGGTTACAACAAATAAAGCTTTAATTCTAGCCCTAGGTTTAAACTCTAAAGATTGCCATGCATCCTTGTATAATAATTAATAAGATTGAAATGATAAAATAACATAATAAGAGTAGCTACTGCTTCACTCTCCCTAGATTGGAAAACTTGATTTTGGCAAGAAAACTTCATCTCTTCAGCAAACATTTATGGATCATCTCTCTTAGGCTCTTCTTTTGTTATCCAAGTGTTAGGCATGCCAACTAGGACATGGGGATTAGGCTAAAAAGGGTTTGAGGATACGGGTACATGGATTCTTAATATAATTTTATCTTGTAGATTATCTATAATAATTATAAAATATTATATATCTAATATATAAATTTAATTATATTATTAAATATTATAATATATAATATATTTGTATTTTATATGAATAAGAATTCTTATTTTTATAAAAGTGAAAATTTCTTTTAAAATGTTTAAATGATCAAATTTATTTTTAATTATTATCAATTAACAATATTTTGGATCAACCCTTCCTTTTTGGGCCATCAAACACTTTATCATATTTAAATTGATTTGATATAAAAATCTTTTGGGCCAACATCATTCAAGCCCATAAACCTTTTCTGCCACATTTTGCCCTTGCTTCTTTCTTTCTCTTTCCTGCTGCTGCTTTCTTTTCCTTCTCTTTCTAGCTGCTGCTCTCTTTTTCTTCTCTTTTTGATCGCAGCTTTCAGTTTTCTTGTCTTTTTGGTCACGGTTATTGCAACTTTTCTTCTTCCTCTGCTGCTTTCGTCGCCATCACCACCACTTCTTCAAAAGCCAATCTCAAGAAGCATGTTCAAAGAATTGGGTGCACCCTGCACCCAATCTGAGTTGTTTTCCGCAAGCATTTTCCCATTGAAATTAGCAAAAATTGATCTTAGTTCCATCCCATTTAATTCAAGGGCATGCATCAACTGCTCCTCCAATCTGCCTTGTAATGCACGGTTTGTGTGTCCATAATCATGAAAGGGTTTTTCTAACCATAATAAGATTCATTAGCAGTACTACATTCCAGCCGTAAATCTATTTTACAATGTATTTGTACTAGAGTTACAAATAAAGCTTCAATCCTAGCCCTATATTAAAACTCTGAAGATAATTATTAATCCTAGCCTGTAATCCATGTCTGATAATCAATTAGACTGAAATAATAAAATACTATGATAGTTGTAGCTCTTTCGTCAATTTTTAGTACATAGAATCCCTACTCAGGCTTGCAAGTTTAGGGTTGGTCCTTGTTTCAATTGATGAGGATGTGGGATATGCGTTCGAGACACCTTGATGATTTTCAGTGCAGCAAAAGGAAGTGAGAGAAGTGAGTGGAAGGGAATAAAAAGTAAATAATATGGAAGAGAATGAGTAGGAAAGGAGGAGAATAGGAAAGGAAGGAGAAGAGAGAATGGTCTAACAACAAAAGAACAAGGAAGAGAGAAGGTACCACTGCTGCTGTCAATGTTTCTACTTGACCAATGCTCTTTAAAGTCCAAACAATCGTGTCAATGTTGTTGCTTGACTATCTGTGTTAAATTTTAAAGGTACATTTCCAATGGGACATTTAAATTTTGAGGAAGCCCATAGCTTTAGGTTACCATGTGAAGCATGTTGTATTTTCACACAAGTCCTCTTTTCTTTTAAGTTATATTCTTATTACATGGTAGAAAGCACTTTAACTTAGCATTCTTTATATTGTGTCTTCTCTGTAGCATGCTACTGCAGTTATGTCTTTGTGGATCTTATTATGCTACGCAATGCAAATTACTCAAAATACATGATATGCTTTCTGGCACATGGTGATTCTAGATGGTTAAGTGTTTTGACCTAAGACGTTGGCTTATGGTGTATTTTAAGATGGTTTGGGAAGTGGCCATTTAGCATGAGTTTATACTTTAGTCACCCAAACACAATTGACTGATTAAATGGTGCTCCTTATTACAGATTCTTAGGCTTAATTCTAGGACTTGATTTTATTTTATTTGATTTTTCACCTATTTACATTATGTAAACTTGTATATAAACAAGCTAACCCTAGAGATGAAATACAAGTAACTTTCATCAGTGTATTTTCTTTTCTTATTTTCGTATATGTTCTTTTCTTCATTTCCGATAACGCTCCGTAATGCAACAGGGTTGTAGACCTCTATTCTGTGAATGTTGGTGGTTTTGCAATAGTTACATAGATGAAATGATTCTTATCTTTGCACTTATAGATTATTCTTCAGGATAGAAATCCTGTCTTATTAGAGTTACCTGTGACATATATAGCATATTTAGCCTGAAATTGTGTTGTTTCAGGCCATCCTTCCCCTGAGGGGTAAAATTTTGAATATTGAAAGGAGGGATGAGGCAGCAATGTACAAAAACGAAGAAATTCAAAATTTGATTATTGCTCTTGGACTTGGGGTGAAGGTACTTATTTTGTCGTTATTTTGCTTAATTTCTTTTTCAAAATTACTGATGATATCATGTATTGTATCTTTTTTAATCCCAGGGAGAGGATTTTAAAATAGAAAACCTACGGTATCATAAGATCATTATCTTAACAGATGCTGATGTAGATGGTGCTCATATCCGAACTCTGCTTCTGACATTTTTCTTCAGATATCAGGTAGACTGTGGTAAAAGGTGTCACAATTTAGTGGGTACAATGATAAACAAATTGATATGTCTATGATCTTTGCAGAGAGCCTTATTTGATGAAGGTTGCATTTATGTTGGTGTTCCACCTCTTTACAAGGTTTGTTGGTGGCTACACTGGATTTTGGGGGCTTAATCTATTTCATAGCTTGCTTATATATTTCTCTCCTGGTTTGCTACAATGATTAGGTTGAAAGGGGAAAACAAGTACACTATTGTTATCATGATGCAGACCTTCAAAAAGTCTTGAGCTCGTTCCCGCAGAATGCATCATACAACATTCAGAGATTCAAAGGCAAGGATAAAATCTCTCTTGTCCTCTTTGTGCAGTAAAGGTTTGAAGTAAGACAGATTCTTTACAGAATTTCGAAGTGACTGTCATAGCTTGAAGAAAGCTTTCGTCCACTTATTTGAATTTGGCATTCATTAATTTTTCAATTTGATAGAAGCTTAACAACAGAAAGCAATTTATAGGCGAACTCTTTATGACAACATGAAAACATCTTGTGTAGAGTTCACTAGGATTCCTTAAACCTTGTATTAAAAGAGTAGTTGGTTATTATAGAACTTTTCTTTAGGTAGAAACTTTATGTCATATCAGAAAAGATGATCAAATTATAGGAAAAGAGGGGCAATGACATGCAAAATTTATAGGAGTCCTTCCTCTTCCAGCATTTTATAAATTTTTATAGGTGGAGGGGTTTTACTTTAATACAAGACCATAGGAAACTAAATATATAAAACAGATGTTGAATAACACCACTTACCACTCCTTTACGTGTAGCTCTTAGGTCTACTTCTGGACAACCTCACTATGGGTCATCAAGCTCACATTGAGTTAGGCAGGATGAACAACATAACTGAATCTGAGCTCTTATATCTTGTTAAACTTGCAACCTAAAACCAATTGGCTGTAGGTGGAGGGTTCGGAAACTCAATGCTCAATTGATGTGGGATAATAATATCTAACAATAAGTATTTTGTTAAAAAATGTGATGAAGAAAATGAGTTTCATTTTGAGAATAGAACGAAACCAAGATATGTGATAGGTAGAGAAATCACTACTAAAAATATAAAAAGCTGTAATTTGCTTACATTTCACCTTTTCTTTTCTTTTTCTTTTTTGTTGTTTTTAACTATAATGATGCAGTTTTTATTGAGCCTTTCTCACAAAAATTTCTTCCGGCAATATTAAGATTCACTGAAATATGGAATTTATAAGTTTTCGATATTCAGCATTGGTTGCATATTTTAATTGGAATGAGCATGGTTGTAATGTAGGTTTGGGTGAGATGATGCCAGCTCAGCTGTGGGAAACGACAATGGATCCTGAGCAAAGGCTACTGAAGCAATTAGTGGTTGAAGATGCGGCTGAAGCTAATAGAGTGTTTTCATCCCTTATGGGTGCTCAGGTACGTAGATCACCTATCTAGTTCATGGATAGGTTATTTACATTGATGTGCCACTTTTTCCGTTGACCAAAAGAGCATGGCATCAGCCAATCAAGTGCAATAGGCGCATTTACTTGTTTCTAGTTTGGTGGTACTTCTATTATCTTGCCCCGCTCTTGTAAAGCATGAACACCACCGTTGGGAAATCTGGATTTGGTTGAGGCCAAAAGGATTCCCGTATGTATTGCGCTATGCATCCTTTATTTTATTCACATAACTCTCTCACATTCATGCATAGTAATATTTTAAGAGTTGTAAGTTAGCTTTAATTTGTTTTTAGGTGGATGCAAGGAAGGAGCTCATCCAGAATTCTGCAAGCAAGATCAATCTCGATAAGCTGGATATTTGAGTGTGGATCTGTAGTACTGCATACAGACATCCAGGTATAAAAGATTTTGGTTAACAATCTAATTACCTATCCCATGAATGTTGCTCTCTTTTAATTGTGGGTAAAAGGGAAATATTTAATGTAGGTGGGTCGGGATTTTGTATTTTCGTGTAGTATTAAATGTTGTATTTATAGATATTTAAGGCTCGTATTATGAGAGAACTCTGATTTATGTTTATAGAAAATCTTTATTTTCTTATACATAAGCTTCGTTTGAGGTGGCGGTGTGGTGCGGTACGTTTAGCTTACTTTTTGTCTCACGTTATAGTATCACTACAGTATTTAATCTCACCGCCACCGCTGTTTTTACACTAATAACAGGTAAACGCACTGCCTATCTAAACTCACCCTTAATATACAATCTCATTTTAGCAAAATTTTCTTTTCCGAATAATTGTCTATCCATTCCCTTAATAAATATTATAATTACAATTTTTCTTAATTATATTCGACTCGGCTAATCATTATTACTAGTAAATGCCATCATTGAATTTATACATGAGCAATTTCAACCCGTAAACTTCAAAATTTCAAAAATTATTCTAGCAATATCAATTAATTCAAATTTTAAAATTCAGTTGGGCTATCCTAAAATAAAAATCAGTTGACCGAATAAATATTCTTATTAACACATCATACTTATCATGTATAACTCAAAAAAGCCATTTGTGGTTTTGGCATTATAGAAAAATTTCTTTTGTATCAATTAAATTTCATCTTGTGCCATTATTGTTAATCTCTAATCAAATTAAAAGGTAAATTATCTAGTTAGTCACTAAACTTTAGCATGTTTGTATTTTAGCCACTCATTTAAATTTTTTAAATTTTTTTGTCACTGTATCATTAATTATTTAATGTCATTATGACATGGCATTTGTTTTAAATTTTTGGAGAAATTAATTTTCACATAATTTTTTTATATCAAGTGCTTTAAATAAAAGAGTAAGACTATGTAGCTTCAGCGGAAATAAAGAAAATTACTTTTCTCATCCTTATATCCTATTTACATATCAGTTTCATCTTTTCTTTTTTCATAAAAAAATATAACACCCTTTGCTCATCTCGGTGTATGGTACGGATGAGAGATGTTATTGAAGCACAAACGATCTTGGTGTATGGTACGGATGAGAGATGTTATTGAAGCACAAACGAAACGAAGATCTCGAAATAAATTTATAAAATCATAAAATGAAGTTTTGGAAAAATATTGAGGCTTTAAAAACATCTTGAAATCATTTAGAAGTCGTTAGGGGTGATTAGAGGTTTCTGAGACTTAAACGGGCCTTTCAAAGTCAAAATAGGCCTAAACAGTGCAGTTTGCCAAGACTGAAATAAAGGTATATGTACCTTTGGAGAAGTACAGGTACCTTTAAAGAAGTACTGGTACTTCTACCTAATATCGTAGCATTTTGCTCACTGTTTCGATTCTTCCGAACCAATTGAGTTAGGTACCTATAGTTTGACCTTCTGGAGCTAACATTCAATTAAAAAACACTTTAAAACATATACAAACACTTTCATATCTTTCCAATTTGGTCCAAAAGTGGTTTCCTCAAACCAATACATATCGCAAATTATTCTTATACCAAATAATCAATGATGATTCATATTTCTCTTTTTGGTTAATTTTACACTTTAATCTTCAAACTTTTTATAATTTACAATTTGGTCCTTTTTGCCACATTTTCACATCCCTGATTGTTTTCATTGATTTCCCTTTCCAATAATTTTCCTTTCATAAAATTTTTATTTGACTCTTTTTTCGATTTTCTCAAAATTTTATTGTATCTGATCCCAACACAATTCCATATGTTTTATAGATTTTTTTTTTGGGGTGGAGGGGGGGGGGGGAGGGTGTTACAACTCTCCCATTTCATTTAGAAAATTTCATTCTAAAAGTTACTAAGTTACACTCGTGATGATATGGTTCTTTCTAGAATTCCTTTGTTTCTCCTGGCATTACATGTGGTTTCATTACAAAAAGATTTCGATTTATGTCAAAAGTTAAGCCATCATAACAAACAAAACGTATAGGAGTTCACCATGTGGCCTACCCAAGGTAATGACCCGATTTTAGACAGTGTAGGAAAATGTGATTTTGGAACCTCATTTTAGTAAACCTAGTCCGTGAAGGTAAATCAGGAAGATTTACAAAGGTAATATGAAAATATATTAAAGATCGGTTAAGTAATTTAACTGATAAAATCATTAATTAAAGATTAGGGACTAAATTGTAAAAGTCCAATCGCTATTGAGTTTTAATTTAGACAATGCTTGAGGACCTAGTTCACAATTATCCAAAGGACCAAAATAGTTATTAAACCGTTGTTCTTTTATAAGTTAGTAGGAAATGATGATGATGACCATTTATTTAATAAAATTACAATTTAAAAACATAAACAAGATTAATTAGTAATCATAATTAACTAGTTTAATTAAGTTTAATTAAACATTAAACTAAGTACAAATAGCAACTTAGTGGAATGAAAGATGAAGTCTTCATCTTTTTCCACCGCCCAAGCTAAGAAAAAACATATAAGGAAAACTTCAAATTTCAAACATACATTTGACCATTAGATTATTCAAGGTAACTAACCTATTTTCTTAAAATTATTATAGATTTATGATCATGGAAGCTTGATTTAGCTAAGCCATGTGTTAATTCAATTAGTTGATGTTTAACAAGTTGCCATTAAAATGAAATTGATGATTTTGAGCTTGATTTGAATAATTTGGTAGTTAGTAAGCTTAGATAATGATAAGGACTAAGTTAGAAATTAAATTAAACTTGTTAGATAACTTTGTGACATTAGAGACTAAATTGAATAAACTAAAAACTATTATGAAATTATGTTATAGATAGAAAGTATAGGGTCCCTAATGGAAGAATGTGAATTGGATTTTAATTAGACGTTAAATATGGAAATATATGAGTATCTCAGATACAGGGACTAAAATGAATAAAATGCAAAATATGTTACTATTGTGTTTTAATGTAAATTGGATTTGAACTGATATTGTTTTATAACTGAATTATTGAGCGTAGTTAAAGACGACATCAGATTGTCTCGAGAGAAAGGAAAGACGAGAGTCGTAGACGAGTGACAAATTCAGTCTGTACTTTTATGATTCCAATTCAATATATATATACATACATGATTGTTGCATTGTAGCAACTTTGAGGGGTAAAACTATATTCAAAACAAATTGGCTAAAGCCTAGTATTGCCTGACCAGTAATGAGTACAATTCCATTTGAGACTAATCCGTCCTTATAACATGGTTATAAACTAATATGAAGTTTAACGATGACTCAATCATGAACCCTGTGGCTTTTCTGGAACGTTTGGAACAAAAATGTAGCACAATGAGCTATGTTGAAGTTTTAGGAGAAGCAATCAAGTTACTGCTGATCCCTTTTATCCTTGGAGGTCATATCTGAGAATGGTTAGAAGTGTTACCTCTATGAACTATTACAACATGGGAAGAGTTTTTGCAATGGTTCTTACAAAGGATCATACCCATGCCTATGTTAGAGTATGCCTAAAGACCAATTATGAGATAATTGTAATCACATGCTCATTTTTATCTTGTTTGTTAATATAAGACATTGCCATTTTTATTTCAATTTCTGTTTTTGTGTGTAGAAATAAATTGGTTAATAATAAGGTTCTGAGAATAATATGATTATTCTTAAAAGGTCCTTAATCAAGTATTATAGTGGGCTTGAACAATGATAATGTATTGAGACTAATGTGTAGTTGATTGATGACAAAGTGTTGTCATTGACATAGAAATGTCAAAATCTTTATATAAGTATGTGTTAGAGAACAACATACTGGACTGACCCGCTATGAGTATGTTTCTTGGATTATAATGTAATAGTCACAACATTTACTCATATTGATAACTATGTATATGATTCCTAGACTTGAGATCATCATTATCCCAACATTGTGAGTTGTATATTTTAACACAGTCAAATGTCTACCATAACAGGTTATGCTATAAAGACCGATGTTGGGTATGCCACAATCTATGTAGTAAGAGATGGTTGATCAAGATAGGATTTATCCCTCCTACATAATAAGAGCAATATCTTAGGCCTCTTGATGAAGTGAGCCTAGAAATGCATGGCCATACTCGAATAAGTTGATATGAGATATCACATTTATTTATTTATTGTAGTCTACTCAGAATATCAAGAAATATGAGATTGGACTATGCAAGTGTGACTATTCCATGCCTTATATCTAATTCAGATATTAAGGATAAAATGATATAATACATGAAAAATGTCACAAAAAGGTTATGTCAAATCACAACTTCTTGTAACTTGGGTAGCAATGATGCATTGCTAGATACCACTCATTGCTTGTAATATTAGAAATGTTCTACTATTACTACTAATGTTGCAAGAGCCTACAGGGTCACACCCTATAGTTGAAGCGAACGAAATTCAAATACATTTGGTATTGTATTTAGCTGTCACAAGAATTAAACTAATTATTGAGTTAATTTAATTTGATGGTTAATTATTGAACACATCATATGTACAAACTTGTTGTACACAAATAGAGAACATAGTTAAAATTAATATATGAATTTGATTCATATAAAATATTAATTGTATATATTTTACTGAAATTATTAATATAAACAGTTATAATAATTTTGGTCAAAATATAAAAGCACATAGAAAGTGATATTCTTTTGGAAAGAATATAAATTTTTTTCTTGACTTTCCATTTGTTTCTCCAAAAATAAGGGAATAAATTTTTTTTATATATGATATTAAAGAAAATAAAAGGAAAATAATCAATCAATACGTTAGGGTTACAATGAGAAAAAATAAAACAAATGGTCTAGCAATCATTTTGAACATAATCTCTAAAAAAGTTCGAGAGTTTGTTGCTATTCGTTCTTTGACTAGGTGGATTACGTAGAGGCCGAGACGTTATTGTTGTAGCTTGGAATCAACATCTCTAAAAGGGATCCTATCAACAGCTTATTCGTCGCTTTTCACTTTCGAAAGGTATATTTTTCAACCCTTGTTTTAACACTGATTCGTTCCCCGTGCATGAATTCATGGCTGGTGATGATCAGAATATTTTTTCCACTACGCCACGAGGCGTTCCAGCAATCTAACAACCTCTACGATTAAAGACAACTGATGAGCTATTGCAATTTAAATAGAGTCCCTTCGAAATGCTTGGTCAAGCATGAAATAGATTCAAAATAATTGTTCGAAAGGCATTGGGGGGTGGAATTAATACAATTATACAATTACAACACTTTTATGCAGGTTTAGATTATGAGAGTAAAGAACAATTTGACGTAATGGTTGGAGGAAGCTGTTGGTCAAAAACTACACAGGAAATTTTGATGCTCCTTGAAATAGTGAGCAACAACGATTATTCTTGGAGAAAAATTAGAGAAGTAGAACCGATAGAAGAAGTAATGAGAATCGATGAGGTAGATGAGGATAAGTTGGAAGATATAGAAAGAAAATTGAGCAAAGATAAAGACTACACTTCAAATGTTGAAGAAATCCTGGAATATGGATTTTCTGATAAAATACTCGAAAAGTAGTTGGAACAAATCTATCAACTTGATTAGAAAAGATAATATAAAGAACCTCTATGTTAGTCAGAGAAATTTCCATCCAAGATGACTCCGTCAATTGTCAAATCAACAGTGTTGGTATTCCCACTAAATGAAGAATTAGAAGAATGAATTGATTCCTACCCACACAGTTACAAGATGGCGGGTCTATATCAACTATAGGAAATTAAACGATGTAACTAAAAAGTATCACTTTTCGCTGCCATTTATAGACCAGATGCTTGATCGATTGGTAGGAAAGGATTCTAATTGTTTCCTTGATAGATATTGTTTCCTTGATAGATATTTGGGATATCATCAAATCCTTATCCATCCAGATGATCAGGAAAAAACCCATGTTTACATGTCCTTTTGGAACATATGCTTTTTGAAGAATGTCGTTCGGACTATGCAACACTCTAGCTATATTCATGCGTTGTATGACTGCGATTTTTGCCGACATGTTGGAAGAAGGATTAGGCATATTCATGGATGATTTTCTGTTTATGGAGATTCATTTATGGAATGTTCACACAATCTCGAATGGGTTCTAAAAAGATGTGAAGAAACTAAATTGGTGCTCAATTGGGAAAATGCATTTTTATGGTAAAATAAGGAATTGTTCTTGGGGATCAAATTTGAAAAAAAGGGTATGGAATTCAATAAGGCCAAGATTGAAGTAATAGAGAAGCTAACACATGCAACAAATGTTCGAGGAGTGACAAATTTCTTAGGACGTGCCAACTTTTTATAGACGATTCATAAAAGATTTTTCACAAGTCTCAAAACCGTTGAGCTAGCAACTCTAGAAAGATGTTCCTTTCGAATTCAACAAAAAATGCATTGAGGCTTTTGATATCTTAAAGAAAAAATTAGTCTCAACACCCATTATAGTTAGTCCTAATTGGACAATGCCTTTTCTGATTATGTGTAATGCAAGTGATCATGCAGTTGGAGCAGTATCGGGACAAGATAAAGACAAGTTTTTTCACTTCATTCATTACACAAGTAAGACACTCAATCTAACTCAATACAATTACACTATCATTGAGAAAGAAATGTTAGCAGTAGTATTTGCATGAAAGAAACTTAGACCATATTTGATGGAGAATTGAGTTTATGTCTATACGACCACTCAGCACTGAAGCACGTTGTAACACCCCAAACCCGACCTAGCTGCTATGGTCGAATCTAGCGATGTCACATTGAAGTGTTTTTCGAAAAATATAATTTCGTTGGAAAAAACCCTTTCTATAGTAAACCTCTTTGTGGTCTTAAAGAAGATTTAGGATGTCGAGTTCAATGTTAAAACTCAAATCGTTTAGCAAAATTTTAATCATATTAAATTGTTATTACCTTTTAAAACATTGTTTGTGCAGAAGCTTTTAAAAAAGGTTGCATCAACGTGGTGCTCTGAAAAATGTTTATCATTTTGAAAACCCGCGTCCTACTACTAATAGATACGAATCAAATAAATAAAACCCCAAATTAAAAGTTAAAAATTTAAAAAGGCCTTATTACATAACAAATACCCAAATTAAATTACTTATAATTAACAATCAAATATGGGAGCATGAGCGGTTGTGTGGCCACCTTTGAGTCCTTCGCAGTACCGATCTGCCTAAAACTGAGGATTACCTGTACAGTTAAAACCGATGGGTGAGTTTACAAAAACTCACTGTGTAATCCCATAAGCAAACAATAAAAAACAAACACAATCTCGGCCTAAGCCCTTTTTAGAATAATGGCAATATCAGTTTGGGCTTTAGCTCATCTCAATCTAGAAACAGTCATGTGTTTGGGCCTTGGCCCATTCTTTCAGAATAAGATAAATAGTGCAAAGAATGAGAGTAGTATGAGATATACAATCAGAAATCCTACCCAACCAGCCTCTACACACCACTCCGTCCAGCTCTACACACCATGTGGGGATAAAATCAACCCACCCATCCCTACACACCAAAAATAGCACCGGTTGAGGCACTAAACAAAAATTGCAGCAGAGTTGCCAGTATAGTACACTTCCTCCAATCATAACAACCCATCCCCATGCTACATATCATAATATCATGCATGTATGCGACATATATAACATGGCATGCTCAATATAGTCATACATCTTATAAGAGCATAATAGTCATTTTACCTCATAGGGCATAACAGACATTTATAAAATTTAGGGTCGAGGTATGCTTACCAACCCAATAGTAGGTCCACATTTGTCTCGGGTGACCCGCGTAACCTTAGCAGTCAAACAGTGAAAATGGGCCCAAGGCACATAGTGCGGGCCCATGTGCGCCCACACGCCCGTGTGCCCCACAAGCCCAAAAATGGCCTTGGCCATGTGAACTACACAGCCTGGCCCAATCTTCTCCACACGTCCGTGTGGTTTACCCGTGTGGGGCCCACATTCCCGTAAGGCCCACACGGCCCATTTCAACCCAACATGGCCCAAAACGGCTTAAGCCCATGAAATCACTCATGGTGGCCTTTACGATCCAACGCCCATGTTTTTATGTTCGAACTACCACACGAGCGAGAGCACGTTCGTGTGGCACCGACGGTCTCTTATTTTAACTTTTTTCGATTTACGAGTAGAGGCAGTGTTTTACACACCTTGTCTACGAAAATGTGTGAAAGGACCACAAGCGCTCCAAACCTAGATTTAAACAAAACACACCATTAGTTCCCTTGACCACAAGATTCAACCATCCCTTCTATAACATTCATTAACACGGTTTCTTAACACTTTCCTAGATCGATCGACTGAGGATCACCCACCTAATCTGTTGCAAGAGGATGATTCCAAATCCCTTTTTGAGGTATCCTGCCATACAACCAAGGCTTAAAAACCCAAACCATGTAATGATCATAACCAACACATTGTGCTAACCACACAACACTTACCGAATACGCCACACTAGGAAATGAGTAATCAACTTTTACCCCAACGCCAGTCAAACACAAACACTACTACCGAGACAGAGACTAGCGCCAACACAACCCTAGCCATGAACGACAACAAGAAGAATGTTAGCAGGAATATTACAACTTAGAGAAACAGAGAATAGAGAAGAAACATGCACCTACCGATTGGTCAAGAACAATCGCAACAATCGGAAATAAAATGAAAAGAGGGAGAGATACCTTAATCGGCCCAAGTATTAAGATGAAGGAATGTCAAGAGGAGAGTGTTGAGAGAAAAGAGAAGAGAAGGGTAATCGGAAGTGAATACAAGGAGAAGAGATGGTAAACGAAACGATTGGGGAGGAAAGGGCAGAGAAAGGAAGAGAGGATATTCAGTCATACAACAAAGAAGTGACAAGGAGCCAAAAAAAGAACAATTGGTAAAAACTCAAAAAGGGAAAATAAGCATACCAACCAAAGCCGAACCTGAGAAGCAAGAATCCTATTTCGGCGCACACTTCTCTTCCCTTGATCCATTCCTTGAAAATCTCCTTACATCACTCCACCTACCAATTTGAATTCCACACAACTTCTTCTATCCAAATTTTCCTCCACAAAACACTCCCCAAATCCCCCAAATAACTGAAATTCCTTAAGAATCGCCTAAAATTCGGCCACAACTCCCCACACTCTCCAAACACTCAAGTTTCGGTCAAAATAGAACTCTCCCATGGCCAACAGCAAAATAAAACACTCCTCTGCCCTCACTAAGATTCGAACCTCAGTCCTTTAGCATAGGCAACAAGCCACTTATCCCCTAGAACAGTAGGCCCTTTATGTTATGAAATAGCACATTTATTTAAAAGCCTACTGACTAGAGGCAATAGTTTAACCACTTAAAACAAAACTTTTGCATAAGCCAAGGCTTGAACCCAAGACTTCTCAAACACTTCCAGAACACTTAACCACTGGAGCAAAGACACATTTGTAACACTACCGTACCCGAGACCGTCGCCGGAGTCGAGCACGAGGTGTTAATGGGCTTAATTCATTAATTAAACAGCTCAAACAATTTATTTTTGAATTTTCAGACAAGCTGGTTAACTGTGTTATAGTCGCTTAAAAATTCATATCTCGAGTTCTGAAACACAAAATTAAGATCCGTAAATTTTCTCTGAAACTAGACTCATATATCTATCTACTAATTTTTTTCTAGAATTTTTGGTGGAGCCAATTAATACATTTTATTATTTAAAATTTACCCTGTTTCTGCATTCGACTGCTTTGACCTCTGTTCACTACAAACCACTTTTCTCTTTGTACAGAACTCAAAAGACTATGCTGTTTGTATCTATTAAAACTAGACTCAATAAGAAATATGTACATATAAATAAAAACTTCTAATTATTTTTTTACAATATTTGGTGAATTTCCAAAGTCAGAATAGGGGATTCAGAAATTGCTCTGGCCCTGTTTCACAAAAATTTAAATATCTTATAAAATACAACTCTTTTACCTATTTTGTTTCTTCCAAAAGAAAATAGATTCATTAGGATTCAATTAAATATTTTATCCATCATCTAATTATATTTCTACTATTTTTAGTGATTTTTCCAATTCACATCACTGCTGCTGTGTGATTCTGTTTTATAACCAATTTCACCATTTTCCATGGACTAAGTAACACATTAAACATACATGACATCAAATATGATCTAGATTGGCCATTCCAATGGCTAATCATTTCCAAAACTTTTCTTACGAAACCATAACCATATCATAAGATTATTTACACAAAGTGAGTATAGTGCTATACATGCCACACTCAAAATATACAAGCCATTTTACCAATTTAGGTCTTCGGATAGTGTGAACGAGCCTTCGACCTATCCCGATTCTCAAGCCGGCTTGTCAAAAATACAATGAATGAAGAGGAGGGAGTAAGCATAAATGCTTAGTAAGTTCACATGCAAATAACAAGTGACATGATCATGCAATCCAACATAAACATCATTAAGACACTCATGTCATAAGAATACTTACTATCTTACCACAATTTTGTCTTACCAAATTCTCAACCAAGGATTTAACTCATACCTGTCCATTTTCACTTCTTCAACACATTCATTGTCAATCACTTTCATTTTAAGTACTCTCCCTATTCTCTTAGGATTCTCCCGTTGAACACATCGGAATATAATTTCGAATACGCGGATAGTGTGCACGTAAGTGCTATACTCATAGCTAAACAAGCTCAATAGCTTTTGAAATTTATGTAGTCAAGCTACCATGTAACCCGACTATAAAAAAACTCAGACTCAACTCAACGAGTTCAGGCGTTCGCATCCATAAGTGAACTCGGACTCAACTCAACGAGCTCGGATGCCTAGTTACATCTCACGAACTCAGACTCAACTCAACGAGTTCGGAACTCAACCATCCTAGTGACATGTCACTTGTACCCTAATATATTCCCAAGGTTCAAACGGGATTCTTCTCAATTACACATTTTGATCGCCTTCTTCGAAATGTAGAAACCGATACTTGCTAGCATCTCATACTTATCAAGTTGTTCACATAATTTGCATATTACCAAATAATAATTCACAAAGCATAATATTTCATGATAATAAGTATCATATCATATAAATAACATTAAATCACTTAAAATAAAAATTATGTTACCTTATTTACACATGAAATTACCTCGATACAAAATATCTTGAATCTTGTTTATCTTGATCTATAATAACAAATTTAACTTATTTAATACTCACATTTATTAAAACAGTCCCTGACTCAAACTTTGGAAAAATTACATTTTTGCCCCTCAACTTTTGCATATTTACACTTTTGTCTCAAGGCTCGTAAATTAAACCTCATCCTATTTTCCTATGTTTTATGACATGCTTATCATTTTTCCCTTCTATAGCAACATCAAATTCACACTCTAACATGTACTTATGAATATTAGGTATTTTTACCGATTAAGCCCTTTTACTTGTTTTCACTTAAAACCGAGTAGCACAAGTTGTCTAGCATAATTTAAAACCTCATATTCTATCATAAAAAACCAAAATACACAAATTTCACCTATGAGTATTTTTCCAAATATGAACCCTAGGTTAAATTATTGCTAGCATAAGCTAAATCAAGTTACCGGGACTCCAAAAACGTAAAGAACATTAAAAACGGGGCTTGAAATCACTTACTATGGAGCTTGGAAGCTTGAAACAAACCCTAGCTATGGAGAACCCTTTAATTTTCGTCCTAATGAAGAAGATGGACATATTTTGCCATCTTTTTCCTTTTTTTAATCTTTTAATTACCAAATGACCAAAATACCCTTAATACATTTCTTTGAAAATTTTCATGTAAAAGCTCATTTTTGTCCAAAAATTTAGAAATTGGTCAAATTTCTATTTAAGACCTCCTCATTAATATTCCAAAGTAGTTTCATACTAAAAACTTCTAGAATGCAAGTTTTGCAAATTATTCGATTTAGTCCCTAATTTCAACTTAAGCACTTTATGCATAGAATTTCGTCACGAAATTTTCACATAATTATGCAATCACATCATAAACCTCAAAATAATTATAAAATAATTATTTCTATCTCGAATTTGTGGTCACAAAACCACTATTCCGATTAGGCCCTAATTCGGGATATTACAATAGTTGTGTGTCACTTTCTTGCACAAGTAAATATTTATATGCAAACTCCTAACTGTTCCCATGCTCAAGTCTTAATACTTCTAGTCCTAAAATTTGGGGCGTTACATACGTCATAAAGAAAAAAGAAACAAAAGCGAGACTAATGAGATCGGTTTTGCTCCTCTAAGAGTTTGATTTATGGATCCTTGATTAAAAGGGATAGAAAATCAAGTTGCAGATTAGCTGTCACGATTGGAATTAGAAGTTGAAGGAAAAGGGGAAATGGAAATAAATGAAAACTTCATTGATGAGCAGTTATTCCAAGTCAAATTGATTTCAAGAACACCTTGGTATGCAGACGTTGTCAATTATCCAGCCCAAGGAATTTTCCTAGTGGACGTAGCATGGGAGCAAAAAAAGAAGATTAAATATGATGCCAACAAATATATATATATATATGTATATATATATGGGAGGAACCATATGTTTTCTGGCAATGTGCTGATAAGTTAATTCAGCGTTGTGTAGCTGAAGAAGAGGTAGAAGATATTCTAATGGGATGTCATACATCTCTGTATGGAGGCCACTTCAGGGAGCAAGAGAATTGCACAAAAGGAGTTGCAATCTAAATTCTATTGGCCTACTATAGCTAAAGACGCTTATGAATTTGTGCAGAGATGTGATAGATGCCAAAGAACAGGGAAC
Organism: Gossypium longicalyx; assembly: GCA_025698465.1. Lineage (NCBI taxonomy): Eukaryota > Viridiplantae > Streptophyta > Magnoliopsida > Malvales > Malvaceae > Gossypium > Gossypium longicalyx. Next base: position 39,776,547 of record CM046996.1, on the reverse strand, counting down.
ATTTTGAGAAGAGATGAGAAGCCGTAAAATGGGATTTTGGAAGTGGAAATTTTTAATGTATAGGGCCTAGATTTCATGGGACCATTCCCTAATTCCTTTGGAAGCCAATACATTATTTTCACTGTGGATTACATTTCCAAGTAGGTAGAAGCAATTGTTTTACCTACTAATGATGCAAAAGCAGTGATGAAATTGTTGCGAAAGAATATATTCGCATGATTCGAAACCCTAGGAGTGTTGATCAGTGATGAAGGTTCTCATTTCTACAGTCGACAACTAGACGCTGCACTAGCCAAATATAATGTTAGGCATCGAATTACCACAACATATCACCCTTTGGAAATCCAAACCACAAAGATTAGGGCACGAGGTTGGATGATGCTCTATGGGCTGGCCGAACATTGTACAAAACACCGTTGTGTATGTCACCATACAAACTCATTTATGGAAAGAATTGTCATTTTCTAATAAAGTTAGAGAATAAGGTGTATTGGGCAATCAAAGAACTAAATTTTGATCCAAATTTAGCCAAGGAAACATGCTTATTCCAGTTAAATGAGTTAGAAGAGTTCAGATATTTGGCATTTGAAAATGCCAAACTTTATAAAGAAAAAGATAAAAGAGACATGACTCTATGATTAAAATGAAATCATTTTGACCTGGATAGCAGGTACTACTCTTAAACTGAAGATTAAAACTATTTCCAGGCAAGTTACGATCAATATGGTCAAGGCCGTTTATAGTAGACCGAGTCTTTCTCCATGGCATTATGGAACTCATGACCAGATATGGCAGAAACTTCCTAGTGAATGGGCAGAGATTGAAATGATATTTTTGAGGCACTTTTAAATTTGAAATCGAGAAGCAAGATTTAGATTGTAGAGTTGTATAAAAAAAATTAAAGGTGAGGCATGGAAAATTGAGGAGCATTGGAATGGGACACTGGATGAGTCTGATAATATCACTTAGATTAATCCACTGGAAGTAAATTCAATTGTATGTATTGTAAATTATTATTCCGTAGATAGATTTTAGAATTCTATTGTTAAACTATATGTTACAATTAGGAGAAAATAGGTTTCTGATAGAAACAGAGAGATTGAAGCCAGTTGAGGACAAGAATGGACGATTGAAGGACATCGACACAACCTGAAAAGAGTGGAAACAAGTGCGTGTCACAAAACACCAAATCTATGGTGCAACAAGACCATTTCAAAGGAAAAAACCCAGAAATAAATCGTCATGGCATGACATAGGACCTCTATGGTGCAAAACGACCATATTGTAGTTGATTCAAGGAAAGATTTGTTGTCGTGTTGTGTGATGAAAATGCTATGGCGTGACATGTTGACATTTTTTTAGTAGGATTCGACCCATTTTTTGATTAAAAGCTCACCAGAAGATCTATTTATACACATAATCTCTAACCCTAAATATCCATTATTTAGATGCCCTAAAAGAGTAAAAATGTCTTTCAACTGCTGCACCTTCATCTTGAATATTAGTTTCGTTCTTCCATATCATTGATCCTCAAATCTTATAAATAACCTCTCATTCCTTATCCTCATCATTGAGTTGTCATTTATATTGGTGAATGGCTGAGCTTTTTTAGCAACAATACAAGGTTTCGTACTCTAACTCTTTTTGCGATTTTTTATTTTAACCATTTTGATCATTGCTATTTTATCATGATGGCATCAAGGAAACAACAATGCACTACTGAAGCACCAATCAACTTTGATGCCAATCACTTCACTAATTCAGAAGTGGAAAAGTTTTGTCTTTAGATGAGTGGCCAGTCATTCATTCAAGAACATGGATTTGACCCCGCCATGTCTGCCTGCAATGAATGTGTCTCCCCAAACCCGACTGGGACAGACCAACTCGAATTCGAAGCGTTACATTAGACACCGAAGCGACTCTCCAGTTAATGACCACCTGACGCACACCCCAACCTTATAACATCTCATTTATGACTAATTAAGCATCATTTATTAATGTGGAAGCAATTTGTGAACCATTCTTAAACTTTTTGTAAGTATTTAAACCTAAGGGTATTTTGGTCATTTTACTACCTAAGGTGAAACTAACCCAATTTTATTTTTAAATAGTTACTAACCTTATTTTAGTCAAATTATGCAATCCTAAAATTTAGCTTAATTCGAGTTCATTTACTATGTCCAATTCAAGTTTTATTATTAAGGACTAAATCGTAACTATTACAAACTTTTAGTAACTTTTCAAAATTAAAAATTAAGAGTTTTTCTACCAAATATTAACAGTTACAAGCCTAATCCTAAAATATTACTAAGTTTTCCCATCATTAAAGGCTTCAATTAATCTAATCAAGTTTTAGGACTAAATTATAAATTAAGCAAATTAGAATACTAGATCACAAAAACCAAAAAAAAACCCCCCAAAATCGACACGGCTATTTAAAAAACTCATTTTTGAATCGTGAAAATTTTTTTGGCCGATCGCAGACACCCGTGTGGAATTTCTACACGCTTGTGTGTGATCACACCCAGCCTCTACAAGCCCGTGTCCTCTTTTCACACGCCCGTGTGTAGACCACTACACCTATTTTGTCAAAAAATTTGTTTTAATTACCCAATTTTACATATTTTACCCAATTTTACATATTTTACTTACCCATTAAACTTGAAATAGCTACAATTAATTACCATAAACATCCACACATCTCCAATTTATTTTTTTTACAACAAATATTCAACAATTAATCAAAATTTAACACCCAATTACACACTTAGCAAACACCGATTAATTCACACAAGCTACATACCTTAGTTGCAAGCAATCCACTCCATGGTAAACCTCAATTAAACATTGTTAGTACAAAATACATGCTTCATACACCGTGTTATCAACCATCGTACAAACACTCATCAACATACCATAAATCAAACATCAATTAGACATAAAATCATATATTAAAGCAATTATAAAATCACCAAAATTAAAGTCCAAAATTTAATATCCAATGTCCATTACAAGTAAAATAACACTAGTCCCAAAAGCAACACAATGCCCTTATATAGTCTCTAAAATAAATTTCTTAAGCCAATACCGAGCCTTATTCTTGGATCTCCCTTGCACTCGCTTCTTGACTTCTTACGCCTGGAAACTCTCTGCATGAAATGTGAGGGTGTGAGCCTAAAAAGCTCAATGAATGATAGTAAAAACATCAAGTAATTTGCACCCAATTATGTACAAATCAAAGCAATTAAGCATTAAATTTTCAGTCACAACATGTTAACATTTCACCATAACATCACATGCTATTTCAAGAATTAAGAAACAATTTTTCCATGGCATGTAAAGTCATCTTTTAACACATAAACATTCAATTATATTGGCACAATCAATCAATTATATCGGCATAATACATCCATGGCAATAAGTATACGTGTGATCATACATTGGATAAAAGGATCTCTGTTGGCATTGAGTTAGTATCGGGAACTATTCCGATTTCGATAGCACCATTTAGAATGGCTCCGACTGAACTAAAAGAATTAAAGTCTCAGTTGCAAGAGTTGACTGATAGAGGGTTTGCTAGACCGAGTTTCTCACCTTGGGGTACACCAGTTCTGTTTGTGGAAAAGAAAGACGGTACGATGAGAATGTATATTGATTATTTTCAGTTGAATAAAGTGACTATCAAGAATAAATACCATTTGCCCCAAATTGATGATTTGTTTGATCAATTGAAAGAAGCAACTATATTTTCAAAGATAGATCTGAGATCAGGCTATTATCAACTGCGAGTAAAAGACTTAGACATTCCAAAAACTGTATTCAAAATGAGGTATGGTCACTATGAGTTCTTAGTTATGCCTTTTGGATTAACTAATACACCTACTATCTTTATGGATTTGATGAACATAATTTTCAGACCGTATTTAGATCAATTTGTTGTTGTACTTATTGATGACATATTGATTTATTAGCGTGATGAATCCAAGCATGCCGAACATCTGAGAATAGTGCTATAGGTATTGCGAGATAAGCAATTGTATGCGAAATTCAGTAAATGTGAATTCTGGTTATGAGAAGTAGGTTTTCTGGGTCATATTGTATCAACATCAGGTATCCGAGTTGATCCAAGCAAAATTTCAGCTATTTTGGATTGGAAGCCTCTGAGAAATATTTCTAAAGTTTGCAGTTTTCTGGGACTGGTTGGATATTATCGACAGTTCGTAAAAGGTTTTTCGACGATTGCGACTCCATTGACGAAGTCACTTCAAAAAGATATGAAATTTGAATGGTCTGAAAAGTGTCAGAAAAGCTTTAATCAGTTGAAGGCCCTATTGACTGAAGCTCCAGTGTTAGTACAACCTGGATCGGGTAAGGAATTTGTGATCTATAGTGATGCTTCGTTGAACAGTCTGGGATGGGTTTTGATGCAGGAAGGCAAATTCATTGCTTATGCTTCGAGACAATTAAAGCCACATGAAAAGAACTACTCGACGCACGACCTTGAGTTAGCTGCGATAATATTTGCTTTGAAGATTTGGCGTCACTATCTGTTTGGTGAGAAATGTCATGTATATTCTGATCATAAGAGTTTGAAATATTTGATGACTCAGAAAGGTTTGACTCTGCAACAGAGAAGATGGTTAGAACTGTTAAAAGACTACGAGCTTGTGATTGACTATCATCTGGGAAAAGAAAATGTTGATGTTGATACTTTGAGTCGAAAATCACTGTTTGCTTCGCGTGTGATGAATGCTCATTTGGTTATATCCGATGATGGTTTGGTTTTAGCCTAATTAAAAGCAAGACCGTTATTCATTCAACAGATTACCAAAGCTCAAAAGGTTGATAAGGAGATAATAGCAAAACAAGCTCAGTGTGACTTGAATTCTGATTCTGAATTTTGAGTTGATAATAATGATTGTTTGAGATTTTGAGATCGAATTTGTGTTCTGAGAAATCCAGAATTGACTCAGATGATTTTGAACGAATCTCACAATAGTCGTTTATCTGTGCATTCGGGTAGCACAAAAATGTATAATGATTTAAAACAACATTACTGGTGGTATGGAATGAAAAGAGATATCTCTGACTTTGTTTCTAAATGTTTAATCTGTGAGCAAGTTAAAGTTGAACATCAGGTGCCCTCTGGTTTGTTACAGCCAATTATGATTCGAGAGTTGAAATGGGATAGAGTGACGATGGATTTTGTTTTGGATTTACCCCTATCTCCAAGAAAGAAAGATGCAATATGGGTTGTAGTTGATCGATTGACGAAATCAGCCCATTTTATTCTGATATGATCCGATTACTCACTTGATAAGTTAGCTGAGTTATAAATTTACGATATTGTGAGATTGCATGGTGTGCCATTATCTATTTTGTCATACAGAGATCCGAGATTCACATCGCGATTTTGGAAGAAATTCCAAGATGCTTTGGGTACGAAATTGCACTTCAGTACTACTTTTCACCCGCAGACGGATGGTCAATCCAAGCGGATTATTCATATACTCAAGGATATGTTGAGATGTTGCATTCTTGAGTTTGAAGGTATGTGGGAACAATATTTGTCTTTGATTGAATTCACTTACAATAATAGTTTTCAATCGAGTATTAAAATGGCACCATACGAAGCTTTATATGGTCGCAAATGCCGTACACCTTTATATTGTACTGAGCTCAGCGAGAATAAGATTCACTGGATTGATTTGATAAAGGAGACTAAATAGAAAGTAAAAGTGATCTGAGATAGTCTCAAAGCTGCTTCCGATTGACAGAAATCTTATGCAGATTTAAAAAGAAAAGACGTTGAATTTAAGATCGGCGACAAAGTGCTTTTGAAAGTCTCACCGTGGAAGAAAGTACTCCGATTTGGCAGAATAGGCAAATTGAGTCTGAGGTTCATCGGACCATATGAGATTATCGACCGTATCAGACCAGTTGCATATAGATTGTCGTTGCCACCAGAGCTAGAAAAGATTCACAACGTGTTTCACGTTTCGATGCTTCAACGATACAGATCCGATCCTTCGCATGTGATTTCTCCGTCTGAGATTGAGATTCAGTCCGATATGACTTACGAAGAAGAAAAGATTTATATTTTAGCTCGCAAAATTAAAGAACTGCGAAATAAGAAAATTTCATTAGTAAAATTATTGTGGCATTGGCATGGTGTTGAAGAGGCTACGTGGGAGCCTGAAGGTATAATGAGAAAGCAATATCCGAATATGTTCAATAGTAAGATTTTCGGGGATGAAAATCCTTAAGAAGGGAGAATTGTAACAGTCCGGTTTAGACCCTAGTTAAAATAGTGGTTTTGGGACCACAAATCTGAGTCAAAAAAATATTTTAATAGTACTTTCCATGCTTATAATATGTGAATTTATGTCTGTGAAAGTTTCGTATGAAAATTTGATTTTTTGTGTGTTTAATTTTGAAAAAGGACCTAATCGTGTAAAATGTAAAAATGGCCATCTAATTGTTAAAGTGCTTATTTGATATGTCTTTATAATTGAGAGGTCCTTATGTTGTTATTTGACCATTGAACATATGAGTGGACATTAATGGCTTTGATATTAATGTTTATTAATGTTTTAATGTAAGGGAAAAATGGTAAACTAAGTGTTAATGTTTATTAATTAAACAAAACATGATATTTGTTTCATTCTTTCATCATATGGCTAAATATATCAAAGAAAATAAGATAGAAAACACAATTTAGGGTTTCAGCTCTTTGATTGGTGATTAAGGTATGGATTTTGTTCGATTTTTGATAAATTCTATGTGTTTGTAATTATTGCTTAGTAATCTATCAAGACCATGCCCTAATTTCTAATTTTTTTTTGATAATTTTGAGTTATGCCATTTTTGATAATGTGAGCTTTATGAAGTTTGATGATAGTAAATGAAAGATATGTGTTAGATTACTAAGTTTTGTCTTTGAATTTTTGATGAATTTGAGTAAAATGGGCTAAATTGTGAGTTTTTTAAATTGAGGGACTAAAATGTGAAATAAATGAAATATGTGGATTTGTATGAATACTATGTATATTCGGCTTAGCTTGTGTAAAAGGAAATTTTGTGTATTTTGTGATTTTTGTGGAATAGGGACTAAATTGTCAAAATATGAAAATATAAGGGCTAATTTGTAAAATGCCCTAAATGTGTGTTTGTAGATTGATTTGAATGATTTGGTAAATAAAAGAGTTAAATTTGAATTTATATAGATCAAGAATTAAAGAAAACAAAATTAGATCGGGGAAAGTCGAAAGTCGTCGAGTAGCCAATTCCGTCTATCCAAATCCATACGAGGTAAGTCCATATACAAATAAACGTATTTAAAATGGTATATTTATGCTTATATGTTATTGAACAATAATGAATGGATTTATGCTTTGAATATGAGACATTCGAGAAAGTATCGACAAAGTTCCGACGTCCGAAAAGCCCCATATGAACCTTAGGAATAGTTAGGATACATTTGTCATGACATAGGATCCAATATGTGTTATCCTGTAAGATCACGTCTGGGATGTTGGTATTGGCTTATGATTTATGTGTAAGACCACGTTTGGGACATTGGCATCGTACTTGATTTCGTGTAAGACCCTGTTTGGGACAGTGGCATCGATATTTAATTACATGTAAGACCACGTCTGGGACGTTGGCATTGTATGAGCTTTCCTAGTTATCCACGTATCCTTAAGATTCTGAACGGTTCAACGGGCATTCTGAGAAATGAATGATAATATGAAATGTGTATTCGATTCAGGTACGTTTGAAGTTGTATATCATATTTGATGTTGAAAGGTAAGTATATGTATCTTTATGATCAAGTGATTATATGCGAAAAAAGTATAAGAAAATATGCATTATGTGCAAATGAATGGAGAATATGTGAAATGTATTTGAGCTATGTGTTTTGTAATAGCATGTGGTTAAAGATTATATGTATATTATGATGCTTATATGTTTATATTGTTAAGTTTATTTGTATATGGCTTACTAAGCTTTTGAAAGCTTACTTTGTATGTGTTTGCATTATTTTATAGATATCGTAGCTATCGGGAGCTCGGGGATCCTCGAGGATCGTCACCACACTATCAAACTCTATTTTGGTACATTTTGAAAGTGTAAATATTAGAGTATGGCATGTATAGGCTAGAAGTACTTTGATTATGTTTTGTGATGCATATATCTAGCCATGTAATTTGGCTTGATTATGGTTGTGTATATGAATGAGTTCTTGGTATGAAATATGTGATGCAATATGATCAATATGATGTGTTTTGTATGGCTATTGAAATTGGTCATTTTGGTAAGTATTGGTCATGAGATTGAATGATGTAAATTTAAAGTATTGAAACATATGTTTTGGTATGATTTTGGGTTAGATTTGGTATGATTTAGATGGTGAATTGAGAATGAAATTTGTTGATAATGTAATGGCATGAATGATGTATGATTTGGTTGTAAAATGGTTGAGAATTTGGTGTAAAATGCTTTGAATTTGATGCTTGTAGGGAGGACCCTTAATAGGTGGCAAATCGGCCTTATAAATGGCCTATTTTTGCCTACACAGGCAGAGACACGGGTGTGTGTCTCAGCCGTATTGCTCAAGGGCCATTTCGAAATGAGCCTGGGAAGACCACATGGTTGCACACACGGGCGTGTGCTAGGCTGTGTGGCCAAGTCAGTTTCGACCACAGGCTAGACACACGGGCGTGTGCCTGGCCGTGTGACCCAAGTCAGTAGCCTCCCTAGTTTTCACACGGCCTGGCATACAGGTGTGTCTTGTGGCCGTGTGGACAAGTCAGTATGTATGCCCTGTTTTGACACGGCTTAGACACACGGGCATGTCTAAAGCTGTGTGAGGCACATGGCCTATTCACACTGGCATGTGACCTATACAACTTTGAAAAATGTTTAAGTTATCGAAAAATTTTGTATGAGCTTGGTTTAGTCTCGACCCCTTCTTAATGCATGTTTTTGGTCTTGATGACCTATACATGGGACTCTATTATGATGTATGACTACGATTTTGAATGAATTTTATGAATTGTTTGTAAAATGTTCCGATTAGTCCGGTAACGCCTTTAACCCTAGTCCGACGATGGATATGGGTTATGGGTGTTACACAAAGGAAAAATGGAGAAATAATTGAGAGAAAACTAATGTGACTGAGAGAGGAATGTTGAGAAATGAAGGATGATTTGAGAAGTGAGGATGGCAAGGTATTTATAGGTGAATGGTAGGGTTTGAGTTTACTAAAAATAGGTTTAAATTTCCTTCCTTCCCTCTTTCAAGTGGCCAGCCATGCTTCAAGGAAAAGGGATGACCAAGTCTTCTCGATTTAAATTCGAATTTGAAGCTAAAAATAGATAAAGAGTGGATGGTTTCAACATGTAAGTTGTTGGGCTCAAGTCTGATTATTTTCAAACAGTAGGGAACTTTAATTAAATATCTCAAAACACATTTTGGGCATCCATCTTCAAGTGCCAAAATTGAGCTTCTAATTCCCCTTGTTAGACGGTTTCTTCAGTCCAAGAACTTAGTTGTCATGTCCATTATTTATCACCATCTTTATTGGGTCAAGTAGTTAAACAAGCTTGTTGTTGCTTATGCATAAATTTCATCATATCCATCATAATTGACAATTTCAATTTCTTCACAGTATTTGAAGATGTAGGCCTAGGAATAGTAAACTCAGGATCAACACTTGGTTTAGTTGGCTCATCAGCATTTGACTCTTCTCTTGGATTAGAGACTTTCTGTTCCTTTATCAATTCAGGCTCATTTGGTTCTTTCTTAAATTCTGCTTCTTCTGTCTCATCAACTAAGTCAGCTTCCATTTTAAATTTGTTTGATGACTCAACTGTTTCTAGTTCTATCAGCTCACTTGGTTCAATTGGGTTTAGTTCATGGTCATTCTCCACTAACCTTTCATGATCATGGGCTGTGATGTAACCTTGAACAAATGGGCCTTTCATGTAATAGCCCGTTTTCAATAAAATTGGAACAGTGATTTTGGGACCACAAATATGATGTGTGAATATTTATTTTATTATTACTCTAATGTTTACAGCATGTTGGTATTACCGTAAAAAATTTCGTAAAGAAATTTTATCGTTTGCATGCTTAATTTGATAAAAAGGACTAAATCGCATAAAGTGCAAAAGTAGAGTTCTAGTAGCTAAAGGTATTAAATAGCTATAGAATCTTAATGTAAGAGTCTTTATGTGGTAATTACACCATTAATGAAGTTAGTGGATGCACATGGCTTGGTATTATTGAAATTATGAATATTTTTTAAAGGAAAAAAATGGTAAAGAAGTAAATAATGATAAAATAACTTAAGTAAAATGTATTCATCTTCTTCATTTGAACTTATCCAATCGATCCTAATAAGAAAAGCCATAGCTAGGGTTTGGTCATCCTTGTTTTGCTTGTACGATATGTATTTTAGTCCCGTTTTTAATGATTTTTATGTTTTCCGGGTCGTTGTAGCTTAATATAGCCAACCTAAGGACTAATTTGCAAAACTGTTAAAAGGTTAGAGTTTTGCAATGAATGAATGCAGGTTGTTTTTGATGTTTGATGGTTTAGAATGGTTAGTTGTTGTTAGATAAACAACTTTTAAGTGATTTTTGATGAAATTGTCATTTAGGGATTAAATTGAAAAATAGAAAAAAATACATTGTGAAATTGTGAAATATATGAAATTTAGGGCTTGTTAGGGACCTACATAAAATTCGGCTATGGTGGGTTAAGGGTGAATTACATGAATTTTTATTTTTATGAGTTAGGGACTAAATTGTAATGAAATTAAAATTATAGGGGAAAAATATAATTTTGGTAAAATGTGAATTTGGACTGAATTGAATAAAATAGTTATTAAATTGGTCGATTTTATTCATTTAGATCAAGATAGACCATGTATGGCTCTAGATCGAGGCAAAGAAAAAGCTTTGGATTAATCTACTCCATTTCTATGTTTATCATCGAGGTAAGTTCGTACGTTTAAATAGTGTTTTAAATTATGTTGTAAATGCTATTATTTTATATAATATCAAATTGTGTCTCGATGGAAAAATCCAACGGCATATCGACGATCATCGACTAATGGAAAGGGATAGCTTCGGCTATCGAATTATGAAAAGGGATGGTGATGACCATCAACAATGAAAAGGGATGGTGACGACCATCGAATAATGAAAAGGGATAGCTTCAGCTATCAAAATTTTGAAAAAGGATAGCTTCAGCTATTAAATTATGAAAAGGGATGGTAACAACCATCAACAATGAAAAGGGATGGTGACGACCATCAAATTATGAAAAGGGATAGCTTTGGCTATCAAATTATGAAAAGGGATAGCTTCAGCTATCGAATTATGAAACGAGTTAGCTTCAGCTAGCGATTGGTAAAAAGGAATAACTTCGTGTGAGCTTCGGTAAGAATTTTCAATGCAATTTACCTTATTATAATGGAAGGTAGGAAGTGTGTACCTTTATGACAATGAAGAGCATGAATTCATATGTTTAATCTTAAGTATTAGCTATTATTATGTTGGATAGAATTATATATGTTTTGAGATTGTGTAATGTAGTGACAAGATTAGATTACATACGTTACAAGCTTCCTAAGCATAACATGCTTACCTTGTGTTTATTTTTCTATGTTTTGTAGTTAATCAGAAACTCGTTCGAGTTGGAAAGTTGTCGGAGATCTATCACATTATCCATCGGCTTTACCAATAGACTTTGAGGTTTTTAAGTTTTGGTTATAATGGCATGTATAAGTGTTTTGGTTGATGTCTTAGCCATTATGCTTTGGCTTGTAAAATTTGGTATTTTGAATGATGAAATGGTGTTAAGTTGGCATGCATAAATTTGGCCATGTGATGGTTGCTATTTTGGTGTTTTTGGTAACTAAATGATAGTAGTTAAAAATGTATGTTATAAATGGTCTTTTGATATGTTTGAATGTGGTGATTTGGTATTTTGGCTATAGATGACATATATGGTTATTGGTGCTAGATGTTAAATGTAACATCCCAGGTTAGGGTCTAGTCGAAACAGTGGTTTTGAGACTACAAATCTGAAATAGAAATAATTATTTTATGATTATTTGATGCTCCATGATATGATTGCATGTTTGTGTGAAATTTTCAACAAGAAATTCTATGCCTAAAGTGTCCAATTTGATGTTAGGGACTAAATTGAATAAGTAGCAAAATATGTGTTCTAGAAGCTTCAAGCATGAAATTTCATTGGATTATAAATTAGAAGGTCTTAAATAGCAATTTGACAAATTTCTATAATTTTGGACAAAAATGGGCGTGAATAGGAAAAATTAGAATGAAAGGCTTAAAGGGCATTTTTTGCCATTTGGTAGATAAAAGAATAAAAAGGGAAAATCAAGACAAAAATTTGCTCATCTTTCTCATGCCATAGCCGAAACTTGGAGGAGCACCATAGCTAGGGTTTTTCAACTTTTCAAGCTTAATAATAAGTCAATCCTAGCCTCGTTTTTAATGTTCTTTGCATTTTTGAGACCCTTGAAGCATGATTTAGCTATTTCTACCCTTTATTTGAACTAGGGTTTATATTAAAAAATTTACCTATGTGTGTCATGCATGTATTTTGATGATTAATGAAGGAATATGGAAGTTTGGTGTTAAATAAACATATTTTTCTAAGTGATTTTTCATGAAAACACCTAAAAGGACTTGTTTGTAAAACATGTAAAAATAGGTGTTAAAAATGTGATTTGATGAAAAATGTGGGCTGTTATAAGAGGGAATATGAATCTGCTAGGCTTGAGTAACAAAAAAATTAGACACATTTTATTTTACGAGCTTAGGGACCAAAGTGAAAATATGTGAAAGTTTAGAGGCAAAATTATAATTTTTCCAAAGTATGATTTATGGACTGATTTGAATAATGTGATAATTAAATAAGTGAAATTTGCTATTATAGATCAAGAAAAACGAAGTCTAGACTTAAACTGAGGGAAGAACAAAGTTGTAGACTAAATCGAATAGTTAGCTACATTTTTGTACCGAGGTAAGTTTGTGTGTAATTGATACATCATTTTATTATACATTTAATACTTAATGTTTCATGAAATGTATATTTGCCTTTATGAGTATTATTGATGTTGTCTGACAAAGATTTGAGGCGAGGGAAGCTGGTTGAACCTTAAAAATACTTGGGGTATAAATATCATGACCTTTGGGTTGATGAGATCCAGTATAAGACCATATTTGGGATATGGCATCGGCATTGATATGTGATCCCATGTAAGACCATGTCTGGGACATGGCATTGACATCGATATGAGAACATCGTGTAAGACCATAGCTGGGCTATCAGCTTCGATATGTGTGATCCCATGTAAGACCATATCTGGGACATGGCATTGGCATCGATAAGTGGTCCCATATAAGACCATATCTTGGATATAGCATTGGCACCCTACTATGTGAATATGATCTCCTAAGTATCCTTTAGTATTCCAAGTGGTTCAATGGGTAGTCCAATGATTTGTCAAAGAAATAACGAGGTATGATCATATTGAAAGAGTACAGATATGTATGCCAAGCTCGTAGTTATTGAGATTATGAAATGATTAAACCTTAGTAAGATGTGAATGAAAGAATTATGATCTTGAGTTCTATTAAACATTTTATAAATTGCATGAGATAGGATATGACTACAATGATTGTTGAGAATAAGATGAATTAAATTATGTTATGTATGTGTATGAATATGCATACTTATTATTTACATGCAAGCTTACTAAGCTCTATGCTTACTCCCTCTCTTTTCCATTTTCTTTTAGTGTCGCCAAGCTAGCTCGAGGATCAAAGGATGTCGGAGGCTCGGTCACACTATCAATTGGAATCTTTTGGGTATAGTTAGTTTCATTATTTTGAGTATGGCATGTATAGGAACTTGGTTATTTTGTTGTATGTCATATTTGTTTAACCAATGTGTTGGATTTTGATGGTGTTATGATTCATTTTGTATAAGGCCATGAGATATGGCTCACAATGATTATTGGGTTGTAAACCTATTCATATATGCCCGTATGTGCCAATTCCATTATGATATGGCTATTGGTTGTTGATGGTTGAATGATGAGGGCTACTATGTGTGTGTTGGTAAAATGGGGATTGTCATAATATGGAGTCTTAGTTTAGTATAATGTGATGAGAAGTTGTCATGCATGAGCTAGGTTCATGAATGTTTAAGTACCATTGGAGTCATGAATGTGTTCTACAAATAAGGGTGGTAATTGGCTTGGAAAATAGCCTTAAATTTGTTTACACGGGTAGACACACAGGGATGTGTCTAGACCGTGTGTGACACATGGCTTGCCCTAAGGGCGTGTGTTCTGGCCTTGTGTCCCCTACACCCTAATTAATGCAAAACAAAATGCCTAGCAGTAAACACAAGGGCAGAGACACGGCCGTGTGTCTCAGCCGTGTGGAGGACACGACCATAGAACATGGGCGTGTTCCCAGGCCATGTGAAGTCTGCACCTAATTTCGAGAATTTAATTCGCCACACAACCTAAGCGCACGGGCGTGTGACTTGGTCGTGTGACTCTAATTGTATGATGACATCATAGTCAGAAAGTTACACGGGCTGAGGACACGGGCGTGTCCTAAGCCACACGGGCGTGTGTGACCACACGTCCTACCCACACGGATGTGTGACTCTCCAAAACAAGAAAATTTTCTAAGTGTCGAAAAGATTCTGAAAGTTATCGATTTAGTCCCGAACCACACCCAACGTATGTTTTAAGCTTCGAGAGCCCATATAAGGGACGAAATGCAGGTGAATGAAAAGTTTTAAATTTTAACGAAATTTTATGACTCAATTTTATATGATTGTGTGAATTTATGTCCAGAAATGCCTCGTACCCTGTTCCGGTGTTGAATACGGGTAAGGGGTGTTACATTAAATGGCATAAGCTTAGTAATAAGTTTATTGAACTTTTGGCTAAATTATGCATATGGTTATTTATGTTTAAGTGTTGTGATTAAGGTGCCTTTTGGGCATATTAGTTGTATGCATGTGTACCTTATTTGGATAGCTTGTCATGGTATGGTTTGGTGCACTTTGGACTGCTTGTTTATATGTTGAAAATTGGTTGTAGGTGGATGCATGTTTGGGTGAGAAAATGGATTGGAAATAGCCTATTTTTCATCCACACGGCTAGAGACATGGGCGTGTGTCTCAGTCGTGTGTCTCACATAGCTATGCGACACGATCATGTATCCGCTGTAGCTTACAAAGGGTTGCAAGTCAGGCAGTTACATGGCTGACACACTGTGACAGCCCTAATTTGACCCTAGTCGAAAAGTGGTTTCGGGACCACAAAACCGAGTCATAAAAATAATTAATTGTTATATTCTATGCTTATTGTATGTGTACATGCATATGTGAAAGTTTCATGCTTTAATTTTGTCATTTGTATATGAAATTATTAAATAGGACTTATGTGAGAAAAATGTGAAAGGTGATAGGTAATTTTTAAAGGTGGTCTAATAATGTATGTATTGAAAAGAATGGTTTCGCATGTCAAATTACCCATTTTTGATAGTGGCCGGCCATGTTGTTAGTTAGTATAAAATATATGAGTTTTCTATTAGCATTATTTTTAATTAAATGGCTTTAAATTATAGAATAATAATAATTAAAGGTAGAAATTGGTGAAGAAAGCAAAGTATTCATCCTTGTTTCTTCCTAGCCGATTTTAAAGAAGGAAAAGAGCAAACCATTCGGTGATCTTGAACTTTAAATAAGGTAAGTAATTCATGTTAATTCTTGGATTTTTAGCATTTTTTGAGTTAGTTATTAAGTTCTTTACTTAACCCATGACAAAATTTTGAGTTGTGTGGTGTCTTGAGCATTCGACCATGGGAGAAATTGAAGGGGATAGATTGTTGTTCTTATGGTTAAATGAAGTTTGAACTAGCTAATATTTAATTGTTGGTATTTATATATGAAATAGATGAACTTGGACTTGTTGAGTTACTTGAACAAATTCGGCCTTGTAAATGATTTTAAGGGTATAAATCTTGAATAATGCTATGCATAGGTTTCGGCTTTGATAGTACTTATATAAGTATAATTAGTTCAATTTTGATAATATGGTATGAAGTGATAAGTAAATGTATAATAATAGCTTAAGATAAACAACATTCGGCTATGAATTTTTGTGTTAAATTTTTTTAATGTCGATGTTAAATTGAAAATGGATGTTAGTT
The DNA here is from genome assembly GCA_025698465.1 of Gossypium longicalyx. Classification (NCBI taxonomy): domain Eukaryota; kingdom Viridiplantae; phylum Streptophyta; class Magnoliopsida; order Malvales; family Malvaceae; genus Gossypium; species Gossypium longicalyx. Next base: position 39,760,267 of record CM046996.1, on the reverse strand, counting down.
GAGTTATGAAAATTGCTTAATAATGATAAGAAGATGAGCTTAATGCTTAAGTAGCATTCGGCTTTGGAGTAAGTTAATTTAGTTAGGAAATGAATTCCAAGATAGTAAATTATGTGTTAAGAGAGGAATTTAGGTTGTATATATATATATATTTGCGATTATATTGAATCTAAGAGACTATGTTAGTTATTTGGGAGTTTCGGCCATAGTATTATAGTGAATATTATTTTGAACAAGGGTTTTAATTATAATAAATTGGTGTAAATGTTTTGAGTGAGGTAAACACTAATAAGATGAATTGAGAAATGATTTCTCAAATGTCTAAAATGATATTCGGCTTAGGCTTGTAAGCATGTTTAGTCGGTGTTGAATGTTTTAATTAGGGAAGGTTATAAGTTGAGTTTAGTCCCGAAGGCACGCGAGGATGCTTCTTCGCCTGATGTTATTACAGGTACTTTCACTCTCTTTGATACTGATGTGATTGCTTTGATTGATCCTGGTTCTACTCATTCATATGTATGTGAGACTTTATCATCCAGTAAGACTCTACCTGTTGAGTCTACAGAGTTCGTAATCCGAGTGTCAAATCCCTTGGGTCGATATGTGTTAGTCGACAAAGTGTGCAGGAAATGTCCCCTAATAATCCGAGGTTCCTATTTTCCGGCCGATTTGATGCTTTTACCGTTTAATGAATTTGATGTTATTCTCGGTATGGATTGGTTGACCATTCATGATGCAGTTGTGAATTGCAAAAGAAAGTCTATTGGCTTGAGATGTGCAAATGATGAGATAATCCGAGTTGAGTCTACTGATATGAATGGGTTACCAGCAATTATATCCTCGATGTTGGCTCAGAAATATGTCACAAAGGGGTGTGAAGCGTATCTTGCGTACGTACTTGATAGTAAAGAATCAGAAAAGAAGCTTGAATCAATATCAGTGGTTTGTGAGTATCCAGATGTTTTTCCCGAGGAATTGCCAGGGTTACCACCTATTCGGGAGGTAGAGTTTGGTATTGAACTTGTACCTGGGATTACACCAATTTCGATAGCGCCGTACTGTATGGCACCAATGGAATTGAAAGAATTGAAAACTTAGTAGCAAGAATTGACGGATAGAGGTTTTGCTCGACCAAATTTCTCACCTTGGGGTGCACCAGTATTGTTTGTGAAAAAGAAAGACGGAACCATGAGAATGTGCATCGACTATCGTCAATTGAATAAAGTGACAATAAAGAATAAATATCCGTTACCACGTATTGATGATTTGTTTGATCAGCTGAAGGGAGCTTCAGTGTTTTCAAAGATAGATTTGAGATCGGGTTATTATCAGTTGCGAGTTCGAGACTCTGATATACCTAAAACTGCTTTTAGAACGAGATACAGTCACTATGAATTTTTAGTGATGCCGTTTGGGCTCACTAATGCCCCTGCAGTATTTATGGACTTGATGAATCGGATCTTTAGACCGTATTTGGATCGGTTTGTAGTTGTGTTTATCGACGACATTTTGATTTATTCACACGATGAAACTGAACACGCCGAGCACCTAAGATTAGTGTTGCAGATTTTACGGGATAAGCAGTTATATGCTAAGTTTAATAAATGTGAGTTCTGGTTGAGAGAAGTTAGCTTTTTGGGACATGTAGTATCCGCATCGGGAATTCGAGTTGATCCGAGCAAAATTTCAGCCATACTTGATTGGAAGCCCCTGAGAAATATTACTGAAGTTCGGAGCTTTTTGGGACTTGCTGGTTACGACAGACGGTTTGTAAAAGGTTTCTCGATGATAGCCACACCAATGATGAAGCTACTTCAGAAAGATATTAAGTTTGATTGGTCAGAAAAGTGCCAGAAAAGTTTCGACCAACTGAAAACACTTTTGACGAAAGCCCCAGTGTTAGTGCAGCCCGAATCTGGTAAAGAGTTTGTCATTTACAGTGATGCGTCCTTACTTGGGTTGGGTTGTGTGTTGATGCAAGAAGGTCGAGTTGTAGCTTACGCGTCGAGGCAATTGAAGCCACATGAGAAAAATTATCCGACTCATGATCTCGAATTAGCTGCCATAGTATTTGCTTTGAAAATATGGCGACATTACTTGTTCGGAGAGAGATGTCATGTATATTCGGATCACAAAAGTCTCAAATATTTGATGACTCAAAGAGATTTGAATATGCGACAAAGACGTTGGCTTGAATTGTTGAAAGATTATGATCTTGTTATTACTATGACCCTGGAAAGGCTAACGTAGTTGCCGATGCTTTGAGTCGCAAGTCACTGTTCGCTTTGCGAGCGATGAATGTTCACTTGTTCGTTTCATCTGATAAGGTGTTAGTAGCAGAATTAAAAACCAAACAATTATTAATTCATCAAATATGGGAAACTCAGAAAGTTGATGATGAATTAGTGGCTAAACGAGTTGAATGTGTTTTGAATGTGGATTCAGAGTTTCAAATTGACGACAACGATTGTTTGAGGCTCAAAATTCGATTGTGTGTTCCAAGAAATTCAGAACTTATTTCAATGATTTTGAATGAGGCTCATAGTAGCCGAATGTCAATTCACCCGGGGAGTACGAAAATGTACAACGATCTGAAACGTCATTTTTGGTGGCCTGGTATGAAACGAGACATTTCTGACTTTGTTTCGAAGTGTTTGATATGTCAACAGGTGAAAGCAGAACATCAAGTTCCTTCAGGGTTACTTCAGCCAATCATGATACCCGAATGGAAATGGGATCGAGTCACGATGGATTTTGTATCTGGGTTGCCATTGTCGTCAAGCAAGAAAGATGCGATCTGGGTTGTTGTTGATAGACTGACAAAGTCGGCTCATTTCATTCCTGTACGTACGGATTATTCCCTTGACAAGCTAGCTGAATTGTATGTTTCTCAGATTGTAAGGTTACAAAAAGTACCTATTTCTATTGTGTCGGATAGAGATCCGAGATTTACATCACGATTTTGGAAGAAATTGCAAGATGCATTGGGTACCAAGTTGCATTTTAGCACCGCTTTTCATCCCCAGACTGATGGTCAATCCGAGCGGATCATTCAGATACTTGAGGATATGTTGAGATGTTGCATCCTTGAGTTTAGTGGTTCATGGGAACGGTATTTACCTTTGATTGAATTCGCTTACAACAATAGTTTTCAATCAAGCGTTAAAATGGCACCTTACGAGGCTTTGTATGGTCGTAAATGCCGTATACTGTTGTTTTGGACCAAGCTTAGTGAAAGTAAAATCTTCGGGGTTGATTTGGTTAAAGATGCTGAGCAGAAAGTAAAAGTAATCCGTGAAAGTCTAAAAGTAGCTTCAGATCGTTAGAAGTCGTACGTGGATTTAAAGCGAAAAGACATTGAATATCAGGTAGGAGACAAAGTGTTTCTTAAAGTTTCACCTTGGAAAAAAATGCTCAGATTTGGCCGTAAAGCAAATTGAGTCCGAGGTTCATGGACCGTATGAAATATCTGAACGAATTGGGCCAGTCGCATACAGAATGATTTTACCCCCTGAACTTGAAAAGATTCACAATGTTTTTCATGTCTCGATGCTTTGACGTTATAGATCCGATCCATCGCACATAATTAATCCATCTGAGATTGAGATTCACTCTGATTTGAGTTACGAAGAAGAACCAGTTCGTATTTTGGCTCGCGAAGTAAAAGAACTACGAAATAAGAAAATCTCGTTAGTGAAGGTACTATGGATTAAGCATGGGGTTGAAAATCCATCCTGGTAGCACGAAAATGTACAACGATCTGAAACGTCAGTTTTGGTGGCCTGGTATGAAACGAGACATTTCTGACTTTGTTTCGAAGTGTTTGTTATGTCAACAAGTGAAAGCGGAACATCAAGTGCCTTCAGGATTACTTCAGCCGATTATGGTACCCGAATGGAAATGGGATCGAGTCACGATGGATTTTGTATTCGGATTGCCATTGTCGTCAAGCAAGAAAGATGCAATCTAGGTTGTTATTGATAGATTGACAAAGTCGGCTCATTTTATTCCTGTATGTACGGATTATTCGCTTGACAAGCTAGCCGAGTTGTATGTTTCTCAGATTGTAAGGTTACACGGGGTACCTATTTCTATTGTGTCGGATAGAGATCCGAGATTCACATCGCGATTCTGGAAGAAATTGCAAGAGGCATTGGGTACCAAGTTGCATTTTAGCACCGCTTTTCATCCCTAGACTGATGGCCAATCCGAGCGGATCATTTAGATACTCGAGGATATGTTGAGATGTTGCATCCTTGAGTTTAGTGGTTCATGGGAACGATATTTACCTTTAATTGAATTCTCTTACAATAATAGTTTTCAATCAAGCATTAAGATGGCACCTTACGAGGCTTTGTATGGTCGTAAATGCCGTACACCGTTGTTTTGGACCGAGCTTAGTGAAAGTAAAATCCTCGGGGTTGATTTGATTAAAGATGCTGAGCAGAAAGTAAAAGTAATCCGTGAAAGTCTGAAAGCAGCTTCAGATCGTCAGAACTCATATGCGGATTTAAAACGAAAAGACATTGAATATCAGGTCGGAGACAAAGTGTTTCTTAAGGTTTCACCTTGGAAAAAGGTGCTCAGATTTGGCCGTAAGGGCAAATTGAGTCTGAGGTTCATCTGGCCGTATGAAATATCCGAACGAGTTGGACCGGTCGCATATAGATTAATTTTACCCCCTGAGCTTGAAAAGATTCACAATGTTTTTCATGTTTCGATGCTTCGACATTACAGATCGGATCCATCGCATATAATTAATCCATCTGAGGTTGAGATTCAATCTGATTTGAGCTATGAAGAAGAACCGGTTTGTATTTTGGCTCGTGAAGTAAAAGAACTACAAAATAAGAAAATCTCATTAGTGAAGGTACTGTGGCTTAAGCATGGGGTTGAAGAAGCTACATGGGAACCTGAAGACTCTATGAAAGATCGTTATCCTAACTTATTCACTGGTAAGATTTTCGAGGACAAAAATTCCTTATGTGGGGGAGAGTTGTGACAGCCCTAATTTGACCCTAGCCGGAAAGTGGTTTCGGGACCACTGAACCGAATCATAAAAATAATTAACCGTTATATTCTATGCTTATTGTATGTGTACATGCATGTGTGAAAGTTTCATGCTTTAATTTTGTCATTTGTATATGAAATTATTAAATAGGACTTATGTGAGAAAAATGTGAAAGGTGATAGGTAATTTTTAAAGGTGGTCTAATAATGTATGTATTGAAAAGAATGGTTTTGCATGTCAAATTACCCATTTTTGATAGTGGCCGGCCATGTTGTTAGTTAGTATAAAATATATGAGTTTTCTATTAGCATTATTTTTAATTAAATGGCTTTAAATTATAGAATAATAATAATTAAAGGTAGAAATTGGTGAAGAAAATGTATAATAGTAGCTTAAGATAAACAACATTCGGCTATGAATTTTTGTGTTAAATTTTTTTAATGTCGATGTTAAATTGAAAATGGATGTTAGTTGAGTTATGAAAATTGCTTAATAATGATAAGAAGATGAGCTTAATGCTTAAGTAGCATTCGGCTTTGGAGTAAGTTAATTTAGTTAGGAAATGAATTCCAAGATAGTAAATTATGTGTTAAGAGAGGAATTTAGGTTGTATATATATATTCGTGATTATATTGAATCTAAGAGACTATGTTAGTTATTTGGGACTTTCGGCCATAGTATTATAGTGAATATTATTTTGAACAAGGGTTTTAATTATAATAAATTGATGTAAATGTTTTGAGTGAGGTAAACACTAATAAGATGAATTGAGAAATGATTTCTCAAATGTCTAAAATGATATTCGGCTTAGGCTTGTAAGCATGTCTAGTCGGTGTTGAATGTTTTAATTAGGGAAGGTTATAAGTTGAGTTTGGCGTTAAATGAAACATTTGATCATATACATAGTGCCGAATGTGTTTGAATGTGAATTACCAAGTACATAAACTTGATAATGCTATAATGGTAGACTTAGTTGGACTTTGGCATTTTGAGAGATGCATTTGATTCTTGTGTTAATCTGAGATAATATGTGTATTTTTTTATGAAATTAAGTGATGGTTATGTAATTCGAAAATGCAAGGTAATACGCTAGTAATATTTTCGATTGTGCATGAGTAGAGCATATGTATGATGTTTAAATAGCTAGTTAATAAAATCATTTGTACTTAATGGCACGATATACATGTATTAAATCGAATTGTTAAATTGATAAGTAATTAAATAGATCTATTTGTTTGAATCAAGCTCAAGAGCTAAGAGGGTCTAAATCAGATAAGGGAAAGGAGAAAGCAGTCGAGTAGATTATTCGCAACTGTTCAAAATATCCGAGGTAAGTCTTTGAGTAATGGAACTTAACTTATGATTTGATAAAATTATGATATATATAAGTATAATAAATAAATCGTGATCTAATGGTTCTATTTGAATTACGTAGTGAAATAAATGATTTGTGCATATGACTTGTAGCTGAATAATTATAGAAATCATGTAGAATAGCGAAATGAAATCGTGTTAATTGTATGTGACTATTGAGCCGAAAGTGGAAGGGTTGATAAGCATGTTGTGCTTGTGTTCTAGTAATGTAATTGAAATGCTAATGTGTTATGATATATTTATGTGCATGATAATTGAGGATTATATCCGGGTTAAGTCCCGAAGGCATTCGTGCTGGTTGTTATATCCGGGTTAATTCCCGAAGGCATTCGTGCTGGTTGTTATATCCGGGTTAAGTCCCGAAGGCATTCGTGCTGATTGTTATATCTGGGCCAAGTTCCGAAGGCACTCGTACTGGTGTTATATCCGAGCTAAGTCCCGAAGGCATTTGTGTTTGAAAATGTGCTATCCTGCTGTAATAATTCCAATTAATGTGTTCATAACCCTAAGATGATCAGGTATGTATCGTATATACATTGGAAAATTTGATTCGGTATAAATTCTGATTATTCAATTGAATAGTGCTCTCCCGGCCATTACTTAGGGTTGTATGAAGTCTATAGCTTATTCGGGATACATGAATTTTGATTTAAGTGAAATTTAGTTAAGTTTGACTCTAAGCGTGTGAGTATATTGGTTGAAGTGTGAAGTAACATGATCATGGGATTTTGCGTATATGTATTTATTTAGCCTTATGAATGCTATGCTTTTGTTTTAAATGATTTCATTACTTAAAACTTACTAAGCATCGAAAGCTTACTCTGTTTCTTATCTCTCTGTTTTATAGATTGTTGATTTTGGCCACCGACTCGGGGATCGTCAGCAGTTCATTATACTATCGATCTTGTTGGTACAGTTATATTTTGGTCTCAATATGGCATGTATAGGTGGGACTATTGACAAAATATGTTTTGTAATTGTAAATATTTTGGCCATATGAAAATGGCATTTATAACTTATAAATCTGTATGTATTCAGTTCAATTTCTGCTTTTGTTGATAGATTATGTGATTGAAAAATTAAATGTTTAGCTTGATAATACCTCATAGCCTAAACCGGTGATCGGACTCGGGCTAGGGGTGTTACACAAACGGGGGTGTGAGGCCCTTTTAAAGGGTACATGGCTTGGCACATGGGCATGTGGCTTGGCCATGTGACCCAAGTCAGAGAATTACAAGGGCACGGACACGAGCTAGGGCTAGGACACAACTGTGTGTCCCTACTTTGAATGTCCACACGGCCTATGACACGGGCGTGTGTTTCAGCCATTTGAGTTACACGGCCTGACCACATGGGCATGTGACCCCTTCAATTTGAAAATTTTCATCTTTTTCTGAAATATTCTATATGTTTCTGGTTTAGTCTCGACTTGTTTCTAACGTGTTTTTAGGGCCTCGATGGCTTGTTTAAGGGACAATATGTATGTTATTGATTGAATTTGTTATGATTGATTTTGTGATATTAAATGTTTAATAATTTTGATCGTTTTAAATTGAAATCTCTGGTAATGCCCGTAACCCTATTCCGACGATGGATACTGGTTAGGGATGTTGCAGTTCAGGTTTACTTTTGTCTTAACTTGGGCCCTTAAGCAAAGTGAAGTTATCAATGATGAGAAATAAGCACTTCCTATCTTCTTTCCAGCACAATCATTAATCTCCTTAAGAATGATCTTCCCAACATTGATAGAAATTTCTGTCATAATTGCATAGAACAATAGAATTTGCTTGATCAAGATGGTGGAACTATGTGAGGTAGGCATGAAACTATATCAAACAAAGTAAAACGATACCATAGCCAATGACTTTAAATATTCCTTTCGGCAAGAATGACTATCATACTTCCTTATAATCCATTGGGATCCCGAATTTGTCATAACATTAAGTACTTATTGAAGAAAATTCCAGTTTATGTTTGTCATAATGGCAAAGTATTCATACTCTTCAACATTAGGTAGGTTAAACAAATCGTTAATGGATTTAGAAGTTAGAGGTACCTTTGTAACGCCCTAAAAATCCCAGAATCCCGAACTTTCTTTTTATTCAGTTTTGATAGAAATTGTGCTTAACAGTCCTAGTCAAGTGTTAATTATATGATAGTAGGTCTTGGTTAAGGGTTGAGTTCGAATTTAGAGGTAAAGGAAATTATAAGTTAATAGTTAAAAGAACCCTGATGGCAAGAAGGTTGGTTTTTAAATAAATGAAGGAAGAATTGGACACAAAAAGAGCTTGTGGCAAGGAGGCAAGTGGCGTGTTGAGCTATTGAGGGGGGCTTGGGTTCGAATCCCTCCTTACTCGAAAGGAGGATTTATTTTTGCTTAGCAGATGACCAATAGTGGTGCTGATTATGAAATCTGTAGGGAGTGATAAGAAGAGAATTTTGAGGAGGGGATTAAGGAGTTATCAGGGAGAGAAATTAGGAGATGAGGAGTGCAAAGAGGTGGAGCCAAATTGGGAATTTGGGCATGGGAAATTCGGCTATAGACTTTATATATAGGTGCCGAATGTGAGGATGCCAGGTTAATGCCAAATTCTCCCTCTCCTTGTTACCAGAAAACACTTTTTCTAAAAGTTGAAAATCCATTGTTCTTCCTTCTTTCCTTTGTGCCGATTCTCCATTCTTTCCCTACTCAGGATCTCTTTTTGATTGACCTCTAGTTTTAAACAATTTCTCTTTGTGCTGAATAACCTTTCTATCATACAAGTCGTAAGAGCCGAATATCCTCTGAGCCACCACTACTCTTTCTACTTCGACCAATTCTAGTAGTGTTTTGTTCCCTCAATCGCTTTTACCAGTATCATTTACTCTGTCCCTCACTCCTTCTAATCGGTTTGGTAGGATTAGTATCAAATCCCAGTCTTTTGGATCCCTGCCGATTTGCTCCTTAGGTGTGAGATTTTGGTAAATGTTCTTCACTTCGGTAAAAGGTTGGCCGAATAGGCTTTAGTAGAAAAGGGTGACATATGTTGGATACAAGTCACCCATTATGTTTTTAACGATAAAGGTGAATGCAGATCTGGGAGCTACTCATGATTGGTGATCTAGGAAAAGCTATTAAGGCTTGGCGTTTCAGGTAAGGTTAAGGTGAGACTTCGGCTTTCGGTAAAGTATTCGATAAGTATGTGAGATTAATCCTTGAGTGATATTGATTGTTGGTTCGTGGCTAAGGGGATCGCATCACGTTTTATTACCAGGTGTGTACATACACTGCACACACACAGTAGATCGGCAAATCCCGAAATGCCAAAAAGCCAAAATGCTGAAAAGCTGGATGTTTGGCTACGGTAGTCTTGCGAGTGCGTGAACACTCGTAAGGGGCAAACTGATAGGTTATCTGAGGCCCCATTGGCGATTCCATGGACTTGGGTTATGTTTTGGCCAACTAGGCCAGAATGGGCTAAATAGGCTGATGGGCTGTAGGGCCCATAATTGGCAAAATTGGTAATTGATGTTATGTGATGGAAAATCGTATGAAAGCATGACTGTGGAAGTGATTGGGCCTAGTGGGCCATATAAATATGATTTGGGCATAATGGGCCATATGAATGAGATTGGGCCTAGTGGGCCATGTGCATGTATGTAGATTTGTTAGGGCTTTGTAAAGGGTTTTGGGCCTAGTATCCGATAACTTCTTAAACTGACATAAAACTTAATCAAATTATTGAGACAGTGGACAAGTCATAGGGTTAAGGTGTGGCAACAGGTATATGCATGTTTAAGATTGGATTTAGGGAGAGCTTGGTACTTAAGCGGTCTTAATGACTCACCTCTTCTTCTTTGGAATCCTACCTGGTGCATAGTATTCGTTCATCTTAGCTCACAGGATTTGTTAACGGGCCAAGGTAAGTGAAAACCCGTAATAGAGGAAAATTACTGAAATGCCCTAAGGGCAAAAATGACCAAAATACCCCTATGTGCTGAAGGTAAGATTTATGGATGTTACATGTATATCTGCTGCATACATACGATATTCTATTTATGTTGCATCTGGGTTGGGAATTGCGGACCGGAGGAAGTATATGAGGATCGCATGGTTGCTTGACAACCGTGGATCCATCGACGGCTTTTGAGCCTAATATATGTGATTGGCAGCTTGCTGCAATGAAGGTAGTTTCGCAACCGGGCTACCATTGATGTGTATCAGTTGGGTGGGTCGATATTTATATCCCCACATGATGTGTACCGGGGGATGGAGTTGGTGTATAGCGGATGGATTATCGGGGTGGGTTGCATTGCATTGCATTGCATGTATGATTTTATGGTGTCTGATGAATGCTAGTTACTTGTTGAGGGTTGTACACACTGAGTTTGTGAAAACTCACCCCCTCTTATATTTTTCTCAGGTGATGCTCAGTAGAAGGTTCGATGTTTGGAGGGACTCGGAGGTGGCCATCTAGCAAGACAATTTGGATTTGTTTTCTTAAGTAATTTCAGACTGGAATGTAATAAGGCCTTCTCTTTTGGTTATCATGTGGATTATTATTATTTTTATGTGTTGTAATTATGATAAGTTGAACAGGAGTTCCCTAAATCATAGTTTGTTTTTCTACGTTTCCGCAACTCAATTTTATTAAAATGACATGTTTTCATAAATCATATGTTTTAAACAAGTTTTCGCGATTGAAATGAGTTTTTATAAGTTAATGAAGGTTTCTCATTTTAAGGAAGGGTTTTCAATGAAAACAAGGTTTTCGATATAACACTTCAATGTGACGCGCCAAATTCGATCATAATGTCTGGGCCAGGTTTGGGGTGTTATAACCTTCTTCTTGCGAATAAGAACTTTAGTAGCATCTAGCTTAGTCAATGATCGTGCATCACAAAAATAATTCCAATTGTGGGCATCAATCGTCTTTCGAATTGGTAGGGAACAACCATCTTATCATTGCTTTCCAAGTTGAAACCATTTTTGGCATCATAGGTTGATTTTTAAAGATTAAATCAAACCTCTCTTTCACTTCTTCATATTGAACCACAATGGGATTTTCGACAGAGGTCTAGGAAGATCTAGTTCTTTTGTGAGATGTGGACATTTTCTCAAAAAATAAGTAGGACTTCGGCAAAATAATTGAACAAACAATTGGAGAAGGATGTGTAACACCCCTTACTCGTATCCGATGCCCGGACAGGGTTCGAGGCGTTACCGGACTTAAAACATTCACAAACATGCAAAACTCGATCATAAAATTTCGTCCAAAATTAAAACTTTTCAAACACATGCATATCGTTCCTTACACAGGCCTTTGAAGCCTAAAACATACTTCAGGGTGGTTCGGGACTAAACCGAAAACTTTCGATAAACTTTGGACAAGTTAACAAAATTTCTTGCCTTGGAGAGTCACACGCCCGTGTGGGTTGGGCCGTGTGGTCACACATGCCCGTGTGGCTTGGGACACGCCCGTGTCCTCAGGCTGTGTAACTATCTATTTGTGACATCAGCAAAACAATTTGAACCACACGGCTAGGCCACACACCCGTGTGTTAGGCTGTGTCCTCCATACGGTAGAGACACGACACTTAGGCTATTTTCCTAGCCTTTTTGTTACCATTAATACCTCACATACTTAAATACATTATAGACACGCACAATGTAGCATCAAGTAAATGTTTAAACATCCTCCATTAAGACTCAATTGTAATATTCATATATCATCATACATGTGTCTTGCTTACTCATTTTATACCAAGTCTAAACACACCAATTCACAATCAATTGAACAAGTCATTTTGATTATTACTTATACATTTATACCATGCTTGCCTAAGTCATTCCACACCAATTTCATGTTCAAGCATTATTGACTTATTGCCATATCACACTTTTATTTTCTGATTATGACCACTTCGTTTGGTCATAAGACATTCATCAAGCATACATACCGCAATACTAACCATTCATATCAAACAAATATCATCACATGACCACATCACCAGGCATCAATACATAACTTGGATAAATAGGCTTACAAGCCATAACCATCATAAGCCACATCTCATGGCTATATACATTGTACTAATATAAGCCAACATTTTGGCCAAAACATAAGAGCACATATCAATAATTAAGTCCCTATACATGCCACTCACTTGAAGACATTAAGATTCATCAATACTCCAAAGGTGGTAGCTTGATAGTGTAATGCTGCCTTTGACGATATCCAACCCTGAGCCGACCTGATAACACTAAAGAAATGGACAAAAGGAAGTAAGCTTAAAGCTTATTAAGTCCATATGAAAATAATAAGCAATTTATTCACATGATTCCATGGTAATATAATCATAATTGCATTTTTACTATGTTCCAGTTAAGTTGTTTACTCGAGTCATAGTCACTCAGTTACTCATAACTTGAGCTACAGAACTCCAAATCAAGATCCGATAATTTTCCATGAAACTAGACTCACATATATTATCCTCATAAAATTTTCATAATTTTTGAATTATCCAATAAGTACAGTTTATTCTTTAAAGTCACCCCTGTTTTGCTTTTGACAGCTTTGACCCTTCTTTACTAGAAATCGATTATATCTTAGTACGAGATTTGATTAAGATTCCCATCTATTTCTATTGAAAATAAGCTTATCAATTATTTATTCATATAAATTATAACCTATAATCATTTTTGTACAATTTTTAGTGATTTTCCAAATTTGAGACAGGGGAGCCCAAAAGCACTCTGACTCTGTCTCACAAAAGTTCAAATATCTCATAATATGAAACTCTTTTACTTACAATATTTCTTCTATGTGAAACTAGATTCAATATATTTAATTTCATATCTTATTCAGTCTCTAATTCAATTTCCACAATTTTTGGTGGATTTTCGAAATCACACAACTGCTGATGTCCAAAATGGTTTTAGTGCAATATCATGATAACTATCATATGATGGCATAATAACAAATCATCAAGATTATTCATCATTCAAGCATTCTAGATCATCAATAAAATATTCATATACATATATGTGAATATACCTTTTCATCATATATCATCCTGTAACAAAGCATTAGTCATGAGTATAACATACGTACCTGTACGTATCTGTAGCATATCGAATAACTTTACCTACATTACCATGCCCATCTCGGGACTTTCATCGCATCATTCATTACAATACCCATTGAACACTTGGAATACTATTGGATATGCGGAAATCTTGCGCGTAGGTGCCACATATACAAATGTAGCTGAAGCTACCACATAACATGTAACACATCCATAATGAACTCGGACCTCTCAACAAGCTCGGATGTTACATGTATCGCATCCATTACGAACTCGAACCTCTCAACGAGCTCGGATGCTCGCAACCATAATGAACTCGGACCACTTAACGAGCTCGAATGCCTCATACATCACGAACTTGGACCTCTCAACAAGTTCAGATTCTCACATATATCACGAACTCGGACCACTCAACGCGCTCAGATTTCTTAATTCCTATTGACATGTCACTTGTATCCTAAACTATTCCTAAGGTTCAAACGGGATTTTCCTCATTGTACATAACATCTTCATTGTACTTGTTTGTTTGTCGTGGATAACGACTGTAATATCATTCATGCTTACAAATTCACCATTCTCATATTCATGAAATAATCATGGCATTGTTCATAAAAACACTTAGGCATTTGTCACATAATACAGTCACCATACCATCTATATAAATATTCATCACATAATGTTAACACATCAATTTAAATTCAAGCATAAACAATGATATTATTGCATTATTATTGACATACAAACTTACCTCAAATACGAGCACGGCTATTTATTCCGATTTAGTCCATAATCTCATTCATTTCCAATCTATGCCCGAATCTCATTTTCCTTGATCTATAATATCACATTTAGCTTAATAATTAGTCACATTACTCATATGGGTCCAAAAATCATATTTTTACAAATTTGAATTTTGACCCCTAAACTTTCACTTATTTGCACTTTTGCCCCAAGGCTCGTAAAATTATTTTTATTCAATTTTCCCATTCTATAGGCCTATTCAAACCATTTTCATAACTATAGTAAACTAAAATTCTCATCATAACACCCTTTGATACCATTTTTACAACTTTTGCAAAATGGTCCTTTTGGACGTTTTAGTTAAAAATCGCTTAGTAAAAGTCGTTTATTTAACACCCAACATTCATATTCTACCATTAAACATCAAAACACATGCATGTCATCTATGGGTAAATTTTCAAACACAAACCCTAGCTTAAAATAAAGGTGGAAATAGCTAAATCGAGTTACCAGGACTTCAAAAATGTAAAGAACATTAAAAATGGGGCTTGGGATCACTTACAAATAAGCTTGGAAGCTTGAACCAAACCCTAGTCATGGATTCCATGGTAGATTCGGCCGGATGGAGAAGATGATGGCCAAATTTGGCTTATTTTGGCTTTTTAATTCTTTTAATTATTAGATTACCAAAATACCCCTAACTTAAAAATATTTTATTACACCCATTTCATGTCTATTTTGTCCAACAATTAACCAATGGTATAATTACCATTTAAGGACCTCTAAGTTAAAATTTCATAACAATTTGACACCTCTAACATGTAGAACTCAACTTTTGCACTTTTTACAATTTAGTCCTTTTGACTAAATTGAGTGCCCAAACGTCAAAATTTTCGAACGAGATTTTCACGAAATCATTCCGTGAAATTGTAGACCATAAAAATATAATAAAAATAAACTTTCTTATGTCAGATTTGTGGTCCCAAAACCAATGTTCCGACTATGCCCTAATTCGGGATGTTATAGGATGAGAGCAAGGTGTTGCGGTGGTGATCGATTTGCGATGTGATGAAATTACGGTGGCACGAAGCTTGCTATGACAATAGGATGCAGTGACGAAGGGGTTGCGACAGAGAAGGGGTTGCGACAGTGAAGGGGTTGCTCTAGGAAAAGTCGTGTAGTGGTAATACTAGAGGCTTGCGACAAGGAAGAAATTTGGGAAGAAATTTTGGGATTTGGGCTAAGAAGGAAAATAATGAATGTAAAATAGCTTGAAGGGTTGTGAAAATTATGAAGGTCGAAAGGGGTTTATATAGTGATGAATTAGGGCAATTTTGTAGCTAAAATTTAGCTAATTTAAGAGACTTGGACGACAATATAGTCTTCTAGCTAAAATTTAGCTAATTTTTAGTTACTTGGATGGCAAGTAAGATGGAAGAAAGATATGGTGACAAAATTTAGGGTTTTAGGGAATCCTATGGACGACACATGAGGTGAGTTTTTTCTCCTCTTTCCTGTTTTAGGCCTTGAGCCCAAACTTTATTTAAAAATTGGTCTACTTAAAAATAAACAAACTTATTAGTACTTAGGCCAAATTGACCCCCTTTATGAAAATAAATAAAACTCTCATTAAAATTAAAAACAAAGATTAAAATTAAAATTAAAGACAAAGATGAAAATGAGAAATAAAAATAAAACTAAGAAAATATTAAAATGAATTAGAAATTTTCTTCTTAAAAGGTTACATTAAATTAATTCCCAAGAAAGGTTGGAGGGGTCACAATGGTCCCGTTAAGTTCCAATATCCTTAGACAGAATTAATTAAATGTACTAATTTAAAAATATAATTTATAACTTTTTATTAAAAATAGGTTTATGAAAGATTAATAGTCTATTAATTTGAACGACGTTTTAATTCACTCAATTTCACCATCCCAATAATGCTTGAGACGTTAACTATTTGCCTTAAACGTATCTCCATGGTTGTCATACAATTCTACAGCCCCATATGGATAAACTTTGTAGATGGTATAAGGTCCTTTCCATCAGGACTTGAGCTTTCCAGGAAATAACCTTAGCCTTGAATTAAACAACAACATTTTCTGTCCTTCACTGAATCCACGAGGTTGTATATGACTATCATGCCATCGCTTATATGTTTCTTTACACATCTTGGCTTCCTCATATGAAAATAACCTCAAATCTTCCACCTCATCAAGTTGTAACATTCTTGTCTCACCAGCTTGTTTAAGATCCAAATTTAATTGCTTCAAAGCCCAATGAGATTTATTATCCAATTCAAGCGGCAAATGACATATCTTTCCAAAAACTAACCAATAGGGAGTCATTCCTAACGGTGTCTTAAAAGCAGTTCGATAGGCCCATAGTGAATCATCAAGCCTTCGAGACCAATCTATTCTATTAGGGCACACTACTATTTGAAGTATACCTTTGATTTCTCTATTCACCCTTTCAACTTGCCCATTTGGTTGTGGGTGATAGGCAGTAGCAATCTTATGCTTCACATCGAACTTGTCAAGCAATCGCTTAAGCCATTTATTTACAAAGTGAGATCCTTCCTCGTTAATTATAGCTCTAGGAGTCCCAAATAATATAAATACGTGCTTATGTAGGAATCACATGACTACCTTAGCATCATTAGTCTTGGGCTTGGTTAGGTTTATGCTACATTTGAGTCTTGTTTAGTCTATTTCCCTGATTACTCTAGGAAAAGTTTGGATGGTTCTGCCAAGATGGATTGTAGAAGTTGGACTGCGGTCCTTGTCCATTTCTATTTTGGTACTGGTTCCTTACATAGTACATTGATTCAGGATTTGAAGGGAAATTCTCGAAAGAATGACCATTACCACAGTATACATAGGAAACTACATCATATTGGCTTGGTGATTAAGCTACAAAATTATTCAAACCATTAGTGGTAAACTGTTTTAACATAGAGTAAATAGAAGATACCTGAGCAGAGAGTGAGGTCAGTGCATCCACTTCTATCACTTTGGCTACTCGTCTTCCTGAAACTGCTCGATTTGTCAACTATTGGTAGTTATTGCTTGTGATCCTTTCAATGATCTCATAAGCCTCAATATAAGACTTAGACAAAAATCGTACCATTTGTAGAAGCATCCACTATTAATCTTGTATGTGCATTGAGACCGTTATAAAACATCTCCAATTGGATAAAATAAGGAATCCCATGATGAGAACACTTATGAAGTAATTCTTTGAATCTTTCCCACATTTCATTACTCAACTTTGCATTCTTACTTTATGGAAAATATTTAACCAAGAACCTTTTTGCTAATTCTTGCCATGTAGATATTGAACTTGGTGGCAATGAATTCAGCCATGCTCGTGCTTGATCTCATAACAAGTACGAAAACAATTTCAACCTCAGTGCATCTTCAGGAACACCATCTAACTTAAATAAATCACTAACCTCCATGAATAATCGAAGGTGTAAGTGTGGATCTTCTGTGGGCATACCATTGAACTAGCCCACCATTTGGAGCATTTGAAACATCATTAGTTTCAACTCGAATAGGGGTGCCTCGATATCTAACCTTCTAATTCTCAAATTTAACTCATTGAAGAGTGGCACAGCGTATTGTCTGATGGCACGATCCCTATCATTAGCAATAAGGATTGGGTTGTGCACCTGATTGACTCCATTCCCTTGTCCATCATTTTGATTTCCAAGGTCTATCTCGATTTGTCCTTGAGTAGATCTCTCATGTCTTCTTTGTTTAAAAGTCTGCTTGATTTCAGGGTCCATGGGTAATAGATCAATGATTCGATCTATGCTCCTAAAGAACCTGAAAATAAATCACAAAAAAGAATAAAAAAATAAAGAATAAATAGTAGATTTTGAAATTAAATAAAATAAAAAAGAACAAAATTTTAAAAATAATTTCACAAAGAATGATTAATGCAACAATCCCAGTAATGGCGCCAAAAACTTGTAACAGATTGTAACGTGTTTACGCAAGTGTACATAGTCGTTCAAGTAATAAGTAAGTAAAAATGAGTTATTATCTACACAGGGACTATAAAAGCTTAATCAAAATAATTGCAAAATTATAATTAACAATTTGATGTAAAATAAAACTCAATAATTTTAGGGTTGTGATGATTAAATTAAATTAAATGTAAAGAATGATCCCTAATGTAAACTAATCTATATGCAAATTACCTAAGTGTACGAATGAAGGCTTTAGCAACAAAAACAATCAACTTTAATTGGCTATGTGACAACCCGTTTTAGACCCTAATCGGAACGGTGGTTTCGGAACCATGAAACTGAGTCAGAAAAATAATTAAATATTATTATCTGTGTTCATTATATGTGAATTAGCATATGTGAAGATTTCGTACGAAAATGTGATCGTTTGGGTGTTTAATTAATAAGAAAGGATTAAATTAATTTCTATGTTTTATTATATGAATTTCCATGTGTGAAAAAAAAATTGATGCTTTAATTTTGTTATTTGGATGTCAAATTATAAAAAGGGACTCAATTGATAAACCATAAAAATGTGATAGGTAAAAGTTGAAGTGGCCAAATTGTATATGGATAGCATCATAGAGGACTTGCATGTCAAATAGACCACTATGATGATAGTGGACGGTAATGATGATGAAAAATTTGGCATTTTGTGTATTGTATATTAGTGAAATAATATTAAATAGTTTTATATTAGAAAACAATGAATTAATAATAGAAAAAGGGTGATAAAAACAAAGTTTCTCATTTTTTTTGTCTCCCCTTTTGCCGAAACTAAACAAGAAATTGAAGAAAGAACACATAAGGCACTCGGCCATCTTGGATTGGGAATTAAGGTACGATTTCATATGTTTTTCTTTGGATTTTGAGAAATTTAAATTGGTTTTGAAGCTCCTAACATGACCCATGTGTATGATTTTGTGTTTGTGATGCATGAAGCATTCGGTCATGAGCTTAATGGGTTACATTGTGTATGTTTTGATAATTTGTAAGGAGAAATGTTTCTAATTGAGTATGAACAAACTAAATTACTATATGTGGCTCAAATGAGCTTGAGTAATCAGCTTATGAAGTTAAGTATATGAATTAGGAGCATGAGTCCATTCGGTAATTTAAGATAAATTTTGAAATAATGCTTAATATTAGTAGTACTTGTTTAATTGGCAAATTGAACTTAGAATGGATGAATTTATGAGTTTGGGACAAAGTATATATATATTCGGCTATGAATTTTCGTGTTTAATTTTGAATGTTGATGTTTCAAATTGAAAATGGAAGTTAGTGAGTTATAATACTTGCTTAATAATGAAAAGAACATGAGCTTAATGCTCAAATAGCATTCGGCTTTGGACTAAGTTAAATTAGTTAGAAAATGAGTTCCAAGATAGTGAATTATGTGTTAAAAGAGGGATTTAGGTTGTATATACGTGATTAGATTGAATACAAGAGGCTATGTTAGCTAATTGAGGGATTCGGCCATAGTATTATAGTGAATAATAATTTGAACAAGGGTTTTAATTGTATGGTAGGTTTTCGGCTATGGTTGATTGGTTAATAAATTGGTGTGGATGCTTGGAACGAGATATGTACAATTATAAGTTAAATTTAAGGTTTGTTAAATTTGTCCTTATCATTGCTGAATGAGTTTAATGGCTAAATAAAATTGTTAAGTGCTTAGTTAATGTGCATTCGGTCATTTAGGATGAGTATACATTTGATAATGTTTTGATGCTTTGAAATGGAATTTAATTATTAAGTGAATTCTAAGCTTGTTGAATTTTGAGATGTGATTGGGAGTAAATTTGACATGAGCATATTTTGCTAATGACATATTGATAAATGTTGAGTTATGATACCATGATATTAACTTAATTATCAAGTTGCCGAATGTGCTTATAAGTAAGTGAAGTTATGTTATAATTGAACTAAGTGTGGCTAGTAAAGCCTATTTAGTTTTCTTGCTATGTTTGACCATAAATATGTCTGAGTGATTCTGATTATAGCTTAACGTTTAGTTAAGCATAATTGATGCTTTAAATTATATAGTTGTATAATCAAATTTGTTTTGGTTGAGTGTTACTTTGTTAAAGGATTTTTATTATTAAGCTTAAAGGCATTCGATCGTGAGATGGATTAAGGTGAATAAATGTTTATTTGTTTGTTTGAATTGAGCTCAAGAGAAAAAGGAGCTAAATTCTGAAAGGGGGAAAGCAAAAGTAGTTGATTAATTAATCCGTTATTGTGCAATGACATTCAAGGTAAGTCCTTAAGTAATTAAATTTGATTTGCTGCGCGCTTAAGATTATATAATATGATAAGTAATTATTTGACCTTTACAAGTTCGATTCGCAATAAGTATATTGAATTTAGGCTATAAAGCTGAATATGAAATGTATGATTTATGTATATAATGTGGCCGAATGACTATTAAGTAATGATGTGAAAGTGTGTAATATGCGTATACAATTTTATTGTACTTGTTTGTATAAAGTCGAATGTGAATTGAATGGTATATATGTGGTGACCGAATAGCTATTATGAAACAAAATCAAAGAATGGGATATTTGTATAATAGATGAATTGTGACTATTGTTCCTACTTGATTGAGGTTATGTGTGAAATAATTTGTGAATATGGCATATAGCCGAATGGTTATTAAAAGTGAAACTGGGATAGTGAAAAGATTATGTGTTCTTTGTGTATGATTATTGAACCGAAAGTTAAAGGGTAGGTGTACATTTTGTGCTTATATTCGAATGAAGCAATTGAATTACTAATGTGATATGTTATGTGAAATGTGTTAACATGTGAATAAATATGCAAGACACTGGAAATGTATCCGGGTTAAAGTCCCGTAGGCTTCGTGCTGGAAATGTATCCGGGTTAAAGTCCCGCAGGCTTCGTGCTGGAAATGTATCCGGGCTAAAGTCCCACAAAGCCGTCTTTGGTAATATAATTTGGGTTTTATACCTAGCAGGCCAAGTGCCGATGAATTTGATAAAAGTATACAATTACAAGATCCTACACTAAGATGACAAATTGAAAGTGTATTACAGATTAAGTTGGCCAGGTATGTATCATGTACTCGTATGCGATTTTGATTTGAATTAAGTTATAAATGTATAAAGTGATGCGTCTGTGAATATGTGTTATGACTATAAATGTGATCGTGATACATTCGGTAAATGTGTGAAGTTATGTGAAGTGATTCTATGTTTATATTCAAATATAAACACTTGATCCTTGTGGAAAGGTTTGTGGAAGTATATGATTTTATTTTTAGGTGATTACGATCATGGAAAATTAAATGTGAATATGATATTGTATTTTATTCATTTCAATTGAACTAAAGTAGATAGTGAAGCATTTTAATGCCTATGTTATATGAGTTCGATCTTGAATGACATGATATACATGTTTAGATAATTTGAATGCAAGGAATGTGTGAAAGAGCAAATTTGTAATAAATGCGCTTGGGGGATAAACATAAGATAGCGTGATTTTGGAAAATCACCATAAATTATAGAAATTGAATTAGAAGCTGAATAAATTATGTAATTAAAGCTTAATAAGTCTAGCTTCTTATAAAAGAAACCATGTAAGCAAAAGAATTGTAGATAATTAGATATTTGAAGTGGCGTGAGATAGAGTCAAAATGACTTCAAAATCCCATGTTCTGTTTTTAGAAAATCATTGTAAATTTTACAATGATGATTATAAGATAAAATTTATATTCTTAGACTCCTTAATGAGTTCAAATGAAATAAATGAGAACATATTTTGAATTCTGTACAATGAGAAATCTGATTTATAGTGAAGAATGGTCAGAATAGTCAAACAGTGAAACAGCGGAAAATTTAAGAAAAATCTAGTATTGATTGGCCAAACCAAAAATTCTGAAAATTTTAAGGATATAAGATATATGAGTTTATTTTCAGGAAAATTTAACGGCACATGATTTGGAGTTTTGTAGCTCCAGTTATAAATAATTTAGTGACTTCTGCTCAGAAAGACAACTTGTAGTGATCATGTGATTATGTTGTGAACATTGAATAAACTTGGTCAGATGTATGTAGTCCATGTGAAAATGAGACGTGATAAATAACAGATAAATATATGCTATATGTGCTTGACATGTGACCTTGTGGTTCCATGAATCAAACATGGAAAAATATGACATGTTTTGGTTGGTATGTAAAGGATATGTGCAAGTTTTGTTCATACGAATGAATTGACAGTTGTCACACGAATTTAAAATCATAGTCATAAGTTATTTGTAAATATAAATAAGTGAAGCTATTTAATAAGGTTATATGAACTTAAGAGTAGTATGAATGTATATGTAATTGAGATTATTTTTCAATTCGGATTAGTGATATGAAATTTCCATAATCATTGAAATGATTTATTTGCTTAAGGATTACTAAGCTTTCAAAGCTTATTCTGTGTGTTTTTCCTATGTCTATAGGGCTTCAGAGAAATTGCTTGGGTTGGAAGTCGAGGAGATTTCATCACACTATCGAGTTATCATGCGAGTAGATAAAGTTTGTATATCATTAAGGTTTAAGGCATGTATAGAATAGACTAATAGTGGAAGGATATTTTGGTTAACGTATTTAAGCCATGCGAATATGGCATCTTTTGGATGTTTAATTTTATAAGTTTGAAATTCGATCTCTAGTTGTGTCTAGCATTTATTTAAATAAATAATCTTTATTTCAAGAGAATGTTCACAATTTTACTATTAAGATCTGTTTTCTGATTTTCGGTAACGCCTTGTCCTATTTCGGCGACGGTTACGGGATAGGGGTGTTACAGGCTAAGATAATTATATTAATTAATTCAATTTACCTTCATCATGCTAACATGTTCGAAATTACTTCCATGGCAACTCGATCTCTTATGGGTTTGGAAATCAAAATAAGTCCTCTTGGATCTTTTACTGAGTGAAATATGCATGTCACTAATCATATTTCTTAGCATTTATGCATGGTCACAGGGACATTTACATTTGCAACAGTTTAATTATATAAATCTAAAAACCATGCAAGATAATAAAGCTAACTAAAGATATTATGAACCTTAACTTAGTCGATTTTAATGACCTAAATTAAGCATTGCACTTTTCAATTATGCGTCTACTAGTCGTCATCCGGTAAGGATCGCTCAGCTAATCTAAATCACGTATGAATGAAATGTAACATGATAATAATTGAAAACATAATCGACTGAGGCACAAAAGATGTTAACATGAATTAAATAAATCTCATCAATTTAATATAATTATCCCAACAAGTAGGGTTTAGAAGAACGTAGTTGATGTCAAAAACATTAAACTTAAAGAAAAAAATGTTAAAATGAATAATAAGATAAAAGAGTAAACTCAGTTCAGTAGCCTTTCGGATCTATTCTGATTGAAGCTGTAACACCCCGAATATGGGCCTAGAAGTATTGGGCCTTGAGTATGTGTCCGTAAGGAGGTGGTATATAAGTATTTAATTGTGCAAGGAAATGACACAATTAAATGTCTACTTTGGTGGTTAATGGCCCTGAGAAGTGTTGGAGAAATCTTGGGTTCAAACCTGGGCTTTAGTAAATATTTTGGTATTAAGTGAATAAAACCCTGGATGCTTGGAGGATGGCCTTTTAAATTATTGTGTTAAATAAATGACACAAGGAAGAATGTGGTCTATGGTGTCATTAAGGTTGCAAGGGAGCCTGGGTTCAAGTCTTGGCTCTTACAAATCATTTTGGTTTTTCTCTTAAGTGAATCTGGACGCTAGCACATATGTCTTAAAGTTAATTATGAACATTTTTATCACAGAAAGAGCCTGTGGTGGAGTGGCAAGGTGGCGTGTTGTGTAACTGTGAGGTCTGAGGTTCAAGTCTTGGGATGCGCAGTCGAGTATTTATTTTTCTATTTGAGCTGTGTAGGAGGTGGAGTTGGACTGGAACTCTGTGGTTGAAGTTTTCATAAGAATGAGGAATTTTTCCTAATGGTTGAAAGTAATCCCACGTCGGGAAGCTAACATGAGAATTGGTGAGAAGCTGGCTTTAAATAGAGCGAACCAGATGAGTTGGGGAGGAAGACTCAATGCAGGATGTGCCAAGGTTGGTGATCGTGGACTTCGGCGCATTCTCATAAATAGGTCGATTGTAAAATTATCGAAATACCCCCAGTTTGTAAAATTACCGAAACACCCTCAATTTGTAAAAGTACTGAAATACCCTCGATTTGTAAAATTACTGAAATACCATCGATTTGTAAAATTACCGAATACCCTAATTTGTAAAATTGTCAAAATATCTCGGTTTGTAAAATTACCAAAATACCCCCGATTTGTAAAATTATCGAAATACCCCCAGTTTGTAAAATTATCGAAATACCCTTGATTTGTAAAATTATCAAAATACCTCCGATTTGTAAAATTATCGAAATATCCTCGGTTTGTAAAATTATCGAAATTCCCCTGATTTGTAAAATTATCGAAATACCCCTGATTTGTAAAATTATCGAAATATCCCTAGTTTGTAAAATTATCGAAATACCTCCCGATTTGTAAAATTACTGAAATATCCTCGATTTGTAAAATTACTAAAATACCCCTAATTTATAAAGTTACAGAAATACCCTCGATTTGTAAAATTACCAAAATACCCCCGATTTGTAAAATTATTAGATTACCCTTGTAGTGTAAAATTATTGAAATACCCCTATAGGGTAAAATGACTATTTTGCCCTTGTGGGTAAATGACTGACTTGGACTATGAATTTAACTGATTGACTGTGATTGTATGATTGTGTTTTAACTGACTTGACTGTGGTTGTAAAATTGGTATGTTTTTAATATATGTTTAAATGATTGTTACTGAGCATGGCCATTTTGCATACACGTGTGATGATTGAGCATGACATACACGACATATTGCATGGGGTTGGAATTGTAAAACGGAGGAAGAAATTGAGGATCGCATGGTTGCTTGACGATCGTGGATCCACCGATTGAGGATCGTTTGGTTGTTTGATGATCGTGGATCCACCGATTAAGGATCGCATGGTTGCTTGACGACCGTGATCCATCGGTGGCTTTTAAGCCCAATATATGATTATTGACAACTCTGTGTCGATCATATTTACCCGAGGCTGTGTGCTGACTGTATTACCGTCACTAATGGCTATGTGCCTAACATGAAATAGCTACCGATGGCTTAAAGCCAATTATTCTGATTGTGGCTTTGTGCCAACCTAAAAATGGCTCTGTGCCATCTTGACTATGGCTTTGTGCCAAACGTATTTACCTGTGGCTATGTGCCTAACATACTTATGGATGACTCTGTGTGGATCATATTTACCCAAGGCTATGTGCCGGTTATATTATCGTCGCTGATGGCTATGTGCCAAACATAATATAGTTACCGATGGCTTTGTGCCAATTATAATACCGCTACTGAAGGCTTTTTAAGCCTAATATATGATTAGCAGCTTTGCTGTAATGAAGGTAGTACCGCAACCGGACTACCATTGATGTGTATCGGATGGGTGGGCCCAATTGATTCTGTTCTGTTATTAGTTTGGGCTGGGCCCAATTGATTCTGTTATGGGCTATGACCCAAATGACATTGTAATAGGCTTTGGCCCACGTATGCTCTGAATTGGACTGTACTGTTACTGTTAACGGGCTTTAGCCCAAACTGTTTCTATTTCTGTATATTGACTGTTACTTTAGTAAGGGGATTACACACTCACCCCATTTATTAACCGTGCAGGTAATCCCCAGCGTTAGGTGAATCGGTGTCGCAGAGGGACTCGGAGATGACCACACAACTGTACATGTTTTTCTATTTCGTTTATTTAGTTAAGCACTTTGGTTTTGATTTGGGTTATAATAAGGCCTCTTTATTTCCTTAACCTTTTATTTGGAAGGTTTATTTAGTATGTCTAATATCTGTTAGAAGTAGGACATGGTCTTCCAAAACAACAACTATTTTCAAAACACAACGTTTTCTGACTTAACTTTTAAAACATCACTTTTTCGTAAATCGGTTACTTTTAGAATTAGCTTCCGCAAAGTAAAAAGGGGTTTTAGAAATAAAATTAAGAAGTTTTCAATGTACTACGTTTTAAATAAGAAGGGTTTCTAATAAAAACATGGTTTTCGAAAAACACTTCACTGTGACACGCCAGATTCAGGTCTAATTTCTGGGCCGGGTTTGGGGTGTTCCAGAAGCGCTCCTCTGTTCTAATTGAAGCTTCTTTTGCTAAGGTTTTAGAAGGTAGTTGGCTAAAGAGTGCTTTTGAAAAAGCTTTTGAAGCTAAAGAAGGGAGAGGGGATGGACGGCTATGCAAGGGAAAAAGGGAGAAAGAATTGAGAGAAAACTAATGTATGTGAGATAGGAGTGTTGAGAAATGAGGGATGATTTGAGAAGTGAGGATGGCAAGGTATTTATAGGTGAGAGGTAGGGTTTGAGTTTACTAAAAATTTGTTTAAATTTCTTTCCTTCCCTCTCTCATGTGGCTGGCCATGCTTCAAGGAAATGAGATGACCAAGTCTTTTCAATTTGAGTTCAAATTTCAAGCTAAAAATAGCTATAGAGTGGATGGTTTTAATAGGGAAGTTGTTGGGTTAAATTCTGATTATTTTCCAACTGCAAGGACCTTCAATTAAATATCCCAAAACACATTTTGTTTAGCCATCTTCAAGTGCTGAAATTAGCTTCTAATTCCCCTTATTGGATTTTTTTTAGTCCAATAACTTAATAGACATCATCATTTATCACCTTCTTTACTGGGTCAAGTAGTCAACCCATGCCCAAAATTGCATGGTCTTGCCATCCACATGGATAATTTGTGCCTGGCCATCTTTTATTTATTTGAATCATGTCTTCAATGGACCTACATAGTGAAAAATATATACATTAATAAATTGACATGAATTAATATAAAATATGCATGAAAATCATGTAATTAAGCATAATTTCACATACTTTCTAAATTCATGTCTAAAATTACTAATTAAGTAAAATTCACTCATTTTAATAATAATTACTCGAGATAAACATAATAATTAAGTAAAAAGGTGGTAAAATATATAGAAAGACCCTATATAAATTTGAGTTTACAAATATAAAGTAAAACAACTGTGTAGGTATATGGCTTCACCAATCATCAATAGTTATGACATGTGAAAAGAGTTGTTGGTAATTAAGGTAGAATGAAAAGGTAAACTCAGGGAAAGGGACAACCAAGGATGAATAGAATGGCATGGTGGGTGTTGGACTAATACAAAAAGAAACAAATTACAGGGAGCCGATCAATGCATATTGACTGAGTTGACGGACGAGTTCGACATCAAAATTTAACACTTTCTTATAATTCCTGTAACACCCCTCACTTGTATTCAACGCCAAAATAGGGTTACAGAGCATTATCGAACTTATTTCGCAAGTAACCATACATTTCACATACATTTTCAAATTCCATGCAAACATCATTCAAAATCATTCACATACATTCATAATGTCCCTAATACGAGCCTATGAAGCCCAAAACATGCATTCGGGGTGGTTCGGGACTAAACTGATAACTTATGAAATTTTGGGAAAACTTTGAAAATTTTACAAAATACAGAGGATACACGCCCATGTAGCCCGACCCTGTGTCTAATACGGCCAAAGACACGCCCATGTCACAGGCCATGTGGAAATTTGAAATGGGATCACATGGCGGTGTGATAATGGCCAAAGACACGCGCACTATCACAGGCCCGTGTACCAGGTCGTGTGCTAGGCCGTGCCAAACCTATAGGGTATACTCACTTATGCCACACGGCCAAGTCACATGCCCGTATGCTAGGCCATGTGGAGCATACTGACTTGATTTTTAATTCAACACCAGGGGAGACACGGGCATGTCACCTGACCGTGTGTCACACACGGCCGTGTCACCTGACCGTGTGTCACACACGGCCGTGTCACCTGACCATGTGTCACACACGGCTGAGACACACGCCCATGTCTCTACCCGTGTGGACAAAAATAGGCTATTTATCAAGTCATCTTGCCACCCAAAATTTCATACACCTACATCAGACCAAATGGCACATAAACACATCTTCAAATGGCATTCAAACTCTTCTAAACTAAGTCTATTTCATGCTAATTCAATACCAACAATTACAAGTCACACAAATACCACAATATGCCATTCAATTTCATACCAAATATGACTTTCTTAATCATCAATATCGTCATTTTCAAACATACAATATTTTACCTAAATTCTCAAACATACCAAATCTCAAATCTCAACCATTTAATATCCATAATACCAATTTCTCAACAAGCATGACATGCTAATTAACAAACACATAGCAAAGACCATTTGCACATATATATACATGACCAAATAAACCAAAATATGCCAATTCACATAGGTATGCACAAAACCAAATACATAACATTTACAAGCCATTCCAAATGGCTAAATTCATTACCAACACATATACCAAAATGACCAAAGTTCCTATACATGCCATATACTAAATACTTGGATTCAAAAGTACCAAAGTGATAGCTTGATACTGTGATGAGGTCTTCGATGATTCCTGAATTTGAGCTAGCTTTGATTTCACTATAATACATGGAAAAATAAACAATGTAAGCTATAAAGCTTAGTAAGCTCGTATGAAAATAATATGCAAAGCTCACCATTCAATTTTCATGCAAAATATGAACATAATATACTACAAAACATTTAACCACAATGTTAACATATATTCAATTACATAAACTTAACCATGAACTCACAACTTCCATATATTCGATGCTTATATAGTTTTTGTACATACTTGTACTAATATGTACCTATTTCTCACCATTTCATATCTTTGATATACTCGTAGAACAATTCGGAATACTATCGGATACTCGAGAAATCTCACACCCTAAGTGCCACATGCATAGCTAAAGCTATCTCAATCTCTTATCACATATAATGCTCACTCTCGAGCTATCAACGAGTCTACTCACACAAGATGATGGTCATAACGAAGCTACACAGTGTTGCTCACTCAAGCTAATGAGTATCTGCGACACATGTCGAATAACTCAGCCACTGGTAGGACGTACGAATTATCACCCAAATCACATAACCCCTAATGACATGTCATTTGTATCCTAATCTATTCCTAAGGTTCAACCGGGATTTCACACTTACCGAATCGTCGTCGAACATGTCCGTAGTGTCGAATTCACAATTT
Source organism: Gossypium longicalyx (assembly GCA_025698465.1). NCBI lineage: Eukaryota > Viridiplantae > Streptophyta > Magnoliopsida > Malvales > Malvaceae > Gossypium > Gossypium longicalyx. Next base: position 39,730,797 of record CM046996.1, on the reverse strand, counting down.
ATGCAATACCAAAGCATTTAAAATACAAATATAACAATGCTTATTACATACGAACTTACCTCAAATGCAAAAACAATGAAACGAGTCAATTAGTCTAAAACCTTGTTCTTTCCTCGATCTAAATCTGTATTTCGCTTTTCTTGATCTAAATGTAATCAAAATAAACTTATTTAATTATCACTCTATTCAATTTAGTCCAAAATACACATCAAGACAACTTTACACTTTTGCCTTTAATATTTCAACATTTTATAATTTAGTCCTTATCTCATAAAAATTCAAATTCATGCAATTCAACCTAAATCCATGCTAACCGAATTTTGAATTAGGTCCCTAGTAGCCCACAATTTTCATTTATTTCACAAATTAACCATGATTTTACACATTTCACAATTTAATCCTTATTTAGACATTTTACTAAAAATCACTTAATAGATGTTGTTTATCTATCAACAAGCATGCATTTTCTATTTTCAAACATCAAAATACACATGTATTCATCAATGTTAAAACCCTAAACCTTTAACAATTTTGTAAATTAGTCCCTGGGCTAGTTAGATTAAGCCGCAACGGTCTAAAAAAAATAGAAATCAATAAAAACCGAGTCAAAAATCACTTACATGCACCTAGAATAGTTGCCAAACCTTAAAGCTCTTTTAATGGAGTGTCTAATTCCTATTTTCGGTGGTACAAGCTTAGTTTAAGAAGATGACCGCATTACTTTCAACATCATCAGCTACAGCTCAATTGGGATCCATTTATTATACGAAAACACGATTTAAAACTGTAAGGAGATATCACACTATCACAGGTTATATATTGCATGTATAGCTAGACTCTCACATATGCTACATTAGTCCGAGAATCAACTAAACTAGCTCTGATACCAATAAATGTAACACCTCTCACTCGTATTCAATGTCGAAATAGGGTTACGGAGCATTATCGAACTTATAACATAAATAAACATCCATTTCACATACATATTTTAATTTCATGTAATTATCATTCAACATCAACCACTTTGTCCCTAATACAAGCCTATTAGGCCCAAAACATGCATTTGAAGTGGTTCGAGACTAAATCGATAACTCAAGAAATTTTTAGGAAACTTAAAATTTTTTTGTAAAATACAGGGGACACACGCCCGTGTCACAGGCCGTGTGGACATTCGAAATGGGATCACATAGCCCTGTCCCAGCCGTGTCTGACCCTGTGTATCTCTCTAACTTGGGTCACACTGCCAACAAACATACTCGTGTGGATAACCTGTGTGCCCTAAGAAATGGCCACACACGCTCGTGTGTCAGGCCGTGTGCTAGGCTGTGCTAATCCTGTAGGGTATACTAACTTATGCCACACGGCCAAGTTACACACCCGTGTGCTAAGCCACATGGAACATACTGACTTGATCTTTAATTCAACACCAAGGAACACACGGCCGTGTAACCTGACCGTGTGTCACATACAGCTAAGACACACGCCCGTGTCTCTACCTGTATGGACAAAAATAGGCTATTTGCCAAGCCATCTTGCCACCCAAGTTTGCACAAACATAAACCAACCCAATTGGCACAAAAACATGGCATAAATAGGCATTCAACCAACTTCAACCAAGTATAATTCATACCATTTCAATACCAACCAATACAAAACATATCAACACCACAATATGCCATTCAATTTCATAGCAAAATTCATAATTTCAAATCATCAATATGAGCACTTCCAATTTTGCATCTTTAGCCTAATATCACAAACATATAACTTCTCAAATATCAACCATTTAATATCCTTAATTACCAGTTACCACCAAGCACCACATATCCATCATTCAACACATAACTGAATCCATATACATATATGTAAACACAACCAAATCAACCAAATTAAGCCAACACTCATGGCTATATACAAAACCAAAACATTTAACATTTACAAGTCATTTCAAATTACTAAATTCATTAACAACGCATATGTCATAATGACCAAAGTTCCTATACATGCCATATACTCAAAATACTTAAGTTCAAAAGTACCAAAGTGATAGTTGGATAGTGTGATAAGGTCTCCGAAAATTCTTGAATTCGAGCTAGCTTTGATTTCACTATAAAACATGGAAAATTAAACAAAGTAAGCTATAAAGCTTAGTAAGTTCGTATAACAACTAAATGAACTTACCATATATGCATAATTTAAGCAAATAAAACATAACATAACATATTTCATATTGAATCACCAACCTACAACATTTTTCATTCACAAAGTTAGATAACTTTCATAAATTCCCTCATTTCAATACTTGTTTGGTTCATGAACATACCTGCACCATATTCTAACAAACTTATACTTATCCACATCTTTGATATACCCATTGAACCATTTGGAATACTATCAAATACACGGGAAACTCGCACCTTAAGTGCCACATACATAGTCGAAGCTATCTCAATCTCGTATCACATATAATGCTCACTCTCGAGCTATCAACATGTCTGCTCACACAAGCTGACGGTCATGACGAAACTACACGGTGCTGCTCACACAAGCTGACGAGTATCCGCAACACATGCCAGATAACTCAGCCACTGGTAAGACATACGGACCAGCACCCAAATCACATAATCCCTAATGACATGTCATTTGTATCCTAATCTATTCCTAAGGTTCCACCGGGATTTTACACTTGCCGAATCATCATCGAATAGTTTCGCAAGGTCGTATTCACAGTTTATGCAATATCAAAGCATTTAAAACACAAATATAGTAATGTTTATTACATACAAACTTACCTCGAATGCAAAAATAGCGTAAAAAGTCAATTTTTTCGAAACCTTGGTCTTTCCCCAATCTAAATCCGTATTTAGCCTTTCTTGATCTAAATAATATCAAATTTAGCTTATTTAATTATCACTATATTCAATTTAGTCCAATATACACATTAAAGAAAATTTACACTTTTGCCCCTAACATTTCAACATTTTTACAATTTAGTCCTTATTTCATTAAATCACAAGTTCATGCAATTCAACCAAACCCATGCTAGCCAAATTTCAATTACGTCCCTAACTGTCAATATTTTTCTTTTTTTTCATAATTTAACCACAAAATTTACACATTTCACAATTTAATCCCTAATTGAATATTTTACTAAAAAATACTTTACAAATGTTGTTTATCTAACAACAAGTATGCATTTTCTATCATCAAACATCAAAACACACATAGATTCATCAATGGCAAAACCCTAAACCTTTAAAAATTTTACAAATTAGTCCTTGGGCTAGTTAGACTTAGCTGTAACGATCTCAAAAATATAGAAATCATTAAAAACGGGACAAAAATCGCACCTAATTTAAGGAAATGAAGATAGTCGTGTAACACCCCTATCTCGTAACCGTCGCCAGAATAGGACGAGACGTTAACAGAAATTAGGAATCAGATCAGAACAGTAAAAATTTTGAACCTTTTCTTAAATAAAAGATAATTTATTTATGTAACTAATAGACACAAAAAAAGATCGAATTTAAAACTTATAAAAGTAAACTTCCATAAGATGCCATATTCGCATGGCTTATATACAATAGTCAAAATATCATTCTACTTATAGTCTATCCTATACATGCCATAAGCTAAATCCAAATCACATGATTACTATAATAGTAGATAGTGTGACGAAGTGCTGATGATCCTCGAGCTGATAGTAAGAGTCAACGATCTACAAAAATAAACTGAGAAACATAACATTCGAAGTAAGCTTTCATAAGCTTAGTAAGTCTTAAGCAATTTAAACAGTTGAACTTAAAAACAAACCAAATGTTCAAAATCACATAACACTTTCTGAGTATAATACTATTTGGCCGATTATGCACAAACACATATCATTTTACTCCATTTATACTCAAACTCATATAAACATAGTATTTACAAGCTTCCGGATTAACTTTAATTCTTTCAAATTTCACTAGTGTATCATTTCTTACCCACACTTACTTCCAACATTCATAGTTAAATGGCATATCGAAAACTATCTTGTAACTTTGCATAATAATTGAATGCACACATATACAAATATACATATGAATTTACAACATCTTTTCATATGCTTCTCATTACACATTCTTAATTCCCGTCAGATCAATCTCACATATATAATATATATCACATACCTGAATCACTTAATGTGTAATACGAGTTCAATTTATCATCTTAGCATAGAATCTCGTAGTCATATACTTTATCAAATTCACTAGCACTTGGCCTGCGAGGTATAAAACTCGAACATAACACCAGCACGAATCCTACGGGACTTTAAACCCGGATACAATCTCAGCACAATTTATTTTATAAACTTTTTACTAACTTTGGCCTCATCAAATATCTAATAATAGACACTTTTCACAATTGGTCATTCGGCCACATTATATACACATAAACATATGTACATTTCACACTTGCCCATTCGGTTACACCACATACACAAGCACATATATAAGATAATGCTTTTATCATTACTTGCTAATACATCATATACTTTGCTTTCATTTAAATAACCACTCAGTCATATTACATTTCTAAGTAACCATTCGGCCTCACTATACAAATAAGATAGCACACATTTTCATAAAGGCCATTCAGATAACTTGCACACATTTAATATTAGCCATTTCGGCCTTACCACATATACATATCTTCTACATCAATTTCATCATATCAATATTTAATAACATCTAAAACTAATTTGCTTGAGGTGCCATGAATTATTCAAATTGGCCGAATATCATTGAATTTCTAAAATCATGCTTATAACCACTTGGCCGAATTTCATATATCAAAGCCTCTTATATATATTATTCAAAGTATTTAACAACACTTAAAAGTCCAAACCGAATGTTCATTATGCATTTCCTTAGTTCTAGATTCGGGAAACACATGTATAATTACCAAAACTTTATTATTATTATTATTATTATATATATATTTTTTAAAAAAAATCCAAAACCATAAAACTCAATTCATATAACACCAAACTCAATTCTAAATCACCCAAGGCACATTTGGCACAAGCACAAGCACACACACATTTAACTTTTATAAAATTCAACTTTTAACAAGCTCCCTATGCTTCCATGATCAAAACCGAATGCTCATCTTACCACCAACATGCATATTTAATTATCTCAGGCCTCTCTTAATTAATTTTATTCATAAAAGCATGAACTCAACAATCCATTACTCATACAAAACAAACATAACTGAAAATCCCTTCATGAACTAATCACTCACATGTAACATACTTTTCAAAAACAAGCTCATAAACATATGAATTTTGGTATCAAATTGTCCATTGAACATTCGTTTACTATCTTCTATCCTCAACTCAAATTTCCTCACTCATTTTCACTAAGGCCGAATCTAAAATGCCTCATAAACTAAATTTATCAAGTGGGTTTCGGCTAGAAAAAGAAAAGAAACACAAATTCATCAACAATTTACAAAACCACATCAAATTACCTTCAAATTTGCCTCCAATTGACCGAACGGTCCCAAAACCATCCTTCACTCTTTTTCTTTTTATGAATTTCAGCTAGGTGAAGAAACAAAGATGAGTTCTTGTTTTCTTCACCAAATTCTTATTTTATTTTATCAATAAGCTATATAATAATGAATATATCAATAAACTACCTAAAAAAAATATCAATTCATTATTATACATATAAAATATGCTTATTTTGCTCACCAAAACCATCATGGCCGGCCACTAACATTAAAAGTGGCAAATTGACATGCAAACCCACTTATTTGCATCATTCAATAATTAATCACTTAAAATAAGCCACACATATATTCAAAGCTTCTCACATAGGTCCTTTTTATTTAGAAACACATTCAAATTGACAAAAATCAAAGCATTCAAATTTCACACATGCATGATCACATATTTTAGATATTATATTCAAATTATTTCTGCGACTCGGTTTAGCGATCCCGAAACCACTTCCCGACTAAGGTCAGAATAGGGCTATCACAACTCTCCCCCCCTTAGGGATTTTCGTCCCCGAAAATCTTAGTAGCGACTAGGTTAGGATAACGTCCTCTTATTGAATTATGTCCATATAAACATTAGCTCATCAATAACAATTGTAATTCATTACTGCTTTCACATCGATCTATAAAATCACTTTCTTATCTTAAAACAAATACATAAACATTTCTACAAGTATACACATACATCTCATTTTCTTGATTTCATAAGCAATAATCACTTAATTGACTTTATACTTGCATTTCAAACACATATAAATCACATATTAACATGTATAATACATAACATCAACTCACATATTCATAACCCACGTTTTCATTCATGTATAAGCTGTAACCTGGCCGAAAGTATACATATTCTCAAACATCCTAATGAATATCTTTTATAACTTTATCACATCTCAATATTCAACTTAACTTATTTCCAAAAGAAAAGTCGACTTCCACGTACCTTAACATTTAGTTCATTTAGCACATTCAATCATAGTTAACGTTACCTGTATACAGTCGAATAGGCATAAAGCCTAATATAATACACTGGCATGAGATTTATTCTAGCGCATGACTAGTATATCCAAAATTATCAGCATTCATCAAAAATTCTTACAGACTTTCGAATGTCGAAACTTAATCGAAATAATTTCTTAAACAAGATTAACAAAATAGTGTCCATTCAGCAATAGCACATATAACTTCATATACCGAGAATCTCATAGACTAAATCCATAACACATTTTCAACTAAGCACTTAAGTGTACATATAACATAAATCCATTCCTTAACAACATATCCACCACTTTTTTTTTTCACGTATCCACTTATAACAAAATTACAGCCGAAACAATAATCAATCGTCAATTTATATCTATTAATCCCCAATTCAAACTCAAATACCGAATATCAGTATCTAATTAAAATTCAACATCTAACTTCAATTCTACTTCCTAACATTTGTCAATTTAAAGAGCGTCGTACTTGTCTGAGTATGTCGTTTACTTAAAGCCATAGTCCAACCATGGTCTTACATGTTATCACATATCGAGTCGATGCCATGTCCTAGACATGGTCTTACACAATATCTCAAATCAATGCCTTCGTCCCAGACGAGGTCTTACATGAATCTCATTTCACACACTTAGTGCCCACTGACCGATCTCGCACACATAGTGCTCGGTTGAAGAACTCGCACACACAATGCCTCAATTACCGATCTTGCACACATAGTGCTCGGTTAAAGGAATTTTCACACACAGTGCCTCTAATCATTCGCACACATAATGCCCATATTCATTCGTTATTACACATTAAAATGACTTAACCAAGTCTATAAAAAAATCATATTTGTACACTTTAAACGTATTCTTTCATTTAACTTTGAATTCATATAGTAATGAACACTTAAACCTTGCTCGAATCACCGGCATTAAGCCTGCTAGGCACGAAGACCCGAATACACATCACCGCACGGCTCGCTAGGCACGAAGGCCCGAATACACATCACCAAGACGAAGCTCGCTAGGCACGGCGTCCGAATACACATCACCAAAGACGAAGCTTCGCTAGGCACGGCGCGAATACACATCACCGGTACGAAGCCTGCTAGGCACGAAGGCTCGAATACACATCACCGGCACAAAGCCTACTAGGCACGAAGGCCCGAATACACATCACCGAGTTTCATGCATATTTATTCACATTTTAATACATTTCATATAGCATATCATATTTGTAATTCACTTACTTCGTTTCAATATATACATATCATATACACCTTGACATTATATCATAGATATCATTTACATGTAGGCTCATTCTAAATACATTATTTTCTCTTCAGAGTTCTCATTCACATATTTAAAACATAACATCATATATAACATTTACAAAGCGTAAACTACACAGCAATTCCATCTCTAATAGATGACATATATATATATTTCGCCCATTTACATAAAATCCTGAACCAAAATATAACTTCTCATGCATACAATATACATCACTATTATCCTAATATACTTTTCCATATTTATTTCATAACACATTCAGCCAAATTACTTTGCATTTCAATACTTCAAATGTATATCATACTTCCATTCATACCTTTCTCAATTTTGTCACATCATAAGCATGTTTCAATCCTCTCAATACCATCTGCTACAGCTTGATCGGGATCAGAATTCATTATATTACGAAAAACACATTTTTAACTGTCAGAAATCATCACACTATCATTTTATCACTTTATGGCATGTATAGCTAGACTCACACGTGCTACGTTAGTCCTAGAATCGACTAAATCATAGCTCTGATACCAATAAAAATGTAACACCCTATCCCCAGAATCGTCGCGGAATAGGACGAGACGTTACAGAAATTAGGAATCGGATCGATAAGTAAAAATTTTGAACCTTTTCTTAAATAAAAGATCATTTATTTATGTAACTAATAGACACAAACAAAGATCGAATTTAAAACTTATAAAAGTAAACTTCCATAAGATGCCATATTCGCATGGCTTATATACAATAGTCAAAATATCATTCTACTTATAGTCTATCCTATACATGCCATAAGCTAAGTCCAAATCACATGATTACCACAATAGTAGATAGTGTGACGAAGTGCTGACGATCCCCGAGCTGATAGTAAGAGTCAACGATTTACAAAAATAAGCAGAGAAACATAACATTCGAAGTAAGCTTTCATAAGCTTAGTAAGTCTTAAGCAATTTAAACAGTTGAACTTAAAAACAAACCAAATGTTCAAAATCACATAACACTTTCTAAGTACAATACTATTTGGCCGATTATGCACAAACACATATCATTTTACTCCGTTTATACTCAAACACATATAAACATAGTATTTACAAGCTTCCGGATTAACTTTAATTCTTTCAAATTTCACTAGTGTATCATTTCTTACCCACACTTACTTCCAACATTCATAGTTAAATGGCATATCGAAAACTATCTTGTAACTTTGCATAATAACTGAATGCACACATATACAAATATACATATGAATTTACAACATCTTTTCATATGCTTCTCATTACATATTCTTAATTCCCGTCAGATCAATCTCACATATATAATATATATATCACATACCGAATCACTTAATGTGTATAATGAGTTCAATTTATCATCTTAGCATAGGATCTCGTAGTCATATACTTTATCAAATTCACTAGCACTTGGCTGCGAGGTATAAAACCCGAACATAACACCAAAGACGAAGCCTATGGGACTTTAAACCGGATACAATCTCAAAGACAATTTATTTTATATACTTTTTACTAACTTTGGCCTCATCAAATATCTAATAATACACACTTTTCACAATTGGTCATTCGGCCACATTATATACACATAAACATATGTACATTTCACACTTGCCCATTCGGTTACACCACATACACAAGCACATATATAAGATAATGCTTTTATCATTACTTGCTAATACATCATATACTTTGCTTTCATTTAAATAACCACTCAGTCATATTACATTTCTAAGTAACCACTCGGCCTCACTATACAATTAAGATAGCACACATTTTCATAAAGGCCATTCGGATAACTTGCACACATTTAATATTAGCCATTTCGGCCTCACCACATATACATATCTTGTACATCAATTTCATCATTTTAAAATTGACTAGGTATACTAGTCATTCATGGCTTATAGCCTCATTTTAATATGGATTCGGTACTTTGATTACCAATATTTAATCAAACATGTTCTTAATTACAATTATTTAACATTTTAATTTACTTTCGGCAATGACATGTTCATCTCCAATAATTCAATACTTACAAACTTATAATTTCATAAATTTTAACATCAAAGATCCATCTAACACTCATATATCATTTCCTAACGTCACAATTCAAAATCCACATATGGTTTTAATTAATATCTTATAAGCAACTCAAACAGTTTTATCAATGTTTACAACATAATCACAAATTCACTACAAGCTGTCTTCTGGGCATGATCATTAAATTATTTGTAATCGAGCTACGAAACTCCAAATCAAGTTCCGTTAATTTTCCCTATAAATAGACTCATCAAGCTTTAATTACATAATTTATTCAGTCTCTAGCTCAACTCCAACAATTTATGGTGATTTTCTAAAATCACGTTATTGCTGCTATCCCAAGCAGATCTATTACAATTTACTCTTAAATTTCCAAAAGTTTAAACACTTAAGAACTTACTAAGATCTCAATTTCCCTTCTTCAATTTCCTAATCACATTAGTAGTTTCACTTACTTTGTAACATTAATCCACAATTCATCTCATAATTCATTCGAAAATTTTATCACATAATTTATTAAAATACCATTTCCTTATATTGATTTCAAATACATTCAAGAATTTAAAGCATAATTTCATAGCCCAATGTAATCACTAATTGGTATTTACAAGAAATTCATAGTATTTTATTCACGTCTTAACTCATGATGCTTTCAGTTATTCCATCTTATCTCATGTATTCAAAATACCATTCACACATATTAGTTCATAAGACATTTGGCTATCACACATAGTCCTCACTAAATTCATACTCATTCTATTTACCATTACTTAACTGAAACACAGAGATCATATATCATTCTCTAAAACTCTTTTAGCATATACCTCATTTCCATGCACAATTCAATCGAGTAAGTTAGCCATTTTCGGCTCATATTATGAACATTATTAATGATTCAAAAATATATATATTTATATATCACATATACTAAAACTTTATTCTATATTCATTTAATTTTTAAACACATAAATTCAACTTAATCGTTAAGAGCTTACCTCAAAAGTTATCGCATGCGACTATATCGACTACACGACTACCTTCGTTTTTTTCCTCGATCCGAGTTTGTCCCCTTAAGCTCTTGATGCTCAATCAACAATTTTAACTACTCAATTTACAAACGGCAATGTCATCACTTTACATAATGAAATTAAATTTCACTACTTAAACTATCCACGGCAATCACCTTCCGAGCACCTTAATTTTCTTTAAGCTAAACCACCTCATAGCATACATATACACATTCGGCTAATTATAAAACAAAATCAGCACTCATAACCGAATCATTAACTAAAATCACATTTGGTAATATGCTTAAATAATCTTCAATATTTAATAACATCTAAAACTAATTTGCTTGAGGTGCCATGAATTATTCAAATTGGCCGAATATCATTGAATTTCTAAAATCATGCTTATAACCACTTGGCCGAATTTCACATATCAAAGCCACTTATATATATTATTCAAAGTATTTAACAACACTTAAAAATCCAAATCAAATGTTCATTATGCATTTCCTTAGTTCTAGATTCGGCAAACACATGTATAAATACCAAAACTTTATTATTATTATATATATTTTAAAAAAAAAATCCAAAACCATAAAACTCAATTCATATAACACCAAACTCAACGCTAAATCACCCAAGGCACATTCGGCACAAGCACAAGCACACACACATTTAACTTTTATAAAATTCAACTTTTAACAAGCTCTCTATGCTTCCATGATCAAAACCAAATGCTCATCTTACCACCAACATGCATATTTAATTATCTCAAGCCTCTCTTAATCAATTTTATTCATAAAAGCATGAACTCAACAATCCATTACTCATACAAAACAAACATAACCGAAAATCCCTTCATGAACTAATCACTCACATGTAACATACTTTTCAAAAACAAGCTCATAAACATATGAATTTTGGTATCAAATTGTCCATTGAACATTCGTTTACTATCTTCTATCCTCAACTCAAATTTCCTCATTCATTTTCACTAAGGCCGAATCTAAAATGCCTCATAAACTAAATTTATCAAGTGGGTTTCGGCTAGAAAAAGAAAAGAAACACAAATTCATCAACAATTTACAAAACCACATCAAATTACCTTCAAATTTGCCTCCAATTGACCGAACGGTCCCAAAACCATCCTTCACTCTTCTTTTTTTTTTATGAATTTCAGCTAGGTGAAGAAACAAAGATGAGTTCTTGTTTTCTTCACCAAATTCTTATTTTATTTTATCAATAAACTATATAATAATGAATATATCAATAAACTACTTAAAAAAATATCAATTCATTATTATACATATAGAATATGCTTATTTTGCTCACCAAAACCATCATGGCCGGCCACTAACATTAAAAGTGGCAAATTGACATGCAAACCCACTTATTTGCATCATTCAATAATTAATCACTTAAAATAAGCCACACATATATTCAAAGCTTCTCACATAAGTCCTTTTTTATTTAGAAACACATTCAAATTGACAAAAATCAAAGCATTCAAATTTCACACATGTATGATCACATATTTTAGACAAAATATTATATTCAAATTATTTCTGCGACTCGGTTTAGCGGTCCCGAAACCACTTCCCGACTAAGGTCAGAATAGGGCTGTCACAAGTCGAATCCTTAGCTCTATTTTCTTAAGAAGAAATGGTTTGGAGAAGATGAATGAATAGATAATTTCATTTGGTTTTGTTTAATTAACCTTTATTTACTAAATACCAAAATTAATCTTTAAAAACATCACAAATTTCAAAATTACCAAGCCACTATCATCCATTAACATAATATTAGGATATTTACCATATAAGGACCTTCACTTTAAAGTTTTATAGCTATCAGACACCTTTACTTATTAGAACACCACTTTTGCACTTTACGCAATTTAGTCCTTTTTATCAAATTGACCATTCAAACAATAAAATTTCTTAACGAAATTTTCACACAATCATACTATCATGCTATAGACATCAAAATAATAATAAAATAATTTTTTTGATTTCGGATTAGTGGTCCCAAAACCACTATTCTGATTTGACTAAAAACGGCTGTTACAACTAATGTGGGTTACCTCTGTCGAAATCAAGACCTAGGGTTACCCCTAAGGCACTATATGTCTATTGGCTTGGGATTAGCAACTACTGCTAAATCTCAACCCTCTAAATCGAATAAGGTAAAGGCTCTATGTCTAGATTTTACATGAGTATTTCACTCAACACTCACTTATATTACCCAACTTCGATCCTGATAACCTAATCCTGTCGGTGTCAAGCTACCTTAAGACTTATTGAGCGTTCATCAAAATTCTCTTAAGAATTTTAAAAAAACAACCATTGGGTAAAGCAATAATATGAACCATATTAATCCATAAACATTAATCAAATTTAAAACATCATCCAAAGCAAACCCCATCCATATAAAGTTAGGTCATGGTTGGGATACACAAATTCAAGTTGTTTTCATATCATCAATATCCCAAAATATCAGTTTAGAACAAAAGAATTACAACAAAATGCAGAGGAAGAAATCTGGGTTTCAAAACTCCAATCCCCCCAACCCGACGTCTTGTTGCTCATCTTCACCAAAGTTCACAATGAACTTAACTATCCCTTTTTGACGCCATGAGACCTTTGTCCAAGCCCAGAAAAATTTCTGTTTCTGTCTCTCCCCTATTTATTGCCTTTTATACTTCGGTTGTCCTCTAGGGTAAAAGTCATCGGCCAATGATTACTTTTTCCCTAATTTTGAGGTGAATATTCTCCATTACACGTGCATGTAGGGGACCAAGTGCTGAGTGCTATCATTATTGACTGGGTGTTTATTGTTTTCTTCACCAGCATTACCATGGCAACCTCACATAATGCCTCAGCAAACCTCCATCCTCTACTATCCATCTCCCTTAAACCTGCCATTCAGCCACAACAAGACCTTTCAACAAGCAATTAAAATTAAAAATGCAATAAAGTAATCACCATATCAAGTTCTTTGATGCACTGCTCAATTGACTAGAAATGATCATACAATTACCTAAAATAAAGCTAATTTTACTTAAGTACAAGCAATTAATTTAGTCTAAAAGTATGAATTATAAGTCTTTTCAAGAGTTATCAGACTCACAAAAGCTCATGCCTTTAAAGGGACAGCAAGAGTGAGACTTAACATGGGTAAATACTTACACTATTGGTATACTAATCAGCAGGCTTACTAAGGAACACAAAGAACAAAAAGCTCACACTAAGGCAAAGATAAATAGAGAGGTCACACAGAGTAGAGCCAAATAGAACTAGTCACTACACTAGTAAGATCTTCCTATCTTCCACTAGCATAACGAGTCAACAAGAACTACTTATCTTCCAACTCCAAGCTAGCTTGGGGTAAAGGTGTTCACAAATGAGAAATACCAATTTTAGGTTAATTTCCACCTTGATGACTTCTCAGGGTTGTTAGGCATAGGGTTTGTTTCACGTTCTTCATTTTTCAAATAGTTGATCAATTGAGTAACCCTACAAAATAGTTATAAGATCATGCCTCCACTCGTTAATCCTCCATATAAGGATTAGTTCGTCATGAATTTTATAAACAACATGGAAAGAATGGAAATATTAATCATAGGAAATGGAATGAATTAAAGAGTTTAAGAAAGCCTAATTGATATTGATGAATAGTGCGAATCCAGAGGAGTTGATCTCCTTTACAATCAAATCTCTGGAAGAAAACAAATAACTAAAACTATGAAAACTTAAGAAAGAAAGAAAACAAGACTAAATTTGATGGAAGAAACTAGGTTATTGCTTCGGTGTCTTTAACATGTGCCAAAGGGGCCTATTTATAGCCTTGAGGTGACCGTTGTCCTTAACCCTAGGTTAGCTAATGTCCCCGAGCTTAAAGTTCGATTGTGTTGACCAGAACGCCCCTACTTCGTGTTTTATTCTCGTCACAAAGTCAATGTCGCGACACACCAGGACATGTGTCATGATATAGCAACTAGTATGTTCCTCTATAGCCATCTTCAGGGGTATGTCGTGACACCCTCAGCCTGTGTCATGACATTGGAGGTAGTTTCTCGCCTTCTCTATTCTGTTCTCCATGTTGCAACATCAAATGTCCTATGTTGCAACATAGCATCCAATATTGACCCGAAATGCCTTCTAATGGTCTTCTGCACACTCACAAAGTATGTTAGCTCTCCTTTAGGCCTCATTTGGCCTTTAAGGTTAATAAAAGACTTAATGTGCACATTTTATTGAATGTAAATAAAACTAAAGAAACTTAATTAAAACATAATGAAAATGCTTGTATTCAAGCTCATGAAATGTGAAAACTAGTTTAACCTGCTGCACTAAATCACGGCAGATCAAACTCCCCCACACTTAAGTCATTACTTGTCCTCAAGCAACATAAAAAAAAAATGAAAAAATAAAAATGACAACCCTTGAGCAAGTATGGTAAAAGTATTAATTTCAGAGCATAGGACTTAGGCATTTCATACTTACTAACAATTTCAACATGATGAGTAGTTGAATTACCACTTTTTATCACAAACATTTAAGTTCAGTATGTTACAAAATGTACAAAATTTAAGGTTCTCACCTATAGAATTCCATCAACAAATCATACAAGTACTTTGATTATCTGAGCAGAATACCAGTAGTCGTTTATGCATATGTTCAGTATGATGTCCATTCATGTATGAGGATACTTAGGTCACATAGGGCTTTTCGGCTTGTAACGTTCTGCGACTTAGGACAAGTATAGAATTCTAAAACATTAAGCATCAAACGGTTGCAAACACAAAAATAGTTTGGCACATCATATTGATCCTTATTCTTCCTGTAATATCCCGAATTAGGGCCTAATCGGAATAGTGGTTTCGTGACCACAAATTCGAGATAGAAATAATTATTTTATAATTAATTTGAGGTTTATGATATGATTGCATGATTGTGTGAAAATTTTGTGAAGAAACTCTATGCATAAAATGCTTAATTTGAAGTTAGGGACTAAATCGAATAAGTTGCAAAACTTGCATTCTAGAAGTTTTTAGTATGAAATTGCTTTGAAATATTAATTAGGAGGTCTTAAATAGCAATTTTACCAATTTCTAAAATTTTGGACAAAAATGGGCTTGTACATGAAAATTTTCAAAGAAAGGTATTAAGGGCATTTTGGTCATTTGGATATTTAATGAAATAAAATGGGAAAAATAACACAAAATAGTCATCTTCCTCATTTAGTTGCTGCCGAAATTCACTCTCACCATAGATAGAGTTTCTTCAACTTTCAAGCTTCATAGTAAGTGATTCTAAGCCCCGTTTTTAATGATTTTTACGTTTTTGAGATCCCGGTAACTCGATAAAGCTTATGTTAGCAATAATTTAACCTAGGGTTTATATTTGGAAAAATACCCATAGGTGAAATTTGTGTATTTTGATGTTTTATGATAGAATATGAGGTTTTAAATTATGTTAGACAACTTGTACTACTCGATTTTAAGCAAAAACGTGTAAAAGGGCTTAATCGGTAAAAATACCTAATAGTCAGAAGTACATGTTAGAGTGAGAATTTGATGTTGCCATAGAAGAGAAAAGTGATCAGCATGTTATAAAACATAAGAATAAGGAATAAAATTTAATCCCGAGCCTAGGGGCAAAAGTGTAAATATGCAAAAGTTTAGGGGTAAAATTGTAATTTTGCCCAAATTTGAATTGAGGATTAATTTGATAATGTGAGTATTAAATAAGCTAAATGTGTTATTTTAGATCAAGAAAGACGTGGAATCGACCCCAATCGAGGAAAAGAAAAGATTGTGGACTAAATTGCAAAATCTTTGTATTTTGGTACCAAGGTAAGTTCATGTGTAAATAATGTAGCATAATTGTTATTTTTAAGTTATTGATGTTAATTCTATGTTATGCTGAATTTTATTATAAAATGTATGCTTTGTGGTTAATTTCAAATAATATGTAAATTATGTAAGCTACTTGTTAAGTACAAATTGTTACCGAGTATTGGTTTCGGCATTCTACGGAAGACGGCAAGGATATGTATTCGAGGAAAATTCCGTTTGAACCTTAGGAATAGATTAGGATACAAGTGACATGTCACTAGGATGGTTAAGCATCCGAACTCGTTGAGTTGAGTCCGAGTTCACTTATGGATGCGAATGTCCGAACTCGTTGAGTTGAGTCTGAGTTCGTGAGATGTAACTAGGCATCCGAACTCGTTGAGTTGAGTCCGAGTTCACTTATGGATGTGAACGCCCGAGCTCGTTGAGTTGAGTCCGAGTTTGCTTATGGGCGGGTTACATGATTGCTTGATTGCATATGTGGCACTTATGTGCAAGTTATCCACGTATCCAAATTATATTCCGATGTGTTCAACGGGTAAAGTTCTACTCAAATGGAGGAAAACTCGAGATGTAAAGAGACGTATTGGTAAGTGATGTGAAATGGATATTTTGGACAGGTATGTATTTAACCCTCGGGTTAAGTATTGATACAACCACGATAAGGTAATGAGATGATGAAAAATGATTAGAAATGTGATATATGTTTTGGTGATATATGCTAATGTTGATTGGTTTGATTGTTTGTTATGTTACTTATTATTTGCATATGAACTTACTAAGCATTTATGCTTACTCCCTCCTTCTTACTCATTGTAGTTTTGGAAAAGCCAGCTCGAGAGTCGGGATAGGTCGAAGGCTCACCACACTATCCAGGAAGACTTTTTGGTAAATGGCTTGTAAATTTAAGTATGGCATGTATAGCAATATACTTATTTTGTGTAAATGATCTTATGATATGGTGATGGAATGGTTGAGAAAATGTTTGATAATGATAAGTTATGGAAATGGTTACTTTAGATTATGTTTGATGTTATGGAAAGTTATTAAGATACTTAGTGCATGAAAACTCATAAAAAGGGATGAATTTTGCCATAAACAGAACATTTCAGCAACACTGACGTGAGTTTGAAAATTTACTAAAAATCATAGAAATCGAATTAAGTGATGGATTAAATATGAAATTGAAGCTTAACATGTCTAGTTTCACATAAAACAAATGAAACAGGTAAGAAATTATATGTTAGAAGATATTTGAATTTTAGTGAAATAGGGCCAGAGTGATTTCTGGATCCCCTGTTCCAACTTTAAAAATTCACCATAAATTGTACAGATATAATTATGTGGTGTATTTTATATTCTCAGAATTATTATTGAGTCTAGTTTCAGGAGAAACAAATCTCATAATCATATGAATTTTGTAAAGATAGAAATGTGGTTCGTAGTAAACAGAGGTCAGTCCAGTCAAGTCCTGTAAGAGGGGTAACTTTAACTAATAAACTGTACTAATTGGCCCAACCAAAAATTCTAGAAAAAAATTAGTAGATAGGATATGAGTCTAGATTCAGGGAAAATTTACGGATCTTGATTTTGAGTTTTGTAACTCGAGATATGATTTTTCTTGTGAATGTGATGCAAGTAGCTTGAAAGCTGTGAATGTAGAAACAAATAATTCAAAGTTCTAAAAATGTTAAATTAAGTTTAGTAACACCTCATACTCGACTCCGGCGATGGTCTCAGGCGTGGGGGCGTTACATTTAGTGGTATCAGAGCAGGTTTAGTCGGTTCTCGGACTACGTGTTTTATGTACGGATTTTGCTATACATGCCATATGTATAAATTGTGATAGTGTGACGACTTCGACCTTTTTAAATGATTTTTTATAGTAAATGGATCCCGATCCGGTGTGGCAGATGAAGTAGAGAGTAACGCGCCGACTCCGGTGAAGGAGCGGCGCCAGCTGAAAATCCACCTCCTACTGTTGGTTAGGGAGGAGGAGAAAGGGTCGGGAAGCCTTTCTCCAAATGATGAGTGCATGGTACACCGAGTTCGTTCATGACGAACCCAAATGTACAACCTCCCCACCTCCCCAATTCCTCAACCTGCACCCCCGATGCCTCAAGGTATGGATCGATGAAATTTTATAGAACTCCAGTTGATAGAATCCGCAAGCAAGGGGCCGAAGAATTTAAAGCAAATACTGATGATGATGCCGAGAAAGCAGAGTTCTGACTTGAAAATTCTATCCGGGTGTTTGATGAATTATCTTGTACACCTGAAGAATGTTTGAAATGAGCTATATCTTTGTTGAGGGATTCAGCCTATAATTGGTGGAAGACTTTGATTTTGGTGGTACCGAAAGAGAGAATAACTTGGGAAAGAGTTTCGGAAGAAATATATTAGTGAAAGATTTATTGATCAGAAGCGTAAAGAATTTCTTGAGTTGAAGCAAGGTAATATGATGATTCTGAGAATATGAAAGAGAGTTTGTTCGATTAAGTAAGTATGCCAGAGAGTATGTTTCTACAGAGGCCAAGATGTGCCGACGATTTGAAGACGGGCTCAATGAAGACATCAAGGTATTTGTTGGAATTCTTGAATTAAAAGAAATGGTAGTATTGGTTGATCGAGCTTGCAAGGCTGAAGAACTACTTAAAGAGAAGAAAAGGTAGAGGTGAGACTAAAAATTGGAAGAAAAGACCTACGAGCGGTTCATTTTCAAAGCAACTGGAAAGTCAAGAAATATGAATCCTCGTTCCCAAGCTTCACTGGGCAATCATATGGGAATTATAAGAAGCAAAATGTGGGTCCTAAGTCCCGGACTACTTGGCACCGGTGTAGGGAATTCGAGATTTGTTAAACACGAGTGCCAAGAGTGTGGTAGGAATCATTTTGGTGCATGCAGAGCAAATGAATGTTTTCGATGTGGTTCTCTGGATCATTTTATTAGATCGCTTGAGAGAGAGAGTGAAAAGAAAAATTTCAGAATACAAAAACAAGTGGGGCGGATTCGAGAGGAAGATATCCAAGAAAAGCTGGGAGCGAAGCAAGCAGTGAGAATGTAGCCAGGGATGCACCAATTAGACCTGAAGGAAGGGCTCCGGCTAGGACTTATGCTATTAAAGCGCGCAAAGATGCTTCCTCACCTGATGTGATTACCGGTACATTTTCTCTCTATAATGTTAATGTTATTGCTTTGATTGATCCCGGTTCTATTCATTCATTTGTGTGCATAAAATTGGTGTCTAGTATGAATATACCTGTTGAGAACACAGAATTTATGATTAGAGTGTCGAATCCGTTAGGCAAATGTGTGATTGTTGATAAAGTATGTAAGAAATGTCCTTAAATGATTCGGGATCATTACTTTTCGGCCGACTTGATGTTGTTGCCTTTTGATGAGTTTGATGTTATTTTGGGTATGGATTGGTTGACATTGCATGATGCTAAAATAAATTGCAAAGAAAAGGTTATAGAATTAAAGTGTGAAAATGGTGAAACTCTACGGGTTGAATCAGATAAATCAGAGGCATTACCTAGTGTGATTTCTTCAATGTCGGCTCAAAGATATCTGAGAAAGGGTTATGAAGCTTATTTGGCGTATGTAAATAATACAAAAGAAGTTGAAAAGAAAGTTGAATCAAGTGCAGGTTGTTGTGTGTGAATTTATGGACGTATTTCCGGAAGAATTGTCGGGTTTGCCTCCAGTCAGGGAAGTAGAATTTGGTATTGATTTGATACCGGGAACAACTCCAATCTCGATTGCTCCGTATAGAATGGCACCAGCAGAGTTGAAAGAATTAAAGTCGCGATTGCAAGAGTTGGTGATAAAGGCTTTGTGAGACCGAAGTTTTTCACCTTGGGGTGCTCCGTGTTATTTGTGAAAAGAAGGATGGTTCTATGAGGTTGTGTGTTGATTATCGGCAATTAAACAAGGTAACAATCAAGAACAAGTATCCGTTGCCAAGAATTGATGATTTGTTTGATCAACTAAAAGGAGCGACATGGTTTTCAAAGATTAACTTGAGATCTGGGTATTATCAACTGCGGGTAAAAGAGTCGGATGTGCCTAAAACTGCTTTTAGAACAAGGTATGGTCATTATGAATTTTTAGTTATGCCATTCGGGTTGACAAATGCTCTGCTTTGTGTTTATGGATTTAATGAATCGCATATTCCGACCATACTTGGACAAATTTGTTGTGGTGTTTATAGATAATATTTTAATTTATTCAAAAGATGAAACAGAGCATGCTGAGCATTTGAGGATAGTTTTGCAAACTTTGAGAGATAAACAGCTATATGCTAAGTTTAGTAAAAGTGAATTTTGGCTCTGGGAAGTTGGATTTTTGGGTCATATTGTTTCAGGTGATGGTATACGGGTTGATCCTAGTAAAATTTCAGCCATTGTTGATTGGAAACCACCAAAAAATGTAACCGAAGTTAGAAGTTTCTTGGGGCTAGCTGGGTATTATCGGCGGTTTGTAAATGGATTTTCTATAATTGCTGCTCCTATAACTAGACTACTCCGAAAGGATGTTAAACTTGAATGGACAGAAGAATGTCAACAGAGTTTTGAAGAATTGAAAAAGTTATTAACAGAGGCACCAGTGTTAGTACAGCCCGAATCAGGTAAAGAATTTGTGGTGTATAGTGATGCTTCTCTAAATGGTTTGGGGTGTGTGCTTATGCAAGAAGGAAAAGTGGTGGCCTATGCTTCGAGGCAGTTAAAACCTCATGAGAGGAATTATCCTACTCACGATTTGGAATTGGCTGCGGTGGTGTTTGCTTTGAAAATTTGGCGACATTATTTGTATGGTGAAAAGTGCTGGGTATATACCGACCATAAAAGTATTAAGTACTTGATGTCACAAAAAGACTTGAATTTAAGACAACGAAGATGGTTGGAGTTATTGAAAGATTACGAGCCTGTTATTGATTATCATCCGGGAAAAGTGAATGTAGTTGCCGATGCTTTGAGCAGAAAGTTGTTGTTTGCATTGAGAGTTATGAACATTCAGTTGAAAATTTCAGATGATGGTTCGATTCTAGTAGAGTTAAGAGCAAAACCGATGTTTTTACAAGAGATTTCTGAAGCTCAGAAAGATGATCAAGATTTGCAAGCCAAAAGAAAGCAGTGTGAAGTTGATACAGAGTCAGATTTCAGAATCGGTTTTGATGGGTGCTTAATGTTTAAAGATCGGATTTGTGTACCGAAGAATGAGGAATTGATTCAGAAGATCCTACAGGAAGCACATAGTGGTTGTTTCTCAATTCATCCGGGTAGTACGAAAATGTATAATGACTTGAAGAAAATGTATTGGTGGAATGGTATGAAAAAAGATATATCAAAGTTTGTGTCCAAATGCTTAATTTGTCAACAGGTGAAAGCTGAACACCAAGTGCCTTCGGGATTACTTCAGCCTATTATGGTTCCTGAATGGAAATGGGATCGGATTACTATGGATTTTGTATCAGGATTGCCATTGACTCCAGGAAAGAAAGATGCCATTTGGGTAATAGTTGACAGATTAAATAAGTGGGCTCATTTTATCCCGGTACGTACGGATTATTCTCTTAACAAATTGGCTGAACTGTATATTAGAGAAATTGTTAGACTACATGGAATACCATTGTCGATTATTTCAGATAGAGATCCAAGGTTTACCTCCCGGTTTTGGCAAAAGTTGCAAGACGCGTTAGGTACAAAGTTAAATTTCAGTACTGCTTTTCATCCACAAACTGATGGACAATCAGAGAGAGTAATTCAGATTCTTGAAGATATACTTAGATGTTGTGTATTGGAATTTCAAGGAAGTTGGGAAAAATATTTACCGTTGGTAGAATTTGCTTATAATAATAGTTATCAGACGAGTTTGAAAATGGCACCTTATGAAGCATTGTATGGTCGTAAGTGTCGAACGCCTTTGTATTGGACTGAACTCAAGGAAAATCAGATTTATGGAGTTGATCTAATAAAAGAAACCAAAGAAAAAGTGAAGGTAATTCGAAATTGTTTGAAAGTTGCTTCAGATAGATAGAAATCTTATGCAGATTTGAAACGAAAAGACATTGAATTTCAAGTTGGTGATAAAGTATTTTTAAAGGTGTCTCCATGGAAAAAAGTTCTCAGATTTGGACGGAAGGGCAAATTAAGTCCGCGTTTTATTGGGCCGTATGAAATAATTGAAAAAGTTGGACCGGTAGCATATCGGCTAGCATTACCACCTGAATTAGAGAAGATTCATGATGTGTTCCACGTATCTATGTTACGCCGGTATCGTTCGGATCCTTCACATGTAGTTTCACCGACAGAAATTAAACTACAACCAGATATGACCTATGAAGAAGAACCGATTAAGATTTTGACTCGAGAGGTCAAACAACTAAGGAATAAAAAGATTGCACTTGTGAAGGTGTTGTGGAAAAGGCATGGAGTAGAAGAAGCTACATGGGAATCCGAAGAAAATATGAGAAATCAATACCCACATCATTTCTGGTAAGATTTTCGAGGGACGAAAATCCTTAAAGGGGGGGAGAGTTGTAATATCCCGAATTAGGGCCTAATCAGAATAGTGGTTTCGTGACCACAAATCCGAGATAGAAATAATTATTTTATAATTATTTTGAGGTTTATGATATGATTGCATGATTGTGTGAAAATTTTGTGAAGAAACTCTATGCATAAAATGCTTAATTTGAAGTTAGGGACTAAATCGAATAAGTTGCAAAACTTGCATTCTAGAAGTTTTTAGTATGAAATTGCTTTGAAATATTAATTAGGAGGTCTTAAATAGCAATTTTACCAATTTTTAAAATTTTGGACAAAAATGGGCTTGTACATGAAAATTTTCAAAGAAAGGTATTAAGGGCATTTTGGTCATTTGGATATTTAATGAAATAAAATGGGAAAAATAACACAAAATAGTCATCTTCCTCATTTAGTTGCTGCGAAATTCACTCTCACCATAGCTAGGGTTTCTTCAACTTTCAAGCTTCATAGTAAGTGATTCTAAGCCCAGTTTTTAATGATTTTTACGTTTTTGAGATCCGGTAACTCGATAAAGCTTATGTTAGCAATAATTTAACCTAGGGTTTATATTTGGAAAAATACCCATAGGTGAAATTTGTGTATTTTGATGTTTTATGATAGAATATGAGGTTTTAAATTATGTTAGACAACTTGTACTACTCGATTTTAAGCAAAAGCGAGTAAAGGGCTTAATCGGTAAAAATACCTAATAGTCGAAGTACATGTTAGAGTGAGAATTTGATGTTGCCATAGAAGAGAAAAGTGATCAGCATGTTATAAAACATAAGAATAAGGAATAAAATTTAATCCCGAGCCTAGGGGCAAAAGTGTAAATATGCAAAAGTTTAGGGGTAAAATTGTAATTTTTCCCAAATTTGAATTAAGGATTAATTTGATAATGTGAGTATCAAATAAGCTAAATGTGTTATTTTAGATCAAGAAAGACGTGGAATCGACCCCAATCGAGGAAAAGAAAAGATTGTGGACTAAATTGCAAAATCTTTGTATTTTGGTACCAAGGTAAGTTCATGTGTAAATAATGTAGCATAATTGTTATTTTTAAGTTATTGATGTTAATTATATGTTATGCTGAATTTTATTATGAAATGTATGCTTTGTGGTTAATTTCAAATAATATGTAAATTATGTAAGCTACTTGTTAAGTACAAATTGTTACTGAGTATTGGTTTCGGCATTCTACGGAAGACGGCAAGGATATGTATTCGAGGAAAATTCCGTTTGAACCTTAGGAATAGATTAGGATACAAGTGACATGTCACTTGGATGGTTAAGCATCCGAACTCGTTGAGTTGAGTCCGAGTTCACTTATGGATGAGAATGTCCGAACTCGTTGAGTTGAGTCCGAGTTCGTGAGATGTAACTAGGCATCCGAACTCGTTGAGTTGAGTCTGAGTTCACTTATGGATGCGAACGCCCAAGCTCGTTGAGTTGAGTCCGAGTTTGCTTATGGGCGGGTTACATGATTGCTTGATTGCATATGTGGCACTTATGTGCAAGTTATCCACGTATCCAAATTATATTCCGATGTGTTCAACGGGTAAAGTTCTACTCAAATGGAGGAAAACTCGAGATGTAAAGAGACGTATTGGTAAGTGATGTGAAATGGATATTTTGGACAGGTATGTATTTAACCCTCGGGTTGAGTATTGATACAACCACGATAAGGTAATGAGATGATGAAAAATGATTAGAAATGTGATATGTGTTTTGGTGATATATGCTAATGTTGATTGGTTTGATTGTTTGTTATGTTACTTATTATTTGCATATGAACTTACTAAGCATTTATGCTTACTCCCTCCTTCTTACTCATTGTAGTTTTGGAAAAGCCAGCTCAGGAGTCGGGATAGGTCGAAGGCTCAGTCACATTATCCGGAAGACTTTTTGGTAAATGGCTTGTAAATTTAAGTATGGCTTGTATATCAATATACTTATTTTGTGTAAATGATCTTATGATATGGTGATGAAATGGTTGAGAAAATGTTTGATAATGATAAGTTATGGAAATGGTTACTTTAGATTATGTTTGATGTTATGGAAAGTTATTAAGATACTTAGTGCATGAAAACTCATAAAAAGGGATGAAATTTGCCATAAACAGAACATTGCAGCAACACTGACGTGAGTTTGAAAATTTACTAAAAATCATAGAAATCGAATTAAGTGATGGATTGAATATGAAATTGAAGCTTAACATGTCTAGTTTCACATAAAACAAATGAAACAGGTAAAGGAATTATATGTTAGAAGATATTTAAATTTTAGTGAAACAGGGCCAGAGTGATTTCTGGATCCCCTGTTCCAACTTTAAAAATTCACCATAAATTGTACAGATATAATTATGTGGTGTATTTTATATTCTCAGAATCCTTATTGAGTCTAGTTTCAGGAGAAACAAATCTCATAATCATATGAATTTTGTACAGATAGAAATGTGGTTCGTAGTAAACAGAGGTCAGTCCAGTCAAGTCCTGTAATAGGGGTAACTTTAACTAATAAACTGTACTAATTGGCCCAACCAAAAATTCTAGAAAAAAATTAGTAGATAGGTATATGAGTCTAGATTCAGGGAAAATTTACGGATCTTGATTTCTAGTTTTGTAACTCGAGATATGATTTTTCTTGTGAATGTGATGCAAGTAGCTTGAAAGCTGTGAATGTAGAAACAAATAATTCAAAGTTCTAAAAATGTTAAATTAAGTTTAGTAACACCTCATACTCGACTCCGGCGATGGTCTCGGGCGTGGGGGCGTTACACTTCCCCCCTTAGTGATCCTTACCTGCTCACCGCCTTATTTCTCCTTCTCTCACCTTCATTGTCTCTCCATATATAGGAAATCATAGCATGACATAGTAACTACGGCTAACCTACGAGTTTCAATGCACTAATGAATGAGTTTTTTCTATTGTTGTGACTGTCACTATTATTTTTCAAATTTTTTCTCACTCAAGAATGTTTTTTGGCTTTTCAGGTACTTTTTCTACTCGTATGGCTTTTCTTTTCTTTTTCTTCTTGTTTTTTAGTTTCAAGCTAACCTATAATTCCCATATCACACTAATATTTCCTATTTCACTCTATTTTTAAAATGTCCACCATGATGTATATACTTAACCCTCATTACGTATGGCCAAACATCTATAATCATGCAATAGAATACCAAAGAAAAAGGGCATATACAAATTAAGTTTTTAGGTTCAGGGTTTGTAATGAGGTTCATCAGGAAGTGTCAAAAGGATCAAAATTGCTACTAAAGGTGAAGTATAAATATGATAGTTTTTCAACCCTGGATGTGTTCCAAACAATACCTCAGGTCATCCCTAAATATCTCATCATGCACAAATTTAATCAACCAAACAAACACAAATTCAACCATTTATCACTGATACTAGCATGTTGTTTCCTTGTATTTTCTATATCACTTGGTACAAATGATAGCTTAATACCAATTTATAGTGTGACATATAGAACTTTAGTAGTCTAATAATCAAAGGTTTAAAATCACCTATCATCATGCCAAATTTATTTTTAAACACAATCAACCTATGCACATGATTCCAACCAATCACTTGTATTTCTACAAGTTCAAGCACACCAAAAGACAGCAAAATTTAAAAACAACCTATGTTACTCCCCACACTTTAGTTGGCACATTGTCCTTAATGGGTAGCCTACCAAAAGATAAGGAAATAAGTTACCCAATTTATCATGACTCTTTTAATTGCTACTGGTGGGTGCTCCCTCCTTTGATCATGTAATGTTCAGATATGTTTGTGCCTTTTTTTGTTGGGTCCCTACATAGAAAGTTTAAATAGAATGTGTAACAGTCCGGTTTAAACCTTAGTCAGAATAGTGGTTTTGGCACCACAAATCTTAGTTAAAAAAATATTTTAATATTATTTTTCGTGCTTATGTTATATGAATTAGCATGTGTGAAAGTTTCGTACTGATCAATTGTGTGCTTAATTTGATAAAAGGACCTAATCGCGTAAAATGTGAAAGTTGCCTGCTGTTTGTTAAAAGTGCTTAATTGATTTGGCTTATTATTTGAGAGGTCCTTATGTGTTTAATATGCCATTTATATGGTTAATGGAAATTTATGACCTTGATATTCATGTTTTAATAGTTTTATAATAAAGGGTAAAATGGAAATTTAATTAATATGTTAATAATAAAACAAATGCATGAAAATGGATCATTTTATGTTCATCCTTGGCCAAAAATACAAGAAAAGAAAGGAGAAAAGTTTTCTTAGGGTTCGACACTTGTAATCTTTGATTAAGGTATGTATTTTGATTGATTTTTGATAATTTCTACGTTTTAATAATCGTTGCTTCGAATACTATCAAGCCCATGTCTCAATTTCTGATTTTGTTGATGATTTTGAAATGTGCCATTGATGAAACTATGAGTTTTGTAAAGTTAGTTGTTGATAAATGGAAGATATGTTTTGGGTTAACATGTTTTGTCTTCGGATTTTT
The DNA here is from genome assembly GCA_025698465.1 of Gossypium longicalyx. NCBI lineage: Eukaryota > Viridiplantae > Streptophyta > Magnoliopsida > Malvales > Malvaceae > Gossypium > Gossypium longicalyx. The sequence continues at coordinate 39,703,028 of CM046996.1, read as the reverse complement.
GATGAATTTGAGTAAAATGGGTTAAATTGTAAAAATTGTAAATTGAAGGACTAAAATGTGAAATGAATGAAATGTGTGGAATTTTATGAGAGCTAAGAATATTTGGCCGTGTACATGTCTAATGAAATCATGTGTATTTTGTGATTTTGTGAATTAGGGACTAAAATGTCAAAATGTGAAAATGTGAGGGAAAATTTATAAAATTCCCTAATTATGTGTATATGGATTGATTTGAATGGTTTGGTGAATAAAGTGGTTAAATTTGAATACATATAGATCAAGAAAAGAGGAATTCAGATTTAGACCAAGGGAAGTCGAAGGTTATAGAGTAGACAATCTGAGTCGGCAATTTCGAATACAAGGTAAGTTCATACGTGATACATGATGTTACAAGTATATTTTTTTGATGCTTTGATTATACATAAATTGTGTATATATTTGATTATGGTTTGAATATGATGATAAATCAATTGCATTTGGCACTAAGTGTGTGATTCAAAATAGCTTCGGCTATAAATAGCACTAAGTGTGCGAAATGGTATAGCTTCAGCTATAAATAGCACAAGTGTGTGAAATGGTATAGCTTCGGCTTTATGAGGCACTAAGTGTGCGATACCGAGATAGCTTCAATTAATTAAGATGGCACTAAGTGTGCGGAATCGTTCTAGCTTCGGCTAAACCTTAAAGTACTAAGTGTGCGGATGCTTAAAGCATGAATAATCTTCAGAAAGTCTTAAAATATCTGGACGAGAGGTGAGAATGAAAATGAATAAGTACGGGAAGGTTTGGGTATGTACGATACTTATGTGGTAGATGATATTACGTACATGAAGTTCGTGGATTGGTGTAAACATATGAATTGTGTTGGCATAGAATTGATAGATGAATTGAGAACTAATAAGTGTTTATGTGTTGATGTTTTATATTTTATAAGCTGTTGATGATATTTAAAACGAGGTTACAAAGCTTTGGAAAGCTTAATTTGTGTGTGTTTGCATTGTTTTATAGATATCGAAGCTGCTGTCAGCTCAGAGATCGTCGAGGATCATCATCACACTATCAAATCTCATTTTGGTACCTTTTGAAATTGTATATGATAAAGTATGGCATGTATAGGCTGTAACATCCCGAAATAGGGCCTAAACGGAATAGTGGTTATGAAACCACAAATTCGAGGTAGAAAAATTTATTTTATTATTATTTTGAGGTTCATGATATGATTACATGATTGTGCAAAAATTTCGTGATGAAATTCTATGCATAAAATGCTTAATTTGAAGATAGGGACTAAATCGAATAAGTTGCAAACTTGCATTCTAGAAGTTTCTAGTATGAAATTGCTTTGAAATATTAATTAGGAGGTCTTAAATAGCAATTTGACCAATTTTAAGTTCATGGACAAAATTAGGACATGGAAGGAATTTTTAAAAGTTTAGTAAGGAGGGGCATTTTGGTCATTTGGATATTAAATGAAATAAAATGGGAAAATTAACACAAAAAGGTCATCTTCCTCATATGTTGCTGTTGAATTTTGCTCTCTCCATAGCTAGGGTTTCTTCAATTTTCAAGCTCCATAGTAAGTGAGTCCAAGCCCCGTTTTTAATGTTCTTTACGTTTTCGGAGTCCCGGTAGCTCAATAAAGCTTATGCTAGCAATAATTTAAGTTAGGGTTCATATTTGGAAAAATACCCATAGGTGAAAAGTGTTTATTTTGATGTTTTATGATAGAATATGAGGTCTTAGATTATGTTAGACAACTTGTGCTACTCAGTTTTAGGTAAAAACGAGTAAAAGGGCTTAATCGGTAAAATACCTAATAGTCATAAGTGCATGTTAGAGTATGAATTTGATGCTGCCATAGAAGGGAAAAATGATCAGCATGTCATAAAACATAAGAAAATAGGTTGAAGTTTAATTTACGAGATTTGGGGTAAAAGTGTAAATATGCAAAAGTTTAGGGGTAAAAATGTAATTTTTCCAAAGTTTGAGTAAAGGACTGTTTTGATAAATGTGAATATTAAATAAGTTAAATTTGCTATTATAGATCAAGAAGAACGAAACTCGAGGAGTAGATCGGGAAAAGAGAAAAGTAAAGGACTAAATTGTAAAGTTAGTCACATTTTGTATCGAGGTAAGTTCTGATGAAATAAATGCAATATTCTTATATTTTACATTATTATTGTTAATTTCAGCATTTATATACTTATTTTTTGAGAATATTTAAAGTCGAATTAAAAGTAAGTAGCAGAGAAAAAGCATTAGGAAGCCCTATTTGAACCTTAGGAATATTAGGATATTGGGGTTGACAGGACAGGATAGAAATGAGCCATGTAAGTCCATATCAGATATATGGCTTTGGAGACAGGAATGAGACATGTAAGCCCATATTATATATATTAATATGGCATTGGAGATAGGAATAATTCATGTAAGTCTATGTCGAAGACATGGCATTGGCAGGATATTGATAGACATGAACGACCCTAGTATCCTTAGTATTTCGAGTGGTTCATCGGGTCATTGTATATGTTAAATCATAGTGAATTATCAGCAAAAAGAGAAGGTAGATTATATTTATGAATAGTGAAAGGTCAGGTAAGAAAGAAGGTAAGTGAGTAAAGAAGAAGGTAGAAAATGAGAAGTAAAAAAAGTTTATGAGGCTAGGTGACTTGATGTATATTTATTCATTATGTTGAATGTTGTAATTTATTTGCTTGTAAGCTTACTAAGCCTAGTGCTTACTCTCTTAGTTTCTTTTTCTTATAGTTTTTATCAAGCCACTCGGGGATCGAAGGAAACGTCGGAGACCCGATCACACTATTGAAGAAATTACATTGGTATAGTTAGACGTTTCGTTTTGTGTATGGCATTTATAGGAACTTGGTTTCTTTTGATATGATATGATCAATGAATGATGTGTAAATATTTGCTAGTGATTAGCTAATAGAATGGCTGATGATATACATGTTTAATAGTATGTATGATTAAGTAGTAACTATCACATGAAAATTATGAAAAATGTGAAAGTAACTTAAAAACAGATTTAAGTATCAGAAATAACGTGATTTTGAAAAATCACAAAAATTTGTAGAGACATGGTTTGATAGTGAATAATATATGAAATTAAATCTCATTGTGTCTATTTTCATATGGAATAAGCAAAGCAGGTAAAGGTTTTGTATTTCATAAGATATCTGAGTTTTAGTGAAATAGGGCTAGAGCGATTTCTGGATCCCCCTGTTTCAACTTTAGAAATTCATAATAAATTTTATAAAAATAATTAGGTGGTGTACTTTATATGTTTAGAATCATTATTGAGTCTAGTTTTAATATAAAAAACCTCATAGTTATTGAAATTCTGTACAGAGAGATATCTGATTCGTAATACACAGAGGTCAGAGCAGTCAAACCCTGAAACAGGGGAGACTTTAACTAATAAACTGTACTAATTGGCCCAGACAAAAATTCTAGAAAAAAATTATTAAATATATATATGAGTCTATTTTCAGGGAAAATTTACAGAATTGGATTTCGAGTTTTGTAACTCGAGATATGAATTTTTAAGAAACTATAACACAGAAAAACAGTTTATTCCGAAAATTAATATAAGTAGTTAGAATTGTTTAAAAAGGTAAAATAATATTAGTAACACCTCAAGCTTAACTCCGATGACGGTTTTGGGCATAGGGGCGTTACATAGGCTAGAAGTTCTTTGGATAGGTTTTGTAATGTTTATATTTAGCCATGTGATATGGCTTGATATGGTTGTGTTTATGTATTGATTTTAGTATATGAAATATGTGCAAGATGATCTATTTGATGTGTTCATGAATAGTTAAGAGAAATGGTAAGTTTGGTAAGTTTTGGTATGAGATTTGGTCCCGAGTTTAGAGATTATGAAACCATATGTTCGATATGATTTGGTCTTATGTTTTGGCACAATTGAGTTGAGTTTATGAGCATGTAAATGGTTGATAATGTTATGGCATGAATGATGTATGGTTTGGTATTGAAATTGGTTGAAGTTATTGGGTATATATGCTTGGTTTGGTTCTTGTAGGTTTGACCTAATTGGGGTGGCAAGTTGGCTTTTCAAATGGCCTATTTTTGTCCACACGGGCAAGGACACGAGTGTGTGTCTCAGCCGTGTGCGACACACGGCTATGTTGCACGACGATGTGTCCTCTGGGGTATCCAACAATTGTAAGTCAGGCTCAAGCACGGCCAAGGCACACAGGCGTGTGGTTAGCCATGTGGCCCAAGTCAGGCTCAACCACGGCCAAGGCACACGGGTGTGTCTTGTGGCCGTGTGAACAAGTCAGTATGTATGCCCTGTTTTGACACAGCCTAGACATATGGGCGTGTCTAATGTCGTGTAAGGCACACGACCTGTTCACACGTGCATGTGACCTGTACTTCTTTGAAAATGTATAAGTTTTGGAAAAAAATTGTATGCGTTCGATTTAGTCCCGACCCCTTTCTGATGCATGTTTAAGGTCTTAATGACCTATATAAGGGACTCTATATTCATGTTTGATCTCTGATGTTAAAATGTGTATGAAATGAATGTTAAATATTCTGATTTGTCTGGTAATGCCTTTAACCCTAGTCTGGTGACGGATACAGGTGAGGGGTGTTACAGAATGCAACGTACTAAAATATATTTATTAATCCAAATCCTACGAAGTCTAAATTAAAATTATACAAAAATTGATACAAGTCTATATAAAACTAAAAATATTTCAATCCTCCTCCTCATCATCCATCTCCTTATCCCCGTCATCCTCCTCTTCTTCTCTTTCCTCTTTGCTTTCTAACGTTTCTTCTTATTGTTCTATACTCTTCGGACCAAACATATATGGTGTATAATTAGGGACACAGATGTTATTTTGCTTAGCAAACTCTTGAAAAATTTGTTTTGATTCTTGCATCCACTGAATCATCCAATCTAACTTTGGATGACTATTCTCACCAACGTCTTGTTGAGCTCGTGCCAACCTTTTTGACAAAGTGGGTGTTGCTGTAGTTTCTTGTTGTCGCTTGTTCCAATCCTTTTTCTATTTGGCCCGTAGCTCGATGTATTATTGGAACAAGGTGTCCCCATAATTCTTTGGGATTGTTACAACAACTGCTTAGAGGATGTCATATGCATCTTCCCATGTTCTGGTGGATCCATTTGCTAACACATACCTATTTTTTCTGCAAAATAGCATTGAGTAAAACTGCTCTAAAGGCATTAACATTAAAAACATTTAAAGTAGATGCAATTTCTGTGTAAACGAATTAAATCCACATGTAAGCTTCATGAAAAATAATAGCTTGATGGAAAGATACTGGGATATTGGTACCTGTGCAATACTTTCATTTACCCCTTCCCTAAGTTAAAAATTTTATAATATTATCCATATCCATGTCCCTAAAATATTTTGAGTCAGTTTCATCAATGAAATCATTCTCATAGTATGGAACACTATAAAAGTCACAAATTATTCTAGGGGTTACTTGCACCTCTTTCCCTCACACATGTATTGTATCCCATATATGACCGACAGTATTTCTTGATTCGTGGTCCCGTAGAGATGTGTAGAACTTCTAGACAATGGGAACCACGGCGTTATCCTTCGGGATCATCCAAAAATGTTCCTATCGATGATATCTAACCAAAGGCCAAATTTCTTTACATAAAATCATCGATGGATCAAATCCCCTCTCTTGAATGAATGTTTTTCCTTGAATTTTATTAAAATACTTTTCAACATTTGAATTTAGAAAAGTAGAGGGATTTTGAACCACCAATGGCTTCGTTTCCATTGTTTGCCTAACTTTCCTAGGAGGCATGATGTTTCAATCCTAATGACTTACTAAATAAATGATTCAATGGAACAATAAAAGGTTTAAGTTTAAGAACCCTTAACCTTGAATGTATAGTCGAAGTTCATTTGGATTCCTTGCTTCCTCGCAATGTTCTCATTCCTTGTTGCACTGAGTAGGATTGAAAAGTTTGTAAAAGGAAATTTGAAAAAATTAGGGGTTTAGGGTTTAAAAAGTGTTTTAATTAGGAGTAAATATGAGTTTAGTTTATAAAATAGGGTTTTAAAGGTTTAAAAATCGGGTAAAATTAAATTTTAAGCCGTTGGGTTTCACAATGGGTCAGGTCAACGCTGTAGAAAATTGCAGCGATGTTGCGACATAGGGGTTCTGTGTCGTGACACATCCGTTAGTTTGGAGATTCTCAAGAATTGTCTGCTATATCGTGACTTTCTATTGTGATGTCGTGACTTCAACTCTATTTTGACCCAAAACTCTATCTTAAAGATATTTTGATCTAAGGATAAAACTATATCAAATAAAAGTTAAAATCTAAACTATGTGGTTAGTTAAATTTACAATAATTTACAAATATCATGCATCAATTCACAAATTTTAAGTTATATTGCCAGATTTATCCTGTTGTATTGTCAATTCACCCATGGATGATCTTTTTATTCTATTAGTATTGGTCCACTGTCTGTCATGCCATTTTGGCCTTGCTCGTTTGTCCCATTCCTTGAACTTGTTTATTTTTTCTATATTCATAAAAGGAAGCATTTCCCATGATTTGGGAACACCAGAAATAGATAAATTTTTGCAATGCTTCCGTAATTCCCTTGTTCGGTTGATAGCCACATTTGAAGGTTTCAGTCTCACCATTAATTTTCATTGTCAACTTATTTTTCTCTAAACTAATGGTGAATCTAGAAGTGGCTAGAAAATGTCTTCCTAGTAAGATTGGTATCTCATGATCTTCCTAAAAATCAGGTACTACAAAATTCGCAGGAACAATAAAGCTTTATACCTTGACTAACACATCTTCTAGTACCCCCTTTGGGTGTACTGAAGACCTGTTAGCCAATTGCAAAGTCATTTGAGTTGTTTTAAGATTCCTTAACCTGATTTTTTCAGAAATTGATAAGGGCGGTAAATTAATACTAACTCCTGAATTACATAAGGCTCTATTAAAGTGAATACTCCCTATTTCTATGGGAATAGTAAAACTACCAAGGTCTTTCAATTTTCACGGTACCTATCTAGAAATGATTACACTATAGGAAGCACTTAAATTAACCTGTTCTCCTACCTTGATTTTCTTACGCCTTGCTATCATCTCCTTTATAAACTTTGCATACTTGGGAACCTTCTCAATTAACTCGATCAAAGGCAGCTTAATAGTTAAGGTTTTAAACAAATTCAAACAACTTACAAATTCATCCCCGTCCCACTTTTTTCTTTCTTCCAATCTTGATAGTAATAGGACTTTTGTGATTTGGACATCTTTAGGTGTCAATTTTTTTCGTTTCAGTCGCTGGTGCATTTTTGTCCTCTGGTCCAGGTCAGTCTTTCACTTCTAGGGAATTGTCTTGAGGTTAATCAGTATTATCAGCAGTTACCTCCAGGGTAGGTATTTATGAGCTACCAGTACCTTGCCTGATCAGAGTGCTATAGCTTTCACATGCTTTTTACCTTCCCTCTGTGGATTATCTTCTGTGTTACGGGGAATACCTATGCCAATTTGTCTTTGAATGTCGCCCATCATGCTCATCAATTGGCTCATTTTTGATGTGATCGATGATCGATTAGGGCCTTAGTCCATTACTGATGATCGATGATCGGTGTGGGCATTAGCCCATTTTAGAGACAGTAATAGTAATCAGTGCAGTAACAGTAATCAGTGTAGAAATAGTAATCACAGTATGCAAGTCCTACCCATCCAGCCTCTACACTCCACTCCTTTTAGCCCTACACTCCATGTGGGGATAAAATCAACCCACTCATCCCTACACTCCAAAATAGCATTGGTTACGGCACTAAACAGTAATATGCAGCTGAGCTGCTAGTAAATCAGGCTTAAGGCCTTTCAATGCACTTCCTCCAAATAATATAACCCATCCCCATGCAATGTATCATACAATCATGTCATCTCATATCATAGAATTATACATGTATCCATTACAGTTTAAATAGCATGCTAAAATATGATCATACATGAACACATATATATACAACACATAGGGGCAAAACAGTCATCTTACTACATAAGGGCAAAACAATTATTTTACCATATAAGGGCGAAACAGTCATTTTACCACATAAGGTTAAAACAGACATTTGGACAAATTGGGGTCGAAATAGTCATTTTACCATATAAGGGCAAAATAATCATTTTACCATATGGGGGTCTAGGTAAACTTTCCGACCCAACAGTAAGTTCACAGTCATCTTGGGTGACTGTACAATCTTAAAATTCAAACAACGAAAATGGGCCCAAGGCCTATAATACGGACCCACGTGGGCCAACATGCCTATGTGGCCCACATAGCCCAGAAATGACCTCGGCCGTGTGGATTACACAGCCTGGCCCAAATATTTTACATACTTTCGTGTGGTTCACTTGTGTGGGGCCTACAAGCTAGTAGGGCCCACACGGCCCATTCTGGCCCAACGACCTCTACCTGTCCATGTAGGCCCACAAGCCTGTGGGGCCTACACGACCCATTTCGGCCCAACGTGGCCCAAAGCGGCCTAAACCCATGAAAATGCTTATGGTGGCCTTTGCGATCAAACGCCCATGTTTATGCATTCGAATTACCATACAAGCAAGCGCACGCTCGTGTAGTGTCGACGGTCACTAGTTTCGGCTTTTGTCGGTTTACGAATTGGGCAGTGTTTACACACCTTATTTGTAGAGAAGAGTAACCATGAATACCCTAACACCTAGAATGAACGATAATGATTCCCTTACTTCTTCAGCACCGCTTGAATCACTACAGTCAATTATCAATTACCTAAACACAATTTAGGCCTCCATTAGAAACATATCATTAAACATAAAGATAGTGTCCCCTCCAACCATCCTTGCCAAAAATGCAAAAAGAAGAGACCATATGCCAAAATCCCGAAATGTTACCTTCACTGCACCCATAGGTTTCACACCACACGCACGACGATTAGAGATCACTAGTCCTCTGAAGAGAACCTGTCACCAACAAAAGAACTAACAGTCATTTCAACAACTAAGTGATTACAATCGAACTTAAACAGCCGAATAAGTCAGCACGAAACAACATCAACCCACAATGGAACTTACGAACCCATGATATCATATTAATAAAATTAATCCATAATGAATTCGCATCAAGGTTAACCCAAAAGCGATTAAACTCCCACCTTCAACATATAAACTGAATCTCACACCCAAATAAGTCCCCGATTGATGCTTACGAGTGCTTGAAAACCTCTCCCTAATTCATGTACGAAACACATCAAAGGGAAAGTCATCAAAAGAAACCAACTACTTACAAAAACATACCAAAAACTTGCAGATCGGAATTGGAAGACTTGCTTTCGGCAAAACCTTAAGCAATGGAACGAAGAGGAGAAAAGAACAAAGGCAGAAAAAGAGAAAAAGAAGAAAGAACTCAGTGCAACTTCGACAAGAGAAAGTAGCAAAATGATGAGCAGTAGAGTGGGATGCAGAAGAACTATCATCAAATTTTTTTCTGGAAGTAAGAGGAGTCGAATTTCTTTGAAAAGAGATGACAAAAAGGAAAATAAAAATAAAATAAAATCCCTCTAAATCTTCCTAAAAATCGGCAACTTCATCCCTTACTATTCTCAACCACTTCAATTGCCCACTAGTATCAGAATTTTACTAACACACAACCACTTACACGATCACAAGTAAAAATAAATCATTCGCTCGCGTCGAGGTTCGAACTCTTGACCTTTGCAACATCAATACTCCACTTAACCACTAGACTAACAGGCCCATTCTGACGTTCTTTATCCATATTTGTTTATAAGCCTACTAACTAAAGGCAAGGGTTTATTCCTTAAAAACAAAATTTTTGCATAAGCCAAGGCTTGAACCCAAGACTTTTCAGACACTCTCAGAGCACTCAGAACACTTAACCACTTAATCAGACACATAGCTATGTGTCACTTTCTTGTACAACTAAATATTTTTGTGCAGCCTCTGAACTGCTCTCATACTCAAGACCTAATACTTATTCTAAGCCCAAAATTTGGGGCGTTATAAGTGTAGCAGCAGATTCAATACGATTGAGTCTATCCACTAGTTGCTGATAATTATCATCCTCTTGAATAGCTTTAACTATAGTGAGTTTCTGCCCATATGTGAATCATTCCATTGGCCACTGATAGGAGTTTAATGCCATATTTTCAATAATTTCGTACGGATCCTCATATGTCCTATTCAAAAGGGCTCCTTCTACTGCTCCGTCTAATCTAAATCTTGTGTTTGCATCCAACCCATTATAAAATACCTGCAATCTCATCCACTCAGGAAATCTGTAGTGTGGGCATTTTTTAATCAACATTTTACAGTGTTCTCACACCTCATAAAAGCTTTCTCCTTTCTTTTGTCTAAATACAACAATCTCTCTTCTTAATTGGACTGCTTTACTAACTAGGAAAAACTTCTGTACAAATTTTCTAGCAAGTTCATCCCAAGTTGTGATGGATCCTAGAGCCTATGAGTCTAACCAAGTAAAATGCGTTATCAATCAAAGAAAAAGGGAACAACCAAAGATGAATAGTGTCATCAGTGAACCTATTATACTTAAAAGTATTACAAAGCTAAAGAAACCATTTCAAATGTTGATTATGGTCCTCTATCATAGTGCCCCTAAATTGCAAATTATTTTAGATCATTTGTATCATCGCCGATTTGATATCAAAGTTATTACATGTAACCGTCGGTCTCGCTATACTTTCCTGAACAATATCTAAACTTGGTAAGGCATATTCCTATAAAGTTCTCCTATTCTGAGCCATATGTACATTTACGGGTAAATGTGGTGCTAGTGGATCTCTTAGGGCGTTATTGGATACACTTTTTCATGCCCTTTTTAACTCAAACTCATGCAATTTCATAGTAATTCTAGTCGAAAAATATATTATACTTATAAAATAACTAAATTGTACTTAAATTATTAACATGTTGAATTTTAATTAATTTTATAATATGTTTTGATTCATTTTAATTTATTTTCGACAGATTCGCACAAAGGGCGAAAAATGGCTTGGCAGACATTGTTGGAAGCACAAAACTAAGAAGCAATTTTGAAGCATCGAAGCGAATTAATTTTTCAAGCTTAAGATGATCCAAATTATGAATATTAATTCATAATATAATTAATTTTAATTTTCATACAATTTATTTTGGGTTAAATAATTATTATTAATTAAATTACGAAAGGAGGCCCAATTGTGCTAAACCGAGAAGACCGATCCAACCAAGTAATGGGTTGCCCAAAACTGTTCCACATGCTGACCCAATCAGCTTGTTTAGCTGATTATTTGGATTGCAAAATAGCCCTTTAATTTTCCTGAGAATTGCATTCAAACCCCTCAATTTATCAAGCTTTTGTAGATTTGCCCCTAGCTAAATTTAGCAAGTTTGAAAGCTTCAAACTTGCCACATGTGTGGCTGGCCATGGGGAGAGTCTATGGCTACTGATTTTTTCTATTTTTAGCAGCCTATCCAACCTATAAATACCCCATTTGCTGCTCATTTCAAACACACCTCTCATCCTTTCATTCTTCACTTCTCTCTTTAAAACCCTTCTTTTGTTCTCCATTTTTCCCTTCCATTCCCTTTTCGATTTCCCCTATTGGAAAAGAGCCCTTCAATCACCATTTTTAGCAGCATTCAAGTGCTTGTAGAAGCCTCGATTCAACAAGAACAAGTGGAGAAGGAAGAGCAAAGCAAATTAATTAAGCTTTGGAGAAACACCAAATTTGACATCAAACCCTCCAAGTGATAAAGAGGGAGAGGAATACTTAGCTTTTCTAGAAGCTAATCAAAGGGGATTTAATCTACAATCCCACTTTAAATCTTTGGAGTTAGAAAGTAGAGATTACATCCAGCCGAAAGCATCATTTGATGAGCCATCTAAATTAGAACTGGAGGTACTTCCCTTACATTTAAAATATGTTTATTTAGGTAACACTTCTACTTTTCCTATGATTGTTTCAACGGAGTTGACTGAAGAGCAAGAAGAGAAACTCATCCTAGTATTGAAACAATTCAAGAAGGCTATCGGGTGGACCATAGCTGATATTTGTGGCATTAGTCTGCCTGTATGCATGGATTAGATAATCCTGGAAGATGGCGAGAAATGGATGATTGATGGACAATGAAGATTGAAACCATGGGACGTGGTAAAGAAAGAAATCATTAACTGGTTAGATATGGGTATAATTTACCTCATCTTAGACAGTTCGTGGGTAAGTTTGGTCTAGTGCGTGCCAAAGAAAGGAGGTATTACAGAAGTTGAGAATGAGAATAATGAGTTGATACTGACTAGAACGGTTACGGGATGGAGAATTTGCATTGATTACCTAAAGCTGAACAAGACAACTAGGAAAGACCACTTTCCTTTACTGTTCTTGGACCAGATGCTGGATAGACTCGTAGGGCGAGACTATTACTATTTTCTTGATGGATACTCGGGGTATAATCAGATTATAGTACCACTTGAAGATCAACACGAGACAACATTCACATGCCTGTATGCTACATTTGTATTTAGACGCATGCCATTTGGTTTATGTAATGCACCTGCTACATTTCAAAGATGTATGATGTCTATTTTTCTGATATGGTTGAAAAGTATTTGGAAGTATTTATGGATGATTTTTTAGTACTCAGAGGTACATATGATGATTGCCTAGCCAATCTAGCCAAGGTACTAAGGCGATGCGAAGAAACAAACCTCGTACTCAACTGGGAAAAGTGTCATTTCATGGTACGAGAAGGTATTGTTCTAGGGCATCGGATAACAAGACATGGGATTGAGGTAGATAAAGCAAAGGTAGATGTTATTAAGAAACTCCCACCTCTAACATCTATAAAGGGTATTAAGAGCTTTTTGGGCCACACCGGTTTCTATCAGAGATTTATCAAGGACTTCTCCAAAATTGCTAAACCCTTATGAAAATTATTGGAGAAGGACATGATGTTCAAATTTGATGATGAGTGCTTAAAAGTTTCAATGATTTGAAGAGTGGGTTACTTTCAGCACCCATCATTGTCACACCAAACTGGGATTTGCCATTTGAACTGATGTGTAACGCAAGTGACTTGGCGATAGGAACTGTGATAGGCCATCGAAGGAACAAAGTTTTTCATCCTATGTACTATGGAATCAGACTCTGACGGGAGCTCAATTGAATTACACGATAACAGAGAAAGAGTTACTTACTCTTGTGTTTGCTTTTGACAAGTTTTAATCTTATCTTGTAGGTGCCAAAATGACTATCTATACGGACCACTCGACAATTAAGTATTTACTTGCTAAGAAAGATGCTAAGCCGAGACTACTCTGATGGGTACTTTTACTCCAAGAATTTGATCTAGAAATTTAAGAACGAAAAGGGGTAGAAAATCAAATAGTAGATCACTTATCTAGATTAGAGCCACAAGATGAAAGTTCTCCACTTATACCTATTTAGGTGACATTTCCAAACAAGCACGTACTTAAGTTAAATCATGTCCATAATACCCCTTGGTTTTCTAATTTTTCTAACTATTTAGCTTGTGGTTTGATGTCAATTGATAAGACGTATCATCAAAAGAAAAAGTTTCTTCATGATGTGAAGTACTATTTCTAGGAAGAACCATACTTGTTTAGAAAGTGTGCAGATCAAATGATCAAGAAATGCATGGCAGAAGATGAAATACATAAGATTCTATATCATTGCCACACAGCTCTGGGTGGAGGACACTTCGGAGGTACACGTACTGCAGCCAAAGTATTGCAAGCTAGATTTTTTTGGCCAATGTTATTCAAAGATGCGTATGCTTACGTAAAGAGTTGTGATCGATACCAGATGGTTGGAAACATTACCAACATAAATGAGATGCCCCGAACAAACATCATCGAGGTATAATTATTCGATGTTTGGGGTATTGACTTTCTCAGTCCTTTCCCTCTATCTTTTGGTCACAAGTACATATTGGTAACAGTAGACTACATGTCTATGTAGGTTGAGGCCAAGGCATATCTGACGAATGATGCTAAGGTTGTTATGAAGTTTTTGCAGAAGCATGTGTTCATAAGGTTGGGAACCCAGAGAGCTATCATCAGTGATAAAGGGTCCCATTTTGTGAAGAAGTTGTTGAAATGGTTACTCGACAAACATGGAGTGAAGCACAAGGTTTCCAGAGCTTACCATCCCCAGACGAATAGGCAAGCTGAATTGACAAAGAAAGAGATCAAATGCATACTTGATAATGTAGTTTGCCCGAACCAACGAGATTGGTCCAAAAGACTAGATGATGCTTTATGGGCCTACAGGACAACATACAAGACGCCTTTAGGGATGTCACCTTATAGGTTGGTCTTTGGGAAAGCCTGTGATCTGCCCTTGGAGTTAGAACACAAAGCTTACTAGGCTCTCCAACAACTCAACTTGGATCTTAAGCTTGCTAAAGAGAAACTGATGCTTCAACTCAATGAGTTAGAAGAGTTCCAAATGTTCTCATACGAGAATGTCAAACTATTTAAGGAAAGACTTAAAAGATGACATGACAAGCACATTCAAGTTTGAGAATTTGAACCAAGTCAACAAGTTTTGTTATTCAATTCTAGATTAAGGTTATTTCTAGGTAAGTTGAAATCACGTTGGTCCGATCCATTTATGATTCACCAAGTCTTTCCATAGGGAGTTGTCGAACTTCAAGGTAAGAGAGGTAATTTTCGATTCAATGCTCAGCGCTTAAAACAATATTGGGAGATAAAATTGAGCGGGATACAGTCTCGTTCATTTTATCAGATATTTAGTTTTTCTTTTTTTTTTTCTTGTTAAATAAATGATTTAGGGTATATTTTCAGGATTAGTATGTTGAAATAAATTCTGTCTAGGAGATTGGAACTTAAGCGGGACTGCTTGTGACCCCTCCAATCTTTCCTTGGAATTGATTTTAACATAATCTTCCGAGAAGTTATTCCATAAATGGAAAAATAAATTTTTAGTTTTTCAAATAAAAGGGTTAATTTTGATCCAAGTTTTAATTGCAACTCAATTTTCAAAATTTTTTTAAGTCTCGGTACTTAATTGAATTATTTACAAAATTTGATTGTTCTTTTTGTAAATATTGTCAAAGGCATCTAAAATAAATGTTTTTAATTTAATTTTAATAAATAAGATGATAGTAACTAGTATATAATTATATTTATTATAATATATATTAATTATTATCAACTTTGCATTGAATTAGGATTTGTTTAAATTTGATCATATTTTAATTAATAGTTTTTATTTTAATAAATTAATAGCAAATAATATTTTAATGTGCATCATATTAATTATTAATTGTTATTAACTTTGTGTGGGATTAGAACTTAGAATATTTTAATTATTAAATTATTCTAAAAATTCTAATTAAACTCCTACCCTCTTCACTACAAATTTCACCCAACTTTTCCACTTTTTTCACCTTAAACAACTATACCAAACACCTACCATCAGCACCCTTAGCAGCCTCATCCCCCAACAGCAACCCTCGCACGTACCTCGCGACCTACTCCCTTGCACATGTTGGTAGCCAACTCCAAAGCCGCTTACGCCCACACTTGCTCCAGCCAACTATTATACGATGTTCCTGCTTTGCATGTCCTGCTCCGCACACATCGTTGTCGCTTTCAGCCCCAGCTCGCGTACACCAACACTTGTACACCAGCTTGCTGCTCGCTCGATGCTGCTACCTGCTACCCACGCATCTGCTCGCGCCACAGTCGTGCGGTGCTACTGTGTTTTGCTTCAAGCCCATGCACACCCTTGCTAAGCACACACCCTTGCTAGCCGTGCACTCCTTGTCACTTGTGCACCATAATTCCATCTTATTTCGCCACCAACCAATCACCCTTCCAATGAACCCTCAATTAAAATCTTTTTCTTCTAATTTTATTTTTTAAGTTCTTACTTTTTATACAAAGGTGGTAAAAAAAATTTCTCCTAAATATCAAATTTATTTAATTTTTAAATTTATTGAATTGTTAATATTTTATGCAAATTGAATTTTTGAGAAAAATATGTTTCTATCTTATGCTTAGGTTAATCATGCCTCGCAAAAAAACTTATTCCTCTGTCCAAATTGACGAATCACAAAACAAATTTCACTATGATGAAGCCGAAGTGAGATACAAAAGCGTTTTCAAGAATAAAAAAATGCACCTTGAAGAAGGCTTTACACTGAAAGAAAGCAACTATATCAATTTCATGGCACGTATTCGACAAATTACTGAAGCTCTCAATTGGGAGTTGTTTTTGGGAAAAGACCAAGTGCAGATGAGGAATTAGTTCGTGAATTTTATGTAAATTTGACCTCAAGTGAATTAATGGAGTTTTCATCTGAGGAATCAAGGTACCAATAAGCTCAACTGCTATTAAGAAGAAGAGGAAGAGGAAGATCCCACAGAGATCGAATCAATGCAGTCAACTGAAATCCATGATAAGGCAGAACCAATGGAACCAGTAACCAAACCTGACATGGCAACCTCAATGTTTAGAACTCAATCACCTCGCCTAGATCTTCGAGATGAGTCATTAAAGTTGATGGACATAATACAACATATGCAGTGGCAGCAACAAACTTACTGGAGATATTCAAAAATATAGGATGACTCAATGAGAAGTGCTCTTACGAAAATATTCAATGATCCGCTTATTTTTGTGCCTGAGTTTCCAGATTTTATATTTGAACCATGGAGTCCACTATCAAAGAGGGAATGTAGTGATTCATGCAAAAACAAAGATGATGGAGCAATAGATGAATCAAATTCTGAGGGATCTGCAAATAAATAAGAAATGGGGGATCTTTACCTTATGTTATTTTCTTTCCAAGGCTATTTTAGAATTAGGATCTATTAGAATTTTTAATTTTTCACATAATAAAATAAGAAATAGAAATAATGAATAAAAATGAACAAGTTTTTATAATAAGAAGTGTGGCAATAGATATATACATGACTAGGATTGGATTTAGAAAGAGCTTGGTACTTAAGCAGTCAAATTTGACTCAGCTCCTCCTTTTTAGAGTCTTACCTGGTGTATAGTATCTATTCATTTCTAACAATGAGGACATTGCTCATCTTAAGTAGGGGGGACAAAATGAAACGCCCCCTTACCCGAGACCATCGCCGGAGTCGAGTATGAGACATTACTAAACTTATTTTAGCATTTAAACAAGTTCAAACAATTCTCATAGTAAACTGTCCATCTACATTACAGTTGCTAAAAAAATCATATCTCGAGTTAAAAAACTCAAAATCAAATTCCGTAAATTTTTCTTGAAACTAGACTCATATATCTACTTACTAATTTTTTTTAGAATTTTTGGCTGGGCCAATTAGTACAGTTTATTAGTTAAAGTCTCCCCTGTTTAGGGTTCAGCTACTTTGACCCCTGTGTATTACGTACCAGATATCTCCTTGTACAGAGTTTCAATGACTATTCCGTTGGTTTCTCATAAAACTAGACTCAATAAGGATTTCATACATGTAAATAAAAACTCCTAATTGTTTTTGTTCAATTTATGGTGAATTTCTAAAGTCATAACAGGGGATTCAGAGATCGCTCTGCCCCTATTCCATCAAAACTTAAATCTCTCATAAAATATAACTCATTTACCTGTTTTGTTTCTTCCATATGAAAATAGACTCATCAAGCTTCGATTCCACAATTTATTCATCATTTAATTTCATTTCTACTATTTTTAGTGATTTTTCAAAATCACGTCACTGCTGCTGACTGATTCTGTTTTGTGGCCAATTTTACCTTTCCAAGGATTTTCATGGTTTAGTTAAGACATAAAGCATACATATTATCATATATAAACTTGATTAGTCATTCCAATAGCTAATCATTCTCAAACATTTCCATTCCATCTGTGGGCCATATCGTAAGATTATACACACAAAATGATTGGAATGCTATACATGTTATATTTCCAAAAATTACAAGTCATTACACCGCAATTATCCAGTGATAGTGCGAGCGTGCCTCCGACCATCCCGATCTCCAAATTGACTTGTCAAAACTACAAAGAATGGAAAGGAGGGAGTAAGCATAGATGCTTAGTAAGTCCATATGCAAATAACAAATAACTTAGCACAGCAACTGCACCAACCAACATTAGCATAATATCACCAAAACATATGCCACATTTCTATTCATCATTCACCATCTTACCATCTTATTGTTGTCGTATCAAGTCTCAACCCGAGGGTTAAGTACATACCTGTCCAAAGTGCCCATTCCACAACACTTACCAATACGTCATTTTCATCTTGAGTATTCTTCCATTTTACTAGAATTTTACCCGTTGAACACATCGGAATATAATTCGGATACATGGAAAGTTTGCACATAAGTGCCACATATGTAGCAAAGCTACCATGTAACCCGCCCATAAGCGAACTCGGACTCAACTCAACGAGCTCGAGCATTCGCATCCATAAGTGAACTCGGACTCAACTCAACAAGCTCGGATGCCTAGTTACATCTCACGAACTCGGACTCAACTCAATGAGTTTGGACATTTGCTTCCATAAGTGAACTCGGACTCGACTCAACGAGTTCGGATGCCTCATAATTCTCACGAACTCGGAACGCAAATCAACGAGTTCGGTTCTCAATTTGCTAGTGACATGTAACTTGTATCCTAATCTATTTCTAATGTTCAAACGGGCTTTTTCTCGATTACACATCTTTGTCGTCTTCCACAAAATGTCGAAAGAGATACTCGGTAACAATTCATATTTATCAAGTAGCATACATAATTTGAATATTACTCAATAATAACCACAAAGCATAATATTTCATAATATTAATCATCATATCATATAAATATCATTAAATTACTTAAAATGAAAATTATGTTACCACATTTACACATGAACTTACCTCGGTACAATATGTTAGAAATCAAGCCTATTCCTCGAAAACTTTATTTTTCCCTCGATCACAACTTGAATCTCATTTCTCTCAATCTATAATAACAAATTTAGCTTATTTAATACTTACATTTATTAAAACAGTCATTGACTCAAAATTTCACAAAATTACATTTTTGCCCCTAAACTTTTGCATATTCACACTTTTGGCCCAAAGCTCGAAAATTAAACTTCATCCTATTTCCTTATGTTTTATGACATGCTGATCATTTTTCCCTTCTATAGCAACATCAAATTCACACTTTATCATGTATTTATGAACATTAGGTATGTTTACTGATTTTGTCGTTTTACTCGTTTTCACGTAAAATCGCTTAGCAAAAGTTGTTTAACACAATTTGAAGTTTCATATTCTACCATGAAACATCAAAATAAACACATTTCACCTATGGGTATTTTTCCAAATATAAACCTTAGGTTAAATTATTGCTAGAATAAGCTAAATCAAGTTACCGGGACTCCAATAACGTAAAGAACATTAAAAACGGGGCTTGGAATCACTTACTATGGAGCTTGGAAGCTTGAAACAAATCGTAGCTATGGAGAACCCTTGAAATTTCTTCCTAATGAAGGATATGGACATATTTTGCCATCTTTTTCCTTTTTTTAATCTTTTAATTATCAAATGACTAAAATACCCTTCATTACTAAACTTTCAAAATTTCCATCCATGTCCAATTTTTGTCCAAAACTTAGAAATTGGTCAAATTTCTATTTAAGGTATCTTAATTATTATTCCAAAGCAATTTCATACTAAAAACTTCTAGAATGCAAGTTTTGCAACTTATTCAATTTATTCCCTAATTTCAAATTAATCACTTTATGCATAGAATTTCTTCACGAAATTTTCACACAATCATGCAATCATATCATAGACCTCAAAATAATCATAAAATAATTATTTCTCTCTTGGATTTGTGGTCTAGAAACCACTATTTCGATTAGGCCCTAATTCGGGATATCACAACTCTCCCCCCTTTAGGGATTTTCGTCCCCGAAAATTTTATCGGTAAATAGGTGTGGGTATAATTTCCTCATAGTTTCCTCGGAATCCCATGTAGCCTCTTCTACTCTGTGCTTTTGCCATAATACTTTCACGAGAGTGATACTTTTATTTCTTGGTTGCTTGACTTCCCGAGCTAAAATATTAATCGGTTCTTTATTGTAAGTCATATCTGGTTATAGCTCAATTTTCGTCACTGAAATTACATATGAAGGATCCGAACGATACCGATGTAATATAGATACATGGAACACATCATGAATCTTCTCTAATTCCGGTGGTAGTGCTAACCGATATGCTACCGGTCCAATTCTTTCAATTATCTCATACGGTCCAATGAAACGTGGACTCAGTTTACCTTTCCGACCGAATCTGAGAATCTTCTTCCATGGAGACACTTTTAAAAACACTTTATCACCAACTTGGAACTCAATCTCTTTTTGTTTCAAATCCGCATAGGATTTCTGTCTGTCCGAAGCAGCTTTCAAACAATCTCAAATCACTTTCACCTTTTTTTTTTGGTTTCCTTAATTAGATCAACTCTGTAGATTTGATTTTCTTTAAGTTCGGTCCAATATAGTGGCGTCCGACACTTACGACTGTACAATGCTTCATAAGGTGCCATTTTCAAACTAGTTTGATAACTGTTATTATAAGCTAATTCTACCAGCGGTAAGTACCTTTCCCAACTACCTTGAAATTCTAATATACAACATCTGAGCATGTCTTTAAGAATCTGAATTACTCTCTCTGATTGCCCATTAGTATGTGGATAGAAAGCAGTACTGAAATTTAACTTCGTACCTAATGCCTCTTGCAATTTTTACCAAAATCGCGAAGTAAACCTCAGATCTCTATCCGAAATAATCGACAATGGTACTCCGTGAAGTGTAACAATCTCACTGACATACAATTCAGCCAATTTATCAAGAGAATAATCAGTACGTACTGGAATAAAATGAGCCGATTTAGTCAAGCTGTCGACTATTACCCAAATGACATCTTTCTTCTTCGGAGTTAATGGCAATCCTGACACAAAGTCCATGGTAATTCGATCCCACTTCCATTCGGGAATCATGATAGGCTGAAGTAGACCCGAAGGCACCTGATGTTCATCTTTTACTTGCTAACAAATCATACATTTCGATACAAACTCGGAAATATCTCTTTTCATTCTATTCCACCAGTACATTTTCTTCAAATCATTGTACATTTTTATACTGCCTGGATGCATTGACAAACAACCACCGTGTGCTTCGTGCAAGATTTTTTGAATCAACTTATCATTCTTTGGTACACAAATCCGATCTTTAAACATCAAGTAACCATCAGAACCGATTCTGAAATCTGATCTCGTATCAGTTTCACATTACTTTCTCTTGTCTTGCAAATCTTGATCATTTTTCTGAGCTTCACAAATCTCTTGTAAAAACATCGGTCTTGCTCTCAACTCTGCTAGAATCGAATCATCATCAGATACTGTCAACTGAGTATTCATATCTCTCAAAGAAAATAATGACTTTCTACTCAAGGCATCGGCAACCACATTTGCTTTCCCCAAATGTTAGTCAATCACAAGCTCGTAATCTTTCAATAATTCTAACCATCTCCGTTGTCTCAAATTCAAGTCTTTTTGTGACATCAAGTACTTGAGACTTTTGTGGTCAGAATATATTCGACACTTTTCACCATACAAATAATGTCGCCAAATCTTCAAAGCAAACACTACAGTAGCCAGTTCCAAATCATGAGTCAGATAATTCCTTTCATGAGGTTTTAACTGCCTCGAAGCATAAGCCACAGCCTTTCCTTCTTGTATAAGTACACATCAGAGTCCATTTAGAGAAGCATCACTATACACCACAAATTCTTTACCTGACTCGGGTTGTACCAACACTGGTGCTTCAGTTAGTAACTTTTTTAATTTCTCAAAAGTGTGTTGACATTCTTCCGTCCACTCAAATTTAATATCCTTTTGGAGCAGTCTAGTCATAGGATCCTTTCACAAATCGTCGATAATAACAAGCTAGACCCAAGAAACTTCTAACCTCAGTCACATTCTTCGGTGGTTTCCAATCAACAATAGCCGAAATTTTACTGGGATCAACCCGTATACCATCACCTGAGACAATATGACCCAAGAATCTGACTTTTCGAAGCCAAAACTCACTTTTACTAAACTTGGCATACAACTGTTTATCTCTCAAAGTTTGCAAAACTATTCTCAAATGCTCAGCATGTTCTGTTTCATCCTTCGAATAGATCAAGATATCATCAATAAATACCACAACAAACTTGTCCAAGTATGGCCAAAATATGCGGTTCATTAAATCCATAAACACAGCAGGAGCATTTGTCAAACCAAATGGCATAACTAAAAATTCATAATGCCCGTACCTTGTTCTAAAAGAACTTTTAGGCACATCTGATTCTTTTACTCGCAACTGGTAGTACCCAAACCTCAAGTCAATCTTTGAAAACCATGTCGCTCCTTTCAACTGATCGAATAAATCATCAATTCTCGGCAACGGATACTTGTTCTTGACTGTCACCTTATTTAATTGCCGATAGTCTACACACAATCTC
The DNA here is from genome assembly GCA_025698465.1 of Gossypium longicalyx. Taxonomy (NCBI): domain Eukaryota; kingdom Viridiplantae; phylum Streptophyta; class Magnoliopsida; order Malvales; family Malvaceae; genus Gossypium; species Gossypium longicalyx. The sequence goes on along the minus strand of CM046996.1, from coordinate 39,680,420 downwards.
ATTGAACCATCATTCTTTTTCACAAATAATACAGGAGCACCCCAAAGTGAAAAACTCGATCTCACAAAACCTTTGTCAGTCAACTCTTGCAACTATGACTTCAATTCTTTTAACTCTGTTGGTGCCATTCTATATGGGGCAATCGAGATCGGAGTTGTTCCCGGTATCAACTCAATACCAAATTCTACTTCTCTGACAGGAGGCAAACCCGACAACTCTTCTGGAAATACATCCGTAAATTCACATACAATCGGCACTGATTCAATTTTTTTCTCGAATTCTTTTGTATTCAATACATACGTCAAATAAGCTTCATAACCCTTTTTCAAATATCTCTGAGCTGACATCGAAGTAATCACACTAGGCAATGCCTCTGATTCGTCTAGTTCAACCCACAAAATTTCACCATTTTCACTTCAATTCAATAACTTTCTGTCTACAATTCACTATAGCATCATGCAATGTTAACCAATCCATACCCAAAATGACATTGAATTCATCAAACGGCAACAACATCAAGTCGGCCAGAAAATAATGACCCCTAATCATCAAAGGACATTTCTTGCATACTTTATCAACTATGACACATTTGCCTAACGAGTTCGACACTTTAACCATAAATTTCGTAGACTCAACAGGTATGTTCATATTAGACACCAATTTCATGCACACATACGAATGAGATCGATCAAAGCAGTAACATTAATATCATAAAGAGAGAAAGTACAGGTAATCACGTCGGGAGACAAAGCATCTTCACCCGCCCTTATGGCATAAGCTCTAGCCGGAGCTCTAGCTTCAGATTTAATCGTTGAATCTCTGACTACATTCTTGCTGCTTGCCTCATTCCCAGCTCTTATCGAAGATCTTCCTCTCGAAACTGCACTATTAGGTTTTGCACTCTGAAATTTTTCTTTCTCATTCATCTCTGGACAATCTTTAATGAAATGATCTGGAGAACCGCACTGGTAATAGAATCTATCATTAATTCTACATTGACCAAAATGACTTCTACCACATCTTTGGCACTCAGGTCCAACAAGTCTAGAATTTCCCAAGTCACTTTCTCTTTCGGCACCACTGAAATCAATGTCTTCCACCAATAATAAGCTGAATCTCTCAACAAGGACATGGCACATTTCAAGCACTCTTCAGGTGTACAAGACAACTCATCAAATACCCAAATAGAGTTCTCGAGCCAAAATTCTGTTTTCTCAGCATCATCATCAACATTTACCTTGAATTCTTCGACCCTTCGCTTGGGAATTCTGTCAACTGGGGTTCTATGAAATTTCATTAGATCCATACATTGAGGCATCGGGGGTACAGGTTGAGAAATCAGGAGAGGTGGGGGAGGTTGAGCATTCAGGTTCGTACGAACGAACTCAATGTACCATGCATTCACCATCTGGAGAAAGGCTTCCCGAGCCCCTTCTCCTCCTCCTTGACAAACAGTAGGAGGTCGACTTTCAGTTGGCACTACCCTTTCATCAGGTGCTGGCGCATTGCTCTCTACATCATCAACCACAGTTGGATCGGGATCCATTTACTAAAAAAATCATTTAAAAAAAATCAGGAGTCGTCACACTATCACAATATATAAATATGACATGTATAGCAAAATCCGTACTTACACCATGTTAGTCCGAGAACTGACTAAACCTGCTTTGATACCACCAAATGTAATGCCCCCTTACCCGAGACCATCGTCGGAGTCGAGTATGAGACATTACTAAACTTATTTTAGCATTTAAACAAGTTCAAACAATTATCATAGTAAATTGTCCATCTACATTATAGTCGCTAAAAAAATCATATCTCGAGTTACAAAAGTCAAAATCAAATTCCGTAAATTTTTCCTGAAACTAGACTAATATATCTACTTACTAATTTTTTTTTAGAATTTTTTTCTGGGCCAATTAGTACAATTTATTAGTTAAAGTCTCCCCTGTTTCAGGGTTTAGCTACTCTAACCCCTGTGTATTACGTATCAGATATCTCCTTGTACAGATTTCAATGACTATTCCATTTATTTATCATAAAACTAGACTCAATAAGTATTTCATACATGTAAAGTACAACTCCTAATTGTTTTTGTACAATTTATGGTGAATTTCTAAATTCATAACAGAGGATTCAGAGATCGCTCTGACCCTATTCCATCAAAACTTAAATCTCTCATAAAATATAACTCATTTTCCTGTTTTGTTTCTTCAATATGAAAATAGACTCATCAAGCTTCGATTCTAAAATTTATTCATCATTTAATTCCATTTCTACTATTTTTAGTGATTTTTCAAATTCACGTCATTGCTGCTGACTGATTCTGTTTTGTGGCCAATTTTACCTTTCTAAGGATTTTCATGGTTTAGTTAAGACATAAAGCATACATGTTATCATATATAAACTTGATTAGTCATTCCAATAGCTAATCATTCTCAAAAATTTCCATTCCATCCATGGGTCATACCGTAAGATTATACACACAAAATGGTTGGAATGCTATACATGCCATATTTCCAAAAATTACAACTCATTATACCGCAATTGTCTAGTGATAGTGTGAGCGTGCCTCCGACCATCCTGATCTCCAAATTGACTTGTCAAAACTACAAAGAATGAAAAGGAGGGAGTAAGCATAGATGCTTAGTAAGTCTATATGCAAATAACAAATAACTTAACAAAGCAACTGTACCAACCAACATTAGCATAATATCACCAAAACATATACCACATTTCTATTCATCATTCATCATCTTACCATATTATTGTTATCGTATCAAGTCTGAACCCGAGGGTTAACTACATACCTGTCTAAAGTGCCCATTCCACAACACTTACCAATACATCACTTGCATCTTGAGTATTCTTCCATTTTACTAGAGTCTTACCCGTTGAACACATCGGAATATAATTCAGATGCATGGAAAGTTTGCACATAACTGCCACATATGTAGCCAAGCTACCATGTAACCCGCCCATAAGCGAACTCGGGCTCAACTCAATGAGCTCGGGCGTTCGCATCCATAAGTGAACTCAGACTCAACTCAACAGGCTCGGATGCCTAGTTACATCTCACGAACTCAGACTCAACTCAACGAGTTTGGACATTTGCATCCATAAGTGAACTCGGACTCGACTCAACGAGTTCGAATGCCTCATAATTCTCACGAACTCAGAACGCAACTCAGCGAGTTCGGATCTCAATTTCCTAGTGACATGTCACTTGTATCCTAATCTATTCCTAATATTCAAACGGGCTTTTTCTCGATTACACATCTTTGTCGTCTTCCACAGAATGTCGAAATCGATACTCGGTAACAATTCATATTTATCAAGTAGCATACATAATTTGAATATTACTCAATAATAACCACAAAGCATAATATTTCATAATATTAATCATCATACCATATAAATATCATTAAATTACTTAAAATGAAAATTATGTTACCACATTTACACATGAACTTACCTCGGTTCAATATGTTAGAAATCAAGCCTATTCCTTGAAAACTTTATTTTTCCCTCGATCACGACTTGAATATCGTTTCTCTTGATCTATAATAACAAATTTAACTTATTTAATACTAACATTTATTAAAACAGTCATTGACTAAAACTTTGGCAAAATTACATTTTTGCCCCTAAACTTTTGCATATTTACACTTTTGGCCCAAAGCTCGAAAATTAAACTTCATCCTATTTCCTCATGTTTTATGACATGCTAATCATTTTTCTCTTCGATAGCAACATCAAATTCACACTCTATCATGTATTTATGAACATTAGGTATTTTTACCGATTTTGTCGTTTTACTTGTTTTCACGTAAAATCGCTTAGCAAAAGTTGTTTGACACAATTTAAAGTTTAATATTATATCATAAAACATAAAAATAAACACATTTCACCTATGGGTATTTTTCCAAATATAAACCCTAGGTTAAATTATTGCTAGAATAAGCTAAATCAAGTTATCGGGACTCCAAAAACGTAAAGAACATTAAGAACGGGGCTTGGAATCACTTACTATGGAGCTTGGAAGCTTGAAACAAACCCTAGCTATGGAGAACCCTTGAAATTTCGTCCTAATGAAGAAGATGGACATATTTTGCCATCTTTTTCCTTTTTTTTAATCTTTTAATTACCAAATTACTAAAATACCCTTCATTACTAAACTTTCAAAATTTCCATCCATATCCAATTTTTGTCCAAAACTTAGAAATTGGTAAAATTTCTATTTAAGGTATCTTAATTATTATTCCAAAGCAATTTCATGCTAAAAACTTCTAGAATGCAAGTTTTGCAACTTATTCAATTTAGTCCCTAATTTCAAATTAATCACTTTATGCATAGAATTTCTTCACGAAATTTTCACACAATCATGAAATCATACCATAGACCTCAAAATAATCATAAAATAATTATTTCTCTCTCGAATTTGTGGTCCCAAAACCACTATTCCGATTAGGCCCTAATTCGGGATATCACACAGAAAAATTGAAATTATTTCCTCTGAGAATAAAATTTTCTTTTAATTATGATTAGGTTATATTTTGTTCAAAAATATGAAATTTTGTTAAGTACGCTGAACTTCAATATGAATCAAGTTTTATTATTTCAAACAATTGTTATGCTAGTTGAATTATGACATAAATGTACTCTTAATAAGGTATATAAATCATACCATAAAATTTTAGTTCCTTAGGAAAGCTAAGCATGCATGAAAGTTTTAGTCTCTAGAATTGACTTAGTAATTTCTTGATGCAAAATCCTAAGAAGCATGGAATGTTGAAAATGATTTAGGAAGACTTTTGTTTGGATCATTTGAGTCTTTCAAGCCAACCTTAATGATTTTTTATCCTTTGAAACCCAACTTTGAGACTATATGGCCTGATTTTATTTGAAACTTTGCAATATTTAGCCATCACTTTTCTCTTAATTATCTTTAAATTGTCTCAAACGCTAGACTCAGTGTAACAACCCGATTTTAGCTAAACCAGAACAGTGGTTTTGGAACCACAAATTTGATGTGGGAAAATTATATTAATATTGTTTTTGGTGTTTATAGCATGATAGCATGTATGTGTAAAAATTTCGTGAGCTAATTTTATCGTCTAATTGCTCAATTTGTGAAAAAGGACTTAATCGCGTAAAATGCAAAAGTTGCATTCTACTTGTTAAAGGTGTCAAATAGCTTTGGCTTTTAAATATGATGACCTTAAATGGTAATTAAACCATTTTAAATGATAGTGGACTTTTATGGACAACATTTATGTGATTTTAAATGTTATAATTTAAGGTTAAATTTGGTCTTTGATAAATAAAGGTTAATAAAATAAAACAAAGTAAGAATTTGTTATGATCTTCATCATATTGCCAAAATTAGAGAAGAAGAAAAACCCAAAGCTAGGTTTTGTTTATTCGGTCACTTGTGCTCTTAATTGGTAAGTTATTTTGACTCGATTTTTGATGATTTTTACTTTTTTGAGATCATTGGTTCGTATTCTAGCTAGCCTGTACCTTAGATTTCAAAACTGTTAAAGATTTTGAGAGTTTCCATTGTTGAATTTATGAGTTCTTTGATGTTTAATGTTGAAATATGAAAGTTTGATGATAGTTTTACATGTTTTGTTAAGTGATTTTTGATGAAAATGCATAATAAGGATTAATTTATGAAATGTACAAACTGAGTGATTAAAATTTGAAATAAATAAAGTTATAGGCTACTAGGGGTACTATGGTAATTTGGCTAAGCTTGGGTTTAATGAAATTTTGTGAATTTTGTGTATTTGTGAAATAGGGACTAAATTGATTAAATGTGAAAGTTTAAGGGCTAAAGTACAAATAGGCATAAATGTATGTGTTGGACTAAATTGAATGAGTGGTTGATAAAATAAGTTAATTTTGAATATATTTAGATCAAGAAAAGAGGAATCCAGAATTAGATCGAGGGAAAGGCAAGATTATCGATAATTGACTAATTTCCCTATTTTCATACCTGAGGTAAGTTCGTATGTGACGATTTCATTTTTAAATGTATATTAAATGCTTTGATATTGCCTAAACTGTGGTTAGGAGATTTTCATTAATGTATGAATCATAAATATGACTCTACGAAATTATTCGAAGATGAAATCGATAAGCTAGAAATCCCGGTTGAACTTAGGAATATATTTGGATACTTGTGTCATGTTATAAGATGATATACTGATTTGGCTTCGGGCCATGCAAATTGGATGAGTTGGCTTCGGGCCATGATATTAGCACTTCGAGTGCGAGTTATACCGATTTGGCTTCAGGCCATGCATATCGGATGTTTTGGCTTTGGGCCATGAAAATAGTTCTTCGGATAAGTTACTTTGATTTGGCTACAGACCATGGTATAGGTAATTACCGTACGAGATTCATGAGTATCTATTTTTTATTCTGAATGGTTCAACGGGTAGACGAATGATGTGGTTGAGAAAGAGGTTGGTACAAGGCGACACAAGTATGTACAAAACCTATTTGAGTATTAAATAGAGAAAGTTCTATGAGAAAGTATTTGATCATGTTTTGAGGCATGAGAAAGGTTTGTAGTTAATGTGTATGGTGATGTTATGTAAAATTGGTTGATCAGTAATTATTTGATGAATTAAGTTATTAATATACGAGCTTACTAAGCTATGAAGATTACTTTGTGTAATATCCCGAATTAGGGCCTAATCGGAATAGTGGTTTTGTGACCACAAAATCCGAGATAGAAATAATTATTTTATGATTATTTTGAGGTCTATGATATGATTGTATGATTGTGTGAAATTTTCGTGAAGAAATTTTATGCATAAAGTGCCTAAATTAAAATTAGGGACTAAATCGAATAATTTGCAAAACTTGCATTCTAGAAGTTTCTAGTATGAAATTGTTTTGAAATATTAATTAGGAGGCCTTAAATAGCAATTTTACCAATTTCTAAGTTTATGGACAAAAATTGGACATGGATGGAATTTTTGGAAAGTTTAGTAGTAAGGGCATTTTGGTCATTTAGGGGTAAAATGAATTAAAATACAAAATTAAAAGCCAATTTTGCTCATCTTCAACCCCATGGCCGAATATAGCAAGGAGAAACCATGGCTAGGGTTTTTCAAGCTTCCAAGCTCGATTAGCAAGGAAAACTGAAATTCGGGCTAAAATGGGGAAAATACCAGTTGTGGATAGCCATTTTCGCATACGAGTGTTGACAAGCCAGCTCGGAAATCGAGAACGGTCGGAGGCACGCTCACACTATCCGTATACCATCTTGGCATAATGGCTTGTATATTTTGAGTATGGCATGTATAACATTATAATCATTTTGTATATATGGTCTTATGATATGGTTATTGAGTAGTATAAAAATGCTTGGTAATGATTAGCCATTGGAATGGCTAATTATGATCATATTTGGTGTTATGTATGTCAAATTGCTAGTTAATCCATGGAAACCATGAAATAGGTAAAATTTACCATAAAATAGATTCAGACAGCAGTAGTGACGTGAATTTGAAAAATCATTAAAAATAGTAGAGATATAATTAGATGATGAATAAAATATGGAATTGAAGAATTATGAGTCTATTTTCATATGAAAGAAACGAAATAGGTATATGAGTTATATTTTTTGAGATGTTTAAATTTTTGTGAAACAGGGCCAGAGCGATTGCTGGATCCCCTGTTCTGACTTTGGAAATTCACCATAAATTGTATAAAAATAATTAGAAGTCATAATTTATATTTACAGATTTCTTGTTGAGTCTAGTTTTAAGAGAAATAAACGTCATAGTAATTGAAATTCTGTACAGAGAGATATCTGATTCGTAATACACAGAGGTCAGAGCAGTCAAACCCTGAAACAGGGGAGACTTTAACTAATAAACTGTACTAATTGGCCTACCCAAAAATTCTAGAAAAAAATTAGTAAATAGATATACGAGTCTAGTTTCAGGGAAAATTTACGGATATTTATTTTAATTTTCATAACTCGAGATATGAATTTTTAAGCGACTGTGACGCAGTTAGCCAGCTTGTTTGGAATTTCTAAAATTAAATTGTTTGAGCTGTTTAAGCAATGAATTAAGTCTGTTAACACCTCGTGTTCGACTCCGGCAACGGTCTCGGGTATGGAGCGTTACATTTGGTGGTATCAGAGCAGGTTTAGTCGGTTCTCGGACTAACCTAGCATGTGTAAAAGTTTAGCTATTATGCCACTGATCTGTGATAGTGTGATGTCTTCCGATGCGTATGAGTACCGTCTTATTTAGACAGGGTACTCTCCAACCGAGCTGCGCTGACCATGTTCAATGTTATGTGAAGGTATTTGAGTAAAATTATGATTATGATAAGTCTCGGTTCAGAAAAGTATGAATAAAGGTTTATGATACATATGTGATAAATATTCATATTTGCTTAATGCTCATATGATGTAGTGTATATGGCTTACTTGATAAGATGAACGGAATAAATAGAAAGTAGTAGAGGTATGAATAAAAGTCATAGTATTATGGTACGAATGAAAATGTCCTTGTTTTGATTTGGACGTCGAATGTTGATGAATGCTAATGATATATAATTTTTATGAGATAAAGGATTATAATGAAATGAACTTATCTATGTTAAATTGTTGGACTGAATTATATGATTGTAATGATATGTACATGATGATGCACGAATTGAAAGTTATGATTGTGGTGCAAATATCTATGTTTGTTTGGCCTTATATGATGTCATGAGCATGACTTAATTTAATTAAATGAATGGATAAGTAAAGCTATCTAGAAAACATAGAATGTATGCATAAGTATATTGTCTAAATGGGACAATAGGAAAATTGGTGTAAGCCAACATGAATGAATGACATGATTTTGATGATGTTGCTATGATGATGGAAGTTGTGTCATATGTGTATGTATAAGAAAGTCGAGTCAGAGGTCCTACAACCCCTCCCCCTTATCGAAATGGTACTTATAATGGAATTTCATGAGATTTGTATTGAATAAGTTTCCAGTTGAGAACCCAAAGAGTTCCAGTGATAGAATAATTATAAGTATGATCAGAGATTGAAAATGAGCTGATAAGTAAAGTTAGAGCCGATGAAAGTATCGGATTGACGTAAAGATTATTGGAATTATGCACTTGCTCCAGTTAGAAAAGGAATTCTCCTTGGTAAACCGAATTACTCAGTGCAAGGTCGAGAAAAGTGTAAATCGAAATTTATTCAGAACTGGTCTTCTTTAGTGAATGGTTTAATATGAAATTTATGACGGCAGAACTAGTTGGGGAAATGATATTTGAAATGTGAACTATCCGAGTGTGATAGTTATGATTGGACAGATTTATGATCTCTTTTGAGATGTTCTATGTGTTTACCCGTTCTCGTAAATATTTCTATGGCTATTGATCTTCTCAAGAAATTCTTGTTATATGGGAATGTCTTTTAATCCACGGTATTGGATGAAAGCATTGGTAGTCCTGGACTGGTTTATAATTTATATTGCTCTATTTCATCGGGTATTCTATTTCATTTCATCCGATAAAAATTGATGAGAGAATACATATGATATTATGATTACATTTCTTCTACTTGATGCTTCATCCGATATATATGTATGGGAAGATATATTGTTCTTGTTATATTTGATTCCAGTGGGATTAAATGATGTTTTCTTTTGGACTTTCTTTCTTTGAAGAATTATCGGGTATTCCGTATTTTCTCTATGAGTTTGGTTTTCGATTCTACGGCTTGGTTTTCGATTCTCCAAAGATAGTATCGTATCTTGGGTTTCTTTATTCGGATTTCTTTATTCTGGATTTTCTATTTTGGATTTCTTTATTCGGTTTTCTTGTTATCTTTGTTCCATAATTTGTCAATTATGACTCGTGTTCAAGTGCGTTCTTCACTCGTGATAATCATGTCAAATATGACTATACTTCTAATTTGATCTTGGTAATGTGGTGATTTTATTATTGGGGTTTTTTTTTTCTAATTTCTGTGTAAGGATTTGACATCAGTAAAGGCATAAGTGATAAAAGCGTGAGTTTCAGTCGGTATGGTGAATTATCTATTTGAAAGATTTCATGCGACAATTATTTCAGGATTATTTTTCCCAAGTCTGATAATAGAATTTCATTTTGTACGGATAAAAGAGTAAATAGTCTGAATGAGAAGTGTATATTTATTAGAAAAAGTTTGATATTAGTTAAAGTCACTACGAATGATAAGGTTTTCATTTTGTGAACGTTGAAAAGTTTATTACATGTTGACAAAGTTCGGATAGATGAGAATATTGGTAACCGAAGCGTCTGAACTAGACTAGTCTACATTGAGTAAAGACTTCCTGACTTTTAGTAATGTACTGTGGTATGAATTGTGATGTGTTTCAAGACAGTGAGGTAATGTGATAGTTTAGAGCATTCGATGTTACATAAAATCGGAGTTGTTAAAGGGGTTAAAGCCGAGCATTGGGATCTATCAAAATTATCCTTGTCAGTGTTGATATTGGGATGGAAATGAGAAGGATTATTCTTGAGGCCATATCAGAATTATTTCCATGGCAGAAAGAGGAAAATGTGATGTATTCTATTGTTAAATGTTTGGCGAGATCTATAAATCATATCTGTATTGAATGAATTCCTACTCATCAGATTTATGGAAATTCAGGTCTCTTTGATTGTTGGATTTCTTGGAATTCCGGTCTCCATTAATCAAGTTAAGATCCGGGTTTTATGTCATGATATCATGGGAAACTGAGAAGGGTTGAAAATTTAAGAACAATTGAGAATTGAGACTGTAAGCTTTTAGATCATATGAGAAATTAAAGAGATGTATTGGAGGTACAGTCTAAGTGAAAGTTCTTTGGCACCGAATATGAGATTAAAAGTGAAGACCACTTTTCTGGTAAGATTTTCGGGGACGAAAATCCCTAAAGGGGGGGAGAGTTGTAATATCCCGAATTAGGGCCTAATCGGAATAGTGGTTTTGTGACCACAAAATCCGAGATAGAAATAATTATTTTATGATTATTTTGAGGTCTATGATATGATTGTATGATTGTGTGAAATTTTCGTGAAGAAATTTTATGCATAAAGTGCCTAAATTAAAATTAGGGACTAAATCGAATAATTTGCAAAACTTGCATTCTAGAAGTTTCTAGTATGAAATTGTTTTGAAATATTAATTAGGAGGCCTTAAATAGCAATTTTACCAATTTCTAAGTTTATGGACAAAAATTGGACATGGATGGAATTTTTGGAAAGTTTAGTAGTAAGGGCATTTTGGTCATTTAGGGGTAAAATGAATTAAAATACAAAATTAAAAGCCAATTTTGCTCATATTCAACCCCATGGCCGAATATAGCAAGGAGAAACCATGGCTAGGGTTTTTCAAGCTTCCAAGCTCGATTAGCAAGGAAAACTGAAATTCGGGCTAAAATGGGGAAAATACCAGTTGTGGATAGCCATTTTCGCATACGAGTGTTGACAAGCCAGCTCGGAAATCGGGAACGGTCGGAGGCACGCTCACACTATCCGTATACCATCTTGGCATAATGGCTTGTATATTTTGAGTATGGCATGTATAGCATTATAATCATTTTGTATATATGGTCTTATGATATGGTTATTGAGTAGTATAAAAATGCTTGGTAATGATTAGCCATTGGAATGGCTAATTATGATCATATTTGGTGTTATGTATGTCAAATTGCTAGTTAATCCATGGAAACCATGAAATAGGTAAAATTTACCATAAAATAGATTCAGACAGCAGTAGTGACGTGAATTTGAAAAATCATTAAAAATAGTAGAGATATAATTGGATGATGAATAAAATATGGAATTGAAGAATTATGAGTCTATTTTCATATGGAAGAAACGAAATAGGTATATGAGTTATATTTTTTGAGATGTTTAAATTTTTGTGAAACAGGGCCAGAGCGATTACTGGATCCCCTGTTCTGACTTTGGAAATTCACCATAAATTGTATAAAAATAATTAGAAGTCATAATTTATATTTAAAGATTTGTTGTTGAGTCTAGTTTTAAGAGAAACAAACGTCATAGTAATTGAAATTCTGTACAGAGAGATATCTGATTCGTAATACACAGAGGTCAGAGCAGTCGAACCCTGAAACAGGGGAGACTTTAACTAATAAACTGTACTAATTGGCCTACCCAAAAATTCTAGAAAAAAATTAGTAAATAGATATACGAGTCTAGTTTCAGGGAAAATTTACGGATCTTTATTTTAATTTTCATAACTCGAGATATGAATTTTTAAGCGACTGTGACGCAGTTAGCCAGCTTGTCTGGAATTTCTAAAATTAAATTGTTTGAGCTGTTTAAGCAATGAATTAAGTCTGTTAACACCTCGTGTTCGACTCCGGCAACGGTCTCGGGTATGGGGCGTTACACTTTGTGTTATTTTTCTATGTTTTATAGTGAATCAAGGCTAGCTCGGATTCGGGAGTCATCGGGAACATCATCATACTATTGGACATCTATTTGGTACTTTTGAGTTGTGTATATATGGTATATGGCATGTATAAGCTAAGTATGGTATTTTGATTGTGTTTATAGCCATGAAAGTTGGCTTGAAAATGATGTTAATATTGATGTGTATTTAGCTAATAGAAATGGCTTGTAAATGTATATGTTTTGGATATATATATAGCCATGAGTGATGGCTTATTTTGGCATGTTTGGTATAAATATGGTTATGGTTTTATAGTTTCAAATGGTTAATTGATTTATGGTGTATAATGCTTGAGAAATGCTTTGATGAAGTGTGATTTTAGAAGTTGAGTTGATAAGTATTTGATTTGGTTAATGGCATTGAATTGAGTATTGAAATTGGTTGAAATGGATATTGTATGAATTGTGCATTTGGTTGATGTTTTGGCTGCCTAATTGTATAATGAAATGGTATCATTTTGATTGTTTAGGTGTACATGAATAAGGGTGGCAAATCGGCCTTGTAAATGGCCTATTTTGTCCATACAGGCAGAGACATGAGCGTGTGTGACACACGGTCACATTATGTAATATCCCAAATTAGGGCCTAATCGGAATAGTGGTTTCGTGACCACAAAATCCGAGATAGAAATAATTATTTTATGATTATTTTGAGGTTTATGATATGATTACATGATTGTGTGAAAATTTCGTGACGAAATTCTATGCCTAAAGTGCTTAAATTGAAATTAGGGACTAAATCGAATAATTTGCAAAACTTGCATTCTAGAAGTTTCTAGTATGAAATTGTTTTAAAATATTAATTAGGAGGTCTTAAATAGCAATTTTACCAATTTCTAAGTCTATGGACAAAAATTGGACATGGATGGAATTTTTGGAAAGTTTAGTAGTAAGGGCATTTTGGTCATTTAGGGGTAAAATGAATTAAAATACAAAATTAAAAGCCAATTTTGCTCATCTTCAACCCCATGGTCGAATATAGCAAGGAGAAACCATGGCTAGGATTTTTCAAGCTTCCAAGATCGATTCTAAGTCCATTCTAGCCCCGTTTTTCAAGTTCTTTACGTTTTTGGAGTTCCGGTAGCTCGATTTAGCTTATGCTAGCAATAATTTAACCTAGGGTTTATATTTGGAAAAATACCCATAGGTGAAATTTGTGTATTTTGATGTTTTATGATAGAATATGAGGTTTTAAATTATGTTAGACAACTTGTGCTACTCGGTTTTAAGTGAAAACGAGCAAAAAAGGGCTTAATTTGTAAAAATACCTAATAGACATAAGTACATGTTAGAGTGAGAATTTGATGTTTCCATAGAAGGAAAAAATGATCAGCATGTCATAAAACATAAGAAAATAGGCTGAAGTTTAATTTACGAGCTTTGGGGAAAAAGTGTAAATATGCAAAAGTTTAGGGGCAAAATTGTAATTTTTCTAAAATATGATTTTGGGTCAATTTGAATAATGTGAGTCCTAATTAGACTATATTTTAAATGTTAGAGCAAGGAAAACTGAAATTCGGGCTAAAATGGGAAAATACCAAGTTGTGGACGAAATGGTAAAAGTAGCCATTTTCGCATACTAGGTAAGTTCATATGTAAATGTTGGTAACATAGTTATTATTTTAAATGTTTTTATGTTATTTAAATGATATGATAATTATTATGAAATATTATACTCGTGATAATTGTTTGATAATATGTCAAATTATGTGATATACTTGGAAAATGTGAAATACTACAGAGTATCGGTATCAGTATTCTGTAGAACATGGTTGAGACACAAGATTGGGAAAAAGGTCCCGTTGAACCTTAGGAATGGATTAGGATACAAGTGACATGTCACTGGGATACTTGGGCATCCGAACTCGTTGAGTTGAGTCCAAGTTCGTGAAATGTAACTAGGCATCCGAGCTCGTTGAGTTGAGTCCGAGTTCACTTATGGATGCGAACGCCCGAGCTCGTTGAGTTGAGTCCGAGTTAAACATGGGCGGGTTACATAGTAGCTTGGCTATATATGTGGCACTTATGTGCAAACTTTCCATGTATCCGAATTATATTCCGATGTGTTCAACGGGTAAAGTTCTACTCAAATGGAGGAATACTCAAGATGAAAGGGACGTATTGGTAAGTGTTGTGAAATGAATACTTTGAACAGGTATGTACTTAACCCTCGGGTTGAAAAATCGATATAACAACAATATGGTAAGATGATAAATGAAAATATGATATGAATGTCTTGGTGATGATTATGCAAATGATGTTTTATGTTTGCTTATATGGTTATGTTACTTGCTATTTGCATGTGAACTTACTAAGCATTTATGCTTACTCTCTCCTTTTCATTCCTTGTAGTATTGACAAGCCAGCTCGAAAATCGGGAACGGTCGGAGGCACGCTCACACTACCCGTATACCATCTTGGCATAATGGCTTGTATATTTTGAGTATGACATGTATAGCATTATAATCATTTTGTATATATGGTCTTATGATATGGTTATTGAGTAGTATAAAAATGCTTGGTAATGATTAGCCATTGGAATGGCTAATTATGATCATATTTGGTGTTATGTATGTCAAATTGCTAGTTAATCCATGGAAACCATGAAATAGGTAAAATTTACCATAAAATAGATTCAGACAGGAGTAGTGACGTGAATCTGAAAAATCATTAAAAATAGTAGAGATATAATTAGATGATGAATAAAATATTGAATTGAAGAATTATGAGTCTATTTTTATATGGAAGAAACGAAACAGGTATATGAGTTATATTTTATGAGATGTTTAAATTTTTGTGAAACAGGGCCAGAGCTATTTCTGGATCCCCTGTTCTAACTTTGGAAATTCACCATAAATTGTATAAAAATAATTAGAAGTCATAATTTATATGTACAGATTTATTATTAAGTTTAGTTTTGATAGAAACAAACTTCATAGTCATTGAAATTCTGTACAGAGAGATATCTGATTCGTAATACACAGAGGTCAGAGCAGTCGAACCCTGAAACAGGGGAGACTTTAACTAATAAACTGTACTAATTGGCCTAGCCAAAAATTCTAGAAAAAAAATTAGTAAATAGATATATGAGTCTAGTTTCACGAAAAATTTACAGAATTAGATTTTGAGTTTCAGAACTCGAGATATGAATTTTTAATCGACTGTGATGCAGTTAGCCAGCTTGTCTGCAAGTTCTAAAATTAAATTATTTGAGCTGTTTAAGCAGTGAATTAAGTCTGTTAACACCTCGTGTTTGACTCCGACAACGGTCTCAAGTACGGGGCGTTACACATTACACGATCGTGTGTCCCATGGTGTTGTTATTAAAATGAAGTCAGTATGCTCCACACGGTCTCACACACGGGTGTGTGACGGGCCGTGTGGTACAAGTCAGTATACCTCCTAATTGGCACACGGCCTAGCACACGGGCGTGTGACTTGGCCGTGTTACCCAAGTCAGTATGTATGCCCTGTTTCCACATGGCCTGAGGCACTGGCATGTCTGGAGCCGTGTGAGGCACACAGTCTATTCGCACAGGCATTTGACCTCTGTATGATTGAAAATTTTTCTAAGTTTCCAAAATTTTCATATGATATCGGTTTAGTCCTGAACCACTTCTAGAGCATGTTTAAGGTCTCGTAGGCCTTTATAAGGGACTATGTAGTTGTATTGAATGATGTATGAAAATGAATGCTTATGGTTGGTAAATGTATGCTATACGTTATGTGTTGATCGGTAATACCTTGTAACCCTACTCCGGTGACAGATACGAATTAGGGGTGTTACACTCAGCACTATTCAGAATATTCTTTGAAAATAAGTTTGGGGGAGTTGAAAGAAGTATCAACTACTCAAAAAAAATTTCAGTACACACAGCAAAATGCTCGTGAAAAAAAAAAAGAAAAATAAAAGACCATATGCACTTGTATGTACAAAAAAGCATGTGAAAACAAAATGAGTTGGTGTATTGAAGACCAATTCAAGCTGAGTCTAGAGATTTTAGTCTAAATATATCTATCTTTTACCTACCAGTGGCCTAGCCACATTACAACCTATTAAAAAAACCTATTGATTTAAGTTTTTATGCTACCTGCATTAGTTGAAAGAAATTGCTATTTTCAACATATGAAGGTATAAATTAAACTTGATGATTGCAGCTTAATCTTCAATAAGGAAATAAAATCGAATTGGTAGGGATTTAACATGTTTTTGTTGAGAAGGTATTTAGTCTATTTTTGCTATCATAATGATAATTGAGATTAATTTGAACGATATGCATACTATGTAGCATAAATCTCAAAATTTTTATTCTTGAGCATAAGTATACTAAATTTGTAATTTTGGGAAGAATGTTTTCTAAAGGAATTTTTCAAAGGTGTTTCCAAGAAATTCTTTTCTATTTGTGCTCGGGACGAGTAGTGAATTAAGTTTGGGGGTGTGGAAACACGAAAATATATGCATTTTTTCATGCCCTTTTTAACTCAAATTCATGCAATTTCATAGTAATTCTTGTCTAAAAATATATAATAATTATAAAATAATTAAAATGTACTTAAATTATTAACATGTTGAATTTTAATTAATTTTATAATTAATTTCGATTAATTTTGATTTATTTTCGAAAAATTCGCGCAAAGGGCGAAAAATGGCTCGGTAGACACTACTAGAAGCACAAAACCGAGAAACAATTTTTAAGCATCTAGCCAAATTAATTTTTGAAGCCTAAGATGGTTCAAGTTATGAATATTAATTCATAATATAATTAATTTTAATTTTAATTCAATTTATTTTGGGTTAAATAATTATTATTAATTAAATTATGAGAGGAGCCCAATTGTGCTAAATCGAGAAGACCGATCCAATCAAGCAATGGGCTGCCCAAAACTGTCCCACATGCTGACCCAATCAGCTTGTTTAGCTGATTATTTGTCTTGCAAAACAACACTTAAGTTTTCTTGGGAATTGCATTCAAACCCCTCCACTTATCAAGCTTTTGTAGATTTGCTCCATGCTAAATTTAGCAAGTTTGAAAGCTTCAAACTTGCCACATTTGTGGTTGGCCATGGAGAGAGTCTATGGATTCTGTTTTTTTTTCTTTCTATTTTTAGTAACCTATCCAACCTATAAATACCCCCCTTTGCTGCTCATTTCAAACACACCTCTCATCCTTTCATTCTCCACTTCTCTTTCACTTTCTCTCTTCAAAACCCTTCATTTGTTCTCCATTTTCCCTTCCATTCCCTTGCTGATTTCCCCTCTTGGAAAAGAGCCCTTCAACTACCATTGGTAGGAGCATTCAAGTTCTTGTAGAAGCCTTGGTTCAATAAGAACAAGCGGAGGACGAGCGGAGCAAACTAGTCAAACTTCGAAGAAACACTAGATTTGATTCTAGTTCCCTATCATTTACTTTTTATTGTTGTTGTTAAGAGCATGTCTATGAATACTTGTTATGTTGATATGTTTAATTTAATTAATATGGATTAAATTTAATTCATGTTATGTTGATTGCATTTCGTCCACTTAAGTTATTAAAATTATGTATTTGTTGTTATTGGTCTTGGTAAATTGTTTGATTAAGTAAAACCATGATTAAGTTATTCTTGCATTATAATTGTCAGGTAACTAATGAATTAATTATTAAATCGTGTTGAAATTGTAATTATTTGTCACAATACTTAATCAATGCATGTTTAATCTTCTAAGGTAGCTGAGGGTTAAATTAGCGACGGTATTAAACGGTACATTAGCCTTGCATAACCTGCAAGATTATTGTGATTAAACTGTTTCAATGTAGGTATATATTGTTACCTTACTTAATATTTTATGTGTTTATTAAGATTGATTAATTGTTTGAATTGGCATTGAAATATGTTCAAGAGATTTGTTAATTTAATAAGTACGTATGAGCAGTAGTTAGCAAATTACCAAGTTGCCGTGAATTTATTCGTAACAACATGAACATGAGTTTAGTAATTCTAAGTTAAGAAATGTAATTAATCTAACACAATTATGTCATCTTGATTAAAACCTTCTTTTTGAAATCGTGCATTGGAACTTTTATTTTTATTTTATTTTATTTTATTTTACTTAGTATATGTTTGTTTTTAATAGCTTCCTCAAAATCAAAATATTTTTCTTCACCAAAGTGTTTGTAATTGCATTCATAAATAATTCTTTTCATAGTCACTATGGGTACGATAACTCGACATTTACCTGTCACTTTATTACTTGTTGCGATTGTGTACAATTGCACATTTCCATCATTCCAATTATCATCGGTGTCGTCGAACAATGGATTGTCACGTGGTACGTTACCTATAGTGGGTTGTGGTTGTTCTTGCATCTATTATTGTTGCTATCCGCGATTCCTTCGAACTATTTTCTTTGGATCTGTGGCTTCTACAATATGTGCGCCCCTACTGTGAGTCATACACTTAACCCAGAAAGAAAATATTAGTAATAATAAAATAAAAAAAAATTTGTATCTATAGCTGAGAAATTTCCTAATTATTCTTTTGGGAATGTGAAAATTAAAATCAATCTAGTGAAGTTGCCTCCCTGGCAATGGCACCAACAACTGGACCGCCTCCGGATATACTAACGTCTAGAGTGTGAATACTGTAATAAAATAGAGTTATAAGGCGGTATCCACAAGTATACGGATCAAGTTGTAATATAGATTTTACAACGAAGTAGGTGAGTACTAAATCAATGTTACCCTAAACAATTAAAGATCTACTTAATACTTTAAGTCAGTTATAGTACAAGAGTAAAATAAGAAGTATTTTTATGGTTTGCAAAATAATGAAATAAAATATCATGAAAAAAAATTAAAACTGTAAGAGATAGAGATAAATAAAGTAAATCAAATCTGAGGATGGATGATCAGCTCGCTTTGGCAATTCCAATTAACTATCGTCTTGGGTTCCTTGTCAACCAACTAGTCGCTACCCTAATAGGATCTTCCGAACTTCCACTAAAGAACAATATGAGTCAGCAAGGACTACGTATCTTCTGACCTCACAGTCCAAACTATCTTGGGGTAAAGGTGTTCATGAATGGGCAATGCCAATTTTGGGTTAATTCCCACCTTGATGACTTCAAAGGGTTGTTAAGCCGATGAATTGTTTTACGTTCTTCCTTTTCCAAATATTTGATCCGTTAAGTAACCCTACAAAATAGCTAAGAGATCATGCCTCCACTCGTTAATTCCCCATAGAAGGACTAGTTCATCATGGCATTCATAAACAACATGGAAAGAATGGAAGAATCAATCCTAGGGAATGGATTGAAATAGAGAGTTTAAGAAAGCCTAATTTATATTGATGAGTAGTGCGAATCCACCGGAGTTGATCTCCTTTACAATCAAATCTCTTGAAGAAAACACATAATTAAAACTATGAAAACATAAGAAAGAAAGAAAACAAGGCTAAATTTGATGAAAGAAACTAGGTTAATGCTACAGTGTCTTTAAACTGTGCTAAAAGGGCCTATTTATAGCCTTCAGGTGGCCATCATCCTTAACCCTTGGTTAGTTGGTGTTCCCGAGCTTAAAGGTCAATTATGCAGACCAGAACACCCCTGCTTCATGTTTTATTCTCATCACAAAGTGGATGTCACGACACAAAAGGATCTATGTCACGACATAGCGGCCAACATGTTCCTCTGTAGCCATCTTCAGGGGTATGTCGTGACATTGAAGACAGTTTCTCAATTTCTCTATTCTGCTCTCTATGTTGTGACATCGGGTCTCTGATGTTATGACATAGCATCCAGTATTGACCCGAAATGTCTTCTAACCATCTTCTGCACACTCACAAAGTATGTTACTTGCCCTTGTGCCTTATTTGGCACTTAAGGTTAATAAAAGACTCAATCTGCACATTTTATTGGATGTAAATAAAACTAAAGAAACTTAATTAAGACATAACAAAAATGCTTGTATTCAAGCTCCTCAAATCTAAAAACTAGTTTAATCTGCTACACCGAATCATGACAGATCAATGTCGTCGATGAACACCACCGTGCATCGATCCAAATACTCATGGAACACTCGGTTCATCAAATTCATAAAATTAACAAGTGCATTGGTCAAAACAAAAGGGCATCACCAAAAATTTGTAGTGCTCATATCGCGTTCTAAAAGTCGTCTTTAGCACATCAGAATCCTTCACTTTCAACTAATAATAACCAAATCGCAAGTTGAACTTTGAAAACACCTTCGCACCTCGTAGCTAGTCAAACAAGTCATCAATTATTGGCAAATTGTACTTGTTTTTTACCACCAACCTATTCGGTTGCTTGTAGTTGATGCACATCCTCATGCTCCTATCCTTTTCCCTCACAAATAGAACTGGTGAACCCCAAGGTGATATGCTTTGTAACACCATAAACCCAGCCTAGATGTTAGAGTCGAATCTGGCGTTTCACATTAAAATGCTTTTTCAAAAAAAAATTGTCTTATTAATAAATCACGCTTGAAAGATAAAAGCCCATTTGTTTAATTCTAAATTCAACTTAATTATTTGCTAACCATTTCAAACCAGCCTTACTTTTAGAAACATGGTTGTTGCGGAAGCTTGGAAGATTTTGTAGTTTGCAGAAACGCGATGCATTGAAAACAGTTAAGTTTTCTAAAAAAAACACGTCCAATTACTAGCAGATGTAAAACGTAATAAACCAAAAGTCCCAAATAAAAATCCAAAAATCAAGAGAGGCCTTATTACAATCCAAATAAAAAATACTCAGCAGTAAATAAACAAATCTAAAAACATAAGCAGTGTGTGTGGCCATCTCCGATTCCCTCGAGCACCGATCCGACTATCGCTGGGGATTACCTACACAGTTAATAAACGGGGTGAGTTTTCGAAAACTCAGTGTGTAATCCCCTAGCATCCAAACAGTCAGTCAAAAATAGAATTTAGAACCATTCTGGGCTTAAGCCCTATCCAATAACAGTACAGTCCAGTTCAGAATATATGTGGGCCCAAAGCCCTATTCATTAACATTTGCGTCTCAACCCATCACAGTATCAATTAGGCCTAGCCCATCTCAGAATCACTATCAGTTGGGCCTAGCCCATATCAGAATCAATATCAGTTGGGCCTAGCCCATATCAGAATCAAACCCATATGAATAATGCATGATAACCCATCCAACCCTGCACTTGCCTCCGTCTAACCCTGCACTACCTGTGGGGAATAAATCACCCCCGCCATCCCTACACTTACAGTGTTAGCATCGGTTGCGACACTAACTAGAGTCGCAGCAAAGCTGCTAATATCAGAATATGTGGCACAGCCACCAATACGGTTTCTTCCTCCATAACAATATCCTAACCCCAAGAAGTATGTCATGTATGCAGAATCTCATGCCCAAAATTAGTCATACAAATCATAGACAAATCAGTCATTTACCCTCGAGGGGCAAAACAATCATTTTACCCTTTAGGGGTACTAATTTTGGGGTCCCAGTATAGATTACGACCTCATAGATAGTCTACTATCGCCTCAAGCGACTTAGGTAACCTAGATGGTCAAAACGGTGTAAATGGGCCCAAGGCCCATTACTCGACCCAAGTGGGCCCACACGCTCGTCTGGCCCATTTAGCCCAATTTTCAGTCACGGCCATGCGAACACCATAGCCCAGTTCATTATTTGTCATTTACCGTAGATTATATCTGTGTGGGGCCCACGAGCCTATTAGGCCCACACGGCCCATTTTGGTCCATCGAGGCCCAAAATAGCCCTAGTACACGAGAACGCTCGAGGTGGCCTCAACAGTCTATCCCCCCTGATCTGTGGGCTCAATTTTCCGTACGAGCGATCGCACACTCGTGAGGCCTCAAATGCTGAAGTTTCGACTTTTCGGCTTTTGCCAATTTCCAACAAAGAATTGCATGAATGCACACCTTTTTGTGATACGTGAGCAACCCTCCACAACGCCAACCCTAATTAAGCAAGCAGAGTTCACTCCTTCCTTAACCTAGCGATCGCCACTCCTTGTCAAGAATCTGCACTACCCAAAGCGGTCCATTAAATGGTGGTCTCTTATACATACTCAACTAGAATCAAAATAGCCTTATAGAACATACTAGATCCAATACAGGGAATGAGGACATTCGGCCAACACCCTCTACTACCAAACACATACGAAGTGCACCGCAAGATATTTAAGGGTTGAGTTACCTTTAGCCAAATGATGGCACAAGATCTTGAACACCACAGAAGTCCCTTGAGAATCCCTTCACTCCTCACGTAGAACTAAAATGCAAGAACACTATGAATGAGGGCAAGAAGGTAAGACCGAGGATGAAGCAACACAATAGACTTACTTGACACCAATCTACCAATGCACCAAACAAAATGGAAGGGTGAAGAGAGAAAAGAAATAGAGGGGAAGAAGAGACTAGATAATCGGTCAGGGAAAACAAGGTTTGAGAGAGAATGTTGATAGAAGAAATCGGTCTAGAAAGAAGGCTCAGAAGGAAAGAAAGGAACCATCGGTTTCAAGAAGAACCAATTGGTCAAAAAGAACAAGTACCAATAACTGAGAAAAACAAAACTGAGTTACCTGAATGACAAGCAATATTTGGCTTCTACCAGAAAGTGCAGGGAAATAAAAAAGGAATGTTTTGGCCAAAAATCGAAAAGGAAGAGCAAACCCCAAACAAATTTGGCACCAAGTGCCCCAAAACTGAAATTGCATAAGAGAACAACTCCCAGACCTCTCCAATTGCCAAAAATGAACACAAAGGGACCCCTAGCTGAATTTGCACACACTAGCTTCCCTATTCAGCTACAACACTATTCAAGTTTGGAATTCCTTGATTCACTCCACCCTTTTCTCCATAATCCACTCCTTCAAATCCCCAACAACCAACATTCTATCCCTTAATCCCTTCCCCTTTTACCAAGTCGACAACCACCTTAAGAGAGTTTTAATCCAACTCTACCTCTCTCACCTCATGGGAATAAAATAAATGTAACCTGCAAATCATGGGATTCGAACTCAAGATCCTCTTTCCACCATAATGACGCCACAACCACTAGACCACATGCTTCCTTGTGATACATTTTAACCTCTAGTATTTATAAGCCCTACAAGCTAAAGCCAAGACTCACTTAAGGGAAAAGCTAAAATTTTGCTAAAGCCTAGATTTGAACCCAGGACTTCTCAAACATCCCCAAACACACCCAAATCACTTAACCACCACACCAAACATGCAATTTGTGTCACTTTCTTGCTCAACTAAAATATTTATAAGCCGCCTATTAACAGTTCCCACGTTCAAGGCCCAATACTTCTAGGCCCAGAATTCGGGGCGTTACATGCTTGGCCGTATGAAATCTTTGTCCAACAGCTCCTGGAGTTCCACTTTTAGCTCCTTGGGTATCATGCGATATAACATGATAGACACTAGCAAATTGTCAAGGTGGTGAACTCCATCTCGTGATCTAGTGGTAAACCTGGTAGCTTATCAAGAAATACATTTGGAAAGGCTTGAACAGTTCGCATCTCACGAACACCTTTCACCAAAACCTACGGATCGATCACATATGTGAGATAGGTCTTGCAACCTTTTCCCAACATCTATTCTACCTTCAGTGTTGAAACCGTGTTACACTAAGCTTGCTCACCTACCATAACTACTTCTTTGCCTTGACCACTTCACAAAGTTACTTTCTTCAACTCAAAATTGATCTTGGATTTATGCCTGGTTAGCCAATCCATTCTGAGGTTCACGTCAAACCCATAGAATGGCAGCTCCATTCAATTCTCATAGAGTACTTGCTGTTGTACTTTGAGTATACTCCTACGGTATACTCTGTTGAATAACATGTTGTCCTCAAATGAATTGGTGATAGTCACACCTTTTTATATGCTTTCTATCACTATTCCCAATTCACTAACTAGCTCACTCCAAACATAGGAGTGTGTTGAACCAAAATCAATCAACGAAAATAAGGGAATATTTCGTAAAATGAAGTTATATGTGATAACATTAATTGCACCTTGCTCTTGTGGCTCTTTCATAGCATAAACTCATACAAAACCTCTAGAATCTTCCTCTTAGGTTGCAACAGTGTGGGATAAGATTTCCTTCCCAACTGGCTTAGTCTCACTAACTCTACCTCATCCTCGTCCACGAGAACTAGCTCATGTTTGAGTATGGGTCGCAGTTTGAACTTGCGAGCCCTCCTGACATTCTGGACAGCCTTTGATAAAATGGTCCTTAGAATCACACTTGAAACAACTTCTTATTTTCTTGGGACTCTCCCCAGGATCCTTTCACAAAGCTCACAGTACGCCCAACTTGCAGACTGGAGAAAACCTTTCTTTTTATCCCAGGGATCCTTCTAACGTGACAAGTCAGATCTAAAATTTCGCTTAACCTTCTTCCCAGAGCTTTGCGAGTTGTGATCCCTTTTCAATCCTCACCTAGATGCTTCCTTATCAATTTGCAGTGCCTTTATGTCTTCAATGGCTTTGGCCTTATCCAACCAGCTCATCAAAGTTCATGGTGTCATAGGTCAACAAATAGAGCTGGATGTCGCAGTGTAGACCAAATCGAAACCTCTGACAATGGTTCTTTTCCTTCTTGACCATATCTTCAACATATTGGCTCAATCGTATGAACTCAACTTCATACTCAGCCACTAACAGTTCACCTTGTTTCAAACATATGGACTCTCACTTACAAGCTTCTAGATACTGCTCGCCCAAAAAATTGAAAGTTACTAAGAGGAACTCCCAAGTTAGACGATCTGTGATAGTTCCTTGTCTCACGGTGTTCCACCAGCGATGGGCTTCACCAATAAGTAGCGACATTGTGCATCCCAACTTCTCTTGGTCAAAGCATGCCATCTGCTCAAGAACTTTTTCCACTTTCTCGAGCCAATACTCAACATTGGTGGGGTCAGCTCCCTTAATTCCATTAAACTCTCTACCGCACAGAACTCACAGATGTTCAAATGGTAAACCATGGTTCATAGGTGCAGCATAAGCATCAGCAGCTCGCTGAAACACTCCTATCATTACCTAAACCAATGCCTCTATGCCCTATTCCAAAGCATTAGCTTGGTGGGGTTGCTCTTGCATAGTCGAAGTCCAACCACCTTCTGAGGTGTTAGCAGCTTCGTTCACACGGTTTGTGTTCACTCTATAAGGAAGCATTCTTGCTAATTCTAAATGTACATGAAATATCAATAAGGTAAGTCATCACACTTACAGAGTATCCGACGTACCAAACAGCTCTATGAACATAGTTCACATAGAATAGACTTATGACTGCTTGTTCAACCGTATCGGATCTATTAATTGAGGATTAATAGGGATTTGTTGAAGAACTAGTAGGGGTGGAGGTTGTTGAGCAACAGGATTCGTTCGAACGAACTTCGTGAGCCACTCACTCATCATCTGGAAGAAGCCTTACTTAGCCTCTCCCCCTTGACTACTTTACATAGGCCTAGAATTAGCTAGCACTGCCCCTTGAGCGAGAGTGGACACATTACTTTCCACATCATCAGCTATTGCTCATTTGGGATCCATTTACTATATGAAAACACACTTTAAGCTATCAGGAATCATCACACTATCGTAGTTTATATATATATGGCATGTATAGCTAGACTCTCACTCACTACGTTAGTACTAGAATCGACTAAACCCTAGCTCTGATACTAATAAAATGTAACACCCCTAACTTGTATCAGTCACCAGAATAGCGTTACGAGGCATTACTAATCAATCATAACAAAAATCATACATTTTTTTACACATAAATCTATTATCACATAAAAATCAATCAAATATAATCACATTGTCCCTTACAAGGTTCTACGAGACCGTAAAGCATGCTTGAAAGAGGTTCAAGACTAAACCGAAAACATTTGAAAACTTTAGGAAACTTATAAAATTTTCATGCATTCAAGGGTCACACGCTCGTGTGAATCCACCAAACACGTCCGTGTCACAGGCCTTGTGAAAACAAGGTATACGTACTGACTTTCACCACACGACCGAGGACACACTCGTGTGCCAGGCTATGTGAAATCTAAAAGGGTTACTGACTTGGGTCACACGGCCGACCACACGCCTATGTGCCAGCCCGTGTGCCACACATGGCCAGTAGACATGCTCGTGTGTCTAGGCTGTGCCAAACCTGTAGGGTATACTGACTTAATTCAAAGGGCTACCCCAGGGGACACACGACCGTGTACCAAGGCCATGCGTCACACACGGTCAAGCCATATGCCCATGTGCTTGGCCATGTGGAGTGAAAATACGCTTGGTTGAAGCCACATTTCTCACCCTTTTTCAAGCATACCTAAACCACAACATTTGTACCAATTCAATACATTAATAGGCAACCAAAACATGCTATTTCATACACATTTCATGCCATTTATAAATCATCCTCTTAAATACTCAAATCTATAGCCAAAACATACCAAATTAATATGCCAAATCCAAATATTACTTTACTAATATCCATATTTAGACATAACCCAAATCATCAAGCATTTACTAAACTAAAATGGAATCCAAACATCATCTTAATTTATACCAAAACTTACCATTTCTCAAACCATAACACATCATTAACAATTTACTAAATACTTATCCATCAACCCATCAAAAGGACCATATCAAGCCTACCCAAACATAAGGCATCATAAATAAATCACATATCATATATTAACTCATAACATAGGCCAAATTCAACTTCATCAACAACACCATTTACAAGCCAACTTACATGGCTAAGTTTAAAGTTCAAAACATGCCAAGATGACACTAGTCTATACATGGCATATACCACATATATACATAGATTCAAAAGTACCAACAAGATGATCGATAGTGTGATTATGTTTCCCAATGATCCCTGAGTTCGAGCTAGCTTTGATAATCTATAAAACAGGGAAAGAGCACACAAAATAAGCTTTAAAAGCTTAGTAAGCCATATGCAAGTAAAGTCATCATATGAATATTTGCATATCAATTCAAATATGCTAAGCATAGCTAAACACATACAAGTTCACAAACCTTTCTCATTGTAAACATATTCAATATCATAATTGAATTCATCAAATACTTCCCTTTTCAATACTCGTATGAATCTCATACTTACCTGAGTCACTTAACTCATTCACACATTCTTTCTCGACTAGACTTTGCCCGTTGAACCGTTTGGAATCATTAAGGATA
This sequence comes from Gossypium longicalyx, assembly GCA_025698465.1. Taxonomy (NCBI): domain Eukaryota; kingdom Viridiplantae; phylum Streptophyta; class Magnoliopsida; order Malvales; family Malvaceae; genus Gossypium; species Gossypium longicalyx. Next base: position 39,652,716 of record CM046996.1, on the reverse strand, counting down.
CTCGAAAATCACATAAAGCTCGTACAATGCCATATCCCAGATATGGTCTTACATGTTATCACATATCGATGCCTCTGTCCCAGACAGGGTCTTACAGAAAATCAAATAACGATGCCAATGTCCCAGACATGGTCTTAACATAATCAAAATACAATGCCAATGTCCCAAACATGGTCTTACATGTAATTACATCTCGGTAACCTAATATCATGACATTCGTATCTTATACTATTCCTAAGGTTCATACAAAACTTTCGAATATCGTAACTTCATCGATTCTTGCTCGTATTTGCTCGTTCAACATTCATATCAATTCAATGATAATAAAACATAAATAATTCAATTTAAAGATATTTATTTGCATATGAACTTACCTCGTATTCGGGATAAACGAACTGGATCGACTATTCGACAACTTTCGATTTCCCCTGATCCAAATCCAATTTCTTTCGTTCTTGACCTATATATATTCAAAATTAATCCATTTAATCATCGACTCATTCAATTCAGTCCTCAAACACACATTTGGGCATTTTTACACTTTAGCCCCTAAAGTGTCACATTTATTCAATTTAGTGCTTTTACACAGATACACAAAATTTCACAAAATTGAATTTAACCCATGCTTGGTCAAATTACCGTAATACCCTTAGCCATCGATATTTGACATTTATTTCACATTTCAACCCCATATTTTTATCTTTTCACAATTTAATCCCTAATTTGTATTTTCTCTAAAAATCACTTAACAAAACATATTAATCTATCAACAATTATTCATTTTCCATCATTAACATTCAAAAACATCAAGCTATCATTAATGGAAACTCAAAAATTTATCAACAAATTCAGAACTTAGGGTATGGGCTAGATAAATTACTAATCAACGATCTCAAAAACATAGAAACCATAAAAAATCGAGCTCAAAACATACCTCAATCAAGCTATGTGTGTGTGTCGAACCCTAAAGGAACAAAATAACTTCATTTCTACTTCAATATTTGGCCGACAAGAAGAAAGATGGACAAAATTCATGTTTTGTTGTATTTTAATTAACATATTTATAAAATTACTTATTTACCCTTAATGAATAAACATTTAAAACATGTAATGGTTGTCCATAATAGTCCACTCTCATTTAAAATGGTTTAATTACCATTTAAGGCCATTTAGCATACAACTTTTACATTTTACGCGATTTAGTCCTTTTATCAAATTAAGATTTAAACGCTAAAATTATTTCACGAAACTTTCACACATACATATTCACATGCTATAAAAACAAAAAATAAAATATTTGTGGTTCTAAAACCATTGTTCTAATTTAGCTAAAACTGGGCTGTTACAACTCTCCCTTTTTAGGGATTTTTGTCCCCGAAAATCTTACCAATGAATAGGTTTGGGTATTGCTTTCTCATAGCATCCTCAGGTTCCAACGTAGCTTCTTCAACCTCGTGTCGATGCCATAATACTTTCACTAACGCTATTCTTTTATTTCTCAACTATTTGATCTCACGAGGTAGAATTCGGATTGGTTCTTCACTGTACGATAAATTTGACTAAATCTCAACTTCGGTCGGGGAAATAACATGTGAGGGATCGGATATGTATCTTCTTAGCATCGATACATGAAATACATTATGAATTTTCTCTAACTTAGATGGTAATGCTAACGATATGCCACTGGTCCAACTCGCTCAATAATTCTTGGGCTCAACATTCCTTTTCTGCCAAATTTGAGTATTTTCTTCCACGGTGAGACTTTTAAAAACACTCTATCCCCGATCTGGAATTCAATATCTTTCCATTTCAAGTTTGCGTAAGATTTCTATCAATCTGAGGCTGCTTTCAAACTATCTCATATTACTTTCACTTTTTCTTCTGTCTCTCTAATTAGGTCAACCTCGTGAATCTTATTCTCACTAAGCTCTGTCCAGTACAATGGTGTTCAGCATTTACGACCGTATAGAGCTTCGTATGGTGCCATTTTAATACTTGATTGAAAACTATTGTTATAAGCAAATTCAATCAATGGCAACTACTTTTCCTGTGTACCTTTGAACTCAAGAATACAACAACGCAACATATCCTCGAGTACCTAAATAACTTGCTAGGATTGACCATCCGTTTGAGGGTGAAATGTCGTACTGAAATGCAGCTTTATACCTAAAGCTTATTGGAATTTCTTTCAAAATCGTGAAGTGAACCTCGAATCTCTATGTGACGCAATAGATAGTGGCACTCCGTGCAATCGAATAACATCAGAAATGTACAACTCAGCAAGCTTGTCAAGCGAATAATTCGTACACACCAAAATGAAATGAGTTGATCTTGTCAACCTGTCAACAACAACCCAGATTGCATCTTTCTTACTCGGAGATAGAGGTAAACCTGAAACAAATTCCATAGTCACTCTATCCCATTTCCACTAAGAAATAATGATAGGCTGTAATAAACCTGATGGTACTTGATGTTCAACTTTGACTTGTTTACAAATCTAACATTTTGAAACAAATTTTGAGATGTCATGTTTCATACCAGGCCACCAATAGAGTTGTTTCAAGTTATTATACATTTTCATGCTTCCAGGATGAACAGATAAACTACTACTATGTACTTCATTCAAAATCATCTGAATTAACTTTGAATTTCAAGGAACACATATTCGGCCTCTAAATCTTAAACGATCATCAGCGTCAACTAGAAATTTTGAATTAAGGTTCGAATCACATTGAGCTCATTTTGCTAACATCTCATTACCAACTTTCTGAGCTTCAAAAATCTGTTGTAAAAAAAATGGTGTCGCTTTCATCTCGGCCACAATCAAATCATCATTACACAAAACTATTTGAGTATTCATTGCGCATAGAGCGAATAGGGATTTCCAGCTTAATGCATCAGCAACAACATTTTCTTTTCCCCGATGGTAGTCAATCACTAGCTTGTAATCTTTTAGCAATTCTAACCATCTCCCCTGTCGTAATTTCAAATCTTTCCAAGTCATCAAATATTTCAAACTCTTGTGATCTGAATAAACATGGCATTCCTCACCGAACAGATAATGGCATAAAATCTTCAACGCAAATAGCGTCGGGTAATTCTTTTCATGTGGTTTCAACTGTCTTGAGGCATATGCTATGACTTTGCCTTCCTGCATCAAAATGCAGCCCAGACCATTCAACGATGCATCACTATAGATCACAAATTCTTTACCCGATTCTGGCTGTACTAACACTAGGGCTTTAGTCAAAAGAGCTTTCAACTGATCAAAACTTTTCTGACATTTATCTGACCACTTGAACTTAACATCGTTCTAAAGTAATTTTGTCATCGAAGTTGCAATCATAGAAAATCCTTTCACGAACTGTCGATAATAGCCAGCTAGTCCTAGAAAACTGCGAACTTCGGACACATTTCTTGGAGTCTTTCAAACTATAATCACAAATATCTTACTTGGGTCAACTCAGATACCATCAGTTGAAACAATATGTCCCAGAAATCCAACCTCTCATAGCCAAAACTCACATTTACTGAACTTTGCAAATAACTATTTATCTCGCAGAGTTTGTAGTACAATTCTCAAATGCTCGGCATGCTCAGATTCATCATGTGAGTAAATCAAAATGTCATCAATGAATAGAACAATAAATTGATCTAAATATGGTCTGAAAATCTGGTTTATTAAGTCCATAAAGACAGTAGGTGCATTCATTAATCCAAAAGGCATAACTAAGAATTCATAATGACCATACCTTGTTCTAAATGCAGTTTTTGACACATCAAAGTCTTTAACTCGCAACTGGTAGTAACCCGATCTTAAATCTATCTTTGAAAACACTGTAGCCCCTTTCAATTGATCAAATAAATTATCAATCCACAGTAAAGGGTATTTTTTCTTGATTGTCACTTTGTTAAGCTGTCTGTAATCAATACACATTCTCATCGTGCCATCTTTCTTTTTCACAAACAATACCGGAGCACCCCAAGGTGAGAAACTCAGTCTAGCAAAACCTCTCTCCGTCAGTTCTTACAACTGAGCTTTCAATTTTTTTTTAAACTCTGTTGGTGCCATTCGATACAGAGCTATCGATATCGGCGTAGTTCCTAGTACTAACTCAATGCCAAACTCAACCTCTTAGATCGGAGGTAAACTTGAAAATTCTTCAGGAAACACATCTGGATACTCACACACAACCAGCACTGATTCAATCTTCTTTTCAGTCACTTTTGTATCAAGCACATAAGCAAAATGAGCTTCACAATCCTTTATCACATATTTCTGAGCTAACATTAATGAAATCACTGTTGGTAAACCATTCAAATCATCTAACTCAATCCTGATAATCTCATTATTCTGACATCTCAGATTAATCATCTTTCTTTTACAATTTACTATAGCATCATGTAGCGTTAGCCAATCAATACCCAAAATTATATCAAATTCATCAAATGGTAACAACATCAGATTAGTCGGAAAGTAGAAATCTTGAATCATCAACGGACAGTTCTTACACACTTTATCAACTAACACACACTTGTCTAAGGGGTTCGATACTCTAATCACAAATTTAGTAGACTCTACAGACAAAGTCTTACTGGATACTAAATTCACACATACATATGAATGAGTTGATCCTGGATCTATCAATGCAATCACATTAGTATCATAAAGAGTGAAAGTACCCGTAATAACATCTAGAGATGATGCTTCTTCACGAGCGCAAATAGCGTAGGCTCGTGCAGGAGCTCTGGCCTCTAACCTCACAGTAGAATCTTTAGTTGTTCTCTGGCTATCACTCACATTTCCTATATTTCTAGGTGGTCTACCTCTAATTGCAGTGTTACTTAGCTTCGTGTTTTGTACTGTATCTTACTCAGCCAACGGACAATACAACCAATATGTTGTTTTCCACAATGTTTACACTTGGGTCGATTTTGTCTCACACTGCCAACACTAGCTGTAACAACCCGGTTTTAGTTAAATCAGAACAGTGGTTTTGGAACAATAAATTTGAGGTTGGAAAATTATTTTAATATTATTTTTGGTGCTTACAACATGTGATTATATATGTGTGAAAGTTTAGTGAAATAATTTTATCGCTTAAGTGGTTAATTTGAGAAAAGGACTAAATCGCGTAAAATGCAACAGTTGCATTCTACTTGATAAAGGTGTCTAATTCCTATGGATTATTAACTGAAAGGTCCTTATGTTGTTATTAGACCATTGAAAGTGGAAATTTTCATAAATGGGCTTGTATTAGGTGATTTCATAATGGTTTCATTAGGGGTAAATTAGTAAAAATGTTAATTAACATAACATAAATAAAATAAAAGCCATAATTTTGAGTTATCATCTTTGTTCTAGCCAAAAATTAGAGGAAAAAGAAAGCCATTTAGGTCATGTGACATCTGACCAACACTAAGCTTGATTAAGGTACGATTTTAGCTCGATTTTTTATGATTTCTATGTTTTTGTTATCGTTGCTTCATGTTCTAGCTAGCTCGTGCCCCAATTTTTGAGTTTGCTAGTGATCTTGTAAAATGCCATTGATGATATCTTGATGTTTTTGAGTGTTGATGATGAAATATGAAAGCTTGGTGTTTGATATACCTGTTTTGTAAAGTTAGTTTGAGAAAAAATGCATATTAGGGATTAAATTGAGAAAAGTGTAAATTGAGAGGTTAAATTGTTAAATAGATAAAAAGTATGGGCTACTAGGGACCTATAAAGAATTCAGCTAGCATGATTAGAAAAAATTGTGTAATTTGTGTTTTTATGAAATAAGGATTAGTTTGTAAGAAATGTGAATGTTTCGGGCTAAAGTGTAAAAAATGCCCAAATATGTGTTTGTGATTGAATTGAATGAATCAATGAATAAATGAATTTTTAATTTATATAGATCAAGAATAAAAAAATTGAATTTAGATCGAGGGAAATCGAAAGTTATCAAATAGTCGATCAGGTCCCTCTATTCCGACTATGAGGTAAGTTCATATGGAAATAAATGTCTTTAAATTGAATTATATGAATGTTGAAAGAATAATTACGAGCAAGAATCAACAAAGTTACGACATCCAAAAGTCCCGTATGAACCTTAGAATAGTATAGGATACAAATGTCATGACATTAGGTTACCGAGATGAGAATACATGTAAGACTATGTCTGGGACATTGGCATTGTATTGTGGTTACGTGTAAGACCATGTCTGGGATATTGGCATCATTAATCGATTACGTGTAAGACCCTGTCTTGGATAGTGGCATCAATATGTGTAACATGTAAGACCATATCTGAGATATGGCATTGTACGAGCTATATGTGATTGCCGAGTATCCTTAATGATTCTGAATGGTTCAACGGGCAAAGTCAAGTCGAGAAAGAATATGTGAGTGAGCTAAGTGACTCAGGCATGTACGAGATTCATTTGAGTATTGAAAAGGAGAATTATTTGAAGAACTTGATTAAGACATAGAATATATGTTAAATGAGAAAGTTTTGTGAGTTTGAATGTGATTAGCTATGTTTAGCATATTTGAATTGATATACAAATATTCACGTGTTGACTTTATTTGTATATGGCTTACTAAGCTTTTAAAGCTTACTGTGTTTAATTTTCATTATTTTATAGATTATCGAAGTTAACTCAGACTCAGGGATTGTCAAGAAAACGTCATCACACTATCGATCATCTCGTTGGTACTTTTGGGAGATTTTTATATATGGTATATGGCATGTATAGGCTAGTGTCATATTGGTATGTTTTGAGATATGATTTAGCCATGAGATTTGGCTTGTAAATGTTGGTTTGTATGGCCATTTAAGTTGGCTTGAATTATATGTTTGATAAGTGATATATGCGATGTATATAATGCATTATATGTTGGCTTGTTTTGGTACATTTGCCATAGTTGTTGATATAATTAAATGGTTGTTCATTTGGTTAATTATAGTTGATATATTAATGCTTGGAAGATTGGCATACTGTGGTTTGATTTTGAGATGATGATATGGTGCAATTTGTGTCATGATATAGTTGATAATTTGATGAGCAAATGCATTTAGAACTTATGTAAGTCTTGATGATTTTGGCATATTGATTTGGTATGTTTTTGAAAATGGAATTGAGTAGTTGAAATGGTTGAGGATAGATGGCATGATATGTGTATGAATTGGCATGTTTTGGCTGCATATATATGTATTGAAACGGTACTATTTTGGTTACTATGTGTGTATGAGATAAGGGTGGCAAATTGGCTTATCAAATTGCCTATTTTTTTATCCACACGGGCAGAGACACGGGCGTGCGTCTTAGCCTTGTGCGACACACGATCATGCTACATGGCCATGTGTCCTGTAATATCCTGATTTTGGGCCTAGTCGAAATAGTGGTTTTGTGACAAAAAAAAATCCGAGATAGAAATAATTATTTTATAATTATTTTGATGTTTATGATATGATTGCATGATTGTGTGAAAATTTCGTGATGAAATCTTATGCCTAAAGTGCTTAAATTGAAATTAGGGACTAAATCGAATAATTTGCAAAACTTGCATTCTAGAAGTTTCTAGTATGAAATTGTTTTGAAATATTAATTAGGAGGTCTTAAATAGAAATTTTACCAATTTCTAAGTCTATGGACAAAAATTGGACATGGATGGAATTTTTGGAAAGTTTAGTAGTAAGGGCATTTTGGTCATTTAGGGGTAAAATGAATTAAAATACAAAATTAAAAGCCAATTTTGCTCATATTCAACCCCATGGCCGAATATAGCAAGGAGAAACCATGGATAGGGTTTTTCAAGCTTCCAAGCTCGATTGTAAGTCCATTCTAGCCCCGTTTTTCAAGTTCTTTACGTTTTTGGAGTCCCGGTAGCTCGATTAAGCTTATGCTAGCAATAATTCAACCTAGGGTTCATATTTGGAAAAATACCCATAGGTGAAATTTGTGTATTTTGGTGTTTTATGATAGAATATGAGGTTTTAAATTATGCTAGACAACTTGTGCTACTCGGTTTTAAGTGAAAATGAGCAAAAGGGCTTAATCGGTAAAAATACCTAATAGTCATAAGTACATGTTAGAGTGAGAATTTGATGTTGCCATAGAAGGGAAAAATGATCACCATGTTATAAAACATAAGAAAATAGGCTGAAGTTTAATTTACGAGCTTTGGGGAAAAAGTGTAAATATGCAAAAGTTTAGGGGCAAAAATATAATTTTTCCAAAATAAGATTTTGGGTCAATTTGAATAATGTGAGTCCGAATTAGACTATATTTTAAATGATATAGCAAGGAAAATTGAAATTCGGGCTAAAATGGGGAAAATACCAAGTTGTGGACGAAATGGTAAAAGTAGCCATTTTCGCATACTAGGTAAGTTCATATGTAAATGTTGGTAACATAGTTATTATTTTAAATGTTTTTATGTTATTTAAATGATATGATAATTATTATGAAATATTATACTCGTGATAATTGTTTGATAATATGCCAAATTATGTGATATACTTGGAAAATGTGAAATACTACCGAGTATCGGTATCGGTATTCCGTAGAAGATGGTTGAGACACATGATTGGGAAAAATGTCCCGTTGAACCTTAGGAATGGATTAGGATACAAGTGACATGTCATTAGGATATTTGGGCATCCGAACTCGTTGAGTTGAGTCCGAGTTCACTTATGGATGTGAACGCCCGAGCTCGTTGAGTTGAGTCCGATTTCGCTTATGGGCGGGTTACATAGTAGCTTGGCTACATATGTGGCACTTATGTGCAAAATTTCCATGCATCCGAATTATATTCCGATGTGTTCAACGGGTAAAGTTCTACTCAAATGGAGGAATACTCAAGATGAAAGGGACGTATTGGTAAGTGTTGTGAAATGGATACTTTGAACAGGTATGTACTTAACCCTTAGGTTGAAAAATCGATATAACAACAATATGGTAAGATGATAAATGAAAATATGATATGAATATCTTGGTGATGAATATGCAAATAATGTTTTATGTTTGCTTATATGGTTATGTTACTTGCTATTTGCATGTGAACTTACTAAGAATTTATGCTTACTCCCTCCTTTTCATTCCTTGTAGTGTTGACAAGCCAGCTCGGAAATCGGGAACGGTCGGAGGCACGCTCACACTATCCGTATACCATCTTGGCATAATGGCTTGTATATTTTGAGTATGGCATGTATAGCATTATAATCATTTTGTATATATGGTCTTATGATATGGTTATTGAGTAGTATAAAAATGCTTGGTAATGATTAGCCATTGGAATGGCTAATTATGATCATATTTGGTGTTATGTATGTCAAATTGCTAGTTAATCCATGGAAACCATGAAATAGGTAAAATTTACCATAAAATAGATTCAGACAGCAGTAGTGACGTGAATTTGAAAAATAATTAAAAATAGTAGAGATATAATTATATGATGAATAAAATATGGAATTGAAGAATTATGAGTCTATTTTTATATGGAAGAAACAAAATAGTATATGAGTTATATTTTATGAGATGTTTAAATTTTTGTGAAACAGGGCCAGAGCGATTTCTGGATCCCCCTGTTCTGATTTTGGAAATTCACCATAAATTGTATAAAAATAATTAGAAGTCATAATTCATATGTACAGATTTCTTATTGAGTCTACTTTCAAGAGAAACAAACTTCATAGTCATTGAAATTCTGTATAGAGAGATATCTGATTCGTAATACATAGAGGTCAGAGCAATTGAACCCTGAAATAGGGGAGACTTTAACTAATAAACTGTACTAATTGGCCCAGCAAAAAATTCTAGAAACAAATTAGTAAATAGATATATGAGTCTAGTTTTAGGGAAAATTTACGAAATTAGATTTTGAGTTTCAGAACTCGAGATATGAATTTTTAAGAGACTATGACGCAGTTAGCCAGCTTGTCTGGAATTTCTAAAATTAAATTGTTTGAGCTGTTTAAGCAATGAATTAAGTCTGTTAACACCTCGTGTTTGACTCCGGCAACGGTCTTGAGTACGGGGCGTTACATTTGGTGGTATCAGAATAGGTTTAGTCGGTTCTCGGACTAACCTAGCATGTGTAAAAGTTTAGCTATACATGCCACTGATCTGTGATAGTGTGATGTCTTCCAACGCGTATGAGTACCGTCTTATTTAGACAGGGTACTCTCCAACCGAGCTGCGCCGACCATGTTCAACGTTATGTGAAGGTATTTGAGTAAAATTATGATTATGATAAGTATCGGTTCAGAAAAGTATGAATAAAGGTTTATGATACATATGTGATAAATATTCATATTTGCTTAATGCTCATATGATGTAGTGTATATGGCTTACTTGATAAGATGAACGGAATAAATAGAAAGTAGTAGAGGTATGAATAAAATTCATAATATTATGATATGAATGAAAATGTCCTTGTTTTGATTTGGACGGCGAATGTTGATGAATGCTAATGATATATAATTTTTATGAGATAAAGGATTATAATGAAATGAACTTATCTGTGTTAAATTGTTGGACTGAATTATATGATTGTAATGATATGTACATGATGATACACGAAATGAAAGTTATGATTGTGGTGCAAATATCTATGTTTTTTGGCGTTATATGATGTCATGAGCATGACTTAATTTAATTAAATGAATGGATAAGTAAAGCTATCTAGAAAATATAGAATGTATGCATAAGTATATTGTCTAAATGGGACAATAGGAAAATTGGTGTAAGCTAACATGAATGAATGACATGATTTTGATGATGTTGCTATGATGATGGAAGTTGTGTCATATGTGTATGTATAAGAAAGTCGAGTCAGAGGTCCTACAACCCCTCCCCCTTACCGAAATGGTACTTATAATGGAATTTCATGAGATTTGTATTGAATAAGTTTCGGTTGAGAACCCAAAGAGTTCAAAGATGATAGAATAATTATAAGTATAATCAGAGATTGAAAATGAGCTGATAAGTAAAGTCGAGCGATGAAAGTATCGGATTGACGTAAAGATTATTGGAATTATGCATTATTCAGTTAGAAAAGGAATTCTCCTTGGTAAACCGAATTACTCGGTGTGCAAGGTCGATAAAAGTGTAAATCAAAATTTATTCAGAATGGCCTTCTTTAGTGAATGGTTTAATATGAAATTTGTGACGGCAGAACTAGTTGGGGAAATGATATTTGAAATGTGAACTATCTCGAGTGTGATAGTTATGACTGGACAGATTTAGCTTGATCTCTTTTGAGATGTTCTATGTGTTTTACGTTCTCGAAATATTTCTATGGCTATTGATCTTTCGAAGAAATTCTTGTTATATGGGAATGTCTTTTAATCCTCGGTGTTGGATGAAAGCATTGGTAATCTGATCGGTTTATAATTTATATTGCTCTATTTCATGGGTATTCTATTTCATTTAAATCGATAAGAATTGATGAGAGAATACATATGATATTATGATTCTGTTTCTTCTACTTGATGCTTCATCCGATATATATGTATGGGAAGATATATTGTTCTTGTTATATTTGATTCGGTGGGATTAAATGATGTTTTCTTTTGGACTTTCTTTCTTTGAAGAATTATCGGGGTATTCCGTATTTTCTCTATGAGTTTGGTTTTCGATTCTCCAGCTTGGTTTTGGATTCTTCAACATAGTATCGTATCTTGGGTTTCTTTATTCTGGATTTCTTTATTCTGGATTTCTCTATTTTGGATTTCTTTATTCGGTTTTTTTGTTATCTTTGTTCCATAATTTGTCAATTATGACTCGTGTTGACTATACTTCTAATTTGATCTTGGTAATGTGGTGATTTTAGTATTAGGGTTTTTTTTTTCTAATTTCTGTGTAAGGATTTGACATCAGAAAAGGCATAAGTGATAAAAGCGCGAGTTTCAGTCGGCATGGTGAATTATCTATTTGAAAGATTTCATGCGACTATTATTTCAGGATTATTTTTCCCAAGTCTGATAATAGAATTTTATTTTGTACGGATGAAAGAGTAAATAGTCTGAACGAGAAGTGTATATTTATTAGAAAAATTTTGATATTAGTTAAAGTCACTACGAATGATAAAGTTTTCATTTTGTAAAAGCTGAAAAGTTTATTACATGTTGACAAAGTTCGGATAGATGAGAATATTGGTAACCGAAGCGTCTGAACTAGACTAGTCTACATTGAGTAAAGACTTCGACTTTTGAGAATGTATTGTTGTATGAATTGTGATGTGTTTCAAGATGGTGAGGTAATGTGATAGTTTAGAGCATTCGATGTTACATAAAATTGGAGTTGTTAAAGGGGTTAAAGCCGAGCATTGGGATCTATCAAAATTATCCTTGTCAGTGTTGATATTGGGATGGAAATGAGAAGGATTATTCTTGAGGCCATATCAAAATTATTTCCATGGCAGAAAGAGGAAAATGTGATGTATTCTATTGTTAAATGTTTGGCGAGATCTATAAATCATATATGTATTGAATGAATTCCTACTCATCGATTCATGGAAATTCAGTCTCTTTGATTGTTGGATTTCTTGAATTCCGGTCTCCATTAATCAAGTTAAGATCCGGGTTTTATGTCATGATATCATGGGAAACTGAGAAGGGTTGAAAATTTAAGAACAGTTGAGAGTTGAGACTGTAAGCTTTTAGATCATATGAGAAATTAAAGAGATGTATTGGAGGTACAGTCTAAGTGAAAGTTCTACGGCACCGAATGTGAGATTAAAAGTGAAGACCACTTTTCTGGTAAGATTTTCGGGGACGAAAATCCCTAAAGGGGGGAGAGTTGTAATATCCTGATTTTGGACCTAGTCGGAATAGTGGTTTTGTGACCAAAAAAATCCGAGATAGAAATAATTATTTTATAATTATTTTGATGTTTATGATATGATTGCATGATTGTGTGAAAATTTCGTGATGAAATCCTATGCCTAAAGTGCTTAAATTGAAATTAGGGACTAAATCGAATAATTTGCAAAACTTGCATTCTAGAAGTTTCTAGTATGAAATTGTTTTGAAATATTAATTAGGAGGTCTTAAATAGCAATTTTACCAATTTCTAAGTTTATGGACAAAAATTGGACATGGATGGAATTTTTGGAAAGTTTAGTAGTAAGGGCATTTTGGTCATTTAGGGGTAAAATGAATTAAAATACAAAATTAAAAGCCAATTTTGCTCATCTTCAACCCCATGGTCGAATATAGCAAGGAGAAACCATGGATAGGGTTTTTCAAGTTTCCAAGCTCGATCGTAAGTCCATTCTAGCCCCGTTTTTCAAGTTCTTTACGTTTTTGGAGTCCTGGTAGCTCGATTAAGCTTATGCTAGCAATAATTCAACCTAGGGTTCATATTTGGAAAAATACCCATAGGTGAAATTTGTGTATTTTGGTGTTTTATGATAGAATATGAGGTTTTAAATTATGCTAGACAACTTGTGCTACTCGATTTTAAGTGAAAACGAGCAAAAGGGCTTAATCGGTAAAAATACCTAATAGTCATAAGTACATGTTAGAGTGAGAATTTGATGTTTCCATAGAAGGGAAAAATGATCAGAATGTTATCAAACATAAGAAAATAGGTTGAAGTTTAATTTACGAGCTTTGGGGCAAAAGTGTAAATATGCAAAAGTTTAGGGGCAAAATTATAATTTTTCCAAAATATGATTTTGGGTCAATTTGAATAATTTGAGTCCTAATTAGACTATATTTTAAATGATAGAGTAAGGAAAACTGAAATTCGGGCTAAAATGGGGAAAATACCAAGTTGTGGACGAAATGGTAAAAGTAGCCATTTTCGCATACTAGGTAAGTTCATATGTAAATGTTGGTAACATAGTTATTATTTTAAATGTTTTTATGTTATTTAAATGATATGATAATTATTATGAAATATTATACTCGTGATAATTGTTTGATAATATGTCAAATTATGTAATATACTTGGAAAATGTGAAATACTACCGAGTATCAGTATCGGTATTCCGTAGAAGATGGTTGAGACACATGATTGGGAAAAAGGTCCCGTTGAACCTTAGGAATGGATTAGGATACAAGTGACATGTCACTAGGATATTTGGGCATCCGAACTCGTTGAGTTGAGTCCGAGTTCGTGAAATGTAACTAGGCATCCGAGCTCGTTGAGTTGAGTCCGAGTTCACTTATGGATGCGAACGCCCGAGCTCGTTGAGTTGAGTCCGAGTTCGCTTATGGGCGGGTTACATAGTAGCTTGGCTACATATGTGGCACTTATGTGCAAACTTTCCATGTATCCGAATTATATTCCGATGTGCTCAACGGGTAAAGTTCTACTCAAATGGAGGAATACTCAAGATGAAAGGGACGTATTGGTAAGTGTTGTGAAATGGACACTTTGAACAGGTATGTACTTAACCCTCGGGTTGAAAAATCGATATAACAACAATATGGTAAGATGATAAATGAAAATATGATATGAATATCTTGGTGATGAATATGCAAATGATGTTTTATGTTTGCTTATATGGTTATGTTACTTGCTATTTGCATGTGAACTTACTAAGAATTTATGCTTACTCTCTCCTTTTCATTCCTTGTAGTGTTGACAAGCCAGCTCGGAAATCGGGAACGGTCGGAGGCACGCTTACACTATCCGTATACCATCTTGGCATAATGGCTTGTATATTTTGAGTATGGCATGTATAGCATTATAATCATTTTGTATATATGGTCTTATGATATGGTTATTGAGTAGTATAAAAATGCTTGGTAATGATTAGCCATTGGAATGGCTAATTATGATCATATTTGGTGTTATGTATGTCAAATTGCTAGTTAATCCATGGAAACCATGAAATAGGTAAAATTTACCATAAAATAGATTCAGACAGCAGTAGTGACGTGAATTTGAAAAATCATTAAAATAGTAGAGATATATTAGATGATGAATAAAATATAGAATTGAAGAATTATGAGTCTATTTTCATATGGAAGAAACGAAACAGATATATGAGTTATATTTTATGAGATGTTTAAATTTTTGTGAAACAGGGACAGAGCGATTTCTGGATCCCCTATTTTGACTTTGGAAATTCACCATAAATTGTATAAAAATAATTAGAAGTCATAATTTATATGTACAGATTTCTTATTGAGTATAGTTTTAAGAGAAACAAACTTCATATTCATTGAAATTCTTTACAGAGAGATATCTGATTCGTAATACACAGAGGTCAGAGCAGTTGAACCCTGAAACAGGGGAGAATTTAACTAATATACTGTACTAATTGGCCTAGCCAAAAATTCTAGAAAAAAAATTAGTAAATAGATATATGAGTCTAGTTTCAGGGAAAATTTATGGAATTAGATTTTGAGTTTCAGAACTCGAGATATGAATTTTAAGCGATGTGATGATTAGCCACTTTGTCTGGAATTTCTAAAATTAAATTGTTTGAGCTGTTTAAGCAATGAATTAAGTCTGTTAACACCTCCTGTTCGACTCCGGTAACGGTCTCAGGTATGGGGCGTTACATGTCCCCTAGGGTAAACCTTTGAATTAAAGTCATTATACCCTACGGGTTTGCCACGGCCTAGACACATGGGTGTGTCTACTGGTCATGTGTGGCACACGGGCTAGTACACGAGCGTGTGGACAAGTCAGTAACCCCCTCTAGATTTCACATGGTCTGGCACATGAGCGTGTCCTCAGCCATGTGGTACAAGTCAGTATGTATGCCCTGTTTTCACACGACCTGTGACACGGTCATGTCTGGTGACCGTGTGAGGCACATGGCCAGTTCACACGGGTGTGTGACCCTTTAATGTTGAAAAATTTTCTAGGTTTCTCATAGTTTGGAAATGTTATTGGTTTATTCCCGAACCACTTCTAATTATGTTTTAAGTATTGTAAAGCCTTATAAGGGACAATGTGAATGATTTGAATGGGTTTTATATATGAATGCATAAATGTACATGTTATGTATGTGAACAATGTGTATTGATCGGTAATGCCTTGTAACCCTATTTCAACGACGGATACGTGTTAGGGGTGTTACATTTAATTGGTATCAATGCTATGATTTAGTCGATTCTAGGACTAACGTAACGAGTGAAAGCCTAGTTATACATGCCATATATATAAACTGCAATAGTATGATGATTCCTAATAGTTAAAATGTATTTTTTGTATAGTAAATGGATCCCGAAAGAGCTATAGCTGGCGATGTGGAAAGTAATGCACCCGCTCCCACTCAAGAGGTAGTGTAGTCTAATTATAGACTTGTAACTAGTAGTCACGAGGGAGAGGCTAAACAAGCCTTCTTCCAGATGATGAATAAGTGGTTCACAAAATTCGTACGAATAAATTCGGTAGCTCAACAACCTCCACCCCCACATGTTCCTCAACAAACCCCTGTTGTTCGTCAAGCATAAATCAGATGTGATTGAATAAGCCGCCAATGGATAAGACTCGAAAACACGGGGCTGAAGAGTTTCAGGCTACAATTGATGATGATGCTGATAGAGCTGAGTTTTGGCTTGAGAACACGACTAGAGTATTTGAGGAATTGTCATGTACTTCCGAAGAATGTATCAAATGTGTGGTATCTTTACTTGGAGATAATGCATATCATTGGTGGAAAACTTTGACATCTATGGTTCTTAGAGAATGAGTTACCTGGGAGTTCTTCCAATCAGAATTTTGAAAGAAATACATAAGTCAGCGATTTCTCGATCAGAAACATAAAGAGTTTTTAGAGCTCAAACAAAGTCGAATGACTGTCACTGAGTATGAAAGAGAGTTCGTACGTTTAAGCAAATATGCCCCAGAGTATGTGTCTACTGAGGAGCTCATGTGTAAACGATTCATTGATGGGTTGAGTGAAGATATAAAACTGTTAGTCGGGATTCTTAAATTGAAGGAATTTTTCTTGCTGATTGAAAGGGCTTATAAAGTCGAGGATCTCAGCAAAGAAAAGAGAGAAGCTGATTTCGAAGTATGAGATTCGAGAGAGAGATCGATGAATAAGCCATATCAATCATCACCGAAGAAATTCTGAGACTCGTATAATCGTTCTAATGCATCTATGGGACAATCAATCATGGATCGTGAAAGGCAACCTGTGAGTTCTAAAGCTCAAGCTAAATCTATTTCCAATGTTGGCAGTGGGAGACAAAACCAACCTGAATGTAGAAAGTGTGGAAACCAAGATTTCGGTGATTGTAGATCGAATGATTGGGCTTGTTTTAAATGTGGATCATTAGATCATTTTATCAGAGATTGCCCAGAGTTATCTAAAAAAGATAATGTTCAGAATACAAGGCTGAGTAACATTGCAGTTAGAGGGAGACCATCTCGTAATGTTTTAAATGTGAGTGGTGGTAGAGGTATGACATGAGACACTGCTGCGAGATATGATGCTAGAGCACTTGCATGAGCTTACGCTATTTGCGCTCGCGAAGAAGCGTCATCTCCAGATGTTATCACCGATACTTTTACTCTCTATGATACTAATGTTATTGCATTGATAGATCCAGTATCAACTCATTCGTATATATGTGTGAATTTAGTATCTAGTAAGACTTTGCCTGTAGAGTCTATTGAATTTGTAATTAGAGTATCAAACCCCTTAGGCAGGTGTGTGTTGGTTGATAAAGTGTGCAAGAACTGCTTGTTGATGATTTGAGATTGCTATTTTTGGGCCGATTTGATTTTGTTACCATTTGATGAATTTGATATAATTCTGGGTATGGATTGGTTAACATTGCATGATACTATTGTGAATTGGAAATGAAAGATGATTGATTTGAGATGTTAGGATATTAAGATTATTCAAATTGAGTCAGAGGATTTGAATGGCTTGCCAACAATGATTTCAACGATGTTAGCTCAAAAATATATGAGAAAAGGTTACGAAGCTTATTTTGATTATGTGTTTAATACAAAAGTGACTGAAAAGAAAATTGAATCAGTGCTAGTTGTGTGTGAATATCCAAATGTGTTTTCTGAAGAGTTACCAGGTTTATCACTGATTTGAGAGGTTGAATTTGGTATTGAATTAGTGTCGGGAATGACTCCGATATCGATAGCTCCATACAGAATGGATTTGACAGAGTTAAAAAAATTAAAAGCTCAATTGCAAGAATTAACTGACAAAGGGTTTGGAAGATCGAGTTTCTCGCCCTTGGTTGCTCCCGTTTTGTTTGTTAAAAAGAAAGATGGCACGATGAGAATGTGTATAGACTACCGATAGCTTAACAAAGTGATGATCAAGAATAAATATCCTCTACCTAGAATAGATGATTTGTTTGATCAGTTAAAAGCGGTTACAATGTTTTCAAAAATAGATTTGAGATTGGGTTATTACCAGTTACGAGTTAGAGACTCGGATGTGCCAAAGATAGCTTTTCGAATGAGGTATGGACACTATGAATTTTTAGTTATGCCTTTTGGACTAACGATTGCTCCTACAGTCTTTATGGATTTAATGAACCAAATTTTCAGACCGTATCTAGATCTATTTGTTGTTGTGTTCATTGATGATATATTGATATATTCACGAAATCAATTAGAGCATGTCGAGCATTTGATAATTGTATTGCGGACTCTACGTGATAAGAAGTTATTTGCAAAGTTCAGCAAGTGTGAATTCTGGTTGCGTTAAGTTACTTTTCTAGGACATGTTGGGTCAGCATCGGGTATTCGAGTCGATCTGAGCAAGATATCTATGATTATAGATTTGAAGCCTCCAAGAAATGTTTTTGAGGTCTGCAGTTTTTTAGGACTAGCGGGATATTATAGACGATTTATGAAAGGCTCCTCGATGATTGTGACTCCATTGACGAGATTGATTCAGAAAGATGTAAAGTTTGAATTGTCAGAGAAATGTTAGAAAAGTTTCGATCAGCTGAAACCTCTTTTGACTGAAGCTCTAGTGTTAGTACAGCCAAAATTAGGTAAAGAATTTGTGATCTTTAGTGATGCACCGTTGAATAGTTTGGGCTGCGTTTTGATGCAGGAAGGCAAAGTAATAGCTTATGCCTTGAGACAGTTGGCAAAGTAATAGCTTATGCCTGGAGACAGTTGAAGCCGCATGAAAAGGATTACTCGACTCACGATTTAGAGTTAACAGCCATTGTGTTTGCATTGAAGATTTGGCGCCATTATCTGTTCGGTGAGAAATGCGATGTTTATTCAGATCACAAGATTTTGAAATATCTGATGACTCAAAAAGATTTGAATTTGAGACAGCAGAGATGGTTAAAATTGCTAAAAGATTACGAGCTAGTAATTGACTACCATCCGGGAAAAGAAAATGTTGTTGCTGATGCATTAAGCCGAAAATATTTGTTTGCTCTACATGCGATGAATACTCAGTTGGCTCTATCTAATGACAGCTCGGTTGTAGCTGAATTAAAAGCGAGACCATTGTTTATACAGTAGATTTATGAAGCTCAGAAGATTGATAATGAAATGTTAGCTAAAAGAGATCAATGTGATTCGAACCCTGATTTAGAGTTTCAAGTTGATTCCAATGATTGTTTAAGATTCAGAAGCTAAATATGTGTTCCAAGAAATTTAGAGTTGATTCAGATGATTTTGAACGAAGCACATAATAGTCATTTATTTTTTCACCCGGGAAGCATGAAATTGTATATTGACTTGAAACAACTTTATTGGTGGCATGGCATGAAACGGGATATTTCAGAGTTCATTTCTAAATGTTTGATTTGTTAGCAAGTTAAAGCTGAGCATCAGGTACCGTCTAGTTTATTAAAATCGATTATGAATCCCTAATGGAAATGGGATAGAGTGACTATGGATTTTATGTCGGTGTGATGGACCTTGAGCATGGGAAAAGCTAGGAGACTACACATAAGTTTTTAGTTGTGCAAGAAAATGACACAAATAAATGCCTGCTTTAGTGGTTAAGTGTCCTGCGAAGGGCCTAAGAAGTCTTGGGTTCAAGCCTTGGCTCTTACAAAATTTTGGGTTTTAAGGGATAAACCATGGCTCTGGCATATAGGCTTTATAAATAATTGTGGATGATTTATGACATAGAAAGAGCCTGTAGTGGAGTGGCAAGGTGGCGTGTTGTGTAACTGTGAGGTCTGAGGTTCAAGTCTTGGGATGCGCAATGGAGTATTTATTTTGCTGTTTGAGCTGAGTAGGAGGTGGAGTTGGACTGAGTCTCTGTGTTGAATTGGTCAATGAGAGGTTGGTGGAGAAAATCAAAGAGTGATTTATGGAGAGATTTAAGGAGGAAAATATGGGATTTTATGTTGGTTATTGTTATCTTATGTTCAAAGAATTTGGTTCCTATTCCTTTCAAAAAAATTATAGACGATAGTTTTTCTCTGCTTCTCAAGTCTGCTATTTTGTTTTTTGCCGATTTTTGCTAGAAGGTTCTTTGCGATTTCTTTCGGTTCCCTTTTTGTTCTGTTCTTTTCTGTGGCAACATTTGCACCCTCCTCCTCCCTTGCCATTTTTCATTGTCTTCTTTGTTTCTGCCAACTGCCTGTTGAACTTTCTTTTTTCTTTATTCTCACAGCTTTGGATTTTCCTTATAAGTCACTCCTTCCTTAATCCTTGGTTTTCATTGCCGCAACTTGCCACCTTTGTTTTGGGTTCTTGCGTTATTGGTAAGTGTCACAACTATGAAGTATTCTTTTCATTTATGGATTTTCGGTGCATCGATCGACTATTTTATTTGCGAAGGTTAAGGGTTAGAACGACTCGGTTAGCGTTGGAGTAGTGCTGCTCTACTGTTACACGGTTGGTAGGTAAAGCGGTTATATTTTGGCGGTGTTAAAGGAAAGTTTTTCTTTTTCCCTTGGATATGAAATGTGAATTGATGTTGGTATTGGGTCTTTATAGAATTGTCTGCGGCGAATTGTGGAGTAGTGAACTATCTTGTTCGGATCTGCAAGTCTCGGAGTACGCGATAGTGTTTTACAGCAAATCACATCAGGTGTGTAGTAGTACCATATTTGATAATCGGTCAAAAGCTGAAAGAGTGTGTGAACCCACACACATTGTTTTGACCATAGGTCGGCAAATGCCGAAATACCGGAATACCGAGAAACTGAAAAGTCAAAAGGAGGGGCTTAGAGCATACGATCGCATGTACTGTAAATCGAGCTCATAGAACCTCGGCGTACGTCGAGGAAGGCCACCATGAGCGAATATGTGGGCTTAGGCCATAGTGGGCCCTTGGGCCACGAAATGGGCTGAATAGGCCCAATGGGTCCGTGGGCTCGCTTTGTGTCAAATCAGCTGCTAGGTGGAATATGGTTGGGCTTGTCATGTCGCGTACATGGCATAGGCCATTCTAGGCCATGTTGGGCTGAACTGGGCCACGTGGGCCCAATGGGCCTGTGGGCCCACACGGATAAAATGTATGTTATGTGGTAAGTTTGGGACTGGGCTACGTTGTTCGTAAAGCCGTGAATAATTTTAGGTTAAATGGGTCATATGGGCCTAATGTACCCGTGGGCCCGCATGGGTAAATTTCACTGTTAAGCGGGAAGTAGATAGACTTATCAAGTCGCCCACATGACTTAGGTTGTTCTAGGCCTCGGTGGGCCTTGTGGTCCCAATGGGCTCGTGGGCCCACACGAATAAAATCTACGGTAAGTGACTTAATGAACCGGGTTATGGTGTACACATAGCCGTATCTAAATTTAGACTAAATGGGCCACACGAGCGTGTGGGCCCACTTGGGCCGAGTAATGGGCTTTAGGCCCACTTGCACCGTTATGTCTGTTTAGGTTACTTGGGTCGCTCGAGGTGACAATGGACCCTCAGTTGGGTCGTTAAGACCCCCGATTTGTAAAATTACTAAAATAACTTCAATTTGTAAAATTATCAAAATATCCCGATTTGTAAATTTATTGAAATACCCTTATAGGGTAGGATTATCGAAATACCCTTGTAAGGTAAAATGATCGTTTTGCCTTAAAGAGTAAAATGACTGTTTTGCCCTTGTAGGTAAATGACTGATGTGGGTTATGACGATTTGACTGTGAATGTATGACTGCGTTTTAATTGACTTGACTGTGGTTGTATGACTGATATGCTTTTAATATATGTTTAAAT
This sequence comes from Gossypium longicalyx, assembly GCA_025698465.1. Taxonomy (NCBI): domain Eukaryota; kingdom Viridiplantae; phylum Streptophyta; class Magnoliopsida; order Malvales; family Malvaceae; genus Gossypium; species Gossypium longicalyx. Next base: position 39,630,642 of record CM046996.1, on the reverse strand, counting down.
GACTGTTACTAAGTATGGCCATTCTGCATATACGTGTGATGATTGAGCATGACATACACGACATATTGCATGGGGTTGGGACATTGATATGGAGGAAGTTCTGTTCTGATAGGGTCGTACGGGTCGCACGAGACGACTTTGGACCCAGTATTGATCTGTTAAGGTCGCACGGGTTGCACATGATGACTGTGGACCGACGGACGGCTTAAAGCCGCGTAATCTAACTATGGCTTTATGCCAACTTAAAAATGGCTCTGTGCCATCTTGAATATGACTTTGTACCAAACGTATTTACCCGTGGCTATGTGCCTAACATACTTATTGATGACTCTATGTCAATCATATTTACCCAAGGTTGTGTGTCGATTATATTACCGCCGCTAATTTCTATGTGCCAAACATGATATAGTTACCGATGGCTTTGTGCCAATTATAATACCGCTACTGAAGGCTTAGAGCCGCATATATACTAGCAGCTTTGCTGCGATGTCGGTTAGTGCCGCAACCGGTGTTAACATTGGTGTTCTGGCTGGGTGGGTCAATTTTATCCCTACGTAAGTGTAGGGTTGGTACGGGTGGTGTGCTGGTTGGATCGGGGTTGGGATGAATCCTCATACTATTGCATATCTATTTATGAGATCTGTCACTGTATTGGGCTTAGGCCCACTTGTTCTATTATTGGTTTGGGCTAGGCCCAATTGATTCTGTTATGGGCTGTGACTCAAATGATATTGTAGTGGGCTTCAGCCCACGTATGCTCTGAACTGGATTGTACTGTTACTGTTAAAAGATCTTTGGCCAAGACTGTTCCAGTTTCTGTTTCTGTATACTGACTGCTACTCTAGTAAGGGGATTACACACTGAGTTTTCATAAAATCACCCCATTTATTAACTATGCAGGTAATCCCCAACATTAGGAGGATCGGTGCTGCGAGGACTCGGAGATGGCCACACGACTGCCTTCAAACTTTATTTATGTTTTAGATTCCGCTTTTGGTTTTCAACTTTTGTAATAAGGCTTCTTAAAGTTTCTAGATTTTAACTTTGAGTTTTATTTACTTCGATTTATAACTGTTTTTAATCAACACTACGTTTCCGCAACATTCTTAGAACGGTTTTGCAACTTAGTTTTTAACATCACGTTTTTGTAAATCAGTTACTTTTAAAATTAGCTTCTGCAACTTAAAAGAAATTTTGGGAATAGAATTAATAACTTTTCAATGTACCACTTTATAAAATAAACTAACGTAACTGGGGTTTTACTCAAGTTTTCAAATAAGAAGGGTTTTCAATGAAAACATGGTTTTCGAAAAACACTTCAAGGTGACATGTCAGATTCGGGCCTAACTTCTAGGCTAGGTTTGGGGTGTTACGGTCGGGATTGCCCCTATCTCCGAGAAAGAAAGATGTGATATGGGTTATAGTTGACAGATTGACAAAATCGGCTCATTTCATTTTGGTACGAACGGACTATTCGTGTAACACCCCTTACCCGTAACCCACACCAAAACAAGGTACGAGGCATTACCGGACTTACATCAAAACATTCAGTCACATTTCACAACAAAAGCTTGCTTACAATTCAAAACTTTTATACGTTCATCCACATTGTCCCTTGTAAGGTTATACGTTACCTTAAAACATGCTTAAAAGGGGTTCGAGACTAAACCGATAACTCGAGAAAACTTTAAAAAACTTTAAAAATTTCCCTCACTGCATGGGCCACACGCCTATGTGCCCAACCCGTGTCACTCACACGACCCAGAGACACGCCCGTGTCTCAGGCCATGTGGATACAAGGCAAACATACTGACTTCCTCACACGGCCAGACCACACTCCCGTGTGTCCAGCCCGTGTACCTTGCACACGCCTGTGTGTCAAGCCCGTGTACCTTGCACACGCCCGTGTTCAGGCCGTGTGCTCGGTTGTGCCAAAACTAGCTTGTATTTTGTTTGTGACGTCAGGAATCAAATAAGGGGTACACAGCCAAGGCACACACCCGTGTTCTCAGCCTGTGTGGCAAATAAAATTCCAAAATTAAGGTGCAGACTTCACACGGCCAGGGCACACACCCATGGTGTAACCCGTTTATCACACACGGCCTAGACACATGCCCGTGTGTCTACCCGTGTGGACAACTCAAGGCTATATTCCAAGCCAACAAGCCACCCTCAAATTATACACACAAGCACATATTCACTAGCCATTTACATGGCACATTTCAGTACATGAAATAGGCCATCAAACGACCTTATTCAAGTCTAAATCATACCATTCCTATCATCAACTTAAACATGCTTCATGACCTACAAAATCAACAACTAAATCACATACCACAATAAACCAACACCTTGGCATTATATATGCATCACATAACATGAGCCAAACACACCATTTAAAGCCAAAATATACCATTATGACACTATCCTATACATGCCATATACTAATATATACATAACTTCAAAAATACCAAAATATTGATTGATAGTGTGATGACGCTTCCAGACGATCCCCGAATCCGAGTTAGCTTCGATGATCTATAAAATAGTAAAAAATAAATATCGTAAGCTTTAAAAGCTTAGTAAGCCATATACAAATAAATCATCTCATGCAACAATATCTTTCTCATCAATTTAGCAGGTTATACATGAGCACATATAAATGCATAACAAGTTCACCAACCTACTTCATGATGTATACATTCAATTCTATAAATTGAATCCATCCAATACTTTTTGTTTCAATAATCGAAAGAATCTTGTACGTACCTGAGTCACTTGATTCACTTACACTTTCTTTCCCAACTTAACTTTTCCCGTTGAACCATTTGGAATTGTTAAGGATACTTAGTAATCACTTATAGCTCATACAATGCCATATTCTTGATATGGTCTTACATATTAACACGTATCGATGCCACTGTCCCACACAGGGTCTTACACGAAGTCAATTAACGATGTCAATGTCCCACACATGGTCTTACACGTAACCGTAATACAATGCCACTGTCCCACACAGGGTCTTACATGTAATCACATCTCAATACCTAATGTCATGACATTTGTATCCTATACTATTCCTAAGGTTCGTACGGGACTTTCAGCTATCGCAACTTGTCGATTCTTGTTTGTATACAATCGTTCAACATTCATAGCAATTTAATGACAAAATAACATAAACATTTCAGTGTAATGATATTTATTTGCATATGAACTTACCTCGTATGGAATGAACGGAAACGAATGGCTATTTAATTAATTCTGATTTCCCCCGATCTAATTTCGTTTTCTTTGGTTCTTGATCTAATTACAATCAAAATTAACTTACTTAATCTCTTATTCATTCAAATTCACTCAAAAGCACATAAATGGGCATTTTGCACTTTAGCCCCTAAAGTTACACATTTCTTACAATTTAGTCCTTATTTCATTAAAACACAAATTACACAATTTCATTGAAATTTCATGCTAGCTGAATTTCATATAAATTTATAGAAGCCCAAAACTTTCATTTATTTTACATTTTAACCACACATTTACCATATTCCTCAATTTAATCCCTAATAGGTATTTTTACCAAAAATCACTTAACAAAACTTGTATATTTAACACCAAGCTTTCATTTTTCATCATCAAACATTCAAGAACACAAACACTCATCAACATCATAATACAAAATCATGGATACTTTCAAAAATTAAGACTTGGGCTAGATAGGTTACTAAGGAACGATCACAAAAATGTAAAAATTATCAAAAACTAAGTCAAATTCATACCTTAATTAAACAAGATAAGTGCTGAAATTTTCAAGCCCTATTTTAACTCATTTCCTTTGATATTCAACCATGTATGGAGCAAAAATTATGATATTTCCATTTTTTTAATTTAGATACCTAATATACATTATTTTAATATTTTTATTATGACATAATTCATTAAACATTTAACTACTACATGTCCATAAATATCCACTGCCAACATTAATGGTATAATTGCCATGCAAGGACCCTTACTTTAAAGCAAAGGTCAATTAACACCTTTAACAAATAACATGCAACTTCCACACGGCCAAATCATCACACTATTGTGGTTTATATATATATGGCATGTATAGCTAGACTCCCACTCGCTACGTTAGTCCTAGAATCGACTAAATTATAGCTCTGATACCAATAAAATATATCACCCTTAACCAGTATCCATCGCCTTAATAGGGTTACGAGGCATTACAGATCAATCACAACATAAATCATACATTTTTTTACACATAAATCTATTATCACATAAACATTAATCAAATATAATCACATTGTCCCTTATAAGGCTCTACGAGACCTTAAACATGCTTGAAAGAGGTTCAGGACTAAATCAATAACATTTGAAAACTTTAGGAAACTTATAAAATTTTCATGCATTCAAGGGTCACACGCCTGTGTAAACAGGCCATGTGCCTCACATGGCCACCAGACATGTTCGTGCCACAGGCCGTGTGAAAACAGGGCATTCATACTGACTTGCACCACACGGTCGAGGACACGCCCGTGTGAAATCTAGAGGGGTTATTGACTTGGGTCACACGACCAGCCACACGCCCATGTGCCAGCCCGTGTGCCACACATGGCCAATAGACATGCCCGTGTCTCTAGGTCGTGCCAAACCTGTAGGGTATACTGACTTAATTCAAAGGGCTACTGTAACATCCCTTACCCATATCCGACGCTGAAACAGGGTACGAGGTGTTACAATACATGTACTCGGACATTTTTAGAAAATACGGACCATGAAAATTTTGTTTCAAATTAAAACCAATCAAACAAAATACGATCTTGTCTCTGCCCATTTGTTTACTACCATGCAATTTGACTTCAAAATTTTAGGTGTAGGGGACACACGGCCATACCACACGCCCATAGGGCTATCTATGTGTCACACACAGCCTAGACACATGCAATGTGTCTACCCGTGTGGACCTTATTAGGCTATTTTTCAAGCCTTTGGTCACCCTCTAACATCCATACACACTTATAGGTTTTAATAATATTTAACATGGCCTAATTATACTTTTTAATAACCTCGATAAACCTCATTGCAAGTAAACCTCATCTCATCGATTTTACACATGCTAGGTTATCCCCTTTGTATTAAGGATTCCTATATCTTATAACACTTTTAAGATTGGCTCATTATTTTACCTTATTGCCAATTATGGCCTAGCCATCCCATGTGATTTGGTCATATTACATGTATCTAAATGTGATATACCATATTTCATCCTCACTAGAACAATTGAACATAAACATGCACAAATTTGTAAGTCATAACCTACATCAAAATGAGCCAATTCCCATGGCAATCTACAAGTGAATGTGTATACCTTTACAAGTCCTCATATTGGTAAATCAAATGACACATATAACAAAATAACAAAAGCCCTATACATGCCATTGAACAAAATAAAAGTATCTATATACCAAAGTTGGACAAGATGATAGTGTGTTGACTCTCCAATCGTCTTCCAATTTCTATGAGTCCTCGAGCTCTGTAAGACAGGGAAAAGAGAGGGGTAAGCATTTACATGCTTAGTAAGCCCGAATAACTGCAAAGTAAACTTACCGATTAATTAGCATACAACCATATTAGGCAATATAACCAACAAGCATGAAATGGTTTCCCTATCACATGCACTCAATTAACAGGTTAGTCTCATAACAATATATTATGAAATTTGTCTTAGATGAGCTCATCATCCAACATTTTCAATTTTATACCTCATGTTAATCCCATTGAGCTTTTCAGAAATCTCGATGGATTATCCATTTACCGTCAAGTAATAAGAGCAATCATCTCGTGTACGCACTCCAGTGAACCTCACATCCTACGACGGGATTACCAGTCCAGGCTAAATCCCCGTAATATAAACTTATTGGGTGAAGTATGGATTACCAGTCCAGGCTAAATCCCTTGTAGCGACAAACACCCTTAATGAGCTCGGATCTGAATTACTAGTCTAGGCTAAATTCAGAACATAGTCGAATTACCCGTTTGGGCTAAATCCATAATGCACACATATTCTTTGGGAGGCTTGATCACTCAAGGAACACCCGTTCGGGATAGATCCTTTCTATATTTGAGATCAACGGATTAGCCGTCTTGGCTAAATCCTTTTCTGCAACACATGCAAGATCTCAAGTCATGTAAGCCATGGTTTATCCATCGAGTTTCCTTTTTTGACTTCAACTGGGACATTTATTATCATGTCATTATTATTAACACATTTCATGGATTTTCATACCATCATTACAATTAATTATCGTACACTCGTAATACATGCAATTAAGCATATTAAGAGTTTACTTTAACTTATTCGAACTTACTTGGTACTCGTTACAGTTTTACGTTTTAGTTATTCCGAAACCTTTAATTTTCCTCGATCGACCTTCGAAATTTGTTCCTCGAGGTCTACAACAATAAAAATGAATTATCAATACCTCACATTATTCTTTTCGAGCCTAAATCTCACCCCTAGACAAAATGATTATTCACATTATTTACAATTTAGTCCCTAGGCTCGTATGATGAAATGCATGAAATTTATACATTATCCAAGCCTAGCCGAATGTTTTTCCCTCTTATGGCATCCCACATTTTTCCATTATTTCTCATCTTTCTAACCATTTTTACAACTTCTATAAAATGGTCCCTTAAGCCATTTCCATGAAAAATCACTTAGTAAAAGTTGTTTACCATCTTTTTAAACTTTTATCTTCCTCCATAAAAAATCAAAATACAAGCATCTCATTCATGGGTAGTTTTCTAAACATGAACCCTAGCATGAAATATGCGTAGAAATGAAGAGAGTAGGCTACTAGGACTTCAAAAATACGAAGAACATAAAAAAAGGGGCTAGGGAGCACTTACTATTGAGCATGAAAATGTTGAAAACCCTAGCTTATGGAACCCTTGAAATTTTGGCAGCTATAGGAAGAAGATGAGTGAATTTTTCCTTCATTTTCCCTTTTTATTTCATTTATTACCAAATGACCAAAATGCCTTTCCTTACTAAACTTTTAAAATTTTCCATACATGCCCATTTTTGTCCAAAAACTTAGAAATTAGGAAAATTGCTCTTTAAGACCTTCTAATTAATAATATAAAGCAATTTCATACAAATTGCTTCTAGAATCCAAGTTTTGCAATTTATTTAATTTGGTCCTTATTTTCCAATTGGACACCTTACTTATAGAATTTCTTCATGAAACTTTAACACTTGCAAATTTTCATATTTTAGACCTCATAATAATCATAAAATAAATATTTCAACGTCGAATTTATGGTTTCAAAACCACTGTTCCGACTAAGCCCTATTTTGGGATGTTACAGCTACCCTAGGGGACACACGGCCGTGTACCAAGGCCATGAGTCACACACGGTCAAGCCACACGCCCATGTGCTTGGCCGTGTGGAGTGAAAATAGGCTTGGTTGAAGCCACATTTCTCACCCATTTTCAAGCAAACCTAAACCACAACATTTGTACCAATTCAATACATTAATAGGCAACCAAAACATGCTATTTCATACACATTTCATGCCATTTATAAGTCATCCTTTTAACTACTCAAATCCATAGCCAAAACATACCAAATCAATATGCCAAATCCAAATATTACTTTAATAATATCCACATTTAGACATAACCCAAATCATCAAGCATGTACTAAACCAAAATGGCATCCAAACATCATCTTAATTTATACCAAAACTTACCATTTCTCAAACCATAACACATCATTAACAATTTACTAAATACTTATCCATCAACCCATAAAAATGACCATATCAAGCCTGCCAAAACATAAGGCATCATAAATACATCACATATTATATATTAACTCATAACATAGGCCAAATTCAACTTTACCAACAACACCATTTACAAGCCAACTTACATGGCTAAATTCAAAGTTCAAAACATGTTAAAATGACACTAGCCTATACATGCCATATACCACATATATACATACCTTCAAAAGTACTAACAAGATGATCGATAGTATGGTGACGTTTCCCAACGATCCCTGAGTTCGAGCTAGCTTTGATAATCTATAAAATAGAAAAAGAACGCACAAAATAAGCTTTAAAAGCTTAGTAAGCCATATACAAGTAAAGTCATCATATGAATATTTGCATATCAATTCAAATATGCTAAGCATAGCTAAACACATACAAGTTCACAAAGTTTTCTCATTGTACACATTTTCAATATCATAATTGAATTCATCAAATACTTCCCTTTTCAATACTCGTATGAATCTCGTACGTACCTGAGTCACTTAACTCATTCACACATTCTTTCTCGACTAGACTTTTCCCGTTGAACTGTTCAGAATCATTAAGGATACTTAAAAGTCACATAAAGCTCGTACAATGCCATATTCCAGATATGGTCTTACATGTTATCGCATATCGATGCCTCTGTCCTAGACAGGGTCTTACATGAAATTGAATAACGATGCCAATGCCCTAGACATGGTCTTACACGTAATCACAATACAATGCCAATGTCCCAGACATGGTCTTACATGTAATCATATCTCGGTAACCTAATGTCCAGACATTCGTACCCTAAACTATTCCTAAGGTTTATATGGGACTTTCGAATATCGTAACTTCATCGATTCTTGCTTGTATTTGCTTGTTCAACATTCATAGCAATTAAATGATAATAAAACACATATAATTCAATTTAAAGACATTTATTTGCATATGAACTTACCTCGAATTTGGGATAAACGGATTAGACTGACTATTCGACAACTTTCAATTTCCCCTGATCTAAATCCGATTTCTTTCGTTCTTGATCTATATATATTCAAAATTAATCCATTTAATCACCAACTCATTCAATTCAGTCCTTAAACACACATTTGGGAATTTTTACACTTTAGCCCCTAAAGTTTCACATTTATTCAATTTAGTGCTTATTACACAAATACAAAAAATTTCACAAAATTCAATTTAATCCATGCTAGGCCGAATTACCATAGTACCCTTAGCGATCCATATTTCACATTTATTTCACATTTCAACCCCATACTTTCATCTTTTCACAATTTAATCCCTAATTTGTATTTTCTCTAAAAGTCACTTAACAAAACATATTAATCTATCAACAATTATTCATTTTCCATCATCAACATTCAAAAAAATCAAGCTATCATCAATGAATACTCACAATTTCATCAACAAATTTAGATATTAGGGTAAGGGCTAGCTAGATTACTAAGCAACGATCTCAAAAACATAGAAATCATAAAAAATCAAGCTCAAAACATACCTCAATCAAGCTATGTGTGTGTGTCAAACCCTAAAGGAACAAAATGAATTCTTTTCTACTTCAATATTTGGCCAACAAGAAGAAAGATGGACAAAATTCATGTTTTGTTGTATTTTATTAACAAATTTACAAAATTACTTACTTACCCTTAATGAATAAACATTAAAAACATGTAATGGTTGTCCATAATAGTCCACTATCATTTAAAATGGTTTTATTACCATTTAAGGCCATTATATTTAAAAGCAAAGGCAAATTGACACCTTTAACTAATAGCATACAACTTTTACATTTTACGCAATTTAGTCCTTTTATCAAATTAAGCATTTACACGCTAAAATTATTTCATGAAACTTTCACACATACATATTCACATGCTATAACACCAATACGACTTCAAATTTGTGGTTCCGAAACCACTATTCTGATTAAGCTAAAATTGGGTTGTTACAAATAATAATAGAGCTTGTTACAGTTGTGGTTCGCGAGATCATTTTATTCGAGATTGTCCTGAGTTAAATGAAAAAGATAAATTCCAGAATGCTAGATCAAGTAATATGACTACAAGAGGTAGACCACCGAGAAATACGAGGAATGTGTTCAGTGGTAGAGGTGTGACTAGGGATTCAGCTGTGAGATTCGAAGCTAGAGCACCAACCAGAGCTTACACTATTCGTGCCTGCGGAGATGCGTCATCACCAGATGTTATTACAGGTACATTTTCTCTTTACGACACAAATTTTAATGCATTAATCGATCCTGGATCAACTCATTCGTATATATGTATGAATTTGGTGTCTAATAAGAGTTTGCTTGTTAAGTCTACGGTGTGATATCCCAAATTAGGGCCTAATCTGAATAGTGGTTTCGGGACAACAAATATGAGATAGAAATAATTATTTTATAATTATTTTTAGGTCTATGATATGATTGCATGATTGTGTGAAAATTTCGTGAAGAAATTCTATGCATAAAGTGCTTAATTTGAAATTAGGGACTAAATTGAATAAGTTGCAAAACTTGCATTCTAGAAGCTTTTAGCACGAAATTGATTTGGAATATTTATTAGGAGGTCTTAAATAGAAATTTCACCAATTTCTAAAATTTTGGAAAAAAATGGGCTTGTACATGAAAAATTACAAAGAAAGGCATTAAGGGCATTTTTGTCATTTGGTAAATATAGTCATTAAAAAAGGAAAAATAACACAAAAATAGAGTCATCTTCTCCATAGGCTGCTGAAATTTTGCTTGTTACCGTAGCTAGGGTTTCCAACATTTTCAAGCCTTGATTGTAAGTGATTCCATGTCCCATTTTTAATGTTCTTTATGTTTTTGGAGTCCCCGTAACTTGATTTAGCTTATTCTAGCAATAATTTAACCTAGGATTTATATTTGGAAAAATACCCATAGGTGAAATGTGTTTATTTTGATGTTTTATGGTATAATATAAAGCTTTAAATTGTGTTAAACAACTTTTTCTAAACGATTTTACGTGAAAACAGTAAAACGACATAATCGGTAAAAATACCTAATGTTCATAACTACATGTTAGAGTGAGAATTTGATGTTTCCATAGAAGTAAAAAATGATCAGCATGTCATAAAACATAATAATTTTGGAAAAAAGTTTAATTTCCGAGCTTTGGGGCAAAAGTGTAAATATGCAAAAGTTTAGGGGCAAAATTGTAATTTTTCCAAAGTTAGAGTTAAGGACTATTTTGATAAATGTGAGTATTAAATCAGCTAAATGTGTTATTTTAGATCAAGAAAGACGTAAAATCGACCTTGATCGGGGAAAGGAAAAGATTATGGACTAAATTGCAAAATTTCTTTATTTTGGTACCGAGGTAAGTTCATGTGTAAATGTGGTAACATCATTTTAAATAATTTAATGATATTTATATGATATGATGATTATTGTCATGAAATATTATGCTTTGTGGTTATTATTGAGTAATATGCAAATTATGTGATCTACTTGAAAAATATGAAATGCTACTGAGTATCGGTTTTGACATTCCGTAGAAGATGGCAAAGATGTGTAATCGAGGGAAATCCCGTTTGAACCTTGGGAGCAGATTAGAATACAAGTGACATGTCACTAGGATATTTGAGTTTCAAACTCGTTGAGTTGAGTTCGAGTTCACTTATGGATGCGAACGCCCAAGCTCGTTGAGTTGAGTCTGAGTTTACTTATGGGCGGATTACATGATAGCTTGGCTACATAATTTCCGTAGGCTATTGAGTTTGTCTAGCTGCGGGTATGGCACTTATGTGCATGCAATCCGTGTATTCGAATCATATTCCGATGTGTTCAACGGGTGAATCTTAAGTGAATAAGGAGAGCACCTAAAACGAAGGTGACATGTTGGTAAGTGTGGTGAATGAGAAAATTTGACAGGTATGTGCTTAAACCCTCGGGTTGAGAACTTGGTAAGATGAAATTGCGGTAAGATAGTAAATGCAAATGTAACATGAATGCCTTGGTGTTGTTTATGCAAATGATGTTTTATGTTGGATTGCATGATTATGTTACTTGCTATTTGCATGTGAACTTACTAAGCATTTATGCTTACTCCCTCCTTTCCATTCTTTGTAGTTTTGACAAGCCAGCTCAGAAATCGGGAACGGTCAGAGACTCGCTCACACTATCCGTGGACCATTTTGGTATACTGGCTTGTATACCTTGAGCATGGCATGTATAACATGATAATCATTTTGTGTATGTAATCTTATGATATGGCTATTGAGTGATAAGGGAACGTTTGGTTATGATTAGCCATTGGAATGACCAATCAAAAATCATGTATGGTGTTATGTATGCTTAATGTGCTATCTAAATCATGGAATTTCATAAAAAGGTGAAATTTGTTATAAAACAGTATCATTCATTAGCAATGATGTGAGTTTGAAAAATCACTAAATATAGTATAGAAAGAATTACATGGTGAGTAAACTATGAAGTTGAAGCTTATTAAGTATATTTTCATATGGAAGAAACAAAACAGATAAATGAGTTGTATTTCATGAGATATTTGGGTTTTAGTGGAATAGAGTCAGAGCAATTTCTGAATCCCCTGTTCTGAATTTATAAATTCACTAAAAATTGTACAAAAATAATTAGGAGTAATAATTTATATGCATAGATTAATTATTGAGTCTATTGTTAATAAAAATAAACTACATAGTCATCTGAATTCTGTACGGAGAGAAAAGTGGTTCGTAGTGAACAGAGGTCAGAGCAGTCAAACACTGAAATAGGGAAAACTTTAACTAATAAACTGTAATAATTGGCCCAAAAAAAATTATATAAAACAATTAGTAAATAGATATATGAGTCTAGTTTAAGGGAAATTTTACAGATTTTAATTTTGAGTTTCGTAACTTGAGATATGAATTTTTTAGCGATTGTGATGCAGATGGGCAGATTATTACGAAAGGTGAAATAAATTGTTTGAAATTATTTAAGTGATATTTTAAGTCTGTTAACGCCTCGTGCTCGACTCCGGTGACTGTCTCGGGTAAGGGGTGTTACATCTTATGGTATCAGAGCTACGGTTTAGTCAGTTCTCGGTCTAACGTGGCGTATGTATGGGTTTTGCTATACATGCCATATATATATTATGATAGTGTGACGACTCCTGACCTTTAAAATAATTTTTTTTATAGTAAATGGATCCCGATCTAACTGTGGCTGATGATGTAGAGAGCAATGCGCCAGCTCCTGCTGAAAGGGTGATGCCGATTGAAAGTCGGCCTCCTACTATTGGTCAAGGAGGAGGAGAAGGAGCTCGGGAAGCATTTCTCCAGATGATGAATGCATGGTACACCGAGTTCATTCGTACGAACCCGAATACTCAACCTCCCCCACCTCCCCGATTCCTCAACCTGTACCCCCAATGCCTCAAGGTATGGATTTGATGAAATTTCATAGAACTCCAGTTGATAGAATTCGCAAGCAAGGAGCTGAAGAATTCAGGGCAAATGTTGATGATGATGCCGAGAAAGTAGAATTTTGGCTTGAAAATTCTATTCGGGTATTTGATGAATTGTCTTGTACACATGAAGAGTGCTTGAAATATGCTATATCCTTGTTGAGAGATTCAGCTTATTATTGGTGGAAGGTATTGATTTCAGTGGTACCGAAAGAGAAAGTGACTTGGGAGTTCTTTCAAGAAGAATTTCGGAAGAAATACATCAGTGAAAGATTTGTTGATCAGAAGCGTAAAGAATTTCTTGAGTTGAAACAAGGCAACATGACAGTTACTGAGTATGAAAGGGAGTTTGTTCGATTGAGTAAGTATGCTAGAGAATATATTCCTTCAGAGGTTAAAATGTGCAAATGATTTGAAGACGAACTCAATGAAGACACTATAGTATTTGTAGGAAATCTTTAGTTGAAAGAGTTCGTAGTACTTGTTGATCGGGCTTGCAAGGCTGAAGAACTAATTAAAGAAAAGAGAAAGGCAGAGGATGAGACTAGAAATTTGAAGAAAAGACCAATGAGCAGTGCATTTCCACCGCAATCTAGAAAATCCAGAGATATGTATTATCGTTCTCATGTTTCGGCCGGACATTCGTATGGGAATCGTAAGAAGAAAAATGTGGGTTTTGAATCTCATATTACTTCTGTGGCTAGTGTGGGAAATTCGAGATTTATTAGACCCGAATGCCAACGATGTGGTAGAAGTCACCTTGGTCCATGTAGAACTAACGAATGTTACCAATGTGGTTCTCCAGATCATTTTATTAGAGACTGTCCAGAGAGAATTGAGAAAGAAAAATTTCAGAGTACAAAACCTAGTGGTGCAATTTCGAGAGGAAGATCTTCGAGAAATACTGGGAATGGGGCAAGCAGCAAGAATATAGTCAGAGATTCAGTGTTTAAATCTGAAGCTAGAGCTTCGGCTAGAACTTATGCCATAAGGGCACGTGAAGATGCTTTATCTCCCGATGTGATCACTTGTATTTTCTCTCTTTATGGTGTTAATGTTATTACTTTGATTGACCCCGATTCTACTCATTCATATGTGTGCATGAAATTGGTGTCTAATATGAGTATACCTATTGAGTCTACAGAATTTATGATTAAAGTATCAAATTCGTTAGGCAAATGTGTTATAGTTGATAAAGTATGCACGAAATGTCCTTTGATGATTAGAGGTCATTATTTTTCAGCCAACTTGATGTTGTTGTCGTTTGATGAATTTGATGTTATTTTGGGTATTGATTGGTTGACATCGCATGATGCTATAATAAATTGTAAACAAAAGGTTATTGAATTAAAATGTGAAAATGGTAAAATTATGTGGGTTGAATCAGACGAATCAGAGACATTGCCTAGTGTGATTTCTTCGATGTCGGCTCAGAGATATTTGAGAAAGGGTTATGAAGCTTATTTGGCGTATGTGTTGAATACAAAGGAATTTGAGAAGAAAATTGAATCAGTGCCGATTGTATGTGAATTCGCAGATGTATTTCCAAAAGAGTTGCTGGGTTTACCTCCTGTTAGAGAAGTAGAATTTGGTATTGAGTTGATACCTGGAACAACTCCGATTTCGATTGCTCCATATAGAATGGCACCAACAGAGTTGAAAGAATTAAAGTCGCAGTTGCAAGAGTTGACTGACAAAGGCTTTGTGAGACAGAGTTTTTCGCCTTGGGGTGCTCCTGTATTATTTGTGAAAAAGAAATATGCTTCTATGAGATTATATGTAGACTATCGACAGTTAAATAAGGTGACAATCAAGAACAAGTATCCGTTGCTGAGAATTGATGATTTGTTTGATCAGTTGAAAGGAGCGACATGGTTTTCAAAGATTGACTTGAGGTCTGGATACTATCAGCTATGAGTAAAAGAGTCAGATGTGCCTAAAACTGCTTTTAGGACAAGGTACGGCCATTATGAATTTTTAGTTATGCCATTCGGTTTGACAAATGCTCCTGCTGTGTTTATGGACTTAATGAATCGCATATTTCAGCCATACTTGGACAAGTTTGTTGTGGTATTTATTGATGATATCTTAATTTATTCAAAAGATGAGACAGAGCATACTTAGCACTTGAGGATAGTTTTGCAAACTTTGAGAGATAAGCAGTTGTATGCCAAGTTTAGTAAAAGTGAGTTTTGGCTTCGGAAAGTAGGATTTTTGGGTCATATTGTCTTAGGTGAAGGTATACGGGTTGATCCTAGTAAAATTTCGGCTATTGTTGATTGGAAACCGTCGAAGAATGTAACTGAGGTTAGAAGTTTCTTGGGTCTAACTGGTTATTATCGACAGTTTGTAAACAAATTTTCTATAATTGCTACTCCTATGACCAGACTACTCCAAAAGGATGTTAAATTTGAGTGGATGGAAGAATGTCAACAGAGCTTTAAGAAATTGAAAAAGTTACTAACTGAAGCACCAGTGTTGGTACAACCCGAGTCAGGTAAAGAATTTGTGGTGTATAGTGATGTTTCTCTAAATGGCTTGGGATGTGTACTTATGCAAGAAGAAAAAGTTGTGGCTTATGCTTCAAGGTAGCTGAAACCTCATGAAAAGAATTATCTGACTCATGATTTGGAACTGGCTGCTATAGTGTTTGCTTTGAAGATTTGGTGACATTGTCTATATGGTGAAAAGTGTCGAGTATATACCGACCACAAAAGTCTCAAGTACTTGGTGTCACAAAAAGACTTGAATTTGAGACAGCGGAGATGGTTAGAATTATTGAAAGATTACGAGCTTGTGATTGACTACCATCCGGGGAAAGCGAATATGGTTGCTGATGCCTTGAGTAGAAAGTCGTTGTTTGCTTTGAGAGCTATGAATACTCAGTTGACGGTGTCTGACGATGGTTCAATTCTAGCAGAGTTGAGAGCAAGACCGATGTTTTTACAAGAGATTTGTGAAGCTCAGAAAAGTGACAAAGATTTGAAAGCTAAGAGGAAACAATGTGAGGCTAATACAGGATCATATTTCAGAATCAGTTTTGATGGTTGCTTAATGTTTAAAAACTAGATTCGTGTACCGAAAAATGATGGGTTGATTCAAAAGATCTTGCACGAAGCACATAGTGGTTTTTTGTCAGTTCACTCGGGCAGTGCAAAAATGTATAATGGCTTGAAGAAAATGTATTGGTGGAACGAAATGAAAAGAGATATCTCCGAGTTTGTATCGAAATGCTTAATTTGTCAACAAGTGAAAGCTGAACACCAAGTGCCTTCAGAACTACTTCAGCCTATCATGGTTCCCAAGTGGAAGTGGGATTGAATTACTATGGATTTTGTATCAGGGTTGCCGTTAACTCTGAGGAAGAAAGATGCCATCTGGGTAATAGTCGACAGATTGACTAAATCGGCTCATTTTATTCCGGTACGTACTAATTATTCTCTTAATAAGTTGGTTGAATTGTATATCAGTGAGATTGTTAGACTTCACGGAGTACCTTTATCGATCATTTTGGATAGAGATCCAAGATTTACATCGCGGTTTTGGCAAAAGTTGCAAGAGGCATTAGGTAACGGTTAAATTTCAGATCGCTTTCCATCCATGTGGTGTGGACAATCAGAGCAAGTAATTCAGATTCTTGAGGACATGCTCATATGTTGTGTATTGGAATTCCAAGGTAGTTGGGAAAGATATTTATCGTTGGTAGAATTTACCTACAATAATAATTATCTAACGAGTTTGAAGATGGCACCTTATGAAGCATTATACGGTCGTAAGTTTCGGACGCCATTATATTGGACTGAACTCAAAGAAAATTAGATTTACGGAGTTGATCTAATTAAAGAAACCAAAGAAAAGTGAAAGTGATTCAATATTGTTTGAAAGTTGCTTCAGATAGACAGAAATCCTATGTGGATTTGAAACGAAAATAAATCGAGTTTCAAGTCGGCGATAAGGTATTTTTAAAAGTGTCTCCATGGAAGAAAGTTCTTAGATTTGGTCGGAAAGGCAAGTTGAGTCCGCGTTTTATCGGACCATATGAGATAATTGAAAGAATTGGACCGGTAGCATATCGGTTAGCATTACCACCTGAATTAGAGAAGATTCATGATGTGTTCCACGTATCAATGTTACGTCGGTATCGTTCGAATCCTTCACATGTAATTTAACTGATGGAAATTGAGCAACAACCTGATATGACTTACAATGAAGAACCGATTAATATTTTAGCTCGGGAGGTTAAGCAACTAAGAAATAAAAGTATCGCTCTCGTGAAAGTATTATGTCAAAAGCACGGAGTAGAAGAGGCTACATAGGAACCTGAGAAAACTATGAGGAATCAATACCCACACTTGTTTACCGGTAAGATTTTCGGGGACAAAAATCCCTAAAAGCGGGGAGAGTTGTGATATCCCGAATTAGAGCCTAATCAGAATAGTGGTTTCGGGACCACAAATCTGAGATAGAAATAATTATTTTATAATTATTTTTAGGTCTATGATATGATTGCATGATTGTGTGAAAATTTTGTGAAGAAATTCTATGCATAAAGTGCTTAATTTGAAATTAGGGACTAAATTGAATAAGTTGAAAAACTTGCATTCTAGAAGCTTTTAATATGAAATTGCTTTGGAATATTTATTAGGTCTTAAATATCAAATTCACCAATTTCTAAAATTTTGGACAAAAATGAGCTTGTACATGAAAAATTATAAAGAAAGGCATTAAGGGCATTTTTGTCATTTGGTAAATATAGTCATTAAAAAGGGAAAAATAACACAAAAATAGACTCATCTTCTCCATAGGCTGCTGAAATTTTGTTTGTTACCATATCTAGGGTTTCCAACATTTTCAAGCCTTGATTGTAAGTGATTCCAAATCCCGTTTTTAATGTTCTTTACGTTTTTGGAGTCCCAGTAACTTGATTTAGCTTATTCTAGCAATAATTTAACCTAGGGTTTATATTTGGAAAAATACCCATAGGTGAAATGTGTTTATTTTGATGTTTTATGGTAGAATATAAAGCTTTAAATTTTGTTAAACAACTTTTGCTAAACGATTTTACGTGAAAACGAGTAAAACGACATAATCGATAAAAATACTTAATGTTCATAACTACATGTTAGAGTGAGAATTTGATGTTTCCATAGAAGGAAAAAATGATCATCATGTCATAAAACATAAGAATTTTGGAAAAATTTTAATTTCCAAGCTTTGGGGAAAAAGTGTAAATATGTAAAAGTTTAGGGGCAAAATCGTAATATTTCCAAAGTTAGAGTTAACGACTATTTGGATAAATGTGAGTATTAAATCAGCTAAATGTGTTATTTTAGATCAAGAAAAACATAGAATCGACCTTGATCGGGGAAAGGAAAAGATTATGGACTAAATTGCAAAATTTCTTTATTTTGGTACCGAGGTAAGTTCATGCGTAAATGTGGTAACATAATTGTCATTTTAAGTTATTTAATGATATTTATATGATATGCTGATTATTATCACGAAATATTATGCTTTGTGGTTATTATTGAGTAATATGCAAATTATGTGATATACTTGAAAAATATGAAATGCTACTGAGTATCAGTTTCGACATTCCGTGGAAGACGGCAAAGATGTGTAATCAAGGAAAATCCATTTGAACCTTGGGAATAGATTAGAATACAAGTGACATGTCACTTGGATATTTGAGTTCCGAACTCGTTGAGTTGAGTCCGAGTTCACTTATGGATGCGAAAGCCCGAGCTCGTTGAGTTGAGTCCGAATTCACTTATGTGCGGATTACATGATAGCTTGGCTACATAATTTCCGCAGGCTATTGAGTTTGTAGCTACGGGTATGGCACTTATGTGCATGCAATCCGTGTATTCGAATCATATTCCGATGTGTTTAATGGGAGAATCTTACCTAAAACGAAGGTGACATGTTGCTAAGTGTGGTGAATGAGAAAATTTGATAGGTATGTGCTTAAACCCTCGGGTTGAGAACTTGGTACGATGAAATTGCGGTAAGATAGTAAATGCAAATGTAACATGAATGCCTTGGTGTTGTTTATGCAAATGATGTTTTATGTTGGATTGCATGATTATGTTACTTGCTATTTGCATGTGCACTTAATAAGCATTTATGATTACTCCCTCCTTTCCATTCTTTATAATTTTGACAAGCCAGCTCAGAAATCGGGAACGGTCAGAGACTCGCTCACACTATCCGTGGACCATTTTGGTATACTGGCTTGTATACCTTGAGCATGGCATGTATAACATGATAATCATTTTGTTTATGTAATCTTATGATATGGCTATTAAGTGATAAGGAAATGTTTGGTTATGATTAGCCATTGGAATGACCAATCAAAAATCATGTATGGTGTTATGTATGCTTAATGTGCTATCTAAATCATGGAATTTCATAAAAAGGTGGGATTTGCTATAAAACAGTATCATTCAGCAACAATGACGTGATTTTGAAAAATCACTAAAAATAGTAGAGACAGAATTAGATGGTGAGTAAATATGAGGTTGAAGCTTATTAATTATATTTTCATATGGAAGAAACAAAACAGATAAATGAGTTGTATTTCATGAGATATTTGGGTTTTAGTGGAACAGGGTCAGAGTGATTTCTAAATCCCCTGTTCTGATTTCATAAATTCACTAAAAGTTGTAAAAGAATAAGTAGGAGTAACACTTTATATGTATAGATTCCTTATTTAGTCTATTTTAATAGAAAAAAACGGCATAGTCATCTGAATTCTGTACAAAGAGAGAAGGGGTTTGTAGTGAAAAGAGGTCAGAGCAGTCGAACACTAAAATAGGGGAAAATTTAAATAATAAAATGTACTAATTGGCCCAACAAAAAATTCTAGAAAACAGTTAGTAAATAGATATATGAGTCTAGTTTCAGGGAAAATTTACGGATTTGAATTTAGAGTTTCTTAACTTGAGATATGAATTTTTTAGCGACTGTGACGCAGATGGGCAGATTATTACGAAAGGTGAAATAAATTGTTTGAAATTGTTTAAGTGATCTTTTAAGTCTGTTAAAGCCTCATGCTCGACTCCGGCGACGGTCTCGGGTAAGGGGGTGTTACATACTGAGTTTGTGACTAAAGTATCGAACCCCTTTGGCAAATATGTTCTAGTTGATAAAGTATGCAAGAACTGTCCTTTAATGATTTGGGGTTACTATTTTCTGGCTGACTTGATGCTCTTACCATTTGATGAGTTCGATGTGGTTCTGGGTATGGATTGGTTGACTTTACATGATGCCGTTGTGGACTGTAGATGAAAGATGATAGAATTGAAGTGTCAAAATAATGAAATTCTTCGAATTGAATCAAATGAATTGTTTGTTGTGAGTTCATCTATATTAGCTCAGAGAATGTGTATTGATTATGGACAACTCAATAAGGTTACAATAAAGAATAAGTATTTGTTTCCGAGAATAGACAATTTGTTTGATCAATTGAAAGGTGCAACAGTGTTTTCAAAGATTGATTTGAGATCGGGTTATTATTAGTTGCGAGTTAATGACTCAGATGTGCCGAAGACTACCTTCAGAACGAGGTATGGACACTATGAAATTCTAGTTATGCCTTTTGGACTAACTAATGCTCCTTCCATTTTTATGGATTTGATGAATAAAATTTTTAGACTGTATTTAGACAAATTTGTTGTTGCGTTTATTGACGACACTCTGATCAATTCACGAGATGTGTCTGAACATGCCGAGCATTTGAAGATTGTGTTGCAAACCTTGAGAGATAAGCAACTTTATGCTAAATTCAGCAAATGTGAATTTTGGCTCCGGGAAGTCAGATTTTTAGGACATATTGTATCGGCAAATGGCATTCGAGTTGATCCGAGCAAGATTTCTGTAGTTATTGACTAGAAATCACCTAGATATGTATCCGAGGTTAGAAGTTTTCTAGGATTAGTGGGTTATTATAGACGCTTTGTAAAAGGGTTCTCGATGATTGCTACACCGATGACTAGATTGCTACAGAAAGATGTCAAGTTTGAATGGTTCAAGAAATGTCAACAAAGTTTCGATCAATTAAAAGCATTACCAACTGAGGCACCAGTGTTGGTTCAACCTGAATCAGGTACAGAATTTGTGATTTATAGCGATGCGTCATTAAACGGTTTGGGTTGCGTATTGATGCAAGAGGGAAAAGTTGTAGCTTATGCCTCCAGACAGCTGAAACCACACAAAAAGAATTATCTGGCGTATGATTTAGAGTTGGCTCCGATTGTATTTGCATTGAAAATTTGGAGACATCATTTGTATAGTGAAATATGTCACATCTTTACTGATCATAAAAGCTTAAAGTCTATTATGACTTAGAAAGATTTGAATTTGCGACAACTGTAACACCCCCTACCTGTATCCAAGGTCGAAATAGGGTAAGAGGCATTACTGGACTTACATCGTAACCTTTAAACATATTTCACATCATAAAATTTCATACAATTTAAAACTTTATACATTCATCCACAATGTCCCTTATAAAGCTCTATGAGACCTTAAAACAAGCTTAGAAGAAGTTCAGGACTAAACTAATAACTCGGGGAACATTTACGAAAATTAGAAAATTTTCAACATTGAAGGGGTCACACGCTCGTGTGCCCCGGCCGTGCTCAACCCCGTGGAGCTCACTAACTTACCTCACACAGCTAGACCACACGTCCGTGTGTCATCCACACGCCCATGTCCAGGCCGTGGGGAAACAGGGCATACATACTGACTTGGGTCACACGGCCAGCCACATGCCCATGTACCAGCCCGTGTGCCTCACACGGCCTGTAGACACGCCCGTGTGTCTAGGCTGTGTCAGGTCTGTAAGGTATATTGACTTAATTCGTAGGGCTACCCTAGGGGACACACGGCCATTTACCAAGGCCATGTGTCACACATGGTCGAGGCACACGCTCGTGTGCTCAACCGTGTGGAGTGAAAATAGGCTTGGTTTAAGCCACATTTCTCACCCTCCACAAGCATACCTAAACCACATCATCTCATACCATTTCAATGCATTCAAAGGCATTCAAAACATGCCAAATCATTATACCAATATCATCAAAAACATACATAACTTCTAATTCCATTTTCTCACCTTTCTAACAACTAAATCATGCTTCTCGAACATATCAATTCATCATCTATACTTCATACCGAAATATGCCAATGCAAAAGCATTATATACATCACATATATCATTTATCAAACACATACTTTAAGCCAACTTAAATGGCCAATACACATCAACATTTACAAACCAAATCACATGGCTAAAATCACAACTGAAATCATATCATCTTAACACTAGCCTATACATGCCATATATCCAAACCCCAAGGTGTAAAAATACCATAAGTCAATAACCGGATAGTGTGATGTGATCTCCGTTGACTTCCAACCCGAGCGAACATCCGAAGCACTACAAAACATAGAAAAATAACACAAAGTAAGCTTCACAGCTTAGTAAGTTCGTAACTCAAAGAAATAAAGCTTATAACTTCAATTTATAAGCATAATTCATTTAAGTCAATCAAACATGTCTTGGCCTTAGCCTAAACAACATTAGCTTTTAAATTTTAACATCACATGAACTAGCAAATTATCATTAAAACATTATGTCATAAGTTTACATTACTTATGTGTATTCACATATCAAGCATATGGCTAAATATCTCTAAATCATCCAAAACTCATTCTTTTCCATGCTTTCAATAGCAATTCAAATCTAAGAATTTGCCAATCTTTACCCTTTTCTCATAACCGTTGAGCCACAATTTAAATGAGTAAAATGGAGCATATCACAACTTATTTTGACCCTAAAGCCTAACACGTAATCATCAACCAAATTTATTATTCAATCACTATTCAAGTAATATAACATAATATATTACCAAACCATTAATCACATTATTATTGCATATTCATTTCTACAATGATCATGAACTCACAATTTTCATGGATTCAATACTCAATTGAATTTTCGTACATACCTGTATCATCTCGTACCAATCTCATACTCAATCACATCTTTCAATTACCGTTAAATATTCAATATCTTGCACACTAGGTGCCATACCCGATACCTCGCACACTAAATGATGTTTTGGATGTTTTGCACACTAAGTGCCATCCTCGATACTTCGCACACTAAGTGTCATTCTGGATGTATCGCACACTAAGTGCCAATGCATAGCCGAAGCTATCTCGAATATTTCTGTACAATTATACTCATCAACCATTCAATATGAAGCACTAAAACTCAATTATAATAATGCTTATTAACATATGAACTTACCTGGCTAAGTTGTAGAGATACCAAAGTTCAGGGGTATTTTGGTAATTTTTCCATTTTCCTTGATTTTCCACCCGATCTTGATCTAAATTAATAATTTCATTCAATACATTAATTTAGACAATAAAACACTTCATTTCATACAATTTGGTCATTTTTAACATTTTTACAAAATTACCCCTAAGGTTTTACTTTTATTCAATTTAGTCCCTAAGCTCAAAACATGCAAATTAACCATTTTAAACCATAGTTAAACTTAGTCGAATGTTCATGGTATCAAAACAGCCCATAAATCACTTTATGGCAAAATTACATTTTTGCCCCTAATATTTCAACTTCTTTACAATTTAGTCCCTATATCATAAAAATGCAAATTCATGAAATTGAGTACAATCCTACTATAGTCGAATATCACCAATGTCCCTAGCAGGCCACACATTTCATTTATTCACACTTTTACCACACAATTGATCATATTTCACAATTTAGTCTAAAATTGACATTTTTACTAAAATTCACGTAACAAAACTCATTAATCTAACATCAAAGATTTATTTTCTATCATTAAACATCAAGATACTCAAACATTCAATAATGGCATCATCCAAATACTTTAACAATTTTGAAATCGGAGGTACAGGCTAGCTAGATTACAAAGCAACGATCTCAAAAATGTAAAAATTATCAAAAATCGGGACGAAACGGACTTACATGCATAAAGATGAATGGCCGAACCTTAAAAGAACAACCATGGTTTTCTTCTCTTTCATATTCGGCTGAAAGAGATGAACTTTTTCATGCATTTTCATGTTTTATTTATTTAATTAACCTTTAATAACCTATTTACAATTTTACCCTTAATGTAAAACCACTAAAATATTTCATGCATGACCAAACATGTCCACTCACAATTCAAATGGTTTAATTACCATTTGAGGACCCTCACTTTAAAATCCAAAGCCAAATAACACCTTTTTCTAATAGCATGCAAATTTTATGTTTTACGCGATTTAGTCTTTTTTGCTTAATTAACTACTGAAACGATAAAATTTTCAACGAAACTTTAATACCATCTTATTTCCACTCTGTAAATATTTATAAAAATATTTACGACTCAGTTTATAGAAACAAGGTCCCGATACCTCATTTTCTAAACCCACTTGACCTTAGGGTCATACCACTTGAACTTAATAAATCGCTTATAAAACAAAAATCACAATATCAAAAACATTTTTAAAATCACAATTAACTCATAAATATTAAATATAATATTTACAAACCTACTCATCAGATTTGGTGGCCCCGAAACCACTGTTCTGATTAACCCTAAAAACGGGCTGTTACAACAATGAAGATGTCTTGAGTTACTTAAAACTAGTAGTTAGTAATTGATTATCACCCAGGGAAAGCGAATGTAGTCACGGATGCTTTGAATAGAAAATCGTTGTTTGCTTTAAGAGCAGTGAATACATAGTTGACATTATCTGATGATGGTTCAATTCTAGCTGAGTTAAAAGCTAAACTGGTTTTTCTTCAGCAAATTTACGAAGCTCAGAAATGTGATAGTGAATTGCAAGCTAAAAGAGTGCAATGTGAGTCGACTAGTGATTCAAAGTACCAAATCAGATCTGATGATTGTTTGATGTTCCAAGATAGAATTTGCATACTGAAAAATCCAGAGTTGATTCAAAAAATTTTATAAGAGGCACATAGTGGTTGCTTATCCATTCATCTTGGGAGTACCAAAATGTATAATGATTTGAAGAAGTTGTATTGGTGGTCGGGTATGAAACGAGACATTTCTGAGTTTGTATCAAAGTGTTTGATTTGTCAGCAAGTGAAAGTCGAACATCAAGTGCCATTGGGTTTGCTTCAGCCTATGATGATACCAGAGTGGAAATGGGATAGAGCGACTATGGATTTCGTATCGGGATTACCCCTGTCTTCGAAGAAGAAAGATCCAATTTAGGTTATCGTTGATTGAATGACAAAATAAGCACATTTCATTTCAGTACGTACTAATTTTTTGCTTGATAAATTGGCTGAGTTATACATTTCTGAGATCGTTAGATTGCAAGGGGTGCCAATTTCGATTATTTCGAATAGGGATCTGAGGTTTATATCGCGATTTTGGAAGAAATTGCAAGAAGCTCTGGGTAAGAAGTTGAATTTCAGTACAACTTTTCATCGGTAAATTGACGGTCAATCTGAATGAGTAATTTAGAAGATATGCTCCGATGTTGTGTTTTAGAGTTCAAAGGTAACTGGGAGAAATATTTTCTGTTGGTTGAATTTGCATATAATAACAGCTTTCAATCAAGCATAAAGATGGCTCTGTATGAAGCATTGTATGGTTGCAAATGTTGAACTCCATTGTATTAGACCGAGTTGAGTGAGAAAAAGGTTGATTTGATTCGAGAAATCGAAGAAAAAGTGAAAGTAATTCGTGATTGTTTGAAAGCAGCTTCAGATCATCAAAAATCATATGCGATTTTGAAACGAAAAGATATTGAATTTTAGGTAAGTGATAAAGTATTTCTAAAAGTGTCTCCTTGAAAGAAAATACTTCGTTTTGGTCGCAAAGGCACATTAAGTCTACGATTCATTGGGCCGTATGAGATTATTGAACGAATAGGGCCAGTGGCATATTGACTAGCTTTACTGCTGGATTTAGAAAATATTCATAACATATTTCAATTATTCATGTTGCATCGGTATAGATCCAATCCATCGCATGTGATTTCTCCATCAGAGATTGAAATTCAACCCGATATGACATACAACGAAGAACCGATTAGGATTCTAGCTCGAAAGATTAAAGAATTGAGAAATAAATGCATAGCTTTAGTAAAATTCTTGTGGCATTGTCACGGTATCGAAGAGGCTACGTGGGAGCCTGAGGAAGCTATGAGAAAACAATACCCTAACCTATTCACTAGTAAGATTTTTAGGGACGAAAATCCCTAAGGGGGAGTTGTAACATCCCATTTTTAGTCAAATTGGAATAGTGGTTTTGGGACCACAAATTCAAGATCAAAATATTTATTTTATTATTATTTTAATGTTTACAGCATGATAGCATGTATGTGTGTAAATTTCGTAAAGAAATTTTATCGTTTAAATGGTTAATTTGATAAAAAGGACTAAATCGCGTAAAGTGAAAAAGTGGAGTTCTTTTAGCTAAAGGTATCTAATAGCTATAAAACCTTAAATTTAAGGTCCTTAAGTGGTAACTAGACCATTATTATTATAGTGGATGACAATGGCATGGCATAATTGAAATTTTGAATTACTAATAAGGTTAAATAGGTAATTAAACAATTAAAGGTTAATTAAATAAAACAAAATCCATTTTATATTATCATCATCTTCTTTAGCTGAATTTGGCAAGAAGAAAAGCCAAAGTTCTAGGATTTCTATTCGGCCTTGGTTAAATTGCTCATTAAGGTACTATTTTTGTCTCGTTTTTAATGATTTTTATGTTTTTGAGATCGTTGCAGCTAGTATTAGCTAGCCCAGGGACTATTTTGCAAAAATGTTAAACATTTTTATTGATTCCATTGATGAATACATGTGTATTTTGAAGTTTCTTTATAGATTATGAATGTTTGTTGATAGATATACAAGTTTTGTAAAGTCATTTTCGGTGAAAATGTAAAATAGGAATTAAATTGAGAAATGTGTAAAGTTAGTGGTTAAAATATGAAATAAATGAAAAATATGGGCTGATAGGGGCATATTAGTAATTTGGCTAGCATGGATAAATTTTGAATTTCATTAATTTGTGATTTTATGAAATAAGGACTAAATTGTAAAAAATGTGAAAGTTTAGGGGCAAATGTGTAAAATAGCCCTAATGTATATTTTGGGTTGAATTGAATAAATAGTTGATTAAAGGAGTTAATTTTAAATATATTTAGATCAAGAAAAATGGAATTCGGGTCAGGATCGGGGAAAAATGAAAGTTATCGACTAAACGACTTATTTCATCATTTACACATCCGAGGTAAGTTTGTATGGAATAAGCGTTGTTATAATTATACTTTAAATGCTTTGATATTGCATAAATTGTGTATA
Source organism: Gossypium longicalyx (assembly GCA_025698465.1). Taxonomy (NCBI): domain Eukaryota; kingdom Viridiplantae; phylum Streptophyta; class Magnoliopsida; order Malvales; family Malvaceae; genus Gossypium; species Gossypium longicalyx. The sequence continues at coordinate 39,602,981 of CM046996.1, read as the reverse complement.
TGAGACTACAGTTATATTTGACCATAATTCAGTTATATATGACACTTAGTGTGCGATTCGAGATAGCTTCGGCTATATATGACACTTAGTGTAGATTCGAGATAGCTTCGGCTATGTATGAGACTTAGTGTGCGAGATTGAAATAGCTTCTGCTATGTATTGACACTTAGTGTGTGAGAATTTGAGTATGCAACATTTGTTCGTTTGGGTATGTGTTTATTACGGATTGGTTCAGGTATGTATTGAATCATACGAGCTTTAAATAGAAGAAGTTATGAAGTATGCATACAAGTATATGATTAAGCATGTGGAAGGTTTGTTAGTATTTATGAATTATGTATTAACAAGTTCAAATTGATGAATTATGTATTTATGATTAGTTGAGTTTATTTTATACGAGCTTACTAAGCTATAAAGCTTACTTTGTTTATTTTTCTCATGTTTTATAGTGATTCCAAAGCTAGCTCGGATCCAGGAATCGTCGGAGACTACGTCACACTATCCAACCATCACTTTGGTACTTTTGAGCATTTGGTTTGGTCATATGGCATGTATAGGATTATGGTCATTTTGATATGTATCTTGGTAGTGAGTTTTGCCTTTTCAAATGGTTTATGAATGGTTATGTTTTGGTTTGTACATATATAGCCATGAGACTTGACTTTATTGGGCTAATTTGGTTATGTATATATAAGTGTGCATATGGTTTATATTGAGTGATTGAAGTTGGTTTGAAATGTTATTGATAGTTGGTATTATAGATGTCAAATGATTGATAATTGTGTAACACCCCAAAAATCCTGAAATCTCGAATTTTCTTTTTTTTTTCTTCGGTTCTGATAAAAAGTGTGCTTAGTATTCCCAGTTAAGTGTTAATTATATGATAGTAGGTCTCGATTAAGGTTTGAGTTGAACCTAGGGGTAAAAGAAATTATGGGTTAATAATTAAAAGAACCTTGATGGCAAGTTGGTGGGCTTTTGAATAAATGAAGGAAGAATTGGACACAAGGAAGCCTTGTGGTGGAGTGGCAAATGGCATCACATGCAAGGCAAGGCAAGGGGGTATGGGGTTCGAAACCCACCTTGCGCAAAAGAGGGATTTATTTTTGCTTAAGAGTTGGACAAAGGTGGCGTTGGAATGAACTCTGTAGAGAGTGATAAGAGGAGAAATTTGAGGAGGGGATTAAGGGGTTATCAGGGAGAAAAATTAGGAGATGAGGAGTGAAGAAGAGGTGGAGCCGAACTGGGAATTTGGGCAAGGGAAATTCGACTATAGAGGCTATATATAGGTGTCGAATGTAGGGTTGCCAGGCAAATGCTGAATTCTCCTTCACGTTGTTGCCAGAAACCTTTTTTTTTCCTCTCCAAGATCCAAAAGCCGAAATTCCCTTGTTCTTCTTTTGGGTTCTTGTACCGATTTTCCATTCTTCCTTTACTCAAATATTTTTGATTCACTTTCAGTCTAGCCGACTCCTTCTTTTCTTTTCCCTTGGAGCTGAATAACCCTCCTTTTGCCATACAAATTGCAAGGGCCGAATACCCTTAGTGCCGCCACTACTATTTCTAATCGGTCAGTCCTGGTGTAAGTGCTTTGTTCTTCCAATCGGTTTTGCTATGTATCAATTACTCTGTTCCTCACTTCTTCTAATCGGTTTTGGTAGGATTAGTATCGAATCCCAGTCTTTTGGATCCCTGCCTATTTGCTCCTCAAGTGTGAGACTATGGTAAGTGTTCTTCACTTAGTAAGGGTTGGCCGAATAGGCTTTAGTAGAAAAGGGTGACATATGTTGGATACAAGTCACCCATTATGTTTTTAATGAAGGTTAATGCAGATCTGAAAAGTACTCGTGGTTAGTGATCAAGGGAAAGCTATTAAGGCTTGGCGTTTCAGGTAAGGTTAAGGTGAGATTTTGACTTTTGGTAAAGTATTCGATAAGTATGTGAGATTAATTCTTGAATGATGTCGATTGTAGGTTTGTGGCTAGGAAGATCGCAGCACGCTTTCTTACCAGGTGTGTACATACACTGCACACACACAATAAATCGGCAAATCCCGAAATGCCGAAATGTCGAAAAGCCTTAAAGCCAAAAGTTTGGCTACAACAGACTTGCGAGTGCATGAACACTCGTGATGGGGACATCGATAGGTTATCTGAGGCCCCATGGGTGATTCCTTGGACTTGGGCTGTGAATTCGCCAACTGGGCCAAAATGGGCTTAATGGGCTCGATGGGCTGTTTGGCCATAATAGGAGAAAATTGATAATTGATGCTATGTGATGGAAAATTCGAATGTGAGCATGAATATAAATGTGATTTGGGCCTAATGGGCCATATGAATGTGATTTGGGCCTAATGGGTGTAACGCCCCCACGCCCGAAACCGTCATCGGAGTTAAGCTTGAGGTGTTACTAATCTTATTTTACCTTTTTAAACAATTCTAACTAATATTAATTTTCGGAATAAACTATTTTTCTGCGTCATGGTTGCTTAAAAATTCATATCTCGAGTTACGAAACTCGAAATCCAATTCCGTAAATTTTCCATGAAAACAGACTCAAATATCTATTTACTAATGTTTTTCTAGAATTTTTGGTTGAGCCAATTAGTACAGTTTATTAGTTAAAGTTACTCTTATTTCAGAATTCGACTGCACTGACCTCTACTTACTACGAACCACTTTTCTCCCTGTAAGAAGTTCATATGACAATACCTTTAGTTTATATTAAAACTAGATTCAATAATAATTCTAACCATATAAATTAAACCACCTAATTATTTTTATAAAATTTATGGTGAATTTCTAAAGTTGAAACAGGGGATCTAGAAATCGCTCTGGCCCTATTTCACTAAAACTCAGATATCATATAAAATACAAAATCTTTACCTGCTTTGCTTATTCCATATGAAAATAGACATAATGAGCTTTAATTTCATATATTATTAACTATCAAACCATGTCTCTACAAATTTTTGTGACTTTTCAAATTCACATTATTTCTGATACTTGAATCTGTTTTTAAGTTACTTTCACATTTTTCATAATTTTCATGTGATAGTTACTACTTAATCATACATACTATTAAACATGTATATCATCAGCCGTTCTATTAGCTAATCACTAGAAAATATTTACACATCATTCATTGATCATATCATATCAAAAGAAACCAAGTTTCTATACATGCCATACACAAAACGAAACGTTTAACTATACCAATGTAATTTCTTCGATAGTGTGATCGGGCCTCCAACGTTTCCTTCGATCCCCGAGTGGCTTGATAAAAACTATAAGAAAAAGAAAATAAGAGAGTAAGCACTAGACTTAGTAAGCTTACAAGAAAATAAATTACAACATTCAACATAATGAATATATATACATCAAGTCACCTAGCCTCATAAACTTTCTTTACTTCTCATTTTCTACCTTTTTCTTTACTCACTTACCTTCTTTCTTACCTGACCTTTCACTATTCATAAATATAATCTACCTTCCCTTTTTGCTGATAATTCACTATAATTTAACATATACAATGACCAGATGAACCACTCGGAATACTAAGGATACTAGGGTCGTTCCTGTCTATCAATATCCTGCCAATGCCATGTCTTTGACATGGACTTACATGAATTATTCCTATCTCCAATGCCATATTTATATATATAATATGGGCTTACATGGCTCATTCCTGTCTCTAAAGCCATATATCTGATATGGACTTACATGGCTCATTTCTATCCTGTCCTGTCAACCCCAATATCCTAATATTCCTAAGGTTCAAACGGGGCTTCCTAATGCTTTTTTCTCTGCTACTTCACTTTAATTCGACTTTAAATATTCAAAAAAAAAAAAAGTATATAAATGTTGGAAATTAACAATAATAATGTAAAATATAAGAATATTGCATTTATTTACTGTAAACTTACCTCGATACAAAATGTGACTAAACTTTACAATTTAGTCCTTTACTTTTTCTTTTCCCCGATCTACTCCTGAATTTCATTCTTCTTGATCTATAATAGCAAATTTAACTTATTTAATATTCACATTTATCAAAACAGTCCTTTACTCAAACTTTGGAAAAATTACATTTTTACCCCTAAACTTTTGCATATTTACACTTTTACCCCAAATCTCGTAAATTAAACTTCAACCTATTTTCTTATGTTTTATGACATGATGATCATTTTTCCCTTCTATGGCAGCATCAAATTCATACTCTAACATGCACTTATGAGTATTAGGTATTTTATCGATTAAGCCCTTTTACTCGTTTTTACCTAAAACCGAGTAGCACAAGTTGTCTAACATAATCTAAGACCTCATATTCTATCATAAAACATCAAAATAAACACTTTTTACCTATGGGTATTTTTCCAAATATTAACCCTAACTTAAATTATTGCTAGGATAAGCTTTATCGAGCTACCGGGAACTCCGAAAACGTAAAGAACATTAAAAATGGGGCTTGGACTCACTTACTATGGGGCTTGAAAATTGAAGAAACCCTAGCTATGGAGAGAGCAAAATTCAGCAGCAACCATATGAGGAAGATGACCATTTTGTGTTATTTTTCCCATTTTATTTCATTTAATATGCAAATGACCAAAATGCCCCTCCTTACTAAACTTTCAAAAATTCCTTCCATGTCCTAATTTTTGTCCATGAACTTAAAATTGGTTAAATTGCTATTTAAGACCTTCTCATTAATATTCCAAAACAATTTCATACTAAAAACTTCTAGAATGCAAGTTTGCAAATTATTCGATTTAATCCCTAACCTCAACTTAAGCACTTTATGCATAGAATTTCGTCACGAAATTCTCGCACAATCATGTAATCATATCATGAACCTCAAAATATTAATAAAATAATTTTTTCTACCTCAAATTTGTGGTTTCGTAACCACTATTCCGTTTAGGCCCTATTTCGGGATGTTACATTTCTCCCCCCTTTAGGGATTTTCGTCCCCGAAGATCTTACCTGTGAAGAGATTTGGGTACTGTTTTCACATAGCCTCTTCAGGTTCCCATGTAGCCTCGTCTACCCCATGTCTATTCCGTAGTACTTTCACAAGTGCAATACTTTTGTTCCTTAATTGCTTTACCTCTCGAGCTAGAATCTTTACTGGTTTTTCACTGTAAGTCATGTTTGGCTGAATCTCAACCTCTGTCTGAGAAATCACATGTGACGGATCTGAACGATAACGATGTAGCATAGACACATGAAATACATTATGAATCTTCTCTAACTCAATCGACAAAGCTAACTGATATGCTAATGGTCCGACTCTCTCAATCACTTCAAACGGTCCAATAAAACGTGGACTTAGTTTGCCTTTCTTGCCAAATCTAAGAACTTTCTTCCACGGGATACTTTCAAAAAAACTTTTTCACCAACTTGATATTCAATCTCTTTTCTCTTCAAATCTACATACGACTTTTGTCTGTCTGAAGCTGCTTTCAAGCAATATCTGATGATTTTTACTTTCTCTTCTGTTTTCTTAACTAGATCAACCCCGTAAATCTGATCTTTCTTAAGCTCTGTCCAATAAAAAGGTGTGCTACATTTACGTCCATACAAAGCTTCATAAGGTGCCATTTTCAAACTCGACTGATAACTATTATTATAGGCAAACTCTACTAATGGTAAATATTTTTTCCAACTGCCTTGAAATTCCAGTACACAGCATCTAAGCATATCTTCAAGTACCTAAATAACTCTCTCTCGATCGATCATTGTCGGTTTGAGGATGGAAAGGCGTACTAAAACTCAACTTTGTGCCCAAAGCTTTCTGTAATTTCTTCCAAAACGTGAAGTAAATCTTGGATCTCTGCTGAAATGATCGATAATGGTACCCGTGTAGTCGACTATCTCGAAATATACAACTCGCCAACTTGTCAAGTGAATAATCCATACTGAACCGGGATAAAATGAGCCGACTTCGTTAATTTATCAATCACAACCCATACCGCATCTTTCTTTCTCGAGTGTAAACGGCAATCCCGTCACAAAATCCATAGTAATTCGATCCCATTTCCACTCGGGGACTAGCACACAGCTGCAATAAACACGAAGGTACACGATGTTCGGCCTTTACCCCGCCATGCAGATCAAGCATCTAGAAACAAACTCGAAATGTCCCTTTTCATTCCTACCCACCAATACATTTTCTTCAAATCATTATACATCTTTGTACTACTCGGATGAATAGACAAAGAACTACTATGTGCTTCTGTAAGATCTTTCGAATAAGCTCATCATTCTTGATGACGCATACCCCTGTCTCTAAACATCAAACAACCGTCGAATCGATCTGAAAATCGACTCTATATCTCGACTCACACACCGATCTCTTTTGGCTAACAACTCACTCGCCATTTTTTCGAGCTTCACAAATTTCTTCAAGAAACATCGGTTTGGCTCTCAACTCAGCTAAGATAAAACCATCATTTGATAAGGCTAGACTAGTGTTCAAAGCTCTTAATGCAAACAAAGATTTCCTACTCAAAGCATCAGCAACAACGTTTGCCTTACAGGTGATAATCGATCACTAGCTCATAATCTTTAATCAACTCTAACCATCTTCTTTCCCTCAAATTCAAATTTTTTTGAGTCATCAAATATTTTAAACTTTTGTGATCAGTAAATATGTGGCACTTCCCACTGTACAAATGATGTCTCCAAATTTTCAGCGCAAAAAAACAATGGCGCTAGCTCTAAATCATGTGTCGGATAGTTCTTCTCATGTGGCTTTAGCTGTCTAGAGGCATAAGCGATTACCTTCCCTTCTGTATATAAGTACACAACCAAGTCCATCCATGGACGCATCATCAGTAAATCACAAACTCCTTACCTAGTTCGGTTGTACTAAAGCAGAGCTTTAGTCAACAATGCTTTTAACTTATCAAAACTCGTTGACACTTCTCAGTCCATTCAAACTTGACATCCTTTCGCAGCAATCTTGTCGGTGGGGTAGCTATCATTGAAAATCCCTCTACAAATCGTCTATAATATCCGGCAAGACCAAGAAAACTTCTAACTTCTGATACATTTCTAGGAGGCTTCCAATCAACAATGGCTGAAATCTTACTCAAATCAACCTTAATACCTTCACTTGAGACAATATGTCCAAGAAAACCAACTTCTCGTAACCAGAACTCAGTTTTGCTGAACTTGGTATACAACTGATTATCTCTCAGAATCTGTAAAACTATTCTCAAATGCTCTGCATGCTCAGTCTCATCATGAGAATAAATCAAAATATCATCAATGAACAAAACTACAAACTTATCCAGGTACGGTCTGAAAATTTGGTTCATTAAGACCATGAAAATGGCAAGAGCATTAGTCAAGCCAAATGGCATCACAAGGAACTCATAATGACCATACCTAGTCCGAAAAGCAGTCTTCAGGACATCTGACTCTTTAACTCACAACTGATAGTATCCGGATCTCAAATCTATCTTGGAAAACACAGTAGCTCCCTTCAATTGATCAAACAGATCATCAATTCTAGGAAATGGATACTTGTTCTTTACTGTTACCTTGTTAAGTTGCCGATAATCTACGCACAATCTCATCGATCCGTCTTTCTTTTTCACAAATAGCACTGGTGCACCCCATGGTGAACTACTGGGTCTTACAAAGCCTTTATCTGCTAATTTCCGCAAGTGAGCTTTCAATTCTTTCAATTCCATGAGCCATTCTATAAGGAGCAATAGAAATGGGCGTGGTACCTAGAATCAACTCAATACCAAACTCAACTTCTCTAACAGAGGCCAACTTTGGTAGTTCTTAGGAAACACATCGGAAACTCACATGCCACAGTGCACTCGATTTAATTTTCAATGCAATCTTTAGTGTTCAACATAAAAGCAAGATAAGCTTTATACCTTTTTCTCAAACATTTACGAAAGGACATATAATGAAATTATGGAAAATGAACTATCTCACTCTTACGAATTAACCCGAATAATTTCACCATTTTCACACTTCAACTCAATGAATTTCTTCCCACAATTCACTATCACATCATGTGTAGTCAACCAATCCATACCAAGAATCACATCAAACTCATCAAATGGCAATAGTATGAGATCAGTTGGGAAAACAATAACCTCTAATCATCAAAGGACAATTTCTACATACTTTATCTACTAATACATGCTTGCCTAATGGATTTGATACTTTAATCACAAATTCAGAGATTCTGTAGGCATACTTATACTAGGCATCAATTTCTTGCAAACATATGAATGAGTTGAACCGGATCAATCAAAGCAATGACATTAATATTATGTAGAGAAAATGTACCCGTAATCACATCGGGGAAGGATGCCTCTTCGCGTAACGAATAGCATAAGTCCTTGTAGGGGCTCTAGCATCCGGTCTCACACTGAATCTCTTGAGGTACCCTCTACTTGCTCCTACTCCCGGTTGCCTCGGTAATCTGCCTCTAGTAAGAGCATTTTCGGATCTAGTACTCTGTGTTATCTTTCGATTAGCTACCTCTGGACATTCTCGTACAAAATGATCTGGAGCACCGCATTTATAACAAACATTTTCGCCTGCCCGAAAAAGACCATAATGAAGTCTACCACACTGTGGACACCCTGATCTACCCTGTCCAACATTACCGACACTCGCAGTCGAGGTGGTCTGAGCCTTCGAATCCTTAAATCTGCTGCCTCTATTCTGACTAGAATACCTGGCTGAGAAACTAGATCTGGTAGAAAACTCCTTTGGCCTTTTGGATGTAGCTTGAAATGACCTACTCATCTGTCTCTTCTTTGTATCTTGTGTCTCTGTCTCAACTTTGCCTTTTCTTTTTAACAGCTCCTCTGCCTTACAGGCTCTCTCAACTAAAATAACGAACTCTTTTATTTCTAAAACACTCACTGACAGTCGGATATCATCATTTAACCCATCCTCAAACCTTTTACACATGATAGCCTCTGTGGACACACATTCTCTAGCATATTTACTAGGCCTGACAAATTCGCGCTCATAATCGGTCACCGTCGTATTACCTTGTTTCAATTCCAGGAATTCCTTTCTCTTCTGATCAATAAACCTCTGACTGATGTACTTTTTACGAAATTCCTCCTGAAAGAAATCCCAAGTGACCCTCTCATTTGGTACAATTGATACAAGTGTTTGCCACCAGTGGTAGGCTGAGTCTCTAAGAAGTGATACTACACATTTCATACATTCCTCGGGTGTCCAAGATAATTCGTCAAAGACTCTAATAGTATTTTCTAACCAAAATTCTGCTCTTTCTGCATCATCATCCTTTGTTGCTCGGAACTCTTCTGCCCATTGTTTCATGATTCTATCAACTGGTGGCTTTTCTCTTATCACTGTACCTGTGACTGGGGAAGCTTGAGCTGCATGGGTAGCCTGAGAATCATGAGGGGGTGGAGGTCTAATCGCCGAATTGCATGCTGAACGAACTCGGCAAACAAATCATTCAAAGCTTGGAAGAGAGCTTCTCGAGTCACTCCTCCCGATTAATCATTCATCGCCTATTCTCAGATGGTGCTGCCCCTTTCGCAGGTGCAGGCGCATTACTTTCAACATCATCATCACCAGCTCACTCGGGATCCATTACTATAAAACAAAATATTTAAAAATCGTCAGGAGTCATCACACTATCAAAATACAGGTATGACATTTATAGCTAGACTTTTACTCACACTAACTGTTCCAAGAACCGACTAAACCTGCTCTGATACCAATAAATGTAACGCCCCCATGCCTAAAACTGTCGTCGGAGTTAAGCTTGAGGTGTTACTAATCTTATTTTACCTTTTTAAACAATTCTAACTACTTATATTAATTTTCGGAATAAACTATTTTTCTGCGTCATGGTTGCTGAAAAATTCATATCTCGACTTACGAAACTAGAAATCTAATTCCATAAATTTTCCCTGAAAATAGACTCATATATATATTTATTAATTTTTTTCTAGAATTTTTGGTTGAGGCAATTAGTACAGTTTATTAGTTAAAGTTACTCCTGTTTCAGAATTCGACTGCACTGACCTCTACTTACTACGAACCACTTTTCTCCCTGTAAAAAGTTCATATGACAATACCGTTTGTTTCTATTAAAACTATATTCAATAAGGATTCTAACATATAAATTACACGACCTAATTATTTTTATAAAATTTATGGTGAATTTCTAAAGTTGAAACATGGGATCCAGAAAAACTCTAGCCCTATTTCACTAAAACTTAGATATCTTATAAAATACAAAACCTTTACATGCTTTGCTTATTGCATATGAAAATAGACACAATGAGATTTAATTTCATATATTAGTCACTATCAAACCATGTCTCTACAAATTTTTGTGATTTTTCAAAATCACATTATTTCTGATACTTGAATCTGTTTTTAAGTTACTTTCACATTTTTCATAATTTTCATGTGATAGTTACTACTTAATCATACATACTATTAAACATGTATATCATCAGCCATTCTATTAGCTAATCACTAGAAAATATTTACACATCATTCATTGATCATATCATATCAAAAGAAACCAAGTTCCTATACATGCCATACACAAAACGAAACGTCTAACTATACCAATGTAATTTCTTCGATAGTGTGATCGGGTCTCCGACGTTTCCTTCGATCCCCGAGTGGCTTGATAAAAACTATAAGAAAAAGAAAATAAGAGAGTAAGCACTAGGCTTAGTAAGCTTACAAGCAAATAAATTACAACATTCAACATAATGAATAAATATACATCAAGTCACCTAGCCTCATAAACTTTCTTTACTTCTCATTTTCTACCTTCTTCTTTACTCACTTACCTTCTTTCTTACCTGACCTTTCACTATTCATAAATATAATCTACCTTCCCTTTCTGCTGATAATTCACTATGATTTAACATATACAATGACCCGATGAACCACTCGGAATACTAAGGATACTAGGGTCGTTCCTGTCTATCAATATCCTGCCAATGCCATGTCTTCGACATGGACTTACATGAATTATTCCTATCTCCAATGCCATATTTATATATATAATATGGGCTTACATGGCTCATTCTTGTCTCCAAAGCCATATATCTGATATGGACTTACATGGCTCATTTCTATCCCTGTCTGTCAACCCCAATATCCTAATATTCCTATGGTTCAAAGCGGGGTTTCCTAATGCTTTTCTCTCACTTAGCCTTTAATTCGACTTTAAATATTCTCAAAAAAATAAGTATATAAATGCTGGAAATTAACAATAATAATGTAAAATATAAGAATATTGCATTTATTTCTTATCAGAACTTACCTCGATACAAAATGTGACTAAACTTTACAATTTAGTCCTTTACTTTTTCTTTTCCCCGATCTACTCCTGAATTTCGTTCTTCTTGATCTATAATAGCAAATTTAACTTATTTAATATTCACATTTATCAAAACAGTCCTTTACTCAAACTTTGGAAAAATTACATTTTTACCCCTAAACTTTTGCATATTTACACTTTTACCCCAAATCTCGTAAATTAAACTTCAACCTATTTTCTTATGTTTTATGACATGATGATCATTTTTCCCTTCTATGGCAGCATCAAATTCATACTCTAACATGCACTTATAACTATTAGGTATTTTACCGATTAAGCCCTTTTACTCGTTTTTACCTAAAACCGAGTAGCACAAGTTGTCTAACATAATCTAAGACCTCATATTCTATCATAAAACATCAAAATAAACACTTTTCACCTATGGGTATTTTTCCAAATATTAACCCTAACTTAAATTATTGCTAGCATAAGCTTTATCGAGCTACCGAGACTCCGAAAACGTAAAGAACATTAAAAACGGGGCTTGGACTCACTTACTATGGAGCTTGAAAATTGAAGAAACCCTAGCTATGGAGAGAGAAAAATTCAGCAGCAACCATATGAGGAAGATGACCATTTTGTGTTATTTTTCCCATTTTATTTCATTTAATATGCAAATGACCAAAATGCCCCTCCTTACTAAACTTTCAAAAATTCCTTCCATGTCCTAATTTTTGTCCATGAACTTAAAATTGGTTAAATTTCTATTTAAGACCTCCTCATTAATATTCCAAAACAATTTCATACTAAAAACTTCTAGAATGCAAGTTTGCAAATTATTCGATTTAATCCCTAACCTCAACTTAAGCACTTTATGCATAGAATTTCATCACGAAATTTTCGCACAATCATGTAATCATACCATGAACCTCAAAATAATAATAAAATAAATTTTTCTACCTAGAATTTGTGGTTTCGTAACCATTGTTCCATTTAGGCCCTATTTCGGGATGTTACAATGGGCCATATAAATGTGATTTGGGCTTAATGGACTATATAAATATAATTAGGCCTAGTGGGCCATATACAGGTATGTGGATTTGTCTGGGCTTTGTAAGGGGTTTTGGGCCTAGTATATGATGACTGCATAAAACTTAATTAATTAAATGAGACTGTGGACAAGTCATAGGGCTAAGGTGTGGCAACGAGTATATGCATGTCTAGGATTGGATCTAGGGAGAGCTTGGTACTTAAGAGGTCTTAATGACTCACCTCCTCTTCTCTGGAATCCTACCTGGTGCATAGTATTCGTTCATCTTAGCTCACGGGATTTGTTAACTGGCCAAGGTAAGTAAAAACTCGCAATAAAGGTAAAATTATCGAAATTCCCCTAAGGGTAAAAATGACCAAAATACCTTTATGTGTTGAATATAATTTTTATGGATGTGTAACACCCCTCGCCCGTATCCGATGCCGGGATAGGGTTCGAGTCGTTACCGATAATTCACCTTTACAAACTTACTCAATTGGGTTACTGAATTTCGCTTGTGATTTAACACTTTTCAAACGTGTGCACTTTGTCTCTTATACAGGCCTCTGAGGCCTAAAAACACTACTAGGGGTAGTACGAAACAAAACCGAAATTATTCGATAGACTTGGGGCACTTTAGGAAATTTTCCCTTAGTTGAAGTGTAACACGCCCATGGGGCTTAGAACATGCCCGTGTCATTTTTCCAGTATGCAACACGGCCAAGGCACACGCCCGTGAGCTTAGCCCGTGTGCTACACTGACTTCAACCTCACTATTCTGTTAAATATACACGGCCAAGGCACACGCCCGTGTGTTTAGCCCGTGCTCTATGCTGACTTAAAATTTCAAGTGCAGGGGACACACCATCATAGAACACACCCATGGGAGTAGCCCGTGTGTCGTAGACGGCCTAGACACACGCTTGTGTGTCTACCCATGTGGACCTTGTTAAGCTATTTTCCAAGCCTTAAGTCACCCTCTACTAGCCAATCACACTTATAGATTACTATAGTGCATATTTGGGCCAAAGTATCCATTTGTAAATATGAAACTTTGATTAACTTCATTGCATGTGAACCTCATGTGAACCTCATGTCATTGGTTTCATACATGCATAGGTTTGTAGGGCATAGCCTGCTTCAAAATGAGCCAATTCCCATGGCCATATAGAAAAAAATAAACATAATTTTACATGTCTTCACTAGGCAAATCAAATGAAATATATATAGCAAAATACTCAAAAATCCTCTACGTGCCATTGGACAAAATAGAGATGTCTTTATACCAAAGCTTGTCCAGTTGATAGTGTGTTGACTCTCTAATTGTCTTCCAATCCTTATGAGTCCTTGAGCTCTGAAAAGCAGGGAAAAGAGAGGGATAAGCATTTACATGCTTAGTAAGCCCGTATAACTGGAAAGTAAACTTACCGATTATTTAGCATACAACCATATTAGGCAATGAAACCAACAAGCATAGGATAGTTTTCCTATCACATGCTCTCAACCATCGAGTTAGTTACATATCAATGCACCATGTAATTCATCTTAGATAAGCTCATCATTTAACATATCATCTATACATATTCCTTGTGATAGTCCAGTTGAGTTTCTAGGAAATCTCGATGGATCATCCATTTACCATCAATTGCATGCGAATGATTATTTTTGATATGCGATCCCCATGAACCTCACATCTTACAGCGGGATTACCAGTCTAGGCTAAATCCCCCGTAATATAAACTCATAAGGTGATGTTGGGATTACCAGTCCAGGCTAAATCCCTTATAACGACAAACCCCCTTAATGAGCTCGGGTCTAAATTACCAGTCCAGGCTAAATTCAGACCCTAATCGAATTACCCGTCCGGGCTAAATCCACAATGCACACATATTCTTCAGGAGGCTCGATCACTCAAGGAACACCAGTCCAGGCTAGATCCTTTTTATACTTGAGATCTTCGGATTACCAGTCTAGGCTAAATCCTTTTTGCAACACATGCAGGATCTCAAGTCTCATGTAAATCATGGTTTATCCATCGAATTCCCTTTCCAACCTCAACCGAGACATTATCCAACAATTCATTATTAAAGATGAAATTCATGCATTTTTATGCCATCAACAATGCAATTATCATGCATTCACAAAACATACAATTATGCATGTTATAGGCTTACTTCGAGTAATCCGAACTTACCTGGTATTCATTTCGGAGTTGTGTTTCGGTTATTCTGAAACTTTGTGTTTACCTCGATCGACCTCCGAAATTTGTTCCTCGGGGTCTATAACAACAAAATTATATCATTAATTCACTACATTACACTTTTCAAGTTTAATTTCTACCCCCGGTCCAAATGACTGTTTTGCCCCTAACCTTTGACATTTTTACTATTTAATCCTTAAGCTCGTGTAATGAAACACATGGAATTTCTATCTTACCCAAGCCTGACCGAACATCTTTCTCTCTTATGGCAGCCCACATTTTCCATTATTTTCTCATTTCTACCACACATTTTAAAACATTTGCAAAGTGGTCCCTACAAGGGCTTTTCATGAAAATCACTTAGGAAAAGATGTTTATCACACCTTCAACTTTCATACCCCTCCATAATCCACCAAAATACATGCAACTCATGCATGGGTAAATTCTTAAACATGAACCCTAGCATGAAATATGGGTAGAAATGGAGAGAGTAAGCTACCGGGATTCTAAAAATATAAAGAACATTAAAAACGGGGCTTGGGAGCACTTACTATTGAGCTTGGAAAGCTTGAAAACCCTAGATATGGAGAGCATGAAATTTTCGGCAGTTATGGAGAAGAAGATGGCTGATTTTGGCTTATTTTTCCCATTTTATTTCATTAAAAAGCCAATTGACCAAAATGCCCTTAAGTCCTTTCTTTAAAATTTCATCCATGCAAGCTCATTTTTGTCCAAAAACTTAGAAATTGGGAAAATTGCTCCCCAAGACCTTCTAATTTATAATCTAAAGAAATTTCATACAAATTGCTTCTAGAATCCAAGTTTTGCAATTTATTTAATTTAGTCCCTAATTTCAAATTAGGCACCTTACTCAAGAAATTTCTTTATGAAACTTTAACACATACATAATATCATATTCTAGGTCTCATAATAATCATAAAATAAATATTTTGATATCGGATTTGTGGTCCCGAAACCAGTGTCCCAACGAGGCCCTATTTCGGGATGTTACAGGATGTTACATGTATATCTACTACATACATTCGATATTCTGCTTAGATTGCATCTGGGTTGGGAATTATGAAATGGAGGAAGTATATGAGGATCACATGGTTGCTTGAAAATCGTCAATCCATCGACGGCTTTTAAGCCCAATATATGAATGAAGGTAGTTCCGCAACCGGGCTACCATTGATGTGTATCGGTTGGGTGGGTCGATATTTATATCCCCACATGATGTGTATCGGGGGACGGAGTTGATGTGTAACAGTTGGATTATTGGTGTGGGATTGCACTGCATTGCATTGCATGTATGATTTTACAGTGGTTGATGTTTGCTTTATGTTTGTTGAGGGTAGTACACACTTAGTTTGCAAAAACTCACCCCCTCTTTTATTTTTCTCAAGTGATGCTCAGTAGAAGGTTCGATGTTTGAGGGATCTGGGTGGCCAGCTAGTAGGACAACTTGGACTTGTTTTCCTTTTAAAAGCATATAAGTTTTTAGGTTATCAAGAAATTTTCAGACCGGATTGTAATAAGGCCTTCCCTTTTTGTTATTATTTGGATTAATATTTTTATGCGTTGTAATTACGGGAAGTTGAACATGAGTTTCCTAAATCATAGTATGTTTTTCTAGGTTTTCGCAACTAAATTTTCAAATGACAGGTTTTCATAAATCATATGTTTTAAACAAGCTTTTGCGATTGAAAAGAGAGTTTTTATAAGTTTATCAAGGTTTCATATTTTAAGGAAGGGTTTTCAATGAAAATAAGGTTTTTTGCTAAAACACTTCAATGTGACGCGCCAGATTCGGCCATAACGTTCGGGCTGGATTTGGGGTGTTACATTTAGTGGTACTAGAGCCTGGTTACAAAACTCGGGCTGTAAAGTAGGCCTTATTATTTGGTTTCCTTTTTCTACTTAAATTTTTTTTTGGATCACAACATTTTGGAAAAATGGAAATCTTGCTGAGCGGCACACCGAGTCTCTGACATCGAACCAAGTAAGTTCTTTTATTCTTAAGCCTATTTAAATTAATAAATAGTCGATAGTTAGAGGGCTACTTTAGATGATTATGTTAGAGTGGAACTGAAGCCCGTAGGATCTTGAAACTGTAGAGGATTTTTGAAAACACTCTTCTCTTTTTAATACTTTCATAAGTCATCGGTTAATTATTGAAACTAACTAAAGCTTCATAAAATTTTTAATCCAGAAAATACGTGAATCGACGATGAGTACAAGAAGAGGTGCAAGAGGCCGTAGCCGAGGCCGCGGAAGTGCTAGGGCTGAATCGTCGACATCGGGCAATTTGCCTGATGTTGGAGTAGATGGGGCTCCGGCCTCACCGGTGGCTGAGAATGGACCGTATGACCGGGCCGCTGGAGAAGATGCATTGTCGCAGGCAATGTTGAGGATTTTGGAAAGGGTCGCTCGGCCCAATAATGGCACGGGAAATCGGGGGTCCATTCCGGAACAACTTCGTTGAAATGGGGCTGAGATCTTTAAGGGCGTGGTTGGTGTGGCTCCTAACGTGGCGGAATACTAGTTGGAGGCCACTGAAAGGATAATGGAGGACTTGGACTGTTCACCTGAACAAAAGCTGAAAGGAGCGGTGTCACTGCTTAGGGAAGAAGCTTACCAATGGAAGCTAATAGTGAAACAAGGCACCCAACCTGAGCAGGTCACGTGGGAGTTCTTCAAGACTGCGTTTCAAGGGAAGTATGTAGGTGCGAGTTATGTGGATGCTAGAAGGAAGGAGTTCCTGAACTTGACCCAGGGAAAAAAATCTTTGGCGGAGTATGAGGTGGAATTTCTAAGCTTTAGTAGGTATGCAAGAGTTATGGTGGTAACGGACTATGAGCATTGCGTTAGGTTTGAGGATGGACTTAGAGATAGCCTCAGGGTATTGATAGCTCCACAAAAGGAGCGAGTTTTCTCGAAATTGATAGAGAAAACAAAGATAGCAGAGGAGGTAAAGCACACTGAGCTCCTAAATTGGGAGAAAGAAAGGGGTAAAAATAAAAGGGAGGCTGAGACTTTTAGTGTTGGGCAGAGGCATAGGGCTAGGGCCAGAGTTAATGGGCCAGTTAGAGCAGGGCCCCCTACTGTTAATCTAGGGGCACCACCTTGTGCTAATTATGGGAGAAGCCATGGAGGAGAATGTTGGAAGAGGATGGGAGCTTGTTTAGCTTGTGGGTCTATGGAGCATAGGATTAGGAATTGCGCTAGAATGCTAGGTCGAGTGCTAGTCGTGGGCCAAGGTGATGCTCAGCCACCAAGAGGCGGTCAGCTGCCACCAAGGGGTCGTGGGCAGGCCAGGGGCGGTAATGATAATGGACGTAGACGTGGAGCACCAAGCGAAAATGTAGGTCATGCTGAGGCGAGGTAGCCAGCTTTGGCTCGTCACCGGGAAGACGGGGATGCCCCAGATGTGATAACGGGTTTGTTCTTTATATACGAGTTACCTTATACAGCATTGTTTGATATTGGATCGACGCATTCATATGTTGCATGCAATATGAATGAACCTTTGGGTGATATGTTTGAAATTACTGTGAATGCGATGACTGTGATAAGTCCGTTAGGTCAGTCAGTGGGAGTGAATAAGTTGTTTAGGGAGGTACCCTTAGTAGTCCAAGGTGTTACCTTTTTAGAGAATTTGATAGAGCTGTCGTTTAGTGAGTTTGATTTAATCTTAGTTATGGATTGGCTGGTGAAACACGAGCCACCTTAGATTACACTGCAAAGCGAATGGTGTTAAGAACGATGGAAGATAAGGAGATGGTAGTGATTGGTAAACGCCAGAATTATCTGTCGAATGTGATTTTGACATTAAGGGTTGAGAAGTTGGTACAAAAGGGATGCGAAGCCCATTTGGCTTATATTAGTGATACGGAGGCTAAAAGCCCTACTGTTAAGGAGTTGAGAATAGTTAGGGAATTTCCTAATGTCTTTCCCAAGGAGCTACTTGGGTTGCCACCCAGTAGGGAAGTAGAATTTGTAATCAAGTTGTTACCTGGTACGGATCCAGTGTCCATCGCTCCTTATCGGATGGCACTAAAGGAGTTGGTAGAACTGAAGGCACAAATTTAGGAATTGTTGGATCAAGGATTCATTCGACCAAGTGTGTCTCCGTGGAGAGCACCGGTGTTGTTCACAAAGTAGAAAGATGGGTCGTTGCAAATGTGCATCGACTACCGGTAGTTGAACAAGTTAACTATTAAAAACAAGTACCCTCTGCCAAGAATCGATGATCTTTTTGATCAGTTTAGGGGAGCTTCCATTTTCTCGAAGATTGACCTGTGTTTGGGGTATCATCAATTGAGGGTTAAGGAGGCGGATGTTCATAAGACAACCTTCAGAACTTGTTATGGGCACTACGAGTTCTTGGTGATGCCATTTGGGCTGACGAACGCACCTACTGCTTTTATGGATCTTATGAATCAGCTCTTCCAACCCTACTTGGATTGGTTCGTGGTAGATTTTATAGATGAAATTTTGGTGTACTCAAGAGATGAGGATGAGCATGATGCACACTTAAGGATTGTGTTGTAGATTTTGAGGGAGAAGCAGCTGTATGCCTAATTCAGTAAGTGCGAATTTTGGCTAAAGGAGGTTACTTTTCTAGGACATGTGGTGTCAGCTGGGGGGATTAAGGTGGATCCCCAGAAAATTGAAGTGGTGTTAGACTGGAAAACACCCAAGTCGGTATCAGAAATTCGAAGTTTTCTGGGCTTGGCAGGGTATTATAGGCGGTTTGTTGAGGGCTTTTCAGTAATTGCTACACCTTTAACTAAGTTGTTGAGGAAGGGGGTACCGTTTGTTTGGACGGACAAGCAACAAGAGAATTTTGGAAAACTTCAGAAAGTTTTAACTGAGGCCCTTGTGTTGATTCAGCCAGTGCTTGGGAAGGAGTTTACGGTTTATAGTGACGCGTCGCATGTGGGCTTGGGATGTGTATTGATGCAAGAAGGAAA
Organism: Gossypium longicalyx; assembly: GCA_025698465.1. Lineage (NCBI taxonomy): Eukaryota > Viridiplantae > Streptophyta > Magnoliopsida > Malvales > Malvaceae > Gossypium > Gossypium longicalyx. The sequence continues at coordinate 39,583,468 of CM046996.1, read as the reverse complement.
GGTGGTTGCGTATGCGTCACGACAACTTAAGACTCACGAGGTGAATTACCCAACCCATGATTTGGAGCTAGCTGCGGTGGAGGCATTATTTATACGGGGAGAAGTGCATAATTTATTCGGGCATAAGAGTTTGAAGTACCTCTTTACCCAAAAGGAGCTAAACCTTAGGCAGCGTAGGTGGGTGGAATTATTAAAGGATTATGATTGTACGATTGAATACCACCCTAGCAAGCGAATGTGGTAGCCGACGCATTGAGTCGTAGGGTTAAGTTAGATTTGAGGGCTATGCTCGCCCGTTTAAGTTTGCTAGATTATGGTAGCTTGTTAGTTGAGCTCCAAGTAAAGCAGGTGTGGGTCGACCAGATAAGGAACAAGCAATTAGTGGATGAGACTTTGGGTGCTCATTTTAAACAAGTAGAGAATGAGGAGACATCGGACTTTGGGATTAATAGTGAAGGAGTGTTGTTTTTCCGTGGAAAAATGTGTATACCAAAGGACGATGATCTAAGACAGCCTATTCTGCGGGAAACGCATAGCAGCCTCTATGCTATGCATCCTGGCGAACACAAGATGTATCAGAATTTGCGTGAGCTTTATTGGTGGCCTGGACTTAAGTGCGAGGTTATGGAGTTCGTAAGCAAATGCCTAATTTGTCAAAAGGTGAAGGCGGAACATCAGTTGCCTTCGGGGTTGCTTCAGCCAGTAAAGATTCCACTATGGAAGTGTGAAAGGATTACTATGGACTTTGTTAGTGGGCTACCCTTGACGCCTACTAAGAAAGACTTGATATGGGTTATAGTGGATCGGTTAACCAAGTCTGCCCATTTTGTGCCAGTTTGCACTGATTACTCATTACAAAAGCAGGCTAGGTTGTATGTGGCGGAGATTGTAAGATTGCATGGAGTGCCAGTATCCATAATATTTGATAGGGACCCACGTTTCACTTCACGATTTTGGAACAAGCTGCATGAGGTGTTGGGTACTAGGTTGAACTTCAGTACGACATTCCACCCTCAAACTGATGGACAATCGGAAAGGGTGATTCAAGTATTGGAAGATATGTTGAGGGGATGTGTGATTGAGTTCTGAGGTAGTTGGGAAGACTATTTGCCGTTGGTCGAATTCGCGTACAATAATAGCTATCAAGGAAGCATTGGGATGGCTCCGTATGAAGCACTATATGGGCGAAGGTGTCGAACTCCAACATGTTGGACGAAGTTGGGCGAATGGAGAGTTTTGGGCCCTCAATTAGTAGCAGATACTGAGGATAAGGTGAGATTGATTCAGGATTGGTTGAAGGAGGCCTTGAATAGGCAGAAGTCGTATACTGACCTTAAACAACGAGAGATAGAGTATGCAATGGGGGATTTAGTTTTTCTTAAGGTCTCTTCGTGGAAGAAGGTATTAAGGTTTGGACGGAAGGGAAAGCTAAGCCCAAGGTTCACTGGGCCATATCGGGTTGTAAGGCAGATTGGGCAGCGGATTGGGCCAGTCGCTTATCAGCTGGAATTACCTTCTGAACTAAGCCAAATCCACAACGTGTTTCATGTCTCCATGCTAAAATGGTACCACTTGAACCCTTCACATGTCTTGTCGGTTGAGGAGATCGAGGTCAGGCCAGACCTAACCTTCGAGGAAGCACACATACAAATAATTGTACGTGATGTTAAGGAACTAAGAAGGAAGTCCGTTCCATTATTCAAAATGCTTTGGCGTAATCACAAGACTGAGGAGGCTACTTGGGAATCTGAGGAAGCGAAGCGATGGCAATATCCTCAACTATTTGAATCAGGTAAAATTTTGAGGACAAAATTTCTTTTAAGGGGTAGAGTTGTAATGCCCCAAAAATCCTGAAATCCCGAATTTTCTTTTTTTTCTTCGGTTCTGATAAAAAGTGTGCTTAGTATTCCCAGTTAAGTGTTAATTATGTGATAGTAGGTCTCGATCAAGGTTTGAGTTGAACCTAGGGGTAAAGGAAATTATGGGTTAATAATTAAAAGAACCTTGATGGCAAGTAGGTGGGCTTTTGAATAAATGAAGAAAGAACTAGACACAAGGAAGCCTTGTGGTGGAGTGGCAAGTGGCATCACATGCAAGGCAAGGCAAGGGGGTATGGGGTTCGAATCCCACCTTGCACAAAAGAGGGATTTATTTTTCCTTAAGAGTTGGACAGAGGTGGCGTTGGAATGAACTCTGTAGAGAGTGATAAGAGGAGAAATTTGAGGAGGGGATTAAGGGGTTATCAGGGAGAAAAATTAGGAGATGAGGAGTGAAGAAGAGGTGGAGCCGAACTGGGAATTTGGGCAAGGGAAATTCGACTATAGAGGCTATATATAGGTGCCGAATGTAGGGTTGCCAGGCAAATGCTGAATTCTCCTTCACGTTGTTGCCAGAAACCTTTTTTTTTTCTCTCCAAGATCCAAAAGCTGAAAATCCCTTGTTCTTCTTTTGGGTTCTTGTATCGATTTTCCATTCTTCCTTTACACAAATATTTTTGATTCACTTTCAGTCTAGCCGACTTCTTCTTTTTTTTTCCCTTGGAGCTGAATAACCCTCCTTTTGCCATACAAATCGCAAGGGCCGAATACCCTTGGTGCCGCCACTACTATTTCTAATCGGTCAGTCCTGGTGTAAGTGCTTTGTTCTTCCAATCGGTTTTACTATGTATCAATTACTCTGTTCCTCACTTCTTCTAATCGGTTTTGGTAGGATTAGTATCGAATCCCAGTCTTTTGGATCCCTGCCTATTTGCTCCTCAAGTGTGAGACTTTGGTAAGTGTTCTTCACTTAGTAAGGGTTGGCCGAATAGGCTTTAGTAGAAAAGGGTGACATATGTTGGATACAAGTCACCCATTATGTTTTTAATGATGAAGGTTAATACAGATCTGAAAAGTACTCGTGGTTAGTGATCAAGGGAAAGCTATTAAGGCTTGGCGTTTCAGGTAAGGTTAAGGTGAGATTTCGACTTTTGGTAAATTATTCGATAAGTATGTGAGATTAATTCTTGAGTGATGTCAATTGTAGGTTTGTGGCTAGGAAGATCGTAGCACGCTTTCTTACCAGGTGTGTACATACACTGCACACACACAATAAATCGACAAATCCCGAAATGCCAAAATGTCGAAAAGCCTTAAAGCCAAAAGTTTGGCTACAATAGACTTGCGAGTGCGCGAACACTTGTGATGGGGAAACCGATAGGTTATCTGAGGCTCCATAGGCGATTCCTTGGACTTGGGCTATGAATTGGCCAATTGGGCCAGAATGGGCTTAATGGGCCCGATGGGCTGTTGAGCCATAATAGGAGAAAATTGATAATTGGTGATATGTGATGAAAAATTCAAATTTGAGCGTGACTATAAATTTTATTTGGGCCTAATGGGCCATATGAATGTGATTTGGGCCTAATAGGCCATATAAATATGATTGGGCCTAGTAGGACATATATAGGTATGTGGATTTGTCTGGGCTTTGTAAGGGGTTTCGGGCCTTGTATATGATGACTGCATAAAACTTAATTAATTAAATGAGACTGTGGACAAGTCATAGGGTTAAGGTGTGGCCCAAAAATCCTGAAATCCTGAAATCCCGAATTTTCTTTTTTTTCTTCGATTCTAATAAAAAGTGTGCTTAGTATTCCCAGTTAAGTGTTAATTATGTGATAGTAGGTCTCGGTTAAGGTTTGAGTCGAACCTAGGGGTAAAGGAAATTATGGGTTAATAATTAAAAGAACCTTAATGGCAAGTAGCTAGGCTTTTGAACAAATGAAGGAAGAATTGGACACAAGGAAGCCTTGTGGTGGAGTGGCAAGTTGTGTCACATGCAAGGCAAGGGAAGAGGGTATGGGGTTCGAATCCCACCTTGCGCAAAAGAGGGATTTATTTTTACTTAAGAGTTGCATAGAGGTGGCGTTGGAATGAACTCTGTAGAGAGTGATAAGAGGAAAAATTTGAGGAGGGGATTAAGGGGTTATCAGGGAGAAAAATTAGGAGATGTGAAGTGAAGAAGAGGTGGAGCCGAACTGGGAATTTGGGCAAGGGAAATTCGACTATAGATGCTATATATTGGTGCCGAATGTAGGGTTGCCAGGCTAATACCGAATTTTCCTTCACCTTATTGCCAGAAACCTTTTTATTTTCTTTTTCTCTCTAAGATCCAAAAGTCAAAAATCCCTTGTTCTTCTTTTGGGTTCTTGTGCCGATTTTCCATTCTTCCTTTACTCAAATATTTTTGATTGACTTTCAGTCTAGCCAACTTCCTCTTTTCTTTTCCCTTGGAGCCGAATAACCCTCTTTTTCCCATACAAATCGCAAGGGCCGAATACCCTTGGTGCTGCCACTACTATTTCTAATCAATCAGTCCTGGTGTAAGTGCTTTGTTCTTCCAATAAACATTGCTATGTATCAATTACTCTGTTCCTCACTTCTTCTAATCGGTTTTGGTAGGATTAGTATCGAATCCCAATCTTTTGGATCCCTGCCTATTTCCTTATCAGGTGTGAGACTTTGGTAAGTGTTCTTCACTTAGTAAGGGTTGGCCGAGTAGGCTTTAGTAGAAAAGGGTGACATATGTTGGATACAAGTCACCTATTATGTTTTTAACGATAAAGGTTAATGCAGATCTGAAAAGTACTCGTGGTTAGTGATCAAGGGAAAGCTATTAAGGCTTGGCGTTTCAGGTAAGGTTAAGGTGAGATTTTGGCTTTTGGTAAAGTATTCGATAAGTATGTGAGATTAATTCTTGAGTGATATCGATTGTGGGTTTGTGGCTAGGAAGATTGCAGAACGCTTTCTTACTAGGTGTATACATACACTGCACACACACAATAAATCGGCAAATCCTAAAATGCTGAAATGCCAAAAAGCTGAAAAGCCAAAAGTTTGGCTGCAACAGACTTGCGAGTGCACGAACACTCGTGAGGGGGAAACTGATAGGTTATCTGAGGCCCCATGGGCGATTCCATGGACTTGGGCTATGAATTGGCCAACCGGGCCTGAATGGGCTTAATGGGCCGGTTGGGTTGTTGGGCCATAATAGGCGAAAATTGATAATTGATGCTTTGTGATGGAAAATTCGAATCTGAGCATGACTATAAATGTGATTTGGGCCTAATGGGCCATATAAATATGATTGGGCCTAGTGGGCCATATATAGGTATGTGGATTTGTCTGGGCTTTGTAAGGGGTTTCGGGCCTAGTATATGATGACTGCATAAAACTTAATTAATTAAATGAGACCGTGGACAAGTCATAGGGTTAAGGTGTGGCAACAGGTATATGCATGTCTAGGATTGGATCTAGGGAGAGCATGGTATTTAAGCGGTCTTAATGACTCACCTCCTCCTCTCTGGAATCCTACCTTGTGCATAGTATTTGTTCATCTTAGCTCACGGGATTTGTTAACGGGCCAAGGTAAGTAAAAAACCGCAATAAAGGCAAAAATACCAAAATGCCCCTAAGGGCAAAAATGACCAAAATACCCTTACGTGTTGAATATAAGTTTTATGGATGTTACATGTATATCTGCTGCATACATACGATATTCTGCTTAGGTTGCATCTGGGATGGGAATTACGGAATGGAGGAAGTATATGAGGATCGCATGGTTGCTTGACAATTGTCGATCCACCGACGGCTTTTAAGCCCAATATATGAATGAAGGTAGTTCCACAACTGAGCTACCATTGATGTGTATCGGTTGGGTGGGTCGATATTTATATCCCCACATGATGTGTATCGGGAGACGGAGTTGATGTGTAGCGGTTGGATTATTGGTGTGGGATTGCACTGCATTGCATTGTATGTATGATTTTACAGTGCTTGATGTTTGCTTTATGTTTGTTGAGTGTAATACACACTGAGTTTGCGAAAACTCAGTCCTCTTTTATTTTTCTTGGGTGATGCTTAGTAGAAGGTTTGATGTTTGGAGGGACTCTGGGTGGCCAGCTAGCAGGACAACTTGGACTTGTTTTCCTTTTAAAAGCATATAAGTTTTTAGGTTGTCAAGAAATTTTTAGACCGGATTGTAATAAGGCCTTCCCTTTTTGTTATTATTTGGATTAATATTTTTATGCGTTGTAATTACGAGAAGTTGAACATGAGTTTCCTAAATCATAGTATATTTTTCTAGGTTTCCGTAACTAAATTTTCAAACGACAGGTTTTCATAAATCATATGTTTTAAACAAGCTTTTGCGATTGAAAAGAGAGTTTTTATAAGTTTATCAAGGTCTCATATTTTAAGGAAGGGTTTTCAATGAAAACAAGGTTTTTCGCTAAAACAATTCATTGTTACGCGCTAGATTTGACCATAACGTTAGGGCCGGGTTTGGGGTGTTACAAATTGAGAAGCTATGTGCTAGTGAATTGATGTATGATGATGCATATTTGGAAAATTTTTAATTAGATGATTTGAATATGTAAAGTTGTTATGATTTGAATGAGTAAAACATGATATAGTAAGCAAGCTAGTAAATAGCCTATTTTTGTTATGATTTGAATATGTAAAGTCTTGATTTTGGTTGAATTGGATGACCATTTATGTTATGAGTGAGTATCATTTGAATTGTATAGGTATGCATAAAATTTGGGTGGCAAATTGGCTTAGTAAATAGCCTATTTTTGTCCACACAAGTAGAGACACGGGCGTGTGTCTTAATAGTGTGTGAAATACGTTCTTGTTACATGACCATGTGTCCCATAGTGTTGATATTTAAATCAATTCAGTGTGCTCCACACAGCCTCACACACGGGAGTGTGACTTGGCTGTGTGGCATAAGTCAGTATACCCTACAGGTTTGGCACAGCCTAATACACGGGCGTGTGTGGCCATTTTTAGGGCACACGGGATAGCCACACGGTCATGCATGTTGGCCATGTGACCGAGGTCAGAGAGTTACATGGGGTAGGACACGGGCTGGGACACGGCCATGTGCTCCCATTTCGAATGTCGATGCAGCCAATGACACAGGCGTGTCTGGTGGCCGTGTGAGACACACGGCCTGGCCACACGGGCGTGTGTCCCCTGTTTTGAGAAGAATTTTCTATGTGTTTCAAATGTTTCTAAAGATATCAGTTTAGTCCCGAACCAAAACCAATATATGTTTAGGGCCTCGTAGGCTCGTATTAGGGACAAATTGATTGAGTTTGAATGATGAATGTATGAAATGATGTTATGTACGCTAAATGGTTGTTTAATTGTTTCGTAAGTCTGGTAATACTCTATAACCCTATTCCAACATTGAACATGGGTGAGGGGTGTTACATGGCTAGCTCTACCTCGATGGTCACTTCTCTGATGAGTCTAAACTTGTAGCTTTAATACCAACCAATGTAGCATCCAAACCCAGTCGGAAAGGGTTGACTCGAATCCAACGTGCCACATTAGCCACCGAAGTGACTTTCCATTAACTCCCAACCAAACCTCCAACACGCCACTTATACATAGCACATGAACAGAGTGTTAATCATCAACTAAGCGGCAGAAACACACACAAAAAACACAGGGGTTCACATGCAAAACACATCAGAGTTCACTACTATGAGAAATAATAATTCCAAACACTTAGAAATATTTATAGGTTCGCATCACACATAAAGGCTTCGCATCACAATTAGACATAGCTTGCATTCCTTATAATCACAAGAGATTACAAACCAACAAACAAATATAGGTTTTCATGTTAATATAAGCTCGCACAAAACATGAGTTCGCAAAGCACAATAGCTCACATATAATCATTTTTAAATCTTAAGTTCTCAAAATAGTAATAGTTCACTTAACACTTAAATTGCTCATACATCGTAGATTCACTAATTATCAGGCTTCACAAATAATGAAAACCATGCATTCAAAAAACTATCACAGTTAAGGTTTCGCACACATAAATTCATGGGTTCGCACACATGTAAGGATACGCAAAGCTAAAGGTATGTATGTAATTATATATAGGGTTTTACGTGTAATAATAGTAACACTACAAGGGTATGCAAGTAATTTACAAATAGACGTGCATGAATAACATCGATTTATTACTCATAAAACAGAAGTCAAAATCTATAACAAGTTCGTAGAAATAAAATAAACTTAATAACATAGCATATTGTACCTTTATACTAAGAAAATAATTTGAAAATCAATTAATGATGTAATTTATCGTTTTAAATAGCATAAAAAAAGTCTATCACCCATCTTTATGGTTCGCTTGCATCAGTCAGGTACCTCATTGGATCATCGACCTCACCTATGCTACGCACAATCTACTTACCTGAGAAGTAAGAGAAGAGTGGGTAAGTTTGGGGAGAACTCAATGAATAATTAAAAACCATTAGGTTATTCTTAAAAATATTTAAAAACAATAGAGGACTTAGTTGAAAAACATTTTTACGTGTTGGGTTTGCAGGTGAGGATGCAAGACCCAGTTCGCATCTGAAAACATATTTTGTGAAAATAGTTTAAAAGTAATGCTTACAAATCCTTTCTTTCAAAAACTTGCTTTAAAAAGGGGGCTCACATTAAAATCTTACGAGGTCATATTTCTTTCAAAAACAAAATTGAATCTAATTTTATAACAAAGTCATGAGATCAGCTCGTACATAACAAAATTCATGAACAAAGTTAGCCTTAGGTCGCACAACTGGTTCATCAAATAGAAGACATCTCTCATGGAATAACTTATATCCAACCTAGTTGGTAGGGAGCATGTAGAATGAGACATATCATAATTATTACAAAAGCCCATGATCTCAATGAGCACACAGAGTGAGGCTTACAAAAGCTCATGCCCTTAAAGGGACACGCAGAGTGAGACTCACAATGGGTGAGTACGAGAACGATAGAAATCTACAAGTGTACACAATCGTAACAAGTAATAAATTGCAAATATGTCGAGTTGTCGTACCCACAGGGACTGTACAAGCAGGTATTTATGAAATGTAAATTTAAGCAACTTGGTAGAGGGAAAATATTTTCTTTGGAAAAGGTGAGCTATAAATTAAGAATTAACTAAGTAATCAACTAAAATGAAAAGTGAAATTCTAATGCATGATTTCTAAAAATGGTTTTAATCAATATGAAACAAGTGTGTTACTTTAATTTTATTCTTTAACTTTGAATAATTAAAACTATGTTCATGTTGTTACAAATAATTTCATGGCAACTTGGTCTTTTGTTAACTATTGCACATACGTACTTATTAAATTAATTAATCTTTCAAACAAATTCCTATGTTGGATTAACTAATTAATTTTCATAAGCAAGTATAAGACGGAGTGAAGTAAATATATTTCTATACTGAACAATTTAATCCCAACAATCTTTCAAGTTATACAAGACAAGAATATTGTTTAATACAATTGCTAATTTAACCCATTTTTACACTTAGTGGATTAAACATGCACCAATTAGATACTTTGTCCATTAACTATAATTTCAACCCAATCAGTATCATTTGTTACCTTGCAATTAAAATTCAAGCATAACATAGGCATGATTTTATCTAATTGAACTAATTATCAAGGCCTATAACAACACAAACATGTTTTTTATAATTTAATCAGACAGAACACAATCAATCTAACATGAATACGAATTAACTCATTTTAATTAAAATAGAAGCATCAAAACAATAAGTATTCATGTTTATGATCATAAAATAAACTAAAAGGATAAAGAGAAGGGAACTAAAGAGCAAATCCCGTTGAATCTCCAGAGTATGACAAGCGTGCATCTCTTCCTCTCTACTTGTTCTGATGATCAACGACTTTCTAGAATGCTTGATTGTTACTACTCCAAGAGGTGTGTTAGCTCTTTCTCAAGAAGAAAAATTGGAAAAGGAAAGGGGAAAGAAAATGAAAAGCAAAGGAGAGTGAAAAAGAGAAGTGGTGTAACAACCCTAACTCGTACCTGTCGTCAGAATAGGGCTACGAAGTATTACTTTACAATAAAAAACATTTAAACTTAACTTCATTCAATAACATAAACAAATCATAAACCAATTATATACATAAATTCCATCCCTAAATTGAGCCCTCGAGGCCCTAAAAATACCTTAGAAACGATTCGGGACCAATTTGAAATAATTTGGAAAATCTTGGAAAAAGTCAAAAAATTCTGAAAAACAGGGGTCACACAGCTGTGTGTCCAAGCCTTGTGCCTCACACGACTGAGAGACATGCCTGTGTCTCATGCCGTGTAACAATTGAACCCAGCCTATGTCCTCACTCGTGTAGCTCTTTAAGTTGGGTCACACGACCATGTCACACGCCCGTGTGCCAGGCCGTGCAACTCTCAAAATTGCCCCACATGCTCGCGTGTCAGGCCGTATTTTAGGCCATACAACTCACTGACTTGCATGCAAAGGAAACCTCAAATGACACATGGCTGTGTTTCCAGACACACGGCTGAGTCACACGCCCGTGTCTCAGACCATGTGGACTCAAAATGTATCTAAAATCTAGCCATTTCTATACAATTTCATGCATGAACATTTAGGTCTTTAATGCACATTTTCAAGGCACCAAAACCCTGCCAAAACATACATATATTTGCTATTCAAAGAGTCCTAATTAAACTAACCAATATGCCATTGAAAGGCGCCTCAAATGTAAACATCAAGAAACATATCAACTTTACCTAATTTCAAACATTAGTATCTAGTTCAATAATTTCCAAAACATACCATAACTTGACCATAATCAATCCAATTCAAAACATGCAATGTAACACCCTTTACCCATATTCGTCACCGGAATAGGGTTATGGAGCATTACCAGACTTATTATACAATCGAACATACATTTCTCATACAATTATCAAACTTAAATACAAGTCATTCAGAATCCTTCATCAAGTCCCTAATACAAGCCTACGAGGCCCAAGACGTACTATAAAAGTGGTTCGGGACTAAATCGACAACTCAAGAAATTTTTAAAAAACTTAAAAAAATTTACAAAATAAAGAGGACACACCTGTGTGGCCCGACCGTGTGAGGTGTGTCCTACCGTGTGTCTTACACGGCCAAAGACATGCTCGTGTCATAGGTCATGTGGGTATTCGAAATGGGATCACATGGTTATGTCCCAGCCCGTGTCAGACCCTGTATAGCTCTTTGACTTGGGTCACACAGCCAACCACACACCCGTGTGACCAGCTCATGTGCCCTTCGAAATGGCTTCACACGCCTATGTGACAGGCCATGTGCTAGGCCGTGCCAAACTTATACGGTATATTGACTTATGCCACACAACCAAGACACACGCCCGTGTGTTGGGACGTGTGGAGCATATTGACTTAATTTCTAATTAAACACCAAGGGACACACGACCTTGTCACTTGACTGTGTGTCACACATGGCTGAGACACACGCTTTTGTCTCTGCCCATGTGGAAAAAAAATAAGCTATTTACCAAGCCATCTTTCTCACCCAAATTTGCATACACCTATGCAATCCAAATGGCACCTAATATGAAATAAATATGCATTCAACCAATGTAATACCCTAAACCCAGCCTAGAGTTAGGCCCGAATCTGACTTGTCATATTGAAGTGTTTTTCGAAAATTATGTTTTCATTGAAAACCCTTCTGATTTGAAAACTTGAGTAAAATCCCAGATACGTTAGTTTATTTTATAAAATGGTACATTGAAAAGTTATTAATTCTATTCCCAAAATTTCTTTTAAGTTGCGGAAGCTAATTCCAAAAGTAACTGATTTACGAAAACGTGATGTTAAAAACTAAGTTGCGAAACCGTTTTGAGAATGTTGCAGAAACGTAGTGTTGTTTAAAAGCAGTTATAAATCGAAGTAAATGAAACCCAAAGTTAAAATCCAAAAATTTTGAGAGGCCTTATTACAAAATTTGAAAAACCAAAATGGAATCTAAAACATAAATAAAGTCCAAAGGCAGTCGTTTGGCCAGCTCCGAGTCCCTCGCAGCACCGATCCTCCTTATGTTGGGGATTAACTCCACAGTTAATAAACGGGGTGAGTTTATGAAAACTCAGTGTGTAATATCCATACTAGAGTAGTAGTCAGTATACAGAAACAGAAACCGGAATAGACTGGGCGAAAGCCCTTTTAACAGTAACAGTGCAGTCCAGTTCAGAGCATACGTGGGCCGAAGCCCACTACAAAATCATTTGGGTCATAGCCCATAACAAAATCAATTGGGCCTAGCCCAAACCAATAACATAACAAGTGGGCCTAAGCCCAATATTGTGACAGACCTCAAAAACAAATATGCAACAGTATGAGGATGCATCCCACCCCGATCCAGCCAACACACCTCCCGTACAAACTCTACACTTACGTGGGGATAAAATCGACCCACCCAGCCAGCACACATATGTTAGCACCGGTTGCGGCATTAACCTAAACCACAACAAAGCTGCTAGTATATATGCGGCTCTAAGCATTCAGTAGCGGTATTATAATTGGCACAAAGCCATCGGTAACTATATTATGTTTGGTACATAGCCATCAGCGACGGTAATATAATTGGCAGACAGCCTTGGGTAAATATAATCGACACAAAGTCATCAATATGTTAGGCACATAGCCACGGGTAAATACGTTTGTCACAAAGCCATATGTTTAGGTTGGCACAGAGCCATGTTTAGGTTGGCACAGAGCCATAATAAGATTATGTGGCTTTAAGCCGTCGCCGATCCACAGTCGTCTTGTACGACCCGTGTGACCTTAACAGATCAATAATGGGTCTATAGTCATCTCGTGCGACCCGTGCGACCCTATAAGAACAGAACTTCCTCCATATCAATGTCCCAACCCCATGCAATATGTCGTGTATGTCATGCTTAATCATCACACGTGTATGCAGAATGGCCATACTCAGTAACAGTCATTTAAACATATATTAAAAGCATATCAGTCACACAACCACAGTCAAGTCAATTAAAACGCAGTCATACATTCACAGTCAAATTAGTCATAGCCCAAGTTAGTCATTTACTCACAAGGGCAAAATAGTCATTTTACTATTTAGGGCAAAACGGTCATTTTACCCTACAAGGGTATTTCAGTAATCTTACCTTACAGGGGTATTTTGGTAATTTCACAAATTAGGGGTATTTCAGTAATTTTACAAATCGGGGGTCTTAACGACCCAACTGAGGGTCCATTGTGGCCTCGGGTGACCTAAGTAACCTAAACAGACATAACGGTACAAGTGGGCCAAAGGCCCATTACTCGGCTCAAGTGGGCCCACAGACTCGTGTGGCCCATTTAGCCCAAATTTAGATACGACTATGTGTACATCATAGCCCAGTTCATTAATAGTCACTTACTGCAGATTTTATCTGTGTGGGCCTACGAGCCCATTGGGCCCACACGACTATTTCGGCCCATCGTGGCCTAAAACCACCTAAGCCATGTGCACGACATGACAAATCCATCTACTTCCCACTTAACAGCGAAATTTACCCACAAGGAGGCCCATACGACCCATTTAACCCAGAACTATTCACGGCTACACAAACGATGTAGCTGAGTCCAAAACTTACCACATAACATACATTTTATTCATGTGGGCCCACAAGCCCATTGAGTCCACACGGCCCAGTCTGGCCCAATGTGAACCAGAATGGCCTATGCCACGTACGCGACATGACAGACCCAACCATATTCCACCTAGCCGCTGAATGGACACACGCAGGCCTATTGGGCCTATCCGACCCATTTCGTGGCCCAAGTGGCCCACTACGGCCTAAGCCTACGAATTCGCTCATGGTGGCCTTCCTCATCGTACGCCCACATTCCGTGAGCTCATTTCACCACACGTGCGATCACACTCTCGAGTGGCATCATAGCCATATTTTCAGCTTTTCGGCATTTTGTCGATCTAAAGTCATAGCAGAGTAAACAAAACACACATTTTCAGCATTTCAGCCGATTACCAAAACAAGGCTTACAGTTGCACACCTCTTCGTGAAGTTTAGAGAACTACTCACACCTAAAGTCTTGACCGACAAGAGTGTGGCTAAGTACACCTAGATTGGTTAAAGCAGATTACATGTACCCTGACACTTAACTGTACACATAAGAGATTATTACATAGAACCCGTTAAGAAATAACCTAAAACCCATAAAGGTAATACCTAAAGTACTAAGAGTATTCAGCCTATACCCAAACAAACAAGGTATCGGAATTACCTTAACCCAATATTGGAAGACCGGGTTTCGATGCTTCGAGAACCTTCTGTGCCCTTCACTCCTCAGTAATACTTGGAATCCACGAACATACATTATGGAAGGAGGGTCACCATTCGGCAATCACAGAGAATTAGCAGAAAAGGTATTCGGTTAAAAAAGATAATAGAAGAAGCAAAGTTGATAGATCGTTAAATAGTATACTTACTGATTTGTCAGAATGCTTGTAGGTCGAAACGTTTGATCGATAGAAAAGGGGAAAAAAAGAATTAAGGCAGAGAAAGAGAGGTTGAATTCGGCTCACATTAAGAAGAATAGAAAATAGGGAAAAGAGAATAAAAAAAACCAATGTGAAGAAATTGGTTTAGGTAAAGGAAGAAAAAGAAGAAGAAGTGCAGAAAAAGAAAGACAATTCGGCTACGCAAGAATAAAGTAACGAGAGAAGCAATATTGAGAACAAGGAGGAAAGGAAATCGGCACCTTATGACTTGGGTTTTGGCAAAGTGACCAATGGAAATTTGAAGCTTACAGACCAGAGAATGAGAAAGACCCGAATGGTCAAAACGCAAAACACACAATAACAAGAATGACAAAACTCCAAAAGAAATGCTACTGAAACAAAATGTACAATTACTTAATGACCTATACTAATTCGGTACCCCAACACCCCCAACTTCCTGAAAAATGCACCATAATGGACTCTTAGCCAAATTTGCCTAAACGAACCCCCCCAATCGGCTCCAACTTCTCCCATTTCAAAATCCTTCAAAAACTCCACCAATCCTTCCATCGAATTTTCTCCTTGATTTACTCCATCTCCCCATTCAAATTCAATTCAAATTCTTATGACCAATTCAACCACAGGGTTCAAGTCCAGTTCCAACACCTCCCCAGCTCAAGCAGCAAAATAAACATACAATTGCGCACGCCATGCCTTGAGCCTTGAACCTCAAACTCCTTGCCACACATGTAGTGCCACCTTGCCATTAGATCCCTTCTCTCTTTGTTTCATAAAACAAACACTAATTACTCTAAGTTCTATAAGCTAACATCCAGGTCCACTTAAGAGCCCAAAAACTAAAATTTTGCAAACACCCAGACTTGAACCCAGGCTTCTCAAGCACTCCCAAATATGCCCAAATACTTAGCCACTAGAGCTATACATAATTTGCGATATTTCTCGCACACCTAAAGTTTTATGCGTTCCCACACTCAAGGCCCATTCCTTCTAGGCCCAAATTTGAAGTGTTACAACTTTACCCCTTTAAAGAAATTTCGTCCTCAAAGTTTCCAACTATCAGAATAGTCGCACAACCTAGCCTACCACACGACGCTCTCACTGCGCACTCTGATCCTAACAATACAAGCACGCACCAAACCATCTATCCCTCGAGGCGGATAAATAACACATGCATACCATTTCTAGAACTTACACAGAAAAATATAAACTCTAGCTTTACGTGTAGCAATACCATCTAATATCTAAGAAATCATAGTATTTCTATCTACTACTTTTCAATGAAACAAACAACAACTTCAGAAACTTACAAATTCGGAGCCGGAGACTCGGTGTGCCACACTTTCAGGAAAACATTCAGAAAAATATTTTGCATAGACCAAATCTTTTCCAATCCTTTGATACAATTCTGTCGGCAATTCAATTTTAAAACCCAATCCACAACCGAATTTTGTAACCTGGCTCTGATACCACTAAATGTAACACCCCAAACCCGGCCTAGAAGTTAGGCCTGAATTTGACGTGTCACATTGAACTGTTTTTTGAAAACCATGTTTTCATTGAAAACACTTTTTATTTGAAAACTTGAGTAAAATCCCAGTTACGTTAGTTTATTTTATAAAATGGTACATTGAAAAGTTATTAATTCTATTCCCAAAATTTCTTTTAAGTTGCAGAAGCTAATTTTAAAAGTAACTGATTTACGAAAACATGATGTTAAAAACTAAGTTGCGAAACCGTTCCGAGAATGTTGCGGAAATGTAGTGTTGTTTAAAAGCAGTTATAAATCAAAGTAAATGAAACCCAAAGTTAAAATCCAAAAACTTTAAGAGGCCTTATTACAAAAGTTGAAAAACCAAAATGGAATCTAAAAGATAAATAAAATCCAAAGGCAATCGTGTGGCCATCTTCGAGTCCCTCGCAACACCGATCCTCCTAATGCTGGGGATTAACTGCACAGTTAATAACCGGGGTGAGTTTATGAAAACTCAGTGTGTAATCCCCTTACTAGAGTAGTAGTCAGTATACAGAAATAGAAATCGGAATAGTCTGGGCCATAGCCCTTTTAACAGTAACAATACAATCCAGTTCAAAGCATACGTGGGCAGAAGCCCACTACAAAATCATTTGGGTCACAGCCCATAACAGAATCAATTGGGCCTAGCCCAAACCAATAACAGAACAAGTGGGCCTAAGCCCAATACAGTGACAAATCTCGTAACAGATATGCAACAGTATGAGGATGCATCCCACCCCGGTCCAGCTAACACACGACTCGTACCAACTCTACACTTATATGGGGATAAAATCGACCCACCCAGCCAGCACACCAATGTTAGCACCAGTTGCGGCACTAACCGAAATCGTAGTAAAGCTGCTAGTATATATACGGCTCTAAGCCTTTTGTAGCGATATTATAATTGGCACAAAGCCATTGGTAACTGTATTCTGTTTGGTACATAGCCATCAGCGATGGTAATATAATTGGCACACAGCCATGGGTAAATATAATTGGCACACAGCCATAGTCAAGTCAATTAAAATGCAGTCATACATTTACCGTCAAATCAGTCATAGCCCAAGTTAGTCATTTACCCACAAGGTCAAAATAGTCATTTTATTTTTTAGGGAAAAACTGTCATTTTACCCTACAAGGGTATTTCGGTAATCCTACCTTACAGGGGTATTTCGATAATTTCACAAATTAGGGGTATTTTAGCAATTTTACAAATAAGGGGTCTTAACGATGCAACTGAAGGTCCATTGTCGCCTCAAGCAACCTAGGTAACCTAAACAAACATAACGGTGCAAGTGGGCCTAAGGCCTATTACTCGGCTCAAGTGCGCCCACACGCTCGTGTGGCCCATTTAGCCAAAATTTAGATACGACTATGTGTACATCATAGCCCGGTTAATTCATAGTCACTTACTATAAATTTTATCCGTGTAGGCCCACACGGCTCATTTTGGCCCATCGAGGCCCAAAACAACCTAAGTCAAGTGCGCGACATGACAAGTCCATCTACTTCCCACTTAATAGAGAAATTTACCCACGCGGGCCCACGAGCCCATTGGGCGCATACGACCCATTTAACCCAAAACTATTCACGACTGTACAAACGACGTAGCTCAGTCCAAATCTTACCACATAACATACATTTTATCCGTGTGGGCGTACAAGCCCATTGGGCCTACACGGCCCAGTCCGGCCCAACGTGGACCAGAACTGCCTATGCCATGTACGTGACAAGACAAGCCCAACCCTATTCCACCTAGTAGTTGAATGGACAAAAACGGGCCCATGGGCCCATTGGGCCTATTTGGCCCATTTTGTGGCCCAAGTGGCCCACTACAGCCTAAGCCCACGAATTCACTCATGGTGGCCTTCCTCATCGTACACCCACGTTTCGTGAGCCCGGTTCACCACATGCGTGATCGCACGCTTGTGTGGCATCATACGTCATATTTTCCGCTTTTCAGCATTTTGCTGAGCTACAATCATAGCAGAGTAAACAACACACACATTTTCGGCTTTTCAGCCGATTATCAAAACAAGGCATACTATTACACACCTCTTTGTGAAGTCAAGAGAACTGCTAACACCTAAAGTCTTGATCGAGAGGAGTGTCGCTAACTACACCTAGATTGGTTAAAGTCGATCACGCGTACCCTGACACTTAACTGCACACATAAGAGATTAATAGATAGAACCCCTTAAGAAATAGCCTAAAACCCATAAAGATAATACTTAAAGTACTAAGAGTATTCGGCCTATACCCAAACAAGCAAGGTATCAGAATTACCTTAACCTAATATTAAAAGACCGGGTTTTGATGCTTCAAGAACCGTTTATGCCCTTCACTCCTCAGTAATACTCGGAATCCACGAACATACATCGTGGAAGAAGGGGGGTCACCATTCGACAATCACAGAGAATTAGGAGAAAGGGTATTCAGTTTAAAGAAGATAATAGAAGAAGCAAAGTTGACAGATCACTAAATGGTATACCTACTGATTTGTCAGAATGCTTGTAGGTTGAAACATTTGATCGATAGAAAAGGGGAAAAAAGAATTAAGGTAGAGAATGAGAGAATCAATTTGGCTCACATTAAGAAGAATAGAAAATAGGGAAAAGAGAATAAAAAAAACCAATGGGAAGAAATCAGTTTAGGTAAAGAAAGAAAAATAAAAAGAAGTGCACGAAAAGAAAGACAATTCGGCTAGGCAAGAATAAATTAACGAGAGAAGTAATATTGAGAACAACGAGGAAAGGAAATTGACACCTTATGACTCGGGTTTCGGCAAAGTGACCAATGGGAATTTGAAGATTACTAACTAGAGAATGAGAAAGACTCGAATGGTCAAAACGCAAAACACACAATAACATGAATGACAAAACTCCAAAAGAAATGCTACTGAAACAAAATGGACAACTACTTAATGACCTATACTAATTCGATACCCCAACACCCCCAAATTCCTGAAAAATGCACCATAATGGAACCTTAGCCGAATTTGCCTAAACGAACCCCCCCAATCGGCTCCAACTTCTCCCATTTCAAAATCCTTGAAAAACTCCACCAGTCCCTCCACCGAATTTTCTCCTTGATTTACTCCAACTCCCCATTCAAATTCAATTCAAATTCTTATGACCAATTCAACCACAGAGTTCCAGTCCAGTTCCAACACCTCTCCAGCTCAAGTAGCAAAATAAACATACAATTGCGCACGCCATGCCTCGAACCTTAGACTCCTTGCCAGACATGTAGTGCCACCTTGCCACTAGATCCCTTCTCTCTTTGTGTCATAAAACAAACACTAATTATTATAAGTCCTATAAGCTAACATCCAGGTTCACTTAAGAGCCCAAAAATTAAAATTTTGCAATCACCCAGACTTGAACCTAGGCTTCTCAAGCTCTCCCAAATATGCCTAAATACTTAGCTACTAAATCTAGACATAATTTGTGATATTTCTCGCACAACTAAACTTTTATGCGTTCCCACACTCAAGGCCCATTCCTTCTAGGCCCAAATTCGGAGTGTTACAACTCTACCCCCTTAAAGAAATTTCGTCCTTGAAATTTTCAACTATCAGAATAGTCGCACAACCTAGCCTACCACATGATGCTCTCACTGCGCACTCTGATCCTAACAATACAAGCACGCACCAAACCATCTATCCCTCGGAGCGGATAAATAACACATGCATACCATTTCCAGAACTTACAAAGAAAAGTACAAACTCTAGCTTTACGTGTAGCAATACCATCTAATATCTAAGAAATCATAGTATTTCTATCTACTACTTTTCAATGAAACAAATAACAACTTTAGAAACTTACGAATTCGGTGCTGGAGACTCGGTGTGCCACACTTTCAGGAAAATATTTAGAAAAATATTTTGCATAGACTAAATCTTTTCCAATCCTTTGAGACAATTCTTTCGGCAATTCAATTTTAAAACCCAATCCACAGCCGAGTTTTGTAACCTGGCTCTGATACCACTAAATGTAACACCCCAAACCCGGCCTAGAAGTTAGGCCCGAATCTGACGTGTCACATTGAAGTGTTTTTTGAAAATCATGTTTTCATTGAAAACGCTTCTTATTTGAAAACTTGAGTAAAATCCCAGTTTGTTAGTTTATTTTATAAAATGGTACATTGAAAAGTTATTAATTTTATTCCCAAAATTTATTTTAAGTTGCGGAAGCTAACTTTAAAAGTAATTGATTTACGAAAACGTGATGTTAAAAACTAAGTTGCGAAACTGTTCCGAGAATGCTGTGAAAACGTAGTGTTGTTTAAAAGCAGTTATAAATCGAAGTAAATGAAACCCAAAGTTAAAATCCAAAAGCTTTTAGAGGCCTTATTATAAAAGTTGAAAACCAAAACGGAATCTAAAACATAAATAAAGTCCAAAGGCAGTCGTGTGGCCATCTCCGAGTCCCTCGCAGCACCGATCCTCCTAATACAAGGGATTACCTGCATAGTTAATAAACGGGGTGAGTTTATGAAAACTCAGTGTGTAATCCCCTTACTAGAGTAGTAGTCAGTATATAGAAATAGAAACAAGAATAGTTTAGGCCAAAGCCCTCTTAACAGTAACAATACAGTCAAGTTTAAAGCATACGTGGGCCGAAGCCCACTACAAAATCATTTGGGTCACAGCCCATAACAGAATCAATTGGGCCTAGCCCAAACTAATAACAGAACAAGTAGGCCTAAGCCCAATATAGTGACAGATCTCATAAACAGATATGCAACAGTATGAGGATGCATCCCACCCCGGTCCAGCCAACACACCATCTGTACCAACCTTACACTTACGTGGGGATAAAATCGACCCATCCAGCTAGCACACATATGTTAGCACTGGTTGCGGCACTAACCAAAATCGCAGCAAAGCTGCTAGTATATATGCGGCTCTAAGCCTTCAGTAGCGGTATTATAATTGGCACAAAGCCATCGGTAACTGTATTATGTTTGGCACATAGCCATCAGCGACAGTAATATAATCGACACAGAGGCTTGGGTAAATATAATCGACACAAAGTCATCAATAAGTATGTTAGGTACGTAGCCACGGGTAAATATGTCACAAAGCCATAGTCAAGATGGCACAAAGCCATTTTTAGGTTAGCACAGAGCCATAATCAGATTACATGGCTTTAAGCCATCCGTCAGTCCACAGTCGTCTTGTGCGACCCGTGCGACCCTATCAGAACAGAACTTCCTCCATATCAATGTCCCAACCCCATGCAATATGTCGTGTATGTCATGCTCAATCATCACACGTGTATGCAGAATGGCCATACTCAGTAACAGCCATTTAAACATATATTAAAAGTATATCAGTCATACAAGCACAGTCAAGTCAATTAAAATGCAGTCATACATTCATAGTCAAATCAGTCATAGCCCAAGTCAATTATTTACCCACAAGGGCAAAATAATCATTTTACTCTTTAGGGCAAAACGGTCATCTTACCCTACAAGGGTATTTCGATAATCCTACCTTACAGGGGTATTTCAGTAATTTCACAAATCAGGGGTATTTTAGTAATTTTACAAATCGGAGGTCTTAATGACCCAATCAAAGGTCCATTGTCGCCTCGAGTGACCTAAGTAACCTAAAAAAACATAACGGTTGTACGAACGACGTAGCCTAGTCCAAAACTTACCACATAACATATATTTTATCCGTGTGGGCCCACAAGCCCTTTGGGCCTACACGGTCGAGTCCGGCCCATGTACGAGACAAGACAAGCCCAACCATATTCCATCTTGCAGCTGAATGGACACAAGCGGGCCCACGGGCCTATTCAGCCTATTCGACCCATTTCGTGGCCCACTACGGCCTAAGACCACGAATTCGCTTATGGTGGCCTTCCACATTGTATCCTATGTTCCATGAGCTCGGTTCACTACACGCGCGATTGCAAGCTCGTGTGGCATCATACGCCATATTTCTGGCTTTTCGACATTTTATCGATCTACAGTCATAGTAGAGTAAACAACACACACATTTTCGGCTTTTCAACCTATTATCAAGACAAGGCATACGATTACACAGCTCTTTGTGAAGTCGAGAGAACTGCTCACACCTAAAGTCTTGACCAAAAGGAGTGTGGCTAACTACACCTAGATTGGTTAAAGCCGATCACACGTACCCTGACACTTAATTGCACACATAAGAGATTAATAGATAGAACCTGTTAAGAAATAGCCTAAAACCCATAAAGATAATACTTAAAGAACTAAGAGTATTCGGCCTATACCTAAACCAAGAAGGTATCAGAATTACCTTAACCCAATATTGAAAGACCGGGTTTTGATGCTTCGAGAACCTTCTGTGCCCTTCACTCCTCAGTAATACTTGAAATCCACAGACATACATCATAGAAGAAGGGGGGGTCACCATTCAGCAATCACAGAGAATTAGGAGAAAGGCTATTCGGTTTAAAGAAGATAATAGAAGAAGCAAAGTTGATAGATCGCTAAACGGTATACTTACTGATTTGTCAGAACGCTTGTAGGTCGAAATGTTTGATCGATAGAAAAGGGGAAAAAAAGAATGAAGGCAGAGAAAGAGAGGTTGAATTCGGCTCACATTAAGAAGAATAGAAAACAGAGAGAAGAGAATTAAAAAACTAATGGGAAGAAATCAGTTTAGGTAAAGGAAGAAAAAGAAGAAGAAGTGCATGAAAATAAAGATAATTCGGCTAGGCAAGAATAAAGTAACGAGAGAAGAAATATTGAGAACAAGGAGGAAAGGAAATCGGCACCTTATGACTTAGGTTTTAGCAAAGTGACCAATGGAAATTTGAAGATTACTAACCAGAGAAGGAGAAAGACCCGAATGGTCAAAACGCAAAACACACAATAACAAGAATGATAAAACTCCAAAAGAAATGCTACCGAAACAAAAAGGAAAACTACTTAATGACCTATACTAATTCGATACCCCAACACCCTTAGATTGCCGAAAAATACACCATAATGGACCCTTAGTCGATTTTGCCTAAACAAACCCCCAATCGGCTCCAACTTCTCCCATTTCAAAATCCTTCAAAAACTCCACCAATCTCTCAATCGAATTTTCTCCTTGATTTACTTCAACTCCCCATTCAAATTCAATTCAAGTTCTTATGATCAATTCAACCACATAGTTCCAGTCAAGTTCCAACACCTCCCCAGCTCAAGCAGCAAAATAAACATACAATTGCGCACGCCATGCCTCGAACCTCAAACTCCTTTGCCACAAATGTAGCTCCACCTTGCCACTAGTTCCCTTCTCTTTTTGTGTCATAAAACAAACACTAATTATTATAAGTCCTATAAGCTAACATCCAGGTTCACTTAAGAGCCTAAAAATTAAAATTTTGCAAACACCCAAACTTGAACCCAGGCTTCTCAAGCACTCCCAAATATGGCCAAATACTTAGTCACTAAAGCTACACATAATTTGTGATATTTCTCGCACACCTAAACTTTTATGCATTCCTACACTCAAGGCCCATTCCTTCTAGGCCAAAATTCAGAGCGTTACAACCAACCTCATCCAAACATAATTCATACCATTTCCATACCAAAAACAACAAGGCACCCAAATACCACATTAGGCTATTCAAATTTAGACCAAATTCACATTCTCAATTCACTTAACTAGTTAACTTCATATATGTACTTTCCTTCATACATCACTTTACCTAAATCACAAGCATACCAATTCTCAATTATCAATTATATAATACTCAAATTACCAAATGCATAACAAAGGCCATTTGCGCATATATATACATCACCAAATATACCAAAATAAGCCAACTCTCATAGCTATACATGTAACAGTCCGGTTTAGACCATAGTCGAAACAGTGGTTTCGAGACCACGTAACCGATTCCAAAAAATATTTTAATATTATTTTCTGTGTCTGTGAAATGTGAATTTATATCTGCGAAGTTTCTATGATTTAATTTGTCTGTTTCTGTGCTTAATTATGATAAATGACTAAATCGCGTAAAATGTAAAAGTTGCATGCTAATTGTTAATGGGGTTAATTAGCCTTTGCTTTTAAAATAAGGGTCCTTGCATGGAAAATACACCATTGATAATAATAGTGGACAATGTTAGACATGTAGTAGTTAAATTTTAATAATATATGCCATGGATAAAATAGTAAAATAATTAATAATGGATATTAAATAAAGAAAACAAAGTGGAAGCATGTAAAAAAAAATTGGTATAGTCGAATATTGAAGAAGAAAGAAAAACCATTTTAGGATTTTAGCATTCGGCACTTTGAAGATCAATTAGGTATGTGATTTTTATCTGTTTTTGATAATTTTTACGTTTCTGTGATCGTTACTTAGTGTTCTTCAAAACCCATGTCAGAATTTCTATTTCTGTTGAAGAATATGAAATTTTCCATTGATGATTATATGAGCTTTGTAATGTTTTTATATGGACTATGAAAGATATATGTGAGATTTTTATTTTTCTTGAATTTTTGATGGAATAGAGCTATTTGGGCTAATTTGTGAAAATGAGGTTTTGAAGGACTAAATTGTGAATTAAATATCTTATTTGTTCTTGTATGAAAGCTATGTATATTCGGCCAAGCTATAGTTTTGGTAAATTTTACATCTTTGTGATTTTGTGAAAAATGGACTTAATTGTCAAAGTGTGAAAATATAAGGGCTAAAATGCAAAGTGCCCTAAAAATGTGTTCATGGATTATTTTGAA
This sequence comes from Gossypium longicalyx, assembly GCA_025698465.1. Classification (NCBI taxonomy): domain Eukaryota; kingdom Viridiplantae; phylum Streptophyta; class Magnoliopsida; order Malvales; family Malvaceae; genus Gossypium; species Gossypium longicalyx. The sequence goes on along the minus strand of CM046996.1, from coordinate 39,558,824 downwards.
TGAAATGAATGATTGAATGGTTGAATTTGAATTGTATTAGATCAAGAACAAAGAAAATCAGACTTAGATCGAGGGAAGTCCAAAATAGTTGAATAGTCGACTCGTTTTCGTCTGAAATCTGTACAAGGTAAGTCAAATTACAATTATGTGTTAAATTGACTAAATTCTGTACATACAAACTATAATCTGTATTGGACAGCTGTGAGAGCCTGATGAATGAATTCTGAGTAAATTCTAATAATATGTTAGTATCTGAAAAGCTCTGTATGTTTCTAAAGGAACGTTGACATCGATCTGAGACATCGTGTAAGACCGTGTCTTGGACACAGGCCTCTATTTGAGATTTACGTGTAAGACCATGTCTGGGACATCGACATCGTATCTGATTTTGTGTAACACCTTATCTAAGATAGAGGCATCAATATTGAATTACATATAAGACCATGTCCGGGACGTCGGCGTCGTACTCGTTTATAAGTATCTGTATTGCTTCTGAACCGTCTGATGATAGAGTATGAGATATGGGAATGAATATATGTATGTATAATCTATACAGGTACATCTGTATCGTACTAAATTTCTAAATATGAAAGACTCTATTTCTATGAAATAATGAATGTGAAGTGTGTATGGAATTTGGAAATAAAGTATGACATGTATGTGAGCAAATGAGCATGGTTAGGCTTATGAGCTATTCTGTGAAATGGTTATGAATTTTTACTATTGATTTGTACTTTATATGCTTTAATATTAGACCAATTTTAATTGACTTGCTAAACTCTTTGTAGCTTAGTCTGTGTGATTTCTGTCTGTTTTACAGTTATCGTATCTACTGAAGGCTCGGGGATAGTCGAGGATTGTCACCACACTATCTAACTCATTTTGGTACCTTTAAATGTGTAAATTTTTGAAGTATGGCATGTATAGGCTAGAATATCTATGTATTTAAGCTTTGAAATGTATATATGTTATGCCATGAGAGTTAGCTAACAAATGGTATGTTTGTGCTTAGTTTTGGTAGATGGTTTGTGATGTCAAATTGTGTATGCTTGTAATGGTTATATAGCTTTGTATGAGGTGGTCATTTTGAAATATGAAAATTTGAGGAAATGGTAAGTTTAAGCATGAGATACAAGGTTCCATAAGTGAGCTATGAAATGAGCATTTTGGCATGTTGTTCTAATAAGATTTTTTCATGTGTTTTTGTATGGATTTTAATAGATTATTGAATGATGATGATTTAGTTATAATGAAGCATGTTTTGAGCATGGAATTGGCTGAAAATTTTGGTATAAATGTTGTTTAATATTGCTTGTAGGAATGACTCAAAAAGGGGTGGCAAATTGGCTTAAATCAAGCCTGCATTGTGCCACACGGTCAGGGACCACGGGCATGCCTTATGGCTGTGTATGCAAAGCAATAACCTCTTAAGTTCACATGGTTAAGACACATGGGTGTGTCATATGGCCGTGGGTTCAAGTCAGTAGCTAGCCAAATATCGCACGGCCATAGCACACGGGCATGTCTGTTGGCCTTGGGTGAAAGTTAGTATATATACTCTATATTGACATGGTTGGATCACATGGGCGTGCCTGGTGCCCATGTGAGGCACACGGCCTGGTCACACAAGCGTGTGACCTCAACAGAATTGAAAATTTTTTTGAGTTTTGAAATTTATGAATGTGTTCAGTTTAGTCCCGATTGTCCTTAAAAGTATGTTTTAGGTCTCGTAGACCATCATAAGGGATGAATTATTGATGATTGACTATGCATTATTGTTATGTGATATCTGTGATTTTGAATTGGTCTGAAATGTTCTGTCTATCTGGTAATGCCCCTTAACTATTTCGATGACAGTTACGGGATAGGGGTGTTACATTTTGTTGATATTAGAGCTATGGTTTAGTCAGTTCTAGGACTACCATAGAATATGTGTAACAGTCTGATTTAGACCCAAATCAGAACGGTGGTTTCAAGACCACGAATTTGAGTCAAAAAAATATTTAAATATTATTTTTCGTGATTATTATATGTGAATTTGCATGTGTGAAAGTTTCGTGCAAAAAATTGATCGTATGTGTGCTTAATTTAATAAAAGGATTTATTCGCGTAAAATGAAAATTTGATAGTTAAAAGTATAAGGGCCAAATTGTTGATGGCTTTGTAAGTTGAAGTATTTAAGTGATAATTTGACCATGTTTAATTACATGGACGGTAGTGACCATGTAATATGATGGTTTTATATTAGTTAATAAAGGTTAAATTTGTAATTGAAATTAAAAGGTTAATATATTACAAAACATAAAAAAATTAAAAGGTGTGGTTCTTTTATCTTTGCATGACCGAAATTAGTAAAATAAAAAGAAAAGAAAAGAGTTAGGCGTTCAGCTACTTCTCAAGCTAAATCAAGGTATGTTTTTACTTCAGTTTTTGATAATTTTTACGTTTTTGAGATCGTTGCTTCGAATACTACCCGACCCATGCTTGAATTTTTTATTTTGGTGAATATTTTGAGTTATGCCATTGATTGCATTTTGTGATGTTTGATGATAAATTATGAAAGATATGTTTTGGATTAATATGTTTTGTATTGGAGTTTTTGATGATCTTGAGTAATTAGGACTAAATTGCAAAAATTATAATTTAAAAGACTAAAATGTGAAATAAATGAAATGTAAGGACTTGTATGTGTATGAGGAGTATTCGGCTCAAGCATGGCATAGGAAAATTATATTTGTTTTGTGTTTTGTGAATTTTGGATTAAATTGCTAAAAGTGTAAAATGTATGGGGCAAAAGTGTAATTTGCCCATTTATGTGTTGTTGGATTAAATTGAATGAAATTGTGTTTAAATAAGGTTAATTTGAAATTATATAGATCAAGAACAAAAGAAATCAGACTTGGATTAGGGAAAAACAAAAATAGTCGAATAGCTGATTTGTAACGTCCGTCGATATCCGAGGTAAGTTTTTAAGCAATTAAACATGGTTTATTTTGAACATAGAATGTTTTAATATGATGATTCAAATTTTATAAGCTATTAGTATGTTAGCTGAATGTGATATATCAATGAAATAATATGGTTAAGTTTTATTGATTGATTTAAATCCCCTAAAAGTGTGTTTGTGTTACTTGGTATATTGGATTATTCGATATATGAAATGTTGTGGAATGATTGTACAAGTGAGATATTCGAGCTTTGAGCCTAGCAAGCCTTGTGCTGGTGACTTTGATCAGGCTTTGTGCCTAGCAGGATTGTGCCAGTGAGTAAATATCAGACCTTGGGTCTAGCAGGCCTTGTGTCGGTGTGTGATTCAAGCTTATGCCTAGCAGGTTTTATACTGGTGATTTGTTTTCAAGTCTATGTCTATAAGATTTTAAGTTATTGTGGATATTGAACAAGTGAAAGTGAGCTAAATTACATTGTATATGTTCAGTCACATTGGTAAGTACATGTAAGCTCATATTGAATTTTTGTATTCGGCTGCATGTGAAGTTATAATGAATTTGAGCATTCGATTATATGTGAGCTTAAACTTAACTTGTATATTCGGTTATATGTGAAGATATCTTGAATGTACATATTCGGCCATATGTGGTATTCTATGGAATTTGAACTATAGGTTACATGTGATGTTATAATGAATTTCGTGTATTCGGTCCTACATGTAAGTGTTTATGTGATGATATAATTGATTATGAACATTCGGCCAAAGTATCTTATTGTTTAAAGTATAACATTGTTGATATCATTCAGTTGGTTTGATTGTTTTGATTATTTCATTGAGTTGTTTAAATTTGCTTAGGGCTTACTAATCTAAGTTAGCTTACTCTGTGTGTTTTTGTTACTCTGTTTTATAGATTTTGGTTTTAAGTTACGAGCTCGAGGATCATTATCGAAGTCATCCATACTATCGTCAACTTTCGATACTTTTAAAAGTCTGTTTTCAAACTTTTGGCATGTATAGGCTTATATGTATTTTGTTGAATTTGGATATATATATTTTAAGCCATGTGAATATGGCTTGACTCTTATACTTGAATTTGGCTTTACTTGATTACAATTCAAGTTCATTTACGGTTAAAATGCTATGTGTTTTGGATGACTAGTATTTATAATATGTGTTTGTGCATTGAAGTTGGTTAAATAATTTTGGATGTGGTATGAATAAATTAGCCACAATATTTGCATAGGTATTTTTGATTGATTTGGTATTGATTTATATAAATATAAAGTATATAAGTGAATGTGGTAATTCACATAGTTAAGTTTTTATAAATGAATTGATGTTAAAGGACATCTTGTATTAACCGAAAATGGTTGGAACTATTTTAATACCTTTTCTATGTAATTTTGTAAAATGAGTGTCTTGATATATATATATATTCGAATGCGTGCATATAATTACATGTGTGCAAGTCAAGAACATTAATATAATGAATTGGTTAAGTAGATCCAAATAGAATATGTTATTTAATCTTACAAATATATTTTACATGTGGTTCGGCAAATGTGATTAGATTAGGTCATTATATGTTCACTTGTATGTTTATGTTGTAAGTAAGGTATCATATATTTACTATTATGTATTATATGTTATTAAGATTTGGTAATATTGATAATTGAAATGAACATTTTGACACATGATATTTACATGAAGTATAATGATGTGTTTCGGTTATGTATGATTGAGGATGTATATGGTGTTACATGTGCACTAATAATTACGAAAATTATAAGTGTTTTATGTGATGTATAAATGTTTCGTTCAATATTAAATGAATACAATTATGATATGATTTCTATCAAACGATTTTAAGAAGTACATTTTGTATAATTCATTTGTGTTTGGTTACAGTATGTGACTAATGTATAATGAAATATGTTTATCTTCACGTATTATGAGTTTGAGTTATAAGTATATTCAACTATGTGATAGTACAGATTACATCAACTTTTCAAATTCAAGTGTGTGTATGTGATCATTTTATTTTGTGTATTTGACTGGTAATACCTCGTAACCCTAGTTCGGCGATGGATACGGGTTAGGGGTGTTACATTTTATTGGTATCAGAGCTACGGTTTAGTCGATTCTAGGACTAATGTAGCGTGTGTGAGTTTAGCTATACATGCCAAAATTTATACTGCGATAGTGTGATGACTTCTAACATTTGAAAATGTGCTTTCATATAGTAAATGAATCCCGACAAAGCCGTAGTTGATGATGTCAATAGTGTAGCGCTTGCTCCCGCGCAAGGGACAACGCTAGTTGAATCTCGACCAGTTCAAGTAGCCATGAGGGGGAGGCTAAGCAAGCCTTCTATCAAATGATGAATGATTGTTTTACTCAGTATATCTGGACTAATCCGGCTGTACAACAACCTCCACCCCCTAATAATCTATCTCCGATACTTGTGGTACCCTCGATGATTGATCCTATGAGATTTAATAGGCCTCCTATTGATAAAATTAGAAAACTCGGCGCTGAAGAGTTTAAAACTAATGATAATGATGATGCCGAGCGGGCTGAGTTGTGGCTCGATAATACTATCTGTGTGTTCGACGAGTTATCATGTATTCCGAATGAATGTCTAAAGTGTGCCATATCTTTACTACGAGACACTACATATCACTGGTGGAATACACTAATATCGGTGGTCCCGTAAGAGATAGTGACTTGGGAATTCTTTCAAGCTGAGTTCCATAAGAAATACATCAACTAGAGATTTATTGATCAGAAATGTAAGGAATTCTTGGAATTAAAACAAGGTCGTATGACCGTAACCGAGTACGAGCAGAAATTTGTGAGACTTAGTTAATATGCTCGTGAATTTGTTTCAACCAAAGTTATCATGTGTAAAAGATTTGAAGACAGTTTGAACAAAGACATTAAATTGCTGGTTGGTATACTTGAAATCAAAGAGTTCGTGACACTTGTTGATCGAGCTTTAAAAATCGAAGAGCTCGAGAAAGAGAAAAGAAAAGATGATTTTGAAGCCAGAGATTTCGTAAAAGATCATCGAGCAAGACTTTCCATTCAGCATCGAAGAAGTTCAGAGATGATTCTAGTCGATTTAAAGTTACTTCAGACTTTTCTAGACAAGACCGAGACCTACCTCCTGTGAGTTCACGAGCTACTTCGATTGCTAGTGTTGGCAATGATTTCCAGAATAGACTCAAGTGTAAGCATTGTGGTAAATGGCATTCTGGAAGTTGTAGGTTGAATGATCGGTCATGTTTTGAATATGGATCAATGGATCATTTTATCCGAGATTGTACGATGTTAGCCGAGAAAAACATTATTTAGAACGAGAGACCGAATAACATGTCAGCACGAGGCAGACCACCTAGACATTCGGGTAATGTGAGTGGTAGTCAGATAGGGACAAAAGATACAGCGGTTCGATCTGAGACTCGTGCACCTGCCAGAGCATATGCTATACGAGCTCGCGAGGAGGCTTCTTCTCCAGATATTATTACCGGTACTTTTACTCTTTATAATACTAGTGTTATTGCATTGATTGATCCTGGTTTGACTCATTTATATGTGTGTGAAAGATTAGTATCCAATAAGACTTTGCCTATTGAGTCTACTGAGTTTGTAATTCAAGTATCAAACCCCCTGGGCCGGTGTGTTCAGGTTGACAAAGGGTGTAAGAATTGCCCGTTGATGATTTGAGATTCATGTTTTCCAACCGATTTGATGTTGTTAAATTTCGATGAGTTCGATATAATTCTAGGTATGGATTGGTTGACTTTGCACGATGCTGTTGTTAATTACAAAAGAAAGACCATTGATTTGAGATGTTAGAACAACGAGATTATTTGGATTGAATCTAATGATCTGAATGGTTTTCCAGTAGTAATATCTTCGATGTTAGCTTGGAAGTATGTGAGAAAAGGTTGTGAAGCTTACCTTGTTTATGTGCTGGATAGTAAATTAACTGAAAAGAAGATTGAATCTGTACCAGTTGTATGTGAGTATCCAGATGTGTTTCCTAAAGAATTGTCGGGTTTGCCACCTATCCGAAAAGTGGAGTTTGGTATTGAGTTAGTACCGGGGACGACTCCGATTTTGATAGCTCTGTATCGGATGGCACCTACTGAATTAAAAGAGTTGAAAGCACAGTTGCAAGAGTTAATAGATAGAGGTTTTGTACGATCGAGTTTCTCTCCTTGGGGTGCACCAGTTTTATTTGTGAAAAAGAAAGACAAAACTATGAGAATGTGTATTGATTATCGCCAGTTGAATAAGGTGACTATAAAGAATAAATACCCGTTGCCACAGATTGACGATTTGTTTGATCAATTGAAAAAGGCCTTAGTGTTTTCGAAGATAGATATGAGATCGGGTTATTATCAGTTGCGAGTCAGAGACTTCGATGTGCCAAAAACTACTTTTCGAATGAGGTACGGACATTATGAGTTTCTAGTTATGTCGTTTGGACTTACTAATGCACCTGCAATTTTCATGGATTTGATGAATCGAATCTTCAGGCAGTATTTAGATCGGTTTATGGTCGTGTTTATTGATGATATACTGATCTACTCCCGTAACGAAACCAAATATGCTGAGCATTTAGGACTTGTGTTACAGACTTTGCGAGAAAAATAGTTGTATGTGAAGTTTAGTAAATGTGAGTTTTTGTTACATGAAGTTAGCTTTCTAGGACATGTTGTTTTAGCATCAGGTATTCAGGTTGATCCAAGTAAAATTTCAGCAATACTTGATTGGAAACCTCCGAGAAACGTTTCTGAAGTTAGAAGTTTTCTGGGACTTGCTGGTTACTATAGACGATTTGTGAAAGGTTTCTCTATGATTGCAACCCCGATGACCAAGCTACTGCAAAAAGATGTTAAGTTCGAATGGTCAGAAAAGTTCCAGAAAAGTTTTGATCAATTGAAAGCCCTTTTGACCGAAGCTCCAGTGTTAGTTCAGCCAAAATCGGGTAAAAAATTTGTTATCTTTAGCGATGCATCTTTAAATGGATTGGGCTGTGTTTTGATGCAAGAAGGCAAAGTTATAGCTTATGCCTCAAGACAGTTAAAGCTATATGAAAAGAACTATTCGATGCACGATCTAGAATTGGCAGCTATTTTGTTTGCATTGAAGATATGGCATCATTATTTGTTCAGGGAGAAATGTCATGTTTATTCCGATCATAAAAGTTTGAAGTACTTGATGACTCAGAAAGATCTGAATTTGAGACAACGTCAATGGTTAGAATTGCTGAAAGACTACGAACTTGTCATTGACTATCACCCGGGAAAGGCCAATGTTGTTGCTGATGCTTTAAGCCAAAAATCACTATTTGCTTTGCGCGCAATGAATGCGCATATGGCTACGTCAGATGATGGTATGATAATAGTTGAGTTAAAAGCAAGGCCGTTATTTATTCAGCAAATTTGTGATGCCCAGAAGGTTGAAAACGAGTTGATAGTAAAATGAGTTCAGTGTGATTCAAAGGCTAATATAGAGTTCCGAGTTGATGCAAATGACTGTTTGAGATTTAGAAACCGAATATGTGTTCCGAGAAATACAGAGTTGATTCAGATGATCTTGAATGAAGCTCACAACAGTCATCTATCTATTCATCCATGTAGTACAAAGATATATAATTATCTGAAACAGCACTATTGGTGGCAAGGTATGAAACAAGACATTTCTGACTTTGTATCGAAATGTTTAGTCTATCAGCAAGTAAAATCTGAGCATCAGGTACCTTCCAAATTGTTACAGCCAATTATGATACCTAAATGGAAATGGGACAGAGTTATGATGGATTTTGTATCCGGTTTATTGATGTCACCGAGCAAGAAAGATGCAATCTGGGTTATTGTTGATAGATTGACCAAATCTACTCACTTTGTTCCAGTTCGTACAGATTACTCGCTTGATAAGCTAGCTGAATTATATGTTTCTCAAATTGTAAGGTTGCATGGTGTGCCTACGTCTATTGTATCGGATAGAGATCCGAGGTTTACATTGCGATTTTGGAAGAAATTGCAAGATGCTTTCGGTATGAAATTGCATTTTAGCAATGCTTTTCATCCCCAGACAGACAGTCAGTCCGAGCGAATTGTTCAGATACTTGAGGATATGTTGAGATGTTGCATTCTCGAATTCGAAGGTACATGGGAACGTTATATACCTCTGATTGAATTTGCATACAATAATAGCTTTCAATCAAGTATCAAAATGGCACCTTATGAAGCTTTGTACGATCGTAAATGTCGTACACCTTTGTACTGGACTGAGCTCAGTGAAAATAAGATACACGGGGTCGATTTGATCAGAGAAACTGAACAAAAAGTGAAATTAATCCGTAAAAGTTTGAAAGCAGCATCAGATTGTCAGAAATCATACACGGATTTGAAATGAAAAGATATAGAGTTTCAGATCGGGGATAAAGTATTTTTGAAAGTCTCACCGTGGAAGAAAATACTCAGATTCGGTTGTAAAGGCAAGTTGAGTCCAAGATTTATTGGACCGTATGAGATTATCGAGAGAATTGGGCTGGTTGCGTATAGACTGTTGTTGCCACCTGAGCTAGAAAAGATCTATAATGTATTTCATGTCTCGATGCTTCGTAGATATTGATCCGATCCTTCACACGTGATTAGTCCGACTGCAGTTGAGATTAAGCCCAATATGACGTACGAGGAAGAACCGATTCGTATTCTGGCTCGCGAGATTAAAAAATTATGAAATAAGAAAATTTCGTTGGTTAAAGTATTGTGGCATAAACACGAAGTTCAGGAAGCAACGTGGGAGCTAGAGGATACAATGAAAGAACGTTATCCGAACCTATTCACCGGTAAGATTTTCGAGGACGAAAATCACTGAGGAGGAGAGTTATAACAGTCTGATTTAGATCCTAATCGGAATGGTGGTTTCTAGACCATGAATTCGAGTCAAAAAATATTTAAATATTATTTTTTGTGATTATTATATGTGAATTTGCATGTGTGAAAGTTTCATGCGAAAAATTGATCGTATGTGCACTTAATTTAATAAAAGGATTTGATTGCGTAAAATGAAAATTTAATAGTTAAAAGTATAAGGGCCAAATTGTTGATGGCTTTGTAAGTTGAAGTATTTAAGTGGTAATTTGACCATGTCTAATTAGATGGACGGTAGTGACCATGTAATATGATGGTTTTATATTGTTAATAAAGGTTAAATTTGTAATTGAATTAAAAGGTTAATATATTATAAAACATAAAAAAATTAAAAGCCATGGTTCTTTTATCTTTGCATGACTGAAACTAGTAAAATAAAAAGAAGAGAAAAGAGTTAGGCATTCGGCTACTTCTCAAGCTAAATCAAGGTATGTTTTTACTTCAGTTTTTGATAATTTTACGTTTTTGAGATCGTTGCTTCAAATACTACCCAACCCATGCTTGAATTTTTTATTTTGGTGAATATTTTGAGTTATGCCATTGATGAATATTTGTGTTTTGTGATGTTTGATGATAAATTATGAAAGATATGTTTTGGATTAATATGTTCTGTATTGGTGTTTTTGATGATTTTGAGTAATTAAGACTAAAATGCAAAAATGATAATTTAAAGGACTAAAATGTGAAATAAAAGAAATGTAAGGACTTGCATGTGTATGAGGAGTATTCGGCTCAAGCATGGCATAGGCAAATTATATTCGTTTTGTGTTTTGTGAATTTTGGATTAAATTGCTAAAAGTGTAAAATGTATGGGGAAAAAGAGCAATGTGCCCATTTATGTGTTGTTGGATTAAATTGAATGAAATTGTGTTTAAATAAGGTTAATTTGAAATTATATAGATCAAGAACAAAGGATATCAGACTTGGATCGGGGAAAAACAAAAATAGTCGAATAGCCGATTTGTAACGTCCATCGATACCCGAGGTAAGTTTTTAAGCAATTAAACATGGTTTCTTTTGAACATAGAATGTTTTAATATGATGATTCAAATTTTATAATCTATTAGTATGTTAGTCGAATGCAATATATCAATGAAATAATATGGTTAAGTTTTATTGATTGATTTAAATCCCCTAAAAGTGTGTATGTGTTACTTGGTATATTGGATTATTCGATATATGAAATGTTGTGGAATGATTCTATAAGTGAGATATTCGGGCTTTGAGCCTAGCAAGCCTTGTGCTAGTGGCTTTGATTAGGCTTTGTGCCTAGCAGGATTAGTGCCAGTAAATAAATATCAGACCTTGGGTCTAGCAGGCCTTGTGCCGGTGCGTGATTTAGGCTTATGCCTAGCTAGTTTTATATCAGTGATTTGTTTTCAAGTCTATGACTATAAGAGTTTAAGTTATTGTGGATATTGAACAAGTGAAAGTGAGCTTCGGTCACATTGGTAAGTACATGTAAGCTTATATTGAATTTTTGTATTCGGCTGCATGTGAAGTTATATTGAATTTGAGTATTCGATTATATGTGAGCTTAAATTGAACTTGTATATTCGGTTATATGTGAAGATATCTTGAATGTGCATATTCGCCCATATGTGATATTCTATTGAATTTGAACTATAGGTTACATGTGATGTTATAATGAATTTGGTGTATTCGGTCCTACATGTAAGTGTTTATGTGATGATATAATTGATTATGAACATTTGGCCAAAGTATCTTATTGTTTAAAGTATAACATTGTTGATATTATTCAGTTGGTTTGATTGTTTTGACTATTTCATTGAGTTGTTTAAATTTGCTTAAGGCTTACTAATCTAAGTTAGCTTACTCTATGTGTTTTTGTTACTCTTTTTTATGGATTTTTGTTTTAAGTTACGAGCTCGATGATCATTATCGATGTCATCCACACTATCGTCAACTTTCGGTACTTTTAAAAGTCTATTTTCAAACTTTTGGCATGTATAGGCTTATATGTATTTTGTTGAATTTGGATATGTATATTTTAAGCCATGCGAATATGGCTTGACTCTTATGCTTGAATTTGGCTTTGCTTGATTATAATTCAAGTTCATTTACGGTTAAAATGCTATGTGTTTTGGATGACGAGTATTTATAATATGTGTTTGTGTATTGAAGTTGGTTAAAGAATTTTGGATGTGGTATGAATAAATTAGCCACAATATTAGCATAGGTATTTTTGATTGATTTGGTAGTGATTAAATAAATATAAAGTATATAAGTGAATGTGGTAATTCTCATAGTTAAGTTTTTATAAATCAATTGATGTTAAAGGACATCTTGTATTAACTGAAAATGGTTGGAACTATTTTAATACCTTTTCTATGTAATTTTGTAAAATGTGTGTCTTGATATATATATTCGAATGAGTGCATATAATTACATGTGTGCAAGTCAAGAACATTAATATAATGAATTGGTTAAGTAGATCCAAATAGAATATGTTATTTAATCTTACAAATATGTTTTACATGTGGTTCGGCAAATGTGATTAGATTTGGTCATTATATGTTCACTTGTATGTTTATGTTATAAGTAAGGTATCATATATTTACTATTATGTATTATATGTTATTAAGATTTGGTAATATTGATAATTGAAATGAACATTATGACACATGATAATTAAATGAAGTATAATGATGTGTTTCAGTTATGTATGGTTGAGGATGTATATGGTGTTACATGTGCAATAATAATTATGAAAATAAGTGTTTTATGTGATGTATAAATGTTTAGTTCAATATTAAATGAATACGATTATGATATGATTTCTATCAAACGATTTTAAGAAGTACATTTTGTATAATTCATTTGTGTTAGGTTACAGTATGTGACTAAAGTATAATGAAATATGTTTATCTTCACGTATTATGAGTTTGAGTTATAAGTATATTCAACTATGTGATAGTAAAGATTAAATCGACTTTTCAAATTCAAGTGTGTGTATGTGATCGTTTTATTTTGTGTATCTGACTGGTAATACCTCGTAACCCTAGTTCTGCGACGGATACGGGTTAGGGGTGTTACAATATGTGAGTCTAACAATACATGCCATATTTATGAACTGCGATAGTGTGATGAATCCTGACATTGAAATATGCTTTTATATAGCAATGGATCCTGATAGAGCTGTAGCTGACGATGTTGAAAGCAATGCGCCTGCTCCCGTGCAAGGGACAGTGCAAGCTGATTCTCGACCGGCTACTAGTAGCCGTGATGGTGAGGCTAAACAAACCTTCTATCAGATGATGAATGATTGGTTCACCCAATATATTCAAACCAATCTGGTTGAACAACAACCTCTACCCCCAATTAACCCTTCTCAAATTCCTATTATTCCCTCAATGAATCTGGTTCAGTTAAGTAGACCACCAATTGATAAGATTAGAAAGTATGGGGCTGAAGAGTTCCGAGCTACAACGAATGATGATGCTGAAAGAGTCGAATTCTGGATAAACAATATAATACGAGTGTTTGATAAAATGTCTCTGAATCTTAAGGAATGTGTAAAATGTGTAGTTTCACTTCTGAGAGATACGGCGTACCATTGGTGGAGAACTTTAATATCTGTGGCTCCAAGTGAACGGGTTACTTAGGATTTCTTCCAAGTTGAATTTCGGAAGAAATACATTAGTCAGAGATTCATCGATCAGAAACGTAAAGAGTTTCTTAAGCTTAAGTAAAGTCATATGTCTGTTACTAAATACAAACGAGAATTTGTGAGATTGAGCCAGTATGCTCGGGAATATGTATCGAATGAAGAAATAATGTGTAAAAGGTTTGAAGATAGACTAAACGAAGATATCGGTCTATTAGTTGGGATTTTGGAGATTAAAGAAATGGTAGTTCTCGTTGAGCGAGCTTGTAAAGCTGAAGAATTAAGTAAAAAGAAAATAAAAGTTGATTCTGAAGCTAGAGATGTTAGAAAGAGATCAGCAAGTAGATCATTTCAGTCTGTATCAAAGAAATTTAGAGATGATCATAGTCGTTCAAAGGCTGATGTAAGACATTCGAACTAAGATCGAGCTAGATTGCATTCGAATTTCAGAGCTTCTGCTACTTCTGTTGCAAGTGTCGGGAATGTCCAATCTGAGAAACCTGAATGTAAACACTGTGGTAAAAGACATCCGGGAAATTGTAAATTGAATGACCGAGCCTGTTTCTGATGTGGATCTTTGGACCATTTTGTAAGAGATTGTTCTGAACCTGCTGAGTAAGAGAATGTACAGAATCTGAGACCGAGCAACACCTCAACTAGAGGTAGACCTTCTAGAAATACGAGAAATGCAAGTGGTGGTCAAATAGCTACTAGGGATACTACTGTTAGATCTGAGGCTAGAGCACCTGCCAGAGCCTATGCTATCCGTGCTCGTGAGGAAGCCTCGTCTCCAGACGTGATTACTGGTACTTTTACTCTTTATGATACTTCTATGATTGCATTGATAGACCTTGGATCAATGCATTCTTATATCTTTATGAATTTAGTGCATAGTAAGACTTTGCCTGTAGAGTCTACTGAATTAGTAATTAGAGTATCAAACCCCTTAGGCAAAAGTGTCTTGGTTGATAAAGTCTGCAAGAATTGCCCGTTATTGATTCCAGATATCTGTTTTCCAACTGATCTGATGCTTTTGCCTTTCGACGAATTTGATATAATTCTGGGAATGGACTGGTTAACTTTGCATGATGCTATTGTGAATTGCAAACGAAAAGTCATTGATTGAAGGTGTAAAAATTGTGAGATAATTCGAATTGAGTCTAGTGATCTAAATGGACTACTAGTTGTGATATCTGCAATGAAAGCACGAAAATATGTGAAGAAAGGCTGTGAAGCCTACTTAGCTTATGTGTTAGACTCAAAAGTGTATGATAAGAAAGTTGAATCAGTGCCTGTTGTTTGTAAATTCTCTGATTAATTTCCTGAAGAACTACCGGGTTTGCCTCCGATTCGAGAAGTCGAGTTTGGAATTGAATTAGTACTTGGTACTACTCTGATTTCGATAGCTCCGTGTAGAATGGCTCTGACCAAGTTAAAGGAATTAAAATCTCAGTTGCAAGAATTGACCGATTGAGGATTTGCTAGACCGATCTTTTTACCATAGGGTGCTTCTGTTCTGTTTGTGAAAAAAGAAAGATGGCACAATTAGAATGTGTATTGATTATCGTCAGCTTAACAAAGTGACTATAAAGAACAAAAATCCTCTACCCAGAATAGATGATTTATTCGATCAGTTGAAAGGTGCTACTGTGTTTTCAAAGATAGATCTAAGATCAGGTTACTATCAGTTACGAGTAAAGGACTCTGACATTCTGAAAACTGCTTTTAGAATGAGGTATGGGCATTATGAATTTTTAGTTATGCCTTTTGGATTAACAAATGCACATGCTGTCTTTATGGATTTAATGAATAGAATTTTCAGACCGTATTTAGATAAATTTGTTGTGGTATTCATTGATGACATATTAATTTATTCACGTGATGAATCTGAACAGACCGAGCATTTGAGAATAGTTCTACAGACTCTGAGAGATAAACAATTATATGCAAAGTTTAGTAAATGTGAATTCTGGTTGCAAGAAGTTGGTTTTCTAGGTCATATTGTATCAGCCTCCGATATACGAGTTGATCCAAACAAAATTACTGCTCTTCTGGATTGGAAGCCTCCGAGAAATGTTTCTGAAGTCTGTAGTTTTTTGGAACTTGCTGGTTACTACAGACAATTTGTAAAAGGTTTCTAGATGATTGTGACTCTTTTGACAAAACTACTCCAGAAAGATGTGAAGTTTGAATGGTCTGAAAAGGGTCAGAACAGCTTTGATCAGTTGAAAGCTTTATTAACTGAAGCTCTAATTTTGGTACAACCTGAATCGGGTAAAGAATTTTTGATTTATAGTGATGCTTCGTTGATTGGTCTAGGTTGTGTTCTGATGCAAGAAGGCAAGGTTATAGCTTACGCCTCGAGACAACTAAAACCGCATGAAAAGAATTACTCGACCCATTATATGGAATTAGCTGCTATTGTGTTTGCTCTGAAAATCTAGCGTCACTATCTATTTGGTGAGAAATGTCACATGTTTTCTGATCATAAAAGTCTGAAGTATTTAATAATGCAAAAAGATTTGAATCTACGACAGAGAAGATGGTTAGAACTGCTAAAAGACTACAAACATGAGATTGATTATCATCCGGGAAAAGCAAATGTTGTTGTTGATGCCTTAAGTCAGAATTTGTTGTTTGCTTTGCGTGCAATGAATGCTTATTTGGTTCTGTCTGATGATGATTCAGTTATAGCTAAGTTAAAAGCGAGACCTTTGTTCTTACAACAGCTCAAAAGGTTGATAATTAATTAATAGCAAAACAAGCTCAGTGTGATTCTGAATTCCAAGTTGATGTTGATAATTGTTTGAGATATAGAAATAGACTTTGTGTTCCAAGAAATCCGGAGTTAATTCGGATGATTTTGAGTGAAGCTCACATTTATTATTTATCTGTGCATCCGGGTAGTACTAAAATGTATAATGACCTGAAGCAACATTATTGGTGGTCTAGAATGAAAAGAGATATCTCTGATTTTGTTTCTAAATGTTTAATTTGTCAGCAAGTTAAAGCTGAACATCAAGTGCCATCTGGGTTACTATAATCGATTATGATTCCGGAGTGGAAATGGGACCGAGTGACCATGGATTTTGTTTCGGGTTTGCCTTTGTCTTCGAGAAAGAAAGACACAATTTGGGTTGTAGTTGATCGTTTGACGAAATTAGCTCATTTTATTCCGATTCGATTGGATTACTCACTCGATAAATTAGCTGAGTTATATATTTCTAATATCATGAGACTGCATGGTGTGCCATTGCCGATACAGATAGAGACCCGAGATTTACATCACGATTTTGGAAGAAATTACGAGATGCTCTGGGTACTAAATTGCATTTTAGCACTACTTTTCATCCACAAACAAATGGTCAATCTGAACGGATTATTCAGATACTCAAGGATATGTTGAGATGTTGCATTCTTGAGTTTGAAGGCACGTGGGAACAATATCTACCTTTGATGGAATTCTCTTATAATAATAGCTTTCAATCGAGCATTAAAATGGCACCATACGAGGCTTTATATGGTCAAAAATGCCGTACACCTTTGTATTGGACCGAGCTTAGTGAAAATAAGATTTATGGTATTGATCTAATAAAAGAAACAGAACAAAAAGTGAAAGTAATTCGAGATAGTCTTAAAGCTTCCTCTGATCGTCAGAAATCTTATGCGGATTTAAAACGAAAAGATATCGAATTTAAGATCTGTGACAAAGTATTTTTGAAAGTATCTTCGTGGAAGAAATTGTTTCGATTTGGTAAAAAAGAGGAAGTTGAGTTTGAGGTTCATCAGATTGTATGAAATCATCGAGCGAGTTGGGTCGGTTGCTTATAGATTGAGGATACCATCTGAGTTAGAAAAGATTCACAATGTATTTCATGTTTCGATGCTTCGACGATACAAATCTGATCCTTCACATGTAATTTCACCGTTTGAGATTGAAACTCAGCCTGATATGACTTACGAAGAACAGAGTTGCGAAATAAGAAAATTCCATTAGTTAAAGTGATTTGGCATCGAGATGGTATTAAAGAGGCTATGTGGGAGGCTGAAGATTAAATGAGACAACAATATCCGAATCTATTTAACGGTAAGATTTTCGGGGACGAAAATCCCTAACGGGGAGAATTGTAACAGTCCAGTTTAGACCCTAGTCGAAACAGTGGTTTCGAGACCACATAACCGATTCTGAAAAATATTTTAATATTATTTTCTGTGTCTGTGATATGTGAATTTATATCTGAAAAGTTTTGTGATTTAATTTGTTTGTTTCTGTGCTTAATTATGATAAAGGACTGAATCACGTAAAATGCAAAAGTTGCATGCTAATTGTTAATGGGGTTAATTGGCCTTGGCTTTTAAAATAAGGGTCCTTGCATGGAAATTACACCATTGACAATAATAGTGGACAATGTTGGACATGTAGTAGTTAAATTTTAATGATATATGCCATGGATAAAATAGTAAAATAATTAATAATGGATATTAAATAAAGAAAACAAAGTGGAAGCATGTAAAAACATTTGGTACAGCTGAATATTGAAGAAGAAAGAAAAACCATTTTAGGATTTTAGCATTCGACACTTCGAAGATCAATTAGGTATGTGATTTTTATTTGTTTTTGATAATTTCTACGTTTCTGTGATCGTTGCTTAGTGTTCTTCAAAACCCATGTCTGAATTTTTGTTTCTATTGAAGAATATGAAATGTGCCATTGATGATTATATGAGCTTTGTAATGTTTTATATGGATTATGAAAGATATATGTGAGATTTTCATTTTTCTTGAATTTTTGATGGAATAGAGCTATTTGGGCTAATATGTGAAAATGAGGTTTTGAAGGACTAAATTGTGAATTAAATATCTTACTTGGGCTTGTATGGAAGCTATGTATATTCGGCCAAGCTATAGTTTTGGTAAATTTTACATATTTGTGATTTTGTGAAAAATGGACTAAATTGTCAAAGTGTGAAAATATAAGGGCTAAAATGCAAAGTGCCCTAAAAATGTGTTCATGGATTATTTTGAATGAAATGAATGATTGAATGGTTGAATTTGAATTGTATTAGATCAAGAACAAAAAAAATCAGACTTAGATCGAGGGAAGTCTAAAATAGTTGAATAGTCGACTCGTTTTCGTCCGAAATCCATACGGGGTACGTCAAATTACAATTATGTGTTAAATTGACTAAATTCTTCACATACAAACTATAATCTATATTGGACGGCTGTTAGAGCCTGATGAATGAATTCTAAGTAAATTCCGATAATATGTTAGTATCTGAAAAGCTTTATATGTTTCTAAAAGAATGTTGACATCAATCTGAGACATCATGTAAGACCGTGTCTAGGACACAAGCCTCGATTTGAGATTTACGTGTAAGACCATGTCTGGGACATCGGTATCATATCTAATTTCGTGTAAGACCCTATCTAAGATAGAGGCATCGATACTGAATTACATATATGACCACATTCGGGATGTTGGCGTCGTACTCGTTTATAAGTATCTGTATTGCTTCTGAACCGTCTGATGATAGAGTATGAGATATGGGAATGAATATATGAAATGTATAATCTATACAGGTACGTTTGTATCGTACTAAATTTCTGAAAATGAAAGTCTCTGTTTCTATGAAATAATGAATGTGAAGTGTGTATGGAATTTGGAAATGAAGTTTGACATGTATGCGAGCAAATGAGCATGGTTAGGCTTATGAACTATTCTGTGAAATGGTTATGAATTCTTACTATTGATTTATACTTTATATGCTTCAGTATTAGACCAATTGTAATTGACTTACTAAGCTCTTTGTAGCTTACTCTGTGTGATTTCTGTCTGTTTTACAGTTATCGTAGCTACTGAAGGCTTAGGGATAGTCAAGGATTGTCACCACACTATCTAACTCATTTTGGTACCTTTAAAAGTGTAAATTTTTGAAGTATGGCATGTATAGGCTAGAATATCTATGTATTTAAGCTTTGAAATGTATATATGTTATGCCATGAGAGTTGGCTATCAAATAGTATGTTTGTGCTTAGTTTTGGTAGATGGTTTGTGATGTTAAATTGTGTATACTTGTAATGGTTATATAGCCTTGTATAAGGTGGTCATTTTAAAATATGACAAGTTAAGGAAATGGTAAGTTTAAGCATGAGATACAAGGTGCCATAAGTGAGTTATGAAATGAGCATTTTGACTTGTTGTTGTAATAAGATTTTTAATGTGTTTTGGTATGGATTTGAATAGATTATTGAATGATGATGATTTAGTTATAATGAAGCATGTTATGAGCATGGAATTGGCTGAAAAGTTTGGTATTAATGTTGTTTAGTATTGCTTGTAGGAATGACTCAAAAAGGGGTGGCAATTTGGCTTAAATCAAGCCTGCATTGTGCCACACGGTCAGGGACCACGGGCGTGCCTTGTGGCCGTGTATGCAAAGCAATAACCTCTTAAGTTCACATGGTTAAGACACATGGGCATGTCATATGGCTGTGGGTTCAAGTCAGTAGCTAGCCAAGTATCACACGGCCATAGCACACGGGCGTGTCTATTGGCCGTGGGTGAAGGTTAGTATATATACTCTGTATTGACACGGTTGGATCACATGGGCGTGTCTGGTGCCCATGTGAGGCACACAGCCTGGTCACACGGGCGTGTGACCTCAACAGAATTGAAAAATTTTTCTGAGTTCTAAAATTTATGAATGTGTTCAGTTTAGTCCCGGCTGTCCTTAAAAGTATGTTTTAGGTCTCATAGACCATCATAAGGGATGAATTGTTGATGATTGCCTATGCATTATTGTTATGTGATATCTGTGATTCTGAATCGGTCTGAAATGTTCTGTCTATCTGGTAGTGCCTCTTACCTATTACGATGACGGTTACGGGATAGGGGTATTACAATACACAAGACCAAACACTTAACCTTTTACAAGCCAATTCAATTGGCTAAATTCATTACCAAACCATAAACCAAAAATGACCATAAGTCTTATACATGCCATATATCCAAAACATAAGCTCAAAAGGTACCAAAGTGAAAGCTTGATAGTGTGATGAGATCTCCAACGATATCCAATCCGAGCTAGCTTTGATAAACACTATAAAACACAAAAAAGTAAATAGAGTGAGCTATAAAGCTTAGTAAGCTCATACAGTTAATAAACTCAACTTACCATACATGTACAATTAATGCAATTAAACATATCATAAATAATTTCATATAGTTCCACAAACCTATCACATACTCATTCACAAGATTAGATATGAAATTCATAAGTTTCTTCAATTCAATGCATGTATGGTTCATGTACATATCTGTACCAATCTCATACTCATCCATATCCTTGATATACTCGTTGAACCATTTGGAATACTATCGGATACTCAGGAATCTCACACCCTAAGTGCCAATACATAGCCGAAGCTATCTCAATCTCATATAACATATAATGCTCACTCTCAAGCTATCAACGAGTTTGCTCATACAAGCTGACGGTCATGACGTAGCTACATGGTGCTGCTCACACAAGCTGACGAGAATCCACAACACATGCAGGATAACTCAGCCACCGATAGGACATTCGAACCAACACCCAAATCACATAACCCCTAATGACATGTCATTCCTATCCTAATCTATTCCTAAGATTCAACTGGGATTTCTTAATGCCGAATCTTCGTCAAATATATCTTTAATATCATATTTCACAAATAATTTAATAATAAGCATTTAAAACACAATTATATTAATGCTTATTAACATACAAACTTACCACAAATGCAAAAATGATGAAATGAATCGATATTCCAACATTTTGTTTTTCCCCCGATCTAAATCTGAATTTCACTTTTCTTGATCTATATGTAATCAAAATTAACTTATTTAGTTATCATTCTATTCAATTTAGCCCAAAATGCATATTATGGTAACTTTACACCTTTGCCCCTAATATTTCAACATTTTTACAATTTAGTCATTATCTCATAAAAACACAAATTCATGCAATTAAGCCCCTACCCACGCTAGCTAAATTTCATACAGTCCCAAAGCAGTCCATATTTTTCATTTATTTCATAATTTAACCACAAAATTTACTCATTCCACAATTTAATCCCTAATTAACAATTTTTATCAAAAATCACTTTACAAATGTTGTTTACCTAACAACAAGCATACATTTTCTATCATCAAACATCAAAATACACATGTATTCATCAATAGAAATGTAGCACCCCTAACCCATAATCGTCGCCAGCATAGGTTAAGAGGCATTACCGGACTTATAACTCAATTTAGAACAATCATTTATCAAATGTCATCTCATTTCAGTAATTATCATTCATTCATAATCAATATTTACCCAAATCAAGCATACAAAGATTTAATCATGTATTCGAGACTAAATCGTAACATATTAAAAATTTCAGAAACATAGAAAATTTTTCACATTTCAAGTGTCACACGTCCGTGTGAACTGGCCGTGTGCCTCACGGTTACCAGATACACAACATTGTCACAGACCGTGTGAAAATAGGGCATACATACTGACTTGTACCACATGGCCGAGGACACGCCCGTGTGCCAGGTTGTGGGAAAATTAGGGAGGTTACTGACTTGGGTCACACGGCCAGCCACACGCCCATGTGCCAGCCCGTGTACCACAAACGACCAGTAGACACACCTGTGTGTCTAGGCCGTGTCAAACCTGTAGGGTATACTGACTTTAATTCGAAACACGGCCATGTAGCGTGACCGTGTGTCGCACATGGCTGAGACACACGCTCGTGTCCCTACTTGTGTGAAAAAAATAAGCTATTTGCAAAGCCATTTTCGCACCTTAAAAACACAAGCATTTACAAGCATAATTGACCATATTTTCACAGCTAAATAGGCAGCCAAAATACTCATTTCAATACATATTATAAGCCATATCAAACCTACCAATTACATATCAAAATACCTATCTAACAACATGTATAATCCATTCATTAAACAAACACATATTAGGGCTTTACTTATATAATTTCATTCAACCATTCCTTGCCCAAAACACACCATAATTGAGCACTTCAATTCAACCAAAACATAACATAAAAATAAGCCAAATTACATGGCTTACTTATACACAAAATATACCAAAATCATGATATCAAGTAATATAACTATCATTTTTTAAATTAGCCTATACATGACATATTTACAAATTCACTAGTTCAAAAGTACCAATCGAAAATTGGATAGTGTGATGTACAATTCCGACTTGTCCGGAGCGAGCGAGCTAACGAACCTCTATAAAACATAGAAAAAGAAACAGAGTAAGCATTATAGCTTAGTAAGCCCGTATAATTTAGAATTAAACTTACCATTATACATAATCAAAGCAATATAAAAATGCAACCAATTCAATTAACCAACACCTAAACACAAGTATTCATCACATGTTAGTCATTATAAAAATACATGAAACCATCCATTAATACAACGCTTATCATCATTCCAAATTCATATATCATGTATAACATTAGTAACATTTATAAACTGTAACTCATCCGTATAACATTATTTAGGCCCGTTGAACCTATTAGAACTTCAAAGGATAATCAAGTGAACAATGTCAGAAATCCATTAATTCATCATCATATATGCTCTTTTGAGCCATGATTGGTAAGCTCCTCTTGAGCTGCTGAACAGTAAGCTCTATTGAGCTAAACAGTAAGCTCATACGAGCTAAAAATAGTAAGCTCTTTCGAGCTGATATATCGGTAAGCTCATACGAGTTGTGGTGAGTTCGCAATAAAGGTAGGAGCTCGACCAAAATTGTAATCCCAGTATTATGTCACTCGTATGCAATGAATTCATACGGTTCATACAGGGCTCAGTAACATACACATTAAATCATTAAATCATTCATACTTCAAGTATTTCAATTATACATATTCATTTCAATAATTACAAGTATAAAACATTTCAATTCTAATTATACGAACTTACTCTGAGTTGCTCGGATGAAAACTATCGTCTATTTGTCAACCTTTCTTTTTCCCCGATCTAGTTCCAATATTTGTTTATCTTGATCTATATAATAACAAACTAACTCATTCAAACTTTCATTCAGTTCAATTTAACCTAAAACATTCATTTTGACTAATTTACAATTTTACGCCTAGATTTTGACTTGTTTGCAATTTGGTCCTTAATATATAAAAATGCAAAATTACACAATTAAACCATAATCCCATGGTAGCCGAATTTCATAGGGACTTCTAGAAGCCTATTTCTTTCATTAATTCACACTTTTAACAATCACATTTTTCAACTTCACAATTAAATCCCTATTTGATATTTTTATCAAAAATCACTTTATAAAACTTGTATATTAATCATTAAACCTTCATAATGTTCCATTAAACATCAAAGAACTCAATTATTCAACAATGGAACTTTTTAAAATCATGAAAAAAATTCAAAAATTAAAGCATGGGCTAGCTAGAATATGAAGTAACGATCTCAAAAACGTAGAAATCATTGAAAACGGATAAAAAAATGAGCTTACAAGTAAGGATGAACCCTAGCCGACCTTCAAGCTTCAAATATGGTGTTTCTTTGTTTCATTTTTGGTGGATGATGATAATTAGGAAGACAACCATTTTTTTCATTAATTTAGTTAGGTTATTTAATAATTTACCATATTAACCTTATAAATATAACTATAAATCACTTAAATCATGGACATAAATGTCCACTAACCTTAATCATGGTATAATAACATTATAAGGACCTTTGATTTACTAAATCATAGCAATTAAACACTTTTAACAATTACAATTCAAGTTTTACGCGTTACATGATTTAGTTCTTTTTACCAAATTAAGCATTTAAACGGTAAAATTTCCTCACGAAACTTTCACATAATTAATACATCATGTTGTAGACATTATTAAAATAATAAAATAAATATTTTGACTTCATATTTGTGGTCTTAAAACCACAATTCTGATTTGACTTAAAAACAGGCTGTTACAACTCTCCCCCTTAGGGATTTTCATCCCTGAAAATCTTATCGGTAAAGAGGTTAGGGTACTGTTTTCGCATAGCTTCTTTGGGTTCCCACGTACCTTCCTCAATCCCATGTTTATGCCAAAGAATCTTCACTAAAGCTATATGTTTATTTCTCAACTCTTTAATCTCACAAGCTAGAATTCTAATTGGTTCTTCATTATACGTCAAATTAGCTTGTAATTCAACATCTATCAGTGAGATCACATCTGACAGATTGGATCTGTATCGACGTAGCATAGAAAAATGAAAGACATTATGAATCTTTTCAAGTTCTGACGGTAAAGCTAGTCGACATGCTACAAGCCCTATTCTCTCAGTAATCTCATACGGCTCGATAAAACATAGACTCAAGTTTCCTTTATGACTGAATCGAAGAACCTTTTTTGTAACACCCCAAATCTTGAAAACCCTGTTAAAATTATTTTTGTGTTCTTGTGACGTAAAAGTAAGTCTGGCTTTGTGGTTGAGTGCTTTGAGAGTGTTTGGGAAGTCATGGGTTCAAGCTTTGGCTTGAGCAAAATTTTGCTCCTACTTGAAGAAACCTTTGTCTCCAGCTAGTAGAGCTAGTAGACTCTTAAATTAATGTGAGTAAAGCATGTCATAAAAAGCTTGCTAGCCTAGTAGTAAGTGGCGTGTGGAGTGTGGAGTGTACAAGGGGTCTGAGGTTCGAATCCCATCTTATGCATATGAAGATTATTTTTACTGATGGCCATGGGAAGTGGTTGTGTTTGACCGAAACACTGATGTATGGAGGGGAGTTTGAATTGGTCATGAAGGGGATTGTAGGAGGGAGTCGAGGAGAGCTTTTAGGAGAGAATCAAAAGATTTTGAATGGTGGGGAGTTAGTGCCGAATGAGGACTCTGGCACTTAGTGTTTGGTTGTGTAGGGGTGTAAGGAGGTGTTTAGAGTGGTAACCGAATATGTGGTGTTCTTTTGGTCAAATTCGACTATAGGCTTTGGGGTGCCGATTTGTGTTAGCTAACAAATGGGTAGATCTTGTTTTCAATATTTGGGGTTAGCAACTTTATTTCTTCTGCTTATTGGCATTAGTTGAATACTCCTGAATACCTTTCTCAGCCTTTTGTTTCCTCTTTTGGCCGTATACGTAAGTGACTTTTTACTCTCCATCTTTTCTTGGATTCAAACCGACTATAAGACTATAGTGAAAGCCGATTATCCTGATTGAGTGTCTTCTTCTTCTCATCCTCTACTTTGAAATTGAATACTTCATTTTCTGTTCTTATTCTTTCTTTCTCTATTGGACCGAATACCATAAATTCCCTCTCTCAAAAACCTTTGTTCTTCTTGTGTTGGTCGAACCTATTAAGGCCTAAACATCTTCTTCTTTTTCTGTGCTTTGACCGATTCTTGATGTGGGGTTGCCGAAATCCCCTTAGTCTATTGGTAAGTGGTTGTGGTTTGGATATTCTAGCCGAATCTTATTTGGTTTCCTTTTCTAGGTTCGACTTCCATAGCTTTTAGGCCGAAAGGCTGTTTTCTCCTTGCCTATCTTAGGGATATGCTCATCTAACTCTTCCTATTTCATTCGTATGTTGCTAGGGGCTTGGTTTCCATAACCAAGGTGTAGGCTGATTGCCTTTCCTCTACAAAGAATCTCTTTATTCGTGGTAAGTACTTTAAGCATCGATTATATTCTTATGAGGTTGAAGATTCTTATGAATCAGTTCACTATTCTTATGAAGGTAAAAGCATTACAGGGAGATCACGTGGTTTGGAGTAAGAGGAGGTTGCGATTGTTGTTTAGTAAGTAGCGATGTTTGGCTTAAGCATTTTCAATATTATGGTATTGATTTATCGAGGGTGGAGACTAATGATGGTTTGTGGTTAACCTTAGGTTCTTGATCTCGAAAGCATTTTTGGCTACAACTCCATAACAGGTGTGTATAGTCACGCTGTTATTAGCATAGATCGGTAAAAAGTTGAAAAGCTGAAAAGTGGGCTGTCGACACCACACTGGCATGTAGCCGCCTGTGTGGCAGGCCTTGGTCCAAACCATGGTCGTGTGGTCAACGAGATGGCCATGAGCGTTTCCATGGGCCAAATGATAGTGGGCCATACTAGGTCAAACTGGGCCTTGTGGGCCCAATAGGCCTGTGGGCCCCACACAAAAAATTCGTACAAAGTGTGGTAAATTGTGGGCCGCCATTTCTAGGCTATGTGGGCCATACGAGAGTGTGGGCCCACAAGGGCCTGTAATATGGGCTCTAGGCTCGATATCACTTTTTAACTGTCAAGGTTGCACGAGTTGCCTAAGACGACCGTGGACCTACTATTGGGTCGGTAAGTATACTTAGACCCCATACTGATGAAATGACCACTATACCCCTGTGAGGTAAATTGACTGAAATACCCCTATACTATGTATGATTGTTTCTGAACATGATATTTCTGCATACGCATCTAATATTATGTTGCATTACATGGGGCGGGATATATGATTTTGGAGGAAATGTACTGAAAGGCTATAAGCCTATTTCTAGCAGCTCTACTGTAAATACTGTTTTAGTACCGAAATCGGTACGATATGGTGTGTAGAGTTGGGTGGGTCGATTATATCCCCACGTGGTGTGTAGGGCGGAGATGGTGTATAGCGGATAGATTGGATAGGATTCTTTGTTTGCATACTGTACTGAAATGGGCTCAGGCCCATACTACTTTTATGGGTTTTCACTCACTGAGTTTTCGTAAACTCACCCATCTGTTAACTGTACAGGTAACCCTCCGACTTAGACGGATCGAGGCGACAGAGGACTCAGAGGTGGCCACTCGATGTAGTTTCTTTTAATATTATAGTTAAGATTTTATCTTAGGTTTTCATTATGTAATAAGGCCTCTTTTAAATTTTTATTTTAATTTGGGGATTTTATTTACTTTATTTTACCTGCTAGAATAGGACTTGGATTTTCAAGAAAATGCAAACAAAGGTTTTTTTGAAAACATCACGTTTACGCTCTTCATTTTGAAAGCTTTCGCGACAAACACTATTTAGAGTTTAATAACAAAATAATATAATTAATACTTTATTAAAACAACTTGAATTTTCATAATGAACCAAACACTCCAATGTGACATCACAGATTTGGCCATAACGTCTAGGTTGGGTTTGGAATGTTACATTTAGTGGTATCAGAGTCAGGTTGCAAAACTTGAATGGGTTTGGGGTGTTACATTTAGTGGTATCAGAGTCAAGTTGTAAAACTCGGTTGTGTTTTGGGTTTTCAAAAACGTGGAAAAGTTTTACTGAATGAGTGGTACTCCGAGTCTCCGCGTAGATCCAGTAAGTGTTCTGACTGTCTACACTGAAATAAGAATACTAAAATGTTATTACTGAGGCTACTTTAGGTAGTAAAACTGTATTGAAACTCTTTAGTTAGAGTAAACCATGAACCGTAGTAAGATTACGAACTGCGAAAACAAAACCTTGAGATAATATTGTTCATGGGATATCTGTAATAAACACTAGAACAATAAACTGACTGCATAAAACTTTTAATACATATAAAAGTGCGATTGGATAATAAGCACTACGGGTATTCGTGGTAGAGACCGCAGCAGAGGCCATGGAAGTGCTTGGGCTGGGTCATTATCTTCTGGACACCAGCCTAATGAGGAGGTTAGAGAAGCACCAGCTTCACCTATGGCTGATATAGGATCTCAAAATCGAGTGACTGGGGATAACACACTGTCCCAAGTAATGTTGAGGATTCTGGAAAGGATCGCTGGGCCTGGTACTTGTAATGTGGCCTGTAGGTCAGTTACGGAACGACTCAGGTCTAATGGGGCGAAAATATTAAAGGGTATTACTGGAGTTGCCCCTAATGTGGCTGAATACTGGTTGGAGGCCACAAAAAGAATCATGGATGACCTTGACTGCACCTCTGATCAGAAGCTAAAAGGTGCAGTATCTCTTTTGAGAGACAAGGCTTACCAATGGTGGCTTACAGTCAAAGAGGGTAATCAAGCCGATCGTTTAACCTGAGAGTTTTTCAAGACTTCTTTTTAGGCTAAATATGTGGGTGTTAGCTATGTGGATGCCCGTAGAAGGGAATTTCTAAACTTAATTCAGGGAGATAAGACAGTGGCTGAATTTGAGGCTGAATTTTTACGACTGAGTCGCTATGTGCGTGGGATGGTGGCAACAGAGTATGAGCGGTGTGTTCAATTTGAGGATGGCCTCAGAGATGAGTTAAGATTTTTGATAGCTCCTCAGAGGGAGTGGGATTTCACAGCACTGGTTGACAAGGCTAAAATTGTCAAAGAAAAAGGCAAAGGTAAGAGGGATGCTAAGCCCTCAAATTCTTTTCAAAGGTTTAAGAAAAAGCCAAGAACTGATAGGCCAATCAGAGTTAGGACCCCTATTGCTGCTATTACTGGACCGCAGTTTTGTGTTGATTGTGGGAAATGCCATCAGGGCGAATGTTGGAGGAAGTTGGGTGCATGTCTGAGATGCGGATCATTGGAGCACCGTGTTAAGGATTTCCACAAAGGCTCGAGTAGATGCAAGCTACCGGTTTGGGTAATGTATAGCGGGCTAGTCAGTAGCCATCGAGAGGCCGTGGTTAGGCCATGGGTGGAAACGATGTAGGTCATCATCGCGGAGCACCGGGTAGAGGTGCTGGTCATATGGAGGTGAGGCAGCTGTCACTAGTTTACGCTGCACATCGCCAAAAGGACGAAGATACTCTAGATGTCATAACGGGTACGTTCTTTATCTATAATGTACCTCATACTGTATTGATTGATATTGGGTCTGCTCATTCATATATAGCATGCTCTGTGTCTAAGATATTGGGTATTATGGCTGAAAACACTATGAGTGAGATTACTATTCTAAGTCTGTTGGGGCAGTCTATTCGGGTAAATAAGGTATTTAGAGATGTTCCCTTAGAGATACAAGGAGTTGTCTTTCTGGCCGATCTAATGGAACTGC
Source organism: Gossypium longicalyx (assembly GCA_025698465.1). Lineage (NCBI taxonomy): Eukaryota > Viridiplantae > Streptophyta > Magnoliopsida > Malvales > Malvaceae > Gossypium > Gossypium longicalyx. Next base: position 39,529,276 of record CM046996.1, on the reverse strand, counting down.
CTTTCAGAGAATTTGACCTAATACCCGGCATGGATTGGTTGGTTAAACATCGGGTAAGCTTGGGTTGTGCCTCTAAACGGGTTGTACTAAGAACTGAGGCCGATGAGAAGGTAGTGGTAATTGGGGAATGATGAAATTGTTTGAGTAATGTAATTTCTACACTAAGGGCTGAGAAACTAGTACGCAAGGGTTGTGAAGCATTCTTGGCATACGTCAGTGTTTCAGATGTTGGGGACTCTTCGGTAAAAGATATCAGGACTGTTAAGGATTTTTCAGACGTTTTCCTTGAAGAGCTACCAAGGTTACCTCCAGAACGTGAAGTGGAGTTTGGGATTGAGCTCCTTCCTGGTATAGCTTCGGTGGCCCCTTATAGAATGGCACCGAAGGAGCTTGTGGAGCTTAAGGCCCAAATTCAAGAATTACTAGACTGTTGGTTTATCTGACCTAGTGTGTTTCCATGGGGAGCACCAGTCTTGTTTGTGAAAAGGAAGGATGGATCCATGCGTATGTGTATCGACTACAGACAATTGAATAAGTTGACCATTAAGAACAAATACCCTCTGCCAAGGATTGATGATCTGTTAGATCAATTGCGAGGAGTGTCGGTTTTATCTAAAATAGATCTTCGGTCAGGGTATCACCAACTGAGAGTTAAAGAGGCCGATGTGCACAGGACGACATTTAGGACTCGTTATGGTTATTACGAGTTTCTGGTAATGCCTTTTGGATTGACAAATACGACTGCAGCTTTTATGAATCTAATAAACAGAGTATTTTAACCCTATCTAGATCAGTTTGTTGTAGTATTTATCGACGACATATTGGTGTACTCAAGGACTGATGTGGAACATGATGAACATCTCTGAGTAGTTCTGCAAATTTTGAGGGAGAAACGATTGTACACCAAGCTCAGCAAGTGTGAATTTTGGTTAAGAGAGGAAACGTTTCTTGGTCATGTGGTATCTACTGAGGGGATGAGGGTTGATCATTAGAAAATTAACACTGTTTTGGATTGGAAGCAACCTAAAATGGTGTCAAAAATTCGTAGTTATCTTGGATTTGATGGGTACTATCAAAGATTTGTAGAGGGGTTCTCACTGATTGTTGCGCCCTTAACTAAGCTACTACGTAAGGGCGTAACATTTAACTGGACTGATGAGTAGCAAGAGAGCTTTGAGAAGCTCAAGAAAGTTCTGACTGAGGCCCCCGTCTTGATTCAGCTAGAGTCTGGAAAGGAATTTACTGTCTACAGTGATGCATCACACGTTGGTTAGGGTTGTATGTTGATGCAAGAGGTTAAGGTGGTTTCTTATGCATCACGCCAGCTTAAGACTCATGAGGTGAATTACCCAACACATGACTTGGAGTTGGCTGCAGTGGTATTCGCATTAAAAATTTCGAGGCATTACTTGTACGGTGAGAAGTGTACCATTTACACGGATCACATGAGCCTCAAGTATCTCCTTACTCAGAAGGAGTTAAATCTTAGGCAGTGTTGGTGGATTGAGCTACTTAAGGATTATGACTGTTCGATTGAATACTACCCTGGTAAGGCCAATGTGGTGGCCGATGCACTAAGCCGTAAGGCTATGACTGATCTGAAAGCAATGTTTGCTCGCCTTAGCTTGTTTTATGATGGTAGCTTATTGGCCGAGCTCCAAATTAAACTAGGGTAGATGGAATAGATTAAGAGTAAACAGTTGGAAGATGAGTCATTGGATCTTTAGTTCTGTCAAATTGAGAATGGTAATACTGTGGATTTTGGGTTGAATAGTGAAGGGCTACTGATTTGAGGCAGACTTTACTGCGAGAGGCGTATAATAGCCCCTATGCTATGCATCTAGGTGGAAATAAGATGTACAACGATCTTCGTGAGGTATATTGGTGGCCAGGTCTTAAGCGTGAGATTGCCGACTTTGTGGGGAAATGTCTAACTTACCAACAAGTCAAAGGAGAACATCAGTTGCCTTTTGGGTTGCTTCTGTCGGTTAAAATTTCGATGTGGAAGTGGGAAAGAGTAACTATGGACTTTGTGAGTGGGCTACCCCTAACGCCTTCTAAGAAAGATTCTGTGTGGGTCATCATGGATATGGGTCATCATGGATCGATTGACCAAAACTGTCTATTTCATACTGGTTCGCACAAATTATTCGTTGCAGAAACTAGCTAAGTTGTATGTATCTGAGATAGTGAGACTGCATGAGGTACCAGTTTCTATAATATTTGACAAAGATCCTCACTTCACGTCTCAGTTCTGGAAGATGTTACATGAAGCTCTGGGTACACGGTTGGACTTCAGTACTGCGTTCCATCCTCAGACAGATAGTCTGTCGGAGAGGGTGATTCAGATACTAGAAGACATGTTAAGGAGCTGTGTAACTAACTTCCGAGGTAGTTCGAAGGATTACTAGCTGTTAGCATGGTTTTCTTACAATAATAGCTATCAGTCTAGCATACAGATGGCACCTTACGAGGCATTGTATGGCCGTAGGTGTCGTACTCCTTCGTGTTGGACTGAGTTGGGTGAGCAGCGAGTTCTGGGTCCTAAATTGATTTTTAATACCGAAGATAAAGTTCGTTTAATACAGGATCGACTGAAGGCAGCATTCGACAGACAGAAGTCATATGCGGATCTGAAGCGTAAGAAAATTGAGTATTCTGTGGGAGATTTTGTCTTTTTGAAGGTCTCACCATGGAAGAAGATACTGAGATTTGGGCGTAAGAGCAAGTTGAGCCCAAGGTTTATTGGGCCTTACCGTGTATTGAGACGAATAGGACCAGTTGCCTACTAGTTAGAACTACCTTCGAAATTAGAGCAGATTCATGATGTGTTCCACGTCTCTATGCCGGGACGCTACCGCTCTGATACTTCACATGTTGTGTCTGTTGAGGAGATTGAAGTTAAACCAGATTTGACTTTCGAATAAGAGCTAGTCCAGATTTTAGATCGTGAGGTGAAACTCTTGAGAAAGAAATCAATCCCTTTAGTTAAAGTTCTTTAGCGGAACCATAGTTCTGAGGAAGCTTCGAGGGAACCCGAGGAGACGATGCGACAACAATACCCTTACCTATTCTGGCCAGGTAAATTTTGAGGCCGAAATTTTCTTTAAGGAGAGTAGAATTGTAACGCCCCAAATCCTGAAAACCCTATTAAAATTATTTTTGTGTGCTGTGACGTGAAAGTATGTCTGGATTTGTAATTGTGTGCTTTGGGAGTGTCTGGGAAGTAATGGGTTCAAGCTTTGGCTTGAGCAAAATTTTGCTCCTACTTGAAGAAACCTCTATCTCCAGCTAGTAGACTCTTAAATTAATGTGAGTACAGCATGTCATAAAAAGCCTGCTAGCCTAGTGGTAAGTGACGTGTGGAGTGTACAAGGGGTCTGAGGTTTGAATCCCTACTTATGAATATGAAGATTATTTTTACTAATAGCCATGGGAAGAGGTTGTGTTTGACCGAAACACTAAAGTATGGAGGGGAGTTTGGATCGGTCATGAAGGGGATTGTAGGAGGGAGTTGAGGAGAGCTTTTAGGAGAGAATCAAGGGATTTTGAATGGTGGGGAGTTAGTGCCGAATGAGGACTCTGGAACTTAGTTTTTGATTGTGTGGGGGTGTGAGGAGGTGTTTAGAGTGGTAACCGAATATGTGGTGTTCTTTTGGTCAAATTCAGCTATAGGCTTTGGGGTGCCGATTTGTGTTAGCTAACAAATGGGTAGATCTTGTTTTCAATATTTAAGGTTAGCAACTTTATTTCTTCTATTTATTGGCATTAGCCGAATACTCCTGAAGACCTTTCTCAGCCTTTTGTTTCCTCTTTTGGCCTTATACCTAAGTGACTTTTTACTCTCCATCCTTTCTTGGATTCAAACCGACTACCGGACTATAATGAATGTTGATTATCCTGATTGAGTGTCTTCTTCTTCTCATCCTCTACTTTGAAATTGAATACTTCCTTTTTCGTTCTTATTCTTTCTTTCTCTATTGGACCGAATACCATACTTTCCCCCTCTCAAAAACCTTTATTCTTCTTGTGTTGGCCGGACCTATTAAGGCTTAAACATCATCTTCTTTTTCTATGCTTTGACCGATTCTTGCTGTAGGGCTGCCAAAATCCCCTTGTTCTGTTGGTAAGTGGTTGTGGTTTGGACACTCTAGCCGAATCTTATTTGGTTTCCTTCTCTAGGTTCAGCTTCTAGAGCTCTTAGGCTGAAAGGTTGTTTTCTCCTTGCTTATCTTAGGGATATGCTCATCTAACCCCTCCTGTTTTGTTCATATGTGTAGCACCCCAAACTCGACCCAAACGTTATGGCTGAATCTGGAGTGTCACATTGAAGTGTTTTTCGAAAATCGTGTTTTCGTTGAAAACCCTTCTTACCGTTCAAAACTTTTCACCATTTAAAACCCCAGATTTCGTTTGCTTATTTTAAAAACATGATTTATTAAAAGTTAATCTCTTGTAAAACGTTATTACCCTTAAAACCTTATTTGTTGTGGAAGCTTAATTTGAAACAGTTGCGGAAACGTGATATTTTGAAAACCAGTTGTTGTTTTGGAAAAAACCTTGTTCTAATTCTAGCAATTATAAAACAATAAATAAAAATCCAAAATTTAAAATCCAAAAATTATATAGGCCTTATTACAACCCAAAAATAATAAATAAGGTAAATAAAATCCAAAGCAAATTTAAGTGCGTGGCCAGCTCCAAGTCCCTCGCAGCACCAAACCATCTATGTCCGGGGATTACCTGCACAGTTAAAACAGTTGGGTGAGTTTGTGAAAACTCAGTGTGCGCCCCAGATCAAAACAGTGATCAACCAGAATAGTCTGGGCCTGGGCCCATTTCAGAAACAGTGTCCAACTGGGCCTAAACCCATTACAGAATAGATGCAGTGTGGGACTTACCCTAAACAGAACAGAATCAGAATAGTCAAGCATGCAAAAACCCTGTCCATTCAACCTCTACACACCAACTCTGTCCAAACCTACACACCATGTGGGGATATAATATCGACCCACCCATCCCTACACACCATATAATAGTACGGATGCCATCAGAGTTGTGCAGCAGTGCTGCCAAAACAGGATACTTCCTCTAATCACATAACCTAACCCCATGTTATGCAACATACATCAGTGGCATGCTATTAAATTTTATCATGCATGTAAACAGGACAAGTATATATATACAAATCATCTCAAGGCGTACATAGTCATCTATATATCCTATAAGGTCAAAACAGACGTTATTACCAGTTTGGGCCTAAGTACTTTTAGGCCCATCAGTAAGCCCACAGTCGTCTAGCGACACGTGCAACCGAAAATAGTACAGAAATTGTTGAATAGGCCAAAGCCCACTAAGCAGACCCATGTGGGCCCACACGATCGTCTGGCCCACTAAGCCCAAAATTGGCCTTAGCCATGTGTGCGTCTCAGCTAAAATAGTAATACCCACTTAACGATAAGTTTTACATGTGCGGGGCCCACGGGCCATTAGGCCCATATGGCCCTTTCCGGCCTAAGCCCATGAAATCGATTATGGTGGTCATTCCTCGATATAGGCCCACACTCTGTTAGCTCAGATAATCACATAGGCGTTTACACGCCCAAGTGGCCAAAAACCAAACTTTCAGCTTTTTGGCGTTTCGACATTTCAGGATCTCGACTTTTTGCCAGTCTATGGTTTGAGTGGTGTGTGTACACACCTTGATACGAAGTGTGCGATGAATCTCCAACACCAAACCTATCGCAATCAAGACTAACAGTTAGTCACTAGATCAGCCCAAAAAACAAACTCCTTTATCCAATCAAAAGCCGAAACCATACTTCACTAACCTTAATCGATCGCACATTGTCAAACCCTCTCTAATTGTTAGCAAAAGTTAAACCCCTAGACGAATTCTGCATCACAAGGAGCCTTATTAAAAGAATTTGAGTAATCATGTGATTAAAACCATACTTAAAAGTTTACCCACGAACAAGAATATTTGGCCTCAACCAAACAAGGCAAGAATGCTCACCTTGGTCAAGAATTGAGAGTAGAGAGTCGATTACTTCAAGTAGCTTGTCCCTCTATCAAACCGCGACAGAACCTAAGTATCAACCAATATCAAAATATGAGAAAAGAGGAACCGTTACCACCAAAAAGTATTGAAAAGGGAAAAAAGACGTATGGGGTCAAGAAACAAATCATTTAAGAAAGGGAAGGGAGGTTCAGCAGAAGAGAAAATGAATATTAACAGCAACGACAATACTGTTAAGAGCAAACACCATCACTTACACTTAATGTCGGCAAAAAGGAGGAGAAAAAACTGCAACTTTATGAAAAAACAGTAGTTGACAGAGAAAGAGTAGGGTATTCGGCTATGAGAAGTTTAATAGGGAAAAATAAAAGAAGAGGGTGTCTTGCCCACGCAGAGAAATAAAGTAGAAAATCAAGGTCACAGTTTAAAAGAAAAAAGAAGTGCACAATTGGCATAAGCAAGAAGAAAAAGAAGAGAGGTGAAATTGACCAAACAATAAAAAAGACAACCAAAAACCCGAAAGGTCAATTTCAAAATAAATTCAGCACACAGAGAATAGAGAGAAAGAAAATGCCCCGAAAAAAATTGAAAGGCAGAAAACAAAGACCTGAGTGGTAAAAATTTCAGCTCCCACCAATGCAAACTTGGCAAAAACAGAAAAGGAAGACAAAATATTCACCAAAGCCAGAAAGTGAACCCAAATTTTCCCATTGCCGAAATTCTATGCACAACAAGAGTCCCATTTCGATTCCATCCTCCCAACATCTCAAATATCCTTGATTCACTCCTTAATTCTCTCTATAATCCCTTCCCCAACTTACTCCCACCTCACATTCAAATTCCAAGACCAAATCAACCTTCCACCACATAGAATTCCACTCCAATTCAACCACTTGTCGTCCAAAAGTGCAAAATAAATACTCATCAATACCCCATGCCAACGTTTGAACCTTGGACCTCCTTGCCACCCTTGTGATACCACCTTGCCACTACACCACAAGGCTATTTGTGCCACCATTTAGCCTCAATTAATTAAAAGTCTTCACACCAGGAGTCAGGGTTCCCTTAAGGCTAAAAGCCAAAATTTTTCTTATACCAAAACTTAAACCCCAAACTTTCTAGAGACCCCCCTAACATTCCAAAATCATTAACCCCACAGTTCTAACATGCATATGAGCCGTTTCCATGTTCCCAAAAATTTTAACGCTCCCACACCTAAGGCCCAATTCTTCTAGGCCCAGAATTTAGGGCGTTACAGCTCTACACCCTTAAAGAAATTTTATCCTTGAAATTTCCAGCTATCTAATAGTTGCATGTCCTAGATTACACCATTACACTTCTGCTGCGCACTCCACCTCTAACTGCAAAATAGGTAAATAGGACATTATGAGTAAAATATGTACTAGTATTTGCATCTGGAGCGTCTCCATCCTCTCGGCGGTGTGCTGCATAGACCAAAGCTGGCTGCCTCGCCTCCGCATAACTAGCACCTCTGCCCTATGCTCCTTGACCACAGCCCATACCATTTCCACCTCTGGCCTGACCTTGGCCTCTTAATGGTTGTTGACCACCCCTCGGTGACTGCACATTACCCACTCCAGTCGCTTGCGTCTAAACAAATCTCCATGGACAGTCCCTGATACGATGCTCCATTGATCCGCACCTCAAGCAGGCTCCAATGTTTTTCCAGCATTCCCCAGGATAACTCCTCCCATACTCAGCACAAGGCCACACACTAATAGCAGCAACAAGGGGCCCAGCTCTGATTGGCCATCAACTCTGGCCCTCTTTCTAGGCCTCTGATCGAAACTGGCGGGCTCCTCATCTCTTCTATTTTTCCCTTTGTCCTTCTCACGATTCTAGTGCTCTGCGCGCTTTACCTCCTCCGCAATCTTAGCTTTCTCAACCAATACAATGAAGTCTCGCTCTCTCTGTGGAGCTATCAACACTCAGAAACTATCCCTAAGGCTGTCCTCAAACTGAACACAGCGCTCGTATTCCATTGCTACTATTCCTTGGGCGTACTGGCTAAGTCATAAAAATTTTGCCTCGTACTCAGCCACCGATCTGTCTCCTTGGACCAGGTTTAGAAATTCCTTTCTACGAGCGTCGATGTAGCTAGCGCCCACGTATTTCTCTTGAAACGAAAACTTAAAGAATTCTCCGGTTAAACGGTCTGACGGGGTACCCTCTTTTACCGTAAGCCACCACTGGTAGGCTTCATCTCTTAGTAGGGACACAACACCCTTCAACTTTTGTTCCAGCGTGCAGTCGAGATCATCCATAATTCTTTCAGTAGCATCCAACTAGTATTCTGCCACACTAGGGACCACCCCAGATACTCCTCTAAAAATCTCTTCTCCATTTGACCGGAGTCATTCTGTAATCGACCCACGGCCCCCAGTAACGGTATTAAGCCCAGCAGAACTAGCAACTCTTTCCAAAATACGAAGCATCGTCTGAGATAGTGTGTCATCTCCAGCAACTCAGTCAAACGACCTTGTCTCAGCCACTGGTGAAGTCGGTGCTTCTCTCGCCTCGACATTGGGCATGTGGCCTGACGCCGAAGACCTAGCCCTAGCACTTCCACGGCTTCTACCGTGGCCTCTTGCACCCCTTCTAGTACTCATTATCACATCGCGTAAAGTCTGTATTAGAAATTTTATGTAATTTAGCTTATAATTCCAATAATTAAGCAGATGTTTTATGAAAGTAGCAGTTATGAGTTGTTTACGTAGTCGTAGGCTCACTACAGTTTTAGTCTCCTACAGGCTTTAGTTTTACTGTAGCTAAGAGTCTCAGTATAGTCTATCATCTAAAGTAAGCCCAGTAACTATCTACAGTATATCATTTTAAATAGATCAATAAAACTTACTTGGTTCGATGCCAGAGACTCGGTGTGCCACACTGTAGAATCCTTACTTCAAAATTGCTTTAAAATTGTTTACAAATACTTTTAAAATCTCAAAAGCTAGAAGCCCACTTCATAGCCTGAGTTTCAAACCTGGCTTTGATACAACTAATTGTAACACCCCAAACCTAACCCAGACGTTATGGCTGAATCTGGCATGTCATATTAAAGTGTTTTTTGAAAATCGTGTTTTCGTTGAAAACCCTTCTTACCATTCAAAACTTTTCGCCATTTAAAACCCTAGATTTTGTTTGCTTATTTTTAAAACATGGTTTATTAAAATTCAATCTCTTGTAAAACGTTATTACCTTTAAAACCTTATTTGCTGCGAAAACTTAATTTAAAACAGTTACGGAAACGTGATATTTTGAAAATCAGTTGTTGATTTGGAAAAATCCGTGTTCGAATTTTAGAAATTATAAAACAATAAATAAAATTCCAAAATTTAAAATCTAGAAATTATAAAGGCCTTATTACAATCCAAAAATAATAAATAAGGTAAATAAAATCCAAAGCAAATTTAAGTGTGTGGCCAACTCCAAGTCCCTCGCAGCACCGAACCATCTATGTATGAGGATTACCTGCACAGTTAAAACAGTTGGGTGTGTTTGTGAAAATGCAGTGTGCACCCCAGATCAAAACAGTGATAAACCAGAATAGTCTGGGCCTGGGCCCATTTCAAAAGTAGCGACCAACTGGGCCTAAACCCATTACAGAGCAGATGCAGTGTGGGCCTTAGCCCTAAACAGAACAGAATCAGAATAATCAAGCATGCAAAAACCCTGTCCATCCAACCTCTACACACTAACTCCGTCCAAACCTACACACCATGTGGGGATATAATATCGACCCACCCATCCCTACACACCACATAATAGTACTGATGCGGCACTAAACAGAAGTTGTAGCAGAGCTGCCAAAACGGTAGGCTAATAGCCATCAGAGTTATGCATCAGTGCTGCCAGAACAGGATACTTCCTCTAATCACATAACCTAACCCCATGTTATGCAACATACATCAATGGCATGCTATTAAATTTTATCATGCATGTAAACAAGAGAAGTATATATATACAAATCATCTCATGGCATACATAGTCATCTATATATCCTATAGGGTCAAAATAGACATTTTTACCAGTTTGGGCCTAAGTACTTTTAGGCCCATCAGTAAGCCCACGATCGTCTTGCAACACGTGTAACCGAAAACAGTACAGAAATTGTTGAATGGGCCAAAGCCACTAAGCAGGCCCATGTGGGCCCACACAACCGTGTGTCCCACCAAGCCCAAAATTGGCCTTAGCCATGTGTACGTCTCAGCTAAAATAGTAATACCCACTTAACGGCAAGTTTTACACGTGTGGGGCCCACGGGCCTATTGAGCTCGTATAGTCCTTTTCGGCCCAAGCCCATGAAATCGCTCATGGTGGCCGTTCCGCGATGTAGGCCCACAATCCATGAGCTCAGATAATCACATGGGCGTTTGCACGCCCATGTGGCCAAAAGCCCGATATTCAGCTTTTTGGCGTTTCGACATTTTGGGATTTTGGCTTTTTACCGGTCTATGCTTTGAGTGGTGTCTGTACACACCTTGATACAAAGTGTGCGATGAATCTCAAGCACCAAACCTATCGCAATCAAGACTAACAGTTAGTCACTAGATCAGCACAAAAAAAAAAAACTCATTTATCCAATGAAAAGCTGAAACCATACTTCACTAACCTTAATCGATAGCACCTTGTCAAACCCTCTCTAATTGCTAGCAAAAGTTAAACCCCTAGACGAATTCTGCATCACAATGAGCCTTATTAAAAGAAGTTGAGTAATCATGTGATTAAAACCACACTTCACGAACAAGAATATTCGGCCTCAACCAAACAAGGCAAGAATGCTCACCTTGGTCAAGAATTGAGAGTAGAGAGTCAATTACTTCAAGTAGCTTGTCCCTCTATCAAACCCCGAGAGAACCTAGGTATCAACCAATATCAAAATATGAGAAAAGAGGAACTGTTACCACCAAAAAGTATTGAAAAGGGAAATAAGACGTATGGGGTTAAGAAGCAAATTGTTTAAGAAGGAGAATAGGAGATTCGGTAGAAGAGAAAATGAATATTAATAGCAACGACAATACCGTTAAGAGCAAACACCATCACTTACACTTAATATCAGCAAAAAGGAGGAGAAAAAATGCAGCTTTATGAAGAAAATAGTAGTTGACAGAGAAAGATCAGGGTATTCAGCTATGAGAAGTTTAATGGGGAAAAATAAAAGAAGAGGGTGTCTTGCTCACGCAGAGAAATAAAGTAAAAAATCAAGGACATGGTTTAAAAGAGAAAAAAATAACACAATTGGCATAAGCAAGAAGAAAAAGAAGAGAGGTGAAATTGACCAAACAACAAAGAAGACAACAAAAAACTTGAGAGGTCACTTTCAAAATAAATTCGGCACTCAAAGAATGGAGAGAAAAAAAATGCCCCGACAGAAATTGAAAGGCAACAAACAAAGACCTGAGTGGTAACAATTTTTTCTCCCACCAATGCAAACTAGGTAAAATCTGAAAAGGAAGACAAAATATTCACCAAACCCAAAATTCTATGCACAACAAGAGTCCCATTTCGATTCTATCCTCCCAACAACTCAAATCACCTTGATTCACTTTTTAATTCTCTCCATAATCCCCTCTTCAACTTATTCCCACCTCAATTCAAATTCCAAGACCAAATCAACCTTCCACCACATAGAATTCCACTCCAATTCGACCACTTGCCATCCACAAGTACAAAATAAATACTCATCAATATCCCATGCCAACGCTCGAACCTTGGACCTCCTTGCCACCCTTGTGACGCCACCTTGCCACTGCACCACAAGGCTCTTTGTGCCACCATTTAGCCTCAATTAATTAAAAGTCTTCACACCAGGAGTTAGGGTTCCCTTAAGGCTAAAAGCCAAAATTTTTCCTATACCAAAACTTGAACCCCGGACTTTCTAGAGACCCCCCTAACATTCCAAAATCACTAACCCCACAATTCTAACATGCATATGAGCTATTTCCATGTTCCCAAAAATATTAACACACCCACACCAAAGGCGCAACTCTCTAGGCCCAAAATTTAGGGTGTTACAGTATGTTGCTAGGGGCTCGGTTTCAATAACCAAGATGTAGGCCAATTTCCTTTCCTATACAAAGAATCTCTTTATTCATGGTAAGTACTTTAAGCATCGGTCATATTCTTGTGAGGTTGAAGATTCTTATGAATCGGTTCACTACTCTTATGAAGGTAAAAGCATTAGAGGGAGAGCACATGGTTTGGAGTAAGAGGAGGTTGCGATTGTTGTTTGGTAAGTAGCGACGTTTAGCTTAAGCATTTTCAATGTTATGGTATTGATTTATTGAGGGTGGGGACTAATGAAGGTTTGTGGTTAACCTTAGGTTCTCGATCTCAGAACCATTTTCGGCTACAACTCCATAACAGGTGTGTGTAGTCACGCTGCTATTAACATAGATCGGTAAAAAGTTAAAAAGCCAAAAAGTGGGCCGTTGACACCACACTGGCTTGTAGCTGCCATGTGGCAGGCCGTGGTCCAAACCATGGCCATGTGGTTGACAAGATGGCCATGAGCATTTCCATGAGTCAAAACGATAGTGGGCCATACTAGGCCAAACAGGGCTTTGTGGTCCTCACAAAGAAAAGTCATACAAAGTGTGGTAAACCGTGGGCCAGGCAGTGTAAACTACATGGCTAAGGCCATTTCTAGGCTATGTGGGCCATACAAGAGTGTGGGCCCACATGGGCTCGCAATATGGGCTGTAGGCCCGATATCACTGTTTAATTGTCAAGGTTGAATGGGTCGCCTAAGACAACCGTGGACCTACTGTTGGGTCGGTAAGTATACTTAGACCCCATACTGATGAAATGACCATTATACCCCTGTGAGATAAATTGACTGAAATATCCCTGTACTATGTATGACTGTTTCTGAGCATGATATTTTTGCGTACACGTATGATATTATTTTGCATTACATGGGGTGAGATATATGATTTTGGAGGAAGTGTACTGAAAGGATATAAGCCTATTACTGGCAGCTTTGCTGCAAATACTGTTTTAGTACCGAAATCGGTACGATATTGTAACACTCCTAACCCGTATCCGTTGCCGGAATAAGGTTATGAGGTATTACTTGACTGAACAAAACTTCTATAAGGTCAAAGATACTTACCAGACATAAATTATCAACAATGCAAACATGTCTCATTGATTTTCCATAAGAGCTCTTATAAATTTCCAAAATGACTCACTATCAAAACATAACCGAATATCTAATAACAATTTAACTACTATCAAGTTATAACTAAAACATTTCACCACATTAGTTCAATTATAAGGCTTCTCTAAACAAAATGAGCAAGCCATCTTCGCATGGCTATAATGTATACAAAGTCGAAATATCATTCTACCTATAGTCTATCCTATACATGCCTTAAACCATGATGATATACAATCTTCTCAACTCACATAATGACTCGATAGTGTGATGATATCTCCAGCCCTTTCAACTCGAGCTAAAGTATAAACCTATAAAAAAATGGAAAAGAGAACACGGAGTAAGCTTCAATGCTTAGTAAGTTTTAAGCAATGCAAACAATTAATTTACTTATAGATCGATTATTTCAAATTTTCAAGAAATCATTCCTAGATAATTGCCATTTTGGCCAAGTATCCATGAACATAATGCATATTTAGCAAATTCACCTCACTTGAATCTAAACTCAATTAAAACCAAATATTGAAATCACAAATAAGATCATGAAAACTCAAAAAAGCATCTCATTAACAAGTTTTAACCATGTTTGCAACAAAATCACAAATTCATTATAAGTTGTCTTCTTGAGCAACAGTCACTAAATTATTTATAACTGGAGCTAAGAAACTCCAAATCAAGTGCCGTTAATTTTCCCTGAAAATAGACTCATATATCTTCCATCAATCAAATTTTCAGAATTTTTGGTTTGACCAATCAATACCAGATTTTTATTGAATTTTCCCCTGTTTCACTATTTGACTATTCTGACCACTCTTCACTACGGATCAAATTTCTCATTATACAGAATTTGAAATATGTTATCGTTTATTTCATTTGAAATTAGACTCATTAAGGAGTCTAAGAATATAAATTTTATCTTATAACCATTTTTGTACCATTTATAATGATTTTCTGAAAACAGAACAGGGGACCTCGAAGTCATTTTGCTCTATTCCACGCCACTTCAAATATCTCATTATTGGCAATTCTTTTGCTCACACGGTTTCTTTTATAAGAAACTAGACTCATTAAGATTTCATAACATAATTTATTCAGCTTCTAACTCAACTCCCACAATTTATGGTGATTTTCCGAAATCACATTACTGTTGCTGTCCCAAGCAGATTTATTACCCATTCTTGCATTCATATTATTTAACATGTATATCACCAAATCAATCTCATATAACCTTTCACCATAACCGAATACACACTTACACATATGAGATTTTCACATATACATCTCATTTCACATTCATGATTCAATTCCGATCAATCTAACATATAAAAGTATATAATACATACCTGACCAACTTAATGTATTTGACATATTCAATGGTAGTTTACTACGAACATTCGAAATCATAATCTTACTCCAATCATCGGCATTAAGTCTGCTAGGTTTAAAACCCAAATCCAATTACCACCACAAAGCATGCAGGACTTTAAGCCCGGATATAATACCAGCACAAAGCCTACGGGACTTTAGCCCGGATATAACACCAGCACGAATGCCTTCGGGACTTAGCCCGGATATAACACCAGCACCAATGCCTTCGGGACTTAGCCCAGATATAACACCAGCACGAATGCCTTCGGGACTTAGCCTGGATATAACACCAGCACGAATACCTTCGGAACTTAGCCCGGATATAATTCTCCATTATCATGCACATATATATATATATCATAACACATTAGCATTTCATTTACATTACTTGAACACAAGCACAATGTGCTTATCAACCATTCCACTTTCGGCTCAATAGCCACAAACAAAGAACACGATTTCGTTTCGCTATCCAACATGATTTCTATAACCATTCGGCTACAAGTCATATGCACAAATTATTTATCCCACTACATAATTCAAGTAGAACCAATAGGTCACAATTTATTTATTATGCTTATATACCATGATTTTTTTCAAATCATAAGCTAAGTTTCAATACTCAAAGACTTACCTCGAATATATTTGAACAGTTATGGATAGACTACTCGATTGCTTTCTCTTTTCCCTATCTCGATTTGACACTTTCTCGCACTTGAGCTTGATTTAAAACAAATAGATTTATTCAATTACTTATCAATTAAGCAATTTAATTTAATACATGTATATCATATATTTAAGGTACAAATGACCTTACTAACTAGCTATTTAAACATCATACATATGCCCTACTCATACAAAATCGAATATATTACTAGGCTACACTCAACAACTACATTTATCCCCATATAATAGATTAAAACTATCAAGGAACATTTTACTAACTTATTATTACCTTGCATATTCGAATTTCATAAACTAATTTACTAAATCAATGAATAATAAATTTTAACTTAACAATTTCATAACCACACATGATTATCACATCTACCAATTTGGCCGAATACTTATAAGGTTAGCATTTTGCAAGTTTTCAAATCACTTCCAGAGCCAAATATCATTATAAATTAAAATATACTTTCACACATCTATACAAGTTTACAAAACCACATTTAACTTCATATACCATCATCACTTATTTAGTAGAATATGCAAGATCAAACATATCTTTACAAATATATATTTATTTATATATACATATGTGGTCGAAATTACAAGTTCAATTGGAACACTCCATAAATCGTTACCTATATAACCGGATATACCAAATTCATTATATCATTACATAGGTACATATCTATAAGACCGAATATATAAGGCTCAATATATCATCACATATGGCCGAATATTACTAAACTCAAGCCACCATATTTTTACCCCTTAAGTCACACCCAAAAATCACATTCGGCACTTCTCATCCAAAATTTTCCAAGTCTTCAAATTCACTTACAAGCTCATTTATATAACATATGAAGCATTTAACAATTATTTTATCAATAAAATAGCATGACCGATTACCTATTTCTCTCCCTAAATCCAAATTCAGCATATTCAACAACCCAAATGCTAACCTATCCAAATTCAGCATATTCAACAACCCAAATGTTAACCTCAACGTTTAAGTTAAAATAACAAGTAACTTAACATATCCAACATAATTTTCCAAGCTAATGACATCAAAGCTTCAACTAAAATTTCAAGCTTTTTAGCCGAATTTCAAACTTCCAAATAGCCTAAATTTAATCCATGGAATAGGTAGAATTCAAACTAATCATCCAAATTATGCATACATTTCTAAAGGTGGCATTAAACATACCTTCTTCTAGCAATCACCATAGCCGAAACTCAAACAAAAAAATTTATTCTTTCTCCTTTCAAGTTTCGGCAATGGAGGAACAAGATGAATTACTTTGGTTTCTCCTCCCACTAACCAATATTCAACTATCTTTTATTCATTAAGTCATTTAGTAGAATAAAAAGGTTAATATAAAATATATATTATATATATTAACAATATCATGGCTGGCCACTATCCAATAATGGATAATTTGACATGCAAGTCCCATTTTTTATTAATAGGCATTAATAGATCACTTTTAAAATTAGCCTATCACATTTCACAATTGTCTCACATAAGTCCTATTGAAATTTCACATGCAAATGACAAAATCAAAGCATGAAACTTTCACAATTGCATTTACACATGTAATCAGCACAAAATATAATGGTAAATTATTTTTATGACTCGGTTTTGTGGTCCCGAAACCACTTTACGACTAGGGTCAAATTAGGGCTGTCACAACTCTCCCCCCTTAGGGATTTTCGTCCCCAAAAATCTTATCAACAAAAATATTTTCCATTCTGAAAATGTTTTCAAAAATTTCGGAATCACAAATTTCCATTCATCACATGTATCTCTTTTTACCAACAATCTCTAAACTTTAATTCACACTGACAGATCACATTGGCAAACTATATTATGAATATCTCTACAACTTTGTCGACCGGAATTTTGTACATACTAAACTGAAGACACAGATTCTTCTTATTAAAAGATTGATCATGACCCAATGACATTTCTTTTTCAGAAGACATATAAAATTTTTATTCGGTTTGGATATCAATTCTGTCTCATAACCACTTCTATAACATCACTGATTGCTTTTATTCCATATACACAAAATTTCAACTCTGACAGATAGCAACTTGTCATCTGAATATAGTTCTGAAATACGCTACAATACACAGTCACTTATACACCTGATCCATATATCTGTATTATTTATTTCAACTCAGATAAACAAACATTTCACAGTCAGAGCTCATATAAAAATCCTTTAACCCATCTGAATACCTATTCCATATAAGAACAATAATAACATTAACAAAAATTTTATATTTCCAGACATCCATAATCGAATAACTGTTACTCTGAACTCATTTTGAACTATCACATCTCAATATACTTTTATACTTCTCAATTTCACTAGAAGAATAGACCTTGCTTAACGTTCAATACTTTTATTCCTTGGTTCAAGAAACATTCAAATTTTTCCCTCGAATGCTCGAAACTGTCAAATATGCAACATTGACACAACCACAATCATCTCTAATCATCAGTTGAATAGTTCTTTTTATAATAACTTTAACATTTGTCTCTGAATCTTTAACAAATTCAATCATACATATAATCTGAGTTAAACCACACAACTGAATTAGTCTTGTCTAACAAATAATAACTTTTCAAGACTACTTTTCTTGGTGCATGTCGTAACTCTTCAAATATACATTCTATTAGGTATCTTCAGATAACTAATCAAAATTCATTATCACTGCATAACTTGAAAGAACATAACACTCAATCTTTAACTCACTGATATATAAGTGAAAACCAATCCACAGGTCTGAGCTGAATTCTCTATCATTCAGACCCTTATTTATGGCCATTCCTTTCATAAGAATCAGAGAAATCCAAATATATAATCATTATAAACATAATTGTTTCAGATAAAAAAAAATATACACTTTAGAACTGAGCCATATCTAATTATTCATATAAGAAAAATGAAAACAAAACCAAAATACAGAAATCCAAAATACAATGTCGTATTAGAAATCCTAGAATAGAATCTCCCAGAACATAGAAATAAAGATCAAAATAACTCCTCAGAGAATACCAGAAGAAGACTATAATTAATAACCTTGAAATTTTCTCTATAACAGAAATAACACATCCTTCAACATTTTTATAAGATGGAATGCAAATCAATAGAAACAGAAGAATAACATCATATGAATTTATCCCCGAATTCATTCCGATCATACTACAATGAATTCTCAAACAGAGGAATGCGATGATACCGATTATAAACCAATCAAAATAGCAATACTTTTATTAAACATCAGAGTCAGATAACATTCTCACTTTATATCATTTTCATCAGAAAAAGGAACAATCACACATGTGTCTCTGAGAATAAGAAATATACAGAATATTCAAAAGAAATCATCGAAATTCACTTGACTGTAATTATCCAATTCAGACACTCTTACTATTCATTCGTCATTTCGAATTCCATTCTATTTCATTCACTAATGAAAACCACTCAGGAAGAATTCCCAAAGATACATACTTAGACATCATATCTGATTGAATTAAATTACCAGACCAACTTTCTTTTACTAATGACAATATTCAATCTAAAGAACCTTCGTGACATTGTACAAGTCCTTCCAGCCTTAATTCATTGCCAAATCATTCTGAACTTTGCTTACTTTATCATTATCTCACTATTTAACTCTTTAATCTTTCTTTGCAAACTCGTTCTATTTCGTTCCATTGAAACCTTATAATCATATCACTGGTAAGGGGGTGAGGTCGTTAAGCCTCGAAAGGGAGTTTCATATTCGAATACATAGATAAATTCATCACTCATCATCATAGTATTACATACCTTGATTCAAACACTTCATTCAAACATTTCAACTTTTCATCTTGTTACAAACACATTTTCACATATCTCAGCTTCACATGCAACTTTATTTCATGTGAGTATTAACAAAACATAAGTGAATTTATCACAATTAAAACTTTCATTTTTATTTCTCAAATTACCAAATAATTTCTTATCAAATTTCCACATTTAGTCTTGATCATTTGTCAATATTTATCCCATTGAAAAACGTCTTACGGTTTTGAGTACGTCGCTTACTTGATGTCATAGTCCAACTATGGTCTTATACTAACTTTGCTCTGCCCATGTTGATGCCTATTTCCTATAGGTCTTACACTAGCTCATCTGTCTCATGTATTGCCATGGTCCAACCATGGTCTTTTCTGTCAATTCATTATTGAACGATCGTACTCATTCCCTGTGTTCTATCCAATTTGATCTTTCAATACCATTTACTTTATACAATCTCATACATCTCTTTACACTGATGTACACATATTATAAAATTCTTTTCATACCTTTTCAATTCCATCATATCACATATATATTACAATCAGTTCAATATTAATTTCAGATCAATTAACAATAACTCGGTTGGAACACATCATTACCTGAGCAAAACAATTTATAAGAGCCCGGAGACCTCACACTATCACACTTTACTTACGGCATGTATAGCTAAACTCTTACACTTGCTATGTTAGTTCGAGAACCGACTAAACTTGGCTCTGATACCACTAAATGTAACACTCCTAACCCGTATCCGTTGCCGGAATAAGGTTATGAGGTATTACTTGACTGAACAAAACTTCTATCAGGTCAAAGATACTTACCATACATAAATTATCAACAATGCAAACATGTCTCATTGATTTTCCATAAGAGCTCTTATAAATTTCCAAAATGACTCACTATCAAAACATAACAGAATATCTAATAACAATTTAACTACTATCAAGTTATAAATAAAACATTTCACCACATTAGTTCAATTATAAGGCTTCTCTAAACAAAATGTGTAATAGCCTAAATTTTCAGTGGTGTCGGAATAGTGATTCGAGATCATTAAATCCGACAAATGAGTAGAAAATATTATTAATTTAGTGAATATAAGTTAAATGTGAAGTTAGAAATTTTTTGAAATAGCGAATAGTGTACTAGAAATAAATATTAAAATAATTAGAATAAAAAATGAGGTATCGAGACTTTAAAAATTTTAAACCGAGCCATAAATATTTTTATAAATATTTATGGAGTGTTAATAAGTTAGTATTAAAATTTCGTCAAGAAATTTTAAAGTTCCGATAGTTAATTGAATAAAAAGGACTAAATTATATCAAATGTAAAATTATGGGAAATGATTAAATGGCTTAAATGATAAAAGAAAGAGGGTTTAAAAGGAAAATAGACCCAAAATGCTTTGGGCTGGACGGCAAGGGGCATGAAATCAGCAGGAAAATTGATGAATTAAGGGCAAAATTGGAATATTGCAAAATTTACTTAATAAAGCTAGGACTAAAGTGGAATTATCTAGATTTTCTTTATTTTTCTGCATTCTCATCAGAAAAAACACCATAGAAGGGTTTCCTTAAGCTGGTTTTTCATATTTTTCTTGCAAATCAAGAACCGAAACAAGTCGAGGAAAAGAAAAAGTAGTATTGATTAGTCCTTGAACTTTCACAAATTTTGCAAATCAACCTGTAAGTTCATATGGTTGAAGTTTAATGATTATATGTTAATTTTATGAATTATATAATGTATGATGAAATATATTTATTGATGAATAGAGAATAAAATAACAATCCGAAAATCGAATAAATGATCAAATTGAGCGGAACTTGATTTGAGTACTTACGATCGATGATAAGTGACAAGTGATAAGTGGTAGCTTTAGCTACACTTATCCGATCAATGACAAGTGATAAGTGATAAGTGGTAGCTTTAGCTACACTTATCCGATCGGTGACAAGTGATAAGTGATAAGTGATAGTTTTAGCTACACTTATCGATCGATGACAAGTGATAAATGTGATCGAGTGTAAGACCGTGGCTGGACTATGACTTCAAAAAGTGATAAGTGATCATACGCAAGACCATAGTTATACTATGGCAAAGTGAAAGTGAAGTACTCAATTTTCTCAGAACTGTTCCCTAATTTGGTTAAAGAATGATATGTGACAAATAGGCCCAAAAGAATTAAAGGAAATGAATAAGTGGTAGTAAGTTTATACAAGGGAACTCACCAATGGTGTGGTTGATGATGAACTTAATAATTGTGTATATTGTATAAGTGTATAAATATTTGGTAAGATTTATGTTTTACGCCTATGAACTTACTAAGCTTCTATAAGCTTACTTGAGTGTATTCAATGTCTCTTGTAGATTGACGTGGAAGTATACGGAGGATCGGATCAACACAAAGAATCACACTATCCAGATTATCTCCAGTAGCTTTTGTAAATTTTCTTTTTGATTTATATGGCATGTATAAGGTTTGATGATTATATAAATGCTAAGACTTGTTTAATGAATATACATTAAAGAAAAAAATGATAAATATGTTATATAGTATGATTATAGTAGAAGTATAATTTGGTATCAAATTGATTGAAATGAATTGGTTGGTTGGATTAGTCTCGATTTTAAAATTTGCAGGAAGGTTAGATATTTATAAAGGGGTTATATTGAACAAAAAAAACTTTGGGATTTTGCGAAAAATTTTTTATGGTTTCGATTTAATTCTCAGTTTGGTCTCGAAGTATGTTTTGGGCTTGGAGGCCCATCTAAAGGACGTCATGACATGTTTTAGTAAATGAATAGTATTTAACTTGTATTAACGAAAAATTAACTGCAGTAAACTCGGTAATGCCACGTACCTATTTCGGCTATGAATACGGGTAAGGGGTGTTACATTTAGTGGTATCAGAGCCCGGTTTAGCTAGTTCTCGGAACATGTGTTATGTGTAAAGTGTTTAGAAATACATGCCATATAAATCTGTGATAGTGTGATATGTATGATCCGATCTAATCTTTGTCATTTTTATAGATACTCTCTGATTATAAAGATGTCAGATAGACCTGAACGTACTGAACAGGAGGAAGCTAACAGTAGAGTGCAGACTTCTGAACAAGGAACAAGTAGTGATATTCCAATTTCTATGATGCGAGAGCGAGAACTTAAAAATATGATTTATGGAGTTATGAATCAGTGGTATAAGGAGATGATACAAGAAAGAAGTCAGGCAAAACCACCTCTTCCCCCTACTGCACCACCTGTGGTACCTCCGGTTGCTCCTCCACCTCCTTCAATAATTGAAACTAGTAAACGTTCTCCGATTGAAAAGCTAAGGAAGTTTGGAGCTGAGGAATTTCGAGGGAGATCAGATGATGACCCTGTAAAAGCTGAGTATTGGCTACAGAGTTTGGTAAGAATTTTTAAACAGATGGCTTGTTCTCCGGAGGATTATCTACGATATGCTGTCTCGTTGATAAAAGAAGAAGCATATAACTGGTGGAACACTGTGGAAGCTGTAGTACCTGCAGAGAAGCTTACTTGGGAATTTTTCCAGAACGAGTTTAAAAAGAAATATGTGGGGAAAAGATATCTAGACAAGAAAAAAAGAGAATTTCTTGATCTATGGCAGGGAAATAAGTCAGTGGCTGAATACGAAACAGAATTTGTCTACCTCAGCAAATATGCTCGAGACATTGTACCTACTGAAGAAGAAATGTGTATCAGATTTGAAGAGGGGTTAAATGATGAGATTAGAATGATGATTGGGGGTAATGAAATACGGGAGTTCGTTGTTCTGTCAGACCGTGCTCAAAAGTTTAAAGAAGTATATAACAGAAAAATGCAGCGAGATCGGAAAAATAAAGAGTCATTTAAAAGAGGTGCTTCAAAGTCATTTTTAGATTTTCCAACGAAGAAATCTAAAGAAGAAATTAGTCGAACTACATCAGTGCCGGGAAGATTGGGTAGAGGTAGATCAAGACAATCTGATTTCAGGGTATTTGATAGACCTGTAGCAAGTGTGAGCAGTGTTCAGAATACTCCTCGGCCTAAGTGTCAATATTGTGGAAGACATCATTTCGATGAATGCAAGACTAAGACGGGGGCTTGTTATAAATGTGGGGCTACTGATCATCTTATTCGAGATTGTCCCCAGCTGCAAAAAGATGAAGTGGATCAGAAAGAGATACAGAGAACCACTCCCCAAAGAAGTAGACGTTCGGGCCAGAGCAGTGCTACAAGGGCTACCCGTTCGGGTATGAGAGAACCAATTAGTCAATCAGAGAATAGAGCACCAGCACGTACCTATGCCATTCGAGCAAGGGAAGAGGCTACGGCTCCTGATGTAATTGCATTGGTATTTTCTATCTTTATGATGTTACTGTTTATGCATTAATAGACCCTGGGTCTACTCATTCATATATTTGCACTATGCTAGCATCTGAAAAGAAATTATCTGTTGAGTCCACTAATTATGATATACAAGTCACTAATCCATTAGGTCAAAGTGTGATGGTTAATTTAATATGTCGTAATTGTCCACTGAAAGTGAAAGGCTGTGAATTCTCTGCTGATTTGATGTTGTTACCCTTTCGAGAATTTGATATTATTCTGGGGATGGATTGGTTAACAAAACATGATGCTGTAGTGAACTGTCGAGAGAAACGGATTGATTTGAAAAATCAGACAGGAGAAATGATTTCGGCTGAGTTTGGAAATATGAAAGATAATGTTCGAATTATTTCAGCCTTTTCAGCTCAGAAGCTAGTACGAAAGGGTAATGAAGCATATTTAGCTTATATTCTTGATACTCGGGATTCTGAATCAAAGTTGAAACAGTTGCCAGTTGTTAATGAATTTGCTGATGTGTTTCCTGAGGAATTGTCGGGTTTACCGCTAGATCGTGAAGTTGAGTTTGTGATTGATGTGATCCCGGGAACAGCGCCAATATCCATAACACCATACAGAATGGCACCGACGGAATTAAAAGAGTTGAAGACTCAGTTGCAAGAATTGTTAGATAAGGGGTTTATTAGACCAAGTACATCTCCTTGGGGTGCACCTGTTTTGTTTGTGAAAAAGAAAGATGGCTCGTTGAGATTGTGTATAGATTACAGACAGTTAAATAAGGTTACAATCAAGAACAAATATCCTTTGCCCCGCATTGATGATTTGTTCGATCAGTTGAAAGGTGCTGCTGTGTTTTCGAAAATAGATCTTCGATCTAGGTATTATCAGCTGAAAGTTAAAGAATGTGACGTGCCAAAAACTGCCTTCAGAACTCGGTATGGTCATTACGAGTTTCTGGTAATGCCATTTGGTTTAACTAATGCTCCTGCTGCATTTATGGACTTGATGAATCGAATTTTTCAACCTTATTTGGATAGATTCGTGGTTGTATTTATTGATAATATACTGATCTATTCGAAGACTGAGTCTGATCATGCACAACACTTGAGAAGTGTGTTACAGACCTTGAGAGAGAAGCAGTTGTATGCAAAGTTCAACAAGTGTGAATTTTGACTACATGAGGTTGGATTTCTGGGTAATATTGTTTCAGCTGAAGGAATTCGAGTAGATCCAAGTAAAGTGTCAGCAGTGGTGAATTGGAAAACTCCAAAGAACGTAACAGAAGTGCGAAGTTTTCTGGGATTAGCGGGATACTACCGCCGATTTGTTAAAAATTTTTCAATGATTGCTTTACCGATGACTCGACTACTTCAGAAGAATGTTGAATTTGTATGGTCTGAAGAGTGCCAACAAAGTTTTGATCAATTGAAGAAGATGTTGACAGAAGCTCCAGTGTTAACTCAGCTAGAATCAGGTATACCATATGTTGTGTATAGTGATGCATCTTTAAATGGTTTGGGTTGTGTTTTAATGCAGTCAGGGAAAGTAGTGGCATATGCTTCTCGGCAATTAAAACCGCACGAGAAAAATTACCCTACCTATGATTTGGAGTTAGTTTGCGATTGTGTTTGCTTTAAAAAAACTGGAGACATTATTTATATGGGGAAAAATGTTATGTGTATACCGATCACAAAAGTCTAAAATATTTGATGACTGAGAAAGAGCTGAACTTGAGACAGAGATGGTGGCTCGAACTATTGAAAGATTATGATCTTGTTATTGATTATCACCCGGGAAAGCTAATGTGGGTCACGTTGATGCACTTAGCCGAAAATCATCATTATTTGCACTTCGAGCAATGAATGTTCATTTGTGCGTTAATGAAGATGGTTCAAGATATTAGCGAGAATTGAAAGCAAAATCTACATTCCTTCAACGGATCCGTGAATTGCGAGTGATGATCCGAAACTAGTGTTGAAACGACAAACGGTTCAGGATAATTTGAGTTCAGAATATAGCATTGATGATGGTGGTATGTTGCATTATCGTAATAGAATTTGTGTTCCGAATAATTCAGAATTGAAAAATGATATTCTTGTTGAAGCTCATAATAGTAAGTATTCTATTCATCCGGGTAGTACAAAAATGTATTGCGATTTAAAAAGAATGTCTTGGTGGCACTGGTATGAAGCGAGAGATTTGTGAATTTGTTGCAAAATGTCTAATCATCTGTCCACAGTGAAAGCAGAGCATCAAGTACCAACATGAGTTTATTACAACCTATTATGATTCTGAATGGAAGTGGGAACACATTACGATGGATTTTGTATCGGGATTGCTGTGACTCAGAAAAAAGAAAGATTCAATCTGGGTTATCGTTGATAGATTGACAAAGTCGACACATTTTATTCGATCGGATCAAATTTTTCATTGGAGAAGTTAGCGGAATTGTATATTTCGAGATTGTGAAATTACATGGAGTTCAAAGATATCTATTTTTTGAATTGGGATCCGAGATTTACTTGAGATTTTGGAGTAAATTACAGGAGGCTTTGGGCACTAAATTAAATTTCAGCATGACTTTTTCATCCTCGATGACAGGCAGGCGATCAGAAGCGAGTGATTCAGATTTTAGAAGATATGTTAAGGTGTTGTGTACTTGAGTTTGATTTGCACTGGGAAAGGTATTTACCTTTAGTCGAATTTGCTTATAATAATAGTTATCAAACTAGTATTAAAATGGCACCATTTGAAGCTCTGTATGGAAGAAAGTGTAGAACTCCATTATATTGGTCTGAATTAAGTGAATCGAAACTAATGGGAGTGGACTTGATTCGGGAAACCGAAGAAAAAGTTCGTATTATTCGAGATTGTTTAAAAGCTGCCTCCGATCGACAAAAATCATATGCAGATTTAAAGAGAAGAGATATAGAGTTTAATGTGGGTGATCGTGTATTTTTGAAAGTGTCACCATGGAAAAAAGTTTTGCGGTTCGGTAGAAAGGGAAAACTCAGCCCACAATTTATCGGGCCGTGTGAAATCATTGAAAGAATCGGTCCGGTAGCTTATAGATTGGCTTTGCCCCCGGAGCTTGAAAAGATTCATAACGTGTTTCATGTGTCAATGTTGAGACGGTATATATCAGATCCATCACATGTAATTCCTCATACAGAAATAGAGCTCCAACCCGACATGACTTATTCAGAAGAACCGGTGAGAATTCTAGCTTGGGAAATTAAAGAGTTAAGGAACAAACGAGTATCGTTAGTAAAAGTGTTGTGACATCGACATGGTGTGGAGGAGGCAACCTGGGAAACAGAGGAATCAATGAGATCACAATATCCGAACCTATTTTTAGGTAACAAATTTCGAGGACGAAATTTCTTAAAAGGGGGAGAATTGTAATAGCCTAAATTTTCAGTGGTATCAGAATAGTGATTCGAGATCATTAAATCCGACAAATGAGTAGAAAATATTATTAATTTAGTGAATATAAGTTAAATGTGAAGTTAGAAATTTTTTGAAATAGCGAATAGTGTACTAGAAATAAATATTAAAATAATTAGAATCAGAAACGAGGTATCGAGACTTTAAAAATTTTAAACCGAGCCATAAATATTTTTATAAATATTTATGGAGTGTTAATAAGTTAGTATTAAAGTTTCGTCAAGAAATTTTAAAGTTCCAATAGTTAATTGAATAAAAAAGACTAAATTATAACAAATGTAAAATTATGGGAAACGATTAAATGGCTTAAATGATAAAAGAAAGAGGGTTTAAAAGGAAAATAGACCCAAAATGTTTTGGGATGGACGGCAAGGGGCATGAAATCAGCAGGAAAATTGATGAATTAAGGGCAAAATTGGAATATTGCAAAATTTACTTAATAAAGCTAGGACTAAAGTGGAATTATCTAGATTTCTCTTTATTTTTCTGCATTCTCATCAGAAAAAACACCATAGAAGGGTTTCCTTAAGCTGGTTTTTCATATTTTTACTGCAAATCGAGAACCCGAAACAAGTCGAGGAAAAGAAAAAGTAGCTGATTAGTCCCTGAACTTTCACAAATTTTGCAAATCGACCCAGGTAAGTTCATATGGTTGAAGTTTAATGATTATATGTTAATTTTATGAATTATATAATGTATGATGAAATATATTTATTGATGAATAGAGAATAAAATAACAACCCGAAAATCGAATAAATGATCAAATTGAGCGGAACGTCGGATTTGAGTACTTCTGATCAGTGATAAGTGACAAGTGATAAGTGGTAGCTTTAGCTACACTTATCTGATCAGCGACAAGTGATAAGTGATAAGTGGTAGCTTTAGCTACACTTATCGATCGATGACAAGTGATAAGTGATAAGTGATAGTTTTAGCTACACTTATCTGATCAGTGACAAGTGATAAATGTGATCAGTGTAAGACCGTGGCAGGACTATGACTTCAAAAAGTGATAAGTGATCATACGCAAGACCATAGTTATACTATGGCAAAGTGAAAGTGAAGTACTCAATTTTCTGTAACCGTTCCTAATTTGGTTAAAGAATGATATGTGACAAATGGGCCCAAAAGAATTAAAGGAAATGAATAAGTGGTAGTAAGTTTATACAAGGGAACTCACCAATGACTATGGTTGACAGGTGAACTTAATAATTGTGTATATTGTATAAGTGTATAAATATTTGGTAAGATTTATGTTTTACGCCTATGAACTTACTAAGCTTCTATAAGCTTACTTGAGTGTATTCAATGTCTCTTGTAGATTGACGTGGAAGTATACGGAGGATCGGATCAACACAAAGAATCACACTATCCAGATTATCTCTGGTAGCTTTTGTAAATTTTCTTTTTGATTTATATGGCATGTATAAGGTTTGATGATTATATAAATGCTAAGACTTGTTTAATGAATATACATTAAAGAAAAAAATGATAAATATGTTAAATAGTATGATTATAGTAGAAGTATAATTTGGTATCAAATTGATTGAAATGAATTGGTTGGTTGGATTAGTCTCGGTTTTAAAATTTGTAGGGAAGGTTAGATATTTATAAAGGGGTTATATTAAACAAAAAAAAAACTTTGGGATTTTGTGGAAAATTTTCTATGGTTTCGATTTAATTCTGGTTTGGTCTCGAAGTATGTTTTGGGCTTTGGAGGCCCATCTAAAGGACGTCATGACATGTTTTAGTAAATGAATAGTATTTAACTTGTATTAACGAAAAATGAATCTGGTAAACTCTGGTAATGCCACGTACCCTATTTCGGCTATGAATACGGGTAAGGGGTGTTACAAAATGAGCAAGCCATCTTCGCATGGCTATAATGTATACAAAGTCGAAATATCATTCTACCTATAGTCTATCCTATACATGCCTTAAACCATGATGATATACAATCTTCTCAACTCACATAATGACTCGATAGTGTGATGATATCTCCGGCCCTTCCAACTCGAGCTAAAGTATAAACCTATAAAAAAAATGGAAAAGAGAACACGGAGTAAGCTTCAATGCTTAGTAAGTTTTAAGCAATGCAAACAATTAAATTACTTATAGATCGATTATTTCAAATTTTCAAGAAATCATTCCTAGATAATTGCCATTTTGGCCAAGTATCCATGAACATAATGCATATTTAGCAAATTCACCTCACTTGAATCTGAACTCAATTAAAATCAAATATTGAAATCACAAATAAGATCATGAAAACTCAAAAAAGCATCTCATTAACAAGTTTTAACCATGTTTGCAACAAAATCACAAATTCATTATAAGTTGTCTTCTTGAGCAACAGTCACTAAATTATTTATAACTGGAGCTAAGAAACTCCAAATCAAGTGCCGTTAATTTTCCCTGAAAATAGACTCATATATCTTCCATCAATAAAATTTTCAGAATTTTTGGTTTGACCAATCAATACCAGATTTTTATTGAATTTTCCCCTGTTTCACTGTTTGACTATTCTGACCACTCTTCACTACAAATCAAATTTCTCATTATACAGAATTTGAAATATGTTATCGTTTATTTTATTTGAAACTAGACTCATTAAGGAGTCTAAGAATATAAATTTTATCTTATAACCATTTTTTTACCATTTATAATGATTTTCTGAAAACAGAACAGGGGACCTCGAAGTCATTTTGCTCTATTCCACGCCACTTCAAATATCTCATTATTGGCAATTCTTTTGCTCACACGGTTTCTTTTATAAGAAACTAGACTCATTAAGATTTCATAACATAATTTATTCAGCTTCTAACTCAACTCCCACAATTTATGGTGATTTTCTGAATTCACATTACTACTGCTGTCCCAAGCAGATTTATTACCCATTCTTGCATTCATATTATTTAACATGTATATCACCAAATCAATCTCATATAACCTTTCACCATAACCGAATACACACATACACATATAAGATTTTCACATATACTTCTCATTTCGCATTCATGATTCAATTCCGATCAATCTAACATATAAAAGTATATAATACATACCTGACCAACTTAATGTATTTGACATATTCAATGGTAGTTTACTACGAACATTCGAAATCATAATCTTACTCCAATCATCGGCATTAAGTCTGCTAGGTTTAAAACCCAAATCCAATTACCACCACAAAGCATGTGGGACTTTAAGCCCGGATATAATACCAGCACAAAGCCTACGGGACTTTATCCCGGATATAACACCAGCACGAATGCCTTCGGGACTTAGCCCAGATATAACACCAGCACGAATGCCTTCGGGACTTAGCCCGGATATAACACCAGCACGAATACCTTCGGAACTTAGCCCAGATATAATTCTCCATTATCATGCACATATATATATATATATCATAACACATTAGCATTTCATTTACATTACTTGAACACAAGCACAACGTGCTTATCAACCATTCCACTTTCGGCTCAATAGCCACAAACAAAGAACACGATTTCGTTTCGCTATCCAACATGATTTCTATAACCATTCGGCTACAAGTCATATGCACAAATTATTTATCCCACTACATAATTCGAGTAGAACCAATAGGTCACAATTTATTTATTATGCTTATATACCATGATTTTTTTCAAATCATAAGCTAAGTTTCAATACTCAAAGACTTACCTCGAATATATTTGAACAGTTATGGATAGACTACTCGATTGCTTTCTCTTTTTCCCTATCTGATTTCGACACTTTTTGCACTTGAGCTTGATTTAAAACAAATAGATTTATTCAATTACTTATCAATTAAGCAATTTAATTTAATACATGTATATCATATATTTAAGGTACAAATGACCTTACTAACTAGCTATTTAAACATCATACATATGCCCTACTCATACAAAATCGAATATATTACTAGGCTACACTCAACAACTACATTTATCCCCATATAATAGATTAAAACTATCAAGGAACATTTTACTAACTTATTACCTTGCATATTCGAATTTCATAAACTAATTTACTAAATCAATGAATAATAAATTTTAACTTAACAATTTCATAACCACACATGATTATCACATCTACCAATTTGGCCGAATACTTATAAGGTTAGCATTTTGCAAGTTTTCAAATCACTTCCAGAGCCAAATATCATTATAAATTAAAATATACTTTCACACATCTATACAAGTTTACAAAACCACATTTAACTTCATATACCATCATCACTTATTTAGTAGAATATGCAAGATCAAACATATCTTTACAAATATATATTTATTTATATATACATATGTGGTCGAAATTACAAGTTCAATTGGAAAACTCCATAAATCGTTACCTATATAACCGGATATACCAAATTCATTATATCATTACATAGGTACATATCTATAAGACCGAATATATAAGGCTCAATATATCATCACATATGGCCGAATATTACTAAACTCAAGCCACCATATTTTTACCCCTTAAGTCACACCCAAAAATCACATTCGGCACTTCTCATCCAAAATTTTCCAAGTCTTCAAATTCACTTACAAGCTCATTTATATAACATATGAAGCATTTAACAATTATTTTATCAATAAAATAGCATGACCGATTACCTATTTCTCTCCCTAAATCCAAATTCAGCATATTCAACAACCCAAATGCTAACCTATCCAAATTTGGCATATTCAACAACCCAAATGTTAACCTCAACATTTAAGTTAAAATAACAAGTAACTTAACACATCCAACATAATTTTCCAAGCTAATGACATCAAAGCTTCAACTAAAATTTCAAGCTTTTTAGCCGAATTTCAAACTTCCAAATAGCCTAAATTTAATCCATGGAATAGGTAGAATTCAAACTAATCATCCAAATTATGCATACATTTCTAAAGGTGGCATTAAACATACCTTCTTCTAGCAATCACCATAGCCGAAACTCAAACAAAAAAAATTTTTCTTTCTCCTTTCAAGTTTCGGCAATGGAGGAACAAGATGAATTACTTTGGTTTCTCCTCCCACTAACCAATATTCAACTATCTTTTATTCATTAAGTCATTTAGTAGAATAAAAAGGTTAATATAAAATATATATTATATATATTAACAATATCATGGCCGGCACTATCCAATAATGGATAATTTGACATGCAAGTCCCATTTTTTATTAATAGGCATTAAAAGATCACTTTTAAAATTAGCCTATCACATTTCACAATTGTCTCACATAAGTCCTATTGAAATTTCACATGCAAATGACAAAATTAAAGCATGAAACTTTCACAAATGCATTTACACATGTAATCAACACAAAATATAATGGTAAATTATTTTTATGACTCGGTTTTGTAGTCCCGAAACCACTTTCCGACTAGGTTCAAATTAGGGCTGTCACAGATATGGTGTGTAGGGTTGGGTGGGTCGATTATATCCCAACGTAGTGTGTAGGACTGGTACGAAGATGGTGTGTAGCGAATGGATTAGGTAGGATTCTTTGTTTGCATACTGTATTGAGATGGGCTCAAGCCCAAACTACTACTACTACTATAAAGGGGCTATGGCCCCTAACTGAAACTAAAAGGGCTTAGGCCCAAATTGCGCTTACTCTGACTGTATGCTTTTATGGATTTTCACACACTGAGTTTTCGTAAACTCACCCATCTGTTAACTGCGTAGGTAACCCTTAGGCTTAGACGAATCAAGGTGACGAAGGACTCAGAGGTGGCCACTCGATGTAGTTTCTTTTAATATTATAGTTAAGATTTTATCTTGGGTTTTCATTATGTAATAAGGCCTCTTTAAATTTTTATTTTAATTTGGGGATTTTATTTACTTTATTTTACCTGCTAGAATAGGACTCAGATTTTGAAGAAAATACAAACAAAGGTTTTTCTAAAAACATCACGTTTACGCTACACATTTTGAAAGCTTTCGCGACAAACAATATTTTAGAGTTTAATAACAATCTAATATAATTAATACTTTATTAAAGCAACTTGAATTTTCATAATGAACCAAACACTCCAATGTGACATCACAAATTTGGCCATAACGTCTAGGTCAGGTTTGGGGTGTTACATTTAGTGGTATCAAAGTCAGGTTACAAAACTCAATCGGGTTTGGGGTGTTACATTTTTCCACGATATACATTTAAAAACACTTTGTCTCTGACTTGAAATTCAATTTCTCTATGTTTCAAATCTGCATAGGATTTCTGTCGATCTGAAGCTGCTTTTAAACTTTCTCGAATCGTTTTCACTTTTTCTTCACTCTCTAATCAATTCAACCCTGTGAATCTTTTTCTCACTCAATTCAGTCCAGTATAGCGGAGTTTGACATTTGCGACCATATAAAGCTTCGTACAGTGCCTTCCTTATACTCATTTGGAATCTATTGTTATACGCAAATTCAATCAAAGTTAAATATTTTTCCCAACTACCTTCAAACTCTAGAATATAAGCTCTCAACATGTCTTCAAGAATTTGAATAACTCTCTCAGTTTGACCATCAGTTTGAGGGTGAAAAGTCGTACTGAAATTCAATTTTGTGCCTAAGGCGTCTTGCAATTTCTTTCAGAATCGTGACGAAAATATCGGATCTCTATCAGAAATAATAGATAATGGCACACCATGTGTAACACCCCTAACCTGTATCCGTCACCAGAATAGGGTTACAAGGCATTACCGATCAATACACATCATTCACATACATAATGAATTCATTTATGTATTCATATATAAAACTCATTCAAATCATTTACATTGTCCCTTATAAGGCTCCACAAGACCTTAAAAGATGCTTAGAAGAGGTTCGAGACTAAATCGATAACATTTGCAAAATTTAGGAAATGTAGAAAATTTTCAAACATTTAAGGGTCACACGCCCGTGTGAACAGGATGTGTGCCTCACACAGCTACCAGACATGCCCGTGTCACAGGCAGTGTGAAAATAGGGAATACAAACTGACTTGCACCACACAGCCAATGACACGCCCATATGCCATGGCTGTGGGAAAAATAGAGAGGTTACTTGTAACACCCCTAGCCCATATCCGTAACCAGATTAGAGTTCTGAAGTATTATTGATCATGTAATATCCCGAATTAGGGCCTAATCGGAGTAGTGGTTTCGTGACCACAAATCCAAGATAGAAATAATTATTTTATAATTATTTTAAGGTTTATGATATGATTGCATGATTGTGTGAAAATTTCGTGACGAAATTCTATGCATAAGTGCTTAATTTGAAATTAGGGACTAAATCGAATAAGTTACAAAACTTGCATTCTAGAAGTTTTTAGTATGAAATTACTTTGGCATATTAATGAGGAGGTCTTAAATAGCAATTTGACCAATTTCTAAAATTTTGGACAAAAATGGGCTTGTACATGAAAATTTTCAAAGAAAGGTATTAAAGGTATTTTGGTCATTTGGTAATTAAAAGATTAAAAAAAAAAAAGATGGCAAAGTATGTCCATCTTCTTCATTAGGACGAAAATTAAAGGTTCTCCATAGCTAGGGTTGTTTCAAGCTTCCAAGCTCCATAATCAAGAGAAACGAGATTCAAGTCGCGATCGAGGGAAAAATAAAGTTTACGAAGAATAGGCTCGATTGCTAATAATTTTATACCGAGGTAAGTTCATGTGTAAATGTAGTAACATAATTGTCATTCTAATTAATTTAATATTATTTATGTGATATGATGATTAATAACATGAAATATTATGCTTATTGGTTATTATTGAATAATATGTGAATTATGAGTTGCTACTGAGTATCGGTTTCGATGTTCCGTGGAAGACGGCAAAGATGTGTAATCTAGGAAAAAGCCCATTTGAACCTTGGGAACAGATTAGAATACAAGTGACATGTCACTAGGATGGTTGGGCATCCGAACTCATTGAGTTGAGTCCGAGTTCACTTACGGATGCAAATGTCCGAAATCGTTGAGTTGAGTCCGAGTTCGTGAGAAGTAACTAGGCATCCGAGCTCGTTGAGTTGAGTCCGAGTTCACTTATGGATGCAAATGCCTGAACTCGTTGAGTTGAGTCCGAGTTCGCTTATGGGCGGGTTACATGGTAGCTTGGCTACATATGTGGCACTTATGTACAAACTTTCCGTGTATTCGAATTATATTCTGATGTGTTCAACGGGTGAATCTTAAGAGAATAAGGAGAATGCCTAAAACGAAGGTGACATGTTGGTAAGTGTGGTAAATGAGAAAATTTGATAGGTATGTACTTAAATCTTCGGGTTGAGAACTTGGTATGATGAAATCGTAGCATGATATTAAATGCAAATGTAACATGAATGTCTTGGTGTTGTTTATGCAAATGATGTTTTTATGTGGGATTGCATGATTATGTTACTTACTATTTGCATGTGAACTTACTAAGCATTTATGCTTACTCCTTCCTTTTCCTTCATTGTAGTTTTGACAAACTGACTTGAGAATCGGGATAGGTCGAAGACTCGTTCACACTATCCAAGGGCCTAAATTGGTAAAATGGCTTGTGTATCTTGAATGTGGCATGTATGGCAAAATACTCACTTTGTGTAAATGATCTTATGATATGATTATGCTTTGGCAAGATTTTGTGAATGATTAGCCATTGGAATGGCCAATCTAAATCATATTTGATACCATGTATGTTTAAAATGCTATTTAGTCCATGAAAATTTATAGTAAAGTAAAATTTGCTATAAAACAGAATATTGCTGCAGCAATGACGTGAATTTGAAAAATCACTAAAAATAGTAGAAATATAATTATATGATGAATAAAATATTTAATTGAAGCCTAATTAATCTATTTTCATGTGTAAGAAACAAAATAGGTAAAAGAGTTGTGTTTTATGAGATATTTACGATTTGGTGAAACAGGGTCAGAGTTATTTCTGAATCCCCTGTTCTAAATTTGGAAATTCACCATAAATTGTGTTAAAATAATTAGAAGCCATGATTTATATGTACAGGTTCCTTGTAGAGTCTATTGTTAATAGAAACAAACGTCATAGTCATTGAAATTCTGTACAGAGAGATATCTGATTCGTAATACACAGAGGTCAGAGTAGTCTTACCCTGAAACAGGGGAGATTTTAACTAATAAACTGTAATAATTGGCCAGACCAAAAAATTATAGAAAAAAATTAGTAAATAGATATATGAGTCTAGTTTCAAGAAAAATTTATGGAATTGGATTTTGAGTTTCGAAACTCGAGATATGATTTTTTAAGTGACTATGATGCAATTAGCCAGCTTGTCTAAAAATTTTAAAAATAAATTGTTTAAGCTGTTTAATTGATGAAATTAAGTTTAGTAACACCTCGTGTTCGACTCCGAAAATGGTCTCAGGTATGGGGCGTTACATTTGGTGGTATCAGAGTAGGTTTAGTCGGTTCTCGGACTAACGTGTTGTATGTATGAGTTTTGCTATACATGTCATGCCATATATATATTGTGATAGTGTGACGACTTCTGACCTTTTAAATGATTTTTTTATAGTAAATGGATCCCGATCCAGCTGTGGCTGATGATGTAGAGAGTAATGCACCAGCTCTGGCTGAAGGGGCAGTGCCAACCGAAAATCCACCTCCTACTGTTGGTCAAGGAGGAGGAGAAGGGGCTCGAGAAGCCTTTCTCCAGATGATGAGTGCCTGGTATACTAAGTTCGTTCGTACGAACCCGAATGTACAACCTCCCCCACCTCCCCTGATTCCTCAACCTATACCCCCGATGCCTCAAGGTGTGGATCTGATGAAATTTCACAGAACTCTAGTTGACAGAATCCGCAAGCAAGGGGCCGAAGAATTCAGGGCAAATGTTGATGATGATGCCGAGAAAGCAGAGTTTTGGCTTGATAATTCTATTCGGGTATTTGATGAATTGTCTTGTACACCTGAGGAATGCTTGAAATGTGCTATATCATTGTTGAGGAATTCCGCCTATCATTGGTGGAAGACATTGATTTCAGTGGTACCGAAAGAGAAGGTGACTTGGGAATTCTTTCAAGAAGAATTTCGGAAGAAATACATCAGTGAAAGATTTGTTGATCAAAAGCGTAAAGAGTTTCTTGAGTTAAAGCTAGGGCTTCAGCTAGAACTTATACCATAAAGGCACGTGAAGATGCTTCATCACCCGATGTGATTACTGGTATATTTTCTCTTTATGATGTTAATGTTACTGCTTTGATTGATCCCGGTTCTACTCATTCATATGTGTGCATGAAATTGGTGTCTAGTATGAATATACCTGTTGAGAACACATAATTTATGATTAGAGTGTCGAAGCCATTAGGCAAATGTGTGATAGTTAATAAAGTATGCAAGAAATGCCCTTTAATGATTCGGGGTCATTACTTTCCGGCCGACTTGATGTTGTTGCCGTTTGATGAATTTGATGTTATTTTGGGTATGGATTGGTTGACATTGCATGATGCTATAGTAAATTGTAAAGAAAAGGTTAGAGAATTAAAGTGTGAAAGTGGTGAAATTCTACAGGTTGAACCAGGCAAATCAGAGGCACTATCTAGTGTGATTTCTTCGATGTCGGCTCAGAGATATTTGAGGAAGGGTTATGAAGCTTATTTGGCGTATGTAACTAATACAAAAGAAATTGAAAAGAAAGTTGAATCAGTGCCGATTGTGTGTGAGTTCGCAGATATATTTCCAGAAGAATTGCTGGGTTTGCCTCTAGTCAGGGAAGTAGAATTTGGTATTGATTTGATACCAGGAACAGCTCCGATCTCGATTGCTCCATATAGAATGGCACCAGCAGAGTTGAAAGAATTAAAGTCGCAGTTGCAAGAGTTGACTGATAAAGGCTTTGTGAGACCGAGTTTTTCACCTTGGGGTGCTCCCGTGTTATTTGTGAAAAAGAAAGATGGTTCTATGAGATTGTGAATTGACTATCGGCAATTAAACAAGGTGACAATCAAGAACAAGTATCCGTTGCCGAGAATTGATGATTTGTTTGATCAGCTAAAAGGAGCAACATGGTTTTCAAAGATTGACTTGAGATCTTGGTATTACCAGCTGCAAGTAAAAGAGTCCGATGTGCCTAAAACTACTATTAAAACAAGGTACGGTCATTATGAATTTTTAGTTATGCCATTCGGGTTAACAAATGCTCATGCTGTGTTTATGGATTTGATGAATCGTATATTTCGGCTATACTTGGACAAATTTGTTGTGGTGTTTATTGATGATATCTTAATTTATTCAAAAGATGAGACAGAGCATGTTGAGTATTTGAGGATAGTTTTGCAAACTTTGAGAGATAAGCAGTTATATGCCAAGTTTAGTAAAAGTGAATTTTGGCTTCAGGAAGTTGGATTTTTGGGTCATATTGTTTCAGGTGATGGTATACGGGTTGATCCTAGTAAAATTTCGGCCATTGTTGATTGGAAACCACCGAAAAATGTAACTGAGGTTAGAAGTTTCTTGGGGCTAGCTGGGTATTATCGGCAATTTGTAAATGGATTTTCTATAATTGCTGCTCCTATGACTAGATTACTCCGAAAGGATGTTAAGTTTGAGTGGACGGAAGAATGTCAACAGAGTTTTGAAGCATTGAAAAAGTTATTAACTGAAGCACTAGTGTTGGTACAACCCGAATCAGGTAAAGAATTTGTGGTGTATAGTGATGCTTCTCGAAATGGCTTAAGATGTGTACTTTTGCAAGAAGGAAAAGCGGTGGCTTATGCTTCGAGGCAGTTAAAATCTTACGAAAGAAATTATCCGACTCATGATTTGGAATTGGCTGCCATAGTATTTGCTTTGAAGATTTGGCGACATTATCTGTATGGTGAAAAATGTCGATTATATACCGACCACAAAAGTCTTAAGTACTTGATGTCACAAAAAGATTTGAATTTGAGACAGCGGAGATGGTTAGAATTATTGAAAGATTACGAGCTTGTTATTGATTACCATCCGGGAAAAGCGAATGTGGTTGCCGATGCTTTGAGCAGAAAGTTACTATTTGCTTTGAGAGCTATGAATACTCAGTTAAAGGTATAAGATGATGGTTCGATTTTAGCAGAGTTAAGAGCAAGATCAATGTTTTTACAAGAGATTTCTGAAGCTCAGAAAAGCGATGAAGGTTTGCAAGCCAAGAGAAAGCGAGTGTGAAGGCGTCATCGGGTCGATTTCAAAATCGATTCTGATGGTTGCTTGATGTTTAAAAACTGGATTTGTGTACCGAAAAATGATGAGTTGATTCAAAAGATTTTGCATGAAGCACATAATGGTTGTTTGACGGTTCATACCGGGCAATACGAAAATGTATAATGACCTGATGGAGTGGAATGAAAAGAGATATTTCCGAGTTTGTATCAAAGTGCTTAATTTGTCAACAAGTGAAAGTTGAACACCAAGTACCTTCGGGACTACTCCAGCCTATCATGGTTCCTGAATGGAAATGGGATCGGATTACTATGGATTTTATATCAGGGTTGCCGTTAACTCCGGGGAAGAAAAATGCCATCTGGGTAATAGTTGATGATCGACTAAATCACTCATTTTATTTGAAGACGCACGGATTATTCTCTTAATAAGTTGGCTGAATTGTATATCCGTGAGATTGTTAGACTTCATGGAATACCTTTGTCAATCATTTCGGATAGAGATCCGAGATTTACTTCATGGTTTTGGAAAAAGTTGCAAGAGGCATTAGGTACAAAGTTAAATTTTAGCACTGCCTTTCATCCACAAACTGATGGACAATCAGAGAGAGTAATTCAGATTCTTGAAGACATGCTCAGATGTTGCGTATTGGAATTTCAAGGTAGTTGGGAAAGGTACTTATTGTTGGTAGAATTTGCTTATAATAATAGTTATCAGACGAGTTTGAAGATGGCACCTTATGAAGCATTGTATGGTCGTAAATGTCGGACGCCATTGTATTGGACTGAACTCAAGGAAAATCAGATTTATGGAGTTGATCTAATAAAAGAAACCGAAGAAAAGGTGAAAGTGATTCGAGATTGTTTGAAAGCTGCTTCGGATAGACAAAAATCTTATGCGGATTTGAAACGAAACGAAATCGAGTTTCAAGTTGGTGATAAGGTATTTTTAAAAGTGTCTCCATGGAAGAAAGTCATTAGATTTGGACGGAAGAGCAAGTTAAGTCCGCGTTTTATTGGGCCGTATGAAATAATTGAAAAAGTTAGACCGTTAGCATATCGGCTAGCATTACCACCTGAATTAGAGAAGATTCATGATGTGTTCCACGTATCTATGTTACGTCGGTATCGTTTCGATCCTTCACATATAATTTCACCGACAGAAATTGAGCTACGACTGGATATGACTTATGAAGAAGAACCGATTAAGATTTTAGCTCGAGAGGTCAAGCAACTAAGAAATAAGAGTGTCGCTCTCGTGAAAGTATTATGGCAAAAGCACGGGGTAGAAGAGACTACATGAGAATCTGAGGAAACTATGAGAAATCAATACCCACACCTGTTTATAGGTAAGATTTTCGAGGACGAAAATCCTTAAAGGGGGGAGAGTTATAATATCCCGAATTAGGGCCTAATCAGAATAGTGGTTTCCTGACCACAAATCCAAGATAGAAATAATTATTTTATAATTATTTTGAGGTTTATGATATGATTGCATGATTCTGTGAAAATTTCGTGACGAAATTCTATGCATAAAGTGCTTAATTTGAAATTAGGGACTAAATCGAATAAGTTGCAAAACTTGCATTCTAGAAGTTTTTAGTATGAAATTACTTTGGGATATTAATGAGGAGGTCTTAAATAGCAATTTGACCAATTTCTAAAATTTTGGACAAAAATGGGCTTGTACATGAAAATTTTCAAAGAAAGGTATTAAGGGTATTTTGGTCATTTGGTAATTAAAAGATTAAAAAAAAGAAAAGAAAAAGATGGCAAAGTATGTCCATCTTCTTCATTAGGACGAAAATTAAAGGTTCTCCATAGCTAGGGTTTGTTTCAAGCTTCCAAGCTCCATAATCAAGAGAAACGAGATTCAAGTCGCGATCGAAGGAAAAACAAAGTTTACGAAGAATAGGCTCGATTGCTAATAATTTTATACCGAGGTAAGTTCATGTGTAAATGTAGTAACATAATTGTCATTCTAAGTAATTTAATATTATTTATGTGATATGATGATTAATATCATGAAATATTATGCTTATTGGTTATTATTGAATAATATGTAAATTATGAATTGCTACCGAGTATCGATTTCGATGTTCCGTGGAAGACGGAAAAGATGTGTAATCTAGGAAAAAACCCGTTTGAACCTTGGGAATAGATTAGAACACAAGTGACATGTCACTAGGATGGTTGGGCATCCGAACTCGTTGAGTTGAGTCCGAGTTCACTTATGGATGCAAATGTCCGAACTCGTTGAGTTGAGTCCGAGTTCGTGAGAGGTAACTAGGCATCCGAGCTCGTTGAGTTGAGTCCGAGTTCACTTATGGATGCAAAAGCCCGAACTCGTTGAGTTGAGTCCGAGTTCGCTTATGGGCGGGTTACATGGTAGCTTGGCTACATATGTGGCACTTATGTACAAACTTTCCGTGTATTCGAATTATATTCCGATGTGTTCAACGGGTGAACCTTAAGAGAATAAGGAGAATGCCTAAAACGAAGGTGACATGTTGGTAAGTGTGGTAAATGAGAAAATTTGATAGGTATGTGCTTAAATCATCGGGTTGATAACTTGGTATGATGAAATCATAGCATGATATTAAATGCAAATGTAACATGAATGTCTTGGTGTTGTTTATGCAAATGATGTTTTTATGTGGAATTGCATGATTATGTTACTTACTATTTGCATGTGAACTTACTAAACATTTATGCTTACTCCTTCCTTTTCCTTCATTGTAGTTTTGACAAACCGGCTTGAGAATCGGGATAGGTCGAAGACTCGTTCACACTATCCAAGGGCCTAAATTGGTAAAATGGCTTGTGTATCTTGAATGTGGCATGTATGGCAAAATACTCACTTTGTGTAAATGATCTTATGATATGATTATGCTTTGGCAAGATTTTGTGAATTATTAGCCATTGGAATGGCCAATCTAAGTCATATTTGATACCATGTATGTTTAAAATGCTATTTAGTCCATGAAAATTTATAGTAAAGTAAAATTTGCTATAAAACAGAATATTGCTGCAGCAATGACGTGAATTTGAAAAATCACTAAAAATAGTAGAAATAGAATTAGATGATGAATAAAATATTTAATTGAAGCCTAATGAATCTATTTTCATTTGTAAGAAACAAAATAGGTAAAATAGTTGTATTTTATGAGATATTTACGA
The DNA here is from genome assembly GCA_025698465.1 of Gossypium longicalyx. Taxonomy (NCBI): domain Eukaryota; kingdom Viridiplantae; phylum Streptophyta; class Magnoliopsida; order Malvales; family Malvaceae; genus Gossypium; species Gossypium longicalyx. The sequence continues at coordinate 39,487,068 of CM046996.1, read as the reverse complement.
TTTGGTGAAACAGGGTCAGATTTATTTCTGAATCCCCTGTCCTAACTTTATAAATTCACCATAAATTGTATAAAAATAATTAGAATCCATTATTTATATTTACAGGTTCCTTATAGAGTCTAGTTTTAATAGAAACAAACGTCATAGTCATTAATATTCTGTACAGAGAGATATCTGATTCGTAATACACAGAGGTCAGAGCAGTCTTATCCTGAAACAGAGAAGATTTTAACTAATAAACTGTACTAATTGGCCAGACTAAAAAATTCTAGAAAAAAATTAATAAATATATATATATATGAGTCTAGTTTCAAGAAAAATTTACGGAATTGGATTTTGAGTTTCGAAACTTGAGGTATGAATTTTTAAATGATTGTGACGTAGTTAGCCAGCTTGTCTGAAAATTTTAAAAATAAATTATTTAAGCTGTTTAATTGATGAAATTAAGTTTAGTAACACCTCGTGTTCGACTCTGGCAACGGTCTCGGGTACGGGGCGTTACAGATCATGCTATATTTCATACAAACATTCATTCTAAATTTCGATTCAAGATTCAGATCACATATATAATTATAGCTCAATTCAATATCAAATCTTAAAAGAAATTTATTAAGCACAACATAGCATAAATAATGTATATTCCAAAATGTATGTATAAATTAAACATTGTCTACATATACAAAACGTGGTACACATCCATAGCTTTATTATTGAATATTAGAAATGTTCTATATATGTTGCGCGTGTGCACAAGTTTTGCATTAAATAAAACAAATGTCATTACCTTCCTTTTTAATTATTCATGTGGCATTACTATTTTAATTACTATGTTGCTCATAGGCCATGCATATATATTGCCTAATTCACTCATTTATTATATAATCATGTAAGTAGGTATAACTAAACATAACTAGATAGAACTATAAGGCAAGTTATAATTTTAATTTAATAAACCACCATCACATAATAGATGCAATATATATTATAAAGCTCAAACACATTTTACCATTTAGCAAAAATCTTTTAAAGAGCCCTAATGATAATTTAATATTAATCATGCAAATTTTAATATATTTGCAAGCTGCTATTAAATTACAAATAACAACATTTGCATACACTTTTATATAAACTAAAAGAATTCATAGAACATAATTTAAATAAAAATTGCATATGTGCCATTGGTACTATAATATATGGTCATACCTACTAACAATACATGTATGTATATAACTAATGCTCATTTATCCAAAAATTTTAATACTACACTTAACTTATGCACACATGCCAAATAACTAACCGAAATAATTTCTTTTAAAATGTATTTAGTATTTGTTACCTTCCATCACCGAATGATAATACTTAAATCTAAGCTTACTAAGAATTATGTCTATGCATATATGAACCTAAACCAAAGCATAAAAGCAAATTCACATACGTATATTTCACCTTAACTCAAACATATCCAATTTAATCTAACATGTTTATGATCGAATTTACCATGTCACTTACTAAGTTATAATCCAACTTTGATATACAATCACATAAAACCACTTATAAATATTTATAACATACGGCATATTTCTCCATACCTCATGCAAAGTCATTAACCTAATTCAACATTCAACACATAACTCATACTATATCTATAACATCCCGAAATAGGGCCTAAACAGAATAGTGATTGTGAAACCACGAATTTGAGGTCAAAAAAATTTATTTCAATTAAGTTTTAAGGTTTATTCATTGATTAAATAATTGTGTGAAAATTTCGTGAAGAAATTTTATGTATAAGTGCCTAATTTGATAATTAGAACTAAATTGTAAAATTAGCAAAATGTGTGTTCTAGATAATAAATGGGATTTAATTGAAATGGGTTCTTAAAGTGGAGGCCTTTAATTAGTAATTAGACCATTATATTTAGGTTTGGACAAAAATGGGCCAGAATAGGACAAATTTGAAAGAAAAGCCTTTAAGGGCATTTTGGTCATTTAGTAATTAAAAGAATTAAAAAGGGAAAATAAAGCCAAAATTGGTCCATCTTCTTCATGGAGGCCGAATATAGCATGGAGGAAGCCATGGTTAGGGTTTCCAAGCTTTCCAAGCTCAATAGTAAGCCTATTCTAGCCTCGTTTTTAATGTTCTTTATGTTTTTGGAGTCTCGATAACTTGATTTAGCTTATTCTAGCAATAATTTATGCTAGGGTTCATATTTGGAAAAATACCCATAGGTTAAATGTATTTATTTTGACATTTTATGGTAGAATATGAAGCTTGAAATTATGTTAAACAACTTTTGCTAAGCGATTTTAAGTGAAAACGAGTAAAACGACATAATCGGTAAAAATACCTAATGTTCATAAGCACATGATAGAGTGGAATTTGATGTTTCCATAGAAGGGAAAAATGTTCAGAGTGTCATAAAACATAATAAAAATGGATAAATTTTAATTTTCGAGCCTAGGAACAAAATTGTAATTCTGCAAAGGTTTAGGGGCAAAATTATAATTTTGCCAAAGTTTGAGTTAGGGAATGTTTTGAATAGTACATTAATTAAATAAGTGAAATCTGATGTTTTATATCCTGGAAAGTGAGATTTGGTCCTAGAACGGGAGAAAAACTGAAAACCGGGAAAGTTGGTAAAATGGTCGTTTTGGTATCGAGGTAAGTTTATAGGTTTAATAAGCATTTAATTATGTATATTTGAATGATAAATTGATATTTTGGCCATAAATACTTTAGTATTGAGTTTCAGATATAATGATTAATGTTCGATAATAATTCGATATTGGAAAGAGAACTTGTATAATTTATATGTAAGACCATATTTTGTATTATGGCTTTGTATGATAACAAGAAAGTATTGACTAGCATAGTTTGATTAGCATAAGTTAAGTTGATGATATGATGAGATTAAGAATATAAGTATGTAAGTTGAGTAGCATTTTATTATTATGCAATTATTGTTATTAGTATTGTCATTATTGAGTTATGCAACTAACCTTGAGAATTTGAGCAAGTATGTTTCAACTATGACTTGACAAGGCATTGATATCTCAAAGTCCATGGTTGTATCATGGCAATTAAGGAAGAATTGACGGAAAAGTCATGTTCATAACATGGAATTTAAGGAGGAATTGACGGTTAAGGATACCATGTAAGACCATGTCAAGACATGGCATTGGTAAGGCAAGGATCTCGTGTAAGACCATGTCAAGACATGGCATCGGCATTGATTAAGGACTCCATGTAATACCACATCAAGATGTGGCATTGGCACTAAGATAAAGATACCATGTAAGACCATGTTTGGAACATGGCATTGGTAAGATAAGGATATCATGTAAGGCCATGCCAAGGCATGGCATTGAAAAGTTCTATAAGGCAAGGAAATCATGTAAGACCATGTGAAGACATGACATTGGTGAGTTACTATAAGGCAAAGGTCCCATGTAAGACCATGCCAAGGCATGGCATTGGTGAGTTCATAAGGCAAGGATACCACGTAAGACCATGTCAAGACATGGAAATGGTAAGTTCAAAAAGGAGAATGTTCCCGAGTAATCCAAAGAGTAAGTAAAGAAACGACAAGGTGAGAACATGAAGAAAGAGTACAGGTATGCATTTAAGGCTTATTTAATATTGAGGTTATAAGTAATTGAGATTATCAAGTATTAAGTAAGTGATGAGTTTTTAGTTATGCTTGTGACACTTTATGACATGATTGGCAATATGCCTATATAATGAAAGAGTACTCATGTGTTAAGTGAGATGTTGTAGGTATGTAAGCAAGCTATTAAGTAATGTGCCTTTTTTATTCTGAGGCTTTGGTAAGGTTACCGATGAGTAAGATGGGAAAGTAAGAACTAAACATTATTTAAGCAAATTATGACAGCATAGTAGTAAGCTAAATTGATTGCTAATGCTTATTATTTTACATGTGAACTTACTAAGCTTTATAAGATTACTTCTTTCACTTTCCAATGTTTCAGAGTACTTAAAAGCAAGCTCGTGCTGGAGGTCGTCGGAGATCACTTCACACTATCGACTATCAAGTTACCAAATGGGTATCTTCATTTACAAACGTTCTAGTTTATGGCATATATAGGGACTTAGCCATTTTGTGTGTATGTCCTTATGATATGGCTAAAGAATGGTATGTAAATATTTGATAATGATTAGCTATTGAAATGGCTAATGAAGAACATGTTTCGGTGTTATGTATGCCTAAATGGTAGTTAATACAAAGAAATCATGAAAAAGTGAAATTAACATTAAAATAGTATTGAACTGAAGTAGTGATGTGATCTTGAAAAATCACCAAGAATAGTAGAAATGGAATTAGATGATTAATGAGATATAGAATTAAATATTATTGAGTCTATTTTCATATGAAAGAAATAGAGTAAGCAAAAAAAGTGTATACTAAGAGATATTTTAATTTTAGTGAGAATGGGTTAGAGCAATTTCTGAATCCTCTGTTCTGACTTTATAAATTCATTAAAAATTGTACATAAATAATTAGGAGTTATAGTTTATATTTATAGATTTCTTAGTGAATATACTTTCAAGAGAAGCAAACAACATGGTTATTTGAGTTCTTTACAGGGAGGAAATTGATTCGTAGTGAGGCGAGGTCAGAGTAGTCGAACAGTGCAATAATGGAAAATTTAATTAATAAACTGTACTAATTGACAATACCAAAAATTCTGGAAAAAAAATTAGTAAGAAGATATATGAGTCTAGTTTCTGAAAAAATTCACTAATTTAAATTTTGAGTTTTTTGACTTGAGTTATGATTTATTTAGTGACTGTGACGCTGATGGGCAGTTTTATAAGGAACAATGAAATAAATTATTTTGATTTGTCTAAGTATTCGGAAAATTTTTAATGTTCCCGGTTTGGTCCTGAACCATTTTAATTGCATGTTTTAGGGTCTCAGGGCCCTTTTTAGGGACATATTGAATGAATGTAAATAAATTAATTTTAAAAGCAAATTTTATGCCCCGAATTAGTAAGTTAAGTCAGATAACGCCTCGTGCTCGACTCCGGCGACGGTCTCGGATAAGGGGTGTTACATTTATTGGTATCAAAGCAAAGGTTTAGTCAGTTCTCAGAATATTCAGTATGAGTAAGAGTCTAGCTATACATGCCATATTGAACTATGATACTGTGACGACTCCCGACCCAAATATAAAATGTTTTGTCGGACAGATGCGCACTCCAACCGAGCTAAGTTTGATAGTGCAGACAGTATGTTATGATGAGTTGAGGCTCATAAAATGTAAGAATAATGGTTCATGATGTTTATGTGATAATGAATAAATTGTGAATAAGAATTGCTCGGGAAATATGAAAGATGAGATAAGATGAAAGGAAAGTTTATATTGAGATAAGTGTTCATGTTAAATTGGCATTTGTATTATGGTATATGTATAACTAGAGAAGTTAAGTGAATGCTATGAGTAATTTTACTCGAGATTTATGAATGCATGTAGAAGTGCACTAATTTGCATAAGATGATCATGAAGTCATTGTATTATGAACGTGCATGTTAAGTTGCTTAAAGCAAATTGTATAATTGTGATAATATTTTAATATGATGAGTGTTAAGTTATATGCATGAGTATGTAAGAGGTAAGTCAGAGGTGTTACAATCTCACCCCCTTATCAGCAAGGTAATTCAGAATGAGATTTCATGAAATTCAGATTGAATAGGCTAAAGTGGAAAACTAAAGAGTTCAATGACAGATTTATTGATGATTTAATCAAAGTCGAGAATGATTTAGCAAATGAACACAATTGCAAAAAGGATGCCAGGTTAATAATAAAATCATCCGGATAACTGAAATGTCATAGTAAAAGAAAGGTTAGGCTAAGCTAATGCGCTCATTCAAGTATGATGTGTAAGGTACATGATTGCTAGATTTTCTTCTGAATAAATTCCAACTATGAATGGGATAATGTAAATTCAGTAATGACAGAATTAGACAGAGGAATAATAATTGAGCCGTATTAATAGTTGAATGTGGAGTTTATAGTTGAGAAATTATAGAAAAATCTTTTCCGACTATTATATGTGTACATTTACTTTTAGATATATATATAAATATATGCAAGATCATAGATGCAATTCCTGCAGTATGAGAATGTTAGTTAAATTTACAGACAGATGAAAGGATTATAGTTTGTTTGAGCTGTGATCGATATTGCTTTATCTATTCCAGTTTTCTACTTCAGCGTGCAAATGGAAGGTTGACAGTAAGATCTGTATGATGTTAGTGATCTGTATTGTTAACTATTTCTTAATGAAAGTAAAGGAAAATTTTATGGCTTCTGTCATAGTTGTTCCCAGTGCTTGTGAGTATTATCCTTTCCTTATGGAAATTTTCTGAGATGCTATTGAAACCTTAACTGTTCTACATGAGATGTGGTTACCAAGAATCCTGTGTAGCTCTATGTTCTGAGATTTTATTATCTCGATTTTATTAATAAATTACTGTTCAAAGTATCAGCCATGAGACATTAGTAGAAAATGCTCTATTGATGAAAATGGTTTCTTCTTATTATGAGTATGTTTATGATGATTACGAGTTCGGGCCTGATAATGAAAGTACAGAGGTATAGTTATTAGAGGTATTAAGATTCTGCTTTTCAACTAGTTGTTATTGAAATTTGTGTTTAAATCTCTCAGATGATCAGGATGTTTTATTTTCACCTGGGACATTATTTACTAAAGTAATTGAGAAGTCAGTCTTATTATGGCATTATGATTTTTGAGTAGTATGAGTATTGTGGCCTCAGATTAGTTCAGTTCAGACATGTGTATTGATTTTCATTTTTCGCATAATCTTGATTTGTGATTAGCAGTGAGTTAAAGACCGAATGCTATGTTCTTTCGAGTTATGCAGTAATAATGATTTGTGATTAGCTCTTTGAAAAAATCATGACAGAATGTATGTTTGAGATATCATGACAGCATAGAGAAGAACAGTTTTTGAAAAGTTATTATCTTTTAGTTAAGACTGATTCAGTTGAGCAGTTGATTGAGTTATATGTATGTTTGAATTATTGATTTTTCATGTATAAATAGATAAATGACCCGAGTAAATAGTACATATTCTAGAGGTTATGGTACAGAGTTGTATATGCATATCAGAATGGTTGCATTAGAGGTATATTTTTGCAAATCCAAGTTGTCTGATTGTTAAAGTTCTCATTGTATGAAGTTTAGTTTGGCTTGACTTCATGCTAATAAAGTATAAACAATTGAAGATATTGACAATTGAAGTATCCATTATGATTTAGCTTGGTTTGAATAAAGAGTTTATGGTTTCTAGAAATGTGTTAATGAGAAATCAAGAGATTTTGCAACAGTTATGATGCCTAGCACAGTGATAATTATTTGATTATTTGAGAAGTACAGAGATGGATGATAACTTGAGCTAGTTATACTAGTAAGAGTGTGAAATGTTATGTACCAGACTTTGAATCTGATACCTGAACTTTTAGAGAGTTAAAGTTGATTTCTAATTATCTCATAAGCTATTACAGTTAGTATTGATGTTTGTGTGAAAATGTGAGGGTATTTCGAAGAATTATGCAACAGAATTAGCGTTATCACAGAAAGGATAAATGAGATATGGTTGATTGCTCAAAGAAGTTTGTGTATTCTTCTTAGTACGAATGAGTTTTTCTACTGAAGGATTATCAAAGTTATTCATTTTAAGGTTGTCAATTCATTCAGAGTGTAAATTATGGTTGTTATGGTTGGAAATCCAAGGTTGCACCGTGACTTCAGAAGAAAGCTACAGTAAGTTTTGACCATGAGATTGCTAAATGTTACTACATGTCACCTTTGTACTGATAGTTGAATTGAGAAAGAGAAATTCGCAGAATTAAATTGAGCAGAAAGGATTAGAGGAAAGTGAAAATTAATTACAGAAATTAGAGATAGATTATCAAAAATTGTATACAGAATCGAAATGTAAGAATATTGACACTCAAAAGAGAAACAAGTATTTTTTTTAAAGTACCTTAGTGGAAGAGAATTTCCATTTTGGTAAGAAAAGAAGAGTTAGTTGCGTTTCATCAGAGAGTATGAGGTTAATGATAAAATAAGGTTAGTTATTTATCAGTAGGTATTCCAGTTCAGAGCCTTAGTTTAAGAAGTAAAATGTTGGGTATGCCAAGGCTGAATGAGAATTTGAAAGTGTTGCTAGAAATCAATTTTGAATCCATTTGTAAGTAAGATTTTCAAGGACAAAAATCCCTAAAGGAGGGAGAAATGTAACATCCCGAAATAGGGCCTAATGAAATAGTGGTTGCAAAACCACGAATCTGAGGTCAAAAAAATTATTTCAATTAATTTTTAAGATTTATCCATTGATTGAATAATTGTGTGAAAATTTCGTGAAGAAATTTTATGTATAAGTGCCTAATTTGATAATTAGGACTAAATTGTAAAATTAGCAAAATGTGTGTTCTAGATAATAAATGGGATTTAATTGAAATGTGTTCCTAAAGTGGAGGTCCTTATTTATTGATTAGACCATTATATTTAGGTTTGGACAAAAATGGGCAAGAATAGGACAAATTTGAAAGAAAAGCCTTTAAGGGCATTTTGGTCATTTAGTAATTAAAAGAATTAAAAAGGGAAAATAAAGCCAAAATTGGTCCATCTTCTTCATGGAGGCCGAATATAGCATGGAGGAAGCCATGGTTAGGGTTTCCAAGCTTTCCAAGCTCAATAGTAAGCCTCTTCTAGCCTCGTTTTTTAATGTTCTTTACGTTTTAGGAGTCCTGATAACTTGATTTAGCCTATACTAACAATAATTCATGCTAGCGTTCATATTTGGAAAAATACCCATAGGTTAAATGTGTTTATTTTGATGTTTTATGGTAGAATATAAAGCTTGAAATTATGTTAAACAACTTTTGTTAAGCGATTTTAAGTGAAAACGAGTAAAACGACATAATCGATAAAAATACCTAATGTTCATAAGTACATGATAGAGTGGGAATTTGATGTTTCTATAGAAGGGAAAAATGTTCAGAGTGTCATGAAACATAATAAAAATGGATAAATTTTAATTTTCGAGCCTAGGGGCAAAATTGTAATTCTACAAAGGTTTAGGAGCAAAATTGTAATTTTGCCAAAGTTTGAGTTAGGGAATGTTTTGAATAGTACATTAATTAAATAAGTGAAATATGATGTTTTACATCCCGGAAAGTGAGATTTGGGCCTAGAACGGGAGAAAAACTGAAAATTTGGAAAGTTGGTAAAATAGTCGTTTTGGTATCGAGGTAAGTTCATATGTTTAATAAGCATTTAATTATGCATATTTGAATGATATATTGATATTTTGGCCATAAATACTTTAGTATTGAGTTTCAGATATAATGATTAATGTTCCATAATAATTCGATATTGGAAAGAGAACTTGTACGATTTATATGTAAGACCATATTTTGTATTATGGCTTTGTATGATAACAAGAAAGTATTGACTAGCATAGTTTGATTAGCATAAGTTAAGTTGATGATATGATGAGATTAAGAATATAAGTATGTAAGTTGAGTAGCATTTTATTATTATGCAATTATTGTTATTAGTATTGTCATTATTGAGTTATGCAACTAACCTTGAGAATTTGAGCAAGTATGTTTCAACTATGACTTGACAAGGCATTGATATCTCAAAGTCCATGGTTGTATCATGGCAATTAAGGAAGAATTGACGGAAAAGTCATGTTCATAACATGGAATTTAAGGAGGAATTGACGGTTAAGGATACCATGTAAGACCATGTCAAGACATGGCATTGGTAAGGCAAGGATCTCGTGTAAGACCATGTCAAGACATGGCATCGGCATTGATTAAGGACTCCATGTAATACCACATCAAGATGTGGCATTGGCACTAAGATAAAGATACCATGTAAGACCATGTTTGGAACATGGCATTGGTAAGATAAGGATATCATGTAAGGCCATGCCAAGGCATGGCATTGAAAAGTTCTATAAGGCAAGGAAATCATGTAAGACCATGTGAAGACATGACATTGGTGAGTTACTATAAGGCAAAGGTCCCATGTAAGACCATGCCAAGGCATGGCATTGGTGAGTTCATAAGGCAAGGATACCACGTAATACCATGTCAAGACATGGCAATGGTAAGTTCAAAAAGGAAAATGTTCCTGAGTAATCCAAAGAGTAAGTCAAAGAAACGACAAGGTGAGAACATGAAGAAAGAGTACAGGTATGCATTTAAGGCTTATTTAATATTGAGATTCTAAGTAATTGAGATTATCAAGTATTAAGTAAGTGATGAGTTTTCAGTTATGCTTGTGACACTTTATGACATGGTTGGCAATATACCTATATTATGAAAGAGTACTCATGTGTTAAATGAGATGTTGCAGGTATGTAAGCAAGCTATTAAGCAATGTGCCTTTTTTATTTTGAGGCTTTAGTAAGGTTACCAATGAGTAAGATGGGAAAGTAAGAACTAAACATTATTTAAGCAAATTATGACAGCATAGTAGTAAGCTAAATTGATTGCTAATGCTTACTATTTTACATGTGAACTTACTAAGCTTTATAAGATTACTTCCTTCACTTTCCCATGTTTCAAAGTACTTAAAAGCATGCTCGGGTTGGAGATCGTCAGAGATCACTTCACACTATAGACTATCAAGTTACCAAATGGGTATCTTCGTTTACAAACGTTCTAGTTTATGGCATGTATAGGGACTTAGCCATTTTGTGTGTATGTCCTTATGATATGGCTAAAGAATGGTATGTAAATATTTGATAATGATTAGCTATTGAAATGGCTAATGAAGAACATGTTTCGGTGTTATGTATGCCTAAATGGTAGTTAATATAAAGAAATCATGAAAAAGTGAAATTAGCATTAAAATAGTATTGAATAGAAGTAGTGACATGATCTTGAAAAATCACCAAGAATAGTAGAAACGGAATTAGGTGATGAATGAGATATAGAATTAAATCTGATTGAGTCTATTTTCATATGAAAGAAACAAAGTAAAAAAAAGAATTGTATATTAAGAGATATTTTAATTTTAGTGAGACAGGGTTAGAGCTATTTTTGAATCCTCTGTTCTGACTTTATAAATTCACTAAAAATTGTACAAAAAGAATTAGAAGTTATAGTTTATATTTCTAGATTCCTTAGTGAATATACTTTCAATAAAAGCAAATGACATGGTTATTTGAATCCTGTACAGGGAGAAAATTTATTCGTATTTAGGAGAGGTCAGAGTAGTCGAATAGTGTAACAGGGGAAAATTTAACTAATAAACTGTACTAATTGGCTATACCAAAAATTCTGGAAAAAAATTAGTAAGAATATATATGAGTCTAGCTTCTGGAAAAATTCACGAATTTAAATTTTGAGTTTTGTGACTCGAGTTATGATTTATTTATTGACTGTGACGCAGATGGGCAGTTTTATAAGGAACAATGAAATAAATTGTTTTGATTTGTCTAAGTATTCGGAAAATTTTTAATGTTCCCAGTTTGGTCCCAAACCGTTTCAATTGCATGTTTTAGGGTCTCGAGGGCCCTGTTTAGGGACATATTGAATGAACGTAAATAAATTAATTTTAAAAGCAAATTTTATGCCTTGAATTAGTAAGTTAAGTCAGGTAACGCCTCGTGCTCGACTCGGACGACAGTCTCGGGTAAGGGGTGTTACAATATCCATCCATGGCACACAGCATATTAATCAAAATGAACTTATACCATTATCAATCTAGAATCGAATACAAGCATAGAAATTAGCCATTTTTGCATGGCTTTAATACAAAATCAAAGTTCAATACCGAAACACATTCTAGCCTATACATGGCATAATTTTAGTTTGACTTATAAAAGTACCAAGATAGCTGATAGTGTGATGAGCTTGGCTGACAGTCCCCGAGCTTGCAGCTTGACTTCAAAATCTATAAACAGGAACAATATGCACAGTAAGCTATTATAACTTAGTAAGCTATAAGCAAATAAACATTTTAGTAATGTATTCAGCTCATTTAAACTAGTCAAATTACATTAATACTACTATACTTGACCTATAATCAACTCTTAAGTACCAACTCATTATATTCAACTCTCAAACCCAAAAGACATAATAAACCATTCAACCATTTACTCTTAAGTACAAACCTAAGATTCATCCAATGGCATCACATGCAAACTTATTACCTATATGACCGAATATGCCATCTCACATATGCATGTATTTTAAAAGAAAAAAAATTCAATGATACACAAATTATTCATTCACAAGTCAAATACATATACCAAATACACATGAATTATTCATTTGCATTACACATAATTTATAACAAAATTCATAGTAATTTCATACCTTAGCTTAAGTAGATATCAAGTTGATTCATACCTGGCATTTAACTCATATTACACATCCGTACACAATTTACCTTTGCCCGATGAACCATTCAGAATTGGATAGGACACTCGGATTATCACATATATCGTACGATGCCAATGTCCTAGACGTGGTCTTACATGTAGCCACATATTGATGCCACTGTCCCAGACAGGGTCTTAGTCATAAACACATATTGAAAACACAAATTGGTGCCATGGAATTACTCGCACACATATATTGGAATCCTATGTCATGACATATGTATCCTAGCTATTCCTAATGTTCATATGGGGCTTACGGACGTCGTAACTCGGTCGGATCGAACTCGGAAATATCATAGCCAAATTTCACATATTCAGCCTTAGCATAATTTAATTATAACATTTCATAAAAACATGTAATTATAACATTATACTATCAATAAACACGTCTATTTGCTTATAACATTTCATAAAAACATGTAATTATAACTTACCTTGGACGATACAAAAACGGAGTCGGGCAACTAGTCAACAACTTTCGTTTTTCCCCGATCCAAATTCAATTTCTTTGGTTCTTGATCTAAACATATTCAAATTAAGCTTATTCAAACACATTTTCATTCAATTTAGTCCAAAAACACATAAATAAGTAAATTACCATTTTACCCCAGACATTTATAATTTTTATAATTTAGTCCTTATTGCACAAAACACAAAATACACAAAATTTCCAAATACCCATGTTTGGCCGAATCCTATCCATTACCATACAAGTCCATATATTTCATTTATTTCACATTTTAGTCCCTCAAATTATTATTTTTGCAATTAAGTCCTAATTACTCAAAATCATCAAAAACTCCAATACAAAATATGTTAATCTAAAACATATCTTTTATTTTTCATCATCAAACAAAAAAAATCACAAGCTATCAACAATGGCACAACTCAAAATATTCATCAAAATAAAAAATTCAAGCATGGGTTTTGTAGTACTCGAAGCAACGATCTCAAAAACGTAGAAGTTATCAAAAATTGACAAAGAACGAACCTTGATTTTAGCTTGGAAAATGGTCGAACTAGGTTTCTTCTTTCTTTCTTTTCTTATTCGGTTTATGAAAAAAATAAAATAATGAATATGATAACTTATTTTTAACATATATAAGTTTATTAACCAATTTACCTAAATAACCTTAATGATATAATAATAAAATCATATAACCTAAGTCCATTACTGTCCAACATCAAATATAATGGGCTTATTTCATCATAAATACTCCCATTTAGAAAGCCATTAACAAATAAGCCCTTTACAAATTAAACTGCCCAATTTTCAATTTACGCGATTAAGTCATTTTATTTAATCGGACACCTAAACGACAAAATTAAATCACGAAAATTCCGCAGACATAAAATCACACAAAATAAACAAAGAAAGTAATTTAAAAATGTTTTTCTGACTCGGATTTGTGGTCCCAAAACCACCGTTCTGATTAGGGTCTAAATTGGGTTGTTACAACTCTCCCTCCTTAGGGATTTTAGTCCCCGAAAATCTTACCAATGAATAGGTTCGAATAGCGTTCTCTCATTGCATCCTTTGGTTCCCACGTTGCTTCCTCAACACCATGTTTATGCCACAATATTTTAACTAACAGAATCTTCTTATTCCGCAGCTATTTAATCTCATGAGCCAGAATACGAATCGGTTCTTCTTCATAGGTCATATCAGGCTTGTAACACCCCAAACTCGGCCCAGACGTTATGGCCAAATCCGGCATGTTACATTGAAGTGTTTTAGCAAAAACCATGTTTTCATTGAAAACCCTTCTTAAAATAAAAGAAACCTTAATTAACTTAAAAAAAACTCCTTTCAATCACTTGTTTAAAACATATGATTTTATGAAAACATGTCATTTTAAAATTTAGTTGCGGAAACGTAGAAAACATACTATAATTTAGGAAACTCATGTTCAACTTTTCGTGTTTACAACGAAAATAATAATAATTCAAGTAATAATAACATAATGAAACCTTGTTACAATTTGGTCTAAAACATACTTAATAAAATAAAAACTTATATGCTTAAAAAGACCAAGTCCAAATTATCTTGCTAGCTGGCCACTCATAGTCCCTCCAAACATCGAACCTTCTACTGAGCTTCACCTAAAAATAAAATAAAAGAGGGGGTGAGTTTTCGCAAACTCAGTGTGTACAACCCTCAACACACACAAAAAAAAAAGCATTCCAAAACCATCATACATCAAACATGCAATGCAATCCCATCCAAGTTATCCATCTGCTACACACCAGCTCCGTCCCCCATCACACCATGTGGGGATATAAATATCGACCCACCAAACCGACACACCAAGGGTAGCCCGATTGCGGAACTACCTTTATTTACATATTGGGCTTTAAAAGTTGTCGTTGGATCCACGATTGTCAAGCAACCATGCGATCCTCATATACTTCCTCCGTTCCATAATTCTCAACCCATATGCAACCTAAGCAGAATATCATATGTATGCATGTCACTTACATTCAACACCTAGAGGTATTTTGGTCATTTTTACCCTTAGGGGCATTTCGATAATTTTCCCTTAATTACGGTTTTCACTTACCTTGGCCCGTTAACAAGTCTCGTGAGCTAAGATGAATGAATACTATGCACCAGGTAGGATTCTAGAGAAGAGGAGGTGAATCATTAAGACTGCTTAAGTACCAAGCTCTTCCTAGATCCAATCCTAGACATGCATATACCCGTTTCCACACCTTAACCCTATGACTTGTCCACGGTCGCAAATAATTATTAAGTTTTATGTAGTTATCATATTCTAGGCCCAAAAACCCTTACAAACCCAAATCAAATTTACATACCTGTAACTGGCCCTGTAATGCCCAATTTTTGGGTTTTCTGTGTTTCTGTGTTTTTTTTTTAAATTTGGGTGTGTTTTGGTTGGTTAAAATATATATTTTAGTAGGTTAGTGGGCCTTTGGAAGGCTCAAACTTAAGTTAAATTCGTGGTAGTCTTCGAAATTTTTATTTTAAGAATAAGTGATGCAATTGGCATTTGGGCTTTTAAGAGTAAAGGGGTAAAAGATGACACAAAAAGGAGTGTGGTGTAGTGGCAAGGTAGCACCACTTAGGGGACAAGAAAGTGATGCCATAGACGAAGTAAGGGGTCCAAGGTTCAAGTCTTGGCTCTTACAATTTATTTTGGTTTTTCTTTTCAATAAATCTGGAAGCAAGTAGGTGCGCTTTAAAGTTTAATGTGTTGGACTTATGACACAAATGAGTTGATGGCCTAGTGGTGATGGCGTGATTTGGCATGTGAGAGGACTTTGGTTCGAATCCCTTGGCACGCAAAGGTTGATTATTTTGCTATGTTGGGACGACAAGAGTTGGTGTTGGTTTTAAACTCTGATGATGGAGGGATCCCACATCAGGGAAGCTAACATAAGAGTAGATGGAGAGCTGGCTTTAAACAGAGCAAACCATGAGGAGAGTTGGCATACCCTTCTTGGCTGATCCCTTTCACTTGGTGGCGTGCTCGTTTGGGTGGGGTGTCAGCTAAAAGTGTGGGAGCGCGGATTAACTGCAGTCTCCTAACAGGTGTGTATTTCTCATTACTCTAGCACTAGGACCGCTATTTCGGGCCGCGATGGGCTGAAATGGGCCATGTAGTCCCAATGGATCCGTAGGCCCAAGTGGATAAGTTATAGAATTACCGAAATACCCCTGTAGGGTAGAATTACTGAAATGCCCCTGTAAGGTGGAATTACCGAAATACCCTTGTAGGGTAGAATTACTGAAATACCCCTGTAGGGTAGAATTACCAAACTACCCTTGTAGGGTAGAATTACTGAAATACCCTTGTAGGGTAATATTACTGAAATACCCTTATAGGGTAGAATTACTGAAATACCCCTTTAGGGTAGAATTATCGAAATACCCTTGTAGGGTAAAAATATAGAGATACCCTTGTGGGGTAAAATTACCATTTTGCCCCTAGGGTGTTAAACGACTATTTTGTCCTTGTGGGCAAGTGACTGACTTGGACTGTGTGGTTGACGGATTTGATTGTGAATACATGTTAGTGATATGAATGACTTGACTGTGATTGTTTGATTCAAATATGGGCATGAAATCCTGCATACATGACATGTTGCATGGGTTGGGTTATATTAATGGAGTATGCGTTCTGGTGGCTATGCCATAAATATCTATTCTGGTGGCTCTGCCACAATATTTGTATCTGGTAACTCTGTCACAATATCTGTTCTGGCAGTCATATTGCAAATTCTGTGGTGTGTAGCGGATGGGTGGGTCGAGTTGTCTCCCCACACGGTGTAAGTCTGGTACGGGGGTGTATACGGATGGATATGGGTTGGGATTGCATTCACATTCGATTACGATTCTATTACGATCACGATTTCGATTACGTCACCTAATTCGATTCGATTCTCGATTCGATTCAATCACCTAATTCTAATTCTAATTCTCATTTTGATTTTAGTTCTGATAATGTTTCTTATTCTATAATGGGCTAAGGCCCATCTGGTACTATCTGTTATAATGGGCTAAGGCCCAATTGATACTGAAACTGTAAGTAGGTGGGGCGGACTTTTAATTCTTTTATATGACTTGTTGTTCCTTTTATATAGTAGGGGATTTCACACTTTGAGTTTTTCGTAAACTCACCCGTTTATTAACCTTCGGGTAATTTCCAGCCTTAGACGGATCGAGTTGTGAGGGCTCGGAGGAAGCCGCACACAATTATTTATGCTCTGATTTTAATTATTACTTTTAAATGTTTTTATGTTGGTTGTAGTAAAGCCGTTGTAATTTTCTGGATTTCAAATTTGGAATTTTATTTATTGATATTATAATTGCTAGCATTAGAACACGATTTTCCAAAGCAACTACTATTGTCCAAAACATCACGTATCCGCAATTTTTTTTAAATTAAGCTTTTGCAACTGCTAAGATTTTTACAAAGTTGCTAAGAATGTTATTCAGCTGAGATTTTCTAACAAGGTTTAAAAAGGGTATAAGTTTTTAATTATTAAGAAGGGTTTTTAATGGAAACATGGTTTTCGAAAAACACTTCAATGTGGCACGCCAGATTCGAGCCAAACTTCCAGGCCAGGTTTGGGGTGTTACATTTAGTGGTATCAGAGTCAAGTTGCAACAACTCGGCTGTGGAACGGGTCTAAAAACGGGAGTTTTAAGGAAACACTGAATAAAGGTTTTTGAAAATCATTTTTTTAGGAACTTGATTATAAATTATTTTCGAGAATGTTTCCAATATTTTCTCTTTACAAATAGATGATTTTAAATATTAAAATCAGTTTTCTAAAATAAGTTTTTTTAGAAGGTGGCACACCGAATCTCCGGCCCAAGTCTGTAAGTTTTCTGAGCCTTTCTGATTGTTTTTGAAATATCTGTTATATGCTTGTACAAAACCTTATCATGTTACTTTAGTTAGGGTAACACTGGAACTATAGAAACTCTAATAAGTAGACTGAGAATGTAGCTAGGCTACCGCGAAAGAAAACAAACTCAAACTCTGAATTACTGTTATTCATAAGACATCTGTAATAAACACTGAAATATTAAACTGATTCATAAAATTCTTAATCAGATAATACAAAATAAGTACACGAGCAGCTCGTGGAAGAGGCCGTGGACGTGGCCGAGGTAATGCTCAAGCTGAATCTTCGTCTTCAGGACATGTGTCGGCAACAGATGCACCGGTACCACCGGCAACGGAGGTAGAGTCTCATGATCGAGGTGTCGGGGACAATGCTCTGTCCCAAGCGATGCTTCGAGTTTTGGAAAGGGTTGTTGGAGCAAGTACGGGAAACAAAATTTGGGGGTCTATTTTTGAGTGGCTCCGGGCCAATAGAGCAGAGATATTTAGGGGCGTATTTGGTGTAGCTCCGAATATGGCTGAGTCTTGGTTAGAAGCCACAGAGTGGATTATGGATGATCTGGACTGCTCTGTGGAGAAGAAGCTGAAGGGAGCCATATCGTTACTCAGGGATGAGGCTTATCAGTGGTGGCTCACGGTGAGAGATGGAACTCCTATTGACAGTGTGACTTGGGAGCTGTTTAAGACAACCTTAAAAGGAAAGTATGTTGGGGCTAGTTACGTGGACGCTCGCCGGAAAGAATTTCTAAACCTGGTGCAAGGGAGTAAGTCAGTGGCTGAGTATGAGTCTGAGTTTCTGAGACTGAGCCGGTATGCTTCTGGGATTGTCACTACAGAGTATGAGTGTAGCGTACGCTTCGAGGATGGTCTGAGAGATGAACTTAGGGTGCTGATTGCTCCGCCGAGGGAGCGTAACTTCGCTGCTTTAGTGGAGAAAGCTAAGATAGCTGAGGAAGTGAAGCGTACAGAAAGACAGAATCGTGAGAAAGATCGGAACTGTTTTAGGAGAGATTCAGGACTTTCAGGTGGTATGAACAGGAATGTTAAGAGAGCAGGGGTAATGGAGCCAGTTCGAGCAGTACCGATGAATGCTGTTAGACCATAGGGTTGTAGGAGTTGTGGGAAGATACATATGGGCGAGTGTCGGAAACATTCTGGTGCTTATTTCCGATGCGGATCTATAGAGCATAGGGTTAAGGACTGTCCCCAGGAACTAGATCAGGTTCAAGTTTTAGAGTAGAGGGTCGCTCAACCAGTAAGGGGTGGGCCACAGTTTTCGAGAGGACGTGGGCAAGGCAGAGGTGGTAATGGAAATGGTCAAGGAAGAGGAGCGGCTAGCAGGGGTACTGGATTTGCTGAGGCTCGTCAGCTGGCGTTGGTGTATACAGCTCGTCACCGAGAGGAGGGTGATGCACCTGACGTCATAACTGGTACGTTTCTGATTTCTAGTATGCCATACACTGCGTTGATAGATGTTGGATCTACCCATTCGTATGTTGCATGTGCTATATCTGGGTCACTGGGTGTGCGCTCTGAGGTGACCGTGAGTGGGGTATCTGTACTAAGTCCTTTGGGTCACTCGGTTAGGGTAGATAAACTGATAGAAATGTGCCTATAGAAACTCAAGGAAAAGTTTTCTCTGGAGATCTGATGGAGCTACCTTTCGGAGAATTCGATCTCATTTTTGGAATGGATTGGCTTGTTAAGCATAGGGCTACTTTGGATTGTGCTACTAAATGAATGATGTTAAAGACCACAAAGGATGAGGAGGTTTTGGCGATAGGTGAGCGTAGGGATTATTTGTCTAACGTGGTGTCGGCATTGAGAGCCGAGAAGTGGATTCGAAAGGGATGTGAGGCTTATTTGACATTTGTAAGACAATCGAAAACTGAGGGTCTGACAGTGGATAAAGTTAGAACCATCAAGGATTTTCAAGATGTTTTTCCAAAGGAGCTTCCGAGTTTGCCCCCGAACTGAGAGGATGAGTTTGGAATCGACTTGTTGCCTGGAATGGCACCGGTGTCCATTGCACCTTATAGGATGGCACCGAAGGAGTTGGTGGAGCTGGAAGCCCAAATTCAAGAGTTATTGGATAGAGGCTTCATTAGACCAAGTGTGTCTCCGTGGGGAGCACCAGTGTTGTTCGTTAAAAAGAAGGATGGGACAATGCGGATGTGCATCGATTATCGGCAGTTAAACAAACTGGCGATTAAGAACAAGTACCCACTACCGAGAATCGATGATTTATTCGATCAACTTAGAGGAGCTTCAGTATTTTCCGAGATTGACCTTCGATTTGGGTATCATCAGTTAAGGGTTAAGAAGGTGGATATTCACAAGACGGCATTCAGAACTCGGTATGGTCACTATGAGTTCTTTGTTATGCCATTTGGGTTGACGAACGCACCTGCGGCATTTATGGATCTGATGAATCGAGTGTTCCAGCCATACTTGGATCGATTCGTGGTTGTCTTTATCGACGATATTCTAGTTTATTCTGAAACTGAGGAGAAGCATGATGAGCATCTTCGTATTGACAGCCGCAAGTCTTTGAGGAGAAGGAGCTTTATGCGAAATTCAGTAAGTGTGAGTTCTGGTTGAGAGAGGTAACTTTCTTGGGGCATTTTGTCTCTGCTGAAGGGATCAAGGTGGACCCTCGAAAGATTGAAGTGATTCTGGAATGGAAGCCACCGAGGTTAGTGTCAGAAATTTAAAGTTTTCTAGGTTTAGCTGGGTACTATAGAAGGTTTGTAGAAGGATTTTCTATGATGGCAGTGCCTTTCAAAAAGCTTATAAGGAAGGGAGTACCGTTTGTTTGGACTGAGAAACAATAGGAATGTTTTGAGAAGCTGAAGAAAGTTCTGATTGAGGCACCTGTACTGATTCAGTCAGAGTCTGGAAAAGATTTTACTGTATGCAGTGATGCATCACATGTAGGGTTGGGCTGTGTGCTGATGCAAGAGGGTAAAGTGGTTGCTTATGCATCACGACAGCTTAAACCACATGAATTTAACTATCTTACTCATGATTTGGAGTTGGCAACGGTAATCTTTGCGCTTAAGATTTGGAGACATTACCTGTACGGAGAAAGGTGTATTATATACACAGATCATAAGAGTCTTAAGTACTTGGCGACTCGAAGGAGAGTGAACCTTAGGCGTGGTGATAGATAGAGTTGCTTAAGGATTATGACTGCGCGATTGAGTATCACGAGTGCAAAGCTAATGTGGTGGGTGATGCCCTAAGTCGTAGAATCATATTCGATCCGAGAGCCATGTTTACTCGTTTGAGTTCTGTATGACAACGGTAGTCTATTAGCGAAACTGCAAGTTAGGCCGACACTGGGTGGATGAGATTAGGGAAAAATAGTCAAGGGATGAGTCCCTAGTTTCTTGATTCCGTGAGGTTAAGAATGGGGATATACGAGTTCTGATGAGCAGTGAGGGAGTTCGTGTTACCGAGGTAGAGTTTGTATTAGAAGGACTACGAGTTGAGGCAAGCAATTCAGAAAGAATCTCATGGAGGTGCGTGTGTTATGCATCCTGGAGGGAATAAAATGTATCGCGACTTAAAGGAGTTGTATTGGTGGCCTGGATTGAAGCGAGAGGTAACGAAATTTGTGGGAAAATGTCTGACTTGTCAGCAAGTGAAAGCTGAACATCAATTACCTTCCGGACTTTTGCAGCCAGTGAAAGTACCACTTTGGAAGTGGGAGAGGGTAACCATGGATTTTGTGAGTGGGTTACCCTTGACTCCGTCGAAGAAGGACTCGATTTGGGTAATTGTGGATAGGTTGACCAAATCTGCTCATTTTATACCTGTCCGCACTGATTATTCACTTTAGAAGTTAGCCAAATTGTATGTGGCAGAAATAGTGCGACTTTACGGAGTGCCAGTGTCGATTATCTCTAATCGAGATCCTAGATTCACATCTCGGTTTTGGCAAAAGTTGCATGAGGCGTTGGGTATGCGGTTGAACTTTAGTACAGCCTTTCATCCTCAGACTGATGGTCAGTCGGAAAGGGTTATTCAGATTCTGGAAGACATGTTGAGGGGATGTGTTATCGACTTTCGAGGCGATTGGGAGGATTACTTACCGCTGGCGAGTTTGCATACAACAACGATTATCGAGCAACTATTCGAATGGCTCCTTATGAGGACCTTTGTATGGGCAAAGATGTCGTACACCTAGTTGTTGGACCGAGTTGGGTGAGCAGCGGTTCTTGGACTGAATTGGTGGCGAATCTGAGGATAAGGTCAAGTTGATTAGAGACCGATTGAAGAAAGCATCTGATAGACAGAAGTCATATGCAGATTTGAAGCGCAAGGGAATTGAGTACTCTGTGGGTGATACAGTCTCCTTGAAGGTTTCACCTTGGAAGAAAATATTAAGGTTTGGGAGGAAAGGCAAGTTAAGTCTGCGGTTCATTGGGCCTTATTAGATTCTTAAGCGAGTGGGTCCAGTGGCTTATCAGTTGGAGCTACCTCCAGAGTTGGATAGGATTCATGATGTCTTTCACGTCTCCATGTTAAGGCGGTATCGTTCTGACCCTACTCATGTTGTGCCGGTTGTAGAGATCGAGGTCCAAACAGACTTGACTTTTGAGGAGGAGCCTGTGCAGATTTTGGATCGAGATGTTAAGATTTTGAGGAGGAAATCAGTTCCACTAGTAAAGGTGCTGTGGCGTAATCATGGCAGAGAGGAAGCTACTTGGGAGCCAGAAGTGGCGATGCGTCAACAATATCCTCATCTGTTTGATTCAGGTAAAATTTCGAGGACAAAATTTCTTTAAGGATGGTAGAGTTGTAACACCTAATTTTTGGGTTTTCTGTGTTTCTTTTTAAAATTTGGGTTTGTTCTAGTTGGTTAAAATATATTTTTTAGTAGGTTAGTGGGCCTTTGGAAGGCCCAAACTTAAGTTAAATCCGAGGTAGTCTTCGAAATTTTGATTTTAAGAACAAGTGATGCAATTGGCGTTTGGGCTTTTAAGAGTAAAAGGGTAAAAGATGACACAAAAAGGAGTGTGGTGTAGTGGCAAGGTAGCGCCACTTAGGGGACAAGGAAGTGATGCCATAGAGGAAGCAAGGGGTCCAATGTTCAAGTCTTGGCTCTTGCAATTTATTTTGGTTTTTCTTTTCAATAAATCTGGAAGCAAGTAGGTGCGCTTTTAAAGTTTATTGTGTTGGACTTATGACACAAATGAGTTGATGGCCTAGTGGTGGTGGTGTGATTTGGCATGTGCGAGGAATTTGGTTTAAATCCCTTGGCACGCAAAGGTTGATTATTTTGCTATGTTGGGACGGCAAGAGTTGGTGTTGGTTTTAAACTCTGATGATGGAGGGATCCCACATCGGGAAGCTAACATAAGAGTAGATGGAGAGCTGGCTTTAAATAGAGCAAACCATGAGGAGAGTTGGCATACCCTTCTTGGCTGATCCGTTTCACATGGTGGCGTGCTCGTTTGGGTAGGGCGTCAGCTAAAAGTGTGGGAGCACGGATTAACTGCAGTCTCCTAACAGGTGTGTATTTCTCATTACTTTAGTAATCGGACGGCTATTTCGGGCCGCGATGGGCTGAAATGGGCCATGTAGTCCTTATGGGTCCGTAGGCCCAAGTGGATAAGTTGTAGAATTACCGAAATTCCCTTGTATGGTAGAAATACCGAAATACCCCTATAGGGTAGAATTAATGAAATACTCCTATAAGGTGGAATTATCGAAATACCCTTGTAGGGTAGAATTACTGAAATACCCCTGTAGGGTAGAATTACTGAAATACCCCTATAGGGTAGAATTACTGAAATACCCTTGTAGGGTAGAATTACCGAAATACCCTTGTAGGTTAAAAATATCGAAATACCCCTGTAGAGTAGAATTACCATTTTCCCCTAAGGTGTTAAATGACTGTTTTGCCCTTGTGGGCAAGTGACTGACTTGGACTGTGTGGTTGACGGATTTGATTGTGAATACATGTTGGTGATATGAATGACTTGACTGTGATTGTTTGATTCAAATATGGGCATGAAATTCTGGATACATGACATGTTGCATGGGTTGGGTTATATTGATGGAGGAAGCGTTCTGGTGGCTATGCCATAAATATCTATTCTGATGGCTCTGCCACAATATTTGCATCTGGTGACTCTGTCACAATATCTGTTTTGGCAGTCATACTGCAAATTCTGTAGTGTGTAGCGGATGGGTGGGTCGAGTTGTCTCCGTACATGGTGTAAGGTTGGTACGGGGGTGTATACGGATGGATATGGGTTGGGATTGCGTTCACATTCTGATTCTGATTCTGTTACCTGATACTGATTCTAATTCTGTCACCTAATTCTGATTCTGATTCTGATTCTAATTCAATCACCTGATTCTAATTCTGATTCTCATTTTGATTCTAGTTCTGATAATGTTTCTTATTCTGTAATGGGCTAAGGCCCATCTGGTACTGTCTGTTATAATGGGCTAAGGCTCAATTGATACTGAAATTGTAAGTAGGGCAGGGGCTAGACTTTTAATTCTTTTATATGACTGACTATTCCTTTTATATAGTAGGGGATTTCACACTGAGTTTTCGTAAACTCACCCCGTTTATTAACCTTTCAGGTAATTTCCAGCCTTAGACGGATCAGAGCTGTGAGGGGCTCGGAGGAAGCCACACACACTATTTATGTTATAGTTTTGATTATTACTTTTAAATGTTTTTATGTTGGTTGTAGTAAAGCCGTTGTAATTTTCTGGATTTCAAATTTGGAATTTTATTTATTGATCTTATAATTGCTAGTATTAGAACACGGTTTTCCAAAGCAACTACTGTTGTTCAAAACATCACGTATCCGCAATTCTTTTTAAATTAAGCTTCTGCAACTGCCAAGATTTTTACATAGTTGCTAAGAATGTTATTCAGCTGAGGTTTTCTAACAAGGTTTAAAAAGGGTATAAGTTTTTAATTATTAAGAAGGGTTTTTAATGGAAACATGGTTTTCAAAAAACACTTCAATGTGGCACGCCAGATTCGAGCCAAACTTCCAGGCCAGGTTTGGGGTGTTACAGGCCCATTAGGCCCAAATCACCTATATATGGCCATTAGGCCCAAATCACATTTATATGGCCCGTTAGGCCCAGTCACTTTCATATTCATGCTCACATACAAAATTCTTATCACATAGCATCAATATTCAGTTTTTGCCTATTATGGGCCCAACAACCCATCGGGCCCATTTAGCCCATTCTGGCCCATATGGCCAAATCATATCCCAAGTCCACGGAATGGCTCGTGGGCCTCAGGCAACCTATCGGTTTCCTCCTCACGAGTGTTCGCGCACTCACAAGACTACCGCAGCCAAACTTTCGGCTTTTTGGCATTTCAACATTTCGACTTTTCCCGATCTACTTGTGTGTGCAGTGTATGTACACACCTGGTAAGCAAGCGTGCTACGATTCCTTTAGTCACCAACCTACAAACAATATCACCCTTCCATTAATTGCATACTTAATACATATCTTTACTAAAATCGAAACCTCACCTTAACCTTATCTTGTACGATAAATATGATAACCCCTTCTTAAATCACTAACCACGATCAACTCCTAGATCTACACCAATCTTAACTATTAAATCCAGAATAATAGATGACTCGTATTCAACACAAGTCCCCTTATCTTAACTATGAACATTTGACCACCTTAGCCAATGGGAGAGGAATACTTACCAACACCGCAAGCACCTAAAGGCAATTTCGGTAGAGAGCTAAGATCCAAGATCTGATGCTAATTCCCTACCACAGTTGATTAGAAAGAGTGAGGAACAATAATCGATACTTAGTAAAGAAAAGCGATTGTGAAACACTTACACTAGATTTGTTCAAAGGGTATTCGGCCCTTGGGAGATTCGGCTTTCAAACTTAGTATGGTGAATAAGGTTTATTTGGCACAGATTAAAGAAGAAGAGTAGAAGAAGAAATCGGCTAAGTGAAACAAAAAAAATTATGTATAGAATAATAGAAATCGGCACAAACAAAAGAAAGAAGAACAAAAAGGTTTTTGGCTATTTGGATCTTGAAGAGAAAAGGGTTTCTGGCAACAAGGTGAAGAAGAATTTCGGCAGTAGCCTGACAACCTTGTATTCGGCCCCTATTTATATCCCTTATAGCTAAATTTTCCATGCCCAATTCCCAATTCGGCTCCATCACTTCTCCCTTCTCATCTCCTCTTTTTTCTCCCTGATTACCCCTTGATCTTTTCCTTAATTTTCTCTCCTGAACACTTCCCTTGGAGTCCATTTTCACACCACTTACAATCTTCTAGAAGGCCAAAACCAAACTTCTAAAAATACTAAGCTAGGATTTGAACCTCGGATCTCCTTGATAGCTACTAACGCCACCTTTCTACTCCTTAAGTGGCGTCACTTAGCCACTCCTCCACAAGGCTTTTTGATGCCATTTTTCCCCCATTTTTATTCAAAAGCCCAACTACTTGCCAACCCTGATTCTTTTAATAATTAAACTATAATTTATTCTACCCCTTGATTCGAACTCAAACCTTGACCAAGACTTACCATCACGTAATTAACACTTAACCGGAATTGCTAAGCACAAAAAGAAAAATTCGAGATTTCGGGATTTTTGGGTTTTAGGATTTTTGGGGCATTACAAGGCTGAATTTTGATCTCAGACGAACTAATCACATGTGAAGGGTTAGACCGATATCTATGAAGCATCGAGACATGGAATACATTGTGAATCTTTTCTAACTCACGTGGCAACAACAATCTATAAGCTACTTAGGTGGCAACAACAATCTGTAAGCTACTGGCCCAATACGCTCTATAACCTCATACAACCTAATAAATCTCAAACTCAATTTGTCTTTACGACCAAATCTGAGTATTTTCTTCTACGGTGAGACCTTCAAAAAGACTTTATCTCTGATCTGAAACTCTATATCTTTACGTTTCAAGTCCGCATAAGATTTCTGTCGATCTGACGCTCCCTTCAAACTTTCACGGATCACTTTCACCTTCTATTCAGTTTCTCTGATCAAGTTAATCCCATGTATCTTATTTTCATTGAGCTCAGTTTAAAACAATGGCGTATGACATTTACGACCATACAAAGCCTCATAAGGTGCCATTTTGATACTCGATTGAAAGCTATTATTATATGCAAATTCAATCAGAGGTAGGTATCATTCCCATGTACCTTCAAACTCGAGAATGCAACATCTCAACATATCCTCAAGTATCTGAATGATTCGCTCAGACCGGCCATCTATTTGTGGATGGAAAGCAGTACTGAAATGTAATTTCGTACCTAGTGTATCTTGCAATATCTTCCAAAACCATGATGTAAATCTCGGATCTATGTCCGAAACAATAGATACAGGCACACCATGTAGTCTCACAATCTGAGAAACATACAATTCATCCAGCTTATCAAGTGAGTAGTCTGTACGTACTGGGACAAAATGAGCCGATTTAGTGAACCTATCAATAACAACCCAGATTGCGTCTTTCTTGCTCGGTGTTAACGGTAAACCAGATACAAAATCCATCGTAACTCTGTCCCACTTCCATTTTGGTATCATAATCGGCTGAAGTAACCCTGAAGGTACCTGATGCTTGGCTTTTACTTGTTGACAAACTAAACATCTAGCAACAAAGTTAGAGATGTCTCGTTTCATGCCAGGCCATCAATAGAGCTGTTTCAGATCATTATACATCTTTGTACTACCTGGGTGAACATATAACCGACTGTTATGAGCTTCATTCAAAATCATCTAAATTAACTCTAAACTCCTCGGAACACATATTAGGTTTCTGAATCTCAAACAGTCATCGGCATCAACTTTGAACTCTAAATCAGCATTCGTCTCACACGGAGCTCGTTTTGCAATCAACTTATTATCAACCCTCTGGGTACCACAAATTTGTTGAACAAATAACGGTCTGGCTTTCAATTCAGCTACTATCGAACCATCATCAGACATATCCATATGCGTATTCATTGTTTGCAAAGCAAACAGTGATTTTCGGCTTAAAGCATCAGTAACAATATTAGCCTTTCCTGGGTGATAGTCAATCACAAGCTCGTAGTCCTTTAGCAGTTCTAACCATCGAAGTTGTCTCAAGTTCAGATCTTTCTGAGTCATCAAACATTTCAGTCTTTTATGATCAGAATAAACATGACATTTCTCACCAAACAGATAGTGACGCCAGATTTTCAACGCAAACACAATGGCTGCTAGTTCCAAGTCATGTGTCAGGTAATTCCTTTTATGCGGCTTCAATTGTCTCAAGGTATAAGCTATAAATTTTCCTTCCTGCATCAGAACACAGCCCAAACCATTCAAAGATGCATCATTATAAATAACAAATTCTTAACTTGACTCTGGCTGAACTAGTACTGGAGCTTCAGTCAAAAGGGCTTTCAACTGATCAAAACTTTTCTGACACTTCTCCGATCACTCGAACTTAACATCTTTCTGCAATAGCTTTGTCATCAAGGCTGCAATCATAGAGAAACCTTTCACAAACCGTCTATAATAACCAGCAAGTACCAGAAAGCTTCGGACTTCAAAAACATTCTTCGGAGGTTTCCAATCCAGTATAGCTGGAATTTTACTCGGATCAACCTGAATACCTAATGCTGATAGCACATGACCCAGAAAACTGACTTCACCTAACCAGAACTCACATTTACTAAATTTTGCATACAACTAGTTATCTCGCAGGGTCTGCAACACAAGTCTCAAATGTTCGGCATGTTCAGCTTCACCATGAGAGTAGATCAAAATGTCATCTATAAACACAATTACAAACCGATCCAATACGGTCTGAAGATCCGATTCATCAAATCCATGAAAACATCAGGTGCATTAGTGATTTAGAAAGGCATAACCAAAAACTCATAGTGTCTGTACCTCGTTTTGAAAGCAGTCTTTGGCACATCTAAATCTTTAACTCGCAACTGATAGTAGCCTAATCTCAAATCTATTTTCGAAAATATTGTAGCCCCTTTCAGTTGGTCAAACAGATCATCAATCCATGGCAACGAATACTTATTCTTTATAGTCACCTTGTTAAGCTGTTTGTAATCGATGTGCATTCTCATAGTTCCATCTTTCTTTTTCACAAACAACACAGGTGCACCCCACGAAGAGAAACTCCGTCGCATGAAACCTCTATATGTCAATTATTGCAACTGAGCTTTCAATTCTTTTAATTCTATAGGTGTCATTCTATACAGAGCTATGGATATCGGAGTCGTCCGAGGCATTAACTCAATACCAAACTCTACTTCCCGAATAGGTGGCAAACCCGGTAATTCTTTAGGAAACACATCTGGGTACTCACATACAATAGGTATTGATTCAATGTTTTTTCAACCACTTTACTGTCGAGCACGTAGGAAAAATAAGCTTCACACCCTTTTCTGACATATTTCTGAGCTAACATCGAAGAAATCACTGCTGGCAAACCATACAAATCACTAGATTCAATCCGGATAATTTCATCATTCTGGCTCCGTAGAGCAATGGTTTTTCTTTTGCAGTTCACAACAGCATCATGTGAAGTCAGCCAATCCATACCCAGAATTATGTCAAACTCATCAAATGGCAGCAACATCAAATCAATCGGAAAGCACAGATCTTGAACAATCAAAGGACAATTCTTACACACTTTATCAACCATAACATAACGGCCCAAGAGGTTTGACACTCTAATCACAAACTCAATAGTCTCAACTGGTAGAGTCTTGCTGAATACTAATG
The DNA here is from genome assembly GCA_025698465.1 of Gossypium longicalyx. Lineage (NCBI taxonomy): Eukaryota > Viridiplantae > Streptophyta > Magnoliopsida > Malvales > Malvaceae > Gossypium > Gossypium longicalyx. The sequence goes on along the minus strand of CM046996.1, from coordinate 39,457,465 downwards.
TCTCACACATATAAGAATGAGTAGAACCAGGATCAATCAATGCAATTACATTAGTATCATAAAGAGTAAATGTACCAGTAATAACATCTGAGGATGAAGCCTCCTCTCGTGCACGTATAGCATAGGCTCTGGCAGGTGCACGAGCCTCAGATCTGATTACCGTATCTTTAGTCCCTCTCTGACTACCACTCGTATTACTAGCATTTATGGGCGGTCTACCTCGAGTTGCAGTGTCACCCGATCTCGTATTCTGCACTAGATTTTTCTCAGCTAACATTGGGCAATCTCTAATATAATGATCTATCGATCCATATTTAAAACAAGCTCGATCATGCAATCTGCAACTGCCGAGATGTCATTTACCATAATTCTTACACTCGAGTTGATTTGATCTGACATTACCCATACTCGCTACTGAAGTAGCTCTCGAGCTCACTGGTGGTCTATTCTGATCCCGTCTAGAGTAACCTGAAGTGGCTTTAGAACAGTTAAAATCATCTTGGAACTTCTTTGATGCTAACTGGAATGACTTATTGGATGTTCTTTTGTATGCATCTCTAGCTTCAAAGTCAGCTTTTCTTTTCTCTTTCCCGAGCTCTTCAGCTTTGTAAGCTCGCTCAACAAGTACCACAAACTCTTTTATCTCAAGTATGCCAAATAATAGTTTAATATCTTTATTCATTCCATCTTCAAATCTCTTACACATTATGGATTGATAAACACATTAATTTACATAATTCTTGTGTCTAATTTGGTTTATTTCTGAATTAATCCCTGCTTAATTGGTGTTTTTATGATTTAATCTTGTCAGGGATGTAATTGGTCAAAAACGAGCAAAAAGGGGCCAAATTGAAAGACAAATCATTGAGTTGGGGCCAAATCATAAAGATGGGAAGGCCAAGGACTTAACATCAAAGTTTGACTTTGTAAAAATCTAAAAATAGAATATTTTATTTTATTTTATTTAGTTTTATTATTTATTTTTATTTTATTTTATTATTTTAGGATTAAGCTAGTTTTAGTAAACCCTATCTATATAAATAGGGGATTTTAGTTCTTAGAAAATCATCTCTTGTCTTTGTTTTCCTACTTTTACTTGGAATAGAAATACTCTCCTTTTCCCTTTTCAAATTGGAGTTTAGCATTCTGTCAATTTTCATTTGGTTTTGTTTCTTTTCTCAAATTGGTTTAATTGTCTTCCAAGTGCTTTTCCTTTCCAATTTCCATCACCTTTCACATAAATTTATCATCTTCCACTTTCAAGCATAAATAAATTCATGCTCCACTAAATTCCATCTTAGCTTTAGGCCGGTGTTCTTTCCGGTCGAGAATTGTGAGATTCGTACTCGGGCCTAAAATCCTTCCATTCGGTATTCACCTTTTTCCTAAGTATCGAGATAGACCAATCATCCCTTAAAGTTGAATTCGATTTCAAGTCAAAGTGCACGTTGGGTTGGAGTCGTGTTTGCTTACAGTTGGAAATTCGAGTCGGCCGTGTTGTATTCGAATTTTCGAGAACAAATCGAGGAAGAGGTGATCGGGTTTAAACGACCCACGTGGTTGAGGCCGTTGATTCGAGTTGGGTTCTTCAGAACGCAAGGCTATCAGAATCTTCAATCGGGAACATGTGTATCTTGGTTAGATAATCGGTAAGGGTTGGTTTGTAGGTCGTACTAGAACCAACTACTAGAGGAAGAATAGGTGATTAGGACATTCTTAACTGCTATAACCAGCTTATCGATCGGAGGAGAAGATTAATTTTCAAGGATCGATTCTCAACACGGAATTGACCGATTCTAAGGCTAAGGCTCATTACATTTGACAGCAAATCCCAATTTAATTTCTGATTTACTTAGTTATTTATCTTAGCAGTTTTAATTATTTAATTTCTAATCAATTTCAAAATCCCCCACCTTACTTATTTATTTGCTTCTTTTTCAGCTGGTAGGTTTGGAGTCGTGGGCACGACTCTAGCCAAGATCCTTGACACGACATCCTATTCATAAGCGAGACTCGAAAGTTGATTATCGCATCCAATCCCTGTGGGCTCGACCCTACTACCACTTTACTACTAATTAGAGCTATTTTGTAGGAATTATTTTTGGTGGATTCGATGTCCATCAAATTTTGGCGCCGTTTCCGGGGATTAGAGATATTTTCTAACTTTTGTTTGTCTACCTTATGACCAGATCAGAATCGGGAAATCTAGAGTTTGAGCCAGATATTGAGAAATTGGCCAGACAACTATGAAGAGAAGCCATACAACGTGGTGAACGACCAAATCTTGAATTTGAAAGTATATCTTACATCGAAGAATTTCTTGACGAACCAGACGAGATGGCTGAACAAAATATACGCCAGCTCACAGCGGCACCGGATGAACAACAGCCCTTATGCATAACCTATCCGGTAGGAGGAACGCCTTTCGAGCTAGAGTCGGGTCTGATCCACCTACTGCCCACTTTTTGTGGACTACAAAATGGAAATCCGCACACCCACCTTAAGGAGTTCCATATGGTGTGCACAAGCATGAAGCTTCAGGGAGTAATAGAAGACCAAATCAAACTTCGTGCTTTTCCGTTTTCATTAGTCGACTCTGCTAGAGAGTGGCTATTTTATTTGCCTCTGGGATCTGTCAATACATGGTCTGACATGTCTCTTTTGTTTCTTGACAGGTTCTTCCCTGCAGCCCGAGCAGCCGAACTAAGGAGGGACATCGTAGGAATCTGTCAGAAAGACACTGAGTCGCTCTACGATTACTGGGAGCGATATAAAAAGTTGTGTGCCAGCTGCCCGCAACATGGACTGACTGAATAGTCACTATTGCAGTATTTTTATAAGGGTTTACTCCTGATGGAAATGAAAATGATAGATGCTGCAAGTGGGGGGCGCTTTTTAACATGATGCCTCAGAGAGTGAGAGAGTTGATTTCAACCATGGCTGCCAACTCTCAACAATTTCGACCGGTTACAGAACCCACGAGACGGGTTCATGGAGTAAGTTCTTTGTCTCTGGAAGATAATATTGATAAGTTAACTAATGTTGTTCAAAATTTTCTTTCAGATAAAACAGGCCCAGTACGGTTATACAGAATTTGAACCAAGCCAGACCACCCGACAGACTCATGTCTGATTTTACAGGAGGATTCAGCAGAACAAGCGAATGCTGTCGGAAACTTTCCAGGACTGCCCCAAAGATGGCATGACCCTTACTCGAACTCATATATCGTGGGGTGGAAAGATCACCCAAATCTTAGTTATGGGACGAATCTACAGTTCAATCAACCGTTTCAACAAAGGCCACTGCAGAATCAACAAATGCCACCCTCGAAGTCATCCTTGGAAGCCATAGTGGAAAGGTTAGCCAACAGTACTGAGAAATTCCAACAAAAAACTGACATGCATTTGTAGGAGTTGGACAAGCAAGTAAGCAAACTCGCGCTCACGGTTAGCCGTTTGGAGTCCCAAGGTAACCTGTCATCCCAGACTGAGCCAAATCCACGACACAATGCAAGCTCTATGAAGCTAAGGAGTGGGAAGGTTTTGGAGCCCGTACCTGACACAAGTCGCGGCCACGACACTAGTCGCGCCCACGACACAAGTCAAGATAAAGAGAAACTTGACACAGATGCTCTAGTAGAGTCGGTACCACAAAAGTCATTTGCAGTACCACATCCGTTTCCCGGACGACTTGTCCAATGTAAGAAGGAGCGAGACAAGAAGGAGATCCTCGACACTTTCTGAAAGGTAGAAATCAACATACCTCTCCTCGACACGATCAAGCAGATCCCACAATACGCCTAATTCTTGAAAGAATTATGCACAAGTATGAAAAGGTAAGTGTCGAAGAGAATGTCTCCGCCGTTCTGCAACGAAAAATACCACCCAAATATAAGGACCAAGGTATGTTTTTCATATCCTGTAAAATAGGTAGTGTTGGTATTAAAATGGTAATGTGTGACTTAGGCGCATCAATTAATGTTATGCCTTCGTCAATTTATAAACTACTTAACGCGGGTCCTTTAAAGGAAACAGGTGTGATAATCCAGCTTGTAGATAGATCTATGGTACATCCGGAGGGAGTATTAAAGGATGTTCTTGTCAAGTTAAGCGAACTAATATTTCCTGCAGACTTTTATATTATCGACATGGAGAATGACAATTCGGCAAATTCATCTGACATACTCCTCGGGAGACCATTTTTTAGTACTGCTCAAACAAAGATTGATGTACAAAGTGGAATACTCACTATGGAGTTCGATAGAGAGGTGGTGAAATTTAATGTCTTTGAGGCCATGAACCGTCCCAGCGTGATTTCTAACGTTTTTAACATTGATATAATTGATCCCTTAACTGAATTATGCTTAGAATATCATGCTGAGGATGAGTTACGAACCATTCAATGCAGAAGTCTGGACTTAGATGCCATTAAGGAACTGGAAGAATGGATAAACTTAGAAGATTCGGTTCACGAAACAGTGGCTCATATGGAGGCGCAACAAAAATAGAGGAACCCAGGTAAATTTCTTGAATTAACTGCATCACAGACTAAGCTCGTACCATCTGTTTTGCAGGCTCCAGAGTTGGAACTCAAACTTCTCCCAAGCCACTTGAAGTATGCTTTTCTCGATGAAGGAAATACACTACCGGTAATAATCTTGAGTAAACTCTCGAGGGTAGAAGAAGAAATTTTGGTACGAGTCTTTAGGGACTATAAAGAGGTAATTGGGTAGACAATAGCCGATATCAAGGGATTGAGCCCATTGACTTGCATGCACAAAATTCAAGTTGTCGATAATGCTGTTCCCAAAAGAGAGGCTCAAAGGCATCTCAACCCGCCTATGATGGAAGTAGTGAGAAAAGAGGTCCAAAGGCTACTTGACGCTGGGATGATCTATCCCATTTTCGATAGTAATTGGGTTAGCCCAGTCCACGTAGTCCCAAAAAAGACCGGTGTGACCGTAATTGAGAATTCAGTAGGTTTTTTTCAGATTCTAGTGGACCGGAGGATCAGGAGAAGACAACATTTACGTGTCCATTTGGCACATTCGCTTACAGATGGATGCCGTTCGGACTCTGTAACGCACCAGCCACTTTTCAGAGGTGCATGGTAAGCATATTTTCAGATTACGTTGAGAAAATTATCGAGGTGTTCATGGACGACTTTACTGTATATGGTGAGTCCTTCGAGGTATGTCTGACTAACCTTGCAAAAATTTTAGAAAGATGCTTAGAATTTAATCTTGTTCTGAATTATGAGAAATGTCATTTTATGGTAGATAAGGGATTAGTTCTAGGTCATATAATTTCTGCTTAGGGAATTTCTGTCGATAAAGCAAAAATCGACATCATTAACTCACTACCATACCCCACAACTGTGAGGGAGATTCGATCTTTCCTTGGTCATGCAGGTTTCTACAGACGGTTTATTATGGATTTTTCGAAGATTGCGCAACCTCTTTGCCTCCTATTACAGAAAGACAAGGAGTTCGAGTTTGACCAATCGTGTAGAAAAGCATTTGACATGCTAAAACATAAGCTCAGTTCGGCACCAATTGTTCAACCACCAAATTGAAGTTATCCTTTTGAGATAATGTGTGATGCTAGTGACCATAGCGTGGGAGCAGTCCTTGGACAAAGGATCGAGAAGGAACCACATGTCAACTCCTATGCCTCTAAAACTTTGGACGCTGCCCAAATTAATTATTCAACCACTGAAAAGGAGTTTCTAGCTATAGTCTTTGCCTTAGAAAAATTTCGTTCATATTTGTTAGGAACTAAGATTGTGGTTTTTTCTGATCATGCAGCCCTTAAATATTTGATCAGAAAGAAGGAAGCAAAATTGAGACTTATAAGGTGGATACTACTTCTGCAAGAATTTGATCTCGAAATAAAAGATAAAAAGGGACGTGAAAATTTGGTGGCTGACCATCTGAGCCAAATTCCTCCATCAAAGAACGTAACACCACTTAAAGATGATTTTTCGGATGAGAATTTGCTTGCTGCTCAGACGATTTTTCCTTGGTATGCAGACATGGTGAATTATCTTGCTACAGGTATGGTCTCTCCTAACCTTTCGTGATCTGAAAAAGACAAGATAAAACGTGAGTCTCGATACTATATTTGGGACGACCTCTATCTTCAGAAGTACTGTTCTGACCAGGTAATTCGTCGATGCATTCCTGAAACCGAGGTAACATCAATTCTATCCTTTTGTCATTTTTATGCATGTGGTGGACATTTTGGCCCTAAACAAACTGTGCATAAAGTCCTCGAATGTGGACTATATTGGCCAAGTATTTTTCGTGACGCATATATGTTTTGTAAAACTTGCGAAAAATGTCAAAAGGTAGGGAACTTGAGCCGAAAAAATGAAATGCCTCTAAACCCTGTACATGTCTGTGAAATTTTCGATATATGGGGCTTTGATTTTATGGGCCCTTTTGTCTCATCATTCGGTAATGTTTATATCATACTTGCTGTTGACTATGTGTCAAAATGGGTAAAAGCAAAATCTACTCGTCGTGCTGGTGCCAAAACAGTAGTCGATTTTTTGAAAAGTTATATTTTTTCCAGGTCCTGATAATATTCAATCTGATTCCTATCATACTGCTCTGTTAGACATTCCGAGTGACTTTAATGCTCAAGATGCCTATCGTGTTTTAACCAATTCTAATCAACTTTATAATCTGAAAACCACAAAAGATTTATTGGTGCATGAACCTGCTTTAAGATATATTCACCAATTTTTGGCATTTAGATTTTCGGGACGAAACGATTCATCCACTGTTTTAACGAGAACTGAATTATTTTTCTTGTGGTGTATGCATTCCAGTTATAAAGTTAATTTAGGATATTAGTTTGCAAAAAATTTTCATGTCGTTTTGCATTGTAATCGTCCTCTAATACTTGGGTCTTATATCACGAAGTTAACCTCTACACTTTTTCCTTCTGAAATTGATTTATTGTCCTTGATATGTGCATATCACATGGATAGCCTAGACAAATATTGTTTGGATTCTATGGGTTTGCTTGCCGGCACCCCTACTGCGTGTTATTTTGTTCCTCCAGGTACACAGACTGCTCGTGGGAATATGGTTTTTCACCAACGCCCACATTTCACTACTCGAGAACAAGAGGAACAACCTTCGACCGTAGAGGACCGTTTAAGCCGAATTGAGGCTCGACTTGGAACAATGGAAACTCAAGTCTCCACAATCCTCGACATCGTACAAAGTCGTTACTCCCAACATCAACCACGTCATTAACTATATGGGGAGTGTTCTAAACTTTTTCTTTTTATTTGGGCTGCTGACTTTTATTTCCTATAATCTATGCTTGAGGACAATCATTGATTAAGTAGAGGGGATGATGGATGGTAAACATGCATGATTTTTTCTCTTTTGCATGTGTTAAATCTTGCATTAAGTTCATTCGACAATTTATTTACACATTGAGCCTTTAATCTCATACTCAGTTAATTTGGACAAATTGGGCAAAGTTTGAATTAAAATGTTCAAGTATATAGGTTAGTCAACACTTGTGTCTTAAAATTGATATATGTAGCTAGATTTTTTTTTCATAAATTGATTGTTTGGAAAATTGTATTTGCTTATGCATTAATAAATAAGTGAGTAAATCAAGGTTCAAGTTATGAATGAAGTTTCGAAAATGTGACCGGATTGAGTAATCGGGGTAAGGTACTTGGGTTGTCATCTTATCTCGCGTAAAAAGGTTCAAGGGACAAGTCGATAACTTATAACATTCCGCTAACTGAGCTTTCAAAAAAGAAAAAAGAAAAAAAGAAGAAGAAATAATATATAAATAAATAAATTTAAGACGGTTTGAACTTAGTAACCGGGATAGGGTGCTTGGGTTGTCATCCTAGTTCGCGTAAAAAGGTTTGTCCACGTCGATAATTTTATTTCTCTAATGCTTAGTTAATTAAATAATGCCTTGCAATTTATTGGATTCAAACTCAATTTAGTAAAATTATTTAGTTCACATATTTCAATTTTATGACACTTGATGTTCGAACTTTGTATCTTGAGCATTTATTTATTTTTTCCTAAGTTTACATTGATTATGTATGTGGAAAAGAGGCTCGGTTTTTAATGAATTGTAGAATAAATTTAATGTTTGAAAGAACAAACATGCTTGAGGGCAAGCATGAGCCAAGTAAGGGGGAGTTGATAAACACATTAATTTACATAATTATTGTGTCTAATTTGGTTTATTTCTGAATTAATCCCTGCTTAATTGGTGTTTTTATGATTTAATCTTGTCAGGGATGCAATTGGTCAAAAACGAGCAAAAAGGGGCCAAATTGAAAGACAAATCGTTGAGTTGGGGCCAAATCATAAAGATGGGAAGGCTAAGGACTTAACATCAAAGTTTGACTTTGTAAAAATCTAAAAATAGAATATATTATTTTATTTTATTTAGTTTTATTATTATTTTTTATTTTTTATTATTTTATTTTATTATTTTAGGATTAAGCTATTTTTAGTAAACCCTATCTATATAAATAGGGGCTTTTAGTTATGAGAAAATCATCTCTTGTCTTTGTTTTCCTACTTCTACTTGGAATAGAAATACTCTCCTTTTCCCTTTTCAAATTGGAGTTTAGCATTCTGTCAATTTTCATTTGGTTTTGTTTCTTTCTCAAATTGGGTTAATTGCCTTCCAAGTGCTTCTCCTTTCCAATTTTCATCACCTTTCACATAAATTTATCATCTTCCACTTTCAAGCATGAATAAATTCATGATCCACTAAATTCCATCTTAGATTTAGGCCGGTGTTTTTTCCAGTCGAGAATTGTGAGATTTGTACTCGCGCCTAAAATCCTTCCAATCGGTATTCACCTTTTTCCTAAATATCGAGATAGACCAATCATCCCTTAAAGTTGAATTCGGTTTCAAGTCAAACTGCACGTTGGGTTGGAGTCGTGTTTGCTTACAGTTGGAAATTCGAGTCGGCCGTGCTGTATTCGAATTTTCGAGAACAAATAGAGGAAGAGGTGATCGAGTTTAAACGACCCACGCGGTTGAGGCCGTTGGTTCGAGTTGGGTTCTTCAGAACGCAAGGCTATCGGAATCTTGAATCGGGAACATGTGTATCTCGATTAGATAATCGGTAAGGGTTGGTTTGCAGGTTGTACCGGAACCAGCTACTAGAGGAAGAATTGGTGGTTAGGACGTTCTTAACTGCTATAACCAGCTTATCGATCGGAGGAGAAGATTAATTTTTGAGAATCGATTCTCAACACGGAATTGACCGATTCTAAGGCTAAGGCTCATTACATTTGACTTCAAATCCCAATTTAATTTTTGATTTATTTAATTATTTATCTTAGCAGTTTTAATTATTTAATTTCTAATCAATTTCAAAATCCCCCACTTTACTTATTTATTTGCTTCTTTTTCAGCTGGTACGTTTTGAGTCGTGGGCACGGTTCTAGCCACGATCCTTGACACGACATCCTATTCATAAGCCAGACTCGAAAGTTGATTATCGCATCCAATCCCTGTGGACTTGACCCTGCTACCACTCTACTACTAATTAGAGCTATTTTGTAAGAATTATTTTTGGTCGATTCGACGTCCATCATGGATTTAGTGGAAACACACTCTCTGGCATACCGACTGGGTCTCACAAATTTCTGCTCGTACTCTGTCACGGTCATCCGATCCTGTTTCAGCTCAAAAAATTCCTTACACTTCTGGTCGATAAATCTCTGGCTGATATATTTCTTACGGAACTCAGTTTGAAAGAATTCCCAGGTTACCTGCTCTCTCGGAACTACTGATACTAGGGTATTCCACCAGTGATATGCTGTGTCTCGTAGTAAAGATATGACACATTTCAAGCACTCATCTGGTGTACGGGACAGCTCATCAAACACACGGATAGTATTATCAAGCCAGAATTCAGCCCGTTCAGCATCATCCTCATCAGTAGCTTTAAACTCTTTAGCCCTATGTTTTCTGATTTTATCAACGGTGGCTTATATAATCTTAATGGATCATTTACTTGAGGTACAACAGGCATCGAAGATGGATTAATCGGGGGTGAAGGTTGTTGTGCAGCCGAGTTAGTCCAGATATATTGGGTAAACTAGTCATTCATCATTTGATAGAAGGCTTGTTTAGCCTCAGTTTCTTGATTACTCGAAGTCGGTCGAGAATTAACCGCCGCTGTCCCTTGAGCAGAAGCAGGCGTTACGCTCTCGACATCATCAGCTACAACTTTATCGGGATCCATTTACTATATAAAAACACATTTCAAATGTCAGAAGTCATCACACTATCACAGTATATAATTATGGCATGTATAGCTAAACTGACACATGCTACGTTAGTCCTAGAACCGACTAAATCATAGCTCTGATACCAATAAAATATAACAACCCTAGCCCGTATCCGTAGCCAGATTAGAGTTCTGAGGTATTACTGGTCATGCTATATTTCATACAAACGTTCATTATAAATTTCAATTCAAGATTCAGATCACATATATACTTATAACTCAATTCAATATCAAATCTTAAAAGAAATTTATTAAGCACAACATAGCATAAATAATGTATATTCCAAAATGTATGTATAAGTTAAACATTGTGTATGTATACAGAACGTGGTGCACATCCATAGCTTTATTATTGAATATTAGAATTGTTCTATATATGTTGCGCGTGTGCACAAGTTTTGCATTAAATAAAACAAATGTCATTACCTTTCTTTTTAATTATTCATGGCATTACTATTTTAATTACTATGTTGTTCATAGGCCATGCATTAAGATTGCCTAATTCACTCATTTATTATATAATCATGTAAGTAGGTATAACTACACATAACCAGATAGAACTATAAGGCAAGTTATAATTTTAATTTAACAAACCACCATCACATAATAGACGCAATATATATTATAAAGCTTAAACACATTTTACCATTTAGGAAAAATCTTTTAAAGAGCCCTAATGATAATTTAATATTAATCATGAAAATTTCAATATATTTGCAAGTTGCTATTAAATTACAAATAACAACATTTGCATACACTTTTATATAAACTAAAAGAATTCATAGAACATAATTTAAATAAAAATCGCATATGCACCATTGGTACTATAATATATGGTCATACCTACTAACAATACATGTATATATATAACTAATGCTTATTTATCCAAAAATTTTAATACCACACTTAACTTATGCACTCATGCCAATAACTAACCGAAACAATTTCTTTTAAAATGTATTTAGTATCTGTTACATTCCATCACCGAATGGTAATACTTAAATCTAATCTTACTAAGAATTATGTCTATGCATATACAAACCTAAACAAAAGCATAAAAGCAAATTCACATACGTATATTTCACCTTAACTCAAACATATCCAATTTAATCTAACATGCTTATGATCGAATTTACCATGTCACTTACTAAGTTATAATCCAACTTTGATATACAATCACATAACACCACTTATAAATATTTATAACATATGGCATATTTCTCCATACCTGATGCAAAGTCATTAACCTAATTCAACATTCAACACATAACTCATACTATATCCATCCATGGCACACAAAATATGTAACATCTCGAAATAGGGCCTAAATGGAATAGTGGTTGTGAAACCACAAATCTAAGATAGAAAAGTTTATTTCGATTAATTTTTATGATTTACCGAGTGATTAGATGCATGTGTTAGAGTATTGATAAGAAATTTTATAGATTGCATGTTTAATTTTCTTATTGGGGCTTATTTGCAGAAGTTGCTATAACAGCCCGATTTAGGGCCTAAACGGAACGATGGTTTTACAACCATGAATTAAAAGTCAAAAAATTTATTCCGATTAAGTTTTAAGGTTTATTTATTGATTAAAATATTGTGTAAAAATATCGTTAAGTAATTTTACTGATAAAGTGCTTAATTGGACTTTTAGGACTAAATTGCAAAAGTTGCAAAATATGTGTTCTAATTCATAAGTACTTGATTGAAATGGGGGTTTAAAGAGGAGGACCTTAAATAGTAATTAGACCATTATATTTTGTTTGGACAAAAATGGGCATGAATAGGACAAAATTTTAAAGAAAGGTCTTAAGGGAATTTTAGTCATTTGGTAATTAAAGGAAATAAAAAGGGAAAATAAAGCCAAAATTGACTCGTCTTTTTCATGGAGGCCGAAATTAGCATGGGGGAAGCCATGGCTAGGGTTTTCAAGCTTTCCAAGCTCAATAGTAAGTCCGTTCTAGCCCCGTTTTTCAAGTTTTTTACATTTTTGGAATCCCGGTAACTTGATTAAGCTTATTCTAGCAATAATTTAAGCTAGGGTTCATATTTGGAAAAATACTCATAGGTGAAATGTGTTTATTTTGATGTTTTATGGTAGAATATGAAGGATGAAATTATGTTAAACAACTTTTGCTCAGCGGTTTTAAGCAAAAATAAGTAAAACGGCTTAATCGGTAAAAGTTGTTATTGTTCATAACTATGTGTTAGAGTGAGAATTTGATGTTTTCATAGAAGGGAAAATGATCAGCATGTCATAAAACATAAGAATAAGGGATGAAGTTTAATTCCCGAGCCTAGGGGCAAATGTGTAAATATGCAAAAGTTTAGGGGCAAAATTATAATTTTTCCAAAGTTTGAGTTAAGGACTGTTTTGAATATTACATTAATTAAATAAGTAAAATATGATGTTTTAGATCCCGAAAAATGAGATTTGAACCTAGAATGGGAGAAAAATCGAAAATCGGGAAAGTTGGTAAAATGATCGTTTTAGTATTGAGGTAAGTTCATATGTATAATAAGCATTAATTTATGCATGTTTCAATGTAAAATTGATATATTTACTATGATTGCCAAGGTGTTGAAAGTAAGTATAATTATGATGATTTAAATGTTCAATATTAATTAGACATGGAAATGAGAAAGTATGTAAGTTTGTATGTAAATAATACATTATCTTTATTATGTTTTTATATTTCAGCATATTTTATGTATTGTAATTGATTTTTGAATCATAATTGACTATTGGAAGTATGGAATCAAGTATTAGAAAGAGAGAGAAATCCCGGTTGAACCTTCGGAAAGATTGGATGATATAGATGGTATGTAGCTAGGTCACATGTATGGTGCTGAGTGCACATCATGTGTTCAAGAGATTCTGAGACATTATGATGTAGCTAAGTCGCATGGGTGATACTATGTGTACACCATGTAGACAAGAGAGCTACGAGGTAAACTGGCTAGGTCATATGGGTGGTACTAAGTGTTCACCATGTGTACAAGAGAGACAAAATTATGTGTACAATCGAGCTAGGTCACATGAGTGGTGCTAAGTGAAGGCCACTATGTGTACAAGAGAGCTTCGATTTTAAAGGTGGGGTGTAATGCGATACCATCGCGTATCTCATTATTATTTCAAGCGTTCAGCGGGAAATTGATTAAATGAAATTGTGTATGACTTTGTGATGATAAGTGTAAGTATATACGTGTGTAACTTATGAGCAATATGCTTGATATGTGATTGGAAATTGGAAAGATTGTTATGGGTAAGTGATGAATACAATTGAAGTGTGAAAGATCAAAATTGACAATAAAACTGTTATGGATAGTTGCAGTGACATGAATCTAAAAATTTACCAAAAATAGTAGAAATTGAATCAGATACTGAATGAGATATCAAATTAGATCTTAATGAGTCTATTTTCATATAACAGAAACAGAGCAAGCAAAGAAATTCTATATTATGAGATATTTAAGTTTTTGAGAGACTGGTTCAGAATGACTACGTGATCCCCTGTTCTGACTTGGAAAAATCATTAAAAATTGTACAAAAATAATTATGGGATATAATTTATATTATTGAAATTAATAATGAGTCTAGTTTCAAATGAAATAAACTAGAACATCCTTTAAATTTTGTACAAGGAGAAAATTGATTCGTAGTGAAGAGTGGTCAGAACAGTTGAGCAGTGAAACAGGGGTAACTTCAATGAATAAAATATACTAATTGGTTAGACCAAAAATTCTTAAAATTTTATGGTAATAATATACATGAATCTAGTTTCAAGAAAAATTAACGGTTTGTAATTTGGAGTTCTTTAGCTCCAGAAATAAATAATTTAGCTGCTGGTATTCTGCTAGATAGCTTATTTTGAACCTGTTTATGATTGTAATAGTGAAAGTATGTGTGTGTTTGTGATGGTAATATTCCGGGAACTTATTGTGACTTCATTTAAAGTATGATAATGTATTTTTTATTAATATTTACATACTTACTTACTAAGCTATAATTCTTACTCCCTTCCTTTCCTTTTTCCTATAGTGTCTCGGATGTTAGCTCGAGTTGGAGGTGTAGGAGGTTAAATCACACTATCAAACTATTGATCGATATATAAAGGTTTTAAAGTATTTTTAAGTCTTTGGCATGTATGGAGACTCGTTTAATTGTTATTAAGTTGCTAGGAGTTGGCCTAAAATACTGACCTACGTTATTTGAAGGTCTCTATTGTATAAAGTCATTTAATGTAGATAGTCTTGATTATGTTATTAATTAAATGATGCAATTTATGAATGTGCATGCTTGCCTATGTGTGTGGTTGAATTAAAGCATGATATGGGCCTTGTAAGCTCTTTTTAAGGGACAGCTTGAATGTGTTTGAAAAAGTTTTAAATTGGAGTGAAATTATGAATCGATTTTTATACGAAGATTAGTGATTAAGTCCGGTAATGCCTCGTACCCTGTTTCAGCGTCGAACACGGGTAAGGGGTGTTAAAACATATTAATCAAAATGAACTTATACCATTACCAATCTAGAACCGAACACAAGCATAGAAATAAGCCATTTTCGCATGGCCTTAATACAAAATCAAAGTTCAATACCAAAACACATTCCAGCCTATACGTGCTATAATTCGAGTTTGACTTATAAAGGTACCAAAATAGATGATAGTGTGATGAGCTTGGCTGACAGTCCTTGAGTTTGCAGCTTGACTTCAAAATCTATAAACAGGAACAATATGCACAGAAAGCTATGATAGCTTAGTAATCTATAAGCAAATAAACATTTCAGTAATGTATTCAACTCATGTAAACTAGTCGAATTACATTAATACTACTATACTTGACCTCAACCCTACAACATGCATAATTAATACATTTTCATAGACATTTATCCACCTAGGCCGAATTCACACATAGTCATTTACCACATTATAATCAACTCTCAAACCCAAAAGATATAGTAAACCATTCAACCATTTACTCTTAAGTAGAAACCTAAGATTCATCAAATGGCATCACATGCAAACTTATTACCTATATGACCGAATATGCCATCTCACATATGCATGTATTTTAAAAGAAAAACACTTCAATGATACACAAATGATTCATTCACAAGCCATACATATGAATTCTTCATTTGCATTACACGTAATTTATAACAAAATTCATAGTATTTTCATACCTTAGCTCAAGTAGATATCAAGTTGATTCATACCTGGCCATTTAACTCGTATTACACATCCGTAAACAATTTACCTTTGCCCCAATGAACCATTCGGAATTGGATAAGACACTTGGATTATCACATATATCGTCCAATGCCAACATCCCAGATCTGGTCTTACATGTAGCCACATATCGATGCCACTGTCCCAGACAGGGTCTTACTCGTAAACATATATCGAAAACAAAAATTGATGCCATGGACTTACTCGCACACATATATCGGAATCCTATGTCATGACATATGTATCCTAGCTATTCCTAAGGTTCATACGAGGGTTACGAACGTCGTAACTCGGTCGAATCGAACTCAAAAATGTCAGCCAAATTTAACATATTCGGCCTTAGCATAATTTAATTATAACATTTCATAAAAAACATGTAATTATAACATTATTCTATCAATAAACCGTCTATTTTCTTATAAACTTACCTCGGACGATACAAAAATGGAGTCAGGCAACTAGTCGACAACTTTCGTTTTTCCCCGATCCAAATCTGATTTATTTGGTTCTTGATCTAAACAAATTCAAATTAAGCTTATTCAAACACGTTTTCATTCAATTTAGTCCAAAAACACATAAATAGGAAAATTACCATTTTACCCCAGACATTTACAATTTTTACAGTTTAGCCCCTATTGCACAAAATACAAAATACACAAAATTTCCAAATACCCATGTTTGGCCGAATCCTACCCATTACCATAAAAGTCCATATATTTCATTTATTTCACAATTTAGTCCCTCAAATTATTAGTTATGCAATTAAGTCCTAATTACTCAAAATCATCAAAAACTCCAATACAAAATATGTTAATCTAAAACATGTCTTTCATTTTCCATCATCAAACAAAAAAAAATCACAAGCTATCAACAATGGCACAACTCAAAATATTCATCAAAATAAAAAATTCAAGCATGGGTTTTGTAGTACTCGAAGCAACGATCTCAAAAACATAGAAATTATCAAAAACTGACAAAGAACGAACCCTGATTTTAGCTTGGAAGATGGTCGAACTAGGTTTCTTCTTTCTTTCTTTTCTTATTCGGTTTATGAACAAAATAAAATAATGAATATGATAACTTATTTTTAACATATATAAGTTTATTAACCAATTTACCTAAATAACCTTAATGATATAATAATAAAATCATATAACCTAAGTTCATTACCATCCAACATCATATATAATTGGATTATTTCATTATAAATACTCCCATTTAGAAAGCTATTAACAAATAAGCCCTTTACAAATTAAACTGCCCAATTTTCAATTTACGCGATTAAGTCCTTTTATTTAATTGAACACCTAAATGACAAAATTAAACCACAAAAATTTCGCAGACATAAATTCACACAAAATAAACACAGAAAATAATTTAAAAATATTTTTCTGACTCAGATTCGTGGTCCTGAAACCATTGTTTCGATTAGGGTCTAAATCGGGTTGTTACATTACTGACTTGGCCACACGACCGGCCACACGCCCATGTGCCAGCTCGTTATCACACACAGCCAGTAGGCATGCCCATGTGTCTAGGCCGTGCCAAACTTGTAGATTATACTAACTTAATTCGAAAAAGTACCCCAGGGGAGACACGGCAGTATAACATGACCGTGTGTCGCACATGGCGGAGACACACGCCTATGTCTTTGCCCGTGTGGACAAAAAGGCCATTTGTAAAGCCAATTTGCCACCTTACTCTCAAGCACACATAGTAATTGTAACACCCTTTGCCCGTATCTAATGCCGGAACAGGGATTGAGGTGCTACCGAACTTGAACTCAACTAATCTTAGAAAATCGGGCCATAAAATTTTGATCAATTTAAAACTTTTCATTTCATAGTCAATTTGTCCTTTATTAGAGCTTACGAGGCCCAAAACATACATTCAAAATGGTTCAGGACCGAACTGAGGGCTCGAGAAAAACTCAGAAAAATCATGCTTTAAGGCTCCACAAGCCCGTGTGGGTATAGGGCACACGCCCGTGTGCTAGGGACACACCCGTGTCCCATACCCGAGTGGCCAATTTAATTCTAAAAGTTTTCATGCAACAAGTGCAGACTTCACACGGACTAGACACACGCCCCTGTCCCTTGCCCGTGTCCTTTCACACGGCCACGACACGCCCGTGGCGCAGCCCGTGTGCAAAATCCTGGGTATTATGTTTCTGACATCAGTATTACACGACCATGGCACACGTCTGTGTACTAGTTCGTGCCCCTCTATACGGCTGAGACACACGGCCTTCTCACACGCCCATGGGGCTGTCCGTGCATCACACACGGCCTAAACACTCGCCGGTGTGTCTATCCGTGTGGACAATATGAGGCTATTTACCAAGCCTCATTGCCACCCTATCATACCTATTTTTATACCAACACCAGCCAATACCAAATCAAGCATGATAGACATTCATTTAACCATGAGGATGCATCTATTATAGACTCAAAATGAATGTTACCCTCATTCAAGGCTTAATGTAAAAATGTGGAACTAATTTCAAGCCAACACATTTGGCCAATCCTCAAAGACACAAAATAATAAGGTCTAGCCCTATACATGCCATAATAAAAAATATAAATCCAACTATACCGAGTATTTCGACTCATAGTGTGATCGATATCTTTGACTTCAAGGGATCCTTGAGTTAAATAAGCGGCACTAAAAGAAAAAAAGAAAGGAAAGAAAGTAAGCATAAAGCTTAGTAATTTGCATATAAACAAATATACAACAACTATTTCACCATTAGTCATCATGCTCATAGCTCAAAGGTAGGCATAAACTTGACTTACTCATTACTGTCTACTCAAGTCACATTGTAACACCCCTAACCCGTATCCGTTGCCAGAACAGGGTTTCGGAGCATTACTACCATTTGCAGATTACTTAAAAAAAATTTAAATGCTTACCGATTCAATGCATCATGTAAATAAATATATTACCATTCAATCAACAGATTAGTACTTGTATAAGCATCAAATAGTAATATTGTTAGTGTACTTGCACATATCTCATATAAATTCAACATTGATATAACTATTTTCTCGACATATCGTACTTGAGTTCAATAATAGTCTCAACTTACATAATTTTCTTGTATCAACATATCAAAGATAATCATATATGTACATGTCATGAAACATATCATGCTCTTACCGTTTCTTCATAAGCATATATGATTCATTTCATTATATTAATATTTCATACTCCATCATTTCCATATATTTTATGTATATTTATTTTGATAATAGCTTATATCAAACCTAACATAATTTATATTCCACGTACTCATACTTATTTCGTTTATCTATCTTCATAATTATTTCATACAACTATTTTGTACATATATATTTCCATATGACCAGTTCTTGTAAACATTACACACAACCATTTCATATAACCATTCCTCATCTGATACATATTACCTGGATATCAATTGTTCAACAGATGTCATAGCATCTCCCATCCACGGTCTTATTCATCTTTGACATGATGCCATAGTATCTTTCAACTATGGTCTTACTCATTTTCTGTCATGTTGCCATGATATCTTTCAACCATGGTCTTGTTCATTTCATATGACGTTGCCATGGTATCTTTCAACCATGGTCTTACACATTTCATATCAGGTTGCCATGGTATCTTTCAACCATGGTCTTTCACGTTTCATATCAGGTTGCCATGGTATCTTTCAACCATGGTCTTACACGTTTCATATCAGAGAGCACACTCCCACGAACCTCATCCTTACAGTGGGATTACCAGTCCAGGCTAAATCCCCTGTAATATAAACTCATAGAGTATTGTCGGGATTACCAGTCCAGGCTAAATCCCCCTGCAACGACAATTACTCTAATGAGCTTGGATCTGAATTACAGTCCAAGCTAAATTCGAGACACGATTCGGATTACCCGTCGGGCTAAATCCATTTTACACATATTCTTCGGGAGGGCTATATCAGGATAGGATCACCCGTCCGGGCTAGATCCTTTTTACCGTCAATTCCTTTTCAGAGATCCATCGAATTTTTCCTTTTCATTCAACCGAGATTTATTTTCAATTTATTCGAGTATTATCAATATTTCATCAAATATCATGAATTGAATATTCAAATCATATTTTCATCACATAACCACATATTTCAAGTATTTAAAATACAATTCAAGTTACACAAACTTACCTCATTGCTTGTTTGTGTTTATAATTTCATTAATCCGATATCTTTTCTTTTCACGATCGAGTCTCATATTTGAGTCGTTTGGATCTTTATAAATAAATTTGATCATCATTTTCATTCATTTCATATACTAATGCATTTAATTAATGCTTTAGGCAAAATTTACCATTTTGCCCCTGAACTCTTAATTAATGACGATTTCATCCTTAGGGTCGGAAAATAAAATTCTTGCAATTTAATCCTTATTTCCAGCTATTATTCTTATATATATTGATAATGATCCATGAATTCTATAAAATATCGAATTTTCTATAATTTCAACACTTTTCAATTTATTCTTTCAACACTTTTCAATTTAATCCCTAAAACATGTTTTCCCCGATCTTGAACTAAATTAATAATTTCATTCAATTTTGTAATTTAAATAATAAAATAATCCATTTCATGCAATTTGATCATTTTTACATTTTTACAAAATTGCCCATAAAATTTTACTTTTATTCAATTTAGTCCTTGAGCCTAGAATATGCAAATTAGCCATGCTAGATGAATATTCATACATATTTTCCTTCTCCTCCTCTCCATTCCACATCCTTAATGTAGATAATACACTTGTAAGTAACATTATCCATAATTTTTATTATTTACTTTTATGAATATTCAAGCTGTCTATCTGCATCATGGTCACTAAATTATTTATATCTGGAGCTATAGAACTCGAAATTAAGATCCGCTAATTTTACCTGAAACTAGACTCATATATCTTCTTACCATAAAATTTTCAGAATTTTTAGTTTATCCAATAAGTACAGTTTATTCTTTAAAATTACCCCTGTTCTGCTGTCTAACAGTTCTGCCCTTCTTCACTAAAAATTAATTATCTCCTTGTACAGAATTCAAATGATGTTCCCGTTTGTTTATATTGAAAATATACTCATTCAGGATTCTAAAAATATAAATTTAAACCCCTAATTATTTTTATCCAAATTTTTATGATTTTACAAATTCAGAACAGGGGAACCCGAAATCATTCTGACCTTGTCTCACAAAATTCATCATATCTCATGATTTACAATTCCATTGCTTACATAATTTCTTCTATAAGAAACTAGACTTAATTCCTATAATTAGATTTCTACAATTTTTGATGATTTTTCAAAGTTAGACCACTGCTGCTGTCCAAAACTGTTTTAGTACAAAATATTAATTACCATGTTATAACACCCTTATTTTCTTTTTCTACACCATTTCTCATCACTTTCTCTTATTTTCTCTTCACTAACATATCATGAACATAGAACCTTATATAAGAAAACTCTACTATAACATTATTTCCATGCTTTGTCAATAATAACAAACTTAAAAACATATTGAAATCTTGATATACTTACCTTGTTCTATTGATACTAATCTTTAACTTATTTTCTCTCTCCTCCAGCTTCTATTTCTTGAATCCAACTTGATATTCTAACTCCCCATGGTCTCCTTAACATTTTTCTCTCTTGGTAGCTATGGAAATTCATTTGATTTTTGGGTGAAAATGGTGAATTTTTGGTAAAAAGGACCAAATTGTAAAGAAAGCAAAACTTTCTTTCTTCCTCTCTTTCTCTCACGTTAGTGCATGGGAAATATGGATGAGAATTTCTCATCTTTCTTTCTTTATATACTAATAAAATAATAATAAAATAATAATAAAATATCTTATTAAAATATTAATAAAATAATATTTATCTAATTAAATAATTATAAAATATCAAAATATCTCTAGCATCATTATTACTTTCTAGATTTCTCTCTCTTCCAATTGACCATTTTGCCCTTCATTATCTTTTAAAATTCCATCCTTAAGTCATCATTTAATTTGGTAAAATTATAATTTAGTCCCTCATAATTTCTTCATCTATTCAATTTGGTCCTAATTCATCCATTTTCCTTAGTTTCTAGATTATTCCACTCTTAAAATATTTACACTATTGGTCCTTCAAATTTTTCATATTTACACTTTAACCCCTCAAATTTTGAGTATTTACTCTTGTGTAACAAAACTTTTCTCACTTTTACAATTTAGTCCTTTCTTGAATTAATATATCATAATATACTTCTCAATATTGACATATCTCAAAATTTCCTCTTTTTTTTTTTCACTTTATTTCCTTATTTTACTATATCAAGGATAATATCTTACTGTAAATATTTTCAGGGTATTACACACATTTTCTAAATTGAGCTCATTACTCATGCATACCAAATAGGTACCTGTACCACTCACAACATTATTATACATTTCTTATTGAATCACTTTCATAACCTTTAAAGTTGAACCTTTTAGAATACTACCGGATTTTCTGTAAGCCTCAAACATCGAATAAGTTGTCGATGCCATGTTCCAGACATGGTCTTCCACTAGCTATCATCATCGAGACTGACGCCATGTCTCAGACATGGTCTTATACTAGCTCTCATATATATAGGCTGATGCATGTCTCGGACATGTCTTACACTAGCACAACTCTTAGCCGATGCATGTCCCAGACACGTCTTACACTAGCATCATGGTCGAGGCCGATGCATGTCCTAGACATGTCTTACACTGGCACTCATCTCTACACCTATTCTATGTCCCAGACATGGTCTTACATTGGTTCTCATAATGTGGCCGATACATGTCCCAGACATGTCTTACACTGGCATACAAGTAACCTGAATGTTAAGGTACGAATATCCAATTTGTTTCCTACGGTTCCAATAGGATCTTTCTACTATCTCAATTATTACTATGCATTCTCATTTCACAATCTGGCAATTCATGCTATATATCAATTCAATGACAATTCGAATACATGTATTAACAATGTAGTTATATTATTTACATATAACTTACCTCGGATTACAAAATGTACTCGACTAGTCGATTAGTCGATTTGCTTGGCTTTCCCCCGGTCTAGGTTCGGGTTTGGGAAATCTTGTTCTATAATAGTAAAATGCACTCATTTAGTCATTAAACACAATTAGGCAATCTAAAATTTACATTTTTTGTAAAATGACCATTTTGCCCCTATACCTCGACAAAATGACCATTTTGTCCCTATGATCAAAATTTGATTTTTATTGAATTTCTTCATATCTCAAGCATAACCGAACACTTTTTACTCTTATGGAAACCCCAAAATCTCACTATTTCACACACTAAACACTTATTTCGCAACTTATGCAAAATAGTCCTTCTTGGTGTTTTCTTGCTAACACCTTTCACAAAAGTTGTTTATTACACAACCATAGCTCACATTCTTCCATAAAATTTCAGAAAATAACATGAACATTCACATGGTGAAAGCCTAAGCTTCAAGCATTCAAAATATGTAAAAATCATTAAGAAAACCACCAAAATTTACTTACTTGAGAGAGGAATAAATTACTGAAATTGTGAGAGCTTAAAACCACAATTTTCGCTGGTATATTCGGCCAAAGGAGAAGAAATGGAATGAAGGAGATGAAGACTAGGTAACTTAGGTATTATTTTATTTAACTATTATGTCATCAATTCACCTAATGTTGACATTTTGACCAACTTGTCTCCTATGGCCGGCCAAGCATATTTGAAAGGGTCTAATTGCCTTTTAAAGGCCCTCAATTTTAGTTCTCTAGCTATTTAACACATTTGGGTACTAAAAGGCAACTTTTGTCTCTTATGCAATTTAGTCCTTTTTCGCAATCGGGCCCAAAAACATTAAAATTAACTCCCCAAATTTTTCATGCACTAATATAATCATACTATAACCTCATAATAATAAAAAATGAGTTTCCCAACTTCAGATTTATGGTCCCGAGACCTTTATTCTGACTAGGCCCTAAATCGAGCTGTTACATTTCTCCCCCTTTAGGGATTTTCGTCCTCGAAAATCTTACCGGTGAATAGATTAGGGTACTAGTCCCTCATAGACTCCTCAGTTTTCTACATGGCTTCCTTGACTCCATGTCTATGCCACAACACTTTCACAAGCGTGATCTTTCAATTCCTCAACTGTTTAACCTCTCGAGCCAAAATCTTGACCGACTCTTCGCCATAAGTCATGTCCGTGCAAATCTCAACCTTTGACAGCTCAATTACATGCGAGGGGTCTGATCTATATCGACGTAGCATGGACACATGAAAAATGTCATGAATCTTTTCTAACTCGGATGGTAAGGCTAATCGGTATGCCACCAATCCAACTCTTTCTATTACTTCGTAAGGTCCTATAAATCGTGGACTCAACTTGCCTTTTCTACCGAATCTGAGGACTTTCCTCTATAGAGATACTTTCAAAAATACTCTATCACCGACTTGAAACTCAATCTCCTTTCGTTTCAAATCTGCGTAGGATTTCTGTCTATCTGAGGCGACTTTTAAAAAATTACGAATCACCTTAACTTTTTCTTCGGTCTTTCTGATTAATTCGACCCCATGGATCTGGTTCTCTTTGAGCTCGGTCCAATATAAGGGCGTTCAACACTTTCGTCCATACAATGCCTCATAAGGTGCCATTTTCAAACTTGCTTGATAATTGTTGTTGTAGGTGAATTCAACCAACGGTAGATACCTTTCCTAATTGCCTTGAAACTCGAGGACACAACATCTTAACATGTCCACTAAAATCTGTATCACTCTCTACGATTGACCGTCGGTTTGCGAGTAAAATGCAGTGTTGAAGTTCAACTTTGTTCCAAGAGCCTCTTGTAACTTCTTCTAAAACCTCGAGGTGAATCTTGGGTCTCGATCTGAAACAATCGACAACGGCACACCATGAAGCCTCACAATCTCAGAAACATACAAGTCGACCAATTTCTCAAGGGAGTAGTTAGAGACAAACTCCAAAATGTCTCTTTTCATTCCCGACCACCAATACATTTTCTTCAGGTCGTTATACATTTTCATGCTACCCAGGTGGACGGATAAACAACCACTATGTGCCTCTCATAAAATCTTCTGAATGAGCTCACTATCTTTAAGTACACAAATTCTATCTTTGAATATTAAACATCCGTCAGTACCAATTCGAAAATCTGATTCAATACTTGACTCACACTGAGTCTTTTTGGCTTGTAATTCATCGTCGTTCTTCTGAGCTTCATAAATTCCTTGTAGAAACACTGGCCTAGCTTTCAACTCTGTTAAAATTGAACAATCATCCGATAAAGCCAAATGGGCAGTCATAGCTCACAATGCAAATAAGGACTTTCTACTCAATGCATCAGCGACCACGTTCTCCTTACCCGGATGGTAGTCGATAATCAACTCATAATCATTTATTAACTCTAACTATCATCATTGCATCAAATTCAACTCCTTCTGAGTCATCAAAAACTTTAGACTCTTGTGATCGATAAATATTCGGCATCTCTCACCATACAAATGGTATCGCCAAATTTTTAATGTGAACACTATGGCTGCTAGTTCCAAATCATGCGTCGGATAGATTTTCTCATGTGGCTTCAACTACCTCAAAGCGTAAGCTATGACTCTACCCTCTTTCATAAGTACACACCCCAATCCATTTAAAGAGGCGTCACTATAAACTACAAATTCTTTGCCCGACTCTGGTTGCACTAACACTGGGGCTTCCGTTAATAAGGTCTTTAATCTTTCAAAACTTTGTTAACATTTTTTGGTCCATTCAAACTTGACATCTTTTTCTAGCAGCCTAGTCATCGGGGTAGCTATCATGGAGAATCCATTTACAAATCGTCTATTGTATCCCGCTAGCCCCAAAAAACTACAAACCTCTGTTACATTCCTCAGTGGTTTCCATTTCACAATAGCTGAGATCTTACTTGGGTCAACTCTGATCCCATCACCCGGCACAATGTGTCATAGAAATCCGACCTCGTTGAGCCAAAACTTGCTCTTACTAAACTTGGCATAAAGTTGTTTATCCCTCAAGGTCTGTAACACAATTCTCAAATGATCCGCGTGCTCACTCTTATCACGCGAATAAATCAATATGTCATCGATAAAAACGACGACGAACCTGTCCAAGTACGGTTGGAAGATGCGATTCATCAAATCCATAAATATTGCCGAGGTATTTGTCAATCCAAAAGGCATAACAAGAAACTCGTAATGCCCATATCTCGTCTGAAAAGCAGTCTTCAGTATATCTTGTTCCTTGACTCTTAACTGGTAGTAACTCGACCTCAAATCTATCTTAGAGAATACAGTGGCTGCTTTCAATTGATCGAAGAGATCATCGATCCTCGGCAAGGGATATTTGTTCTTCACTATCATTTGTTAAGCTGTCTATAGTCAATACATAACCTCATTGACCCGTCTTTTTTTTTCACAAAAAGTACTGGAGCACCCCATGGTGAATAACTCGGTCTAGCAAAGCACTTATCTATTAATTCTTTCAACTGTACTTTCAACACTTTCAACTCGGTGGGGGCCATTCTATACGGTGCATTGGCGTTGTACCAGGAACTAACTCGATACCAAACTCAACTTCTCTCTCTGAAGGTAATCCGGGCAACTCTTTAAGAAAAAACGTCTATAAACTCACAAACCACTGGTACTGATTCAATCTTCGACTCAGACACTTGAGTATTCAGCATAAAAGCTAGATAAGCCTCATACCCTTTTCTCAAATATTTTTTAGCAGTCAAGGACGATATTACTACAGGCAATTTATCCAAGTCATCCGGTCCAACCGAAGAATATTCCCATCTTCACACTTTAACTCAATAATTTTCTTTCCACAGTCCACTACTACACTATAAGGAGTCAACCAATCCATCCCGAGGATTACATCAAACTCATTGAATGGCAATAACATTAAATTAGCCAGAAAACAATAATCTCTAATTATCAAAGGATAATTCCTACATACTTGGTTAACTAGCATATGTCTGCCTAAAGGGTTGGATACTTTTATCACAAACTCAGTGGAATCTACTATCATATTCATACGGGGTATCAAATCCATACAAATATAAGAGTGGGTAGAACCCGGATCGATCAAAGAAACAACAGATATATTGTGAATAGAAAAGGTACCCGTGATCACGTCGGGAGACTTTACCTCTTCACGGGCACGAAAAGCATAAGTACTCACAGGCGCTCTACCCTCGGGCCTCATCACAGCATCTCTAGTCGCACCTCTATTGCCATCTCCAAATGCCCGTGTGCTGGGGACACGCCCGTGTCCCATACCTGTGTGGCCAATTTAATTCTAAAATTTTTCATGCAACAAGTGCAGACTTCACACGGCCTGGACACATGCCCGTGTTCCTTGCCCGTGTCCTTTCACACGGCCACGACACGCCCGTGACGCAGCCTGTGTACAAAAACCTAGGTATTCTATTTCTGATGTCAGCATTACACGGCCATGGCACACGCCCGTGTACTAGGCTGTGCCCTTCCACACGGCTGAGACACACGGCCTTTTCACACGCCCATGGGGCTGTTCGTGTATCACACACGGCCTAGACACACGCCTGTGTGTCTACCCGTGTGGACAATATGAGTCTATTTACCAAGCCTCATTGCCACCCTATCATACCTATTTTTATACTAACACCAACCAATACCAAATCAAGCATGATAGACATTCATTTAGCCATGAGGATTCATCTATTATATACTTAAAATGAATGTTACCCTCATTCAAGGCTTAATGTAAAAATCTGGAACCAATTTCAAGCCAACACATTTGGCCAATCCTCAAAGACACAAAATAATAAGGTCTAGCCCTATACATGCCATAATAAAAAATATAAATCCAACTATACTGAGTATTTCGACTGATTGTGTGATTGATATCTCTGACTTTAGGGGATCCTTGAGTTAAATAAGCGGCACTAAAAGAAAAAGGAAAGGAAAGAGAGTAAGCATAAAGCTTAGTAAGTTGCATATAAACAAATATACAACAACTATTTCACCATTAGTCATCATGCTCATAGCTCAAAGGTAGGCATAAACTTGACTTACTCATTACCGTCTACTCAAGTCACATTTTCTAATTTGAGCTCATTACTCATGCATACCAAATAGTTACTTGTACCACTCACAACATTATTATACCTTCCTTGTTGAATCACTTTCATAACCTTTAAAGTTGAACCTTTCGGAATACTACCAGATATTCTGTAAGCCTCAAACATGGGATAAGTTGTCAATTGCATGTTCCAGACATGGTCTTACACTGGCTATCATCATCGAGGCCGATGCCATGTCCCAGACATGGTCTTGTACTAGCTCTAGTATATACGTGCTGATGCATGTCCTAGACATGTCTTACACTAGCACAACTCTTAGCTGATGCATGTCCTAGACACGTCTTACACTAGCTATCATCATTAAGGCCGATGCATGTCCAGACATGTCTTACACTGGCACTCATCTCTACACCAATGCCATGTCCCAAACATGGTCTTACACTGGTTCTCATAATGTTGCTGATGCATGTCCCAAACATGTCTTACACTGGCACACAAGTAACCCGAATGTTAAGGTATGAATATCTGGTTTGTTTCCTAGGATTCCAATGGGATCTTTCTACTATCTCAATTATTACTATGCATTCTCATTTCAAAATCTAGCAATTCATGCTATATATCAATTCAATGACAAATCAAATACATGTATTAACAATGTAGTTATATTATTTACATACAACTTACCTCGGATTACAAAATGTACTCGACTAGTCGATTAGTCGATTTGCTTGGCTTTCCCCCGGTCTAGGTTCGAGTTCGATAAATCTTGATCTATAATAGCAAAATGCACTCATTTAGTCATTAAACACAATTAGGCAATCTAAAATTTACATTTTTGGTAAAATGACCATTTTGGCCCTAGACCTTGGCAAAATAACCATTTTGCCCCTATGATCAAAATTCAATTATTATCAAATTTCTTCGTATCTCAAGCCTAACCGAACTTTTTTTACTCTTATGGCAACCCCAAAATCTCACTGTTTCACACGCTTAACACTTATTTCACAACTTATGCAAAATAGTCCTTTTTAGTGTTTTCTTGCTAACACCTTTCATAAAAGTTGTTTATTACACAACCATAGCTCACATTCTTCCATAAAATTTTAGAAAATAACATGAATATTCACATGGTGAAACCCTAGACTTATCACCATTTTGCAAGATAGTCCTCTCATTTGAAAGCCCAAGCTTCAAGCATTCAAAATATGTAAAAATCATCAAGAAAATCACCAAAATTTACTTACTTGAGAGAGGAATAAATTGCTGAAATTTTGAGAGCTTAAAACCCTAATTTTTGCTAGTATATTCAACCAAAGGAGAAGAAATTGCTGAAATCGATTTGTTCTTCACGTTCATGCCATTTATACATCATCATTTTCACTACTAAAGTCCACAACCAAAAACATGCCAAACCAGATTGATACTTTAACTAATATACACATTTAGACATAACCCAAATCATCAAGCATTTACTAAATCAAATTGGCATCCAAACATCATCTTAAATTATACCAAAGCTTACCATATTATGCCATTACACAAAGCAAATTACACATTAAACATAAGTCATTAATAAGCCATATAAAATGACCAAATACATCACCAAAACCTTTATCAAAAAGACTGAAGCCTATACATGCCATATAACCAAATCGCAAGTGTAAAAATACCAAAATAAAAAACTGAATAGTGTGATGTGATCTCCACCAACTTCCAACCCGAGCGAACATTCGAATCACTATAAAACATAGAAAAAATAACACAAAGTAAGCTATAAAGCTTAGTAAGCTCTATGGTAATAAACTCATATTATGAAATAACCGCATTTTAAACAATTACTTAAAACATGATATAATTCATATGATTTCACCATTCAATCTCGAAATCATGCACACAGATGATCAAGATTTTCATGAGTTTATTCATTCAAAACTCGTATGGTTTGAATACTTCTTATCAATTCATTCACATTTTCATATTCACAAGCAATTATATATAAACTTTATTCAATTCCATATTCATCACCTTTTCTTAGCTAAATGAATTATGTGAAATATCATCAATTAATGGTGTTTCGAACACTATGTGTCGTATGTATATTTAGTTAAAACAACTATAACTCATATCTCACATATCATTCAATTCATACCTTATTATAGCCAAATAAACACATTTTGGCATGGAACATACTTATACATAAATCTTTCTCATTTCATATACATGATACACTGAAAACTTACAAAATTACCTTCATTTGATTCTCATATAAGTTATGTATGAACCTGTATCACTTAATTCAATTGTACTTTCCTTCTCATCTTGATTATGCCCATTGAACCATTCGGAATAATTAAGGATACTCAAAAATTGTAACATCCCAAATTAGGGTCTAGTCAAAACAGTAATTTTGAGACCACAAATTTGAAATAGAAATAATTATTTTATGATTATTTGATGGTTCATGACATGATTTCATGTTTTTGTGAAATTTTCATGAAGAAATTCTATGCCTAAGATGTCCAATTTGACTTTAGGGACCAAATTGAATAAGTTGTAAAACTTGTGTTCTAGAAGCTTTAAGCATGAAATTGCATTGGATTATTAATTAGAGGTCCTTAAATGGAAATTTGACCAAGTTCTAAAATTTTGGGAAAAAAATGGGCATGAATAGGAAAATTTTGAAAGAAAGGCCTTAAGGGCATTTTTGTCTTTTGGTAAATAAAAGAATAAAAAGGGAAAAAGAAAGAAAAATTTGTCCATATTCTTCTTGCTTGTGTCAAAATTCCAAGGGTCACCATAGCTAGGGTTTATTCATCTTTTCAAGCTTGATTGTAAGTGCTCCCTAGCCCCGTTTTTAATGTTTTTTATATTTTTGAAGTTGTCATCAATCGATCTAGCTATTTCTACCATTATTTTGAGCTAGGGTTCATGTATGGAATTTGACCCATGTGTAACATGGTTGTATTTTGATGTTTAATGGAGGAGTATGAATGTTTGGTGTGTGATAAACATCTTTTACTAAGTGATTTTTAGTGAAAACACCTAAAAAGGGCTTGTTTGTAAAAGGTGTAAAAATGAGTAGTAGAAATGTGAAATAAAGGAAAACATGGGCTGATATGATATAGAATATGATTTGGCTAGGCTTGGGTAACCAAGAAATTGCATGCATCTCATTTTACGGGCTTAAGAACTAAAGTGTAAATAAGTGAAAAGTTAGGGGTAAAAAGGTAATTTTACCAAAGTATGTGTTATGGGTCGATATGAGCAATGTATGTATTGAACAAGTTGAATTTGGTATTATAGATTAAGAAAAACGTGATTCGGGTCTTGATTGGGCGAAAAATAAGGTTTATGAGGATTAGGCTCGTTTCTATCATTTTTGTACCAAGGTAAGTTCATTTGCAAATAATGCAACATGTACCATACTTTGAATGCTCTAATATTGCATGTATGATAAATAAATTTGAATGCTCTAATATTGCGTGTATGATAAATACTTACATAATTGATATGTTGTTGTATTATGTGTTTTTTGCCTAAATTTTATCATGAAATATTTGATTATTTCATGAGTATGTGATTAGTGCCATGAATATTGAAATCGACATTACGAGCAAGCTCAACAGAAAAGTGGTATCGATGAATCCCGTTTGAACCTTAGGAATAGTTAGGATACAAGTGACATGTCACTAGGAATTATGTAATCTGAACTCATTGAGTTGTGGTCTGATTTCATGATATATGTGACATCCGATCTCATTGAGTTGTGGTCTGAGTTCGTGATATATGTGACACATGTTTTGGCATCCGGATACTGGTCTCGTATATTTTATTGATGGCGAGGTAGTCTGGCATGTGTTGCGGATACCTGACAGCCTACATGAGTAGACCCGTGAGTAGCTCGTAAATGAGCAACATGTGATTTGAGATATGAAGTAGCATTGGCTACATATAAGGCGCTTAGGTGTAAACTTCCAATGTATCCAATAGTATTCCGAGTGTTCAACGGGTAGTTCAAAGAAGTGCTATGAGTAATCGTAATGACTGCATCAAGACGTGAAAGTAAGTTATAATGTACAAGTGGGCACAAGTATGTACATCGAACTCATGTGAATGACATGAAATATGATGAGCTTGTGGTAAGAACATGCATTTATATATATATGAGGAATAAGTTTATGAGAATTGATAAAATGCAAGATTATGTTCGTTATGTTGAATGCATGATTTGAGCTTGTTTAAGTTGCCTTTTATTTGTATGTGATCTTACTAAGCTTTATGCTTATCCCTTTCTTTTCCATCTCTTATAGTTTCGCCAAGCTAGCTCGAGGATCGGAGAACATCGGAGACTCGATCACACTATCAGTTGAACATTTGGGTATAGTTAGCTTTATCATTTTGGACATGGCATGTATAGGGACTTGGCTTTTTTGTTATGTGTCATATTGATTAGCCAATGTGCAGGCTCATGATGTTATTATGACTATTTTGTATATGGCCATGAGAGGTGGCTCATATTGATTATTTTGGGTTGTAACCCTAATTATTGATGCATGCATGCAAATGTGCTTATGTTTTAATGTGGTTATAGTTGTTTATGGTTAATGAGTGTGATGGATGGAATGTATGTTGGGTGTATGAAATATGACTAATGTGTTTGACGATAAATGTGGTGCAAATGTATAACTTGAAAATAGGTTAGTAACGATAATAGTCAAATATGAAATTGGTGTGGGATGCCATATGAAAGTATAATAATTTGGATAGGTGATATATTGACATTGTCAAGTCATAATTTAACCATGAATGTGTTTACTTAAGTGATTAAAGGTGTCATACTGCATGTCATGAAATGGATCTACATCTGTGAGTGCTTAAGGGTGGCAAATGGCTTGGAAAATAGCATAGAAATTGTCCACATGGTTAGACACATGGGCATGTGTCTAGGCCGTGTGTGACGCATGGTCTGCCCTATGGGCGTGTGATCCGGCCGTGTGTCCCCTACACCCTAATTGTAATGCCCCAAATCTTAAGTATTTATTTTTGTATGTTTGTGTTGCGTAAATTCATGCTTGCTTCAGTGGTTAAGTGTCCTGAGAAGTGTCTGAAAAGTCCTGAGTTCAAGCCTTGGCTTAGGGAAAAAAGTTTTTGTTTTAATGGATAAACCTTTGTCTTTAGTCAGTAGACTTTTAAATAAAAATGGGTAAAACATGACAGAAAAGGGCCTGCTGGTCTAGGGGATAAGTGGCATATGGTAGTTACTTGAAGTCTGAGGTTCGAATCCTGGTGGGTGCAGTGGAGTGTTTTATTTTACTGCAGTGCCATGGGAGTGTTGTGGTTTGACCGAAATACTGAAATGGTTGAGGGCAATTTGAATTGAGTAGTTGAGGGTTCAGCTTTAAGTGATTTGAGGAGGGATTTTAGGAGAAATTATGGGGATTTGAGTAGGGGTAGAGTTGGTGCCGAAATGGTAATCTGTCCACTCAGAATTCGGTTTTGGGTTGGTCAATTGCTCTCCATTTCCATGACTGGTAACATTTTGGTTCTTTTCTCAAGATAAATGTTTTTTTTTTCCAAATCACCACGTTTGCGCAACATGTTTTTAGAAGCTTTCGTAAGAAATAATGTTTTAATATTAATAACAAATTTAAAATGGGTAACTTTTTATCAAACGACTGAAGCTTTGAAAATAAACGATATATCATTAAATCTTTGCTAAGATCACAAAGAGGTTAAATATTGAACGGGTTTTTCAATGTTACTATACTTTGCGAAAAACACTTCATCATGACATCGCCAGATTCAGCCATAACGTCTAGGCCAGGTTTGGCGTGTTACACTAATTATGCAAAATAGAATGCCCAGTAGTAAACACACGGGCAGAGACAAAGCCGTGTGTCTCAGCCGTGTGAAGGACACAGCCATAGGACATGGGCTTGTGCCCAGGCCATGTGAAGTCTGCGCTTAATTTTTGGAATTTAATTCGCCACACGGCCTCAACACACGGGCATGTAACTTGGTTGTGTGACCTTATTTCCTTGATGATGCCATAGTCAAAGAGTTACACGGGCTGAGGACATGGCCATGTCCCATGTCACATGGGCGTGTGTGACTACACGGCCTACCCACACGGGAGTGTGACTCTCCAAAACAAGAAAATTTTCTAAGTGTTAAAAAGGTTCCAAAAGTTTTCGGTTTAGTCCCAAACCACTTTCGATGTATGTTTCGGATTTTGTACACCCTTATAAGGGACAATTTGCATGTGATATACAGATATTTAAATGTGGATGAAACTTTGTGGCTCGATTTTGTATGTTTATTTATGTTTAAGTTTGATAATTCCTCAAACCCTATCCCAGCTTTGGATACGGGTAAGAGGTGTTACATTTAGTAGTATCAGAGCTACAGTTTAGTCAATTCTCGATTATACATGCCATATATATATTATGATAGTGTGACGACTCCTGATGATTTAAAAATGTGTTTTCAAATAGTAAATGGATTCTGATAGAGCAGTGGAGGATGATGTTGAAAGTAACGTGCTTGCTCTCGCTGAAGGAGCAGTGCTATCTGATAGTAGACCCACGACTGTTAGTAGAGGAAAAGAAGGCAGAGAAGCCTTTCTCCACATGATGGATGCCTTGAGCACGAAATTCATTCAAACGAACCCGAATGCTCAATCTCTTCCACCTCTCCAAGTCCTCAACCTGTACCTGAAGTGCCTCAAGATATGGATTTTATGAGGTTTCATAGAACCACAGTTGATTGAATTCGAAAGCAAGGATCTGAGGAGTTTAGGGCCAATGCCAAAAATGATCTTAAAAAGGTAAAATTTTGGCTCGAGAATTCCATTCAGGCATTCGATGAGCTATCCTGCACACCTAATGACTATTTGAAGTGTGCTATTTCCTTATTGAGAGATGCGACATATCATTGGTGGAAACCACTAGCTTTGGTGGTACCGAGAGAAAGGGTCACATGGGAATTCTTTCAAGAAGAGGTCCAAAAGAAATACATTAGTGAGCAATTCGTCGATCAGAAGCATAAATAATTTATCAATTTGAAAAAAAGGCGCATATCAGTTACTGAGTACAAAAGAGAGTTTGTTCTCAGTAAATATGCTCAAGAGTGTGTATCCTCCGAGGCTAAAATGTGTAGAAGGTTCGAAGACAAACTTAATAAGGACATTAGAGTGTTAGTGGGTATTCTTGAGCTGAAGGAATTTGTTGTGCTCATTGATCGGGCTTGTAAAGCTGAGGAGTTGACCAAGGAGAGGAGAAGAGCCGAAGCTAAGGCTAGTGATATAAGGAAGAGACCGATGAGCAAGTCACTTCCATCTCAGTCTAAGAAATCCAGAGATATGTATTCTCGTTCTCATGTGTCAGCTGGGTATTCGTATAGAAATCGTAAGAAGCAAAATTCAGGTTTTAGATCTTAGGCTACATCTGTGGCTAGTATGGGTAATGATAGAGATCCTAGACCTCAGTGCCAACAATGTGGTAGAGGTTATTTTGGTAAGTGTAGAGTGAGCGATGGATCTTGTTTCCAATGTGGTTCTCAAGACCACTATATCAAAAA
This sequence comes from Gossypium longicalyx, assembly GCA_025698465.1. NCBI lineage: Eukaryota > Viridiplantae > Streptophyta > Magnoliopsida > Malvales > Malvaceae > Gossypium > Gossypium longicalyx. Next base: position 39,422,194 of record CM046996.1, on the reverse strand, counting down.
CTGTCCTGTGATGGTCGAGAAAGAAAAATTTCAAAGTACAAGGCCGGGTAGTACGACCACAAAAGGGAGACCCTCGAGAAATGTTGGTAATGGGGCTAGTAGTAAAAATGTAACAAGGGATACGATAGTGAGGTCCAAAGCTAGAGCTCCTGCTAGGGCCTACGCTATACATGGGCGTGAGGACGTATCTTCTTCCGACATGATTACGGGTACTTTTTCTCTTTATGACACTTTTGTTATTGCCTTGATTGACCCTGGTTCTACTTATTCATATGTGTGCATGAAATTGGTATCTAGCATGAATATGTCTGTTGAGTCTACGAAATTTAAGATTAAAGTGTCAAACCCGTTAGGCAAGCATGTTTTAGTTGATAAGTTATGTAAGAAATGTCCTTTGATAATTAGAGATCAATGTTTTCTGGCTGACTTGATATTATTGTCATCCGATGAATTTGATGTTATATTGGGCATGGATTGGTTGACACTTCATGGTGCTATAGTGAATTGTAGACAAATAGTTATTGAATTGAAATATGAAAATGGTGAAATTCTCTGGGTTGAATCAAATGAGTCAAATAAGTTTCCAATTGTGATTTCTTCGATGTCTGCTCAGAAATGTATTAAAAATGGATGTGAAGCTTATTTGGCTTATGTGTTAAATACGAAAGAGTCTGAATCAAAGATTGAATCAGTGCCTGTTGTATGTGAGTATCTGGATGTGTTCTCGAAAGAGCTCCCTAGATTACCTTCTGTTAGGGAAATTGAGTTTGGCATTGAGTTAGTTCCTTGTACAACACCTATCTCGATTACTCCATATAGAATGACCCTGACTGAATTGAAAGAACTGAAGTCACAGTTGCAAGAATTGGCTGACAAGGGTTTTGTGAGATCGAGCTTTTCACCGTGGGGTGCTCCAGTATTATTCGTGAAAACGAAAGACAGATCAATAAGGTTATGTATAGATTACCGACAGCTCAATAAAGTAACAATTAAGAACAAGTATCATTTGCCAAGGATTGACGACTTGTTTGACCAGTTTAAAGGAGTGACATGGTTTTCAAAGATAGACTTGAGGTCTGGTTACTACCAGTTGAGAGTGAAAGAATCGAATGTGCCGAAAACTAAAGGCTCGAAGCCTTTTGGTTTAATAGATGCCCCTACTGCATTTATGGATTTGATGAATTGTATTTTTCGACAGTATTTGGATAAATTTTTTGTTGTTTTTATTGATGACATATTGATTTATTCTCGCGATGAATTAGAGCATGACGACCACTTGAGGGTTGTTTTGTAAACCTTGAGAGACAAGCATTTGTATGCTAAGTTTAGTAAAAGCGAGTTGTGGCTTCGAGAAGTTGGATTCTTGGGCCATATCATTTCGGGCGATGGTATTAGAGTAGACCCGAGTAAGATCTCAGCTATTGTTGAATGGAAACCACCGAGGAATGTAACTGAGGTTAGAAGCTTTTTAGGCTTGGTCGATTATTACAGATGGTTTGTTAAAGGATTCTCCATGATTGCTACTCCAATGACGAAGTTGTTACAGAAAGATGTTAAGTTCGAATGGATAGAAAAGTGTCAATAGAGTTTTGAGAAATTAAAGGCATTTTGATTGAGACCCCGATTTTGGTACAACCCGAGTTAGGTAAAGAACTTGTGATTTATAGTGATGCTTCCTTGAATGGTTTGGGATCTGTACTTATGCAAGAGGATAAGGTCGTAGCTTATGCTTCGAGACAGTTGAAGCCTCACGAAAAGAACTATCCAACACATGACTTAGAGTTGGCCGCCATAGTGTTTGCTTTGAAGATTTGGCGACATTATTTATTTGGTGAGAAATTCCATGTCTATACTGATCATAGAAGTCTTAAGTATTTGATGACATAAAAGGATTTGAACTTGCGGCAACGAAGATGGTTGGAGCTGCTAAAAGATTATGAGCTTGTGATCGACTACCATCCGGGTAAGGCAAATGTGGTCCCCGACGCTTTGAGTAGGAAGTCATTGTTTGCCTTGAGGGCTATGAATACATGGATGACCTGGTCTGATGATGGTTCGGTTCTAGCCGAGTTGAGAGCTAGACCAACTTTTCTTCAATAGATTTGTGATGCTCAGAAAGTTGATAAAGAGTTACAAGCTAAGAGAATTCAGTGTCAGTCCAGCAGTATCCAATACATATGCAAGATATGCATCATAGCCCTTTTTCAAGTATTTCTGAGCTAAAATATATGATATCACAACAGGTAATTCACTCGAATCATTAGACTCAATCCGAAGAATCTCACTATTTTGACATTTTAATTCAATAGTCTTTTGTCTACAATTCACAACTGCATCATGCATAGTCAACCAATCCATTTCCAAAATCACATCAAACTCATCGAACTGTAAAAGCATCAAGTCAACCCGAAAATAGTAACCCCGAATCATCAGAGGACAATTCTTACAAATTTTATCAACTAAAACAGATTTGCCTAAGGGGTTTGATACTTTAATTACAAACTCTGTGGACTCGACATGCAAACTCTTTTTAAATACTAAATTTATACAGATATATAAATGAGTTGATCCAGGATCTACCAATGCAACTATATCAGTATCAAAAAGAGAAAAAGTATCAGTAATAACATTTGGCGATGATGCCTCTTCTCGTGCACAAATAGCATAAGCTCTGGCAGGTGCTCATGCCTCAGATCTCACGATTGAATCTCTTGTAGTACCTTGATTACCACTCACATTTCCAGTGTTTCAAGGCGGTCTCTCTCTAGTAGCCGTGTTACTTGTTTTCGCTGGTTGCTCTCTTTCAGCTGTAAATTTTCTAGACAGTCACGGAGAAAATGATCAAAAGATCCACATTTAAAGCAAGCTCCGCTCACTAATCTATATTCACCATAATGCTTCTTATTGTAATGTTTACATTCAGGTCCAGCATTTCTAACGCTTCCCACACTAGCAACGGATGTCGCCTAAGGTTTAGAACTGAAATGTCTCACATCTCTATCTCTAATCGAAATTCCCGTAGAAGCCGTAGAACGAGGATGATAGTCTCTAAATTTCTTTAATGCTGACTGATGTGATTTGCTCACAAATCTCTTTCTAGAATCTCTAGCCATAGAATAGGCTTTTCTTTTCTCTTTGCAAAGCTCTTCAGCTTTACAAGCTCGATCAAACAAAACAACAAACTCTTTCAGCTCAAGAATTCTGACTAACACTCTGATTTCTTCATTCAATCCATCATCAAATCTTTTACAAATTATAGCTTCATAAGAGACGCATTCACAAGCATAGTTGCTAAGTCATACAAACTCTCTCTTATATTCTGTGACTGACATACGGCCCTGCATCAATTGAAGGAATTCTTTCCTCTTCTGATTGATGAACCTTTGGCTGATACATTTCTTTCTAAATTCAACTTGAAAGAAATCCAAAGTGACTCGTTCTTGCGAAACTATAGATATCAAGGTATTCCACCACTGATATGTGGTGTCTCTTAGCAACAATACGACACACTTTAAACATTCTTCAGGTGTGCAAGATAATTCACCAAATACCCGAATCGTGTTCTCAAGCCAAATTCGGCTCTCTCAAGGTCATCATTAACAGTGGCCCTAAATTCTTCAGCCTCGTGTTTCTGTATCTTATCAACAGGTGGTTTATTTAACACCTTGAGGAACTACAGGGATTGGTTGGGGAACATGTGGAGGTAGAGGTTGCGGAACAGCCAGGTTCATACGAATGTACTATGTGAAATACTCATTCAATATCTGAAAGAAGGCTTCTTTAACCTCACCCCCGTGACTACTCGTCACGGATCTAGATTTCGTAGGCGTTGTCCCTTGAGTGGGAGCTGTCGCGTTACTTTCTACATCATCTGCTACAGCTCGTTTGGGATCCATTACTATATAAAAACACATTTGGAAATGTCAGGAGTCATCACACTATCACAGTTTTATTTATGGCATGTATAGCTAGACTCACATACGCTACGTTAGTCCAAGAATCGACTAAATCATAGCTCTGGTGCCAACAAATAGTTTAAGAGGCATTACCGAACTTATAACTTAGTTCAGAACAATCATTTATCAAATGTCATTATAATTCATTTATAATCAATATTTACCCAAATCAAGCATACAAAGCTTTAATCATGTATTTGGGACTAAATCATAACATATTAAAAATTTTAGAAACTTAGAAAAATTTTCACATTTCAAGTGTCACACACTCATGTGATGTAATATCCCGAATTAAGGTCTAATCGGAATAGTGGTTTCGTGACCACAAATCCAAGATAGAAATAATTATTTTATAATTATTTTGAGGTTTATGATATGATTGCATGATTGTGTGAAAATTTTATGAAGAAATTCTATGCATAAAATGCTTAATTTAAAGTTAGGGACTAAATTGAATAAGTTGCAAAACTTGCATTCTAGAAGTTTTTAGTATGAAATTGCTTTGAAATATTAATTAGGAGGTCTTAAATAGAAATTTTACCAATTTAAAGTTCATGGGAAAAATTAGGACATGGAAGGAATTTTTGAAAGTTTAGTAAGGAGGGGCATTTTGGTCATTTGGGTATTAAATGAAATTAAAAGGGAAAAATAACACAAAATTAGTTATCATCTTCATAGTTGCTGCCGAATGCTCCATCTCACCATAGCTAGGGTTTCTTCAACTTTCAAGCTTCATAGTAAGTGATTCTAAGCCCCGTTTTTAATGATTTTTACGTTTTTGAGATCCCGGTAACTCAATAAAGCTTATGCTAGCAATAACTTAACCTAGGGTTTATATTTGGAAAAATACCCATAGGTGAAATTTGTGTATTTTGATGTTTTATGATAGAATATTAGGTTTTAAATTATGTTAGACAACTTGTACTACTCGATTTTAAGCAAAAACGAGTAAAAGGGCTTAATCGGTAAAAATACCTAATAGTCACAAGTACATGTTAGAGTGAGAATTGGATGTTGCCATAGAAGGGAAAAGTGATAAGCATGTTATAAAACATAAGAATAAGGAATAAAGTTTAATCCCGAGCCTAGGGGCAAAAGTGTAAATATGCAAAAGTTTAGGGGTAAAATTGTAATTTTGCCAAAATTTGAATTAAGGATTAATTTGATAATGTGAGTATTAAATAAGCTAAATGTGTTATTTTAGATCAAGAAAGACGTGGAATCGACCTCAATCGAGGAAAAGAAAAGATTGTGGACTAAATTGCAAAATCTTTGTTTTTTGGTACCAAGGTAAGTTCATGTGTAAATAATGTAGCATAATTGTTATTTTTAAGTCATTGATGTTAATTATATGATATGCTGATTTTTATCATGAAATATATGCTTTGTGGTTATTTTCGAATAAAATACAAATTATGTGAGCTACTTGTTAAATATAAAATGTTACCGAGTATTGATTTCGGCATTCTACGGAAGACAGCAAGAATATGTGTTTGAGGAAAATCCCGTTTGAACCTTAGAAATAGATTAGGATACAAGTGACATGTCACTAGGATGGTTAAGCATCCGAACTCATTGAGTTGAGTCCGAGTTCACTTATGGATGCGAATGTCCGAACTCGTTGAGTTGAGTCCGAGTTCGTGAGATGTAACTAGGCATCCGAACTCGTTGAGTTGAGTCCGAGTTAACTTATGGATGCGAACGCCCGAGCTCATTGAGTTGAGTCCGAGTTCGCTTATGGGCGGGTTACATGATTGCTTGATTGCATATGTTGCACTTATGTGCAAATTATCTATGTATCCGAATTATATTCCGATGTGTTCAACGAGTAAAGTTTTACTCAAATGGAGGAATACTCGAGATGAAAAGAGACGTATTAGTAAGTGTTGTGAAATGGATACTTTGGACAGGTATGTACTTAACCCTCGGGTTGAGTATTGATACAACAACGATAAGGTAATAAGATGATGAAAAATGATTAGAAATGTGATATATGTTTTGGTGATACCATGCTAATGTTGTTTGGTATGATTGCTTTGTTATGTTACTTATTATTTGCATATGAACTTACTAAGCATTTATGCTTACACCCTCCTTCTTACTCATTGTAGTTTTGGACAAGCCAGCTCAGGAATCGGGAAAGGTCAAAGGCTCGATCACACTATCTGGAAGACTTTTTGGTAAATGGCTTGTAAAATTTAAGTATGGCATGTATAGCAATATACCTATTTTGTGTAAATGATCTTATGACATGGTGATGGAAAGGTTGAGGAAATGCTTGATAATGATAAGTTATGGAAATGGTTAGTTTAGATTATGTTTGATGTTATGGAAAGTTATTAGGATACCTAGTTCATGAAAACTCATAAAAGGGATGAAATTTGCCATAAACAGAACATTGCAGCAACACTGATGTGAGTTTGAAAATTTACTAAAAATCATAGAAATCGAATTAGATGATGGATTAAATATTAAATTGAATCTTAATATGTCTAGTTTCATATAAAACAAACTAAACAGGTAAAGAAATTATATGTTAGAAGATATTTGAATTTTAGTAAAACAGGGTCAGAGCAATTTCTGGATCCCCTGCTCCAACTTTAGAAATTAACCATAAATTGTACAGATATAATTAGGTGATGTATTTTATATTATCAGAATCCTTATTGAGTATAGTTTTAGGAGAAACAAACCTCATAGTCATATGAATTTTTTAAAGAAAGAAATGTGGTCTGTAGTAAACAGAGGTTAGTCCAGTCAAGTCCTGAAATAGGGGTAACTTTAACTAATAAACTGTACTAATTGGCCCAACCAAAAATTCTATAAACAAATTAGTAGATAGGTATATGAGTCTAGATTCAGGGAAAATTTATGGATCTTGATTTCGAGTTTCGTAACTCGAGATATGATTTTTCTTGTGACTGTGACGCAAGTAGCTAGAAAGCTGTGAATGTAGAAACAAATAATCCAAAGTTCTTAAAATGTTAAATTTAGTAATACCTCATACTCGACTCCGGCGACGGTCTCGGGCGTGGGGGCGTTACATGTGAATAGGCTGTGTGCCTCACACAGTTACTGGACACGTCCGTGTCACAGGCCATGTGAAAATAGGGTATACATATTGACTTGTACCACACGGTCGAGGACACACCCGTGTGCCAGGCCGTGGGAAAATTAGTGAGGTTACTGACTTGGGTCACACAGCCGGCCACACGCCCATGTGCTAGCCCATGTACCACACGCGGCCAGTAGACACGCCCGTGTGTCTAGGCCATGTCAAACCTGTAAGGTATACTGACTTTAATTCGAAAGGGTACCCCAGCGGACACACGACCGTGTAGCATGATCGTGTGTTGCACACGGCTAAGACACATGCCCTTGTCCCTGCCCTTGTGGATAAAAATAGGCTATTTGTAAAGTCATTTTGCCACCCTAAAAACACAAGCATTTACAAGAATAATTGACCACATTTTCACAACTTAATAGGCAGCCAAAATACTCATTTCAATACACATTATAAGCCATATCAAACCTACCAATTACATATCCAAATACCTACCTAACAACATGCATAATCCATTCATTAAACAAACACATATTAGGACTTTACTTATATAATTTTATTCATTCATTCCTTGCCCAAAACACACCATAATTGAGCACTTCAATTCAACCAAAACATTACATCAAAATAAGCCAAATTACATGGCTTACTTATACATAAAATATACCAAAATCATGATATCAAGTAATATAACTATCATTCTTTAAACTAGCCTATACACGCCATATTTACAAATTGACAAGTTCAAAGGTACCAATCGAAAATCGGATAGTGTGATGTGTAACTCCGACTTGTCCGGAACAAGCGAGCTAATGAACCTCTATAAAACATAGAAAAAGAAGCAGAGTAAGCCTTATAGCTTAGTAAACCTGTATAATTTAGAATTAAACTTACCATTACACATAATCAAAGCAATACAAAAATGCAACCAATTCAATTAACCAACACCTAAACACATGTTAGTCATTGTAAAAATACATGAAACCATCCATTAATACAATGCTTATCACCATTCCAAATTCATATATCATGTATAACATTAGTAATATTTATAAACTGTAACTCATCCGTATAACATTATTTAGGCCCGTTGAACCTATTAGAACTTCAAAGGATAATCGAGTGAACAATGTCAGAAATCCGTCAATTTATCATCATATATGCTTTTTTGAGCCATGATCGGTAAGCTCCTCCTAAGCTGCTGAACAGTAAGCCTTATTGAGCTGAAATGGTAAGCTCTATCTAGATGAATAGTAAGCTCATACGAGCTAAAAACAGTAAGCTCTTTCGAGCTGATATATCGATAAGGTCATATGAGCTGTGGTGAGTCCGCAACAAATGCAAGAGCAAGACCAAAATGGTAATCCTAGTTTATGTCACTCGTATCCAATGAATTCATACGATCCATACAGGGCTCAGTAACATACACATTAAATTATTAAATCATTCATACTTCAATTATTTCAATTATACTTCATTTCAATAATTACAAGTATAGAAAAGTTTGATTCTAATTATTCGAACTTACCTTCAGTTGCTTGGATGAAAACTATCGTCTATTCGTTAACCTTTCTTTTTCCCCTATCTAGTTCCAGTATTTGTTTATCTTGATCTATATAATATCAAATTAACTCATTCAAAATTTCATTCAATTCAATTTAAGCTAAAACATTCATTTTGGCTAATTTACAATTTTACCCCTAGACTTTTGACTACTTTGCAATTTAGTCCTTAATATATAAAAATGCAAAATTACATAATTAAACCATGATCCCATGGTATTCAAATTTTATATGGACTTCTAGCATCCCATTTCTTTCATTAATTCACACTTTTAACCACCACATTTTTCAACTTCACAGTTAAATCCCTATTTGACATCTTTATCAAAAATCACTAACTTGTATATTTATCATTAAACCTTCATAATCTTCTATTAAACATCAAATAACTCAAGTATTCAACAATGGAACTTTTTAAAATCATGAACAAATTCAAAAATTAAAGCATGGGATAGCTAGAATACAAAGCAACGATCTCAAAAATGTAGAAATCATTAAAAACAAATAAAAAAATAAGCTTACATGTAAGGATGAACCCTAGCCGAACCTTCAAGCTTCAAATATGGTGTTTCTTTGTTTCATTTTTGGTGGATGATGATATTTAGAAAGAGAACCACTTGTTTTTCATTAATTTAGTTAGGTTATTTAATAATATACCATATTAACCTTATAAATATAACTTATAAATCACTTAAATCATGGACATAAATGTCCACTAACCTTAATCGTGATATAATAAAATTATAAGGACCTTTGATTTACTAAATCATAGAAATTAAACACTTTTAACAATTAGAACTCAACTTTTACGCATTACGCGATTTAGTCTTTTTTTACCGAATAAAGCATTTAAACGGTAAAATTTCTTTAAGAAACTTTCACTTAATTATTCTGTCATGATGTAGACCTTATTAAAATAATAAATAAATATTTTGACTTTAGATTTGTGGTCCCGAAACCACTATTCTGATTTGACCTAAAACTGGGTTATTATAGTAAAAACCCTAAACCTTTAACAGTTTTACATATTAGTCCCTGGGCTAGCTAGATTAAGCTACAACGACTCCGAAAATATAGAAATCATTAAAAGCCAAGTCAAACTCACTTACATGCAAGCTAGAGAAGGTGCTGAATGCTTCAAGCTATTTCAATGGCTTTTTCAACCCTAATTTTCGGCTATGAAGAAGATGAATGAATAAAATTTTCATTTTTTTTATTTAATTTACCTTTAGTAACCAAATTACCTATTTAACCTTAAGTTAAAACATTAAAATTCACTTAAATAATGTCCAAGAATGTCCACTACCTTTAAAAATGGCCTAATTACCATATAAGGACCTCTACTTTAACATTCCATAACTATTAGACACCTTTAGGTAATAGAACACAAGTTTCACACTTTACGCGATTTAGTCTTTTTTATCAAAATAAGCAATTACAGACATTGAAATAATAATAAAATAAATATTTTGACCTCAGATTTGTAGTCTTGAAACCACTGTTTCGATTTAACTAAAAACAGGTTGTTACAACTCTCCCCCTTAGGAATTTTTGTCCTTAAAAATCTTACCAGAAAAGAGGTTAGGGTATTGTTTTCTCATAGCTTTCTCGGGTTCTAACGTAGCTTCTTCGATATCGTGACATTGCCACAGAACATTCACTAAAGCTATGCTCTTATTTCTCAACTCTTTAATCTGTTGAGCTAGAATTCTGATTGGTTCTTCTTTATACATCATATCAAGTTGCATTTCAATCTCTGCCAGAGAAATTACGTGTGACAAATTTGAACTATATCAATGCAACATCGAAACATGAAACACATTGTGGATCTTTTCTAACTCTAATGGTAAAGCTAGTTATTATGCCACTGGCCCTATTCTTTCGATAATCTCATACAGCCCAATGAACCGTGGACTCAATTTTCCTTTGTGACCAAATCTAAGAGTCTTCTTCCACGAAGATACTTTCAAAAATACTTTGTCGCCTATTTGAGATTCAATGTCTTTACGTTTCATATCTGCGTAAGATTTCTATCGATCTGAAGCTGGTTTCAAACTACCACAAATTACTTTAACTTTATCTTCTGTCTCTCTAACCAAATCAACCCTATGAATTTTTTTCTCACTAAAAGCTCGGTCCAATACAAGGGAGTTCTGCATTTTCGGCCATACAAAGCTTCATACGATGCCATCTTCATACTCGATTGAAAACTGTTGTTATACATGAATTCAACTAATGGTGAATATTTCTCCCAATTACCTTCAAACTCTAAAACACAGCAACGAAACATATCTTCAAGAATCAGAATTACTCTCTCAAACTGACCGTTGCTTTGCGGATGAAAAGCAGTGCTAAAGTGTAATCGAAAACCCAAAGCCTCTTGCAATTTCTTCCAAAATCACGACGTAAACCTTAGATCTCTATCCGAAATAATAGAAACTGGCACCCCGTGCAATCTAACAATCTCAGAGATATACAATTCAACAAATTTATCAAGCAAATAGTATGTAAGTACTAGAATGAAATGAGCAGACTTCGTCAGTCGATCAACGAAAACCCAAATAGCATATTTCTTTTTTAGAGATAGGGGTAATCTTGATACAAAATCCATTGTAACTCTATCCCATTTCCACTCTGGTATCATCACTGGCTGAAGTAATTCTGAAGGCACTTGATGTTCGGCTTTGACTTGTTGACAAACTTAGCATCTCGACACAAACTCTAAAATGTCTCTTTTGATGCCCGACCACCAGTACAACTGTTTCAAATCATTGTACATTTTAGTACTCCCCGGATGAACAGATAAACAACCATTGTGTGCTTCATGTAGAATTTTTTGAATAAGCTCAGAATTCTTCGTTACACAAATCCTATCTCAGAACATTAAACAATCATCGGATCCAATATAATATTCTGAATCAGTAGTCTATTTGCATTTCACTCTTTTAGCTTGCAATTCGTTATCACACTTCTGAGCTTCACAAATTTGCTAAAAAAATAATGGTTTAGCTTTTAACTCAGCAAAAATCGAACCATCATCAGACAAAGTTAACTGTGTGTTCATCGCCCGCAAAGCAAATAAAGATTTTCTACTTAAAGCATCTGCGACTACATTTGCTTTCCCCAGATGATAATCAATCACTAATTCATAGTCTTTTAACAACTCGAGCCATCTTCGTTGTCGCAAATTCAAATATTTCTGAGTCATTAAATACTTCAAACTCTTGTGGTCAGTAATGATATGACACTTCTCACTGAATAAATGATGTTGCCAAAATTTCAAAGCAAAGACAATAGCGGCAAACTCTAAATTGTGCGTCAGATAATTCTTTTCATACGGTTTCAATTGTCTGGAAGCATAAGCTATCGCTTTCCTCTTACATTAAAACACGTCCCAAATCGTTTAATGACGCGCCGCTAAAAATCACAAACTCTTTACCCGACTCAGGTTGAACTAAAACTAGTGCTTCAGTTAACAATGCTTTCAGCTGTTCAAAACTCTGTTGACATTTCTCGGACCATTCGAGCTTCACATCTTTCTATTGCAAACAACTCATCAATGTAGCAATCATCGAGAATCCTTTTACAAAACACCGATAGTAACTAGCTAATCCTAGGAAACTTCTAACTTCAGACACATTTTTTGGTGTTTTCCAGTCAAGAACTGCTGAAATCTTGCTCAGATCAACTTGTATACCTTTCGCTGAAACAATATGCCCCAAAAATCCAACCTCTCTGAGCCAAAACTCACATTTGCTGAATTTAGCAAACAATTGCTTATCTCTCAATGTTTGTAATACAATTCTTAAATGTTCAGCACGCTCAGACTTGTCTCAGGAATATATCAAAATGTCATCAATGAATACAACAACAAATCTATCTAAATACGGTCTAAAGATCTAATTCATCAAATCCATAAAAACTTCAAGAGCATTAGTTAATCCGAAAGGCATAACAAGAAATTCATAATGCCCGTACCTTGTTCTGAACGCAGTCTTCGGCACATCTGAACCTTTAACACGTAACTGATAATAGTCAAATCTCAGATCAATCTTCGAAAATACAATGGCTCCTTTCAATTGATCAAACAAATCATCAATTCTCGGTAAAGGATACTTATTCTTAATTGTAACCTTGTTGAGCTGACGATAATCGATACACATTCTCATCGACCCATCTTTCTTCTTTACAAACAGAACTGGTGCACCCCAGGGCGAAAAACTAGGTCGCGTAAAACCTCTATCTATTAACTCTTGCAACTGAGATTTCAACTCTTTCAATTCTGTAAAGAGCTATTGATATTGGTGATGTTTTGGGCACTAATTCAATAGCAAACTCAACTTCTTTGATTAGTGGCAACCCAGGAAATTATTCTAGAAACACATCCGGATATTCACAAACGTACTGATTCAATCTTTGATTTAGACACTTTTGAATCTAGTACATACGCAAGGTAAACATCACAACCTTTCCTCACATATTTCTGAGCTAACATCGACGATATCACAATAGGTAATCCACTCGACTCATCAGATTCAATTCAAAGGATTTCATTATTCTGACTTTTCAATTCAATAGTCTTTCGTCTACAATTCACAACAGCATCATGTAGAGTCAACCAATCCGTACCCAGAATCACATCAAATTCATCAAACGGTAAAAGCATCAAATTAGCCGAAAAATAGTAACCCCGAGTCATCAAAGGGCAATTCTTGTAAACTTTATCAAATAGGACATACTTGCCTAAGGGGTTCGATACTTTAATTACAAATTTTGTAGACTCAATAGGAAAACTCTTACTAGACACTAGATTCATACAGATATATGAATGAGTAGATCCAGGATCAATCAAAGCAATTACATCAATGTCATAAAGAGAAAATGTACTGGTGATAACATCTGATGACGACACATCTTCGTGAGCGCGAATAGCTTAAGCTTTGGCTGGTGCTCTAGCCTCGGATCTCACAGTAGTCCTTTATCGTTCCTTTGCTACTAGACACATTTCCCGTATTTCTAGGTGGTCTCCCTCTAGCAGCTATCTTACTTGGTCTTGCATTCTGATATCTATCTTTCTCAAGTAACTCAGGACAATCTCAAATTAAATGATCTTGCTAGCCACATTTAAAACAACCTTCATTATTCATCCAACAGTCTCCAAAATATCGCCTTCCATACTGTTGACACTTAGGTTTATTGTTTCTCACCCTACCCACACCTGATATTGAAGTGGCTTGGGCTTTAGGACTTGAATATTGCTTCCCACAATCTATATTAGAATACCTATAGAAGCATTCAAATGACTATACAAATCCTGTGATTTCTTTGACGAAGAGTAATATGGTTTATTCATCGATCTCTTTCTCGAATCTCTAACTTTGAAATCAACTTTTCTCTTTTCTTTGCCAGTTCCTTGGCTTTGCATGCTCTGTCGACTAACATAAAAAATTCTTTCAATTCCGGAATCCTGACTAATAGTTTGATGTCTTAGTTTAACCCGTCTTCGAATCATTTACACTTAATTGCCTCAGTAGAAATACATTTTTGAGCATATTTACTGAGTCTCACAAACTCTCTCTCGTACTCAGTCACAGACATTCGACCCTATTTCAACTCTAGAAACTCTTTTCGCTTTTAATCAATAAACTGTTGACTAATGTATTTCTTTCTAAACTCAGCTAGAAAGAATTCCCATTTGACCCATTCTCTAGGCACCACAGATATCAAAGTATTCCACCATTAATATGCAGTGTCTCTGCATTTTACACATTCAACTGGTTTGCAAGATATTTCATAAAATACTCTGATCGTATTCTCAAGCCAAAACTCGGCTCTCTTAGGATCGTCGTCAACTATAGCTCTGAACTCTCCATCCCAGTATTTCAGATTTTATCAACTGGCAACTTGCTCAATCGTAAAGGCTCCAAACCTTGAGGAGCTACGGGGACCGGTTGGGGAATAGGTTGGGGTGGAGGTTGCTAAGAAGCCGGATTTGTGTGGACCAACTTAGTAAACCACTCATTCATCATTTGGAAAAAGGATTCCTTGGCCTCTCCTCCCCGACTACCCAATACAGGTCCCGACTCAGACTACGCTACTCTATGAATGGAGGCTGGCGCACTACTCTTAACATCATCAGCCACAGCTTGATTAGGATCCATTACTATAAGAAAACATGTTTTAAACTGCCAGGAGATATCACACTATCACAAGTTATATATGGCATGTATAGGTAGACTCTCACACACGCTACGTCAGTCTGAGAATTGACTAAACCACAGCTTTGATACCAATAAATGTAACACCCCTCACCCATATTCATCGCTGAAATAGGGTTATGGAGCATTACCAAACTTATTACACAATCCAACATACAGTTCTCATACAATTATCAAACTTAAATACAAGTCATTCATAATCCTTCATCAAGCCCCTAATACGAGCCTACGAAGCCCAAAACATACTTGAAAGGTGGTTCGAGACTAAACTGATAACTCAAGAAATTTTCAGAAAACTTGAAAAATTTTACAAAATACAGGGGACACACGCTTGTGTGGCCCGAACTGTGTCCCACACGGCCAAAGACACTCTCGTGTCATAGGGCATGTGGACATTCGAAATGGGATCACATAGCCATGTCCCAGCTCGTGTCCAACCTCGTGTAACTCTCTGACTTGGGTCACACGGCCAACCACATGCCCATATGACCAGCCCGTGTGCCCTTCGAAATGGCTTGACACGCCCGTATGCCAGGCTGTGTGCTAGGCCGTGCCAAACCTGTAGGGTATACTGACTTATGCCGCATGGCCAAGACACGCACCCATGTGCTGGGCAGTGTGGCACATATGACTTAATTTCTAATTAAACACCAAGGGACACATGGGCTTGTCACCTGACCGTGTGTCACACACGGCTGAGACACACGCCCGTGTCTCTGCCCGTGTGGATAAAAATAGGCTATTTATAATGCCATCTTTCTCACCCAAACTTGCATACACCTATACAATTCAAATGGCACCTAATATGGCATAAATAGGCATTCAGCCAACCTCAACCGAACATAATTCATACCATTTCCATACCAAAAACAACAAGGCACACAAGTACCACAGTAGGCTATTCAAATTTATACCAAATTCACATTCTCAATTCATTTAACTAGTTAACTTCATATATGCACTTTCCTTCATACATCACTTTACCTAAATCACAAGCATACCAATTCTCAATTATCAACTATATGATACTCAAATTACCAAATGCATAACAAATGCCATTTGCACATATATATACATCACCAAATATACTAAAATAAGCCAACTCTCATGGCTATACACAAGACCAAACACTTAACATTTACAAGCCAATTCAATTGGCTAAATTCATTACCAAACCATAAACCAAAAATGACCATAAGTCCTATACATGCTATATAAGCAAAACATAAGCTCAAAAGGTACCAAAGAGAAAACTTGATAGTTTGATGAGATCTCCAACGATATCCAATCCGAGCTAGCTTCGATAAACACTATAAAACACGAAAATGTAAATAGAGTAAGCTATAAAGCTTAGTAGGCTCGTACAGTTAATAAACTCCACTTACCATACATGTACAATTAATGCAATTAAACATATCATAAAAATTTTCATATAAACATTTCATAAATAATTTTATATAGTTCCACAAACCTATCACATGTTCGTTCCCAAGATTAGATATGAAATTCACAAGTTTCTTCAATTCAATGCTTGTACGATTCATGTACATTCCTGTACCAACTCGTATCAATCTCATACTCATCCATCTCCTTGATATACCCGTTTAACCATTTGGAATACTATCGGATACTCGAGAATCTCGCACCCTAAGTGCTAATACATAGCCGAAGCTATCTCAATCTCATTTCACATATAATGCTCACTCTCGAGTTATCAACGGGTCTGCTCACACAAGCTAACGGTCATGGCGTAGCTACACGATGCTGTTCACACAAGCTAACGAGAATCCACAGCACATGCCAGATAACTTAGCCACCGATAGGACATTCAGACCAACACTCAAATCACAAAACCCCTAATGACATGTCGTTCGTATCCTAATCTATTCCTAAGGTTCAATCGGGATTTCTTAACGCCGAATCTTCTTTAAATATATCAACAATGTCGTATTTCATAAATAATTCAATAATAAGCATTTAAAACACAATTATATTTATGCTTATTAACATACGAGCTTACCTCGAATGCAAAAACGATGAAATGAGTCGATTAGTCTAACACTTTGTTTTTCCCTGATCTAAATCTGAATTTTCGCTTTTCTCGATCTATATGTAATCAAAATTAACTTATTTAATTATCATTCTATTCAATTTATCCCAAAATGCATATTATGGCAACTTTCACCTTTTCCCTAATATTTTAACATTTTTACAATTTAGTCCTTATCCCAAAACACAAATTCATGCAACTATGCCCTACCCATGCTAGCCGAATTTCATATAGCCCCAAAGCAGTCCATATTTTTCATTTATTTCACAGTTTAACCACAAAATTTACACATTTCACAATTTAATTTCTAATTAACAATTTTATCAAAAATCACTTTACAAATGTTGTTTATCTAACAACAAGCATACATTTTCTATCATCAAACATCAAAATACACATGTATTCATCAATGGAAAAACCCTAAACCTTTAACAGTTTTGCAATTAGTCCCTGGGCTAGCTATATTAAGCTACAACGATTCCGAAAACATAGAAATCATTAAAAACCAAGTCAAACTCACTTACATGCAAGGTAGAGAAAGTTTCGAATGCTTCAAGCTATGTTAATGGATTTTTAAACCCTAATTTTCAGCTATGAAGAGGATGAATGAATAAAATTTTCATTTCTTTTATTTAATTTACCTTTAATAACCAAATTACCTATTTAACCTTAAGTTAAAACATTAAAATTCACTTAAATAATGTCCAAGAATGTCCACTAAATTTAAAAATGGGCTAATTACCACATAAAGACCTCCACTTTAATATTCCATAGCTATTAGACACCTTTAGCTAATAGAACACAAGTTTTACACTTTACGCGATTTAGTCCTTTTTATCAAATTAAGCATTTAAACGATAAAATTTCTTAACGAAATTTTCACACAATCATACTATCATGTTGTAGACATTAAAATAATAATAAAATAAATATTTCAACCTCAAATTTGTGGTCCTAAAGCCACTATTCCTATTTGACTAAAAACGAGCTATTACATGCAACATAAGATAGCTACAATGACACAAACTAGCAAGGCATCAAATGTCCCAACAAAGTTAACTTACACAACTTATACATACCAAAGCATCAACTAAATACCATTACAAGTCCACCTATACATGTCATTATACCTTGGCCAAAACATTCAAAAACTACCAATAAAACTTCTGGACAGTGTGATAGATCTCCGACAAGCTTCCAACTAAATTGAGCTTTTGATAATTTATAAAACATAGGAAAGATAATATGTAAGCAATTAGTGCTCAATAAGCTCGTATAACTTTAACACAACTTACCATTTTATTTTCATAATGTAAATAGCATAATTGTAATACCAACTAAACCATAAGCTTGGCATAATGCCTATACAACATCATCAAATACACAAGTTAGTGCATTTATACATGGTTCAAAAGAATTCATCTATATCAGGAAATATACACATGTATTCACATCATTTAGATCACCATTTCCTTTTTATAAGTTCATGATAAATTCCATCTGAACACTTACCATTTCATTTCAGTTTCATACCCATTGAACCATCTAGAATTACATTGGATTCTCGGGAAAGCTCACACAAAGTGTGCCATTACATAACTGTAATATTTCCTTTACATCATTGCTCACACAAACTGTGAAATAAGACTACTCACACGAGTTGTGGGTCAAAATGTAAGCTACACGATGTTGCTTATACGAGCTGTGGAGTATCTGTAACAAATACAGGACCTCAACCATCGGTAGGACATTTAAGATCATCACCTGAAACATGAAATCCTTAATGACATGTCATTTGTATCCTATGAATTCCTAAGGTTCAACTAGGACTCGTTATCCGTCAATTCATCATAGATCGATATGTTTATATATTGATCCATTTGCAATATAAATAACATAATAACAATTAATGTAATTAACATTAATATGATAACCGTTCATACGAACATACCTCGACGTCAAGGACATAGAAAGTAAGTCGAGCTAATCCAAGGCTTTTGCTTTTCTCTATTCTATATCCGTACGTGATTTATCTTGATCTAAATAGATAATTATATTCAATTAGGTACTTCAATTAACCTTTAAAATTCACTTCAATCTATAATTCACATTTATGCTTAATTACCATTTTCCCCTAACATTTTAACTTTTTACAATTTAGTCCTTAAGCTTATTACTTTAAATCTAACAATTTTAATCTAAATCCATGTTATTATAACATGCAAGGGAACTTGAAACAACTCATATTCACCACCATTTCACAATAAAACCCTAAACTTTATACCTTTAATAATTTAGTCCCTAAATGCCATTTTCATCACTAATCACTTTACAAAACTTGTTTATTTTTCAACAAGAGTTCATAATCTAAAATTTAACATCAAAACCATTCAAGAATAATTCATGGAATAATCCTCAACCTTTAAAATTTTTACAAATTAGCCCCCAGGCTAGCTAGATTAGGCTAAAACGATCTCAAAAACATAAAAAAATAAAAAACAAGACAAAATCACATGCCATGCACTCAAACAAAGCTTCACTGAACAAATCTCTCATCCATAGAGTTTATTCTTCTTTAAAATTGGTTTAGGTTAAGAAAATAAAGATGATACATTGTTTATTTTGTATTAGTTTTAAGTTTAATTACCTAATTATCATAATAATCTTTAAAATCTAACAAAATTTCAATAAAACCATGCCATGTAATTCCACTAACTAATCAAATAGTCTAATTGTCATTTCAGTCCATTTGCTTCCATTTCCATAGTCATTTATCCCTTTTAACTAATAGAACTCCTCTTTTTCATCTTTTACGATTTAGTCCTTTTTACTTAATTAATCAAGCAAACATCAAAATTTCTTAACGAAATTTTAATAAGACCTTACTATAATCCCATAGACATTAAAATAATAATAAAATAAGAATTTATTTGTTGGATTTGTGATCCTAAAACCATTATGCTGATATCGCAAAAAACAAGCTGTTACAACTCTTCCCCCTAAGAGGAATTTTCATCCCTAAAAATCTTACCAGAAAATAGGTTCGGGTATTCACTTTCATAGCTTCTTTCAGTTCCCAAGTGGATTCTTCAATATCGTGTTTTTGCCAAAGAACTTTTACTAAAGCTATACTTTTATTTCTTAATTTTTTAACTTTCCAAGCTAAGATTCTAATTGGTTCTTAACTGTACATCATATCTGGCTGAATCTCAACATCAACAGGTGAAATCTCATGCGAAGGGTCTAATCGATACCGTTATACATCGATACAAGAAATACATTATGAATTTTCTCTAATTCAGATAGTAATGCCAATGATATGCCACTGGTCCAACTCTCTCGATGATCTTATACGGCTCGATGAATAGTGGACTAAGCTTCCTTTTTCGACCTCCATGGTGATACTTTCAGAAGTACTCTGCCGCCGACCTGAAATTCAATATATTTTCTTTTCAAATATGCGTAGGATTTCTGACGATCAAAAGTAGCTTTCAAACTGTCATGTATCACTTTGACCTTTTCTTCGATTTCTTAAATCAAATTAATACCAAATAACTTTTTCTCACTTAGATCAGTCTAGTAGAATGGGGTTCGACATTTTCGACCATACAAAGCTTTGTATGATGTCATTTTAATGCTCGCTTGATCATTGTTATTGTATGCAAATTCAACCAATAGCAAAAAAATTTCCTAGTTACCTTCGGATTCCAAAACACAACATCAAAGCATATCTTCGAGTACTTGAATAACTCACTAAGACTGACCATCGGTCTCTAGATGAAACATAGTACTGAAATGTAGTCGAGTTCCCAATGCTTTATGTTTACTCTAGAATCAAGAAGTAAACTGTGAATCCCTATCATAAATAATAGATACCGGCACACCGTGCAATCTAACAATCTCAAAAATGTACAACTCAACTAATTTTTCAAGTGAATAATCCATATGTACTGGAATAAAATGTGCGAATTTCGTCAAACGATCTACAATAACCCATACAACATCTTTTTTTCTCGAAGATAGAGGCAATCCTAATACAAAATCCATCGTGACACTTTCCCATTTGCACTATGGAATCATCACATGTTGAAATAAACCAAACAGTACCTGATGTTTGGCTTTAACTTGCTGGCAGATCAATCATCTCAATACTAACTCTAAAATCTCTCGTTTCATACCCAGCCACCAGTACATTTGTTTCAAATGACCATACATTTTATTGCTACCAGGATGTATCAATAAGCTACTACTGTGAGCTTCTTGCAAAATCCTCTGAATGAGATCAGAATTCTTTGGAACACATATTTTGTTTTTGAAGTACAAACTATTGTCAAAACCAACATGACAATTTGGATCAGGTGTCAACTCAATCTGTTTCCATTTAGAGATCAAATCAGCATCACATTTTTTAGCGTCACAAATCTATTGAAAAAACATCAGTCTTGCTTTCAATTCAGGTAAAATTGAACCATCATTAATCAACGTCAACTGTGAGTTCAAAGCTCGCAAAGCAAACAAAGATTTTCTTCTCAAAGTATCAGCAACGACATTAGCCTTTCCCTAGTGATAGTCGATGATCATATCATAATCTTTCAACAACTCAAGCCATCTATACTATCTCAAATTCAAGTCTTTCTGTGACATCAAATACTTCAGGCTTTTGTGATATGTGAAGATATGGCATTTTTCTCCGTACAAATGGTGTCGTCGAATCTTCAAAGCAGACACAATAGTTGCAAGCTCTAAATCATGAGTCGAATAATTCTTTTCATGCAGTTTCAACTGTCCAGAAGCATACACTATCACTTTGCCTTCTTACATCAATACACAACCTAAACCATTCAATGCAGCATTACTATAAATCGTAAATTCTTTATCAGGCTCTAGTTGAACCAACACATGTGCTTTGGTTAATAACGCTATCAATTGGCTAAAACTTTGCTGACATTTCTCAGACCATTCAAACTTGACATATTTTTATAGCAGTTTTGTAACACCCCTTACCCGAGACCGTCGTCGGAGTCGAGCACGAGGCATTACCAGACTTAGCTTACTAATTCGGGGTATAAAAATTTGCTTTTAAAATTAATTTAGTTTCATTCATTCAATATGTCCTTAAAAAGGGTCCTCGAGACCCTAAAACATGAAATTGAAATGGTTCGGGAACAAATCGGAATCAATAAAAATTTTTCGATCACTTAAACAAATCAAAACAATTTATTTCATCTTTCATGAATAAACTGTCCATCTGCGTCATAGCCACTAAATAAATCATAACTCTAGTTACGAAACTCGTAATCCAAATCCGTAATTTTTTTTCTAAAACTAGACTCATATATCTTCTTAATAAATATTTTTTCAGAATTTTTGGTCTAGCAAATTAGTACAGTTTATTAGTTAAAGTTTCCCCTGTTTCAGTGTTCGGCTGCTCTAAACTCTGTTCACTACGAATTAATTTTCTCCCTGTACAGAATTTAAATAACCATTCCGTTTATTTGGAATCTATACATATAAAGTATAACTCCTAATTATTTTTTTACAATTTTTAGTGAATTTCTAAATTCAGAATAGAGGATTCAGAAATCACTCTGACCCTGCCTCACCAAAAATTAAGTATCTCGTAAAATACAGCTCCTTTATTTACTCTATTTCTTTCATATAAAAATAGACTCAAAAAGATTTAATTATATATCTCATTCACTATCTAAATCCATTTATACTATTTTTAGTGATTTTCCAAATTCACATCATTACTGCTGTCCGATACTGTTTTAAAGCTAATGTCACATTTTTCATGATTTCCATGGAATAACTAGCATTTAGGCATACATAACACCAAATATGTCCTTGATTAGCCATTCCAATAGCTAATCATTATCAAGCATTTACATACCATTCATTAGCCATATCATAAGATCATACACACAAAATGGCTATGATGCTATACATGGCATACTCAAAATGAAACATCTAGCTATACCAAAATAATCCTTGTGATAGTGTGCCGGACCTCCGACGTACTTTACGATCCCCGAGTTAGCTTGACAAAACTATAAAAAGAAGGAAAATAAAAGGGGTAAGCATTAAGCTTCGTAAGTTTGCATGCTAATAAATAATAACATTCATAAGAATTATCTTACTACTTGGCATGATACTACTTAATGCAACTTCATTAATTGTCGTAGACATATTTTAAATTTCTTCACTTACTCACTTACTTAAATACTTACTTACTTAATCAAATTTATTAATACATTTTACTTACCTTTTTTCTTATCAAGCATACATGAACATTATATACTTGCCTTTACTCTTCTAGCATGAACTTGTCTTACCTTTTTACTATAACTCGTCTTACCTTACCTTACCTTAATATTCTCTTTAAATTTTTCCCGTTGAACCACTTGGAATACTAAGGATACACGGGTACCTTACCATTTCCATGACTTGTCATGGTCTTATGTGGTATCCTTTTGAAACTTACCATTACCATGTCTCGACATGGTCTTACATGGTATCTTGCCTTATGAACTCACCAATGCCATGCCTTGGCATGGTCTTACATGAGACCTTTACCTTATAGTAACTTATCAATGACATGTCTTGACATGGTCTTACATGATTTCCTTGCCTTAGAAACCTTACCAATTGTCATGCCTTGGCATGGTCTTACATGGTATCCTTAAACCCTAGTGTCATGACATTTGTATCCTACACATTCTTAAGGTTCAACCGGGACTTTCTGAAATTACTTCTCCGTCAATTCATGCTTGAGTTTTCTTTGAATAATTTCATAAAATAAATATACACATGCTGGAAATTAACATTAACATAAAGTAATAGAATATTGCATTTATTTACCGCAAACTTACCTCGAAACAAAATACGATCAACTATATCGATTTAGTCCACTATCTTTTTCTTTCCCCGATCTAACTCTGGATTTCATTCTTCTTGATCTATAATAATAAATTTAGCTTATTTAATACTCACATTTATTAAAACAGTCCTGGACTCAAACTTTGACAAAATTACATTTTTGCCCTTAAACTTTTACATATTTACACTTTTTCCCCAAGGCTCAGAAATTAAACTTCATCCAACTTTATTATGTTTTAAGACATGCTGATCATTTTTCCCTTCTATGGCAACATCAAATTCTCACTCTAACATGTACTTATGAACATTAGGTATTTTTACCAATTATGTCGTTTTACTCGTTTTCACGTAAAATCACTTGGCAAAAGTTGTTTAACACAATTTAAAGCTCCATATTCTACCATAAAACATCAAAATAAACACATTTCACCTATGGCTATTTTTCCAAATATAAACCCTAGGTTAAATTATTGCTAGAATAAGCTTAATCAAGTTACCAGGACTCCAAAAACGTAAAGAACATTAAAAACGGGGCTGAAACGGACTTACAATCGAGCTTGAAAGCTTGAAAAACCCTAGCTATGTCTTCCTCATGTGAAATTCGGCCAAGGGGTTGAAGATGGACAAAAATTGGCTTTTAATTTTTTTTAATTCATTTTAATAACTAAATGACCAAAATGCCCTTAATTAAAAACTATGGTGTTTTATCTTCCTTTAGGTATTTTTGTCCAAACTAGTATAATGGTCTAATTACTATCCAAGGACCTCCACTTTAAAAACCCATTACTCACAAGTACTTAGTACCTTTGTGAACTAGAACACACATTTTACAACTTTTACAATTTAGTCCTAGATACCAAATTGAACCCTCTATCGATAAAATTTCTAAACGAAATTTTCACACAATCATGCAATCATGCCATAGACCTTAAAATGATAATAAAATAAATTTTTCTACCTCGTATTTGTGGTTTCATAACCACTATTCCATTTAGGCCCTATTTAGGGGTGTTACAAGTTTCGTCAACGGCGTAGCAATCATTGAAAATTATTTGACAAATCTTCTATAATATTCGACTAAACCCAAAAAACTTCTTACTTCTGAAACATTTCTCAAAGATTTCCAATCCACTATAGCTGAGATTTTATTCGGATCAACTCTAATACCGTCTGCTAATACCACATGTCCAAAAAATTCAACTTCTCTAAGCCAGAACTCACATTTGCTAAACTTAGCGGACAACTATTTTTCGCATAAAGTCTGCAAAACAACTCTCAAATGCTGGGCATGTTCTGTCTCATCTCGTGTATTGATAAAAATGTCATCAATGAATACAACAACAAATCTATCTAAATACGGTCTAAAAATTCTGTTCATCAAATCTATAAACACAACAGGTGCATTGGTTAAACCAAAATGCATAACAAGAAATTCATAATGTTCGTATCTGGTTCTAAAAGTAATTTTTGACACATCTAAGTCTTTAAACCGTAGCTGATAGTATCTAGAATGGAGATCAATCTTCAAAAACATTGTCGCACTTTTCAGCTGATCAAACAAATCATCAATACGTGGCAAAGGATGTTTGTTCTTGACTGTGACTTTGTTGAGTTTTCTTAACGAACAAAACAAGAGCACCGCAAGGAGAAAAACTAAGTCGAGCAAAGCCCCTATCTATCAAATCTTGTAACTATGCTTTCAACTCTTTCAACTCTGTAGGTGCCATTCTATACAGACTATCGATATCAGAGATGCTCCCGGCACTAACTCAATAGCAAACTCAACATCTCTAACCGATGGTAACCCTGGTAATTCTTCTGGGAATACATGTGTGAACTCATACACAATCGGGACCAATTCTAATTTCAATTCTGAAACTTTAGAATCAAATATATAAGCGAGATATGCTTTACAGCACTTTCTAACATATTTCTGTGCCGTCAAAGCTAAAATAGCATTAGACATACTATCCAGTCTATCTGATTCAATTTAGATCTTTTCATTTTTCTGACATTTTAACACAATATGCTTTCATCTACAATTCACAACAACATCATACAGAGTTAACCAGTCCATATCCAAAATCACATCAAACTCATCAAATGGCAACAACATCAAATCAGCCAAAAAGTTGCAATCTTGAATCATCAAAGGATAGTTTTTACAGACTTTATCACTAACACATGCTGACCCAAAGTATTCGTTACTTTAACCACAAACTCAATGGACTTATAAGGTATTATGAGCATGAATCGCATAAGCCCTAGCTGGTGCTCGTGCCTCAAATCTAACAGTAGAATCTTTCATTCCATTTCGACTATCACCAGCATTTCCAGTGTTCCAAGGTGGTTTCCCTCTAGTAGTCTTGTTATCAGAACGAGTATTTTAAGCCTTTTTTTAAGTCCTTTCTGGGCAATCTTTAAGATAATGGTCGTAAGAACCACATTTAAAACATGACCAATCTTTCAATATGCATTCACCGAAGTGTCGCCTATTACATTGCTGACATTCAGGATCGTTGTTCCTGAAACTACCCACACTCGCTATAGAGGTAGCCTATAACACCTCTAACCCGTATCTGTCACTAGATTAGGGTTACAGAGCATTACCCTACAAACAAAACCTTAATACATTCATTTCATACATCATCACAAACATAAACCAAATACATTCATTTCATACATACATAACATCCCTTAATCGAGCCCTCGAGGCTCTAGAAATACCATAGAAATAATTCAGGAGCAAATTGGAATCAATCAGAAAGTACAAGAAAAAGTTAGAATTTTTAAACTGTAAGGGTCACACTGTTGAGACACACGTCCGTGTCTCAGGCCATGTAACAATCAAAATATGGACACACGGTTGTGTCTCAGCCCATGTCCATGCCCATGTAACTCACTGAGTTGGGTCACATGGCCAAGCCACACGCCCGTGTGCTGGGCTGTGTCACACTCAAAACGGCCCCTATGCGCTCATGTGCCAGACCGTGTGTTAGGTTGTGTAACTGCCTAAGTTATGTGCCTTAAAAACCTACAGGGGACACACGATCGTGTCACATGGTCGTGTGTCACACACGGCTAAGTCACACACCCGTGTCTCAGGCTGTATGGACATGAAATTGTCCAAAATCAGGCCATTTCCACCACCAAATCAAACATGTACCTAAAAGCATTTTGTGAACACATTCAAAGCATCAAAACCTTACCAAAACATGCATGAAATGACCAATTTAATATACCAAATTCATTCAACCAATATTCCATACAAGGCACCTCAATTTCAAACATACTAACTTATACAAACTAACATACATACATACTTGACCGTATTACATTCCCATACCTAGTTCATTTTCATATCAAAACATACCATAATTTGACTTATACCATTTCAACATAAACTCAACATTTGAACCATACTATACCATTCATGCATTATAAGTACCAAACTAACATAATACAACCATCATCAAAATGGTACCAAAACAACCAACTTATACATATCAAAATCAACATCTAAACATTTAACCAAACATCAAACACAAGTCCACCTATACATGCCATTATAACCTTAGCCAAAGCAATAAAATCTATCGATATATTCGTTGGATAGTTTGATGGATCTTTGATGAGCTTTCAAACCAATCGAGCTTCCAATTATCTATAAAACATAAGAAAGAAAAACTACGTAAGCACAGAATGCTTAGTAAGTTCATAAAACATGAAATGTAACTTATCATTTCACTAATAAACATTAAAAATAAGCATTATATAATCCAACCAAAAGCTCGGCACAAGCCTAAGCACCATCAACAACACATGTTAGCATATTCAAATATAATTCACTTGAATTTAACATAAGGTAAGCCGTTATACATAAACATACTTCATTTGAATTCATCATTTTCTTTAACATAAACATATTTCTATCGAAGCTTACCATTTCAATCCTTTTCACATTTACATGATATAGGTAATTTGAACACTTACTGTTCCTTTCATTTCCATGCCCCATTGAACCATTTAGAATATCTTCGAATACTCAAAAAAGCTCACACAAAGTTTGCTAAACATATAAACGTAACATTTCCTTTACATCATTGCTCACATGAGCTGTGGGCCAGAATTTAAGCTAGAGATACTACTCACATGAGCTGTCGAGTATCTACAACAAATGCATGACCTTAGCCATCGGTAGGACATTCAAGACCAGTAGCAAAACATGAAAACCCTTATGACATGTAATTTGTATCCTACGAATTCTTAAGGATCAAACGGGGCTCGATAACCGTCACAGCATTGTTGGATATTTATCAATTAATTATCTTCTACTTAACATAATAACACATAATCAGAAATAGCATTAGAATCGATACATATTCATACGAACTTACCTCGACAAATGGAGCGTAGAAATGAAGTTGACTAATACAAAGCTTTAGTTTTTCCCCAATCTAAATTCGCACGGGGTCTATCTTGATCTAAATATACAAATTCAATCCATTTAATACTTCTATTATTCAATTCAATTCATATTTCATTTTTTGCAAATTTACAATTTTTCCCCTAACATTTTAACCTTTTTACAATTTAATTCTTAAGCTCGTAAATTGAAATCTAAACATTTTCATCCTCATAACATGCTAGCCGGATTCACTAGGATCTATATCAACCCATACAAATCAGCATTTCACAATTTCACTGTGTACTTTTACTACTTTTACAAATAAGTTCCTAAATGACAATTCCATCAAAAATCACTTTACAAAACTTATTTATTTATAAACAAGGACTCATAATGTTTCGTAAAACATCAAGAATCATGCAAGAACATCCATGGGAAAACCCTATATCTTTAACAGATTTGCAAATTAATTGCTGGGCTAGCTAGATTAAGTTAAAACGACTTCAAAAACATAGAAATCACTAAAAACAAGGTCAAAACCACTTACATGCTAGTGAACTTAGCTTGACCAAACCCTAGCTATGGCTTCCTTGATAAATTCGATTGAGGGATGTCAAAATGAAGAAGATGGATACATTTTGTTTAAGTTATTTTAACTTTAATTACGTATTTAACATTTTGTCCTTTAAAACCATCCATAATTTCAATAAAAACAAACCCATAAATATCCATTATCACCTCAATTGGTCTATTTACCATCCAAGTCCCTTAGCTTAAAATTTCATAGCTCTTTCATACCTTTCACAATTATAAATCTACTTTTGCACCTTTTACGATTTAGTCCTTTTTACAAAATTAAGTATGCAAACGTCAAAATTCCATAACGAAATTTTAACACGACTCTAATATAGTTCTGTAAATATTAAAATAATAATAAAATAAATATTTACTCGTCAAATTTGTGGTCCCAAAACCACTATTCTGATTTTACTGAAAACAGGCTATTACAACTCTCTCTCTAAAGAAATTTTCATCCCTGAAAATCTTACCAGAAAAGAGGTTCAGGTGTTGCACTTTCATAGATTCTTCTGGTTCCTATGTGGTCTCTTCTAAACCACGATGTTGCCAGAGAAATTTTGCTAAAGCTATGATGTTATTTCTCAATTATTTAACCTCTCGAGCTAGAATTCTGATCAGTTCTTCATTGTACGTCATATCAGGCTAAATTTCAACATCAATAGGTGAAATTACATGTGAAGGATCTGATTGATACTATCGTAACATTGACACATGCAATACATTGAAAATTTTTTCTAACTCTAACGGCAAAGCTAATCTATAAGCTACTGGCTTGATTCTCTCAATAATTTCATACGTCTGATAAATGTGGACTAAGTTTTTCTTTTCGGCCAAATCGAAGAACTCTCTTCGACGGGGATACTTTCAAAAACAACTTTGTTGCTAACTTGAAATTCAATGTCTTTTCTTTTCAAATCTACGTAAGATTTCTGTCGATCTGAGGCTACTTTCAAACTGTCACAAATCGCTTTAACCTTTTCTTCGATTTCTCAAATCAACTCAACACCAAATAAATTTTTCTCACTAAGTTCAGTCCAATACAACGAAGTTCGACACTTTCGACCATACAAAGCTTCATACAGTGCCATTTTAATGCTCGCTTCATAATTGTTCTAGTATGTTGTAGCACCCCTAACCTGTATCCATCGTCGAAATAGGGTTACAAAGCATTACCAGACTAATATCATAAACAATCATACAATTCGAATCACAATTCTCATACCAATTAAAAACCATTCAAATACAATTATATGGTCCCTAATATGAACCCTCGAGGCCAAAACAAGCATTAGAAGTGGTTCAGGACTAAATCGAATACTCAAGGAAATTTTGGAAAAATATTGAAAATTCTCAAAGTGCAGGGGACACACGCTCGTTTGGTCAAGCCGTGTGTCGCACACGGCCAAGAGACATGCCCATGTCACAAGCCGTGTGGACATTCACAATGGGATCATATGGCCGTGTCCCAGCCCGTGTCTACCCCGTGTAACTCTCTGACTTGGGTCACATGGCCAACCACACGCCCATGTGACTAACCCGTATGCCTTTCAAAATGGTCTCATAAACCAGTGTACCAGGCCGTGTTCTAGGCCCTGTGAAAATTGAAGGGTGTACTGACTTATGCCACACGGCCAAGTCATACGCTCGTGTGCTAGGCCGTCTGAAGCTGCTAACTTGGTTTCTAAAGAAATATCAGGTGATACACGGCTGTGCCATCTGGTCCTGTATCACATACGGCTGAGACCCCGTATGGACAAAAATAAGTTATTTTTCAAGCCATTTATCTCACCCAAATTACATCAACCTAAACCCATCAAATAGTATATGACCATATCATCAAATGACATTCAAACCAATCTCAACCAAGCCCAAATCATGCAATACATATACCAACAACCACAAGACACATAAGCATAACAATTAACCATTCAAAAACATACCAATATTACCTTCAAAAGTCACATAAATGATCAAACTTACTTAATAGACTTTGTACCTAAATCAACATGCATACCACATCTCAAATTCAACCATTTGGTACTCAAAATAACAATTACTCAATCAAGGCATTTCCATGGCAATCCACATACATACAAAATGAGAATAGCCACATATATATACATACATATACCAACATATGCCAATTCAAGTCATATTAAATGACAAATTACATAACCAAAACATAATACTATTTACAAGCCAATTCATTTAGCCAAAGTTCATCAAAACATAAAGGCTACATTAGCCAAAAAGACCTATACATGCCATATAACCACAATACACAAAGTTCAAAAGTACCAAAACAACAGCGAATAGTGTGATGAGATCTCTGACAACTTCTAATCTGAGCAAGCTTCGAAATCACTATAAAACACAGAAAAGTAAACAAAGTAAACTATTAAGCTTACTACGCTCGTATGGCTAAAATACAACTTACCATTTAATCATAATTTAAGGAAATAAACATAGCATAATGTAATTTAATTTGAATCCCAAAATCCTAACACATATTCAATCAAAAGGTTATATATGAAGTCATAATTCTCATAGAATCAATGCTTATACAATTCATGAACATACTTGTACCGATACATATCAATCTCTTACTTGTTCTATCATCAATATACCTGTTGAACCATTTGGAATAAAATTGGATACTCGAGAATCTTGCACACTAAGTGCCAATACATGGTCGAAGCCATCTCAATCTCATATCTTATATAAATGCTCACTCTCGAGCTATCACCAGGTTTGCTCACACAAGCTAATGGTCAAGACGTAGCTACACGGTGCTACTCACACAAGCTGACGAGTAATCGCAACACATGCCAAAAAACTCAGCCACCGGTAGAACGTACGGACAGCACCCACAACACGGTAACCCCTAATGACATGTCATTTGTATCCTAATATATTCCTAAGGTTCAAACGGGATTAATACATTGCCGATAACTCGTCGAGAATTTTCGTAGTATCTTATCATCACAATTATATCAATTTAGCATTTAAACATATATAATTAAATGCTTATTAAACATACGAACTTATCTCGAATTAATACAGAGCAATCAATCCACTACTTTGTTTTTCCCTCAATCTAATTATGAACGTTGCTTTTCTTGATCTATATAATCAAATTTAACTTATTTAAATATCATTCTATTCAATTTAATCTAAAATTCATATTATGACAAAATTACTATTTTGCCCCTAAACTTTTGACTTCTTTACAATTTAGTCCCTAGCTCATAAAAAATGCAAATTCATGCAATTGAGTCCACACCCATGCTAGCTGAATTTCACCTATACTAATAGCAGTCTACACATTTCACTATTTCATACTTTTACCACACAATTTATCACATTTCTTATTTTAATCCCTAATTTACAATTTCATGCAAAATCACTTAACAAATGTTGTTCAGCAACCGTTCATTATCAACCATTAAACTTAAAAACACATGCATATTCATGAATGGTGAAACCCTAATACTTTAACAAATTTGCAAAATTAGTCCCTAGGCTAGCTAGATTAAGCTACAACATTCCAAAAACATAAAAATCATTAAAAACGTATCAAAATTCACTCACCAATTTAGCTTGCAAGCTTGCCCGAACCTAGCTTGCATCCATGGAGGTTTTTGCTTCTTAATTTTGGCGGTGAAGAAGAGAAAATGATGATATTTTTAAGTTATTCATTATTTTACTTAAGTTATTTACTAATTTACTATATTAACCTTAACTATTAAACTTTGAAAACACATATATCATGTCCATTTAAGTCCACTCACTTTATGGATGGTTTAATTAGTACATAAGGACCTCCACTTTAAATTTCCATAGCTATTAGACACCTTTAGCTATTAGGACACCAGTTTTGTACTTTACGTGATTTAGTCCTTCTTATCGAATTGAACATGCAAATGATAAAATTTCTTAACGAAATTTTTATTGAATCATACTATCATGCTGTAGACATTAAAATATTAATAAAATAAATATTTCTACTTCGGATTTGTTGTCCCGAAACTACTATTCTGATTTCACTAAAACGGGTTGTTACAACTCTCCCCCTTAGGAATTTTCACCCTCAAAAATCTTACCAGAAAATAGATTAGGGTATTGTTTCCTCATACCTTCATTAGGTTCCCACGTAGCCTCTTCAACACCATGACGTTGCCAAAGAACCTTTACTAGAGCTATGTCTTTATTTCTTAACTTTTTAATCTCTCAGGCCAAAATTCTAGTCGGTTCTTCGCTATACGACATATCAGGCTGAATTTTAATCTCTACCGGAGAAATTATATGCGATGGGTGTAACACCCCTAACCCGTGTCCATCGCCGGACTAAGGTTATGAGGCATTACTAAACAAAAACATAATTTCGAATATTCACATATTCATACAAGTCATATTCATATATATAAAGCACATGGCTAATTAAATATTAAACATACATTATTAATCATATTGCATTTACAAATCATACCTTAAAATTTAACCGAATCCATACCATTCAAATAATCATATTTTCAACCCAATAATCAAGCCTTTAAGCCATACATCATATGCTTAATAAATACATAGCACGAATCATCTGGTCATCACTTTAATGACATTCGAATACTTAAAAAAAATAAACATTTTACTTCTTAATTCTATACATGTGCATATTAAACCAAATAATATTATCACAAAACATTTATTCATTAGAAAATATATATACGCATATACTTTCATTATAAACCAAACCATTATGGCAAGCATCATTCGAATACACTAACATATACATGTAATATATACATATAATTAACATCTTGCTAAAATTCATATAATTCCCATAGTATACTATTACACAAATCACTATTCATTTGGTAGATTATCTTTGTCTCACTTACAATCCAATTAAACAAAACAATCTCAATGGATAATCTTTATTTAACTTTATTAACCATATCTATATAATTAAACGATTAATCACTTTAAGTACACATACACTTTCCATGCAAACCGAACCAAGTTTCATTCATTAATACAAAACATACCCTATATCATGCATATCTAAGTATACTTTAAACAAGCTTAACATATGAACTCATGTTTATAATTAACTAAACATACACCATAATCGAATTATCTAACCATATTTATACATACCATGACCGAGTTATCAACCACAACCAGGTCCACTAATCATTTTCAAACTATTTCCAAAACATATAGCACCAATCATATATACCTTTCATTCATTTCACATAACATTAAAACCAAAATGGAATAAACCATTGCTAAACATAACCACATCCAAACTTTGAAGTTAAGCCATATTCACATGGCTAAGTTTATACATATCCAAGGTTGAACAAAAATACTTATTAGCCTATACATGCCATAAGTTTGAAAATAAACTTTTAAAAGTACCGAAAGTTGACAATAGAGTGGATGACTTTGATAACGATCCCCGAGCTCGTAACTTACAACCAAAATCTATAAAACAGAGTAACAAAAACATACAGAGTAAGCTAACTTAGCTTAGTAAGCCATAAGAAAATTAAACAACTCAATGAATAATCAAAACATTCAAACAAACTGAATTGTATCAATAATGTTATACTTTAACACAATAAGTTACCTTGGCCGAATGTTCAAAGTCAATTATATCACCACATAAATATTTACCTATATAACCGATTATACAGAATCTAATATATCATCTCATAGACACTTACATGTATGGCCAAATACACAAGGTTCACTATATCATCACATGTGGCCGAATATAAAAGTTAAATAAAATATCACATGTAGCCAATTTACAAATTCAATATATCATCACATGTGTTCATACCTATATGGCCGAATATATACAATGTCATTTAGCTCAATTTCACTTGCTCAATATCCACAATAACTTGAACTCTTATAATTATATACTTGAAAATAAATCACCGGTATAAAACCTGCTAGGCATAAGCCTGATTCACACACCGGCACAAGGCCTGCTAGACTCAAGGTCTGATTCTTATTTATTCACCGGCAATAAGCCTGCTAGGCACAAAGCCCGATCAAAGTCACCAGCACAAGGCTTGCTAGGCTTAAAGCCCAAATATCACAATTATAAAATCATTCCACAACATTTAATATATCGAATCGTCCAAATATTTCATGTAATACATACACACTTTCAGAAGTTTTAAATCAGTCGAATAAAACTCAACCACATTAATTCAATGATATATCACATTCGGCTATTATACTAATAGACTATAAAATTTGAATAATCATAGTAAAACATTCTATGTTCGAAATAAACAATGTTTAATTGCTTAAAGACTTACCTCGGATATCGACGGATGTTACAAATCGGCTTTTCGACTATTTTTATTTTTCCTCGATCCAAGTCCGATTTCCTTTGTTCTTGATCTATATAATTTCAAATTAACCTCATTTAAAGACAATTTAATTCAATTTAATCCAACAACACATAAATGGGAAAATTACCATTTTACCCTTAATATTTCATACTTTTACAAATTAGTCCTAATTGCACAAAACACAAAATACACAAAATCTCACCATATCATAGTTTGGCCGAATCTTCCTTATGCTCATACTAATCCATATATTTCATTTATTTTGCATTTTAGTCCTTCAATTTATTATTTTTGCAATTTAGTCCTAATAACTCAAAATCATCAAAAACTCCAATACAAAACATATTAATCCAAAACATATCTTTCATAATTTATCATCAAACATCACAAAACACAAATATTCATCAATTGCATAACTCAAAATATTCACTGAAATAAAAAATTTAAGCATGGGTCGGGTAGTATTTGAAGTGACGATCTCAAAAACGTAAAAATCATCAAAAACAGAAACTACCTTGAATTAAGCTTCCAAAGTGTCGAATACCTAGTTTCTTATTCTTTTCTTTCTTCTTTTATTTTCGGTAAGAACATGACAATATGAAACTTATTTTATTTATTTATATTATGATATATTATAAATTATTTTATAAGTTACCATATTAACCTTTATTAATTAATACAAAACTGTTATTCATTAAGGTCATGATCGTCCAAGGCATATTATCATGGAAAATTTGCAACATAAATACCCTATATTTAAAAGCCACTATCAATTGAACCTTTATGATTTAAACTATCAAGTTTTCAACTTACATGATTAAATCCTTTTATTAAATTAAGCATACAAACAATCAAATTTTCATACGAAACTTTCACACATGCAAATTCACATATAATAAACACGAAAAATAATATTTAAATATTTTTATGACTCAGACTCATGGTCTTGAAACCACCGTTCCGATTAGGGTCTAAATCAGACTGTTATAATGGGTCCTATCGGTACCATTGTAACATGGATACATGAAATACATTATTAATCTTTTCCAGTTCTGACGATAACTCAATTCGATAAGCTACTAGCCCAACTCTCTTGATTATCTCGTACGGTCCAATAAATCGTGGACTCAATTTCTCTTTGCGACCAAATCGAAGAATTTTCTTCCACGATGATACTTTCAGAAACACTCTGTCACCTATTTGAAATTCAATATCCTTACATTTCAAATCTGCATATGATTTTTGTTGATCTCAAGCTGCTTTCAAACTGTTGCTAGTTACTTTCACTTTCTTTTTGATCTCTCTGATCAAATTAACCCCGTGAATCTTTTTCTCACTAAGCTTGGTCTAGTAGAATGGATTTCGACATTTACGACCATATAAAGCTTCATACGGTGCCATCTTTATGCTCAATTAAAAACTAATATTATACGAAAATTCAACCAATAGTAAATATTTTTCTCAATTGCCTTCAAACTCTAATACACAACAACGAAGCATATCTTCGAGAATCTAAATCACTCTCTTGGATTGACCATCTGTTTGTGGATGAAATGCAGTACTAAAGTGCACCCGCGTACCCAAAGCTTCTTGCAATTTCTTCCAAAATCTTGACGTAAATCGTGGATCTCTATCCGAGATAATAGAAACTGGCACCCCGTGCAATCTAACAATCTCAAATATGTACAATTCATCTAATCTATCAAGTGAAAAATCTATATGTACCGGAATGAAATGTGTAGATTTGTTAAATGATCAACAACAACTTAAATAACATCTTTCTTTTTCGAAGATAGGGGTCACCTCGATACGAAATCCATCGTAACTCTATCCTATTTCCACTCAGGTATCATTATCGGTAGTAGTAGTAGTCCCAATGGTAGTTGATGTTTGGCTTTAACCTGTTGACAAACCAAGCATCTTGACACAAATTCTGAAATGTCTCATTTCATACCTAGCCACCAATACAACTGTTTTAAATCATTGTACATCTTAGTACTCCCCAGATGAACAGACAAGCTACCACTATGTGCTTCGTGTAAAATTTTATGTATAAGCTCAGGATTCCTCGGCATACAAATTCTACCACAAAATAGCAAACAACCATCGGATCCAATCTGATACTCTGAATCAGTAGTTGACTCACACTATACTCTTTTAGCTTGCAATTTAATGTCACCTTTCTGAGCTTCATAGATTTGCTGGAGAAACATAGGTTTAGCTTTCAGCTCGGCTATTATCAAACCATCATCAGACACGGTTAACAGCATGTTCATTGCCTGCAAAGTAAACAAAGATTTACTACTCAAAGCATCCGCAACTACATTCGCTTTCCCCGGATGATAATCAATCACTAACTCGTAGTCTTTTAGC
Source organism: Gossypium longicalyx (assembly GCA_025698465.1). NCBI lineage: Eukaryota > Viridiplantae > Streptophyta > Magnoliopsida > Malvales > Malvaceae > Gossypium > Gossypium longicalyx. The sequence continues at coordinate 39,384,731 of CM046996.1, read as the reverse complement.
AATTTGAGCCATCTTTGTTGTTACAAATTCAAATCTTTCTCAAACATTAGATGCTTAAAGCTCTTGTGGTCAATAAAAATATGGCATTTTTCCCTAAACAAATGATGTCGCCAAATTTTTAATGCGAATACAATTGCAGCCAACTCTAAGTCGTGCGTTAGATATTTCTTTTCATGCAGTTTTAACTATCTGGAAGCATAAGCTATCACTCTGCCTTCTTGCATTAAAACACATCCCAAACCATTCAATGACGCATCACTGAAAATCACAAACTCTTTACCTGATTCAGGCTGAACTGAAACTGGTGCTTCAGTTAACAATGCTTTCAATTGATCAAAACTCTGTTGACATTTTTCAGACCACACAAACTTCACATCTTTCTGTAACAATCGAGTCATCGGTGTAGCAATTGTCAAAAACCCTTTTACAAGATGCTGATAATAGCCAACTAATCCCAGAAAACTTCTAACTTCAAATACGTCTCTTGGTGGTTTCCAATCAACAACTGCTGAAATCTTTCTCGGATCAACTCTGATGCCTTCTGCCGAAACAATGTGTCCCAAAAATCCAACTTCTTGGAGCCAAAACTCGCATTTACTAAATTTAGCAAACAATTTCTTATCTCTCAAATTCTGTAATACAATTCTCAAATGCTCGACATGCTCAAATTTGTCTCAAGAATAGATCAGAATGTCATCTATGAATACAACTACAAATCTGTCTAAATACGGTCTAAAAATTTGATTCATCAAATCCCTTAATACTGTAGGAGCGTTAGTTAATCCAAATGGCATAACAAGAAATTCATAATGTCCGTACCTAGTCCTGAATGCAGTCTTTAGCACATCCAAATCTTTAACCCGGAACTGATATTAACCAGATCTATGGTTAATCTTTGAAAATAATGTTTCTCCTTTCAATTGATCAAACAAATCATTGATTCACGAAAATGGATACTTACTCTTAATTATAACCTTGTTTAGCTGTCGATAATCAATACACAGTCTTATTGATCCATCTTTCTTCTTTACGAACAAAACTGGTGCACCCTAGGGCGAAAAACTAGGTCATGTAAATCCTCTATCTGTTAACTCTTGCAACTAAGCTTTCAACTCTTTCAACTCTATCGGAGCCATTCAGTACGGAGCTATCGATATCGATGATGTTTTCGATACCAATTTAATAGCAAACTTGACCTCTCTGATCAGCGGCAATCTGGGTAACTCTTCCAGAAACACATCTAGATATTCACAAACCACTGGCACCGATTCAATCTTCGATTCAGACACTTTTCTATCAAGTACATATGCAAGATAAGAATTGCGACCCTTTCTCACATATTTTTATGCTAGCATTATTGATATCACAACAGGCAACCCACTCGAATCATCGGATTCAATACAAAGAATTTCACTATTCTGACATTTCAACTCAATGGTCTTTCATTTACAGTTTACAATAGCATCATGCAGAGTCAATCACTCCATACCCAAAATCACATCGAATTCATCAAATGGTAAAAGCATCAAATCAGCCAAAAAACAGTAACCCCGTGTCATCACAGGATAATTCTTGTAAACTTTATCAACTAGAACATACTAACCTAAGGGGTTCGACACTTTAATCACAAATTCAATGGACTCAATAGGCAAACTGTTACTAGACACTAAATTCATATAGACATATGAATGAGTCGATCCAAGATCAATCAAAGCAATTACATCAGTGTCTTAAAGAGAAAATGTACTGGTGATAACATCTGGTGCTGATGCATCTTCGCAAGCACGAATCGCATAAGCTTTGGCTGGCACTCGAGCCTTTTATCTCACAGCAGAATCCTTTTTTGCACCTTTACTACTATTCACAATTCCAGTATTTCTAGGTGGTCTCCCTCTGGCAGCTGCATTACTCGGTCTGGTAGTCAGAAATTTATCTTTCTTTGGTAATTCAGAACAATTACAAATAAAATGATCTTGTGAGCCACATCTGAAACAGACTTTATTATTCATCCAACAATCTCTAAAATGTCATCTTCCACATTTTTGACATTCAGGTTTATTGGCTTGGGCACTACGAACGCTCGATATTAAAGTAGCTTGAGCTTTTGGACTCATATATTGCTATCGACGATCTTTATTGGAATACCCCATTCAAGCAATCGAACGATTATAAGAATCTCTTGATTTCTTTTAAGTGGAATGATAGAGTTTACTCATCAACCTCTTTCTTGAGTCTCTAGCCTCAAAATTGGCTTTTCTCTTTTCTTTACTAAGCTCCTCGGCTTTGCAAGCATTATCGACTAACACAAAAAATTCTTTTAGTTCAAGAATCCCAACTAGAAGCTTAATGTCTTCATTTAACCCGTCTTCGAACCGCTTACACATAATTTCTTCAGTGGAAACATATTCTCAATCATATTTACTTAGTCTCACGAATTCACTTTCGTACTCTGTTACGGTCATAAGACCTTGTTTTAATTATAGAAATTCTTTGTGGTTCTGATCAAGAAACCGTTGACTTATGTATTTCTTTTTGAACTCAGTCTGAAAGAGTTCCCACATGATTCGTTCTCTTAGCACCACAGATGTTAAAGTGTTCCGCCACCAGTACGCAGTATCTTTCAAAAGTGATATAACACATTTAACATATTCCGCTGGCGAACAAAACAGTTCATCAAAAACTCAAATTATATTCTTAAGCCAAAACTTGACACTCTTAGGATCATCATCAACTGCAGCTCTAAACTCTTCAGCCCCATACTTTTGAATTTTATCCATAGACGGCTTACTCATACGCAAAGGTTCCAAACCTTGAGGAGCAACGGGAATTGATTAGGGAATAGGTAGGGGTGGAGGTTGCTAAGCAGCCGGATTTGTTTGTACAAACTCAGAGAACCACTCATTCATCATTTGGATGAAGGCTTCCTTGGCCTCTTGTAACAGTCCAGTTTAGACCCTAGTCGGAATAATGGTTTCGAGACCACATATTCGAGTTAAAAAATATTTAAATATTATTTTTCATGTTTATGATACATGAATGAGTATGTGTGAAAGTCTCATATGGAAATTTGAATGTTTGTGTGCTTAATTTTGAAAAAGGACCTAATTACGTAAAAGGTAGAAGTAGCCTTCTGTTTGTTAAAGTACCTATTTGATTTGACTTTCTAAAGCAAGGGTCCTCATATCGCAATTGGACCATTAACATGGTTAATGGACATTTAAGGACAACCATTATAAGTTTTTATTATTATTTCATTAAGAGCAAAATTGGAATTTGGTTATTTAAGTTAATAATAAGTAAATAAAACATAAAATTTGGCCATTATGTGTTCATCCACAATCGAAAATACAAAGTAAAAGAAAAGAAAAGAGTTAGCTAGAGTTCGGCCATACTAAAGCCCAATTGAAGGTTCGTTTTTGTTCCGTTTTCGATAATTTCTACATTTTTGTGATCATTATTTTGTGTTTTACTAAGCCCATGCCTCAATTTCTAATTTTGATGATGAATTTGAAATGTGCCATGGATAAATTCACGAGCTTTATGTTGTTATATGATGAAATATGAAAGTTTGATGTTGGGTTTATATGTTTTGTCTTTGGATTTTTGATGATTTTGAGTAAAATGGGCTAAATTGTGAAATTTGTAAATTGAGGGACTAAAATGTGAAATAAATGAAATGTGTGGACTTGAATAAGAGCTATGAATATTCAGTCAAGCATAAGTATATGCAAATTATGTGTATTTTGTGATTTTGTGAATTAGGGACTAAAGTGTCAAAATATAAAAATGTGAGGGCTAGTTTACAAATTGCCCTAAATATGTATCTATAGATTGTTTTGGATGAATTTGTGATTGAATAAGTTAAATTTGAATTTATATAGATCAATAATTAAAGAAAACGAAGTTAGATCGGGGAAATTCGAAAGTTGTCGAATAACCGATTTCATTCATTTGAATCCATACAAGGTAAGTCAATATACAATAAACATGTTTGAATTGAATTATTATTGTTTATATGATATTGAATTGTGATGAATGAATATTCAAGCTCAATATGTGCTATTTGAGAAAGTATAGAAAAAGTTCTAACGTCTGAAAAGCCCCGTACGAACCCTAGGAATAGTTAGGATACATATGTCATGACATAGGATTCCATTATGTGATTTCGTGTAAGACCATGTCTGGGATGTTGGACTGAATTCTGTTTTACGTGTAAGACCATGTCTAAGACATCGGTATCGTATCTGATTTCGTGTAAGACCCTGTCTGGGACAATGGTATCGATGTTTGATTACATGTAAGACCACGTCTGGGACATTGGCATTTTATATATTCTCTGAGCTATTCGAGTATCCTTACGTTATTGAATGGTTCAACGGGCATTCCGAGAAAATGAATGAATAAGTGAATATGTATCTGATTCGAGTATGTTCGAATTGAGTACTATATTTGAAAATCAAAGGTAAGTATATGTGCAAATGATGATCTATGATCCAAGTATATGAATAGGAGGTTTGTGCCGGTACTTGGCTCCAAAGTATAAGTAACTTGATGATGTTTATATGCTTTAAATGATAAGTTTATTTGTATATGGCTTACTAAGCTTTTGAAAGCTTACTTGTGTGTGTTTGCATTATTTTATAGATATCGAAGCTATTGTGAGCTCAGGGATCGTCGAGGATCATCGCCACACTATCGAACCTTATTTTGGTACTTTTAAAAATGTATATATTGAAGTATGGCATGTATACGCTAAAAGTGTTTAGAATACATTTTATGATGTATATATTTAGCCATGTGATATGGCTTGGTGTGGATGTGATTATGATATGGTTCTGGTATATGAATTATGAGGCAACATGATATATTTGGTGTGTTTATGTATGAATCTAAGAAATGGTAAGCTTTTGGTATGTGTTAGCTATGGTAATTGATAAGTTTTGATCATGAAATTGAAACATATGTTTGGTATGATTTTATTTTAGATTTGTTATGATTTGGTTGATGAATTGAGACGAAAATTTGGTTAGCAATGATATGTCATGAATGGCTTATGCTTTGGTTATGAATTGGACATAAAATGTTGTGCAAATATGCTTAGTTTGGTGCTTGTAGGTTTGACCCAATTAGGGTGGCAAGTTGGCTATTCAAATGACCTATTTTTGTCCACACGGGTAGGGACATGGGTGTGTCTCTCAGCCATGTGCGACACACGGCTATGTTGCACGCTCGTGTATCCTCTGGGGTACCTTACAATTGCAAGTTAGCCTCAAGAACGGCCAAGGCACACGGGAGTGTGGCTTGCCGTGTGGCCCAAGTCAGGCTCAACCATGGCCAAGGCACACAGGCGTGTCTTCTGGCCGTGTGAGCAAATCAGTATGTATGTCCTGTTTTGACACGGCCTAGACACACGGGTGTGTCTAATGCCGTGTAAGGCACACGTTCTGTTCACACGGGCGTGTGACCTGTACTTCTTTGAAAATGATTAAGTTTTGGAAATATTTTGTATGTGTTCAATTTAGTCCCGACTCCTTTTGAATGCATGTTTAAGGTCTTGATGACCTATATAAGGGACTCTATATTGATATTTAATCTCTGATGCTTTGATGCTTATGAAATCTATGTTAATTGTTCTAATTTTTCGGTAAAGCCTTTAACCCTAGTTTGGCGATGGATATGGGTTAGGGGTGTTACACCTCTCCTCCACGACCCTCAAATTCGGGTCTTGATACAGATGGCGCTACTCCGTGAATGAAGGCTGGCGCATGATATTCTACATCATCAGAAACTGCTCGGTTGGGTCCATTGCTATATAAAAACATGATTTAAAAACTGTCAGGATATATCACACTATCACAGGTTAAATATAGCATGTATGGCTAGACTCACACACGCTACGTTAGTTCTATAATTGACTAAACCGTAGCTCTGATACCAATAAATGTAACACCCCTAACCCGTATCCGTCATCAGAATAGGGTTACGAAGCATTACTAGACTAATATTATAAACAATCATACAATTCGAATCATAATTCTCATACCAATTAAAAATCATTCAAATACAATTATATGGTCCTTAATACGAGCCCTCAAGACCCAAAACAAGCATTAGAAGTGGTTCAAGACTAATCAAATACTCAAGAAAATTTTGGAAAAACATTGAAATTTCTCAAAGTGTAGGGGACACATGTCCGTGTGGCCAGGCCGTGTGTCGCACAGGACCAAGAGACACGTCCGTGTCACAGGCCGTGTGGACATTCGAAACGGGATCACATGGCCATGTAACAGCCCATGTCTGACCCCGTGTAACTCTCTGACTTGGGTCACATGGCCAACCACACGTCTATGTGCTAGCCCGTGTGCCCTTCGAAATGGCTTCACACACCCGTGTGATAGGCTGTGTGCTAGGCCGTGTGAAAACTGGAGGGTATACTGACTTATGCCACACGGCCAAGTCACAAGCCTGTGTGCTAGGCCGTATGAAGCTACTGACTTGGTTTCTAAAGAAATATCAAGGGACAAACGGCCGTGCCATCTGGCCATGTATCACACACGGCTGAGACACACCCCGTGTCTCTGCCCGTGTGGGCAAAAATAGGCTATTTTCCAAGCCATTTTTCTCACCCAAATTTACAACAACCTAAACCCACTAAATCATGCAATACCTATACCAACCACCACAAAACTCATAAGCATCACAATTAACCATTCAAAAACATACCAATATTACCTTCAAAAGTCACATAAATGATCAAACTTACTTAATAGACTTTGTACCTAAATCAACATGCATACCACATCTCCATTTGGTACTCAAAATAATAATTACTCAATCAAGGCATTTCCATGGCAAACCAAATACATACAAAATGAGAATAGCCACATATATATATATTCAATTACCAACATATGCCAATTCAAGTCATATTAAATGACTAATTACATGGCCAAAGCATATGACTACTTACAAGCCAATTCATTTAGCCAAAGTTCATCAAAACAAAAAGGCTGCATTAGCTTAAAAGACCTATACAAGCCATATAACCACAATACACAAAGTTCAAAAGTACCAAAACAACAGCTGGATAGTGTGATGAGATCTCTGACAACTTCCAATCCGAGCAAGCTTCGAAATCACTATAAAACAAGAAAAAGTAAGCTATTAAGCTTACTAAGCTCATATGGCTAAAACACAACTTACCATTTAATCATAATTTAAGGAAATCAACATAGCATAACGTAATTTAATTCGAATCCCAAAATCCTAACACATATTCAATCAAAAGGTTAGACATGAACTCACAATTCTCATAGATTCAATGCTTATACAATTCATGAACATACTTGTACCAATACATATCAATCTCTTACTTTTTCATATCATTAATATACCTATTGAACCATTTAGAATAGTATTAGATACTTGGGAATCTGCTCACACAAGCTGACGGTCAAGACATAGCTACACGGTGCTACTCACACAAGCTGACGAGTAACCACAACACATGCCAAAAAACTCAGCCACCAGTAGAACGTACGGACAAGCATCCAAAACACGGTAACCCCTAATGACATGTCATTTGTATCCTAATTTATTCCTTAGGTTCAAACGGGATTAATAAATTACCGATAACTTATCGAGAATTTTTGTAGTATCGTATCATCACAATTATATCAATTTAGCATTTAAACATATATAATTAAATTTTTATTAAACATACGAACATACCTCGAATTAATATGGAGAAAATTGAGCAATCAATCCACTTCTTTGTTTTTCCCTCGATCTAATTCCGAACATTGCTTTTCTTGATCTATATAATCAAATTTAACTTTTTAAATATCATTCTATTAAATTTAATCCAAAATTCATATTATGACAAAATTACTATTTTCCCCCTAAACTTTTGACTTCTTTACAATTTAGTCCCCAGCTCATAAAAAATGCAAATTCATGTAATTGAGTCCACACCCATACTAGACGAATTTCACCTATACTCATAGCAGCCCACACATTTCATTATTTCATACTTTACCACACAATTTATCACATTTCTCAATTTAATCCCTAATTTGCAATTTCATTCAAAATCACTTAACAAATGTTGTTTACATAACAACAACCATTCATTATCTACCATTAAACTTCAAACACATACACATTCAATAATGGTGAAACCCTAATACTTTAACATTTTTGCTAATTAGTCCCTGGGCTAGCTAGATTAAGCTATAACTACTCCAAGAACATAAAAATTGTTAAAAATGGATCAAAATTCACTCACCAATTTAGCTTGCAAGCTTGGCCCAACCTAGCATGCATCCATGGAGGTTTTTGCTTCTTATTTCGGTGGTGAAGAAGAGAAAATGATGGTATTTTTATGTTATTCATTATTTTACTTAAGTTATTTACTAATTTACTATATTAACCTTAATTATTAACCTTTGAAAACACATATATCATGTCCATGTAAGTCGACTCACTTTATGGATGGTTTTATTACAACATAAGGACATCCAATTTAAAGTTCCATAGCTATTAGACACATTTAGCTATTAGAACACCAGTTTTGTACTTTACGGGATTTAGTCCTTCTTATCGAATTGAGCAAGCAAACGATAAAATTTCTTATCGAAATTTTTATACAATCATACTATCATGTTGTAGAAATTAAAATATTAATAAAATAAATATTTATACTTTATATTTGTGGTTCTAAAACCACTGTTCCGTTTTCACTTAAAACGGATTATTACATATGCAAATTCAACCAACGGTAAAACTATAACAGTCCGATTTTAGCTAAATCAGGATAGTGATTTTGAAACCAAAAATTTGATGTTTGAAAATTATTTTAATATTATTTTTGGTGTTTTCAGCATGATAGCATGTATGTGTGAAAAATTCGTGAGCTAATTTTATCGTTTAATTGCTCAAATTGAGAAAAAAGACTAAATCGCGTAAAATGCAAAAGTTGGATTCACCTTGTTAAAGGTGTCAAATAGCTTTGGCTTTCAATATGATGGCCTTAAATGGTAATTATACCATTTTAAATGTTAGTGGACTTTTATGGACATGTATAAAGGTATTTTGATAGTTATTTACTAAGGTTAAAATGGTAAATTAGTTAATTAAGTTATAATTAAATAAAAATAAAGCTAAAAATTCATATTCATTCATCATTTGCAACCAAAAATTAGAAAATAAAGATAGGGTTTGAAGCTTTTTAATTTCGGCACACTCCTAGCTTGATTAAGGTGTAGTTTTAGCCTCGTTTTTTTATGATTTCTATGTTTTTGTAATCATTATAGCTCAATCTAGCTAGCCCGTACCTTTAATTTCAAAATTGTTAAAGGTTTTAAGAGTTTCCATTATTGAATCTGTGTGTTCTTTGATGTTTAATGTTGAAATATGAAAGCTTGATGATAGTTTTACATATTTTGTTAAGTGATATTTGACACAAATGTCAAAAAGGGATTAAATTGTGAAATATGCAAATTGAGTGGTTGAAATGTGAAATAAATAAAATTTTTGGGCTACTAGGGACAGTATGGTAATTCGGCCAAGCATGGGTTTTATTGAAAATATGTGAATTTTTTGTAATTGTGAAATAGGGACTAAATTGTTCAAAGTGTAAAAGTTTAAGGGCTAAAGTGCAAATAGGCCTAAATGTATGTTTTGGACTAAATTGAATGAGTGGTTGATTAAAGAAGTTAAATTTGAATATATTTAGATCAAGAAAAGATGAATTCAGAATTAGATCGGGGGAAAGGCAAGATTATCGAGTAATTGACTCATTTCGTTGTTTTCATACTCGAGGTAAGTTCGTATGTGGTAATTTCATTATAAAAGTATGTTAAAAGCTTTGATAATGCATAAAATGTGATTATGAGATTATGGAATATGTTTGAATTTTGAAAATGACTCTACGAATACATTCAATAATAGAAACGGAAAGTGTGAAGTCTCGGTTGAACTTTAGGAATAGATTTGGATACTAGTGTCTTATTATTAGTTGATAAGTTGAGTTGGCTTCGGGCCATGATATTAGCACTTCAGGTGCGAGTAATATCGATTTGGCTTCGGGTCATGCATATCGGATGATTTGGCTTCGGGCCATGATAATTGTTCTTCGAATAAGTTACCTTGATTCGGCTACGGGCAATTGTATAAGTACTTATCGTATGAGACTATTGAGTATCCCATTTCTATTTCGAATGGTTCAACGGGTAAACGAATGATGTGGTTGAGAAAGAGGTTAGTATGAGGCGATACATGTATGTACAGAACCTATTCGAGTATTAAATAGAGAATGTTCAATGAGATGGTATTTAATCATGTTTTAAGACATGAGAAAGGTTTGTAGTTAATGTGAAATTGGTTAATTTACATTTATTTGATTAATTAAGTTATTTACATATGAGCTTACTAAGCTATGAAGCTTACTTCATGTTATTTTTCTATGTTTTATAGTAAATCAAGGCTAGCTCGGATCTGGAAGTCGTCGGGAACATCCTCTCACTATCAGACATCTATTTGGTACTTTTGAGTTATGTATACATGATATATGGCATGTATAGGCTAGATGTGGTAGTTTGGTTGTGTTTATAGCCATGAGAGTTGGCTTGTAAATGATATTAATGTTGATGTGTGTTTGGCCATTAGAAATGGCTTGTAAATGTATATGTTTGTTTTGTATATATAGCCATGAAAGATTACTTACTTTGGCACGTTTGGTATGAATATGGTTAAATGACTTGTGAAGTATAAATGCTTGAGAAATGCTTTGATGAAGTATGATTTTATAAGTTTTGTTTATAAAGTATTTGATTAGGTAAATGGCATTGAGTTGAGTGTTGAAATTGGTTGAAATGGATATTGTATGAATGGTATATTTGGTTGATGTTTTGGTTGTCTAATTGTATGATAAAATGGAATCATTTTGATTGTTTAGGTGTGCATGAATAAGGGTGGCAAATTGGCCTTGCAAATGGCCTATTTTTGTCCACACAAGTAAAGACACGAGCATGTGTCTCAACCGTGTGTGACATATGGCCATGTTACACGGCCATGTGTCCCTTGGTGTTGAAATTGAATTCAAGTCAATATACCCCCTAATTGGCACACGGCCTAGCACACGGGCGTGTGACTTGGCTATGTTGCATAAGTCAATATACCCTATAGTTTTGGAACAGCCTAGTACACGGCCTGGCACACGGGCGTGTGTAGCCACTTCGAAGGGTACACGGGCTAGACACACAGGTGTGTGGTTGGCCATGTAACCCAAGTCAGTATGTATGCCCTATCTTCATACGGCCTGAGAGACGGGGGGTGTTTGGAGCCTTGTGAGGCACACTACCTGTTCACATGGGCGTGTGACCCTTGTATGTTTGAAATTTTACTAAGTTTTCAAAATTTTCGTATGATATCAGTTAGTCTCTAACCACTTCTAAAGCATGTTTAAGGCCTCATAGGCCATTGTAAGGGACAATGTGATTGTATTGAATGATTTGTGAGAATGAATGATTTATGGTTGATAAATGTATGCCATACGTTGTGCATTGATCGGTAATACCTATTAACCCTACTCCAATGATGGACACGGGTTAGGGGTGTTACAAAAAATATCTCCCGATTACCTTAGAACTCTAAAACACAACATCAAAAAATATCTTCGAGTATCTGAATTACTCGCTCGGGTTGACCATCGGTCTGTGGATGGAATGATGTGCTAAAATTTAACTGAGTGCCTAGAGCTTCATGTAACTTGCACTAGAATTGAGACATAAATCGCAGATCTATAACAAAAATAATAGAAACTAGCGCCCCGTGCAATCTAACAATCTCAACAACATATAATTAGTACACACTGGAATGAAATGTGCAGACTTTGTCAATCGATTTATAATGATCCACATAGCATCTTTTTTCTCAGAGATAGAGAAATTTTAACACGACTCTAATATAGTCCCGTAAACATTAAAATAATAATAAAATAAATATTTACTCATCAGATTTGTTGTCCCGAAACACTATTCTAATTTTACCGAAAATGGGTTGTTACATAACCTAAGGTTTTGAGCTCGAATGGTGCTTTCATTTATCTGTTCTAGAATAACCTACTAAAGCTTATGAGCGACTATGAAATTTCTTTTGACTTCTTCGATAGAGATAAGAATGACTTATCCATAGGTCGTTTTCCCGAATCACAAGCCTCCAAATCTGCTTTTCTTTTTGCCTTGCTAAGTTCCTCGGCTTTGTGAACTCTATCAAATAAAACTACAAATTCTTTTAACTCAAGAATCCTGACTAACAAGTTAATATCTTCATTTAGACAGTCCTCAAACAGTGTACACATGACAGCCTTAGATGGTATACACTCTCGAGCATATTTACTAAGTCGTACAAATTCTCTTTCATACTCGGCCACTATCATTCGACCCTGTTTCCTATCGAGGAACCTCTGACTTAAATATTTCTTTTTGAACTCTATTTAGAATACTTCCCAATTTACATGATCCCTTTCTACTACCGTGATCAAAGTGTTCCACTACTGATAAGCCAAATCTTTCAATAAAGAAATAGCACATTTCGAGCATTCAATCGGTGTACAAGACAATTCATCGAAAACCTTAATTGTGTTTTCTAACTAGAACTCGGCTCTCTCTAGATCATCTTTAGCTGAACCACGAAATTTTTTGGCCCCATATTTACAGATTTTATCAATTGAAGGCTTGCTTGTACGTATTTGTTCCACACCCTGAGAAATAACGAGAATCGGTTGGGGAATGGATGGAGGTGGAGGTGGAGGTTGTTGAGCTAACGGGTTCATTCTCACCAACTCAATAAACTATTTAGACATTATCTGGAAGAAGGCTTCTTTAGCCTTGCTTCCTTGACCACAAAACTATGGGCCTACTACCACTCGAAGCTACTCCATGAACGGAGGCTTGCGCATTACTTTCGCCCTAATTAGAATTGACTCAATTGAATGACATTTTATCTATAGAAAAACATAGTTCAATTTGGGTCAGGAGTTATCACACTATCACAGGTTATATAATGACATGTATTTCTAGACTCCTTACATGCTATGTTCAGTCCAAGAACTGACTAAAATATAGCTCTGAACCACTAAATGTAACACCCCTAACCCGTATCTGTCATCGGAATAGAGTTACAGTGTATTACCATACAATTGGAAACATTTGAACTTAACTTCATTCAATAACATAAACAAATAATAAACCAATTATATACATAAATTTAATCCCTAAATTGAGCCATCGAGACCCTAAAAATACCTTAGAAACAATCTAGGACTAATTTGAAACAATTTTAAAAATCTTGGAAAAAGTAACAAAATTTTGAAAAACAGGGGTCACATGGCAGTGTGGCTAGGTCGTGTACCTCACACGGCTGAAAGACATGGCTATGTATCAGGTTGTGTAACAATCAAACTAGGGACACACAGTCATGTCCCAACCCGTATCCTCACCCTGTAACTCTTTGAGTTGGGTCACACAGTCATGTCACACGCCCGTGTACCAGGCCATTTAACTCTTAAAATTTCCCCACATGCCCGCGTGCCAAGCCATGTGTTAGGCCATGTAACTCACTGACTTGCATGCAAAGGAACCTTCACACGGCACACGGCCATGTCACCTGGCCATGTGTCTCACATGGTTAAGTCACATGCCCGTATCTCAGATCGTGTGGACTCAAAATGTACCTAAAATCTAGCCATTTCCATACCATTTCATTCATGAACATTTAGGTCTTTTGTGCACATTTTCAAGGCACCAAAACATACATATATTTTCCATTCCAAAAGTCCTACTTCAACTAGCCAATATGTCATTCAAAGGCACCTCAAATATAAACATCAAAACTTACCTAAACCTATCAACTTTACCTAATTTCAAACATCAGTGTCTAGTTCAATACTTTCCAAAACATACCATAACTTGACCATAATCAATCCAATTCAAATCATGGAACATAAGATAGCCACAATGACACAAACTAGCAGGGTATCAAATGTACAAACAAAGTTAACTTACACAACTTATACACACCAAAACATCAACTAAATACCATTATAAGTCCACCTATACATGCCATTATAACATTGGCCAAAACATTCAAAAGCTACATATAAGACTTCTGGATAGTGTGATAGATCTCTTATGAGCTTCCAATCAAATCGAGCTTTTCATAATCTATAAAACATAGGAAATAAACTACGTAAGCAATTAATGCTTAGTAAGTTCGTATAACTTAAACACAACTTACCATTACATTTGCATAATGTAAATAGCATAATTTTAATACCAACTAAACCATAAGCTTGGCATAATGCCTATGCAACATCATCAAAAACACAAGTTAGTGCATTTATACATGGTTCAAAAGAATTCATCTATATCAAGTAATATACACATGTATTCACATCATTTAGATCACCACTTCCTTTTCATAAGTTTATGATACATTCCATTTGAACACTTACCACTTCATTTCCTTTGCATACCCATTGAATATAATTTCATTTCCTTTTCATACCCGTTGAACCATCTAGAATTACATCAGATACTCGGGAAAGCTCACACAAAGTGTGCCTTTACATAACTGTAACCTTTCTTTTACATCATTGCTCACACTAGCTATTAAATGGGCCTGCTCGCACAAGTTGTAGGTCGAAATGTAAGCTACATGATGTTGCTCACACAAGCTGTGGAGTATCCACAACAAATGAAGGACCTTAGCTGTTAGTAGGAAATTCAAGACCAACACTCGAAACATAAATTCCCCAATAACACGTCATTTGTATCCAATGAATTCCTAAGGTTCAACCGGGACTCGTTATCTATCAATTCATCATAGCATTGATAAGTTCATATATCGATCCATTTGCGATAATAACAATCAATGTAATTAACATTAATATGATAAACGTTCGTATGAACTTATCTTGACGTCTAGGGCATAAAAATGAAGTCAAGCTAATCCAAAGCTTTTGCCTTTCCCCGTTCTAGATTCGTACGTGATTTATCTTGATCTAAATAGATAATTATATTTAATTAAGTACTTTAATTAACCTCAAATATTCAATTCAATCCATAATTCACATTTATGCTTAATTACTATTTTGCCCCTAACATTTTAACTTTTTACAATTTAGTCCTTAAGTTATAACTTTAAATCTAACCATTTTAATCTAAATCCATGTTAATAGAACATGCAAGAGACTTTGAAACAACTCATATTCACCACCATTTCACAATAAAACCGTAGATTTATGCCTTTAACAATTTAGTCCCTAAATGTCATTTTCATCACATATCACTTTACAAAACTTGTTTATTTTTCAACAAGAGTTCATAATCTGACATTTAACATCAAAACCATTCAAGAATCATACATGGCATAACCCTTAACGTTTAATACTTTTACAAATTAACCGCCAGGCTAGCTAAATTAAGCTAAAACGATCTCAAAAACATAAAAATCATTAAAAACAGGACAAAATCACATACCATGCACTCAAACAAAGCTTGACTGAACAAATCTCTCATCGATGGAGTTTCTTCTTCTTTAAAATTGGTTTAGGTTAAGAAAATAAAGATGATACATTTTTTATTTTGTTTTAGTTTTAGGTTTAATTATCTAATTACCATAATAACCTTTAAAAACTAACAAAATTTTAATAAAATCATCCATGTAATTCCACTAACTAATAAAATGACATAATTGCCATTTAAGTCCATTTACTTCCATTTCCATATTCATTTAGCCCTTTTAACTAATAGAACTCCTCTTTTTCATCTTTTACGATTTAGTTTTTTTTTACTTAATTAATTAAGCAAACATCAAAATTTATTAACGCAATTTTAATACAACCTTGCTATAATCCCTTAAACATTAAAATAATAATAAAATAATAATTTACTCATAAAATTTGTGGTCTCAAAACCACTATTTCGATATCATAGAAAGCAAGCTGTTACAAGTGGGTGAAAAGATGTGTGGGATGAATGAGTTAATGAAAAATAAGGAGGTGAGGAGAGGCATTTATAGTGGAAGATGGCAGCTTTTATTAGCTAAAAATATCAGCCAATTCGCCTTCCCATGGCTGACCCTTGATAGTAGGGAGAGGGGTTGAGATGGCTTTTGCTAATTTTAGCTTAATGCCACAAATGAAAATGCACCAAAAGTGGAGGGGTTAGAATGGGTTTAGGAAAAAGTTATTGGTTGTTTTGAAAATATTATAATAAGATTAATTAACTGATTTGGCCAGTAATTGGGTTGGTATTGGGCTGCTCTCTTGGACTCGTCCATCTTCCCTCTTCAATTGTTCAATTTAGACCCTTTTCATCTGCTTCAAGTTGTTAGAATTTTCCCGATAAAATTCACATGGACCAATTGATTCAAATAAGTCCGAAAGCATAAATTTTGGACCTCCATGGTTGTTAATTCATCTTCTTGAACTCCCAAGGTGCCTTGGTACTTGAATCATTTAAGGTAAATTCCGAGCTGCTTTTTCACCCCTTGTGCAAAACTATAAAAATTAGCCAAATTATGCAAATTTAGTATAAAAATAACTAAAATTTGAAATGAAATATAATTTAAGCTTGATTTTATTATTTTATAATAAAATTATAAAATTAGATAGAAATTACATAGAATTTTCATGAATTCATGTTCAAAAAGTGCTGAAAAATTCTATATATTTTAGTCTTTCCAAGTACTCATATTATCGGTATACCGATCATAAAGCTCGCTACGGAGCACAAAGAACAAAAAGCTTGCACTAAGGCAAAGTTAAATAGAGAGCTCGCATAGAGTAGACAAAATAGAGAACTCGCACAAAGCAGAGCCAAATAGAAAGCTCGCACAAAGTAGGGCAAAATAGAGAGCTCACACAAACCAAAGCCAAATAGAGAGCTCGTATAAAGTAGAGATAAATAGAGAGGTTGCATAAAGTAGATCTAAATAGAGAGCTCACACAAAGCAGAGCCAAATAGAGAGCTCACATAAAGTAGAGCTAAAACATTTGCTTATAAAAAGCTCTCACATTAAGTTCCTTTCAAAAAAAAAGTTTAAAATCATTCTTTCAAAACATTCTTATTATCAAAAGCTTTCATAAAATTATGCATTAAAATCATATTTTAAAAATCGTAATTTGGAAGATAGATGTCGTAGCTTAAAACAGAGCTTCTTAGAAATCTTACTTTTGGGTTTTGTAAAAAAGGTTTCCTTTAAAAAACCATAGCCATTGGTGATCATAATCAAAATACCTTTGAAAACCCATAAACTAACAGTAACCAATCACTCACACTTTTAAAAACATAGTAAGGAATATACTCATAACAGAACCTGATCACTCACCAAAAATGAAGGACTTCAACGATTTTGGCTTTGCCTTTATCCTTGCTAGAAGATGGTATGATTGATTTGTGACAAACAAATATATTACTAACAGAACAATCAGAAATCACACATGCATTTGAACGTAGCTCTAAGGACAATTAACCCCAATAAGACAAAGGCTTACGTGGATTGCTACGGATAGAATTTTCAGAATAGAGACTCATCAACAGAATATTCAGTAAAATTTTTCACCTAATCAGGTGTCTTATTTATAGACCTAAGAGTTGTAGATATCTTTGGATACTTTATTTAATTTAGGTAAGATGTTACTTGCACGTAAAGTATTCCTAGATGCACTAAGACACTTTTTCCTAATTTGAGTTTGACTCTATCTTTGACCAAAGAACCCAGTTTGCACCTTGACTGGTGAATCCAATTCGCAACTTACCTTAGAACCCAATTCGCCACACAGATTGGTGAACCCAAACTTGGCAACACATTAGAAAACCTACCTCATAGTGAAACTAGCGAACCCCTTACCACTTCATTTGGGGTACAATGCTGCTCAGCGAACACCCTTGCTAAAATTTCATTGGCGAGCACCAGCTCACTTGAATCTTGGCAAACACCCAATTCAACCTATTCTGGAAATCCTAGTTTGCTCCATAAATAACATATTTATGTTTACCAATTATATTAAGATTGTCAATATTGATTGTTGTTGGATTAAAATTATGATGTATTTCAAAGTATATCCTGATGAAATAAGTAAATACTTGTACATAGATCTTTAAGTTTACCTAGGTTTCGAGCTCCTACATATGTTGCACACTTGAGAATACAAGAATAGGTTCTGAGTTCCTTCATATGTTGCGGACTCAATAATACAGGATTAGGTTCTGAACTCCTGCATATGTGATCTATCGTAATTCGGTGTAGCATATTAAACTAGTTTTCGCACTTAAGGAGCTTGAATATAAGCATTTTAGTTATGTTTTAGTTACACTTCAAAAAATTTAGTTAAGTATAATAAAATGTGTAATTTGAGTCTTTTATTGACTTTAAGGGCCGAATGAGCCCTAAGGGTGAGCTAATATACTTTACAAGTGTGTAGAAGACCATTAGAAGGCATATTAACTAAATATTGGTCGCTAGGTTACAATACGAAGCATTTGATGTCGCAACATAGTGAGCAGAACTGAATAAGTCTAAAATTGTCTTTGATGTTGCGACATAGCATGAGGATGTCACGATATACCCCTGAAGATACCCTGAAGAAAGGTATACTACCATCGATGTCACGACACATGACCTGATGTGTTGCGACATCACCTCTGTATAGGAAACTAATACGAACCATAGGCATTTTGGTCTAAACAATCCAACTTTCAGCTCGGGAACGTCAGCTGACCTGGGGTTAAGGATGATGACCACTCTAAATCTATAAATAGGCTCGGTTAACACATGTGAAGGACACCTTTTTGCTATTGTATAAGTTTCTCTTTAAATTTTAGTCTTTAGCTTTCTTTTTCCTTTAGGATTTAGGATTTAGATTTTATTCTTATTCTTTTTAATTACTTCTGGGGAGGAATCAAATTCTAAAATTATTCTCAAACTCTGTGAGGATTTTGCACTTAAATTCAATATAATCAGGCTTCTTTTAAGCCCTATTCTTGAACTGTTCTTTATGTTCAGTCTTTCGTTCAAGATTATATTGTTTATTAGATCCATGAGGAACTAATCCTCCTGTGGGGGGTTAGTGAGTTAAGGTATGAATAATAAACTATTTTGTAGGGATTTCTTAACGAATCAGCTGTTAAGGAAAACAAGAACCTAAACCCTAGGCCTGACAAACCTAGGAAGTAATCAAGGTGGGAATTAACCCAAGATTGGTATGGCCTATTCGAGAACACCTTAACCCTGAATCAGTCTAGACTTTTAGGTCAGAAGATAAGTAGTTCTTGCCGACTTAGTATTTAAGTGGACATATCGGAAGATCCTACTAGGGTATTGACTAGTTGATTGAATGAGAAAACCTGATACGACAGTTAATTACGATTACTAAAGTGAGCTAATCACCCATGCCCAGATTTGATATATATTATCTTATTTGATTTCTTACTTTTTGTTTATTTAGTTTTCATTTATTTCTTTTCTTACTATTTTTCTTATAATTTATCCAAAAATTGTTCTTTTAATTCTTTGTGCTATAATTCAATTAAAGTATTAATTAGATCTATTTCTGTTTAAATTAGGATTAATCTAGTGCTCACCTCCTTTGGGTACGATCCTTGGAGTACTTACCTACTCCATTGTAACTATACTACAACCTGACCCGTATACTTGCGAATGTCACTTTTTCACATCTTTTGTGTAAGATTTTTATTCTAGATGTTGGTACGTCTGGAAGTGGTCAATAACTTGCGAACTTGAGAATATGAAAATAGGTTATGAGTCCTTGCATTTATTGTAGACTCGATAATACAGAGATATTAAGCCCTGGCCAGGCATTTTATAGTGCAAGTTTACCCAATTGGGTAACTAGGCACTACTGTTTTTCATCCGTACACTAAGGTCTTTTACAAAATTTCACTGGGAAGGTTTTCTATTAAAGTCTTGGGTACTTATCTATGAGATTGGCTAAATGACTTTTATAATTTGATTATGATATTATAGTTTGTTTACTTTCAAACAAAAATACTTATGGATGCTCATATGATTGAGCTCAAATAATGTCATTTATATTAATGATATGGGTTGAATTTTGTTAAGTTTAATTGTTTCTCAAATTGAATTTTGTATATGATAGGAATTTGAGGTAAGCAAAGTTTAAATTGTATGAGCTTACTATGTAGTTGATATACTTATCTATATTTTTTTTTGTATATTTTGGGAAGTTCAGGATGGGTTGATCAGATCAACAAGGAGCTCACACCTACCGTCAATCAACTCGATAGTTGCTTTTGAATTTTAATGGATGATTATTTGTGGAATGTATATAGGATGTTTATGTTGCAAGCTAATGATCAAGTTTTGGAATTTTGGTTGTGAATGAAATGTTTAGTACCTTTTTTATTCATGATAATGGGATGGTATTAGTTAAGTTTTGAGTGGCTTTATGTGTTTAGGTAATAAAATGTTTTGGCAAGGAATGTTGGTAATTGTTGATGTGGAATGATTAACTTAAATAGCATGAATGGTTAATGTTTCATGTTTGAACTGTGGTGCCAAGTGAGGGCATATTTGTTAGGCACTTAGGTTCAACTTTATTTAGTATGTTTCAGCATTTTTTGTTGTGTTTTGTATAGGTAAAATGAATGAAAATGGAATGGCTTGGGACCTAAGTAAATGTAGATGAATTGGCTTATTTTTTAAGGTATTTTAGGTGCACATGGTCTACCACATAGTCGTGTGCCACACATAGCTGCCCCACACGACCGTGTGGTCTTTTGATTTTTGTACAAGTTTGTTCACATGGCCTCAGAGTGTAACACAGCTGTGTGACCCTGATTTACACGGGACATGGTTTGGCTACTCAAGCTTAGTTTTGTCAGATGGCCTTGTAACCTCTATTTACGCTTTTTACTAAAATTTCTATAAAAATTTCATTTCAATCTAGAATTGTTCCCAGTTTGTTTTAAATGTTTTGTAAGCTCAAGTTAAGTTTTGTTTTAATTGAATAACATGGAAAATGATTGCAAATTAATTATTAGATTATTTTTTATTAAATTGTGAATGATGTCAAAGTTTTATAGATGTAATATTTTATAGCTTGGGTCGGGCAACTGGATTGGGCATAAGGTGTTACATTAGTGGTATCAAAGCTATGGTTTAGTTGATTCTAGGATTGAACATAGCATGTAATGTGTCTAGAAAACATTTTTTATTTTACTTGTTTCTTCTTTAACTTCTCACAAAAACAAAAGGGGAAAAGCTAGGTTGTGTATTCAAGCTTTTGATCTTGGATTGAGTAAGTTATTCTAGTTCGTTTCTTTTATTTTTTATATTTTTAGAATCCTGTGAGCTTGATTTAGCTAACCTAAGAACTATTTCACGAAACTGTTAAAATTTTTTAAAGTTACCATTAATGTTTGATTGACTTTTTGTGTTGATTTAGTTAGTTTTGAAGCTTAGATATGTTAATATACTAGTTTGTAAAGTAAAAGTTGTTAATCTTTAGCATTGGGACTAAAATGCAATAAATCTAAATTGTGTTGGAAAATTTTGAATTTTTATGTTTTAGTGGACTAAATTGAATTAACTTCGAAATTGAAACTTAAATGTGAGAAGTATAATAGTTTTGACTTTAGGGACTGAATTGTGGTGAATGCAAAACTTGAGAAATTTTTAGTATAAATGAAATTGAGTTAGAAAATGATGCTTTTAATGTTGTTTTATGTTGTTTGGATTGGTTAATTAAATCAAATTATACTTTAGATCAAGAATCTCAACGACCAAAGGACATACGAGCAAAATGAAAAATTCCCGACTAGTCCCTAATAGTTGAACCGTTACCATTTTGACAGGTAAGTTCATACACTATGAATCTTCTCATTTATGTTTATCAATTATATTAAGATTGTCAATATTGGTTTTTGTTGGATTGAAATTATGATGTATTTCAAAGTATATCTTGATGAAATGAGTAAATTCTCTTATACAAGTATGTGAGTTTGCCCAGGTTCTGAGCTTGTGCATATGTTGCAGACTCGAGAATACAAGATTAGGTTTCGAGCTCCTGATATATCGCAGACTTGAGAATACAAAAATAGTTTCTAAGCTCCTGCATTTGTTGTAGACTCAAAAAACCAGAGATATTAAGCCCTGGTCGGGAATTTTATCGTGTAAGGTGACCCTATTGGGTAACCAGGCACTACTATTTTCATCTATACACAGCGGTATTTTACGAAATTTAATAGGGAAGTTTTGCTATTAAAGATTTGGATACTTATCTGTGAGATTGGCTAAATGACTTTTATAATTTGGTTATGATATTATAATTGGTTTACTTTCAAACGAAAATACTTTTGGATGTTCATATGATTGAGCTCAAAGCATGTTGTTTATATTAATGATGTAGGTTGAATTTTGATAGGTTTAATTGTATCTCAAATTTAGTTTTGTATATGATAGGATTTTGAGGTATGTGAAGTTTAAATTGTATGAGCTTACTAAGTATTTAATATACTTATTTGTATTATTATTTTTCTATAGATTTTGGGAAGTTTGGGTCGAGTTGAGAGGATCAACAATGAGCTCACATCTACTGTCACTCGATTCGGTAGTTGCTTTTCAATTTTAATGGATGATTATTTGTGGCATGTATATAGGATGTTTATCTTGCAAGCTAATGATCAAGTTTTGGTATTTTGGTTGTGAATGAAATGTTAGTGTAACGCCCCGAATTTGGGCCTAGAAGTATTGGGCCTTAAGTTGGGTCCGTAAGGAGGTTGAATATAAGTATTTAATTGTGCAAGGAAATGACACAATTAAATGTCTACTTTGGGGGTTAATGGCTCTGAGAAGTGTTGGAGAAATCTTGGGTTCAAACCTGGGTTTTAGCAAAAATTTTGGTATTAAGTGAATAAA
This sequence comes from Gossypium longicalyx, assembly GCA_025698465.1. NCBI lineage: Eukaryota > Viridiplantae > Streptophyta > Magnoliopsida > Malvales > Malvaceae > Gossypium > Gossypium longicalyx. Next base: position 39,361,766 of record CM046996.1, on the reverse strand, counting down.
ACCCTGGATGCTTGGATGATAGCCTTTTAAATTATTGTGTTAAATAAATGACACAAGGAAGCTTGTGGTCTAGTGGTTGTGGCGTCATTAAGGTTGCAAAGGAGCCTAGGTTCAAGTCTTGGCTCTTACAATTCATTTTGGTTTTTCTCTTTAGTGAATCTGGACACTGGCACATATGTCTTAAAGTTAATTATGAACGTTTTTATCACAGAAAGAGCTTGTGGTGGAGTGGCAAGGTGGCGTTTTGTGTAACTGTGAGGTTTGAGGTTCAAGTCTTGGGATGCGCAGTGGATCGCTCGTGTGGTAACCGAGCCCACAAACCATGGGCGGTAGACTGTAGAGGCCGCCATGAGCGTTCTCGTGTAATGGGCTTTGACGGGCCAAATAGGCCCAATGGGCCCGTGGGCCCGCTTGTGAAAATCTAATTGTTAGGTAAGAAGTAGTTGGGCTAAATGGGCCACACTAGCGTGTGGGCCCATTTGGGCCGAGTAATGAGCCTAAGGCCCATTTGCACTGATATATCTATTTAGGTTACTTAAGTTGCTCAAGGCGATGGTGGACCTTCTATTGGGTTGTTGAGACCCTCGATTTGTAAAATTATCGAAATACCCCCGATTTATAAAATTATTAAAATACCCCAGGTTGTAAAATTATCGAAATACCCTCGACCTATAAAATTACCAAAATACCCTCGACTTGTAAAATTACCAAAATACCTTTAATTTGTAAAATTACCAAAATACCCCTAATTTGGAAAATTACCGAAATACCCTTGATTTGGAAAATTACAGAAACAACCCTGATTTACAAAATTACAAAAATACCTTTGACTTTCAAAAATTATGTAAATACCATTGGTTTGCAAAATTACCAAAATACCCTTGGTTTGCAAAATTACCAAAATACCCTTGGTTTGTAGATTTACCAAAACACCCTTGTAAGGTGAAATGACTAAAATACCCCTAATAGGTAAAAAGACCGTTCTGGCCCTCTAGGGTATATGACTCACTGATAATACAATTTGATTGATTTGACTATGTTTTGATTGAGAACGTATGACTGTGATTGGACTGTTGTGACTGTGATTTGTATGATTTTGTATGTCGTGTGTATATTTGCTGCATTCATATAATATTATGTTGCACATGGGTGGGGTTTATGAAACGGAGGAAGAAATTGAGGATCGCATGGTTGCTTGACGACCGTGGATCCACCAATTGAGGATTGCATGGTTGCTTGACAACGTGGATCCACCGATTAAGGATCGCATGGTTGCTTGACGATCGTGGATCCACCGGTGGCTTTTAAGCCCAATATATGATTATTGACAACTCTGTGTCGATCATATTTACTCGAGGTTATGTGTCGACTATATTACGGTCGCTGATGGCTATGTGCCTAACATGATACAGCTACCGATGGCTTAAAGCCAATTATTCTCATTATGGTTCTGTGCCAACCTAAACATGCCTTTGTGCCATCTTGATTATGGTTTTGTGCTAACCGTATTTACCTGTGGTTATGTGCCTAACATACTTATTGATGACTCTGTGTCGATCATATTTGCCGAAGGCTATGTGCCAATTATATTACCGTCGCTGATGGCTATGTGCCGAACTTATTACAGTTACCGATGGCTTTGTGCCAATTATAATGCCACTACTAAAGGCTTTTTAAGCCCAATATATGATTAGCAGCTTTGCTGTAATGAAGGTAGTACCACAACCGGGCTACCATTGATGTGTATCGAATGGGTGGGTCAATATTTATATCCCCACATGATATGTACCGGGGGACGGGGTTGATGTGTAATGGTTGGATTATTGGGATGGGATAGCATGCATCCATGCATTCACACATTCTGTTCTTTTATTGGTTTGGGCTAGGCCCAATTGATTTTGTTATGGGTTGTGACCCAAATGACATTGTAATAGGTTTTGGCCTACGTATGCTCTGAACTAGACTGTACTGTTACTGTTAACGGGCTCTAGCCTAGACTGTCTCTGTTTTTGTTTCTGTATACTGACTGTTACTCTAGTAAGGGGATTACACACTGAGTTTTCATAAACTCACCCCGTTTATTAACCATGCAGGTAATCCCCAATGTTAGGTGGATCGGTGTCGCAGAAGGTCTCTGAGACGACCACACAACTGCACATGTTTTTCTATTTCGTTTATTTAGTTAAGCACTTTGGTTTTGATTTCGGTTGTAATAAGGCCTCTTTATTTGCTTAACCTTTTATTTGGAAAGTTTATTTAGTATGTATAATATTTGTTAGAAGTAGGACACTGTTTTCCAAAACAACAATTGTTTTCAAAACACTACGTTTTCGCAACTTAAGTTTTAAAACATCACGTTTTTGTAAATCGGTTACTTTTAGAATTAGCTTCCACAAAGTAAAAAGGAGTTTTGGAAATAAAATTAAGAAGTTTTCAATGTACTACGTTTTAAATAAGAAGGGTTTCTAATGAAAATATGGTTTTCAAAAAAACACTTCAATGTGACACGCTAGATTCAAGTCTAACTTCTGGGTCGGGTTTGGGGTGTTACAGTTAGTACCTTTTTTATTCATGATAATGAGATGGTATTAGTCAAGTTGTGAATGGCTTTATATATATTTAGGTAATAGCATGTTTTGGCAAGGAATGTTGATAATTTTTTTTATGTGGAATGATTAACTTGAATAGCATAAATGGTTGATTTTTCATGTTTGAATTATGGTGCCAAGTGAAGGCATATTGGTTAGGCACTTAGGTTGAATTTTATTTAGTATGTTTTGGTTGGTTTTGGTGTGTTTTGTATAGGTAAAATGGATGCAAATGGTATGGTTTGGGACCTAAGTAAATGTAGATCAATAGGCTTCTTTTTTAAGGTCTTTTAGGTGCACGACGGCCTGTGACACAATCTGCCACACGATCGTGTGCCACACACGATCACCCTACACGGTTGTGTGCTCTCTTAATTTTTGGTACAAGTTTGTTCACATGACCTACACAAGCAAGGATTGTTACACGATTTGGCCACACGAAATTGTTCTTAAGCCACACGAGTTGAGCTTTGTCACGCAGCCTGACACACGGCCGTGTAACCATTTTCTACACTTTTTACTCAAATTTTTGTAAAAGTTTCATTTTAATCTAGAATTATTCTCGGGTTTTTTTAAATGTTCCGTAAGCTCAAATTAAGTTTTGTTTTAATTGAATAACATGGAAAATGATTGCAAGTTAATTATTTGGTTATTTCTTATTAAATTGTGAAGAATGTCAAAGTTTTATAATTGTGATACCTTATAGCTTGGGTCAGACGACTGAATCGAGTATAGGGTGTTATAGTGCCTAGGCGTGTTGTAACACCCCTAACCCGTATTCCGTTGCCGGAATGAGGCTACGAGACATTACTAAACGAATGTACAGTTCTGAATATTTCATAGCAATTCAAATCATAAGCACAAATGTACTACTAGGGTAAATCATACGTTCAATACCGTTCGAGATTTAAATTGCATTAATGATTATAACTTAATTTAAATACACTTAGAAAACATATATCATATCAACATTTTTATTCTTTGACTAATAACCCTATATTATATATATATATATATTAACTTAATGAATAACAAGCATCCAATTATAAGTAACTCATTTCATTTCAGGGTCTACTTAACTAATTTAAACCATTTATTCATATCTAATAATTTACAAATATCAAATGGATTTATACGATCAAGCACGTGTACTTATCAAACAATACCTAAGCTCTTATATTTGCACTTATATAACATGCAAAAACTTAACTATCATAATGTCTGAAGTATATGTACCTTATACGCTAGTAAGTTATAAATAAAATTCAACTAAAACAAGGTGGTTGAATATCACATGTACACACATTCTAGCATAAGTTTTGATAGTCATCAACTTACTGTAAACATAATCATAACTTTTACATGACAAACTCATGACAACCCTAGCATAATAATATCAATTATAAACAAACAGCCGAACCACAAATACCTTACAAGCTATATAAATACTTAAATTCACCTTCAAAATATTACAAGGATTTTAAACTACCATATCATAGGGCATATTTACCAAAAGACTCAAGCAATAATTCAACTCAAAACCGAATTCAAGCCTAAAAATAAAGTCATCTTCTTTACACAAAATACTTACCACAACACAAACCATCATCGAGTATAATCGCACATATCAAACCAAGAACAAGAACATCATAACTAAGCACACATAAAGCCGAATCTAAACATATATATAACAAGCCATTTTCGCATAGCTTTTGATAAATAACCAAAATCAACACTTTAAAACATATGTTCCAGCCTATACATGCCATAATACGAGTTTGATTATTTAAATACCGAAGTTGTAGATAGTGTGATGAGCTTAGCTGACAATTCCCGAGCTTGTAGCTTGACTTCAAAATCTATAAAACAAAGAATCAAATATACTAGTAAGCTAGCATAGCTTAGTAAGTTTAAAACAAATAGACAATTTCAAGATTTAATCTTTTCTTTCAAGCTAAGCCGAATGGTATAATCAAAATTGATTTTAACTTCGAATTTACAAGTGAAATAAATGGTAGCATTTCCATGCATATTTCTACATAGCCGAATGCTATCATAACCACATTAACCGAATGTGGAACCAACTTCCTAGGTTATAACATCATTATGCAATTAAATACATATACATACTTATTCGCATAAGCACAAGAATTCTACTAACAATATCATATACATTTGTATACAATGATATTTTACTTAAGCCGAATGTTATATAATCAAGATTAACAAAACATCATTTAACCTTCAAGGCCGAATGATCAATAGGTACCTAGTTCACACATTCATAATATAATTCCATGTACATATGTTAATTATTTGACCGAATACACATGAATGCACATACACAAGAGTAACACTCATTCAATAATATACAATAGACCAAATACACTTACCTTATTTTTCTTAATAATTAAACTAACTCCTACCTGGCCATTTAACTTGTATTACTCAATCCGTACACAATTACCTTTGCCCGATGAACTATTCGGAATTGGATAGAACACTAGGATAATCACATAAATCGTATAATGCCAACGTCCCAGACGTGGTTTTACATGTAGCCATATATCGATCCCACTGTCCCAGATAGGGTCTTACTCGTAAACACATATCAGAATCGCAAATCGATGCCATGGACTTACTCGCACACATATATTAGAATCCTATGTCATGACATATGTATCCTAGCTATTCCTAAGGTTCATACGGGGCTTTCGGACGCCGTATCCCGGTCGAATCGAACTCAGAAATATCATAGCCAAATCTAACATATTCGGCCTTAGCATAATTTAATTATAACATTTCATAACAGCATGTAATTATAACTTTATACTATTAATAAACACGTCTATTTGCTTATAAACTTACCTCGGACGTCGTAAAACGGGACAGGGCTGCTAGTCGACAACTTTCGTTTTTCCCCTGTCCAAATCTGATTTCTTTGGTTCTTAATCTAAACATATTCAAATTAAGCTCATTCAAACATATTTTCATTCAATTTAGTCTAAAAACACATAAATGGGCAAATTACCATTTTACCACTAACATTTACAATTTTTATAATTTAGTCCCTATTGTACAAAACACAAAATACACCAGATTTCTCCATACCCAAGCTAGGCCGAATATTACCCATGTCTATACAAGCCCATATAATTCATTAATTTCACATTTTAGTCCCTCAAACTATTATTTTTGCAATTAAGTCCTAATTACTCAAAATCATCAAAAACTCTAATACAAAATATGTTAATCTAAAACATATCTTTCATTTTTCACCATCAAACAAAAAAACAATCACAAGTTATCAACAATGGCACAACTCAAAATATTCATCAAAATCAAAAATTCAAACATGGGTTTAGTAGTACTTGAAGCAACGATCTCAAAAACGTAGAAATTATCAAAAACTGAACAAAAATCTAACCTTGATTGAGCTTTAAAAGTGTCGAACCCTAGCCTTTGTTTTCTTATTTTTCTTTTTCTTAGTTTCGGTGTTATGAACAAGAAAATGATATGAAATAAACTTATTTAATGTTTATTATACGATAGTTTATACTATATTATTTCATTTCCAATTTTAACCTTAGTTATAACATTATATTATTTCATTTAAATGTCCTTATCCGTCCACTTATATTGCTAATGGTCCATTTTCTACTTAAGGACCTCCATTTAATAAGCCATTAACAAATTGCACCTTTATGCTTTTAACTATCAAATTTTTAATTTACGCGATTAAGCCCTTTTTATTTAATCGGGTACCTAAACGACAAAATTAAATCACGAAAATTTCAAAAATATAAATTCATACAGAATAAACACTGAAAATAATTTTAAAAAATTTTTTTGACTCGGATTCGTGGTCCCAAAACCACTGTTCCAATTAGGGTCTAAATCAGACTGTTACAACTCTCCCCCATTAGGGATTTTCGTCCCCGAAAATCTTACCAGTGAATAGGTTCAGATAACGTTCTCTCATTGTATCCGCTGGCTCCCATGTTGCTTCCTCAACTCCATGCTTATGCCACAATACTTTAACTAATGAAATCTTCTTATTCCGCAACTCTTTAACCTCACGAGTCAAAATGCGAATCAGTTCTTCTTCGTAGGTCATATCAGGCTTAATTTCAATCTCAGACGAACTAATCACATGTAAAGGATCAAATCAATACCTCTGAAGCATCGAAATGTGGAATACATTATGGATCTTTTCTAACTCAGATGGTAACAATAGTCTGTAAGCAACCTACCTGATATGCTCTATAACCTCATACAGCCCAATAAACCTCGAACTCAATTTGCCTTTACGACCGAATCTGAGTATTTTCTTTCACGGTAAGACTTTCAAGAAGACTTTGTCTCTAACCTGAAACTCTATATCTTTACGTTTCAAGTCCGCATAAGATTTCTAATGATCTGACACTGCTTTCAAACTTTCACAGATCACTTTCACTTTCTGTTCAGTTTCTTTGATCAAGTCAACCCCGTGTATCTTATTTTCACTGAGCTCAGTCCAATATAATGGCGTGCGGCATTTATGACCATATAAGGCCTCATAAGGTGCCATTTTGATACTCGATTGATAGCTATTATTATATGCAAATTCAATCAGAGATAGATATCGTTCCCACATACCTTCAAACTCGAGAATGCAACATCTCAACGTATCCTCAAGTATCTGAATGATTCGCTCAGACTGGCCATCTATTTGCAGATGAAAAGCAGTACTGAAATGTAATTTCGTACCTCGTGCATCTTGTAGTTTCTTCCAAAACCGCGATGTAAACCTCGGATCTCTATCCGTAACTATAGATATAGGCACACCATGTAATCTCACAATCTGAAAAACATACAATTCAGCTAGCTTATCAAGTGAGTAGTCCATACGTATCGGAACAAAATGAGCCGATTTAGTCAATCTATCAACAACAACCCAGATTGCATCTTCCTTGCTCGGTGTCAATGGTAAACCAGACACAAAATCCATCGTGACTCTATCCCACTTCCACTCCAGTATCATGATAGGCTGAAGTTATCCTGAAGGCACCTGATGCTCTGCTTTTACTTGTTGGTAGACTAAACATTTTGCAACAAAGTTAGAAATATCTCGTTTCATACCATGCCACCAATAAAGATGTTTCAGATCATTATACATTTTTGTACTACCTGGGTGAATAGACAATCGACTATTATGAGCTTCATTCAAAATCATCTAAATCAACTTTGAATTCCTCGGAACTCATATTTGATTTTTGAATCTCAAACAGTCATCCACATCAACTCTGAACTCTGAATCAGCATCAGTCTCACACAGGGCTCATTTTGCAATTAATTCATTATCAACCTTCTGGGCATCACATATTTGTTGAACAAATAACGGTCTAGCTTTCAATTCAGCTACTATCGAACCATCATCAGACATGGCCAAGTGCGTATTCATTGCACGCAAAATAAACAGTGATTTTTGGCTTAAACCATCAACAGCAACGTTAGTCTTTCCTGAGTGATAGTCAATCACAAGCTCATAGTCCTTTAGCAATTCTAACCACCGACGTTGCCTCAAATTTAGATCTTTCTGAGTCATCAAGTATTTCAGGCTTTTATGGTCAGAATAAACATGACATTTCTCACCAAACAGATAGTGACGCCAAATTTTCAAGGCGAATACAATGGCTGCCAAATTTTCAAGGCGAATACAGGATAATTCTTTTCATGTGGCTTCAATTGTCTCGAGGCATAAGCTCTCACTCTGCCTTCCTGCATTAGAACACAGCCCAAACAATTTAATGATGCATCACTATAAATAACAAATTATTTTACCAATGCTGGCTGAACTAGCACTAGAGCTTTAGTCAAAAGGGCTTTCAACTTATCAAAACTTTTCTGGCACTTCTCTGACCACTCGAACTTAACATGTTTCCTTAATAGCTTTGTCATCAGAGCTGAAATCATAGAGAAATATTTCACAAACCGTCTATAATAACCAGCAAGTCCTAAAAAGCTTCGGACTTCAGAAATATTCTTCGGAGGTTTCCAATCCGGTATAGCTAAAATTTTGCTCGGATCGACCCGAATACCTGATGCTGATACCACATGGCCCAGAAAACTGACTTCATCTGACCAGAACTCACATTTACTGAATTTCACATATAACTGCTTATCTCATAAGGTCTGCAACATAAGTCTTAGATGTTCAGCATGTTCAGCTTCATCACGAGAGTAGATTAAAATATCATCTATAAACACAACCACAAACCGGTCCAGATATTGTCTGAAGATTCGATTCATCAAGTCCATGAAAATAGCAGGTGCATTAGTGAGTTAAAAAGGCATAACCAGAAACTCATAATGTCCATACCTCGTTCTAAAAGCAGTCTTTGGCACATCTGAATCCTTAACTCGCAACTGATAGTAGCCTGATCTCAAATCTATCTTCGAAAATACTGTTGTCCCTTTCAGTTGATCAAACATATCATCAATCCGTGGCAACGGATACTTATTCTTTATAGTCACCTTATTAGGCTGTCTGTAATCGATGCACATTCTCATAGTTCCATCTTTCTTTTTCATAAACAACACTGGTGCACTCCACGGAGAGAAACTCAATCGCGCGAAACCTCTATCTGTCAATTCTTGTAACTGAGCTTTCAATTCTTTTAATTCTGTAGGTGTCATTTTGTACAGAGCTATAGATATCGGAGTCGTCCCAGGCATTAACTCAATACCAAACTCTACTTCCCGAATAGGTGGCAAACCCGATAATTCTTTTGGAAACACATCTGGATACTTACATACAATAGGTACTGATTCAATGTTTCTTTCAGCCGCTTTACTATCAAGCACGTAGGCAAAATAAGCTTCCCACCTTTTTTTCACATATTTATGAGCTAGCATCGAAGAAATCACTGCTAGTAAACCATACAAACCATTAGATTCAATCTAAATAACTTCATCATTCTGGCTCCGCAAATCAATGGTCTTCCTTTTGCAGTTTACAACAACATCATGTAAAGTCAACCAATCCATACCCAGAATTATGTCGAACTCATCAAATTGCAGCAACATCAAATCAGCTGGAAAACACAGATCTCGAACCATCAAGGGACATTCTTACACACTTTATCAACCATAACATACCGACACTCTAACCACAAACTCAGTAGACTCAAAAGGCAGAGTCTTGCTGAATACTAATGTCTCACATACATAAGAATAAGTAGAACCAGGATCAATCAATGCAATTACATTAGTATCATAAAGAGTAAATGTACCAGTAATAACATCTGGGGATGAAGCCTCCTCTCGTGCACATATAGCATAGGCTCTAGCGGGTGCACAAGCCTCAGATCTGATTGACGTATCTTTAGCCCCTATTTGACTACCACTCATATTACCAGCATTTCTAGGTGGTCTACCTCGAGCTGCAGTGTTACCCGATCTCGTATTCTGCACTAGATTTTCCTCAACTAACATTGGGCAGTCTCGAATATAATGATCTATCGATCCACATTTAAAACAGGCCCGATCATGTAACTTGAAACTGTCAGGGTGTCGTTTACCACAGTGCTTACACTCAGGTTGATTTGATCTGACATTACCCACAGTCCCTACTGAGGTAGCTCTCGAGCTTACTGGTGGTCTATTCTGATCCCGTTTGGAATAACCTGAAGTGGCTTTAGAACAGCTAAAATCATCTCGAAACTTCTTTGATACCGACTGGAATGACTTATCGAATTTTTTTTATGTGCATCTCTAGCTTCAAAGTTAGCTTTTCTTTTCTCTTTCCCGAGGTCTTCAGCTTTGCAAGCTCGCTCAACCAGTACCACGAACTCTTTTATCTCAAGTATGCCAACTAACAGTTTAATGTCTTCATTCAGCCTATCTTCAAATCTTTTACACATTATGGCTTCAGTGGAAATACACTCTCTGGCATACCGACTAAGTCTCACGAATTTTCGCTCGTACTCTATCATGGCCATCCGACCCTATTTCAGCTCTAGAAACTCTTTACGCTTCTGATCAATAAATCTCTGGCTGATATATTTCTTACAGAACTCAGTCTGAAAGAATTTTCAAGTCACCTACTCTCTTGGAACCACTGATACTAGTGTATTCCACCAGTGATATGCTGTGTCTCAAAGTAAAGATATAACACATTTCAAGCACTCATCTGGTGTACAGGACAGCTCATCAAACACACGGATGGTATTATCAAGCCAGAGCTCAGCCCGCTCAGCATCATCCTCATCGGTAGTTTTAAACTCTTCAGCCCCATGTTTTCAGATTTTATCAACAGGTGGCTTATACAATCTCAACAGATCATTTACTTGAGGTACAGCAGGCATCGAAGATGGATTAGTCGGGGGTGGAGGTTGTTGTGCAGTCGAGTTAGTCCGGATATATTGAGTGAACCAGTCATTCATCATTTGATAAAAAGCTTGCTTAGCCTCACTTTCTTGATTACTCAAAGTTGGTCGAGAATCAGCCTGTGTTGTCCCTTACGCGGGAGCAGGTGCTACACTCTCGACATCATCATCTACAGCTCTTTCGGGATCCATTTACTATATGAAAACACATTTCAAATATCAAAAGTCATCACACTATCACAGTATATAATTATGGCATGTATAGCTAAACTCACACACGCTACGTAGTTCTAGAACCGGCTAAACCGTAGCTCTGATACCAATAAAATGTAACACCCCTAACCCATATTCCGTCACCGGAATGAGGCTACGAGGCATTATTAAACGAATGTACAGTTCTAAATATTTCATAGCAATTCAAACCATAAGCACAAATGTACTACTAGGGTAAATCATACGTTCAATACCATTCGAGATTTAAATCGCATTAATGCTTATAACTTAATTTAAATACACATATAAAACATATATCATATCAATATTTTCATTCTTTGACTAATAACCCTATATATATTATATATATTAACTTAATGAATAACATGTAACACCCCATACCCATGTTCAATACTAAAATAGAATATGAGTATTACTAGAAAAAAGTATGTATAATTATAGCAAATCAAGACATAAAATGATTATCTAAATTTAAATCCGTCAATTGATCACTTATCTTTTAAAAAATTAAATTCACATATATCATAAACTTATAATGTAACTAACATTAGATCATATCGATAACAAAATACGAGTGAAATATCTAACGTTAGAATTCAACTTTTAAAGTAATATTACTAAAACTTATAACAAAATACTCAAGCCTCCTATACATGCCATATTTCCAAAATGCGTTTACAAAATACCAAAAGGAAGGATGGATAGCGTTGGTGAGCTTCCGTCAACTTTTCCACAAATCACGAGCAAACTTGATTTCACTATAAAATAAAACAAGAAAGGAAGAGGAAGCAAAGTAAGCTAAAAGCTTAGTAAGTAATATGTAAATAATAAAGATAAAAAACTAATAATGGCATTTATAGATCCCAAAATATGCATCCATAATTACACAATTTTTTTCTCATATGCATTTATCATTTATTTTAGTTCAGTACAAGCTGTTCATTCGAGTCCCAGTCACTAAATTATTTTTATCTGGAGCTACGGAACTTGAAATTAAAATCCATTAATTTTTCCAGAAACTAGACTCACATTTATTCTTACCATAAAAATTTCAGAATTTTTGGATGGGCCAATTAATAATTTAGTCATTGAAGTCTCCCCTATTTCGCGGTTCAGCAGCTCTAACCACTCTTCGTTAAAATTTAATTATCTTTTGTTACCAAATTCAAATGAGGTTCTCATTTCTTTCTTTTGAAAATAAATTCAATAAGGAATTCAACCATATAAATTATGTTTCTTAATATATTTGTATAATTTTTAATGATTTTTACAATTCAGAACAGGGGATCACAAAATCAGTCTGAACCAGTCTTACAAAAATACAAATATCTCAAAATACAGAATTCCTTTGTTTGCTCTGTTTCTTTTATATGAAAATAGATTCAATAATCTTTAATTATATATCTCATTCCACTTATAGTTCAACTTCTACCATTTTTGGTGATTTTTCAAAGTCACTCCCCTGCTGTTGTTTTAGACTGTTTATCCCAAATTTTATTCCTTCACTAAAATTTCTTATTATCAACTTTCAAGATAATGCTTGTCCATATTCATCTTATCAAAAATTCAATCACATATCTAACTCATAATTCAAAACTCATATATTCATATTCCGGTATTATCCCACATATTTTTTTTTCACGTTAAATTTCATTTAGCAAAGTTGTTTCTCCTAGTGAACACTTCGGAAACTAACAATATCCGATGGTTTTAGCACATAGCTCCACCTTCTGTGATTAATGCCCAACTTAGTGGTATATGCACATAGCACCACACTATTGGGTTAACATGTAATTGTGGCATATGCACTTAGCGCCACTTTTCAAATTAACATGTATAACCGTGGCATATCCACTTAGCACCACGTTACATGTTTAACCGTGGTATATCCACTTAGCACCACGTTACATGTATCAATATGTGTAATTGTGGTATATCCACTTAGCACCACGTTACACGTATAACTGTGGTATATCCACTTAGCACCACGTTTTTCCATTCCGAAGGTTCAACCGAGATTTCCTCATTTAATCTCAATTCATCAACCACAAATCACCGTTTGTGTCCATTAATTGAACAATACTAAAACTTATTTCACATGTCACAAAATAAAATATTATAACATAATAAAACAATACATTATTTACATATAAGCTTACCTCGGTGCAAAATAAATAAATTTTGCAATTTAGTCCACAATATTTTCCTTTCCCCGATCAAGGTCGATTCCACGTCTTTCTTGATTATGGAGCTTGGAAGCTTGAAACAAACCCTAGCTTTGGAGAACCCTTGAAATTTCATCCTAATGAAGAAGATGGACATATTTTGCCATCTTTTTTCCTTTTTTTAATCTTTTAATTACCAAATGACTAAAATACCCTTCATTAAAAACTTTGGTTATTTCTACCTATGTATGTCCCTTTTTGTCCATGAAAACCTAATGGTATAATTACCATTTAAGGACCTCTACTTCAATTATGCTCTTCAATTAAATCCTTTAACATCTAAAACTCATATTTATCAACTTTTGCAATTAAGTCCTAATAGGAAAATTAGACATGCAATTCATGAAATTTTCTATTGATATTCTAACACATGCATCTAATCACTCGATAAATTATAAAAATTAATCGGAATAAATTTTTCTACTTCAAAATTGTGGTTTCGAAACCACTATTCCGTTTAGGCCCTAATTCGGGTTGTCACAACTCTCCTCCTTTAGAGATTTTCGTCCCCGAAAATCTTACCTTTGGAAAGGTTTGGGTACTGTTTTCTCATAGCTTCTTCTGGTTCCCATGTTGCCTCTTCTACTCCTTGTTTTTGCCACAATACTTTTACTAACTTTATCTTTTTATTTCTGAGTTCTTTGATCTCCTGTGCCAAAATCTTAATTGGTTCTTCACTGTAACTCATATTTGGCTGAATTTCCACTTCTATAGGGGAGAGAACATGTGAAGGATCTGATCGATATGTTTGTAGCATAGATACATGAAAAACATTATGAATTCTGTCGAGTTTCGGTGGTAATGACAATCGATAAGCAACCGGTCCAATTCTTTCTATGATTTCATATAGTCTGATGAATCTTGGACTTAATTTACCCTTTCGACTGAATCGGAGAACTTTCTTCCAAGGAGATACTTTCAGGAATACCTTGTCACCAATCTAAAATTTAATCTCTTTTCGTTTAAGATTGACATATGATTTTTGACGGTCAGAAGCTGCTTTGAAACTTTCCCGAATCACCTTCACTTTTTCATCTATTTTCCAGATCAAATCAACCCCATATATCTTCTTTTCACTAAGCTCTGTCCAGTATAATGGGGTTCTACATTTTTTACCATACAGAGCCTCATACGGAGCTATTTTAATACTGGATTGATAACTGTTATTTTAAGCAAATTCAATCAAAGGTAGATACCTCTCCCAATTACTTTCAAAATCTAGTATACAACATCGAAGCATATCTTTCAATACCTGAATTACACGCTCAGATTGGCCATCAGTCTGAAGATGAAATGCGGTGCTAAAATACAACTGGGTACCTAGGGCTTCTTGCAATTTGTCCCTGAAACGAGACGTAAATCGGGGATCTCTATCTAATATAATGGAAACAGGCACTGCATGTAGCCTGACAATCTCAGATATATACAATTCAGCCAATTTATCTAAAGAATAATCCATACATACCGGAATAAAGTGCGCTGACTTTGTTAATCGGTCAACAATCACCCAAATGACATCTTTCTTCCTTGGAGACAATGGTAACCCAGATACAAAATCCATAGTAATTCTTTCCCATTTCCATTCCGGTATAGTGATTGGCTGAAGTAACCCCGAAGGTACCTAATGTTCAGCTTTAACCTACTGACATATCAAACACTTTGATACAAATTCAGAAATATCATGTTTCATACCTGGCCACCAGTACATCTTTTTCAGATCATTATACATTTTATTACTCCCCGGATGTACAGACATAGTACCGCTGTGGGCCTCGTGTAGAATCTTTTGTATGAACTCTAAATTCTGAGGTACACATATCCTGCTCCTGAATAATAAACAACCATCAGTCCCTACTTGAAATTCAGAATCAGTACCCGACTTACATTGTGCCCATTTAATTTTTAACTTTTCATCATTTTCTAAGCCTCACAAATCTGTTGTATAAACATTGGTCTAGCTCTCATTTCAGCTATAACTGAACCATCATCAGACAAGGATAATCGGGTATTCATAGCTCGCAAAGTAAATAAAGATTTTCGGCTCAAAGCATCAGCTACAACATTAGCCTTACCCGGATGGTAATCAATAATCAAATCATAATCCTTTATCAGTTCAAGCTACCTGCGCTGTCTTAAATTCAAATCTTTTTGTGTCATCAAATATTTCAGGCTTTTATGATCAGTATAACTATGACATTTTTCACCATACAAGTAATGCCACTATATCTTCAAAGGCAAATACAATAGCAGCTAATTCGAGATCATGTATCGGGTAATTTCTTTCATGTGGCTTAAGTTGTCTTGAAGCATAGGCTATTACTTTACCTTCTTGCATCAAGACACAACCTAAACCATTTAATGATGCATCGCTATAAATAATAAATTCCTTACTCGGTTTAGCCTGTACCAATACAGGTGCTTTTGTCAACAATTCTTTCAATCGATCAAAACTCCGATGGCATTCTTCCGTCCACTCGAACTTAACATCTTTCTGTAGTAAACGGGTCATCGAAAAAGCTATCATAGAGAACCCCTGAACAAATATTCGATAATAACCAACTAAACCCAAGAAACTTCTAACTTCAGATACATTCTTTGGTGGACTCCAATTTGTAATAGCTGAGATTTTACTCGGATCTACCCTGATGCCTTCGATGGATACAATATGTCCAAGAAAACCCACTTCTCAGAGCCAGAATTCACATTTACTGAATTTAGCATAAAGTTGCTTTTCACGCAGAATTTGTAACACTATTCTCAAATGTACTGCATGCTCCTTTTCATCCCGAGAATAAATCAAAATATAGTCAATGAATACCACCACAAATCTGTCTAAGTGTGGTTTAAATATTCGGTGCATCAAATCCATAAATACTGCAGGTGCATTAGTTAGCACAAACGGTATAACCAGAAACTCATAATGTCCATACCTGGTTCTGAAGGTTGTCTTTGGCACATCTAATTCCTTTATCCGTAACTAATAGTAACTTGATCGGAGATCAATCTTCGAGAATACTGTGGCACCTTTCAGTTGATCAAATAAATCATCAATTTGGGGCAACAGGTACTTATTTTTAATAGTTGCCTTATTGAGCTGACGATAGTCGATACACAATCTCAAAGGCCCATCTTTCTTTTTCACAAACAGAATTGGAGCACCCCAAGGTGAATGACTTGGTCGAACAAAGCCTCTATCTACAAGTTCCTGTAATTGTGTCTTTAACTCCTTTAATTCTGTAGGAGCCATTTGGTACGGAGCTATAGAAATCGGAGTAGTTCCTGAAATTAAATCTATAGAAAATTCCACTTCCATTTCTGGTGGTAGCCTTGGTAATTCCTCCGAAAACACATCAGAAAATTCACATACTACCGATACGACATGAATATTTGACTCTAACACTTTAGTGTCGAGTATATAAGCCAAGTAAGCATCATACCCATTTTTAACATATCTCTGTGCTGCCATCACTGAGATCACATCAGATAACCCTTCTGTCTGATCAGATTTAACCCGGAGCAACTCACCGTTCTGACATTTTAACAAAATATATTTCTGTCTACAGTTTACTACTGCATCATGCTGAGTTAGCCAATCCATACCTAAAATAACATCAAACTCATCAAATGGAAACAACATCAAGTTAGCCGAAAAACAGTAGCCTTGAATCGTCAAAGGATAATTCCTGCAAACCTTATCTACGAGTACATGTCTGCCTAGAGGATTTGATACTTTAACTACAAATTTAGTTAATTTCACAGGCAATTTCTTACTATGTACTAAATTTTCACAAATATAAGAATGAGTGTACCCGGGGTCAATTAATACAATAACATCAGTATCATAAAGTAAAAAAGTACCAGTGATCACATCAGGGGATGATGCCTCCTCACGAGCTCGTATAACATACGTTCTGGAAGGTGTTCTTGTTTCTGACCTTGCATCTGAGTCTTTTATCATGCATTTGCTACTAGTCCCACCTCCAACATTCCGCGAGGATCTACCTCTGCTAGAAAACATTACTCTGCCTGACACTCTGAACTTTCTCCTCTTCTATTTTCTCGGGACAATCTTTGATAAAATGTTCTTTAGAGCCACATCTGAAACAAGCTCGAATCTTTCCCTAACATTCTCCGGGATGTCATTTACCAAAATGTTGACACTCAGGTCTATCTGATCTTACATTTCCCACACTTAACATCGAAGTAGTTCGAGCTCTAGAACCCGAATTCGATTTTTCCTTGTCCCAATAAGAATACACTGCTAAAATTGTCTTTCGAGGATTTGCTTCTTTGAGTCTTTTTGATTGGGACTGAAATGACTTGTTCATCGATCTTTTCCTTTGATCTTGGGCTTCGATATCAGCTTTTCTCTTTTCTTTATTCAATTCCTCAGCTTTACAAGCTCTGTCAACCAATACCACCATTTCTTTTAATTCTAGAATTCCCACTAATACCTTGATGTCTTTATTAAGTCCGTCTCCAAACCTTCTGCACATCATTGCTTCGGTAGAAACACATTCTTGTGCATATTTACTGAGCCTTACAAACTCGCGTTCATATTCTGCTACAGTCATCTTTCCTTGTTTCAATTCAAGAAAGATCGATAAATCGCTGACTAATATATTTCTTCCAAAATTCTTCCAAGAAGAAATCTCATGTTACTTTTTCCTTTGAAACTATAGATATCAGAGTCTTCCACCACTGATAGGCTGAATCTTTTAGTAATGATGCCGCACATTTTAAACACTCCTCAGGTGTGTAAGATAATTTATCAAATATACGCATAATATTTTCAAGCCAGAACTCTGTTTTTTCTAGATCATCATCAATGTTTGCTCTAAATTCTTCAGCCCTTTGTTTACGAAGCTTATCTACTAAAAATTTTGTCAATTGTACAATATCAATACTTTGCGGAGCTGTAGGGACAGGTTGTGGTATAGATGGGGGAGGAGGTTGAACATTAGGATTTGCTCTAATAAAATTAGTATACTAGTCATTCATCATTTGAAGGAAAGCATTCCTAGCTTCATCTTCTTGTCTCGATGTCTCAAGTCTACTTTCTACAGGCGCGGTCCCTTGCATGGGAGCCGGCGTATTACTTGTAGCATCATCAGCCACTGCTTGATCAGGATCCATTACTAAAAAAACAAAACACGGTTTAGTAATGTCGGAAGTTACCACACTATCACAATATATTTATGGCATGTATAGATAGATTTTCCCACTCACTATATTGGTCCGAGAACCGACTAAACCATAGCTCTGATACCACTAAAATATAACACCCAATACCCGTGTTCAATACTAAAATAGAATATGAGTATTACTAGAACAACGTACATATAATTAGAGCAAATCAAGACATAAAATGATTATCTAAATTTAAATCCGTCAATTGATCACTCATCTTTTAAAAAATTAAATTCACATATATCATAAACTTATAATGTAACTAACATTAGATCATACCGATAGCAAAATACGAGTGAAATATCTAACGTTAGAATTCAACTTTTAAAGTAATATTACTAAAATTTATAACAAAATACTCAAGCCTTCTATACATGCCATATGTCCAAAATATGTTTACAAAATACCAAAAGGAAGGATGGATAGCGTTGGTGAGCTTTCGACAACTTCTTCCCGAATCATGAGCAAGCTTGATTTCACTATAAAATAAAACAAGAAAGGAAGAGGAAGCAAAGTAAGCTAAAAGCTTAGTAAGTAATATGTAAATAATAAAGATAACAAACTAATAATGGCATTTATAGATCCCAAAATATGTATCCATAATTACACAACTTTTTTTTTCACGTTAAATTTCATTTAGCAAACTTGTTTCTCCCAGTGAACACTTCAGAAAGTAACAATATCTGGTGGTTTTAGCACATAGCTCCACCTTCTGTAATTAATGTCCAACTTAGTGGTATATGCACATAGCACCACACTATTGGGCTAACATGTAATTGTGTCATACACACTTAGTGCCACTTTTCAAATTAACATGTATAACCGTGGCATATCCAATTAGCACCACGTTACATGTTTAACCGTGGAATATCCACTTAGCACCACGTTAATGAATCAATATATGTAACTGTGGCATATCTACTTAGCACCACGTTACATGTATAAATATGTGTAATTGTGGTATATTCACTTAGCACCACGTTACACGTATAATCGTGGTATATCCACTTAGCACCACGTTTTTCCATTCCAAAGGTTCAACTGAGATTTCCTCATTTAATCTCAATTCATCAACCATAAATCATCGTTTGTGTCCATTAATTGAACAATACTAAAACTTATTTCACATGTCACAAAATAAAATATTATAACATAATAAAACAATACATTATTTACATATAAACTTACCTTGGTGCAAAATAAAGAAATTTTGCAATTTAGTCCACAATCTTTTCCTTTCCCCGATCAAGGTCGATTCCACGTCTTTCTTGATTATGGAGCTTGGAAGCTTGAAACAAACCCTAGCTATGAAGAACCCTTGAAATTTAGTCCTAATGAAGAAGATGGACATATTTTGCCATCTTTTTCCTTTTTTTAATCTTTTAATTACCAAATGACTAAAATAACCTTCATTAAAAACTTTGGTTATTTTTACCTATGTATGTCTATTTTTGTCCATGAAAACCTAATGGTATAATTACCGTTTAAGGACCTCTACTTCAATTATGCTCTACAATTAAATCCTTTAAAATCTAAAACTCATATTTATCAACTTTTGCAATTAAGTCCTAATAGGCAAATTAAACATGCAATTCATGAAATTTTCTATCGATATTCTAACACAGGCATCTAATCACTCGATAAATTATAAAAATTAATCGGAATAAATTTTTCTACTTCAGAATTGTGGGTCTGTTTAGGCCCTAATTCGGGCTGTCACATAACAAGCATCCAATTATAAGTAACTCATTTCATTTCAGGGTCTACTTAACTAATTTAAACGATTTATTCATATCTAATAATTTACAAATATCAAATGGATTTATACGATCAAGCACGTTTACTTATCAAACAATACCGAAGCTCTTATAGTTGCACATATATAACATGCAAAAACTTAACTATCATAATGTCCAAAGTATATGTACCTTATACGCTAGTAAGTTATAAATAAAAATTAACTAAAACAAGGTGGTCGAACATCACATGTACACACATTCTAGCATAAGTTTTGATAGACATCAACTTACTATAAACATAATCATAATTTTACATGACAAACTCATGACAACCCTAACATAATAATATCAATTATCGACAAACGGTCGAACCAAAAATACTTTACAAGCTATATAAATACTTAAATTCACCTTCAAAATATTACAAGGATTTTAAACTACCATATTAGGGAATATTTACCAAAAGACTCAAGCAATAATTCAACTCAAAACCGAATTCAAGCCTAAAAGTAAATTCATCTCCTTTACACAAAATACTTACCACAACGCGAACCATCATCGAGTATAATCGCACATATCAAACCAAGAACAAGAACATCATAACTAAGCACACATAAAGCTGAATCTAAACATATATATAACAAGCCATTTTCACATGGCTTTTGATACATAACCAAAACCAACACTTTAAAACATATGTTCCAGCCAATACATGCCATAATACAAGTTTGATTATTTAAATACCGAAGCTGTAGATAGTGTGATGAGCTTAGCTGACAGTTCCCGAGCTTGTAGCTTGACTTCAAAATCTATAAAATAAAGAATCAAATACACTAGTAAGCTAGCATAGCTTAGTAAGTTTAAAACAAATAGACAATTTCAAGATTTAATCTTTTCTTTCAATCTAAGTCGAATGGTATAATCAAAACTGATTTTAACTTCGAATTTACAAGTGAAATAATTGGTAGCATTTCCATGCATATTTCTACATAGCCAAATGCTATCATAACCACATTAACCGAATGTGGAACCAACTTCCTAGGTTATAACATCACTATGCAATTAAATACATATACATACTTATTCGCATAAGCACAAGAATTCAACTAACAATATCATATACATTTGTATACAATGGTATTTTACTTAAGTCGAATGTTATATAATCAAGATTAACAAAACATCATTTAACCTTCAAGGCCGAATGATCAATAGGTACTTAGGTCACACATTCATAATATAATTCCATGTACATATGTTAATTATTTGACCGAATACACATGAATGCACATACACAAGATTAACACTCATTCAATAATATACAATAGACCAAATACGCTTACCTTATTTTTGTTAATAATTAAACTAACTCATACCTGGCAATTTAACTCGTATTACTCAATCTGTACACAATTACCTTTGCCCGATGAACCATTCAGAATTGGATAGGACACTCAGATAATCACATAAATTGTACAATGCCAACATCCCAGACGTGGTCTTACATGTAGCCATATATTGATGCCACTGTCCCAGACAGGGTCTTACTCATAAACACATATCAGAATCGCAAATCGATGCCATGGACTTACTCGCACACATATATCAGAATCCCATGTCATGAAATATGTATCCTAGCTATTCCTAAGGTTCATACAGGGCTTTTGGACGTTGTATCCCAGTCGAATCAAACTTGGAAATGCATAGCCAAATCTAACATATTCGGCCTTAGCATAATTTAATTATAACATTTCATAACATCATGTAATTATAACTTTATACTATCAATAAACATGTCTATTTGCTTATAAACTTACCTCGGACATCGTAAAACGGGACGGGGCTGCTAGTCGACAACTTTTTTTTCCTCGGTCCAAATCCGATTTCTTTGGTTCTTGACCTAAACACATTCAAATTAAGCTCATTCAAACATATTTTCATTCAATTTAGTCTAAAAACACATAAATGGGAAAATTACCATTTTACCCCTGACATTTACAATTTTTACAATTTAGTCCCTATTGCACAAAACACAAAATACACCAAATTTCTCCATACCCAAGCTAGGCCGAATATTACCCATGTCTATACAAGCCTATATAATTCATTAATTTCACATTTTAGTCCCTCAAATTATTATTTTTGCAATTAAGTCCTAATTACTTAAAATCATCAAAAACTCCAATACAAAATATGTTAATCTAAAACATATCTTTCATTTTTCACCATCAAACAACAAAAATCACAAGCTATCAACAATGGCACAACTCAAAATATTCATCAAAATAAAAAATTCAAACATGGGTTTAGTAGTACTCGAAGCAACGATCTCAAAAACGTAGAAATTATCAAAAATCGAACAAAAATCTAACCTTGATTGGGCTTTAAAAGTGCCGAACCCTAGCCTTTGTTTTCTTCTTTTTCTTTATCTTAGTTTCGATGTTATGAACAAGAAAATGATATGAAATAAACTTATTTTATGTTTATTATATGATAGTTTATAATATATTATTTTGTTTCCAATTTTAACCTTAGTTATAACATTATGTTATTTCATTTAAATGTCCTTAGCCATCCAGTTATATTGCTAATGGTCCATTTTCAACTTAAGGACCTCCATTTAATAAGCCATTAACAAATTGCCCATTTATGCTTTTAACTATCAAATTTTTAATTTATGCGATTAAGCCCTTTTTATTTAATCGGGCATCTAAATGACAAAATTAAATCACAAAAATTTCACAAATAAAAAGTCACACAGAATAAACACTGAAAATAATTTTAAAATATTTTTTTAAGTCGAATTCGTGGTCTCGAAACCACCATTTTGATTAGGGTCTAAATCAGACTGTTACACGTGTTCTTGGTTGGATTAGCTCAGTTGAGCATTTTGGCGTTTTTTGGGTGGATAACCATGTATTTGTATTTGTTTATGTAACAACCCAATTTCGGTGAAATCGGGATAGTGGTTTCGGGATAGTGGATATATGGTCCGTATTATGTTAGAAATGTCATGTGAAAATTTTGAAAACAAAATTTTATCGATTATATGCTTAATTACGAAAAGGACGAAATCGCATAAAATGTAAAAGTTGAATTCTAGTAGCTATAAGGATTAAACAGCTATGGAATTCAAAACTTGAGGTCCCTATATGGTAATTAGACCATTAAAGAAAGGTATATAGATATTTTGGTGACTCATCCATGTAAATTTAGAAAAAGGGCAAGGACTAAATTGGAAAGTGAAAATATTGAATTAATTAAAAGATGATAAAAGAGATATCATCTTATTTTCTCATCTTCTTCCCCAAAATAATACATGGAAACCCTAGGAGGGAGAGAATAAACTTTCATGGCCAAATTAGGTAAGTTTACTTGGCCCGTTTTTAGTAATTTTTATATTTTTAAAACCAGAATAGTCTAATCTATCTATTTGGGGGATTAATTTGAAAAGATATCAAGGTATGAAATTTTGGTCATGGATGAATATGCTAAAAATTAGAAATTTATGGTTGAAAATGAAAGGTTGTTGTTTGATAAACAACTTTTACAAAGTGATTTTTTTATGAAAACATGATTTAGGGACTAAAATGTAAAGTTGTGAAATTTGAAGTAAAAATGCTAAATTTTTATGAATACATGTGCTGTAAATTTTGTAATGGGATTTTGGCTAGGCTTGGAATAGGGAGTAAATTGCACAAATTTTATTTTCCGAGCCTAGGGACGAAATGGGAATTTATGGAAAAGTTAGGGGCAAAATGGTAATTTTGCCTAGGATGAAAATTAAGTCCACTTGAATGTGAAATGTAATAAATTGATGTTAAATTTACTCATATAAATGCGGATAGACCAAATTCAGAGTTAGAATGAGGAAAAGAGGAAAATGTCGAATTAATAGATTTATGTACAAGAACATTTATCGAGGTAAGTTCGTGTAACTAAATTGTATATTTTTTATGCTTGAATTAAATGTTGTGTTTGGGAATTGTATAAATGCCATAAATATGTAAAATGATCATATACTCGTTAAAGCCCGATAAATGAAAGTGCTCGATCAATTATAATGCCCAACAAATGATAAATGATAAAAAAGTTAATTTTATGCTTGAGTTGAATGTGAACATTTGAATTGCATAAATGCATAAATATATGAGATTGACCACATGCTTGATAATGCTTGAAAGATGCTAAATTCTGTTTGAATAAATGGAAATTTTGATGGATATGTGATTTCCCGAAATGAATGAGATCCTGCATTTGTTGCAGATGGGATTTAGCTCGGACAGGTAATCTTGATATGAGTCCTCTCGAGCATATGTTATGGATTGGATTTAGCCCGGACGGATAATCCAGATCAAGCTTTTTAGAGCATATGTCGTAAAAAGGATTTAGCCTAGATAGGTAATCCTGTCGTATACATTTGTGGTTTAAGAGTGTACTCTCTGATACAGTACCCTATAGGTACCATTGGACATGAATTGACGTATTTTGATTCGTTCACCTCGAGTGTATTACCTGCGCTTCCATCGATATTTTAGATAAATTCAATGGATAAAAGTTCTTGATATGAGAAGACATGATTAAGAAATGAGTTACTACACATATCAGCCTAAAATACATGAAAATGAAAATAAGTGATAATTGGTATATGGAAATATGAAATGATGATATTGTACATGGAATTTATTTGATGAGTATGTACATCCTTGATTCTAGACTTGTACACCTTGTATGTACTAATCGTGACCTTGATATTCTGAGTAATATGGGTAAAGTTCTGATATGAAATGACCTGAACTCGAGATGAACTATTATGAAATTATACTTGTAATATAAAGAGATGATTTATACATGTTAAATGAATACATGTTGTGGAAAGCATATGTGCTTGGAAACTTGATTGTTGTTGAGCCCATATATGTTTGTGATGTTATTATGGATTATATGACTAACAAGGGAAATGAGGATATGTGTAGGGCTTGAAGGCAAATTGATTGAATATGCCTTACATAGTTACCTCAAAATAAATGAATGGTAAGTTAAGTACCATGTTATACGAACTTACTAAGCATTTTATGCTTACTTAGTTTTATTTCCCTGTTTTATAGTAAATCGAAAGCTCGTTGGATTGGAAGCTTGGCGGAGATCACAAACACTATTCGTCAGCCCATGTCAGTATAATATGGTAAATCAATTATGGTTGTAATGAAATGTATAGGATATATTGGCCATGTTGGCATGTAAATGTAAATGATGCTTATGATCTAGCCATTGGAATGGCTAGTAATGGTTTGTTTGGATATATTTGTAATGCCATACTATGGTAGCTACATATGTGTTAAGTAGATGATCTATTATGTCTAACATATGTACTAACTAAGGCAAGGTTATGAACATGTATGCATGTAATGGTATGCCATGTTGAATGATAGAATTTATTTAATTTGAATGCTTGGAATGGTTGGTATTGGATGTGTGTTTCAAGTGCAGGTCATGGATGTGATTTTGGGTGAGAAATGAAGCTAAAAATGGCTTTATTTTGTCCACACGGGTAGATACACGGGCGTGCGTCTAGACCGTATGTGACATACAGCCGAATACATGGGCGTGTAGTTAGGCCGTGTGTCCCCTGCACCCTAAATTTTAAGAAATAGAATGCTCAGAATTGAGCACACGGGAAGAGACACGAAAGTCTATCTCAACCGTGTGTGCTACACGGCCTAGAACACGGATGTGTGTCTTGGCCGTGTGAAACCTGCTCCTAATTTTGAAAAAAAATTTAATTAACCACACGACCTAGCACACGGGCGTGTGGCATGGCCATGTGGACAAGTCAGAGGGTTACACGAGGTCAAACACGGCCTATAGCACGGGCATGTTCCAGGGTCATACAGGTGTGTGAACCCTGCACTCTAGAAAAGTTTTGAAATGTCACGAAAAATTCTCAGAGTTCCTGATTAAGTCCCAACTCGATTGTAGTACTCATTGTGGAAACTTGATTGTTGTTGAGCTCATATATGTTTGTGATATTCTTATGGATTATATGACTAACAAGGGTTGTAACAGCCCGTTTTGGGGTCAAATCAGAACAATGGTTTTGAGACCACAAATCCTCAGTATAATATTTATTTTATTATTTCTTTAAGGTCTACAGCATGAAAGAATAATTGTGTGAAAATTTCATTAAGAAATTTTATCGATTGAGTGCTCAATTTGACTAGAATGACTAAATTTCAATAGGTGCAAAATTTGAGTTTTATAAGTTAAAGGTAGTAAATTGTTATGATTTTTTAATTAGAGGTCCTTAAATGGAAATTAGACCATTATACTTTATTATGGACAAAAAGGGCATGGAGTAAGTGAATTTATAAAGTTTAAGTGAAGGATAATTTGGTAATTTGGTAAATAAAGACAAATTAACCAGAATAAAAGTGTCCATCTTCATCAATTTAGTCCTCCTAGCAAAAATTTGGAGAAGAAGACATGGCTAGGGTTTGGCCAACTTTCAAGCTCGATTGTAAGTCCATTCTTGTTCCGTTTTTAATGATTTCTATATTTTTGATGTCGTGGTAACTTGATCTAGCTATTTCAAGGACTAATTTGACAGAAAGTTAAAGCCTAAAATTTTTCCCATGTTGGATGTGCTTGTATTTTGATGTTTGATGGTAGAAAATGATTGTTAGTTGTTAGTTAAACAACATTTGTAAAGTGATTTTCGGTAAAAACGTCAAATAAGGACTTATTTGTAAAAGGTTATAAAATGTGTGGAAAATGTAAATAAATAAAAAATGTGGGCTGTTATGAGTAAGGGTAAGGTTCGACTAGGATTGGGTTGATAAGAAATTTAAAGAAATTCATTTTACGAGCCTAAGGACTAATTTATAAAATGATGAAATGTTAGGGGCAAAAATGTAATTTTTGCCATAATGTTATTTTTGAATTGAATAGCTTGATGATTAAATGAGTTAAATATGGTATTATAGATCGATAAAAACGAAGTTCGGGTCTAGATCGGGGGAAAAACAAAGAAATTGACGAATAGATCCTTTCATCGTTTTTGTGTCCGAGGTAAGTTCGTATGTAAATGAGCTTTGTTATAATTGTATTTTAAATGCTTTAATTTTGTATGAATTTTGTAAGCATGTAACAGCCCAATTTTGACCCTATTCGGAATGGTGGTTTCGGGACTACGAATCTGAGTCAGAAAAATATTTTAAAATTATTTTTTGTGTTTAATATGTGTGAATTTATATATGTGAAATTTCGTGCTTTAATTTTATCGCTTGAGTGCCGATTTAATAAAAAGGGCTTAATCGCGTAAAATGAAAATTTGATGGTTAAATGTGAAAGTGCCTAATTGTTGTTGTCTTTATAATATGAAGCACTTATAATGCAATTAGGCCATACTTATATGTAATGGACGGTAGTGACCTTATTATATAATGGCTTTATACTTTAAGTTAAAGGTTAATTATGTAAATTATGTAATAACATGTATATAATAAAACATAAAAATTAAAATAAGGTTTCATATTGTTTTTTTCTTGTCGAAAATAAAAATAAACAAAAGAAATAAAACCTTTAAGGGTTCGGCCAAAGCTAAGCTTGATTAAGGTATGTAACTAGCTCGGTTTTTGATAATTTTTACGTTTTTGAGATCGTTGCAGTGTAATGTACAAAGCCCATGCTTGAATTTTTTATTTTGATGAATATTTTGAGTTATTCCATTGATGAATAATTGAACTTTGTGATGTTATTTGATGAATTATGAAATATATGTTTTGGATTAATATGTTTTGTATTGGAATTTTTAATGATTTTGAGTAATTAGGGCTAAATTGCAAAAATAATAAATTGAGGGACTAAAATGTGAAATAAATGAAATGTATGGACTTGTATGAACATAAGAAACATTCGGCCTAAGCATGGTGTGTGCAAATTTTTCATGTTTTGTGTTTTGTGCAATTTGGACTAAATTGTAAAAAGTGTAAAATGTCAGGGTAAAATAGTAATTTTCCTATTTATGTGTTTTTGGACTAAATTGAGTGAAAATATGTTTGAATGAGTTTAATCTGAATATGTTTAGATCAAGAACTAAAGAAATTAGATTTGGATCGGGGGAAAACCAAAGTTGTTGATTAGCCGTCCCGTTCCGATTATCATTGTCCGAGGTAAGTTTATAAGCAAATAGTTGTTGCTAATTTTAAATAAATACGAGCTTTATATGTTGAAATGAACTATGTGAAGTATATATGTTGTTAGTCGAATATGTATAAGCTTGGGAGCTATGTTTACAAATTCGTTTCGACCAAGTTACGACGTCCAAAAGCCCCGTACGAACCTTAGGAATAGCTAGGATACATATGTCATGACATAGGATTTTTGTTATGTGTTCTTGTGTAAGACCATGTCTAGGACGTTGGCATCGATATATGTGGTTACGTGTAAGACCATGTCAGGGACATCGGCATCATATTTGATTCGTGTAAGACCCTGTCTGGGACAGTGGCATCGATATGAGATAGCATGTAAGACCTCGTCTAGGATGATGGCATTGTATGATATATGTGATTATCTGAGTATCCTATTCAATTCCAAATGGTTCAATGGGCAATGATAGTTATGATTGAATGTGAGAAATGAGCTAAAGTGATCAGATATGTGATAGCTTATTACCTATTTTAAATAAGGTAAGTAGGTTACTTAATATGTGTTGCAAATCATGTATAATGTAAATGAAAAATGTATGTGCATATGGAAAGTGTATTCGGCCTTTTGATTATATAATGTGAATATTTATGAAATGATTCATGAATATATGTATATGAGTTTATGTATATTCGGTCAAGGTAAATTAGTATATAAAATTATATGTTATATATGAAATTATGATCTTGAAAATAAATGTGATTATGATAGCATAAATTAATTTGGTTAAGTTGAGTTGATATTAACATTGAGTTATTTATTTGCTTTTGACTTACTAAGCTAAGATAGCTTATTGTGTGTGTTTATGTTTGCCTCTGTTTTATAGATTTTGGAGATTAGTTACGAGCTCAAGGATCGTCAGCAAAGTTTATCATACTATCAACTGTTTCGGTACTTTATAAGCTGAATTTCGAACTTATGGTATGTATAGGCTAGATTTTATTTTGAAATGCTAGATTTTGGTTTGTGTATGTATATAAAGCCATGCGAAAATGGCTATGTATGATGTTTAAGTTTAAGCAAATTTCGGTCATGGTATATATATATGTGTGGTATTTGGCTATATGCTTCAGCTTGTTTTAGGTTAATTAATGATTTGGTATTTTGACATGGGATAAACATATTTTGTAAGTATGTTCCTTGGTAATATGTTTGTGATGTCTAGTTAAATGATTCAGCAATGAGAAGTGGCAATTATAATGTATAATCAGTTTAATATTTAGCTCATTTTGGTAAGTTTGTTTGATGGCATAGTTTGCATTTTGTGGATGGTTAAGAATCAATTTGTGTGATGACATTGTAGTGATGGATGTGATTTTGGTTGTGGCAAGTTTAAATAAGTTATATTGTAAATATATTATTGCTTGTGTAATTGGTCTTTTTAGCACGGTTTGTAACAGCAAAATATGACTATGTTCTATAGATAATGAGTTGGTCATTTGAGCAAGGACAATGTATCTAGTTAATAATGTTAAATAACTACGAGATAGTATTCATAGTTGAAATTTCGTTGTGATAATGGTATGAACTATTGAAGTTAAATCTGATGATCGAATATATGGCTAATTGGTTGTGTATATGTATTTTGGGTATGAAAAATTAGCATGCGAAATGGGTATACTTTAATTTGTTATTTGTGCTCAAGAGAGTTTAAATTAATATGGTCTTATGTGCATAGCTTTATGATGAGTTTATATAACTAGGTATATAGAATGGTTTGGTTATTGAATATACGAATTAGATGCTATGAAATGTTTTATGCATGTATAGTAATAGAGAAAAATAAAGTTGACAATGAATATAGCATATGTACTTAGTATGTTTTAATATTCAGTTTCTGTATTGAAAATTTACCATATGAATAGTAATTATGTTATAAGATAACAAAATGGATATGTATGAGTTTAATAAAATTATTTTGTGCTTTATGTATTAATGATTCAAGAATTTATAAACTGAAGTTACAAATGTTTATCTTCGAATATGGTTTAAGTTATTGTGTAAGTGTCTGAAAATTTATATCTTTTCTTGTAATGCCTCGTAACCCCAGTCCGGTGACGGATACGGGTTAGGGGTGTTACAAAACAACTCTACGGACATGTTCGACGATGTTTGGCAAGTGAGAAATCCAAATCGAGCCATAGGAATAGAGTAGGATACAAGTGACATGACACTAGGGTATTATGTTATGTGATCGGGATGCTAGTCCTGTACGTCCTACCGGTGGCTGAGTATATCGACATATGTTACAGTTACTTGACAGCTTGTGTGAGCGGCACCGTGTAGCTACGTCTTGACTGACAACTTGTGTGAGCAGGCCCGTTGATGGCTCGAGAGCGAGCATATATGTGTTATAGGATAGAGGTAGCAATGGCTACATATGTGATACCTTGTGTGCAAGGTTTCCCGAATAGCCGACATTATTATTTCGGGTGGTTCATTGGGTATGCCAACGATGAGGATAAGTATGAAATTATTACGAGATCGTACAGGTATGTATATAAAGCTTATGATTATTAAATTCATGAAATGATGATTTCAAGGTAAATTTGTGATGGAATGAATTATGGTCATGAGATTATGGTAAATTACGTTATCTTATATTATATTACTTGAATGTATAATGTATGGTAAGATTTGCTTATTTCTTTCATATGAGCTTACTAAGCTATATAGCTTACTCTGTTTATTTTTCCATATTTTATAGTTTTATCAAGCTAGCTCAGATTGGAGATCGTCGGAGATCGCATCACACTATCAAACTGACATTTTGGGTATCGATAATTTTAAACATTTTGAGTATATGGCATGTATAGGGACTTGGTCATTTTGGGTATATGTGTCATTATAAATTTTGGCCAAATGTGTTGGCTTATATTTGTTTCAGGTGATTTGGTATTTAACCATGTAATTGGCTTATGTTGGCTAAAATGGCTGTAAGCCTATTTATATAAATATATGTGTAACGCCCCCGTACCCGAGACCGTCGCCGGAGTCGAGCACGAGGTGTTAACGGGCTTAATTCATTAATTAAACAACTCAAACAATTTATTTTAGAAATTCCAAACAAGCTGGCTAACTGCATCATAGTCGCTTAAAAATTTATATCTCAAGTTATGAAACTCAAAATTAAGATCCGTAAATTTTCCCTGAAACTAGACTCATATATATATCTACTAATTTTTTTCTAGAAATTTTTTTCGAGCCAATTAGTATATTTTATTAGTTAAAGTTTACCCTGTTTTCGCATTTGACTGCTTTGACCTCTGTTCACTTTGAACCACTTTTATCTTTGTACAGAACTAAAAAGACTATTCTGTTTATATCTCTTAAAACTAGACTCAATAAGGAATATGTACATATAAAGCATAACTTCTAATTATTTTTGTAAATTTTTTGGTGAATTTCCGAAGTTAGAATAGGGGATTCAGAAATTGCTCTGGCCCTGTTTCACAAAATTTTAAATATATTATAAGATACAACTCTTTTACCTATTTTGTTTCTTCCACATGAAAATAGATTCATTAGGCTTTAATTAAATATTTTATTTATCATCTAATTCTATTTCTACTATTTTTAGTGATTTTTCCAATTCACGTCACTACTGCTATATGATTCTGTTTTGTAACCAATTTCACCATTTTATGGTTTTCTATTGACTAAGTAACACATTAAACATACATGACATCAAATGTGATCTAGATTGGCCATTCCAATGGCTAATCATTTCCAAACCTTTTCTTACCAAACCATAACCATATCATAAGATTATTTACACAAAGTGAGTATAGTGCTATACATGCCACACTCAAAATATACAAGCCACTTTTACCAATTTAGGTCTTCGGGTAGTGTGAGCGAGCCTTCGACCTATCCCGATTCTCAAGCCAGCTTGTCAGAACTACAATGAATAAAAAGGAGGGAGTAAGCATAAATGCTTAGTAAGTTCACATGCAAATAACAAGTAACATGATCATGCAATCCAACATAAACATCATTAAGACACTCATGTCATAAGAATACTTACTATTTTACCACAATTTTGTCTTACCAAATTCTCAACCAAGGATTAAACTCATACCTGTCCATTTTCACTTCTTCAACACATTCATCGTCAATCACTTTCGTTTTAAGTACTCTCCCTATTCTCTTAGGATTCTCTCGTTGAACACATCGGAATATAATTTTGGATACGCGGATAGTGTGCACGTAAGTGCTATACTCATAGCTAAACAAGATCAATAGCTTTTCAAAATCTATGTAGCCAAGCTACCATGTAACCCGCCCATAAACGAACTCGGACTCAACTCAACGAGTTCGTACATTTGCATCCATAAGTGAACTCGGATGCCCAAATATCCTAATCTATTCCTAAGGTTCAACGGGACTTTCCTCGTTCGTACTCCTTTACCATTCTCCTTGGAATACCAGTGACGATACTTCGGTAGTCTTTCACATTTTTCACATAATTCATAAAATTTTTGCATGTTGTCCAACAATTACCACAAAGCATAGACTCGCATAATAACAATCATAATATCGTATAAATAGCATTAAATGATTTAAAATAACGGTTATATTACAATATTTACATATGAACTTATCTGGGTACAATATGTTAGAAATCAAGCCTATTCTTCAGAAACTTTATTTTTCCCTCGATCACGACTTGAATCTTGTTTCTCTTGATCTATAATAACAAATTTATCTTATTTAATACCCACATTTATTAAAACAGTCCTTGACTCAAACTTTGGTAAAATTACATTTTTGCCCCTAAACTTTTGTATATTTACACTTTTGCCCCAAAGCTCAGAAATTAAACTTCATCCTATTTTTTTTATGTTTTATGACATGCTGATAATTTTTCCCTTCTATAGCAACATCAAATTCACACTCTATCATGTATTTATGAACATTAGGTATTTTTATCGATTTTGTCGTTTTACTCGTTTTCACGTAAAATCGCTTAGCAAAAATTGTTTAACACAATTTAAAGCTTCATATTCTACCATAAAACATCAAAATAAACATATTGCACCTATGGGTATTTTTCCAAATATAAACCCTGGGTTAAATTATTGCTACAATAAGCTAAATCAAGTTACCGGACTCCAAAAACGTAAAGAACATTAAAAACGGGGCTTGGAATCACTTACTATGGAGCTTGGAAGCTTGAAAAAAACCCTAGCAATGGAGAACCCTTGAAATTTCGTCCTAATGAAGAAGATGGACATATTTTGCCATCTTTTTCCTTTTTTTAATCTTTTAATTACAAAATGACTAAAATACCCTTCATTACTAAACTTTCAAAATTTCCATCCATGTCCAGTTTTTGTCCAAAAACTTAGAAAATGGTAAAATTTCTATTTAAGGTATCTTAATTATTATTCCAAAGCAATTTCATACTAAAAACTTCTAGAATACAAGTTTTGCAACTTATTCAATTTAGTCCCTAATTTAAAATTAAGCACTTTATGCATAGAATTTCTTCATGAAACTTTCACACAATCATGCAATCATATCATAGACCTCAAAATAGTTATAAAATAATTATTTCTATCTCGGATTTGTGGTCTCAAAACCACTATTTCGATTAGGCCCTAATTCGGGATATTACAATATGTGCCAATGCCTTTTGTTTATGTGTTTTGTAATGGTTCACTATATGCTTATTTATGGCTATATAGCTTGTTGTTAAATGATTGGGTTTGGTTCATTGGTATGCTAGAATATCTATATGATACAATGCGTATTAATGGTAGTTATATTGAAGCTTGAAGAATGTGAGTTTGGTATGATTTGGTTTAGTAAAATATGATGTTGCAATTATGTTAGGTATTGAAATGACATGTTTTAGCCTTGATTGTGGATGTTTTGGTTGTCTAAGTATGCTATGAATTGTTCCATTTATTGTTGTGTATGTGTGTGCAATGAGGGTGGCAAATTGGCTTGGTAGATAGCCTTTATTTTTGTCCATATGGGCGTGTGTCTAGGTTGTGTGTGACAAACGGCCTTCCCCATGGGCATGTGTTTTGGTCGTGTGTACCCTGCACCTATTTTATGAAAATTAATTAATCACACGGCCTAGCACACGGGCATGTGGCTTGGCCGTGTGACTTTAATTTGTTCATGCTTTGCAAAATAGAGAGTTACACGGGTTAGGGACACGAGCGTGTGTGACCACACGGCCTGCCTACACAGGCGTGTCCCAAACCACACGGGCGTGTGAGCCTTGTACATGGAAAAAATCTTTTAAGTTTTGTAAAATTTCCTAAGTTCTTGGTTTAATCTCGGACCACTTCCAACACATGTTTTGGGCCTCATAGGCTTGTATTATGGACTTTATGACTGAAAGTAAATGGTTTTAATTTGATTGAAATTTTATGACTCGAAATTGTATGATTGTTGCGATGTGAGTTCGGTAACTCCTTGTAACCCTGTTCTGGCGTCAAATGTGGGTGAGAGGTGTTACATTTAGTGGTATCAAAGCTACGGTTTAGTCAATTCTCGGACTAACGTAGTGTGTGTAAGAGTCTAGCTATACATGCTATATATAATTGATGATAGTGTGAAGATTCCTGACAATTTAAATTGTATTTTCATATAGTAAATTGATCCGGACCAAGATGTAGCTGATGATTTTGAAAGTAATGCGCTGGCTCCCGCCCAAGGGATAGCACCATTTGAAAGTAGACCTATAACGGTTAGTCAGAGAGGAAAGGCTAGGGAAGCCTTCTTCCAAAGGGTGAATGAGTGGTTTGCCGAGTTTGTTTGAACAAATTCGGCTGCTCAATATGCTCCGGCCCCACCTAACCCCCAACTGGTTCCCGTAGCTCCTCAAGGTGTGGAATTGTTAAAACTAAATAAGCCTCTTATAACAGCCGTTTTTAGGTTTAATCAGAACAGTGGTTTTGGGACCACCAAATTCGATGAGTAGGTTTGTAAATATTATATTTAATATTTACGAGTTAATTGTGATTTTAAAAAGTTTTTGATATTGTGATTTTTGTTTTATAAGCGATTTATTAAGTTCAAGTGGTATGACCTTAAGGTCAAGTGGGTTTAGAAAATGAGGTATCGGGACT
This sequence comes from Gossypium longicalyx, assembly GCA_025698465.1. NCBI lineage: Eukaryota > Viridiplantae > Streptophyta > Magnoliopsida > Malvales > Malvaceae > Gossypium > Gossypium longicalyx. The sequence continues at coordinate 39,326,125 of CM046996.1, read as the reverse complement.
CGTTTCTATAAACCGAGTCGTAAATATTTTTATAAATATTTACGGAGTGGCAATAAGATGGTATTAAAGTTTCATTGAAAATTTTTATCGTTTTGATAGTTAATTAAGCAAAAAGGACTAAATCGCGTAAAATACAAAAGTTACATGCTATTAGTAAAGAGGTGTTATTTGTCCTTGGCTTTTAAAGTGAGGGTTTTTAAATGGTAATTAAACCATTTGATTTGTAAGTGGACATGTTTGGCCATGCATGAAATATTTTAAATGGTTTATAATTAAGGGTACATGCGTAATTTTGATAATAAAGGTTAATAAATAAAACAAAACATAAAGCCATCTTTATGTTCATCATTTTTGGTCGAATAAAACTTGAAGAAAAGCTAAAAATGGAGTTTTTCGTTCAGCTAAGCTAATTCAAGCAATTAAGGTACGGTTTTTGATCCGTTTTTAATGATTTTATGTTTTTGGGATCGTTGCTTCGTAATCTAGCTAGCTCGTACCTCCGATTTCAAAATTGTTAAAGAATTTGGATGATGCCATTGTTGATAATGTGATGAATTTGTGGTTTGATGATGAAAAATAAAAGATATGTATTGGGTTAACATGTTTTGTGTTTGGATTTTTGATGAATTTGAGTAATTTGGGCTAAATTATAAAAATAATATTTTGAGGGACTAAATGTGAAATAAATGAAATATGTGGATGAGTACTATGAAAATTCAGCTAAACATGGGTTTGTGGAAATTTTGAGTAAATTGTGTTATTTTGAAATAGGGACTAAATTGTAAAAGTGTGAAACTTTAGGGGCAAAAGTGTAATTTTGCCAAAATTCGTAAATTGTGTTAAATTGAATGAATTAATGATTAAATAAGTAAATTTTTTTATTAAATAGATTGGCAAAAGTGGAATTCGGATCTAGATCGAGAGAAAGTCAAATTATCGAATAGTCGTTCCGGTCAGTTTGTGTTAGTACGAGGTAAGTTCATAAGTATATAAATGTTGTTAAATTGAAATGTGTGTGCATTACATATATGCTGAATTGAGTTGTAAGAATTATGGTTGTGAGATTGAAATATGTAATATGTGAATTGGATTTGATGCACTAAGTGTGCGATAAAGGCAATAGCTACAGCTATTAAAATGGCAATGAGTGCGTGAGATTGTAATAGCATTGGCTGAGTAAATGGCACTATATGGGCGACACCGATATAAGCTCGATTTAATGTAATGGCACTAAATGTGCGATACAATTATAGTTTCGGCAACTAAATTGGCACTAAGTGTTGGATACAATTATAGCTTCGGCTAATTAATTGGCACTAAATGTAGATACAATTATAGCTTCGACTAATTAATTGGCACTAAGTGTTCGATAAAATTATAGCTTCAGTTAATTAATTAGCACTAACTATGCGAGTTCGTTAAATGTTCAAGGACGATCAAATGAATTAATGTTTCGAGCATTAAAATGATAAGCGTGACAGATAAAAAGGTAATGGTACAGGTATGTACGAAACCTATGTGGTTGATGATGTTAAGTATGAAGTAGATGAAATTTTATGTAAATGAATGGTGAAATGAGTTGGATTGGATGGCATTATTAATGATATTCATAAGATTAAAGATGTGAAATAAAAGTAAGATATGACTTTGAATAAATATGAGTAGTATGATGTATTATATATACTCGCTATATGAAATTAGGTGCTATGTTTCGGATATGAGATTTACGAAACATGAAACATGACAATGATGTATGATTTCTTGGTTCAAAAACTGGAACAGGTATTGAAATTAAAATGGTGAGTTGGTTATATGATTTATATATGCAATTCGGTTTAGGTGAATAAGGAAATTATAGATGTTTTGGTTTGGAAGTGTTTAAAAGAAGCTGATATAACTTTATGTATGATTCGTAATAAATGACCATGGTTAGCTTGGCGATGAAATGAATATGTGCGAGCTTGATTTATATGATGAACTAACGGTTGTTATTCGATTTTGAAAGTATGGTTATATGTTCATTGATAAACAAGATAAGTGAAGTTATTTAATGTGGTTCTATGAATTTACAAGTAAAATGAATGTATATGTGATTGAGATTTGTTAAGTTTGGTTTAATGATAATGATTTATAAATATCATTGAAATGAATTATTTGCTTATGACTTACTAAGCTTTCAAAGCTTACTCTGGGTGTTTTTCCTATGTTAATAGAGTTTCGGAGACTTGCTCGGGTTAGGAGTCATTGGAGATCTCATCACACTGTCCTGTTATCGCTTCAGTAAATAAAAGCTTTGAGTTTTTAGTTGCGTGGCATGTATAGGCTAGAGAATTTTAGATATGTTTTGCGATGTGTATATCTATCCATGTGATATGGCTTGTTTATGGATGAGATTAGGAATGAATTTTGGTATATGCTTTGTGTTCTAAAATAGTAGAATTTAATGTGCTCATGAATGTCCAAATGAAATAGTCAATTTTGGTAAGTTTTATGGTTGATTTGAAAAGTTGATATGATAGGAAATGCTATAAATTCAAATGGATTAATATGATGTATGAATCATATGTTTGGATATGAAGTTAGTACTTTGAATTGGTATGTTTGAGTTGGATTTTTATATGATAATGAATGATGGTATTATGGGTCAATTAATGCATGATTTGGTATGCTTTTAAATTTTTTTTGGACATGAAATATGCTTGGTTTGATACTTGTAGGGATGAAAAAAAGAAAGGGTGGCTAAATTGGCTTTGTAAATGGTCTACTTTTGTCCACACAGGAAGAGACATGGGCATGCGTCTCAGCCGTGTGCGACACACGGTTATACTACACGGTCGTGTATCCCCTGGGGTAGCCTTTCGAATTAAGTTAGTATGTATGCACTATTTTCACACAGCCTGGACACGGGCGTGTCTCTCGGCCGTGTGAGTGACACGGCCGAGGCACACGAGCGTGTGACCCCTGCAGTGATGAAAAAATTGTATGTCTTGTATAAGATGTCTGAGTTATCGATTTAGTCCCGAGCCACTTCTAAGCATGGTTTAAGGCTGAGACAAGCCTAGTAAAGGACAATATGATTGTGATTGATAAAAGTTTTAATTTGCAAGCAAGATTTATAACTCGGATATGTATGAATGTTGTGTTGTAAGTCTAGTAATGCCTCAAACCCTGTTCCGGCGTCAGAGACGGGTAAGGGGTGTTACACCTCCAGTTGATATGATTATAAAACAAGGGGCTAAAGAATTTAGTGCTAATATTGACGATGATCCCAAGAGAGCGAAGTTTTGGCTTAAGAACTCTATCAGGATATTTGATGAGCTTTCTTGCACACCGAATGAGTGCTCGAAATGTGCTATATCACTTCTAAAGGACTCAGCATATCAGTGGTAGAACACTCTTGTATCTATGGTACCGAGAGAAAGAGTTACCTAGGGATTCTTTCAAGATGAGTTCAGAAAGAAATATATCAGTCAACGGTTCATTGATCAGAAAAGCAAAAAGTTTTTAGAACTGAAACAGGGTCATATGTCTATGACTGAATATGAGCGAAAGTTTGTTAGGCTCAATAAGTATGCTCAGGAATGTGTTTCCACCGAGGCCATCATTTGTAAAAGATTCGAAGATGAGTTGAACGAGGATATCAGATTGCTAGTAAGGATTCTAGAGTTGAAAGAATTTATTGTGCTAGTCGACCAAGCTTGTAAAGCCAAAGAGTTGAGCAAAGAAAAGAGAAAAGTTGGGTTTGAGACTAGAGATTCGAGAAAAAGATCGCTGAATAAGTCATTTCAATCTTTGTCAAAGAAATCGAGGGATTTTTTTACTCGTTCGAACGTTTCAACTGGGTATCCCAACAAAGATCGTGGGAAGCAAGATTTGGGTTCTAAGGCACAAACTACGTCAATAACAAGCATTGGTGATGCTAGGTCTAATAGGCCTGAATGTCAACACTATGGTAGACAATATCCCGATGAATGCAGAATGAAAAACCGGGCTTGCTTTAAATGTGGCTCCCCAGATCACTTCATTCGAGATTGCGCTGAGATGGCTGAGAAAGATAATTTTCAAAATGCAAAACCGAGCAACACTACCACTAAAGGGTGGCCACTGAGAAATACGAGAAATGGGAATAGTAGCAGAGGTGTAATGAAAGATTTAACTGCAAGATCAAAGGTCAGAGCACCAGCTAGAACTTATGCTATTCGCGCTCGCGAAGATGCGTCATCCCCTGATGTTATTACGGGTACATTTTCTCTCTATGAAACTAATGTAGTTGTATTGGTTGATCCTAGATCGACTCATTCTTATATTTGCATGAATTTGGTATCTAGTAAGAATTTTCCTGTTGAGTCTACTGAGTATGTGATTAAAGTGTCGAACCCCTTAGGCAAATATGTTTTAGTTGATAAAGTTTGCAAGAGTTATCCTTTAATGATTCGGGGTCACTGTTTTTCGGCTGACTTAATGCTTTTACCATTTGATGAGTTCGATGTAATTCTTGGAATGGATTGGTTGGCTTTACATGATGTCATAGTGAATTGTAGAGAAAATATTATTGAATTGAAATGTCAAGATAATGAAATTATTCGGATGGAATCGGATGAGCCGGGTGAGTTGCCTATTGTGATTTCGTCAATGTCGACTCAGAGGTATGTAAGAAAAGGGTATGAAGCTTATCTTGCATATGTACTGAATATGAAAGTGTCTAAATTGAAGATTGAATTTGTGCTGGTAGTTTGTGAATATCTGGATGTGTATCCAGAAGAGTTGCCTAGGTTACCACCGATCAGAGAAGTTGAGTTTGCTATTGATTTAGTACTGAGAACTTCACCAATATCGATAGCTCCATATAAAATGGCTCTGACCGAATTGAAAGAATTGAAATCTCAGTTACAAGAGTTGACAAATAAGGGTTTTGCGAGACCGAGTTTTTTGCCCTAGGTTGCACCAGTGTTATTTGTCAAGAAGAAAGACGGGTCCATGAGATTTTGTATTGATTATCGTCAGCTTAACAAGGTTACAATAAAGAACAAGTATCCCTTATCGAGAATTGATGATTTGTTCGATCAGTTGAAAAGGGCAACAATGTTCTCGAAGATAGACTTGAGATCAGGCTATTACCAGTTGAGAGTTAAAGATTCGGATGTGCCGAAGACCACGTTCAGAACAAGGTATGGGCATTATGAATTCCTTGTTATGCCATTTCAGTTAACAAATGCTCCTGTAGTTTTTATAGACTTGATGAATCGAATGTTCCGACCATATTTAGATAAGTTTGTGTTTGTATTTATTGATGACATCCTGATTTATTCCCGAGATGAGTCTGAGCATGTCGAACATTTAAGAATTGTATTACAGACTTTGAGAGATAAGAAATTGTTTGCTAAATTCAGCAAAAGTGAGTTTTTGCTCCGAGAAGTCAAATTTTTGGGACACATTGTTTCAGCGGAAGGTATACGGGTTGATCCGAGTAAGATTTCGACAGTTATTGATTGGAAACCACCGAGAAATGTATCCGAAGTTAGAAGCTTTTTAGGCCTGGCCAGTTATAATCAACATTTTGTTAAGGTATTTTTTATGATTGCTACACCTATGACCAGATTGTTACAAAAAAATGTGCGATTCGAGGGGTCTCAGAAATGTCAACAAAGTTTTGAGCAGTTGAAAGCGTTGTTGACTGAAGCACCGGTGTTAGTGCAACCTGAGTTGGGAAAAGAGTTTGTGATTTTCAATGACACATCATTGAACGGTTTAGGTTGTGTGTTGATGCAAGAGGGTAAAGTGATAGCTTATGCCTCGAGGCAGTTGAAATCGCATGAAAAGAACTATCTGACGCACGACTTGGAACTAGCCGCTATTGTGTTCCCTTTAAAATTTTGGAGTTTATTCGGTGAGAAGTGTCACATCTTTACCAATCACAAGAGTTTAAGGTATTTAATGACTCAAAAAGATTTGAATTTATGACAACAGACATGGCTCGAACTATTGAAAGATTATGAGTTAGTGATCGACTATCACCCGCGGAAAGAGAACGTAGTTGCAAATGCTTTAAGTAAAAAGTCTTTGTTTACTTTGAGGGCAATGAATACACGGTTAACTTTATCTGATGATGGATCAATTTTGGCTGAGTTGAAAGCTAAACTAGTATTTCTTCAACAAATCTGCAAAGCTCAGAAAGGCGATAATAAGTTGCAAGCCAAAAGAGTTCAATGCAAATTGAATAGTGATTCAGAATATCATATTGGATTCGATGATTGTTTGAGGTTTCGAGGTAGGATTTGTGTATCGAGAGATACTGAACTGATTCAGAAAATTCTTCATGAGGCACATAATGGTTATCTATCTATTCATCCTGGCAGTATAAAGATGCACAATGATATGAAGAAATTATATTGGTGGTCAAGCATGAAAAGAGACATTTCAGAGTTTGTAACGAGATGTTTGATTTGTGAACAAGTGAAGGCTGAACATCAAGTGCCTTCAAGTTCACTTCAGCCTGTAATGATACCCAAGTGGAAATGGGATAGAGTTACAATAGATTTTGTATCGGGGTTACCTCTAATTCTGAAAAAGAAAGATGTTGTTTGGGTCGTTGTTGACAGGTTAAGGAAATTGGCTCATTTCATTCTGGTACGTACCGATTATTCATTTGATAAATTAGCTGAATTGTACATTACTGAGATTCTTAGATTGCATGAGGTGCCTACTTCTATTATTTCAGATAGAGATCCGAGGTTTACATCGTGATTTTGGAAGAAATTGAAAGAAACGTTGGGTACAAAGTTGAATTTTAGTTCCTCATTTCATCCACAAACTGACAGTCAATTTGAGAAGGTAATCCAAATTCTAGAAGATATACTTCGCTGTTGTGTTTTAGAGTTCGAAGGCAGTTGGGAAAAATATCTATCGTTGGTCGAATTTGCTTATAACAATAGTTTTCAATCGAGATAAAAATGGCACCTTACGAAGCATTGTATGGTCGCAAATGTCGAACACCGTTGTATTGGACCGAGCTTAGTGAGAAACAGATTTACGGGTTTGATTTGATTAGAGAAACCGAAGAGAAATTGAAAGTAATTTGGGATTGTCTGAAAGCAACTTCGGATTAACAGAAATCATACGCAGATTTGAAACAGAAGGAGATTGAATTTCAGGTTGGTGATAAAGTGTTTCTAAAAGTGTCTCCGTGGGAGAAAATTCTTAGATTTGGTCACAAAGGCAAGTTATGTCCACGCTTCATTGGGCCGTATGAGATTATTGAAAGAATAGGGCCATGGGCATATCGACTAGCTTTGCCGTCGGAGTTAGAAAGGATCCACAATGTATTTCATATGTCGATGTTACGACGATATCAATTAGATCCATCCCATGTAATTTCACAGTCAGAGATTGAGATTCAACCCGATATGATATACAGTGAAGAACCGATCAAAGTGTTAGTTCGAGGGGTTAAACAGTTGAGAAATAAAAGCATAGCTCTAGTAAAAGTTCTATGGCAACGACACGGCGTGGGAAATCGAAGAAGCTATGAGAAAACAGTACCCTAACCTCTTTTCTGGTATGATTTTTGGGGACGAAAATCCTTAAGGGGGAGAGTTGTAATAGCCCGTTTTTGGGTCAAATCAGAACAGTGGTTTTGAGACCACCAATCTGAAGTAGAAATATTTATTTTATTAATTCTTTAAGGTCTATAGCATGAAAGAATAATTGTGTGAAAAATTCATTAAGAAATTTTATCGATTGAGTGCTCAATTTGACTAGAAGGACTAAATTTCAATAGGTGCAAAATTTGAGTTTTATAAGTTAAAGGTAGTAAACTGTTATGAATTTTTAATTTGAGGTCCTTAAATGGCAATTAGACCATTATACTTTCGAGTGGACAAAAATGGGCATGCAGTAATTGAATTTATAAAGTTTAAGTGAAGGGTAATTTGGTAAATAAAGACAAATTAACTAAAATAAAAGTGTCCATCTTCATCAATTTAGTCCCCCCAGCTGAAATTTGGAGGAGAAGACAGAGCTAGGGTTTGGCCAACTTTCAAGCTCGATTGTAAGTCCATTCTTGTTCCGTTTTTAATGATTTCTATATTTTTGAGGTCGTGGCAACTTGATCTAGTTATTTCAATGACTAATTTGAGAGAAAGTTAAAGTCTAAAATTTTACCCATGGTGCTTGTGCTTGTATTTTGATGTTTGATGGTAGAAAATGCATGTTAGTTGTTAGTTAAACAACATTTGTAAAGTGATTTTCGGTAAAAACGACAAATAGGGACTTATTTGTAAAAGGTTATAAAATGTGTGGAAAAATGTGAATAAATAAAAAATGTGAGCTGTTATGAGTAAAGGTAAGGTTCGGCTAGGTTTGTATTAAGAAGAAATTTTAAAGAAATTCATTTTACGAGCCTAGGGACTAATTTGTAAAATGATGAAATGTAACACCCCTAACCCGTATCCATCGCCGGACTAGGGTTAAGATGCATTACCGGACATATCAGAACATTTCGCAATCATTTCACAATCAAAAGTCAAGCATCGTCATAATATAGTCAAACATAAACATTAAGTCCCTTTCTTAGGTCAATGAGACCATAAACATGCATTAGGAAAAGGTCGGGACTAAATTGAACACATACAAAATCTTTATTTTCCAAAACTTAACAATTTTTCTTAGTTATAAAGATCGCACGCCCGTGTGAACAGGCCGTGTGCCTCACATGGCATTAGACACGCCCGTGTGTCTAAGCTGTGGCAAACCAGAGCATACATACTGACTTATACACACGGCCACAAGACACGCCCGTGTGCCTTGGCCGTGGTCGAAACTTACTTAAGTCTCACGGCTGACCACACGCCCATGTGCCAAGCCCGTGCTCAAGACTGACTTTAAATTGTAGGACTACCCCAAGGGACACACGACCGTGTAACTGTAACACCCCTCGCCCGTATCCCTCGCCAGAACAGGGTTCGAGGTGTTGCCCGACTTAAACTCAGTCAATCACCCAAAAACTATGCCTAAAAATTTAAATCAATTTAAAACTTTTCTTTTCACATGCAATTTGTCCCATATATGGGCTTACGAGGCCCAAAACATCACTAGCCAACATAGGCCAATTTACATGGCGAAAACACTTTATCAATACAAGCCACCACCTTTGGCTAAATTATAATATCACATACTCAACATTAAAACCCTATACATGCCATAGACTCGAAATACTAGGATTTACTTACACCATTAGCGTGAGCTCGACAGTGTGATAATATCTCCGGCGAACTCCAACCCGAGCAAGTAACTGGAGCCAACAATCTATAAAACAAAGGAATGTAACAACGGAGTAAGCATTCATAAGCTTAGTAAGTTTTAAGCAATGCAAACAAATAAACGCAATTATATTTCGATTATTCAATTTCTCAAGCGGCCATATTCTAGGTATATTGCCATCTGGCCAAATATACACATGCACATAATGCACATTCAGCATTCTTATAACACTTAATCTGAATTCATATAACATAAATAAATTAAATACCTTCACATACTTTCACAACTTGACCAGATGTATCATGATCATAGATATAGTTATAACATTTGTTCACATATGTATTACATTACACACTTATGATTCACTTCAAATCAAACTCACATATGAATACATAATCCATACCTGGCCCACTTAACGTATTGAGTATATTCATTTATCAATCTAGCACAAGGTACCTTAGTCTTAGACTTTTCTCAAATCACCGGCATTTCGCCTGCTAGGCTCGAGGCCCGATATCATTTCACCAACATTATAGCTTGCTAGGCTCGAAAGCCCGAATAGTATCTCATCAACATTATAGCCTGCTAGGCTCAAAGGCCCGAATAATATCTCACCGGCATCATAGCCTGCTAGGCTCAAAGGCCCGAATAGTATTTCACCGGCATCATAGCCTGCTAGGCTCAAAGGCCCGAATAATATCTCACCGGCATCATAGCCTACTAGGCTCAAAGGCCCGAATAATATCTCACCGGCATCATAGCCTGCTAGGCTCAAAGGCCCGAATAATATCTCACCGGCATCATAGCCTACTAGGCTCAAAGGCCTGAATAGTCAAATCAACGAGTTCCATATAACATATTCATATCAATTAAGTACTAACATCATTCGAACGTATATAATTATACATCTCAAACACTTTTCTTTCATCTCATTTTCACACTTAGCATTTGATAGCTTATGCATAACATTTCACTCACATTCATTTCAAACTTATCATTCGATTATAAAAGCACATTGCATATTTACCAACATGTTATACTTGCCATTAGGCCATATAAGCATGATACAATACACTATCATTTCATCTTTAACATTCGGCTAAATCCCTATCTTACAAGGAACACCGAATTCACATAACATCTCATTTCACCTGTTCTTTCCCACTTTCATAACTTATACTTCAATCATGTATAACTTATATCATCAATCACTAACAGTTACCTCATCGAAGTTCACATTTAATCACTTTAGTACCAAGCCACATTTGGCTACCACAAATGACTAATAATAATAATTTTATACACATCATGGTTCCTTTAGATATTTAATAATCACAAATCGTGATATCTCTACCAGCACATATACGGCATAGTTTATTCATTGTAACACTCATTTAGTGCATCAAATTTCCAAATCCAATTCAACTTAAGCATAATAGCCATAATCGACTTATAGCCTTAAATCATTACATATTCGACACATTAACTAAATAAAATTTACATTCTCTTTGCCATATTAATTTAACTCTTAGGCATATAAAAAGGAATCAAGCTTAAACACTTAAGAACTTACCTCAAATGTTTCCGAACGATTACAACGGCTATTCGATTACTTTCTCTTTTCCCTAATCCGAATTTGCCCCTCTATGCTCTTGAGCTTAAATTTAACAATTTTAAACTAGTCATTATTCGACTATTCAAGCATCATTTTCAAAATACAATATATATATATATATATATATTCGACTTCCACACCTACAAATCATAGTAAGCTTATAAGAAATCAATAAGCAACTCATTAACAAATTTTTGTCAGTGTTTACCACATAATCAAAATTTCACTGTAAGCTGTCTTCCTGAGCAACAGTCACTAAATCATTTATAACTGGAGCTACGAAACTCCAAATTAATTGCCGTTAATTTTCCCTGAAAATAGACTCATATATCTTCTATCCATAAAATTTTTAGAATTTTTGGTTTGGCCAATCAATACCAGATTTTTCTTAAAGTTTCCCCTGTTTCACTGTTTGGCTAATCTGACCACTCTTCACTACGAATCAAATTTCTCATTGTACAGAATTCAAAATATGTTCTCGTTTATTTCATTTGAAACTAAACTCATTAAGGAGTCTAAGAATATAAATTTCATCTTAATACCATTTTTGTACAATTTATAATGATTTTATAAAAATAGAACAGAGGATCTAGAAGTCATTTTCACCCTGTCCCACATCACTTCAAATATCTCATTATCGGCAATTCTTTGCTTACGCGGTTTCTTTTATAAGAAACTAGACTCATTAAGATTTAATTACATAATTTATTCAACTTTTAACTCATCTCTCACAATTTATGGTGATTTTCCAAAATCACGTTACTGCCGCTGTCCCAAGCAGATTTATTACCAATTCACTCTTTCACACATACCTTGCATGCATGTTATTTAAACATGCATATCATAAATCAATCATCACATACCTATAATTTCACTTAAGCATAAACTTCATTTCATCATTTTAAAGCACAAACATTACTCAATATTATCCAAATTCACATTCGGCCATAATACACACAACATGTTAACTGATTTTCCCACTTAGCATCTAATGCACATGCATGCTCACAAATACACATCATCGAGTTCTCACTAAAGACATTTCATTTCTATACACATAAATCATGCATCATAATTTAAATATTTACATAATTTCATATATCCAGTACTCATTTTGTATTAAAATTTGATATCAATGTTGCCGATTTTCATTTAATTTACCATACAAAATCATGCAACATGATAGCTCAATTTTAAGTACATGAGTTCTTTTTCGGTTTGAAACGGTACAACGACTCTAGTGTATAGACGGTTTGAATATCAGACACATTTAACCTACCTAAACAAAACACTCTAGCGTGCATTTGAACATGTTGAATTCTGGCATGCATTCGGACACTTAAAAATTCAGCATACATTCGAACATTAAAATTTCACTAATCGACAAAGAAATAATTTTGAGACAATTGATTTCCTACATCCTTTCAACAAATGCTTATTTCCTTAGCTTCAACCAATAATAATGGGACATTACTAAAACTGAAATTTGAAAATGTAAATCCCAAATTAAAAAGCTGTTTTAAGCTCCAAAAGTTAATAACTCTTCAAACATAAACCGAGAAAAGAATGCATGTTAATTTCAACCATCTTTATATTTTGCTTATTACCACAAAAGGACATTTATTAACCAACATTTTACCTTAATTAGAGCAAAGCAGCAGATCGTTACACAGGATTTATTGCACGATAAACTACAGCAATTACATGCTGAAACTATCAGCATTCAACAGCAGGTTTCAACACCAACTTATACATTTATTTATCAACTCTTCTTCACTTCTAACACCAGTATTTTGGTAACAACTAACATGTATTTTAACTATTAACTTTTCTTAACAGTCCTTGAATCTGTGTTTTACCTACATGTATTAAACACAGAATAAACATGGAAATTTTTCAAAGTTTCATTGCAAGGACTTACAGAACAGCAGCCGAACTTACTCTTGAGTAGTTTCTTTCCCCTTCTTGCTGCCACCTTCAGCGAGTTTCATAAGGAACCAGCTCCTAAATGAGCTCAAAAATTAAACATGCAGCAGCCCTCTTCTTCCCTCTCCATTCGAATAGCCCAGAAATGGGCAGAACTTAACAATTTATTTATTTATTTTCCTTTACTATTTTTCTTACCGTGAAAACACTCTCCCCCTAGTGACCGAATACTCAAGGGTTTTCTCCCCTATTTGCTCTCTCAATTTCGGCTATGAAGAACAAAAAAAAAAGATGGAAAAACTTTGTCCCTTCTATCCTTTTGTTATTTTATTCCCCAACATTTCATGACACAAAATGACATATAATATTTGTGCCATACTCATGCCATAACTTATTAATAAAAAAAAATGCCCATAATGCTTATCATACCCATCATGGCCGGCCACTATACCTTAAGGTGGGAAATTTGACATGCAAACCCACCTATTTCATACTATAAGTTATTTGGCCACTACAAATTAGCCTATAGCATTTTCAAAAATTTTCACATAGGTCCTATTTCATAATTTTACTCACAAATGGAAAAATCAAAGCATGAAATTTTCACACATGCACTTTCACATGTAATAATAACAGAATATAACATTTAATTATTTTTGTGACTCGGTTTCGTGGTCCCGAAATCGCTTTCTGACTAGGGCCAAATTAGGGCTGTCACAGTAACATGACCGCGTGTCGCACACGGCTGAGACACACGCCCGTGTCTCTGCCCGTGTGGACAAAAATAGGCCATTTGAAATGCCAATTTGCCACCCAATTTGAGTCCTCCCTACAAGCATCATTCAAGCATCAATATACTACATTTTTAGCCAAATTCAACTCCAAACAAGTATCAATCAATTTCATGTTCACTTTCTATACCAAAACATACCAATATCACAGGCAAAATTCATTTACTCATTGTAACACCCCTATAACCCGTATCCGTCGCCGGAGTGGGTTATGAAGAGTTAACAATCCAAAACACTACATTTGTACATTCACATTTACATAAGTTCATTAGCAATTATATGCATAGCCAAACAAAATCAAAGATCGAAATTCTGACTTATACCGTCATTCAAAAGTTACCATATTCACATGGCTTATATACAACAACATCACAAAATATCATTCACTTAAGTCTATTCTATACATGCCATACGAATTCCAAAACATAATAGTACCAAAATGATAGATAGTGTGACGAGTTGCTGACGATCCCCGAGCAAGTGGCTGGAGTCAACGATCTAAAAACAGAGAAACATAACAAACAGAGTAAGCTTCCATAAGCTTAGTAAGTTTTAAGCAATGCAAACAATTAAATTCAATTATAAATCGATTAATCAAATTCTCAAGTGACATTTCTTAGGTAAATTGCCATTTGGCCGAATATATACAAACATTTAACGCATATTTAGCATATTAACTTCACTTGAATCTGAATTCATATAACATAAGTAAATCAAATATTTTCACATAACTTCACACTTTGGCTGAATGTATCATGATCATAGATATAGTTATAACACTTATTCACATATGCATCACATTATACACTTATGATTCAATTCAAATCAAACTCATATATAAGTACATGATACGTACCTGGCCAACTTAATATATTGAATGTATTCAATTGTCGTTCTAACACGAAGTACTATAGTCTTAGACTTTTATCAAATCACTGGCATTAAGCCTGCTAGGTTTTAAACCCGATTTCATCACCGGTACGAAGCCTGCTAGACTTTAAGTCTGAATTCATTCACCGGCATTTCGCTTGCTAGGCTCGAAGGCCGATATTATTTCACCGGCATTATAGCCTGCTAGGCTCAAGGCCCGAATTCATCATCGGCACGAAGCCTGCTAGACTTTAAGTCTGAATTCATTCACCAGCATTTTGCCTGCTAGGCTCGAAGCCCGATATTATTTCACCGGCATTATAGCCTGCTAGGCTCAAGGCCCGAATTCATCATACGAAAATCAATTCACCAAGTTTCATGCATATCAAATCATATGTTACTTGATTTCACATAGCACAAACTCCCTAATAATTTATTTCCTTCATTTGAATAAATGCACATGTCACACACCTTATCATCATGTCATAGTTCTCCTATTATACATTTTTCATATTACATTCAATTATAAACTATGTTTGATTACTTAAAACTTACCTCGAATATTTTCAACAGTCGTGGATCGGCTATTCAGTTACTTTAGGTTTTCCCTTATCCGAATTTGCCCCTCTATGCTCTTGAGCTAAAATCAACAAATTTAACTTCTCAATCAAACACATACGTACAGCAACCATATAAATTTCAAAAGCTAATTCATTCACATAATTTGTCCACTTAAGTCTATCACCATTTCATTTTCAAATTCATGTACTTTGTAATTCACATTCGAACACTCAATTATACCTTAACTTATCTATTTCTTTCATTTATACAACCCACATAACTCATTCATTCATGAACACATTCGACACTATGCATCTTTACAAATATTTCATTTAAACAATTTTGGCCAACTTAAAATCAATTCATGCACTCACAATTTAAATAGATTCACTACTCCACAATCGGTCAATTAATTATACAATTAACCATAGTTGAATACCAATCAAATAGATATTTGTTCACATTTCTTTAACACATATTTATCAACTAGTCTATGTATTAGCTTTTAGCATATTCGGTCATTAGAGCAACCTACTAAATTTTCATGCATTCTTTTGTAAGGTTACCAAGACCATCCTATGATTAAATATATACATCATCTTTCATAATACACGAAATTCCTATTAAAACTCTCATACATATACATTTGGCCTAATGTACTTCACAACTATACCCCTAGGCTGAATATTCACAAAGTTCTCAAAATATAATTTACTCAACTTCCAAGCCAAGTTATCTAAATAGACCATCTATACATAAGTACCAAGCCTTAAACTTAATTTACAACTATTTAAATCATTTAAAACATCCAACACCAAATTTTCTTTGCATTACATACTATAGCCGAATGCCCATTCCAAGCAATTGAGCCTCACATAGTTCAAATTTCAAAATTTAAACTTATAAACTTACAATCACATGGATTTTAACATTATAGTCCATCAAAATTTCATTCATCAATTTCTATCATCAAATACAAATTTTTGCAATTTCCTATCATGATCGAATGCACAATTAACCAATATTTAACAAATTAATTCATGGGTTTAAAGTAAAACCAAGAGAGGAACTCAAAAACATGAATTTTCAACCAAACTACCATGAACTTACCTTGAATTTATCTCCCCAAATGACTGAATATTCAAGAGTTTCTCTTCTTCTTTTTGTTTTCTTTAGTTTCGGCTAAGTGATAAAAATAAGGCTCAACTTTGTTTTTATCACCTCATTTTATGTTATAAAATAACATATATTATTTTATACCATAATTTAAGTTTATAATTTATTATTATATAAAGCACATGATGCATTAAACCAACCCCACTACCGTACACTTAAATAAAGTGGTAAAATAGACATGTAAATCCTCTACTTTAATAATTTACAAAATTAATCACTTGGACATTCACCTACCACATTTTCAAAGTTTCCCAAACAAGTCCTTTTTAGTTAATTCCACATTCAAATGACAAAATTAAGACACGATACTTCCACACATGAAATTTCACATATAATAAACATAGAAAAGAGCATTTAAATAATTTTATGACTCGGTTTTGTGGTCCCGAAACCACTTTTCGACTAGGGTCAAATTAGGGTTGTCACACTCATACATGATCAACATCTCAAATTACCATATCAATCTCATACCAAGATTATACCATACGTACATACCATAAACATACTTCCCAAAATGAACTCATACCATGCCTGATTATAACAAACATTAACATCTTTAGCAAGCCATTTTCGCATGGCTACATATATACAAATCAAAATGAACCATCTCAAAACTAGCCTATACATGTCACCTAACCAAAACTTAAAGCTTTTATTTACTGAAGTGATAACCGGATAGTGTGATGACGTCTCCTCTAACTTTCAACCCGAGCAAGTCTTTGAAACTCTATAGACATAGGATAATACACAGAGTAAGCTTTGAAAGCTTAGTAAGTCATAAACAATTAAATCATTTTAATGATATTTATAGACCAATATCGCTAAACCAAATTAACAAATCTCAATCACATATACCTTCATTGTACTCGTAAATTCATGAAACCACATTAAATAATTCACTTAACTTATTTAATAATGAACGTATACCTCTGCTTTCAAACTCGACTAACAACTGTTAGCTCATTCATATAAATCAACCTCACACATATTCATTTCATCGCAGACCAAACCATGGTCATTTTTTACAAATCATACATAAAGTTATATCAACTTCTTTATAAACACTTCCAACTCGAAAATCCATAATTTCCTTATTCACATAAACCAAATTCACATACTTGACTCATATAGTCAACTCAACCATTTTGATTTCATTATTTGTTCAAGTTTTCGAACCATGCATTCATACATCAAAGCCACGTCTTACTTTTATACCACATCTTTAATCTTTTAAATAGCATTAATAATGCTATCAAATCCAACTCATTTCATCATTCATTTACATAATTTTTCATTTACTTCGTAATTAACATCATCAACCACATAGGTTTCGTACATACCTGTACCATTATGTTCTTATCTATCAAATTTATCTCTCCAATGCTTGAAGCACTAATTCATTCGATCGTCCTTGAACATTAAACAAACTCGCACACTTAGTGCTGATTAATTAGCTGAAGCTATAATTGTTTCGCACACTTAGTGCCAATTAATTAGCCGAGGCTATAATTGTATCACACACTTAGTGTTAATTAATTAGCCTAA
Source organism: Gossypium longicalyx (assembly GCA_025698465.1). Classification (NCBI taxonomy): domain Eukaryota; kingdom Viridiplantae; phylum Streptophyta; class Magnoliopsida; order Malvales; family Malvaceae; genus Gossypium; species Gossypium longicalyx. The sequence continues at coordinate 39,308,383 of CM046996.1, read as the reverse complement.
GCTATAATTGTATCACACACTTAGTGCCAATACATTAAATGAACTTATATCGTTATCACACACATAGTGCCCTTTTCTCAGCCAATGCTATTATAATCTCGCACACTCAGTGCCATTTTAATAGCCGTAGCTATTTCATTTATCGCACACTTTGTGCCTCAAATTCAATTCACATTTTGCATATTTTAACTTCACAAATATATTTCTTTACAACTCAATCAGCACATACAATGCACATATATTTTAATTTAACAACATTTATTTACTTATGAACTTACCTCGTACTAACACGAACGGACCGAAACGACTATTCGATAATTTTTTTACTTTCCCCAACCCAAATCCGATTTCCTCATTTCTTGATCTAATTCAATACAAATTTAACTTATTTAATCATATATTCAATCAAATTCATCTAAAAACACATAAAGGGGCTAATTACACTTTTTCCCCTGATATTTCACATTTTTCGTAATTTAGTCCCTATTTCACAAAACACAAAATATTCAAAATTTGACCACACTCATGCTTGGCCGAATTTCACTAAGGCCCTTAGCAGCCCATTTCTTTCATTTATTTCACATTTTAGTCCCTCAAAATATCATTTTCACAATTTATCCCAAATTACTTAAATTCATCAAAAAGTCAAAGACAAATTATATTTATCTATCACATATCTTTCATTTATCAACAATTAACATCACAAAGCTTACTGAATCAACAATGGCTTCTCATTAAATCATCATTAAATTCTAAAATTCAAGCATGGGTTTTGTAAAACACGAAGCAACAATCTCAAAAACATAAAAATCATCAAAAATCGAGTCAATACACTTACCTAATCAAGCTACCAAGTTGTCGAATATGAAAACCCCATTTTTGACTTTCTTTCTTAGTATATTCGGCCATAAAAGATGATAAATGGCCATCAATTCCACTTTGTTTTATTATTATGTATTTAATACATATGTACTATTTTATCCTTTGTAATATAACTTAGAAATCATTTAATAGTTGTCCAAAATTGTCCATAAAAGTTCACTATCAATATTAAGGGTATAATTGCATAGCAAGGACCCTTAATTTAAAAGCCAAAGCCAAATAACACCTTTATCAAATAGCATGCTACTTTAGCATTTTACGCGATTTAGTCTTTTTACTAAATCGAGTACACAAACGATAAATTTTTTACACGAAACTTTCACACATATCAATTCAAACACTATAAACACCAAAAATAATATTAAAATATTTTTTGACTAGGATTTTTGGTCTCAAAACCACTATTCTTACTAGGGTCTAAACTGGGCTGTTACATGAAATGTTAGGGGCAAAAAAGTTTTTCCATAATGTGATTTTTGGAATGAATTGAATAGCTTGATGATTAAATGAGTTAAATATGGTATTATAGATCAAGACAAACGAAGTTCGAGTCTAGATCGGGGGAAAAACAAAGTAATTGACAAATAGATCCTTTCGTCGTTTTTGTAACCGAGGTAAGTTCGTATGTAAATAAGCTTTGTTATAATTGTATTTTAAATGCTTTAATTTTGTATGAATTGTGTAAACGAGTCTACAGACACGTTTCATAATGTTTGGCAAGCGAGAAATCCAAATCGAGCCATAGGAATAGAGTAGGATACAAGTGACATGACACTAGGGTATTATGTTATGTGATCGGGGTGCTAGTCCTGTACGTCCTACCGGTGGCTGAGTATATCGACATATGTTACTGTTACTTGACAGCTTGTGTGAGCAGCACCGTGTAGCTTCATCTTGACTGACAGCTTGTGTGAGCAGGCCTGTTGATGGCTCGAGAGCGAGCATATATGTGTTATAGGATAGAGGTAGCAATGGCTACATATGTGATACCTTGTGTGCAAGGTTTCCCGAGTATCCGATATTATTATTTCGAGTGGTTCATTGGGTATGCCAACGATGAGGATAAGTATGAAATTATTACGAGATCATACAGGTATGTATATAAAGCTTATGATTATTAAATTCATGAAATGATGATTTCAAGGTAAGTTTGTGATGGAATGAATTTTGGTCATGAGATTATGGTAAATTACGTTATCTTATATTATATTACTTAAATGTAAAATGTATGGTAAGATTTGCTTATTTCTTTCATACGAGCTTACTAAGCTATATAGCTTAGTGTTACCAAGCTAGCTCGGATTGGAGATCGTCAGAGATTGCATCACACTATTGAACTGTCATTTTGAATATCGATGATTTTAAACATTTTGAGTATATGGCATGTATAGGGACTTGATCATTTTGGGTATATGTGTCATTATGAATTTCGGCCGAATGTGTTGGCTTATATTTGTTTAAGGTGATATCATATTTAGCCATGTAATTGGCTTATATTGGCTAAAATGGTTGTAAGCCTATTTATATAAATATATATGTCAATGCCTTTTGTTTATGTGTTTTGTAATGGTTCACTATATACTTATTTATGGCTATATAGCTTGTTGTTAAATGATTGGGTTTGGTTCATTGGTATGCTAGAATATCTATATGATACAATGCGTATTAATGGTAGTTATATTGAAGCTTGAAGAATGTGAGTTTGGTATGATTTGGTTTAGTAAAATATGATGTTGTAATTATGTTAGGTATTGAAATGACATGTTTTAGCCTTAATTGTGGATGTTTTGGTTGTCTAAGTATGCTATGAATTGCTCCATTTGTTGTTGTGTATGTGTGTGCAATGTGGGTGGCAAATTGGCTTCGTAGATACTCTTTATTTTTGTCCACATGGATAGACACACGGGCATGTGTCTAGGCCATGTGTGACACACGGCCTTCCCCATGGGCATGTGTTTCGGTCGTGTGTCCCATGCACCTATTATATGAAAATTAATTAATCACACGGCCTAGCACACGGGCGTTTGGCTTGGTCGTGTCACTTCAATTTGTTCATGCTTTGCAAAACAGAGAGTTACACGGGTTAGGGACACAGGCGTGTGTACCCACACAGGCGTGTCCCAAACCATATGGGCATGTGACCCCTATACATGGCAAAAATCTTCTAAGTTTTGTAAAAATTTCCTAAGTTCTCATTTTAATCCCGAACCACTTCTAACACATGTTTTGGGCCTCGTAGACACGTATTAGGGACTTTATGACTGAAAGTAAATGGTTTTAATTTGATTGAAATTTTATGACTCGAAATTGTATGATTGGTTTGATGTAAGTCTGGTAATGCCTCATGACCCTGTTCTGGCGTCGAATACGAGTGAGGGGTGTTACAAGGGCAATGAGAATATGTGTAGGGCTTGAAGGCAAATTGATTGAATATGCCTTACATAGTTACCTCAAAATATTAGTAAGTTAAGTATCATGTTATATGAACTTACTAAGCATTTTATGCTTACTTAGTTTTATTTCCTTGTTTTATAGTAAATTGGAAGCTTGGTGGAGATCACTCACACTATCCGTCGACCCATGTTGGTATAATATGGTAAATCAATTATGGTTGTAATGGCATGTATAGGATATATTGGCCATGTTGGCATGTAAATGTAAATGATGCTTGTAATCTAGCCATTAATCTAGCCATTGGAATGGCTAGTAATGGTTTGTTTGGATATATTTGTAATGTCATACTATGGTAGCCACATATGTGTTAAGTAGATGATCTATTATGTCTAACATATGGACTAACTAAGGCAAGGTTATAAACATGTATGCATGTAATGGTATGCCATGTTGAATGATAAAATTTGTTTGATTTGATTGCTTGGAATGGTTGGTATTGGATGTGTGTTTCAAGTGCAGGTCATGGATGTGATTTCGGGTGAGAAATGAAGCTAAAAATGGCTTTATTTTGTCCACACAGGTAGACACACGGGCGTGTGTCTAAACCATGTATGACACACGGTCGAGTACATGGGCATGTAGTTAGGTCGTGTGTCCCTTGCACCCTAAATTTTGAGAAACAGAATGCTCAGAATTGAGCACATGGCTAGAGACACGGGCGTGTGCCTCAGCCGTGTGTGCTACACGGCCTAGAACACAGGCATGTGTATTGGCCATGAGAAACATACACCTAATTTCAAAAAGAATTAATTAACCACATGGCCTAGCACACGGGCGTGTGGCATGGCCTTGTGCACAAGTCAGAGAGTTACATGGGGTTGAACACAGCCTGTAGCATAGGTGTGTTTTAGGGTCACACGGGCGTGTGAACCTTGCACCTTGGAAAATTTTTGAAATGTCGTGAAAAATTCTTAGAGTTCCCGATCGACTCGATTCTAATGCTCGTACTAGGTCTCGAGGGTCCAACTAAGGGACGTTTTGAATTATCTCAGTTAATGAAAGGTAATTTACATAAATTATTTGTAAAAAGTTCAAAAATTTCTGGTAATGCTCTGAAACCATGTTCAGACGACGGATATGAGTTAGGGGTGTTATAGTTTATATCCGTTCATTGGGCAAAATCATATTTGTAAAACGACATAATGACTTGTATTGAGACTTAGTGATAATGTCTTGTTGATGACTTGAAAATATATGTTCATTATTATGGATGATATGTAGTGACTTGATATGGAATGATCTTATTTAACTTGAATGGTTATTTGAATTGTGTACTATGAACTCACCTCTTAATATGGTTGTAATGACAAGATTATGTTCTAGTTAATGATTATGTTAAATTATAAATGTGATCATAAGGTAAGGTATGTTATTTTGTTTCTAACCTATGAACTTACTAAGCTTAATTGAAGCTTACTCATGTTGTTTCATTGTTTCCTTGTAGATAGTGTTTAGGAGAACCAAGCGATCAAATCAAATTGAAGATCACACTATGCAGCTATCTTTTGGTAGACTTTGAAAATGTTTTATTTTGGTTATGTGGCATGTAATAGGAGTTAAGTTGTATATAAGTGTTTGATGTAACTAAAGTGTGTTTTGAGATTTCATAATCATATAGACTTGTTAAAATAATGATATGGTTGATCATAATTGATTTGGTATGTGATGATATAATGGTTGGAATTGTTTTGAAAGGTTAATTGCATCATAGATAGAATAGTTGAGGGTCAAACATATATATTTGGTCATTGGATAGTTGGTTAATGGTAATGATTATGGTATTATACTTTAATTGTTGATTTTGAAATGTTAGTTGATTAAGTGAATTGGTATATGTTGTCAATTGCATACCTAGATATACATTGTTACATAGCTTGATAGTTGTTAAAAGAATTGATGGCATTTGACATTTTGTATGGCATTGTTTAGGTAAGTTTAAGTTTGTTAGGAAATAAAATTAAACATTTGATTTGAACATTGTGTGTGAAGGTGGCCTATGGCACATTGGTTAGAACTAGGCAAATGACATATTTTGAATAGGTTAATTGATTGGTTATTGGTATATTTGTGGCTTAAGTAAGCAAAAATATGTATGGCTTGCATTTGAAGGTACTTTTACACACATACAGAGGCTACCACATGGTTTCAGACATGGCTGTGTGCCTCACATGGGCATGTGGCACTATCGTGTGCTCTGTTTGATTTTGGTGACTTAAGGTATACACGACATCAATCTATTGCAGGTATGAGTACATGACTATGTGCCCTATCTCCATAAGAACGTGTGACACATGTTTTCTATTTTTACCTTGTTTTTATGTTATGTTTGGAATTAGTCCCTGCTTATTTTTTACTTGATTTTAGAGCTTCATAGACTCGATTTAAGATCCATTTTTGTATGAATAACATGATTATTTATTGATCATTGATGAATGATTGTTTTACAATAAATTTTGAATTAAAATGGCATATACTTGTCTTGTTAATTGTTGTAGCATTCCGTAACCCTAATTTGATGACAGAGATGGGTGAGGGGCCTCCATTTGGTTGCTCTCATTAGTATTCCCCCGCATAGCACCTTTAACATCATGTACAGCATTAGAATGGGTTAGAAAGGGATGATTTTGGACTTGCACCTTGGCAAAACTCATCTCTAATTGATTGAGCCTTTTAAGGACTTTTGATACTTGTCATCTCTACCAACCACATTCATGGTCAATTGTTTGGCTCTATATGTGAATCACTCAACGGCCACATATAAGAACTCATTGTCATGTTTTCGATGAGTTGGTAAGCCTCAGCATATGTCTTTAACATGAATGCCCCCGTGGATGCTCCGTCAAGACTAGAACATAAGTTTTCATCAAGCCCATTATAAAAAAAAAAACTTGAAGTTCCAGCCAATCTTGCAATCCATGTTATGGGCACTTACGTAACATGAATTTAAAGCACTCCCAAGCCTCGTATAATTACTCCCATTCCAATTGCTAAAAATTCATAATATTCATACGAAGTTTCACTATTTTGCTCAGGGTAAAATATTTTGCCAAGCACTTGCTCGCTAGCTCGTCCCAAGTGTTGATGGAATTTACTGGCTGTGAATCTAACCATATAAACGCATCATTAGTACAAGAGATAGGGAAAAACTAAAGATAGATATCGTTATCAAATACCCCATTATATTTAAAAGTATCATAAATGGTTAGAAATCTCTTAAGATGCTGGTCCGGATCCTCATTCATTGACCCTTGAAATTGAAGGCTCACTTGTATCATTTGGATCATTTTCAGTTTGATTTTGAAGTTGTTAGCATTAATCATCGGGTGATTAATGCTCCCTCGAACAACATCAAGATTGGGCATCATATAGTCATGCAAGGTACGTTGCTCCTTGGGTGGGTGTGAAGGTGGCGTAATCTTTACTCATGGTTATTCGATGGGCTCGTCTCTTTGTGAAGGTTGGGTGTCTCTTTGATGTTGCATCCTTCTCACATGTCTAATTATACATTTCTGTTCCGACTCAAATGGTAAGACATTGTTACTGATACGGGTCAAACAGTGCCTCCTACAAGCACAAAAGAGTGAAACAAATTAACCAAAAACTACTAATGAAATACAAACAAAGTCGTATCTATAACTTCGACTTTCATTGATTGTCTCTCTTAAGTACGCACAACAGAAATAAATGTAGTTCAATCAATGTCGATTCCTTGGCAATGACACCAACAACTTGACTGCCTCTCTCCCTCGAGTGACAAGAGAGAGATATTTGATCAACTTTTGAGAATTAAAATAAAATATAATTATCGCGGCTTTACTACAAATGTGATAGGTCAGTTGTAATATTTGTAGTGTTACAATGGAAAACTAGAGTATTCCAAGGATCGAACCCAAGAGAATCGTGGTTTGAACAATTTCTAAATAACGTACGTGTAAAATAAAGAGTCTAATCAACTAAACACAAAAAGTTATATTATGAACACTCATAAAGTCAAAAGAAGTTAAACTAATTTACTATCTAGCTAAAAAAGACTAAATTGTAAAATGTGTGAAATTATGAAACTAACAATTAAATAACATATGGTGGTTGGTTTATCTTAATGTGGTTCACTAATCCTCGAATTAGGGATCCAAATTGCTTAAACTCCCAAAATAGGTCCATTCTACGTCTCAGTCTTAATTTTACCAACTAAGACAAATTAATATGGATTATCTCTCGGTCTCACTAGTTAACCTGGGATTAATGAATTGGTGCTCAACAAGATCTCCTCTCGGTCTCAGTTGCCTAAATATTTCCTGAGGGTCGTCAATCCTAAGTTTTTAGATTCATTCAAATTAGTAAAATTTATTACAATTTGGTCCCTTGTCCAAAAAATCAGCTTACTGCATCTCTATCAACCAACCCCCTTAAACGTTTAGCTACTCATACTAAAAATAAAGCTAATAAACATAGGAAGGAAAAACATGGAAGCCATAAATAAAACTTGAGAAAAATATGAAAGTTAAGACTTTTATGCAAGAAAACTTAAAAGGGCATATAAATAAAAGCATTCAACAAGAAAATTTAAAGCAATAAACATAAAAGGAACAAATTTTAACAAGTCTAAAGTAAAAGAAACTGAAGTACATTAAACTAAGGCTCCATTTGTTATAACGTAAAAGCTTTTACGAAAAATATTTTTAACCTTTTTCAATGTTTGTTTCATGTAAATTAAGATGGTCAACATAAAAGGTTTTCCAATCAACTTAAAATTACCCCCTTATTCTTGTAAAATGTATGACCAATTTTTTTCTGTATGACCTTTTCCAAACTGATAATGCTGTGTTCACTGTAACACCCCCATACTCGACCTGAACACCGGATCAAAGCACCAGGATGTTACATTCTCTACTACATTATTCACTTATCAAATATATTTTTATAAACTTTCATAACTTTTCAATTTAGTCCATTTTTTCATAAAAGTTCAATATTCACTAATTAATCATATTAAATCAATTTTCTTTCTTGTTACACTTTAATCACATAATTTATCTCAATATCTTATTTCACATATCAAATTTCTATTTATTTCACTTCTATTATTTCATCCACATATTTTCTCAAGTTTAACAATTTAGTTCTTGTCATCAGAAAAATTCCATATTTCTCCACAATTTCACTTTTACAATATTTTATCCATATTTTATCATCTCTTAGCACATCCATTAAAATTTTATAATAATTTCCTTATTCACATATTAAATTTTTTCATAATTAAACTTTTCTACATTTTTCAATTTAGTCCCTATTGCCATGTAATCTATTTTTCACTATATAAGCACTTTGATCAAATCATTCATTATAATATCTTATTTCACAAAACAAATTTTCATGCATATCACTTCTCTTGTTTCAACTATAAATTTCACAACAAATTTTCATGCATATCACTTCTCTTGTTTCAACTATAAATTTCACAAAGCTTACAATTTAATGCTTAACATCATAAAGTTTCATTATTTACTATAATTTCACATTAACATCACTTTGTAATCAATTCACTACTTATCATAAATCTCAAATGTATGTTTGTTTAAATGAAAACAACTTCTATGAAATATTTTTAGGAAATCTGCCAAATAATATAAAATATTCTACACAGATTCATCCAAACACTAGAAAATATTAGTTTTTCTAGAAAATTAATTCATTTTCCAAAAATCATTTTCAGTGAAACAAATGGGGCCTAAATTTAAAAATGTCTTGTGCCCAAAATACTGTAACACCCCAAACTCGGCCTAGACATTATGACCAAATCTGGTGATGTTACAAGGATTGAGTTTTGAAAATAGTGTTGTTTCGATAAATCATCCAAGTTTTATAACTATCATTGATAATGTTGTTTAATTAATTTATTTTATCCAGAACAATAGTTGAAGTGGAGGTTTTAAAGCCGTTATATTTTGAAAAAAATCTAGTTTGTACTTTTGGAAAAACCTTTGATTTCGTAAAAATGTATTTTTAGTCAAACGCCGTTATAAAAGTTAAAACATAACCAAAACCAAATCAAAAATTTAAATAGTCCAAAGAGTCCAACAATTACAAAACTCCCAGAAATAATCCGAAATTAAATAAACCATTTTTTAAAGTCAATTCACAAACTTGTGGTCACCGTGAGACTACGTCGCATCGATCCGCCTAAGTTTGTGGATTACCTGACAAAACAGAAAAACAGAAGTGAGTTTACGTAAACTCAGTATCCAACAGAATTAAGCATGCAAACAAACAGATTTACAAACACAATCAGAAGCAGATACAGTTTCAGATTCAGAATCAAATCCGGAAGCAGACATGCATAAATCCTACCCCCATACTCTACACACCATCTTTGATCATCCCATCACACCATGTGGGGTTAAAAACACTCACCCATCCCTACACACCAACTTGTGTCAGTATGACACATATCAGAATATATGCAGCCATGCTGCTAGAGTATAGGCGATTAACACCGATCAGAATACTTCCTCCTCAAATACCAATCCCACCCCAAATCAGATATAGAAAATCGAATACAAAATTATCAAATTAAACAAGCTCAACACACTTTTAAACAAGTAACAGATATACATATGGCAGTACAGTCAGGCATACATTTAGTATCTTACTCAAATCAGTCTATCAGAATATCATATCATTCAAAATAGGGTTTAAATAGCCCTTACCAACCCTATAGTAGGCCCACAGTTGATCGGAGTAACCCATGCGACCCTAGGGAAAATTTTAGAATTATGGGCCTACCTACCCATGTGGCTTGCCTGTGTGGGCCCACACACCCAGATTGGCCTTTGCTCATACGGCCTACACGGCCTGGCCCAAAGTGCACATGCCCGTTTAGCCAACACGCCCAACTTGCACATGCCCGTGTGGCCCACACGGCTATACTCGAGCCACCACACAGTCGTGTACCGCACACGGCCTTGCCTTCATCGTCCACATTACTGTGTCTCACACGGGGCTATCCACACGGGCGACCACACGCCCGTGTGGCGTCTAAAGTATAGTTTTTCAGCTTTCACTGAAACTCAAATTTTCGCGCTTTGGGAACACACCTGGTACAGTTTGAAGCAACAACACCCCCGAGATACTCAGCACCTAAAACTGTCCAACAAATCACCAAATTAGCTACTTAAATCGATTCCAATCCAAACTACAACGAGATAAACAACCCTTTAATTCCACCAACACCCTAACCTTCACTCGAATAACGGAGATATCACATAACTGGGCTGCTGATTAAAAACCCCTAGTCTCTTGATCTTCTCTTATACACCAAACGACTCTCATTAACCAATGATCTATCTAACCAACACACAAACGTACCCAAAAAAGTTACAAATAACGTACAAAGAGCTTTGAAATAGCAGAATACGAAAATTTGGCAGTAAAATGATAACAGGAATAAAAACGGCAACAAGAAAGAGAAAGGGAAAAATGGTAGAGAGCAAAAAAAGAAAAGGAATAAGTTAGATTCTTGGAAATTTCTAAAAGAGAGAAAATTTGGGAAAAAAGATAAAAATAAAATATATCAGTTAAGTTATCAAGAATCCCCCAAATTCCTCTCCACTATCCCACTGACAACCACTTCCTCATAAACCCAATTCCACTGAAACTCTATAGATAACAAAGCAAAAACAAACCTACGCTTGCATAGGGATTCGAACACAGGACCTCCAACACACTAATTCCCTAACCAGTTGAACCAGCAAGCTCATTCTAATATGAAATTACAAGCAATTAAATATAAGCCCTTTGAACAAAGATAGGGCTTAGATCCAAAAATAACAAAAATTACTAAAGATAAGACTTAAACTTTGGACCTCTCACACACACCCCAGAACACTTAACCACTAAAACATATACACAGTTGTGTCAGATTTTATAGAATCAGAAATAAATTATTTGGGGCGTTACAACTCTACCCCCTAAAAGAAATTTTGACCTCGAAATTTACCTGATCTGAACAGATGGGGATACTATTGTCGCATCGAGTCCTCAGGTTCCCATGTGGCGTCTTTGGTACCATGATTCCACCACAAAACCTTCATTAAAGGAATAGACTTCCTCCTCGGAACCTTAACGTCACACTCCAGAATCTGAATCGGCTCATCCTCAAAAGTCAAGTCCGGTCTAACCTCAATTTCCTCAACAGAAATAACATGAGATGGATCCGACCGATACCGCCTCAACATGGAAACATGAAAGACATCATGGATATGGTCACACTCTGGGGGTAGCTTTAATTGATAAGTGACCGGTCCTACACGCTTCAAAATTCGATTCGATCCAATGAACCTAGGGCTCAACTTGCCCTTCGACTGAATCTCAAAACTTTCTTCTATGGAGAAACCTTAAGAAAAACAAAGTCCCCCACAGAGTTTCTCTCCTCTTCAAATCCACATAAGACTTTTTCCTATCAGAAGCCACTTTTAGATGATCCTGAATTAGTCTAACCTTATCTTTAGTCTTAGAAACCAACTTAGAACCCAAAACCTGACGTTCACCCAACTTAGTCCAACATAGCGAAGTACGACACTTATGACCATATAAAGCCTCATAAGGTGTCATCTGAATGCTAGACTGAAAGCTATTATTATAGGCAAACTCAGCTAGTGGTAGATAATCCTTCCAACTACCTCGAAAGTCAATCACGCAACTCCGAAGTATGTCCTCTAGTATCTGAATCACCCTTTCAGATTGACCATCAGTTTGAGGATAGAACGCAGTACTGAAGTCCAACCTCAAACCTAGAGCCTCATGCAACTTCTTCCAGAACCGAGATGTGAAGCAAAGATCTCTATGAGAAATGATCGAAAAAAGAACCCCATGTAGTCTCACAATCTCAGAAATGTAGAGCTTTGCTAACTTCTGTAGAGAATAGTCCATCCGAACTAGAATAAAGTGAGCAGCCTTGGTTAATCAATCCACGATGACTCAAACAGAATCCTTCTTAGCGGGTGTCAAGGGCAATCCACTAACGAAGTCCATCGTCACACGTTTCCATTTCCATAAGGGAATCTTAACTGGCTGCAACAAACTCGAAGGCAACTGGTGCTCAGCCTTAACCAGCTGGCACGTTAGACATCGAGCACAAAATTTGTAACCTCACGCTTCAAACTCGGCTACTAGTACAACTCATGGAGATCACGGTACATCTTATTACCAACAAGATGCATAGCATAGAAGCTACTATGCGCCTCCCTCAGAATCGACTATCTCAAATCCGAATCATTCGGTACACAAATTCGTCCTCGAAAACACAGAACGCCATCATTATTCAACTCAAAATCTAAAGTGCTGCCACTATTAACCTGACGAAACTGCAAACCCAGAGACTCATCCCCTATCTGCTTATCTCGAATTTGATCAATCTAAGTCAACTAAACTTGCAACTCGGCTAACAAACTCCCATCATCAAACAAACTAACACGAGCTAACATCACTCTTAAATTAGTTATTTCTCTATGACTTAGAGTATCGGCCACCACATTGGCCTTACCAAGATGGTACTCTATCTTACAGCCATAATCCTTGAGCAGCTCAATCCATCGACGCTGCCTAAGGTTCAACTCCTTCTGAGTGAGAAGGTCCTTGAGGCTCTTGTGATCGATGTAGATGATACACCTCTCACCATACAGATAGTGCCTCCAAATTTTCAATGCAAAAACCACAGCAGCCAACTCGAGATCATGTGTTAGATAGTTCTGTAACATCCTGATTTTGGGCTTGGTCGAAACAGTGGTTTCAGAACCACTAACTCGAGGTCAAAAAAATTATTTTATATATTATTTTATGTGTTATAGCATGTTTATATGAGTGCATGAAAATTTTGGTGAAATAATTTTAGCGATTACATGCTCAATTACAAAAAAATGACTAAATCTCATAAGGAACAAACGTTTTATTTCATTAGCTAAAGGTGTCAAATAGCTAGAGAACCAAAATTAAGGGTCTTTAAAGAGAAAATAGGCCTTTATTAATGGCATGGCCAGCCATAGGGACAAGAAAATCAAAATGGTCAAAATTAGGTGAAATTTGGTGACTAATTTGACTAGAAAAAATAAAATAAGGAAAAGCTATCATCTTTTTTCTCTTCTTCTCTTCTCTATCAAAACTTTCAGTAAGGAAGGGGTCTTGAAAGGTTGAAATTTTCATCCATTAATTTCTCTCATAAGTAAGTGATTTTGATGACTTTTCTTAATAATTTTTATACTTTTAGGACCCTTGTAGCATAAGCTAACTAATGAGGGGACTATTTTGCAAAATGGTTGAGGGTTTAGGCTTTTTCCATGACAGTATTCATGTTGTTTGCTAATTTTTTATGGAAGAAAATGAATCTTGATTGTTAAACAAACAACTTTTGTGAAGTAGTTTTCATGGAAACCCTAACTAAGGACAATTTTGCATAAGTTATAAATTATGAGGTGAATGTGTGAAATAATAGGAATTAAGGGCTACTTCTAGTATAAAAAGAATTCAGCTAGGCTTTGGTAATGATAAAATTTGATAAAAATCGATTTACGAGCCTAGGGGTAAAATAGTAATTTTGTGAAAGTCTAGGGGAAAAATGGTTATTTTGCCAAAATATGAATTAGGAAATGCATTGATTAATATGATGATTAAATTAGTGAATTTTTATCATTTTAGATCAAGAAATACAAAATTTAGACCTAGACTGGGGAAAGGCCAAGCAAGTAGACTAAAGCCAATTAGCCATCCACTTTTTGTATACCGAGGTAAGTTGTACGTAAGTAAGTCAACTTTATCGCTATTATGTGTTGAATGATTGATTTTGTATAATATGTTTGAACATTATTATGAACAATGCGTGATGAAATTAATGTGGTAAATTCCTGGTTGAGCCTAGGAATAGATTGGATATTCATCCCATGACATTTGGGTGATATGTGTGCCAGTGTAAGACCATGTCTGGGACATGGCATCGGCCACGATATGAGAGCTAGCGTAAGACCGTGTTTGGAACATGGCATCGGCAATGTAATGAGAGCCAGTGTAAGAACATGTTTGGGACATGGCATCAGCATTGAAATGTGAGCCAGTGTAAGACCATGTTTGGGACATGGCATCGGCCACATTATGAGAGCCAGTGTAAGACCATGTCTGGGACATGGCATCAGTATTAAGACGAGAGCTAGTGTAAGACCATGTCTGGGACATGGCATCGGCATTGAGACAAGAGCTAGCGTAAGATCATGTCTGGGACATGGCATCGGCCTCGACATGTGGGCCAATGTAAGACCATGTTTGGAACATGGCATTGGCAATTTAACCTTTTGTGTAAAGCTTGTCAAATACCCTTTAGTATTCCAAATGGTTTCATGGATTATTTTAAAGCTTATGATAATGATATGGAATGATATAATCATGTTGTGAGTGGTACAGGTTCTTATTTGAAATTCATGAGATATAAGTCTAGTTATGTTACATTGATGGTAAGAATGACATGAGTAAGTTCTAGCTATGAAATGATTTTGGGACGATATTGAAATCTTTGATTTATACTTGTGATATATAAGCATGTAGTGATATCTACCCATGTTCACTCAATAATGTTGTATTGATTTATAATATGCATGGCTAATGTTGTTACTTATTTATATGCAACTTACTAAGCTTTATGCTTACTCCCTCTCCTTTTCATTTTCTTATAGTGTCGTCAAGCTAGTATCAGGGATTAAGACACGTCGGAGGCACCAATCACACAATCACCTGAAGCTTTTGGCATAGCTAGTTTAAATGTTTTGATTGTGACATGTATAGGGACTTGAATCTTTTGTTTAGAGTCTTGTTAGTTTAGCCACAATTGTTGGCTCATATGATGGATGTGATATTCATTTTGTATAGGCCATTAATGTTGGCTAATATTGATTATTATTAAATGCATTTAATGCAAATTTCTCATGGTTGTGGTTGATTTGGTTACATGTGTTATGCTTGGATTGGTTGGTTAATATTGTGTAGGTTGGTACATCTAAGGGTGGCAAAGAGGCTTAATAAATAGCCTTATTTTTGTCCACATGGGCAGACACACAGGCGTGTGTTTAGGCTGTATGTGACATATAATCTACCCCACAGGCGTGTAGTCCAGCCGTGTGTCCCATGCACCTCAATTTTACAAGTCAGTATGCATGGTAGTAAACATACAGGTAGAGACACGACCGTGTGTCTCAGCCATGTAGAGGACACGGCCTAACACACGGGCGTGTACCTTGGTCGTGTGCCTTTAATTAGTTGATGACGTCAGAAATAGAATGTCGAGGGTTTTGTACATGGGCTGAGACACGGGCGTGTCATGCCATTGTAAGGGACACGAGCGTGTCATGGCCGTGTGAGGGACACAGGCGTGTGCCAAGCTATGTGAAAACCCCTGTAGGTTTGAATTGAAAAATAAATCCACACAGGTTAGGGACACGGGCGTGTCCAAATATGCCCAGGCCGTGTGAGCTACACGGGCCTTCAGCACGATCATGTTAAGATGACACATAGGCGTGTACCCTATTTACCTTGAAATTTTTCAAAGTTTTTCAAAGTACTAAGTTAAGTCCCAAATCTTTTTCGAAACGTGTTTTGGGCCTCGTGGGCTTGTATTAGGGCCTTTATGTTTGTAAGCATGTGTTTAAGTATGGTAACACCTCGTATCCTGTTCTGGCGTTAAACTCGGGTAAAGGGTGTTACAAGTTCCCTTCGTGTGTCTTAAGCTGTCAGGATGCATAAGCCACAACTTTTCCATCTTGCATCAATACACATCCCAAACCGACGTGTGATGCATCACTGTAGACCACAAATGTCTTGCCAGATTCAGACTGTATCAAAATAGGAGCCTAAGTCAGCACAGACTTGAGCTTTTCGAAGCTCAATTGCTGTGCATCAGTCCAGACAAACGGAACACCCTATCGTAAAAGCTTAGTTAAGGGAGTTGAAATCAGAGAGAATCCCTCAACAAACCATCGATAATAACCCACCAAACCCAGAAAGCTGCAGATCTTGGACACATTCTTAGACTGTTTCCAATCCAGTACAGCCTAAATCTTCCTTGGATCAACACAAATCCCCTCAGTAGACACCACATGCCCCAAGAAAGTTACCTCTCGTAACCAGAACTCACACTTACTCAACTTAGCGTAGAGCTTCTTTTCATGAAGAATCTGAAGTACCACTCTAAGATGGTCATCATGTTCATCCTCACTCTTAGAGTAAACCAGAATGTCATTGATAAAGACCACGACGAATTGATCCAGATAAGGCTGGAAAACTCGGTTCATCAAATCCATAAATGCCGCTAGAGCATTTGTTAAACCAAAAGGCATCACTAGGAACTCGTAATGTCCATAACGAGTTCTAAATGCAATCTTATGAACATCATTTTCCTTAACCCTCAACTGATGATACCTAGAATGAAGATCTATCTTAGAGAACACTGAAGCTCCTCAGAACTGATCAAACAAGTCATCGGTCCTCGAAAGTGGATACTTATTCTTCACAGTCAACTTGTTCGACTGCCGATAATCGATGCACATTCTCATGGTCTCGTCCTTCTCTTAACAAAAAGAATTGGTGCTCCCTACGGAGACACACTAGGAAAGATGAAACCACGATCCATAAGCTCTTAAGTTGAGCCTTAAGCCCGTAAGCT
The DNA here is from genome assembly GCA_025698465.1 of Gossypium longicalyx. Classification (NCBI taxonomy): domain Eukaryota; kingdom Viridiplantae; phylum Streptophyta; class Magnoliopsida; order Malvales; family Malvaceae; genus Gossypium; species Gossypium longicalyx. The sequence goes on along the minus strand of CM046996.1, from coordinate 39,291,351 downwards.
CATTCGATGCCATACAGTATGGAGCGATAGACACCGAAGTTGTACCTGACAGAAGCTCAATTCCGAACTCGACTTCCCAATTCAGAGGTAAACCTAGTAACTCCTCAGGAAAAACATTTGAAAAGTCCCTCATTATTCTGATATCCCCAATAAAAGAATGCCTAGAATCAGAAACACTAACATAAGCCAAGTACGCCTCACACCCTTTTCGAACCAGTTCCTCAGCCACAAAAACGAATATCACATTGGACAAATAATCTCGATGCTTACCAATCACAACCACCTCCAAATCATCATTGGTCCTCAGAGCGACCCTCTTAGAAACCAGTCCAAACTAACCTGGTGCTCAACCAACCAGTCCATACCCATGATTAGATCGAACTCCCCAAATGGAAGCTCCATCAGATTTGCCAGAAAAACAGCCCCCTGCACCTTTAGAGGAACATCCCTATAAAGTTTACTAACTCGAACAGACTACCCCAACGGACTTAGTACAATAAACTCACTAGAAGTGCTCTCCATAAAAATTCCCAAGGTTTCAGATACAGTACTAGCTACGTAAGAGTGTGTAGAACCTATGTTTATCAAAGCAATATAAAGTACATCAAATATAAGAAACGTACCGATAATGACATCAGGAGCATCTCTATCCTCTTGACGTCGTATAGCATAAACCAGTGCAAGTTACCTCACCTCAGTCTGACCAGCATATCTGCCCGGTGCTCTCTGCCCACGACCTATATCGCTACCACTTCTAGCCTGTCCATGTGTAATATCCCGAATTAGGGCCTAATCGAAATAGTGGTTTCGTGACCACAAATCCGAGATAGAAATAATTATTTTATAATTATTTTGAGGTTTATGATATGATTGCATGATTGTGTGAAAATTTTGTGAAGAAATTCCATGCATAAAATGCTTAATTTGAAGTTAGGGGCTAAATCGAATAAGTTGCAAAACTTGCATTCTAGAAGTTTTTAGTATGAAATTGCTTTGAAATATTAATTAGGAGGTCTTAAATAGCAATTTGACCAATTTCTAAAATTTTGGACAAAAATGGGCTTGTACATGAAAATTTTCAAAGAAAGGCATTAAGGGCATTTTGGTCATTTGGATAATTAATGAAATAAAATGGGAAAAATGACACAAAATAGTCATCTTCCCCATTAGTTGCTGCCGAATGCTCTATGTCTCCATAGCTAGGGTTTCTTCAACTTTCAAGCTTCATAGTAAGTAATTCCAAGCCCCGTTTTTAATGATTTTTATGTTTTTGAGACCCCGATAACTCGATAAAGCTTATGTTAGCAATAATTTAACCTAGGGTTTATATTTGGAAAAATACCCATAGGTGAAATTTGTGTATTTTGATGTTTTATGATAGAATATGAGGTTTTAAATTATGTTAGAAAACTTGTACTACTCGATTTTAAGCAAAAACGAGTAAAAGGGCTTAATCGGTAAAAATACCTAATAGTCACAAGTACATGTTAGAGTGAGAATTTGATGTTGCCATAGAAGGGAAAAGTGATCAGCATGTTGTAAAACATAAGAATAAGGAATAAAGTTTAATCCCGAACTTAGGGGCAAAAATGTAAATATGCGAAAGTTTAGGGGTAAAATTGTAATTTTGTCAAAATTTGAATTAAGGGTTAATTTGATAATGTGAGTGATAAATAAGTTAAATGTGTTATTTTAGATCAAGAAAGACGTGGAAACGACCCCAATCGAGGAAAAGAAAAGATTGTGGATTAAATTGCAAAACCTTTGTATTTTGGTACCAAGGTAAGTTCATGTGTAAATAATGTAGCATAATTGTTATTTTTAAGTCATTGATGTCAATTATGTGATATGCTGATTTTTATCATGAAATATATGCTTTGTGGTTAATTTCGAATAAAATGCAAATTATGTGAATTACTTGTTAAACATAATTGTTACAGAAGTATTGGTTAGGCATTCTACGTAAGACGGCAAGGATATGTGTTCGAGGAAAATCCCGTTTGAACCTTAGGAATAGATTAGGATACAAGTGACATGTCACTAGGATGGTTGAGCATCCGAACTCGTTGAGTTGAGTCCGGAGTTCACTTATGGATGCGAATGTTCGAACTCGTTGAGTTGAGTCCGAGTTCGTGAGATGTAACTAGGCATCCGAACTCGTTGAGTTGAGTCAGGGAGTTCGCTTATGGGCGGGTTACATGGTAGCTTGGCTACATATGTGGCACTTATGTGCAAACTTCCTACGTATTCGAATTATATTCCGATGAGTTCAACGGGTAAAGTTCTACTCAAATGAAGGAATACTTGAGATGAAAAGAGACGTATTGGTAAGTGATGTGAAATGGATACTTGGACAGGTATGTACTTAACCCTCGGGTTGAGTATTGATACAATAACGATAAGGTAGTAAAATGATGAAAGATGATTAGAAATGAGATTTATGTTTTGGTGATACCATGCTAATGTTGTTTGATATGATTGCTTTGTTATGTTACTTATTATTTGCATATGAACTCACTAAGCATTTATGCTTACTCCCTCTTTCTTACTCATTGTAGTTTTGGACAAGCCAGCTTAGGAGTCGGGATTGGTGGAAGCTCGACCACACTATCCGGAAGAACTTTTGGTAAAATGGCTTGTAAATTCAAGTATGGCATGTATAGCAAAATACTTATTTTGTGTAAATGATCTTATGGTATGGTGATGAAATGGTTGAGGAAGTGCTTGATAATGATAAATTATGGAAATGGTTAGTTTAGAATATATTTGATGTTATGGAAAGTTAATAAGTTACCTAATTCATGAAAATTCATAAAAGGATGAAATTTGCCATAAGCATGAATATTACAGCAACAATCGACGTGAGTTTGAAAATTTACTAAAAATCATAGAAATTGAATTTGGTGATGGATTAAATATAAAATTGAAGCTTATTATGTCCAGTTTCACATGAAACAAACTAAACTGGTAAAACAATTATATGTTAGAAGATATTTGAATTTTAGTGAAAGCAGTCGAGAGCAGTTTCAATCCCTGTTCCAACTTTATACATTCACCATAAATTGTACAGATATAATTAGGTGGCTTATTTTATATCCTCAGAATCCTTATTGAGTCTAGTTTCAGGAGAAATAAACCTAATATTTATATGAATTTTATACAGAGAGAAAAGTTGTTCGTAGTAAACAGAGGTCAGACCAGTCAAGCCCTGAAACAGGGGTAACTTTAACTAATAAACTGTACTAATTGACCCAACCAAAAATTCTAGAAAACATTAGTAGATAGGCATATGAGTCTAGATTCAGGGAAAATTTACGGATCTTGATTTCGAGTTTCGTAACTCGAGATATGATTTTTCTTGTGACTGTAACGCAAGTAGCTAAAAAGCTGTGAATGTAGAAACAAATAATCTAAAGTTCTTAAAATGTTAAATTAAGTTTAGTAACACCTCATACTCGACTCCGGTGATGGTCTCGGGCGTGGGGCATTACACCATGGCCCCTAGATGGCTGCTGAACTACCCTCTAAGGCTACACAGAACCCAGTGCCGAAGCTTGCATCTGATCAGCCCTCTGTGGACACTCCCTAATACGGTGCTCCAGAGACCCACACCTTAGACAAGCCCCTATCCTCCTCCAACACTCACCTGGATGATGCTTACCACAATCACTACATGGCTGTAACCTAATAGGAGCAACAGGGGCCCCCACTCTAATAGGCCCATCAGATCTAGCCTTTTTCCCAGTCCTCTGATCAGAACTAGAGGGATCCGAATCCCTTTTATTCTTATCCCTCTCATAATCCCTATTCTGGAGCTCCACGCGCTTAACATCCAGAACCACAAACTCTCGCTCCCTCTGTGGAGCTATCAGCACCCTCAAATTATCCCTTAAGCCATCCTCAAATCAAATGCACCTCTCATATTCAGTTGCCACCATGCCTTAAGTGTAACGGCTCAGCCTCAGAAACTTGGCCTCATACTCGGCCACAGATCTATCGCCTTACGTAAGATTCATGAACTCACGCCTACAAGCATCCACAAAACTAGCTCCTACATACTTGCTCTAAAAGGTAGTCTTAAAGAAATCCCAACTCAAACGATCAGGCTAGGCACCCTCTTCAATTGTCAACCACCACAGGTAAGCCTCATCGCAAAGCAAGGAGACTACACCTTTCAGTTTCTGTTCAGGAGTATAGTAAAGATCATTCATGATCCTCTTGGTGGCCTCCAACCAATATTCGGGCACATTAGAGGCGACTCCAATGACGCCCCAAAACAACTCAGCCTCATTAGACTAAAGTCGCTCAGTTACTGACCCTCGGCCTTCAGCTCTAGAATGGGGTCCAACGACCCTCTCCAAGATCCTTAGCATGGCTTGGGACTGTGTGTCGTCCCCAGCCAAGCGACTTTGAGACCTAGTCTCAGTAACAGGCGAAATTAGTGTCTCACTTGTATCCAAGTTCAACATACTACCTAGAGAGGAAGACTTAGCCCGAGCCCCCTATAGCCTCTACCTCGGCCTCGAATACCATGTCCGTGAGCTCTACGAGCACTCATCATATAATTCATGTTTTATCTACATTATAAAATTTTATGCATCAGTTCCAGTATTTATTAACAGATGTTTTATGTATAAATTATCAGAAGTTCAAAATTATTTTTAGAGATTTTAGTCTCTAGCTATCTCAGTACTGTTTCAGAAGATACTATCTACAGTGTTTCAGAGCAATTCTAACTAAGTTTCAAAAATACTTACAGGATCGACGTCGAAGACTCGGTGTACCACATACTACTTTTCTTTTTCAAATTATTAAGGATATTTGAAGACCAATTCTTTTTAAAACAAAATTTTGGAACCTAAAATTCACAGTTGAGTTTTGTAACCTGGCTTTGATACCACTGGATGTAACACCCTAAACTCAGCGTAGACGTTATGGTTGAATTTGGTGATGTCACAAGGATTGAGTTTTGAAAACAGTATTGTTTTGATAAATTAATTAAGTTTTAAAACTATCACTAATAACGTTATTTAATTAATTCATTTTATCCAAAATAATGTTTGAAGTGGAGGTTTTAAAACCGTTATATTTTAAAAAAAATCTAGTTCGTACTTTCAGAAAAACTGTTGATTTCGTAAAATCGTATTTTTAGTCAAACGCAGTTATAAAAGTTAAAACATAACCAAAACCAAATAAAAATTTAAACAATCCAGAGAGTCCAACAATTACAAAACTCCCAGAAATAATTCAAAATTAAATAAACCATTATTTAAAGTCAATTCATAAACTCATGGTCACCGTGAGACTCCGTCGCACTGATCCGCCTAAGTCTATGGATTACTTGACAAAACAGACAAATAGAAGTGAGTTTACGTAAACTCAGTGTGTAACCCAACAAAATTAAGCATGCAAACAAACAAATTTATAAACATAGTCAAAAGTAGATACAGTTTTAGATTCAGAATCAGATTCGGAAGCAGACATGCATAAATCCTACCCCCATCTACACACCATCTCCAACCATCCCATCACACCATGTGGGGTTAAAAACACCCACCTATCCTTACACACCAACTTGTGTCATTATAACACATATTAGAATATATGCAGCCATGCTACCAGAGTACAGGCGATTAACGCCAATCAGAATACTTCCTCCTCAAATATAAATCCCACCCCAAATCAGATACAGAAAATCAGATACAGAATTATCATATTAAACATGCTCGACCTGCTTTTAAACAAATAACATATATACATATGGTAGTACAGTCAGGCATACATTTAGTATCCTACTCAAATAAGTCTATCAAAGTATCATATCATTCAAAACAAGGTTTAAATAGCCCTTACCGACCCTACAGTAGGTCCACAGTCGATTGGAGTGACCCGTGCGACCCTATGGAAAATTTCAAAATTATGGGCCCACCTGCTCGTGTGGCTTGCCCATGTGGGCCCACACGCCTAGATTAGCCTATACTCGTACGGCTCACACAACTGGTCCAAAGTCCACATGCCCGTATGACATGCCGTGTGGCCCACACGCCTAACATGGCCATGCCCGTGTGGCCCACACAGCCATACTCAAGCCACCACATAACTGTATACTGCACGCAGCCTTACCTTCGTTGACCACACAGCCATGTCTCGTACACAGCCATCTACACAGGCGATCACACGCCCGTGTGGCGTCGATAGTGCAGTTTTTTAGCTTTCGTCGAAAATCAGATTTTTGCACTTTGGGAACACACCTGGTACAGTTTCGACGCAACAACACCCCCGAGACACTCAACACCTAAAATTGTCCAACAAATCACCAAATTAGCCACTTAAATCTACACTAATCCGAACTACAACGAGATAAGCAACCCTTTAATTCTGCCAACACCCTTACCTTCAATCGAATAACAGAGATTTCGCACAACTAGGCCGCTGATTGAAAACCCACAACCCCTTAATCTTCTCCTATCTCATTAACCAATGATCTATTTAACCAACACACAAACGTACCTACCAAACTTACCAGTAACGTATAAAGAGCACTGAAATAGCAGAATATGGAAATTTGGCAGCAAAAAGATAACAAGAATAAAAACAGCAATAAAAAGGAGAAAGGGAAAAAGTGGTAGAGAGCAAAAAAAGAATAGGAATAACATAAGATTCTTGAGAATTTCTAAAAGAGAGAAAATTTGAGGAAAAAGATAAAAATAAAATATATCAGATAAGTTATCAGGAATCTCCCAAATTCCTCTCCACTATCCCACTGATAACCCCTTCCTCAGAAACCCAATTCCACTGAAACTCTATAGATAACAAAGTAAAAACATTACCCATGCTTGCGCAGGGATTCGAACACAGGACCTCCAACACACCAATTCCCTTACCACTTGAACTAGCAGGCTCATTCTGATATGAAATTACAGGCAATTAAATATAAGCCCATTGAACAAAGATAGGGCTTAGATCCAAAAATAACAAAAATTGCTAAAGATAAGACTTGAACTTGAGACCTCTCACACACACCCCAGAACACTTAACCACTGAAGTAGATACACAGTTGTGCCAGATTTTACAGAAGTAGAAATAAATTATTTAGGGCGTTACAAGTACCCTTGGAATGGTCTGCAATGATTGGGGCTCCTAGTGGACAAAGACTACACTTTTATCCATTTGTGTCCCCTGACGATAATGTTATCGCAATACATAGGGCAATTTCGAACTTGGGGTGTTTCTTGGTAGGTGGATATCGCAATACCTTTGAAGAGTGGTCTCCAATCTTAGGTCTATTTGAGGTATTGTGATTCCAAGGTTTGGATATCGCAATACCATCTCCTCTAGTGCCGTTCTTGCTCGATTTTAACCTTCAACATGTCCCTATATCACTCAACCATAGGTTAGGGGCCCAATGGCACTATTGGCCAATTTGGTCTCTAAATGAGTAAAAACAAGACATTTACACTTATTAACTTAAAACTTAAAAATTACGAAAAACTACAAAAAAGACACTACTTTTCTTGAGAATAAGCTCTTAAAGCGTATCGAGAAAGCCTTATTTGCCATATCAAATTACGATAGTTCAATGATCTCAAGTCTAATGATCATAGATACAATTATCACTATGAGAAATGTTGTGACTATGACATAATAATCCAAGAAACAATTTCATGGTGAGTTAGTCCAATATATTGTCTGCTAAGATATACTTATGAGTTGAATTGATATCACATATCTATAACAACACTTGCTATCAATAAAGCACACATCAGTCTCAATGCATTATTGTTGTTGTTAAGCTAAGCTTTATTTGATAAATGTTTTGATATAAAAAAACATAATGTTTTTGAACAAAACTTGAAAAATTTCAAGTGACAATTTCTTTCAAAATATTTCTAAAAGATAAACTTTTAAATCTATCTTCCAAACACTTAGAAAATATTTTCAACTTGTTCAAAATGGTAAACAATTTTTCAAACATTTTTATCAGTGTCAAATTGCTCCCAGGGATCAAAGTATCGGTACCTCTTATATGGTATTGATACCCTAGCCCAAGTATTGATACCCTTATTTGGTATCGATACTAGTTTGAGCTTTGAAGTTTTAGAAAAATTAAGCAAAAATAAAAAGTATTGATACCTTTCACAAAGTATTAATACACTATACTTGTATCGATATCGTTTTAAGGTTCGATGTTTTAAAAAATTAAAGAAATATTACCTGAGTATCGATACCCTTCCCAAGGTATCGATACCTCATAGCAAGTATTGATATAGTCCCAATTGCATCTATATTATAGGCTTAATAGGTCACTGAATTTAGGCATTAAATGCCCAAAGTATTGATACCTTTTCAAATGTAACGATACATTTTGTAGTAGGAGTCATTAATGCTCTGATTTTTACACCTCCAATAACTCAATTCATTTTCACAACAACCCCAACGGTTGGAAATCAATAAGAGGCTATAAATACTAGCTTCCAAAGCTTCTACAACAATAAGAGAGATCACAAGAGATCAAGAGCTATCAAGAAACATTAAAAAATCTATTACCAACCATTTGTGCTTAAATTCTTCATCTTTTTGTTGTAAACACTTGTGAGCATTCATTGTGTTCTCTTATTTATTAATACAAGGTTTTATATTTTTTAATTCAATAATACTACTAAGGTTTTAAATTGATTAAATTATGCTATTAGTCTCTATATTTTTCTAAAGTTATGGATTTAATCTTTAAACTTTAATTTGATCAATTTTAGTCTCTGAAGTTTTTGATTTTTTAAATTTTAGTCATGACTGGAACAATAACAATTAAATATGTTTGGTTAAATTCAATTACTAGTCTTGTGCTATGCATAAAATTGTAGATTTAGTCCATATTTTCCAACTAAATATTCGAAGTCTCTATACTTTTCGAATTTTAAAATTTCAATCTTAACACAAATAACAATCATTAATCAATTAACTAGATTTTTAGTGAGTAATATGCGAAAATAACAAATTGACATTGTATTACACATATATATGTTTGCCATATTAGATTTTAGAAATCGCAGAACTTAATGAATTTTGTACTTATCATTTGGTGATGATTAATTTTTTTTGAATATAATATCTGGATCTTTATTCATAATAAAACAAGCCCAAAATTAACAAGTTGAGTTGTTAACAAGAAGACCAAATACCTAAAATAGACCAAAAAACAAAAACTTAGATCTAGTTTGCTAAACAAGGAAGCTCTAGAGACATCTCCTATCCCAGCTGTTATCCATTAATCAACCCCTCTCCTGAAAAGCAACAAAAAGTCTTGGGAAACCGCAAAAATATCTTCATCATTATTCTCCATTACTGTTTCATCAGAAACAATAACTCTCTTCAATGTATATATGTATTCATCTATTATGTTCTCCATTTCTATATAAAAAGATTTTGGCAAAAGAAAACAAAACATCGTGCATGTAAGGATTGCTTGCAAAACAGCTTTGATAAATACCTATTTTCCACCTTGTGAGATATGTCTTATACTCTAGCTATTTATCTTCTGCTTCAGTATGTCTTTCAAACCTTGGAATGCCATTTTCCTTCTTTGACCCACCATATTCGATAATCCCAAGTATTTTCTGGATATGTCGAACAACGAACATGAAGTACCTGGAAAGCTAAGTTCTTATCCTGATCATTCACATTCGTACTGAAAAAAGCCGTGGATTTGTCAAAGTTCACGCATTGTCCTGAGCAAGAATCATATTCACTTAGAATATTTTTAAGCACATTAATCCCCCTTTTCAAAACCTCGCCAAATAGTATACAATTATCTGCAAACATGATGTGGGTGATTGGTGGGGTAGATCTACAAGCCTTTGTTCCTAAGATTTTCCTTTCTTGACTTGCTAATCTCATTGGCAAAGATAACCCTTCTCCACAAAACAAAAATAAGTAAGGGCTTAAGGGGTCCCCTTGTCCCAGTCCTCTAGATGGTTTAAAACTTACTCCTTCTTCTCCATTTAGTAAAATTGAATATTGAACTGTACTAATACAATGGAGAATAAAATTAATAAAAGGACAAGCAAAGCCCATTTTTGACATCATACCTTTAAGGAAAGGCCATTCCATGTGATCATAAGCCTTGCTCATATCTAACTTTAGAGCCATGAAGCCTTTTTGCCCTGATCTTTTATTCTTGAAAGAAAAAAGCACCTCATACGCCAGCAACACATTACCAGTTATGAGTCTGCCCGGCACAAAAATGCTCTAAGAATCATCAATACAAACATCCAGAACCTTTTGTATTCGATTGGAAACTGTCTTGGCAATAATCTTATAGATAACTGTGCAAAGACTAATAAGACAAAAGTTTTCAGATTCAGAGGATTTGTAATTTTTGGAATTAAAACCAAGTGAGTTTTGTTTAGTTCTTCCAAAGATTTTCCATTATTTAGAATATCCAAATAGAAAGCACTAGTATCTTTACCAATAATATGCTAATACTTTTGATAAAATAATGTCGAAAATCCATCTGAACCTGAAGCTTTTGTAGGACCTATTCCTTTCAATGCCTCAACAATTTCGTCCTCTGTGTATGTAGCCATCAAACTTTGATTCATACTTTCTGAAACACAAGAAGGTACCCCAATAGAATATGATCCAAATTACTAGTCCTTCTGGAAGCAAATAAGTCAGTAAAATAGTCACGAACAATATTCCCAATCTCAATACGACCCATAGGCAGAGAACCATCATTCCTTTGTAATCCTCGAATATGATTAATACGTCGTCGCTGAGAAGCATAGTTGTGGAAAAATGAGGTGTTCTTATCTCCCATTTTCAGCCAATTCACTCTCGCTCGCTGTTCCCAATACCTCTCATCCTTATCCATCTTCCTATTCAGATGTAGTTTGACATCAACAAGCTCAGCCAAAGTTTCTTCTGATCTATTATAACAATTCAAATATTCAAGTCTCCTTGTTAATCGTTTCACATCTCGTCCTCTTTTGTGCTTAATCTTACCTGGTCAATTTTGCAAACCAATAGTGAGAGCTGACATGCGATTTTGAAAAGAACTCGAGCTTCCTTCCCACAATTTTCTTATCTTTTCCTCACATGACTCCTCTAAAACCCACCAAGCTTCAAAGTGAAACCTTCTAGGTCTTTTACCCATTCCTTCAGCCTCCTCTCAATAAGCAAATGACAATGATCTGAGAAAGAATGAGGTAGATGCCTTAATGAATAAGTTGGGAAAAGTTGTAACCATGCATCAGTAGCAACCCCTTTGTTGATTCTTTCTCTAATATTTCTTTTCCATTACGCGTCCCCTTTCCCATGTAAACCATGTCCCAAAAAATCTAATGTCTCCCAATTGACATTCCTCCAAGTTCTACGAAATACCTTCATTCTAGCCTCTTCCCTTAACAACCCTCATTTTTTTTCATATGCTAAGAGAATATAATTAAGTCACCACCAACCAACCATGGTAGCGTATTATTTCTCCCTAAACGTCGAAGTAAGTCCCACGTCGCTAATTTATCCATCACATCCGGTGCCCTATAAAAACCCGTAAACCTCCATCGTGGACTTTCCTCTGCTTATTAAATTTTAACATCAATATGATTATTTGAGAGGCTTATAAGAGTAACTAAATGTCCCCCATTCCATCCTATGCTTAAACCCCTCGTGTACCATTAGCAGGAATGTTAACATCGTTAAAAAAACCACACCGTCTCCTAACGTTCTCCATTCTATTTGCATTTAGTTTTGTCTCTATAAAGAAGACAATTTGGGGATGATAAATTTTCAGCATATGCTGAAGTCTTCTAACTGCTCATGAACTCCCAATACATAAACATTCCAGCAAAATATTTTCATTTCTTTCGGTCAGCATACCCACTGGCAGCCGCCGGTATTTGTTGAGAATGAGCTAAATGCCCATCAATAATCTCTAACGAATCCTGAACAGTAGAAATGTTAGAGATCAAGGAATCAAACCTTTGTCTCTTTTTCCCTTCCTCATTGAAAATTGGATCATCTTCTTAGTTACAATCCATAATCGTCAAATCCAGCCTATTAGAAGGGCGTGCTACACTTGGATCTTTCTTTAATTCATCACCATTTGAATTAAACCCCATATGTTGACTTCTGTTTACCACTGAATCTTTCCCAACATTGTGGAGTGATTCCTGCCCCTTTTGTTAACCAACCAAATCATCTGTAAATTTGGTGCCTTCTAAATTGATTCCAAGAATTGGATTAACATTAGCCCATGATTCTCTCCCCTGATTTTGCCTTGAATTTTGGCCAAGTTGCTACCCAAAACATGTCTTTCCAAAAAAATTATCCTCTCCCTCCCCCCTTAGCCATATGTTGTTTACTATAGTAGTCTTCCGTGGCTGAGCCCATAACGACAAGTCCCAACCCATTTCCATTTCCTGCATCCCATATTTTAATCTCATTGGGCAGAAATTGTCTCCATGGCCCAAGCAGCCACATAAGAAACAAAACAAAGTTAATTTTTCATATTTGAACTTTGCATAAGTAAAATTTGAGCCAGAGATCATAATTTTCTTTCTTTTTTTCAGAGGCTTTCGGACATCGATCTAGACTCGGATGCGTAGATAATTTTTGTAGCAGTTGGATAACTGCTTCATATCATATTCCAGATATTTGCCAATGAAATTTCCAAATTGCACCGCCATGGAATCTTTGAAAAACCCCGGTGGCAAATCATGAATCTAAACCCATCAGTCTGAGTACACTAATGGAATAGACATCAGATCGTCATTCTCCTAAATCTTATGGATAATCAGCAAGTGATTATTGAAAGTCCAAGGAGCGCATGTAATTGCCCGATCAATATCCAATTCGTTAAAGAATTTGAATAAAAAACATTTTTCACCAAAATTCGAGATTTGCACACCCTTCAAAGGGTGCCAAATATTTGCCATCGTATTTCTCGTAGATGGGAAATGAATCACACTAGCAGTTAGAAAGCATCCCACCAAGCAAAAACTGTACGCTGAGCTCTGTGATTCAACATCATCCGGAATAGAAAAAGCTTCTTCTTCTCCATCCTCTAAACTCAAATCCGCTAATCCCCATTCCATCACTTTCCCGCAACAAAGATAAGTTACCTTCCATGAAACAGAATAACAAATACGAAGAGCAAAGAAGCATAAAGAAAAACAAAATTGAAAGGAAAAAAAAGCGTACCAGTCGGCAGACAAAGACGCGCCAGAAGGCAAAATTATTCTTTCTAGCAGGATTGAAATTTTAAAATGTGAATAATATAGAAATTAAAAATAACCAAATTAAAGTAATAAATTAAATCCACAACTTTCATAAATTACAAGGACTAATAATAAATTTTAACAAAATAAAATAAAATTTAACCTTTTAGATTAATCTAAATTGAACCCATTTTTAAATTTAATTGAATAAACAACTCTCAAATTATACTCTCTTTTAGTTAACTATCTAAATTTTTTGTCAAACTATACCTAAATTATAATACATAACCATTATGGCCCTACCATTATCTTTGTTAAAAAGAAAATTCACTTCAATAGATAAAAGACTATCATTAGTCACTTTTATACGTGAAATTAAAAATATATTAAAATTAAATTAATTTCTTTTTTCATTTTCTAACGCAACACCCATCTTCTTTTTCTTCAAACAACGCATTTTTTTCTTTCCTTTTTTTCAAGCACTTTTTTCATTGTTTCTTTTCCTTTCCTACTCCACCCCACCCCCCAAAAAAAAAAGAAAAAAAATTTCCGTTTTTTCCCATTAAATTTTGGATTTTTCACGTTTTTCTTCCCCATAATATTTATATTTATATTTTATTTTTACAATTTTATATTCATAAATAAAACTCATTTTTTTAATTTTTGCTGCTGTGAATAAAAGGGAGAGAAAGTAAGATGAGAGATAAAATAAGATCAAGATGGACGGGGAGAGAGAAAAAGAGACAGGAGAAGAGAAATATGATATTGAATAATAATTTGATTTAATATTAAATTTAAATTTTTTATGTTATTAAAATGTCACTTGTCAACTGTTATTGATTAAAGGGTTCTTTTAATAGAAATAACAGTAGGGATTATAATAGTTACAAAATTATAATTTAAGTATTTGATTTGATAAAACAAAAATTAAATACCTAACTAAAGAAGGCGATATAATACGAGGGATTCTTATTCGGTTAAGCCTTTTTTTCTTTTTAAAGAGAATAAAACTGAAAAAAAAAAAAAAGCAGGTTCGGACAGAAAACCCGACCCATGAGCACTCTTACTTTAAGTTTGAGATGGATGGAGTGCCATCCTAGTACTTGAAGTTGGGACCAACGGTTGAGATTCATTTGATAGATTAGAAAGCGCAGTGCTTAAAAGCTCACAGCTGAAGTAGCCCTACGAAGCCTTTTAGTCATTAGGGTTGAGGAAGAAGAAAGACCTCAGCCAGGAACGAACCTCTCTTTCTTTTCTGACAGACTTGGTGAGTTTTGGGTATTTCTTATATATTATGTTAGGCTGTTTCGCCTTTTTTAAAAAAATTACCTTTTTGTTTGTGGCAGCTGCTAAATTCTAATCATGTCTTGGTGCACAATTGAATCCGATCCAGGTTCTCTCTCTCTCTCTCTCTCTCTCTCTCTCTCTCTCTCTCTCATATTTTCGAACATTAAGTTTGTTTATTTGTTTGGAATTACTCTTAAATTATAAGGTGAACAACTCTCTTATTCATTTAATTTGTTGATGAGTTTCTTTTCTTCTTGGGTACTTATCTTTGAGGAAAGTTTTCTTCAATTTTTTCTTATTTTGTCTCTGGTTACAGTTTCATATTCTCTGAATTGGGGGTGGGGATGAATTAATATAGTTGAGATATTAATTTAAATTTTTATCAAAACATAAGGATGTTGCGGGTTTCATTGTAATTCAATCTCTTTGTGTGAATGTGTTTTTTTTTATAGTTCCATTGGAGGGTGGTTTGGGTAAATATTTTGTTATCGATCCCGATGCATCACGCTTGCATAGAACAATCATAAGCTTGATTGTTATCTGGTTATTTCTCACATGTTAGATTATTGAATCACTGTGTGCAATTCCTTAGAGGCTTATGATCTTGAAAGTACAGCATAGTATATGCATGTTATATCTGGTGGAATTTAAAATAATAATAAAAAGAATATTGATGTTTTGTTCATGACAGTGCTAGAACCAATCTCCGCTTTTTAAAGATGCTATAATAAGATAGATTGAAGCCTTAATTGTTGCCAATAATTAGAGGTAGAACTTACATTTTCCTAAGGTTTATCTTTAATCCTGAGGAAATTTTTTGCCCCTTCATTGGTCGTATAACCCTGTGATGTCAAGTTGTGGGCCTAGGTGCTTAGGTGTGGCGAAAAGAAAAGAAAAAAAAAAAGCTTCAGAGCCTTCTAGATGAGGCGACTTCAAACAGGCAAGTGCCTTTTGTGCTTTGGTGTGTCTTCTGTTGCAGTCCAAGGAGTTCGAAAGGCTAGCTTCAGTTAACTTTTCAATTTCCCTTTTTTTTTTTTTAGTTAAAATACCACATTTACTCTTTTTCTTTTTCATTATTATAAACTCAGTCACCGATTTGATTAGGTTAAAGCATACAATCAAATATCTCCCTTTTTTTTTTCCCTTCTTGTAATTCTTTTCTTCCTCTTATAAAGCATATTTATGTTGTTAAAAAACAGAGAAGTTGCTCTGTTTTAGTTTTCAAAAACAGACCAACATCCACTCTTTCTCTGCTTTAAACTTCTTGTTGTAATTTATTTATTTATTGTTTAATCACATTTGTAATCTGCCTCCTCCTTTGTCATGGAAGTTTGTGTCAGCCACCTTGTGTGTTTGAAAACTGTAATTCGACACTTGAAGAAGGCAGAAGCTGAAATTTGTTCGATGCTTGGACCTGATATGGTTTGCAAATGAAGTAATAAATAGAAGAAAACCAAGCCAAGCAAATACTATGGAACTTGCCCTTAATTTTATTGCAAGGATAATGATTCAAAAGATCATATATGGAAATGAAGGAAATTTAGAGCTGTTGTCAATTTTTAATTACATATCTTGTTTTATTTTGTAATAAATTAGTGAATGAATTATCCGACTTGAGCAATAACTTGAATTTATAAAATGAAGTATCTTAAAATTTACTTATTATTTACTATTTACACAATACATAATTTTTTTAATATAAATATTACACATATATCTTTATTTATAAGTATGTGCCTTATTTTACTTGGATGAGCCTCTTTTTACACCTTGCACCTTAGGTGACATAGAGGTCTTAGTGCCCTTGACAACACTGTTTAACCTTTTTTGGAGGCCTAACAAAGGCAACATAGTTCAGATTGGGCATTTTGCAGTTGCTTTTTTCTCCCCCCACCCCCTCCTTTTTTCTTCTGAGTATAATGCTTTCAGCATCGAGTTGTGTTGTACTATGTTCTGCCATATGATTTCTTACGAATATCTTGCGTCTATTAGTTGAGATTGAACATGTTAACATCTTGCTGCATCAAATGATTAACCGTCTTTTAGTGCTCTTATTGCTTACTTTAGATCATCATGCTTTCTGGATGATATGCACTGAGATTTAAGCTTGACATGATCATTTTCTGCCATGTTTTTCAGGTGTTTTTACAGAACTTATACAGCAGATGCAAGTTAAAGGCGTACAAGTAATGCTTTTTTATGTCATAATTGGTTCCTTATGTTTGCCTTGTAGCTTTGCTTATAATTTCCTCTATTATTTAGATGCATGCATACCAATACTGTTGGAAGTTCTTTTAATAAAAATGAATATCAGTCTCTATGTTAATTACCTTGTGTGTCTTCTGTACGGTGCTATTTGAACAATGTTGTTGTTGTTGTGGACAAGGCATTGGTATGTTGATGGTTTTATGCATACTCTGTCAGTGTGTGAAAGGCACAAGGGTTCCTATAACATATCCCCTTAAACCTCCATTTGCATCGTGTTTCTCTTGGTTTGGTAGAAACTCATTCAATGACTGTTGTTGGAAGATAAGAGGAAGAAAAGTCGGGGGAAGGAAACCACTGAATTAGTTCTATGAGAACAATTAATACCTGAACATTTTGTGAGAAATCAACTCTATGAAGCAAAACTGAGAAATATAAATAGGCACCAATTAAATTCTTAACTTGTCGTAATGGATTAGGATTCTTAAAATCAACAAACTTGGGAGTTATTAAAGTAATTTGAGCTAAGGACTCCATTTAAAACCTTCAATGAACTAAACCCAAAACAAGACCCAATCAACCATATAACTAATCCCTATCTAGAAAACAGAAAATTACCAAATTGTACTTCAGCGAAGCATTCCTTGGATCAAAAGGACTTCTTTGACAATACAAAAGCCATGATCTTTGCTTTTGACTTCCGAAAAAGATATCTTCTTTCTAACCTAGCATTGATCAACCACCAGCATGCCTTGAAGCTGCTGTATTAACCTGTTTAGTTTGACCCTACTTGAGTGGATCTGGTTAGGTTGGTTTTGTATAAAATTGTGGCCAGTGCCATCCCTATCTACTGTCTGTACTATTTTGTTTGTTCTTTGCCCCTATGTTAAACCCTGTGTGCAGCTATCAAAGTCTTTCCTTGTGTAAGTGTGTTGGTGGTTGCATGGGTGTGGATATTAATTTTCATATCTGAATAAGTACTATTATAGCTTTTGTTTTTCCTATGCTTATACTGTCATGATGGATCATGTCTTATCAGGTAGAGGAATTGTATTCATTGGATCTCGATTCTCTAAACAATCTTAGGTCAGTTCTTGCTTGTACTGGCCATTTCACGTTTCAGCATTTGAATCTCTTCCTTGCGTGATTATTCTTTCCATGATAGGCCTGTGTATGGGTTGATTTTCCTTTTCAAATGGCGCCCAGGGGAGAAGGATGAACGTCTTGTAATCAAGGACCCGAACCCTAATCTGTTCTTTGCTAGTCAGGTTGGTTTCAGTTTAATTTATTAGTTTCTCGAGTCTGATATATTGCAAATCTTCCAAACTTATTTCTTCTACATTTTCATAGGTCATCAATAATGCTTGTGCTACACAAGCTATATTATCTATTCTCTTGAACTGCCCTGATATTGACATTGGCCCAGAACTATCAAAGTTGAAAGAATTCACTAAAAACTTCCCTCCAGAGCTCAAGGGTCTAGCTATAAATAACAGTGAAGCTATACGTACAGCCCATAATAGTTTTGCAAGGCCTGAGCCTTTTGTTCCAGAGGAGCAGAAAGCTGCTGGGAAAGATGACGATGTCTACCATTTCATAAGCTACATACCAGTTGATGGAGTACTTTATGAACTTGATGGACTGAAGGAGGGACCCATTAGCCTTGGTCAATGCCCTGCTAGTCCAGGTGACATGGAATGGTTGAAGTTGGTACAACCAGTAATCCAAGAACGAATCGAGAGATACTCCCAAAGTGAAATAAGATTTAACCTCATGGCAGTTATCAAGAACAGGAAAGAGTTGTACACCGCTGAACTTAAGGAGCTCCAAAAGAAGAGGGAACGCATCTTGCAGCAGTTGGCTACCATACAGTCTGAAAGACCCACAGACAAAACCAGTTTTGAAGCACTAAACAAGCAACTTTCAGAAGTTAATTCAGGGATTGAGGGTGCTACTGAGAAAATTTTGATGGAGGAGGAGAAATTCAAGAAGTGGAGAACCGAAAACATTCGAAGGAAACACAACTACATACCCTTCTTGTTCAACTTCCTTAAAATTCTTGCTGAAAAGAAGCAACTGAAACCCCTTATTGAGAAAGCTAAGCAGAAGAATAGCAGCTCTAGGTGAAGTGTATCTTGTTTTGTTTTTATTTTCTTGGTTGACAAGATGCTTAGTGCAAATCCAAAGAAAAATGGAGTCACGTAAAGGACCCTTTATGATCAAATCAACTCTGCTGTTTCCAAATGACTTTCTTCTTGGATTTTGTCATGGTCTTTTCTTCCAGTACCATATTTGTTGATGAAAATACTCTGCTCTTTAGATAAGCATCTTCTATGTTACCCAGACTTGGTTGAGAATCGGATATGGATTTGTGTTGAAACAGTTATGTTCAAGTTTTTAGAAGTTTATTTATTTGGAAGTCACTTGGAAGTTAATGTCATTTTCATGTTATAATATGAATTGGGAACTAGTATATCAAGAAAGTTTAAAGGGTCAAAGCAGCATAGAGCACTTTTGGTGATGGAAAATGTTACCAAGTCAAATAGATAGGTGCCATTTTAGCTCATGACTTGGTTTGTAGTGCATCTATCAATTTAAAGTGGAAAATGGAATCCGGTTCTTTTGGATATTTTGGGTAAATTGCATCCTAAGTTACTAAACTATTAGTAAATTTATATATTAGCCACTCAAATTTAGAAAGTTATAGAATGATTATTAAATTATTTAAAAGTTTTTAGTCTCTGAGTTGTAAAAATTGTAATTGTATGGCTTTCTCTGTAATTTCCTTATGGTCACTCAAATTTAGAAAGTTACAGAATGGTCACATTCTTTTATGTCGTTTAGTTTTTTTTCCATGAAATAACTTTAAATGTGACAAATTTGTGATCCAAAATCCGAACAGTTTTCTTCTTCGATCTTCGGCATTGACCATCAGATTAGTTTTGATTTAAGATAAGTTTTTTCTCCTCGTCAATGAGTATTGTTGCACTGTACTGGTCGTGGAATTATTACTCAAAGCTCACCAGTCGGACTTAAATAAATGATTTAACAACCTAGTACTTGAATGAAAATATTCGAGTAATTCAATAACTATTTGTAACTTTTTAAAAATTAACTGATTGAAGTGTAAATTTATTAATAATTCAATAATGTTGGGTATAGTTTTTATTTTCGGGTGTTAGTGCAATGCTCTTTAATCATGCTTGGATTTTAATCATTTTAGTTTTTATTGAACAAACGTTCCTTTGTGAAGCCTCTGGTACGACAGTTACATCACTAACAAGATTGGCAGATCACAATATGAAATTTTAGTGTAAGTCATTGAAGTTAAGACTCATGGCATCATATGATATGAGAATACTCAAGGTGTAGACTCTAGTAGGTTGAAAACTTGATTGACAGATCACGGAATATGAATGTATATATGTCCATGTGGCTGAGACCCATGGCAAGACATGTCTGTATGTATGTTCATGGTGTAGCCTTTGATAATGTGTAAATCAAATTGACAGATCACGATAAAATAAATTATGTATAAATCCATGAGGGAGACTCCTATGGCACCTTATGTGAAAGTCTATTGGGATAGTAAACACGTGAATCTGTATGATGCCTTTATGATGTATTTTGTTTGGCCCTTGTGGTGCACTCTGTTAAGTCTGTTTGGTAAGGTAAGCTTATCCGCTCTTTTAGTAAGTTTTAGACAAATTCTGATTGTTTTGTGATAGATACTTTTATGGTAAGGTTATGAAACATTGATAACTTTTGAAAAGAGTTATATTTTAGGCCTTTATATGAAATTAATTGTTTGTAATTAAGTAAATACATTTGCACTTTTAGGATAATTTTAGAATATTGCATAACAAAGCTTGGATTGCGCTATAATGGTCATCATTTATTACTTTTACTACTTGGGGAAGGAAAATTTGTGGTTGTGGTTGGACACATGTGCAGGTAGAAGAAGAGGATGAAGAGGATGTAGAAGGAAAATAAGGGAAGTGAAACATTACCGTGGTAAATGGTGAGGTTGATTGTTAACACAATTGCCATGGCAATTCCAGGAAGATGACTCAGCACTCTATCCATGTCACTCTTAGCCAGCTGGCGTATACCAGAAAGACCACCTTAAAAAAGAGGGGAAAAATGTGTACTGAGTGGGACGGATCCACCCAATAAAAGAAGGGGAGAGAAGAAGAAAGAGGAGGGAGGAGAATTGGTGTGAGAAGAAAATTGGTGATAGCGGTTTTTCTCTCTATTGGAGAATTTCAAAGAAAGAAAGGATAGTAGCTTAAGAGAGCAAAATATAGACATGAAGAAGGTGGACTGAGAGCTATCCTGGATTCACGTATAATCTGAAAATCAAAGAGAAGCTGGAGTGTAGCGAGAATTCCTACATTTATGCCTTTATTTTCCTAATTTCTGTGATTCGAACTTATTTGAGAATGTTGATGAATTATTTTATTTTGATGTTAACTTTTCCACCCATGAACTAAATCTTTTTTGGGTTGGAGTTATTTGGGTGAATGTTTTATCATCTTCAATGCCCGTGATTTGAGATTGTTTATGTCACTGTTTCATTCAATTTATGCTTATTTTAAATACATGCATGCAAGCTACAGACATAGTTGATTGTGTGTTGTGTTATTAGATGTATTTTTAATTCTAAAAAGCTTAAATATATTGGATCTTGAGTCGTTTGATACAAACGAATACTCGATAGAATATTCGTAGCACTCTGGACATAGATGTTGCGAGTTGTACAAAGAAGAATGTTTAATGTAGTTATTAATCCAGAGTTCTGTAGACATACAATAACTTAGATTTCTAGCTTAAGATTTAGCTATTGAAAGAAGCAGATTATAGTAGTGACTCTTTGAGGAGTTGATTAGACAATATTTTACCATGACATTATTTTGATATGAACATTTCACCTGAATAATTCCAGCTCTATTCATTCAAGAAGAATTTGTAGGACATATGCACAACAATTCTGATGCAGGCTTTGTCGAATTAAATGAAACAGAATTGACTGAAGAATCTGGAGAACTGATGGAAATTCAGCAATCTGGAAATGGATTCAGGAGGAGCTTTGAATCATTAGACTTATTAGGTCGGTCTTTCAACCCTCCTCGACCATCAATAGAAGATCCACCTGTGATGGATTTGAAGCTATTACCAGTGCATTTGAAGTATGTTTATTTGGAAGATAATGATACACTGCCTGTAGTTATCTCTGTCGAGCTTACAACATACCAGGAGATGCAATTATTAGAAGTCTTAAAAAAATCCAAGAAAACTTTAGGATGGTCAATTGCGGATATCAAAGGAAGTAGCCCAGCAACCAACATGCACAAAATAATACTTGAAGATTGCCATGACAAATCTATTGAACAGCAAAGGAGACTGAATCCTGTCATGAAGGAAGTAGATAAAAAAGAGATTATCAAATGGTTGGATGTTGCAATTATATACCCAATTTCGGATAGCTCTTAGGTGAGCCCTGTTCAGTGCGTACCCAAGAAAGGAGGGGTCATCGTAGTCAGCAATAATAACGAACTCATTCCCACACGTATTGTCACAGGTTGGAGAGTTTGTATGGGTTATCGAAAGCTCAACAAAGCAACAAAGAAGGATCATTTCCCTCTGCCTTTTATAGATCAGATGTTGGATAGACCAGAAGGGAAAGCCTTCTACTGTATTTGAGATGGCTACTAAGGGTACAACCAAATTGCCATATCTCATGATCAAGAAAATACTACATTCACCTGTCCTTATGGAACATTTGCTTTCAGAAGAATGCCATTTGGGTTATGTAACGCCCTTGCAACATTCCAGCATTGCATGATGGCAATATTTTCCGACATGGTGGAAAGATTCCTTGAAGTATTCATGGATGATTTCTCAATATTTGGTGACACTTTTGAAGATTGTTTGAAAAATTTGGAGTTAGTACTTTGCCGATGTCAAGAAACAAATCTTATGCTAAATTGGGGAAAATACCAGTTCATGGTTTGTGAAGGCATTATTTTGGGAAACAAGATCTCACAGCAAGGAATTGTCATCGACAAAGCAAAAATAGAAGTCATTAAAAGGTTGCCGCCACCCACTTTAGTGAAAGGAATCAGAAGCTTCCTTGGTCATGCTGGATTTTACTGTCTATTTATCAAGGATTTTTCTAGGATATCCAAACCTCTATGTCAGTTGTTGAAACAAAACATGTAACATTCTGATTTTGGGCCTAGTCGGAATAATGGTTGCGGGACCACAAATCCAACATTAAAAAAATTATTATTTATTATTATTATTATTATTATTATTTTAATGTCTACAATATGATACTAAATTTGTGTGAAATTTTCATAAAGAAATTTTCATAAAGAAATTTCCTCGTTTGGGCACTCAATTTAGTCAAAAGGACTAAACCGTAAAAAAGTACAAAACTTGAGTTCTAGAAGCTATAGGCATTAAATAGCTATAGAATTTTTAGTGCAGGCCCTTATGTGATAATTAGCCCATCAATAAGTTAGTGGAAGATATTTGTTTGGTATTTTTGAAATTAGTTTGAAAAGAAAAGGGCAAATTAGTAATTAAATCAATAAATGTATAATAAGACAAAATAGCAAAAGCTATCATCTTTATTTCTTACCTCTTCCACCGAAATGAAAAAAAATGGTAGCCATGGATGAGCAAACATTCGGCCAAGCTTTGGAGCTTGATAGGTGAGTGGCTTTTTGTAACACCCCTCGCCCGTATCCAACACCGGGATAGGGTTCGAGGCATTACCGGTAATTCACCTTTACAAACTTACTCAATTGGGTTACTGAATTTCACTCATGATTTAACACTTTTCAAACGTATGCACTTTGTCTCTTATACAGGCCTCCGAGGCCTAAAAACACTCCCAGGGGTAGTACGGAACAAAACCAAAATTGTTCGATAGACTTGGGGAACTTTAGAAAATTTTCCCCTTAGTTGAAGTGTAACACGCCCGTGTCCTTTATCCAGTATGCAATACGGTCAAGGCACACGCCCGTGGGCTTAGCCCGTGTGCTACACTGACTTCAACCTCACCATTCTGTTAAATAAACACGGCCAAGGCACACGCCCGTGTGCTTAGTCTGTGCTCTATGCTGACTTAAAATTTCAGGTGCAGAGGACACACGGTCATAGTACACACCCATGGGAGTAGCCCGTGTGTCATACATGACCTAGACACACGCCCGTGTGTCTACCCATGTGGACCTTGTTAGGCTATTTTCCAAGCCTTAAGTCACCCTCTACTAGCCAATTACACTTATAAATTACTATAGTGCATATTTGGGCCAAATTATCTATTGCCAATATGAAACTTTGATTAACCTCATTGCATGTGAACCTCATGTCATTTGTTTCATACATGCTAAGTTAATTCTTATCTTGCATTTAATGATCTATATGTCTGGTTGACATATTAAGGTAGACTCGTTATTATAACTTATTGCCAATTATAACTAAGCCATCGCATATGAATATAAACATGCATAGATTTGTAGGGCATAGCCTACTTCAAAATGAGCCAATTCCCATGGCCATATACAAAAAGATAAACATAATTTTACATGCCTTCACTAGGCAAATCAAATGACATAAATAACAAAATACTCAAAAATCCTGTACATGCCATTGGACAAAATGGAAATGTCTTTATACCAAAGCTTGTCTAGTTGATAATGTGTTGACTCTCCAATTGTCTTCCAATCTTGATGAGTCATTGAGCTCTGAAAAGTAGGGAAAAGAGAGGGGTAAGCATTTACATGCTTAATAAGCCTGAATAACTTGAAAATAAACTTACCGATTGTTTAGCATACATCCATAATAGATAATAAAACCAATGAACATGAAAATGGTTTCCCTATCACATGCACTCAATCAATGAGTTAGTCACATAACAAATACCATAAACATTTTTATCTTAGATGAGCTCATCATTTTACATGTTTTTTGTACATATACCTTGTGATAGTCCCATTGAGTTTCTAGGAAATCTCGATGGATTATCCAGTCACCGTCAATTCATACGAATGATCATTTTGAGTATGCACTCCCGCGAACCTCACATCTTACGGTGGGATTACCAGTCCAGGCTAAATCCCCCGTAATATAAACTTATAAGGTGATGTCGGGATTACCAGTCCAAGCTAAATCCCTTATAACGATAAACACCCTTAATGAGCTCGGATCTGAATTACCAGTCCAGGCTAAATTCAAACCCTAATCGGATTACCCTTCCAGGCTAAATCCACAATGCACACATATTCTTCGGGAGCTCGATCACTCAAGGAACACCAGTCCAGGCTAGATCCTTTTTATACTTGAGATCTTCAGATTACCAGTCCAGGCTAAATCCTTTTCTGCAACACATGCAGGATCTCAAGTATCATGTAAATCATGGTTTATCCATCGAATTCCTTTTCCAACCTCAACCGAGACATTATCCAACAATTCATTATTAAAGATGCAATTCATGCATTTTGATGCCATCAACAATACAATTATCATGCATTCACAAAACATACAATTATGCGTGTTATAGGTTTACTTTGAGTTATCCGAACTTACCTGGTATTCGTTTCGGAGCTGTGTTTCGGTTATTTCGAAACCTTGCGTTTACCTCGATTGACCTCCGAAATTTGTTCCTCGGGGTCTATAACAACACAATTATATCATTAATTCACTACATTACACTTTTCAAGTTTAATTTCTACCCTCGGTCCAAATGACTGTTTTGCCCCTAACCTTTAACATTTTTACTATTTAGTCCCTAGGCTCGTATAATGAAACACATGCAATTTCTATCTTACCCAAGCCTATCTGAACACTTTTCCCTCATATGGCAGCCCACATTTTCCATTATTTTCACATTTCTACCACATATTTAACAACTTTTGCAAAAAGGTCCCTTTAGGTGTTTTTCATGAAAATCACCTAAGAAAAGATGTTTAACACACCTTCAACTTTCATATTCCTCCATAATCCACCAGAATACAAGTAACTCATGCATGGGTAAATTTTTAAATATGAACCCTAGCATGAAATATGGGTAGAAATGGAAAGATCAAGCTACCAGGATTTCAAAAATACAAAGAACATTAAAAACGGGGCTTGGGAGCACTTACTAATTGAGCTCGAAATGTTTGAAAACCCTAGCTATAGTGACAAGAAAATTTTGGCAGCTATGGGGAAGAAGATGGCTGATTTTGGCTTGATTTTTCCCATTTTATTTCATTAAAAAGCCAAATGACCAAAATGCCGTTATGCCATTTCTTTGAAATTTCATCCATGCAAGCCCATTTTTTGTCCAAAAACTTAGAAATTGAGAAAATTTCTCTTTAAGACCTTCTAGTTTATAATCTGAAGCAATTTCATACAAATTACTTCTAGAATCCAAGTTTTACAATTTATTCAATTTAGTCCCTAATTTCCAATTGGACACCTTACTCAAGGAATTTCTTCATGAAACTTTAACACATGCATAATATCATATTATAGGTTTCATAATAATCATAAAATAAATATTTTGATGTCGAATTCGTGGTTTCGAAACCACTATTCTGACTATGCCCTATTTCGGGATGTTACATTTCTCCCCCCTTTAGGGACTTTTGTCCCCGAAAGTCTTACCAGTAAACAATTTCCGATATTGGTTTCTCATGGTTTCTTCTGGTTCCCATGTAGCTTCTTCCACACTATGTCGGTGCCATAGTACCTTTACTAAAGTCACACTTTTATTTCTCAACTGTTTAACCCCTCGAGCCAAAATCTTGACTGGTTCCTCTCCGTAAGTCATGTCTGGTCTAATCTCAATCTCCTCTGGTGAAATCACATGAGAGGGGTCTGATTGATATCGTCTTAACATGAATACATGGAACACTTCATGAATCTTTTCCAATTCAGGTGGCAATGCCAAGCGATAGGCTAATGGTCCAATCCTTTCAGTAATCTCGTAAGGTCCGATAAATCGCGGACTCAGTTTACCCTTCCGACCAAATCTCAACACCATTTTCCACGGAGACACCTTTAAGAGTACTTTGTCCCCAACTTGGAATTCAATCTCTTTTCTTTTCAGATCAGCAAATTTTGCCTTTCGATGCCGCTTTTAAACAGTCTCGTATTACTTTAACTTTTTCTTTAGTTTCCCTAATCAGATCCACTCCATGAATCTGATTTTCCTTAAGTTTTGTCCAGTATAATGGAGTTCGGCACTTCCTGCCATACAAGGCCTCATAAGGTGCCATTTTCAAACTTGTTTGGAAACTATTGTTGTAGGCAAATTCTACCAATGGTAGATATTTCAAACATATCTTCAAGAATCTAAATCATCTGCTCAGGCTGACCATCGGTCTGAGGGTGAAAAGTTGTACTAAAACTCATCTTCGTCCCCAAGGCTTCCTGTAGCTTTTTCCAGAATCTCGAAATGAACCTTGGGTCTCTGTCTGAAATAATCGATAATGGTACTCCGTGCAATCTTTCTATCTCAGAAACGTATAAGTCGGCCAGTCTATCAAGGGAATAATCTGTCCTTACCAGAATAAAATGAGCCGACTTGGTGAACTTATCCACTACGACCCATATGACATTTTTCTTTTTCGGAGTCAAAGGCAATCCTGTCACGAAGTCCATTGTAACTCTGTCTCACTTCCATTCAGGAACCATCACAGTTTGTAACAAACCTGAAGGCACTTGATGTTCAGCTTTAACTTGCTGACATATCAGGGGTCTTGACACAAGCTCAGAAATGTCTCTTGTCATACCGTTCCACCAATACATTTTCTTCAAATCGTTGTACATTTTGGTACTTCCCAGATGAATAGACAAATGGCTACTATGTGCTTCTTGTAATATTTTCCGGATAAGTCCATCATCTTTAGGTACACATACTCTATCTCCAAACATCAAACACCCATCAGGACTAATCCAGAAATCTGATTCAGTTCCTAGCTCACATTGAGCCCTTTTTGCTTGCAAATCACCATTATTAAACTGAGCATCATGAATTTCCTGTAGAAATGTTGGCCTAGCCTCTAACTTTGCTAAGACTGAACCATCATCAAGCAATGTCAAACGAGTATCCATGGCTTTCAAAGCAAATAAGGATTTTCTACTCAAAGTGTCGGCGACCACATTCGCCTTTCCCGAATGGTAGTCAATGATCAGATCATAATCCTTAATCAATTCTAACCATCTTCTTTGTCTCAAATTTAATTCTTTTTGAGTCATCAAGTACTTCAGACTCTTGTGGTCTGTAAAGATACGACACGTTTCACCATATAAATATGCCTCCAAATCTTCAAGGCAAAAACATCGCAGCAAGCTCTAGGTCATGGGTCGGATAATTCTTCTCGTGAGGCTTTAATTGCCGTGAAGCATAGGTTATTACCTTGCCATCTTGCATAAGCACACAACCCAATCCATTTAAGGATGCATCACTATAGATCACGAATTCCTTTCCCGATTCAGGAAGCACTAAAACAGGAGCTTCAGTCAGCAATGTCTTTAATTTCCTAAAACTTTGCTGATACTTTTCCGTCTATTCAAACTTTTAACATCCTTCTGTAGCAACCTCGTCATCGGAGTCACTATCATAGAAAATCCTTTTACAAACCTTCGATAGTAACCGGCTAAGCCCAAAAAGCTTCTAACCTCGGTTACATTTTTAGGCGATTTCTAATCAACAATAGTAGAGATTTTACTTGGATCAACTCGGATACCTTCACCCGAAACAATATGACCTAAAAATCCAACTTCTTGGAGCTAAAATTCACTCTTGCTAAACTTAGCATACAATTGTTTTTCTTTAAAAGTCTGCAATACAATTCTCAGGTGCTTCGTATGTTCTGTCTCATCTTTGGAATAAATTAAGATGTCGTTAATGAACACAACAACAAACTAATCCAAATATGGTCAAAAAATCCTATTCATTAGATCCATAAATACGACTGGTGTATTCATCAGCCCAAACGGCATAACAAGGAATTCGTAATGACTATACCTCATCCTAAAAGCTGTCTTTGGCACATCCGATTCCTTGACACGCAACTGATAGTAGCCAGATCTCAAGTCTATCTTAGAGAACACAGTGGCTCCTCTCAACTGATCGAATAAATCATCAATTCTTGGTAAAGGATACTTATTTTTGATGGTTACTTTATTCAGCTACCGATAATCAATACATAATCTCATTGAACCATCTTTCTTCTTTACAAACAACACGGGGGCACCCTAAGGTGAAAAACTTGGCCTTTTGAATCCTTTATCTGTTAACTCTTGCAACTGTGCTTTTAACTCTTTTAGCTCGGTTGGTGCCATTCTATACAGAGCGATAGAAATAGGAGTTGTCTCTGGCACCAATTCAATACCAAACTCAATTTCTCTCTCAAGAGGTAATCCTGGTAATTCCTCCGGGAATACATTTGAATATTCACATACTATTGGCATAGACTCGATCATCAACTCTGTTTCCTTAGTGTTCAGCACAAATGCAAGATAAGCTTCATACCCTTTCCTCATGTACCTCTAGGCAACCATTGTCGTGATTACATTTGGCGGCGAACCCAATTCTCTTGATTCGACCCGTATAGTCTCACCATCTAGACATTTTAACTTAATATAGTTACTACCACAATTCACAAATACATCATGAAGGGCTAACCAATCCATACCAAGTATTACATCAAATTCATCAAATGGTAACAACATAAGGTTAGCCGGAAAACAATGACCTTGAATCATCAAAGGACAATTCTTACAGACTTTATCAACTCGAACCGATTTGCCTAATGGGTTCGACACTTTAATAACAAACTTCGTAGGTTCAACGGGTATATTCATACTAGACACCAATCTCATGCAAATGTAAGAATGCGTCGACCTCGGGTCAATTAAAGCAATAATACTTGTATTAAAAAGGGAAAAAGTACATGTGATAACGTCAGAAGCAGAGGCTTCCTCTCAAGCGCGTATTACATACGTTCTTGCCGGGGCTCTAGCCTCTGGTTTTGCAGTATTTTTAGCTGTGACTCAGCTGCCACTAGCACTTCTAAGGTATCATGGAGGTCTACCTTGTAACATCCCGAAATAGGGCCTAAACGGAACAGTGGTTACGAAACCACAAATCTGAGGTAGAAAAATTTATTTTATTATTATTTTGAAGTTCATGATATGATTACATGATTGTGAGAAAATTTCATGATGAAATTCTATGCATAAAATGCTTAATTTGAAGTTAGGGACTAAATCGAATAAGTTGCAAAACTTACATTCTAGAAGTTTTTAGTATAAAATTGTTTTGGAATATTAATTAGGAGGTCTTAAATAGTAATTTGACCAATTTTAAGTTCATGGACAAAATTAGGACATGGAAGGATTTTTTAAAAATTTAGTAAGGAGGGGCATTTTGTCATTTGGATATTAAATGAAATAAAATGGGAAAAATAACACAAAATGGTCATCTTCTCCATAAGTTGCTGCCGAAATTTGCTCTCTCCATAGCTAGGGTTTCTTCAATTTTCAAGCTCCATAATCAAGAAGAACGGAATTCGTGGAGTAGATCGGGAAAAGAAAAGTAAAGGACTAAATTGTAAAGTTTAGTCACATTTTGTATCGAGGTAAGTTTACAGTAAATAAATGCAATATTCTTATATTTTACATTATTATTGTTAATTTCCAGCATTTATATACTTATTTTTTTGAGAATATTTAAAGTCGAATTAAAGGCGAAATAGCAGGGAAAAAGCATTAGGAAGCCCCGTTTGAACCTTAGAAATATTAGGATATTGGGGTTGACAGGACAGGATAGAAATGAGCCATGTAAGTCCATATCAGATATATGGCTTTGGAGACAGGAATGAGCCATGTAAGCCCATATTATATATATAAATATGGCATTGGAGATAGGAATAATTCATGTAAGTCCATGTCGAAGACATGGCATTGGTAGGATATTGATAGACAGGAATGACCTTAGTATCCTTAGTATTCCGAGTGGTTCATCGGGTTATTGTATATGTTAAATCATAGTGAATTATCAGCAAAAAGGGAAGGTAGATTATATTTATGAATAGTGAAAGGTCAGGTAAGAAAGAAGGTAAGTGAGTAAAGAAGAAGGTAGAAAATGAGAAGTAAAGAAAGTTTATGAGGCTAGGTGACTTGATGTATATTTATTCATTATGTTGAATGTTGTAATTTATTTGCTTGTAAGCTTACTAAGCCTAGTGCTTACTCTCTTATTTTCTTTTTCTTATAGTTTTTATCAAGCCACTCGGGGATCGAAGGAAACGTCGGAGACCCGATCACACTATCGAAGAAATTACATTGGTATAGTTAGACGTTTCGTTTTGTGTATGGCATGTATAGGAACTTGGTTTCTTTTGATATGATATGATCAATGAATGATGTGCAAATATTTGCTAGTGATTAGCTAATAGAATGGCTGATGATATACATGTTTAATAGTATGTATGATTAAGTAGTAACTATCACATAAAAATTATGAAAAATGTGGAAGTAACTTAAAAATAGATTCAAGTATCAAAAATAACGTGATTTTGAAAAATCACAAAAATTTGTAGAGACATGGTTTGATAGTGATTAATATATGAAATTAAATCTCATTGTGTCTATTTTCATATGGAATGAGCAAAGCCGGTAAATGTTTTGTATTATATAAGATATTTGAGTTTTAGTGAAATAGGGCCAGAGCGATCTATTTCAAATTTATAAATTCACCATAAATTTTATAAAAATAAATAGGTGGTGTACTTTATATCGTTAGAATACTTATTGAGTCTAGTTTTAAGAGAAACAAACGTCATAGTCATTGAAATTATTTACAGAGAGATATCTGATTCGTAATATACAGAGGTTAGAGCAGTCAAACCCTGAAACAGGGGAGACTTTAACTAATAAACTGTACTAATTGGACCAGAAAAAAATTCTAGAAAAAAATTAGTAAATAGATATATGAGTCTATTTTCATGAAAAATTTACGGAGTTGGATTTCGAGTTTCGTAACTCAAGATATGAATTTTTATGCAACCATGACGCAGAAAAATAGTTTATTCCGAAAATTAATATAAGTAGTTAGAATTGTTTAAAAAGGTAAAATAAGATTAGTAACACCTCAAGCTTGACTCCAATGACGGTTTGGGGGCGTGGTGGCATTACATTTATTGGTATCAGAGCAGGTTTAGTCGATTCTCGGAACAGTTAGTGTGTGTAAAAGTCTAGCTATACATGCCATACCTGTATTTTGATAGTGTGACGACTCCTGACGATTTTTAAATATTTTGTTTTATAGTAATGGATCCCGAGCGAGCTGGTGATGATGATGTAGAAAGTAATGCGCTGCTCCCGCGAAAGGGCAGCGCCATCCGAGAATAGGCGAGAATGATTAATCGGGAGGAGTGACTCGAGAAGCTCTCTTCCAAGCTTTGAATGATTTGTTTGCCGAGTTCGTTCGTACGAATTCGGCAGTTAGACCTCCATTCCCTCATGATTCTCAGGCTACCCATGCAGCTCAAGCTTCCCTAGTCACAAGTACAGTGATAAGAGAAAACCACCAGTTGATAGAATCAGGAAACAAGGGGCAGAAGAGTTCCGAGCAACAAAGGATGATGATGCAGAAAGAGCAGAATTTTGGTTAAAAAATACTATCAGTCTTTGACGAATTATCTTGTACACCTGAGGAATGTATGAAATGTGTAGTATCAATTCTTAGAGACTCAGCCTACCACTGGTGGCAAACACTTGTATCAATTGTACCAAAGGAGAGGGTCACTTGAGATTTCTTTCAGGAGGAATTTCGTAAAAAGTACATGAGTCAGAGGTTTATTGATCAGAAGAGAAAGGAATTCCTGGAATTGAAACAAGGTAATATGACGGTGACCGATTATGAGCGTGAATTTGTCAGGCTTAGTAAATATGCTAGAGAATGTGTGTCCACAGAGGCTACCATGTGTAAAAGGTTTGAGGATGGGTTAAATGATGATATCCGACTGTCAGTGGGTGTCCTAGAAATAAAAGAGTTCGTTATTTTAGTTGAGAGAGCCTGTAAGGCTGAGGAGCTGTTAAAAAGAAAAGACAAAGTTGAGACAGAGACACAAGATACAAAAGAAGAGACAAATGAGCAGGTCATTCCAAGCTACATCCAAAAGGCCAAAGGAATTTTCTACCAGACCTAGTTTCTCAGCTAGGTATTCTAGTCAGAATAGAGGCAACAGATTTAAGGATTCGAAGGCTCAGACCACCTCGACTGCGAGTGTAGGTAATGTTGGACAGGGTAGATCAGGGTGTCCACGGTGTGGTAGACTTCATTATGGTCCTTTTCGGGCGGCGAAAATGTTTGTTATAAATGCAAAGTGCTCGGATCATTTTGTACGAGAATGTCCAGAGGTAGCTAATCGAGAGATAACACAGAGTGCTAGATCCGGAAATACTCCTATTAGAGGCAGACACGAGGCAAGCGGGAGTAGGAGCAAACAGAGGTACCTCAAGAGATTCAAATTGTGAGACCGGATGCTAGAGCCCCCTGCAAGGACTTGTGCTATTCAGTACACGCGAAGAGGCATCCTTCCCCGATGTGATTATATGTACATTTTCTCTACATAATATTAATGTCATTACTTTGATTGATCCGGGTTCAACTCATTCATATGTTTGCAAGAAATTGATGCCTAGTATAAGTATGCCTATAGAATCTACTGAATTTGTGATTAAAGTATCGAATCCATTAGGCAAGCATGTATTAGTAGATAAAGTATGTAGAAATTGTCCTTTGATGATTAGAGGTTCTTGTTTTCCTAGCCGATCTCATGCTATTGCCATTTGATGAGTTTGATGTGATTCTTGGTATGGATTGGTGGACTACACATGACGTGATACTGAATTGTGGGAAGAAATTCATTGAGTTGAAGTGTGAAAATGGTGAAATTATTCGGGTTAATTCAGAAGAGTCAGATAGTTCATTTTCCATAATTTACGTTATATGCTCGTAAATGTTTGAGAAAAGGGTATGAAGCTTATCTTGCTTTTTTGTGTTGAACACTAAAGATCCGAAGTGAAAATTGAACCGATGCTCGTGGTATGTGAGTTTCCGATGTGTTTAGGAAGAACTACCCAGTTTGCCTCCTATTAGAGAAGTTGAGTTTGGTATTGAGTTGATTCGGTACCACGCCCATTTCTATTGCTCTTTATAGAATGGCTCTGTTGGAATTGAAAGAATTGAAAGCTCGATTGCGAGAATTAACAGATAAAGGCTTTGTAAGACCCAGTAGTTCACCATGGGGTGCACGAGTGCTATTTGTGAAAAAGAAAGACGATCGATGAGATTGTGCATAGATTATCGGCAACTTAACAAGGTAAAAGAAAGAACAAGTATCCATTGCCTAGAATTGATGATCTGTTTGATCAATTGAAGGGAGCTCTTGTGTTTTCCAAGATAGATTTGAGATCCGGATACTATCGATTTGCGAGTTAAAGAGTCGATGTCCCGACGATCGCTTTCGGACTAGGTATGGTCATTATGAGTTCCTTGTGATGCCATTTGGCTTGACTAATGCTCCTGCCATTTTCATGGACTTAATGAACCGAATTTTCAGACCGCACTGGATAAGTTTGTAGTTGTGTTCATTGATGATATTTTGATTTATTCTCATGATGAGATCGAGCATGCGAGCATTTGAGAACGATTTACTGATTACGAGAGATAATCGGTTGTATGCCAAGTTCAGCAAAAGTGAGTTTCAGTTACACGAGAAGTTGGTTTTCTTGGACATATTGTCTCAGTGGAGGTATTAAGGTTGATTCGAGCAAGATTTTAGCCATTGTTAATTGGAAGCCTCCTAGAAATGTATCAGAAGTTAGAAGTTTTCTTGGTCTTGCCGGATATTGTAGATGATTTGTAGAGGGATTTTCTATGATAGCTACCCCGCTGACAAGATTGCTGCGAAAGGATGTCAAGTTTGAATGGACTGAGAAGTGTCAACAGAGTTTTGATAAGTTAAAAGCATTGTTAACTGAAGCTCCTGTTTTAGTACAACCAGAACCAGGTAAGGAGTTTGTGATTTACAGTGATGCGTCCATGGATGGACTTGGTTGTGTACTTATGCAGGAAGGGAAGGTAATCGCTTATGCATCTAGACAGCTAAAGCCACATGAGAAGAACTATCCGACACATGATTTAGAGCTAGCTGCCATTGTTTTTGCGCTGAAAATTTGGAGACATCATTTGTACGGTGAGAAGTGCCACATATTTACTGATCACAAAAGTTTGAAATATTTGATGACTCAAAAGATTTGAATTTGAGACAAAGAAGATGGTTAGAGTTGATTAAAGATTATGAGCTAGTGATCGATTATCACCTGTAAGGCAAACGTTGTTGTTCTTGATGCTATGAGTAGGAAATCTTTGTTTGCATTAAGAGCTTTGAACACTAGTCTAGCCTTATCAGATGATGGTTTTATCTTAGCTAAGTTGAGAGCTAAACCGATTTTTCTTAAAGAAATTTGTGAAGCTCAGAAAAATGACAGTGAGTTGTTAGCCAAAAGAGATCAGTGTGAGTCGGATATAGAGTCAGATTTTCAGATCAGTTCTGACGGTTGTTTGATGTTCAGAGACAGGGTATGGGTACCGAAGAATGATGAGCTTATTCGAAAGATCTTACAGGAAGCACATAGTAGTTCTTTGTCCATTCATCCAGGTAGTACAAAGATGTATAATGATTTGAAGAAAATGTATTGGTGGGTAGGAATGAAAAGGGACATTTTAGAGTTTGTTTCTAGATTCTTGATCTGTCAGCAGGTAAAGGCCGAACATCAGGTACCTTCAGGTTTATTGCAGCCTGTGCTAGTCCCTGAGTGGAAATGGGATCGAATTACTATGGATTTTGTGACAGGATTGCCGTTTACACCGAGAAAGAAAGATGCAGTATGGGTTGTGATTGATAAGTTAACGAAGTCGGCTCATTTTATCCCAGTTCGTATGGATTATTCACTTGACAAGTTGGCCGAGTTGTATATTTCAGAGATAGTCAGACTACACGGGGTACCATTATCGATCATTTGCATGAGATCCAAGATTTACTTCATGGTTTTGGAAGAAATTATAGAAGGCTTTGGGCACAAAGTTGAGTTTTAGTCTGACTTTCCATCCTCAAACCGACGGTCGATCGAGAGAGTTATTCAGTACTTGAAGATATGCTTAGATTGTGTCTTTGGAATTTCAAGGCGATTGGGAAAAATATTTACCATTAGTAGAGTTTGCCTATAATAATAGTTATCGATCGAGTTTGAAGATGGCACCTTATGAAGCTTTGTATGGACGTAAATGTCGCACACCTTTGTATTGGGACAGAGCTTAAGGAAGATCAGATTTATGGGGTTGATCTAGTTAAGGAAGCAGAAGAGAAAGTAAAAATCATCGAGATTGCTTGAAAGCGACTTGAGATGGACAAAAGTCGTATGCGATTTGAAGAGAAAAGAGATTGAATATCAAGTTGGTGACAAAGTTTTTTGAAAGTATCCCCGTGGAAGAAAGTTCTTAGATTTGGCAAGAAAGGCAAACTAAGTCCACGTTTTATTGGACCGTTTGAAGTGATTGAGAGAGTCGGACCATTAGGATATCGGTTAGCTTTGCCGATTGAGTTAGAGAAGATTTATAATGTATTTCATGTGTCTATGCTAAGTCGTTATCGTTCAGATCCGTCACATGTGATTTCTCAGACAGAGGTTGAGATTCAGCCAGACATGACTTACGTTGAAGAACCAGTAAAGATTCTAGCTCGAGAGGTAAAGCAATTAAGGAACAAAAGTATTGCACTTGTGAAAGTACTATGGAATAGACATGGGGTAGACGAGGCTACATGGGAACCTGAAGAGGCTATGCGAAAACAATACCCAAATCTCTTCACAGGTAAGATTTTCGGGGACGAAAATCCCTAAAGGGGGGAGAAATGTAACATCCTGAAATAGGGCCTAAATGGAACAGTGGTTATGAAACCACAAATCTGAGGTAGAAAAATTTATTTTATTATTATTTTGAAGTTCATGATATGATTACATGATTGTGCGAAAATTTCGTGATGAAATTCTATGCATAAAATGCTTAATTTGAAGTTAGGGACTAAATCGAATAAGTTGCAAAACTTACATTCTATAATTTTTTAGTATGAAATTGTTTTGGAATATTAATTAGGAGGTCTTAAATAGTAATTTGACCAATTTTAAGTTCATGGACAAAATTAGGACATGGAAGGATTTTTTAAAAATTTAGTAAGGAGGGGCATTTTGGTCATTTGGATATTAAATGAAATAAAATGGGAAAAATAACACAAAATGGTCATCTTCTCCATAAGTTGCTGCCGAAATTTGCTCTCTCCATAGCTAGGGTTTCTTCAATTTTCAAGCTCCATAATCAAGAAGAACGAAATTCAAGAGTAGATCGGGGAAAAGAAAAAGTAAAGGACTAAATTGTAAAGTTTAGTCACATTTTGTATCGAGGTAAGTTTACAGTAAATAAATGCAGTGTTCTTATATTTTACATTATTATTGTTAATTTCCAGCATTTATATACTTATTTTTTTGAGAATATTTAAAGTCGAATTAAAGGCGAAATAGCAGGGAAAAAGTATTAGGAAGCCCCGTTTGAACCTTAGGAATATTAGGATATTGGGGTTGACAGGATAGGATAGAAATGAGCCATGTAAACCCATATCAGATATATGGATTTGGAGACAGGAATGAGCCATGTAAGCCCATATTATATATATAAATATGGCATTGGAGATAGGAATAATTCATGTAAGTCCATGTCGAAGACATGGCATTGGCAGGATATTAATAGACAGGAGCGACCCTAGTATCCTTAGTATTCCGAGTGGTTCATCGGGTTATTGTATATGTTAAATCATAGTGAATTATCAGCAAAAAGCGAAGGTAGATTATATTTATGAATAGTGAAAGGTCAGGTAAGAAAGAAGGTAAGTGAGTAAAGAAGAAGGTAGAAAATGAGAAGTAAAGAAAGTTTATGAGGCTAGGGGACTTGATGTATATTTATTCATTATGTTGAATGTTGTAATTTATTTGCTTGTAAGCTTACTAAGCCTAGTGCTTACTCTCTTATTTTCTTTTTCTTATAGTTTTTATCAAGCCACTCGGGGATCGAAGGAAACGTCGGAGACCCGATCACACTATCGAAGAAATTACATTGGTATAGTTAGACGTTTCGTTTTGTGTATGGCATGTATATGAACTTGGTTTCTTTTGATATGATATGATCAATGAATGATGTGCAAATATTTTCTAGTGATTAGCTAATAGAATGGCTGATGATATACATGTTTAATAGTATGTAATGATTAAGTAGTAACTATCACATAAAAATTATGAAAAATGTGGAAGTAACTTAAAGACAGATTCAAGTACCAGAAATAACGTGATTTTGAAAAATCAGAAAACTTTGTAGAGACATGGTTTGATAGTGAATAATATATGAAATTAAAGCTCATTGTGTCTATTTTCATATGGAATAAGCAAAGTAGGTAAAGGTTTTGTATTATATAAGATATCTGAGTTTTAGTGAATTAGGGCCAGAGTGATTGAGTCTAGGTTTTGGATCCCCTATTTCAACTTTAGAAATTCACCATAAATTTTATAAAAATAATTAGGTGGTGTAATTTATATGGTTAGAATCCTTATTGAGTCTAGTTTTAAGATAAAGAAACTTCATAGTCATTGAAAGTCTTTACAGAGAGATATATGATTCGTAGTACATAGAGGTCAGAGCAGTCGAACCCTGAAACAGGGGAGACTTTAACTAATAAACTGTACTAATTGGCCCAGCCAAAAATTCTAGAAAAAAATTAGTAAATAGATATATGAGTCTATTTTTATGGAAAATTTACAGAATTTGATTTCGAGTTTCGTAACTTGAGATATTAATTTTTATGCAACCATGATGCAGAAAAACAGTTTATTCCGAAAATTAATATAAGTAGTTAGAATTGTTTAAAAAGGCAAAATAAGATTAGGAACACCTCAAGCTTGACTCTGATGACGGTTTCGGGCGTGGGGGCGTTACATACCTCGTGTCATAGGAGCACTCGACTTCGGAATTACTTCCAGTTCTTTTTCAAATCGCTCTAGGCAATCCCTGAGAAAGTGGTCAAGGGAGCCACATCTGAAACACGCATCGCTTTTTACTCGGCACTCTCCGAAGTGAAATTTATTACAGCTCTTACACTTTGGCTTTTGATCATCTACACTCCCCACACTGGTCATCATCGGAGAGGAAGACTTTTGACTTTGTCGTCTAGGATACTTCACTCTACCCGAATATCCTACTGAAGAAGTGGAGCGTTCGTGTTGGCTCCTAGCTTTCTTCGTGGAGAATGGGAGTGTTTTACCGCTGGTCCTTTTGCTAGCAACTCGAGCCTCTTTCTTTACTTACTTACTTTCGTCATTAAGCTCCAGCCAATGCAGCGAACTCCCGTATTTTTAGAATTTCGATCAACAATTTGATGTCCTGATTCAGACCCTCCTCGAAGCGTTTACACATTTCTGATTCAGTTTGGACCCATTCAGTTGCGTACTGACTTAGCCGTACGAACTCTCTCTCATATTCTGCTACAGTCTTGTTCCCTTGTTTGAGTTCCAAGAACTCCTTTCTCTTCGAGTCTAAAAACCGTTGGCTAATAGATTTCTTCTTAAACTCTGTTTGGAAGAAATTCCAAGTAATATTTTCCTTCGGCACTACCGAGGATACGGTCTTCCACTAGTGGTATGCAGTATCCTTCAAGAGGGACACGACACAGTTCAAACACTCTTCGGGTGTGCATGATAATTCAGCTAACACCCGTGTAGTATTTTCGAGCCAGAACTTGGCTCTTTCAGCATCATCATCTACTTTCGCTCTGAATTCCTCAGCCCCATACTTTCTAAGCTTGTCTATAGGGGCCTTACCGATTCTTACCGGTGCCATACCTCATGGCACATCCTCATCAGGTTGGTTAGGGGGCGGGGGTGGGGGCGGTCGTGGAATGTTGGGGCGATTCCTTAGATAATCCCCAAACCATTCATCCATCATATCAAAGAAAGCGGCTCGGGCCTCTTCCCGGCCTTCAGACATAAGTCTCCTATTACTACTAGATACAGCTCGTTAGAAAGCTGGAGCCTGGCTCTCGGCTCCCTTGGACTCATCTTATGCTCGATTGGAAGACATTTACTATATTCAAAAAAATTTAAACAATTAAGAGATGTCACACTATCAAGATTCGAATAATGGCATGTATAGCGAACTTTAACATCCTCTATGGTAGTCCTAGAACCGACTAAATCGTAACTTTGATACCACTAAATGTAACACCCCTCGCCCGTATTTGACGTTGGGATAGGGTTCGAGGCATTACCAGTAATTCACCTTTACAAACTTACTCAATCGGGTTACTAAATTTCGTTCGTGATTTAACACTTTTCAAACGTGTGCACTTTGTCTCTTATACAGGCCTCCGAGGCCTAAAAACACTCCTAGGGGTAGTACGGAACAAAACTGAAATTGTTCGATAGACTTGGGGAACTTTAGAAAATTTTCCCCTTTGTTGAAGTGTAACACGCCCGTGGGGTTTAGAACACGCCCGTGTCCTTTCTCTAGTATGCAACATGGTCAAGGCACACGCCCGTGGGCTTAGCCCGTGTGCTACACTGACTTCAACTTCACCATTCTGTTAAATAAACACGACCAAGGCACACGCCTGTGTGCTTAGTCCGTGCTCTATGCTGACTTAAAATTTCAACTGCAGGGGACACACAGTCATAGCACACACCCATGGGAGTAGCCCGTTTGTCACACACGGCCTAGACACACGCCCGTGTGTCTACCCATGTGGACCTTGTTAGGCTATTTTCTAAGCCTTAAGTCACCCTCTACTAGCCAATTACACTTATAAATTACTATAGTGCATATTTGGGCCAAATTGTCCATTGCCAATATGAAACTTTGATTAACCTCATTGCATGTGAACCTCATGTCATTGGTTTCATACATGCTAAGTTAATTCTTATCTTGCATTTAATAATCTATATGTCTGCTTGACATATTAAGGTTGGCTCATTATTATAACTCATTGCCAATTATAACTAAGCCATCGCATATGAATATAAGCATGCATAGATTTGTAGGGCATAATCTACTTCAAAGCGAGCCAATTCCCATGGCCATATACAAAAAGATAAACATAATTTTATATGCCTTCACTAGGCAAATCAAATGACATATATAACAAAATACTCAAAAATCCTATACACGTCATTGGACAAAATGGAAATGTCTTTATACCAAAGCTTGTCTAGTTGATAGTGTGCTGACTCTCCAATTATCTTCCAATCGTTATGAGTCCTTGAGCTCTAAAAAGCAGGGAAAAGAGAGGGGTAAGCATTTACATGCTTAGTAAGCCTAAATAACTGGAAAATAAACTTACCGATTGTTTAGCATACATCCATAACAGATAATGAAACCAATGAACATGAAAATGGTTTCCATACATCCATAACAGATAATGAAACCGATGAACATGAAAATGATTTCCCTATCACATGCACTCAATCAATGAGTTAGTCATATAACAAATACCATAAACATTTTTATCTTAGATGAGCTCATCATTTTACATGTCATTTGTACATATACCTTGTGATAGTCCTGTTGAGTTTCTAGGAAATCTCAATGGATTATCCAGCCACCGCCAATTCATACAAATGATCATTTTATGTATGCACTCCCACGAGCCTCACATCTTACGGCGGGATTACCAGTCCAGGCTAAATCTCCCGTAATATAAACTCATAAGGTGATGTCGGGATTACTAGTCTAGGCTAAATCCCTTATAACGACAAACACCCTTAATGAGCTTGGATCTGAATTACCAGTCCAGGCTAAATTCAGACCCTAATTGGATTACCCATCAGGGCTAAATCCACAATACACACAAATTCTTCGGGAGTCTCGATCACTCAAGGAACACCAGTCCAGGCTAGATCCTTTTTATACTTGAGATCTTTAGATTACCAGTCCAGGCTAAATCCTTTTCTACAACACATGCAGGATCTCAAGTCTCATGTAAATCATGGTTTATCCATCGAATTCCTTTTCCAACCTCAACCGAGACATTATCCAACAATTCATTATTAAAGATGCAATTCATGCATTTTCATGCCATCAACAATACAATTATCATGCATTCACAAAGCATACAATTATGCGTGTTATAGGTTTACTTTGAGTTATCTGAACTTACCTGGTATTCGTTTCGGAGCTGTGTTTCGGTTATTTTGAAACCTTGCGTTTACCTCGATCGACCTCCGGGATTTGTTCCTCGAGGTCTATAACAACACAATTATATCATTAATTCACTACATTACACTTTTCAAGTTTAATTTCTACCCCCGGTCCGAATGACCGTTTTTCCCCTAACTTTGGACATTTTTACTATTTAGTCCCTAGGCTCGTATAATGAAACACATGCAATTTCTATCTTACCCAAGCCTATCTGAACACTTTTCCCACATATGGCAGCGCACATTTTCCCATAATTTTCACATTTCTACCACATATTTAACAACTTTTGCAAAAAGGTCCCTTTAGGGGTTTTTCATGAAAATTAACTAAGAAAAGATGTTTAACACACCTTCAACTTTCATATCCCTCCATAATCCACCAAAATACAAGCAAGTCATGCATGTATAAATTTTTAAACAAGAACCCTAGCATGAAATATGGGTAGAAATGGAAAGATCAAGCTACTGGGATTTTAAAAATACAAAGAACATTAAAAACGGGGCTTGGGAGCACTTACTAATTGAGATTGAAATGTTTGAAAACCCTAGCTATGGTGACAAGAGAATTTTGGAAGCTATGGGGAAGAAGATGGCTGATTTTGGCTTGATTTTTCCGATTTTATTTCATTAAAAAGCTAAATGACCAAAATGCCCTTATGCCCTTTCTTTGAAATTTCATCCATGCAAGCCCATTTTTGTCCAAAAACTTAGAAATTGGGAAAATTTATATTTAAGACCTTTTAGTTTATAATATAAAGCAATTTCATACAAATTTCTTCTAGAATCCAAGTTTTGCAATTTATTCAATTTAGTCCCTAATTTCCAATTGGACACCTTACT
Organism: Gossypium longicalyx; assembly: GCA_025698465.1. Classification (NCBI taxonomy): domain Eukaryota; kingdom Viridiplantae; phylum Streptophyta; class Magnoliopsida; order Malvales; family Malvaceae; genus Gossypium; species Gossypium longicalyx. The sequence continues at coordinate 39,248,443 of CM046996.1, read as the reverse complement.
CAAGGAATTTCTTCATGAAACTTTAACACATGCATAATCTCATATTATAGGTCTCATAATAATCATAAAATAAATATTTTGATGTCGGATTCATGGTTCCAAAACCACTGTTCTGACTAGGCCCTATTTTTTGGATGTTACATTTTTGCCCAATTTTTAATAATTTCTATGTTTTCGGAGTCGTGGTAACTCGATTTAGCTATCTTGTACCTTCGCTTTCAAAACTGTTAAAATTTGTGTATTTTGGCATTGTTGATAAAGTGTGTATTTTGATAATTGATGATAGAAAATACATCCTTGTTGTTAGATAAACAACATTTGTAAAGTGATTTTTGATAGAAATGTCGATTAGGGACTAAATTGAGAAATATGATAAATTGTGTGGTAAAAGTGTGAAAAATGTGAAAAATGTGGGCTGCTGTAAGTATGATAATTATTCGACTAGGCTTGGGTAATAAGAAAATTTGATTAAAATTGATCTACGAGCCTAGGGGTAAAATTATAATTTTTGTGAAAGTCTAGGGGCAAAATGGTCATTTTGCCAAAGTATAAATTATGGAATGTATTGGTTAATGTGATGATTTAAAGTAGTGAATTTTATCATTTTAGATTAAGATACCGAGATTCAGGCTTAAATCAGAAAGTACGAGGTTATGGACTAAAATGACGTAATTAGCCGAAATTGCATTCGAGGTAATTCCGTGTGACCAAATAAGCATATTATCCATGTTATTGTCAATATAATTGAAATCTATCTTGTTGTAATTGTATTGAATTATATGTTAATGGAGTTAGGTTTGAGAAAGTGATGCCAAGAGTTAATAACACTCATGTGATGATAGAATACATTAGAAATTTGATGGAATATGATATTCCATTGAAACGAGTAAGTCGTACGTAAATAATGCAAATATAATGTTACCATGTATTGTAAAATTAGTATGGTCTGAATTGTTAACTTGCGTTGTGAATGTAAATTATTAGAATTTACGTAGCAATAACTCCCGATTGAACCTTAGGAATAGATTGGGATATTCATGCCATGACATTAGGTGATATGTGTGCCAGTGTAAGACATGTCTGGGACACACATCGGCCACATTATGAGAGCCAGTGTAAGACATGTCTGGGACAGACATCGACCTCGAGATATACAAGCTAGTGTAAGACTTGTCTGGGACATGGCATCAGCTTGTTGTGTGTCAGTGTAAGACCTGTCTGGGACATGGCATCGACACTGATAGATGAGAGCTAGTGTAAGACCTGTCTGGGACACGACATCGGCCTCGATACATAAAAGTCAGTATAAGACCTGTCTGGGACATGGCATCGACTTTGATGTGCTAGCCAGTTGAAGACCATGGCTGGGACATGGCGTCGGCATCTTATTCCATGTTTGGGGCTATTGAATATCCTATAGTATGCCAAATGGTTCAACGACAGATGTATGGTTTATATCGAATGATAGAGCTTATGGCTAGGTTGTGAGTGGTACAAACACTTACATGAAATTGATGAGATGTGAATTCCATTCATGTTGTATGATTAATAAGGAATGAATATGAGTAAGTATATGAGCATGTTGAGTAACGCAGGTATGTATGCCAAACTCATGAAGAATGATTTCTGTTTATGATGCACATTTGGTGAGCATGTAAATAGGTAAGTAATGCCTATGAGAATGATTTTGTGATGACCTTATGATTATAGGTCTATGCTTATAATGTATAAACATGTATTTTTACCAATGTGGTGAAAATAAATTAATAAGGTGTGATAAACTTAGTATCATTAATTTACACAAAAACAGTTTTGGATAGCAGTAGTAGTCCGACTTTGAAAATCCACCAAAAATTGTAGAAATTGAGATAGAGGCTGAATAAAATATAAAATTAAAGTTTAATGAGTCTAATTTTACATAGAAGAAACATATAAGCAAAGGAGTTTCATACTATGAAATATTTAAATTGTTGTGAGATAGAGTTAGAATGATTTCGAAATCCCCTGTTCTAATTTGAGAAATTCATTGAAAATTGTGAAAAAATATTTATGGTTATAATTTATATCCTTAGAATTCTTAATGAGTCTATTTTCAAGATAAATAGACAAGAACGTCATCCGAGTCCCATATTATGAGATAATTAATTTTTATTAGAGAGGGGTCAGAACTGTCAGATAGCAAAAAAGGGGTAACTTTAAGGAATAAAATGTACTTATTGGATGGACCAAAAATCCTAAAAATTTTATGATAAGAAGATGAGCCTAGTTTCAGGGAAAATTATCAGATCTTAATTTGGAGTTCTGTAGCTCCAGATATAAATAAATTGGTAACTATGACTCGAGAAAACAACATGACCAAAATATAAGTAAAAGTGTAATTATGGTTGTATTACCTTGAGAAGCATGTTGGCATATTGCTTATTATTTTCATACGGTCTTACTAAGATATAAAGCTTACTCCCTTCCTTTCCTTTTCTTTAGTGTTTTCAGGTTGGCTCGGGATTAGAGGTCGTCGGAGGCAGCATCACACTATCAAGCCATCACCCTTGGAATATTGATTTATGTTAAGCGTGTTCAAGTGAGTGGCATGTATCGGGACTAGGTTTTATGATATATATATATTTATGATTAGCCAAATGTATTGGCTTATATTGAGTCATTTGTATATGGCCAAGAGGTGTGTCTTATTTTGATTATGGTATGTAAACCTATCTATCTATGCTATATCTTCATGCCTATGATGTGATTGTGGTTGTTTGCCATGCTTGGTTAGTATTATGTCATGTGAGTTGGATGCATGCTTTATGACCATTCGAGGTGGTCATAGCCATGTAGTAATTGCACGTTATAAAAACAACGTGATAATGGTTGAATATGAGTGCTTGATGGATAAGTTGGTAACCATAGTATAATGGTAAAAGTGATCGTCAAAATGACAAGTCTTATGAATGTGGATTAAGAAATCTAGACTTGGTGTTGCATGAGTAGATGCATAGCTTGTAAGAGGACATGATAATGTTATGAAAATGTCTTAATAAAGGTTGTTTAATCACTAAAATGATGCCATGATTTTTGGTTTTAATGTGTATAAGGTTGTAAGGGTTTATGGGTAACATGAAGGCTTAGAAAATAGCCTAAGTGTTGACTACACGGGCCGAGACACGATCGTGTGTCTCAACCGTGTAAGGGACAAGGCCTAGAGATACGTGAGTGTGGCTGGGCCGTGTGGTTCGATTTGTATGCTGACATCATAAATAGAGAGTTACACGACCTGAGGACACGAGTGTGTAAAAGACACACGAGCATGTCCTTATGTCCACACTGGCATGTAACCTTGTTTTATGGAAAGAAATTTTCTAAGTTTTCCCAAAACTTTCTAAGGTTTTTGGTTTAGTCCCTAACTACTTTCAATGCATGTTTAGGGCTTCGTAGGCCCGTGTATGGGATGTGTATGATAAGTTTTGAATGAAAAGAAATTTTATAGCTTGATTTTTGCATGTTTGTGAACAATTAAGTCTGGTAATGCCTCGTACCCTGTTATGGCGTCAGACACGGGTAAAAGGTGTTACATTTAGTGGTATCAGAGCTATGATTTAGTCGATTCTCGAACTAATCTAGCACGTGTAAGAGTCTAGCTATACATGCCACAGATTTGTGATAGTGTGATGTCTTTCGATGTGAATGAGAGCTATCTTGTGTAGACAAGGTACTCTCCAACTGAGCTACACCCGATCACATAGATAAAGATACGAAGGTATTCAAATAAAGTGCAGTTATGATGAGTTGAAACTCTAAAAGGTACGAATAAAAATTCATGAAATGTATATATACATATTTGAGATATGAGAAACATGAAATAGAATGTGTACATGGCATAATGAGCTTCTCTATGATTGATTGATAATCTCATGGTGTATATGATTGATTTGTTCGAGTGAATGCATGGGTTTAGGGAACTTACCAAAAATATTGACATAACGAATGTTCATGTATAATTATTTGAATGATTATGATTGGCAAGTTCGTAAAGCTCGAGTAAAGGCGTTAAATTGCTTGGATTAATTTATATGATTGCAATAATATGTATATGCTGGAGTACGAGTTGAAGTTTAGATTGTGATGTACTTATATATGTTTGCTTGGCTCTCATATAATGTTACGTGTCTGACTTATTTGATTAATGAATGTGATAAGTAGTCCTACTCGAGACTTTAAGAAATGTATGTATAAGTGCACTTGTTTGAATAAGATAATCGAAAGGACTGTGCAACATAAATATGTGTGTGTATTTTCCTGTGGTAAAGAGTATAACTAGGATGATGTGATGATGATGATGAACGTTAAGTCGCATGTGTATATATATTTATAAGAGTTAAGTTAGAGGCTTTACGACCTCACCCTCTTACCAGTGTTGCTTTATGATGAAATATTACGAGAATCATGTTGAATAAGTTCATAAGTGTGAACTAAAGAGTTTAGTGATGAAATAATTAGTAATGCAAATAGAGTTGAGTATAGTGTGACAAATGAACTTAGTTTTAAAAGAAATATCAGATTGTTTTAAAGATTATATGGATTATACAATGTCACGGTTAAAGAAGAAGTTAAATTCGATGAGACAAAATATTCAGGTAGGATACCTAAAGAATATATGTATTAAGTGGAAGTTCTTCTGAATTGGTTTCTGTTAGTGACGGAATAATGATTGAATTGTAAAGATAGTTGATTAACGTGATTATAGTCAAATGGTTTATGATGATTTCTTCTGAGTACCATATGTATTTATCTACTCTCAAAGGTATATATGACTACATCTTTCAGATGAAATTCTTATTATATGAAAATTTTAACTAATTATAGTAATAGACGAAAGCATGGTTGGTCTGTTTGGGCTATGTTTGGCATCGTTCCTTCTTTCATTAGTATTCTATTTCTCTTTTGTTAAAGAAAAGTTGGTGATAGAATTCAGGTGATGATAGTATTTTGTTTCTACCAACTATTGTCTGCTTAGAATACGGGGGATTATATAGCCTTGGTCCTAATTAATTATAGTGCAGAAAAAAATGCTTTATTTCTAGATTTTCTCCGAGATATTATTTATCCATATAGTTAAGATGTCGGCCTTATTATGGCACTATGGTTTTAATCCATGTGATGGTTGTGGCTTCAGGGTGGTTCAAAGCTTCGTTGATTAATAATTGAAAAGTCATAATTTGACAGTCAAGATCGATTCAGATGTCTAGTTTGATTAGATTATTTGCTTGAAAAAAAATTATTCGAGTTATTTTCAATTGTGCTGAATAGTAAGCAACATTAATTATTTGATAAGTAATGTAACCTTTTGATGACCACAAAAGTTTAAAACATTTGATATTTCTAAGAGATCTAAATTTGGGACTGCAAAGATGGCTTGAACTGTCGAAAGCTTTTGAGTCAATGATTGATTATTATCCATAGAAAATGATTACAATCACAGATGTTCTGAATAGGAAACCTATGTGTGCTTTGCGAGCGATGATTATACGATTGAATTTATTAGATGATGGATAGTGTCAGCTGAGCTAGAAACTAAATTGATGTATATTCATCAAATTTTCGAAGCCCAGAAATGTGTTAGTGAATTACGAGTTAAAAAGGGGTCAAAGTAAATTGACTCTTAATTCAAAATTTCAAATTGAACCGATGACTATTCATTATTTCGGGACAGAGTTCGTGTATTAAGAAACCCTGAGATTGTAAAATAATTACCATTAATTGAGTTGTGTGTAATAATAATCTTTTAGTTGTACGTAAAGAAGGCCTTATATAGAGTGTGTATGGTTGCATTTACTGAACTCGGTTGACACTTGATCGAGCTTTGTGAGAGAAGATCTATGGGATTGATTTCATCCTAGAGTTCGAGCAGAAAGTGAAAGTAATTCATAACAATTAGAAGCAGTTTTAGATTGACAAAAAATATATATGCAGACTTGATACGTAAAACCGTTGAGTTTAAGATAGTGAACTAAATGTTCGTGAAAGTATAGCTGCGAAAATAGAAATTCTCGATTTAATTATAAAGAGAAATTGAAATTTAGTTTGATTTGATGAAAAGTGAAGAACGGATCAGAATCTTAACTTGCGAGATCAAAGAATGGAGAATCTAAGGTTATGTGAGAAATTGATAAGGCACTGAGAAAACAAATCTCAAATCTAGATTCTGGTAAGATTTTCGGGGACGAAAATCCCTAAGGGGGGAATTGTAACATTTGATTTTGGGCCTAGCCAGAATAGTGGTTGTGGGACCACAAATTCGATATTAAAAAAATTATTATTATTATTTATTATTTTAATGTCTACAATATGATACTAAATTTGTGTGAAATTTTCATAAAGAAATTTCCTCGTTTGGGCACTCAATTTAGTCAAAAGGACTAAACCATAAAAAAATTCAAAACTTGAGTTCTAGAAGCTATAGGTATTAAATAGCTATAGAATTTTTAGTGGAGGCCCTTATGTGATAATTAGCCCATTAATAAGTTAGTGGAAGATATTTGTTTGGTATTTTTGAAATTAGTTTGAAAAGAAAAGGGCAAATTAGTAATTAAATCAATAAAGGTTTAATAAGACAAAATAGCAAAAGCTATCATCTTTATTTCTTACCTCTTCCATCGAAATGAAAACAAATGGCAGCCATGGATGAGCAAACATTCGGCCAAGCTTTGGAGCTTGATAGTTGAGTGGTTTTTACCCCGTTTTTAGTAATTTTTATGTTTTCGGAGTCGTGGTAACTCATTTAGCTATCTCGTACCTTCGTTTTCAAAACTGTTAAAATTTGTGAATTTTTCCATTGTTGATAAAGTGTGTATTTTGATAATTTATTATAGAAAATGCATCCTTGTTGTTAGATAAACAATATTTGTAAAGTGATTTTTGATAGAAATGTCGATTAGGGACTAAATTGAGAAATGTGATAAATTGTGTGGTAAAAGTGTGAATATGTGAAAAATGTGGGCTGCTGTAAGTATGATAAATATTCGACTAGGCTTGGGTAATAAGAAAATTTGATTAAAATTGATTTACAAGCCTAGGGGTAAAATCGTAATTTTTGTGAAAGTCTATGGGTAAAATGGTCATTTTGCCAAAGTATAAATTATGGAATGTGTTGGTTAATATGATGATTTAAAGTAGTGCATTTTATCATTTTAGAGCAAGAAACCGAGATTCGGGCTTAAATCAGAAAGTACGAGGTTATGGACTAAAATGACGTAATTAGCCGAAATTGCATTCTTGGTAATTCCGTGTGACCAAATAAGCATATTATCCATGTAATTGTCAGTATACTTGAAATCTATCTTGCTATAATTGTATTGAATAATATGTTAATGGAGTTAGGTATGTGAAAGTGATGCCAAGAGTTAATAACACTCATGTGATGATAGAATACATTAGAAATTTGATGGAATATGATATTCCATTGAAACGAGTAAGTCGTACGTAAATAATGCAAATATAATGTTACCATGTATTGTAAAATTAGTATGGTCTGAATTGTTGACTTGCGTTGTGAATGTAAATTATGAGAATTAACGTAGCAATAACTCCCGGTTGAACCTTAGGAATAGATTGGGATATTCATGCCATGACATTAGGTGATATGTGTGCCAGTGTAAGACATGTCTGGGACACGCATTGGCCACATTATGAGAGCCAGTGTAAGACATTTCTGGGACATGCATTGGCCTCGAGATATACAAGCTAGTGTAAGACCTGTCTGGGACATGGCATCGACACCGATAGATGAGAGCCAGTGTAAGACTTATCTAAGACACAGCATCAACCTCGATATATAAAAGCTAGTGTAAGACCTTTCTAGGACATGCCATCGACTTTGATGTGCTAGCCAGTGTAAGACCATGTCTGGGACATGGCGTCAACATCTTATTCCATGTTTGGGGCTATTGAATATCCTGTAGTATTCCAAATGGTTCAACGGGAGATGTATGGTTTATATCGAATGATAGAGCTTATGGCTATGTTGTTAGTGGTATAGGCACTTACATGAAATTGATGAGATGTGAATTCCATTCATGTTGTATGATTAATAAGGAATGAATATGAGTAAGTATATGAGCATGTTGAGTAACACAGGTATGTATGCCAAACTCATGAGAAATGATTTCAATTTATGATGCACATTTGGTGAGGATGTAAATAGGTAAGTCATGCCTATGAGAATGATTTTGTGATGACCTTATGATTATAGGTCTGTGCTTATAATGTATAAACATGTATTTTTACCAGTGTGGTGAAAATGAATTAATAAGGTGTGATAAACTTAGTATCATTAATTTACACTAAAACAGTTTTGAATAGCAATAGTAGTTCAACTTTTGAAAATCTACAAAAAATTATGGAAATTAAGTTAGAGGCTGAATAAAATATGAAATTAAAGCTTAATAAGTCTAGTTTCACATGGAAGAAACGATGTAAGCGAAGGAGTTTCATACCATGAAATATTTAAATTGTTGTGAGATAGAGTTAGAATGATTTCAAAATCCTCTATTCTAATTTGAGAAATAGATTGAAAATTGTACAAAAAATATTTATGGGTTATTATTTATATTCTTAGAATTTTTAATGAGTCTATTTTCAAGAGAAATAGACAGGAATGTCATCTGAGTCCCGTATTATGAGATAATTAATTTTTAGTGAAGAGGGGTCGGAACTATCTGATAGCAAAAAATGGGTAAGTTTAAGGAATAAACTTTACTTATTGGATAGACCAAAAATCCTAAAAAATTTCTGATAAGAAGATATGTGAGTCTAGTTTCAGGAAAAATTAGCAGATCCTAATTTGGAGTTCCGTAGCTCCAGATATAAATAAATTGGTAACTATGACTCGAGAAAATAGCATGACCAGAATACAAGTAAAAGTGTAATTATGGTTGTATTACCTTGAGAAGCATGTTGGCATATTGCTTATTATTTCCATACGGTCTTACTAAGCTATAAAGCTTACTCCCTTCCTTTCCTTTTCTTTAGTGTTGTCAGGTTGGATCGGGATTGGAGATCGTTGGAGGTAGCATCACACTATCAAGCCATCACCCTTGGAATATTGATATATGTTAATCTTGTTCAAGTGAGTGGCATGTATAGGGTGTAACGTCCCGAATTTGGGCCTAGAGGTATTGGGCTTTGAGTAGGGGTCCGTAAGGAGGTGGAATCTAAGTATTTAATTGTGCAAGAAAATGACACAATTTAATGTCTGCTTTAGTGGTTAATGGCTCTGAGAAGTGTTGGAGAAATCTTGGGTTCAAACCTAGGCTTTAGCAAAAATTTTGTTTTATTAGTAAATCCTTAGCTTTGGGCTAATAGGCTTATAGTTAAATTTGGGTAGACCATGACACAAAAAGCCTAGTGGTCTATTGGTAAATAGCGTGTGGAGTGTACATGGGGTCTGAGGTTCAAATCTTGTTGTTGGCAAAATTTTCATTTTATTTATTTAAGTGAACTCAGACTTTGGCTTGTCGGCTTTATAAATAATTGTAGGAGGAAAGTGACACAAATGAGTTGGTGGCCTAGTGGTGGTGGCGTGACATGGCTATTATGAGAGCCTGGGTTCGATTGTTAGAATCTTTCCTTCTAAACCCCTCTTTCTTTCTGTTGCTGTTGTTAGAGGAAGCGATTGTTACAATTCGCCTATACCATTCTTGGTTTATTCGGCAAATTGGTGGTGGTGGCTGATTGTTCTTTTTCTCCTAAGTTGGAATCTGCATTTTAGGTAAGTGGCTTTTTATCTAGTTCAATTATCCAGTTGTTGATGGATGATAAGTGTCGTTGGAATGCAGATAACCCCCCTGAGGCCTATCGATTGGTCTCTTGCAAACGGATTCAACAAGTAAACCATATTGGCGGATCTACTCAAGTGAGGGGTAGGTTTGGGCAAGTTATTTTTGATGGGGTTTTTGGATAGATGGATTAATGCATGTTTAACTAAATCTCGTGTATGAATGTAGGTTGGAGTACTCGCGGATCCTTCGCACATTTTCGTAAGCAGGTGTGTATTCAACCCCTTCTCTATTATAAATTGGCAAAAGCCAAAAAGCAGAAAAATACGGTGATTGGGGCCTCATGAGCGTGCGATCACTCATTGGGTAAATCGAGCCCACAAACTATGGGCGATAGGCTGTAGAGGCCGCCACGATCGCCTTCATGGACTTGGGCCTCGATAGGCCGAATGGGCCCAATGGGCCCCATGGGCCTGCATGTGTAAATCTAACTGTTAGGTGGGAAATAGTTGGGCTTGTCATGTCGCGTACATGGCATAGGTCGTTCTGGGCCGGACTGGGCCATGTAGGCCCAATGGGCTTGTGGCCCACACGGATTAAATGTATGTTATGTGGCAAGTTTTGGACTGGGCTACGTCGTTCATACAACTGTGAATAGTTCTGGGGTAAATGGGTCGTATGGGCCCAATGGGCCTGTGGGCCAGCATGGGTAAATTTTGCTGTTAAGCGAGAAGTAAATAGACTCATCATGTCACGCACATGGCTTAGGTTGTTTTGGGCCTCGATGGGTTAAAATAGGTCGTGTGGGCCTAATAGACTCGTGGGCCCACACGGATAAAATCTGTGGTAAGTGACTATTAATGAACAGGGCTATGGTGTACACATAACCATATCTAAATTTGGGCTAAATGGGCCACACGAGCGTGTGGGCCTACTTGGGCCGAGTAATGGGCCTTGGGCCATTTGCACCGTTATGATCATTTAGGTTGTCTGTGTCGCTCGAGGTTACTGTAGATCTTCGGAGAGGTCATTATCTGAGCTGAAACCCTAAATTAGGTAAAATGACTGTAATTCCCCTATAGAGTAAAATGACCGTAGTGCCCCTATAGGGTAAAATGACCATAATGCCCCTGTAGGATAAAATGACCATAATACCCCTATATGGTAGATTGATGATTATGCCCTTATGTTCCGTATGACTGATGTGCTTATGATTTACATATATGATTGTACTGAGTATGACTTTGCATAAACATAATATTTATGACATGACATACTGCATGGGGTTCGAATTTTGATATGGAGGAAGTACTATACTGGTGACTATGTCACATTTACTGTTTCTGGCAGCTATGCTGCATTATTATTACTGGCAGCTCTGCTGCGATATTGGTGTACTGGCTGGGTGGGTCGATTTATATCCCCACATGGTGTGCTGGTTTGTACGGGTGGTGCACTGGCTGAATTTGGGTGGGATGCATAATTGCATTACACTGTACTGATTTTGTATTCGACTTAGGCCCACACTGTTACTGTATAGGGCTAAGGTCCAGACTACACTGATACTGTATAGGGCTAAAGCCCTGACTATTTTTCATATTCTGATTTCTGTTGTCTGTTAAGGGATTACAGACTGAGTTTTCGTAAACTCACCCTTTCTTTTTAACTGTACAGGTAATCCCCAGCCTTAGACGATTTGGGGCTGCGAGGGACTTAGAGGTGGCCACACGACTGCTGTGTCTTTCACTTGACTTTAATTAAATTAAATTTCACTTTTGGGTTTTAATTTTGTAATAAGGCCGTTTTTGGGTTTAATTTTTAATTGTGCTTGTGACTTCTTATATTAAACATCTAATCTAGGAAAACACGAGTTTCCAAAAATAGTCACGATTTTCTAAAGAATACGAGCTTTCAACAACAAAGTTTTTAAAATGCTTCCGCGATTTAAGTTGAAATAATATAACAAAGGCAAATAAATTGGTAAACTTTTTTGACGAGAACTATTGTTAAATAATAATAAAAGGTTTTAAATTCAGTAAAGAATTTTTACCGAAAAGATCAATTTTTGAAAGACACTTCGACGTGACACGCCAGATTCGGCCATAACGTCGAGGCCGGGTTTGGGGTGTTACATAGGGACTAGGTTTTATGATATATATATTTATGATTAGCCAAATGTATTGGCTTATATTGAGTCATTTGTATATGGCCAAGAGGTGTGTCTTATTTTGATTATAGTGAGTAAACCTATCTATCTATGCTATATCTTCATGCCTATGATGTGATTGTGGTTGTTTGCCATGGTTGGTACTATGTCATGTGAGTTGGATGCATGCTTTATGACCATTCGAGGTGGTCATAGCCATGTAGCAATTGCACGTTATAAAAACAACATGATAATGGTTGAACATGAGTGCTTGATGGATAAGTTGGTAACCAGAGTATAATGGTAAAAGTGATTGTCAAAATGACAAGTCTTATGAATGTGGATTAAGAAATCTAGACTTGGTATTGCATAAGTAGATGCATAGCTTGTAAGAGGACATGATAATGTTATGAAAATGTCTTAATAAATGTTGTTTAATCACTAAAATGATGCCATGATTTGTGGTTTTAATGTGTATAAGGTTGTAAGGGTTTATGGGTAACCTGAAGGCTTAGAAAATAGCCTAAGTGTTGACTACATAGGCCGAGACACGGTCGTGTGTCTCAACCGTGTGAGGGATATGGACTGGAGACATGGGCGTGTGGTCGTGCCGTGTGGTTCGATTTGCATGCTATCGTCATAAACAAAGAGTTACACGGCCTAAGGACAGGGCGTGACAAAGACACACGGGCGTGTCCCTATGTCCACATGGGCGTGTAACCTTGTTTCATGGAAAGAAATTTTCTAAGTTTTCCCAAAACTTTCTAAGGTTCTTAGTTTTGTAACACCCGAAATTTTGGGCCTAGAAGTAATGGGCCTTGAGTTTTGGTATCGGTTAGAAGGTGGCTTAAATAACTTAAATGTGTTTAAATATTTTATAATTGCATGTTTAGTTTAATTGTTAAGCGATTTAGGAAGGGTTGGTTGTGTGGAGAAAGTCTTGGGTTCAACTTAGGGCTTTAGCAAAATTTTGCATTTTTTTAAAGACCTTGAGCATTAGGTGGAAGGCTTATTAATAAGGCCTGGTAAATTTGACACAAGGAAACGCTTGGCCTAGTGGCAAAAGGCGTTGGTAGCAAGCAGGAAGTCTAGGGTTCAAGTCCTGGCCTTGGCGAAAAATTTTATTGCGCATATGATTAGTAGGGAAACTACCGTTTAGGCCTTATAAATATGTTGGGTGGAATTATGGTACAAGAGTGCCTGGGGGGTAGTGGCGAGAAGCATGCTTTGGATCTGAGAGGTTGCAGGTTCAAATCCCAGGCCTGGCAAAGTTTTAAATTTTTATTCTTTAAGGAAACTGAGACTTTGGCATATAAGCCTTATAGTTAATTGTGATCGATAGGTGGAGGACTGGAGTTCGAGTGGTTTCATGCGCAAAAGGGAATTCAATTTTTGTTGTGCAATGCAAGGAAGGATTGCCATTAGGTGAAAGCAATTTGAATGCAATTGTTGGCTAAAATCAAGGTTACGTCGGAGATAAGGATAAGGATTAAGTGTGGATTTGATGGTGATAAAATTGGAGAAGTTGAAGGGAATTTAACTTGACGAGTTTAAGTCAATTGGGGAGTGTAGGTTTGTATTTTTTTTAGTATATATATGTGGGTCGTATGGGCAAGTAAGGGCATTTGTTGTTTTTGTGTGCTTCAGTCGCATATTCTTGGGGGAAATTTCTTCCAACCTCTTGACTCTTTTGTTTTTTTTTTTTTTTGCAAATACCTGAGTATCTCAAACCCTTCATCTCCTCTTTTCTTTAAGCCAAACTCCTGATATTTTCTTCCCTATTTTAATCAAATCAACCTCTTCCCTCTTTAACTTAGTCAGTTGCTTCTTTTCCATTTAAGAGCTGATTCATACACTTAGGGGGTTGATTTCTTGTTGGTAAGCGATCTCGCGATCGGTAAGTGAATTAGATCTTCTTCGGCTTTTGTTACATATTTCTAAGTTCTTTTGTTTCTACACTCTTAAAAGCCGATATTTTTTCTTTATCCTTTCCAATACCATTACTTTTGTTAACCTATGGTTTCCCCATTTATTTCTCTTTCTTCCTCTCATTCAAGAGTGTGATCCTTGGCTAAGTATTAGTTGATGGAAAAAGGGGGTTCTAGCAGATAGGTTTGGATGGAGGCTCCCAAGTTTAAGCGACGTAAAGTGTCAGCCATTAGGGACTTTCCACCTGGATGCGGAAGGGGGACTACGTCAGATTTCGAGTTACGTAGGCAAATCGCAGTCGATCAATCTTGTCAAGGCAAGTATAGGTTGTTCTTCGATAAGTAGTGGATTTATTTTGAATTAATGAGATGTGAATAATGGAGTATAGTGTTGAATATAGGTTCAAGCGATTATGAATACTTAGTACTCCAGGTGATAAGGTGTGTACTTCTACCCTATGATAGCTTGTTATAAAGCTGAAGGTGTGTACAGACACTGCACACACGTTAGATCGGCAAATTCTGAAATGCCGAAAAGTCGAAAGTCTGGCTACGGTAGTCTTGCGAGTGCAGGAACACTCATAAGGGGGAAATCGATACGTTGACAGAGGCTCCATAAGCGATCTCATGGATTTGGGCCGTACTTAGGCCATCTGGGTCGAAATGGGCTAAATGGGCCTGACGGGTCGTGGGCCCAAAATAAGTGAATTTGTTGATTTGATAATAAGTGATGAACTAGTCATGTTGGTTACATGGCTTGGAATTGATTTGGGCCAGATGGGCCATATGAAGGTGATTTGGACCATATGAATGAGATTGGGCCTAGTGGGCCATATGCAGGTATGTAGACTTGTTTGGGCTTTGTAAGAGGTTTTGGGCTTGGTATCTGATAACTGCTTAAACAAACATAAAACTTAAATAATTAATTAATCGTGACTGTGGACAAGTCATAGGGATAAAGTGTGGCAATGGGTATATGCAAGTCTAGGATTGGATCTAGGGAGAGCTTGGTACTTCAGCGGTCTTAATGACTCACCTCCTTTTCTCTGGAATCCTACCTGGTGCATAGTATCTGTTCACTTTAGCCAACGAGGACTTGTTAACGGGCCAAGATAGGTAATAAACCCATAATAAAGAGAAATTACCGAAATGCACCTGAGGGCGAAAAATGACTAAAATACCCCAATGTGTTGAATGTAAGACTTATGGATGTTACATGTATACCTGCTGCATTCATATGATATTCTGTTTAGGTTGCATATGGGTTGAGAATTATGGAACGGAGGAAGTATATGAGGATCGCATGGTTGCTTGACGACCGTGGATCCACCGATGGCTATTAAGCCTAGTATTTGATTAGCAGCTTGCTGCAATCAAGGTAGTACCGCAACCGGGCTACCATTGATGTGTATCAGATGGGTGGGTCGATATTTATATCCCCACATGATGTGTACCGGGGGACGGAGTTGATGTGTAGCGGTTGGATTATTAGGGTGGGTTGCACAGCATTACATGTATGATATTATTGTGATATTATTGCGATGTGGGCTTCGGCCCAACTAAGGCTAATATGGGCTATGGCCCAAAGGCCACCGTTATTGAATTGGGCTTAGGCCCAAAATAACTGATGATTGCTTTACACTCATTCAGGGTTGTACGCACTGAGTTTTCGAAACTTACCCCCTCCTTTTAAATTTCTCAGGTGATCCTCAGTAGGAGGTTCGACAGATGGAGGGACTCGGAGGTGGCCAACTAGCAAAAGTTTAGACTTAGTCTTTTGTGTAATTTTTAATATTTTGATTTAATTTTTTTTTTGATTTGGGGTGTAATAAGACCTTTCCTCTGGTTATTATTTCAAATTGGGATTATTGCTATTTTTACGCTTTATATTTGTTAGAAGTAGAACAGGGTTTTTTTCCTAAACCGTAATGTTTTTTAAATACTACGTTTCCGCAACTTAATTTTTAAATGACAAGTTTTCATAGATCATCTGTTTTAAATAAAGCTTCCGCAATTGAAAGGAGATTTTACAAAGTAATTATTATCATACAAGAAGGAATAGTTTTCTTAAATATACCTCGCTTTGAAAGCAACAAATACAAACTGAGATTTTACTCAAGGTTTTTATTTTAAAGAAGGGTTTTCAATGAAAACAAGGTTTTCGGTAAAACCCTTCAATGTGACATGCTAGATCCAGTCACAATGTTCGGGCTGGGTTTAGGGTGTTACAGGTTTCGTCCCTAACTACTTTTAATGCATGTTTAGGGCTTCGTAGGTCCGTGTATGAGACATTATGCATGTGTATGAAAAGTTTTGAATTAAAAGAAATTTTGTAGCCCGATTTTTGCATGTTTGTGAGCGATTTAGTCCGGTAATAGCTCGTACCCTTTTCCAGCGTCGAACACGGGTAAAGGGGTGTTACAAAATAGATCATTTCATTTTGACGAGTTATGCTCAAAAGTGTTCAAAGAATAAAAGGAGTGATTAATACAACACCTATAGTAACTCCACCAGACTGGACTTTACCATTTGAACTGATGTGTGATGCAAGTTACTTTGCTGTAGGGGCAATTCTGGGGCAAAGAAAATCCAAGACATTTCATGCTATATATTATGCCTGTAACACCCCTAACCCATATCCGACGTAGGAATAAGATTACGAGGCATTATCGAAAATCACACACAATTCACATACATTCATACATTCATAACCAAAATCTATTCATATCAATCACATTGTCCCTTGTGAGGTCCTACGAGATCTTAAAACATGCTTAGAAGGGGTTCAGCACTAAACTGATGACATTCACAAACTTAGGAAACATAGAAAATTTTCAAAGATATAAGGGTCATATGCCCGTGTGAGCAGGCCGTGTGCCTCACACAGCTACCAGACATGCCCGTGTCACAGACCATGTGAAAACAGGGCATACATACTGACTTGCACCACACGGCTGAGGACACGCCCGTGTGCCATGGCTGTGGGAAAATTAGGGAGGTTGCTGACTTGGGTCACATGGCCGACCACACGCCCATGTGCCAGCCCATGTGCCGCACATGGCCAATAGACACGCCTGTGTGTCTAGGCCGTGCCATACCTGTAGGGTATACTGACTTTAATTTGAAGGGTACCCTAAGGGACACATGGCCATGTAACATGACCGTGTGTTGCACACGGCTGAGACACACGCCCGTGTCTCTACCTGTGTGGACAAATATAGGCCATTTCTAAAGCCAATTTGCCACCCTAATCTCAAGCACACAAAGTAACCAAATTTGGTACCATTTCATCACATATATAGGCATTCAAAACATGCAATTTCATATACATTTCATGCCATTTATACATCATCTTTTTCACTACTCAATTACACAACCAAAAACATGCCAAATCAAATTGATACTTTAACTAATATCCACATTTAAACATAACCCAAATCATCAAGCATTTACTAAACCAAAATGGCATCCAAACTTCATCTTAAATTATTCCAAAACTTACCATTTCTCAAACATAACACATCATTAACAATTCACTAAATACTTATTCATCAGCACATTCAATGTAACACTCCTTACCCGAGTCTGAGGCTGGGACAGAGCACAAGGCATTACCATACTTAACTAAATGCATACAATCATTTCCGAGTCACCAAGACTTAATCAAACTTAAAACTTTTTCGAACCTTGTTTAAACTCCTTAATGTGGGCCTATAAGGCCTCAAACTCATTGGAAACCATTCAGAATCAACTCGGCTTCTTAAACCGACTTAATAAAAATAACCCTTAAAACAGGGCACACGCCCGTGTGGAAGGGTAACACGCCCGTGTGATCATTACAACATGGCCGTGCCAATGTCCCATGTGACACACACGGCCTAAGCATCCACGGGCATGCCCGTGTCCCATACCCGTGTGAAATAAATTCTAAATTCGTACCTACAGGGGTTTTCACACAGCCTGACACATGCCCGTGTCTATGGCCCGTGTCCCTCACACGGCCATGACATGCCCGTGTCCTAGCCTACATCTAAAAACCCTGACATTCTGTTTCTGACATCAGCATCCAATTTAGGGCACACGGCCAAGGCACACGCCTGTGGTCAGAGGCCGTGTCCTCCACACGGCTGAGACACAAGGTCGTGTCTCTACCCGTGTGTTTACTACCATGCATACTGACTTGCCATTTTTACATACAGGGGACACATGGCCTAGCAACAAGCCCATGGAGCTGACCGTGTGTCACACACGACCTAGACGCACGCCCGTGTGGACAAAAATAAGGCTATTTACCAAGCCTTTTGCCACCCAGAAACACAATCGAATACCAACCAACCTATCAAAGTTTAACCTATTATGATTTCTCAACCAAACAACCATAGCTAAGGCCTATGTAAATTTCATTTATTCAAACATGCCATCAATTTCACATTTGTGAAGGACTATCTTGCATTCATATATAAACTTTCAATATTAGCCGTTTTCCATAGCCTTATACAAAATGAATCAAATGCTAAAATAAGTCAACACATTTGGCCAATTAACAATGACACAAAATTCAAAAGTTAGGGTCCTATACATGCCATAATCTAGATAAAAGATCTAGCTATACCAAGTGCTTCGGATGATAGTGTGATCGATGCCTCCAACGTCCAATGATCCTCAAGCTAATTAGGCAGCATTATAAGAAAATGGAAAGGAGAGGGAGTAAGCATAAAGCTTAGTAAGTTGCATGCAAATGAATATAACAAAAACTTTACCATTCATCATCATGCTCATAATACGAAAGTAGGCATAAGGACAACTTACTCATCACTATCCATTACAATTCACATAGCATATATTGAGCTCACATCTCATATATTTCAATAGGTACCTGTACCACTCCTAACATGGTTATACTTTTCTCGTTTAACTTAAACTGTAACTCTCACCATTGAACCATTTCGAATATTATCGGATATTCACCAAGCCTTAAACGTAGGGTGTAATGCCGATGCCATGTCCCAAACATGGTCTTGCACTAACTTTCGAAATCGAGGCTGACGCCATGTCCCAGACATGGTCTTACACTGGCTCTCGCATATCTGTGCCGATGTCATGTCCCAGACATGGTCTTCCACTAACACCTCTATACGTGCTGATGCCATGTCCCAGACATGGTCTTACACTGACACATCTCGTAGCTGATGCATGGCCCAGGCATGTCTTACACTGGATTACATCACGAGGCCAATGCATATCCGAGACATGTCTTACACAAGCCTTCGTCTCAATGCCGATGCCATGTCCCAGACATGGTCTTACACTAGCTCTTATAATGTGGCTGATGCATGTCCCAAACATGTCTTACACTAGCACACATATAACCCAAATGTCATGGCATGAATATCCAATTTTATTCCCTAAGGTTGAAACGGGAATTCCACTATCTCAATATTCAACATACATAATCATTTTCACAAACAAGCAATTGATGTTATATCAATTCAAACACATATAATAACAATGTAGTTGTATTATTTAAATACAACTTATGGAACACCCTTATCCCGTAACTGTCGCCGAAATAGGTAAGGGGCATTACTAGATAGACAGAACATTACAGATCAATACAGAATCACAGTTATTATATAATATTAATGCATAAGCAATCATCATCAAATTAACAAATCATACCTTATGGAGGTCTCCAAGACCTAAGACATACTTTAAAGGACAATCGAGACTAAATTGAACACATTCATAAATTTCAAAATTCAAAAAAATTTTCAATTCTGTTGAGGTCACTAGGCTGTGTGCCTTACACGGGCACTAGACACGCCCATGTGATCCAACCATGCCAAAATAGAGTATATATACTGACTTTTACATACAGCCAACAGACACGGCTGTGTGCCATGGCTTGTGATACTTAGCTAGCTATTGACTTGAGCCCATGGACATATGACACGTCTATGTGTCTTAATCGTGTGATCTTAAGAGGTTACTGCTCTGTATACACGGCCACAAGGCACGCCTATGGTCCCTGACCGTGTGGCATAATGCAGGTTTGGTTTAAGCCAACTTGCCACCCCTTTTTGGGTCATTCCTATAAGAAATATTAAATATTAAACAACACTTATACCAAAATTTTCAGCCAATTCCATGCTCAAAACATGCTTCATTATAACTAAATCATCATCATTCAATAACCTATTCAAATCCATACCAAAACACATTAAAAATCTTATTACAACAGCATGCCAAAATGCTCATTTCATAGCTCACTTATGGCACCTTCTAACTCATGCTTAAACTTACCATTTCCTCAACATGGCATATTTCAAAATGACCACCACATACAAGGCTATATAACCATTACAAGCATACACAATTTGGCATCACAATCCATTTATCAAAATTTTGCACAAACATATCATTTGCTAGCTAACTCTCATGGCATAACATATTTACATATCAAAGCTTAAATACATAGGCATTCTAACCTATACATGCCATACTTCAAAAATTTACACTTTCAAAAGTACCAAAATGAGTTTGATAGTGTGGTGACAATCCTCGACTATCCCCGAGCCTTCAGTAGCTACGATAACTGTAAAACAGACAGAAATCACACAGAGTAAGCTACAAAGAGCTTAAAAGCCAAATATAATTGGTCTAAATATTAAAACATATAAAGTACAAATCAACAGTAAGAATTCATAGCCATATCACAGAATAGTTCATAAGCCTAACCATTCTCACTTGCTCACATACATGTCATGCTTCATTTCCAAATTTCGTACACATTTCGCATTCATTATTTTATAGAAACAGAGTCTTTCATATTCAGAAATTTAGTACGATACAAACGTACCTGTATAGATTATACATTTCATATATTCATTCCCATATCTCGTACTCTATCATCAGACGGTTTAGAAACGATACAGATACTCATAAATCGATACAATGCTGACGTCCTAGACATGGTTTTACATGTAATTCAATATCGATGCCTCTATCCCAGACAGGGTCTTACACGAAATCAGATACGATGTCGATGTCCCAGACATGGTCTTACATGTAAATCTCAAATCGAGGCCTGTGTCCCAGACACGGTCTTACACGATATCCCAGATTAATGTCAACGTTCTTTTAGAAACGTACAGAGCTTTTCAAATACTAGCATATTATCGGAGTTTACTCAAAATTTATTCATCAGGCTCTCAAGGCCGTCCAATACAGATTACAATTTGAATGCACATAATTTAGTCAATTTAACACGTAATTCTAATTTGACTTACCTCGTACGGATTTCGAACGGAAACGAGTCACTATTCAACTATTTTGGACTTCTCTCGATCTAAGTCCGATTTTCTTTGTTCTTGATCTAATACAATTAAAATTCAACCATTCAATCATTCATTTCACTCAAAATAATCCATGAACACATATTTAGGGCAATTTTACAAATTAGCCCCCATATTTTCACATTTCGACACTTTAGTCCCTATTTCACAAAATTACAAAATACACATAATTTGCATATACACAAGCTTAGCTGAATTCTTCTGATACTCATACTAGTCCACACATTTCATTTATTTCACATTTTAGTCCCTCAAAAATAACATTTTTATAATTTAGCCCAAATTGCTCAATTTCATCAAAAATCCAAAGACAAAACATGTAAACCCAACATCAAGATTTCATATTTCACCATTTAACAACACAAAACTCATGAATTCATCCATGGCATATTTCAAAATCATCATAAAAATAAAAAATTGAGACATGGGCTTGATAGTATACTAAGCAACAATCACAAAAACGTAGAAATCATTAGAAACCGAAGCAAAATTATACCCGAATTAAGCTTTCAATGTGCCAAAACCCTAAAAGCTTTTATTCTTTCTTTCTTTTCTTCAATTTCGATGGATGAACACATAATATGCCATCAGTTTCTAATTTGTTTTCTTATAATTTAATTTAATATGTATTTTACCATATTACCCATGCATTAAAACATTGATATGCCAACAACTAATGTGCACTAATGTCATTTAATCATAAGTTTGGTCAAATAACCACATAAGGACCTTACAATTATAAAGCCAAGTCAAATAAACACTTTTAACATCTGGCACACAGCTTTTACCTTTTATGCGATTAGGTCCTTTTTGCAAATTAATCACACAAACAGTTAAATTTTAATACGAAACTTTCACACATGCTAATTCACATATCATAAACACGAAAAATATTATTGAAATATTTTTTTCTAAGTCGGATATGTGGTCCCAAAACCTTTATTTCGACTAGGGTCAAAATTGGACTGTTATAATTCTCCCCCCTTAGGGATTTTCGTCCTCGAAAATCTTACCATTAAATAGATTTGGATACTGCGGTCTCATGGTATCTTCAGGCTCCCACGTAGCCTCTTCAATTCCATGTCGATGCCACATTACTTTTACTAACGAAATTTTCTTATTTCGTAACTCTTTAACCTCCCGAGCTAAGATTCGAATCGGTTTTTCTTCATAAGTCATATTAGATTGAATTTCGATCTCAGATGGAGGAATCATATGCGAAGGATTGGATCTGTACTTTCGAAGCATTGATACGTGAAACACATTATGAATCTTTTCTAACTATGGTGACAATAACAATCTGTATGCAACTGGCCCAAGACGCTCGGTAATCTCATACGGCCTGATGAACCTCGGACTCAATTTGCCTTTTCTACCAAACCGAAGCACTTTTTTCTACGGAGATACTTTCAAAAACACTTTATCACCGATCTCAAACTCAATGTCTTTTCTTTTCAAATCCACATATGATTTCTGAAGATCAGAAGCTGCTTTCAAACTATCTCGGATTACTTTTACTTTCTATTCCGTTTCTTTTATCAAGTCAACCCCATGAATCTTGTTTTCGCTGAGCTCAGTCCAATACAAAGGTGTGCGGCATTTGCGACCATATAAAGCCTCGTTTGGTGCCATTTTAATTCTTGACTGAAAGCTATTATTATACGCAAATTCAATCAAAGGTAGATATTGTTCCCACGTGCCTTCAAACTCAAGAATGCAACATCTCAACATATTCTCGAGTATCTGAATAATCCGCTCAGATTGGCCATTCGTTTGCAGATGAAAAGTAGTACTAAAGTGCAATTTAGTACCTAATGCATCTTGCAACTTCTTCCAAAATCGTGATGTAAATCTCGGGTCTCTATCTGACACTATCGACAATGGCACACCATGCAATCTCACGATATTAAAAATATATAACTCAGCTAACTTATCACGTGAGTAATCAGATCGAACCGGAATAAAATGAGCTGATTTCGTCAAACGATCAACTACAACCCAAATTGCGTCTTTCTTTCTCGGAGATAGGGGCAAACCCGAAACAAAATCCATGGTCACTCGATCCCATTTCCACTCCAGAATCATAATCGGTTGTAATAACCCAGATGGCACTTGATGTTCAGCTTTAACTTGCTGACAGATTAAACATTTAGAAATAAAATTAGAGATATCTCTTTTCATTCCGGACCACCAATAATGCTGCTTCAGATCATTATACATTTTTGTACTACCCGGATGTACAGATAAACAACTACTGTGAGCTTCACTCAAAATCGTGTGAACCAACTCCAGATTTCTTGGAACACAAAGTCTATTTCTAAATCTCAAACAATCATCAACATCAACTCAGAATTCAAAATCACACTGAGCTCGTTTTGTTATTAATTCATTATCAACCTTCTAGGCTTCGATAATCTGCTGTAAGAACTAATGTCTCGCTTTTAATTCAGCTAAAACTGAACCATCATCAAACAGAACTAAATGAGCATTCATTGCATGCAAAGCAAACAATAATTTTTGACTTAAAGCATCAGCAATAACATTTGCTTTTCCCGGATGATAATCAATCACAAGTTCGTAATTTTTAGTAATCCAAGCCATCTTCTTTCTCGCAGATTCAAATCTTTTTGAGTCATCAAATATTTCAAACTCTTATGATCAGAGTATACATGACACTTTTCACCGAACAAGTAATGGCGCCAAATCTTTAGAGCAAATACAATCGCAGCTAATTCAAGATCATGCGTCAGATAGTTCTTTTCGTGCGGCTTCAACTGTCTCGAAACATAAGCAATAACCTTTCCTTCTTGCATTAGAAACATCCGAAACTAATTAATGAAGCATCACTGTAAATCACAAATTCTTTACCTGATTCAGGTTGTACTAATACCGGAGCTTTAGTCAACAAAGCTTTCAACTGATCAAAACTGTTCTGACACTTTTCAGACCACTCAAACTTCACATATTTCTAGAGCAATTTTATCAACAGAGTCGCAATCATCGAGAAACCTTTTACAAATCTTCTATAGTAACCAGCAAGTCCTAGAAAACTACGGACTTCAGATATATTCCTCGGAGGTTTCCAATCCAGAATTGCTGAAATTTTGCTCGGATCAACTCGGATACTGGAGGCTGCTACAATATGACCTGGGAAACCAACTTCTCACAACCAGAATTCACATTTACTGAACTTTACATATAACTGTTCACCTCGAAGAGTCTATAGCACTATTCTCTAATGCTCGACATGTTCAGATTCATCACGTGAATAAATCAATATGTCATCAATGAATACCATAACAAATTAATCTAAATACGGTCTGAAAATTTAATTCATTAAATCCATGAAGACAACAGGTGCATTCGTTAATCCAAAAGGCATAACTAAAAATTCATAATGCCCGTACCTCATTCTAAAAGCAGTTTTCGGAATGTCAGAGTCCTTTACTCGCAACTGATAATAACCCGATCTCAGATCTATTTGTGAAAACACAGTAGCACCTTTCAACTGATCGAATAAATCATCAATTCTGGGCAGAGGATATTTGTTCTTTATAGTCACTTTCTTAAGCTGACGATAATCAATACACATTCTCATTGTGCCATATTTCTTTTTCACAAATAGAGCAGGAGCACCCCATGGTGAAAAGCTCGGCCTAGCAAATCCTCGATCAGTCAATTCTTGCAACTGAGATTTTAATTCCTTTAACTCGGTCAGAGCCATTCTATACGGAGCTATCAAAATCGGAGTAGTACCAGGCACTAATTCAATGCCAAGCTCGACTTCTCGAATCGAAGGTAAACCTAGTAGTTCTTTAGGAAACACATCAGAGAATTTACAGACAATAGGCACTGATTTAACTTTCTTATCATTCACTTTCGAGTCTAACACAAGCTAAGTAGGCTTCACAACCTTTCTTCACATATTTTCGTGCTTTCATTGCAGATATCATAGCTAGTAGCCCATTAAGATCACTAGACTCAATTCGAATTATCTTATCATTCTTACACCTTAAATCAATGACTTTTCATTTGCAATTCACAATAGCATCGTGCAAAGTTAACCAGTCCATTCCCAGAATTATATCAAATTCGTCGAAAGGCAAAAGCATCAGATCAGCAGGAAAACAGATATCTCGAATCAATACTGGGAAATTCTTGTAGACTTTATCAACCAAGACACTTTTACCTAAGGGGTTCGATACTCTAATTATGAATTCAGTAGACTCTACAAGCAAAGTCTTACTGTGCACTAAATTCATACAGATATAAGAATGCGTGGATCCAAGGTCTATCAATGCAATCACAGAAGTATCATAAAGAGTAAAAGTATCGGTAATCATGTCTGGAGACGAGGCTTCCTCATGAGCTCGAATAGCATAGGCTCTGGCAGGTGCTCTGGCCTCAGATCTAACAGCAGTATCCCTAGTAGCTCTTTGACCACCACTTGCATTTCCCGTATTTCTGGGAGGTCTACCTCTAGCTAAGGTGTTGCTCGGTCTCAGATTCTGTACATTCTCTTGCTCAGCAGGTTCAGAACAATCTCTTACAAAATGGTCTAGAGATCCACATCTAAAACAGGCTCGATCATTCAATCTACAATTTCCTGGATGTCTTTTACCACAGTATTTACATTTAGGTTTCTCAAATTGGACATTCCCGACATTTGCAACAAAAGTAGCAGGAGCTCTAAAATTCGAATGCGATTTAGCTCGATCTCAATTTGAATGTCCTACCTTAGCCTTTGAACGGCTATGATCATCTCAAAATTTCTTTGACACAGACTAAAATGATCTACTCAAAAATCTCTTTCTAACATCTCTAGCTTCAGAATCAGCTTTTCTTTTCTCTTTACTTAATTCTTCAGCTTTACAAGCTCGCTCAACGAGCACTACCATTTCTTTAATCTCTAAAATCCCAACTAACAGATGGATATCTTCATTTAGTCCATCTTCAAACCTTCTACACATTAATGCTTTATTTGATACACATTCCCGAGCATACTGGCTCAATCTCCCAAATTCATGTTCGTATTCAGTAACAGACATATGACCTTGTTTAAGCTCAAGAAACTCTTTACATTTCTGATCGAAGAATCTCTGACTAATATATTTCTTCCAAAATTCAGCTTGGAAGAAATCCCAAGTAACCCTTCATTCGGAACCACTGATATTAAAGTTTTCCACCAATGGTACGTCGTATCTCTCAGAAGTAAAACGACATATTTTACACATTCCTCAGGATTCAGAGACATTTCATCAAACACTCGTATTGTATTCTCTAACCAGAATTCGACTCTTTCAGTATCATCATTCGTTGTAGCTCGGAACTCTTCAGCCCCATACTTTCTAATCTTATCAACTGGTTGTCTACTTAACTGAACCGGATTCACTGAGGGCATAACAGGAATTTGAGAAGGATTAACCGGGGGTGGAGGTTGTTGTACAGCCAGATTGGTTCTAATATATTGGGTGAACCAATCATTCATCATCTGGTAGAAAGCTTATTTAGCCTCACCATCACGGCTACTTGTAGCCGGTCGAGAATTAGCTTGCACCGTCCCTTGCGCCGGAGCAGGTGCATTGCTTTCTACATCATCAGCTACAGCTCTATCGGGATCCATTTGCTATATAAAAGCACATTTCAAGGTCAGGATTCATCACACTATCGCAGTTTCATATATATGGTATATATAGCTAGACTCACATACACTATGGTAGTCCTAGAACCGACTAAACCATAGCTCTTATACCAAAAAAACTGTAACACCCCTATTCCGTAACCGTCGCCGAAATAGGTAAGGGGCATTACCAGACAGACAGAACATTACAGATCAATACAGAATCACAGTTATTACATAATATTAATGCATAAGCAACCATCATCAAATTAACAATTCATCCCTTATGGAGGTCTCCAAGACTTAAGACATGCTTTAAAGGACAATCGAGACTAAACCAAACACATTCATAAATTTTAGTAATCAAAATATTTTTCAATTCTGTTGAGGTCACACGCCCGTGTGACCAAGCCGTGTGCCTTACACGGGCACTAGACACGCCCGTGTGATCCAGCCATGCCAAAACAGAGTATATATACTGACGTTTACACATGGCCGTGTGCCATGGCCGTGTGATACTTAGCTAGCTACTGACTTGAGCCCATGGCTATATGACACGTCCATGTGTCTTAACCGTGTGACCTTAAGAGGTTACTACTTTGCATACACGGCCACAAGGCACGCCCGTGGTCCCTGACCGTGTGCCATAATGCAGGCTTGGTTTAAGCCAACTTGCCACCCCTTTTTGGGTCATTCCTACAAGTAATATTAAACAACACTTATACCAAAATTTTTAGCCAATTCCATGCTCAAAACAGGCTTCACTATAACTAAATCATCATCATTCAATAACCTATTCAAATCCATACCAAAACACATTAAAAATCTTACTACAACAACATGCCAAAATGCTCATTTCAAAGCTCACTTATGGCACTTTCTAACTCATGCTTAAACTTACCATTTCCTCAACTTGGCATATTTCAAAATAACCACCACATACAAGGCTATAGAACCATTACAAGTATACACAATTTGGCATCACAATCTATTGACCAAAATTATGCACAAACATATCATTTGTTAGCCAACTCTCATGGCATAACATATTTACATATCAAAGCTTAAATACATAGACATTCTAACCTATACATGCCACACTTCAAAAAATTTACACTTTCAAAAGTACCAAAATGAGTGTGATAGTGTGGTGACAATCCTCGACTATCCCCGAGCCTTCAGTAGCTACGATAACTGTAAAACAGACGGAAATCACACAGAGTAAGCTACAAAGAGCTTATTAAGCCAAATATAATTGGTCTAAATATTAAAACATGTAAAGTACAAATCAACAGTAAGAATTCATAGCCATATCACAAAATAGTCATAAGCCTAACCATGCTCATTTGCTCGCATACATGTCATGCTTCATTTCCAAATTTCGTACACACTTCGTATTCATTATTTCACAAAAATAGAGTCTTTCATATTCAGAAATTTAGTACGATACAAACGTACCTGTATAGACTATACATTTCATATATTCATTCCCATATCTCGTACTCTATCATCAGACGGTTTAGAAACGATACAGATACTCATAGACCGATACAATGCCGACGTCCCAAACATGGTCTTACATGTAATTCAATATCGATGCCTCTATCCCAGACAGGGTCTTACATGAAATCAAATATGATTCCGATGTCCCAGACATGGTCTTACACGTCAATCTCAAATCGAGGCCTGTGTCCTAGACACGGTCTTACACGATATCCCAGATTAATGCCAACGTTCTTTTAGAAACGTACAAAGCTTTTCAGATACTAGCATATTATCGGAGTTTACTCAAAATTTATTCATCAGGCTCTCAAGGTCGTCCAATACAGATTACAGTTTATATAGTTTGTATGCACAGAATTTAGTCAATTTAACATGTAATTGTAATTTGACTTACCTCGTACGGATTTCGGACGAAAACGAGTCGACTATTCAACTATTTTGGACTTCTCTTGATCTAAGTCTGATTTTCTTTGTTCTTGATCTAATACAATTCAAATTCAACCATTCAATCATTCATTTCACTCAAAATAATCCATGAACACATATTTAGGGCAATTTTACAAATTAGCCCCCACATTTTCACATTTTAACACTTTAGTCCCTATTTCACAAAATCACAAAATACACATAATTTGCATATACACAAGCTTAGTTGAATTCTTCTAATACTCATACTAGTCCACACATTTCATTTATTTCACATTTTAGTCCCTCAAAAATAACATTTTTACAATTTAGCCCAAATTGCTCAATTTCATCAAGAATCCAAAGACAAAACATGTAAACCCAACATCAAGCTTTCATATTTCACCATTTAACAACACAAAACTCATGAATTCATCCATGAAATATTTCAAAATCATCATAAAAATCAGAAATTGAGACATGGGCTTGATAGTATACTAAGCAACGATCATAAAAACGTAGAAATCATCAAAAACTGAAGCAAAAACATACCCGAATTAAGCTTTCAATGTGCCGAAACCCTAAAATCTTTTATTCTTTCTTTTTATTCTTCAATTTCAGTGGATGAACACATATTATGGCAACATTTTCTAATTTGTTTTCATATAATTTACTTCAATATGTATTTTACCATATTACCCATGCATTAAAACATTGATATGCCAACAACTAATGTCCACTAATGTCATTTAATCATAAGTTTGGTCAAATAACCACATAAGGACCTCACAATTATAAAGCCAAGTCAAATAAACACTTTTAACATCTAGCGCACAGCTTTTACCTTTTACGCGATTAGGTCATTTTTGCAAATTAATCACACAAACAGTTAAATTTTAGTACGAAACTTTCACACATGCTAATTCAAATATCATAAACACGAAAAATATTATTGAAATATTTTTTTCTACGTCGGATATGTGGTCTTGGAACCACTATTCTGACTAGGGTCAAAACTGGACTATTACAACTTACCTCGAATTACAAAATGTGTACGACTAGTTCGGCTTAGCCCACTTGCTTTGCTTTTTCTCGGTTTAGGCCTGAATTTTGTAATTATTGATCTAAAATGATAGAAATTCTTTCATTTCATCAGCATATTAATCTAAACACTCAAAAATTCATAATTAGGCAAAATGACCATTTTACCCTTAGACTTTCACAAAATGACCATTTTACCCCTGGGTTCAAAAATTAATTTTTATCATATTTTCTCACTAACCAAGCCTAGATGAATACTTTTTACAATAGAATCAGCCCACAATTCTCATTATTACACACATTTATCACCTATTTTACAACTTGTGCAAAAGGGTCCTTAGTTAAGATTTCCA
The DNA here is from genome assembly GCA_025698465.1 of Gossypium longicalyx. NCBI lineage: Eukaryota > Viridiplantae > Streptophyta > Magnoliopsida > Malvales > Malvaceae > Gossypium > Gossypium longicalyx. The sequence goes on along the minus strand of CM046996.1, from coordinate 39,218,322 downwards.
TGAAAACTTCTTCACAAAAGTCGTTTATTTAACAACCATGATTCATTTTCTTCCACAAAATTTCAGAAATAAACATGTTTAATATCATGGAAAAACCCTAAACTTTCAACCATTTTGTAAAATAGTCCCCTCATTTGAAAGCCCATGCTACAAGGGGTCCAAAAATACAAAAATCATCAAGAAAAACTATCAAAATCACTTACTTGTGTAGGTAAAGAGTGGCTGCAAATTTTCAAGCTTTCAAAACCATTAATTTAATGGTATTTTTAGTGGAGAAAGAAATGAGAAGAAGATGATATTTCTTTCTCTTTCTTTAATTCTTATTTTATTCTTTTAAGTCACCAAACACACCTAATATTTGACCTTTGACCTCTCTTGTCCCTCTATGGCCGGCCACTCTCCTAAAAAGGGTCTATTTTCCCTTTAAAGACTCCCAATTAAGGTTCCTTAGCAATTTAACACCTTTAGCTATCAAAAGAGGACTTTTTCACTTTAGGCGATTTAGTCTTTTTTCACAATTAAGCATACAACCGATAAAATTATTTCACCAAAAAATTTTCATACTCTTATATAATTATGCCACAACACATAAAATAATATTAAAAATAATTTCTCCGACCTCGGGTTAGTGGTTCCAAAACCACTGTTCTGACTCGGTCCAAAATCGGGCCGTTACATTCAATTTCATCCTCAAACACATATTTGGGCACTTTTGCACTTTAACCCCTAAAATTACCCATTTATTCAATTAAGTCCTTGTTTTATAAATACACAAAATTCGCAAAATTTGACAAAACTCATGCTTAGCTGAATTCTCTATAGGTCCCTAGCAGCCTATATTTTTCATTTATTTCACAATTTAACCCCTCAATTTACACTTTTCACAATTTAATCCTATTTAAGAATTTTCACTAAAAATCACTTTACAAAACATAGATATCTATCACCAAGCTTCAATAATTCATCATCAAACATTCAAAAACACATAAACTCATTAATGGTAATTTTCAAAATTGCCAACAAATTCAGAAATTAAGGTACGGGCTAGCTAGTACTCAAAGTAACGGTCACAAAAAAATAGAAATCATTAAAAACCGAGCTCAAAACATGCCTTAATCAAGATATATGCTAGCTAAATCCTAAAACACCAAAAATGGCTTCTTCGTCTTCAATAATCAGCGGTGAAAGATGATAATAAGGCTTGTTTTTGTTTTGTATTAACCTTATTAACCAATTTACCTTTTTAACCTTAATTAAAACCATTTAAAAACATTCATTTAATAGCCATTTATGTCCATTAACATTATGAATGGGTTAATAAAATCATAAGGACCTCATAAATAACAAACCATAGCAAATAAACACTTTTAACTTATAGCATGCCACTTTTGCATTTTACGCGATTAAGTCCTTTTATCAAATTGAGCTATTAAACGATAAAATTAGCTCACGGAATTTTCACACATATATAATCACATGTCATAGACACTAATATTAAAATAATTTTAAGACCTCAGATTTGTGGATCCGAAACCACTATTTCGATTTAGCTAAAATCGGGCTATTACAATGCCAATAGTATGTTGACAGATTCACAGCTCAGTTATACCATCATGGAGAAAGAATTGTTAGCGGTGGTATTTGCCTCTTAAAAATTTAGAGTTTATCTAGTGGGCACCAAAGTCACAATTTATATAGACCATTCTACCTTTAAATACTTGGTGACGATAAAAGAGGCCAAGCCTAGACGCATTAGATGGATATTATTGCTACAAGAATTTGATTTGGAGATTAAAGATAAGAAAGGCCCTGAAAATCAAGTGGCTTGTAACACCCCTTACCCGTATTTGATGCCAGGACAGGGTTCGAGGTGTTACTAGACTTAAATGTACACAATTTTGTAAAATCGAGCCATTAAATTTCATTCATATTTTGAAACATTCAATCACATGCACATAGTCCCTTATTTGGGTCTATAAAGCCCAAAACATACTTTAGAAAGAGTTCAGGACTAAACCGAGAACTTCAGAAAGTTTTGGGAAAACTTAGAAATTTTTTTCTTATGAAACAGGGTCACACGTCCGTGTCACCAGGCCGTATCCCTCACACGGTTAAGACACACGACCGTGTCTCACCCCGTGCAGTTGACTCTTAGGCTATTTTCCAAGCCTTTATGTTACCCATAACCCCTTACAACTTTATACATGTCATAATCACAATTCATAGCAACATTTTAGTGTTTAAACACCCTTTATTAAGACACATTCAATTCATGGTCATGACCACCTCGATTAGTCATAAAACATGCATTCAACACACATGACATATTACCAACCATGCATGACGAACAAACATATTCACATCACAATTATTAGACATAACATGAATAACAAGATTTACAAGCCATAGTCAATAGCTCAATATAGGCCAACACATTTGGCCAAATTATAATAACACATGTTATAAAACTAGGTCCCTATACATGCCACTCACTTGATAATTCTAACATATGTAACAATATTCTAAAGGTATTGGCTTGATAGTGTGATGCTGCCTCTGACGATCTCCAACCCTGAGTCGACCTGAGAACACTAAGGAAATGGAAAGGAGGGAGTAAGCTTTACGCTTAGTAAGCTAGCATGAAAAATAATAAACAATGTATTAACATGCTATTTATAAATTCTTTCTATTTATTCAAAGTCCAGTCAAGCTGTTTTCTCGAGTTACATTCATTAAATTATTTATATCCGGAGCTACGGAACTCAAAATTAAGATCCGTTAATTTTCCCAAAACTAGACTCACATATATTTCTATCATAAAATTTTTAGAATTTTTGTTTTAGCCAATAAGTACAGTTTATTCATTAAAGTCACCCTTGTTTCGCTATCTGACAGTTCTAACTTCTCTTCACTAAGAATTAATTATCTCATGATACAAAACTCGGATAATGTTCCCGTCTATTTCTTTTGAAAATTATACTCATTAAGGATTTTAAGCATGTAAATTATAACCCATAATTATATTTTTAAAATTTTTAATGATTTTTCTAAGTCAAAACAGGGATTCCAAAATCATTCTGACCCTGTCTCACAAAAATTATAAATATCATAGAATAAAAAATTCTTTTGCTTTTACTGTTTCTTCTATATAAAAATAGACTCAATAAGATTTTATTTCATATCTTATTAAACTTCTAATTCAATTTCCACCATTTTTGGTGATTTTTCAAATTCACACAACTACTATTGTTCAAAACTGTTTTGTTACAAATTTCACTCTTAAATAATCTCACTTACTCCATTCCATCTTTCTGAAAGTTCGCTCAACTATCGAGCACATTGCTCATAAATTTTCACACACATATACCTGCACTTATTCATCACATAGTCATATTCAATTACACTATTCATTACACGATCTCATGTATTTTCACTTAGTCAATTTTTCGTTGAACTCATCGAAATAATAACAGATACTCGGTGGCCTGCACATATTACCACCCTTGTAACCGAAGCTATTTGGTGCACATAGTAGCCTGCACTTAGTACTACATCTATGACCAAAACCGTCTCTTACACATAGTGGCCTGCATTTAGTACCACACATGTGATCGAAGCTATCGGGTACGTATAGTAGCCTGCACTTAGTACTACATATGCGACCTAACCATCTAGTGCACGTAGTAGCCTGCACTTAGTACTACACATGTGACCTAAAGCCATCTTAAATACATAGTAGCCTGCACATAGTACTGCACATGTGTTCTCACAACAGATCATTTGTATCTTTTCTATTTCGAAGGTCCAACTGGGAAATTCCTCACTTTTCAACATTTTACCAAATCATCCACAATCAACTTTAATTCATAATTTACATCGTGATCATTCAATAAACAACCACATCTCATATAATAACAAAATATTATAACATAAGTAAAAACGATATGTTATTTACATACAAACTTACTCATTTCATTTAAAATGTCATTTTCCATCAAATTTCCATTAACATCAAATCAATAAAATTATAGTAAGATATATTTCATTTATAACAATAATAATATGAATAACATGCTTATTTAATCACACGAACTTACCTCGGCACCAAAATAGCAAAAAGGAACCTAACTGTCGATTTTCCATTTTTCACCCGATCTAGGTACAATCTTTGTTTTCCTTGATCTATAATATCAAATTTAGTATAATTATTAGTCACATTATTTAATGTGATCCAAAAATCATATTTTGGCAAAACTATGTTTTTACCTCTCAACTTGATCAAAATTACACTTTTGCCCCTACTCTCGTAAAATGAATTTTATTCAATTTCCTCACTCTATAGGCCTAGCTGAACCATTTTCATAACTATAGTAGCCCACAATTTCCACTAAATCACACTTTTATGACAAATTTTATAACTTTTACAATTTAGTCCTTTTTAACGTTTTCACCGAAAACTACTTAGTAAAAGTCGTTTCTCCAACCATAAACATGCATAATCTACCATGAAAAACCAAAATGCAGAAATTTATAACATGTTTCAAATCCTAGACCTTCATCATAACTCAAATAAATGGTAGAAATAGGTAGATCTTGTTACGAGGATTTCAAAAACATAAAAATCATTAAAAACGGGGCTAGAACGGACTTACAATTGAGCTTGGAAGCTTCAAAAACCCTATCTATGTCTTCTCCATGCATGTTTCGGCCATGGGGTTGGATATGGACAAAAATTGGCTATTTATTTTGTTTTTAATTCATTTTATTTACTAAATGACCAAAATGCCCCTAACTTAAAAATATTCTATTTCACTTATTTCATGTCCATTTATGTCCAAAAAATTAACCAATGGTATAATTACCAATTAAGGACCCCCAATTTAAAATTTCATAACAATTGGACACCTTTAGCATGTAGAACTCAACTTTTGCAATTTTTACGATTTAGTCCTTTTGACTAATTTGAGTGCCCAAACGTTAAAATTTCTGGACAAAATTTTCAAAAAATAATTCCATAGAATTTTAGACCATAAAAATATAATAAAAATGATTTTTATTATGTCAAATTTGTGGTCTCAAAACCACTGTTCTGACTAGGCCCAAAATCGGGATGTTACATGGCTGATCACTTGTCACGATTGGAAGCAGGGAATAATTATGGTGATAGTAAAATGGTTAAAGATGAATTCCCTGATGAGTAATTATTTTTGGCTCTGGCTTTGCCATAGTATGCTAATATTGTTAACTTTCTAGTCAATAGGTTGTTGCCATCTCCATTCAATCATCAAGGACAAAGGAAATTCTTTCACGATGTTAAGCAATTACCGGAACGAGCCATTTCTATTCAAGTAGTGTGCGGATCAAGTAATTTGGAGATGTATTCTAGATGATGAAATTGAAAGTATCCTGCATAACTGTCATTTTTCACCTTATGGCGGACATTTTGGAAGCATGTGAACTGCTACAAAGGTTCTCCAATCTAGTTTTTATTGGCCCATCTTGTTTAAAGATGCTCATGAGTTCTGTCAAAGCTGTGATTGCTGTCAAAGAACTGGTAACTTATCAAGGAGACACAAAATGCCGCTGCAAAATATTTTAGAAGTGAAATTATTTGATGTATGGGGAATTGATTTTGTGGGTCCATTTCCACCATCTTGAGGCAATAGCTACATTGTTGTCGCTGTGGATTATGTCTCCAATTGGGTTGAAGCTGTGGCTTTACCTAAAAATAATGCCAAATCAATTTTGAGATTCCTGCATACAAATATTTTTACCAGGTCTTGTACCCCTCATGCCTTAATTAGTGATGAAGGTTCATATTTTGACTGCAGATTAGTTGCCAATGCTTTAAACATGTAACAACCCATTTTTAGTCAAATTCAAATATTTATTTTATTATTATTTTAATTTTTATAGCATGATAGCGTGTATGTGTGAAAATTTTGTAAAGAAATTTTATCGTTTAAATGATTAATTTGATAAAAAAGGACTAAATCGCGTAAAGTGAAAAAGTGGAGTTCTATTAGCTAAAGGTATCTAATAGCTATAGAACCTTAAATTTAAGGTCCTTAAGTGGTAATTAGACCATTATTATGATAGTGGATGACAATGGCATGGCATAATTGAAATTTTGAATTACTAATAAGGTTAAATATGTAATTAAGTAATTAAAGGTTAATTAAATAAAACAAAATCCATTTTATATTATCATCATCTTCTTTAGCTGAATTTGGCAAGAAGAAAAGCCAAAGTTCTAGGTTTTCCTTTCAACCTTGGTTAAATTGCTCATTAAGGTACGATTTTTGTCCCGTTTTTAATGATTTCTATGTTTTTGAAATCGTTGCAGCTAGTATTAGCTAGCCCAGGGACTATTTTGCAAAATTTTTAAAGATTTTGAATGATTCCATCGATGAATACATGTGTATTTTTAAGGTTCTTGATAGATTATGAATGTTTATTGATAGATATACAAGTTTTGTAAAGTGATTTTTGGTGAAAATACAAAATAGGGATTAAATTGAGAAATGTGTAAAGTTGGTGGTTAAAATATGATGAAAAAATGGGATGCTAGGGACATATTAGTAATTCAGCTAGCATGGGTATATTTGGAATTTCATTAATTTGTGATTTTATGAAATAAGGACTAAATTGTGAAAAATGTGAGTTTAGGGGCAAATGTGTAAAATAGCCCTAATGTATATTTTGGATTGAATTGAATAAATAGTTGATTAAAGGAGTTAATTTTGAATATATTTAGATCAAGAAAAATAGAATTCAGATCAGGATCAGGGAAAAATGAAAGTTATCAACTAAACAACTTATTTCATCGTTTACACATCCGAGGTAAGTTCGTATGGAATAAGCGTTGTTATAATTATACTTTAAATGTTTTGATATTGCATAAATTGTGTATATGAGAATACAGTTATATTTGACAACAATTCAGCTATATATGGCACTTAGTGTGTGATTCGAGATAGCTTCGGCTATATATGGCACTTAGTGTGTGATTCGGGATAGCTTCGGCTATGTATGTCACTTAGTGTGTGATTTGAGATAGCTTCGGCTATGTATGGCACTTAGTGTGTGAGATTAAAATAGCTTCTGCTATGTATTGGCACTTAGTGTGCGAGAATTCGAGTATTCAACATTTGTCTGTTTGGGTATGAGTTTATTACGAATTGGTTTAGGTATGTATACGAATCATACGAGCTTTAAATTGAAGAAGTTATGAAGTATGCATACAAGTACATGATTAAGCATGTGGAAGGTTTGTTAGTATTTATGAATTACGTATTAACAAGTTCAAATTGATGAATTATGTATTTATGATTAGTTAAGTTTATTTTATATGAGCTTACTAAGCTATAAAGTTTACTTTGTTTATGTTTCTCATGTTTTATAGTGATTTCGAAGCTAGCTTGGATCCAAGATTTGTCAGAGACTACGTCACACTATCCAACCATCACTTTGGTACTTTTGAGCTTTTGGTTTGGTCATATGGCATGTCTAGGATTATGGTTATTTTGATATGTATCTTGGTAGTGAGTTTTTTCATTTGAAATGGTTTATAAATGGTTATGTTTTGGTTTGTACATATATAACCATGAGACTTGGCTTAATTTGGCTAATTTGGTTATGTATATATAAGTGTGCATATGGTTTATATTGAGTGATTGAAGTTGGTTTGAAATGTTATTGATAGTTGGTATTATAGATATGAAATGGTTGATAATTGAGAAGCTATGTGCTAGTGAATTGATGTATGATGATGCATGTTTGGAAAATGTTTAATTAGATGATTTGAATATGTAAAGTTGTTATGATTTGAATGAGTAAAACATGAGAGAGTAAGGAAACTAGTTGTTGGAGTTGAAATGGTATGTTTTAGTCTTGATTTTGGTTGAATTGGATGACCATTTATGTTATGAGTGAGTACTATTTGAATTGTATAGGTATGCACAAAATTTGGGTGGAAAATTGGCTTGGTAAATAGCCTATTTTTGTCCACATGGGCAGAGACAAGAGCGTGTGTCTCAGCCGTGTGTGACATACGATCTTGTTACATGGTCGTGTGTCCCCTGGTGTTGAAATTTAAATTAAGTTAGTATGCTCCAAACGGCCTCACACACGGGCGTGTGATTTGGCTGTATGGCATAAGTCAGTATACCCTATAGGTTTGGCAGAGCTTAGTACACGGCCTAGGACATGGGCATGTGTAGCCATTTTTAGGGCAAACGGGATAGCCACACGGGTGTGTGTGTTGGCCATGTGACCCAAGTCAGAGAGTTACACGGGGTAGGACATGGGCTAGGACACGGCCATGTACTCCCATTTCGAATGTCCACACGGCCTATGACATTAGCGTGTCTGGTGGCTGTGTGAGACACACGGCTTGGCCATACAGGCGTGTATCCCTTGTTTTGAGAAAAATTTTCTATGTGTTTCAAATGTTTCTACAGATATCGGTTTAGTCCTGAACCAAACCCAATGTATGTTTAGGGCCTCTTAAGCTCGTATTAGGGACAAATTGATTGAGTTTGAATGATAAATGTATGAAATGATGTTAAACAAATTTTCTATGCTAAATGGTTGTTTAATTGTTTCGTAAGTCTGGTAATACTCCTTAACCCTATTCTAGAATTGAATACGGGTGAGGGGTGTTACAAAATAGATATGATGTTAAACATAAAATTTCCATGGTATACCACCTACAGACAAATGGATAAGCTAAAATTTCCAATAGAGAAATCAAGCAAATTTTGGGAAAAGATGTCAATCCCAACCGCAAGGATTGGTTAGCAAGGTTTGATGAAGCCTTGTGGGCTTATCGCACAGCTTTCAAGACACCGTTCGGAATGTCACCTTTCAAGCTTGTCTATGGTAAACCATGTCATTTGTTTGTTGAGCTATATCACAAATCATTTTGGGCAATCAAGAAACTAAACATGGCCTAGGGTGTCGCTGCAACTCATCGCTTGCTGGAGCTTAATGAGATTGATGAATTTTGAGCTCAAGCTTTTGAGAATGCTAGACTGTACAATAAAGACAAAGCGGTGGCATGACAAGAAAATTTTGCCACGGCAATTTGTACCTGGACAACAAGTCTTGCTCTTCAATTATAAACTTAAACTATTTCCTGGAAAATTAAAGTCGAGATGGTCCAAACCATTCAAAGTCGAGTGTATATACCCTCATGGAGCTGTCAAAATCAAAGATGGAAAACAAGATCCACTTTAAAAGTCAATGGTCAACGCTTGAAAAATTATTTTGGATCTCTTATAATACGTGACAAAAAAATTATTTCTCTTAGAAATACTTAATATTGTTCTCTTGCAGAAATTTTCTTTGTTTATCTTATTTTTACTTTTTCTTATTTGTTACCTAATAAATTTATTTAACTGTTTATTTTCTTTTTTTTTACAGGTTTCTTTTTAGGCTAGAGTACATATATATTGAAGCCATTAGCCTAATTATTTCAATTTTCACAAATTTGCGCTAAATACATTTTCTTTTCCCACTAAATGCCATTTGTTTTGCCTTGTTAGACCATGATTAAGGCCAATCTTATCACACAAATCATAATTTCTTCTCTCCCACGTTTTAACATAGCCAATCTAGTTTCTTCCCACATTTTTATCCTGTTCATTTTCTAATTTTACTCTTTGTTTCATTTATAACTGTAATAAAATCTACCTTTTTCCTTTTCAAGCTTTTTATCTTTTCTTCAATGGCTTCCAAAATAGCTTCTGCTTTGACCTTTGCCTCTCCACGCACCTTCTTCAGTAAACTTGCTGAAGATAAATACCATAAAAATATTTCCAAAAGATAATTCTGCCTGGAAAAAGGATTCCTTTTTCAAGATGCTCCCTTCATGGAGTGTACAGAGGCCAACTCATCAGTTGTCGAAAAGTATGGATGGGGAATATTCTGTCTCCATCTTGGCTATGTCTTCCCAAAGGTAGTGAAAGAGTTTTATGTCCACATTACTTCTTCTGATAGTGCATTTATATACGTGTGTGGAATATCAGTTCTATTTGATGAGGACTCCATCAATGCCCAATATGGATTGTTTGAAGGTCCTGATGAGCATGCTGACTTTATGAAGTCAATGTCCCCAGAGCGCTTGAACTAGATTCTCAGTGATGTTTGTGTGGAAGGTACACAATGCTCAATTTCAAGAAATGAATGTTACACCATCGATAGAGTCTTATTGAAGACTCAATGCAAGATTTGGTACAATTTCTTGAAAACCCGTCTCATTCCTTATACAGATAATACTACAATCTCAAAGGATAGGTTGTTACTTCTTCACTTCATAATAGTGGGCTGAAAGATTAATGTTGGAAACATTATCTTTCATGAGATTCATCATTGTGCCCAAAAGAATGCTGGCACATTAAATTTCCCCTCACTAATTATTGCACTATGCCAAAGAGTCAAGGTTCCCTTGTCACGAAATGAAGATCACCTTCCAAACAAAAGGGCTATTACTATGTACATTGTGCAGAAACTAGCTGGTGAAGAAATGCCAAGGCAAACTGGTATGCCTCTATATTCTCCTCCTAGGACTACTTCTGCTGTCCCTTGATGTAACGCCTCAAGAAAATCCTTAATGTTTATTTTTGTATGTTTGTGTTATAAAAATGCATGTCTACTTCAATGGTTAAGTGTCCTGGGGAGAGTCTGAGAAGTCTTGGGTTCAAGCCTTGGCTTGTGCAAAAGTTTTGTTTTTAGTATGAATAAACCTCTGTCTCTAGTCAATAGGCTTTTAAATAAATGTGGGTATTTTGTGTCAGAAAGGGCCAGTTGGTCTGAGGGATGAGTGGCGTGTTACTAATGTCTGAGGTCTGAAGTTCGAGTCTTGGTTTACGCAATAGATTTTATTTTGCTGTGAATATGTGGGAGTGTTCTTGCTTGGCTGAAACTCTAAAGAGTTTGAAGGGGGTTCTTATTTGATGGTTGAGGGATTGGAGGAGATTTGAGGAGTGGATCAAGGGATTAGGGGAGTAGTGCTGCCGAAATTGGATTCTCCTCAACCATTCGGCTTGTCTTTTGTTTCCCTGAATATTCGGTCATCCATTTTTTCCATCTTGCCTAACTCCCTTGTTTCCATTTTGTCGAATTCTCTTGCTGCCTTCTCCAAAATTTTCCTTTCTTCTCTTCTTTTCTTTTCCTCAAGACATCTATTTTCTGCGATTGTGCTACTGGTTTGGTTTCCTGTCCCCACTGATTCGTTCTCTTTTGCTAAGCTTCTCATCTCAGTCTCTCTTCTCCCATCAATAACCTCTGTCAAATTCGTTTTCTTTTCCCTCTCTCAGTCAGTTTTTAACAGTTACCTTCTCCCTTTGTACTTGGTGGAATACTTCTTCTCTTTTCCTCTCCTGCCTTTTGGTTTCTCTTTGAAAAAGGAAAAGTTGGCGTCGCTTCTTCTCTGTTCCTTTGGTCGAATCCTTGGTTTTCCCTTATTCTCCCTGTTCGTCTACTTTCCCTTAATTGGTTACTTCTATTCACGTGGGCTGCTTTCGGTTGGTAAGTTTTTTGGTGGGGGGGAGGTTATGCCCCAATTGATTTGGGAAAATTTCATTTGGTTAAATTGTGTTAAGTTCCTAATCCTCTGTTGTGTCGAATGTTGATTTGATAGCATCAAATCGTGTCGGACTTGGTTTACCAGCGGATTCGTAGGCTATATCTTTTTGGAGTACTAGGGGTAGGCAACATACATGAAGTTCGATTGTTGTTGTTTTATTGGTATTGGTTCTAAGCATGACTAATGTTGGACATGGAATTGCCATTTGTTTTAGGTATGGTTTATCTTAGGAGCGTTGCGTATCAAAAATCATATCAGGTGTGTAAACACTACCTTTGATCGTAAATCGGTGAAAAGCCGAAAAGTGCGAATAGTTGACACCACATGGGTGTGTAGTAACCCATATGGTAGCCCGTGTGACTAAACATGGGCGTAGTTGACGAGGCCGACCATGAGCGATTTCATAGGCTAAGGCCGTACTGGGCCATTTTGGGCCGAACTGGGCCTTGTGGGCCCCACGAGCATGTGAGCCCCACATGAGTAAACCACACGGATGTGTGGAATTTATTTAGCCATGATATGTATTACACATGGCCAAGGCCAGTATGGGCTGTGTGGGCCACATGTGCATATGGGACAATATGGGCCGCGATATGGGCCTCGGGCCCATTTTCACTGTTGGTCTGTTAAGGTTGTACGGGTCATCCAAGACGACTGTGGACCTATTGTTGGGTTAGTAAGTTTACCTAGACCCCCTAGTTGATAAAATGACTATTATCCCCCTGGGTGATGTATGATTGTATTTAAGCATGTCATTTTAAACATATTGAGTACATGTATGATATTATGACATGACATGACATGACATGATGCATGATGTGTTGCATGGGGTGGGTTTTATTATGATTGGAGGAAGTGCACTGTACTGGCAGCTTTGCTACATATACTGTTTAGTGCCGCAACCGGTACTACTTGGAGTGTAGGGTTGGATGGGTTGATTATATCCCCACATGGAGTGTAGGGTTGGACGGAGATGGAGTGTAGAGGCTAGTTTGATAGGATCTCTTGATTGTTTATCTGTACTGTTACTATCACTAAGATGGGCTAAGGTCCAAACTGATACTGATTTTATAATGGGCTAAGGCCCTAACTGAAACTGAACCATTACTGTAATGGGCTGAGGCCCATACTGTATCTACTCACTGTTTGATTGTTTAACATGGGATTACACACTGAGTTTTCATAAAACTCACCCATCTATTTCTCTATGTAGGTAATCCCCAATTTTAGGTGGGTTGGTGCTGCGAGGGACTCAAAGGTGGCCATACAACCGCACATACTTTCATAGTTGCTTTATATTAATAAGTAATTTTATTTTGGGTATTTTTACTATAATAGGGCCTCTTTGGATCTTTATTTTTAATTTGGGGATTTTTAATTGTTTTAATTTATAACTACTAGCAGTAGGAAAAGAAACGGGTTTTCAAAAAAGATAAGTGTTTTTTCAAAGATACCACAAACACGTAACCTGTTTTAAGAACTTCCGCAAGATATAACGTTTTAAAATAAAAATATAATAATGACGTTTTAATATGATTAACTTTTTGACAAACGACTCTCATTTTGAAAATAAACAAATGTATTAAAATCAACATTAAGATCAAACAAAGAGATTAAAATTGGGTTTTCAACAACATCACACTTTACGAAAAACACTTCAATATGATATCGCCAGATTTAGCCATAACGTCTAGGCCGAGTTTAGGGTGTTACATTTAGTGGTATTAGAGCCAGATTATAAAACTCGACTGTGGAATTGGGTTTCTTTTAAAATGATTTGAAGTATTTAAAAATGTTTTACTGAATGTGTGGTACACTGAGTCTCCGGCGCCGATTCTGTAAGTCTTCTGAAACTGTTGTTTATTTAAATTGAAATGCTGAGACTACTGTAGGTAGTAAACTGTACTGAAATACTCTAGTTAGAGTAAACTAAAAACTGTAGTAAGACTGTGATCTGCGAAAATGAACTTTGAATTATTAGTACTGTTTTCCATAAAATATCCATTAATAAACACTGTAACTATAAACTGATGCATAAAACTGTTAATACAAAAAAAAAACAAATCGATAATGAGCACAAGAGGTACTCGTAGAAGGGGTACAAGAGGCTGTGGGGGTGCTCGGGCTGGGTCTTTGTCGTCTGGCCACATGCCTAATGTTGAAACTAAGGAGGCGCCGATTTCACCTGAGACTGAGACTGGGTCTCATGATCGTGCGGCTAGGGACAATGCGCTGTCCCAAGCTATGTTGTGGATTCTGAAGAGGGTGCTATAGGCCCAATACTGGTGCTATGGGCCGTGGGTCAGTTATGGAATGACTCTGTTCTAATGGAGCTAAGATTTTTAGGGGTATTGTTGGAGTTGACCCTAATGTGGCTGAGTATTGAATTGAGGCCACAAAGAGGATCATGGACGATCTCGACTGTACCCCTGAGTAGAAACTAAAAGGTGTAGTGTCACTACTGAGGGATGAGGATTACTAATGGTGGCTTACAATTAAAGATGGCACTCAGCCTGATCGACTGACCTGGGAAATTTTTCAAGACTGCTTTTTAGGGAAAGTATGTGGGTGCTAGTTATGTGGATGCCCAGAGAAGAGAGTTTCTAAATTTGACTCAGGGGGATAAATCAGTGGCCGAATATGAGGCTGGATTTTTGCTATTAAGCCGCTATGCGCGAGGGATGGTGGCGACTGAGTATGAGTGGTGTTTTTATTTCAAGGGCGGCCTTAGGGATAATCTACGGGTTCTGATAGCTTCACAGAGGGAGTGAGATTTTACTGTGTTAATTGATAAGGCGAAGATCACCGAAGAGGTGAAGCGCGTTGAGCGCCAGAACCGTAAGAAGGGGAGGGGTCGGAACAAGAGTGATTCGGAGCCCTCAAGTTTCTTTTTGAGGCATAAGAAAAAGGCAAGAGTTGATGGGCTGGTCAGAGTTGGGGCCCTTGTTGCTGTTATTAGGCCACAGCTCTGTATTGATTATGGGAGACGACAACAGGGGGAGTGCTGGAAAAGGACTAGGGCATGTTTGAAATGCGGATCATTAGAGCATCATATCAGAGAGTGTCCACAGAGGCCCGAGCTGTTGCAAGCTACAGGTTTGGGTACTGTACATGTAACAGCCCAATTTAGACCTTATTCGGAACGGTGGTTTCGGGACCACGAATCTGAGTCAGAAAAATATTAAAAAAATATTTTCTGTGTTTATTATGTGTGAATTTATACGTGTGAAATTTTTGTGTTTTAATTTTGTCATTTGAGTGTCGATTTAATAAGAAAAGGCTTAATCGCATAAAATGTAAAAGTGACTAGATAATTGTGTAAGTGCCGAATTGTTATTGTTCTTTTATTATGGAGGCCTTAAAATGAAAGTAGGCCATTTAATTATAGCATGGACGGTTGTGGAAAACCATTATAAAGGTATGATATTAAATTGTGAAGGTTAATATGGTAAATTATGAAATAATATATGTTATAATAAAACATAATTAAAAGCCATGTATTTGTGTTCATATTTTTTTGACCAAAACTCGAAGAAGAAAGAAAAGAAATAAAGCTTAGGGTATTCGGCCATTGTTGAGCTTGATTAAGGTATGTAACTAGCTTGGTTTTTGATAATTTTTACATTTGGGAGATCGTTGCAGTGTAATGTACAAAGCCCGTGCTTGAATTTATGATTTTGATGAATATTTTGAGTTATGCCATTGATGAATAATTGAGCTTTGTGATGTTACTTGATGAATTATGAAAGATATGTTTTAGATTAATATGTTATGTATTGGAATTTTTGATGATTTTGTGTAATTAGGACTAAATTTCAAAAATAATAAATTGAGGGACTAAAATTTAAAATAAATGAAATGTATGGACTTGTATGAACATGGGTAGTTGAAACGCCCCAAAAATCCTGAACTTTTTTTTTTCGATTTTGATAAAAAGTGTGCTTAATATTCCTAGTCAAGTGTTATTTGTGTGATAATAGGCTTTGGTTAAGTTTTGAGTTCGAGCTTTGGGGTGAAGGAAATTATAGTTTAATAATTAAAAGAACCTTGATGGCAAGTAGTTTGGTTTTCAAATAAATGAAGGAGGAATTGGACACAAGGAGCCTTGTGTTGGAGTGGCAAGTAGCGTCACGTGTGGGGCTTAGAGGTGGCGTCACATGCATGGCAAGGAGGTTTGGGGTTCGAATCCCTCCTTGCCCAAAAGTAGGATTTATTTTTGCTCAATGAATGGAAAATGGTGGCCATGGATGTGAACTTTGAAGGGAGTGATCAGAGGAGAAATTTAAGGAAAGGATTAAGGAGTTATCAAGGAGAAAAGTTATGAGATGAGGGGTGTAGAGAAGTGGAGCTGAATTGGGAATTTGGGGATAGGTAAATTTGGCTATAGTATATATAGTGTCGATTTTGGGGATTCTAGGGTAATGCCGAAACTGTTTCTTTTCCTTTAGTCGAATTCCTCATTTTTGTGTTGCCGAAACACTTTTTCTCTCTAAGTGCTCAGAAGCCGAATTCCTTGTTCCTTGCTTGCTGATTTTCCATTTTTTCTCTACTCAAATTCTCTTTTGATTCACCTTTGGTTTTAGCCGATTTCTTCTTCTCTTTTTATCTTTTTCTCTTCTTCTTATTTGTACCGAATAATCCCTTTCACCATACAAATCTCAAAAGTTGAATACTTCTTTGGCTGAATACCCTCTATGCCGCCACTACTTCCTCTACTTCGGCCGATTCTTGTGTAAGTGCTTTGCTCTTTTAGTCAATTTTCCTAGTACTGATTTCTTCTCTCCCTCACCTTTTCTAAATTGATTTTGATAGGGAATTAGTATCAAATCTCGGAGTTCAGATCTCTGCCGAATCGCTCCTTAGGTGTTTTGGGGTTTTGGGTAAGTGTTCCTCATTTATTGGTTAAGGTTGGCTGAATGGTCATGGGTGATTTAAGAGTAACTTAAGATGATTGCGAGTCACTTGTTGTTTAGGTTTTAATGATTATGATGGATGCATTTAAGAAATACTTGTGATTAGTGATTAAGGAAGGGTTGTTAAGGCTTGTCGTTCAAGGTAAGGCAAATGTGAGATTTTCAGTTTGTGGTGATCGTATTTGATAAGTGTGTGATTAATCGTTGAGTGAAATTGTTTGTAGGTTCATGGATAAGGATATCGTGGCACGTCTTAGTACCAGGTGTGTACATACACTGTATACACACAGTAGATCGGCAAATCTCGAAATGTCGAAATCCTGAAATGCCGAGAAGCCGAAATGCCAAAAAGCTAAAAGTTTGGCTACGGTAGTCTTAAGGGTGAGCGAACACTCGTAAGAGGGACCGATACGTTATCAGAGGCCCTATGAATGATCTCATGGTCTTGGGCCATGTTTTGGCCAACCGGGCCATAATGGGCTAAATGGGTCTGATGGGTTGTAGGGCCCATAATAGGCAAAATTGGCAATTTGATACTAAGTAATGAAAAATCATATGATTGCATGACTATGAATGTGATTGAGCCTGATGGGCCATATGAATGTGATTGGGGCTGATGGGCCATATGAATGAAATTGGGCCTAAAGGGGCCAAATGAATAAGTGTGGATCTGTTAGTGTTTGGTAAGGGGTTGTGGATCTAGTTTTTGGTAACTCCTCAATTAGACATAAAACTTAAATAATTAATTAATTGTGACCGTGGACGAGTCATCAGGTTAAGGTGTTGCAATGGGTATATGCATGTCTAGGATTGGATCTAGAGAGAGCTTGGTACTTAAGCGGTCTTAATGACTCACCTCCTCTTCTCTAGAATCCTACCGGTGCATAGTATCTGTTCATTTTAGCCAATGAGGACTTCTTAACGGGCCAAGGTAGGTAACAAACCCATAATAAAGAAAAATTATCGAAATGCCCCTAAGGGTGAAAAATGACTAAAATACCCCGATGTGTTGAATGTAAGACTTATGGATGTTACATGTATACTTGCTGCATTCATATGATATTCTGTTTAGGTTGCATATGGGTTGGGAATTATGGAACATAGGAAGTATATGAGGATCGCATGGTTGCTTGATGACCGTGGATCCACCGATGGCTATTAAGCCTAGTATTTGATTAGCAGCTTGCTGCAATGAAAGGAGTACCGCAACCGGGCTACCATTGATGTGTATCGGATGGGTGGGTCGATATTTATATCCTCACATGATGTGTACTGGGGGATAGAGTCGGTGTATAGCGGTTGAATCATTGGGGTGGGTTGCACAGCATTGCATGTATGATATTATGGTGATTGATGATTGCTTATTACTCTTTGAGGGTTGTACACACTGAGTTTTCGAAAACTCACCCCCTCTTTTATTTTTCTCAGGTGATCCTCAATAGGTGGTTCGATGGTTGGAGGGATTCTGAGGTGGCCAGCTAGCAAGACAACTTAGACTTGTTTTCTTAAACCTATAATTTCTAGTATTTAAAGTTATTGCAGTCCGGATTGTAATAAGGCCTATTCACTGGATATTATTTCAAACTAGGATTATTCTTATTTTTATGTTTTATACTTGCTAGAAGTAGAACATGGTTTTCCTAAACCATAAATGTTTTTAAATACTACATTTCCGCAACTGAATTTTTAAATGACAAGTGTTTCATAGATCATGTGTTTTAAATAAAGCTTTCGCAACTAAAAGTTACATAATTTTCTCTTTTGAAGGGTTTTCAATGAAAATAAGGTTTTCGATAAAACACTTTAATGTGACACGCCAGATTCGGCCATAACGTCCAGGCCGGGTTTGGGGTGTTATAGTAGTATTCGACCTAGGCATGGTGTGTGCAAATTTTGCATGTTTTGTGTTTTGTGCAATTTGGACTAAACTATAAAAAGTGTGAAATGTTAGGGGTAAAATGGTAATTTGCCCATTTATGTGTTTTTGGACTAAATTGAATGAAATTATTTCTGAATGTGTTTAATTTGAATATGTTTAGATCAAGAACCAAAGAAATTGGATTTGGATCGGTGGAAAACCAAAGTTGTTGATTAGTTGTCCCGTTCCGATTATCATTGTCTGAGGTAAGTTTATAAGCAAATAGATGTATTTATTTGATTAAATATGAATTATATATGCTGAAATGAAAAAAAATGTGATAATATATATGTGGAAGCCGAATATGTGAAAGCTTGAAAGCTATGTGTACGAGTTTGATTCGATCGAGTTACGGCATCTGAAAGCCTCGTATGAACCTTAGGAATAGCTAGGATATATATGTCACGACATAGGATTTCCGATATGTGTTCTCATGTAAGACCACGTCTGGGACGTTGGCATCGATATGTGTTCTCGAGTAAGACCCTGTCTGGGACAATGGCATGGATATATGATTACATGTAAGACCACGTTTGGGATGTTGGCATTGTACGATATGTGTGATTATTCGATTATCCTATTCAATTCCGAATGGTTCAATGGGTAATTATAACTTGTTATCGAATGTATAAATCGAGCTAAAGTGATCAGGTATGAGATAGTAGGATGGATATATGCGTATGTGCATCAATTACCGGTAATTGAATAAATTGACCATTAAAAATAAGTACCCCCTACCGAGGTTAGATGATCTGTTCGACCAATTTCGAGGAGCTTCAATTTTCTCCAAGATTGATCTCTGATCTGGGTACCATCAACTGAGGGTTAAAGAGACTGATGTGTACAAGACAACTTTTAGGACTCAAAATGGTCATTACGAGTTCCTAGTGATGCCGTTTGGACTGACGAATGCACTAACGACTTTTATGGGTCTGCTGAATCGAGTATTCCAGCCCTATCTGGATCGGTTCGTAGTGGTTTTTATTGATGACATCCTGGTGTATTTGAAGACTGAGGATGAACATGATGCACATCTCTGAGTTGTTCTGCAGATTCTGAGGGAGAAACAATTGTATGCCAAGTTTAGTAAGTGTGAGTTCTGGTTACGAGAGGTAACATTTCTAGGCCATGTGGTATCTGCTGAAGGGATTAGGGTTGATCCTCAAAAAATTGAGGCCGTTTTGGATTGGAAGCCACCTAAGGCTATATCTGAGATCCACAATTTTCTAGGACTGGTAGGGTATTATCGGTGATTTGTTGAAAGGTTTTCATTAATTGCAGCACCTTTGACTAAGTTGCTGCGTAAAGGGGTGCCATTTAACTAGACTGATGTACAGCAAGAGAGCTTTGAGAAGCTCAAGAAGGTACTGACTGGGGCTCCTGTCTTGATACAGCCAGAGTCTGGGAAAAAGTTCACTATCTACAGCGATGCATCACATGTTGTGCTGGGATGTGTGTTGATGCAAGAAGGTAAGGTGGTTACATATGCATCCCGTCAGCTTATGACTCATGAGGTGAATTATCCAACGCATGATTTGGAGTTGGCTGCGGTGGTATTCGTACTGAATATTTGAAGGTATTACCTATATGGTGAGAAGTGTATCATTTACACTGATCACAAGAGCCTCAAGTATCTCCTCACTCAGAAGGAGCTAAATCTTAGGTAGCGTAGATGGATTGCGCTGCTAAAAGATTATGACTGTACGATCGAATACCATTATTGGAAGACCAATGTGGTGGCAGACACACTGAGTTGTAGAGCTATGACAGATCTGAGGGTGATGTTTGCTCGCCTCAATTTATTTGATGATGGTAGTTTTTTGGCCGAGCTTCAAGTTAGACTGACGTGGATTGAGTAGATTAAGGGTAAACAGTTGGAGGACGAGTCACTAGGTCTTCGTTTCCGACAGGTTGAGAGTGGGGATACTGCGAGAAGGGCATAGTAGCCCTTATGCTATGCATCTTGGTAGAAATAAGATGTACCGAGACCTTCATGAGTCATATTGGTGACCGGGTCTTAAGCGTGAAGTTACCGACTTCGTGGGTAAATGTCTAACTTACCAGTAGGTTAAGGCAGAACATCAGTTACCATCAGGGTTGCTTCAGCTAGTTAAAATTCCACTTTGGAAATGGGAGAGAGTGACTATGTCTGCCCCTAACGCCTTCTAAAAAAGATTCAGTATGGGTCATCGTGGATTGATTGACTAAATCTGTCCATTTCATACAAGTTCGTACTGATTACTCTTTGTAGAAGCTGGCTAAACTGTATGTGTCTGAGATACTGAGACTGCATGGGGTACCGATTTTTATAATATCTGATAGGGATCCTCGCTTCACGTCTCGGTTCTGAAAGAAGTTGCATGAAACTCTGGGTACAAGGTTGGACTTTAGTACTGCATTCCATCGTTAGACAGATAGTCAGTCAGTGAGGGTGATTTAGATACTGGAGGACATGTTAAGGAGTTGTGTGATTGATTTTTGAGGCAGTTGGGAGGAATACTTGCCGCTAGAATAATTTGCATATAACAATAGTTATTAGTCTAGCATACAGATGACACCTTACGAGGCATTATATGGTCGTAGGTGTTGCACACCCTCATATTAGACTGAGTTGGGCGAGCAACGTGTTCTGGGCCCGGAATTAGTTTCTAATAGTAAGGATAAAATTTGACTAATCCGGGACCAACTGAAGGCAGCGTCAGACAGACAGAAGTCTTATGCGGATCTGAAGCGTAAAGAGATTGAGCATTCTGTGGGGGACTTTGTTTTTCTCAAGGTCTCACCATGGAAGAAAGTACTGAGGTTTGGACATAAGGGCAAGTTGAGCCCTAGGTTTATTGGGTCTTACCGCATACTGAAACGTGTGGGACCGGTTGCCTATCAGCTAGAGTTACCTCCAGAGTTAGACTAGATTCACGATGTGTTCCATGTCTCTATGTTGAGGCACTACCGCTCTGATCTGACGCATGTTATTTTGGTTGAGGAGGTTGAGGTTAGGCCAGATCTGAATTTTGAGGAGGAACTGGTTCAGATATTGGATCGTGATGTTAAAGTTTTAAGAAAGAAGTCTATCGCACTGCTTAAGGTTCTTTGGCGTAATCACAGCTCTGAGGAGGCCACGTGGGAACCTGAGGAGGCGATGCGACAACAATACTCTCATCTGTTCTGATCATGTAAAATTTCGAGGCCGAAATTTTCTTTTAGGGGGTAGAGTTGTAACGCCCTAAGAAAATCCTTAATGTTTATTTTTGTATGTTTGTGTTATACAAATGCATGTCTGATTCAGTGGTTAAGTATCCTAGAGAGAGTCTGAGAAGTCTTAGGTTCAAGCCTTGGCTTGTGCAAAAGTTTTATTTTTAGTATGAATAAACCTCTGTATCTAGTTAGTAGGCTTTTACATAAATGTGGGTATTTTGTGAATGAAAGGGCCTGCTAGTCTAAGGGAGTGGCGTGTTACTAATGTCTGAGGTCTGAAGTTTGAGTCTTGGTTTACGCAATGGATTTTATTTTGCTGTGAATACGTGGTAGTGTTCTTGCTTAACTGAAACTCTAAAAAGTTAGAAGGGGGTTAAAATTGGATGGTTGATAGATTGAAGGAGAGATTTGAGGAGTGGAACAAGGGATTAGGGGAGTAGTGGTGCCGAAATTGGATTCTCCTCAACCAGTCGGCTTGTCTTTTGTTTCCCTGAATATTCGATCATCCATTTCTTCCATCTTTCCGAATTCCCTTATTGCCATTTTGCCAAATTCTCTTGCTGCCTTCTCTAAAGTTTTCCCTTCTTCTCCTCTTTTCTTTTCCTCAGGCCCTCTATTTTTTTGCGATTGTGCTACTGGTTTGGTTTCCTGTCCCTGCTGATTCATTTTCTTTTCCTAAGCTGCTCGTCACAGTCTCTCTTCTCCCTTCAATAACCTTTGCCGAATTCGTTTTCTTTTCCCTTTCTCAGTCAGTTCTTAACAGTCACCTTCTCCCTTTGTGCTTGGCCGAATACTTCTTCTCTTCTCATCTCCTACCTTTCGGTTTCTCTCTGAAAAGGGAAAAGTTGGTGCCGGTTCTTCTCTGTTCCTTTGGCTGAATCCTTAGTTTTCCCTTATTCTCCCTATCCGTCTACTTTCCCTTAATTGGTTACTTCTGTTCAACGTGGGCTGCTTTCGATTGGTAAGTCTTTTGGTGAGGGGGAGGTTATGCCCCAATTGATTTGGGAACATTTTATTTGGTTAGATTGTGTTAAGTTCCTAATCCTCTGTTGTGTCGAATGTTGGTTTGACAGCATCAAATCATGTCGGACTTGGTTTACCAGTGGATTCGTTGGCTATATCTTTTTGGAGCAGTAGGGGTAAGCAACATACATGAAGTTCAATTGTTGTTGTTTTATTGGTATTGGTTCTAAGCATGACTAATGTTGGACATGGAATTTCCATTTTTTTTAGGTGTGGTTTATCTCAAGAGTGTTGCGTATCAAAAATCATATCAGGTGTCGAAACACTACCTTTGATCGTAAATTGGTGAAAAGCCAAAAAGTGTAAATATTCGACACCACACGGGAGTGTAGCAACCCGTGTAGTAACCCGTGTGACTAAACATGGGCATATGATCGATGAGGTCGACCATGAGCGATTTCATGGGCTGAGGATGTGCTCGATCGTGTAGTAGCCCCACACGAACGTTTGGAAATTATTGACATGACATGATGTTTTGCATGGGGTGGGTTTTATTATGATTGGAGGAAGTGTACAGTACTAGTAGCTCTGCTGCAAATACTGTTTAGTGCCGTAACCGGTACTACTTGGAATGTAGGGATGGGTGGGTTGATTAAATCCCCACATGGAGTGCATGGTTGGACGGAGATGGAGTGTAGAGGTTGGCTAGGTAGGATCTCTTGATTGTTTATCTGTACTATTACTGTCACTGAGATGGGCTCAGGCCCAAAATAATACTAATTTTATATTGGGCTAAGGCCTTAAATGAAACTGAACCATTGCTGTAATAGGCTTAGGCCCAGACTGTATCTGCTCACTGTTCGATTGTTTGACATGGGATTACACACTGAGTTTTCATAAAACTCACCCATCTGTTTCTCTGTGCAGTTAATCCCCAATTTTAGGTGGATCGATGCTGCGAGGGACTCAAAGGTGGCCACACAGCCACACATACTTCTATAGTTGCTTTATATTAATATGTAATTTTATTTTGGGTATTTTTACTGTAATAAGACCCCTTTGGATCTTTATTTTTAATTTGGGGATTTTTAATTGTTTTGATTTATAACTGCTAGTAGTAGGAAAAGATGCAGGTTTTCAAAAAAGATAAATGTTTTTTCAAAGATACCATGAACACGTAACCTGTTTTAAGAACTTCCGCAAGATATAACATTTTAAAATAAAAAAATATAATAATGATGTTTTAATATGATTAACTTTTTGACAAATGACTCTCATTTTGAAAATAAACAAATGTCTTAAAATCAGCTTTAAGATCACACAAAGATTAAAATTGGGTTTTCAACGACATCATACTTTACGAAAAAAAGTTCAATGTGACATTGCCAGATTCGATGATAACATCCAAGCCGGGTTTGGGGTGTTACATTCGTCTTCCCACACTGACTTTGAGCGGCGAATGATTGAAGTTGTAGAGGGTTTGAAATAGCAGTTCTGTGTGTTGGAAAAACATTAGAAAATGCTTGTCGCTGACTTTGGCAAAGCTCAAGGGGAGATGGCCATCTTTGGGAATATGTCCACCAACATGATATTGCCATTCGTAAATCCCTACAAAAGAACTTCTCACGCCCAATGCCACAATTTCCTATTTTTCCTAAGGAACTGCTATTGTATCCTAAAGTAGAAAATGAAAAACCTACTATTACTACCACGCACAACCAACAGCCAGAGAGAGATGAAGCCAGGATAGAATTTGTCCACATTGAATCTAATGATGATGGAATGGATACCACTCAGAATACTGCACTTGCACCACAATCAAAGGCCCCTACATGTAACACCTCTCACCCATATTCAACACCGGAATAAGGTTACGGAGCATTACCGGACATATTATACAATTAAACATACATTCACATACATTTTCAAATTTCATGTAATCATCATTCAAAATCATTCACTTTATCTCTAATACAAGCCTACGAGGCCCAAAACATGCAGTAGGAGTGGTTCGGGATTAAATCGATAACTTAGGAAAATTTTAGAAAACATAGAAAATTTTACAAAATACAAGGGACATATACCCATGTGGCTCGGCCATGTGTCTCACACGGCCAAAGACACGCCTGTGTGGACATTCGAAATGAGATCACATAGCCGTATCATAGCCCGTGTCATAGGTTGTGTCCTACCCTGTGTAACTCTCTGGCTTGGGTCATATGGCCAACCACACGCCCTTGTGAATAGCCCGTGTGCCCTTTGAAATGGCCACACACGGCTGTGTGCCTGGCCGTGTGCTAGGCCGTGCCAAACTTGTAGGGTATACTGACTTATGCCACACGGCCAAGTCACACACCCGTGTGCTAGGCCGTGTGGAGCATACTAACTTGATTTTTAATTCAACACTAGGGGACACACGGCCGTTAACCTGATCGTGTATCACGCACAGCTGAGGCACATGCCCGTGTCTCTGCCTGTGCGAACAAAAATAGGCTATTTACCAAGCCATCTTACCACCCAAATTTGCATACACCTACACAAAACCCAAATGGCACATAATAAGGCATAATTAGGCATTCAAAACAATATCAATCAAGCATAAATCATGCAAATTATATACCATCATCCATAATACACACAAATATCAAAATAGGCTATTCCATTCATGCCAAATTCTACATTTTCACATCACCTAAATGATCATTTTCAATAATCCACTATTTGACCTAAATTCACAAACATACAAAATTCAAATCTCAACCATTTAGTATCCCTAATTACCAATTATTAACAAGCATTACATTTCCATCATCAAACATATTACTAAGCCATATGCACATATATATATATATATACATCACCAAATATATCAACATAAGCGAACTCTCATGGCCATATACAAAGCCAAACATTAAACATTTACAAGCCAATCCAAATGGCTAAATTCATTACCAAACTACATACCAAAATGACCAAAGTTCCTATTCATTCCATATAACCAAAATCATAGATTCAAAAGTACCAAAGTGATAGCTTGATAGTGTGATGAGGTCTCCGACGATTTCTGAATCCGAGCTAGCTTTGATTTCACTATAAAAACACAGAAACATAAACAATGTAAGCTATAAAGCTTAGTAAGTTCGTATAATAATAAACTCATCTTACCATACAAATACAATCCAAACAATTTAACATACCATGGTATAATTCATAATGATACATAACCTACCATATTATCCTTTTCAAGATTAGATATGAATTTCACAACTTTCATTGATTCAATGCTTGTACGGTTCATGTACATACCTATACCATCTCGTATTAATCTCATACTCATCTGTATCTTTGATATACCCATTTAACAATTCGAAATACTATCGAATACTCGGGAATCTCACACCCTAAGTGCCACATACATAGCCAAAGCTATCACAATCTCATATCACATATAATGCTCACTCTCGAGCTATCAACGAGTCTGCTCACACAAGCTGATGGTCATGACGAAGCTATACAGTGTTGCTCACCCAAGCTAATAAGAATCCACATCACATGCCGAATAACTCAGGTACCGGTAGGATGTACGGATCAACACCCAATCACATAACCCCTAATGACATGTCATTTGTATCCTAATCTAGCCTAAGGTTCAACCGGGATTTCACATTTGCTAAATCATCGTCGAATGTGTCCGTAGGGTCATATTCACAATTTATGCAATATTAAAGCATTTTAAACACAAATATAACAATGCTTATTACATATGAACTTACCTTGATTGCAAAAACAGTGAAATAAGTCGATTAGTCCGATACTTTGTTTTTCCCCTAATCTAAATTTGAATTTTGCTTTTCTTGATCTAAATGTAATCAAAATTAACTTAATTGTCATTCTATCCAATTTAATCCAAAATACACATTAAGACAACTTTACACTTTTTCCCTAGTATTTCAACATTTTTATAATTTAGTCCTTAACTCATAAAAATACAAATTCATGCAATTCAAACTATACCCATGCTATCCGAATTTCAAATAATTCCCTTGCGGCCCATATCTTTAATTTATTTCACAATTTAATCACAAAATTTCAACATTTCTCAATTAAATCCCTTAATGACAATTTTGTCAAAAATCACTTTACAAATGTTGTTTATCTAACAACAAGCATACATTTTCTATCATCAAACATCAAAATACACATGTATTCATCAATGGAAAAACCCTAAGTCTTTAAAAATTTTGCAAATTAGTCCATGGGCTAGCTAGATTAAGCTGAACTATCTTAAAAACATAGAAATCATTAAAAACGAGACAAAATAATACTTACATGCAAAGAAGTAGCTTGACCAAACTTATCTTCCCCTTTAATGGTGTATTTCGGCCATGGTTTAAGGAAACAAGAAAGATGACAACCTTTTCATGTTTTAATTCTTTTACATTTTCAATTATTTATCAAATTACTTTAATAACCTTTTTAATTAACCTTAAAAATCACCTAATTTGTGTCCATATTTGTCCACTAACTTTATAAATTGGATAATTACTACTTAAGGACCTTTACTTTAGTATTTCATAGCTATTAGATACCTTTAGCTAATAGAACACAAGTTTTACACTTTATGTGATTTAGTCCTTTTTATCAAATTGGCCATTCAAATGATAAAATTTCTTAACAAAATTTTCACACAATCATATTATCATGCTTTAGACATTAAAATAATAATAAAATAATTATTTTTACCTCATATTTGTGGTCCCAAAACCACTATTCTAATTTGACTAAAAATGGGTTGTTACACTATGACTGCTCAAGAACGTGCAATTCATCAACTAATTGATGAACTCACAAAGTCAAATACTGATGATGATGAGGAAGAGGTGCCCATCAACTAGCTTAAGAGAAAAAGATTTAAGAAGGTTGCTGGAAAAATCGTTCAAGCTAATAGTGGTGACCAGGACAAGCCACAACGTTACAAACGAGCTGCAAGGAAATCTACAGAAGCCAAGTAAAGTAACATTCTCCCCATCCAAGCTTTGATTTTGGTAATTTTCATTCACTTTAGTTCATATATGTTAATTGCATTCCTGTAGCTTTTATTCATTTAATTCTTTCATGTTCATGCATTGAGGACAATGCATCCCTTAGGCTTGGGGGTGTGTTGTGCATATAGAATGCATTGTTAAATGTTCATACAATCCTTTTTCCATAACATTCAATTGCTTGATTATGTGAGTATATGGTTATCAATGATGTTCAATGAGGATAATAACTCTTTTTTGTAAACTTAGAAAATATTGTGATAGTTGTTTAGGCATGTTTAGCATAGGATAGTTGTTGAAAATGAATTTGTAAAAGTGGAATAACTGAAATATAAATGCAATTAGGCTATAGTAGCATTATTTGAATAAATTTAGGACTTCTTGACATAAATTTAGTATAGTAATAGTGTATAATTTATGTCATGGTAGAATAATATGAATACTCCAATGTTTGAATCTGTTGAGTAGGTCAATAATATTTTGCTTGCTCTATTATATTGTTGACTAGAAAAATGAGTTTAGATATGAGTGTTTGTTTTTTTAAAAAAAAGTACATATTTTAGGACACTCCATTGAGTTTTTAGGTTAAATTGCTAAGAAGGTAGTTGTTTGCTCCATCCATCTTTTTAGTTAAATGCTTTTGTTTCATGGGTGATTTATATTCAAATTGTCAGATGATATAATATATGACAGTCTAGTGTATGCTTCATTAAGGTTGTCAAGTATAAAATCATGTGACAATATGAATTCCCTAGAAAAATATTGTGCTAGAAATTGAATAATGTGTCTAAAAAAATGAATTTAGAAGAGAGATAACCTAATTATATTCAGAATAAATCTGCTATAGTTTTAATTGTTGAAATATTTAGGAACTTTTACCTTTAGGAAACATTTTTTGCACTTCATTTGCTAAATAGGTTTACAAGAATTGTAAGTAATTTTTCTTTGTTTCAGTAGAAGACTGCTGAGAATAGAGGTATACAATATGCTCATTATGATTTGGTAATATAATTGGTGATTGATTGTTTTGGCAATTCCTTGGATTCATGCATATTCATACATTATTTGCTTGAGGACAAGCAATAATTTAGGTTTGGGGGTGTAATAACTCTTAAAAGGAGTTATATTTTAGGACTCTAGATGAAATTAATTGTTTGTAATTAAGTATATGCATCTGCATTTTTAGGATAATTTTAGAACATTGCATAACAAAGCTTGGATTGCACTTTAATGGTTATCATTTAGTACTTTTGTTACTTGGGGAAGGAAAAGTTGTGGTTGTGGTTGGACATAGGTGCAGGTAGAAGAAGAGGATACAGAAGGAAAATAAGGGAAGTGAAACATTGTCGTGGAAAATGGGGAGATTGATTGTCAATACAATTGCCATGGCAATTCCAGGAATATGACTGAGCACTCTATCCATGTCACTCTCAGCCACCTGGATGTGTACTAAAAAAACCAACTTGAAAAAGAAGAGACAAAAATGTGTGCTGAGGGGGATGGATCCACCCAATAAAAGAAGGAGGAGAAGAAGAAAAAGGAAGGAGGAAAATTGGTGTGAGAAGAAAATTGGTGACAATTGTTTTTGTCTCTATTGGAGAATTTCAGAGAAAGAAAGGATAGCAGCCTAAGAGAACAGAATACATACGTGAAGAAGGGGGAGAGATAACTATCTTGGTTTCACGTACAATCTAAAAATCGAAGAGAAGCTGGACTGTCGAGAGTTCCTACATTTCTGCCTTTATTTTCCTGATTTCTGTGATTCGAACTTATTTGAGAATGTTGATGAATGATTTTATTTTGATGTTAACTTTTCCACCCATGAACTAAATCTTTTCCAGTTTGAAGTTATTTGGGTGAATGTTTTATCATCTTTAATGCCTGTGATTTGAGATTGTTTATGTCACTATTTCATTCAATTTATACTTATTTTAAATACATGCATGCAAGCTCTAGGCATAGTTGACTGTGTGTTGTGTTCTTAGATGTATTTTTAATTCTAAAAAGGTTAAATATACTAGATCTTGAATCGTTTGATGAAAGCGAATACTTGACAAAATATTTGTAGCACTCTAGACATAGATGTTGTGAGTTGTACAGAGAAGAATGTTCAATGTAGTTATTAATCCATATTTCTATAGACATATAGTAGCTTAGATTTCTAGCTTAAGATCTAGCTATCGAAAGAGACAGGTTACAATAGTGACTCTTTGAGCATTTGATTAAACAATATTTTACCATGGCATTATTTTGATATGAACATTTCACCTGAATAATTCTAGCCCTATCCATTCAACAACAAAGATACTCTTGGTTTTCTCTGTAATTTGCCACAACATTTATTTTCCATATCAATTCTTTGTTTTTAGTATTTGATTTCATTAATTCATTATACAAATATCTTATTCAACTTGAGAGTATTTCTTGCTATTTAGTATAGTTAATAGGATTATAATAACTTACTCAATTTCTTACCAATTTTTTATCCCTGTGGAGATGACACTTACTTCTGACTTTATTACTTGAATGATGTGTACACTTGCAAATTTGCATTAGTTATTTACACACAACAAACATCTATGGTTAATTTGGTTGAATTAGATAAAGGAAGTTCCAAAAAGAATCATGTATCAGTATGTTAAAAAGGGGTATCTTCCATGGTAATATGTTACTGTTGAAAATAGGTGTATTCATGGTTATGAAAGACATTAGACATTGTCAATTCAAGTTCATCTGAGTTAGGTAATGGTTGAATTTGATTTAACTGGAATTTTTTGTATCTGAGTTGTATAATGTCTTCTTCTAGAATCATATGGAATTTGAGTTATAGTTATCTTGAGTATTTGGGGTTCCAAAATAAAGTGATGTGCAATTCATCTGAATGATCTCTGTAGTACATTACCAGTGTGAGATTGTATGGTATCGAAACAAGGTATGATTTGATTAGTAGTGATTATATTCAGATTTGCATAAGTATTCGCCAAATGTGTATGTATCCACTAGTGAATAATATATGTGAACAACTGTTCTGGAGTAAGTCTATGTATTAAAAGATGATCGATACAAATTGGGCTCCAAAGGTATATTCCTTGAAATATTAATTTTATGGTTAAGTGAAAGAAGAGATTAATGAAATGTATAGAAAGACCCTAAGTTGGTTAGCTAAGAGAGAAATTGTAAGCTAAGAGTATGGTAGTTGGTGAGTATGAGTAAGACGGAATTGTAATAGTTTCTGCCTGATACAAAAGCAAGTGGTTTAGAAGGATAGATGGCACAACAATGTTCTACGGATATTATAAAGTATCTGCCAAGATATTTTTGTAGTAAAGCTCATTAAGTTCTCTTTAACTTACAAGATTTGTTCTTGTTTTTAGGTGTGACAGTTGTTCCCATGTGCCAAGAGGGATAGGCTAGGAACGCGCCAAGTAGTGACAAAATGGATTATTATGCATACAGTGAGATAATGGCATAGATTAGGGTTACACCTTAAGAGTCTGTCTTTAACAATCAATCTTTTATATTATAATGAGTTGAAACAAGCTTGTTGTAATATTTTATTTTTATTTTATTTTGAATACTTTCCTTTGTTTTTAAGATATTCACTCTCTCAGTTAAGTTAATAAGAAAAATGATTTCAATAAGGAGTAATTGTCAATTGTTTCAGAATTTAGTTAAGTATTTTGTGTAGTAACACTTGAGATTCGGACTCGATGAATCGAGTCGGGTTGAGGGAGTTACATTATATATATGCACCAATGATAAAATATTATAATATCATATAATATTGTATCTTTTACTATAATCTATAATATAATAGTAGTACAATATATATTGCATATTATTATATATTATTGTTTATCATTATACTAATTTAATTATGCTCTAAGTCCCTATACTTTTCTTATATCTAAAAGTTAGCCTTTCTACTGTATTATGTAATGATATATCATATCATATAATATATTATTAATTTATATATATGCATTAATGATTAAACATTAAAATACCATGTAATACTATATCTTTTATTGTAATGTATATTATAATAATTATATATATAATAGTAGTATTACTTATTTTTATATATTAATTTTATTATTGTACTAGTTGAAATATGCTCTAAGTCCTTATGTTTTTCGTGCATTGGAAAGTTAGTCCTCCTATTATATTATATAATACTATATCATATCATATAAGATATTAATAGTTTATATATATGCGCCAATGATTAAACATTGTAATATCATGTAATACTATATCTTTTGTTATAATTTATATTGTAATAATAATAATTATATATTATATTTTAGTAATACTTATATATTATATTATTTTATGTATTAGTAATAGTTGTATATTATATTATATTATATTATATTATCATTGAAGTTTAATTTTATAGATATTAATAAAATCTAATTTTATATATTTATTATGCATATAAAATTATAGTATTAGAAATATTTTATATTAAATTAATATTTTTAAAATATTATTTCACTTTATAATTTAACATAAAAAACTATTATTATATACTTTTCCTTTTAATAAAATTTTAATATAAATATGCTATGCTTATGAATACATTTAAAAAAAATAAACAATTTTTATTTATTTATTTTTTACTTTCATTTTAAGTAACATAATCAAATTATATGAATTATTAATGTCTATTATGGTAGTTCGGTTATAAATTTTGGCTTTTTCGGGTTTTGGGTTGAATTTATCTCATGCTTATACCAAATCAGTTGTGGGCTTGAATCTGTTACGAGCTTAGGCTTTCTTAGGTGTAGGTTCAGTCGGGATCAGATTTTTCCAGGCTTGGATTTGTTATGAGCTTAGACTTTCACAAACTTGAATCGTTAAAAGCTTGGATCAACATGAGCGGGCTTTCGAGCTCGGGCTTGTTTTGCTCGCTCTACTATTGGCAAGAGATGACATAACAAATGTTTTTCACATGTTTCCCATGCTATATGATTTGTTCATAGATCTCAAAAGTTTGCTTAGATTTGGAATAATTTTTACGTGTAAATACTAAAAGAAATTTGATATAATTAAAAATTTAATTAAGCTTCTAATCGAAAATATTAGGTTAAGTTAATTAATTTTTAATTGTTTTATGAGAGATTTTTTAATATTTAAGCCTAAAACTTTTTGAGTATATTATACAAATTTAGAAATTTATAAAATTTATAAAGAAAACTATAGAAAAATTAAAATTGAAAACAATAATAGAAAATTGTTAAAAATATAAAAAATTACAAAAAATTATAAAAAAACTAAAAATTTAAATATATAAAATATAAAAAAGTATATGAAATTATATGAACTGATAAAAATATAAAAATTATCACAATTTTTTTAAAAATATAAAAGTTATTAAAAATTATAAAAATAATTCTTTTGTTATCTTGCAAGCTTGGAGTCTTGGTTTCGATAATAAGGAAATGAGGAAATTGAAGTGTGATGAAGATCAAACTTGTGTGGGGGTGCCAAGTGAGAGGTTGTGATGAGTTTAGTGTTTGGTGGTTGAAGGTGAGTGATGGGTAATGGTTTTAGTTGATGAGAGGTGATGTGAGGGAAGTTGATAAGGATGGATTGATGTATGTAATGTATGAGGAAATAAAAATAATAATTTTTGAATTTTTTATATTTTTAATAATTTTTATTATTATTTTATATATATTTTTAATGTTCTCCCATTTTTTATATTTCTTATTTTGTAAAAATAGGTTATGGAAAATAGTTTTGTTGCACATCAACATTTTAAAATATTTCATAAAATCGGAAATTTGGTTGTGATACCTATGATAATAAATTTCATCAAATTTAGTACATTCGTTTCCAAGTTAGGGAGATATGTTGAATCCTAGACCTAATGTCTAAATCCTTTTGAATTTCAATCGAACGAATTTCTTAACTAATCTTGAATCACTGATGTTTATAGAGTGAAATCTATTTAAGAACTGAACATAGGATGAAAACCGAGATCTTCCAATGAGGAAGGTACTATCTCTAGGGAAAACCAAAATCGAAAATTTTGTTCTAACAAATTTGAGTTATAATTGCCGAGTATGAAATTACAATCTCACAATTTTGAACCAAAAGTACTTACAAAAATAAAATATATTTGACTTCAAGGAATTAACCCAAATAAATTTTCACTAAATGTAACACCCCACTTCCAACTCGACCGCTGGGTCTAAGATATGAAACACCACATTCTTTGTTGAAGCAACTATACTTCTATTTCAAAATTCAACAGGCAAATTCATGCAATATAGTCAACATTTAATACTTCTAAAGACATCATTTACTCAACTCTAGGTCATTAGTAGGCTTATGAAAGCTCCCATAATACTCCGGTAACAATTGAGGGACTAAAATGTAAAAACTATTAAGATAGGAGGGTGTTACCGCAACATCAATGAGTAGTGTCATGAATTTAGTAGGGAAAGCATGGTGACATTGGAGACAATGGGTTTGTGTCGTGACTTCAACAGAGACAAGCCACGACATTGAAGGCATGGGTTGAGGGTTTCAACCTCAATAGGGGAATGTCGTGACCATGGGATAGAGGCTTAATGTCATGACTCTAAGGACAAATTCTCTAAATTTTGCATCTTTTTCTGAAACCTTCCAAATAGCAATTTCAAATAGTCTAAGTGTTGGATCTAGTGCCCTAAGTGTAATATATTCATTTGTAAATTTATAATTTTTTTAAACAGATTCATTAATGAAATTATTCATGAATACATTAATATCATTTGTATAATGTCCTCATGTGGTTTGTAACACCCTGCCCAACCCGATCTCCGGACCTGGGTATGGTATATCACAACATAAAACCATTTGGGTTTAACAAAAACACTTAAATTTTTTTGAAAGCATTGAGGTATTGGCATAAACCTCATTATGACAAAGGTAAAACAATCAAAATAGTAGTATGCCAAGTAAAAATATCTTTATATAAAACATTTGACGGAAGCTTTATATAAGTTGATAGATTTTATAAATCACAGGATGAATTATTTACCACACAGTAGTTTCTAGTGCATCATTGGCAGTTACAACAAAATTCAAACCATTTGGCATATATGTCAAAAGATGATCTCATAAACCACGATTCCTTATATTTTAATACATACTTCTAGAGTTCACAAAAGTTCTTAAATAACAATATAATGATAAAAGTTGCAAATTGTTATACAAACTGATTATAGAGTAGATCTACACACCACCCCAAAAAGGTCAAGCATGATACAAAAATAAATAGATGGCTGACTATCAATAGTTTTCTGGCATAGTCCCTTCAATAGAATCTCTTCCTTCAGTCAGCACGCCTGAGAAGGAAAGGATAATAGAGTAAGTTCAAATGAAATTAGTGAGTTCCATAAAGAAAACACAATTAATATACAACGATACTACTAATGAACAAGCTTTAATACTATAAGGATACCCAACATTTTAGAGAGATTCATACACAATAATCATAGTACGCCCCATGGCATTCATAGAATACAGATAGACTTGATATGCCAACTTAACATGACACATGGAGGGTTACTATTCGCCAACTTAACTATAACTTTCACACAACCTATCCTTATGCTAGTCTCGTACCTAGAATTTAAAGTCAGAGCCTTGTTGAACAGTCGTATTCATATGCACACACCCTTTTAACTCATCATATCATTTTCGTTTAGTCAAGCATGTTTCCTCGTGATCTACCAGTTTGGTTTGCAATATAGCTGCCCTACTAGAGGTATCACAAACATATCATCCATCATCATCATATCTCGTAAATCACATATCACATATTGGTGGCACTGACTCGTTCAATAAGGAGGGTGTTTAACATAGAAACATAAACAGACCATACCCACACTAATAATGCTTCTTGAACACCACAAGATCAAACACCACACATATATTTTTGAGAAGGAATACTTACCTTACATAGTACATACAACAATAGAATTTACAACACATGGAGGTAAGAAGGAACACACCAAAAAATCTAGTATAGTAATTACTCAACCAGTCATTGCCCTTGTTGCTGGGACCTTCGTTAGTTTCATGAGCTAAAAGAGAGACAAATACATCACCAAATAATCAAACTACTAAAATTTGACATGCATGCATAAATCTATAACATTAGACCTAATCGGTAGCATGCAACCCAAAATTAAGAAGCTTCCTTCCTCAAGAACAATTCTAATAACTATGCATGCATTATTGTGAAAAAGTAATGTCCTTCAAAAATGACTTAAAGGTTTACCAAAATTACTAGTAATCTGGTGATACCAATGGTGTTAGCTAAATGCTAGAACCTTTCACTACTTATTAGAATTTCTAAAACTTCAGAGAAAATGCAAGGAAGAAGAAGAAGCAGAAGCAGAAGCAAAATGTACAAACATGCTAGTCTGATGTCATTATATAGTAGAGACAACCAGAACAAAACTTAGTGGAAAGTTAGGGGATCCCATGATCACTCTTGATATTCAAGAAGTATTAATTAAATATCAAATCATCTATAATATCCTAGTTTAGTTTTAACTAGGTTTCAACTAAACTCTAACATCACTTACCACATCATCATAACATATACTAACTATGAAGACAAACTCATTGAGCCGCAAACTAACGAGTTCGTCCAAAACATCTAGGGTTGGCAGTTAACTTAACAGAAAAGTCCTCTAAACCCAATAGTTCGCCAAAACCTAGAGTTTTCCAAATGGCGAATCCCACCAAATACACCACACAAAATCAAATCCTCCACTAATTTACTTGTTAGCTACCCTTAGCAAAAATAACTACATGCCAAATAGTAACTCGATAATATTTGTAGGGCGGGCTATTACAATTTTCCCCCATTTAAATAATTTTGTCATTGAAATTCTTATCGATGAATAACTAAGGATACTGTTCATTCATCAAACTATCTATTTCTTAGGTGGCTTCCTCTGTATTATGATTTCTCCATAAAACCTTCACCAAAGGAATTCTTTTTTTTTTAACTCTTTTACTTCTCTTGCTAAAAATTGAACATGTTCTTCTTCATAAGACAAGTTTGGCTCCATTTCCAGTGTTTCGACTTGTACTACATAATCTAGGTTAGATCAATATCTTTTTTACATAGACACGTGAAACACATTATGTATCTTTGATAACTCTTGGGGTAGCGCCGATCTATAAGCCATTGGACCAACCTACTCTAGAATCTCATATGGCCCTATAAAACGTGGACTTAATTTCCCTTTTTGTCCAAAGCTTATGATATTCTTCCAAGGAGAAACCTTTAGAAATACTTTGTCACTGACTTCAAAAGAGATTTCGTTTCTTTTTAGATCAACATAAGCTTTCTAGTGATCCTGGCTACGTCCAGATGAGTTTGAATGATTGAAACTTTCTATTCTGTTTATCGTACTAAATCAGAACTAACCATTTTTATTTTTCTGAGTTCCATCCAATAGGTGGGTGATCTACACCTTCTTCAATACATAGCTTAAATATGTGACATTCCCAGACTAGCATAATGGCTATTATTATACGCAAATTCTACCAAAGGAAGATATCTTTCCCAATTCAATCCAAAATATATCACAATTTAGGAGCATATCCTCAAGCACTTGTATCACTCTTTCAGGCTTCCCATCTAACTGAGGGTCAAAGGTAGCACTAAATTTCAACTTTGTTCCCAACGATTCTTGTAGATGTCTCTAAAATCTTGAAGTAAACCTTGGGTGTTGATCTGAAACTATGGATGTTGGAATTCCATGGAGGCGTACAATTTTAAAAATGTAGAGCTTGGCCAACTTTTCCAAAGAATAATTCGTGCACATAGGAAACAAATGGGCTAACTTAGTAAGCTAATCTATGATTACCTAGACTGAGTTCTTCTTCGAAGAGCTGAGAGGAATACCTGAAACAAAATCAATGGTGATCTTGTCCCATTTCCACTTAGGTATATATAAAGGATACAACTTGCCTAAGGGAGCCTTGTAACACCCCTAGCCCATATTCGTCACCGGAATAGGGTTATGAGGCATTACCGATCAATCACAACATAAATTATACACAAATTCATTATCATATAAATATCAATCAAACATTATCACAATATCCCTTGAAAGGCTCTACGAGGCCTTAAAGCATGCTTAAAAGTTGTTCGGGACTAAATCGATAACATTAGCAAACTTTAAGATACATAGAAAATTTTCAAACATTTCAGGGTCACACACCCGTGTGAATAGGCCGTGTGCCTCACACGGTCATCAGACATGCCCGTGTCAAAGGCCGTGTGAAAATAGGGATACATACTAACTTTACCACACGGCTGATGACACGCTCGTGTGCCATGGCCGTAGGAAAATTGGAGGGGTTAATGACTTGGCCACACGGTCGGCCACACACCCATATGCTAGCCTTTGTGCTAAACACACGGCCAGTAGACACATCCGTGTGTCTAGGACGTGTTGAACCTGTAGGGTATACTTCCCTAATTCAAAAGGGTACCCCAAGGGACACACGTCCGTGTAACATTATCGTGTGTCGCACACGGCTGAGACACATGCCCGTGTCTCTACTCGTGTGGACAAAAATAGGCCATTTGTAAAGTCAATTTGCCACCCTTTTCTCAAACACACCAAGCCATCAAAATTGTATCATTTCCATACATATATAGGCAGCCAAAACATGCCAATTCACAAACATTTCATGCCATTTAATAATCAACCATTTCACAACTTAAATTCTCAAACAAATTCAAAACAAAACAATATACCAAAATCATTAAACTTGCATAACTTCCCAATGCATTTCATCATCACCTTATCATCTATTCATGCCACATCACTTACCATTTCAAAATCACATAGTCAAGCCGCAACTTATTATCATTACAATCTTAATACTCCAATTTACAACAAACCAAAATAGCAACCACATACCATACCAAAACAAGCCAACACATAAGGCATTATATACATCTCATGTATCACATATTAAACCCATAATTCAAGCCAATTTAAATGGCCATATCCACACCAACATTTACATCATTTGTAAGCCAAATCTAATGGCTACATTCACAACTCAAAACAAATCAGAATGACACTAGCCTATACATGCCATATACCATATATACAAAGCTTCAAAAGTACCAACGACTTGATCAATAGTGTGATGACGTTTCTCGATGATCCCTGAGTCCAAGCTAGAAAATATGGAAAGAACACACAAAGTAAGCTTTAAAAGCTTAGTAAGCCATATACCAATAAAGCCATCATATAAACATATGCATA
Organism: Gossypium longicalyx; assembly: GCA_025698465.1. Classification (NCBI taxonomy): domain Eukaryota; kingdom Viridiplantae; phylum Streptophyta; class Magnoliopsida; order Malvales; family Malvaceae; genus Gossypium; species Gossypium longicalyx. The sequence goes on along the minus strand of CM046996.1, from coordinate 39,179,395 downwards.
TCAATTCAAATATGCTAAACATAGCTAAACACTTTCAAGTTCTCAAACCATTCTCAATGATTATTTATTCACATTCTCATATAATTTCATCAATTCCTCTCTTTTTAATACTTGTATGTACTTCATACGTACCTGAGTCACTTAGCTCATTCACACATTCATTCTCGAGTTAACTTTGCCTATTGAACCCTTCAGAATCGTTAAGGATACTCAGAAATTACATAAGCTCGAACAATGCCATATCCCAGATATGGTCTTACATGTAAACATATATCGATGCCACTGTCCCAGACTAGGTCTTACACGAAATCGATTAACAATGCTAACGTCCTAGGCATGGTCTTACATGTAATCTTAATACAATGCCAATGTCACAGACATGGTTTTATATGTAATCACATCTCGATGAACCTAATGTCATGATATACGTATCCTATGCTATTCCTATGGTTTGTACGAGACTTCCAAATGTTATAACTCTGTTGATACTTACTCATATTTTCTTATTCAACACTCAAAGCAATTCAATCATAATAAAACATATATAATTCATTGTAAAGACATTTATTTGCATATGAACTTACCTCATAGACGGAATAAATGGACGAGGTCGACTATTCGATAACTTTCGTTTCCCCCAATCTAAATCTGATTTCTTTTGTTCTTTATCTATATATATTCAAAATTAACTCTTTTATTCATCAACACATTCAATTTCATCCACAAACACATGTTTGGGCATTTTTGTACTTTTGCCCCGAAAGTTACACATTTTCTAAATTTAGTCCCTATTTCAAAACAACTCAAAAGAGACAAAATTTCAACATGCTTATGCTAAGCTGAATTTTCCTTTAGTCCCTAGCAGCCCATTAATTCAATTTATTTCAGATTTGGACCCCTAAATTTTCCAATTTCACAATTTAGTCCACAATAAGCATTTTTATCAAAAATTACTTAATTAAACATGTATATCAAACACCAAGCTTGCATAATTCATCATCGAACATCATAAAACTCATGGATTCATTAATGGAATTTCACAAAATCATCAACAAACTAAGAAATTAGGGCACGAGCTAGCTAGTACACAAAGTAACTATCACAAAAACATAAAAATCATCAAAAATTGAGCAAGATGGACTTACCTATTTAATCATGCAATGGCCGAATGTTAGAAAGCTTCAATGGATTTTTCTTCTTTTTTTATTCGGTTGAAGGAATATGAATGAAAACCATATTTTTATGTTTTTGTTTTATTAATAATACATTAATACATAGTTTACATGTTTACCCTTGGTTATTAAACCATTTAATCATCAAACATTAGGCCATTTATCTCCATTGACCTTATCAATGCTATATTATCATCATAAGAACCTTCAATTTAATAAGCCATGGCAATTAAGAACTTTTAACAAGTGGAATACAACTTTTGCATTTTACGCGATTTAGTCCTTTTATCAAATTGACCACTTAAACGATAAAATCAGCTCACAAAATTTTCACACATACATATTCACATGCTGTAAACACCAAAAATAATATTAAAAAATTTTATGACCTCAGATTTGTGGTTTTGAAACTACTGTTCTGATTTAGCTAAAACTGGGCTATTACAACTCCTCCTTAAGGATTTTCGTCCCCAAAAATCTTACTAGTGAATAGGTTTGGATATTGCTTTCTCATAACATCCTTGGGTTCCCGCGTAGCTTCTTTAACCCTGTGTCAATGCCACAATACTTTCACTAACAAAATTTTTTATTTCTCAGCTCTTTGATTTCACAAGCTAGAATTTGAATCAGTTCTTCACAGTATGTCATATCAGGCTGAATCTCAACTTCTGTCGGGGAAATCACATGTGAGGGATCAGATCTGTATCATCGAAGCATTGGTACATGAAATACATTATGTGTCTTTTCTAACTAAGACGACAATGCTAGCCGATAAGCAACTGGTCCAACTCGCTCGATAATCTCATACGGTTTGATGAACCTCAGGCTCAATTTCCCTTTACAACTGAATTGAAGTATTTTCTTCCATAGAGATACTTTCAAAAACACTTTATCCCTTATCTAAAGCTTGATATCTTTCCATCTCAAGTCTGCATATGATTTCTGTTTATCTGATGTTGCTTTCAAACTTTCGCGAATCACTTTCACTTTATGTTTAGTCTCTTTAATTAAATCGACCTCGTGAATCTTATTCTCGCTAAGCTCAGTCCAATACAATGGTGTTTGACATTTACGACCGTAAAGAGCTTCATACGGTCCCATTTTAATGCTCGATTAAAAACTATTGTTATATGCAAATTCAATCAACGACAAATACTTTTCCCACATAACTTCAAACTCAAGAATGCAACATCTCAACATATCCTCGAGTATCTAGATAACTCATTAAGATTGACCATCCATTTGCGGGTGAAATACGGTACTCAAATGTTGCTTTGTACCTAGCGCATCTTGTAGTTTCTTCCAAAATCTTGATGTGAATCTTGGATCTCTATCCGAAACAATAGAAATAGGTACTCCATGTAATCTCATAACTTCGGAGATATAAAACTCAAATAACTTATCAAGCGAATAATCTGTTCGTACCAGAATGAATTGAGTCAATTTTGTCAACTTGTTAACAACAACCCAGATTGCATCTTTCTTACTCAGAGATAAAGGAAAACCCGAAACAAAATCTATAGTCACTCTATCCTCTTTCCACTCAGGAATCATAATCGGTTGCAATAAACCAGACGACACTTGATGTTCAGCTTTAACTTGTTGACAAATCAATCATTTAGAAACAAATTCTAAGATATCACGTTTCATGCCCTGCCACCAATAATGCTATTTCAAGTCATTATATATTTTCATGCTTCCTGGATGACCAGATAAACAACTACTATTTGCTACGATCAAAATTATCTGAATCAGATCTGAATTCCTCGGAACACATATTCGATCTTTGAGTCTTAAACAATCATCTGAACCAACTTGAAACTCTAAATCAGGGTTCAAATCACACTGAGCTCGTTTTGCTAATATTTCATTATCAACTTTCTGAGCTTCACAAATCTGCTGTAAAAACAATGGTCTTGCTTTCAACTCAGCTACAATCGAGCCGTCCTCAGATATAGCAAACTGAGTATTCATTGCACGTAGAGCAAACAAAGATTTCTGACTTAATGCATAAGCAACAACATTTGCTTTTCCCGGATGGTAGTCAATCACTAGCTTGTAATCTTTTAGCAATTCTAGCCATCTCCGCTGCCGTAAATTCAAATCTTTTTGGGTCCTCAGATAATGACGCCAAATTTTCAATGCAAATACAATGGCTGCTAACTCTAAATCGTGCGTTGGGTAATTCTTTTCATGCGATTTCAACTGTCGCAAAGCATAAGCTATGACTTTGCCTTCCTGCATCAAAACATAGCCCAGACCATTTAATGATGCATCACTAAAGATCACAAATTCTTTACCCGATTCTGGTTGTACTAGTACTAGAGCTTTAGTCAAAAGAGTTTTCAATTGATCAAAACTTTTCTGACATTTTTCGGACCATTCGAACTTTACATCTTTTTGAAGCAATCTCGTCAACGGAGTCGCAATCATCAAAAAGCCTTTTACAAACCGTCAGTAATAGCCATCTAGTCACAGAAAACTGCGGACTTCAGATACATTTCTCGGAGGCTTCCAATCCATTATTGCAGAAATCTTGCTAGCCAACTTAGGACAATCACGGATAAAATGATCCAATGATCCACATTTAAAACAAGACCTATCATTCAATCTACAATCACCAGGATGCTGTTTACCACAATGTTTACATTCAAGTCGGTTAGGTCTGACATAGCCAATACTAGCAATCGAAGTAGCTGAAGCTTTGAAGCTCGACTGTTGTCTCACTTGATCTCTGTTTGAATGCCCAATAGATGCATTGGAACGATTAAACGTGTCTCGAAATTTTTTCGATGTAGACTGATAAGATTTACTAGTTGATCTCTTTCTCGAATCTCTTGCTCCAAAATTAGCATTTCTCTTTTCTTTGCTGAGATCCTTGGCTTTACAAGCCCTTTTAACTAAAACAACGAATTCTTTGATTTCTAGAATCTCGACTAACTGTTTTATATCTTCATTCAACCCATCAACAAATCGTTTACACATGATCTCCTCGGTAGAAACATATTTTCGGGAGTACTTACTTAAACGTACAAATTCTCTTTCATATTCTGTCACCGTCATTCTGCCTTGTTTCAACTCTAGAAACTCTTTATGATTCTGATCGAGAAATCTTTGACTTATGTATTTCTTTCTAAATTCGAATTGAAAGAACTCCTAGGTGACTCGTTCTCCAAGAACCATAGATGTCAACATTTTCCACCAATGATATGCATTATCTCTAAGTACAGATACAACACACTTGATACATTCATCTGGAGTACAGGACAATTAATCAAATACTCTAATCGTGTTCTCAAGCCAGAACTTAGCTCTCTCAGCATCATCATCAACTGTAGCTAAAAAATCCTCAGCCCTGTGGTTACAAATCTTATCCACTAGTAGCTTACTCAATCGAATCGGATCTATCATTTGTGGCACAACTGGACTTGTTGAGGAACAGGTGGGGGTGGAGGTTGTTGAGTAGCTGGATTCGTTCAAACGAACTTCGTGAACCAGTTACTCATCATTTGGAAGAAGGCTTGCTTAGTCTCTCTCCCTTGACTACTTGAAATCGGCCTAGAATCGACTGGCACTTCCCCTTGAGCGGGAGCGGGCGCGGGCACAGTACTTTCCACATCGTCAGCTATTGCTCGATCAGGATCCAATTGCTATATAAAAACACATTTTAGCTGTCAGGAATCATCATACTATCACAATTTATATATATAGCATGTATAGCTAGACTCTCACATGCTATGTTAGTCCTAGAATCGACTAAACAATAGCTCTGATACCAATAATTATAACACCCCTAGCCTGTATTCGTCACCGGAATAGGGTTATGAGGCGTTACCGATCAATCACAACATAAATTATACACAAATTCATTATCATATAAATATCAATCAAACATTATCACAATATACCTTAAAAGGCTCTATGAAGCCTTAAAGCATTCTTAGAAACGGTTCAGGACTAAACCAATAACATTAGCAAACTTTGAGATACATAGAAAATTTTCAAACATTTCAGGCTCACACGCTCGTGTGAATAGGCCGTGTGCCTCACACGGTCATCAGACACGCCTGTGTCAAAGGCCGTGTGAAAACAGGGATACATACTAACTTCACCACACGACCGAGGACACACTCGTGTGCCATGGTCGTAGGAAAATTGGAGGGGTTAATGACTTGGCCACACGGTCGGCCACACGCCCATATGCTAGCCTTTGTGCTACACACACGGCCAGTAGACACATTCGTGTGTCTAGGACGTGTCAAACCTGTAGGGTATACTGCCCTAATTTGAAAGGATACCCCAAGGGACACACGGCCGTGTAACATGACCGTGTGTCATATGCGGCTGAGACACATGCCCGTGTCTCTTCCCGTGTGGACAAAAATAGGCCATTTGTAAAGTCAATTTGCCACCCTTTTATCAAACACACCAAGCTATCAAAATGGTATCATTTCTATACATATATAGGCAGCCAAAACATGCCAATTCACAAACATTTCCTGCCATTTCATAATAAACCATTTCACTACTTAAATTCTCAACCAAATTCATCACAAAACAATATTCCAAAAATCATTAAACTTGCATAACTTCTAAATTCCTTTCATCATCACCTAATACCTATTTCATGCCACATAACTTACCATTTCAACATCACATAGTCAAGCCACAACATATCATCATTCCAATCTTAGTACTCCAATTTACAACTAACCAAAATAGTAACCACATACCATACCAAAACAAGCCAACACATAAGGCATTATATACATATCATGTATCACATATTAAACCCATAATTCAAGCCAATTTAAATGGCCATATCCACACCAACATTTACATCAGTTGTAAGCCAAATCTAATGGCTACATTCATAACTCAAAACAAATCAAAATGACATTACCCTATACATGTCATATACCATATATACAAAGCTTCAAAAGTACCAATGAGTTGATCGATAGTGTAATGACGTTTCCTGACGATCCCTGAGTCCAAGCTAGCTTCGATAATCTATAAAACATGGAAAGAATACACAAAGTAAGCTTTAAAAGCTTAGTAAGTCATATACCAATAAAGCCATCATATAAACATATGCATATCAATTCAAATATGCTAAACATAGCTAAACACTTTTAAGTTCTCAAACCTTTCTCAATAATTACTTATTCACATTCTCATATAATTTCATCAATTCCTCTCTTTTCAATACTTGTATGAACTTCATACGTACCTGAGTCACTTAGCTCATTCACACATTCATTTTCGAGTTAACTTTGCCCGTTAAACCATTCAAAATCGTTAAGGATACTCGAAAATCACATAAGCTGGAACAATGTCATATCTCAGATATGGTCTTACATGTAATCATATATCGATGCCACTGTCCTAGAGAGGGTCTTACACTTTATCGATTAACGATGCCAATGTTCTAGACATGGTCTTACACGTAATCTCAATACAATGCCAATGTCCCAGATATGGTCTTACATGTAATCACATCTCGTTGAACCTAATGTCATGATATACGTATCCTATGTTATTCCTAAGGTTCGTACGAGACTTTCAAATGTCATAACTCTGTTGATACTTACTCATATTTGCTCATTAAACATTCATAGCAATTCAATCATAATAAAAACATATATAATTCATTGTAAAGACATTTATTTGCATATGAACTTACCTCATAGTCGGAATAAACGGACGAGGTCGACTATTCGATAACTTTTGTTTTCCCCTGATCTAAATTTGATTTCTTTCGTTCTTGATCTATATATATTCAAAATTAACTCTTTTATTCATCAACACATTCAATGTCATCAACAAACACATATTTGGGCATTTTTGCACCTTTTCCCCCTAAAGTTACACATTTTCTCAATTTAGTCCCTATTTCAAAACAACTCAAAATACATAAAATTTCAACATGCTAATGCTAGGCCGAATTTTCCTTTGGTCCTTAGCAGCCCATTAATTCAATTTATTTCACATTTAGACCTCTAAATTTTCCAATTTCACAATTTAGTCCACAATAAGCATTTTTATCAAAAACCACTTAATTAAACATGTATATCAAACACCAAGCTTGCATAATTCATCATCAAACATCATAAAACTCATGAATTCATCAATGGAATTTCACAAAATCATCAAAAAACTCAAAAATTAGGGCACGAGCTAGCTAGTACTCAAAGCAACAATCACAAAAAGGTAAAAATCATCAAAAATTGAGCAAAATGGACTTACCTATTTAATCATGCAATAGGCGAATGTTAGAAAGCTTCAATGGCTTTTTCTTCTTTTGTTATTCGGTTGAAGAAAGATGAATGAAACCATATTTTTATGTTTTTGTTTTATTAATAATACATTAATACATAGTTTACATTTTTACCCTTGGTTATTAAACCATTTAATCATCAAACATTAGGCCATTTATGTCCATTAACCTTATCAATGGTATATTATCATCATAAGGACCTTCAATTTAATAAGCCATGGTAATTAAGCACTTTTAACAAGTGGAATGCAACTTTTGCATTTTATGCAATTTAGTCCTTTTATCAAATTGACCACTTAAACGATAAAATTAGCTCACAAAATTTTCACACATACATATTCACATGTTGTAAACACCAAAAATAATATTAAAAAAAATTTACTACTTCAAATTTGTGGTTCCAAAACCACTATTCTGATTGAGCTAAAACCGAGCTGTTACAAACCTGATGTTCTGTTTTAATCCGCTGGCACGTTAGAAAACTTGAGACATACTCTGTTCTTTCTTTCTTCATCTTAGGCCACCAATACAAACTTCTAAAATCACGATACATTTTAACACTTTTTGGATGAAGTGAAAAGTGTCCTTGATGAGCTTCCCTCAATAATGCATGCCTTAAACCATTTCCAGAAGGTACATACATCCTTCCAATAAATCAAAGTTCACCCTCTTTTCCAAGGCTGAAGCTTGTTTATTCACTACACGACATACGCAACTTATACACTTCATACAGTGTATCCTTCAACTGTTCTTCAAAGATCTGAGATAAGAAAGTAGGTCGAATAATTAATTCTGCCAAAACTGACCCATTATCAGCCAGACAAACATTTTCTTTAAAGGATGCCAAAGCTGCAATAGTGATGGTACTGAATTAGCAGATCATAATCATTCAGAAGCTCCATCCAACGATACTGGCACAAATTCAATCCTTCTGCATTATCAGGTGCTTTAAACTTTTATGGTCTGAAAGCACTCGACGTTTCTCCCTATAAAGATAGTGTATCTAGATCTTTAGCACCAATACTACTGTTGCAAGCTCCAAGTCATGAGTCGGATAATTCTTCTCATGCAGCTTAAGCTAGTGAGATGGATACAGCACAACCTTTCCTTTCTGAATCAACACACATCCCAAATCATTAAGAGATGCATCTGTGAACATTGTATACTCCATGCCAAATTCTGGTTTGGCTACGATAGGAGCTTCAGTTAGAACAACTTTCAACTTATCAAAACTCTTCTATCACGTGATATGTAGTAATTCATAATAGAATATTAAACTACTTTTCAAACTTAAGGTGTAACATCCCTAACCAGTATCCATCGCCGGACTACGGTTAAGAGGTATTACCAAACATATTGAAACATTTCACAAACAAATTCATAATAAAAAATCAAACATCGACATATCATAATCAAATATCACAATTATGTCCATTTCTTAGGTCATCGAGACCTTAAGTATGCATTAGAAAGGGGTTGGGACTAAACTGAGTTCAAACAAAATTTTTCAAAACTTAAACATTTTTTCAAAGTTGTACAGGTCACATGCCCGTGTGTCTAGACCGTGTCAAAATAGGGCATACATACTGACTTGTCCAAACGGCCACAAGAAACTCCTGTGTGCCAGGCCGTGTGAAAATTAGGAAGGCTACTGGCTTGGCCACACGGCTGACCACACGCTAGTGTGTCTAGCCCGTGGTCGAAACTGACTCGGCCACACGGCCTAGCACACGCCCGTGTGTGCGACCGTGTGGTCTACCCAAGATCATTTCGAAATGGCCCTCGAGCAACACGGCTGAGACACACGCCTGTGTCTCTGCCCGTGTGGGCAAAAATAGGCCATTTGCAAGGCCAAATTGCCACCCATTAAGGGTCCTCCCTACAAGCATCAAATAGACATCATATTTTCAACCAATTTCAAACCCAAATCATACATCATTCATATCATATATTCATCAACCTATTTTACTCATAATTTACAAATTAAAACATAACATTCATAAGCTAAAGACATACCAAAACATGTGATTTGTAACTCATTCATTCTCATGCCAAATTCTTACCAAATCTACAATCAAACATATACCAATAACTTACCAAATTGACCATTTCTCTTGCCCAACCAAAAACACCTCATGATAGCATCATTGCATTACATATCATATACCAAATTCAACCATAAGTTTAACCATATTCTAGCCATATCACATGGCATGATATACACATTACAAAACATAATCAATGTACTTCTAGCCTATACATGCCATACTTTAATTTTCACATTTTCAAAAGGTACCAAAATGAAGTTCGATAGTGCGGTGATGATCCTCGACGATCCCTGAGCTTTCGATAACTTCGATATCTATAAAACAAACGATAAACACATAAACTAAGCTTTCAAAAGCTTAATAAGCCATATTCAAATAAACTTAACAATATAAACATATAAGCATCATAATATACATATACTTTTTAACCAAATGCTATCACAAAACACATAGCTCAAATACATTTCACATATTCCCCATTCATTTGCACATAATGCATATTTTTTCATACTTTTATCACATATAATCACTTGATCACAAAGATATAGATATACTTACCTTTCAAAATCAAATATGATATACAACTTCAAACGTACTTGAATTAGATACACATTTCATATTATCCTTCGTTTCTCGGAATGCCCGTTGAACTTTTTGGAATCATAAGGATATACGGATAGCTCAAAAAGCTCGTACAATGCCAATGTCCCAGATGTGGTCTTACATATAATCAAATATCGATGCCACTGTCCCTGACAGGGTCTTACACGAAATCAAATACGATACCTATGTCTTAGACATGGTCTTACATGTAAATCATAAGTCAATGCCAATGTCCCTGACCTGGTCTTACACGAGAACACATATCGCAACCTATGTCATGACATATGTATCCTAACTATTCCTGTGGTTCGTACGGGGCTTTTCGGACGTCGAAACTTTGTCGATACTTTCTCAGATGTCTCATATTTCTCAACTCATATAGTCATTCATTATAGATCAATAGCATATAATTGATAGTAATTCAATTCAAAACACATTTATTTGTATATAGACTTACCACGTACAGATTCAAATAAATGAAATCAGCTACTCGACAACTTTCAATTTTCCCCGATCTAATTCCATTTTCTTTGGTTCTTAATCTATATAAATTCAAATTTAACGCTTTTATTCACCAAATCATTCACTTCAATCCAAAAACACATATTTAGGGCATTTAACAAATTAGCCCTCATATTTTCACATTTTTACATTGTAGTCCCTAATTCATAAAATCACAAAATACACAAAATTTTATTTTACACAAGCTTAGCCGAATTGTCATAGTGTTCATACGAGTCCACATATTTCACTTATTTCATAGTTTAGTCCCTCAAAATCTCATTTTCACAATTTAGCCCAAATTACTCAAATTCATCAAAAATTTAAAGACAAAATATACTAACCCAACACATATATTTCATTTTCTATCAACTAACTTCACAAAACTCATAATTTCATCAATTACTCAACTCAAAATCATCAACAAAATCAGAAATTAAGACATGGGCTTGATAGTATACTAAGCACCGATCATAAAAAAGTAGAAATAATCAAAAACTGAACAAAATACATACCTTAATCAACAAAACTCTTAGTCGAACCCTAAAAGCTTTTATTTCTTTCCTTTTCTTTGTATTTTTGGCACAAAATGGATGATAATAGCTAATTTCATGTTTTTGTTTTATTAATATTAACATAAATATACATTTTACCTTTTTGACCTTATTATAAACATATAATAAACACATAAATAATGGTCATTAATGTCCATGAACCATGTTAATGGTCCATTTACAACATAAGGACCTCATATTTTAAAATTCATAGCAAATAGACACTTTTAACATATAGCATGCAACTTTTACATTTTACGCGATTAGATTCTTTTCACAAATTAAACATACAAATGATTGAATTTTCATACAAAACTTTCACACACGATAATTCACATATTATAAACATAGAAAATAATATTAAAATATTTTTTTGACTCAGATTTGTGGTCCCAAAACCACTATTCTGACTAGGGTCTAAACCGAACTATTACAACTCTCCCCCCTTAGGTATTTTCGTCCCCAAAAATCTTACCATTGAGCAGACTCGAATATTGCTGTCTCATAACATCTTCAGGCTCCCACGTAGCCTCTTCTACACTGTGTCGACACCATATTACTTTTATTAACAAAATTTTCTTATTTTTAAATTCTTTATTCTCACAAGCCAAGATACGAATTGGTTCTTCTTCGTAAGTCATATCAAACTGAATCTCAATCTCAGAAGGAGAAATTACATGTGAGGGATCAGATTTGTATTGCTGAAGCATTGATACATGAAACATATTATGAATCTTTTCTAGCTCAGGTGGCAACAACAATCTATACGCAACTGGCCCGATACGCTCGATAATCTCATACAGCCCGATGAACCTCAGACTCAATTTGCCTTTTCTGCCAAATCGGAGTACGTTCTTCCATGGAGATAATTTCAGAAACACTTTATTGCCGATCTCAAATTCAATCTTTTCATTTCAAGTCTACGTACGATTTCTGATGATAAGAAGTTGTTTTCAAACTATCTCGGATCACTTTTACTTTTTGTTCAGTCTCTTTTATCAAATCCACCCCCTGAATCTTATTCTCGTTGAGTTCAGTCCAATATAAAAGTGTACGACATTTGTGACCATATAAGGCTTCGTACGGTGCCATTTTAATGCTCAACTGAAAACTATTATTATAAGCGAATTCAATCAAAGGCAAATATTGTTCCCACGTACCTTCAATCTCAAGAATGCAACATCTCAACATATCTTCAAGAATCTGAATAATTCGCTCCGCTTGACCATCTGTTTGTGGGTGAAAAGTAGCATTAAAGTGTAATTTCATACCTAAAGCATCTTGTAATTTCTTCCTAAATCGCGATGTGAATCTCGGATCTCTATCTGACAAAATAGATAATGGCACACTGTGCAATCTCACAATATCGGAAATGTATAACTCAACTAACTTAACAAGTGAGTAATCAGATCGTACTGGAATAAAATGGGATGATTTCGTCAATCTATCAACCACAACCCAGATTGCATCTTTCTTTCTCGGAGATAGGGGCAAACCTGAAATAAAATCCATTATCACTCTATCCCAGTTCCATTCCGGAATCATAATCGGTTGTAACAAACCAGATGGCACTTGATGTTCAGCTTTGACTTGCTGACAAATTAAACATTTAGAAACAAAGTCAGAGATATCTCTTTTCATTCTAGACCACCAATAATGTTGTTTCAAATCATTATACATTTTCGTACTACCCGGATGAACAGATAAACAACTATTGTGAGCTTTGTTCAAAATCATCTGAATCAACTCTAGATTTATCGGAACACAAATCTGATCTCAGAATTTCAAACAATCATAAGCATCAATTCTAAAATCTGAATCAGAATCTGAATCACTCTTAACTCGTTTTGCTATTATCTCATTACCAACCTTTTAAGTATCAATAATTTGTTGTAAGAACAATGGTCTCGATTTCAATTTGACTAATACCAAACCATCATCAGACAGAACCAAATGAGAATTCAATGCATGTAATGTAAATAGTGATTTTCGACTCAAAGCATCAGCAATAACATTTGCTTTTCCCGGATGATAGTCAATGACAAGCTCATAGTCTTTTAGCAATTCTAACCACCTTCTTTGTCGGAGATTCAAATCTTTCTGAGTCATCAGATATTTCAAAATTCTATGATTAGAATATACATGACATTTCTCACCAAACAGATAGTGACACCAAATCTTCAAGGCAAATATGATCGCAGCTAACTCAAGGTCGTGCGTCGAATAGTTCTTTTCGTACGGCTTTAACTTTCTCGAAGCATAGGCAATGACTTTGCCTTCCTGCATCAAAACAAAGCCCAGACCATTCAACGATGCATCCTTCCTGCATCAAAACAAAGCCTAGACCGTTCAACGAGGCATCACTATAAATAAAAAATTCTTTACCCAATTCTGGTTGTACTAATACTAGAGCTTCAGTCAATAAGGCTTTTAACTAATCAAAGCTTTTCTGACACTTTTCGAACCATTCAAACTTTACATCTTTCTATAGCAATTTCGTCAATGGATTTGCAATCATAGAAAACCCTTTTACGAATCATTTATAATAACCGAAAAGTCCTAGAAAACTGCAGACTTCAGAAACATTTCTCGGAGGCTTTCAATCCCAAATAGCTAAAATTTTGCTCGAATTACTGATGCTAACCCAATATAACCCTGAAAACCAACTTTGCACAACCAGAACTCACATTTGCTAAAATTCGCATACAATTTCTTATCACGCAAAGTCTTTAGTACTATTCTCAGATGCTCGGCATGCTTGGACTTAGCACGCGAATACATCAATATGTTATCAATGAATACGACAACAAATCGATCTAAATACAGTCTAAAAATTTTGTTCATTAAATCCATAGTGCATTAGTTAATCCGAAAGGCATAACTAAAAACTCATAGTGGTTGTATCTCATTCTGAATACAATTTTCGAAATGTCTGAGTCTTTTATTCGCAACTGATAATAGCCTAATCTCAAATCTATCTTTGAAAACATAGTAGCTCCTTTCAACTGATCAAACAAGTCATCAATTTATGGCAGAGGATATTTGTTCTTGATAGTTACTTTGTTCAACTGACGGTAATCAATGCACATTCTCATCGTACAATCTTTCTTTTTCACAAACATAACTGGTACACCCCAAGGTGAGAAACTCGGTCTAGCAAACCCTCTATCGATCAACTCTTGCAACTGAGACTTTAATTCTTTTAGTTCGATCGGAGCCATTCTATACGAAGCTATTAAAATCGGAGTAGTCTCGGGCACTAATTCAATGCCAAACTCAACTTCTCATATCAGAGGTAATCCTGGATGTTCTTCAAGAAACACATCAGGGAATTCACATAAAACAAGTACTGATTCAACTTTCTTTTCTAATACTTCTGAATCAATCACATAGGCAAAGTAGGCTTCACAACCCTTTCTTACAATACTTAGAGCTTTCATCGAAGATATCATAATCAGTAACCCATTCAAATCACTAGATTAAATTTAGACTAATTCATCATTTTTGCATCTCAAATAAATAGTTTTCTGTTTACAATTCACAACAGCATCGTGCAAAGTTAACCAATCCATACCCAGAATTATATCAAATTCATCAAAGGGTAATAACATTAGATCAGCCGAAAAACAAATGTCTCGAAACATTAACGGACAATTCTTGCAGACTTTATCAACCAAAACACATCCACCTATGGGGTTCAATAGTTTAATTACAAATTCAATAGACTCTATAGGCAAAGTCTTACTATTCACTAAGTTTATGCATATATAAGAGTGTGTCAATCCTGGATCTATCAAAGCAATCATAGAAGTATCGTAAAGAGTAAAAGTACCTGTAATCACATCTAGAGGCGAAGCTTCCTCACGAGCTCGAATAGTATAGGCTCTGGCAGGTGCGTGAGCCTCGGATCAAACAACAATGTCTTTAGTTCCTCTTTGACTACTACTCACATTTCTCGTATTTTTGGGAGGTCTACCATGAGCTGAAGTGTTACTCGGTCTTGGATTTTGTAAAATCTCTTACTCAATAGACTCAGGACAATCATGGATAAAATGATCTAAAGATCCACATTTAAAGCAAGCTCGATCATACAATCTACAATTACTAGGATGTCTTTTACCACAACGTCCACACTCAGGTCAATCAGATCTAACATTTCTAACACTGGAAATAGATGTAGCTGGAGCTCTGAAGCTCGAATGTGATGTAGCACGATCTCTACTTGAATGTCCTACATTAGCCTTTGAATGGCTAAAATCATCTTGAAACTTCTTTGACGTAGACTGAATGATTTATTTACGAATCTCTTTCTCATATCTCTAGCTTTAAAATCAACTTTTCTTTTCTTTTTCCCGAGTTCTTCAGCTTTACATGCTTGTTCAACAAGCACTACAAATTCTTTTATCTCAAGAATCCTGACTAACAAACGGATATCTTTATTCAAACCATATTCGAATCTTTTACACATTATTGCTTCAGTTAAAGCACATTCTCGTGCATACTGGCTCAATCTTACGAATTTCCGTTCGTATTCTATAACAGACATATAACCTTACTTCAGTTTAAGAAACTCTTTAGGTTCCTGATCTATGAATCTTTGACTGATGTATTTCTTTCGAAATTCAGCTTGGAAGAAATCCCAGGTGACTCATTCCCTCAGAACCACAGATATTAAAGCCTTCCACTAAGGATAGGTCGTATCTCTCAGAAATGAAACGGCACACTTTAGGCATTCATCAAAAGTCAATGACAATTCATCAAATACTCTTATCATATTCTCTAACAGAACTCAGCTCTTTCAGCATCATCATTCATTGTAGCATAGAATTCTTCGACCCCATATTTTTTAATCTTGTCAATCAGTGGCTTACTTAACTGAATCAGATTCGCTTATGGCATAACCGGGACTTGCAAAGGAATAGTCGGGGATTGGGGTTGTTGAACAGCCGGATTAGTTCTAATGTACTGACTAAACCAATCATTCATCATTTGATAGAAGGCTTGTCTAGTCTCTTCATCATGGCTACTCGTAACCGGTCTAGAATCAGATGGCGCTACGCGGGAGCAGGCATTGTCCCTTGCACGGGAGCAGGCGCATTACTTTCAACATCATCAGCTACGACTCATTCGAGATCCATTTACTATATAAAAACACATTTTCATTGTTAAGATTTATCACACTATCGCAGTTCATAAATATGGCATGTATAGCTAGTGTAACACCCCTAACCTGTATCCGTTGCCAGAACAGGGTTTCGGAGCATTACTACCATTTGCAGATCACTTAAAAAAAATTTAAATGCTTACTGATTCAATGCATCATGTAAATAAATATATTACCATTCAATCAACAGATTAGTACTTGTATAAGCATCAAACAGTAATATTATTAGTGTACTTGCACATATCTCATATAAATTCAACATTGATATAACTATTTTCTCGACATATCGTACTTGAGTTCAATAATAGTCTCAACTTACATAATTTTCTTGTATCAACATATCAAAGATGATCATATATGTACATGTCATGAAACATATTATGCTCTTACCGTTTCTTCATAAGCATATATGATTCATTTCATTATATTAATATTTCATACTCCATCATTTCCATATATTTTATGTATATTTATTCCGATAATAGCTTATATCAAACCTAACATAATTTATATTTCACGTACTCATACTTATTTCGTTTATCTATCTTCATAATTATTTCATACAACTATTTTGTACATATATATTTCCATATGACCAGTTCTTGTAAACATTACACACAACCATTTCATATAACCATTCGTCATCTGATACATATTACCTGGATATCAATTGTTCAACAGATGTCATAGCATCTCCCATCCACGGTCTTAATCATCTTTGACATGATGCCATAGTATCTTTCAACTATGGTCTTACTCATTTTCTGTCATGTTGCCATGATATCTTTCAACCATGGTCTTGTTCATTTCATATCACGTTGCCATGGTATCTTTCAACCATGGTCTTACACATTTCATATCAGGTTGCCATGGTATCTTTCAACCATGGTCTTACACATTTCATATCAAAGTTGCCATAGTATCTTTCAACCATGGTCTTACACATTTCATATCAAAGTTGCCATGGTATCTTTCAACCATGGTCTTACACATTTCATATCAGGTTGCCATGGTATCTTTCAACCATGGTCTTACACATTTCATATCGAGAGAGCACACTCGCGAACCTCATCCTTACGGTGGGATTACCACCAAAGCTAAATCCTCGTAATATAAACTCATAGAGTATTGTCGGGATTACCAGTCCCAGGCTAAATCCCTCGCAACGACAATTACTCTAATGAGCTTGGATCCAATTACCACCAAAGCTAAATTCAGACTTCGATTCGGATTACCCGTCGGGCTAAATCCATTTTACACATATTCTTCGGGAGGGCTATATCGGGATAGGATCACCCGTCCGGCTAGATCCTTTTTACCGTCAATTCCTTTTCAGAGATCCATCGAATTTTCCTTTTCATTCAACCGGGATTTATTTTCAATTTATTTTGAGTATTATCAATATTTCATCAAATATCATGAATTGAATATTCAAATCATATTTTCATCACATAACCACATATTTCAAGTATTTAAAATACAATTCAAGTTACACAAACTTACCTCATTGCTTGTTTGTGTTTATAATTTCATTAATCTGATATCTTTTCTTTTTCACGATCGAGTCTCATATTTGAGTCGTTCGGATCTTTATAAATAAATTTAATCATCATTTTCATTCATTTCATATACTAATGCATTTAATTAATGCTTTAGGCAAAATTTACCATTTTGCCCTTGAACTCTTAATTAATGACGA
Source organism: Gossypium longicalyx (assembly GCA_025698465.1). Lineage (NCBI taxonomy): Eukaryota > Viridiplantae > Streptophyta > Magnoliopsida > Malvales > Malvaceae > Gossypium > Gossypium longicalyx. The sequence goes on along the minus strand of CM046996.1, from coordinate 39,161,374 downwards.
TTTCATCCTTAGGGTCAGGAAAATAAAATTTTTGCAATTTAATCCTTATTTCCAGCTATTATTCTTATATATATTGATAATGATCCATGAATTCTATAAAATATCGTAATTTTCTATAATTTCAACACTTTTCAATTTAATCTTTCAACACTTTTCAATTTAATCTCTAAAACATGTTTTCCCCCGATCTTGAACTAAATTAATAATTTCATTAAATTTTGTAATTTAAATAATAAAATAATCCATTTCATGCAATTTGGTCATTTCTGACATTTTTACAAAATTGCCCATAAAGTTTTACTTTTATTCAATTTAGTCCCTGAGCCTAAAATATGCAAATTAGCCATGCTAGATGAATATTCATACATATTTTTCCTCCTCCTCCTCTCCATTCCACATCCTTAATGTAGATAATACACTTGTAAGTAACATTATCCATAATTTTTATTATTTACTTTTATGAATATTCAAGCTGTCTATCTGCATCATGGTCACTAAATTATTTATATCTGGAGCTATAGAACTCAAAATTAAGATCCGCTAATTTTCCCTGAAACTAGACTCATATATCTTCTTACCATAAAATTTTCAGAATTTTTAGTTTATCCAATAAGTACAGTTTATTCTTTAAAATTACCCCTATTCTGCTGTCTAACAGTTCTGACCCTTCTTCACTAAAAATTAATTATCTCCTTGTACAGAATTCAAATGATGTTCCCGTTTGTTTATATTGAAAATAGACTCATTCAGAATTCTAAAAATATAAATTTAAATCTCTAATTATTTTTATCCAAATTTTTATGATTTTACAAAGTCAGAACAGGGGAACCCGAAATCATTCTGACCTTGTCTCACAAAATTGATCATATCTCATGATTTACAATTCCATTGCTTACATAATTTCTTCTATAAGAAACTAGACTTAATAAGCTTTAATTTCATATTTTATTCATCCTATAATTAGATTTCTACAATTTTTGATGATTTTTCAAAGTTAGACTACTGCTGCTGTCCAAAACTGTTTTAGTACAAAATATTAATTACCATGTTATAACACCCTTATTTTCTTTTTCCACACCATTTCTCATCACTTTCTCTTATTTTCTCTTCACTAACATATCATGAACATAGGACCTTATGTAAGAAAACTCTACTATAACATTATTTCCATGCTTTGTCAATAATAACAAACTTAAAAACATATTGAAATCTTGATATACTTACCTTGTTCTATTGATACTAATCTTTAACTTGATTTTTCTCTCCTCCAGCTTCTATTTCTTGAATCCAACTTGATATTCTAACTCCCCATGGTCTCCTTAACATTTTTCTCTCTTGGTAGCTATGGAAATTCATTTGATTTTTGGGTGAAAATGGTGAATTTTTGGTAAAAAGGACCAAATTGTAAAGAAAGCAAAACTTTCTTTTTTCCTCTCTTTCTCTCACGTTAGTGCATGGGAAAATATGGATGAGAATTTCTCACCTTTCTTTCTTTATATACTAATAAAATAATAATAAAATATCTTATTAAAATATTAATAAAATAATATTTATCTAATTAAATAATTATAAAATATCAAAATATCTCTAGCATCATTATTACTTTCTAGATTTCTCTCTCTTCCAATTGACCATTTTGCCCTTCATTATCTTTTAAAATTCCACCCTTAAGTCATCATTTAGTTTGGTAAAATTGCAATTTAGTCCCTCATAGTTTCTTCATCTATTCAATTTGGTCCTAATTCATCCATTTTCCTTAGTTTCTAGATTATTCCACTCTTAAAATATTTACACTATTAGTCCTTCAAATTTTTCATATTTACACTTTAACCCCTCAAATTTTAAGTATTTACTCTTGTGCAACAAAACTTTTCTCACTTTTACAATTTAGTCCTTTCTTGAATTAATATATCATAATATACTTCTCAATATTGACATATCTCAAAATTTCCTTCTTTTTTTTTTTTCACTTTATTTCCTTATTTTACTATATCAAGGATAATATCTTACTGTAAATATTTTCAGGGTATTACAGCTAGACTCACATATGCTATATTAGTCCTAGAATCAACTAAATCGTAGCTCTAATACCAACCAAATGTAACACCCCTAACCCGTATCTATCGTCAAACTAGGGTTAAGAGGTATTAACGAACATATCGAAACATTTCACAAACAAATTCATAATAAAAAATCAAACATCAACATATCATAATTAAATATCACATTAAGTCCCTTTCTTAGGTCATCGAGACCTTAAACAAGCATTAGAAAGGGGTCGGGACTAAACCGAGTTCATACAAAAATTTTCAAAACTTAAACATTTTTTCAAAGTTGTACAGGACACACGCCCGTGTGAACAGGCCGTGTGCCTTACAAACTTTAGACACTCCCGTGTGTCTAGACCGTGTCAAAACAGGGCATACATACTGACTTGTCCATACGGCCACAAGACACGCCCGTGTGCTAGGCTCTGTGAAATTTAGGGAGGCTACTAACTTGGCCACACGGCTGACCACACGGCCTAGCGCACATCCATGTGTGCGACCGTGTGGTCTGCCCAGGCTCATTTCGAAATGGCCCTCAAGCAACACGGCTGAGACACATGCCCGTGTGGGTAAAAATAAACTATTTGCAAGGCCAAATTGCCACCCATTAAGGGTCTTCCCTACAAGCATCAAATAGACATCATATTTTCAACCAATTTCAAACCCAAATCATACATCATTCATATCATATACTCATCAACCTATTTTATTCAAAATTCACAAATCAAAACATAACATTCATAAGCCAAAGACATACCAAAACATATGATTTGTAACATCAATTTACCTCATTCATTCTCATGCCAAATTCTTACCAAATCCACAATCAAACATATACCAATAACTTACCAAATTGATCATTTCTCTTGGCCAACCAAAAACATCTCAAAATAGCAACATTACATTACATATCATATACCAAATTCAACCATAAGTTTAACCATATTCTAGCCATATCACATGGCATGGTATACACATTACAAAACATATTCAAAGTACTTCTAGCCTATATTAATTTTCACATTTTCAAAAGGTACCAAAAAGAAGTTCGATAGTGTGGTGATCATCCTCGACGATCCCTGAGCTTTCGATAACTTCGATATCTATAAAACAGATGATAAACACATAAAGAAAGCTTTCGAAAGCTTAGTAAGCCATATACAAATAAACTTAACAATATAAACATATAAGCATCATAATATACATATACTCCTTAACCAAATGCTATCACAAAACACATAGCTCAAATACGTTTCACATATTCCCCATTCATTTGCACAAAGATATATATATACTTACCTTTCAACATCAAATATGATATACAACTTCAACTGTACCTGAATCAGATACACATTTCATATTATCATTCATTTCTTGGAATGCCCGTTGAACCGTTTGGAATTATAAGGATACGCGGAAAGCTCGAAAAGCTTGTACAATGCCAACACCCCAAATATGGTCTTACATGTAATCAAATATTGATGCCGCTGTCTCAGACAGGGTCTTACACAAAATCAAATACGATGCCAATGTCCTAGACATGGTCTTTCACGTAAATCATAAGTTGATGCCAACGTCCCAGACGTGGTATTACACAAAAACACATATCGAATCCTATGTCATGGCATATGTATCCTAACTATTCCTATGGTTCGTACGGGGCTTTTCAAACATCGGAACTTTGTCGATACTTTCTCGGATGTCTCATATTTCTCAACTCATATAGTCATTCATTATAGTTCAATAGCATATAATTGATAGTAATTCAATTCAAAACACATTTATTTGTATATAGACTTACCTCGTACGAATTCAAATAAAGGAAATCGACCACTTGACAACTTTTGATTTTTCCCGATCTAATTCTATTTTCTTTGGTTCTTGATCTATATAAATTCTAATTTAACTATTTTATTCACCAAATCATTCAATTCAATCCAAAAACACATGTTTAGGGCATTTTACAAATTAGTCCTCACATTTTCACATTTTAACATTTTAGTCCTTAATTCATAAAATCACAAAATACACAAAATTTCCTTTTACACAAGCTTAGCCGAATTTTCATAGTGTTCATACAAGTCCACTTATTTCAATTACTTCACATTTTAGTCCCTCAAAATCTCATTTTCACAATTTAGCCCAAATTACTCAAATTCATCAAAAATTTAATGACAAAATATACTAACCCAAAGCATATCTTTCATTTTCTATCAACTAGCTTCAAAAAACTCATAATTTCATCAATGGCTCAACTCAAAATCATCAACAAAATCAGAACTCAATACATGGGCCTGATAGTATACTGAGCAACGATCACAAAAAACGTAGAAATTATAAAAAACAGAACAAAATACATACCTTAATCAACAAATCTCTTAGCTAAACCCTAAAAGCTTTTATTTATTTCTTTTTCTTTGTATTTTTAACACAAAATGGATGATAATAGCCAATTTCATGTTTTTGTTTTACTAATATTAACATTAATATACATTTTACCATTTTGACCTTATTATAAACATATAATAAAGACATAAATAATCGTCATTAATGTCCACTAACCATGTGAATGTTTCATTTAGAACATAAGGACCTCTTATTTTAAAAGTCATATAAAATAGGAACTTTTAACGTATAGCATGCAACTTTTACATTTTACACGATTAGGTCCTTTTCACAAATTAAGCACGCAAATGATCGAATTTTCATTCGAAACTTTCACACATGATAATTCACATATTATAAACACATAAAATAATATTAAAATATTTTTATAACTCAGATTTTTGGTCCCGAAACCACTATCCCAACTAAGGTCTAAATCGGACTGTTACAGAAGGAGCTTGAATATGAGAAATCTTATTAGGTTTCATTTATGTTTTGTACTTTAGTTTCAATTTAATAAAAAGTGTGATTTGATCTAATTTTATGACCTTAGGGCCCAAAAGAGGCCTAAGGGGAGACTAACGTGTTTGTGAAGTTTGCAGGACATCATTCAGAGCCATTAGAACTCGAGACTGGTTTCCATGTTGCAACACGAAAGTTCAAATGTCACAACATAGGGAGTAGAGGCCAATATTGCTATACTACTTGTGGTGTCGTGACATAGCTAGTGGATGTCATGACACACCTTTGAAGTTGAGCCTGAGCCAAGCAAACTACCTTCAGTGTCGCGGCATAGCTAGTGGATGTCGTGACATCGGCCATGTACGTGAAAAAATTAATGAGTTAATGGTGTTTTGGTCCTCACAATGTATTTTAACATAAAAATGATAGCCAAACTAGGGCTGAGGATGACGATAAACCCTAATATTATAAATAGGCTCATTAAACACTTGAGTGAGGATCTCTTTTGTAACTTAGACTTTTTCTTTTCAATTTAGTTTTTAGTTTGTAGATTCTTTTGTATTTAGGATTTGTTTTTAGTTTATTTTCGTCAATGTTCCTCAAAGAATCTGATTTGTGGATTCAATGCAAACTCTTTGTGAATTTCTGCACTTTATTCAAATACAATTTAGTATTCTTCTTAAACTCTTAATCTTGATTTGTTCTTTATGTTTATTTGCTTTATCAAGTTTATATTATTTATGGGATCCATAAAGAATTAATCCTCTTATGGGGGGATTAGCGAGTGAAAGTCTAATTAATTAATTTTATTGTAGGGTTTCTTAGCGAATCAACTGTTCGGGATAGGAAGAACTTAAACCCTAGGCCTACAACCTTAAGAAGTCATGTAGGTTGGAATTAACCCAAAATTGGCATTGCCTATCCGTGAACCTCTTATGCCAATCTGATCTGTACTGAGAGGTCGAGAGATAAGTTGTTCTTGCCAACTCGTTAATTTAGTGGAAGATCGAGAGATTTTGCTATGGTAATGACTAGTTGAATGAGTAGAAGCCTGAAATAGGAATTAGTCATGACCACTGAAGTGAGCTAGTCACCCATGCTTAGATTTGGTTCAGTTTACATATTAGTTTTTTGTTTTTCATTCTTTTGTGCATGTCTATTTCTTTTATTGCAAAAACAAATATTTTTCACTTTATATTTTTCGTACTTTAATTTATTTACAGTACTAATTAGATCTATTTATGTTTAGGTTAATACTAATTTAGTACTCTGATAAGTCTAAATTATATAGACTTATTTAACATCTTTTTTCTTAATAGTTGAGCAAATTTTGAGTATATTATTAGCAAATTGTATTAATTTAATTTATATTAAGACATTGGACATGATTTTAGCAAGTTTGTAATTTTATTAATTTTTAGAGTTAATTTTGCATATAATTAAGTTATATTGCTACATGTTTAATAAAGTGCTTAATATACTGCAGTGAGACTATAGAATTGATCAACATGGGAGCAAATTAAATGTCACACATGAACAAGTCATATGGATGACTATAGCATGATTGGGTTCAAAATTTTACCTTGACCCGGTTGAAGTTGGTTGCTGAAAAGAAATCTAGTTGTGTCTTAAATTGGGTCACAAAAACTTCCATCAAGGGGAAGAGAAGCCCAAATTCGACAAGCATCAAGAGTAGCCCAAAAATAATCTTTGGGCAGATTTATTTGGAGGTCCTTACAGTTGGGAAAGAATAAAAAATCAGCTCCCAATTATTACTCAAGAAACTGTTCAACCCCTAGCATAAATCAGGCTAGAACTAAATAAGGAAATCAAGGAAAAAATTAGTCACTATCCACAAATCATGGTCGGCCAAGAGAGAGAGAATTTCAAGGGATCCCTTAAGCTATTTTTAGTAAATTCCTATGCCTTCCTTCTACTATAATTACCAACCCTCACTTGTCATTCCCTAACTTACTAATCCATCAATCCCTCATTTTTCTCATCTCACAGTTCACATTTTCTCATCTCCTTTCCTATCCTATTCACACATAAAGCCATTCATTCTCCTCATTCCCCTTACCTAGCAATTCCTTGAAAAATTTCTCTCTCAGCTGGACACCTTGAGGAGCATTTTGCAAAGAAGTAGTCACAAAGACCAGAGGAAGCCACTACGATTGGTTTGGAGAACCCCTAAAAATTATCAAGAGTTCTTCTTCCTTCATATCTATTTTTGCTCTTGTTATTCAACGTGTTTGCAATTTGTTTTGTCATTTTTTTAGTAACAATGATATGTTAATTTTGTTTAGCTAGATTGATTACATTAATTTGAAAAAGTTCATTTGATAATGATGTTATGTGCCTCAATCGTTCATGCTTTCAATTAAACTCATGCATGTATTTCATTCATTAAAATGTGATTGAATGCATTAGAATTAGTTGATCAATCCAAGCTAGATGAAGATTAATGGATGCAATAATTGAAAGATGCATGCTTAATTTAGATCCTAGCCTAATTAAATTAAAGGTTTGTAATAACTCGAGAGAGCTCTATTACCTTGCATAACTTTTAGATTTGTGTGATTAAATTTTTTCAAACCTAATTTGTCCCTATTACTTCACATAAACTCTAAGAAACTTTTAGTTAAATATGATCATGGTAGTATGCATGTTTTTCTAGGTATAAGATTTTGAAAGGACTTATAACTAGTTTCAAGTTAATGAAAGATCGAGTTGCCATGAAATATTTTCTGGAACATTGTTAAACACGATAAAAGTTGAATTGAGTCAAATGTTGTAACCATTTTAGCTCATTCATGTTATTATTGATGAAGCTTGTGAATTTACTACTAAGCCATCCTATCGCATTATTAATCTTATTTGTATTTAAGTAATTTGCATCTAGACAATTAATTTAATTTGACATCATTCAGTCCAATTTATTGTGTTTTCATACCAACTTGTAAATCTTTAATTTTGCAAATTATTAACTAACATATACAGTCCCTATGGAGACGATAACTCTTTTACTAACTTGTTACTTGATAACAATTGTGTACACTTGCACAAACCTACATGTTACATACTCGCCTCCCTTGGGTGCAATCCTCGAAGTACTTACCTACTTCATTGTATTAAAACCTGACCTGTATACTTGCGGACACCTAGAAACACAAAAATTTACACACTTTTTCATACTCTTTTTAACTTAAATTCATGTGAATTCGGTTAAATTCTTGTCGAAAAATAATTAATTTTTATAAAATAATTAAAGTGCACTTAAAATATGAACATGTTGAAAATTAGTAAATTTTATAATTATTTTTGATGAATTTTGGTTATTTTCGACAAATTTGCAAAAGGGCGAAAAATGGCTCGGCAGACACTACTAGAAGTACAAAATTGAGAAGCAATTTGAAGTATCGAGCCTAATTAATTTCTAGCCTAAGATAGTCCAAAATTATATATATTAAATCATAATATAATTAATTTTTATTTATATCCAAGTTAATTTGGGTTAATAAATTATTATTAATTAATTATGAACAAAAGGTTCGATTGAACCGAACCGAGTGAACCGAAACTGCCAAGGAGAGGACAGCCCAAAACAGTCCAAGTGCTGACCCAAATCAGCTCATTAGCTGATTATTTAAGCTGCAAAGAAGCCCTTGAAGACTTGTTCAAATTGCAAATCAGCCTCTCCACAATTGATGGCTTTGAAGATTTGCCCCAAGCCAAATTTTGCCCCAAGCTAATTATCAGGGAGAAAAGTTAAGAGATGAGGGGTGTAGAGAAGTAGAGCCGAATTGGGATTTTAGGGATAGTAAATTAAGCTATAGTATATATAGGTGCCGAGTTTGGGGATTCTAGGCTAATGTCGAATTCTTCCTTTCTATTTTACCGAAAACACTTTTCTCTCCAAATATCTAAAAGCCAAAATCCCTTATTCTTTCTCTTTTATTTTGTGCCGATTTCTTCCCTTCCTTTCCCATCAAACTTTCTTCTTTCTTGCTCCTATTTACTTTCTCTAAAGCCGAATATCTTTTGGCCAAAATCCTGTTGTGCCGCCACTTTTTTTCTCTTCAACGTTGGTCGATCAATTCTTGTGTAAGTGCTGTACTTTCTTTTAGTTGGTCTTCCTAGTACCGATTTCTTCTCTCCTTCACCTTTTCTAAATCAACTTTGGTAGGGGATTAGTATCGAATCTCAGATTTCAGATATCTATCGAATTGCTCCTTAGGCATTTTGGGGTTTTGGGTAAGTATTCTTCTTTTATTGGTTAAGGTTGGCTGACTTAGGAGTGACTTAAGATGATTGTGAGTCACTTGTTGTTTAGTTCTTAATGATTAAGATTGATGCAAATTTAAGAAATACTCGTGATTAGTGAGCAAAGAAGGGCTATTAAGGCTTGTCAAGGTTCGTGGCTAAGGAGATCGCAGCACGTTTTAGTACTAAGTGTATACATACACTGCACACACACAGTAGGCCGGCAAATCCTGAAATACCGAAAAGCCAAAATGCCAAAATGCTGGAAGTTTGGCTACAATAGTCTTGAGAGTGCGTGAACACTCGTAAAAGGGGAAAACCGATAGGTTATTAGAGGCCCATAAGCGATTCCATGGACTTGGGCCGTGTATTGGCCAACCGGGCTAGAATGGGCTAAATGGGGCCCGATGGGCGGTAAGTCCAATAAAAGGCAAAATTGGCAATTTGATACTAAGTGATGAAAGATCATATGATTGCATGACTATGAATGTGATTGGGCCTGATGGGCCATATAAATGAGATTGGGCCTAACGGGGCCAAATGAATAAGTGTGGATCTATTAGTGTTTAGTAAGGGGTTGTGGACCTAGTGTTTGGTAACTACTCAATCAGGCATAAAACTTAAATAATTAATTAATTGTGACCGTGGATGATTCGTAAGGTTAAGGTGTGGCAATGGGTATATGCATGTCTAGGATTGGATCTAGGGAGAGCTTGGTACTTAACCAGTCTTAATGACTCACCTCCTCTTCTCTGGAATCCTACCTGGTGCATAGTATCTGTTCACTTTAGCCAACGAGGACTTGTTAACGGGCCAGGGTAAGTAATAAACCCATAATAAAGAAAAATTACCGAAATGCCCGTAAGGGCAGAAATGACTAAAATACCCCTATGTGTTGAATGTAAGATTTATGGATGTTAAATGTATACCTACTGCATTCATAGGACATTCTGTTTTGGTTGCATATGGGTTACGATCTATGGAACAGAGGAAGAATATAAGGATCGCATGGTTGCTTGACGATTGTGGATCCACCGGTGGCTTTTTAAGCCCAATATATGAGTAGCAGCTTGCTACAACGTTAGGTAGTACCGCAACCGGGCTATCATTGGAGTGTATTGGATGGGTGGGCCAAATTATATCCCCACATGGTGTGTATCGGGGGATGGAGATGGTGTGTAGCGGTTGGATGGGTAGGATCCGTGCATATTTGATAGCTTACATCTATTCTGATATTGAATTGGACTCAGGCCCAAAACAAAAAGACTTGCTATTGCATGCTTTACTATTTGTCGAGGGTTGTACACATTCAGTTTTCGAAAACTCACCCCCTCTTTTATTTTTTTCTCAAGTGATCCTCAGTAAGTGGTTCAATAGTAGGAGGGACTCCGAGGTGGCCAGCTAGCAAGACGACTTGGACTTGTTTTCTTAAGCATATCATTTCCAGTATTCTAAGTTATTTCAGTCCAGATTGTAATAAGGCCTATCCGCTAGATATTATTTCACTGTCATTACTACGCTTTAAAATTTTGATACAAAACCTGGATTTATTTCTTTTAGACATATCCCAAGTTTTTTTTGGAAATAATTATTTAAGATCAAGCTTCTGCAGATAAAGAGAATTTTTTTAATAAAGAAATAGTTCATTTTGGATACCTCATTCTAGAACTAAATACAAACTGAAAGTTACTAAATCTTCTCTTTTGAAGGGTTTTCAATGGAAACAAGGTTTTCGATAAAACACTTCAATGTGACACGCTGGATTTGGCCATAATGTCATGGTCGGGTTTGGGGTGTTGCACATTTTGTGAAAAAATGGTTGAAATGGTTATTAGATAAACATGGAGTGAAACACAAGGTCGCTTCAGCTTACCATCCGCAGATGAATGGGCAAGCTGAACTGGTGAACAAGGAGATCAAAGGCATACTTGAGAATTTAGTTTGCCTGAATTGACGAGATTAGGCCTAAAGACTGGATGATGCTTTATGGGCTTATAGAATAGCATACAAGACACCTTCAGAGATGTCACCGTATAGGTTGGTCTTTGGGAAAGCCTGCCATCTACCCTTAGAGTTAGAGCACAAAGCTTACTGGGCCCTTCGACAACTCAACTTGGATCTTAAGCTTGCTAAAGAGAAACGGATGCTCCAACTCAATGAGCTAGAGGAATTCCAAATGTTCTCGTACGAAAATGCCAAATTACTCAATGAGAGACTTAAGAAATGGCATGACAAGCACATTCGAGTTCGAGAATTTGAAGCAGGTCAGTAAGTCTTGTTATTTAATTCTAGATTAAGGTTCTTTCCAGGTAAACTAAAATCACATTGGTCTGGTCCATTTATGATTCATCGCAGCTATCCATACGGAGTTGTTGAACTCCAAGGTAAGGGAGGTAATTTTCAAGTTAATGCTCAGCGTCTGAAACATTACTGGGGTTCGTTCATTTTACCAGATGCTTAAATTTTCTTGTTTTCCTTTTTAATAAATGATTTAGGATATATTTTCAGGATTAGTATGTTTAAATAAATTCCGTCTAGGAGATTGGAACTTAAGCGGGACCACTTGTGACCCCTCCAATCTTTCCTGGGAATTGATTTTTACATAATTCTTCGAGAAATTATTCCCTAAATGGCAAAATAAATTTTTGGTTTTTCAAATAAAAGGGTCAATTTTGATCCAAGTTTTAACTTGCAACTCAATTTCAAATTTTCGTTAAGTCTAGGGACTTAATTGAATTATTTTCAAATTTTGGTTGTTCTTTTTAAAAATAATAAAAATTAGATGCCTCTTTTTGTAAATATTTTCAAAAGGCTTCTAGAATAAATATTTTTAGTTTAAAAAAATGATGATAATTATTAATATAAAATTATATCTATTATAATATATATTAATTATTATCAACTTTATATAGAGCTAGGATTAGTGTTAATTTAATCATATTTTATTTGATAAGTTTTTTTTCAAATAATAATAAGATGATAATATTTATTATATAATTATATCTATTATAATTTATATTAATTTTTTTCAATTTAGCATAGAATTAGGATTAGTTTTAATAATATTTCATTTTTATTTAAATAAATTAATAGCATTAATAATTTAATATGCATATATTTGATTATTAATTGTTGTTAACTTTGAGTAGAATTAGAATTGGATTTTTTTTTAATTTGTTAAATTATATTAAGAATTCTATTCTAATTCCTACTACTCTCACTATAAATACCACCAACCTTCTGCTTCATTCACTACTCAAACTCCATTCTCACCAAATACCCAATCACCTAGTGCCGTAAGCCCCCTCAGCCACTACATCACCCATTTGGCCAGCAGCTCACACCGTGCGCACCCAACAGCCGCTCCTTGTCATTGTACCTGTGCACTTCTAGCTCCAACACTCGCCAGGCCCGCACCTTGGCACCGAACCTGCTCCTCGCTCCAATTCGAGCACGCCCACGTTGCGGCCTGTTACCCATGCAGCTCATCACGCCAAGTTGTGTCGCTCCTTGCTCCTGCTCAACGAGTTTGCTTGTTGCCCAGCATCCGTGCGGCACATCAGCCCTATTACTCGCACCAGCCTCATACCAATATCCTTAGCCGATAACCCTCAAACCTTCCCTAAATTGACCTCTTTTTTTCATTAATTATTTTTAGGAGTTCTTAATTTTTATAAAAAGGGTGGTAAGATAATTTTTTCTCCTAAATTTTAATTTTATTTAATTATTTAATTTTACAATTTATTGAATCATTAATAATTTTTATTTAATTAAAATTTTGAGAAAATAAATTTTCCCATCTTTTTCAGGTTAATCATGCCTCGCAAGAGAACTCGTGCCTGCACCCAAATTGATGAAACTCAAAACAAGTTCCATTGTGAAGAAGCCAAAACAAGATACGAGAGTATCTTCAAAAATCAACAGATGCATCTAGAGAAAGGCTTTATATTGAAAGAGAGCAACTACAAAGACTTTATGGCATGTATTCGTCATGTTACTAAAACCCTCAATTGGGAATTATTTTGTGAGAAGAGACCTAGGGTGGATGAGGAACTAGTTCACGAATTCTAGTCGAATTTAACCTCAAGTGAGTTGACGAAAGTTCCGGTTCGCGGAATCAAGGTACCAATAACTTCAAACGCTATTAATGAGTTCTTTGAATTGCCTGATTTCGAAAAGGACGAATATTCTTCCTTGATGAGCAATATAGAGCCTGAAATTTTGCAAGAAATTCTCGAGGAACTTACAGTTCCAGGTTCTAAGTGGACTGTGTCAAAGCAAGGAATCTATACTGTCGAAGAGAATACTTGACACCACTCGCAAAGGTATGGTTCTATTTCATCCGTTTCAGTCTTATGCCTAGTTCACATGGAACTACGATCTCATTAGAGTGAATGGTCCTATTATACTCAATTTTAACTAGAAAGACCATTAATATGGGAAAAATCATCCTGAGAGAAATGCAAAATTGTGTCATTATACGTTCTGGCCCAGCCTACTTTCCCTTTACGATAACAATTCTGTGCTTGAAAACTAAAATTCTTGCAAACGTAAAGAAGATAGGGTATAGCCAGGGCACAATCATAGATTGGGACCTCTACCGAATAGCTAGAGATTCTGTTCTACAGCAGCGAACTAAAGAAAGTGAGGATCCTGAAGAAGAAGAAGGTCCCACAGAGACCGAGCCAATGCAATCGGCTGAAGTCTCGGATAAGGTGGAACCAATAGAACCAAAAGTTGAACCTGATGACGAAACTTCAATGTTTAGAGCTCAATCGCCTAGCCCAAATCTTCGAGATGAGTTGTCAAAGTTGATGGACATAATACAGTATATGCAATTGCAGCAACAAGTTTACTGGAGATACTAAAAAATAAGGGATGACTCAATGAGAAGTGCTCTACAAAAAATTTACAATGACCAATTTAATTTTGTGCCTGAATTTCCAAATTTTATATTTGAACCATGGACTCCATTATCGAAGAAGCAAAACGGTTCATGCAAAGGCAATAATGATGGAACGAAAGATGAGTCAAATTCAGAAGGGTCTGCAAATAAATAAAATGGGGGATCCTGACCTTATTTTATTTCTGTTCTTAGGTCATTTTAGGATTAAGTTTAATTAGGAATTTTTATTTTTCGCATAATAAAGCAAGAGATGGAAATCATGAATAATGAACAAGTCGCAAAGTATAAAATGTGGCAATAGGTATATACATGTCTAGGATTAGATCTAGAGAGAGCTTGGTACTTAAGCAGTCAAATTGACTCACCTCCTCTTTTCTAGAATCCTACCTGGTGTTTAGTATCTATTCACTTTAAACAATAAGGTCATTGTTCATCTTAAGTAAGGGGACCGAAAAATTGAATTTGAATTATTTCCATTCAGAATAAAATTTTCTTTTAATTATGATTACGATATATTTTGTTCAATAATTTGAAATTTTGTTAAGTATGCTAAACTTCAGTATAAATAAAGTTATATTATTTCAATAAATTATTATGTTAGCTTAATAACGATATAAATGTATTTCTAATAGAGCATGAAAATCGTACCATAAATTTTTAGTTCCTTACGAAAGTTAGGCATGCATGAAAGTTTAAGTCTTTAGAATTGACTTAGTAGTTTCTTGAGGCAAAATCCTATGAAGCATGGAACATTGGAAATGATTTAGGCAACTTTTGTTGGACCGTTTGAGCCTTTCAAGCCAACCATCATGAAATTTTTATCCTTTGAAACCCAACTGTGAGCCTATATGGCCTAATTTTGTTTGAACCCTTGCAATTTTAGCCATCACTTCTCTCTTAACTATCTTAAAATTGTCCAAACACTAGACTCAATACTATTCAAAGTATTCTTTAAAAATAAGTTTGGAGGAGTTGAAAAGAAGTATCGAATGCTCTAAAATTGTAGTACATTTAGCAAAATGCTCGAACTTTTTAAAATAAAGAGAGCATGAGTTCTTAAAGTAAAATGTACAAAAGAGCATGTGAAAGCAAAGAAAGTTGATGTATTGAAGGTAATTATTTCAAAAGTCCGATACAAGCTGAGTCTAGGGTTTAAAAGCCTAAATTTATCTATCTTTTACCTACCCTTAAGCCCAACCACATTACAACCTTGTTAAAGACCTATTGATTCAAAAGTTCCAATGCTACCTACATTCGTGGAGAGAAATTACTACGTACAACATATGAAGATATAAGTTAAACTTAATGATTGTAGCTTGATCTTGAATAAAGGGAATAAAATTACACTGGTAAGGTTTAACATGACTTTATTAGGAAGCATTTAGTCTAATTTTTGCTATCATAATAGTTGTTGAGATTAATTTGAACGATATGTATACTTAAGTAGCATAACTATCAAATTTCTTGTCTTTGAGCATAAGTATATTAAATTCATAGTTTTGAGAAAAATGTTGTTCTGAAGGAATTTTTCAAATGTGTTTCTGAGAAATTGTTTTCAAAATTTGTGCATTACTCGGGACGAGCAATGGATTAAGTTTGGGGGTGTGGAAACACAAAAATTTACACACTTTTTCATACACTTTTTAACTTAAATTCAAGCGAATTCGGTTAAATTCTTTCAATAATTAATTAATTTTTATAAAATAATTAAAGTGCACTTAAAATATGAACATATTGTAATTTTGTTAATTTTATAATTATTTTTGATGAATTTTGGTTATTTTCGACAGATTTGCACAAAGGGCGAAAAATGGCTCAGCAAACACTGCCAGAAGAACAAAATCGAGAAGCAATTTGAAGTATCGAGACGAATTAATTTCCAGCCTAAGATGGTCCAAAATTATATATATTAAATCATAATATAATTAATTTTAATTTATATCCAAGTTAATTTGGGTTAATAAATTATTATTAATTAATTATGAAAAATGGTCCGGTTGAACCGAACCGAGTGAACTGAACCAGCCAAGGAGAGGACAGCCCAAAACCGTCCAAGTGCTGACCCAATTCAGCTCATTAGCTGATTATTTAAGCTGGAAAGAAGCCCTTGAAGACTTGTTCAAATTGCAAATCAGCCCCTTCACAATTGATGGCTTTGAAGATTTGCCCCAAGCAAAATTTAGCAAAGTTGAAGCCATCAACTTAGCCACATTGATGGCTGGCCAAGGGGTGGCTCTTTGGCTGCTATTTTTAGCAAATTTTAGCTGCCACATTCATCTATAAAAACCCCCCTTGGCTGATCATTCAAGGCATCCCTCATTCATCCCTCATTCATTCACATCTCTTCTCTCCTCTCCCACTTTCTCCTCTCATTTTTTCCATTTCAAGTCCCTTGCTCTTGTTCCGATTTCTCCCCTTGAGAAAGGGTTCCTCTTCAGCCATTTTGAAGCAGCAATTGACTGTTCATAGAAGCCTTGATCAGCAAGAACAAAAAAGAAGGAAGACGAAGCAAACTAGTCAAGCCACGGAGAAACACCGGATTTGATTCTTGTTCCCTATCTCTTTAATTTTTTTTGTTGTTATGATGAACATATCTATGAATATTTATGTTGTTGGAATGGTTAATTTAATCAGCTTAGCTTGAATTTAATTCGTGTTGGTTTGATTGCATTTCATCTGTTTAAATTATTAAAATTATGTTTATGTTGTTATAGGCCTCGGTAAAATGCTTGATTAAGTAAAATCATGCCTAAGTTATTCTTGCATTACAGTTGTGAGGTAGCTAATGAATTAGTTATTTAAACGGATTGAAATTGTAATTAATGGACACAATACTTAATCAGTGCATGTTTATTCTTCAAAGGTAGTTGAAGGTTAAATTAGCAATGTATCTGGCGATACATTTGCCTTGCATAACTTGCAAGATTATTGTGATTAAACTGTTTCAAGGTAAGGATACCTTGTTACCTCACATAGTCTTTTATGTGTTTATTAGATTCAATTAATCGTTTGAATTGACATAGGGATATGCAAGATATTGGTTCAATTTAATAAGTATGTATGTACCATAACATGTTTGCTTATTAAAATTTGTTTAATCGTTTGAATTAACATAGGGATATGTTAAGAGATGAATGGATTTGTGTAGGTGAATATGTTCATAAGTTATCAAATTACCGAGTTGCCGCGAATTTATTCGTAACAACATAGACATGAGTTTAATAATTCTAAGTTAAAGAAATGTAATTAAATGAACACAATTATGTCATCTTGATTAAATCATATTTTGAAATCATGCATTTGAGATTTATTTCTTTAGTTTACTTAGTTTAAAATCTTACTTTTTAATCACCCTCTTCATACAAAATATTTTTCTTCACCAAAGTGTTTTAAATAGCATTCATAAATAATTCTTTTCGCAGTCCCTATGGGTACGATAACTCGATATTTACTTGCCACTTTATTACTTGCTGCAATTGCGTACACTTGCACATTTCCGTCGTTCCAACACCACCTCAATCCCAAATTTTTAGTAGCAGTATTCACACTCTGGATGTTAGTACGTCTAGAGGCGGTCAAGTTGTTGGCGCCATTGCCAGGAAGGCAACGCTACTAAATTAGTTTTAATTTTTACGTCATATATAATAATTAGGAAATTTTTAAATTATAGATGCAATTTTTTTTAAGTTTTACTAACGTTTTTATTTTCTTTATGGTTTCAGTGTATGACTCAAAGAAGGGCCATACCTATAGAGCTGCCCACTGGTCCAAAAAGACTAATACGTAGAAACTGTCCCCTGTAGCAACAACAATAGTAGATTCAAAATTGACACATACTATGGGCAACCTGTAACTGCCCAGTTTCGACCCTAGTTGGAACAGTGGTTTCGAGACCAAAAATTCGAGTCTAAAAAATATTTTAATATTATTTTCTGTGTCTGTGATATGTGAATTTATATCTGCGAAATTTATGTGATTTAATTTGTCTGTTTCCGTACAGAGTATTGAAAAAGGATTTAATCGCATAAAAGGTGAAATTAGCATGCTACATGTTTAATGTATGTATTTGAAATGGCTTTGGACTAATGAGTCCTTATGTGGTTATTTGACCATGTAATGTATTAAATGACTTTGTTGGACATTAGTAAATGGTTTATTAATGTTTAAATGCAAGGGTATTTTAGTAAAAGATTAAATAAATGTTATTTAATAAAATGAAAACATGAAAGTGGCCATTATTATCATTGATATAGCTGATTATATCAAGAAAATAGAAAGAAGAAGACCATCCTAGGGTTCGGTCATTTATTTGGTTGATTAAGGTATGAATTTTTGTCTGTTTTTGATAATTTCTACGTTTCTGTGATCGTTGCTTCATGTTATTCAAAACTCATGTTTGAATTTTTATTTCTGCTGAAGATTATGAAATGTGCCATTGATGATTATATGAGTTTTGCAATGTTTTTATATGGATTATGAAAGATATATGTAAGATTATCATGCTTTGTTCTTGAATTTTTGATGAAATAAAGCTAATTGGGCTAATTTGTGAAAATGAGGTTTTGAAGGACTAAATTGTGAATTAAATATGTTATTTGGGCTTGTATGGAAGCTATGTATATTCGGCCAAGCTATAGTCTTGGTGAATTTAGCATATTTGTGATTTTGAGAAAAATAGATTAAATTGTCAAAGTGTGAAAATGTAAGGGCTAAAATGCAAAGTGCCCTAAATATGTGTTCATGGATTATTTTGAATGAAATGAATGATTGAATGTGAATTGTATTAGATCAAGAACAAAGAAAATCGGACTTAGATCGAGGGAAGTCCAAAATAGTTGAATAGTCGACTTGTTTCTGTCCGAAATCCGTACGAGGTAAGTCAAATTACAATTACGTGTTAAATTGACTAAATTCTGCACATACAAACTATAATGTATGTTGGACGACTGTGAGAGCCTGATGAATGAGTTCCAAGTAAATTCTGATAATATGTTAGTATCTGAAAAACTATGTATGTTTATAAAGGAACGTTGACATCGATCTGAGATATCGTGTAAGACCGTGTCTGGGACACAAGCCTCGATATGAGATTTACGTGTAAGACCATGTCTAGGACATCGGTATCGTATCTAATTTCGTGTAAGACCATGCCTAGGACAGATGCATCGATATTGAATTACATATAAGACCACGTCCAGGACATCGGCATTGTACCCGTTTATGAGTATCTGTATCGTTTCTGAATCGTCTGATGATAGAGTATGAGATATGAGAATGAATATATGAAATGTATAATCTATACAGGTACGTTTGTATCGTACTAAATTTCTGAATATGAAAGACTCTGTTTCTGTAAAATAATGAATGCGAAGTGTGTATGGAATTTGGAAATGAAGCATGACATATATGAGAGCAAATGAGCATGGTGAGGCTTATGAACTATTCTGTGAAAATGGCCATGAATTCTTACTATTTATTTGTACTTTTTATCCTTTAGTATTTAGACTAATTGTACTTGGCTTACTAAGCTCTTTGTAGCTTACTCTGTGTGATTTCTTTATGTTTTACAGTTATCGTAGCTACTGAAGGCTCGGGGATAGTCGAGGATTGTCACCACACTATCAAGCTCATTTTGGTACTTTTGAAAGTGTAAATTTTTGAAGTATGGCATGTATAGGCTAGAATGTTTATGTATTTAAGCTTTGATATGTAAATATGTTATGCCATGAGAGTTGGCTAGCAAATGATATGTTTGTGCATAGTTTTGGTAGATGGATTGTGATGCCAAATTGTGTATGCTTGTAATGGTTATATAGCCTTGTATATGGTGGTCATTTTGAAATATGCCAAGTTGAAGAAATGGTAAGTTTAAGCATGAGTTAGAAGGTGCCATAAGTGAGCTATGAAATGAGCATTTTGGCATGTTGTTATAATAAGATTTTTAATATGTTTTGGTATGGATTTGAATAGGTTATTAAATGATGATAAATTAGTTATAATGAAGCATGTTTTGAGCATGGAATTGGCTAAATATTTTGGTATAATTGTTGTTTAATATTTCTTGTAGGAATGACCCAAAAAGGGGTGGCAAGTTGGCTTAAACCAAGCCTGCATTGTGCCACAGGGTCAAGGACCACGGGCGTGCCTTGTGGCCGTGTATGCAAAGCAGTAACTGCTTAAGATCACACGGTTGAGACACATGGGTGTGTCATATGACCGTGGGCTCAAGTCAGTAGCTAGCTAAGTATCACACGGCCGTGTCTATTGGCCGTGTGTAAAAGTCAGTATATATACTCTGTTTTGGCACGTCTGGATCACATGGGCGTGTCTAGTGTCTGTGTAAGGCACACAGCTTGGTCACACAAGCGTGTGACCTCAACAGAATTGAATTATTTTCTGAGTTCTAAAATTTATGAATGTGTTCAGTTTAGTTCCGATTGTCCTTAAAAGTATGTCTTAGGTCTTGGAGACCTCCATAAGAGATGAATTGTTAATTTGATGATGATTGCTTATGCATTAATATTATGTAATAACTGTGATTCTAAATTTATCTGTAATGTTCTGTCTGTCTGGTAATGCCCTTTACCTATTTCAGCGATGATTACGGGATAGGGGTGTTACATTTTATTGGTATCAGAGCTATGGTTTAGTCAGTTCTAGGACTACCATAGTGTATGTGACTTTAGCTATACATGCCATATATTTGAAACTGCGATAGTGTGATGAATCCTGACATTGAAATGTACTTTTATATAGCAAATGGATCTCGATAGAGCTGTAGCTAACGATGTAGAAAGCAATGCTCCTGCTCCTGCATAAGGGACGGTGCAAGCCGATTCTCGACCGGCTATGAGTAGCCATGATGGTGAGGCTAAAGAAGCCTCTATCAGATGATGAATGATTGATTCACCCAATATATTAGAACCAATCTGGCTGTACAACAACCTCCACCCCGGTTAATCCTTCTCAAATTCCTGTTATGCCTTCAGTGAATCCGGTTCAGTTAAGTAGACCACCAGTTGATAAGATTAGAAAGTATGGGGCTGTAGAATTCTGAGCTACAATGAATGATGATGCTGAAAGAGCCAAATTCTAGTTAGAGAATACAATACGAGTGTTTGATGAAATATCTCTGAATCCTGAGGAATGTGTAAAATGTGCCATTTCACTTCTAAGAGATACGGCGTACCATTGGTGAAGAACTTTAATATCTGTGGTTCTGAGTGAACGGGTTACTTGGGGTTTCTTCCAAGCTAAATTTCGGAAGAAATTCATTAGTCAGAGATTCATCAATCAGAAACGTAAAGAGTTTCTCGAGCTTAAATAAGGTCGTATGTCTGTAACTGAATGCGAACGTGAACTTGTGAGATTGGGCCAGTATGCTCAGGAGTGTGTATCAAATGAAGCAATAACGTGCAAAAGGTTTGAAGATGGACTAAACAAAGATATCCATCTGTTAGTTGGGATTTTGGAGATTAAAGAAATGGCAGTGCTCGTTGAGTGAGTTTGTAAAGCTGAAGAATTAAGTAAAGAGAAAAGAAAAGCTGATTCTGAAGCTAGAGATGTTAAAAAGAGATCTGCGAGTAGATTATCTCAGTCTGTGTTGAAGAAATTTCGAGATGATCATAGCCATTCAAAGGCTAATGAAAGACATTCGAGTCGAGATAAAGCTAGATCGCATTTGAATTTCAGAGCTCTTGCTACTTCTGTTGCAAGTGTTGGGAATGTCTGATCTGAGAAACCTGAATGTAAACACTATGGTAAAAGACATCCAGGAAATTGTAGATTGAATGACCGAGCCTATTTCCGATGTGGATCTCTGGACCATTTTGTAAGAGATTGTTCTGAACCTGCTGAGCAAGAGAATGTACAGAATCCGAGACTGAGCAACACCTCAACTAGAGGTAGACCTTCCAGAAATACGGGAAATGCAAGTGGTGGTCAAAGAGCTACTAGGGATACTGTTGTTAGATCTGAGGCCAGAGCACCTGCCAGAGCCTATGCTATCCGAGCTAGTGAGGAAGCCTCGTCTCCAGACGTAATTAGCCACACAACCTAGCACACGAGCGTGTGGCATGGCCGTGTGCACAAGTCAAAGAGTTACACGGGGTTAAACACGGCCCATAACACAGGCGTGTCCCTCGGACCACACGAGCGTGTGAGCCCTACATCTTTGAAAATTTTATAAATTTAGCAAAAAATTCTTAAAGTTTTCGATTATGTCCTGACTTGATTTTAATGCTCGTTTTGGACATCGAGGGTCCATTTAAGGGACGTTATGAATAAATCTCAAGAAATGAATAGTAAATGTTTGAATTATCTGAAAATGTTTTGAACGTTCCGGTAATGCTTAGTAACCCTGTTCCGATGATGGATACGGGTTAGGAGTGTTACACGGTATGTGTTACGGTTTCTCATCAGCTTGTGCGAGTAGCACTGCGTAGCTACGTCATGACTGTCAGCTTATGTGAACAGAGCCGTTGATAGCTCAAGAATGAGCATTATATGAGAGATGAGATTGAGATGGCTTAGGTTATGTATTGGCACTTAGGGTGTAAGATTCTTGAGTATCTGATAGTATTCCAAATGGTTCAATAGGTATATCAAAGATATGGATGAGTATGAGACCGATACAAGCTTGTACAGGTATGTACGTGAACTATACAATCATCAAATTGAAGAAGTTAATGGAAATTGTGTTTAATCTTTGGATTGGATACATGTGCTAAGTTATGCTTCAAATTTGAATTGCATTATATGATGTTTATGTTGTTGAATTGTTAGTTGGTAAGTTTTACTTACTTAAAATATGAGCTTACTAAGCTTTATAGCTTATTCTGTTTACTTTTTCGTGATTTATAGTGAATTTCAAAGCTAGCGCGAATTGGGAGTCGTCGGAGGTTGCATCACACTATCAAGCTTCTACTTTGATAGTTTTGAGCTTATGTATTTGGTTATATGGCATGTATAGGGCTTATGGTCATTTTGGTTTATGGTTTGGTAATGAATTTAGCCAATTAGTTGACTTGTAAATGTTAAGTGTGTGGTTTTGTGTATAGCCATGAGAGTTGGCTTATTTTGATATATTTGGTGATGTATATAATTATGCAAATGACCTTTTGTTGTGTGGTTGATAATTGCCATTTTATATGCTTGTTGTGAATTGGAATTATGGATGTAAAATGGCTGAAATTGGAAGCTGATATGCTTATGGTTTTATGGCAAGATAATGTATGTATGAAGTTAATCATTTAGGTTAAATTGTGAATGTGATTGGCATATTTTGCATAGGGTTTATGATGTTATGAGCTTTATAGTTTTTGGTATGGAAATAGCATGAATTAGACTTGATTGAGATTGGTTAGAATGTCTATTTAGGCCATGTTATGTGTCATTTGGTTTGTGTAGGTGATTAAATGGTTAGGTGAGAAAAATGGCTTGGCAAATAGCCTATTTTTGTCTACACGGGCAGAGACACGGGTGTGTGTCTCATCCGTGTGTGACACACGGTCAGGTGACACGGCTATGTGTCCCCTACTATTAAATTAGAAATGAAGTCAGTATGCTCCACACGGCCCAGCACACAAGCGTGTGACTTGGCCGTGTGGCACAAGTCAGTATACCCTACATGTTTGGCACTGCCTAGCACACGGACTGGCACACGGGTGTGTGTGGCCATTTCGAAGGGCACACGGGCTGGTCACACGGGCGTGTGGCTAGCCGTGTGACTCAAGTCAAAGAGTTACATGAGGTCAGACATGGGCTAGGACACGGCCATGTGATCTCATTTTGAATGTCCGCACGGCTTGTGACACAAGCATGTTTTAGACCGTGTGAGACACACGGCTGGGCCACACGGGCATGTGTCCCCTGTATTTTGAAAAATTTTCTAAGTTTTACTAAAAATTTCCTGAGTTATAGGTTTAGTCTCGAACCATTCCTACAGCATGTTTAGGGCCACATAAGCTCGTATCAGGGACGTTACGTATGATTGTGAATAGTTTAGTTTTTAAATGGATAAATGTATGAGAAATGTATGTTTAACTGTGTAGTAAGTCTGGTATTGCTCTGTAACCCTATTACGGCGTCGAAATCGGGTGAAGGGCGTTACACTAAGTGCTAATACATGGTCGAAACCATCTCAATCTCATATCTCATATAAATGCTCACTCTCGAGCTATTACCGGGTCTGCTCACACAAGCTGATGGTCAAGACATAGCTACACGGTGCTGCTCACACAAGTTGACGGGTAACTGCAACACATGCCGGAAAACTCAACCATCAGTAAAACATACGGACTAGCACCCAAAACACGGTAACTCCTAATGACATGTCATTTGTATCCTAATCTATTCGTAAGGTTCAAACGAGATTAATACATTGCCGATAACTCGTCGGGAATTTCAGTAGTATCGTATCATCACAATTATATCAATTTAGCATTTAAAAATATATAATTACATATGAACTTACCTCGAATTAATATAGAGAAAATCGAGCAATTAATCCACTACTTTGTTTTTCCCCTAATCTAATTCTGAATGTTGCTTTTCTAGATCTATATAATCAAATTTAACTTATTTAAATATCATTCTATTCAATTTAATCCAAATTTCATATTATGAAAAAATTACAATTTTGCCCCTTAGAAACACGAAAATTTACACACTTTTTCATGTCCCTTTTAACTTAAATTCATGCAATTTCAATAAAATTCCTGTCAGAAAATAATTATTTTTATAAAATATTTAAAGTGTGCTTAAAATATGAACATGTTGTATTTTAATTAATTTTATTATTAATTTTGATGAATTTTGGTTATTTTCGACAGATTTGCACAAAAGGCGAAAAATAGCTCGGCAGACACTACTAGAAGCACAAAAATGAGAAGCAATTTGAAGTATCATGGCAAATTAATTATCAGCCTAAGACGATCCAAAATTATGTGTATTAATTCATGATATAATTAATTTCAATTTATATCCAATTTAATTTGGATGAAATAAATTATTATTAATTAATTATGAAAAAGTGGTCTAGTTGGGCCGAACCGACCAAGTAATAGACAGCCTAAAACCGCCCCATGTGCTGACCCAAATCAGCTTATTGGCTGATTATTTATCTTGCAAAGAGGCCCTTGAAGTCTTATTCAAATAGCATTCAAACCCCTCTACAAATAGTGGCTTTCTAGATTTGCCCCAAGCTTAATTTAGCAAGTTTGAAATCATCAAACTTGCCACATGTGTGGCCAGCCAAGGGAGGGCTCTTTGGCTGCTAATTTTAGCTATTTTTAGCAGCCCTCTTCAGCTATAAAAACCCCCTTAAGCTGATCATTTGAAACACACCTCAAGCATTCACATCTTTTCTCTTTCTCTCCACTTTCTCTCTTCTTTTCCATTCCAAATTCCCTTGCTCTCTTGCCGATTTCTCCTCTTGGAAAAGGGGCATTCATCAGCCATTTGGAGCAGCAATTAAGCATTCATAGCAGCCTTGGTCAACAAGGACAACGTAGAAGGAAGAATGGAGCAAACGAGTCAAGCCACGGAAAAACACCGGATTTGATTCTTGTTCCCTATCTCTTTAATTTTTGTTTTTGTTATGATGAACATATCTATGAATATTTATGTTGTTGAAATGGTTAATTTAATCAATTTAGCTTGAATTTAATTCGTGTTAGGTTGATTGCATTTCGTTTGCTAAAATTGTTAAAATTGTGTTTATGTTGTTATAGGCCTCGGTAAGATGCTTGATTAAGTAAAATCATGACTAAGTTATTCTTGAATTATAATTGTGAGGTAGTTATTGAATTAATTATTTAAACAGATTGAAATTGTAATTAATGGACACAGTACTTAATCAGTGCATGTTTAATCATCTAAGGTAGCTGAGGGTTAAATTAGCAACGGAATCTGACGATACATTTGTCTTGCATAACTTGCAAGATTATTGTGATTAAACTGTTTCAAGGTAGGGATACTTTGTTACCTCACGTAGTCTTTTATGTGTTTATTAGATTTAATTAATCGTTTGAATTGACATAGGGATATGTACAAGAGATTATTTCGATTTAGTAAGCATGTATGTGAAATAACATATTTGCCTATTAAGATTTGTTTAATCGGTTGAATTGACATAGAGATATAGTCAAAAGATGACTGGATTTTGGTAGGTAAGTATGTTCATAAGTTAGCAAATTACTGAGTTGCCGTGAATTTATTCGTAACAATATAAACATGAGTTTAATAATTCTAAGTTAAGAAATGTAATTAATCTAACACAATTATGTCATCTTGATTAAAATCGTATTTTGAAATCATGCATTTGATATTTATTTATTTAGTTTACTTAGTTTAAAATATTAATTTTTAATCACCCTCTTCAAACAAAATATTTTTCTTCACTAAAGTGTTTTAAATAGCATTCATAAACAATTCTTTTTATATTCCTTATGGGTACGATAACTCGACATTTACTTGTCACTCTATTACTTGTTGCGATTGTGTACACTTGCACATTTTCATCGTTCCAAGTTTTTGGAAACACAAAAATTTACACACTTTTTCATGCCCTTTTTAACTTAAATTCATGCAGTTTCGATAAAATTCCTGTTGAAAAATAATTAATTTTTATAAGATAATAAAAGTGTACTTAAAATATGAACATGTTGAATTTTAATTAATTTTATAACTAATTTTTATGAATTTTGGTTAATTTCGATAGAGTTGCACAAAGGGCGAAAAATGGCTCGACAGACACTACTAGAAGCACAAAACTGAGAAGCAATTTGAAGTATCAAGGCAAATTAATTTTAAGCCTAAGACGGTCCAAAATTATGTGTATTAATTCATAATATAATTAATTTTAATTTATATCCAATGTAATTTGGATGAAATAAATTATTATTAATTAATTATGAAAAAGTAGTCTAGTTAGGCCGAACCGACCAAGTAATGGACAGCCTAAAACCGCCCCATGTGCTAACCCAAATCAGCTTATTGGCTGATTATTTAGCTTGCAAAGAGGCCCTTGAAGTCTTATTCAAATAGCATTCAAACCCCTCTACAAATGGTGGCTTTCTAGATTTGCCCCAAGCTTAATTTAGCAAGTTTGAAATCATCAAACTTGCCGCATGTGTGGCCAGCCAAGGGAGGGCTCTTTGGCTGCTAATTTTAGCTATTTTTAGCAGCCCTCTTCAGCTATAAAAACCCCCTTAAGCTGATCATTTGAAACACACCTCAAGCATTCACATCTTTTCTCTTTCTCTCCACTTTCTCTCTTCTTTTCCATTCCAAATTCCCTTGCTCTCTTGCCGATTTCTCCACTTGGAAAAGGGGCATTCATCAGCCATTTGGAGCAGCAATTAAGCATTCATAGCAGCCTTGGTCGACAAGGACAACGTAGAAGGAAGAATGGAGCAAACGAGTCAAGCCACGGAAAAACACCGGATTTGATTCTTGTTCCCTATCTCTTTAATTTTTGTTTTTATTATGATGAACATATCTATGAATATTTATGTTGTTGAAATGGTTAATTTAATCAATTTAGCTTGAATTTAATTCGTGTTAGGTTGATTGCATTTCGTTTGCTAAAATTGTTCAAATTGTGTTTATGTTGTTATAGGCCTTAGTAAGATGCTTGGTTAAGTAAAATCAAGACTAAGTTACTCTTGCATTACAATTGTGAGGTAGCTAATGAATTAATTACTTATACGGATTGAAATTGTAATTAATGGACACAGTACTTAATCAGTGCATGTTTAATCGTCTAAGGTGGCTGAGGGTTAAATTAGCAACGGTATCTGACGATACAATTGCCTTGCATAACTTGCAAGATTATTGTGATTAAATTGTTTCAAGGTAGGGATACTTTGTTACCTCATGTAGTCTTTTATGTGCTTATTAGATTTAATTAATCGTTTGAATTGACATAGGGATATGTACAAGAGATTATTTCGATTTAATAAGTATGTATGTGCAATTACATTTGCCTTTTAAATATTTGTTCAATCAATTGAATTGACATAGGAATACAATCAAGAGATGAATGGATTTTTGTGGGTGAGTATGTTCATAAGTTAGCAAATTACCGAGTTGCCGTGAATTTATTCGTAACAATATAAACATGAGTTTAATAATTCTAAATTAAGAAATGTAATTGATCTAACACAATTATGTCATCTTGATTATAATCGTATTTTGAAATCTTGCATTTGAGATTTATTTATTTAGTTTACTTATTTTAAAATCTTAGTTTTTAATCACCCTCTTCAAACAAAATATTTTTCTTCACCAAAGTGTTTTAAATAGCATTCATAAATAATTCTTTTCACAGTCCCTGTGGGAACGATAACTCGACATTTACTTGTCACTTTATTACTTGTTGCGATTGTGTACACTTGCACATTTTCGCCATTCCAAGTTTTTGGCGCCGTTGCCAAAGCACTGTTTTAAAAAGTCATTATTTGTAAATTTGTTAGTTTTGCATTTTAGTTTATTTTTCTGTTCAAATTTTAACTTAATTAAATTTTCTATGATTATTTCAGATGTTAATGAGTATTGTAGACCCTAAGATTGAACGAACTTTTTGACAGCGAAGAAGACAAGCAAGTAAGAGAAGGACCGAATAGATGAACTTCAAAAATTTGAATCAAGGAAATGGAGCAAATCCTGCTCAAAATCCTACCCTTATTGCTGATGATAGGGATAGAGCTTTAAGATAGTATGCAGTGCCGGAGTTTAATGATCTTAATCCAGGTATTAAGAGACCCAAAATTGAGGCACAACAGTTCGAGCTGAAGCCAGTCATGTTCCAGATGCTTCAGACAGTGGGCCAATTCAGTGGAATGCCTAGCAAAGATCCTCACCTACACTTAAGACTGTTTATGAAGGTGAGTGATTCTTTCAGGTTAGCTGGAGTACCCGAAGATGCATTACAATTTGAAGCTATTCTCGTATTCGCTAAGGGATAGAGCTCGAGCTTGGTTGAACTCATTGCCACCAAATTTAATTTCCATATGGCTAGAGTTACCAGAAAGATTTCTTATGAAGTATTTCCCGCCTAGCAAAAATGCTAAGTTGAGAAATGAGATCACTGCCTTCCAACAAATTGATGATGAGTCCTTGTATGAGGCATGGGAAAAGTACAAAGAATTATTACAAAAGTGCCCTCATCATGGAATCCCACATTGCATCCAACTTGAGACATTTTATAATGGTCTCAATGCCCACATAAGGATGGTAGTGGACATTTCTGCTAATGGTGCTCTCCTTTCTAAGTATTATAATGAGGCTTATGAAATCATTGAGAGGATTGCCAGCAACAATTATCAATGGCCAACCAATCGAGCAACGTCAGGAAGACGAGTTGCTGGAATACATGAAATAGGCGCTCTTACTTCACTCGCATATTAGGTATCATCAATATCCTCAATGTTAAAATTTTTTACTACTAATGGGTCTAATAGTTTTACAGCACAACCACCAAATCAATTTGAAAATATAGCCTGTAACACCCCAAACCCGGCCTAGACATTATGGTCAAATCTAGCAATGTCACAATAAACTGTATTTCGAAAAAACATAGATCTGTTGAAAAATCTGTTCCATATTAAAAACCTCGTAGTGATCTTTTACAAAACTTTAGGGTATCATGTTCGTTGTTGAAAACTACAGTGGGTTTAGCAAAACGTTTAATCATTTTAGATTGTTATTGCACTTTAGAAACAATGTTTGCTTGCAAAAGCTTTTTAAACCGTTTATGTATTCGTGGTGTTCTTGAAAAACATTTATCTTTTGAAAACCTGTGTCCTACTACTAGCAGATATAAATCAAAATATTAAAATCCCGAATTAAGAAATAAAATTTAGAGAGGCCTTATTACAACAAAATACCCAAATTAACTGCTTATAATTTAAAATCTAATGAGGAAGTCCATGCGGTTGTGTGGCCACCTTCGAGTCCCTCGCAGCACCGATCCGCCTAAGACTGGGGATTACCTGTACAGTTAAACAAAAGGGTGAGTTTACAAAAACTCAGTGTGTAATCCCTTAATAAGTAAACAATCAAACATACAGTGAGAAAAAATAGTCTGGGCCTAAGCCCATATCAGTAACAGTTCAGTTTCAGTTAGGGACTTAGCCCAATACGGTAACAGTATCAGAGTGAGCCTTAGCCCGTTGCAGTAATAGTAAACAGTGTAGTATAGATATGCAATCAGAAATCCTACCCAACCAGCCTCTAAACACCATTTCGTCCAGCCCTACACACCATGTGGGGATAAAATCAACCCACCTATCCCTACACACCAAAAATAGCACCGGTTGCAGCACTAAACAATATTTGCAGTAGAGCTGCCAGTATAATAGGCTTAGAGCCATCGGTGATTTGCAGCAGAGCTGCCAGTACAATACACTTCCTCCAATCATATATAAACCCATCCCCATGCAATGCATAATGTAACATGTTGTGTTATGTCATAATATTAACAATGTACTCAATACAGTTACATATAGCATGCTAAAATATAACATAGGGGCAAAATAGTCATTTACCACATAAGGGCAAAACAGTTGTTTACCACATAAGGGAAAAATAGTCATTTTACCACATAAGGGCAAAATAGTCATTTACCATATAAGGTCAAAACAATTATTTACCATATAAGGGCAAAGCAGTCATTTTATCTTATAAGGGCAAAATAGTCATTTACCACATAAGTGCAAAATAGTCATTTACCACGTAAGGGCAAAATAGTCATTTTACCACATAAGGGCAAAACAGTCATTTTACCACATAAGGGCAAAACAGTCATTTTACCTCATAAGGGCAAAACAATCATTTTACCTCATAAGGGCAAAATAGTCATTTTATCGATTAAGATTCCAGGTATGCTTTTCGACCCAACAGAAGGTCACAATTGTCTCGGGGCGACCCGTGCAACCTTAACAGTCAAATTGTGTAAATGGGCCTAAGGCTCATATTGCAGCCCATGTGGGTCCACACGCTCGTGTGGCCCAAATAGCCCAGAAATGGCCTTGGTCATGTAAACTACACAGTCTAGCCCAACATTCTCCATACTTTTGTGTGGTTTACCCGTGTAGGGCCCACATGCCCGTGGGGCCCACACGCCCGTGGGGCCCACACGCCCATTTTGGCCCAACGTGGCCCAAAATAGCCTAAGCCCATGAAATCGCTCATGGTGGCCTCTACTATCAAATGCCTATGTTTTACGTGTTCGATTTACTACACGAGCAAGCGCGTGCCCGTGTAGCGTCAATAGTCGTATTTTCCGGCTTTTGTCGATTTACAGTTTGGACAATGTTTACACACCTATTTGCGAATAGCTAACGAGTACTCTAACCTATATTCAATCACAAGTTTTGGTTAATAGACTAATAGTCAAGTCAAAGCAAACTCTATTCAAACACTTATACAAAAGATTACCTATCACTTGTCCCGATCGATCACACACTAAAATCGCTGCAAGTGATCGCTTGGAATCCTTAGTTACTACCTGCATCCCAATCGCCATTTATTAACTAATACCATACACGCAATTAATCAACCACAAGAGTAGCAACTTACAGAGAGCGAAGACTAAGAATAGAAGGTAGCAGTATTCGGCCTACCCCCAAAAGTACCCACTTGAACCGAGGCTTTGGATGTAACTATTGCACCTCTATTTGAGACAACCTCTATTTGAAAGGGGTATTCAGTCACAATAGCACAAAGAAAAGAAAGGAAATCTGTTAACACCAGAAAGATTCGAAGGAGGGGAAGAGATGTATTCGACTAATCCTTGAGTGAGGGAGTGGGGCCAAGGAAAAACTTATTGGGAAGTGAAGAAGAGGGAAGCAATCGGTCAAAGAATCAAGAACCAAAAACCCAAAAGTAATGAAAGAGAGGGAGAGGAGACAACTGATCAGTAAAGCACTGTTGTGGAGAGCAAAATCGAAATAGGTAGACCTCCAAAGGTGCCCTAATAGTCTATCGTAGTATTTGGTTTCAAAGCAAAGGAAAAAGCAACGAAACTACAGAATGCACAGCAAAACTAGAAACACATTCGACACCCAAGAGCAAAAAGGTCCTATGACCGATTTTGCCAGCATGGGACTCTTACATTCGACACCACACTAAACCTATCCTCGAAGCTTCTCCACAATATTCTCCTAAAATCCCTTCTGTTCACCAACCTTAACAACCAAAAATCCCCCTTTTTACTCCCCAACTTCGGCTAACAACAACCCCATTCAAACTCTTCAAACTCCTCGGTGTTTTGGTCAAACACAACTTCATCTCATGGCCATCAGTAAAAATAATCTCCATTTGGACCAGCAGGGACTCGAACCTCTGACCATTAGCACACTCCACACACCACTATTGTAGCGCCCAAATTTGGGCCTAGAAGTATTAGGTCTTAAGTGTGGGAGTAGTTGGGAAGCTGCTCATAAATATTTAATTGTGCAAGGAAGTGACACAACTATGTATCTGCTTCAGTGGTTATGTGATCTGGAAGTGTCTGGGAAGTCATGGGTTCAAGCCCTAGCTTCCACAAAATTTTGGTTTTTAAGGATAAAACCCTTATCTTTTTCCAGTAGGGTTATAAGTTTATTTTGGTAAAAACATGTCATAAAAAGCCTGCTAGCCTAGTGATAAGTGGCGTATGGAATGTGTAAGGGGTCTGAGGTTCGAATCCCTGCTTGAGCAAATGGAGCTTATTTTTTACTGAGGGCCAGGGAAGGAGGTTTTGTTTGATCGAAACACCAAGAGTTTGAATGAGGTTGTTGTATAACCGAATTTGAGGAGTAAAAGGGGGGATTTTTTATTGTTAAGGTTGTGAACAAGAGGAATTTTAGGAGAGGTTATGTGAAGAAAATTGGTGATGTTGAGATGTTAAAAGAGTTGTGCCGAATAGGTACTCTAATGAAGGGGGAATTCAGTTTTGGGGAGTTCTCTCTGCTTTTCAGTTGCTGGCAATACATGTTGGGTTCGTTTCTCTTCTCACTTTCTTGGTAGCCAATTTATGCTAAGAGATTTTATGGGTACTTTTCTTTTTGTTCATTTTCGATTTTGCTCTTCAATTTCAGTGCCCTACTAACCTTTTGTGCTTTCATCCCCTACCTCTTTAGAAATCACATTTTTATTAGTTCTTACCTTATTATTAGCCGAACATCTCTCTTCCCTCTCTCTCAACTCTTTTGGCTTTACTAGTCAATTCTCTCTTCCTTTTCTTCCCTTGTTCTTATAGACCGATTGTGTTCCTTCTCTGTCTCTCTCAA
The DNA here is from genome assembly GCA_025698465.1 of Gossypium longicalyx. NCBI lineage: Eukaryota > Viridiplantae > Streptophyta > Magnoliopsida > Malvales > Malvaceae > Gossypium > Gossypium longicalyx. The sequence goes on along the minus strand of CM046996.1, from coordinate 39,128,033 downwards.
TCCGTTACTTCTTGATTGATTTTCCTTCCTTTCTTGTCCTCTCATTTAGTTATTTTTTACCAAAATTTACCCCTTTCTTTTACCTTTACTGTGTCGATCTTCTTTCCACTACTTTCTGTTGATTTTGGGGGTAGTTACACGTGTCTAAGGCAGTGTTTTGGTAAGACTAACTCTTGGTTTGGTTCAAACTTTGCTTACGATTAGGCGTTAACAGGAGGTTCATTAATTTACAGGTTGTAACCGAGGGCTTGTGTGATCGTCCTCTCTCAATTGATAAGGTGAAAAAGATTTCGGTTGTCCCATCAAGGTAAAGGGATTAACGATTGGATGATTTTAGAGTAGTATAATAGTATTATTTAGGTGCTGACTTATTAAGTGTTTACCTATGCTAAGTTGGTGCACAAGAGCTTGTCGAAGGAGAGGGAAAAGATCCTCTGTTGGCGTTAGGGTGGATGGATCCCCTCTCGTAGCTTGTTCGAAGGGTTCAAAGGTGCGAGCAATTTCTTCTCTCGGTGATTAGAAGCAAGGTATGTAAATCACACTGCCTTAACCGTAAATCGGCAAAAGCCAAAATAGGTGACTGCCGACACTACGTGAGCATGAGTTCGCTCGAGACCGTGGGTGGTATCTCGAATGCTTAAACATGGGCGTAAGATCATTGAAGTCGGCCATGAGCGGCTTCATGGGCTAAGGCCGTTTTGGGCTAATTTGGGCCGAAATGGGTCATGTGGGCCCCACGGGCTTGTGGGCCCCACACGGGTAAACCACACGAAGCTATGGAGAATATTGGGCCAGGCTGTGTAGAACACACAGCCAAGGCCATTTTTGGGCTTCGTGGGCCACACAGGCGTGTGGGCCTACATGTGCCCGCATTGTGGGCCTTGGGCCCATTTTCACTATTTGACTGTTAAGGTTGCACAAGTCACTCGAGACGACTGTGACCTTCTATTGGGTCAGTAAGCGTATCTGAACCCTTATGTGATAAAATGACGATTTTGCTCTTATGTCATAAAATGACCAAAATACCCCCATAGGGCAAAATGACCGAAATACCCTAATAGGGTAAAATGACAATAATACCCCTGTAGCATAAAATGACTGTAATACCCCTTGTAAGGTAAAATGATTGTTTTGCCCTTATGTGTTAAAATGACGGTTTTTCCCTTATGTGGTAAAATGACAGTTTTGCCCTTGTAAGGTAAAATGACTACTTTGCCCTTATGTGGTAGGAGGACTGTTTTGCCTGTATGTGATGTATGTTTATTTTCTAACATGCTATATGTAACTGTATTGAGTACATGTTTAATATTATGATATGACATGACATGTTGCATGATGCATTGCATGGGGATGGGCTTATATATGATTGGAGGAAGTGTACTGTACTGGCAGCTCTGCTGCAAATCACTGATGGCTTTAAGCCTATTATATTGGCAGCTCTGCTGCAAATGCTGTTTAGTGCTGCAACCGGTGCTAATTCTTGAGTGTAAGGATGGGTGGGTTGATTATATCCTCGCATGGAGTGTAGGGTTGGACGGAGATGGAGTGTAGAGGCTAGATGGGTAGGACTTGCATACTGCTTACTATTCTTCGCACTATTTTTATTTATCGCGACCGACATCTTTATCGCATCTTTGTATCGTTATAGCAATGGGCCAAGGCCCAAACGTATGATTGTTTCTGTATTGAGGTGGGCTAAAGCCTGAATTGATCTTGTCACTGTTGCTAAAAGGGGCTTTGGCCCAGACTGTGTTTGTTGTCTGATTGATTGCTTACATGGGATTACATACTGAGTTTTTGTAAACTCACCCATCTCTTTTAATTATACAGGTAAACCCCAGTCGTAGGCGGATCGGTGCTGCGAGGGACTCAAAGGTGGCCACACAACCACTATTGCTTCCATTTTTTAACTTTTAATTTATAAATAGTTTTGTTTAGGTATTTTTATGTAAAAGGCCTCTTTAAGTTTTATTCTTTAATTTGGGCTTTTATTAATTTATTATGATTTATACCTACTAGTGGTAGGATGCGGGTTTTCAAAAGATATGCATGACTTACCAAAATACCACAAATATGCAAAACCGTTTCAGAAGCTTACGTGATAAACGAGATTTTAGAATTTATAACGTTTTAAAGTAAATAGTTTTGATCGTGACGCACGTTTTAAAATTATTTTCTAGATCACAAAGAGGCTAAATAAACATTGGGCTTTTCAAACGTTATCATGTTTTGCGAAAAACACTTCAATGTGACATCATCAGATTCAACCATAACGTCCAGGCCGGGTTTGGGGTGTTACAACTATCCCCTAGACAAGCAGGCATTTTATGACATGTTTTCCCCACAATTATTTATAAATCTACTGTCTAGAGCCAAGGGTTTTATTAAAAAAAAAAACTTTGAACAAGCCAAGCCTTGAACCCAGGACTTCTCAGACACTCCCAGAACACACAAAACACTTAACCACTGAAGTAGATACCCACTTGTCTCACTTTCTCGCACAATTAATTATTTATGCCTCCTCTTAACAGTTCCCATGCTCAAGACTTAATACTTCTAGGCCCAAAATTTGGGGCGTTACATAGCCTGTGTTTATTGTAGGGAAGGACATTTGTTTGAAGAATGTCCATCGAACCCAAAATCCATATATTACATGGCTAACCAAAATCAAAATCGAGGAAAGCAAGGACTGGAATCCAATTTTTATAACCCATCATGGCGAAACCACTCGAATTTTTCCTGGAGTGACCAAAGGGCTGGAACCATAATACTTACGCCCAACCTAGATAAACCCAGCCACCCCCAACAAGTTCAAAAATCAACCCAAGCTGAACCATCCAATGGCTTAGAAAATTTGTTGAAGGCATACACGGCCAATGATGCCTTAATCCAAAGCCAAGAAGCTACATTGAAAAACCTGGAAAACCAAATGGGCCAGCTTGCAACTGAACTCAGAAGTCAACCACAAGGTGCTTTACCTACTGATACGGAGAATCCAAGGAATCCAGGGAAGGAGTATCCTCGTGCTTTCGAATTCTATCAATGGGGGGTTTGCTCAATCTCAACGGGTCGACTACTAGAGGTACCACAGGTGCAGGGGTTGTATTAGTCGGGGGTGGGGGATGTGAAACAGCTAGATTAGTTCGAACATATTGGGTAAACCAATCATTCATCATAGCATAGAAGGCTTTCTTAGCTTCATCATTCTGATTAGTAGCATTTGGTTGAGAATCCAACGGCGCTGTCTTGTGCGCGGGAGCAAGCGCTATGCTGTCTACATCATCAGCTACCGCTCGATCGGGATCAAAATTCATTACTATACGAAAAACACATTTCAACTGTCAGAAATCATCACACTATTGTATTAACACTTTATGGCATGTATAGCTAGACTCACACACACTACATTAGTCCTAGAATCGACTAAATCGTAGCTCTAATACCAATAAAATGTAAGACCCCTATAACCCGTATCCGTCGCCGGAGTGGGTTATGAACAGTTACCAATCCAAAACACTACATTTGTACATTCACATTTACATAAGTTCATTAGCAATTATATGCATAGCCAAACAAAATCAAAGATAGAAATTCATACTTAAACCGTCATTCAAAAGTTAGCATATCCACATGGCTTATATACAACAACATCTCAAAATATCATTCACTTAAGTCTATTCTATACATGCCATACGAATTCCAAAACATAATAGTACCAAAATGATAGATAGTGTGACGAGTTGCTGACAATCCCCGAGCAAGTGGCTGGAGTCAACGATCTAAAAACAGAGAAATATAACAAATAGAGTAAGGTTCCATAAGCTTAGTAAGTTTTAAACAATGCAAACAATTAAAATCAATTATAAATCGATTAATCAAATTTTCAAGTGACATTTCTCAGGTATATTGCCATTTGGCCGAATATATACAAACATTTAACGCGTATTTAGCATATTAACTTCACTTGAATCTAAATTCATATAACATACGTAAATCAAATATTTTCACATAACTTCACACTTTGGCTGAATGTATCATGATCATAGATATAGTTATAACACTTATTCACATATGCATCACATTATACACTTATGATTCAATTCAAATCAAACTCATATATAAGTACATGATACGTACTTGGCCAACTTAATATATTGAATATATTCAATTATCGTTCTAACACGAAGTATTATAGTCTTAGACTTTTATCAAATCACCGGCATTAAGCCTGCTAGGTTTTAAACCCAAATTCATCACCGGCGAGAAGCCTGCTAGACTTTAAGTCTGAATTCATTCACTAGAATTTCACCTGCTAGGCTCAAAGCCCGATATTATTTCACCAGCATTATAGCCTGCTAGGCTCAAGGCCCGAATTCATCATCGGCACGAAGCCTGCTAGACTTTAAGTCTAAATTCATTCATCGGTATTTCGCCTGCTAGGCTCGAAGCCGGATACTATTTCACCGGTATTATAGCCTGCTAGGCTCAAGGCCCGAATTCATCATACGATAATCAATTCACCAAGTTTCATGCATATCAAATCATATGTTACTTGATTTCGCATAGCATAAACGCACTAATAATTTATTTCCTTCATTTGAATAAATGCAGATATCACACACCTTATCATCATGTCATAGTTTTCCTATTATACATTTTTCATATTACATTCAATTATAAACTATGTTTGATTACTCAAAACTTACCTCGAATATTTTCAACAGTCGTAGATCGGCTATTCAGTTACTTTAGCTTTTCCCTTATCCGAATTTGCCCCTCTATGCTCTTGAGCTAAAATCAACAAATTTAACTTCTCAATCAAACACATACGTACGACAACCATATACATTTCAAAAGCTAATTCATTCGCATCATTTGTCCACTTAAGTCTATCACCATTTCATTTCAAAATTCATGTACTTTGTAATTCACATTCGAGCACTCAATTATACCTTTACTTATCCATTTCTTTCATTTATACAACCCACATAACTCATTCATTCATGAACACATTCGGCACTATGCATCTTTACAAATATTTCATTTAAACAATTTTGGCCACCTTAAAATCAATTCATGCACTCACAATTTAAATAGATTCACTACTCCACAGTCGGTCAATTAATTATACAATTAACCATAGTCGAATACCAATCAAGTAGATATTTGTTCACATTTCTTTAACACATATTTATCAACTAGTCTATGTATTAGCTTTTAGCATATTCGGTCATTAGAGCAACCTATTAAATTTTCATGCATTCTTTTCTAAGGTTACCAAGACCATCCTATGATTAAATATATACATCATCTTTCATAATACATGAAATTCCTATTAAAACTCTCATACATATACATTTGGCCTAATATACTTCACAACTATACCCCTAGGCTGAATATTCACAAAGTTCTCAAAATATAATTTACTCAACCTCCAAGCCAAGTTATCTTAATAGACCATCTATACATAAGTACCAAGCCTCAAACTTAATTTATAACTATCTAAATCATTTAAAACATCCAACACCAAATTTTCTTTACATTACATACTATAGTCGAATGCCCATTCCAAGCAATTAAGCCACACATAGTTCAAATTTCAAAATTTAAACTTATAAACTTACAATCACATGGATTTTAACATTATAGTCCATCAAACTTTCATTCATCAATTTCTATCATCAAATACAAATTTTTGTAACTTCCTATCATGACCGAATGCACAATTAACCAACATTTAACAAATTAATTCATGGGTTTAAAGTAGAACCAAGAGAGGAACTCAAAAACATGAATTTTCAACCAAACTACCATGAACTTTCCTTGAATTTATCTCCCCAAATGACCGAATATTCAAGAGTTTCTCTTCTTCTTTTTGTTTTCTTTAGTTTCAGTGAAGTGATAAAAATAAGGCTCAACTTTGTTTTTATCACCTCATTTTATGTTATAAAATAACATATATTATTTTATACCATAATTTAAGTTTATAATTTATTATTATATAAAGCACATGATGCATTAAACCAACCCCACTACCGTACACTTAAATAAAGTGGTAAAATAGTCATGCAAATCCTCTACTTTAATAATTTGCAAAATTAATCACTTGGACATTCACCTACCACATTTTCAAAGTTTCCCAAACAAGTCCTTTTTAGGTAATTCCACATTCAAATGACAAAATTAAGACACGATACTTTCACACATGAAATGTCACATATAATAAACATATAAAAGAGCATTTAAATGATTTTGTGACTCGATTTTGTGGTCCCAAAACCACTTTTCGACTAGGGTCAAATTAGGGCTGTCACAGGAATTATTTTGGACTTAGAGTGCGTAGCGGGAGCGTAGTGGTGTAGTTTGTGTTATGCGACTGATTTGATAATTGGAAGTTTCGGGGATGAAATTTCTTTAAGGAGGGGTGAGTTGTAACGACCCAAATTTTGGGCCTAGAAGTTTTAAGTCTTTAGTGGGTGCAGTTAGGAGACTACACATAAATATTTAATTGTGCAAGGAAGTGACACAATTGAGTGTTTGGCTTAGTGGTTGTCTGCTTTAGAAGTGGCTGGGAAGTCATGTGTTCAAGTCCTGGCTTCCACAAAATTTTTGTTGTTCAAGGATAAAACCCCTATCTTTGGCCAGTAGGGTTATAAGTTTATTTTGGTAAAGTATGACATAAAAAGCCTGTTGGTCTAGTGGATAGTGGCATGTGCAGTGTGCTAGTGGTCTGAGGTTCGAATCGCTACTTGTGCAAATGGAGGTTATTTTTGCTGCTGGCAATGGAGGGGAGGAAATTGTGGAGGAAATCGGGGAATTTGAGTGGCTTGAAGGTGTTGCGCCGAAATTGGACTATTGGCACACAGAGTTTCGGTTTAGGTAGGGGTGTGTGGAGGAGTAAGTGGAAGTTTTGTGACTGAATAGAGGGGCTCTTGTTGGCAAAATTTCAGTCATAGTTTAGTTGGGGGCTAAATCCTCTCCTTACTTTTTAGGTTTTCAAACAGTTCGTTTTGTGTTTTCTATTCTTTTGGTTTCGAGTAGTCCCTAAAAGTTTCCAAGTGTTCTACTGATTTCCCCTTATTCTTGGTCGATTTCTTCTGTCTCCTATCTTCTTTTCTGTCGATTTTGCCTTCTCCTCTGTCTCAACATGGCCAATTGCCTGAGTAGCACTTCCCTCTCCATCGATTCTTCTTTGCTCTTCTTTTGTGTTGGCCGAACCCTTATACTCTGTTTTGCAAGCTGAACACCTTGTTTCAACATTCTTTCTTCTCTTGGCCAAATAGTTCTTGGCGGAATACCTCTGGCATTTGTTGTCGATTCTTCTCTCCCTTTCAATCTTGCTACCTTCTCTTGCTTAAACCGAATACCGCTTTGGTTATTCAAGTGGCGTCTAGACTGGGGTCTTGGCTAATTATTGGTTAGTCTTCTTCTCAGGAATTGTCAATTTCTTTTTCTCTGTGGTTGCCGAATGTTGCTAGGGGCGTGATCTCCATAGTCAAGGGGTTAGGCCGATTGTTCTTTCATAGCCAGTGATCTTTTCGCTCGTGGTAAGTAATTTAAGTAGTGATTATATTGATAAGGGATTATAACTTCTGATGAATCAGCTAACTATTTCATAAAGGTTAAAGCTTTGAGGAGAGTACGTTGGGTTTGGAGAAAGAGGGGTACTGCGTTAGTTCGATTAGTAAGTAGCGATGATTCGGTTAAAGTATTTTCGATACTATGGTTTTTGGATTAACTGAAAATGTGAACTAATGGTGGAGTTGTTGTTGTGAACCATAGGTGCTTTATTCTCAGAAGTGTTGAGGCTACTGTTTCGATTCAGGTGTGTAATCACACTGCAAAAATTAATAATCGGCAAAAGCCAGAAAACTTGGCTATAGACGCTATATGAGGTATGCTCACTCGTGTAGTGGCCCGAACGCATAAAACGTGGCCATTCAGTAGAAGAGACCACCATGAGCGATATCATGGGCTTAGGTCGCTTTGGGCCACGTTGAGCCAAAATGGGCCGTGTGTGCCCCACGGGCTCGTATGCCTCACACGGGTAAACCACACGGATATGTGGAGATTATTGGGCCAGACGGTGTAGTTCACACGGCCAAGGCCATAATTGAGCTTCATGGGCCACACGGGCGTGGGCCTGCATTATGGGCTTTGGGCCCATTTTCACTATCTAACTTTTAAGGTTGCACGGGTTACCCGAGACGATTATGACCTTCTGTTGGGTCAGTAAGTATATCTGAACCCTTATGTTATAAAATGACGATTTTTCCTTTATGTGATAAAATGACGATATTGCCCTTATGTGATAAAATGACGATTTTGCCCTTATATGATAAAATGATGATTTTTCCCTTATGTGATAAAATAACGATATTTACCTTATGTGATACAGCCGTGTGACACTAAATTGATGCTGATGTCACAGTCAGAGAGTTACACAGCCAGAGGACACGAGTGTGTAGAGAGCACACGGGCTTGTCCCCTGTTTCACACGGGTATGTGGCTATGTATTAGAGAAATTTCCCAAACTTTTCAAAAGATTCCCGATTTAGTCCCGATCCTTTTCTGATGGCTGTTTTCCATGTTAGGGATAATTTATGTATGTATGAATGAAGTTGTTTTAAAGAAAAATTTTATAGCCTGACTTTTTGCATAAATGACTGTGTATGTGTTCGGTAATACCTCGTATCTTATCCCAGTCTCGGGTATAGGTAAGGGGTGTTATATTAGTGGTATCAGAGCTACGGTCTAGTCAATTCTCAGAATAACATAGCATGTATCAAGTTTAGCTATACATGCCATTACACAAGTTATGATAGTGTGACATCTCTTAGCCATTTCAATTGTATTTGTATATAGCAATGTCTTCCAATCAAGCTCAAGATGAGCCCGAGGGAGCCGAGAGCGATGCTTTAGTTTCCGTATAGTAAGTTACCTCTAGTAGTGGTAGAAGGCCCATGTTTGAGGGCCGGGAAAAGGCTAGAGCTGCCTTTCTTGAGATGATGGATGAGTGGTTTGGTGATTACCTGAGAAACCGCCTCAATATACCATGACCTTCTACACCCCCTACTCGATCTGAAGAAGAAGTACCATAAGGTATGGCACTTGTGAGATTTGGTAAGGCCTAATGGATAAACTTAGAAAATACGAGGCTGAAGAGTTTAGGGCCACGATTGATGATGATCCAGAACATGCTGAGTTCTGGCTTAGAAATACCATACGAGTTCTCGATGAGTTATCTTGTACCCCCGCAGAATGCCTGAAGTGCGCAGTATCTTTATTGAAGGACACCGCATATCACTAGTGGAAGACTATATCTTCGGTGACACCGAGAGAGAGTATTACATGGAAATTCTTTCAAGCAGAATTTAAGAAGTATATCAGTCAAATATTTTTAGATCAGAAGTGAAAGGAGTTCCTGGAACTTAAACAAGGAAATAGAACTGTGTCAGAATACGAAAGAGAATTCGTAAGACTAAGTCAGTACGCAGAGGAGTGGGTCTAGACAAAGGCAAAATTGTGCAAGTGCTTCGAAGAAGGTCTGAATGAGGAAATTAAACTGTTAATTGGGATCCTTGAGATAAGGGAATTGGCTGTATTAGTCAATCAAGCCAAGAAGGCCGAAGAGCTAAATAATGAAAAAAAGCAAGCAAAGAGAGAATCTAGAGTTTTGAGTAAGAGATCCAATGGTAAGACGTACTCGTTCCAGACAAAAAAATGAAGAAGTCATCAGGAACGCTCCACTGCATCGATGGGATATTCAGGTAGAGCAAGAAGCTCTGAGAGTCACAACTCGAAGTCTTCTTCTCCCATGTTAGCTAGTGTGGAAAGCGTGGGAGATCAAAAGTTGAGGTGTAATAGTTGCAATAAATTCCACTTCGGAGAGTGTCAGACGAGGAGCGGAGCATGCTATGGGTGTGGTTCTCTTGATCACGTTCTTAGGGACTACCTGGAATGAGTTGATAGAGAGGTTTTGCTAGCCCTGAAATCGAGTGCTCCTATCTCCCAAGGTAGACCTCCACAACATCCCGGAAGTGCTAGTGGCAGTTGAATTGTTGCAAAGGATTCTACTGCAAAATCAGAGGCTCGAGCCCTAGCGAGAACTTATACTATACGTGCTAGAGAGGAAGCCTCAGCTCCTGATATCATTACGGGTACATTTTCTCTTCATAATGTTCATGTTATTGCCTTGATTGACCCAGGATCAACCCATTCATATATTTGCATGAAATAGGTGTCTAGCATGAATATGTCTGTGGAGCGTACGAAATTTATGATTAAGGTGTCGAACCCTCTAGGCAAGTTAGTTTTAGTCGATAAAGTTTGTAAGAAATGTCCTTTCATGCAAGGTCATTGTTTTTTGGCTAACCTTATGCTTTTTCCATTCGAATAGTTCAATGTAATACTTGGCATGGATTGGTTGATTGTTCATGAAGTGATTGTAAATTGTGGTAGCAAGAATATTAAATTGAAATGGTCACATGGTGAGATTCTCTGGGTTGATTCAAATGAGTTGAATGCACCGCTAGTTGTGATTACCTTAATGTTGGCTCAAAGGTATATGAGAAAAGGGTACGAAGCTTACCTTGCTTATGTGTTGAATACTAAAGAATCTGAGTTGAAGATTGAATCTGTACTGATAGTCTGTGAATATTTAGACGTGTTCCCAAAAGAGCTACCCGGATTACCTCTTGTTAGAGAAGTGGAGTTTGGTATTGAGTTAGTTCAAGGAACAATGCCTATTTCTATTGCCTCGTACAGGATGGCCTCGATTGAGTTGAAGTAGTTAAAATCATAGTTTCAAGAATTGATTGACAAAGGTTTCGCAAGACCGAGCTTTTCACCTTGGGGTGCTCCCGTATTATTCATGAAAAAGAAAGATGGTTCGATGAGGTTACGTATAGACTATTGACAACTCAACAAGGTAACTGTCAAGAACAAGTATCCTTTGCCAATGATTGACTACTTGTTCGATCAATTGAAGGGAGCCATCGTGTTTTCAAAGATAGGTCTGAGATCTGACTACTACTAGTTATGAGTTAAAGAGTCGGACGGGCCTAAGATTGCCTTTAGGACGAGGTATGGTCAGTACGAATTCCTTGTCATGCCTGTTGGTCTAATAAATGCCCCAGCTGCGTTTATAGATTTGATGAATCGTGTTTTCTGACCATACTTGGACAAGTTCGTTATGGTATTAATCGACGATATTTTGATTTATTCCCGTAATGAGTCCAAACATTCTGAACATTTGAGGACTATTTTGCAGACTTTACAAGAAAAGCAATTATATGCTAAGTTTAGCAAAAGTGAATTTTGGCTTCGAGAGGTCTAATTTTTGAGTCACATCGTGTCGAGTGATGGCATCCGAGTTTATCCAAATAAGATTTCTACTATTGTCGAGTAGAAGCCACCAAAGAATATAACTAAGGTTAGAAGCTTTTTAGGCTTAGCCGGTTACTATCGACGCTTTGTAAAGGGATTTTATATGATTGCAACTCCCTTAATAAAGTTGCTGTAAAAAAGATGTTAAGTTTGAGTGGTCAGAAAAATGTCAGCAGAGCTTTGAGAAATTAAAGACATTGCTGACAGAAGCTCCAGTTTTAGTGCAACTGAGCCGGGAAAAGAATTTGTGGTCTATAGTGATGCGTCGTTGAATGGACTGGGTTGCGTGCTTATGCAAGAGGGCAAAGTGATAGCCTATGCTTCGAGACAATTAAAGCTGCATGAGAAAAATTATCCAACACATGACTTGGAGCTAGCTGCCATTGTTTTTGCCTTGAAGATTTGCAGACACCATTTGTATAGTGAAACTTGCCGTTCACCGATCACAAAAGTTTGAAGTACTTGATGACTCGAAAGGAATTGAATTTGAGACAACAGAGATGGTTAGAATTGATTAAAGATTATGAGCAGATAATTGATTATCACCTGGGAACGGTGAACATGGTCGCCGATGCCTCCTTGTTTACTTTGAGGGCTATGAGCACATGATTGGTGTTGTTTGATGATGGTAGTTAAGAGCCAGACCGACATTTCTCCAAGAAATTTACGCAGCTCAGATCAATGATAGTGACTTGCAAGACAAGAGAGCACAATGTGAGACGGGTGTTGAATCAGATTTTTGGATTGGTTCCAATGGTTGCTTGATGTTTCAAGATAAGGTCTGTGTACCTAAAGTTAATGAACTCATTCAGAAAATTTTGCAAAAGGAACATGATAGTCATTTGTCTATTCATCCGGGAAGTACCAAGATGTACAATGACTTGAAGACAATGTACTAGTGCAATGGCATGAAAAGAGATATCTCTAAATTTGTATCAAAATGCTTGATATGTCAATAGGTCAAGGCTGAACACCAAGTACCTTCGGGCTTACAACCTATGGTGGTCCTCAAATAGAAGTGGGACAAGATTACTATGGACTTCGTGACAGGGTTGCCTTTGACACCGAAAAAGAAAGATGCTGTTTGGGTTGTGGTTGATAGGCTGACAAAGTCAGCTCACTTTATTCTAGTACGAATCGAATACTCACTTGATAAACTGGCTGACTTGTATATTTTCGAGATGGTGAGATTACACGGGGTACCGCTATCGATCATCTCAGATAGGGACCTAGGATTTATTTTGAGATTTTGGAAGAAACTACAAGAAGCTTTGGGTACAAGGTTGAGCTTTATCATGACTTTCCACCCACAGACTAATGGTTAACCTGAGCAGACGATTCAAATTCTTGAGGACATGTTACAGTGTTGCGTTCTTGAGTTTCAGGGTAGTTGGGAGAAATACTTACCATTGGTGGAGTTCGCCTACAACAATAGTTTCCAGATGAGTTTGAAAATGGCACCCTATGAGGCATTGTATGGCTAGAAGTGCCAAACTCCATTATATTGGACAGAACACAAAGAACACTAGATTTACAGAGTTGACTTAATCAAGGAAACTGAAGAAAAGGTTAAGGTGATACGTGATTGCTTGAAAGCGCCATAGAATAGGCAAAATTTGTATGCTGATTTGAAAAGAAAAGAGATTGAATTTCAAGTTGGAGATCAAGTATTCTTGAAAGTGTCTCAATGGAAAAAATTGTGAGATTTAGCCAAAAAGGCAAATTGAGTCTGCGGTTTATTGGACCATATGAGATTACCGAGAGCGTTGGACCATTAGCCTACTAATTCGCGTTACCATCCAAACTAGAAAAGATTCATGACGTATTCCATGTATCCATGCTGTGAAGATATAGGTCAGACCCTTCCCACGTGATTTCACCGGTGGAAGTTGATATTAGATCAGACATGACTTATGGTGAAGAATCGATTAGGATTTTGGCTCGAGAAGTTAAACAGTTGAGAAACAAGAATGTTACCTTGGTAAAAGTGTTGTGACATAGGTATGGAGTTGAAGAGGCTACATAGGAGCCCGAGGAGGACATGAGAAGCCAATATCTGAACTTATTTTTCGGTAAGACTTTCGAGGACGAAAGTCCCTAAGAGGGGAGAATTGTAACATCTCAAATTAGGGCCTAGTCAGAATAGTGGTTTCGGGACCACAAACCTGACATAAAAATATATGTTTTATGATTGTTTTGAGGTCTAGGATATGAAAGCATGCATGTGTGAAAGTTTTATAAAGAAAATCTAGGTGTAAGGTGCCCAATTTAAAAATTTGGGACCAAATCAAATAAATTGCAAAACTTCTGTTCTAGAAGCAATTTGTATGAAATTGCTTTGGATTATTAATTAGGAGGTTTTAAATAGCAATTTGCCCAAATGAAATTGCTTTGGACAAAAATGGGCATGGATGGAATGTAACGCTTCGAATTTTTGGGCCTAGAAGTGTAGGGCCTTGTGCATGGGAGCCACTAAGAGAATGCACATAAAAGTTTATATGTGCAAGAAATAAAACAAATAAAATGTTTGCTCTATTGGTTAAAAAATTTAGGAGTAGTTGGTAGTGATTTAGAAGTCCTGGGTTCAAATCTGAGCTTTAGCAAAATTTTTAGTTTTCCTCTTAAATGAATTCTATCGTTAACAGGTGAGCCTTATATTTAATTGTGGTTAAAAAGTGTTACGAATGAGCTTGTGGTCCTGTGGTAAGTGGCGTGTGGTAATTGCTTAAGGTCTAAGGTTCAAGTCTTGGCAAGGTAAAAAGAGTATGGGGAAGAGTTGTGGACGTTGGTGGACATCAACCACTCAGGAATTCAGCTTAGTAGTGGGAGTGTGACTCTCCATTTCGGGTTTTTGGTTACTCTTTGTTCTGAAGTCGAATGTAGTGTTGATTTTTGGGTATTTTCTTTTGTTTTGTGCTCTTTTCACTACTTTTTGGTTTCCTTGTTACCATTATGCTCTTAACTCTCCGTCTCCAGTCAACATTTTCGATTATTCTCCCTTTAGCCAATTATGCCATTTTCTCCTCTTTCGTCTCCCCTTTTCTCCATTTTTGCTTTTAATGTTTGATTACCCATACTTCTCCTCTCGGTTATCCCTCAAAATATTTCTCTTTTCTTTTGATCTCTTGCCGAATAACCTTTATCATCTCCTCTCTTCTTGTCATCCTTTCACTATTAATATTCGAGCCGTTACTGCATTGCTCTCTCCTTACTTCTGCTTTCGATTTTTACAGTTGATCTTTGGTCAATCGGTGAGTTGTTTAATTTCTGTTCTTTCTATTATCATCTCTTTCTTTAAGTATCTGGGCCGAATACTATTTCCCTAAATCTTTTTTTTCAGGTTTCTTTTCTCTTTTCACTTTTGGGAGTAGTCGAATCTTCCATCGTAGGGGTGGGTGCTCCTTTTTGTGCCTTGGTGTAAGGGCATACTTTGGTAGGTTGATTAGTGGTATCTCTTCACTTTTGATCAACATTTTGGTAAGTGTTATATAGTTGGTGCAAACCTTTTATCGGTCAGCAAATGGATTCGGTTGTTAAATCTCAGTTGTATTGCAGGATATCTCTAAAAAGGGTCTATAGACTATCTCTTGTAAGGGATTAAGTGTGAGATTTGCAGGCGATGGACAAAGGTAGGTGATTAGAACCTCTTCGTTAAGTGGGATAGAGAGGGAGTGTTAAAATCCTGTTGTTAGGAGACTTATGGTATATCTTAAATGAATCAGGGTTCGGAGCTTGTGGATCTTAGCATAGTTTTCGCAACAAGTGTGTATTCCACGCTGATTGGACTGTAGATCGGCAAAAGTCGAAAAGCCAAAAGGCCAAAAAACTGAAATATGGCATTTGATGCCACACGAGCATGCGATTGCATGTGTGGTGATTCGAGCTTACAAATCTTAGGCGTAGGATTGTAAAGGCCGTTATGGGCCTCGATGGGCTGAAATGGGTAGTGTGGGCCCAATGTGCTCGTAGGCCACACACGGATAAAATCTATAATTTGTGGTAAATGTTGGATTGGGCTGCGTTGTTCGTATAGCCGTGCCTGAAATTAAGCTAAATGGGCCACACGAGCGTGTGGGCCCATTTGGGCCGAGTAATGGGCCTTGGGCCCATTTACACTGTCATGACCAGTTAGATTACATAAATCGCTCAAAGTGACTGTAGAACTTTTGAGAGGTTAGTAAATAACCGTAATACCCCTGTAGGGTAAATTACCAAAATACCCCTATAGGGTAAATTACTGAAATACCCTTGTAGGGTAGAATGACTGTTTTACCCCTATTAGGTAAAAATGACCAATATACCCCTAGAGGTAGAATGACTATTTAATTTGTGTTAAGTATGACTGATGTGCTTATGATATGTATGTAAATGATTGTTCTGAGCATGGCCATACTGCATACACGTGTAATGAGTGAGCATGACATTCTACATGCACGACATATTGCATGGGGTTGGGACACTGTTATGGAGGAAGATTCTATACTGAGGGCTTTTAGCCTGTTAGTCTGATTATGGCTTTGTGCCGATATGCTATTGAAGGCTTTATGCTGATATGTTATTGATGGCTTTGTGCCACCACTGAAGGCTTTGTGCCGCTATTGATGGCTTTGTGCCACTATTGATGGATTTGTACCACTACTGATGGCTTCGTACCGCTATTCATGGCTGTGTACCATATACTGGTACTGGCAGCTTTGCTGCGATATTATTACTACCAGCTATGCTGCGATACTGGTGTGTTGGCTGGATGGGTCGACTTGGTCCCTATATGGTGTATTGGTAGTACGGAGTGGTGTGTTGGCTAGATTGGGTTGCATAATTATATTGTCATTATTCTGAGAATGGTCTTAGGCCCGCATCATTCATCGATCTAGGCTTAAGCCTAGACTGTATTGTTTATTGTTTGTTTATTTTTTGGGGAATACACACTGAGTTTTTGTAAACTCACCCAATTGTTTTAACTGTACAGGTAATCCTTAGGCGGATCGGTGCTGCGAGGGACTCGGAGATGGTCACACTACTGTTACTGTTTTCTTTTATTTGGCATCTAATTGCTATTAGATTTCGTTTTGGGTTTTAAATTATGTAATAAGGCCTCTCTAATTTTCTAGCTTTTAATTTGGGATTTTTTGTTCATTATGATTTATATCTGTTAGAAGTAGAATACGGTTTTCCTAAACGATAACTATTTTCAAAACACTACGTTTTTGAAACACTTCTGAAATGCTTCCGCAACAAACAATGTTATTAAAGTAATAAGAAATTAAAATGAATAACAGATAGCGATTCTGATTTGAGATCTAATAAAGAGGCTTTAAATTTCTAAACGGGTTTTCATCAACAAGAGCAAGTTTTCGAAAAGCACTCCAATGTGGCACCACCAGATTCGGCCATAACGTCTAGGCCGGGTTTGGGGTGTTACATGGAAAATTTTGAAAGTTTAGTAAGGAAGGGCATTTTGGTCATTTAGTAATACATGAAATAAAAAGGGGAAAATCAAAGAAAAATTCACTCATCTTCTTCCTTACGGTTGCTGAAATTTGCAAGGGTTTTATAAGCTAGGGTTTTAACATTTTCAAGCTTGATTGTAAGTGACTCCTAGCCTTGTTTTTAACATTCTTTACATATTTGAGATCCTCATAACATGCTCTATCCATTTCTACCCATATTTCAAGCTAGGTTTCATGTTAGAAATTTGACCCATACCTGAGATGATTTTTCTTTGATTATTTATGGAGGATTATGAAAGTTAGATGTTAGATAAACATCTTTTACTAGATGATTTTTCTTGAAAACCCTAAAAAGGGACCGATTTGTAAAAGGTACAAAATAGATGATAAAAATGTAAAATAAAAAAAAATGTAGGCTGCTATGAGATTAGAATAGATTCGGCTAGGCTTGGGTAACCAAGAAAATACATGCATTTCATTTTACGAGCATTAGGACCAAATTGTAAAAATGTTAAAGTTTAGGGGTAAAGTGGTCATTTTGCCCAAGAGCAAAATTTTGGGCTGAATTTGTATAATGAGATAGAATAATAATTTATTTTATTTATATAGACACCGAGAGACCAATTCCGAAGGTTGACCGTGGAAAATAAAAGGTTTCGGAATAACCGAAATCCAAATCCAAAACATCTTCCCAGTAAGTTCATGTAACTCGAAGTAATACTTTTAAAATACTTAAATGTATTGCAACACCCCAAACTCGGCCTGGACTTTATGGTCGAATCTAGCGATGTCACATTGAAGTGTTTTTCGCAGAGTATAATATCGTTGAAAAACTCGTTCTATATATATATATTCCTCTTTGTGATCTCAACGAAGATTTTAGAATGTCTTGTTCCCATTCAAAACTTAAGTTGTTTGGCATAAGTTAAGCATATTAAATTGATATTAATTTTAAAACATTATTTCTTGTGGAAGCTTTCAAAACATGATGCATAAACGTGGTGTTTTGTAAAACATTTATCTTTTCGAAAACCCTCTTCCTACTACTAACTGATATAAATCCAAATAAGTAAAACCCCAAATTAAAGCTCAAAAATTTAAAAAGGCCTTATTACATTTAAAATACCCAAAATAAAACTACTTATAATTTAAAACCCAATGAGAAAATCTGTGCGATTGTGTGCCACCTTCGAGTCCCTTGTAGCACCGACTCGCCTAAGCCTGGGGATTACCTGTACAGATAAACAGATGGGTGAGTTATGAAAACTCTATGTGCAATCCCATAACAAATAATCAATCAGTGAGCATATACAATTTGGGCTTATGCCCAATTTAGTAACAACTCAGTTTCAGTTAGGGCCTTAGCCCAATACAGTATCAGTATTAGTGCGGGCCTAAGCCCATCTCAGTGATAGTACAATACAGATATGCAATCAAAAGATCCTACCTAACCAGCCTCTACACTCCTTCTCCATCCAACCCTACACTCCATGTGGGGATAAAATCAACCCAACCATCCCTACACTTCAAGTACACTTCCTCTAATTAGAATAAATCCTATCCCCATGCAACATATCATGCATCATGTCATAATATCATACGTGTGATCAACATATATAAAATGGCATGCTCAAAGAAAATCATACATCCATAGGACATATTAGTCATTTTACCATGTAGGGGCATTTTAGTCATTCTATCAATTAGGGGTCTAGGTACACTTACCTACCCAACAGTAGGTCTACAATCGTCTCGGGCAACCCGTGTAACCTTAACAGTCAAACAGTGAAAATGGGCCCACGACCCACGTGGGCCCAAATAGCCTAGAAATGGCCTTGGCCGTGTGGATTACATAGCCTGGCCCAATATTCACCACATGTCTGTGTGGTTTACAGGAGTGGGGCCCACATGCCCGTGGGGCCCACACCGCTTTGTTTGGCCCAAAATGGCCCAAAACAACCTCTGCCCATGGAATCGCTCATGGCCAGCCTCAACAATTATGCGCCCATGTTTAGGCATATGGACTACCACACGAGCGAGCGCCTGCCCATGTAGCGTCAACGGGCACTTATTTCGGCTTTTGCCGGTCTACGATTAGGGGCAGTGTTTGTACACACCTTGTACAAAAATGTGCAAATAGGCCACGAGCACCAAAACCTACATGCAACTAAGACATTCCATTGATCATTTGACAATAGGGTTAACACCTCTTCTCAATACTTATCCCAAAATAATCACTAATACTTGCCTTGATTGAATGAATGTGGCTTAGCCCACTTAAACCACTAACAAAGACTAATTTCAAGCTCCTTGGTGAAAGTCTGCATACAACCGAATTCTATTAACCTTCATCAATATTGTTTGCATAAGCAGTTTGAACCAACATATAGCACTTATCGAAAATGCAAAACCGATTGTAGGGAAGGGAAGCAATCGACCTATCCCTAAAATGAGTACCCAACATGATGAAGGCAAGGCTAGCACCAACACGTCCCTAGCCATAACCAGTAGCAAAGGAAAATGTTAGAAGGAATATTACTATACAGAGAGAAAGAGATAATAGAGAAGAATCAAGCACCCACCGATTGTTCCAAGAACGATTGCAAAAACTGAAAAGAAAATAGAGAGAGGGAGAAATGCAGTAATCAGCCAAACTAACCAGTTGAGAAGAGAGGGAATCCACTAGCACAAAAATAATTGAAGGAGAGAAAAAGATGTAATCGGTCAAAGAGGGAATCCATTGAGAAAGAGAGAAGAAAGAGAGAATCGATCAAAACCCAGGCTAAAAATAAAAAAAGTTTGAGAAAGGGAAAAGGAGGGTATTCGGCCAAAACAAAGAAGAACAAACGAAAGAATGCTTGCTAAGGGAGTAGAGGAAAAAGAGAAAATCGGTCAGTAGGGCACTGCGATGAAGAACAAAACCAACACGAAAAGTACCTGAATTGTAACAGCCCGATTTAAAGGCTATTCGGAACAGTGGTTTCGAGACCATGAATTCGAGTCAGAAAATTATTTAAAATTATTTTCTGTGTTTACTATGTGTGAATTTATATCTATGAATTTTTTGTGTTTTAATTTTATCATTTGAGTGTCGATTTAATAAAAAGGACTTAATCGCGTAAAATAAAAATTTGATGGTTAATTGTAAAAGGGGTCGAATTGATGATGTATTTATTTCCTAAGGTATTTATGTTGCAATTAGACCATATGAAATAGTGATGGACAGTTTTAGTCATATAATATAATGGTTTCATATTTTATAACAATGGTTAATTATGTAATTTATTAAATAATATATATGATATAATAAAACATGATTAAAACATCCATGCATTAGTTCATCTATTTGACTGAATATAACAAAGAAAAAGAGAAAGAAAGAATTTGAAGGTTCTGCCCTTTGTTAAGCTTAATCAATGTATGTAATTAGCTCGGTTTTTTATCATTTTTACGTTTTTGGGATCGTTGCAGTGTAATGTACAAAGCCCATGCTTAAATTTTTTATTTTGATGAATATTTTGAGTTATGCCATTGATTAATATTTGAGTTTTGTGATGTTAGTTGATAAATTATGAAAGATATGTTTTGGATTAATATGTTTTGTACTGGAATTTTTTATGATTTTCAGTAATTAGGACTTAATTGCAAAAATGATAATTTGAGGGACTAAAATGTGAAATAAATGAAATGTATGGACTTTTATGAACATAATAAAGATTTGGCCTAAGCATAGTATGTGCAAATTTTGCATGTTTTGTGTTTTGTACAATTTAGACTAAATTGTATAAAGTGTGAAATATTAGGGGTAAAATGGTAATTTTCCCATTTATGTGTTTTTGACTAAATTGGGTGAAAATATGTTTGAATGAGTTTAATTTGAATATGTTTAGATCAAGAACCAAAGAAATCAGATTTGGATTGGGAAAAACCAAAGTTGTTGACTAGTCGTCCCGTTCCAATTTTCGTTGTCCGAGGTAAGTTTACAAGCAAATAGATATTGTTAATTTTAAATATATATGAGTTTATATCCTGAAATTAAATTATGTGGAATGATATATGTGAAAGCCGAATGTACATATGCTTGGGAACTAAGTTTACGAGTTCGATTCGGCCGAATTACAACGCCCAAAAGTCCCGTACAAACCTTAGGAATAGCTAGGATACATATGTCATGACATAGGACTTCCTATATGCGTTCTTGTGTAAGACCACGTTTGGGACATTGGCATCGATATGTGATTACGTGTAAGACCATGTCTGGGACATCGGTATCGTATTTAATTCGTGTAAGACCCTGTCAGGGACAGTGGCACCGATACGTGATAGCATTTAAGACCACGTCTAGGACGTTGGCATTGTACTATATATGAGATTATCCAAGTATCCTATTCAATTTCTAATGGTTCAACGGGCAATAATAGGTTGTGATTGAATGTGTAAAATGAGTAAAGTTGATGAGGTATGTAATAACCTATTCCTTATTTGAAATAAGATAAGTTGGTTACTTGATTTGTGTTGCAAATCAATTATGATGTAAATGAAAAATTAAATGTATATATGAAATGTATATTCGGCCAAAGGATTTGTATAGTGATATTATAATGGTGACTTATATGCAAATATATATGAATGATTATATTTGGTCTTATTAATGTATATGATTTTATGTATATTAGGTTATACAATGGTATCATGGTTTTGAAATTTAATGTTACTTTGATAATAGATACATGTATATTCGGCCAAGGTAAATTTGTATATGGAAGTATATGTTATTTATGAAATTGTGAACTTGAAGATAAAAGTGATCATGATAGTATAAATTAGTTTGGTTAAATTGAGTTTAAATTGATATTGAATTATTTATTTTCTTATGAATTACTAAGCTATGATAGCTTACTGTATGTGTTTGTTTGCATTGTTTTATAGATTTTGGAATCAAGTTACAAGCTCACTATCGACAGTCTTCGATATTTTATAAGTTGAATTTTCAAACTTATGGCATGTATAGGCTGGATTATATTTTAAAATGTTGGATTTTGGTTTATGTATATTTATAAGCCATGCGAAAATGGCTTGTTTATTTTGTTAGAATAGGTTTCAAGGTTTGAACAACTTATTAGTATGTTTGGTTGTGGGTTTGATGTTCCGGCCAATATAGGTTTGAACAACTTATGAGTATGTTTGGTTGTGGTTTTGATGTTCCGGCCAATATAGGTTTGAACAACTTATGAGTATGTTTGGTTGTGGTTTTGATGTTTTGGCCAATATATATATACATATATATGTGAATCATGGTTGATACATGTGCTAATGATGATAAGGTTATGCCAAAGTATACGTGTATGGTATATTTGGTTTGAAGTGAAATTGTGGTTGTATATTTTTGTTGAGCGATTTACATGATTTATAAGTGGGATATATTAGGTAAATGATTATGATTTAAAGTGTTGATATTTGGTTGTGGAGTGAAATAGATATAGATAATAGTTTATTGCCTTTGATCATTGAATATAAATGAGATGTTAAGCATAATGAATAGCTTGTGAAATGACCATGTTTAGATTTGACAAACAAGGTGAATTAGCTTTTGGTGGATGTTAGATAATTGGAGTAACATGTATTTGTGATTAAAATTGAATTGTTTTGACTATATATGTTTACATATGTATTTAGCCGAATATGGCAATAATGAATTAGTTTTGAATATGACTTTTGTTACTTTGTGTAATAGTGATAATAACATATTAAAAATTCGGTTTTGGTATGCTAGAATGTTAGACAAATATTTATTAAGTATTATATATATATATTTGATGTGTTGATGTGAAAGGTAAAATAATATGCTTGATTATTGGTTTAATTCTTTGAAAAGTTACATGCTTGTTAAGTGATATAGCATGATGAAAGTTGACATTAAATAGGTACATGTATTTAGCATGTTATATATGTTCGGCTAAAGCTTTAGTAAATGACTTTATGAATGGTAACTTAAGTTATTTTTAAACAAGGTGATTTGATACAAGTTGATATGTGGCTTTGTTATTGTATTTTAATTATTAAGTAAATCTTATATGACAATTATAATTGACCATTTGTGGATGTTTGATGATGTCTCTTATATGGATAATTAATAAGTTGTATAAAATGGTTTGTTTTTTATTTGATATGCGAATGTACATAATCTTAGTAATAAGCATGCAAAATAGGTGTACTTTTCATTGATATATGTATTTTGTTCGGTAATACCTCATAACCCCATTCCGATGATGGATACGGGTTAGGGATGTTACATGAATGGTCAATGGCAATATTCGGCTACCAAAACAAAGAATGAAAAGAACGCAAAAGTAATGTCAAAAATTGAAAAGGAGGAGAGAGCAACCCCCAAAGCCGAATTTTTAGTGATTAGAGTACCCATTTGGTAACAACTCTTCCACAACCTCAACATACCACGTTTTCCTCCTAAAATCTCTCCATCAAAATCTTCTCAACCACCAATTTCAAACTCCACTCAACTTAGCAGTGTTTTGGTCAATCTCTACCACCCACACGACAAGAGCAGCAAAATAAAACACTCTCTTGCGCTAAGTAAGACTCGAACTCAAGACCCTCAATAGTAATGACACGCCACTTATCCCCTAGACCAGCAGGCCCTTTCTGTCATGGAATACTCACATTTATTTAAAAAGCCTACTGACTAAAGACAAGGTTTATTAATATTAAAACAAAATTTTGCACAAGTTAAGGTTTGAACCCAAGACCTCTCAAACACACCCAAAACACTTAACCACTAAGTAGACAGATATTTATGTCACAAATATACAAAAATAATTACTTAGGATTTTAGGGCGTAACATGTATATTCTTAAATGTGATATAAATTTTGATACTCAATGTATAATAATTCATGAAACATGATTGTATTGATTTAAAAAAGGATTTAAATATCTCAGTTGAATGAAAAGGGTATCCGATGGAATTCTTGAAAATA
Organism: Gossypium longicalyx; assembly: GCA_025698465.1. Classification (NCBI taxonomy): domain Eukaryota; kingdom Viridiplantae; phylum Streptophyta; class Magnoliopsida; order Malvales; family Malvaceae; genus Gossypium; species Gossypium longicalyx. The sequence goes on along the minus strand of CM046996.1, from coordinate 39,104,201 downwards.
AATTGACGGTAAAAAGGATCTAGCCTGGACAGGTGTTCCTTATGTGATCTGGCCTCTCGAAGAATATGTGTTTTAAATGGATTTAGCCCAGATGGGCAATCTGAATTAGAATTAGAATTTAGCTTGGACTGGTAATTAATATCCAAGCTCATTAGAGTATTTTTCGTTGCAGGGGATTTAGCTTGGACTGGTAATCCTGCCATTACTCTAGGAGTTTATACTACGAGGGATTTAGCCTAGACTGGTAATCCTGCCGTAAAAGAATGAGGTTCGCAGGAGTACGCTCGTTGAAAAGGTCACTAATATGAATTGATTATAAATGATTTCGTACGCCATAAGTGTACTAAAGAATATCTATTGAGATTCTGAGAAATTCAACGAGATAAGTATGAGAAGTGGAATTGAGATTTTTGTTATGATGGGCTCATCTACTAATTGTTTATTATTATATATTGATATGTGTCTAACTTGATGATTGAGTACATGTGTTAAGGAAAATACTCTATACTTGATGGATTGCCTTTTTAATGTGGTTGTATGTTAAAATAACTGATCAGTTTACTTTCTTGTTATATAGACTTACTAAACATGTTAATGCTTACCCCACTTCATTTTTCCCTAGTTTATAGAGCTCGTGGACTCGTGGAGCTTGGAAATGGTAGGAGCCTTGATCACACTATCAACAAGTCTCGTTTTGGTATAAAGAAACATTCATTTTGATAAAATGGCATGTATAGGATTTTTGATCATTTTGTTATATGTGTCATTTGGTCAGCCAAAGAAATGGCTTTTGAAGATATGCTAATTCATTTTGTACACGACCATGAGATGTGGCTCATATTGATATGGGTGGTAACCCTACTAAATATACATGTTTAGGTTTAAATGTTTCTGGTGATGTGATTGTATAGCCTAGCATGAATGGATGTGTAAAATGAGGCCCAATAACTTGAGAATAGTTATGGAATAAAATGGTATATGGTTATATCATGGCCTAAGTATAAAATGTGGAATGTGCTAATGATAACCCCAATACAAGAAGTGTAACTTGAACAAATGTAATAAGGTTTACATGTATGAATCATGTTAAGGATGTTTAAGTATAATTATATACCATGTTAAATGTCCATGAAAGATATGAGTGTGTATGGATGTAAAAGGGTGACCAATGGCTTGGAAAATAGCCTTTAAATAGTCCACATAGGTAAGAACACGGGTATGTGTCTAGACCATGTGTGACACACGGTCTTCCCCACAGGCGTGTTGAATGGCCGTGTGTCCCTTACACCCTAATTTTGCAAGTCAGTATGGTCAGCATTAAGCACATGGCCTAAGACACGGGCATGTGTCTTGGCCGTGTGAGGGACACGGGCTACCCACATGGGTGTGAACTCTAGGCATGTAAAGTCTGCACATTTTTATGAAAAATTCATTTCATTTTAATTGACCACACGGTCTGGCCACACAGCCGTGTGATACGACCGTGTGACACTAAATTGATGTTGATGTCATAGTCAGAGAGTTACAAGGCCGGAGGACACGAGCATGTAGAGAGCACACGGGTATGTCCCCTGTCTCACATGGGCGTGTGGCTATGTATTAAGGGAATTTGCCAAACTTTTCTAAATGTTCCCAATTTAGTCCTGATCCTTTTTCGATGGTTGTTTTGGGCCTTGTAAGCCCATATTAAGGATAATTAATGTATGTATGAATGAAGTTGTTTTAAATAAAAATTTTATAGCCTTACTTTTTCCATAAATGACTGTGTATGTGTTTGGTAATGCCTCGTATCCTATCCCAGTCTCGGGTACGAGTAAGGGGTGTTACAATTTCATACGAGCTTACTAAGCTTTGTAGCTTACATTGTTTATTTTTTCGTGTTTTATAGTGAAATTAAAGCTAGTTTGGATTCGGGAATCATCGGAGACCTCATCACACTATCAAGCTATCACTTTGGTACTTTTGAGTTTATGTTTTGCTTATATGGCATGTATAGGAGTTATGGTCATTTTGATATATGTTAGTAATGGTTTTTTCCATTTAAGTTGGCTTGTAATGGATTAATTGTTTATAATGTGTATAGCCATATAAGTTGGCTTGTTTTGGTATGTTTGATAATATTTGTATATATGTGCAAATGCCCTTTTTGTTATGTGGTTGGTAATGACTATGTCATGTGTATTATGAATTGGTAAATTGAGTACCTTATGTTTGAAATTTGGAGAGTTGGTATGCATGAAATTATAGGTAAATTTTTATATAATTGAAAGTGACCATTAGGTGATTTACGAATGTAAAATTTGGCATGAATGGAATGGCTTATTTTGATTTTTGTGTATCTTGTGATTGATAGTATAGAATTAGCATGAATTAGGCTTGGTTAAGGTTGGTTTGAATGCCTATTTATTCCTTGTGTTGTGCCATTTGGTGTATGCAAAATTGGGTGGCAAGATGGCTTGGTAAATAGCCTTTTTTTGTCCACACGGGCATGTGTCTCAGCCGTGTGTGACACACGATTAAGTTACATGGTCGTGTGTCCTCTAGTGTTGAATTAGAAATCAAGTCAGTATGCTCCACATGGCCTAGCACACGGGTATGTGACTTGGTTGTGTGTTATAAGTCAGTATGCCTTACAGGTTTGGCACGACCTGGCACACGGGTGTGTGTGGTCATTTTGAAGGGCACACGGGCTGGTCACACGGGCGTGTGGTTGGTCGTGTGACCCAAGTTAGAGAGTTACACAAGCTGGGACACAACCATGTGATCCCATTTCGAATGTCCACACGGCCTGTGACACGGGCATGTCTTTGGTCATGTTAGACACATGGCCGAGCCACACTGGCGTGTGTCCACTGTATTTGGAAAAATTTTCTAAGTTTTCTAAAATTTTCCTGAGTTATCGGTTAGTCGCAAACAACTTCTAAAGCATGTTTTGAGCCTCGTAGGCTTGTAGTAGGGACAATGTGAATGTTGTTGAATGATGTTTATTTGGAATTTGAAAATGTATAGTTATTTGTATGATAAGTCTAGTAATGCTCGGTAACCCTATTCTGGCATTGGATACGGGTGAGGGGTGTTACACACCCTATGGTTAAAATGAACAAAATCCAAACACAATTGGTATTGTGTTTAGCTGTCACAAATATTAAATTAAATTAATTTGACAGTTAAGTAGTAAATGACTTAAACGTACAAGCTTGTTATACACACATAGAGAACATAGTTAAAATTAATATATGAATTTGATTTTATAACATTTTAATAGAATATAGTTTACTGAAATTATTATAATTATGATTTTGGTCAAACATTGTAACATGGTAGTTATAATTCTTTTTGGAAAGAATATAACATTTTTTTAATACTTTCCATATGTTATAATTCTTTTTGGAAAGAATATAATGTGTTTAATGCTTTCCATATTTTCTCTAAAGGATTGGTTCTATTTTCAATATATGCATACCAAAATCCTAAATTAGGGTAAGTGTGTTTTAAAAGAAAATTGAACAAAAAAGATCTAGCAGCCGTTTGGGAGATTTTTCTCTAGAATAGTTCCTAGAGAGTTTTTTCATTCATTTTAATACTGAATGGACTACATAGAGGCCGAAACGTTTTCGTTGAAGCTTGGAATCGACATTGAATTAGCAGTATCCTTTCATCATTTTCTATTAAGAAGGTATATCTTCGACCTTATTTCAACCCGTTTCATTCCTCGTGTATGGATCCATGGCTGTGGATTGTCAGAATATTTTTCTACTGCTATAACACTCCTAACCCGTATTCGTCGTCATAATATGGTTACAGAGTATTACTATATAAACATAACTTAAAAACATTTAATTCAAACATTTTAATAACCATAGCACAATTTATTCATACACATGCACATTGTCCCTTAATCGAGCCCTTGAGGCCTTAGAAACACTTTAAAAATAGTTCAGGACTAAATCAGAAACATTTGAAACATTAAGGAAAAAGTTCAAAAAATTCAAGCTATAGGGGTCACACGGACACACTCCTATGTAACATTCAAAATAGGGACACACGGCCAAGCCACACGCCCGTGTGTCAGGCCGTGTAACTTTCAAAATGGCCACACACGCCTGTAAGCTAGGCCGTGTGCTAGGCCGTGTAACTGCCTGACTTGCAACCTTTAAAACCTATATGGGACACACGATTGTGTCGCATGGTCGTGTTTCACACACGGCTGAGACACACGCCCGTGTGGACAAGAAATTGGCCAAAATCAAGCCATTTCTTTCACCCAATTCAAGCATAAACCTACAATACATTTGTACATATAACCAAGACCCTAAATCAGGTCCCAACCATGCATAAAATGACCAAATATGTATACCAAATATCCATACAACCAATATGTCAAAACTGACACGTCAATCACAATTCATCAAACCTATCTAAACATGTGCATATTTGGCCATTCATCAACTATACACAACTACTTATTTTCATGTCAAAACATAATACAATTGACCATATACCAAATCACATCCTAACTTACCAAATTGATCTTTCAAAACATAAATCCATTTATCCATATCAACACCAACCATCAAAGCATCAAAGTGCCAAAAGCACACCAACCATAATATTGGATATACATGGCAATAGTGCAACTAGATAATTAAGCACAAGTCCACCTATACATGTCATTATAACCATGACTAAAACATCAAAATCTACTGATATAATCTCTGGATATTGTGATAGGTCTCCGATGAGCTTCCAAACCGATTAAGCTTCCAATAATCTATAACACATAAGAAAGAAAACAACTGCTTAGTAAGTTTGTATAACATGAACATAACTTACCATTTCAGTGCATAACTTTAAAATTAAACATGAACCAATCCAACATAAGCTTGGCACAAGCTTAAGCATTATCAACAACACAAGTTAGTGCTTAAACACGTAATAAAATCATCACATAGTATGATAGATTTCATGAACATAGCACATTTGAATTCATACTTTCCATAAACATGGTTATACATACTTTGATCATCAACAATCCAACCTTTCCATAAATTCTTAACTTAGCCATTAGAACACTTATTGTTCCTTCCCTTCTCATGCCCGTTTAACCACTTAGAATAATATCAGATACTTGAGAAGCTCACGCAAAGTGTGTGCTAACATATGGTCGAAACCATTTCTTTTCCTTTTCCTTTACATTATTGCTCACTCGAGCCATAAATGGGTCTACTCACACAAGTTGACGGTTGAAATTTAGCTACATGATGCCACTCACACAAGATGACGAGTATGTGGAACAAATACCAAAACTTAGACATGGGTAGGACAGTCAGGACCAGCACCCGAAACATGGTAACCTTAATGACATGTCATTTGTATCCTATATATTCCTAAGGTTCAGACAGGGCTCGATAGTCATTGTTCATCATTGGATTTCCTTCATAACATGATATGATAAATAACATAATAGAAGATAAAGCAAATAACAATAAACGTTATTTAAACATACGAACCTACCTTGAGTTTAAAGATGTCGTAATAAAATCACTAATCTGAGACTTTATCCTTTCCTCGATCTAGATCCGTATGAGGCCTAACTTGATCTAAATAAGCAAATTTAATCCATTTAATATTCATTATATTCAATTCAACCCAAAATTCATACTTTACAAAATTCCACTTTTGCCCTTATTATTTTAACTTCTTTACGATTTAGTCCTTAAGTTTGTAAATTGAAATTCATGCAATTTCATCCATATACCATGCTAGCCAATTTACCTAGGGACTCATATCAACCCAAAAAAATCATTAATTCACAATTTCACCATGATGTTTTACTACTTTTACAAATAAGTCTCTAGATGATTATTTCATCAAAAATCACTTTACAAAAGTTGTTTATTTAACAACAAGGACTCATAATCTTTCATCAAACTTCAAAAATCATACAAAAACACTCATGGAAAAACCCTAAACCTTTAATTTTTTTGCAAATTAGTCCCTGGGCTAATTAGATTAGGCTACAACGACCTTGAAAGCATAAAAAATCAATAAAAACGGGACAAAATCATACTTACAGGTAAGAGAGAGATGGTCGAATGCTCAAGGTGCAAAAATAGAGGGTTTTTCCTTCTTAAATTCTGTGGAAGAAGATAACAAAATATTATGTCTTTTGTTTTCTTTAATTTACATTATATTATTTATTAAATTACAAACTTAACCTTAGTTTATAATATCAAAATCACTTAATTCATGTCTAAGAATGTCCACTATTTATTATAATGGTCTAATTACCATACAAGTCCACTCATATTAAAGATTCATAGCAATTTTACACCTTTAACTTATAGAATTCAGATTTTTCACCTTTTACAATTTAGTCCTTTTCACAAAATTAAGCATGCAAACATCAAAATCTCTTAGCGAGATTTTTATACGACACTACTAACATACTATAAACATTTAAAAAAAATTTACTCGTTGAATTTGTGGTCTCAAAACTACTATTCTGATTTCACTAAAAATGGGTTTTTATAGCTGGGCCACGGGACATATTGGCGGTCCCAACACAGAGATCATCCGCCGTAAAAGCTATCCAGGAAGATGATAAGTACCAACAATTTTTTTACAAACTTAACCAAATAGAGTCCACATCCAGTGCTTCTTCAATGTTTGGTGGAGATAAACTTCTGAGCCATTATTTTGATAGCCCAACAAATTATGTGAATTATATTAGGAATAGGGGTGGAAAACCTTATTCAAACACTTTCAACCTCGACTAGAGAGATCACCCAACCCTGAGATAGCCTGAGATAGGGTGAAAACCAGGAAGGAGGTAATAATTCTTACCATGTCAAAAATACTACTTACCAACCTCTGTATTTGTAGAAGCCTTAGGCAAGGGCCAACCTACACGATCATACTATATGTGGTCAATGCTTGGATCAAATTGAGGGAGAGATGCAGTCAATAAGGATAGAAGTAAAACAAGGGTAGTTTGAGTGCACTCAAACCACTAACACGATAACTAAACTTGAAGATCAAATGAGCCTATTAATTAGTATGATGGGAGACATCAAAAGCAAAATTAGCACCGGGATCCCAAGAAATACCAAGAACAATCCTCGGAGAGAAGGGAAGGAGCATGTGAAGGTGGTCAAACCCTGCTCGAGTAAAGTACTGAGTAGTCCAAGGAACCAACCTCGAGAGGAGAACAAGGAGGATACCGAAGATCTTCAAGAGGAATGCCCTCAAAATGTTGATGCTGAACCTGAACCAGAGAAGGTAGCCAAGCCGACAGTTGAGCCAGAAGATGAGCCAAACAGAGAACCCACATTAGCCAGGGTACCATTCCCCTCAGGGTTAGAAGATAAGAAAAAATAGGATGAAGTAGAATTTGTAAGTTTCTTAAACTTATTCAAATCGTTGAATGTAACTTGTCATTAATTGAATTAATTCAAAAAGTGCCTAAATACACCAACTATTTAAAAGAAATCATGTCTAGGCATAGGAAAATTAAAATAGGAGAGGAAATTAACATAGACATAACGTCTGGTGCAATAATTTCTAAACAGATTACACCAAAACTAAAAGACTCGGGGAGCATTACAATTCTTATATAGATAGAGGATATTCACTTTAGTAAGGCTACATGTGATTTAGAAGCGAATATCAATTTAATGTCCTTATCGAGATATGAAAAACTCGAGTTAGGGGAACTTAAAAACATGTACATTACATTACAATTAGCTTATATGTCTTCAGTACAACCGAAATGAGTACTTGAAGATGTGTTGGTTAAAGTGCACAACTTTATCATCCTAGTTGATTTCATAATTCTAGATTTTGAAGAAGACCGTGAAGTTCCTATTTTGTTAGGTAGGCCATTTTTAGCCACGTCAAGGTCCACCATTGACCTAAAAAATAACGTGCTAATAATGTGGATCAATGGTGAGACCGAATTTGTCAAATGTTGTCAACAATAGAATGAGGGAAATAGGGAAAAATTAGGGAAATAATGTTGATATATCCATAAAAATCCCTACTTGCTTTGAGCTAAAAAATGTATTTTTTGTGATAAGTGCAAGTCGCAAGTGCACATCCATGTATACACTGACAGAGCTAACAGATGAATTCAGCAGCAGCACTTGATTTCCTTTAAAAATGAGATAAATTCTTTTTGTATAGTTGTATTTTAATAGACCCATAAGTAGTTTAGAGTTTAATTTTGTTTAAACTGATTAAAAAGTTAATCCAAACACTTTAAACTTCGAGAAGATGGGCCAAAACAGAGTCGGTATCACAACACGAAACCTCCATGTTGCAACACCACTCAAAGGTTCATGAAATCCAGTAATTTAGCTCGATGTCACTACAAAGCACCTCTATTTGTGACAAAGTAATCAGTATACCCCTAATTTTGAAATTTCATAGTGTGTCGTGACATCAAACCCCAATGCCGTAACAACAATATCCTTCTAGGTGTGTCGTGACATATTGTCGCGACATGGAACTCTATGTCACAACATTACCACAATTTTCTATAGGGTTGACTCGACCTCTTCGTAACTTGGTGGATTAACCCTTGTTTTAACCCGCTTTTAAGCTTAAAATATACAAATTCTAACCTAAGAACATTTTCAATTAATTTTAACCTGTCAAAACCCCAAATATCTTTTCTCCCATTTCCCTATTTTTCTACAATTTTCTTTCCTTTTCTTGCGATCTTATTCAGTGCAGGTTAACAAACTCCAAATTAACAAAGAGATTTATAGCAAAGCTTTCGCAAGGAATCAAGAACTTCTAAATCGAGGTTAAAGGTTCCTAATTCTACTATTTTATTGCATTTGGAATATATTGTTTGATATTTGGTTAGTTATTCTAGTTAATTTTTATTGAAAATGCCTCCTGGAAAATCCAAAAGAACTAGTGAACCTGAACCATCGATGGGTACAAACCCTTCAAATTTTCCAAATCAAAATGTCAAAAAATTATTTTTAAAACTTCAAGGAAAGACGTTTATAGAGGAACGGGGATTTGATCCATAAATGATTTTATGTAAAGAAATTTGGCCATTGGTTCAATACCATAGGTGGGAACGCTTTTGCGTAACCCCTAAAGGCTTTACTGTAGTCCCAATAGTACAAGAATTTTGTAAATCTTTCAAGGACCAAGAGTCTAGGAGAACAGAGGATGCCAATTGGGAAACTATGCCAGTAGAGGAAAAGAAGTGCTTGTCACCCTTAGAGTGATTTGTGAATTTTATAACGCTCCATATTATGAACCTGATTTTGTGGAAGTGATTTAGAATATTTTGGAAATATTAATATGGATAACTTTATAATTTTTTTAACGGAGGCTAGGGGTGAATTGAAACAATGCCCTAATACTGACATTCCCACGTCTTTTAATCAAGCAAATATGTTTCCAATTGCTAAGGTGTGGATACAATTTTTATGTACTAGAATTGCTCCTACTTTAAATGTCTTTAATGTAAATATTTTTTGAGTGGTTTTGTTATATGCTGGTTTGTAGAAGAAACATGTATGCATAGGGATGTGGGTCTACCACTAAATGAAAACATGCCTAAGTTTCCAGAAAGTGGGAATTTTATTTCCCCATTTAGTAATGACCTTGTGCAAAAAGGCCAGAGTTTAAATGGCAACCACTGAGTAGTTCATGAAGCCATCCAAGAGTCTTATGGGAGATTCATTATACACACAACATACAGAGCTTCAAAGAAAGAAAATAAAGGAATGGAACAAAGGCTGAAAGGAAAAGATGGACGTTCCAGCTTCACTCAAACATAAAACAAAATCATCATCTCAAAAAGAAATAGGCGAGAGCAACATTCCAGAGATGGAATGGATGATAAGATGGATGCAAGAACGACAGAATAATATGAGAGTATCAAACTATCCACTAAAGAAATTTTTTCCAATTCTTTCCCATCATGAAGTAGAAGAGTAAGGAAGCGAGGAAAGGGAAGATAGTGAGGACGAGGAAGTTAAAGAGGAGTAGGATAATATGGATTCCCAGAAGTAGAAGGATGATTGAATGAACTTTTAATTTTAATTATTGGAATGTAAATAATTGGGATGATTTTTATTTTGTTATTTTAGGAGTAGGATTAACAATAGAGTCATATATATATGTTATGTTTTCAAATTTCCTATATAGGAACCTCTCATGAAAAAAAAAAACACGACATTTACGAGCTTATAATGAACAAGGAAGGAAGCACCCACCATAAGACTACAACAATGTCACAATCAATTGGGTAACTTCTTTTCTTATATATTTATGGGCTACCATTAGGGACAATGTGCTATTTAAAGTGTGGGGACAACATAGGAAATTTTGCTGTAACACTCTAAACCCGACCCTATTTATTAGATCTGAATCTTGGGTGTTACCTTACTATTGTAGACTTATACATGCTTAAGACATACAAACTTTCGAAGAAATACATCATATTTAGTAATGTTGCTTGTCAACGTTACATTTGGGCGTACATTATGTACATAACTTACAAATATAATTACACATCACATTGGCTTACACTGTCCCACTTATTTAACCTCAATGTAATATTACTGACTTAGATTATTTGGCCAACACAACTGAGTTATCTTAAGTCTTATAAAAAAATTTTGAAAACTTGCTCGAAACGTTTCTATCAAACTTGATCTCGCATGTGCAACCCCTTCTCTGTATGCATAAGTGCCCACTTCGCCACTCTTTTGGCGTAGCCCTGATGTCATCCCTCCTGGCACCTCCTTTACCTAGGTCATTAAAAATATAGGGGTAAGTTTGATAGAACTTAGTGAAAGAACCTTTTTTCACCTGATCCCTTATTCAATGATTTAATCATTTTTTTCTCGTTCATAACTTTGACCCTAATGGTTGTACAAACTTCTCCATAACCTTCCAGTTTGACTTTTTTGTAAAGCTAATCCACAATTCCCAATTCTCAAAATACCGTGTTCACCATTCATTCAAAGTATGCCCATAGGCATTATCTTTAGATGGTCATAACAAGAACCGTTCTTCAGACTACACCACGAAGGCATTCCTTTCCAAAGATAGCCACAAAGCCTTTCCTTTCAAAATCACGCCACGAAGGCGTCTTTTGATAAAGACTGCCACAAAGGCTTCCTTTTTAACAGAGATTTCCAAAAAGGTTTCCTTTTAACTGAGATCACCAAACAGGCTTCCTTTTAATAGAGATAGCCACAAAGGCTTCCTTTTAACAGAAATAACCACAAATGTTTACTTTTACAAAAATTAGTGTTCTTAACGATAGATATTCGCCTAATCTCAGCGTTGTGAGGTTTTTCCCTCACCACCTGGTAGTCACCCAACTGTCCTTTACATATTCAATATGATTCCATAACCCAACCAGTGTCTTACACTATATGGTATTCAGAGTGCCATGGACTTTTGGAACTACGAAAATATGTAACTGTGCACAATTGTAACAAGTAATAAAGTGACAAGTATGTTGAGTTATCGTACCCACATGGACTGTATAAGCAAATATTTATGAAATATAAATTTAAACAAATTTGTAGAGAAAAATATATTGATTTGAAATAGGTGATCTAAAAACTAAAAATTAACAAAGTACTCAACTAAAATAAAAAGTAAAATTCTAGTGCACAATTTCTCAAAAAGGTTTTAATTAATATGATATAAGATTGTTAGATTAATCTCATTCTTTGAACTTGGAATTATTAAAACCATGTTCATGTTATTACGAATAATTTCTTGGCAACTAGGACTTTTGCTAACTAATGCACATACATACTTACTCAATTAAACAATCTTTCAAACATATTCCTATGTTAAATTAATTAATCAATTTTCATAAGCAAGTATAAGACAAAGTGAAGTAGTAATATATTCCTATACTGAAACAATTTAATCACAACAATCTTACAAGTTATGCAAGACAAGAATATTGTTTAATACTATTGCTAATTTAACCCACTTTTACACTTAGAAGATTAAACATGCACCAATTAGATATTTTAATTGATTTTATCTAATTGAACAAATTACTAAGGCTTATAACAACATGAACATGATTTTAACAATTTAAGTAACAGAACACAATCAATCTAATGCAAACACAAATTAAGACATTTTAATTAAAATAAAAGTATCAAAAAATAAGCATTCATGCTTATGATCATAAAATAAACTGAAAAGATAAAAAGAAGGGAACTAGAAGGCAAATCTGGGTGATTCTTCGAAGCTAGACTAGCGTGCATCTCTTTCTCTCTGCCTATTTTGCCAATCAAAGACCTTCACAAAGGCTTGATTGCTGCTACTATAAAGGTCTTGCTAGCACTTTCTAAAGAGTGGAAATTGGCAAGGGGAAGGAAGAAGATGGGAAAGCAATTTGGAAGGGAAAAGAGAGAAATGAGAGTGTAGTGATGGATGATTATTGGATGAATGAGTTCATTTGAGAAGCCCTTGAGGGGGCTATTTATATTAATAGATCGAGGTTAAAAATAGAAAATAGGGACCATAAAAATCTCCATCTAGTGGCCGACCATGCTAGGTGGGAGGGGAGGTTGGGATAGTTTGCTATATTTGGCTTGTGGCTAGAAAGAAAATGCATGAAAAGGGGAGAGGTTGGACTGTGATTTAAAGAAAGGTCTAAGTGTTATTTTGAAATTGTTAATCAGCTTGATTAGCTGATTTGGACAGAAATTGGGTCGGCATTGGGCTGTTCTTCCCTTAGTGGATCAACCCCTTCAATTTAATAAATTTGGACCCCTTTCTGTACACCAGGCTAAGAATAACTTCAACCCAATTTTTGTTGGATCAAATATGTAACACCCCTAACCTCTATCCATCGCCAGAATAGGGTTACAGAGTATTACCATACAAATGAAACATTAAAACATTGATTTCATACATTAATACAAACAAAACATAATTCGTTCATTCACATACAAATCATCCTTAAATTGAGCCTTGAAGGCCCTAAAAATAACAATTTGAGACGAAGTTAGAAAAAAATTATTGCAGGGGTCACACGCCCATGTTCCTTACATGGTTGAGACACACGTCCGTGTTCCAGGCCATGTAACAATTGAAATAGGGACACATGGCCATGTTCCAGCCCATGTCTTTACTCGTGTAACTCACTAAGTACGGTCACATGGCCAAGTCGCACACCTGTGTGTTAGGCTATGTAACCCTCGAAATAGCCCCACACGCCCGTGTGACAGGCCATGTGTTAGGTTGTGTAACTACTTGACTTGTATGCATTAAAACCTATAGAGGACACATGGTCATCACCAGGTTGTGCGTCACATACGACTGAGTCACATGCTCATGTTTTAGGCTATGTGGACATGAATTTACCCAAAATCAAGCCATTTCAAACTCCATTTCATGCACATACCTATAGGCCTTTTGTGCACCTAATCAAAACATCAAAACATGGCTAAATCTTACATGAAAGGACCAATTCAATAGTTCAAATCAATCAGTCAATATGACATACAAGGCACCTCAGTACAAATATCTAAAACTTACCTAAACATACATATATTACCACTTACCATTCATCAACTACTAGCTCCAAGAACTTGCTAAACATACAACATGATCATGCTCCAACAACTTGTGACTGAGACGGGGTCTCATGATCGTGCGACTGGGAATGACGTGCTGTCCCAAGCTATATTACAAATTTTGGAGAGGGTCAACGGGCCCAATACTGGTGTTGTAGGCCGAGGGTCGGTTACGGAATGACTCTTGTCTAATGGAGCTGATATTTTCAGGGGTATTCTTGGAGTTTCCCCTAATGTGGCTAAGTATTGGATTGAGGCTACAAAGAGGATCATGGACGATCTGGACTGCACCTCCGAGCAAAAACTTAAGGGTGCAGTGTCACTATTGAGAGATGAGGCTTACCAGTGGTAACTTACGGTTAAAGAGGGCACTCAGCTTGATCGACTGTCCTGGGAGTTCCTTAAGACTACTTTCTAGGGAAAATATGTGGGTGCCAGTTATGTCGATGCCTGGAGAAGAGATTTCTCAATCTGACACAGGGGGATAGATCAGTGGCTGAATATGAGGCTAAATTTTTACGAATATGCTACTATGCGTGAAGAATGGTGGTGACTGAGTACGAGCAATGTGTTCATTTCGAGGATGGCCTCAGGGATAGTTTACAGGTTCTGATAGCTCCACAGAGGGAGTGAGATTTTGCTGCATTAGTTGATAAGGCGAAGATCACTGAGGAGGTGAAGCGCGCTGAGCGTTTGAACCATGAGAAGGAGAGAGGTAGGAACAAGAGGGACTCGGAGCCCTCGAGTACCTTTCTAAGGCCTAAGAAAAAGTCCAGAGTTGATGGGCTGATCAGAGTTGAGGCCCCTATTGCTACTACTGGACCACAACCCTATGTTGATTGTGAGAGACGCTATCAGAGCGAGTGCTGGAAAAGGGCTAGGGCATGTTTGAGGTGCAGATCATTGGAGCACCCTATCAGAGAGTGTCCACGGAGGCTCGATCAAATGTAAGCTACAAGTTTGGGTTCTACACTATCGTCGAGGGGTGTTCAGCAGCCACTAAGAGGCTGTGCTCAGGCTAGAGGAGGTAATGGTTTGGGCCATGGTCAGAGAGCACTGGGCAGAGGTGCTGGGCATACTAAGCCGAGGCAGCCAGCTTTAGTTTATATTGTACATCACTGAGAGGATGGAGATGCTCCGGATGTTATCACGAGTATGTTCTTTATCTATGATGTACCTTATATTGCACTGATAGACATAGGATCTACTCACTCCTATATAGCTTGTATTGTTTCTGAGACTTTGGGTATCTTGGTTGAGAGCACTACGAGTGAGGTTACTGTACTAAGTCCATTGGGGCAGTCAGTGAGGGTAAATAAATTGTTGAAAAATGTTCCTTTGGAGGTTCTAGGGGTTATCTTTTTGGCAAATTTGATGGAACTTTCATTTGGAGAATTTGATTTAATATTGGGAATAGATTGGCTGGTTAAACATCGAGTGAGCTTGGATTGTGCTACTAAACAAATGATACAGAGAATTGTGGAGGATGACAAGGTAGTTGTGATTGAGGAACGTCAGAACTCCTTGTCGAATGTGATTTCTTCATTAAGGGCCGAAAATTTGGTTCATATGGGATGTGGGCGTATCTGGCCTATATTAGTGTTTCAGATTCTGGGGTTTCTTCTATTAAAGATATTAGAACGATTAAAGATTTTCTGGATGTCTTTCTTAAAGAGTTACCTCGGTTACCTCCAAACCGTGAAGTTAAGTTTGGGATTGAGCTCTTGCCTGGTACAACTCAGTTGTCCATCACCCCTTATAGAAAGGCATCGAATGAGCTTGTGAAGCTTAAAGCTTAGATTTGAGAGTTATTAGATCGTGGGTTCATCCACCCTAGTGTGTTTCTGTGGGGAGCACCAGTTTTGTTTGTGAAAAAAATGGATGGATCCATGTGTATGAGCATCGATTACCGACAACTGAATAAACTGACCATTAAGAATAAGTACCCCCTACCGAGGATAGATGATCTATTCGACCAATTTTGAGGAGCTTCATTTTTTCTAAGATTGATCTCTGATCTGGGTACCATCAATTAAGGGTCAAAGAGACTGATGTATACAAGACAACATTTAGGACTCATTATGGTCATTACGAGTTCCTAATGATGCCATTTGGACTGACGAATGCACTAGCAACTTTTATGGATCTGATGAACCGAGTGTTCCAGCTCTATCTGGATCGATTTGTAGTGGTTTTTATTGATGAAATTCTGGTGTATTCGAGAACTGAGGATGAACATGATGAACATCTTCAAGTAGTTCTGCAGATTCTAAGGGAGAAACAACTGTACGCCAAATTCAGTAAATGTAAATTCTGGTTACGAGAGGTTACATTTTTGGGCATTTAGTATCTGTTGAAGGGATTAGGGTTGATCCTCAAAAGATTGAGGCTATTTTGAATTGGAAGTCGCCTAAGACTGTATCTGATATCCATAATTTTCTGGGACTGGCAGGGTATTATCGACGATTTGTATAGGGGTTTTCACTAATTGCGTCACCTTTGACTAAGCTACTACGTAAGGGAGTACCATTTAACTGGACTAATACACAGTAAGAGAGCTTCGAGAAGCTCAAGAAGGTACTGACTGAGGCCCCTTCTTGATAGAGCCAGAGTCAGGGAAAGAGTTCACTGTCTATAGTAATGCATCACATGTTGGTTTGGGATGTGTGTTGATGCAATAGGGTAAGGTAGTAGTGTATGCATCTCGTTAGCTAAAGATTCATGAAGTGAATTATCTGATGCATGACTTGGGGTTGGTTGCGGTGGTATTCACACTGAAAATTTGGAGGCATTATCTGTATGGTGAGAAGTGTATCATCTACACTGATCACAAGAGCCTCAAATATCTCCTCACTCAAAAGGAGCTAAATCTTAGGCAGCGTAGATGGATTGAGCTGCTTAAAGACTATGATTATACGATCAAATACCATCCTGGTAAGGCCAATGTGGTGGCAGATGCACTGGGTCGTAGAGCTATGACTGATCTAAGGGTGATGTTTGCTCACCTCAGTTTGTTTGATGATGGTAGTTTATTAGCTGAGCTTCAAGTTAAACCGACGTGGATGGATCAAATTAAGTGTAAACAGATGAAAGACGAGTCATTGGGTCTTCATTTCCGACAGGTTGAGAGTGGGGATACTATGGATTTTGGACTAAATAGCAAAGGGGTGCTCTGTTTCCGTGGGAGAATCTGTGTACCGAAAGATACTGATTTGAGGTAGTCTATACTACGAGAGGCGCATAGTAGCCCTTATGCTATGCAACCTGGTGGAAATAAGATGTACAGAGACCTTCGTGAGTTATATTGGTGGTCGGGTCCTAAGCGTGAAATTACTGACTTCGTAGGTAGATGTCTGACTTGCCAGTAGGTTAAGGCTGAACATCAGTTACCTTCAGGGTTGCTTCAGTCGGTTAAGATTCCATTTTGGAAGTGGGAGAGAGTGACTATGGACTTCGTTAGTGGGTCGCCCCTAACGCCTACTAAGAAGGACTCAGTATGGATTATCATGGATCAATTGACCAAGTCTGTCTATTTCATACCAGTTTGTACTGATTACTCTTTGCAGAAGCTGGCTAAACTGCATGTGTCTGAGATAGTGAGATTGCATGGGGTACTAGTTTTGATAATATCTGATAGGGATCCTCGCTTCACGTCTCAGTTCTAGAAGAAGTTACATGAAGCTCTGGGTACAAGATTGGACTTCGGTACTGCATTCCATCCTCAGACAGATGGTCAGTTGAAAGGGTGATACAGATACTGAAGGATATGTTAAGGAGTTGCGTGATTGATTTCCGAGGTAGTTGGGAGGATTACTTGCCGTTAACAGAATTTTCTTATAACAATAGCTAATAGTCTAGCATTCAGATAGCACCTTACGAGGCATTATATGGTCGTAGGTGTTACACACTTTCATGTTGGACTAAATTGGGCGAGCAGTATGTGTTAGGCCCTGAACTAGTTTTTGATACCGAGGATAAAGTTAGACTGATTCAAGATCGACTGAAAGCAGCATCAGACAGACAGAAGTCCTATGTGGATCTGAAGTGTAGAGAGATTGAATATTCTGTGGGGGACTTCATTTTTCTTAAAGTCTCGCCATGGAAGAAGGTATTGAGGTTTGGACGTAAGGGCAAGTTGAGCCCTAAGTTTATTGGGCCTTACCGCATTCTGAAACAAGTGGGGCCTGTTACTTATCAGTTGGAGTTACCTTCGAAGTTAGATCGGATTCACGATGCGTTCTATGTCTCTATGTTGAGGCACTACCACTCTAATCTCACGCATATTATTTCGGTTGAGAAGATTGAGGTGAGGCCAGATTTGACCTTTGAAGAGGAGCTGGTTCAAATATTAGATCGTGATGTCAAGGTTTTAAGGAGAAAGTCTATCCCACTAGTGAAGGTTCTTTGGCGTAATTATAGCTCTAAAGAGGCCACGTGGAAGCCTAAGGAGGCGATGCGACAACAATATCCTCATTTGTTCTAATTAGGTAAAATTTCGAGGCTGAAATTTTCTTTTAGGGGGTACAGTTGTAACGCCCCAAAAATCCTTAATATTTATTTTCGTATGTTTGTGTTACACAATTGTGTATCTGCTTTAGTGGTTATGTGTTCTGGAAGAGTCTAAGAAGTCTTGGGTTCAAGCCTTGGCTTGTGCAAAAGTTTTGTTTTAAATGAATAAATCCCTGTCTCTAGTTAGTAGGTTTATAAATAAATATGGGTATAACATATCAGAATGGGCCTGCTGGTCTGGTGGTTAAGTAGAGTGACGAAGTGCTGGTGGACTTGAGTTTGAGTCCTGGGATGCACAAGGGAGTGTTTTATTTTGTTGCTAGTGTCGTGTGGGTGTTTGAGTTTAACCAAACTACTGAATAGTTGTAGTGGATTTTGAATTTGGTGGTTGAGGGAGAAGTGGACGGTTTTGAGGGATTTGGGGAGGAACCTGTGGGATTTTGAAGATAGTGGGAGAGTTGGTACTGAGCTTGAACTGTTGTTTCTTAAGTTCTCAGTTTTGAATGGTACTTTCTCCCCATTATTGTTTCTGTCACTGTTTTCTCTTCTTGGAGGCCGATTATTGCTGAGGGTACATACGAATATCTTTTTTTTTCTGCTATTTTGACGTTGTTTTCTTCTACTCTTCTAGCAAACGTCCCTTTCTTATTTTCTTTGGCTGAACAATCTTCCACTCAATCTCACAATCCTTTCAGTTTTAGTCATTGTGTTACTTTTCATCTTGATTTTTTTCTTGTCTATTTTCACCCTACTAGTTCTCTCTGCCAAATTGGTCTATTTCCCAAAATTTCCTTCCTTTGCTGCCATTTGCTTCCCCAAATACTTCCTTTTTCTGCCGACTTTCTGCTTTCCGCCCCCAGTGTTTTGTTTGTATTTTGTTAATCCCAAAAAAAACTCTGTCAAATATTACTAGTTGTGTGGTTGCTATATCTTTTCTTTCCTTTAGCCTTGTCACTTCCCACAACAGACGTTTTTTCCTCCTCTTTTGCCGATTCTTTTTCTTCTTCTACTTCCCTCGTTGTACATCTCTTTCTTTCTTCGTTGCTACTGATCTTTGAGTTTTGCTCTCTGCCAAATTGTGATTACCTTGGTCTTGTTCCTTTTCAGTTTTACTCTTCAATTGACCCATCTTCTTTACACGGTTCTGCACTTTCGGTAAGTTTGATATTCGTTTGGTTCAAACTGTTTGTGTGAATAATGGTTAATAGGATTCGGTTGGAATGTAGGTAATCACTAAGGAGCTAGTGACCATTCTTTTACAAAGGTTAAAGTGTGCAAAGCCTCAGTCGTTCAATCAAGGCAAGTGACAATCGATCTTTGGACAAGTGTTTTGATGAGGGGTCATTTTAATCCAGTTGTTATTTGATTAATTGTGTGTTATGGTTGAATATAGGTTTAGAGTGCTCAAGAACGGTGTGCGCACTTTTCATAATCAGGTGTGTAAACACAACCTCGCAAACTGAACTCAACAAAAAGACAAAAATGTGAATCATCGATGCCACACGGGTGTGCGGCTGCCCGTGTGGTAGGCTGTGTGTTCGAACATGGGCGTGTGATCGATGAGGCAGGCCATGTGCGATTCATAAGCCTAGCCAAACTGGGTCGAGTGGGCCCCACGAGTGTGTGTGCCCCACATGGGTGAACCACACGGGCGTGTGGGATTATTGGGCCAGGCCATGTGATCCATACGGCTAAGGCCATTTTTGGGCCCTGTAGGCCACACGGACGTGTAGGCGTACATGGGCAAATGACATGGGCTTATGAGCCATATCCACTGATAAGCTACTAAGGTTGCACGGGTTTCCCGAGACGACTGTGAACCTATTGTAGGGTCGGTAAGTGTATTTAGACCCCTGATTGACTAAAATGACGGTTATACCCTTATACAATATAAACATCTATATGGCTGTTTGTGAGGCATGCTACTAAAACTGTACTGAATGCACGTATGATACTATGATTTGGTGTAACACCCCTTACCTGTATCCGATGCCGGGATAGGGTTTGAGGTGTTACCAAACTTAAACATTCACAAACATAAAAAAACCTGGCCACAAAATTTCATCCAAATTAAAAACATTCAATCACATGCATAATGTCCCTTAACGAGCTACCGAGGCTCTAAACATACATTGGGGTGGTCCGGGACTAAACCGAGAACTTTAGAAAGTTTTGGGAAACTTATGAAAATTTTCATGAAATAGGGTCACACGCCCATGTGGACACAGGGACACGCCCGTGTCCTCAGGCCGTGTAACTCTCAGTTTATGACGTTAGCAAAACAATTTTAACCACATGGCTAGGCCACACGCCCGTGTGCTAGGCCGTGTCCTACACATGGCTGAGACACATGGCCGTGTCTCTACCCGTGTGACTAAAACTTAGGCTATTTTCCAAGCCTTTTTGTTGGTTTAATCATTCACATGCTTAAAAACTTCATAGAAACATACTATAACTTCAATTTGATGGTTTCTTATTCGTTATTAAAACTGAAAGTAATATTCGTATGATTACATACATGTGAATCACATACTCATATAATATCTAGTCAAAACACACCTATTCATATTCTTTGACTTTACCATTTTAATCACTCCCTATACTCTTACACCATGTTCAATAACATACCATTTACTCTCAACGAAAACAGCAAGCATACACATCCTGATATCATCTAATCAGAGCATTCAAGCCAAATCATATAACCACTTCACAGGGTAATATCACATAACTTGGATAATTAGGCTTACAAGCCATAACCATCATAAGCCACATCTCATGGATATATACAATGTACTAATATAAGCCAACAACTTGGCCAAATCAAAAGAATACACATCATAATGACTAAGTCCTATACATGCCACTCACTTGAAGACTTTTTAGATTCATCAATACCCCGAAAGTGATAGCTTGATAGTGTGGTGCTGCCTCTGATAATTTCCAACCCCGAGATAACCTGAAAACACTAAAGAAGTAGAAAGGAGAGAGTAAGCTTAAAGCTTAGTAAGTCCATATGAAAATAATAAGCAAATTATCAATATGATTCCATGGTAATATAACCATAATTATACTTGTACTTATATTTTGGTCATGTTGTTTTCTTGAGTCATAGTCACTAAATTATTTATATCTGGAGTTACAGAACTCCAAATTTAGATCCACTACTTTTCCATAAAACTAGACTCACATATCTTCTTGCCATAAAATTTTCACAATTTTTGGATTAGCCAATAATTACAGTTTATTCATTAAAGTCTCCCCTATTCTGCTATTTGACAGCTTCGACCCTTCTTTACTAAAAATCGATTATCTCTTAGTACGGGATTTGATTAATGTTACCATCTATTTATTTTGAAAATAGACTCATTAAGGATTTATTCATTTAAATTATAGCTCATAAAATTTTTTTTACAAATTTTAGTGATTTTCCAAAGTTGAGACTGAGGAGCCCGAAAGCACTTTGACTTTGTCTCACAAAAGTTCAAATATCTCATAATATGAAACTCTTTTGCTACACCGTTTCTTCTATGTGAAACTAGATTCAATAAGATTTAATCTAATATTATATTCGTTCTCTAATTCAATTTCCACAATTTTTTGGTGGATTTTCGAAATCACACAACTGCTGATGTCCAAAATGGTTTTAGTGCAATATCATGATAATTATCATATGGGGGCATAATAACATAATCACCAAGATTATTCATCATTCAAGAATTATAGCTCATCAATCAATTATTCATATACATATACGTGAATATACCTTTTTGCCATATATCATGTTGTAACAAAGCATTACTCATGAGTATAACATATGTACCTGTACGTATCTGTACAAATCGAATAACTTTACCTTCATTACCATGCCCATCTCGGGACTTTCATCGCATCATTCATTATAATACCCGTTGAACACTTTGAATACTATTGGATACACAGAAACTTGCACATAAGTGCCACATAAACATACGTAGCCAAAGCTACCTCATAACATGTAGACATCCATAGTGAACTCGGACCAACTCAACGAGCTCAGATGTTACATGCATCGCATCCATAATGAAATTGGACCAACTCAACAAGCTCGGATGCCTGCATCTATAATGAACTCGGACCAAATCAACAAGCTTGGATGCCCTACATATATTATGAACTTGGACCAACTCAACAAGTTCAGATTTCTCACGAACTCAGACCAACTCAATGAGCTCGGATCTCTTATTTCCTAGTGACATGTCACTTGTATCCTAAACTATTCCTAAGGTTTAAACGAGACTTTTCACACTTGCACATAGCATCCTTATCGCACTTGCTTCTCATGTCGTGAACAATGACCATAATATCATTCATGCTTACCAATTCACCATTCTCATATTCTTGAAATAGACGTTTAGACATTTGTCACATAATACAATCATCATATCAACTATATAAATATTCATCACATAATGTTAACACATCATTTTAAGTTCAAGCACAAACAATGATATTATTACATTATTATTGACATACGAACTTACCTCCAATGCGAGCACGACTATTTATTCTGATTTAGTCCATAATCTCATTCATTTCCAATCTATGCCCGAATCTCATTTTCCTTGATCTATAATATCACATTTAGCTTACTAATTAGTCACATTATTCATATGGGTCCAAAAATCATATTTTTACAAATTTGCATTTTGATCCCTAAACTTTCACATATTTGCACTTTGGCCCCTAGGCTCGTAAAATGATTTTTATTCAATTTATTTGCATTTTAAGCCTAGCCGAATCATTTTCATAACTATAGCAGCCCCTAATTTCCACTAAATCACACTTTTATGACAAATTTTATAACTTTTACAAAATGGTCCTTTTAAGCATTTTCTCCGAAATCACTTAGCAAAAGTCGTTTATTTAACACCAAATATTCATATTCTACCATTAAAAATAAAAAAACATGCATGTCATCTATGGGTAAACTTTTAAACACAAACCCTAGCTTAAAATAATGGTGGAAATAGCTAAATCGAGTTACCGAGACTTCAAAAATGTAAAGAACCTTAAAAACGAGGCTTGGAATCACTTACAAATGAGCTTGGAAGCTTAAACCAAACCCTATCCATGGCTTCCATGGTAGATTTGGCTGGATGGAGAAGATGATGGCCAAATTTGGCTTATTTTGGCTTTTTAATTCTCTTAATTATTAGATTACCAAAAGGCCCCTAATTTAAAAATATTTTATGACACCCATTTCATGTCTATTTTTGTCCAACAATTAACCAATGGTCTAATTACCATTTAAGGAACTCCAATTTAAAATTTCATAACAATTTGACACTTCTAACATGTAGAACTCAACTTTTGCACTTTTTACAATTTAGTCCTTTTAACTACATTGAGTGCCCAAACGTCAAAATTTTTTAACGAGATTTTCACAAAATCATTTTGTTAAATTGTAGACCATAAAAATATAATAAAAATAAACTTTCTTACATCAGATTTGTGGTCCCAAAACCACTGTTCCGACTAGGCCTTAATTCGGGATGTTACATTTGGCATGACATGTTGTATATTGCATTGCATTGGGTTGGGGATTATATTATTCGGAGGAAGTGCACTGAAAGGCCTCGAGCCTGATTTACTGGCAGCTCAGCTGCATATTACTGTTTAGTGCCGCATTCGATACTACTTGGAGTGTAGGGTTGGGTGGGTTGATTACATCCCCACATAGAGTGTCGAGGTGGACGGAGATGGTGTGTAAAGGCTGGTTGGGTAGGATCCTTGTGATTGCATATATGTGACTGTTACTGTACTAAGATGAGCTAATACCCAAATTAGACTAACAATGTTACTGAAAAAGGGCTTATGCTTAGACTGCGATTATCTGTATGCTATCTATTTTTGTGCATGGGGATTACACACTAAATTTTCATAAACTCACACCTTTTGTTTCACTGCGGAAGTAATCCCCAGACTTAGGTGGATTAGTGTTGCAGGGGACTCAAAGGTGGCCACACAATCGCATATATTTTCGTATTTGATTATGATTATAAGTAATATTATTTGGTGTAATTTTACTGGAATAAGGCATTTATGGATTTTTATCTTAATTTGGGATTTGTTTTTCATTGCTTATGGTTCATAATCACTAGTGGTAGGAAAACATGGGTTTTCAAAAGTTACAAATATTTTCTTTCAAAACACTCACCGCTACGTAAATCATTTTAAAAGCTTCCGCTAATTATAACGACTTGTAAATAAATGGGTAATGTTTTGAAAACAAATAACTTGAATTAGAGATAATATAAGATAACAAAAATGGCTTAACATTGACTTTGTTTTCGAAAGCACTTGCATGTGACAGCGCCTGTAATGCCCTGCATTTGGGCCTAGAAGTATTGGGCCTTGAGTTTGGGTCCGTAAGGAGGTTGTATATAAGTATTTAACTGTGCAAGGAAATGACACAATTAAATGTCTACTTTGGTGGTTAATGGCCCTGAGAAGTGTTGGAGAAATCTTGGGTTCAAACCTGGGCTTTAGCAAAAATTTTGGTATTAAGTGAATAAAACCCTGGATGCTTGGACGATGGCCTTTTAAGTTATTGTGTTAAATAAATGACACAAGGAAGCATGTGGTCTAGTGGTTGTGGCGTCATTAATGTTGCAAGGGAGCTTGGGTTCAAGTCTTGGCTCTTATAATTCATTTTGGTTTTTCTCTTAAGTGAATTTGGACGCTGGCACATATGTCTTAAAGTTAATTATGGACGTTTTTATCGCAGAAAGAGCCTTTGGTGGAGTGGCAAGGTGACGTGTTGTGCAACTGTGAGGTCTGAGGTTCAAGTCTTGGGATGAGCAGTGGAGTATTTATTTTACTATTTGAGCTGTATAGGAGGTGGAGTTGGACTGGAACTCTGGGTTGAAGTGGTCATAAGAATGAGGAATTTTTCCTAATGGTTGAAAGCAATCCCACATCGGGAAGCTAACATGAGAATTGGTGAGAAGCTGGCTTTAAATAGAGCGAACCCAATGAGTAGGGGAGAAAGACTCAATGTAGGATGTGCAAAGGTTGGTGATCGTGGACTTCGGTGCGTTCTCATAAACAGATGTGTATTCGCGCCCTTCTTTGTTAGAAGTCAGCAAAAGCTGAAAAGCTGAAACTTCGGCATTTGAGGCTTCACGAGCGTGTGATTGCTTGTGTGATAACCGAGCCCACAAACCATGGGTGATAGACTGTAGAGGTAGCCACGAGAGTTCTCGTGTGCTAGGGCTATTCTGGGCCGAATGCGCCCAATGGGCCCGTAGGCCCACTTGTGTAAATCTAACTATTAGGTGGGGAGTATTTGGGCCACATAGCCATAATTAAATTTGGGCTAAATGGGCCACATGAGCGTGTGGGCCCACTTGGGCCTTGTATGGGTTTTAGGCCCATTTACACCGTTAGGTCTGTTTAGGTTACTTAAGTCGCTCGAGGCGACTGTAAACCTTCTATTGGGTCGTTAAGACCCTCGATTTGTAAAATTATCAAAATACCCTCGATTTGTAAAAATTACCAAAATACCCCTAGTTTGTAAAATTACCAAAATACCCCTGATTTGTAAAATTATCGAAATACCCTCGACCTATGAAATTACCGAAATACTCCTAGTTTGTAAAATTACCAAAATACCCTTGATTTGTGAAATTATTGAAATACCCTCGATCTGTAAAATTATCAAAATACCTTACGCTCGATTTGTAAAATTACCAAAATACCCCTAATTTGGAAATTACTAAAATACCCCTAATTTGTAAAATTACCAAAATACCCCCAATTTGTAAAATTACTAAAATACCCCTAATTTATAAAATTACTGAAATACCCCCGATTTGTAAAATTATCGAAATACCCTTGATTTGTAAAATTACCAAAATACCCTTAGTTTATAAAATTATCGGATTACCCTTGTAGTATAAAATTACTGAAATACCCTTGTAGGTTAAAATGATTGTTTTGCCCTTGTGGGTAAATGACTGACTTGGACTATGAATTTGACTAATTAACTATGATTGTATGATTGTGTTTTAACTGACTTGACTGTGGTTGTAAAACTGATATGTTTTTAATATATGTTTAAATGATTGTTACTAAGCATGGCCATTTTGCATACACGTGTGATGATTGAGCATGACATACACGACATATTGCATGGGGTTAGAATTGTGAAACGGAGGAAGAAATTGAGGATCGCATGGTTGCTTGACGACTGTAGATCCACCGATTGAGGATCACATGGTTGCTTGACGACCGTGTATCCACCAATTAAGGATCACATGGTTGCTTGACGACTGTGGATCCACCAGTGGCTTTTAAGCCCAATATACGATTATTGACGACTCTGTGTCGATCATATTTACCCGAGTGTGTGTGTGCCGATCAGACATCAAATCATCGATGGCTATGTGCCTAACATGAAATAGCTACCGATGGCTTAAAGCCAATTATTCTGATTATGGCTTTGTCCCAACCTAAAATGGCTCTGTGCCATCTTGACTATGGCTTTGTGCCAAACATATTTACCTGTGGCTATGTGCCTAACATACTTATGGATGACTCTATGTGGATCATATTTACCCAAGGCTGTGTGCCGATTATATTACCGACGTTGATGGCTGTGTGCCAAACATAATACAGTTACCGATGGCTTTGTGCCAATTATAATACCGCTACTGAAGGCTTTTTAAGCCCAATATATGATTAGCAGCTTTGCTGTAATGAAGGTAGTACCGCAACCGGGATACCATTGATGTATATTGGATGGGTGGGTCGATATTTATATCCCCACATGATGTGTACCGGGGGACGGAGTTGATGTGTAACAGTTGGATTTTTGGGATGGGATTGCATGCATCCATTCATTTACACATTATGTTCCGTTATTGGTTTGGGCTAGGCCCAATTGATTCTGTTATGGGTTGTGACTCAAATGACATTGTAATAGGCTTTGGCCCATGTATGCTCTGAACTGGAATGTACTATTACTATTAACGTGCTCTGGCCTAGACTATTTTTGTTTTTGTTCCTGTATACTAACCGTTACTCTAGTAAGGGAATTACACACTGAGTTTTCGTAAAGAAGAAAAAAGTTTAGGGGCAAAATAGAAATTTTGTCATAATATGAATTTTGGATTAAATTGAATAGAATGGTATTTAAATAAGTTAAATTTGATTATATAGATCAAGAAAAGCAACGTTTGGAATTAGATCAGAGGAAAAACAAAGTAGTGGATTGATTGCTCGATTTTCACTGTGTTAATTCGAGGTAAGTTCGTATGTTTAATAAGTATTTAATTATATATGTTTAAATGCTAAATTGATATAATTGTGAAGATACGATACTAAGAAAATTCTCGACGAGTTATTGGCAATGTATTAATCACGTTTGAACCTTAGGAATAGATTAGGATACAAATGACATGTCATTAGAGGTTACCGTGTTTTGAGAGCTGGTCCGTACGTTCTACCGGCGGATGTGCAACACCCCTTACTCGTCTCCGATGCTAGAACAGGGTTCGAGGCATTATCAAACTTACAACAAAACATTCATACATATCCAAATTATAAATCTTGCGTGTAAATTAAAACTTTTATCAATCACAATCATATTGTCCCTTACTAGGCTCGTCTCAGCCTTAAACCATGCTTAGAACTAGCTCGAGACTAAACCAATAACTCAGACATCTTATACAAGACTACAAATTTTTCATCACTGCAGGGGTCACACGCCCGTGTGACCCGACCGTGTCACTCACACGGCCAAGAGACACGCCTGTGTCCAGGCCGTGTGGAAATAGGGCATACATACTGACATAATTCGAAAGACTACCCCAGGGGACACACGGCCGTGCACCATAACCGTGTGTTGTACACGACTAAGACACACGCCCGTGTCTCTTCTCGTGTGGAAAAAGGTAGGCCATTTACAAAGCCAAGTTAGCCACCCTTTCTTTTTTTTTCATCCTTACAAGTATCAAACTAAGCATATTTCATGTCCAAAAGAAATTTAAAAGCATACCAAATCATGCATTAATCAACCCATAATACCATCATTCATTGTCATAGACAAATCCAACTCAAACATACCAATTCAAAGTACTAACTTCATGTCTAAACATATGATTCATACATCATATTAATCAATTTGAAATTATAGCATTTCCTATCATATCAACTTTTCAAATCAACCATAAAACTTACCAAAATTGACTATTTCATTTAGACATTCATGAGCACATTAAATTCTACTATTTTTGAACACAAATGATATACCAAAATTCATTCCTAATCTCATCCATAACCAAGCTATATCACATGGCCAGATATACACATCTCAAAACATATCTTAAATTCTCTAGCCTATACATGCCACACAACCAAAAACTCAAAGCATTTATTTACCGAAGCGATAACCGGATAGTGTGATGAGATCTCCAATGACTCCCAACCCGAGCAAGTGTCAGAAACTCTATTAATACAGGAAAAACACACAAAGTAGGCTTTGAAAGCTTAGTAAGTCATAAGCAAATAATTTATTTCAATGATTTTTATAAATCATTATTATTAAACCGAAATTAACAAATCTGAATCACATATACATTCATTATACTTGTAAATTCATAGAACCGCATTAAATAACTTCACTTATCTTGTTTAACAATGAACATATAACCATACTTTCAAAATCGAATAACAACCGTTAGTTCATCATATAAATCAAGCTCGCACATATTCATTTCATCGCCAACCTAACCATGGTCATTTATTACGAATCATACATAAAGTTATATCAGCTTCTTTTAAACACTTCCAAACTCAAACATCTATAATTTCCTATTCACCTAAACCCAATTGCATATATAAATCTTATAACCAACTCACCATTTTAATTTCAAAACCTGTTCTAGTTTTTGAACCAAGAAATCATACATCACAGTCATGTTTCATGTTTCGTAAATCTCATATCCGAAACATAGCACCCCAATTTCATATAGTGAGTATATATAATACATCATACTACTCATCTTTATTCAAAGTCATATCTTACTTTCATTTCACATCTTTAATCTTATGAATAGCATTAATTTTTCATCTACTTCATACTTAACGTCATCAACCACATAGGTTTCGCACATACATGTACCATTACCTTCTTATCTGTCACGCTTATCATTTCAATGCTCGAAACATTAATTCATTTGATCATCCTTGAACATTCAACAAACTCGCACACTTAGTGCTAATTAATTAACGAAGCTATAATTGTATCGCACACTTAGTGCCAATTAATTAGCCGAAGCTATAATTGTATCTCACACTTAGTGCCAATTTATTTGCCGAAACTATAATTCTATCGCACACTTAGTGCCATTACATTAAACCGAACTTATATCAGTCTTAGCCACATAGTGCCATTTACTCAACCAATGCTATTACAATCTTACGCACTCAGTGCCATTTTAATAGCCCTAGCTATTGCCTTTATCGCACACTTAGTGCATCAAATCCAATTCACATATTACATATTTCAATCTCACAACCATAATTCTTTACAACTCAATTCAGCATATATATAATGCACACACATTTCAATTTAACAACATTAATATACTTATGAACTTACCTCGTACTAACACGAACTAACCGGAACGACTATTCGATAATTTGACTTTCTCTCGATCTAGATCCGAATTCCAATTTTGCCAATCTATTTAATAAAAAATTTTAATTATTTAATCATTAATTCATTCAATTTAACACAATTTACACATTTTGGTAAAATTACGCTTTTGCCCCTAAAGTTTTACACTTTTACAATTTAGTCCCTATTTCAAAATAACACAATTTACTCAAAATTTCCACAAACTCATGTTTAGCCAAATTTTCATAGTACTCATACAAGTCCACATATTTCATTTATTTCACATTTTAGTCCCTCAAAATATCAATTTCACAATTTAGCCCAAATTACTCAAATTTATCAAAAATCCAAACACAAAACATGTTAACCCAATACATATCTTTTATTTTTCATCATCAAAACACAAATTCATCACATTATCAACAATGGCATCATCCAAATTCTTTAACAATTTTGAAATAGGAGGTACGAGCTAGCTAGATTACGAAGCGACGATCTCAAAAACATAAAAATCATTAAAAACAGATCAAAAATCGTACCTTAATTGCTTGAATTAGCTTAGTCGAATGAAAAACTCCATTTTTAGCTTTTCTTCAAGCTTTATTCGGCCAAAAATGATGAACATAAAGATGGCTTTATGTTTTGTTTTATTTATTAACTTTTATTATCAAAATTACGCATGTACCCTTAATTATAAACCATTTAAAATATTTCATGCATGGCCAAACATGTCCACTCACAAATAAAATGGTTTAATTACCATTTGAAGACCCTGACTTTAAAAGCCAAGGACAAATAACACCTCTTTACTAATAGCATGTAACTTTTGTATTTTTCGCGATTTAGTCCTTTTTGCTTAATTAACTATCAAAACGATAAAATTTTTCAGCGAAACTTTAATACAATCTTATTGCCACTCCATAAATATTTATAAAAAATTTATGACCCAGTTTATAGAAACGAGGTCCCGATACCTCATTTTCTAAACCCACTTGACCTTAGGGTCATACCACTAGAACTTAATAAATCGCTTATAAAACAAAAATCACAATATCAAACACCTTTTTAAAATCACAACTAACTTGTAAATATTAAATATAATATTTATAAACCTACTTATCGGATTTGGTTGCCCCGAAACCACTATTTTGATTAACCCTAAAAACGGGTTGTTACAACTCTCTCCCCTTAGGGATTTTTGTCCCCGAAAATCTTACCAGAGAATAAATTAGTGATTTACTTTCACAAGCCTCATCAATTTCTCACATAGCCTCAGATTTCCCAACTTTTCAATCTCATGAGCTAAGATTTGATCTGCTCTTTGCTATACATCATAAAAAGCTGAGTTTCTACTTTTGTAAGAGATACTATAGACAAAGGATCTTATCTGTATCATCACATCATATATATAAGAAACACATTACGGTTCTTCTCAAGTTCTGATAATAATCTCATGCCGTCAGATGAATCGTGAACTCAACTTTTCTTTATAGCTAAACCGGAAAAATTTATTCTCACTATAATACTTTCACTAACACTCAGTTTTCTAACTGAAATTCAATGCTTTTATGTATCAAGCCCGCATATGTTTTCTTCCAATCTGAAATTGCTTTTAGACTATCACGAATTTCTTTCATTTCTCCTCAAACATCAACACATGCTGTAACAGTTCGGAAAACACTCGATAACTAGTTTTAGCCATCAGACATTTGGATACAAAATTAGAAGTATCACTTTTCATACTCATTTACCAATACAACTGTCTTAGATTATTGTACATCTTAGTACTCCCCGAATGGACAGATAATTATCACTGTGCTAGATGTCACAATTGTTGTAAAATTTTTGGATTTCTTGGTACACAAACTCTATCTTGACACAACAAATAATTGTCGGTTCCAATCTGAAATTCTGAATCAGAAATCAATTTACGTTGTACCCTTTTTAACTTGTAATTCACTGACACACCTTTTAGCCTCACAAATTTGTTGATTAAACATCAATTTAGTTCTAGCTCAACCAATATCCACTCATCGTTTGATAAGATTAATCGCATGATTATAGGTCGTAAAACACACAAGGATTTTTGGTTCAGAACATTCATGACTATAATCATTTGCCCAGAGTGATAATCAATCACTGACTCATAATCTTTCGACAGTTCAAACCATCTTTAATTCTTATGTTGAATAACTCTTTACCTGATGCAGGCTAAACTAGAACTGACGCTTCAGTTAACAATGTCTTCAATTGTTTACCACTTTATTAATAAATATCATATCATTCAGACTTCCCAATCGCGATAAATTTCTCAATTAGAACCGTTGCAGTAGATATAATTCTGTATCACATCTTCTAAAATATGAGTACGTCATTCAGACTACCATCTACTTACCTGTGAACATTCAAAGTTCATTTCCACCCTGTGGATAGATTCAGATACAAGTAACTCGATTAATCCTCCAAGTAATTAATCCAATCAATTTAAACAATTAAATTGATCTCGACTGTCGACCAATGACTTTTCACTTATTAATCAATGAAGCTTTGAATCATACTGAAGCCACAACCATTAGATAGATTAAAATCATAGTGCCATAATAAGGCCGACATCTCAACTGTATAGATATATAAGGTCCCAGTTATCAATAATACATTTTGAACACAAGAGAAATTTCGAATATGATTTCAGTAGCAACCAGTGCAGAAACACAACCTCTATAAATCTTATGACGGTACCACTATACTCTCACATTTCAAACCAGAACTTATATTCGTAATAGACATAGTCATCTCTGGCAAATAGATATTTCTTATAGATAGTCACCTAGAATTATTAGAAAACCAGAATAGACAAATTTCAACATCTAAAGCTACATAGAATATCGGAAAATTACAACCCATATAGAATGATATCAATTCCTATGACATCCCAGAAATTGTCTAGAAAGAACAATGTCACTCATAAATACTAAAATCCACAGTAACAGAAGCAATATAATCTTCACGTATATTCAACATGACAATAGCCAGTAGAAACAGAATATTAGCTTCATACGGATTTTACCGTCGACTTTCACATCCATACAATGGAATAAATACCAGAGAAAGACATAGCAATGTCAAACATAACCCCAATCAGACCAACGATACTTTCATCTACTAGTATGTTTAGTTAATGTTCTCATACGATACAAATTCTTTCTGAAATTAAACTGTCACATATACTTCTAAAGATAAATGTACACATAAAATGCCCAAAAGAAGTCATAATGATTGCCCGACTATAATCACTGCACTCAGCCCTCAATACCATTCAAACGTTATCCTTTCACTGATAGAAATCAATTCAGAAAAGCTTCCAATTAATACTTTCTTTAGATAACACACCTAAATAAATCATTTGATCGGAGTTAACTTCTTCTTTAATAGTGACGTCACATAATCTGAATAGTCTTCAGAACTATCCAATATCTCCTTTAATATTATCTTTATTTGCTGACTCACTCTCTTTTCTGAATACATTAGTAATATTCATACATAAATCTCTGTAACTTCACACTCACAAGCTTATTCAACCCAACTCTTACTTACAAATTTCATAATAACATTTTACTGATAAGGGGGGTGAGGTTGGTAAAGCCTCAAATTCAATTCACACATAAATGCACATAACATATACTATCACAATTAGCCAGTTCATCACTGATTTCACATTCTCAAATCTTTTAATAAACATTTTCTTATAAACACTTTTGTTCTTAACATATAGTTCATATGGCAACTAAAATCACTAATTCACTATCAAAACAATTCATTTAATAATCATAACCCAATTATCATAACTCATATGCTCATATAATTATACTTTTATCAATAACAAAAGGTCATACTCTTTGATACATACCTTTATAAGTTTCAACTCATAATCAACACATTTCCATTCAAACATTCGGTACGCATTTCATACTATCAGAATTAGCTCGGTTGGAAAACTTATCTGTCTCATCAAAATAATTTTCGTGAGAGTCGGGAGATATCACACTATTGCAGGTTAAATGTGACATGTATAGCTAGACTCACATACGCTATAGTAGTCCTAGAACCGACTAAACCATAACTCTAATACCACTAAATGTACCACCCCTTACCTATCTCCAACGCCAGAACATGGTTCGAAACATTACCGGACTTACAACACAACATTCATACATATCCGAATTATAAATCTTGAGTGCAAATTAAAACTTTTATCAATCACAATCATAATGTCCCTTACTAGGCTCGTTTCAGCCTTCAACCATGCTTAGAAGTAGCTCGGGACTAAACTGATAACTCAGACATCCTATACAAGACATACAATTTTTCATCACTATAGGGGTCACACGCCCGTATGCCCTGGCCGTGTGAGTCATGCCCGTGTCTAGGCCGTGTGGAAATAGGGCATACATGCTAACTTAATTCGAAAAGCTACCCCAGGGGACACACGACCATGTACCATAATCGTGTGTCGCACACGATTGAGACACACGCCCGTGTCTCTTCCCGTGTGGACAAAAGTAGGCCATTTACAAAGCCAATTTAGCCACCCTTTCTTTCTTTTTCATCCCTACAAGTATCAAACCAAGCATATTTCACGTCCAAAAGAAATTTAAAAGCATACCAAATCATGCATTAATCGACCCATAATACCATCATTCATTATCATAGAGAAATCCAACTCAAACATACTAATTCAAAGTACTAACTTCACATCCAAACATATGATTCATACATCATATTAATCCATTTGAATTTATAGCATTTCGTATCATATCAACTTTTCAAATCAACCATAAAACTTACCAAAATTGACTATTTCATTTGGAAATTCATGAGTACAGTAAATTCTACTATTTTTGAACACAAATCATATACCAAAATTCATTCCTAATCTCATCCATAACCAAGCCATATCACATGGCCAGATATACACATCTCAAAACATATCTAAAATTCTCTAGCCTATACATGCCACGCAACCAAAAACTCAAAGCTTTTATTTACCGAAGCGATAACTGGATAGTGTGATGAGATCTCCAACGACTCCCAACCGGAGCAAGTCTTTGAAACTCTATTAACACAAGAAAAACACACAGAGTAGGCTTTGAAAGCTTAGTAAGTCATAAGCAAATAATTCATTTCAATGATATTTATAAATCATTATCATTAAACTGAATTTAACAAATCTGAATCACATATACATTCATTATACTTGTAAACTCATAGAACCATATTAAATAACTTCACTTATCTTGTTTATCAATGAACATATAACCATACTTTCAAAATCGAATAACAACCGTTAGTTCATCATATAAATCAAGCTCACACATATTCATTTCATCGCCAACCTAACCATCATTTATTATGAAACATACATAAAGTTATATCAGCTTCTTTTAAACACTTCCAAACTCAAACATCTATAATTTCCTATTCACCTAAACCTAATTGCATATATAAATCTTATAACCAACTCACCATTTTAATTTCAATACCTGTTCTAGTTTTTGAACCAAGAAATCATACATTACAGTCATGTTTCATGTTTCGTAAATCTCATATCCGAAACATAGCACCCCAATTTCATATAGCGAGTATATATAATAAATCATACTACTCATCTTTATTCAAAGTCATATCTTACTTTCATTTTACATCTTTAATCTTATGAATAGCATTAATAATGCCATTCAATCCAACTCATTTCACCATTCATTTACATAATTTTTCATCTACTTCATACTTAACGTCATCAACCACATAGGTTTCGTACATACCTGTACCATTACTTTCTTATCTGTCACGCTTATCATTTCAATGCTCAAAACATTAATTCATTTGATCGTCCTTGAACATTCAACAAACTCGGACACTTAGTGCTAATTAATTAACGAAGCTATAATTGTATCGCACACTTAGTGCCAATTAATTAGCCGAAGCTATAATTGTATCGCACACTTAGTGCCAATTTAGTTGCCAAAACTATAATTCTATCGCACACTTAGTGCCATTACATTAAACCTAACTTATATCGGTGTCGGCCACATAGTGCCATTTACACAACCAATGCTATTACAATCTCACGCTCTCAGTGCCATCCGTAGCTATTGCCTTTATCGCACACTTAGTGCATCAAATCCAATTCACATATTACTTATTTCAATCTCACAACCATAATTCTGTACAACTCAATTCAGCATATATATAATGCACACACATTTCAATTTAACAACATTAATATACTTATGAACTTACCTCGTACTAACATGAACTGACCGGAACGACTATTTGATAATTTGACTTTCTCTTAATCTAGATCCGAATTCCACTTTTGCCAATCTATTTAATAAAAAATTTTAATTATTTAATCATTAATTCATTCAATTTAACACAATTTACACATTTTGGTAAAATTACGCTTTTGCCCCTAAAGTTTCACACTTTTACAATTTAGTCCCTATTTCAAAATAACACAATTTACTCAAAATTTCCACAAACCCATGTTTAGTCGAATTTTCATAGTACTCATACAAGTCCACATATTTCATTTATTTCACATTTTAGTCCCTCAAAATATCATTTTCACAATTTAGCCTAAATTACTCAAATTCATCAAAAATCCAAACACAAAACATGTTAACCCAATACATATCTTTTATTTTTCATCAACAAACCACAAATTCATCACATTATCAACAATGGCATCATCCAAATTCTTTAACAATTTTGAAATAGAAGGTACGAGCTAGCTGGATTACGAACCAACGATCCCAAAAACATAAAAATCATTAAAAACGGATCAAAAATCGTACCTTAATTGCTTGAATTAGCTTAGCCGAATGAAAAACTCCATTTTTAGCTTTTCTTCAAGCTTTATTTGGCTAAAAATGATGAACATAAAGATGTATTTATGTTTTGTTTTATTTATTAACCTTTATTATCAAAATTACGCTTGTACCCTTAATTATGAACCATTTAAAATATTTCATGCATGGCCAAACATGTCCACTCAAAAATCAAATGGTTTAATTACCATTTGAGGATGCTCATTTTAAAAGCCAAGGACAAATAACA
The DNA here is from genome assembly GCA_025698465.1 of Gossypium longicalyx. Taxonomy (NCBI): domain Eukaryota; kingdom Viridiplantae; phylum Streptophyta; class Magnoliopsida; order Malvales; family Malvaceae; genus Gossypium; species Gossypium longicalyx. The sequence continues at coordinate 39,067,319 of CM046996.1, read as the reverse complement.
CCTCTTTAATAATAGCATGTAACTTTTGTATTTTACGTGATTTAGTCCTTTTTGCTTAATTAACTATCAAAACGATAAAATTTTTCAACAAAACTTTAATACCATCTTATTGTCACTCCGTAAATATTTATAAAATTATTTACGACTCAGTTTATAGAAATGAGGTCCCAATACCTCATTTTCTAAACCCACTTGAACTTAATAAATCGCTTATAAAACAAAAATCACAATATTAAAAACCTTTTTAAAATCACAATTAACTTGTAAATATTAAATATAATATTTAGAAACCTACTCATCAAATTTGGTGGCCTCGAAACCACTATTTCGATTAACCCTAAAAACGGCCTGTTACAGGAAGAGTTTTTCGGCATGTGTTGCGGTTACTCGTCAGCTTTTGTGAGCAGCACCGTGTAGCTACATCTTGACTGCCAACTTGTATGAGCAAACCCGGTGATAGCTTGAGAGTGAGTATTTATATGAGATATGAGATTAAGATGGTTTCAACCATGTATTAGCACTTAGTGTACAAGATTCTCGAGTATCCGATATTATTCCAAATGGTTCAATAGGTATATTAATGATATGAAAAAGTATGAGATTGATATGTATCGGTACAGGTATGTTCTTGATTTGTATAAGCATTGAATCTATGAAAATTATGAGTTCAAGTGTAACTGTTTGATTGAATATGTGTTAGGCTTTTGGGATTCAAATTAAATTAAATTTTGCTATGTTTATTTCCTTAAATTATGATTAAATGGTAAGTTGTGTTTTAGCCGTACGAGCTTACTAAGCTTAATAGCTTACTTTGTTTACTTTTCCCTATTTTATAGTGATTTTGAAGCTTGCTCGAATTGGAAGTTATCGGAGATCTCATCACACTATCCAGTAGTTGTTTTGGTACTTTTGAACTTTGTGTATTATGATTATATGACATGTATAGGTCTTTTTGGCTAATGTAGCCTTTATGTTTTGATGAACTTTAGCTACATGAATTGACTTGTAAGTAGTCATATGTTTTGGTTATGTAATTAGTCATTTAATATGACTTGAATTGGCATATGTTGGTATATGTATGTATATATTGTGGCTATTCTCATTTTGTATGTATTTGGATAGCTATGGAAATGCCTTGATTGAGTAATTGTTATTTTGAGTACTAAATGGTTGAATTTGAGATGTGGTATGCATGTTGATTTAGGAACAAAGTCTATTAAGGAAGTTTGATCATTTAGGTGACTTTTGAAGGTAATATTGGTATGTTTTTGAATAGTTAATTGTGATGCTTATGAATCTTGTGGTTATTGGTATAGGTATTGCATGATTTGGGATTGGTTGAGATTGGTTTGAACGCGATTTGATGATATGGTCATATGCTATTTGATGGGTTTAGGTTGTTGTAAATTTGGGTGAGAAAAATGTTTTGGAAAATAGCCTATTTTTGTCCACACAGGAACAGACACGGGCGTGCGTCTCAACTGTGTGTGATACACGACCAAATGGCACGGTCGTGTGTCCCTTGATATTTCTTTAGAAACCAAGTCAATAACTTCACTAGGCCTAGCACACGGCCTAGCACACGGATGTGTGAGGCCATCTCGAAGGGCACACGGGCTAGTCACACAGGCGTGTGGTTGGCCGTTTGACCCAAGTCAGAGAGTTACAGGGGGTAGGACACGAGCTAGGACACAGCCATGTGATCCCATTTCGAATGTCTATATGGCCTGGCCACACGGGCATGTGTGCCTTGCACTTTGAGAATTTTCAATGTTTTTTTCAAAAATTACTTGAGTATTCGATTTAGTCTTGAACAACTTCTAATGCTTGTTTTGGGCCTCGAGGGCTCGCATTAGGGACCATATAATTGTATTTGAATGGTTTTAATTGGTATGAGAATTGTGATTCGAATTGTATGATTGTTTATGATATTAGTCCAGTAATATTTTGTAACCCTATTTCGGCGACGAATACGAGTTAGGAGTGTTACGTTTATTGGTATCAGAGCTGTGAGTCTAGCTATACATGCCATATTCAACCTGTGATAGTGTGATATCTCCTGACAGTTTTTAAATCATGTTTTCATATAACAATGGATCCCAACCGAGCAGTTCTGATGATGTAGAAAGCCATGCGCCAGCCTCTGTTCACAGAGCAGCATCGTCTGAATCAAGACATGTATCTGAGGGTAGTGGAAGAGAGGCTAAGGAAGCCTTCTTCCAAATGATGAATGAGTGGTTCTTTGAGTTTGTTCGAACGAATGCGACTACTCAGCAACCTCCACCCCCATCTATCACCCAATCAATTCCCATAGCTCCTCAAGGTTTGGAACCTTCAAGGTTTGGAACCTTTGCGTATGAGTAAGCCTCTTGTGGATAAAATTCGAAAGTATGGGGCTGAAGGGTTTAGAGCTACAGTTGATGATGATTTTGAGAAAGCCGAGTTTTGGCTTGAGAATACAATTCGAGTTTTTAATGAAATGTCTTGTTTGCCAGCAAAATGTGTTAAATGTGCTGCATCACTTTTGAGAGATACTGCCTACCAGTGGTGGAACACTTTAACATCTATGGTGCCTAGAGAACGGATGACGTGGGAATTCTTTCAGACTAAGTTTAGAAAAAAATACATAAGTCAACAATTTCTTAATCAGAAGTGCAATGAATTTCTAGAATTAAAGTAGGGTCGTATGACCGTAACCGAGTACAAAAGAGAATTTGTGAAACTGAGTAAATATGCTCGAGAATGTGTTTCTACTGAAGAAATTATGTGTAAGCGGTTCGAAGACAGGTTGAATGAAGACATTAACCCTTTAGCTCAGATTTTTGAATTGAAAGAATTTTTTGTGCTAGTCGATAGAGCTTGCAAAGCTGAAGAGCTTAGCAAAGAAAAGAGAAAAGCCGATTCTGAGGCTAGAGACTTGAGAAAGAGGTCGATGAGTAAACCCTATCATTCCTCTTCAAAGAAATCAAGGGATTCTTATAATCGTTCGAATGCTTCAGTGGGGTATTCCAATAAAGATCCCAGAAAGCAACATACGAGTCCAAAAGCTCATGCTACTTCAGTATCGAGTGTTGGTAGTGTCCAAGCCAACAAACCTGAATGTCAACAATGTGGAAGACGACACTTTGGAGATTGTTGGATGAATAATAAAGCCTGTTTCTGATGTGGCTCGCAATATTATTTTATTTGTAATTGTCCTGAGTTACCAGAGAAAGATAAATTTTTGACTACCAAATCAAGTAATACAGCTGCCAGAGGGAGACCACCTAGAAATACTAGAAATGTGACTAGTAGTAAAGGTGCAACAAAGGATTCTACTGTAAGATCAGAGGCTCGAGTGCCAACCAGAGCTTATGCGATTTGTGCTCATGAAGATGCATCAGCACTAGATGTTATCACCGATACATTTTCTCTTTATGACACTGATGTAATTGCTTTGATTGATCCTGTATCGACTCATTCATATGTCTATATGAATTTAGTGTCTAGTAAGAGTTTACCTATTGAGTCCACTGAGTTCATGATTAAAGTGTCAAATCGCTTAGGTCAGCATGTCCTAGTTCATAAAGTTTGCAAGAATTGTCCTTTGATGACACGGGGTTACTATTTTTTAGTCGATTTAATGCTTTTATCGTTTGATGAATTTGATGTGATTTTGGGTATGGATTCGTTGACTCTGCATGATGCTGTTCTAAACTGTAAACAAAAGACTATTGAGTTGAAATGTCAGAATAGTGAAATTCTTCGTATTGAATCTGATGATTCGAGTGGGTTGCTTGTTGTGATATTGACAATGCTAGCACAGAAATATGTTAGAAAGGATTGCAATGCTTACCTCGCGTATGTACTTGATACAAAAGTGTCTAAATTGAAGATTGAATCAGTTCCAGTGGTTTGTGAATATCTAGATGTGTTTCCAGAAGAGGTACCCAGATTGCAGCTGATCAGAGAGGTCAAGTTTGCTATTGAATTGGTACTGGGAACATCACCGATATCGATAGCTCCATGCCGAATGGCTCCGATAGAGTTGAAAACTCAGTTGCAAAAGTTAATAGATAAAGGTTTTGCACGACCTAGTTTTTCGTCCTGGGGTGCACCAGTTCTGTTCTAAAAGTAGAAAGATGGATCAATAAGACTGTGTATTGATTATCGATAGCTAAACAATGTTACAATTAAGAATAAATATCCATTACCGTGAATTGATGATTTGTTTAATCAGTTGAAAGGAGCAACATTATTTTCAAAGATTGATCTGATATCTGGTTATTATCAGTTGCAAGTTAAAGATTCGAATGTGCTGAAGACTACATTCAGGACCAGGTACGAATATTATGAATTTCTTGTTATACCATTCGGATTAACTAATGCTCCTATAGTATTCATTGATTTGATGAATCGAAATTTCAGACTATATTTAGACAGATTTGTAGTTGTATTCATGGGTGACATTCTAATCTATTCTCGAGATGAATTTGAGCATTCCGAGCATTCGAGAATTGTATTGCAGACTTTGAGAGATAAGCAATTGTTTACAAAATTTAGTAAATGCGAGTTTTGGCTTGGAGAAGTTGGATTCTGGGACACATTATTTTGATGGAAGGCATCAGAGTTGATCCGAGCAAGATTTTAGCAATTGTTGATTGTAAACCACCAAGAAACGTATCCGAAGTTAGAAGTTTTCTGGGATTAGCTGGCTATTATTGGAGTTTTGTAAAAGGGTTCTCGATGATTGCTACATCGATGACTCGATTTCTATAGAAATACGTAAAGTTTGAGTGGTTTAAAAAATGTCAACAGAGTTTTGATCAGTTGAAAGCACTGTTAACTGAAACACCAGTTTTAGTTTAGCCTGAATCGGGTAAAGAGTTTGTTAGTTTCAGTGATGCGTCATTGAATGGTTTGGTATGTGTTTTAATACAAGAAGGCAAAGTGATAGCTTATGCTTCCAGACAGTTAAAACTGCATGAAAAGATTTATCTAACGCAAAACTTAGAGTTGGCTGCAATTGTATTCGCATTAAAAATTTGGCAACATCATTTGTTCGATAAAAAATACCATATTGTTACTGACCACAAGAGCTTGAAGTATCTAATGTGTATCACCCCTAACTCGTATCATTTCTCATACATGAATCCATTATCAAATAAACATTAATCAAACATAATCATATTGTTCCTTATAAGGCTCTACGAGATTTTAAAACATGCTTGGAAAGGGTTCGGGACTAAATCGATAACATTTAAAAACCTTACGAAACTTAGAAAATTTTCATGCATCCAGGGTTCACACGTCCGTTTGAACAGGGCATGTGCCTTACATAGCCACTAGACACACCCGTGTCAAAGGCCATATGGAAACAGGACATACATACTGACTTGCATCACACGATCGAAGACACGCCCATGTGCCAAGACCGTGTGAAATTTGGAGGGTATACTAACTTGGGTCACACAGCCAACCACACGCCCATGTTCCAGCCCATGTGCCACATAAGGCCAATAGACAGCCCATGTATCTAAGCCGTGTAACTCTATGACTTGTTTTAACTAAGTTACAATAGGCACATGGTCGAGACACATGCCTGTGTGCTCAATCGTGTGAGGCAAAATTAGGCTTGGTTTAAGCCACATTTATCATCCTCCTCAAGCATACCTAAACCATAACTTTACATACCATTTCAATACTCACAGCATAACCATAAACATACCAAAACAATATGTCATTATCAACAATTTCAACTATCTTACTTATGAATTATTCTCATCATTTTATCAACTAATTCATGCCACAAAATATATCAATTCGTCATCTTAAAACTAAGCCACAACATGCCATTTGTAAACCATGATACATCATTGATAATTAGCCAAATCATTAACCATCTAGCCAACACATGAACCATATTAAACCTGCCAAAACATAAGGCATTATATGCATCATATATCACTTATCAAACTTATGAATTAAGCCAACTTATATGGCCAAATACACACCAACATTTACAAGCCAAACCTCATGGCTAATATCATAACTCAAAACATATCATCATATCACTAGCCTATACATGCCATATACCATATTTACAAAGCATCCAAAAGTACCAACAAGTAGTCGATAATGTGGTGACGGTTCCTAATGATCCCCTATGTCTGAGCTAACTTTGATAATCTATAAAACATGGAAGGAATTGACAAAGTAAGCTTTCAAAGCTTAGTAAGCCATATACAAATAAAATTACCACATGAGTAAACATTATTTCCATCAATATGAAAAATATGGGTAAGCACATATAAGCTTACAAACCTTTCCCAATGTGTACATATTCAATATCACATGTGAATTCATCAAATACTTCCCTTTTCAATACTCGTATGAATCTTGTACGTACCTGAATCACTTAGCCCGTTCACATATTCTTTCTTGACTTGAGTTTGCCCGTTGAACCTTTCGGAATCATGAAGGATACTCAGAAATCACATATAGCTCGTACAATGCCATATCCTAGATATGGTCTTACATGTTATCACATATCGATGCCAATGTCCTAGACATGGTCTTACACGAAATCATATAATGATGTCAATTTCCCAGATATGGTCTTACACATAATCGCAATATGATGCCAATGTCCCAGACATGGTCTTACACATAATCATGTCTCGTTAATCCTAATTTCATGACATTTGTATCCTATACTATTCCTAAGGTTCGTACGGGACTTTCAGATATCATAATTTCGTCGATTCTTGCTTGTATTTGATCATTCAACATTCATAGTAGTCCAATAACAATTAAAAATATATAATTCAATTTAACGACATTTATTTGCATATGAACTTACCTCATATATACGATGAACGGATAGGATCGACTACTCGACAACATTCGATTTCCCCCGATTTAAATCTGATTTCTTTCTTTCTTGATCTATATACATCCAAAATTTACTAATTTATTCATCAAATCATTCAATTTAGTCCACAAACACATATATGGGCATTTTTACACTTTAGCCCCTAAAGTTTTACATTTTTATAATTTAGTCCCTAATTCACAAATACACAAAATTCATGCAATTTAATACCTTCCCAAGCTAGTTGAATTTTCCTTGTGGACATATCAACCTAAATTTATCATTTATTCACACATTTAACCACACATTTTCACATTTTCACAATTAAATCCCTAATAGGCATTTTTACTCAAAGTCACTTAGCAAAATATGATAATCTATCAACAAATATCCATTTTTCATCATCGACTATCACAATACTCATGGATTCATCAATGGCATTCTATAAAATCTCCAAAAAATTTAAAAATTAAGGCACAGGATAGCTAGAACACGAAGCAACGATCTTAAAAACGTAGAAATCATTAAAAACTGAGCTAAAACGGACTTACATGCTTGAACAACAATGGTCGAACCTTCAAAGCTTCCAAAACCCTTATTTTCTTTCTTTTTTCTGTTGAAGAAGATGACCATTAAACATTAAATTGTTTTTATTTTATTTAATATAACTTAATTCACTAATTACCATTTTATCCTTAATTAAAACCACTTAAAAAATTCATTTAATGGCCATTTATGTCAAATTCCACAATCAATGGTCTAATATCAACATAAGGACCTTCCATTTAATAAATCATAGCAATTAAGCACTTTAAACAAGTAGAATGCAACTTTTGCATTTTACGCGATTTAGTTCTTTTTCTCAAATTGAGCTATTAAACGATAAAATTAACTCACGAAATTTTCAGACATATATGATCACATGATGTAAACATATAAAATAATATTAAAATAATTTTTTACCTCAAATTTATGGTTCTAAAACCACTATTCCAATTTAGCTAAAATCAGGCTGTTACAACTCTCCCCCCTTAGGGATTTTCGTCCCCGGAAATCTTACCAGTGAATAGGTTTGGATATTGCTTTCTCATAACTTTCTCGGGTTCCCACATAGCTTCTTCAACCCCAAGTCGATGCTAATACTTTCACTAATATTTCTCAACTCTTTAATCTCACGAGCCAAAATTCAGATTGGTTCCTCACAGTATAATAAATCTGGCTGAATATCAACCTCAATCGGGGAAATAACATGTTAAGGGTCAGTCCGATATCTTCGTAGCATTGATACATGAAATACATTATGAATCTATTCTAACTCAGACAACAATGCCAGCCGATAAGCCACTGGCCCGATTCACTCAGTAATTTCATACGGTCCGATGAATCTCAGGCTCAATTTTCCTTTCCGACCAAATTGTAATATATTTTTCCACGGCGACACTTTCAAAAACACTTTATCCCTGATCTGAAACTCAATATCTTTTCGTGTCAAATCTGCGTAAGATTTCTGTCGATCCGAAGCTGCTTTCAAACTATCGCAAATCACTTTCACTTTTTCTTTTGTTTCTCTAATCAGATCAACTCTGTGAATCTTACTCTCGCTTAGCTCAGTCCAGTATAACGGTGTTCAACATTTATGTCTGTATAGAGCCTCGTACAGTGCCATTATAATACTTGATTGAAAGCTATTATTCTAAGCAAATTCAATCAGCAGTAGATATTTTTCCCACGTACCTTCGAACTCAAGAATGCAACAACGTAACATATCCTCGAGTATCTGAATAACTCGCTAGGATTGACCATCTGTCTGCGGGTGAAATGAGGTACTAAAATGTAGCTTTATACCTAATGCGTCTTGCAGTTTCTTCCAAAACCGGGATGTGAACCTCGAATCTCAATCCGAAATAATGAAAATAGGTACCCCGTGCAATCTCACAACCTCGAAGATATATAACTCAGCTAACTTATCAAGCGAGAAATCTGTACATACAGGGATAAAATGAGCTACTTTTGTCAATCTATCTACAACGACCCAAATCGCATCTTTCTTTCTTGGAGATAAGGGTAAACCCGAAACAAAGTCCATAGTTACTCTGTTCCATTTCTACTCAGGAATCATAATAGGCTGTAATAAAACTGACTGCACTTGATGCTCAACTTTGACTTGCTGACAAATCAAACATTTTTAAACAAATTATGAGATATCTCTTTTCATACCATGCCACCAATAAAACTGTTTCAAATCAATATACATTGTCGTGCTTCCCGGGTGTTCTTATAAACAATTACTATGTGCTTCGTTCAAAATCATCTAAATCAACTCTGAATTTCTCGAAACACATATTCAATCTTTGAATCTCAAATAATCATCGGAATCAACTTGAAACTCTGAATTAGAAATTGACTCACACTGAACCCGTTTTGCTTGCAGTTCATTGTCAAACTTTTGAGCCTCACAAATCAACTGTATGAATAACGGTCACGCTTTCAACCCGGCTACTAATGAATCATTGTCAGACAAAGCCAAATGTGTATTTAAAGCACGTAAAGCAAATAAGGACTTTCAGCTTAAAGCATTAGTAACTACGTTTGCTTTTCCTCGATGATAGTCAATTACCAAGTCAAAATGTTTTAGTAATTCTAACCATCTCCGCTTTCACTACTTCAAATCTCTCTAAGTCATTAGATATTTCAAGCTTTTGTGATCGGAAAAAATATGACACTTCTCACCAAACAAATAATGGCGCCGAATTTTCAATGTGAACACAATCACAACAAATTCAAGATTTTGCGTCGGATAGTTCTTTTCATGCGGCTTCAATTGTCTTGAGGCATAAGCTATAACTTTGCCTTCCTACATCAAAACACAACCCAGGCCATTTAACGATGCATCACTAAAAATTATGAATTCTTTACCCTATTCATATAAAGCCCCAAAAATCTTGAAACCTAAAAATCTCGAAATCTCGAATTTTCTTTTTCGATTTTGATAAAAAAATGTGTGCTAGGTATTTTCGATTAAGTAGGTAATAGTAGGGCTTGGATAAGGTTTAAATTTGAACTTAGGGGAAAAAGAAATTATGCGTTAATAATTATTAAGGAACCCTGATGGCAAGTAGTTGGGCTTTTAAATAAAAATAGGGGAAAAATGGCATCAAAAAGCCTTGTGGAGGAGTGGCAAAGTGACACCACTTAGGGAGTAGGGAGGTGGCGTTAGTAGCTAGCAAGGAGATCCAAGGTTCGAATCCTAGCTTAGTAATTTTTAGAGTTTAATTTTGGCCTTCTAGAAGGTTGGAAGTGGCATGAAGATGGACTCCAAGGGGAGTGTTCAGAAGAGAAAATTTAGGAAAAGATCATGGGGTTATAGGGAGAAAAATGAGAAGATGAGAAGGGAGAAGTGATGGAGCCAAATTAGGAATTGGGCATGGAAAATTCAACTATAAGGGCTATAAATAAGGGCCGAATACAAGGTTGCCAGGCTACTGCCAAAATTCTTCTTCACTTTGTTGCCAGAAACCCCTTTCTCCAAAAGTCGAAAACCCATATTCTCCTTTTTATTTTCCTTGTGCCGATTTCTTTGTTTCACATTTGGTTTAGCCGATTCTTCTTCCTCTCTCCCCTGGTGCCGAATAATCAATTGTTCCCATTCAAATCTCTAGAGCCGAATACGCCTTTGGCCGAATATTCTTGGTGTCGCCACTACCTTTACCACCCAGTCGATTCTAGTGTAAGTGTTCGCTCTTCCAATAAATTGGTTTTGCTAAGTATCGATTATTGTCCCTCACTCTTTCTAATCAACTTTGGTAGGGAATTAGTATCGGATCTCGGATCTTAGCTCTTTGCCGAATTGCTCTTTAGATGTTTGCAATTTTGGTAAGTATTCCTCTCCCATTTGCTAAGGTGGCCGAATGCTCATAGTTAAGGTAAGGGGACTTGTGTTGGATACGAGTCATCTATTATTCTGGTTTTAATAGTTAAGATTGGTGCAGATCTAGGAGTTGATCGTGGTTAGTGATTTAAGAAAGGGTTAATCGCGCAAGGTAAGGTTAAGGTGAGGTTTTGGTTTTAGTAAGGATATGTATTAAGCATGTGATTAATGGAAGGGTGATATTTTTTGTAGGTTGGTGACTAAAGGAATCGCAGCACGCTTGCTTACCAGGTGTGTACATACACTGCACACACAAGTAGATCGGCAAAAGCCGAAAAGCTGAAAGTTTGGGTGCGGTAGTCTTACGAGTTTGCGAACACTTGTGAGGAGGAAACCATAGGTTGCCTGAGGCCCACGAGCGATTCCGTGGACTTGGGTTGTGATTTGGCCATATGGGCCGGAATGGGCTAAATGGGCCCGATGGGCTGTTGGGCCCATAATAGGCAAAAATTGAATATTGATGCTATGTGATAGAAATTTGTATGTGAGTATGAATATGAAAGTTACTGGGCCTAACGGGCTATATAAATGTGATTTGGGCCTAATGGACCATATACAGGTGATTTGGGCCTAATGGACCATATATAGGTGATTTGGGCCTAATGGGCCAAATACAGGTATGTGAATTTGATTGGGCTTTGTAAGGGGTTTTGGGCCTAGAATATGATAACTACCTAAAAATTAATAATTATTTGCGACCATGGACAAGTCATAGGGTTAAGGTGTGGCAACGGGTATATGCATGTCTAGGATTAGATCTAGGGAGAGCTTGGTACTTAAGCGGTCTTAATGACCCACCTCCTCTTCTCTGGAATCCTACCTGGTGCATAGTATTTGGTCATCTTAGCTTACAAGACTTGTTAACGGGCCAAGGTAAGTGAAAATCGTAATTAAGGGAAAATTATTGAAATGCCCCAAAGGGCGAAAATGACCAAAATACCCCTAGGTGTTGAATGTAAGTGACATTACTCTGTCTAGGTTGCATATGGGTTGGGAATTATGGAATGGAGGAAGTATATGAGAATCGCATGGTTGCTTGACAGTCGTGGATCCAACGGCGGCTTTTAAAGCCCAATATGTAAATGAAGGTAGTTCCGAAATTGGGCTACCCTTGGTGTGTCGGTTGGGTGGGTCAATATTTATATCCCCATATGGTGTGACGGGGGACGGAGCTGGTGTGTAACGGATGGATAATTTGGATGGGATTGCATTGCATGTTTGATGTATGATGGTTTTTGGAATGCTTGTTTTTTTTGTATGTTGAGCGTTGTACACACTGAGTTTGCGAAAACTCACCCCCTCTTTTATTTAATTTTCAGGTGATGCTCAATAGAAGGTTTGATGTTTGGAGGGACTCTGGGTGGCCAGCTAGCAAGATAATTTAGACTTGGTTTTTTTTAAGCATATACGTTTTTATTTTATTAAGTATGTTTCAGACCAGATTGTAACAAGGTTTCATTATGTAATTATTACTTGAATTATTATTATTATTTTTGTTGTAAATACGAAAATTGAACATAAGTTTCCTAAATTATGAATTATAGTATGTTTTCTACGTTTCCGCAACTAAATTCTAAAATGACATGTTTTCATAAATTCATATGTTTTAAACAAGTGATTGAAAGGAGTTTTTTTAAAGTTAATTAAGGTTTCTTTTATTTTAAGAAGGGTTTTCAATTAAAACATGGTTTTTCCTAAAACAGTTCAATGTAACATGCCAGATTCGGCCATAACGTCTGGGCCGAGTTTGGGGTGTTACAATTCAGGTTGAACTAACACTAGAGCTTCGGTCAATGAAGTCTTTAATTGCTCAAAAATTTTCTGGCATTTATCTGACCACTCGAACATAATATCTTTTTGAAGCAATCGTGTCATTGGAGTCGCAATCATTGAAAAGCCTTTCACAAATCATCTATAATAGCCGGCTAGTCCCAGAAAACTTCAGACCTTAGAAACATTTCTCGGAGGCTTCCAATCTATAATCACAGATATCTTACTTGAGTCAACTCAGATACCCGCGGGTGAAACTATATGTCCCAGAAAACTAACCTCTCGTAGCCAAAACTCACATTTGCTGAATTTTGCATACAACTGTTTATCTCTTAAATTTTATAGCACGATTCTCAAATATTCTTCATGCTTAGATTCATCACGAGAGTAATTCAATATGTCATTAATGAATACAATGACAAATCGATCTAGGTACGATTTGAAAATATGATTCATTACGTCCATAAAGACAACAGGTGCATTTGTTAATCCGAAGGGCATAACAAGAAATTCGTAGTGTCCATACCTCGTTCTAAATGCAGTCTTTGGTACATCAGAATCTTTAACTCGCAACTGGTAATAACCCGATCTCAAATTGATTTTTGAAAACACTGTTGCCCCTTTTAATTGATCAAACAAATCATCAACCCGCGGTAGATGGTATTTGTTCTTTATAGTCACTTTATTCAGCTATCTGTAGTCAATACACATTCTCATCGTGCCATCTTTCTTTTTCACAAACAATATCGGTACACCCCAGGGAGAGAAACTTCGTCTAGCAAAACCTCTATCCGTCAATTCTTGCAACTGGGCTTTCAATTCTTTTAACTCTGTCGGAGCCATTCTATACAGAGCTATCGATATCGGCATTGTACCCAGTACCAATTCTATACCAAACTCAACCTCTCTAATAGGTGGCAAACCTAGTAACTCTTTAGGAAATCCATCTATATATTCACATACAACTAGCACTGATTCAATCTTTGTTTCTGTCACTTTCGTATTAAGCACATAAGCAAAATAAGCTTCGCATCCCTTTCTCACATATTTCTGAGCTAACATCGATGAAATCACTACTGGTAAACCATTCAAATCATCTAACTCAATCTAGATAATCTCATTATTCTGACATCTCAGATCAATAGTCTTTCATTTACAATTTACTATAGCACCATATAGCGTTAGCCAATCTACACCCAGAATTATATCAAATTCATCAAATGGTAACAACATCAGATCAGTCGAAAAACTGAAATGCCAAATCATCAATGGACAGTTCTTGCACACTTTATCAACCATAACACACTTGCCTAAGGGGTTCGATACTCTAATCATAAATTCAGTAGACTCTACAGGCAAAGTCTTACTGGATACTAAATTCACACATACATATGAATAGGTTGATCCTAGATCTATCAATCCAATAACTTTAGTTTCATAAAGAGTGAAAGTACCGATAATAACATTTGGAGATGATGTTTCTTCGCGAGCGCAAATAGCATAAGCTCTGGCAAGAGCTCTAGCATTAGATCTCGCAGCAATGTCTTTTGTCGCTCTCTGACTACCACTTACATTATAAGTATTTATGTGTGGTCTCCCTTTAATTGCAATATTACTCGGCCTCATACTATGAGTATTATCTATTTTAGCTAACTCTGGGCAATATTTGATAAAATGATATAACAATCCACATTTAAAACAGGCTTGATCATTCAATTTACAATCATTGATTTGCCATTTTCTACAATGTTTACACTCAAGTCAGTTTTGTCTCATACTGCCAACACTAGCAATAGACGTAGCTTAAGCTTTAGAACTCACAGGTTTCTTTTCACGATCTCTGCTTGAATATCTCATCGATTCATTAGAATGATTGAACGAGTCTTAAAATTTCTTCAATGCAGATTGATAAGATTTACTAGTTGATCTTTTTCTCAAATCTCTTGCTTCAAAATCAACTTTTCTCTTTTCTTTACTAAGATCTTCGGCTTTACAAGCCCTCTCAACCAGAACGATAAATTCTTTCAACTCTAGAATTTCGACTAGTAGTTTTATATCCTCATTCTATCCATCAACGAACCGTTTACACATGATTTCTTCATTGGAAATGTAACACCCCATACCCGTATTAGATGCTGGGATAGGGTTCGAGGCGTTGCTGGACTTAAACATTCACAAACATGCAAAAACCAGTCCATAAAATTTCGTCCAAATTAAAAACATTCAATCACATGCATAATGTCCCTTACACGAGCTACCGAGGCTCTAAACATACATCGGGTGGTTCAGGACTAAACCGAGAACTTTAGAAAGTTTTGGGAAACTTATGAAAATTTTCATAAAATAAGGTCACACACCCATGTGGACACAGGGACACGCCCGTGTGTGTCCAACACACTTGTGTTCTCAGGCCGTGTAACTCTCTATTTTTAACGTCAGCAATACAATTTGAACCACACGGCCAGGCCACACGCCCGTGTGCTAGGTCGTGTCCTCCACACATCTGAGACACGTGGTCATGTCTCTGCCCGTGTGACTAACACTTAGGCTATTTTCCAAGCCTTTTTTAATCCTTTACATGCTTAAACACTTCATAGACACATACTATAACTTTAATTTGATGGTTTCTTATCATTTTTAAAATTGAAAGTAATATTCGTATGATTACATACATGTGAATCACAAACTTATATAATATCTAGTCTAAACACACCCATTCATATTCTTTGACTTTACCATTTTAATCACTCCCTATACTCTTACACCATGTTCAATAACATACCATTTACTCTCAACGAAAACAGCAAGCATACATATCACGAT
Organism: Gossypium longicalyx; assembly: GCA_025698465.1. NCBI lineage: Eukaryota > Viridiplantae > Streptophyta > Magnoliopsida > Malvales > Malvaceae > Gossypium > Gossypium longicalyx. The sequence goes on along the minus strand of CM046996.1, from coordinate 39,051,945 downwards.
ATCATCTAATCATAGCAATCAAGCCAAATCATATAACCACTTCACAGGGTAATATAACATAACTTGGATAATTAGGTTTACAAGCCATAACCATCATAAGCCACTTCTCATGGCTATATACAATGTACTAATATAAGCCAACATCTTGGCCAAATCAAAAGAATACACATCATAATGTCTAAGTCCCTGTACATGCCACTCACTTGAAGACGTTTAAGATTCATCAATACCCCGAAAGTGATAGCTTAATAGTATGGTGTTGGCTCCGACGATTTCCAACCCCGAGCTAACCTAACAACACTAAAGAAATGGAGAGGAGGGAGTAAGCTTAAAGCTTAGTAAGTCCATATGAAAATAATAAGCAATTTATTAGCATGATTCCATGGTAATATAACCATAATTATACTTGTACTTATATTCTAATCATGTTGTTTTCTTGAGTCATAGTAACTAAATTATTTATATCTAGAGTTACAAAACTTCAAATTTAGATCTGCTAATTTTACTTGAAATTACCATAAAATTTTCAGGATTTTTGGATTAGCCAATAAGTACAGTTTATTAATTAAAGTCTCCCCTGTTTCGCTGTTTGACAACTTCGACCTTTCTTTATTAAAATTTATTTATCTCATAGTACGGGACTTGGATGATGCTTTCGTCTATTTCCCTTGAAAATAGACTCATTAAGGATTTAGTCATTAAAATTCTAACCCATAATCATTTTTGTATAATTTTAAGTGATTTTCCAAATTTGAGATAGGGGAGCCCAAAAACACTCTGACTCTATCTCACAAAAGTTCAAATATCTCATAATATGAAATTCTTTTTCTTTCACCATTTCTTTTATGTGAAAATAGACTCATTAATATTTAATTTCATATCTTATTCAGTCTCTAATTCAATTTCCACAATTTTTGGTGGATTTTCGAAATTGCACAACTGCTGATGTCCAAAACGGTTTTAGTGCAATATCATGATAACTATCATATGATGGCATAATAACATAATCATCAAGATTATTCATCATTCAAGCATTATAGATCATCAATCAAATATTCATATACATATACGTGAATATACCTTTTCGTCATATATCATCCTGTAACAAAGCATTACTCATGAGAATAACATACGTACCTATACGTATCTATAGCATATCGAATAACTTTACCTTTATTACCATGCCCATCTCGAAACTTTCATCGTATCATTTATTATAATACCTATTGAACACTTGGAATACTATTGGATACATGGAAAATTGCACATAAGTGCCACATAAACATACGTAGCCAAAGCTACGTCATAACATGTAGACATCCATAGTGAACTCGGACCAACTCAACAAACTCGGATGTTACATGCATCGCATCCATAACAAACTCGGACCAGCTCAACCAGCTCGGATGCCCGCATCCATAATGAACTCGGACCAACTCAACGAGCTCGTATCTCTTATTTTCTAATGACATGTCACTTGTATCCTAACTATTCCTAAGTTTCATAAGGGATTTTCTTCACTTACATATATTATCTCCATCATACCTGCTCGTTTTGTCGTGGTTAACGACCATGATAACATTAATGCTTTCATAACAATCAATAAGCATATAACTCATAATTACAATAAAACATTTATCACATAGTACAATCATCATATCTACTATACAAATATTCATCACATAATGTTGACAGATCAATTTAAGTTCAAGCATAAACAATGTTATTATTGTATTATTATTGACATACGAACTTACCTCAAATGCGAGCACGACTATTTATTTTGATTTAGTCCATAATCTCATTCATTTCCAATCTATACCCGAACCTCATTTTCCTTGATCTATAATACCATATTTAGCTTACTAATTAGTCATATTATTGATATGGATCAAAAAATCATATTATTACATATTTACATTCTGACCCCTAAACTTTTACATATTTGCACTTTGGCTCCTAGGCTCGTAAAATGATTTTTATTCAATTTCCTTGCATTTTAAGCCTAGCCGAATCATTTTCATAACTATAACAGCCCCTGTAACTCCCCAAACCCATCCTGGACGTTATGGCCGAATCTAGCGATGTCACATTGAAGTATTTTTCGTAAATCGTGATAACGTTTGAAAAACCCAATGTTTATTTATCCTCTTTGTGTGATCTAGAAAATAATTTTAAAACTTGTGTCACTTCCAAAAGTATTTGATTTAAAACATTATTAATTTCAAAATCTCGTTTATCGTGGAAGCTTTTGAAATGGTTTTGCGTATTCGTGGTATTTTGGTAAATCATGCATATCTTTTGAAAACCCGCATCCTACCACTAGCAGATATAAATCATAATATAATAATAAAAGTGCAAATTAAAGAATAAAAATTAAAGAGGCCTTTTACATAAAAATACCCAAATAAAACTACTTATAAATTAAAAGATAAATTCAGAAGCGTAAGCTATTGTGTGTCCACCTTCGAGTCCCTCGCAACACCGATCCGCCTAAGGATTATCTGTACAGTCTCAGTGTGTAATCCCATAATAACAAATACTTAGACATACAGAGAGTGAATACATTCTGGGCTTAAGCCCATATCAATAACAGTAGTAGTCTGGGCCTTAGCCCATTTCAGTAACATTAATCAGTGCAGTAACCATGATCAATGTAGCAACAGTAATCAGTGCAGTATGCAAGCAGAAAATCCTACCCAATCCAGCCTCTACACACCATCTCCACACCAACCCTACACACCATGTGGGGATAAAATTGACCCGCCCAGCCCTTCACACCAAGTAGCATCAGTTGCGGCACTAAAATAGTTTTACAGCAAAACTGCCAGTATAGTAGGCTTAAAGCCATCAGTAGGTCCACAGTCGTCTTGCGCAACCCGTGCGACCATATTAGTACAGTACACTTCCTCCAAAATCATATATCCCACCCCATGCAATGCAACATAATATCATACATGGATGCAACATACATATAATGCGACATGCTCAAATACAGTCATACACATCGTAGAACAAATCTGTCATTTTACCTTATAGGGGTATTACAGTCATTTTACCCTACAGGGGGTATTTCGATCATTCTACCCTATAGGGGTATTTCGGTCATTTTACCCTATGAGGGTATTTCTGTCATTTTACCCTATAAGGGCAAAACAATCATTTCAACACATTGGGGTCTAGGTATACTTACCGACCCAACAGAAGGTCACAATCGTCTCGCGTGACCCGTGCAACCTTAACAGTCCAACAGTGAAAAATGTGCCCAAGGCCCATTGTCCGGCCCACGCGGGCCCACACGCCTGTGTGTCCCACGAAGCCTAAAAATAGCCTGAGCCGTGTGAACTACACAGCCTGGCCCAGTATTCTCCACGCTTTTATGTGGTTTACCCGTGTGGGGCCTAAGGCCTGTGTGGCTCACACGACCCATTTCGGCCCAATGTGGCCCAAAATAGTCTCGGCCCATGAAATCACTCATGGTGGCCTCAACGCTTAAACTCCCATGTTTTACGTGTCTGGATTACCACACGAGCAAGCGCACGCTCGTGTAGTGTCAATAGTTGTACTTTTCCGGCTTTTGCTGATTTACATGTATAGCAATGTGGTTACACACCTTGTTCACAAAGACATGCGAATGCCCACAAGTACTCCACCTATTTCAATTATACGCTTCGTTTAATCACATACTAATTGATTAATCAAAAACCCCCTTCAAAACATTTATCCAAACTTACCTATCACACGTATGAATTAGTCGATTTAGGCTTGCCCACTTACTTCATTGCATAAGCCCAATCCTTACGCCTTAAGGGATTATCTACATTTAAACAGAGTCTTATCAACATTTAGTCAAAAGAATAGTGGAACTAGATGATTAACCACTTCTCGAAACTCCAAGCCAAGACTAGAGGTAAGGGACAATCAGCCTACACCCATACCAGAGCCGAAAGTACACAAAATGATAGAGGCAAGGTGAAACAATCACACGCTTATCAGAAAATAGCAGCACAGGAAGATGTTAGGATTTAGACTGACATAGCGAAGAGGGAGAAAAAAAGAATGGCATCCATACCGAGAGTCAGACTTACCCAAAACGCAAATCCGAAGAATAGCAATGACAATAGAAATGGCAGACAGCAATGAAGGGAAAAGTCGGCACAGCGGAGCAATAAGAGCAGTAATATTCAGCCAAGCCTCAAAAAGAAGAGGGGAAAGAATTGAGAGTGGGCAGATAAAGGACGAGAAGAGAAGTGAAAGATGTTTATGGAGAAGGAAGGGTTCGGCTACAATGAGGGATGCTTGGCACAACAAAACCAATTGGGAGTGAAGAAGAAGAAGGAGAATCGGCCAAGGTAGCTAGGCAACAAAAGAGGAGAACTGTTAGACTCAAAAGGGTTGAGAAAGAAAGAAAGGAAGTATCCGGCTCAGAAGAAAAGTGCAATTTCAGAATAGGCCATAAGACGAGAAGGTACCCAAAATGCTATATTTCACTTCACAGAGAAAAAGAACCGACAGAATAATAGGAAAATGAGAGTGATTTTTGCACAACCGAATTATTTCCTCCCTAAAGCTGAATTCTTCCAAAACCGAACTCACAAGTGCCTACACTCCCCATTCGGCTCCAGCACTCTCTCTACTTCAAAACCCTTTAATTTCCTCCTAAAATCTCCCCTCATATCCTTCTCAACTCCCTCCTACAATCCCTCCATGACCAATTCAAACTCCACTTCACTCTGTAGTGTTTTAGTCAAACTCTGCTACCTCCCATAGCCAACAGTAAAAATAATCTCCATTTGCACAAGTAAGGATTCGAACCTCAGACCACTAGCACACTCCACACGCCACTTACCACTAGGCTAGTAGGCTTTTTATGACATGTTATCCCCACAATTATTTAAAAGCCTATTTCCCAAAGACAGTGCTTATTCCTTCAAAAACAAAACTTTTTTACACCTGCTTAGGCTTGAACCCAAGACTTCTCAAACACTTTCTAGAACACTTAACCACTGAGATAAACATGCATTTTTGTCACTTCTTGCACAAGACCTAATACTTCTAGGCCGAAATTTCAAGTGTTACAACCCCTAATTTCCACTAAATCACATTTTTATGACAAATTTTATAACTTTTACAAAACGGTCCTTTTAAGCATTTTAATCGAAATTCACTTAGCAAAAGTCATTTCTTTAACACCCAACATTCATATTGTACCATTAAACATCAAAACACATGCATGTCATCTATGGGTAAATTTTTAAACACAAACCCTAGCTTAAAATAATGGTGGAAATAGCTAAATCGAGTTACCGAGACTTTAAAAATGTAAAGAACATTAAAAACGGGGTATGGGATCACTTACAAATGAGCTTGGAAGCTTGAACCAAACCCTAGCCATGGTTTCCATGGTAGATTCGGCTGGATGGAGAAGATGATGGCCAAATTTGGCTTATTTTGGCTTTTTAATTCTTTTAATTATTAGATTACCAAAATTCACGTAACTTAAAAATATTTTATTACACCCATTTCATGTTTATTTTAGAATCGACTAAACCGTAGCTTTGGTACAAATAAATGTATCACCCCTAACCCGTATCCGTTGCTAGAATAGGGCTACGAGGCATTATCGTTCAAATACAGCATACAATATACATTTCTCATGCATGAATCTATTATCACATAAACATTAATCAAACATAATCATATTTTCACTTATAAGGCTCTATAAGACCTTAAAACATGCTTGGAAAAGGTTCAGGACTAAACCGATAACTTTTAAAAACTTTATGAAACTTAGAAAATTTTCATGCATACAGGGTTCACACGCTCATGTGAACAGGCCGTGTGCCTCACACGGGCACCAGACACGCCCGTGTGCCATAACCGTGTGAAATCTGAAGGGTATACTGACTTGGGTCACACAGCCGATCACACAACCATGTGCTAGCCCGTGTGCCACACATGGCCAATAGACATGCCCGTGCGTCTATGCCATGTAACTCCCTAACTTGTTTTAACTAAGTTACAGCGAGCGTACGGTCGAGACACACGCCCGTGTGCTCAATCGTGTGAGGCGAAATTACGCTTGGTTTAAGCCACATTTCTCATCCTCTTCAAGCATACCTAAACCATAACTTTACATACCATTTCAATATTCACATCATAACCATAAACATACCAAAACAATATGTCATTATCAACAATTTCAACTATCTTACTTTTGCATTATTCTCAGCATTTTATCAACTAATTCATGCCACAAAATATATCAATTCATCATCTTAAAACTAAGGCACAACATGCCATTTCTCAACCATGATACATCATTGATAATTAACCAAATCAATGAACCATCTAGCCAACACATGAACCATATTAAACTTGCCAAAACATAAGGCATTATATGTATCATATATCACTTATCTGACTTATAAATTAAGCCAACTTATATGGCCAAATACACACCATCATTTACAAGCCAAAACTCATGGCTAATATCATAACTCAAAATATATCATCATATCACCAGCTTATACATGCTATATACCATATTTACAAAGCATCCAAAAGTACCAACAAGTAGTCGATAGAGTGATGACGGTTCCTAATGATCCCCGATGTCCGAGCTAGCTTTGATAATCTATAAAACAAGGAAGGAATACACAAAGTAAACTTTAAAAGCTTAGTAAGCCATATACAAATAAAATTACCACATGAGTAAACATCATTTCCATCAATATGCAAAATATGAGTAAGCACATATAAGCTTACAAACCTTTCCCAATGTGTACATATTCAATGTCACATGTGAATTCATCAAATACTTCCCTTTTCAATACTCGTATGAATCTCGTACGTACCTAAATCACTTAACTCATTCACATATTCTTTCTCGACTTGACTTTTCCCATTGAACCTTCCAGAATCATTAAGGATACTCAAAAATCACATATAGCTCGTACAATGCCATATCCCAGATATGGTCTTACATGTTATCGCATATCGATGCCAATGTCCTAGACATGGTCTTACACGAAATCATATGACGATGCCAATGTCCCAAACATGGTCTTACACGTTATCGCAATATGATTCCAATGTCCCAAACACGGTCTAACACATAATCACATCTTGTTAATCCTAATGTCATGACATTCGTATCCTATGCTATTCCTAAAGTTCGTACGGGACTATTGGATATCATAACTTCGTTGATTCTTGCTCGTATTTGATCATTCAACATTCATGGCAGTCCAATAACAATTAAACATATATAATTCAATTTAACGACATTTATTTTCATATGAACTTACCTCGTATATACGATGAACGGATCGGATCGACTACTCAACAACTTTCGATTTCCCCCGATCTAAATCCAATTTCTTTCTTTCTTTATCTATATACATTCAAAATTTACTCATTTATTCATCTAATCATTCAATTTAGTCCACAAACACATATTTGGGCATTTTTACACTTTAGCCCCTAAAGTTCCACATTTTTAAAATTTAGTCCCTATTTCACAAATACACAAATTTCATGCAATTTAATACCTTCCCAAGCTAGCCGAATTTTCCTCGTGCACATATCAACCCATATTTATCATTTATTCATACAATTAACCATACATTTTCACATTTTCACAATTAAATCCCTAATAGGCATTTTTACTCAAAATCACTTAACAAAATCACTTGTCAAAAGCAAACACAAGAGCAAGTAACTCTTTCTCTGTTACCGTATAATTCAATTGAGATCCTGTCAGAGTTTGACTTGCATATTAGATGGGATGAAAAAATTTGTTCCTTCGCTGGCCCATGACAGCTCCTATCGCGAAGTCACTTGCGTCACACATAAATTCAAATGGAAAATCCTAGTCTGGTGTGACAATTATTAGTGCCGAAACTAGTCGACCTTTCAAATATTTAAAAGCTCTTAAGCACTCTTCATCAAATTTAAACACGACATCCTTCTCTAATAAATTGCATAACGGTTTAGAAACTTTCGAGAAGTCCTTGATGAATCTTCGATAGAAACTGGCGTGGCCCAAAAAGCTCTTAACACCCTTTACAGATGTTGGAGGTAGGATTTTCTCAATAACATCTACCTTTGCTTTATCTACCTCGATTCCATGTCTTGTTATCTGATGCCTTAGAATAATACCTTCTTGTACCATGAAATGGCACTTTTCTCAATTGAGTACGAGGTTTGTTTCTTTGCATCGCTTTAGTACCTTGGCTAGATTGGCTAGGAAATCATCATATGTATCTCCAAATACTTAAAAAACATCCATAAAGACTTCCAAGTACTTTTCAACCATATTAGTAAAAAGAGACATCATAGATCTTTGAAATGTAGCAGGTGCATTACATAAACCAAATGGCATGCGCCTAAATGCAAATGTACCATACAGGTAAGTGAATGTTGTCTTGTACTGATCTTTTGGTGCTACTATAATTTGATTATACCCCTAGTATCCATTGAGAAAATAGTAATAGTCTCGCCTTGTGAGTCTATCCAGCATCTGGTCAAAAAACGGCAAAAGAAAGTGATCTTTCCTAGTCACCTTGTTCAGCTTCCGATAATTGATGCAAATTCTCCATCTCGTAACCGTTCTAGTCAGTAACAACTCATTATTCTCATTTTCAATGACCGTGATACCTCTTTTCTTTAGCACGCACTGGACCAGACTTACCCGTGAACTATCTGAGATGGGGTAGATTACACTTGCATCTAACCACTTGATGATTTCTTTCTTGACTACGTCCTTCATGATAGGGTTTAGTCTTTGTTGTCCATCAATCGTCCCTTTTTTGCCATCTTCTAGGATAATCTTGTGCATGCATATAGATGGACTAATTTTGCGAATATTGGTTATGTTCCATCCGATAGCCTTCTTGAATTGTTTCAATATCAGAATGAGTTTCTCTTCTTGCTCAATAGTTAATTCTACTGAAACAATCACAGGTAGAGTAGAAAAGTTACCTAAATAAACTTATTTTAAATGTGAAGAAAGTACCTTGAGTTCTAATTTAGGTGGCTCCCCGATTGATTCTTTTGGTTGGGCATAGTCCCTATTCTCTAACTCCAAATGTTCAAAGCAAGATTGCAGATTAAATCCCCTTTGATTAGCTTCTAACAAAGCTAAGTATTCATCCTCCTCTTCATTATTTGGAGAATCTGATGTCAAAATTTGTTCCAATGGGTCCTCAACATAGTTGAGTTCCTTCTCCATGATTAAATCCTCTAAATCGAACACTGCAGAACAATCATCAATTATGTCAGGAAATCGCATTGACTTAAAAACATTAAACGTTACCTGATCATTCTGAACTCGCATAGTAAGCTCGCCCTTCTGCACATCACTAAGGGTCCTTCCGGTTGCTAAGAACGGTCTTTCTAGGATGATTGACACCTATTTTTCTGCTTCAAAGTCTAGAATCACAAAGCCAGTAAGAAAGATAAATTTTCTACACGTACCAATACGTTCTCGATTTTTCCTTCTAGATGTGCTAAGGATCGATCTTCTAATTGAAGTGTAACCGTAATAGGTCTAACTTCACCTATCCCCAACTTCCTAAATATTGACATGGGCATCAAGTTGATACTCGCACCCAAGTCACATAGTGCCTTACCACAATATGTTCCTCCAATATTGCATGGTATGGAAAAACATCCAGGATCCTTTAATTTTGAGGGTAGTTTGTCTTGAAGATATGCATTTCATTCCTTCGTTAGGGTTGCCGTCTCAAATTCTCCAAGCCTTCATTTTTTAGACTGGATATCCTTCATGAATTTGAAATAGTTCGGCATTTGTTCAAGTGCTTCAACCAACGGGATGTTGATATGAAGTTGCTTGAGTACATCTAGGAACTTATTGAATTGAATTTCTTGCTTCTGCTTTTGAATTCTTTGAGGATAGGGTGGTGGAGGTTTCTTTACTGGAACTAGTTGATTCGTCTTCTGTAGTAATTCTGCATCTAATGGAGTTGTTAATTGATCAGAATTAGCTAGTTCTGAAATTACCTTGTCAGATTTGTAGATTTCGATTCTTATGAAATTTGAATTTCAACACTCAATTTAATGTCCTATGAGTCTTAAGCATCAGCTGGCTCCTTTTGAACTTCGACGGTGTTGAGCTCTAATGTCTTTCATCTCCTCAATGTCAATGCTTTACAATACTCCTTCCCTGGATTCCTTGGATTCTCCGTATCAGTAGGTAAAGCACCTTGTGGTTGACTTCTGAGTTCAGTTGCAAGCTGGCCCATTTGGTTTTCCAGGTTTTTCAATGTAGCTGCTTGGCTTTGGATTAAGGCATCATTCTTGGCCGTGTATGCCTTCAACAAATTTTCTAAGCCATTGGATGGTTCAGCTTGGGTTGATTTTTGAACTTGTTGGGGAAAACTAGGTGGCTGGGTTTATCTAGGTTGGGCGTAAGTATTACTGGTTCCAGCCCCTTGGTCACTCCAGGAAAAATTCGAGTGGTTTTGCCATGACGGGTTATAGAAATTGGATTGCAGTCCTTGCTTTCCTCGATTTTGATTCTGGTTACCCATGTAATATATGGATTTTGGGTTCGATGGACATTCTTCAAACAAATGTCCTTCCCTACAATAGACACAGGCTATATAACGCCCCAAATTTTTGGCCTAGAAGTTTTAAGTCTTGAGCATGGGAACTGTTAAGAGGCGGCATAAATAATTAATTGTGCGAGAAAGTGAGATAAGTGGGTATCTACTTCAGTGGTTAAGTGTTTTGTGTGTTCTGGGAGTGTCTGAGAAGTCCTAGGTTCAAGGCTTGGCTTGTTCAAAGTTTTTTTTTTTTTTGAATAAAAACCTTGGTTCTAGACAGTAGATTTATAAATAATTGTAGGGAAAACATGTCATAAAATGCCTGCTTGTCTAGGGGATAGTTGTAACACCCCAAACCCGGCCTAGATGTTATGGTCGAATCTGATGATGTCACATTGAAGTGTTTTTCGCAAAACATGATAACGTTTGAAAAGTCCAATGTTTATTTAGCCTCTTTGTGATCTAGAAAATAATTTTAAAACGTGCGTCACGATCAAAACTATTTACTTTAAAACGTTATAAATTCTAAAATCTCATTTATCACGTAAGCTTCTGAAACGGTTTTGCATATTCGTGGTATTTTGGTAAGTCATGCATATCTTTTGAAAACCCACATCCTACCACTAGTAGGTATAAATCATAATAAATTAATAAAAGCCCAAATTAAAGAATAAAACTTAAAGAGGCCTTTTACATAAAAATACCTAAACAAAACTACTTATAAATTAAAAGTTAAAAAATGGAAGAAAGAGTGGTTGTGTGGCCACCTTTGAGTCCCTCGCAGCACCGATCCGCCTACGACTGGGGTTTACCTGTACAATTAAAATAGATGGGTGAGTTTACAAAAACTCAGTATGTAATCCCATGTAAGCAATCAATCAGACAACAAACACAGTCTGGGCCAAAGCCGCTTTTAGTAACAGTGACAAGATCAATTCGGGCTTTAGCCCACCTCAATACAGAAACAATCATGTGTTTGGGCCTTGGCCCATTGCTATAACAGTAAATAGTGCAGTAACAGTAATCAGTGCAGTAACAGTAAATAGTGCAGTAACAATAAACAGTATGCAAGTCCTACCCATCTAGCCTCTACACTCCATCTCCGTCCAACCCTACACTCCATGTGGGGATATAATCAACCCACCCATCTTTACTCTCCAGAATTAGCACCGGTTGCGGCACTAAACAGTATTTGCAGCAAAGCTGCCAATATAATAGGCTTAGAGCCATTAGTGATTTGCAGAAGAGCTGCCAGTACAGTACACTTCCTCCAATCATATATAAGCCCATCCCCATGCAATGCATTATGCAACATGTCATGTCATATCATAATATTAAACATGTACTCAATACAGTTACACATAACATGTTAGAAAATAAACATACATCACATACAGGTAAAACAGTCATCCTACCACATAAGGGCAAAGTAGTCATTTTACCTCACAAGGGCAAAACCGTCATTTTAACACATAAGGGCAAAACAATCATTTTACCTTACAGGGGTATTACAGTTATTTTATGCTACAGGGGTATTATTGTCATTTTACCCTATTAGGGTATTTCGGTCATTTTGCCCTTATGGGGGTATTTTGGTCATTTTATGACATAAGAGCAAAATCGTCATTTTATCACATAAGGGTTCAGGTATGCTTATTGACCCAACAGAAGGTCACAGTCATCTCGAGTGACTTGTGCAACCTTAACAGTCAAATAGTGAAAATGGGCCCAAGGCCCATAATGCGGGCACATGTAGGCCCACACGCCTGTGTGGCCCACGAAGCCCAAAAATGGCCTTGGCTATGTGTTCTACACAGCCTGGCCCAATATTCTCCACACCTTCGTGTGGTTTACCCGTGTGGGGCCCACAAGCCCGTGGGGCCCACATGACCCATTTCGGCCCAAAATAGCCCAAAACGGCCTTAGCCCATGAAGCCGCTCATGGCCGACTTCAATGATCTTACGCCCATGTTTAAGCATTCAAGACACCACCCACGGTCTCGAGCGAGCTCATGCTCACGTAGTGTCGGCAGTCACCTATTTTGGCTTTTGCCGGTTTACGGTTAAGGCAGTGTGATTTCCGTACCTTGCTTCTAATCACCGAGAGAAGAAATTGCTCGCAACTTTGAACCCTTCGAACAAGCTATGAGAGGGGATCCATCCACCCTAATGCCAACAGAGGATCTTTTCCCTCTCCTTCGACAAGCTCTTGTGCACCAACTTAGCATAGGTAAACACTTAATAAGTCAGCACCTAAATAATACTATTATATTACTCTGAAATCATCCAATCGTTAATCCCCTTACCTTGATGGGACAACCGAAATCTTTTTCACCTTATCAATTGAGAGAGGATGATCACACTAGCCCTCGGTTACAACCTGTAAATCAACGAACCTCCTGTTAACGCCTAATCGTAAGCATAGTTTGAACCAAACCAAGAGTTAGTCTTACCAAAACACTACCCCGGACACTTGTAACTACCCCCAAAATTGACAGAAAGTAGTGGAAAGAAGATCGACACAGTGAGGATAAAAGAAAGGGGTAAATTTTGGTAAAAAAATAACTAAATGAGAGGACAAGAAAGGAAGGAAAATCAGTCAAGAAGTAACGGATTGAGAGAGACAGAGAAGGAACACAATCGGTCTATAAGAACAAGGGAAGAAAAGGAAGAGAGAATTGACTAGTAAAGCCAAAAGAGTTGAGAGAGAGGGAAGAGAGATGTTTGGCTAACAATAAGGTAAGAACTAATAAAAATGTGATTGCTAAAGAGGTAGGGGAGGAAAGCACAAAAGGTTAGTAGGGCACTAAAATTGAAGAGCAAAACCGAAAATGAACAAAAAGAAAAGTACCCATAAAATCTCTTAGCATAAATTGGCTACCAAGAAAATGAGAAGAGAAAAGAACCCAACATGTATTGCCAGCAACTGAAAAGCAGAGAGAGCTCCCCAAAACTGAATTCCCCCATCATTAGAGTACCTATTCGGCACAACTCTTTTAACATCTCAACATCGCCAATTTTTCTCACATAACCTCTCCTAAAATTCCTCCTGTTCACAACCTTAACAATCGAAAATCCCTCTTTTTACTCCTCAAATTCAGTTATACAACAACCTCATTCAAACTCATTCAAACTCTTGGTGTTTCGATCAAACAAAACCTCCTTCCCTGGCCCTCAATAAAAAATACTCTCCATTTGCTCAAGCAGGGATTTGAACCTCAGACCACATACACACTCCATACGCCACTTATCACTAGGATAGCAGGCTTTGTAATGCCCGGTATCCGAGACCGTTGCCGGAGTCGAACACGAGGTGTTAACAGACTTAATTCATTACTTAAACAGCTCAAACAATTTAATTTTAGAAATTCCAGACAAGCTGGCTAACTGCATCATAGTCGCTTAAAAATTAATATCTCGAGTTCTGAAACTCAAAATCCAATTCCGTAAATTTTCCCTGAAAATAGACTCATACATATATTTACTAATTTTTTTCTAGAATTTTTGGTTGATCCAATTAGTACAGTTTATTAGTTAAAGTCTCCCCTGTTTCAGGGTTTGACTGCTCTGACCTCTGTGTATTACGAATCAGATATCTCTCTGTAAAGAATTTCAATGACTATAAAGTTTGTTTCTCTTAAAACTAGATTAAATAAGAAATCTATACATATAAATTATGACTTCTAATTATTTTTATACAATTTATGGTGAATTTCCAAAGTCAGAACAGGGGATCCAGAAATCGCTCTGGCCCTGTTTCACAAAAATTTAAACATATCATAAAATATAACTCATATACCTGTTTCGTTTCTTTCATATGAAAATAGACTCATAATTATTCAATTCCATATTTTATTCATCATCTAATTATATCTCTACTATTTTTTAATGATTTTTCAAATTCACGTCACTACTGCTGTCTGAATCTATTTTATGGTAAATTTTACCTATTTCATGGTTTCCATGGATTAACTAGCAATTTGACATACATAACACCGAATATGATCATAATTAGCCATTCCAATGGCTAATCATTACCAAGTATTTTTATACTTCTCAATAACCATATCATAAGACCATATATACAAAATGATTATAATGCTATACATGCCATACTCAAAATATACAAGTCATTATGCCAAGATGGTATACGGATAGTGTGAGCGTGCCTCCGACCGTTCCTGATTTCCGAGCTGGCTTGTCAACACTACAAGGAATGAAAAGGAGGGAATAAGCATAAATGCTTAGTAATTTCACATGCAAATAGCAAGTAACGTAACCATGTAAGCAAACATAAAACATCATTCGCATAATCATCACCAAGACATTCATATCATATTTTCATTTATCATCTTACCATATTGTTGTTATATCGATTTTTCAACCTGAGGGTTAAGTACATACCTGTTCAAAGTATCCATTTCACAACACTTACCAATACGTCCCTTTCATCTTGAGTATTCCTCCATTTGAGTAGAACTTTACCCGTTGAACACATCGGAATATAATTCGGATACTTGGAAAGTTTGCACATAAGTGCCACATATGTAGCCAAGCTACTATGTAACCCGCCCATAAGCGAACTCGGACTCAACTCAACGAGCTCGGGCGTTCGCATCCATAAGTGAATTCGGACTCAACTCAACGCGCTCGAATGCCTAGTTACATCTCACGAACTCGGACTCAACTCAACGAGTTCGGACATTTGCATCCATAAGTGAACTCGGACTCAACTCAACGAGTTCGGATGCTCAACCATCCTAGTGACATGTCACTTGTATCCTAATCTATTCCTAAGGTTCAAACGAGATTTTCCTCGAACACATATCCTTGCCGTCTTCCGTAGAATAACCAATACTCGGTAACAATTTATATTTAACAAGTAGCTCACATAATTTGCATTTTATTCGAAAATAACCACAAAGCATATATTTCATGATAAAAATCAGCATATCATATAATTAACATCAATAACTTAAAAATAACAATTATGCTACTTTATTTGCACATGAACTTACCTAGTATGCGAAAATGGCTACTTTTACCATTTCGTCCACAACTTGGTATTTTCCCCATTTTAGCCTGAATTTCAATTTTCCTTGCTCTATCATTTAAAATATAGTCTAATTAGGACTCACATTATTCAAACTGACCCAAAATCATGTTTTGGAAAAATTACAATTTTGCCCCTAAACTATTGCATATTTACACTTTTGCCCCAAAGCTCGTAAATTAAACTTCAGCCTATTTTCTTATGTTTTATGACATGCTGATCATTTTTCCCTTCTATGGCAACATCAAATTCTCACTCTAACATGTACTTATGACTATTAGGTATTTTTACCGATTAAGCCCTTTTGCTCGTTTTCACTTAAAACCAAGTAGCATAAGTTGTCTAACATAATTTAAAACCTCATATTCTATCATAAAACACCAAAATACACAAATTTCACCTATGGGTATTTTTCCAAATATAAACCCTAGGTTAAATTATTGCTAGCATAAGCTAAATCGAGCTACCGGGACTCCAAAAAGGTAAAGAACTTGAAAAACGGGGATAGAATGGACTTACAATCGAGCTTGGAAGCTTGAAAAACCCTAGCCATGGTTTCTCCTTGCTATATTCGGCCATGGTGAAGAAGATGAGCAATAATTGGCTTTTAATTTTGTATTTTAATTCATTTTACCCCTAAATGACCAAAATGCCCTTACTACTAAACTTTCCAAAAATTCCATCCATGTCCAATTTTTGTCCATAAACTTAGAAATTGGTAAAATTGCTATTTACTACCTCCTAATTAATATTTCAAAACAATTTCATACTAGAAACTTCTAGAATGCAAGTTTTGCAAATTATTCGATTTAGTCCCTAATTTCAATTTAAGCACTTTAGGCATAGGATTTCATCACGAAATTTTCACACAATCATGCAATCATATCATAAACATCAAAATAATTATAAAATAATTATTTCTATCTCGGATTTTGTGGTCACAAAACCACCATTCCGACTATGCCCAAAATCAGGATATTACAACTCTTCCCCCCTTTAGGGATTTTCGTCCCCGAAAATCTTACCAGAAAAGTGGTCTTCACTTTTAATCTCATATTCGGTGCCGAAGAAATTTCACTTAGACTGTACCTCCAATACATCTCTTTAATTTCTCATATGATCTGAAAGCTTACAGTCTCAACTCTCAACTGTTCTTAAATTTTCAACTCTTCTCAGTTTCCCATGATATCATGACATAAAACCCGGATCTTAACTTGATTAATGGAGACCGGAATTCCAAGAAATCCAACAATCAAAGAAACCTGAATTTCCATGAATCTGATGAGTAGGAATTCATTCAATACAGATATGATTTATATATCTCGCCAAACATTTAACAATAGGATACATCACATTTTCCTCTTTCTGCCATGAAAATAATTCTGATATGGCCTCAAGAATAATCCTTCTCATTTCCATCCCAATATCAACACTGACAAGGATAATTTTGATAGATCCCAATGCTCGGCTTTAACCCCTTTAACAACTCCGATTTTATGTAACATCGAATGCTCTAAACTATCACATTACCTCACTGTCTTGAAACACATCACAATTCATAAAACAGTACATTATTGAAAGTCAGGAAGTCTTTACTCAATATAGACTAGTCTAGTTCAGACGCTTCGGTTACCAATATTCTCATCTATCCGAACTTTGTCAACATGTAATAAACTTTTCAGCTTTCACAAAATGAAAACCTTATCATTCGTAGTGACTTTAACTAATATCAAATTTTTTCTAATAAATATACACTTCTCGTTCAGACTATTTACTCTTTTATCCGTACAAAATAAAATTCTATTATCAGACTTGGGAAAAATAATCCTGAAATAATTGTCACATAAAATCTTTCAAATAGATAATTCACCATACCGACTGAAACTCGCGCTTTTATCACTTATGCCTTTACTGATGTCAAATCCTTACATAGAAATTAGAAAAAAAAACCCCCAATACTAAAATCACCACTTTACCAAGATCAAATTAGAAGTATAGTCATATTTGACATGATTATCACGAGTGAAGAAACGACTTGAACACGAGTCATAATTGACAAATTATGGAACAAAGATAACAAGAAAACCGAATAAAGAAATCCAAAATAGAGAAATCCAGAATAAAGAAATCCGAATAAAGAAACCCAAGATACGATACTATTTGGAGAATCGAAAACCAATTTGGAGAATCAAAACCAAACTCATAGAGAAAATACAGAATACCAGATAATTCTTCAAAGAAAGAAAGTCCAAAAGAAAACATCATTTAATCCTTTGGAATCAAATATAACAAGAACAATATATCTTCCCATACATATATATCGGATGAAACATCAAGTAGAAGAAACAGAATCATAATATCATATGTATTCTCTCATCAATTCTTATCAGACGAAATGAAATAGAATACCCGATGAAATAGAGCAATATAAATTATAAACCAGTCAGACTACCAATGCTTTCAACCAACACCAGGATTAAAAGACATTCCCATATAACAAGATTTCTTCTGAAGATCAATAGCCATAGAAATATTTCTGAGAACGGGTAAACACATAGAACATCTCAAAAGAGACTGCTAAATCTATCCAGTCATAACTATCACACTCAGATAGTTCACATTTCAAATATCATTTCCCCAACTAGTTTTGCCGTCACAAATTTCATATTAAACCATTCACTAAAGAAGGCGATTCTGAATAAATTTCGATTTACACTTTCTCGACCTTGCACCGAGTAATTCGGTTTACCAAGGAGAATTCCTTTTCTAATCGGGACGTTACATAATTCCAATAATCTTTACGTCAATCCGATACTTTACTGGCTCTGACTTTACTTATCAGCTCATTTTCAATCTCTGATCATACTTATAATTATTCTATCACTGAACTCTTTGGGTTCTCAACCGAAAACTTATTCAATACAAATCTCATGAAATTCCATTATAAGTACCATTTCGGTAAGGGGGAGGGGTTGTAGGACCTTTGACTCGACTTTCTTATACATACACATATGACACAACTTCCATCATCATAGCAACATCATCAAAATCATGTCATTCATTCATGTTGGCTTACACCAATTTTCCTATTGTCCCATTTAGACAATATACTTATGCATACATTCTATGTTTTCTAGATAGCTTTACTTATCCATTCATTTAATTAAATTAAGTCATGCTCATGACATCATATAAGGCCAAACAAACATAGATATTTGCACCACAATCATAACTTTCATTTCGTGCATCATCATGTACATATCATTACAATCATATAATTCAGTCCAACAATTTAACATAGATAAGTTCATTTCATTATAATCCTTTATCTCATAAAAATTATATATCATTAGCATTCATCAACATTCGACATCCAAATCAAAACAAGGACATTTTCATTCGTATCATAATATTATGACTTTTATTCATACCTCTACTACTTTCTATTTATTCCGTTCATCTTATCAAGTAAGCCATATACACTACATCATATGAGCATTAAGCAAATATGAATATTTATCACATATGTATCATAAACCTTTATTCATACTTTTTTGAACCGATACTTATCATAATCATAATTTTACTCAAATATCTTCACATAACATTGAACATGGTCGGTGCAGCTCGGTTGGAGAGTACCCTGTCTAAATAAGACGGTACTCATACGCGTCGGAAGACATCAAACTATCACAGATCAGTGGCATGTATAGCTAAACTTTTACACATGCTAGGTTAGTCCGAGAACCGACTAAACCTACTCTGATACCACCAAATTTAACGCCCCGTACCCGAGACCGTTGCCGGATTTGAACACGAGGTGTTAACAGACTTAATTCATTGTTTAAACAGCTCAAACAATTTAATTTTAGAAATTCCAGACAAGCTGGCTAACTGCATCACAGTCGCTTAAAAATTCATATCTCGAGTTCTGAAACTCAAAATCCAATTCCATAAATTTTCCCTAAAAATAGACTCATATATCTATTTACTAATTTTTTTCTAGAATTTTTTGTCAAGCAAATTAGTACAGTTTATTAGTTAAAGTCTCCCCTATTTCAGGGTTCGACTGCTCTGACCTCTGTGTATTACAAATCAGATATCTCTCTGTACAGAATTTCAATGACTATTAAGTTTATTTTGTGTCAAAACTAGACTCAATAGTAATTCTATACATATAAATTATGACTTCTAATTATTTTTATACAATTTATGGTGAATTTCCAAAGTCAGAACAGGGGATCCAGAAATCGCTTTGGCCCTGTTTCACAAAAATTTAAACATATCATAAAATATAACTGATATACTTGTTTCGTTTCTTTCATATGAAAATAGACTCATAATTATACAATTCCATATTTTATTCATCATCTAATTATATCTCTACTATTTTTAATGATTTTTCAAATTCACGTCACTACTGCTGTCTGAATCTATTTTATGGTAAATTTTACCTATTTCATGGTTTCCATGGATTAACTAGCAATTTGACATACATAACACCGAATATGATCATAATTAGCCATTCCAATGGCTAATCATTACCAAGCATTTTTATACTTCTCAATAACCATATCATAAGACCATATATACAAAATGATTATAATGCTATACATGCCATACTCAAAATATACAAGCCATTATGCCAAGATGGTATACGGATAGTGTAAGCGTGCCTCCGACCGTTCTCGATTTTCGAGCTGGCTTGTCAACACTACAAGGAATAAAAAGGAGGGAGTAAGCATAAATGCTTAGTAAGTTCACATGCAAATAGCAAGTAAGGTAACCATATAAGCAAACATAAAACATCATTTGCATAATCATCACCAAGACATTCATATCATATTTTCATTTATCATCTTACCATATTGTTGTTATATCGATTTTTCAACCTGAGGGTTAAGTACATACCTGTTCAAAGTATCCATTTCACAACACTTACCAATACAACCCTTTCATCTTGAGTATTCCTCCATTTGAGTAGAACTTTACCCGTTGAACACATCGGAATATAATTCAGATACATGGAAAGTTTGCACATAAGTGCCACATATGTAGCCAAGCTACTATGTAACCCGCCCATAAGCGAACTCGGACTCAACTCAATGAGCTCGGGCGTTCGCATCCATAAGTGAACTCGGACTCAACTCAACGAGCTCGGATGCCTAGTTACATCTCACGAACTCGGACTCAACTCAACGAGTTCGGACATTTGCATCCATAAGTGAACTCGGACTCAACTCAACGAGTTCGGATGCTCAACCATCCTAGTGACATGTCACTTGTATCCTAATCTATTCCTAAGGTTCAAACGGGATTTTCCTCGAACACATATCCTTGTCGTCTTCCGTAGAATACCGAAACCAATACTCGGTAACAATTTATATTTAACAAGTAGCTCACATAATTTGCATTTTATTCGAAAATAACCACAAAGCATATATTTCATGATAAAAATCAGCATATCATATAATTAACATCAATAACTTCAAAATAACAATTATGCTACATTATTTACACATGAACTTACCTACTATGCGAAAATGGCTACTTTTACCATTTCGTCCACAACTTGGTATTTTCCCCATTTTAGCCTGAATTTCAGTTTTCCTTGCTCTATCATTTAAAATATAGTCTAATTAGGACTCAAATTATTCAAATTGACCCAAAATCATGTTTTGGAAAAATTACAATTTTGCCCCTAAACTTGTGCATATTTACACTTTTGCCCCAAAGCTTGTAAATTAAACTTCAGCCTATTTTCTTATGTTTTATGACATTCTGATCATTTTTCCATTCTATGGAAACATCAAATTCTCACTCTAACATGTACTTATAGCTATTAGGTATTTTTACCGATTAAGTCCTTTTGCTCGTTTTCACTTAAAACCGAGTAGCACAAGTTGTCTAACATAATTTAAAACCTCATATTCTATCATAAAACACCAAAATACACAAATTTCACCTATGGGTATTTTTCCAAATATAAACCCTAGGTTAAATTATTGCTAGCATAAGCTAAATCGAGCTACCGAGACTCTAAAAACGTAAAGAACTTGAAAAACGGGGCTAGAATGGACTTACAATCAAGCTTGGAAGCTTGAAAAACCCTAGCCATGGTTTATCCTTGCTATATTCGTCCATGGTGAAGAAGATGAGCAAAAATTGGCTTTTAATTTTGTATTTTAATTCATTTTACCCCTAAATGACCAAAATGCCCTTACTACTAAACTTTCCAAAAATTCCATCCATGTCCAATTTTTGTCCATAAACTTAGAAATTGGTAAAATTGCTATTTAAGACCTCCTAATCAATATTTCAAAAACAATTTCATACTAGAAACTTCTAGAATGCAAGTTTTGCAAATTATTCGATTTAGTCCCTAATTTCAATTTAAGCACTTTAGGCATAGGATTTCATCACAAAATTTTCACACAATCATGCAATCATATCATAAACATCAAAATAATTATAAAATAATTATTTCTATCTCGGATTTTGTGGTCACAAAACCACTATTCCGACTAAGCCCAAAATCAGGATATTACAGGCTTTTTATGACATGTTTTTACCAAAATAAACTTATAACCCTACTGGAAAAAGATAGGGGATTTATCCTTAAAAACCAAAATTTTGTGGAAGCTAGGGCTTGAACCCATGACTTCCTAGACACTCCAAGATCACATAACCACTAAAGCAGATACATAGTTGTGTCACTTCCTTGCACAATTAAATATTTATGAACAGCTTCCCAACTACTCCCACACTCAAGACCTAATACTTCTAGGCCCAAATTTGGGGCGTTACAATAGTGGCGTGTGGAGTGTGCTAGTGGTCAGAGTTTCGAGTCTCTGCTGGTCCAAATGGAGATTATTTTTACTAATGGCCATGAGATGAAGTTGTGTTTGACCAAAACACCGGGGAGTTTGAAGAGTTTGAATGGGGTTGTTGTTAGCCGAAGTTGGGGAGTAAAAAGGGGGATTTTTGGTTGTTAAGGTTGGTGAACATAAGGGATTTTAGGAGAATATTGTGGAGAAGCTTGGGGGATAGGTTTAGTATGGTGTCGAATGTAAGAGTCTTGTGCTGGCAAAATCGGTCATAGGACCTTTTTGCTCTTGGGTGTCGAATATGTTTCTAGTTTTGCTGTGCATTCTGTAGTTTTGTTGCTTTTTCCTTTGCTTTGAGACCAAACACTATGATAGGCCATTAGGGCACCTTTGGAGGTCTACCTATTTCGATTTTGCTCTCCACAATAGTGCTTTACTGATCAGCTATCTCCTCTCCCTCTCTTTCATTACTTTTGAGTTTTTGGTTCTTGATTCTTTGACTGATTGCTTCCCTCTTCTTCCCTTCTCAATAAGTTTTTCCTTGGCCCCACTTCCTCACTCAAGGATTAGTCGAATACATCTCTTCCCCTACTTCGAATCTTTCTGGTGTTAACAGATTTCCTTTCTTTTCTTTGTGCTATTGTGACCGAATACCCCTTTCAAATAGAGGTTGTCTCAAATAGAGGTGCAATAGTTACATCCAGAGCCTCGGTTCAAGTGGGTGCTTCTAGGGGTAGGCCGGATACTGCTACCTTCTATTCTTAGTCTTCGCTCTCTGTAAGTTGCTACTCTTGTGGTTGGTTATTTGCGTGTGTGGTATTAGTTAATAAATGGCGATTGGGATGCAGGTAGTAACTAAAGATTCCAAGCGATCACTTGCAGCGGTTTTAGTGTGTGATCGATCGGGACAAGTGATAGGTAATCTTTTGTATAAGTGTTCGAATAGAGTTTGCTTCGACTTGACTATTAGTCTATTAACCAAAACTTGTGATTGAATATAGGTTAGAGTACTCGTGGGCTATTCGCAAATAGGTGTGTAAACATTGTCCAAACTGTAAACCGGCAAAAGCCGGAAAATACGACTATTGACGCTACACGGGCACGCGCTTGCTCGTGTAGTAAATCAAACACGTAAAACATGGGTGTTTGATAGTAGAGGCCACCATGAGCGATTTCATGGGCTTAGGCTGTTTTGGGCCACGTTGGGCCAAAATGGGCGTGTGGGCCCCACGGGCATGTGAGCCCTACACGGGTAAACCACACAAAAGTATGGAGAATGTTGGGCCAGACTGTGTAGTTTACATGACCAAGGCCATTTCTGGGCTATTTGGGCCACACGAGCATGTGGGCCCACATGGGCTGCAATATGAGCCTTGGGCCCATTTACACAGTTT
The DNA here is from genome assembly GCA_025698465.1 of Gossypium longicalyx. Taxonomy (NCBI): domain Eukaryota; kingdom Viridiplantae; phylum Streptophyta; class Magnoliopsida; order Malvales; family Malvaceae; genus Gossypium; species Gossypium longicalyx. The sequence continues at coordinate 39,028,100 of CM046996.1, read as the reverse complement.
GACTGTTAAGGTTGCACGGGTCGCCCCGAGACAACTGTGACCTTCGTTGGGTCGAAAAGCGTACCTGGAATCTTAATCGATAAAATGGCTATTTTGCCCTCATGAGGTAAAATGATTGTTTTGCCCTTATGAGGTAAAATGACTGTTTTGCCCTTATGTGGTAAAATAACTGTTTTGCCCTTATGTGGTAAAATGACTGTTTTGCCCTTACGTGGTAAATGACTATTTTGCACTTATGTGGTAAATGACTGTTTTGCCCTTATGTGGTAAAATGACTGCTTTGCCCTTATATGGTAAATAATTGTTTTGACCTTATATGGTAAATGACTATTTTGCCCTTATGTTGTAAAATGATTGTTTTTCCCTTATGTGGTAAACAACTGTTTTGCCTTTATGTGGTAAATGATTGTTTTGCCCCTATGTTATATTTTAGCATGCTATATGTAACTGTATTGAGTACATTGTTAATATTATGACATGACATGACATGTTGCATGATGCATTGCACGGGGATGGGTTTATATATGATTGGAGGAAGTGTATTGTACTAGCAGCTCTGCTGCAAATCACCGATGGCTCTAAGCCTATTATACTGGCAGCTCTACTGCAAATATTGTTTAGTGCTGCAACCGGTGCTATTTTTAGTGTGTAGGGATAGGTGGGTTGATTTTATCCCCACATGGTGTGTAGGGCTGGACGAAGTGGTGTGTAGAGGCTGGTTGGGTAGGATTTCTGATTGCAGATCTATACTACACTGTTTACTATTACTGCAACGGGCTAAGGCCCACTCTAATACTGTTACCGTATTGGGCTAAGGCCCTAACTGAAACTGAACTGTTACTGATATGGGCTTAGGCCCAGACTATTTTTTCTCACTGTATGTTTGACTGTTTGCTTATTAAGGGATTATACACTGAGTTTTTGTAAACTCACCCTTTTGTTTAATCATGCATGTAATCCCGGTCTTAGGCGGATCGGTCTTTGCGAGGACTCGAAGGTGGCCACACAACCGCATGGACTTCCTCATTAGATTTTAAATTATAAGCGATTAATTTGGGTATTTTGTTGTAATAAGGCCTCTCTAAATTTTATTTTTAATTCGAATTTTAATATTTTGATTTATATCTAGCTTGAAGAGGACATGAGTTTTCAAAAGATAAATGTTTTTCAAAAACACCACGAATACGTAAACGGTTTAAAAAGCTTCTGCAAGCAAACATTGTTTCTAAAGTGCAATAACAATCTAAAATGATTAAACGTTTTGCTAAACCCACTTTAGTTTTCAACAACGAACATGATACCCTAAAGTTTTGTAAAAGATCACTACGAGGTTTTTAATATGGAACGGATTTTTCAACAGATCTATGTTTTTTGAAATACAGTTTATTGTGACATTGTCAGATTTGGCCATAATGTCTAGGCCGGGTCTGGGGTGTTACAGGCTATATTTTCAAATTGATTTGGTGGTTGTGCTGTAAAACTATTAGACCCATTAGTAGTAAAAAATTTTAACATTGAGGATATTGATGATACCTAATATGCGAGTGAAGTAAGAGCGCCTATTTCATGTATTCCAGCAACTCTTCTTCCTGACGTTGCTCGATTGGTTGGCCATTGATAATTGTTGCTGGCAATCCTCTCAATGATTTCATAAGCCTCATTATAAGACTTAGAAAGGAGAGCACCATTAGCAGAAGCGTCCACTACCATCCTCATATGGGCATTGAGACCATTATAAAATGTCTCAAGTTGGATGCAATGTGGGATTCCGTAATGAGGGCACTTTTGTAATAATTCTTTGTACTTTTCCCATGCCTCATACAAGGACTCATCATCAATTTGTTGGAAGGCAGTGATCTCATTTCTCAACTTAGCATTCTTGCTAGGCAGGAAATACTTCATAAGAAATCTTTCTGGTAACTCTAGCCATATGGAAATTAAATTTGGTGGCAATGAGTTCAACCAAGCTCGAGCTCTATCCCTTAGCGAATACGAGAACAGCTTCAAATTGTAATGCATCTTTGGGTACTCCAACTAACTTGAAAGAATCACTCACCTCCATAAACAGTCTTAAGTGTAGGTGAGGATCTTTGGTAGGCATTCCACTGAATTGGTCCACTGTCTGAAGCATCTGAAACATGACTAGCTTCAGCTCGAACTGTTGTGCCTCAATTTTGGCTCTCTTAATACCCAGATTAAGATCATTAAACTCCATCACTGCATACTATTTTAAAGCTCTATCCCTATCATCAGCAATAAGGGTAGGATTTTGAGCAGGGTTTGCTCCATTTCCTTGATTCGAATTTTTGAAGTTCATCTCTTCGGTCCTTCTCTGACTTGCTTGTCTTCTTCGCTGTCAAAAAGTTCGTTCAATCTCAGGGTCTACAATACTCATAAACACCTGAAATAATCATAGAAAATTTAATTAAGTTAAAATTTGAACAGAAAAATAAACTAAAATGCAAAACTAACAAATTCACAAATAATGACTTTTTAAAACAGTCCTTTGGCAACGGCGCCAAAAACTTGGAATGGCGGAAATGTACAAGTGTACACAATCGCAACAAGTAATAAAGTGACAAGTAAATGTCGAGTTATCATTCCCACAGGGACTGTGAAAAGAATTATTTATGAATGCTATTTAAAACACTTTGGTGAAGAAAAATATTTTGTTTGAAGAGGGTGATTAAAAAATAAGATTTTAAAATAAGTAAACTAAATAAATAAATCTCAAATGCAAGATTTCAAAATACGATTATAATCAAGATGACATAATTGTGTTAGATCAATTACATTTCTTAACTTAGAATTATTAAACTCATGTTTATATTGTTACGAATAAATTCACGGCAACTCGGTAATTTGCTAACTTATGAACATACTCACCCACAAAAATCCATTAATCTCTTGATTGTATTCCTATGTCAATTCAATTGATTGAACAAATCTTTAAAAGGCAAATGTAATTGCACATACATACTTATTAAATCGAAATAATCTCTTGTACATATCCCTATGTCAATTCAAACGATTAATTAAATCTAATAAGCACATAAAAGACTACATGAGGTAACAAAGTATCCCTGCCTTGAAACAATTTAATCACAATAATCTTGCAAGTTATGCAAGGCAATTGTATCGTCAGATACCGTTGCTAATTTAACCCTCAGCTACCTTAGACGATTAAACATGCACTGATTAAGTACTGTGTCCATTAATTACAATTTCAATCCGTATAAGTAATTAATTCATTAGCTACCTCACAATTGTAATGCAAGAGTAACTTAGTCTTGATTTTACTTAACCAAGCATCTTACTAAGGCCTATAACAACATAAACACAATTTGAACAATTTTAGCAAACGAAATGCAATCAACCTAACACGAATTAAATTCAAGCTAAATTGATTAAATTAACCATTCCAACAACATAAATATTCATAAATACCTTCATCATAACAACAACAAAAATTAAAGAGATAGGGAACAAGAATCAAATTCGGTGTTTTTCTGTGGCTTGATTCGTTTGCTCCGTTCTTTCTTCTCCGTTGTCCTCGTCGACCAAGGCTGCTATGAACACTTAATTGCTGCTCCAAATGGCTAATGAATTCCACTTTTCCAAGAGGAGAAATCGGCAAGAGAGCAAGGGAATTTGGAATGGAAAAGAAGAGAGAAAGTGGAGAGAAGAGAGAAAAGATGTGAATGCTTGAGGTGTGTTTCAAATGATCAGCTTAAGGGGGGTTTTTATAGCTGAAGAGGGCTGCTAAAAATAGCTAAAATTAGCAGCCAAAGAGCCCTCCCTTGGCTGGCCACACATGTGGCAAGTTTGATGATTTCAAACTTGCTAAATTAAGCTTGGGGCAAATCTAGAAAGCCACCATTTGTAGAGGGGTTTGAATGCTATTTGAATAAGACTTCAAGGGCCTCTTTGCAAGCTAAATAATCAGCCAATAAGCTGATTTGGGTCAGCACATGGGGCGGTTTTAGGCTGTCCATTACTTGGTCGGTTCAGTTCACTCGGTTCGGCTCAACTGGACCACTTTTCATAATTTCTTAATAATAATTTATTAACCCAAATTACATTGGATATAAATTAAAATTAATTATATTATGAATTAACACACATAATTTTGGACCGTCTTAGGCTGAAAATTAATTCGCCTTGATACTTCAAATTGCTTCTCGGTTTTGTGCTTCTAGCAGTGTCTGTTGTGTAACGCCCCCACGCCCGAGACCGTCACCGGGGTCAAGTATGAGGTGTTACTAAACTTAATTTAACATTTTAAGAACTTTGGATCATTTGTTTCTACATTCACAGCTTTCTAATTACTTGCATCACAATTACAAGAAAAATCATATCTCGAGTTACAAAACTTGAAATCAAGATCTGTAAATTTTCCCTGAATCTAGACTCATATCACTACTTACTAATTTTTTTCTAGAATTTTTGGTTGGGCCAATTAGTACAGTTTATTAGTTAAAGTTACCCCTATTTCAGGACTTGACTGAACTGACCTCTGTTTACTACGAACCATATTTCTCTCTGTAAAAAATTCGTATGACTATGAAGTTTGTTTCTCCTGAAAATAGACTCAATAAGGATTCTGAGAATATAAAATACAACACCTAATTATATCTGTATAATTTATGGTGAATTTCTAAATTTGGAACAGGGGATTCAGAAATCACTCTGGCCCTATTTCACTAAAATTCAAATATCTTCTAACATATACTTCCTTTACCTGTTTAGATTGTTTTATGTGAAACTAGACATAATAAGCTTCAATTTAATATTTAATCCATCACCTAATTCGATTTCTATGAGTTTTAGTAAATTTTCAAACTCACGTCAGTGTTGCTACAATGTTCTGTTTATGGCAAATTTCATCCTTTTTTTGAGTTTTCATGAACTAGGTATCCTATTAACCTTTCATGGCATCAAACATAATCTAAACTAACCATTTCCATAACTTATCATTATCAAGCATTTCCTCAACCATTCCATCACCATATCATAAGATCATTTACACAAAATAGGTATATTGCTATACATGCCATACTTAAATTTACAAGCCATTTACCAAAAAGTCCTTCAGATAGTGTGATCGAGCCTTCGACCTATCCCGACACCTGAGCTGGCTTGTCCAAAACTACAATGAATAAGAAGGAGGGAGTAAGCATAAATGCTTAGTAAGTTCATATGCAAATAATAAGTAACATAACAAAGCAATCATACCAAACAACATTAGCATGGTATCACCAAAACATATATCACATTTCTAATCATTTTTATCATCTTATTACCTTATCGTTGTTGTATCAATACTCAACCCGAGGGTTAAGTACATACCTGACCAAAGTATCCATTTCACAACACTTACCAATACGTCTCTTTTCATCTCGAGTATTCCTCCATTTGAGTAGAACTTTACCCGTTGAACACATCGGAATATAATTCGGATACATGGATAATTTGCACATAAGTGCCACATATGCAATCAAGCAATCATGTAACCCGCCCTTAAATGAACTCAGACTCAACTCAACCAGCTCGGGCATTCGCATCCATAAGTGAACTCGAACTCAACTCAACGAGTTCGGATGCCTAGTTACATCTCACGAACTCGAACTCAACTCAACGAGTTCGGATGCTCAACCATCCTAGTGACATGTCACTTGTATCCTAATCTATTCCTAAGGTTCAAACGGGATTTTCCTCGAACACATACCCTTGCCGTCTTCCGTAGAATGCCGAAACCAATACTCGGTAACAATTTGTATTTAACAAGTAGCTCACATAATTTACATTTTGTTCGAAAATAACCACAAAGCATATATTTCATGATGAAAATCAGCATATCATATAATTGACATCAATAACTTAAAAATAACAATTGTGCTACATTATTTACACATGAACTTACCTTGGTACCAAAATACAAAGATTTTGCAATTTAGTCCACAATCTTTTCTTTTCCTCGATTGGGGTCGATTCCACGTCTTTCTTGATCTAAAATAACACATTTAGCTTATTTAATACTCACATTATCAAATTAATCCTTAATTCAAATTTTAGCAAAATTACAATTTTACCCCTAAACTTTTGCATATTTACACTTTTGCCCCTAGGCTCGGGATTAAACCTTATTCCTTATTCTTATGTTTTATAACATGCTGATCACTTTTATCTTCTATGGCAACATCAAATTCTCACTCTAACATGTACTTATGACTATTAGGTATTTTTATCGATTAAGCCCTTTTATTCGTTTTTGCTTAAAATCGAGTAGTACAAGTTGTCTAACATAATTTAAAATCTCATATTCTATCATAAAACATCAAAGTACACAAATTTCACCTATGGGTATTTTTCCAAATATAAACCCTAGGTTAAGTTATTGCTAGCATAAGCTTTATCGAAGTTAGGGATCTCAAAAACGTAAAAATCATTAAAAACGGGGCTTAGAATCACTTACTATGAAGCTTGAAAGTTGAAGAAATCCTAGCTATGGTGAGAGCAAAATTCGGCAGCAACTATATGAAGAAGATGACCATTTTGTGTTATTTTTCCCATTTTATTTCATTTAATATCCAAATGACCAAAATGCCCCTCCTTACTAAACTTTCAAAAATTCCTTCCATGTCCTAATTTTGCCCATGAACTTAAAATTGGTAAAATTGCTATTTAAGACCTCCTAATTAATATTTCAAAGTAATTTCATACAAAAAACTTCTAGAATGCAATTTTTGCAACTTATTCGATTTAGTCCCTAACTTTAAATTAAACTCGTTATGCCAAAAATTTCTTCACGAAATCTTCACACAATTATGCAATCATATCATAAACCTCAAAATAATTATAAAATAATTATTTCTATCTCAGATTTGTGGTCACGAAACCATTATTCCAATTAGGCCCTAATTCGGGATATTACAACTCTCCCCCCTTTAAGGATTTTTGTCCTCGAAAATCTTACCGGTAAACAGATGTGGGTATTGATTTCTCATATTTTCTTCCGATTCCCATGTAGCTTCTTCTACTCCATGCTTTTGCCACAACACCTTCACAAGTGCAATATTTTTATTCTTTAGTTGTTTGACCTCTCGAGCTAAAATCTTAATCGGTTATTCTTCATAGGTCATATCTGGTTGTAGTTCAATTTCTGTCGGTGAAACCACATGTGAAGGATCCGAACGATACCGGCGTAATATAGATACGTGGAACACATCATGAATCTTCTCCAATTCAGGTGGTAAAGCTAGCCGATATGCTACCGGTCCAACTTTTTCAATTATTTCATACGGCCCAATAAAACGCGGACTTAATTTGCCCTTCCGTCCAAATCTAAGAACTTTCTTCCACGGAGACACCTTTAAAAATACTTTATCACCAACTTGAAATTCAATGTCCTTTCGTTTTAGATCTGCATAAGATTTCTGTCTATCTGAAGCAGCTTTTAAACAATTTCGAATTATCTTCACTTTTTCTTCGGTTTCTTTTATTAGATCAACTCCATAAATCTGATTTTCCTTGAGTTCAGTCCAATACAAAGGCGTTCGACACTTACGACCATACAATGCTTCATAAGGTGCCATCTTCAAACTCGTCTGATAACTATTATTATAAGCAAATTCTACTAACGGTAAATACCTTTCCCAACTACCTTGAAATTCCAATACGCAACATCTGAGCATGTCTTCAAGAATCTGAATTGCTCTCTCTGATTGCCCATCAGTTTATGGATGAAAAGCAGTACTGAAATTTAACTTCGTACCTAACGCATCTTGCAACTTTTGCCAAAACTGCGAGGTAAACCTTGGATCTCTATCTGAAATAATCGACAATGGTATTCCGTGTAGTCTAACAATTTCTCTAACATATAGTTCAGCCAACTTGTTAAGAGAATAATCCATACGTACCGGGATAAAATGAGCTGACTTAGTTAATCTTTCAACTATTACCCAGACGACATCTTTCTTTCCTGGAGTCAATGGAAACCCTAAAACAAAATCCATAGTAATCCGATCCCATTTCCATTCAGGAACCATAATAGGCTGAAGTAATCCCGAAGGCACTTGGTGTTCAGCTTTCACCTGTTGACAAGTTAAGCATTTGGACACAAACTCTGATATATCCCTTTTCATTCCATTCCACCAATATATTTTCTTCAAGTCATTATACATTTTCGTACTACTCGGATGAATCGAGAAACAACCACTATGTGCTTCCTGTAGGATCTTTTGAATCAATTCCTCATTCTTCGGTACATAAATCCGATCTTTAAACATTAAGCACCCATCAGAACCGATTCTGAAATCTGACTCTGTATCAACTTCACACTGCTTTCTCTTGGCTTGCAAATCTTGATCATCTTTCTGAGCTTCAGAAATCTCTTGTTAAAACATCGGTTTTGTTCTTAACTCTGCTAGAATCGAACCATCATCTGACATTTTCAACTGAGTGTCCATAACTCTCAAAGCAAACAACAACTTTCTGTTTAAAACATCGGCAACCACATTTGCTTTTCCCGGATGATAATCAATAACAAGCTCGTAATCTTTCAATAACTCCAACCATCTTCGCTGTCTCAAATTCAAGTATTTTTGTGAATTTAAGTAATTAAGACTTTTATGGTAGGTATATACCCGACACTTTTAACCATACAAATAATGTCGCCAAATTTTCAAAGCAAACACCACCGCAGCCAATTCCAATTCGTGGATAGGATAATTCCTCTCATGAGGTTTTAACTACCTCGAAGCATAAGCCACCACTTTTCCTTCTTGCATGAGTACACACCCCAAACCATTTAGAGAAGCATCACTATACACCACAAATTCTTTACTGATCTGGGTTTGTACTAACACTCTTGGTGCCTCTGTTAATAACTTTTTCAATTCTTCAAAACTCTGTTGACATTCTTCCGTCCATTCAAATTTAACATTCTTTCGAAGTAGTCTAGTTATAGGAGTAGCAATTATAGAAAATCCATTTACAAACCGCCGATAATACCCAACTAGCCCCAAGAAACTTCTAACTTTGATTACATTTTTGGTGGTTTCCAATCAACAATGGCTGAAATTTTACTAGGATCAACCCGTATACCATCACCTGAAACAATATGACCCAAAAATCCAACTTCTCGGAGCCAAAATTCACTTTTACTAAACTTAGCATACAGTTGCTTATCTCTCAAAGTTTGCAAAACTATCCTCAAATGCTCAGCATGCTCTGTCTCATCTTTTGAATAAATTAAAATATCATCTATAAACACCACAACAAATTTGTCCAAGTATGGTCGAAATATGCGATTCATTAAATCCATAAACACAGCAAGAGCATTTGTCAACCCGAATGGCATAACTAAAAATTCATAATGACCATACCTTGTTCTAAAAGCAGTTTTAGGCACATCTGACTCTTTTACCTGCAGTTGGTAATACCCAGATCTCAAGTCAACTTTTGAAAACCATGTCGCTCCTTTTAGCTGATCAAACAAATCATCAATTCTTGGCAACGGATACTTGTTTTTGATTGTCACCTTGTTTAACTGCCGATAATCAACACACAACCTCATAGAACCATCCTTCTTTTTCACAAATAACACGGGAGCACCCAAGGTGAAAAACTCGGTCTCACAAAACCTTTATCAGTCAACTCTTGCAACTGCGACTTTAACTCTTTTAACTCTGTTGGTGCCATTCTATATGGAGCAATCAAAATCGGAGTTGTTCCCGGTATCAAATCAATACCAAATTCTACTTCCCTGACTGGAGGCAAACCCGACAATTTTTCTGGAAATACGTCCTCAAAATTCACACACAACCGGCACTAATTCAACTTTCTTTTCAACTTCTTTTGTATTAATTACATATGCCAAATAAGCTTCATAACCCTTTCTCAAATATCTCTGAGCCGACATTGAAGAAATCACACTAGGCAATGCCTCTAATTTATCTGATTCAACCCGCAGAGTTTCACCATTTTCACACTTTAATTCTATAACCTTTTCTTTGCAATTTATTATAGCATCATGCAATGTCAACCAATCCATACCCAAAATAACATCAAACTCATCAAACGGCAATGACATCAAGTCGTAGGAAAGTAATGAATACTGAATCATTAAAGGACATTTCTTACATACTTTATCAACAATCACACATTTGCCTAACGGATTCGACACTCTAATCATAAATTATGTGTTCTCAATAGGTATATTCATACTAGACACCAGTTTCATGCACACATATGAATAAGTAGAACCGGGATCAATCAAAGCAATAACATTAACATTATAGAGAGAAAATGTACCGGTAATCACATCAGGTGAGGAAGCATCTTCGCGCTTTAATAGCATAAGTTCTAGCCGGAGCCCTTCCTTCAGGTCTAACTGGTGCATCCCTGGCTACATTCTTACTGCTTGCTTCACTCCCAGCTTTTCTTGGATATCTTCCTCTCGAATCCGCACCACTTGTTTTTGTATTCTGAAATTTTTCTTTTTCAGCTCTCTCTGGGCAGTCTCTAATAAAATGATCCGGAGAACCACATCGAAAACATTCATTTGCTCTGCACGGACCAAAATGATTTCTACCACACCGCTGGCATTCGGGTTTAACAAATCTCGAGTTCCCTACACTGGCTGACGAAGTAGTCTGGGACTTAGGACCTACATTTTGCTTTTTATAATTCCCATATGATTGCCCAGCTGAAACTTGGGAACGAGGATTCATATTTCTTGACTTTCCAGGTTGCTGTGAAAATGAACTGCTCGTCGGTCTTTTCTTCCAATTTCTAGTCTCAGCCTCTACCTTTTTCTTCTCTTTAAGTAGTTCTTCAGCCTTGCAAGCTCGATCAACTAGTACTACCATTTCTCTTAATTCAAGAATTCCAACAAATACCTTGATGTCTTCGTTAAGCCCATCTTCAAATCGTCGGCACATCTTGGCCTCTGTAGGAACATACTCTCTGGCATACTTACTTAATCGAACAAACTCTCTTTCATATTCTATAACTGTCATATTACCTTGCTTCAACTCAAGAAATTCTTTACGCTTCTGATCAATAAATCTTTCACTAATATATTTCTTCCGAAACTCTTCTTGAAAGAATTCCCAGGTTACTCTCTCTTTTGGTACCACCAAAATCAAAGTCTTCCACCAATTATAGGCTGAATCCCTCAACAAAGATATAGCGCATTTTAAACATTCTTCAGGTGTACAAGATAATTCATCAAATACCCGGATAGAATTTTCAAGCCAGAACTCTGCTTTCTCGGCATCATCATCAATATTTGCCTTAAATTCTTCGGCCCCTTGTTTACGAATTCTATCAACTGGAGTTCCGTGAAATTTTATCATATCCACACACCCGAGGCATCGGGGTGCAGGTTGAGGAATTGGGGAGGTGGGGAGGTCGTACATTTGGGTTCGTCTGAACGAACTCGAGTGTACCATGCACTCATCATTTGGAGAAAGGCTTCCCGATCCCTTTCTCCTCCTCCCCGACCAACGTAGGAGGTGGATTTTCAGTCAGGCGCTGCTCCTTCAGCTGGAGCTAGCGCATTTACTCTACTTCATCGCCACAGCTGGATCGGGATCCATTTACTATAAAAAAATCATTTAAAAAGGTCAAAAGTCGTCACACTATCACAATTTATACATATGGCATGTATAGCAAAATCCGTACATACAACACGTAGTCCGAGAACTGACTAAACCTGCTCTGATACCATTAAATGTAATGCCCCCACGCCCAAGACCGTCACCGGAGTCGAGTATGAGGTGTTACTAAACTTAATTTAACATTTTAAGAACTTTGGATCATTTGTTTCTACATTCACAGCTTTCTAATTACTTGCATCACAGTTACAAGAAAAATCATATCTCGAGTTACAAAACTCAAAATCAAGATCCGTAAATTTTTCCTGAATCTAGACTCATATAAATACTTACTAATTTTTTTCTAGAATTTTTGGTTGGGCCAATTAGTACAGTTTATTAGTTAAAGTTACCCCTATTTCAGGACTTGACTGGACTGACATCTGTTTACTACGAACCATATTTCTCTCTGTAAAAAATTCATATGACTATGAGGTTTGTTTATCCTGAAGCTAGACTCAATAAGGATTCTGATAATATAAAATAAAACACCTAATTACATCTGTACAATTTATGGTGAATTTCTAAAGTTGGAATAGGGGATCCAGAAATCACTCTGGCCCTGTTTCACTAAAATTCAAATATCTTCTAACATATACTTTCTTTACCTGTTTAGTTTGTTTTATATGAAACTAGACATAATAAGCTTCAATTTAATATTTAATTCATCACCTAATTCGATTTTTATTATTTTTAGTAAATTTTCAAACTCACATCAGTGTTGCTGCAATGTTCTGTTTATGACAAATTTCATCCTTTTTTTGAGTTTTCATGAACTAGGTATCCTATTAACCTTCCATGACATCAAACATAATCTAAACTAACCATTTTCATAACTTATCATTATCAAGAATTTCCTCAACCATTCCATCACCATATCATAAGATCATTTACACAAAATAGGTATATTGCTATAAATGCCATACTTAAATTTACAAGCCATTTACCAAAAAGTCCTTCAGATAGTGTGATCGAGCCTTCGACCTATCCCGACACCTGAGCTGGCTTGTCCAAAACTACAATGAATAAGAAGGAGGGAGACACCTGAGCTGGCTTGTCCAAAACTACAATGAATAAGAAGGAGGGAGTAAGCATAAATGCTTAGTAAGTTCATATGCAAATAATAAGTAACATAACAAAGCAATCATACCAAACAACATTAGCATGGTATCACCAAAACATATATCACATTTCTAATCATTTTTCATCATCTTATTACCTTATCGTTGTTGTATCAATACTCAACCCGAGGGTTAAGTACATACCTTACCAAAGTATCCATTTCACAACACTTACCAATACGTCTCTTTTCATCTCGAGTATTCCTCCATTTGAGTAGAACTTTACCCATTGAACACATCGGAATATAATTCGGATACATGGATAATTTGCACATAAGTGCCACATATGCAATCAAGCAATCATGTAACCCGCCCTTAAATGAACTCGGACTCAACTCAACGAGCTCGGGCGTTCGCATCCATAAGTGAACTCGGACTCAACTCAACAAGTTCGGATGCCTAGTTACATCTCACGAACTCGGACTCAACTCAACGAGTTCGGATGCTCAACCATCCTAGTGACATGTCACTTGTATCCTAATCTATTCCTAGGGTTCAAACGAGATTTTCCTCGAACACATACCCTTGCCGTCTTCCGTAGAATGCCAAAACCAATACTGGGTAACAATTTGTATTTAACAAGTAGCTCACATAATTTACATTTTGTTCGAAAATAACCACAAAGCATATATTTCATGATAAAAATCAGCATATCATATAATTGACATCAATAACTTAAAAATAACAATTGTGCTACATTATTTACACATGAACTTACCTTGGTACCAAAATACAAAGATTTTGCAATTTAGTCCACAATCTTTTCTTTTCCTCGATTGGGGTCGATTCCACGTCTTTCTTGATCTAAAATAACACATTTAGCTTATTTAATACTCACATTATCAAATTAATCCTTAATTCAAATTTTAGCAAAATTACAATTTTACCCCTAAACTTTTGCATATTTACACTTTTGCCCCTAGGCTCGGGATTAAACCTTATTCCTTATTCTTATGTTTTATAACATTCTGATCACTTTTATCTTCTATGGGAACATCAAATTCTCACTCTAACATGTACTTATGACTATTAGGTATTTTTACCGATTAAGCCCTTTTACTCGTTTTTGCTTAAAATCGAGTAGTAAAAGTTGTCTAACATAATTTAAAACCTCATATTCTATCATAAAACATCAAAATACACAAATTTCACCTATGGGTATTTTTCCAAATATAAACCTTAGGTTAAGTTATTGCTAGCATAAGCTTTATCGAGTTACCGGGATCTCAAAAACGTAAAAATCATTAAAAACGGGGCTTAGAATCACTTACTATGAAGCTTGAAAGTTGAAGAAACCCTAGCTATGGTGAGAGCAAAATTCGGCAGCAACTATATGAAGAAGATGACCATTTTGTGTTATTTTTCCCATTTTATTTCATTTAATATCCAAATGACCAAAATGCCCCTCACTAAACTTTAAAAAATTCCTTCCATGTCCTAATTTTTCCCATGAACTTAAAATTGGTAAAATTGCTATTTAAGACCTCCTAATTAATATTTCAAAGCAATTTCATACAAAAAACTTCTAGAATGCAATTTTTGCAACTTATTCGATTTAGTCCCTAACTTTAAATTAAACTCGTTATGCCAAAAATTTCTTCACGAAATCTTCACACAATTATGCAATCATATCATAAACCTCAAAATAATTATAAAATAATTATTTCTATCTCGGATTTGTGGTCACGAAACCACTATTCCGGTTAGGCCCTAATTCGGGATATTACATGTTGAGCCATTTTTCGCTCTTTGTGCAACTCTATCGAAATTAACCAAAATTCATAAGAATTAATTATAAAATTAATTAAAATTCAACATGTTCATATTTTAAGTACACTTTAATTATCTTACAAAAATTAGTTATTTTTCGACAGGAATTTTATCGAAACTGCATGAATTTAAGTTAAAAAGGGCATGAAAAAGTGTGTAAATTTTTGTGTTTCCAAAAACTTGGAACGACGAAAATGTGCAAGTGTACACAATCGCAACAAGTAATAGAGTGACAAGTAAATGTCGAGTTATCATACCCATAAGGACTATAAAAAGAATTGTTTATGAATGCTATTTAAAACACTTTACTGAAGAAAAATATTTTGTTTGAAGAGGGTGATTAAAAATTAATATTTTAAACTAAGGTGATTAAAAATTAATATTTTAAACTAAGTAAACTAAATAAATAAATATCAAATGCATGATTTCAAAATACGATTTTAATCAAGATGACATAATTGTGTTAGATTAATTACATTTCTTAACTTAGAATTATTAAACTCATGTTTATATTGTTACGAATAAATTCACGGCAACTCAGTAATTTGCTAACTTACGAACATACTTACCTACCAAAATTCAGTCATCTTTTGACTATATCCCTATGTCAATTCAACCGATTAAACAAATCTTAATAGGAAAATATGTTATTTCACATACATGCTTATTAAATCGAAATAATCTCTTGTACATATCCCTATGTCAATTCAAACGATTAATTAAATCTAATAAACACATAAAAGACTACGTGAGGTAACAAAGTATCCCTACCTTGAAACAGTTTAATCACAATAATCTTGCAAGTTATGCAAGACAAATGTATCGTCAGA
This sequence comes from Gossypium longicalyx, assembly GCA_025698465.1. Classification (NCBI taxonomy): domain Eukaryota; kingdom Viridiplantae; phylum Streptophyta; class Magnoliopsida; order Malvales; family Malvaceae; genus Gossypium; species Gossypium longicalyx. The sequence continues at coordinate 39,012,719 of CM046996.1, read as the reverse complement.
TTCCGTTGCTAATTTAACCCTCAGCTATCTTAGATGATTAATCATGCACTGATTAAGTACTGTTTCCATTAATTACAATTTCAATCCGTTTAAATAATTAATCCAAAAACTACCTCACAATTATAATTCAAGAATAACTTAGTCATGATTTTACTTAATCAAGCATCTTACTAAGGCCTATAACAACATAAACACAATTTGAACAATTTTAGCAAACGAAATGCAATCAACCTAACACGAATTAAATTCAAGCTAAATTGATTAAATTAACCATTTCAACAACATAAATATTCATAGATATGTTCATCATAACAAAAACAAAAATTAAAGAGATAGGGAACAAGAATCAAATCCGGTGTTTTTCCGTGGCTTGACTCGTTTGCTCCATTCTTCCTTCTTCGTTGTCCTTGTCGACCAAGGCTGCTATGCATGCTTAATTCCTGCTCCAAATGGCTGATGAATGCCCCTTTTCTAAGAGGAGAAATCGGCAAGAGAGCAAGGGAATTTGGAATGGAAAAGAAGAGAGAAAGTGGAGAGAAAGAGAAAAGATGTGACTGCTTGAGGTGTGTTTCAAATGATCAGCTTAAGGGGGTTTTTATAGCTGAAGAGGGCTGCTAAAAATAGCTAAAATTAGCAGCCAAAGAGCCCTCCCTTGGCTGGCCACACATGTGGCAAGTTTGATGATTTCAAACTTGCTAAATTAAGCTTGGGGCAAATCTAGAAAGCCACTATTTGTAGAGGGGTTTGAATGCTATTTGAATAAGACTTCAAGGGCCTCTTTGCAAGATAAATAATCAGCCAATAAGCTGATTTGGGTCAGCACATGGGGCGGTTTTAGGCTATCCATTACTTGGTCGGTTCGGCCCAACTAGACCATTTTTTCATAATTAAGTAATAATAATTTATTTCATCCAAATTAAATTGGATATAAATTAAAATTAATTATATCATGAATTAATACACATAATTTTGGATCGTCTTAGGCTGATAATTAATTCGCCATGATATTTCAAATTGCTTCTCAGTTTTGTGCTTCTAGTAGTGTCTGCCGAGCCATTTTTCGCCTTTTGTACAAATCTGTCGAAAATAACCAAAATTCATCAAAATTAATAATAAAATTAATTAAAATACAACATGTTCATATTTTAAGTACACTTTAAATATTTTATAAAAAATAATTATTTTCTGACAGGAATTTTATTGAAATTGCATGAATTTAAGTTAAAAGGGACATGAAAAAGTGTGTAAATTTTCGTGTTTCTAAGGGGAAAAATTGTAATTTTGTCATAATATGAAATTTGAATTAAATTAAATAGAATGATATTTAAATAAGTTAAATTTGATTATATAGATCTAGAAAAGCAACATTCAGAATTAGATGAGGGGAAAAACAAAGTAGTGGATTAATTGATCGATTTTCTCTATATTAATTCGAGGTAAGTTCATATGTAATTATATATGTTTAAATGCTAAATTGATATAATTGTGATGATACGATACTACGGAAATTCTCGACGAGTTATTGGTAATGTATTAATCTCGTTTGAACCTTAGGAATAGATTAGGATACAAATGACATGTCATTAGGAGTTACCGTGTTTTGGGTGCTAGTCCGTACGTTCTACTGATGGTTGAGTTTTCCGGCATGTGTTGCAGTTACTCGTCAACTTGTGTGAGCAGCACCGTGTAGCTATGTCTTGACCATCAGCTTGTGTGAGCAGACCCGATGATAGCTCGAGAGTGAGCATTTATATGAGATATGAGATTGAGATGGTTTCGACCATGTATTAGCACTTAGCGTAACGCCCCTCACCCGATTTCGACGCCGTAATAGGGTTACAGAGCAATACCAGACTTACTACACATTTAAACATACATTTCTCATACATTTATCCATTTAAAAACTAAACCATTCACAATCATACGTAACGTCCCTAATACGAGCTTATGTGGCCCTAAACATGTTGTAGGAATGGTTCGAGACTAAACCTATAACTCAGGAAATTTTTAGTAAAACTTAGAAAATTTTTCAAAATACAGGGGACACATGCCTGTGTGGCCCAGCCGTGTGTCTCACATGGCCTAAAACATGCTTGTGTCACAAGCCGTGCGGACATTCAAAATGAGATCACATGGCCGTGTCCTAGCCCATGTTTGACCTCATGTAACTCTTTGACTTGAGTCACACGGCTAGCCACACGCCCATGTGACCAACTCATGTGCCCTTCGAAATGGCCACACACACCCGTGTGCCAGTCCGTGTGCTAGGCAGTGCCAAACCTGTAGGGTATACTGACTTATGCCACACGGCCAAGTCACACGCTTGTGTGCTGGGCCGTGTGGAGCATACTGACTTCATTTCTAATTTAACAGTAGGGGAACATAGCCGTGTCACCTGACCGTGTGTCACACACGGCTGAGACACACACCCGTGTCTCTGCCCGTGTAGACAAAAATAGGCTATTTGCTAAGCCATTTTTCTCACCTAATCATTCAATCACCTACACAAACCAAATGACACATAACATGGCATAAATAGACATTCTAACCAATCTCAATCAAGTCTAATTCATGCTATTTCCATACCAAAAACTATAAAGCTCATAACATCATAAACCCTATGCAAAATATGCCAATCACATTCACAATTTAACCTAAATGATTAACTTCATACATACATTATCTTGCCATAAAACCATAAGCATATCAGCTTCCAATTTCAGCCAATTTACATCCATAATTCCAATTCACAACAAGCATATAAAATGGAAATTATCAACCACACAACAAAAGGTCATTTGCATAATTATATACATCACCAAAAATATCAAAATAAGCCAACTCTCATGGCTATACACAAAACCACACACTTAACATTTACAAGCCAACTCAATTGGCTAAATTCATTACCAAACCATAAACCAAAATGACCATAAGCCCTATACATGCCATATAACCAAATACATAAGCTCAAAACTACCAAAGTAGAAGCTTGATAGTGTGATGCAACCTCCGACGACTCCCAATTCGAGCTAGCTTTGAAATTCACTATAAATCACGAAAAAATAAATAGAATAAGCTATAAAGCTTAGTAAGCTCATATTTCAAGTAAGTAAAACTTACCAACTAACAATTCAACAACATAAACATCATATAATGCAATTCAAATTTGAAGCATAACTTAGCACATGTATTCAATCCAAAGATTAAACACAATTTCCATCAACTTCTTCAATTTGATGATTGTATAGTTCACGTACATACCTGTACAAGCTTGTATCGGTCTCATACTCATCCATATCTTCGATATACCTATTGAACCATTTGGAATACTATCAGATACTCAAGAATCTTACACCCTAAGTGCCAATACATAACCTAAGCCATCTCAATCTCATCTCTCATATAATGCTCATTCTTGAGCTAGCAACGGGTCTGTTCACACAAGCTGACAGTCATGACGTAGCTACACGGTGCTGCTCGCACAAGCTGATGAGAAACCGTAACATATACCGTGTAACACTCCTAACCCGTATCCATCGCCAAAATAGGGTTACTAAGCATTACCGGAACGTTCAAAACATTTTCAGATAATTCAAACATTTACTATTCATTTCTTGAGATTTATTCATAACGTCCCTTAAATGGACCCTCGAGGCCCAAAACGAGCATTAGAATCAAGTTAGGACATAATCGAAAACTTTAAGAATTTTTCACTAAATTTATAAAAATTCCAAAGATGTAGGGCTCACACGCTCGTGTGGTCCGAGGGACACGCCCGTGTTATGGGCCGTGTTTAACCCCGTGTAACTCTTTGACTTGTGCACACGGCCATGCCACACGCTCGTGTACTAGGTTGTGTGGCTAATTAATTCTTTTCGAAATTAGGTGAAGGTTCACACGACCAGGACACACGCCCATGTTCTAGGCCACGTAGCTCACAAGATGCAACACACGCCCGTGTCTCTACCAATGTGTTCAATTCTGAGCATTATGTTTTCTCGAATTTAAGGTGCAAGGGACCCACGGCCTAACCACATGCCCATGTGGACAAAATAAAGCCATTCCTAGCTTTATTTATCACCCAAAATCATACAAAATTCATGCATCAAACTTACATCTAAACACCATGTAACACCCCTTACCCGTGTCCAATGCCTGGACAAGATACGAGGCATTACCGGACTTGAACATGCACTACCTTGTAAAATTGGGCCACAAAATTTTGTTCAAATTTAAAATTTATTCAAAAACATGCATATCGTCCCTTACATGGGTCTACGAGACCTAAAACATGCATCAGGGGCGGTTCAGGACTAAACCCTGAACTTTAGAAAAATTTTCATAAAACAGGGTCACATTCCCGTGTGGACACAAGGACATGCCCGTGTCCCCAGGCCGTGTAACTCTCTGTTTATGATGTCAGCATCTATTAAAGGTCACACGGCCAAGTCACACACCCGTGTGCTAGGCCGTGTGGCGAATTTAATTTTTGAATTTAAGTTGCAAACTTCACACGGCCTGGGCACACGCCCATGTCCTAAGGTCGTGTCCTCCACACAGCTGAGACACATGGCCATGTCTCTTCTCATGTGTTTACTACCATGCATACTAACTTGAAAAGTTAGGGTACAGGGGACACACGGCCGGACAACACGCCCATGGGGCTGACCGTGTGTCACACATGGTCCAGACACCCGCCCGTGTGTCTACCCGTCTGGACGAATTTTGAAGCTATTTACCAAGTCCTCTTGTCACCCATAACAACACAAACACATTCACATGTCAATGGCGATAGATTAGGCAATGGTTGGGTTACTTAGACCTCTAAAACTTTATGTCATGCATGACATTCACATATCAAGATATACATGTTTAAAACTCCCCACTTGACAAGTTCAGTCATTTCATTTCTTTACCTTTGTTCATATTATGACTATGCTAATTAGTATCATTTATCCATCAAGCATGAGTTCCACCTTTTATCATTACTGTTAGCAACCAATTTAGCACACACCACACGAATAATAACACATCCCATGCATGTATTAATATTTGGGAATTTTAACCCAATAATCAAAATGAGTCATGTTTCATGGCCATATACAAAAGGGAATAATATACCAAAAGGAGCCATCACTTTGGCTAACAAATATGACACAAGTAACGAAATGCTAAGTCCCCTATACATGCCATACTAAAAAGCATTAAACCCAATACACCCCAAAGGATTTATTGATAGTGTGACTCGAGCTCCGACTTCCACAAACCCTGAGCTAGCTTGGCGATGCTAAAAGAAAAGGGAAAAGAGAGAAGGGTAAGCACAAAGCTTAGTAAGTTGCATGTAAATAATAAACAACATAAGTCAAGATAATCATGGGTTAAACATGTTATCAATTATCACCACAATCTCATATTGCACACATGAACATGTCAAATTTGACATTAAATGTCATTAAACATCATGCTTATCTTACTCATTTCTAGTCATGCTAAACTTCCCATCATGAATCGAGTTCAATACTCATGAGATTTACGTACATACCTGTACCATACATTCTTACTCATATCACTCCACTTCTTAACCCAAAATCTTGAATGGCCTATTGAACCACCCGGAATACTAAAGGACACTCGGGATTATCATACACTAAATAAAGTACCAATGTAATGTCCCCGACATGGTCTTACATGAATCCACATATCATCACCGATGCCATGTCCCAGACATGGTTTTACACTGGCACATATATCATTGTCCATGCCATGTCCCAGACATGGTCTTACACTGGCACATACATTATCGCCGATGCCATGTCCCAAACATGGTCTTACACTGGCACATATATCATCGCCGTTGCCATGTCCCAGACATGATCTTACCCTGACATATATATTATCACTGATGCCATGTCCCAGACATGGTCTTACATAGGCACCTATCTCGAATGCCGATGCCATGTCCCAGACATGGTCTTACAAGTAATCTCATTTAGCACGTGTCACGACATCCAAGTCTTAAGTATTCCTTTGGGTCACCTAGGGCTTCTGAGATATGAGGCTATCACTAAACTTCTATTAAATCATAACAAGTCAATTTCATTAAAGTATACATATATGTATCATATAATGTCAAATATTAAATACATAACATTGGAGTTATTGAATTATTTACACACAACTTACCTCGGTGCAAAATATGGCAATTTGTGATTTAGTCGACAACCTTACCTTTTCCTCGGTCAAGGTCTATCCCTCGTCCCTCTTGATTTATAATAGCACATTTAGCTCATTTAATACACGCACTATTCAATTCAGTCCAAAAATCACGATATGGAAAAATTACAATTTTGCCCTTAAAATTTCACAAAATTACAAAATTGCCCCTAGGCTCGTAAAATGAAAAGTATCCCATTTTCTCATTACCAAAACCTAGCCAAATTATTTATTCTCTTATACCATCCCAAAATTTTCATTTATTCATACATTTATACATGGTTTTTTACAACTTTTACAATTTGGTCCTTTTAGTCAATTTCACCTAAAATCACCTAGTAAAAGTTATTTATCACACCTCAAACCTTCATATTCTTCCATTAGACATCAAAGCACAAGCATATCACTCATGGGTATATTTTTGAACACAATCCCTACCTCAAATTAAGGGTAGAAATAGCTAAATCGATCTCTGAGGATTTCAAAAATATAAAGAACATTAAAAATGGGGCTAGGATGCACTTAATTTGAGCTTGGAAGATGAAAGAAACCCTAACTATAGCTCCTTATGAAATTTGGGCAAGGATGGAGAAGATGGACTCAATTTTTGGCTATTTTTCCCTTTTAATTCTTTTAAATACCAATGGACCAAAATGCCCTTCCATTAAAACTTTGATATATTATCCCTCTTGTGTCCATTTTTTTCCATAATGACATATAACGGTCTATTTACTAAATAAGGACTTAAAATTTCAAATCTCATCACATTTAAGTCCTTAAATCAACTAGAACATATATTTTTCACTTATTGCAATTTAGTCCTAATGATTCAATTGGACACCTGATTCAATTGGACACCTTATCGGTAAAATTTCTCATCGATATTTTCACATAGTTATTTAATCACATAGTAGACCTTAAAACTTTATCAATATAAATATTTCTACCTCAGATTTGTGGTTTCAAAACCACTATTCTGTTTAGGCCCTAATTTGAGATGTTACAATTCTCCCCCTTAGGTATTTTCGTCCCCGAAAATCTTATCGGTAAACAGATGCAGATATTGGTTTCACATGGCCTCCTCAGGCTCCCACATAGCCTTCTCTAACCCATGTCTATGCCATAACACTTTTACTAATGAGATATTCTTGTTTCCCAACTATTTGACTTCTCAAGCTAGGATCTTGATCTGTTCTTCGCCATAAGTCATGTCCGGCTAAATCTCAACCTCTATTGGTGGAATCACAGTTGAGGGGTCTGATCTATAACGGTGCAACATAGACACATGAAATACATAATGGATCTTTTTCAATTCCAGCGATAAACCCAACTAATAAGCTACCGATCCTATCCTTTCGGTGATCCCGTAAGGTCTTATGAAACGAGGACTCAACTTGCCTTTCCTACTAAATCTCAGAACCTTTCTCCATGGGGATACTTTCAAAAATACTTTATCACCCACTTGATACTCAATTTCTTTTCTTTTCAAATCCACATAAGATTTTTGTCTATCTGATACTGCTCTTAAACAATCTTTAATTGCTTTTCCTTTGTCCTCATTTTCCTTAACCAAGTCAACCCTGTGCAATTTACTTTCCTTGAGCTCTATCTAATACAAGGGAGTTCGACACTACTAGCCATACAACGCTTCATAGGGTGCCATTTTTAAGCTCGTTTGAAAACTATTGTTATAGGCAAACTCAACCAAGGGTAAGTACTTTTCCCAACTTCCTTGGAATTCTAAAACACAACATCTCAACATGTCTTCTAAGGTTTGAATCACTCTCTCGGATTGGTCATCAGTTTGTGGATGAAAAACGATACTAAAATTCAACCTCGTGCCCAATGGCAACGGTGATGATATATGTGCCAGTGTAAGACCATGCCTGGGACATGGCATCGGAGATGATGTATGTGCCAGTGTAAGATCATGTTTGGGACATGGCATCGGCAATGATGTATGTGCCAGTGTAAGACCATGTCTTGAACATGGCATCGGTGATGATATGTGGATTCATGTAAGACCATGATGGGGACATGGCATTGGTACTTTATTTGGTATATGATAATCTCGAGTGTCCTTTAGTGTTCCAGGTGGTTAAACGAGCCATTCAAGATTTTGGGTTAAGAAGTGGAGTGATATGAGTAAGAATGTATGGTACAGGTATGTACATAAATCCCATAAGTATTGAACACAATTCATGATGGGAAGTTTAGCATGAGTAGAAAGGAGTAAGATAAGCATGATGTTTAATGACATGTAATGTCAATTTTGACTATGTTCATGTGTGCAATATGATATTGTGGTGATAATTGATAACATGTTTAACCCATGATTATCTTGACTTATGATATTTATTATTTACATGCAACTTACTAAGCTTTGTGCTAACCCTTCTCTCTTTTCCCTTTTCTTTTAGCATTGCCAAGCTAGCTTGGGGATCGTGGAAGTCAAAGCTCGAGTCACACTATCAACAAATCCTTTAGGGTATATTTGGTTTATTGCTTTTTAGTATGGCATGTATAGGGGACTTAGCATTTTGTTACTTGTGTCATATTTGTTAGCAAAAGTGATGGCTCCTTTTGGTATATTATTCCCTTTTGTATATGGCCATGAAACATGGCTCATTTTGATTATTGGGTTAAAATCCCTAAATATTGATACATGCATGGGATGTGTTATTATTCGTGTGGTGTGTTCTAAATTGGTTGCTAATAGTGATTGATAAAAGGTGGAGCTCATGCTTGATGGATAAATGATATCAATTAGCATAGTCATAGTATGAACAAAGGTAAAGAAATGAAATGACTGAACTTGTCAAGTGGGGAGTTTTAAACATGTATACATTGATATGTGAATTTCATGCATGACGTAAAGTTTTGGAGGACTAAGTAACCCAAACATTGCCTAATCTATCACCATTAACATGTAAATGTGTTTGTGTTGTTATGGGTGACAAGAGGACTTGGTAAATAGCCTCAAAATTCGTCCACTCGGGTAGACACACGGGCATGTGTCTAGACCGTGTGTGACACACAGTCAGCCCCATGGGCGTGTTGTCTGGCCGTGTGTCCCCTACACCCTAACTTTTCAAGTCAGTATGCATGGTAGTAAACACACGGGAAGAGACACAACTGTGTGTCTCAGCCGTGTGGAGGACACGACCTTAGGACATGGGCGTGTGGCCAGGCCGTGAGAAGTCTGCACCTTAAATGCGAAAATTAAATCCGCCAGACGACCTGACACATGGGTGTGTGACTTGGCCATGTGACCCTTAATTGATGCGGACTGTAACACCATTAACCCGTATCCGTCGCCAACCAAGGGTTAAAGGTGTTACCGGATGAATCGGAACATTTTACGATTAATTCATAAACACCATCCACAATCATAATCAAACATTACCATGGAGTTCCTTTTATAGGTCATCAAGACCTTAAACATGCATTAAAAAGGGGTCGGGACTAAATCGAGCTCATACAAAAATTTTCAATAATTTAAACATTTTTCAAAGTTGTACAGGTCACACGTCTGTGTGAACAGGCCGTGTGCCTCACACGGCATTAGACACGCCCCTGTGTCTAGGCCGTGTCAAAACAGGGCATACATACTGACTTGTCCACACGGCCACAAGACATGCCCGTGTGAAAATTAGGGAGGCTACTGACTTGGGTCACACGGCCAATCACACGCCCGTGTATCTAGCCCGTGGTTGAAACTGACTTAGCCACATAGCCTATTACACGCCCATGTGTGCGACCGTGTGGTCTGCCCAGGCTCATTTTGAAATGACCCTCGAGCAACACAGCTAAGACACACCCCCGTGTCCCTGCCCGTGTGGGCAAAAATAGGTTATTTGCAAGGCCAAATTGCCACCCATAAGGGTCCTCCCTACAAGCATCAAAACCACAACATTTACAACATATTTCCAACCAATTTCAATCACAAAACATTCATCATTCATGCCATATCATTGAAAACAAATTCATGCTTGTAACACATACCAAAACATGTCATCCCATAAGTCAAAATCATACCAAAACATATGGTTTCGTAATCTCTAATCATATAATCAAATCTCATGCCAAAACCTTACCAAATTCCATACTAGGCACATTCCAAAAACTTACCAAATTGACGAACTCTCTTGGCCATCCAAAACACTTCACATAGATAATATTGCATCACATAATTGATCGTGATTTTGTGATAGGTTTTAAATATTTATAATTAATCGTTCTTGAAACTAACTATTATCACAATGTAGGCAAGTGTACCTATCGAACAGTAGTATAGTTTTAGCAAAACCAGATTGTTGAACCCAAAAGAACTAAAAGTACTAGTAATGACTGTCTTTTTATTATCTAGCCTAAGAATAAGGGGGTTTGTTTTAACTAACTAATTAACTAAACTAAGAATTCACAGAAAATAGAATTGGGGGATTACTTTTGGAAAACGATTGAATTAAGACAAAACCTAAGGAAGAATCCACCTAGACTTTACTTGTTATTCTGACTCCGAATCGAATGATTTATTCATTTAACTTGTTCCGTAGAGATCCCTAAGTTATGTTATTATCCTTATTCAAGACTAATAACTTCTAATCCCTAGATTGAATAACTGAGATTTTTCTCTAATTATCACCCTAGGGTTGCATTAACTCGATCTATGGATCCTCTTATTAGGTTTCACCCTAATCCGGCAAAATCTTGTCACCCTATCTCTAGGCGCGCAATCAACTCTGCTTAATTATGACAATTTTACTCTTAGGCAGGGTCTATTCCTCCTCTGAATAAGAGCGTAACTTGAATCAATATCCTGGAATATCAAAACCAAAATTAAGAACACATAATTAAGAACAAGTCAAATATTTATCATACAATTCAGAAAATAATAAGAAAATTCGTCTTAGGTTTCATCCCCCTTAGGTATTTAAGAGATTTAGTTCATAACTAAAAAGGAAAACATCTCAAAAGAATAATGAATACAAAACATAAAAAAAACCCAAAACTCCTGACGGGAAATTGAGGGGAGATCTTCAGTCTTGAGGATGAATCCGGCTTCTGAGATGGATCAATTGGATTTCTTTGAGTAATTTTTTCCTTCCTCCCTATGCCTCCCCCTTTTCTCCTCTTCTAGGGTGTATTTAAGGCTTTGGAATGCCTAAGAGCCCTCAAAATTAGCCTTTTCCGAATTGGACTCAACTTGGGTTCGGCAGGGACACACCCGTGTGCGATTACTTCAGGCTGTGTTCGAGCCTGTTAGAATGGCACGGCCGTGTGGTCTACCCATATATGGAAGTCTAAGCCGTGTTTATTTTGAACGTTGGCCCATTTTCTCCGTTTTTGGCCCATTTCTCGTTCCTTTCGCTCTCCTAAGCTCACCTAAGTATAAAACATGAAATTAAGGCATTAGAAGCATCGAATTCACCAATTCTAAGGAAAAATCATCCATAAAACGCATAAGTCATGGAGTAAAAATATGTATAAATGACGGTTTATCAATAATTCATACCAAAAACTCATTTATAAACACAACCAAAACCAAGCCAAATCATATGGGTAGATATATACACTTCACAACACATATTCAACTACTTCTAGCCTATACATGCCATACTCCCATATTTACACTTTCAAAATGAACCAAAATAGAGTTGGATAGTGTGGTGATGATCCTCGATGATCCCCAAGCTCCCGGTAGCTACGATATCTAAAAAAAAAGTAGTTGAGAAACACACAAAGTAAGCTTTCAAAAGCTTAGCAAGCCATATACAAATAAACTTATCATTTAAAGCATATAGACAACATAAAATACATATGTTCCATAGCCAAATACTATCATAAATCACATAGTTCATATACATTTCTCATATTTCTAATTCATTTGTACATATAGCATATTTTCTCATACTTCTATCATATATCAACAATTTCACATGTACTTACCTTTTATTCTCAAATATAGTATACTTTTCAAACGTACCTAAATCGGATACACAATTTATATATTCATTCTTTTTTCAGAATGCCCGTTGAACCATTTGGAATCAATAAGGATACTCAGATAACTTGGAAAGCTCGTACAATGCCAACGTCCTAGACGTGGTCTTACATGTAATCAAATATTGATGCCACTGTCCCAGACAAGGTCTTACACGAAATCAAATAGGATGCCAACATTCTAGACGTTGTCTTACACGTAAATCATAAGTCGATGCCAACGTCCTAGACGTGGTCTTACACGAAATCACATATCGGATCCTATGTCATGACATATGTATCCTAACTATTCTTATGGTTCGTAAGGGGCTTTTCAGATGTCAGAACTTTCTCAGAACTTTCTCAGATTTCATATATTCAGCTTTCATATCCATGAACCACTATTCAAATATCATATAAGCAATAATAATTTAATTTAACACATTTATTTGTATATTGACTTACCTTGTACGGATTCGGATAGACGGAATTGGCTATTCGACGAATTTCTACTTTCCCCGATCTAATCCCGTTTTCTTTAGTTTTTGATCTATATAAATTCAAATTTAACCTTTTTATTCACCAAATCATTCAAATCAATCCAAAAATACACATTTAGGGCATTTTACAAATTAGCCCTCATATTTTCATATTTTGACAATTTAGTCCTTAATCACAAAAATCACAAAATACACAAAATTTGCATATACCCATATTAGGCCAAATTATCATATTATTCATATAAGCCCATATGTTTCTTTTATTTCACATTTTAGTCCCTCAAAATCTCCTTTTTACAATTTAGTCCAAATTACTTAAATTCATCAAAAATTCAAAGATAAAACTTAATAATCTAACTCATATCTTTCATTTACTATCATCAAACTTCACAAAGATCACATTATCAACAATGGCATAACTCAAAATCATCAAAAAATTTAGAAATTGAAACATGGGCTTAGTAAAACACAAAGCAACGATCACAAAAACATAGAAATTATCGAAAACGGGTCAAAAACAAACCTTTCATCAAACTTTAGCATGGTCGAACCCTAGCTCAAGTTTTCTTTCTTTTTCTTGATGAATTCGGCTAGGATGAACACAAAATGACCATATTTTGTGTTTTGTTTAATTTAATTAACCTTTAATTAACAATTTCCAATTTTTCCCTCGATGAAAATATTAACAAAACATTAACATACAAGGCCATAATTGTCCACTTATCATGAAAATGGCATAATAAAAACATAAGGACCTCTCAATTAAAGAGACATAGCAAATAAGCACTTTTAACATATGGCAAGCAACTTTTTTAATTTACGCGATTAGGTCCTTTTATCAAATTAAGCACACAAATGATTAAATTTTCACACGAAACTTTTTCACATGTCAATTCACATATTTTAAACATAGAAAATAATATTAAATATTTTTCTGACTCAAATTTGGGGTCCCAAAATCACTATTCTGACTAGGGTCTAAACTGGACTATTACAATTCTCCGCTTTAGGGATTTTCGTCCCCGAAAATCTTACCGTTGAATAGATTCAGATATTGCCATCTCATAGAATATTCAGGAGCCACTGTTCAGGAGCCACTGTTCTGACTAGGCCCAAAATCGGGCTGTTACAGTACTATTTCAGAGAGTACACTCTCGAGCCACACATATATGCTCTAAAGAACTTGATCTGGATTAGCTGTCCGGGCTAAATCTAATTCATAACATATGCTCGATAGGACCTATATCAAGATTACCCATCCAGGCTAAATCTTTTCTGTAATAAGGTCAATAGGATTACTCGTCCGAGCTAAATCCTGTCAGCAACAAATGCAGGACCTCATTCATTTTGGGAAATCACATATCCATCGATTTTCCATTTATTCAAACAGGATTTAACATTTTTCAAGAATTATCAGGCATGTGATTATTTCATACATCTATAACATTCATATAATTCAAATAAACACATTCCACACTCATTTCAAGCATAAAAATAACATTTTTATCATTTATCATTTTTCGGGCACTATCGTTGATTGGGCTTTGTCAAGTACAATTTCAATGTCACATATATATATATATGATATTTATACAATTCACAATGCAACATTTAATTCAAGCATATAAACATACACAAATTAGTTACACAAACTTACCTCGACAAATGTTCGTGTACGTATAATCTACTAATCTGACATTTTCCTCTTTTCCTCGTTCTAGATCCGAATTTGGTCTATCCGGATCTATATGAGTAAATTTACATCAATTTATCGCATTTCATATTCAAGTGAACTCAATTTAAATCCTAGGCAAAATTCCATTTTGCCCCTAACTTTTCCATAAATTCCCATTTCGTCCCTAGGCTCGGAAAATGAAATTTATGCAATTTACTCCCTATTCCAAGCCTAACCAAAATTTCACCTTAAAATTACAACACATCTATTCTACAAAATTCTGAATTTTACTTCAGTTATCACAAATTTACATTTTAGTCCCTAAATCATGTTTTCATCAAAAAGTAAATGTTGTTTATCTATTAACAACCTTTGATTTTCTACCATAAATTTCAAATTTTCAGCATATTCATCCATGACCTAATTTCCATACTTTGATAACTTCTCAAATTGATTCCCCAAATAGATAGATTAAGACTGTGTAATAAAATAAAAATAAAGTCAGATTTGTGGTCCCGAAACCACTGTTTTGATTTCACTAAAATTTGGGTTGTTACATGTCGGATAACTTAGCGACCGGTATGACATACGGACCAGCACCCAAATCACATAACCCCTAATGACATGTCATTCGTATCCTAATCTATTCCTAAGGTTCAATCAGGATTTCACATTGCTGAATCTTCGTCGAACATATCCGTAAGGTCGTATACAAAATTAATTCAATCATAAAGAATTTAAAACATAATTATTATAATGCTTATTAACATACGAACTTACCTCGATTCACAAAAATGATGAAATGAATTGACTAGTCTAATACTTTGTTTTTCCCCTGATCTAGATTCGAACTTTATTTTTCTTGATCTATATAATATCAAATTTAACTCATTTAATTATCATTCTATTTAATTTGGCCCAAAAATCACATTATGGACCTTAGCGTTTTGAAAGTATGGCATGTATAGAGACTTGGTCATTTTGTTATATGTGTCATTTGATTTGGCCAAATGTATTGGCTTATATTTGTTTAGGGTGATTTGATATTTAGCCATGTAATTGGCTTATTTTGGCTAAAATGATTGTAAGCCGATTTATATAAGTATATGTGTTAATTGTAACACCCCAAACCCGGCCTAGACATTACGGTCGAATCTGTAGTGTCACATTTGAAGTGTGTTTTGAAAAGCGTGGTTCTGTTTGAAAAAGTCTGTTTTGTAATTAAACTTCATTGTGATCTTTCGAAAAGCTTTCTTGATCTTGTTCATTGTTAATTTACAGGTTTGTTTAGCCAAACGTGTGTCTTACTAAATTGTTATTACACTTAAAACATTGTTCATTGTAGACGCTTTTAAAACGAGTTGCGTAACGTGATAGTTGAAAATTATTTATCTTTTGATAACCGAGTCCTAATGCTAACAGATACAAACCAATTTAAATAAATCCCCAAATGAAAATAAAACTTAAAGCGGCCTTTTTACATAAAATTTACCCAAATGAAACTACTTTTACCAAAAAGTCAAATACGAAAACATAAATAGTGGTGTGGCCATCTCCGAGTCCCTCGCAGCATCGACCTGCCTAAGGATTACCTGCGCAGATAAGCAGAAGAGTGAGTTTATGAAAACTCAGTGTGTATTCCCTATTTATCAAACAATAAATCATGCAGTGCAAAATAGTCTGGGCCTAAGCCCTTATCAGTAGCAATATCAATGTAGGCCTTAGCCCATTACGGTGACAATATCAGTGTAGGCCTTAGCCCAATTTAGTATAGTATCAGAGATGCATACAGAGATCCTACCCATCCATCCTCTACACTCCACTCCGTCTAGCCCTACACTCCATGTGGGGATAAAATCGACCCACCTATCCCTACACTCCATAATATAACACCGGTTGTGGCACTAACAATATTTGTAGCAGAGCTACCAGTAATAGGCTTATAGCCTTTTAGTACACTTCCTCCAATATCATATATCCCATCATATGCAATGCAATATAATATAGATGTACATACAGTAATCATGGCATGCTCAAACAGGCATACATCATATAGGGGTATATCGGTCATTTACCTCATAGGGGTATAACAGTCATTTTATAAGGTTAGGGTCTAGGTATACCTACCGGCCCAACAGTAGGTCCACAGTCATCTCGGGTAACCCGTGCAACCTTAACGGTTAAATAGTAAAAATGGGCCCAAGCCCATAATACGACCCATGTGGGACCACACGCCCGTGTGGCCCATTAAGCCCAATAATGACCTTGGCCATGTGGACTACACAGCCTGGCCGTCAAAGCTCCACTCATCCATGTAGTTTGCCCGTGTGGGGCCCATTTCGCCCAATGTGGCCCACACGGCCCATTTCGCCCAATGTGGCCCAAAACATCCTATGCTCATGAAATCGCTCGTGGCGGTCTCTACAATCACATGCTCGAGTGCATACGGATAGATGACAACACGAGCGAGCGCACGCACGTTTGGCATCGATGGTAATTATTTTTGACTTTTGCCATTTTACGATAGATGTAGTATGGTTACACACCTGTTTGTGAAAAGTGAGCAAACCCTTAAGATGCCAAACCTAGATTCAGTCATAACCCTACGTTAGTCCTTAAATCGTTAAAGTTAACATCCTCACATAGCACCTAATTCTCAAAATGGTAATCTTGAATAGCAAACGGTTTCTCTCTTAAACCACTGATCGAAGCTGCCTTCCAAAACTTGACAAAATCTATATAGCATTACCACCTTGTTAACTAAGACCACGAATGAAAATGATTAGAACTGAATGAACAACAACTTACCACTACTTAGAAGTATTTGGCCTGCAAAGGTACACTCTAGGATTGAGTCCCACGAAGAACAGTCACACCCATGTTAGAAACGGTGGATAAAAGATAATGTTAGAGAGGAAGCTTATGTCGACAAATAGAGAAAGAGAGGAAAGAATAGCCGTGAACCCTAACAACCAAAATCAGTTACCTTACTCAAGTGTATAGAGATTCGGTTCCAAAAAGAAAAAGAGCAATCAGCTAGCAATGAAAACTGAATGAATGGAGAGGGAGAAGAGGCAAGTGATATTCGGCCAAAAGACAAAGAAGGAAAGCACAGTTGGGAGAAGGAAGAAAAGCAGAGAACAAATGAGAGAGGGAGAGGGTGGAGGAGTTCGGTCAAGAAAAGAAACTGAGAGAAGAAACTTGTCAAATCCCAAGGGTTCTATGCCATAATCGGCCCCCAAGAAGAGTAATACCAAAAGGAAACTTGAAGAAAGGAAGAAAATACCACACCTATGATAGAATTCAGCAACAAGTAAAAAAAATCGAAAAACCAAAATGACCACACCAACAATGACTGCCAAAGCCGAATTTTTCCAAGAGGGAAAGTCCCACTTCGGCACACCCTCCTCACTCCCTCCAAACTCTCCTAACTTCTCTCCCCATATGTAATATCCCGAATTAGGGCCTAATAGGAATAGTGGTTTCGTGACCACAAATCTGATATAGAAATAATTATTTTATAATTTTTTTGAGGTTTATGATATGATTGCATGATTGTGTGAAAATTTCGTGACGAAATTCTATGCATAAAGTGCTTAAGTTGAAATTAGGGACTAAATCGAATAATTTGCAAAACTTGCATTCTAGAAGTTTTTAGTATGAAATTACTTTGGAATATTAATGAGGAGGTCTTAAATAGAAATTTGACCAATTTCTAAAATTTTGGACAAAAATGGGCTTGTACATGAAAATTTTCAAAGAAAGGTATTAAGGGTATTTTGGTCATTTGGTAATTAAAAGATTAAAAAAAAGGAAAAAGATGGCAAAATATGTCCATCTTCTTCATTAGGACGAAAATTAAATGGTTCTCCATAGCTAGGGTTTGTTTCAAGCTTCCAAGCTCCATAGTAAGTGATTCCAAGCCCCGTTTTTAATGTTCTTTACGTTTTTGGAGTCCCGGTAACTTGATTTAGCTTATGCTAGCAATAATTTAACCTAGGGCTCATATTTGGAAAAATACTCATAGGTGAAATTTGTGTATTTTGGTGTTTTATGATAGAATATGAGGATTTAAATTATGCTAGACAACTTGTGCTACTCGGTTTTAAGTGAAAACGAGTAAAAGGGCTTAATCGGTAAAAATACCTAATATTCATAAGTACATGTTAGAGTGTGAATTTGATGTTTCTATAGAAGGGAAAAATGATCAGCATGTCATAAAACATAAGAAAATAGGATGAGGTTTAATTTACGAGCCTTGGGACAAAAGTGTAAATATGCAAAAGTTTAGGGGCAAAAATGTAATTTTGCCAAAGTTTGAGTCAAGGACTATTTTAATAAATGTGAGTATTAAATAAGTTAAATTTTTTATTATAGATCAAGAGAAACGAGATTCAAGTCGTGATCGAGGGAAAAATAAAGTTTCCGAGGAATAGGCTTGATTTCTAACATATTGTACCGAGGTAAGTTCATATGTAAATATTGTAATATAACTATTATTTTAAATCATTTAATGCTATTTATACGATATTATGATTTGTTATCATGCAATTCTATGCTTTGTGGTAATTGTTGGACAACATACAAAAATTTTATGAATTATGTGAAAAATGTGAAAGATTACCAAAGTATCATCATTGGAATTCCAAGGAGAATGGTAAAGGAGTATGAACGAGGAAAGTCCCGTTGAACCTTAGGAATAGATTAGGATACTTGGGCATCCGAGCTCGTTGAGTCGAGTCCGAGTTCACTTATGGATGCAAATGTCTGAACTCGTTGAGTTGAGTCCGAGTTCACTTATGGATGCGAACTTCCGAGCTCGTTGAGTTGAGTCTGAGTTCGCTTATGGGCGGGTTACATGGTAGCTTGGCTACATATGTGGCACTTATGTGCAAACTTTCCATGTATCCGAATTATATTTCGATCTGTTCAACGGGTAAAATTCTAGTAAAATGGAAGAATACTCAAGATACAAGTGACGTATTGGTAAATGTTGTGGAATGAGCACTTTGGACAGGTATGTACTTAACCCTCGGGTTGAGACTTGATACGACAACAATAATATGGTAAGATGATGAATGATGAATAAAAATGTGATACATGTTTTGGTGATATTATGCTAATGTTGATTGGTATAATTGCTTTGTTAAGTTATTTGTTATTTGCATATGGACTTACTAAGCATCTATGATTACTCCCTCCTTTTCATTCTTTGTAGTTTTGACAAGTCAATTTGGAGATCGGGATGGTCGGAGGCACGCTCACACTATCACTGGACAATTGCGGTATAATGACTTGTAATTTTTAGAAATATGGCATGTATAGCATTCCAATCATTTTGTGTGTATAATCTTACGATATGGACCACGGATGGAATGGAAATGTTTGAGAATGATTAGCTATTGGAATGGCTAATCAAGTTTATATATGATAACATGTATGCTTTATGTCTTAACTAAACCATGAAAATCCTTGGAAAGGTAAAATTGGCCACAAAATAGAATCATTCAGCAGAAGTGATGTGAATTTTAAAAATTACTAAAAAAAGTAGAAATAGAATTAGGTGATGAATAAAATATGTAATTGAAGCCTAATGAATCTATTTTCATGTGGAAGAAATAAAATAGGTAAAAGAGTTGTATTTTATAGGATATTTAAATTTTTGTGAAACAGGGCCAGAGCAATTTCTGAATCCCCTATTCTGAATTTGGAAATTCACCAAAAGTTTTAAAAAACTAATTAGAAGTTATTCTTTATATGTACATATTTCTTATTGAGTCTAGTTTTAATAGATACAAACGGCATAGTCTTTTGAGTTCTGTACAAAGAGAAAAGTGGTTCGTAGTGAACAGAGGTCAAAGCAGTCGAATGCGGAAATAGGGTAAAATTTAAATAACAAACTGTACTAATTGGCTTGACAAAAAATTCTAGAAAACAGTTATTAGATAGAAATATGAGTCTAGTTTTAAGGAAATTTACGGATCTTAATTTTGAGTTTTGGAGCTCAAGATATGAATTTTTAAGCGACTGTGATGAAGTTAGTCAGCTTGTCTGGAATTTCTAAAATAAATTATTTGAGTTGTTTAATTAATGGATTAATCCCGTTAACACCTCGTGCTCGACTCCGGTGACGGTCTCAGGTATAGGGGCATTACATTTGATGGTATCAGAGTAGGTTTAGTCAGTTCTCGGACCAACGTGTTGTATGTACGGGTTTTGCTATACATGCCATGCCAAATATATCTATTGTGATAGTGTGACGACTTCTAACCTTTTAAATAATTTTTTTATAGTAAATGGATCTCGATCTAGCTGTGGCTGATGATGTAGAGAGTAATGCACCAGCTCCGGCTGAAGGCGGTGCTTGGTGAAAATCCACCTCCTACTTTGTTGGTCAAGGAGGAGGAGAAGGGGCTCGGGAAGCCTTTCTCCAAATGATGAATGCTTGGTATACAAAGTTCGTTCGTACGAACCCGAATGCACAACTTCCCCCACCTCCCCCGATTCCTCAACCTGTACCCCCGATGCCTCAAGGTATGGATCTGATGAAATTTCACAGAACTCCAGTTGACAGAATCTGTAAGCAAGGGGCCGAAGAATTCAGGGCAAATGTTGATGATGATGCCGAGAAAGCAGAGTTTTGGCTTGAGAATTCTATTCGGGTATTTGATGAATTGTCTTGTACACCTAAGGAATGCTTAAAATGTGCTATATCATTGTTGAGGGATTCAGCCTATCATTGGTGAAAGACATTGATTTCAGTGGTGCCGAAAGAGAAAGTGACTTGGGAGTTCTTTCAAGAAGAATTTCAGAAGAAATACATCAGTGAAAGATTTGTTGATCAGAAGCGTAAAGAGTTTCTTGAGTTGAAGCAAGGCAACATGACGATTCATCGAATCTGAAGGGAGTTCGTCAGGTTGAGTAAGTATGCTAGAGAATATGTTCCTACAGAGGCTAAAATGTGCAGACGATTTGAAGACGGACTTAATGAAGACATCAAAGTATTTGTTGGGATTCTTGAACTAAAAGAAATGGTAGTACTTGTTGATCGAGCTTGCAAGGCTGAAGAACTACTTAAAGAGAAGAAAAAAGTAGAGTCTGAGACTAGAAGTTGGAAGAAAAGATCGACGAGCAGTTCATTCTCACAGCAATCTAGAAAATCTAGAAATATGAATTCTCGTTTTCAGGTTTCAGCCGGACAATCATATCGAAATTCTAAGAAACAAAATGTGGGTCTTAAATCTCAAACTACTTCCGTGCCTAGTGTGGGGAAATCGAGATTTGTTAAGTCCGAGTGCCAGCGGTGTGGTAAAAATCATTTTGGCCCATGTAGAGCGAATGAATGTTTTCGGTGTGGTTCTCCGGATCATTTTATTAGAGACTGCCCAGAGAGAGTTGAGAAAGAAAAATTTTAGAGTGTAAAAGCTAGTGGTGCAGACTCGAGGGGAAGATATTCGAGAAAAGCTGGAAATGAAGCAAGCAGCAAGAATGTAGTCAGAGATTCAACAGCTAAACCTGAAGCAAGGGCTCCAGCTAGAACTTATGCCATAAAGGCACGTGAAGATGCTTCATCACCTGATGTGATTACTGGTATATTTTCTCTTTATGATGTTAATGTTACTGCTTTGATTGATCCCGGTTCTACTCATTCATATGTGTGTATGAAATTGGTGTCTAGTATGAATATGCCTGTTGAGTACACAGAATTTATGATTAGAGTGTCGAATCCATTAGGAAAATGTGTGATAGTTGATAAAGTATGCAAGAAATGTCCTTTAATGATTCGGGGTCATTACTTTTTGACTAACTTGATGTTGTTGCCGTTTGATGAATTTGATGTTATTTTGGGTGTGGATTGGTTGACATTGCATGATGCTATAGTAAATTGCAAAGAAAAGGTTATAGAATTAAAGTGTGAAAGTGGCAAAATTCTGCGGATTGAATCAGGCAAATCAGAGGCATTATCTAGTGTAATTTCTTCGAGTCGGCTCAAAGATATTTGAGGAAGGGTTATGAAGCTTATTTGGCGTATGTACTTAATACAAAAGAAATTGAAATGAAAATTGAATCAATGTCGATTGTGTGTGAGTTCGCGGATGTATTTCCAGAAGAGTTGTCGTGTTTGCCTCCAGTCAGGGAATTAGAATTTGGTATTGAGTTGATACCAGGAACAGCTCCGATCTCGATTGCTCCGTATAGAATGGCACAAGCAGAGTTGAAAGAATTAAAGTCGCGGTTGCAAGAGTTGACTAACAAAGGCTTTGTGAGACCGAGTTTTTCACCTTGGGGTGCTCCCGTATTATTTGTGAAAAAGAATGATGGTTCTATGAGATTGTGTGTTGACTATTGGCAATTAAACAAGGTGACAATCAAGAACAAGTACCCGTTGCCGAGAATTGATGATTTGTTTGATCAGCTGAAAGGAGCGACATAGTTTTCAAAGATTGATTTGAGATCTGGGTACTACCAGCTGTGAGTAAAAGAGTCGAATGTGCCTAAAACTGCTTTTAGAACAAGGTAGGGTCATTATGAATTTTTAGTTATGCCATTCGACTTAACAAATGCTCCTGTTGTGTTTATGAAATTGATGAATCGCATATTTCGGCCATACATGGACAAATTTGTTGTGGTATTTATAGATGACATCTTAATTTATTCGAAAGATGAGACAGCGCATGCCGAGCACTTGAAGATAGTTTTGCAAACTTTGAGAAATAAGAAATTATATGCCAAGTTTAGTAAAACTGAATTTTGGCTTCAGGTGTAACGCCCCCACGCCCGAGACCGTCGCCGGAGTCGAGTTGGAGGTGTTACCGAACATAATTTATCAAATTAAGAACTTCGAATCATTTGTTTCTACATTCACAGCTTTCTAGCTACCAGCGTCACAGTTACAAGAAAAATCATATCTTGAGTTAAGAAACTCGAAATCAATATCCGTAAATTTTCCCTAAATCTAGACTCATATAGAAATTCACTAATTTTTTTCTACAATTTTTGGTTGGTCCAATTAGTACAGTTTATTAGTTAAAGTTACCCCTGTTTCAGGACTTGACTGAAGTGACCTCTGTTTACTACGAACCACATTTCTCTCTGTACAAAATTCATATGACTATGAGGTTTGTTTCTCCTGAAACTAGACTCAATAAAGATTCTGAGAATATAAAATAAGACACCTAATTATATCTGTACAATTTATGGTGAATTTCTAAAGTTGGAACAGGGGATACAGAAATCGCTCTGGCCCTATTTCACTAAAATTCAAATATCTTCTAACATATAATTCCTTTACCTGTTTTGTTTGTTTTATGTGAAAATAGACATATCGGGCTTCAATTTCATATTTAATTCATCACCAAATTCAATTTCTATAATTTTTAGTAAATTTTCAAACTCACGTCAGTGTTGCTGCAATGTTCTGTTTAAGGCAAATTTCATCTTTTCATAAGTTCTTATGGACTAGATAACCTATTAACCTTCCATGACATCAAACATAATCTAAATTAGCCATTTTCATGACTTATAATTATCAAGCATTTTCTCAATCAAATCACCGCCATATCACAAAATTATTTACACAAAGTATGTATATTGCTATACATGTCATACTTAAGTTTTACAAGCCATTTACCAAAATAAAAGTCCTTCGGATAGTGTGATCGAACCTTCGACCTATCCCGATTCTCGAGCCGGCTTGTTCAAAACTACAGTGAATAAAAAGGAGGAAGTAAGCATAAATGCTTAGTAAGTTCGTATGCAAAAAACAAGTAACATAACAATACAATTATACCAAACAACCTGAGCATGGTATCACCAAAACATATATTACATTTCTAAACATCATTCATCATCTTACCACCTTACCATTGTTGTGTCAATTTTCAACCCGAGGGTTAGGTACATACCTGTCCAAAGTGTCCATTTCACAAGAAATTTTACCCGTTGAACACATCGGAATATAACTCGGATACATGGATAATTTGCACATATGTGCCACATATGTAATCAAGCAATCATGTAACCCGCCCCTAAGTGAACTCGGACTCAACTCAACGAGCTCGGGCGTTCGCATCCATAAGTGAACTCGGACTCAACTCAACGAGTTCGGATGCCTAGTTACATCTCACGAACTCGGACTCAACTCAACGTGTTCGGACATTCGCATCCATAAGTGAACTCGGACTCAACTCAACGAGTTCGGATGCTCAACCATCCTAGTGACATGTCACTTGTATCCTAATCTATTCCTAAGGTTCAAACGGGATTTTTCTCGGACACATATCCTTGCCATCTTTCGTAAAATACTGAAACCAATACTCAATAGCACTTCATATTTAACAAATAATACACATAATCTGCATTTTATTCGAAAATAACCACAAAGCATATATTTCATGATAAAAATCAGCATATCATAAAATTAACATCAATAACTTAAAAATAACAATTATGCTACATTATTTACACATGAACTTACCTTGGTACCAAAATATAAAGATTTTGCAATTTAGTCCACAATCTTTTCTTTTCCTCGATTGGGGTCGATTCCACGTCTTTCTTGATCTAAAATAACACATTTAGCTTATTTAATACTCAAATTATCAAATTAGTCTTTAATTCAAATTTTAGCAAAATTACAATTTTACCCTTAAATTTTTGCATATTTACACTTTTGCCCCTAATGTCGGGATTAAACTTAATTCTTTATTCTTATGTTTTATAACATGCTGATCACTTTCCCCTTCTATGGCAACATCAAATTCTCACTCTAACATGTACTTATGACTATTAGGTATTTTTGCCGATTAAGCTCTTTTACTCGTTTTCGCTTAAAACCGAGTAGTACAAGTTGTCAGACATAATTTAAAACCTCATATTCTATCATAAAACACCAAAATACACAAATTTCACCTATGGGTATTTTTCCAAATATGAACTCTAACTCAAAATATTACTATCATAAGCTATACCGAGTTAACGGGATTTCAAAAACGGAAAAATCATTAAAAACGGGGCTTGGAATCACTTACTATGAAGCTTGAAAGTTGAAGAAACCCTAGCTATGGAGAGAGGGAGCATTCGGCAGCAAAAGGAAGATGATAACCAATTTTGTGTTATTTTTCCCTTTTTATTTCATTTAATATCCAAATGACCAAAATGCCCCTCCTTACTAAACTTTCAAAAATTCCTTCCATGTCCTAATTTTGTCCATGAGCTTAAAATTGGTCAAAATACCATTTAAGACCTCCTAATTAATATTTCAAAGCAAATTCATACTAAAAACTTCTAGAATGCAAGTTTTGCAACTTATTCGATTTAATCCCTAACTTTAAATTAAACTCGTTATGCCAAAAATTTCTTCACGAAATCTTCACACAATTATGAAATCATATCATAAACCTCAAAATAATTATAAAATAATTATTTCTACCTCGGATTTGTGGTCACGAAGCCACTATTCTGATTAGGCCTTAATTCGGGATATTACAGCTCTCCCCCCTTTAAAGATTTTCGTCCTCGAAAATCTTACCGGTAAACAGATGTGGGTATTGATTCTTCATAGTTTCTTCGGGTTCCCATGTAGCTTCTTCTACTCCATGCTTTTGCCACAACACTTTCACAAGTGCAATACTTTTGTTCCTTAGTTGTTTGACCTCTCGAGCTAAAATCTTAATCGGTTCTTCTTCATAGGTCATGTCTGGTTGTAGTTCAATTTCTGTCAGTGAAACCACATGTGAAGGATACGAACGATACCGACGTAACATAGACACATGGAATACATTATGAATCTTCTTCAATTGAGATGGCAATGCTAACCGATAGGCTACCGGTCCAACTCTTTCAATTATTTCATAGGGGCCGATAAAATGCGGACTTAATTTGCCCTTCCGTCCAAATCTGAGAACTTTCTTCCACGGAGACACTTTTAAAAATACTTTATCACCAACTTGAAATTCAATGTCTTTTCGTTTTAAATCTGCATAAGATTTCTGTCTATCTGAAGTAGCTTTTAAACAATCTCGAATTACCTTCACCTTTTCTTCGGTTTCTTTTATTAGATCAATTCCATAGATCAAATTTTCCTTGAGTTCAGTCCAATACAAAGGCGTTCGACACTTACGACCATACAATGCTTCATAAGGTTCCATTTTCAAGCTCGTCTGATAACTATTATTGTAAGCAAATTCTACCAACGGTAAATATCTTTCCCAACTTCCTTGAAATTCCAATACACAACATCTAAGCATATCTTCAAGAATCTGAATTACTCTCTCTGATTGCCCATCAGTTTGTGGATGAAAAGCAGTACTGAAATTTAACTTCGTACCTAACGCGTCTTGCAACTTTTTCCAAAATCGCGAGGTAAACCTTGGATCTCTATCCAAAAGAATTGATAATGGTATTCCATGTAGTCTAACAATTTCTCTAACATATAGTTCAGCCAACTTGTTAAGAGAATAATCCATACGTACCGGGATAAAATGAGCCGACTTAGTTAATCTGTCAACTATTACCCAGATGGCATCTTTCTTTCCTCGAGTCAATGGCAACCCTAAAACAAAATCCATAGTAATCCGATCCCATTTCCATTCAGGAACCATAATAGGCTGAAGTAATCCCGAAGGCACTTGGTGTTCAGCTTTCACTTGTTGACAAATTAAACACTTTGATACAAACTCGAAAATATCTCTTTTCATTCCACTCCACCAGTACATTTTCTTCAAGTCATTATACATTTTCGTACTGCCCGGATGAACCGCCAAACAGCCATTATGTGCTTCATGAAAAATCTTTTGAATCAACTCCTCATTTTTCGGTACACAAATTCAATTTTTAAACATCAAGCAACCATCAGAACCGATTCTGAAATCTGATCCCGTATCAGCTTCACACTGTTTTCTCTTGGCTAGCAAATCTTGATCATTTTTCTGAGCTTCAGAAATCTGTTGTAAAAACATCGGTCTTGCTCTTAACTCTGCTAGAATCGAACCATCATCTGACATTTTCAACTAAGTGTTCATAACTCTCAAAGCAAACAAAAACTTTCTGCTTAAAGCATCGGCAACCATATTCGCTTTTCCCGGATGATAATCAATAACAAGCTCATAATCTTTCAATAACTCCAACCATCTTCGCTGTCTCAAGTTCAAGTCTTTTTGTGACATCAAGTACTTAAGACTTTTGTGGTTGGTATATACCTGGCACTTTTCACCATACAAATAATGTCGCCAAATCTTCAAAGCAAACACCACCGCAGCCAATTCCAAATCGTGAGTAGGATAATTCCTCTCATGAGGTTTTAACTGCCTCGAAGCATAAGCCACCACTTTTCCTTCTTGCATGAGTACACACCCCAAACCATTTATAGAAGCATCACTATACACCACAAATTCTTTACGATTCGATTTGTCATCGACACACTGGTGCCTCTGTTAATAACTTTTTCAATTCTTCAAAACTCTGTTGACATTCTTCCGTCCATTCAAATTTAACATTCTTTTGGAGTAGTCTAGTCATAGGAGCAGCAATTATGGAAAATCCATTTACAAACCGCCGATAATACCCAGCTAGCCCCAAGAAACTTCTAACTTCGGTTACATTTTTCGGTGGTTTCCAATCAACAATGGCTAAAATTTTACTAGAATCAACCCGTATACCATCACCTGAAACAATATGACCCAAAAATCCAACTTCCCGGAGCCAAAATTCACTTTTACTAAGCTTAGCATACAACTGCTTATTTCTCAAAGTTTGCAAAACTATCCTCAAATGCTCAGCATGCTCTGTCTCATCTTTTGAATAAATTAAAATATCATCTATAAACACCACAACAAATTTGTCCAAGTATGGCCGAAATATGCGATTCATTAAATCCATAAACACAGCAAGAGCATTTTTCAACCCGAATGGCATAACTAAAAATTCATAATGACCGTATCTTGTTCTAAAAGCAGTTTTAGGCACATCCGACTCTTTTACTCGCAACTGGTAATACCCAGATCTCAAGTCAATCTTTGAAAACCATGTCGCTCCTTTTAGCTAATCAAACAAATCATCAATTCTTGGCAACAGATACTTTTTTTTTTTATTGTCACCTTGTTTAACTGCCGATAATCAACACACAACCTCATAGAACCATCCTTCTTTTTCACAAATAACACAGGAGCACCCCAAGGTGAAAAACTCAATCTCACAAAGCCTTTATCAGTCAACTCTTGCAACTGCGACTTTAACTCTTTTAACTCTGTTGGTGCCATTATATATGGAGCAATCGAGATCAGAGTTGTTCCGGTATCAAATCAATACCAAATTCTACTTCTTTGACTGGAGGCAAACCCGGCAATTCTTCTAGAAATACGTCCGCAAATTCACACAACCTAAGACCTCGATTCAACTTTCTTTTCAACTTCTTTTGTATTAATTACATACGCCAAATAAACTTCATAACCCTTTCTCAAATATTTTTGAGCCGACATTGAAGAAATCACACTAGACAATGCCTCTGATTTATCTGATTCAACCCACAGAGTTTCACCATTTACACACTTTAATTCTATAACCTTTTCTTTGCAATTTATTATAACATCATGCAATGTTAACCAATCCATACCCAAAATAACATCAAATTCATTAAACGGCAACAACATCAAGTCGGCCGAAAAGTAATGACCCTGAATTATTAAAGAAGATTTCTTGCATACTTTATCAACTATCACACATTTGCCTAACGGATTCGACACTCTAATCATAAATTCTGTGTTCTCAACAGGTATATTCATACTAGACACCAGTTTCATGCACACATATGAATGAGTAGAACCGGGAGCAATCAAAGTAATAACATTAACATCATAAAGAGAAAATATACCGGTAATCACATCGGGTGAGGAAGCATCTTCACGCGCTTTAATAGCATAAGTTCTAGCCGGAGCCCTTCCTTTAGGTCTAACTACTGCATCTCTGGCTACATTCTTACTGCTTGCTTCACTCCCAGCTTTTCTTGGATACCTTCCCCTCGAATCCACACCACTTGCTTTTGTATACTGAAAATTTTCTTTCTCAGCTCTCTCTAGGCAGTCTCTAATAAAATGATCCGGAGAACCACATCGAAAACATTCATTTGCTCTGACGACGGACCAAAATGATTTCTACCACACACCGGCACTCGGGTTTAACAAATCTCGAGTTCCCTACATCGTCGCCGAAATAGTCTGGGACTTAGGACCCACATTTTGCTTCTTAGAATTCCCATATGATTGCCCAGCTGAAACTTGGGAACGAGGATTCATATTTCTTGACTTTCCGGGTTGCTGTGAGGGTGCATTACTCATTGGTCTTTTCTTCCAATTTCATGTCTCGATTCTACCTTTTCTTTTCCTTAAGTAGTTCTTCACCTCAAGCTCGATTGACAAGTACCACCATTTCTTTTAGTTCAAAGATCCCAACAAATACCTTGATGTCTTCGTTGAGCCCGTCTTCAAATCGTCGGCACATCTTGGCCTCTGAGGAACATATTCTACGGCATACTTACTTAATCGAACAAACTCTCTTTCATATTCGTGGATGTCATATTACCTTGCTTCACTCAAGAAACTCTTTACGTTTCGATCAATAAATCTTTCACTAATATATTTCTTCGAAACTCTTCTTGAAAGAATTCCTGAGTTACCCTCTCTTTGGTACCATTGAAATCAAAGTCTTCCACCAATTATAGGCTGAATCCTCAACAAAGATATAGCACATTTCAAACATTCTTCAGTGTACAAGATAATTCATCAAATACCCGGATAGAATTTTCAAGCCGTAACTCGCTTTCTCGGCATCATCATCAATATTTGCCCTAAATTCTTGGCCCCTTGTTTACTTAATTCTGTCAACTGGAGTTCGTGAAATTTTATCATATCCACACCCTGAGGCATCGGGGGTATAGGTTGAGGAATTGGGGGAGGTGGGGGAGGTCATACATTTGGGTTCGTACGAACGAACTCAGTGTACCATGCACTCATCATTTGGAGAAAGGCTTCCCGATCCCTTTCTCCTCCTCCCTGACCAACAGTAGGAGGTGGATTTTCAGTCGGCGTTGCCCCTTCAGCTGGAGCTGGCACATTACTCTCTACTTCATCTGCCACAGCTGAATCGGGATCCATTTACTATATAAAAAAATCATTTATAAAGGTTAGAAGTCGTCACACTATCACAATTTATACATATGGCATGTATAGCAAAATCCGTACATACAACATGTAGTCTGAGAACCGACTAAACCTACTCTAATACGACTAAATATAATGCCCCCACGCCCGAGACCATCGCCGGAGTCGAGCTGGAGGTGTTACAGAACATAATTTATCAAATTAAGAACTTCGAATCATTTGTTTCTACATTCACAACTTTCTAGCTACCTGCGTCACAGTTACAAGAAAAATCATATCTCGAGTTACGAAACTTGAAATCAAGATCCATAAATTTTCCCTAAATCTAGACTCGTATATCTATTCACTAATTTTTTCTAGATTTTTTGGTTGGTCCAATTAGTACAGTTTATTAGTTAAAGTTACCCCTATTTTAGGACTTGACTGGACTGACCTCTGTTTACTACAAACCATAGTTCTCTTTGTACAAAATTTATATGACTATAAAGTTTCTTTATCCTAAAACTAGACTCAATAAGGATTCCAAGAATATAAAATACTTCACCAAATTATTTTTGTACAATTTATGGTGAATTTCTAAATTTGGAACAGGGGATCCAGAAATCGCTCTGGCCCTATTTCACTAAAATTCAAATATCTTCTAACGTATAATTCCTTTACCTGTTTCGTTTGTTTTATGTAAAACTAGACATATTAGGCTTCAATTTCATATTTAATCCATCACCAAATTCGATTTCTATAATTTTTAGTAAATTTTCAAACTCACGTCAGTGTTGCTGCAATGTTCTATTTAAGGCAAGTTTCATCTTTTCATAAGTTGTTATGGACTAGATAACCTATTAACCTTTCATGACATCAAACATAATCTAAATTAGCCATTTCCATGACTTATCATTATCAAGCATTTTCTCAATCAAATCACCGCCATATCACAAAATTATTTACACAAAGTATGTATATTGCTATACATGTCATACTTAAGTTTTACAAGCCATTTACCAAAATAAAAGTCCTTCGGATAGTGTGATCGAACCTTCGACCTATCCCGATTCCCGAGCCGGCTTGTTCAAAACTACAGTGAATAAAAAGGAGGGGGTAAGCATAAATGCTTAGTAAGTTCCGATGCAAATAACAAGTAACATAACAATACAATTATACCAAACAACCTGAGCATGGTATCACCAAAACATATATTACATTTCTAAACATCATTCATCATCTTACCACCTTATCGTTGTTGTGTCAATTTTCAACCCGAGGGTTAGGTACATACCTGTCCAAAGTGTCCATTTCACAAGAAATTTTACCTGTTGAACACATCGGAATATAACTCAGATACATGGATAATTTGCACATAAGTGCCACATATGTAATCAAGCAATCATGTAACCCGCCCCTAAGTGAACTCGGACTCAACTCAACGAGCTCGGGCGTTCGCATCCATAAGTGAACTCGGACTCAACTCAATGAGTTCGGATGCCTAGTTACATCTCACGAACTCGGACTCAACTCAACGTGTTCGGACATTCGCATCCATAAGTGAACTCGGACTCAACTCAACGAGTTCGGATGCTCAACCATCCTAGTGACATGTCACTTGTATCCTAATCTATTCCTAAGGTTCAAAAGGGATTTTCCTCGGACACATATCCTTTCCATCTTCCGTAAAATACTGAAACAAATACTCAGTAGCACTTTATATTTAACAAATAATACACATAATTTGCATTTTATTCGAAAATAACCACAAAGCATATATTTCATGATAAAAATCAGCATATCATAAAATTAACATCAATAACTTAAAAATAACAATTATGCTACATTATTTACACATGAACTTACCTTGGTACCAAAATATAAAGATTTTGCAATTTAGTCCACAATCTTTTCTTTTCCTCGATTGGGGTCGATTCCACGTCTTTCTTGATCTAAAATAACACATTTAGCTTATTTAATACTCACATTATCAAATTAGTCTTTAATTCAATTTTTAACAAAATTACAATTTTACCCCTAAACTTTTGCATATTTACACTTTTGCCCCTAATGTCGGGATTAAAATTAATTCCTTATTCTTATGTTTTATAACATGCTGATAACTTTTCCCTTCTATGGCAACATCAAATTCTTACTCTAACATGTACTTATGACTATTAGGTATTTTTGCCGATTAAGCCCTTTTACTCGTTTTCGCTTAAAACCGAGTAGTACATGTTGTCTGACATAATTTAAAACCTCATATTCTATCATAAAACACCAAAATACACAAATTTCACCTATGGGTATTTTTCCAAATATGAACTCTAACTCAAAATATTACTATCATAAGCTATATCGAGTTAACGGGATTTCAAAAACGTAAAAATCATTAAAAACGGGGCTTGGAATCACTTACTATGAAGCTTGAAAGTTGAAGAAACCCTAGCTATGGAGAGAGAGAGCATTCGGCAGCAACTAAGGAAGATGATAACCAATTTTGTGTTATTTTTCCCTTTTTATTTCATTTAATATCCAAATGACCAAAATGCCCCTCCTTACTAAACTTTCAAAAATTCCTTCCATGTCCTAATTTTGTCCATGAACTTAAAATTGGTCAAAATACCATTTAAGACCTCTTAATTAATATTTCAAAGCAATTTCATACTAAAAACTTCTAGAATGCAAGTTTTTCAACTTATTCGATTTAATCCCTAACTTTAAATTAAACTCGTTATGCCAAAAATTTCTTCACGAAATATTCACACAATTATGCAATCATATCATAAATCTTAAAATAATTATAAAATAATTATTTCTATCTTAGATTTGTGGTCACGAAACCACTATTCCGATTAGGCCTTAATTCGGGATATTACATCAAAAAGTTGGATTTTTGGGTCATATTGTTTCAGGTGATGGTATACGGGTTGACCCTAGTAAAATTTCGGCTATTTTTTATTGGAAACCACCGAAAAATGTAACTGAGGTTAGAAGTTTCTTAGGGCTAGCTGGTTATTATCAGCGGTTTGTAAATGAATTTTCTATAATTGTTGCTCCTATGACTAGACTACTTCGAAAGGATGTTAAATTTGAGTGGACGGAAGAATGTCAATAGAGTTTTGAAGAATTGAAAAAGTTATTAACTAAAGCACTAGTGTTAGTACAGCCCGAATCAGGTAAAGAATTTGTGGTGTATAGTGATGCTTCTCGAAATGGCTTAGGATGTGTACTTATGCAAGAAGGAAAAGTGGTGGCTTATGCTTCGAGGCAGTTAAAATCTCACGAAAGAAATTATCTGACTCATGATTTGGAATTGGCTACTATAGTATTTGCTTTGAAGATTTGGCGACATTATCTGTATGGTGAAAAATGCAGAGTATATACCGACCACAAAAGTCTTAAGTACTTGATGTCACAAAAAGACTTGAATTTGAGACAGCGGAGATGGTTGGAGTTATTGAAAGATTACGAGCTTGTTATTGACTACCATCCGGGAAAAGCGAATGTGGTTGCCGATGCTTTGAGCAGAAAGTTGCTATTTGCTTTGAGAGCTATGATCACTCAGTTAAAGGTATCAGATGATGGTTTGATTTTAGCAGAGTTAAGAGCAAGATCGATGTTTTTACAAGAGATTTGTGAAGCTCAGAAAAGCGATGAAGATTTGCAAGCCAAAAGAAAACAATGTGAGGTTGATACAAGGTCAAATTTCAGAATCGGTTCTGATGGTTGCTTGATGTTTAAAAATCAAATTTGTGTACCAAAAAATGATGAGTTGATTCAAAAGATTTTGCATGAAGCACATAATGGTTGTTTGGCGGCTCACCCCGGGCAGTACGAAAATGTATAATGACTTGAAGAAAATGTATTGGTGGAATGGAATGAAAAGAGATATCTTCGAGTCTGTATCAACGTGCTTAATTTGTCAACAAGTGAAAGCTGAACACCAAGTACCTTCGGGACTACTCCAGCCTATCATGGTTCCTGAATGGAAATGGGATCAGATTACTATGGATTTTGTATCAGGGTTACTGTTAACTCCGGGGAAGAAAGATGCCATCTGGGTAATAGTTGACAGACTGACTAAATTGGCTCATTTTATTCCGGTACGTACGGATTATTCTCTTAATAAGTTGGCCGAATTGTATATCAATGAGATTGTTAGACTTCACGGAATACCTTTGTCAATCATTTCGGATAGAGATCCGAAATTTACTTCACGGTTTTGGAAAAAGTTGCAAGAGGCATTAGGTACGAAGTTAAATTTCAGCACTGCCTTTCATCCACAAACTGATGGACAATCAGAGAGAGTGATTCAGATTCTTGAAGACATGCTCAAATGTTGTGTATTGGAATTTCAAGGTAGTTGGGAAAGATACTTACCGTTGGTAGAATTTTCTTATAATAATAGTTATCAGACGAGTTTGAAGATGGCACCTTATGAAGCATTGTATGGTCGTAAATGTCGGATGCCATTGTATTGAACTGGACTCAAGGAAAATCAGATTTATGGAGTTGATCTAATAAAAGAAACCGAAGAAAAAGTGAAAGTGATTCGAGATTGTTTGAAAGCTGCTTCGGATAGACAGAAATCTTATGCGGATTTAAAACGAAAGGAAATCGAGTTTCAAGTTGGTGATAAGGTATTTTTAAAAATGTCTCCATGGAAGAAAGTTCTTATATTTGGACAAAAGGGCAAGTTAAGTCCGCGTTTTATTGGACCGTATGAAATAATTAAAAAAGTTGGACCAGTAGCTTATCGGTTAGCATTGCCATCTGAATTACAGAATATACATGATGCGTTCCATGTATCTATTCTACGTCGGTATCGTTCGAACCCTTCACATATAATTTCACCGACAGAAATCGAGCTACGACCGAATATGACTTACGAAGAAGAACCGATTAAGATTTTAGCTCGAGAGGTCAAGCAATTAAGAAATAAAAGTGTCGCTCTCGTGAAAGTATTGTGGCAAAAGCACAGGGTAGAAGAGACTACATGGGAACCTGAGGAAACTATGAGAAATCAATACCCACACCTGTTTACCGGTAAGATTTTTGAGGACGAAAATCCTTAAAGGAGGGGAGAGTTGTAATATCCCGAATTAGGGCCTAATCGGAATAGTGGTTTTGTGACCACAAATCTGAGATAGAAATAATTATTTTATAATTATTTTGAGTTTTATGATATGATTGCATGATTATGTGAAAATTTCGTGACGAAATTCTATGCATAAAGTGCTTAAGTTGAAATTAGGGACTAAATCGAATAATTTGTAAAACTTGCATTCTAGAAGTTTTTAGTATGAAATTACTTTGGAATATTAATGAGGAGGTCTTAAATAGCAATTTGACCAATTTCTAAAATTTTAGACAAAAATGGGCTTGTACATGAAAATTTTCAAAGAAAGGTATTAAGGGTATTTTGGTCATTTGGTAATTAAAAGATTAAAAAAAAGGAAAAAGATGGCAAAATATGTCCATCTTCTTCATTAGGACGAAAATTAAATGGTTCGCCATAGCTAGGGTTTGTTTCAAGCTTCCAAGCTCCATAGTAAGTGATTCCAAGCCCCGTTTTTAATGTTCTTTACGTTTTTGGAGTCCCGGTAACTTGATTTAGCTTATGCTAGCAATAATTTAACCTAGGATTCATATTTGGAAAAATACCCATAGGTGAAATTTTTGTATTTTGGTGTTTTGTGATAGAATATGAGGTTTTAAATTATGCTAGAAAACTTGTGCTACTCGGTTTTAAGTGAAAACAAGTAAAAGGGCTTAATCGGTAAAATACCTAATATTCATAAGTACATGTTAGAGTGTGAATTTGATGTTGCTATAGAAGGGAAAAATAATCAGCATGTCATAAAACATAAGAAAATTGGATGAGGTTTAATTTACGAGCCTTGGGACAAAAGTGTAAATATGCAAAAGTTTAGGGGCAAAAATCTAATTTTTCCAAAGTTTGAGTCAAGGACTGTTTTAATAAATGTGAGTATTAAATAAGTTAAATTTGTTATTATAGATCAAGAGAAACGAGATTCTAGTCGTGATCGAGGGAAAAATAAAGTTTCCGAGGAATAGGCTTGATTTCTAACATATTGTACCGAGGTAAGTTCATATGTAAATATTGTAATATAACTATTATTTTAAATCATTTAATGCTATTTATACGATATTATGATTTGTTATCATGCAATTCTATGCTTTGTGGTAATTGTTGGACAACATACAAAAATTTTATGAATTATGTGAAAAATGTGAAAGATTACCAAAGTATCGACATTGGAATTCCAAGGAGAATGGTAAAGGAGTACGAACGAGGAAAGTCCCGTTGAACCTTAGGAATAGATTAGGATACTTGGGCATTCGAGCTCGTTGAGTCGAGTCCGAGTTCACTTATGGATGCAAATGTCCGGACTCGTTGAGTTGAGTCCGAGTTCGTGAAATGTAACTAGGCATCCGAGCTCGTTGAGTTGAGTCTGAGTTCACTTATGGATGCAAACATCCGAGCTCATTGAGTTGAGCCCGAGTTCGCTTATGGGCGGGTTACATGGTGGCTTGGCTACATATGTGGCACTTATGTGCAAACTTTCCATGTATCCGAATTATATTCCGATGTGTTCAACGGGTAAAATTCTAGTAAAATGGAAGAATACTCAAGATACAAGTGGCGTATTGGTAAGTGTTGTGGAATGGGCACTTTGGACAGGTATGTACTTAACCCTCGGGTTGAGACTTGATACGACAACAATAATATGGTAAGATGATGAATGATGAATAAAAATGTGATACATGTTTTGGTGATATTATGCTAATGTTGATTGGTATAATTGCTTTGTTAAGTTATTTGTTATTTGCATATGGACTTACTAAGCATCTATGCTTACTCCCTCCTTTTCATTCTTTGTAGTTTTGACAAGTCAATTTGGAGATCGGGATGGTCGGAGGCACGCTCACACTATCACTGGACAATTGTGGTATAATGACTTGTAATTTTTGGAAATATGGCATGTATAGCATTCCAATCATTTTGTGTGTATAATCTTATGATATGGACCACGGATGGGATGGAAATGTTTGAGTATGATTAGCTATTGGAATGGCTAATCAAGTTTATATATGATAATATGTATGATTTATGTCTTAACTAAACCATGAAAATCCTTGGAAAGGTAAAATTGGCCACAAAACAGAATCAGTCAACAGCAGTGACGTGAATTTTAAAAATTACTAAAAATAGTAGAAATAGAATTAGATGATGAATAAAATATTTAATTTAATCCTAATGGATCTATTTTCATGTGGAAGAAACAAAATAGCTAAAAGAGTTGTATTTTATAAGATATTTAAATTTTTGTGAAATAGGGCCAGAGCAATTTCTAAATCCCCTGTTCTGAATTTGGAAATTCACCAAAAGTTTTACAAAAATAATTAGAAGTTATGCTTTATATGTACATATTCTTTATTGAGTCTAGTTTTAAGAGATACAAACGGCATAGTCTTTTGAGTTCTGTACAAAGAGAAAAGTGGTTCGTAGTGAATAGACGTCAAAGTAGTCAAATGCGGAAACAGGGTAAATTTTAAATAATAAACTGTACTAATTGAATTGATCAAAAATTCTAAAAAAAAATTAGTAGATATATATATGAGTCTAGTTTTACGTAAAATTTACGGATCTTAATTTCAGGTTTCGGAACTTGAGATATGAATTTTTAAGCGACTATGATGCAGTTAGCCAGCTTGTCTGGAATTTCTAAAATAAATTGTTTGAGTTGTTTAATTAATGAATTAAGCCCGTTAACACCTCGTGCTCGACTCCGGTGATGGTCTTGGGTACGGGGGCGTTACAACATATCACTCCTAAGATTTCTCAACCACATCCTACCTATCCATATCCCAAATAGCTGAAATTCTCTCCAACATGCACCTAGAATTCGACCTCAACTTCCCCCACTCCTCAAGCATTCAATTTCAGTCAAACAACAACATCTCCCCAACATTAACAACAAAATAAAAAGCTCCTCTAGAATTACCAAGCCTCGAACCTCAGATCACCTAGAACACTCCACATGCCTTCAACCACTATATCAATAGGCTTTCTATTAACATGATTTACCAACATTTATTTAAGAACCCTACTGCTAAGAGGCCAGGGTTTATTGAAGAAAAACCAAAATTTTATACAAGCCAAGGCTTGAACTCAGGACCTCTCTAACACTCCTCAGGACACTCAACCACTGAAGCAAGCATGCATTTGTGCAACACAACATACAAAAATAAATATTTAACTATTAGGGCGTTACATTAATGCCTTCTTATTTTTTTTGTTTTGTAATGGGTTGTTATATGTTTATTATGGTTAAATGACTTGTTGTGAAATGGATGAGATGAGTCCTTTTGTGTGCTAGGAAATCTAAGTAGAATTATGCATGATGAAAGTATTCATGTTGATACTTGTGAATGTGAGTTTGGTATGAATTGATTTGGTAAATTATGCTATAGTAAATATGTTAAGTGTTGGTAATGAATGATATGATTTAGCTTTGATTTTGGATTTTTGGTTGCTTAAACATGCCATGGATTATGCCATTGAACTTATGTGTGTGTTTGGGTAAATGAGGATGTAACACCCCTTACCCGAGACCGTCGACGGAGTCGAGCACGAGGCGTTACCTGACTTAACTTACTAATTCGGGGCATAAAATTTGCTTTTAAAATTAATTTATTTACATTCATTAAATATGTCCTTAAAAACGGCCCTCGAGACCCTAAAACATGCAATTGAAACGGTTCAGGACCAAACCGGGAGCATTAAAAATTTTCCAAATACTTAGACAAATCAAAACAATTTATTTCATTATTCCTTATAAAACTGCTCGCCTGCTTCATAGTCACTAAATAAATCATAACTCGAGTCACAAAACTCAAAATTTAAATTCATAAATTCGTGAATTTTCCCTAAAACTAGACTCATATATCTCCTTACTAATTTTTTTTCAGAATTTTTGGCCTAGCCAATTTGTACAATTTATTAGTTAAAGTTTCCCTTATTGCACTGTTCGACTACTCTGACCTCTCCTCACTACAAACAAATTTTCTCCCTGTACAGAATTCAAATAACCATGTTGTTTGTTTCTCTTGAAAGTATATTCACTAAGGAATCTATAAATATAAACTATAACTCCTAATTATTTTTGTACAATTTTTAGTGAATTTATAAAGTTAGAACAAGGGATTTAGAAATCTCTCTGACCCTGTCTCACTTAAATTAAAATATTTCCTAATATACACTTCTTTTGCTTAATTTGTTTCTTTCATATGAAAATAGACTCAATAAGATTTAATTATATATCTCATTCATTAATAATTCTATTTCTACTATTCTTGGTGATTTTTTCAAGATCACGTCACTGTTGCTGTTTAATACTATTTTAATGCTAATTTCACTTTTTCATGATTTCTTTGTATTAACTTCCATTTAGGCATACATAACACCGAAACACGTTCTTCATTAGCCATTTCAATAGCTAATCATTATCAAATATTTATATACCATTCTGTAGCCATATCATAAGGACATACACACAAAATGACTAAATCCCTATACATGCCATAAACTAGAACTTATGTAAATGAAGAGACCCATTTGGTAACTTGATAGTCGATAGTGTGAAGTGATCTCCGACGACCTCCAACCTGAGCTTGCTTTTAAGTACTCTGAAACATGGTAAAGTGAAATAAGTAAGCTTATAAAGCTTAGTAAGTTTACATGTAAAATAATAACCATTAGCAATCAATTTAGCTTACTACTATGCTGTCATAATTTGCTTAAATAATGTTTAGTTCTTACTTTCCAATCTTAAGTTTACATGTAAAATAATAAGCATTAGCAATCAATTTAGCTTAATACTATGCTGTCATAATTTGCTTAAATAATGTTTAGTTCTTACTTTCCCATCTTTCTCATCGGTAACCTTACCAAAGGCTCAGAATACAAAAGGCACCTTACTTAATAGCTTGCTTACATACCTGCAACATCTCACTTAACACATGAGTACTCTTTCATAATATAGGCATATTGCCAATCATGTCATAAAGTGTCACAAGCATAACTGAAAGCTCATCACTTACTTAATACTTGATAATCTCAATTACTTACAATCTCAATATTAACTAAGCCATAAATGCATACTTGTACTCTTTCTTCATGTTCTCACCTTTTCGTTTCTTTGACTTACTCTTTGGAT
This sequence comes from Gossypium longicalyx, assembly GCA_025698465.1. NCBI lineage: Eukaryota > Viridiplantae > Streptophyta > Magnoliopsida > Malvales > Malvaceae > Gossypium > Gossypium longicalyx. The sequence goes on along the minus strand of CM046996.1, from coordinate 38,971,966 downwards.
TACACAGGAACCTTTTTCTTTTTGAACTTATCATTTCCATGTCTTGACATGGTCTTACGTGGTATCCTTGCCTTATGAACTCACCAATGCCATGCCTTGGCATGGTCTTACATGATATCCTTATCTTACCAAATGCCATATTCCAAACATGGTCTCACATGGAATCCTTGTCTTAGTGCCAATGCCACATCTTGATGTGATCTTACATGGAGTCCTTAATCAATGCTGATGCCATGTCTTGACATGGTCTTACACTGGATCCTTGCCTTACCAATGCCATGTCTTGACATGGTCTTACATGGTATCCTTAACCATCAATTCCTCCTTAAATGTCATGTTATGAACATGGACTTTTCCGTCAATTCTTCCTTAATTTTCATGGTACAACCATGGACTTTGAGATATCAATGCCTTGTCAAGTCATAGCTCAAACATACTTGCTCAAATTCTCAAGGTTAGTCGCATAACTCAATAATAACAATACTAATAACAATAATTGCATAATAATAAAATGCTACTCAACTTACATACTTACATTATTAATCTCATCATATCATCAACTTAACTTATTCTCATCAAACTATGCTAGTCAATACTTTCTTGTTATCATACAAAGCCATAATACAAAATATGGTCTTACATATAAATTATACAAGTTCTCTTTCCAATATCGAATTATTATCGAACATTAATCATTATATCTGAAACTCAATGCTAAAGTATTTATGGGAAAAATATTAATTTATCATTCAAATAAGCATAATTAAATGCTTATTAAGCATATGAACTTACCTCGATACCAAAACGACCATTTTACCAACTTTCCCGATTTTTGGTTTTTCTCCCGTTCTAGGTCCAAATCTCACTTTCCAGGACCTAAAACACCATATTTCACTTATTTAATAAATTTACTATTCAAAACATTACCTAACTCAAACTTTAGAAAAATTACAATTTTGCCCCTAAACCTTTGCAAAATTATGATTTTGCCCCTAGGCTCGAAAATTAAAATTTATCCATTTTTCTTATGTTTTATGACACGCTAAACATTTTTCCCTTCTACGGAAACATCAAATTCCCACTCTATCATGTACTTATGAACATTAGGTATTTTTACCGATTATGTCGTTTTACTGGTTTTCACTTAAAATCACTTAGCAAAAGTTGTTTAACATAATTTCAAGCTTCATATTCTACCATAAAACATCAAAATAAACACATTTAACCGATGGGTATTTTTCCAAATATGAATCCTAGCATGAATTATTGCTAGAATAAGCTAAATCAAGTTACCGTGACTCTAAAAACGTAAAGAACATTAAAAACGAGGCTAGAACAGACTTGCTATTGAGCTTGGAAAGCTTGGAAACCCTAACCACGGCTCCCCCCATGCTATTCGGCCTCCATGAAGAAGATGGACCAATTTTGGCTTTATTTTCCCTTTTTTATTCTTTTAATTACTAAATGACCAAAATGCCTTTAAAGGCTTTTCTTTCAAATTTGTCCTATTCTTGCCCATTTTTGTCCAAACTTAAATATAATGGTCTAATTACTAAATAAGGACCTCCAATTTAAGAACACATTTCAATTAAATCCACTTTATTATCTAGAACACACATTTTGCTAATATTACAATTTAGTCCTAATTATCAAATTAGGCACTTATACATAAAATTCCTTCATGAAATTTTCACACAATTATTCAATCAATGAATAAACCTTAAAACTTAATCGAAATAATTTTTTTTAACCTCGGATTCATGGATTCGCAACCATTATTTTGTTTAGGCCCTATTTTGGGATGTTACAGAGGATGACAAATGGCTTGGTAGATAGCCTTTATTTTCTCCACACGAGTAGACACACGGGCGTGTGTCTAGGCCATGTGTAACACACGGTCTGCCCCTTGGGCATGTGTTCTGGTCGTGTGTCCCCTGCACCTTAATTTTGAGAAACAGAATGCTCAGAATTGAGCACACGGGAAGAGACACGGACATGTGTCTCAGCCGTGTGAGGGACACGACCTTAGACATGGGCGTGTGAAGTCTACGTTTATTTAATGAAAATTTAATTACCCACACGGCCTAGCACATGGGCATGTGACTTGGCCGTGTGACATCAATTTGTTCATGCATTGCAAAACAGATAGCTACATGGGTTAGGGACATGGGCGTGTGTGACCACACGGCCTACCCACACGGGCATGTCCCATATCCACACGGGCGTGTGACCCCTGTTTAGTAGAAATTTTTTTTCTAAGTTTTGTAAAAAATTCTAAATTCTCGGTTTTGTCTCAGACCACTCCCAAAGCATGTTTTGGGCCTCGTAGGCTCGTATTAGGGACATTATGATTAATTGCAAATGATTTTAATTTGGACGCAATTTTATGACTCAAAATTGTATGGTTTCTTGTGATGTGAGTCGGTAATGCCTTGTATCCTGTTTCGACATTGAATATGGATAAGGGGTGTTACATCTCACTGTACAAATAGTGGCGCCAAGTCAGACGATCAGTACCCTTCTCTATAGTCATCCATAATTTGTCAGAGCAACCCATCTGACCGAGAATACGAATGACACCTTCCAACCAATACTCTGAACGTGTCGGATCACCACCCCTAACACCACGAAACTCTTTACCACCTAGAGCTCGCAAGTGTTCCAATGGCAAACCGTAACGAGTCGGAGCAACGTTGGCACCAGTGATACATCTTAGTGCTCCTACCATCCTTGACATGAAGTGCTTGACACGGCCCATCTGAGCATCGTCCTGCGGTAGGGCATCATCATCCATACTACCTCGATCACGATACGGAGGCATAACGACTATCATATACTAAATAGAAAGAGTAATAAAATGTACCAGGAGTGGGTAGTGGTAAGAGTTCCAAGATTTAACTAAGTACAGTTCCTATAGGGCATTCTATTCCCAACCCTACCCCAAGAACAACTTATTACACAAAGATCATGCATAGGCATAAAGACGAAAATTTTTTAATCAGCACAAGCAAGCAAAACATCATAAATGCAAGATCATTAATATTCAAGCAACCTAGTCCGTCTAAGTTATCCTACAATTTTAAACCTAGAGCTCTGATACCACCAAATATAACACCCCAAACTTAATCGAGATGGACCAGCCTAAATTCGAAGAGTTACATTAACCACCTAAGTGACCCTCTGGCTAACGACCACCCAAGACACACCTTGACCTTATAACATCTCAGTCTTATCTAATTAATAGTTGTTGATTAATTCGGAAGCAAATTATGAGCTAATTTTAAACATTTCCTAGGTAATTTAACCTAAGGGTATTTTCATCATTTTGCCACCTATGATAAAACTAACTTGATTTTCGATCTAAATGTTTACCGACCTTTTAGTCAAAATTATGCAAGTCTAAAAATTTCAGCTTAAATTGAGTTCGTTTGCTATGTCTAATTTAAGTTTACTATTAGGAACAAAATTGTAATAAATACAAACTATCAGTGCCTATTCCAAATTAAAAATTAAATGTGTTTCTATCGAATTTTACCCATTACGAGACTAATCTTAAAATTTTACCAAGTTTCCTTATAATCTAGGGCTCTAATTAGACTAATCAATTTTCAAGACTAAAATGTAACTTAAACAAATTAGAATACCTATTTAAAACTATAAAATTTCAAGCCACAAAAAAACTGACATGGTCATGTCCCCCAGACCGTATATCATTAAATGCTCGTGTGCATGTCTCAAAAACTTTTTGGCAGATCACACATGCTCGTGCAGAAATCTCACAGGCCTGTGTGTGATAACTCCAGCTTCCAAATGCTTGTGTGCAAGCCCTCACACGCCCATGTAAACAGGCACACACCCGTGTGAAAACTATTGCACCTATTTTTGTGAAAAACTCATTTTGAAAATTGATTTTGCATAATTTAATGGCCAATTAAACCTGATTTAACTATGATTAATTAATATACATATACATACACCTTCAATTGAATTTATTGACATCAATTAAGCCATAAATAAATATAATTAAGGAATCAATTTCATGAACATCAAACAACGAATAAAAACAAACAAGTGGAGTACCATAGTCGCTAGTAAACCACTCCATGGAAGCTTCAATTAAACATTCATTAGTATAAATTTCATGCTCATACACCGTGTTATCAATCACTATGTTATCAAGCGACAATACACCGTAAATCATTCAATAATTAAGTTCAAACATTCATCAAAATTATTATAGAACCATCTAAACAAAATGTCAAATGTCTAAAGTCTAATTATAACCAAAATAAACTAATTCCCAGAAGTCCCAAATGCCCGATTGCAGTCTCTAAAATGCGTAATAAAGTCTCTGGCAAGCCTAAATCTCTTGAAACTCCCTTGCTTAGCTCCTCAACTCTTCAATCCCGATGATTAACTGCACGAATGTGAGGGTGTGAGCTTTAAAAATCTCAGTGAATGTTTGCAAAACGACAAGTAAATTAACATCCTATTCATGCTTAATTTTCACAATCAATCAATCACCATTTATCAGCCAAAATAATTAAACATGTCAATTTAATTTCCATAAACATTTCCAATGCCAAAAATCAATTATTCATGGCTTTCAATAATCAATGAATATAGCAACAGTCAAACATAAATATATATTGGCATACACTTCACATGGCTTAATTGGGTGATCATACATCTGATAAACGAATCTCTGAACTCCCACAAATAATAGATACAGTCAATAGAGTTGATCGGCCTGAAAAACGTGCTCTGTAACATCCCGAATCTAGTCTGAAATAGAGATGATTATTTTATGATTATTTGATGGTACATGATATGATTGCATGCTTGTGTGAAATTTTCATGAATAAATTCTATGCCTAAGATGTTCAATTTGACTTTAAAGACTAAATTGAATAAGTTGCAAAACTTGTGTTCTAGAAGATTTAAGCATGAAATTGTATTGGATTATTAATTAGAGGTCCTTAAATAGCAATTAGACCAAGTTTTAAAAATTTGGACAAAAATGGGCATGAATAGGAAAATTTTGAAAAAAAGGCCTTAAGGGCATTTTTGTCATTTAGTAAATAAAAGAAAAAAAGAGGGAAAATTAAGTGAAAATCTTGTCCATCTTCTTCAAGCCATAGCCAAATTTTACAAGGGCTCCATAGCTAGGGTTTTCAACTTTTCAAGCTTGATTGTAAGTGCTCCCTAGCCCCTTTTTTTATATTCTTTGCATTTTTTAAGTCCTTGAAGCATGATCTATCCATTCCTACCATTATTTTGAGCTAGGGTTCATGCATGAAATTTTACCTATGTGTAACATGGTTGTATTTTGATGTTTAATGGAGGAATATGAATGTTTGATGTGTGATAAACATCTTTTGCTAAGTGATTTTTAGTGAAAACACCTAAAAAGGACTTGTTTGTAAAATGTGTAACAATGAGTAGTAGAAATGTGAAATAAAGGAAACTATGGGCTGATACGAGATAGAATATGAATCGACTAGGCTTGGATAACAAAGAAATTGCATGCATTTCATTTTACGAGCCTAGGGACTAAAGTGTAAATAAGTGAAAAGTTAGGGATAAAAAAGTTAGGGAAAAGTTAGGGCTACATATGAGGCACTTAGGTGCAAGCTTATGATGTATCCGATAGTATTCCGAATGTTCAACGAGTAGTTCAAGAGAAGTTCAATGAGCAATCTTAGTAGTTGCAGCAAGACAAGAAAGTAAGTTATTATGTGCAAGTGGCACAGGTATGTACATTGAACTCATGTGAATGACATGAAATATGATGAGCTTGTGGTAAGAACATGTATACATATATATGAGAAATAAGTTCATGAGATTTGATAAAACGCAAGGTTATGCCCGTTATGTTAAATGCATGATTTATATTTGTTGAAATTGCATTTTATTTGCACATGAACTTACTAAGCTTTATGCTAACCCCTTTCATTTCTGTCTCTTATAGTTCTCCAAGCTAGCTTAGGAATCGGAGGACGTTGGAGACACAATCACACTATCAATTAAACATTTGGGTATAGTTAGTTTCATCATTTTGGATATGGAATGTATAGGGACTTGGTCTTTTTGTTATGTGTCATATTGATTAGCCAAAAGTGTTGGCTCAGAATGTTATTGGGTTATTTTGTATATGGCCATGAGAGGTGGCTCATATTGATTATTTTGTGTTTTAACCCTATTCATTGATGGATGCATGCAAATGTGTTTATGCTTGAATGTGGTTATGGTTGATTATGATTGATAAGTGAGATGGATGGCATGTATGTTTGGAGTATAGAATATGATTAATGTGTATGCAATAAATGTGGTGCAAAGGTATAACTTGAGAATAGGTTAACAAGGAGGATAGACAAATATGAAATTGGTGTGGAATACCATATGAAAGCATGATAGTTGAATAGGTGAAATGTTGACATTATCAAGTTACAATTTAATAATGATTGTGAATGTTTGAGTAAGTAAATGTGCCATGTTACATGCCATGAAATGAGTATAAGTATGTGAGTGTTTGAGGGTGGCAAATGGCTTGGAAAATAGCCTAAAAATTGTCCACATGATTAGACACATGGGCATGTGTCTTGGCCGTGTGTGACACACGGTCTACCCCATGGGCATGTGATCCGATCGTGTGTCCCTTGCACCCTAATCATGCAAAATAGAATGCCCAGTAGTAAACACACAGGTAGAGGCACGGCCGTGTGTCTCAGCTGTGTGAAGGACACAGCCTTAGGACATTGGCATGTGCCCAGGCCGTGTGACGTCTACACTAAATTTTTGGAATTTAATTTTCCACACAGTCTAAGCACACAGACGTGTGACTTGGCCGTGTGACCTTATTTTGTTGATGACATCATAGTCAGAGAGTTACACGGGCTGAGGACACATGTGTATCCCGAGCCACACGGGCGTGTGTGACCACACGGCCTACCCACACGGGCATGTGACTCTCCAAAATAGGAAAAATTTTCTAAGTTATCCCAAGGTCCTGAAAGTTCTCGGATTAGTCCTAAATCACTACCGATGTCTGTTTCAGGTCTTATAGACCCTTATAAGGGACAATTTGCATGTGATCGAAAAGTTTTAAATTGGGACGAAATTTTATGACCTGGTTTTATATAAATGTTTATGTTTAAGTTCGGTAATGCTTCGAACCCTGTTTCGGGGTCAGATACGAGTAAGGGGTGTTACATTTAGTAGCATCAGAGCTACAGTTTAGTCGATTCTCAGACTAACATAGCATGTGTACGAGTCTAGCTATAAATGCCATACATATATTATGATAGTGTGACGACTTCTGACGATTTAAAAATGTGTTTTCATATAGTAAATGGATCTCGATAGAGCAGTGGCGGATGATGTTGAAAGTAATGCACCTGCTCCCACTGAAGGAGCAGTGCTACCTGATAGTAGACCCACGACTATTAGTAGAGGAGAAGGAGGTAGAGAAGCCTTTCTCCACATGATGGATGCCTAGTACACGGAGTTTGTTTGAACGAACCTGAACGCACAACCTCTTCTACCCCCTCCAAATTCCCAACCCGTACCTCAAGTGCCTCAAGGTATGGAGTTTATGAGATTTCATAGAACCCCAGTGGATAGAATTCGAACGCAAGGAACTGAGGATTTAGGGCCAATGTCGACGATGATCCCGAAAGGGCAGAATTTTGGCTCGAGAATTCCATTTGAGTATTCGATGAGCTATCCTGCACACCTGATGAATGTTTGAAGTGTGCCATTTCATTGTTGAGAGATACGACATTCCATTGGTGGAAGATGCTAATTTCGGTCGTACCAAAAGAAAGGAACACATGGGCTGAAAGAAATATATCAGTGAGCAATTCATCTATCAGAAGCGTAAGGAATTTCTTGATTTGAAGCAAGGCCGCATGTTAGTTACAAAATGCGAAAGAGAGTTTGTCAGGCTCAGTAAATAAGCTCAGGAGTGTGTATCCTTGTAACAGCCCGATTTAGACCCTATTCAAAACGGTGGTTTCGGGACCACGAATCCGAGTCAAAAAAATTTAAAAATGATTTTCTGTGTTTATTATGTGTGAATTTATATCCGTGAAATTTTCGTGTTTTAATTTTGTCGTTTGAGTGCTCGATTCAATAAAAGGTCTAAATCGCGTAAAATGAAAATTTGATGGTTAAATATGAAAGGGCTGAATTGTTGTTGTCTTTTTAATTTGAGGTATTTATAATGCAATATTACCATAGTTAAAGTGATGGACTATTTAAGACATGGTTTATAATGGTTTATTATTTTATAACAAAGGTGAAATAGGTAAAATGATAATAATGTAATAATAATAAAACATTAAAAAATCAAAACCATGTGTTCATCTTTCCTACTTGACCGACTATGAAAAATAAAGAAAGAAAAATAAAGCTTTAAGGTTCGGCCATCGTTGAAGCTTGATTAAGGTATGCAACTAGCTCGATTTTTGATAATTTTTACGTTTTTGAGATCGTTGCAGTGTAATGTACAAAACCCATGCTTGAATTTTAAATTTTGATGAATCTTTTGAGTTATGCCATTGATGAATAATTGAGCTTTGTGATGTTAGATGATGAATTATGAAAGATATGTTTTGGATTAATATATTTTGTATTGGAATTTTTGATGAATTTTAGTAATTAGGGCTAAATTGCAAAAATAATAAATTAAGGGACTAAAATGTGAAATAAATGAAATGTATGGACTTGTATGAGCATGGGTAACATTTGGCCTAAGCATGGTGTGTGCAAATTTTGCATGTTTTGTGTTTTGTGCAATTTGGACTAAATTGTAAAAAGTGTAAAATGTTAGGGGCAAAATGGTAATTTGTCCATTTATGTGTTTTTGGACTAAATTGAATGAAATTATGTTTGAATGAGTTTAATTTGAATATTTTTAGATCAAAAACCAAAGAAATCGAATTTGGATCGGGGGAAAACCAAAGTTGTCGAATAATCGTTCTATTCTGATTATCGTTGTTCGAGGTAAGTTTATAACCAAATAGATGTTATAAATTTTAAATAAATACGAGTTATATATGTTGAAATGAATTATGTGAAATTATATATGTGGTAGCCGAATGTGTATATGCTTGGGAGCTATGTTGAAGTGTTGTATATAATATGCCATGCGAAAATGGCTATACTACTTTTCGGATATGTTTGAAGTGTTGTATATAATATGCCATGCGAAAATGGCTAATTTGATATATAAGTATTTGCTATCTTGATCATGGTTCTTGTGTGTTCTAAGTATTTGCTATCTTGATCATGGTTCTTGTGTGTTCTAAGTTTGGTTTGTATACTATGCTCAAATGATGATTTTATTTGGTTTGGTTGAATCGGTTATGATATATATATATAAGTATGAATTATGCTTGATATGTTACCTATTGTTTAATGATTCGGCTATGTCTTGTATTTCATAGTAATGATTTAATTTGGTTGATGAGTGTATTCAGTTAAATGTTGAATTTAGGTAATGAAATTATTGAATTGATGATTCGGCAATGTTGTGTATATATATATGTGAAATATGTTTTATTTAGTTTTGCCATGTATTTTGGTAACAAGGTGATTCGGTTATGGCATGTGATAATGTGAGTTCAATATGCTTTCATTAAGTGAAGAAATGAATGTGAATTATGTTAGTAAATTAATCATGATTCGGCACTTATATATAAAAGCATATGATGTGTTAGTTTGATATATATATTTATATGTGCTTATCCAAACATGTAATCATTGAATTGGTATTGAATATGACCTTTTGTTATTTTACAAGATAACTGATATTAACATGTTTAGATTCGGTTTTGATATTTTAAAGTATTAAACAAGTGTTTGCTATATTATATGTATATATATACATATTTGCGATGTGTTTGATGTGAAATGCAAATTATGGTTAATATATGGATTTGATTCTATGTGAGATTACATGCACGTAATGTGATTGAGTAAAGTTGAAAGTGGACATTAAAATAAGCATAAGTAATAAGCATGATTACATTCGGCTAAGGCTTTGTAAAATGACCAAATGAATAGTAATTAAAGTTATAAGGAATCATGATTGTTTTTATGCAAAATAGGTGAATGTGAATGGTTATATGTACTTTGATGGTTAGACCATTCGGTGTTCTTTTAATAAATGTCTAAATTGATACAAGACCTTTTAGTCTTGCGTAATCTACTTAGATAAATTTATAAGTAGACTTGTTTATGATCTAGCCATTTGAAACCATATATATATAGTAATGTACTTATGCCATGAATGATTTGGTTAAATTTATTATATCCATATTGTGCCGAATAGAGTTTTGGTAAAAATGATATGTACTTAAATATGTTTACTTTATATAATTCATGTTTGTTATAATTGATTGAATTATTTAATATCTTTTATATGCGCATATGCTATGTGGTAAAATGATATATTTGGCACTATTTGCTTATGAATTATATAGCTGGATATATGTTTGAAAATTGTTATGATATGATTCGTAAAGAATTTAAATTAGTTATATATGTTAATATTTGATTGTTTTAAGAGTTTGAGCAAGTGTACGCATATGATTGTTCGAAATTTGTATCTTGTCCAGTAATGCCTCGTAACCCTATCCGGTGATAGATGCGGGTTAAGGGTGTTACATTTGATTAGTATCAAAGCTACAGTTTAGTCGATTCTAGGACTAACGTAGCGTGTGTGAGTCTAGCTATACATGCCATAATTATAAACTGTGATAGTGTGATGATTCTTGACAATTAAAAATGTGTTTTATTATAGTAAATGGATCCCGATTGAGCAGTAACGGATGACGTAAAAAGTAATACACCCGCTCTTGCTCAGGGGGTAGTGCTGGCTGATTCTAGGCCAATTTCAAGTAGTATAGAGGGAGAGGCTAAGCAAGCCTTCTTCTAGCTAATGAATGAGTTGTTCATGGAGTTCGTTCGGACGAATTCAGCTGCTCAGTAACCTCTACCCCCTCAAGTTCCTATAACTTACCAAGTTATACAAAAAGAAAAGAAAAGAAAAGCTAATTTTGAAGCTAGAGATTCCTATAAGAGATCATCGGGTAAGACATTTCAGTCAGCATCGAAGAAATTTAGGGATGATTTTAGCCGATCAAAGAATACTGTGGGTTTTTCTAGACGTGATCGAGACAGACCACATGTGAGTTCACGATCATTTCGATTGCTAGTGTTGGTAATGTTCGACCAAATCGACCTAATTGTAGGCATTGTGGTAAACGACATCCTGGAAACTATAGATTGCTTGATCGGTCCTATTTTAAATGTGGGTCGATGGATCATTTCATTCGTGAGTGCCTTATGTTAGCCGAGCAAAATATTATGCAAAGTACGAGACCAAGTAACATGTCAGCTCGAGGTAGACCACCCAGAAATACAGGTAATGTAAGTAGCAGTTAGAGAGGAACTAAAGACACAACAGTTCAATCTGAGGCTCGTGCACCTGCCAGAGCTTATGCTATTCGCGCTTGCGAGGAGGCTTCAACCCCAGATGTTATTACTGGTATATTCACTCTCTATGATACTAGTGTAATTGCATTGATTGATCCTGGTTTGACTCATTCTTATGTATGTGAGATGTTAGTATCCAGTAAGACTTTGCCTGTAGAGTTTGCTGAGTTTGTGATTAGAATATTGAACCCCTTGGGCCGGTATGATCTAGTTGACAAAATGTGTAAGAATTGTCCATTGATGGTTCGAGATTCATGTTTTTTAGCTGATTTGATGTTGTTACCATTCGACGAGTTTGATATAATTCTGAGTATGGATTGGTTGACTTTGCACGATGATGTTGTAAACTGCAAACGAAAGACTTTTGATTTGAGATGCCAAAATGATGAGATTAATTGGATTGAGTCTAATGATCTAAATGGTTTACCGGCAGTGATATCTTCGATGTTAGCTCAGAAATATGTCAGAAAGAGTTGTGAAGCTTACTTTCCTTATGTGCTTGATTCTAAAGTGACTGAAAAGAAAATTGAATCAGTACCAGTTGTTTGTGAGTATCCGGATGTGTCACCTGAAGAATTTCTAGGTTTGCCACTAATCTGAGAGGTAGAGTTTGGTATTGAATTAGTGCCTGGGATGACTCTGATATCGATAGTTCCGTATAGAATGGCATCGATCGAATTAAAAGAATTGAAAGCTCTATTGACCGAAGCTCCAGTGCTAGTTTAGCCAAAATAGGGTAAAGAATTTGTTATCTATAGTGATGCATCTTTGAATGGTTTGGGCTGTGTTTTGATGTAGGAAAGCAAAGTCATAGCTTATGCCTCGAGACATATAAAATTCTACGAAAAGAACTATTCGACACACGATCTAGAATTGGCAACTATTGTGTTTGCATTGAAAATATGGCGTCATTACCTGTTCGGTGAGAAATGTCACGTTTATTCTTATGACAAAAGCTTGAAATATTTGATGACGCAGAAAGATCTAAATCTAAGACAGTGATGATGATTAGAGTCGCTAAAGGATTATGAGCTTGTGATTGACTACCATCTGGGAAAGGCTAATGTTGTTGTGGATGCTTTAAGCCGAAAATCTCTATTTGATGTGCGTGCAATGAACGCACATATGGCTATGTCTGATGATGGTTCGATAATAGTTGTGTTAAAAACAAGACATTCATCTATTCAGTAGATTTAAGAGGCTTAGAAAGTCGATAATAATTTGTTAGCAAAGCGGGCTCAATGCGATTTGAATGCTGGTTCAGAATTCCAATTTGATACTGAGAGTTGTCTAAGATTCAAAAATTGAATATGTGTTCCGAGAAATTCAGACTTGATTTAGATGATTTTGATTGAAACTCATAGCAGTTGATTATCTGTTCACCCGGGTAGTATGAAAATGTATAATGATTTGAAACATCATTATTAGTGGTCTGGGATAAAAAGAGATATTTTTGACTTTGTTTCGAAATGGTTGATCTGTCAGCAAGATAAACTTGAACATTAGGTGCCATCCAGTTTGTTATAATCTATTATGATTCTCGAGTAGAAATGGGATAGTGTGAGAATGGATTTTGTATCAGGCTTACCTTTGTCACCGAACAAGAAAGATACTGTAAGAGAACGTTATCCAAACTTATTCCTCGGTAAGATTTTCGAGGACAAAAATCCCTAAGGGGGAGAGTTGTAACAACCCGATCTAGACCCTATTCAGAACGGTGGTTTCAGGACCGCGAATCTGAGTTAGAAAAATTTTTAAAAATTATTTTTCGTGTTTATTATGTGTGAATTTATATCCGTGAAATTTTCGCATTTTAATTTTGTCGTTTGAGTGCCCGATTTAATAAAAGGGCATAATTGCATAAAATGAAAATTAAATATTATCATAGTTAAAGTGATGGACGGTTTAAGACGTGGTTTATAATGGTTTATTATTTTATAACAAAGGTTAAATAGGTAAAATGATAATAATGTAATAATAATAAAACATAAAAAATCAAAACCATGTGTTCATCTTTCCTACTTGACCGAATATGAAAAAGAAAGAAAGAAAAATAAAGCCTTAAGGTTCAGCCATCGTTGAAGCTTGATTAAGGTATGTAACTAGCTTGGTTTTTTATCATTTTTACATTTTTGAGATCGTTGTAGTGTAATGTACAAAGCCCATGCTTGAATTTCTGATTTTGATGAATATTTTGAGTTATTCCATTGATGAATAATTGATCTTTGTGATGTTATATGATGAATTATGAAATATATGTTTTGGATTAATATATTTTGTATTGGAATTTTTGATGAATTTGAGTAATTAGGGCTAAATTGCAAAAATAATAAATTAAGGGACTAAAATGTGAAATAAATGAAATGTATGGACTTGTATGAGCATGGGTAACATTCGTCCTAAGCATGGTGTGTGCAAGTTTTGCAAGTTTTGTGTTTTGTGCAATTTGGACTAAATTGTAAAAAGTGTAAAATGTCAGGGGCAAAATGGTAATTTTTCCCATTTATGTGTTTTTGGACTAAATTGAATGAAATTATGTTTGAATGAGTTTAATTTGAATATGTTTAGATCAAGAACCAAAGAAATCAAATTTGGATCGGGGGAAAACCAAAGTTGTCGAATAATCGTTCTATTCCGATTATCGTTGTTCGAGGTAAGTTTATAACCAAATAGATGTTATAAATTTTAAATAAATACGAGTTATATATGATGAAATGAATTATGTGAAAGTATATATGTGGTAGCCGAATGTGTATATGCTTGGGAGCTATGTTTACGAACTCGATTAGACTGAGATATGATGTCTAAAAGCCTAGTACAAACCTTAGGAATAGCTAGGATACATATGTCATGACATAGGATTTTCAATATGTGATTATGTGTAGGACCACATTTGGGACGTTAGCATTGATATGTGATTACGTGTAAGAGCACGTCTAAGACGTTGGCATCGATATGTGATTACGTGTAAGACCACGTTTAATATGTTGGCATCAATATGTGATTCCTATATGTGTGTGCAAGTAAGACCACGTTTAATACGTTAGCATCGATATGTGATTTCGATGTGTGTACGAGTAAGACCATGTTTAATACGTTGGCATCGATATGTGATTTCGATATGTGTGTGCGAGTAAGACCACGTTTACTACATTGGCATCAATAGGTGATTCCGATATGTGCTTACAAGTAAGACCCTGTCTGGGATAGTTGCATCGATATGTAATTACATGTAAGACCACATCTGGGACGTTGACATTGTACGATATGTGCGGCTATCCGAGTATCCTATTTAATTCTGAATGATTCAATGGACAATGTTAAGTAAAGACCGAATGTGAAATCAAATTAAAAGGTACAGGTATGTTTTAGATAATGTAATGAAATTAAGGTAAGTTTTGGTATTTGAAGTGATGATATGAATCATGTTATAAAGTTGGTTTTATGTATATTGAATGCAAATCTATACTCGGCAAAATGATATAAATATGTGATATTAAAGTGTGAAACATGTGTATACATATATGAATGTGTATATATATTCATCTATATGATGATATTATGACCTTGGAAGTAAATGATAACTTTGATAATGGATATATATGTATTTCGGCCAAGTTAAAGTTGATACATGAATGTATATGTTGTATATGAATTTGCAAGTTTCAGATTATATGTGATTATGATAGTATGAATTGGTTTGGTTAAATTGAGTTGATTATGTCATTGAGATGTTTATTTGCTTATAACTTACTAAGCTGTGATAGATTACTGTGTGTGTATGTTTGCTTCTGTTTTATAGATTTTGGAGACTAGTTACGGGCTCGGGGATCATCAGCGAAGTCTATCACACTATCATCTATTTATCGGTATTTTTGAAAGCTAAATTTCAAACCTATGGCATGTATAGGCTATACTACTTTTCTAATATGTTTGAAGTGTTATATATAATATGCCATGCTAAAATGGCTAATTTGATATATAAGTATTTGCTATCTTGATCATGGTTCTTGTCTATACACAAATAATGATTTTATTTGGTTTGGTTGAATCGTTTATGATATATATATATATAAGTATGAATTATGCTTGATATGTTACCTATTGTTTAATGATTCGGCTATGTCTTGTATTTGATAGTAATGATTTAATTTGGTTTATGAGTGTATTCAGTTAAATGTTGAATTTAGGTAATGAAATTATTGAATTGATGATTTGGCAATGTTATGTATATATATGTGTGAAACATGTTTTATTTAGTTTTTCCATGTATATCGGTAGCAAGGTGATTCGGTTATGGCATGTGATAAAAGTGAGTTTAATATGCTTTCATTAAGTAAAGAAATGAATATGAATTATGTTAGTAAATTAATCATTATTTGGAACTTATATATATATAAGCATATGATGTGTTGATTTGATATATATATTTATATGTGCTTATCCAAACATGTAATCATTGAATTGGTATTGAATATGACCTTTGTTATTTTGCAAGATAAGTGATATTAACATGTTTAGTTTCGTTTTGGTATTTTAAAGTATTAAATAAGTGTTAGCTATGTTATATGTATATATATACATATTTGTGATGTGTTTGATGTGAAATGCAAATTATGGTTTATATATGGATTTGATTCTATGTGAGATTACATGCACGTAATGTGATTGAGTAAAGTTGAAAGTGCACATTAAAATAAACATAAGTAATAAGCATGATTACATTCGGCTAAGGCTTTGTAAAATGACCAAATGAATAGTAATTAATGTTATAAGGAATCATGATTGTTCATATGCAAAATAGGTGAATGTGAATGGTTATATGTACTTTGATGGTTAGACCATTCGGTGTTCTTTTAATAAATGTCTAAATTGATACATGACCTTTTAGTCTTGCGTAATCTACTTAGATGAATTTATAAGTAGACTTGTTTATGATTTAGCCATTTGAAACCATATATATATATTAAAGTACTTATGCCATGAATGATTTGGTTAAATTTATTATATCCTTATTGTGCCGAATAGAGTTTTGCTAAAAATGATATGTACTTAAATATGTTTACTTTATATAATTCATGTTTGTTATAATTGATTGAATTATTTAATATCTTTTATATGCGCATATGCTATGTGGTAAAATGATAATTTGGCACTATTTGCTTATGAATTATATAACTGGATATATGTTTGAAAAATGTTATGATATGATTCGTAAAGAATTTAAATTAGTTATATATGTTAATATTTGATTGTTTTAAGAGTTTGAGCAAGTGTACACATACGATTGTTCAGAATTTCTGTCTTGTCCGGTAATACCTTGTAACCCTATTTTAGATCACAGGCTACCTCTATGGCTGGTGTGGGTAATGATAGAGCTCCCAAACTCGAGTGCCAACAATATGGTAGAGGTCATTTTGGTAAGTGTAGGGTGAGCGATGGAGCTTGTTTCCGATGTGGTTCTCAAGACCACTATATCAAGGACTGTCCTGAGATGGCTGAGAAAGAAAAAATTTAGAGTACAAGGCCGGGGTAGTACGGCTACAAAGGGTAGACCTTCAAGAAACACCAGTATGGGGCTAGTAGTAAGAATGTAACAAGAGATACAGCAGTGAGATCCAAGGCTAAAGCTCCGGCTAAGGCCTATGCTATACATACGCGCGAGTATGCATCTTCTCCCAACGTGATTATGGGTACTTTTTCTCTCTATGACACTTCTATTATTGCCTTGATTGAACTTGGTTCTACTCATTCATATGTGTACATGAAATTGGTATGTAGCATGAATATGCCTGTTGAGTCTACGGAATTTATGATTAAAGTGTCAAACCTATTAGGCAAGCATGAATTAGTTGATAAGGTATGTAAGAAATGTCCTTTGATTATTAGAGGTCATTATTTTCATGCTGACTTGATGTTATTGCCGTTCGATGAATTCGATTTTATATTGGGCATGGATTGGTTAACATTTCATGATGCTATAGTGAATTGTAGACAAAAAGTTATTGGATTGAAATGTGAAAATGGTGAAATTCTCCGGGTTGAATAAGATGAGTTAGCTAAGTTGCCAATTGTGATTTCTTCTATGTCTGCTCAAAAATGTATGAGAAAGGGATGTTAAGCTTATTTGGCTTATGTGTTGAATACGAAAGAGTCTAAATCAAAGATTGAATCAGTGCCTATTGTATGTGAGTATCTGGATGTGTTTCCGGAAGAACTATCGAGATTACCTCCTATTAAGGAAGTTGAGTTTGGCATTGAGTTAGTCCCTGGTATAGCACCTATCTCGATTGCTCCATATAGAATAGCCTCGGCGGAGTTGAAAGAAATAAAGTCACAGCTGCAAGAATTGACCTATAAGGGTTTTGTGAGACTGAGCTTTTCGCCGTGGGGTGCTCCTATATTATTCGTGAAAAAGAAAGACGGATCCATGAGGTTATGTATAGATTATCGATAGCTCAATAAGGTAACAATTAAGAATAAGTATCCCTTGCCAAGGATTGACGACTTGTTTGACCAATTAAAAGGAGCGACATCATTTTATAAAATAGACTTGAGGTCTAGTTACTACCAGTTGAGGATGAAAGACTCGGATGTGCTGAAAACTACTTTCCGAACGAGGTATGGTCATTACGAATTTCTTGTCATGCATTTTGGTTTAACAAATGCTCCTGCCGCATTTATGGACTTGATGAATCGTATCTTCTGACCGTATTTGGATAAATTTGTGGTTGTTTTTATTGATGACATATTGATATATTCTCGTGATGAATTTGAGCATGCTGAACATTTGAGAACTGTTTTACAAATTTTGAGAGACAAGCAGTTGTATGCTAAGTTTAGTAAAAGTGAGCTTTGGCTTGGAGAAGTTGGATTCTTGGGTCACATTGTTTCGGGTGATGGTATTAGGGTAGACTCGAGTAAGATCTTGGCTATTGTTGAATGGAAACCGCTAAGAAATGTAACTGAGGTTAAAAGCTTTCTAGGCTTGGCCGATTATTACAGATGGTTTGTTAAAGGATTCTCCTTGATTGCTACTTCGATGATGAAGTTGTTACAGAAAGATGTCAAGTTCGAATGGATGGAAAAGTGCCAACAGAATTATGAGAAATTAAAGGCATTATTGACTGAGGCTCCAGTTTTGGTGCAACCTGAGTCAGGTAAAGAATTTGTAATTTATAGTGATGCTCCCTTAAATGGTTTGGGATGTGTACTTATGCAAGAGGGTAAAGTCATACCTTACACTTTGAGACAGTTGAAGCCTCACGAGAAGAACTATCTGACACATGACTTAGAGTTGGCCACCATAGTGCTTGCTTTGAAGATTTGGCATCATTATTTATTTGGTGAGAAATGCCATGTTTATACCGATCACAAAAGTCTTAAGTACTTGATGACTCAAACGGATTTAAACTTGCGGCAACGAAGATGGTTAGAACTGTTAAAAGATTATGAGCTTGTGATTGATTACCATCCAGGAAAGGCGAATGTAGTCGTCGATGCTTTGAGTAGGAAGTCGTTGTTTTCCTTAAGGTCTATGAATACACAGCTGACTTGGTCCAATGATGGTTCGATTCTAGCCGAGTTGAGAGCTATACAAACTTTCCTTCAACAGATTTGTAATGCTCAGAAAGTTGATAAAGAGCTGCAAGCTAAGAGAATTCAATGTGAGTCTAGCAGTGAACCAGATTTTCTGAGTGACTCTAATGGTTGTTTGAGGTTTTGTGGTAGGATCTATGTTCCGAAAGACACTGAGTTGATTTGGAATACTTTACATGAGGTGCGCAATGGTTGTTTGTTAGTTTACCCGGATAGCACAAAGATGTATAATGACTTGAAGAAAATGTATTGGTGGAATGGTATGGAAAGAGATATCTCAGAGTTTGTATTGAAATGCTTAGTTTGTCAGCAAGTAAAGGCTGAACACCAAGTGCCTTCAGGTTTACTTCAGCCTATCATGGTCCCCAAGTGGAAATGGGACTGGATTACTATGGATTTTATAACAGGGTTGCCTTTAACTCCGAGAAAGAAAGATGCCATATGGGTTATTGTCGATAGACTAACTAAATCGACCTATTTTATTCTAGTGCGTACCGATTTCTCGCTTGATAAGTTAGTTGAATTGTACATTGGTGAGATTGTTAGACTTCATAGAGTACCTATAACGATTGTATCCTACAGAGATCCGAGGTTCACATCACGGTTTAGGAAAAAGTTACAAGAAGCTTTGGGTACAAAGCTGAATTTTAACACTGCTTTTCATCCACAGACTGATGGTCAGTCTGAGCGAGTAATTCAGATCTTGGAAGACATGCTCCGATGCTATGTGTTGGAATTCCAAGGTAGTTGGAAAAAGTATTTATTGTTGTTGGAGTTTGCTTACAACAACAGTTATCAGTCGAGTTTGAAAATGGCGCCTTATGAAGCACTGTACAGACGTAAGTGCCAAACACCTCTATATTGGACCGAGTTGAAAGAAAATTAGATTCACAGAGTCGATCTATTCAAAGAAACCGAAGAGAAGGTGAAGGTGATTCGTGATTGTTTGAAAGCCGCTTCGGATAGATAGAAATCCTATGCGGATTTGAAACGGAAAGAAATTGAGTATCAAGTCGGTGATAAAGTATTCTTGAAAGTGTCTCCACGGAAAAGGTTTTGAGATTTGGCAACAAAGGCAAGTTGAGTCCTCGTTTTATAGGGCCGTATGAGATCACTAAGAGAATAGGGCCGGTTGCCTATCGGTTGACCTTACCATCAGGGTTGGAAAATATTTATGATTGTTCCATGTGTCTATGTTGCGCCGATACCAATTTGAGCCTTCGCATGTGATTTCACCGACAGATGTCGAGATTTGACCTGATACGACTTATGGTGAGAAACCAGTTAAGATTTTGGCTCGAGAAGTCAAACAATTGAGAAATAAAAGCATTGCCTTGGTGAAAGTGCTATGGCAAAGACATGGGATCGAAGAGGCTACTTGGGAGTCCGAGGGGGCCGTAAGGAAACAATACCCAAACCTTTTTATCGGTAAGATTTTCAGGGACGAAAATCCCTAAAGGGGGGAGTTGTAACATCTCGAATTAGGGTCTAGTTGGAACAGTGGTTTCGAGACCACAAATCCAAAATAGAGATGATTATTTTATGATTATTTGATGGTGCATGATATGAATGCATGCTTGTGTGAAATTTTCATGAATAAATTCTATGCCTAAGATGTCCAATTTGACTTTAGGGACTAAATTGAATAAGTTGCAAAACTTGTGTTCTAGAAGCTTTAAGCATGAAATTGCATTGGATTATTAATTAGATGTCTTTAAACTAGGGAGACTTGTTCGAAGAGGTTTGCTGGGCGTGCTCGCATCATGTAGAGGCACGGTTGTGTGTCTCATCCGTGTGAAGGACACGGGCTTAGGACATGGGCATGTGCCCAGGCCGTGTGAAGTCTGCACTAAATTTTTTGTATTTCATTCGCAACACGGTCTGAGCACACGGGCGTGTGACTTGGCCTTGTGACCTTATTTTGTTGATGACGTCATAGTCAGAGAGTTACACAGGCTGAGGACACGGGCGTGTCCCAAGCCACACGGGCGTGTGACTCTCCAAAATAGGAAAAACTTTCTAAGTTATCCCGAGGTCCTAAAAGTTCTATGATTAGTCCCGAATCCCTACCGATGTATGTTTCGGGCCTTGTTGACCCTTATAAGGGACAATTTGCATGTGATCAAAAAGTTTTAAATTGGGACGAAATTTTATGACCCAGTTTTATATGAATGTTTATGTTTAAGTTCGGTAACACTTTGAACCTTGTTCCGGCATTGGATACGGGAAGAGGTGTTACACGCTCCCTAATAGCGCCTCAAATAACCCATTGAGTGGAGACTCATGCTCAACACTCTCTTATCTACTCCAACAAATCAGTCCACCTAGAGCCTCATTGCTTACAAATACATATCAATATGGTGAGTACTCACAAATCCTATGGGTTGCCAACTATATCCAATGGATCCACCATACATGTTGCCAATATATTCAATCAAAAACAACAAATAAATTAGTCATTATTATGCTCAATTTAATGTGACAAAATGATTATGTACAGCTTGTAATATAGTCATTTAGCATCCAATTAAATCAAGCAATTCATACACCAATTTTCCATATTCAGTTATCGAATGTAAGACCAACATATCATAATAAAAAAAATTTAGTATATATGCTTTAAAATCATCCTTAAAATTAGTCAAATTAAATAGCACAACACCACTCAAAAACTCACTTACCACTTTTTTTTTAATACAAATTCAATTTTTACACATTTAATACCAATCTTGCAAAATCAACCATTCAACCATAATTAATTAATTGTAATCATTGATTAAGGTACTAATTAAACATAATTGAGGGTCAATTTACCAAATCACCCTTTGAAACACTCACCACACAATTTTATTCTACAATAAGAAGTGATCAACTAGGCAATTTTGAGCTTCAATTTCGGTTGTCTTGGTCCTCTTCAAGATTCAGAGCTTTAAAAAAGACAAAATAGACATTACCACATTTCCAAAGCTATATTAAACATGAATTTTAATGAACTATACTAATCGAATTTCACTCACGAAAGTACCTTACTGGATTTGTAACATCAAGTAAACAACACGATTCCTCACAAAATCGACCTCTCCAGCCCTCCTAATCACTTCCAAATATCAATACTAAACCAAATAACATAAACTAAGCAGCAATTCACATTTAAATCAACTTCATAAAAACCTAAAATATCGGTTCATGAAGATGATAAAATTTGGATTTCTTCAAATTACTTCACAAATCATGTTTAATCTTGATAAATAATATCAAAAACCTTTTAATAGATCCATTTTGAGTTGGAACATCCATTGATTTGTGGATTTTCTCTCAAAATTAAAGATCCACCATTAAAGCACCTTAAGCTTTTGAAAAAGATGACATTGATAAAAAAAAATCATGTAATTGACTCTCAAATAGAGGTGTGCATGGGCCAGGCCGGGCCGGTTTCGGGCCGGGCCCATAAAAAAATTTTGGCCCGTTTACAAGGCCCGGGCCCGGCCCGGCCCGAAATATGGGCCTAAAATTTTGTCCAAGTCCGGCTCGAGAAAAAAATGATAGGCAGAGCTGCCACGCCCTACTGGGCATCCATATTAAAAAAATTACTTTTTTAATTAAATAAAAAATTTTAAAATATAATAAATCAAATGCATTTAAAACATAAAAACAAATATTAAAACAAAAAAATAAAAATGGGACTAAAATAATTCTTAAAATAATACATAAATTAAAAATATAATAAAAAGTAATTATAATAAAATTTAAAAATTGAAACAAATTAGAACTAAATTAAGAACTAAATTATATTAATATAAAAAATTTTACAATATCAAAATAGCATTAAAAACAACAAAAAAGTAAAGTAAAAAAACTAAAGTTACTTAAAATTTAAAATAAAAATAATTTAAAAATAATTTAATATTAAAAATCGGGTGGGCCCGCCAAAAAAATCTTGCAGAGGTCTGCCCATTTTCTAAACGGGCCTCGTTTTTTGCCCAAGCCCATTTTTCGGGCCTATATTTTTATCCAAACCCTACCATTTTTCGGGCGGGCCTTCGGGCCGGGCCTGGCAGCCCGGCCCATGCACACCTCTACTCTCAAATCATGTAAAAATGTTTCTAATCATCGTAAAAATAAGTTTAGAAATGATAATTACCTTTGATTCATTCTAAATACTTTGATTGAAAATCTTGAAAATTTTCAAAATATTTTTGGCTGCTTTTGTGAATAATTTCGAGGGAAAAGATAGAATATTTTGAGAAGGAAATTGTTTGGATCTATTCTCTGATGATATATCTTTAAAACCATGCAAAGAGAATGAAATTTATAGCTCTCTAATATTATGTAAATTGTGTGAAAAGTAAGCTAGATGCATTATTTTTAAAACTGAAACAACCCACTAGAAATTTAAAAATTTGAGAATTTGCCTAATGACCACTCCCACATTTCCCTTTACCATTGAATCCTTTCCCTCCAAAATTTTGAATTTTAAGGTTTATTTTCCTAATAAATACTCCAAAATTTCCCTTATTTTACAATTAAATTCAATTTAATTAATATTTAAATTTAACTCAAATTAACCCCCAATAAAAATTATTTTAAAATCCTTTTTCGACCTAGATTATTTTTTCACTAATAATTATTTAATTACTTTAAAATTAATTTTCCAAAAATATTTTTATTTTTCTGGATTATTTTTTAATCTATCTTAGATGAAATTAACCTCCTAAATTAAATTAAAAATTACTACAAACCCTATAAATTCCTAGTTTCTCAATCGGAACCCAAAAAAATACCCGAAACTACTAAACTCGATTTAGGGATATTACAAAAAAAATTCAAAAAGAAAACGAGAAAAGCAAGTAGAAAAAGTACATGAAAAATCAAAAACATTGTGAGGGAGATGTGTGAAAAAGAAAAAATGTGACAAAATCACGAAAATAGAAAAACTCAGTCAATAGTGCACAAAAACTCGTGAGCTAGCCATATTTGTTGTATTATGTTGGGACATCCTACGTGGAGAAATAAGGAAGGTGAGAGAAGGAGAAATAAGGTGGTAAGTGAGCAAGAGTAACTACAGGGGAAGAATAGGGAAGAATACGATGTGTGAAACTATTTTTGTGCTTGACACCATTTTAATGCCTCATGTTCTTGAATTTCATACTTGTCTTAAGCCTCAGAACGTTACAAGCTGAAAAGTCCTATGTGACCTAGGTAGACTTATTCATAGATTGACATCATATTAAGTAATTATATTAATAATTGTTTGTATTCTATTAGGATAATCAAATTACCTGTATGATTTATTGATGGATGCATACATTAGAAAACCTTAATGTCTGTATACTTTGTAATAGACTAAACTTGGGTGTTTGATATTGAAAGTGGTAAGTAGTTTATATATCATGCTAGAATTATGAGTAATTATGAAAATGCCTAGTTATGTACTCCTAAACCAATCTTTGTACCATACTTGCTCAAGGGTCATTTTTTTTTTACTTTGCCTTGCTTGAGGACAAGCACTGACTTAAGTGTGGGGGAGTTTGATCTGTCGTAATTCGATGTAGCAGATTAAACTAGTTTTCATACTTGAGGATATTGAATACAACACAAACACTTATATTATGTTTTATTTAAATTTTTATAATTCATTTTAAATTCAATAAAAAGTGTAATTTGAGTCCTTTATTGACCTTAATGGCCGAATAAGGCATAAAGGCAACCTAACGTAGAAAGTAAGTGTGCAAGAGACCATCCAAAGATGTAAGAACTCAAAGTTGATCACTGTGTTGCAACACAGGGAGTTCGATGTCGCAACATAGGGAGCAAAATGCCAGAATTGTATATTGCGTTTAGTGTCGTGACACAACCATGGGATGTCGCGACACACCCCTAAAGTTACCTTAAACCATGCATATTATCTTCGATGTCACGAAATAGGAACTACCGTGTCACGACATTAACCTTGTATGAGAAAGCTCTTATGAGCTAGGGCCATTTTCATCCATACAATGGAAATTAAACACGAAAACATCAACTGACCTAGGTTTAAGGAAGACGACAACCCTAACTCTATAAATAGGATCTTAAAACACTTGTTGAGGACAACTTTTCATACTTTAAGTTCTCTTTGTAATTTTAGTTTTCATTTTTTCTTTCCTTTAGGCTTTAGGCTTATTTTTATTTGTGTTCCTCGGAGAATATGGTTTGTAAAAGTGATCAAACGCTAATGGATTTTTTGCGTTTCATCTATCAAATACAAATATGATTCTCTAAACTCTACTATTGGTTTGTTATTTATATTTATTTTTATCATCAAGATATTGTGTTCATGAGATCCATAAGGAACTAATCCTCTTATGGGGGATTAATGAGTGGAGGTGTGATTAACTGATTACTATGTAAGGTTTTCTTAGCAGTAGTTGTTAGGGAGAATAACTTAAGCCCTAGGATTGATGACCCTAGGAAGTCATTTAGGTGGGAATTAATCCAAAATTGGTATGGCCTATCCGTGAACACCTTATCCCCAAACAAGTCTAAACTGCAAGGTCGAAAGATACATAGTTCTTTTCGACTAACTAGTTTAGTGGAAGATTGAGAGATCCTACTAGAGTAATGACTTGTTGATTGAGTAGAAACTTGAAATAGGAATTAGTTATGACAACCGAAGCAAGCTAATCACCCATGCCTGGAATTGATTAAGTTTATAAACTAGTTTTCCGAAGTCCTTTTCATTTATTTTTTTGTTATTTTTATTTATTTATGAATAAAAACCAAAAACCCTTTATTTATGTTTATTCATAATACATTTTATTTAAGGTACTAATTAGATCTATTTGCATTTAGGTTAGAATTAATCTAGTAACTCGTGTCCCTTGGGTACGATCCTCAGAGTACTCACCTATTCCATTGTAACTATATTACAACTTGACACGTATACTTGCAGTCACTACCTTGATTTCATATATTTTAGTTGCAGTATTTGTACTTTGAATGTTAGTATGTCCAGAGGTGGTCACTTACACATTTGTATTGACTATATAAAAGACAACTCATTATCAATTTTAGCAGTCAGTCATATTCGAAGTATCTTGGTAGATAATATCAACACTCAACAGTTCGTCCCTGAAGACTCATGCTTTAAATTTTACATGTTGAGGAATTTTATTTGCATACTCACACATGGTGACTTTTAGACGTGGATTCAGACTTGGTGGGTTCATACTTGCGGTTCCATGTTTAGTGGACACATTCTTGTAGACTCACATGTGTTGATTCATACATACAAACCCATTCTTGGTGAACATAGATTTGTAGAATCACACTCTGAGCGCACTTAAACTTGTGGATTTGGTTAGTCCTTACGGACTACTGCTTGAAAAATTGTCTCTGCGAACTCTTACAATATGGATTCATAGATACAGAAACGCATAGGCAGATTCATGGATACAAAATCATATATTCAGATTCACATGTACGGATTCATATTTGCAAATTTATAGATACGAATTCATGCCCGTGGACTCGTTCATGTGGATTCCTTGAATAGATAATCTCATGGAATTTCATATAGTAGAGTCCTACGTATAGACTTTGCATGGAAACTTGGAGACAAGCCTAATGGATGATTGTAGCTTGAAACATAAGGAAAAGTCCAGCTAGTTTCCTTAACATGCGTATGCCCATGGCCATGGAACTTGCATACATACATGAGGCTTAAAGCATTAGGCTCCACAGAGTCTCATACTTGAGAAGAATCCTCTTGGGGTCATGACATATTTGTTTGCATATATCTCCGTACAGTCCAATCGAACCTCCACTGAGCCAAATATCATACATAAGCATTCTCCGTGTCCTCCAACCAAACCTTCGCGTGTCATTCATTTTCACGAAAATTGCACATATCAAGCATTCAACAATAATTCATAATCAATAATACTTTACCCAGAAATAACTTATCAATACTGTAAGCTTATGTTTACAACAAAGCATACATTTCCACACCAACCTAACATGCATCAATGTTACAGCAAGAATCTCATGAAAACCATATATATGATTTGCCTATCTCACCAGCATATAATTTGCACAAACAACTACACTGTCAATATTGTGGTGCATGACATTTAATAATCTATATAAGATATGAAAAACTTTTTTTGGACACTTGACGGATGACCTTGTACACAGACATGATGTGAGTATCTTTACGAATAGACTTTGTGTGAGACATTTCCAAAAATAGTCTTATGATTAGTCATATGGCACATAGTCTCAGCACATAAACAATTTTGCAGATGGTCTTGTCATAAGGACTTAGAATATAGCCTTGCGGGATATTATAGTATATAATCATGATGGATAGATCTATGTCTACCATGTTACAAACACATTTGGCAGATACTTGGTCTGTGAACCTTATTAGGCGAATACTTCCCCTTTTTTCAGGTCGCCAAAGGGGTTTTAAGGAAATCCATCTAAGACGTTGACTGTAACACCCTATAATCAACTAGATCATCAAGTCCGAGTACCAAATGTAACAATCAACCTGAATAATCTAACAAAAATTCTAACTTGACCTATTTATGCACTTAAACAATATAAAATTACACATACATTACTATTGTTCGATCTTACTCAATTGATAGGGCAACATCAGATTTTAAATTTAACTTCCATTGTAACTTATATCATGTGAGTATTAAATTTTTACAAATCTCCTACTTTATTAAACCTAACAATTATTTACAGATTTTCATTTAAGACTTTAATATATATATTAAATTTAATCCTCAGGCCTCTGAGGGTGCCTCCTATACACATTATATGATTATGGCACCGCTCGTGCAACTTGGCGGTGCCTGGCTTGGTCCCTTCGTGATCCTTGAATCATTCCTTGATTCTACATTCAGAGCAATACAAGAGTAAGTCCTAATGAACTTAGCGAGGTTCTATATAGTAATACTTAAAGAAAATCCTAAATCTGATAGTTAAATAATAAGTAATGCACAAAGATAAAATTCCCTTAGTGACTTAGGAGATTTCGTAGACATAACTTGGCTTCACTAACAACTTTACATGTCACACCCAATTATCATTTATGTCCCAAAATTTAAGGGACATTAGGATTAAATTGAATGGTTGGTAAATTATCGAGTTCTACTGGGAATTTTGGAAAATTTAGTGGCTGAATTTTGTTTAGTTGGGTCTCAGTTTTGGTTTAGTTAGATTGAAACCAACTATCTCTCTAGTGGGAGACAAAAACTTAGCAGTGATTGGCTAAAATGGGCTAAAGAGACTTTGCAAACCTTGGGTATAACTATTTGTGTGTGGAGTGGATAAAATTTTCTTCATTTTAGCTAGAAATCTCCTTCTTATCTACAATGTTATCTTCGGTTGCTCCAAAGAAAAAGAGGAGGTTCAAGCATGAGGTGATCAATATGAGGTTTGAAGTTTGGAAAGCTGAGAATTTAATAAGCTAGTAAGGCCTAAGCCTCCCTGTACTTATCGATTAGAGAAAAGAGAAGTAATAATTCTAGAATGGTTTCTATGTAATTCTTGATTCTGGGTTTTTAAGCTTTGGATACCTCTAAGTTAATCGATAACTGGTTGCTATGCTTAGCTACTAGGACAAAGAAGGCTCTGTCATTTGGACAAGCTAGGCTATCGAGGATAAAGGAAGCAAGGTGAGTCTCTGTACTCGACTTTTGAGTGACTGATGATGTTGTGTTACTTGCTTGAACCACATCTATGTGTACTTGAGTTGCGTGGAAAACTTTGGACATGTAAGAATATAGAGGATAAGTAAGTTGTGAATGCATACGTTAAGGTCTTTCAGGGCGACAGCTCAAAAGTGGTTCAAAGTGGAAGACCATAGCTCAACTATGGCAACCAATAGTGTCCTCTAAGACATTAAACATGGGGTCAAATGGTGTAAGACCATAGCTCGACTATGGCAACCAATAGAGCCCACTAGGACATTAAACATGGTGTTACAAGGTGTAAGACCATAGCTCGGCTATGTCAACCAATAGAGTCTGCTAGGACATTAAACATGAGGTTACGAGGTGTAAAACTGGCCACCTATAGACGTACCAACATCTAGAGTATGAATACTGTAACTAAAATATATAAAATTGAGGGAGTGTCTACAAATATACGGGTCAGCTTGTAACACCCCTAACCCCATCTCTATCGCTGGATTAGGGTTACGGAGCATTATCGTACAATAGAAAAACATTTAACATCATAACATAAAATAAATCAATCTCATCCTCAACACATCAAACACAACATTTTGTCCCTAAATCGAGCCTTCGAGGCCCTAAAATAACTTAGAAGCGATTTGGGACTAAATCAAAACAAAACAAACGTTCTAAGAAAAAGATGCAAAAATTGGAAAACATGAGTCACACTACTGTGTAGCCAGGCCATGTGACATAGCCCTGGCCGTGTAACATTCAAACTAGTGACACATGGCTATGTCCCAAACTGTGTAACTCACTAAGAAGGGACACAAGGCTGTGTTCAGGCCGTGTGCCAGACCGTCTAACTCTTTGAGTTGCCACACATGTCTATGTGCCAGGCTGTGTGATACGAACTTATTGCAGTGATGATTCAAGTCGTAATGTTGCCCAACCATCAATTTGAGTAGAATGTTTCGTTTTGGAATGAACTAGGTTTAAAACAAAGGAAAGGCTGATGAATGAAAGGAATGGGTTTAAGATAGGGTAACAAATGGGTTAAACAAAGAAAATGGATAATTTACTAAGGCCGAAAAAGAACCAACAATATTGGATTGTTGACCCAAATCTGAAATAGCTCTTAGTTGTTTTATGGTTTAAGGAAAACAGGAAAGGATAAACCTTGACCCACTATCAATTAGTCATAGGAACCAAAGGTATAAGAACACCACACTCGAAAGTGATAAGTTCGGTTAACAATGGAAAGGATGGACGCCACAAGCAATGGTTTATAAGTCAGATCAGTTCCAAAAGAATCAAGAGAATTGGATAACTCACAAAACTCAAGTTTAACATAAATTCAGCAAAAAGGTCCTTTACAAAAGGCTGATTACACATATTTATAGTACCAAAGAGGTCTAGCCGAATAGTCACATATGATCATCTTAATGAGCTAAATTAAAGCTTAAAATCTCTTGAAATGTTGAACTAAGTAACTCCATCCTTCAGTACTCTTCAATTTAGCTGAATCAATAAACTTGAATGCTTAAGAAAAACCTTTGAAGTCTCCTTGGTCAACCGAATGGACACCAGCAACTTTAATGAAAAATTAACTCATGAAATGATCATTTTAATCAACAATCGGTTATGGAATATGAAAGAGGCTGCTGCCGAATTTAAGAAGGTGTAATGCTTCCTTTAATGGATGATAATAGCTCCTTTTAATGAAGAATAATGCTTTCTTTTGTATGTAACCGAAATTCACTTAAAAATTCTCTTTAATCAATTTGTAATAGCCCTTGAATGTAACGGTTTCCAGCTGAAAAGACACCAGAAATTAAACAAATTAAAATAGACATATTGAACTCATTTAAACACATAAAACACATTAAACACTTAACTTAAACAAACGAACTTAAAAATTAAAAAAACACATGCATCATTAGATTATTCCAGCAACTAAATTAACTAAGATGAACTTAATTAACTAACATGAATAATTTATTCCAGCAACTTAATTAACTAAGATGAACTCAATTAACTAAGATGAGTAATTTATTCCAGCAACTTAATTAATTAAACTAAGTGTTTTAGCAATTAAAACAAATTAATTAACTAAACATATTAAAAGTTCAATCCAGCAATTATTTAGCCAAAACACATAAACTAAATCAAACTAAAATTGAGCTGAAACCAAATTAAATATTCCAGCAAATTGATGCACAAGCAAAAACCGAATAATGTTGGGCTCAATAAACTTGAATGAGCTATGAATGAGCTAAATGAGCTTGTAGCAAATTGCATGGAACACTTGGATCAAACATCATTGATCGTTCGATTAGTCCAGCAATGGTTTCCAACCCAAGTTCGCTTAATTAAGACCTACACACAAATTAACAAATTGAAATTAGATTTCATTTTGTACTTGGGCCCCTCGCGTTTATGCCAAACTCGATGTTGTCGAAGTGTGTCAAAACATGATGCGGTCAAGATCGCATCATACCCTTCCTCTTGAAAAATATTTGTCCTCAAATCGGGCCATTTGCTCGTGAATAATCTTTCAAGATCACAAACACCTTTGTTCATGAACCTGTCAAAATCGTTTTCAAGATCTTGAGAACCACAAATAGTTCGCAAGGGAAGTAAGTTATTTGCATACCCTCCCTCTTTAGGAGGATACAATTTTGGCTTGTCACCTACACAAGAATGGAGCCAATTAGTGACAATACAAGTTATAAACTCAAAAGAACTTTCTGAATTGTTATTCAAAACTTGAACATATAAACCAATACCGGGATCAAAAATGGAATTTGATCTTACCTTTCCATAGTGAACCAAAAATTTCATACATCGCATCAAACAAGAACCACAAATTATTCGAAAGATATAATCTTGGAAAACAAAATTGCTTTGCTTAAACCGCTTGAACAATAGTATAGAATGATAATCTCCGAGATCAAAATCAAAGTTTTTCCTTACCATTTCAACTTGACTTGGAAATTCCTTGTATGGCAACATGGTAGGAATATGAAGCACACTAAAGTTATAATCTTGCGAATCATGTCTGAATCTTTTAATCCACAATATTGAACAACCTTCAGAATCAAATATTGGATTTTGACTTTGTAAGGCAACAAAATTCACATGCTTTGTTTTCGAACATAATAATAAAACATCAAACAAACAAAAATTGTTCACACTTCGATTCACATAAAATTTATGATGCTCACCTTCGTTTAATGATAACTTAGAAAAACTTGCTCCTGGTTTAAACACATGGTTTTGATCACTTGTTCCAAAATACAGAAAAAACATTTCTTTCACCGATAATTCACACATGTCAAATAAGCAAAATTTAGACATACAAACTTTCGAACAAAAAAACCTCTCAACTTTCATCCGCACAGAAATATACTTACTTGAGGTTTTCGCACAAAGACCTAGAGAATTTTCATTACCATCATGATCATACAGATTGAACGCTTCACACGAAATCTCTTTATCACAAAGAATCAGTCTTTGCACATGCCGATTTAGCCTAATTACATCAACAAAATTGCCATCACAAAACTTATCATAGGTAAAACTTTCCATGGCACTAGTTGGAGCTAAATCATTAACAATCAGAAAATGACAGTTAATCGAATCAAGATGAGGAGTTCTTTCAAAAACTAAGTCTTCAGCAATTTTCTCAACAACATTCAAATGTGATTGTCGTGATTCAATGGCTAAAAACTCCTTACCTTGCTTACCTTTAAGCGATTGTGGTTTAATGTCAACTTCGACCTTACCTTTCTCGGTCAATTGAAATAACCTCTCTTTGGAAAGGTATTGAAGTTGAAACATATCAATTGAATCTTTAGACACCTGAAAAGAAGAAACAATACGAGGACAACTCGCAGGTTGGGTAGTAAAAACCATCCTCGCTTTTTCTTGTTCATTTTCATTTTTTTCACTCTTTTTTTTTTCAGGCTCTCTTTCTTTTTCCTCAATCTCCTTTTCTTTTAAAATCTCAATCTCACTCCTTATTTCACTTTCTTTTTCAATAATATCAATCGCTCCACTCACACTTTCATTTATTTTTTCAATCTCACAATCTTTCTCTTTTTCGTTTTCTTTTTCTTTCATGTCTCTTTTTCCTTTTTTATTTCATTTTCTATCATTTCTTTTTTTCTTCTCTCGATTTCTTTTTCTTGCTTCATTTTGTTACAAAAAGAAGTTAACATAAAAGATTCAGAAAAAGTAGACTTTCGTTGGGTACAAATGGATGGATTTACATTTGAAGCACAATCACCTCTTCGTAATTAACTCTCCGTAAATGAGCACTTTGATGCATACAAAGAATTACTTGTGTTTTCTCGTTCGTCACCTTGATAGGCTTCAAACTCGAAGCTTGCTTTGTTTTGTCTCAAATTCCTCATCATATAAGAATCACGGTATGGATCTCTTCTCAAATAATCATTGGACGTTTGTCTTCGTGACGATATTATTTCTGTCCCTCGTCTTGAAGAAACTTGTTCCTTTTGGTTTTGTTCCTCGACTAGGCCTAATCTTTCCTTGATGGGTTTGAACCTTCGATCAAATATATGCTCCATTTCGGGCATGAAGGCTTGAACTATAAAATCTGGTACACCTCCTCCAACACTTCTTACAGGACGGAACCCGCCTTCCACATTTGGATTTCTTTCCAAACTTCGTGACATTTTTTTAAGAACTCACAACAAAGAACCTTACAATCCACTCAAAAAGAAATCACACACACTTGGCTTTTATACTCACAAATAGACTCACTACTCTCTTGCCTTTTTCCACTCACTTCCTCATCTCTAAGTTATTAAGGAACTATTTTAAACTTAAAAAGCAGTTGTTGTGGGTCGGCTTGCAATATTGATGTTCGGATTTGGTAGGGAATGTTGTAAGACTATAGGTAGGCTTGAAACAAGAAAAGAAAAGAATAAATGTGGCCCAATGGTAGGAAGTTGATTGGGTGATTTCTAGGCAGCGAGCGGAATTTCAAGAGAAACTTAGCATTGAAAAACTTGATTTTTTTTCACGAATTATTTTTTTCACTTGCAAAGATAAATATTCACTCCTTGAATTTCGAATGGAGACTAATAATTTTTTTTAATTTTTTTCAAAAGAAATACTATACTGTAATGCCGGGAAGTCGATTCTTACTCCAAATTCGTCGGCTCTGATACTAATTTGATACGAAATCGTTTCAGTGATGATTCTAGTCGTAATGTTGCCCAATCATGAATTTGAGTAGAATGTTTCGTTTTGAAATGAACTAGCTTTAAAATAAAGAAAAGGCTGATGAATGAAAGGAATGGGTTTAAGATAAGGTAACAAAAATGTTAAACAAAGAAAATGAATAATTTACTAATGCCAAAAAAGAACCAACAATATTGGATTGTTGACCCGAATCTCAAATGGCTCTTAGCTATTTTACGGTTTAAGGAAAACAACAAAGGATAAACCTTGACCCACTATCAATTAGTGATAGGAACCAAAGGTATACGAACGCCACACTAGAAAGTGATAAGTTCGGTTAACAATGGAAAGGATGGACGCCACAAGCAATGCTTGATAAGTCAGATCAGTTCCAAAAGAACAAAGAGAATTGGATAACTCACAAAAATCAAGTTTAACATAAATTCTACAAAAAGGTCCTTTACAAAAGGCTAATTACACATATTTATAGTACCAAAGAGGTCTAGCCGAATAGTCACATATGATAATCTTAATGAACTAATAATGAGATGAATTAAAGCTCAAAAACTCTTGAAATGCTAAACTAAGTAACTCCATCCTTCAATACCCTTCAATTCAGCTGAATCAAAAGACTTGAATGCTTAATAAAAACCTTTGAAGTCTCCTTGGTCAACTGAATGGGCACCAGCAACTTTAATGAAAAATTAACTCATGAAATGATAATTTTAATCAACAATCGGTTATGGAAGATGAAAGAGGCTGCTATCGAATTTAAAAAGGTGTAATGCTTCCTTTAATGGATGATAACAGCTCCTTTTAATGAAGAATAATGTTTCCTTCTGTATGTAGCAAAAATTCACTTGAAAAGTCTCTTTAATCAATTTGTAACAGCCATTGAATGCAACAATTTCCAGATGAAAAGACTCCAGAAATTAAACACATAAAACAGACTTATTAAACTCATTTAAACACATTAAACACATTAAACACTTAACTTAAATAAATGAACTTAAAACTTAAAAAACACATGCATCATTAAATTATTCCAGCAACTAAATTAACTAAGATAAACTTAATTAACTAACATGAATAATTTATTCTAGCAACTTAATTAACTAAAATGAACTCAATTAACTAAGATGAGTAATTTATTCCAGCAACTTAATTAATTAAACTAAGTATTTTAGCAATTAAAACAATTGAATTAATTAACTAAACATATTAAAAGTTCAATCCAGCAATTATTTAGCTCAAAACACATAAACTAAATTAGACTAAAATTGAACTGAAACCAAAGTAAATATTCTAGCAAATTAGTGCACAAGCTAAAATCGAATAATGTTGGGCTCAACAAACTTGAATGAGCTAAGAACGAGCTAAATGAGCTTGTAGCAAATTTCATGGAACACTTGAATTGAACATCCTTGATCGTTCGATTAGTCTAGCAATGGTTTCCAACCCAAGTTCTCTTAATTAAGACCTACACACAAATTAACAAACTGAAATTAGATTTCATTTTGCACTTGGGCCCTTCGCGTTTAGGCCAAACTCGATGTTGTCGAAGTGTGTCGAAACATGATGCGGTCGAGATCGCATCATACCCTCCCTCTTGAAAACGATTTGTCCTCAAATCGGGCCATTTGCTTGTGAAGAATCTTTAAAGACCACAAACACCTTTGTTCATGAACCTGACAAAATCATTTTGAAGATCTTGAGAACCACAAATGGTTCGTAAGGGAAGCAGGTAATTTAAATACCCTCCCTCTTTAAGAAAATACCATTTTGGCATGTCACCAACACAAGAATGGAGCCAATTAGTGACAATACAAGTTATAAACTCAAAAGAACTTTCTGAATCGTTATTCAAAACTTGAACATATAAACCAATACCGGGATCAAAAATGGAATTTGGCCTTACCTTTCCATAATGAATCAAAAATATCATAGATGGCATCAAACTAGAACGACAAAATATTCGAAAGATATAATCTTGGAAATAAAAATTGCTTTGCTTAAACCCCTTGAACAATAGTATAGAATGATAATCTCCGAGATCAAAAACAAAGTTTTTCCTTAACATTTCAACTTGACTTGGAAATTCCTTGTATGGCAACATGGTAGGAATATGAAGCACACTAAAGTTATAATCATGAGAATCATGTCTGAATCTTTTAATCCACAATATTAAACAACCTTCGGAATCAAATATTGGATTTTGACTTTGTAAGGCAACAAAATTCACATCTTTGTTTTCAAACATAATAACAAGACATCAAACAAACAAAAATTGTTCACACTTCAATTCACATAAAATTAATGATGCTCACATTCGCTTAATGATAACTTAGAAAAACTTGCTCCTGGTTTAAACACATGGTTTTGATCACTTGTTCCAAAATACAGCAAAAACTTTTGTTTCATCGATAATTCACACATGTCAAATAAGCAAAATTTAGACACACAAACTTTCAAACAAAAAAACCTCTCAACTTTCATCCGCACAGAAATATACTTACTTGAGGTTTTCGCACAAAGACTTAGAGAATTCTCATTACCATCGTGATCAAATAGATTGAACGTTTCACACAAAATCTCTTTATCATAAACAATCAAGCTTTGCACATGCCGATTTAGCCTAATTACATCAACAAAATTGCCATCACAAAACTTATCATAGGTAAAACTTTCCATGGCACTAGTTGGAGCTAAATCATTAAGAATCAGAAAATGGCAGTTAATCGAATCAAGATGAGGATTTTTTTCAAAAACTAAGTCTTCAGCAATTTTCTCAACAATATTCAAATGTGATTGTCGTGATTCAATGGCTAAAAACTCCTTACCTTGCTTACCTTTAAGCGCTTGTGGTTTAATGTCAACTTCGACCTTACCTTTCTCGGTCAATTGAAATCACCTCTCTTTGGGAAGGTATTGAAGTTGAAACACATCAATGGAATCTTTGGTCACCTGAAAAGAAGAAACAATACGAGGACAACTCGCAGGTTGGTTAGTAAAAACCATCCTCGCTTTTTCTTGTTCACTTTCATCTTTTACACTCTTTTTTTTTTCAGGCTCTCTTTCTTTTTCCACCATATCCTTTTCTTTTAAAATCTCAATCTCACTCCTTATTTCACTTTTTTTTTCAATAATATCAATCGCTCCACTCACACTTTCATTTATTTCTTCAATCTCACAATCTTTCTCTTTTTCGTTTTCTTTTTCTTTCATGTCTCTTTTTCCCTTTTTTATTTCATTTTCTATCATTTCTTTTTTTCTTCTCTCAATTTTTTTCTTGCTTCCTTTTGTTACAAAAAGAAGTTAACATAAAAGATTCAGAAAAAGTAGACTTTTGTTGGGTAGAAATGGATGGATTTACATTTGAAGCACAATCACCTCTTCATGATTGACTCTCCGTAAATGAGCATTTTGATGCATATGAAGAATGACTTGTGTTTTCTCGTTCATCACCTTGATAGGCTTCAAACTCGAAGCTTGCTTTATTTCGTCTCGAATTCCTCATCATATAAGAATCACGGTATGGATCTCTTCTCGAATAATCATTAGACATTTGTCTTTGTGATGATCTTATTTCTGTCCCTCGTCTTGAAAAAACTCATTCCCTTTGGTTTTGTTCCTCGACTCGGTCTAATCTTTCCTTGATAGGTTTGAGCCTTCGATCAAATAGATGCTCCATTTCGTGCGTGAAGGCTTGAAGTGTAAAATCTGGCACACCTCCTCCAACATTCCTTACAGGACGGAACCCGCCTTCCACATTTGGATTTCTTTCCAGACTTCGTGACATTTTTTTAAGAACTCACAACAAAGAACCTCACAATCCACTCAAAAAGAAATCACACACACTTGGCTTTTATACTCACAAATAGACTCACTACTCTCTTGCCTTTTTCCACTCACTTCCTCCTCTCTAAGTTATTAAGGAACTATTTTAAACTTAAAAAGCAGCTGTTGTGGGTCGGCTTGCAATATTGATGCTCTAATTTGGTAGGGAGTGTTGTAGGACTATAGGTAGGCTTGAAATAAGAAAAGAAAAGAATGAATGTGGCCCAATGGTAGGAAGTTGATTGGGTGATTTCTAGGCAGCGAGCGAAATTTCAAGAGAAACTTAACATTGAAGAACTTGAAATTTTTTTTCACGAATTATTTTTTTCACTTGCAAAGATAAATATTCACTCCTTGAATTTCGAATGGAGACTAATAATTTTTTTTCAAAAGAAATACTATACCGTAATGCCGGGAATGTCGATTCTTACTTTAAATTTCCCAGCTCTGATACCAATTTGATACGAAATTGTTTCAGTGATGATTCTAGTCTTAATGTTGCCCAATCATGAATTTGAGTAGAATGTTTCATTTTGAAATGAACTAGCTTTAAAATAAAGAAAAGGCTGATGAATGAAAGGAATGGGTTTAAGATAGGGTAACAAAAATGTTAAACAAGGAAAATGAATAATTTATTAATGTTGAAAAAGAACCAACAATATTGGATTGTTAACCCGAATCTCAAATGGCTCTTAGCTATTTTATGGTTTAAGGAAAACAGCAAAGGATAAACCTTGACCCATTATCAATTAGTGATAGGAAACAAAGGTATACGAACGCCACACTAGAAAGTGATATGTTCGGTTAATAATGGAAAGGATGGATGCCACAAGCAATGCTTGATAAGTTAGATCAGTTCCAAAAGAACAAAGAGAATTGGATAACTCACAAAACTCAAGTTTAACATAAATTCAACAAAAAGGTCCTTTACAAAAGGCTGATTACACATATTTATAGTACCAAAGAGGTCTAGCTGAATAGTCACATATGATCATCTTAATGAGCTAATAATAAGCTAAATTAAAGCTTCAAAACTCTTGAAATGCTGAACTAAGTAACTCCATCCTTCAGTACTCTCCAATTCAGCTGAATCAATAGACTTGAATGCTTAAGAAAAACCTTTGAAGTCTCCTTGGTCAACCAAATGGACACTAGCAACTTTAATGAAAAATTAACTCATAAAATGATCATTTTAATTAACAATCAGTTATGGAAGATGAAAGAGGTTGCTGCCGAATTTAAGAAGGTGTAACGCTTCCTTTAATGGATGATAACATCTCATTTTAATGAAGAATAATGCTTCCCTTTGTATCTAACTGAAATTCACTTGAAAAGTCTCTTTAATCAATTTGTAACAGCCCTTGAATGTGACAGTTTCCAACTGAAAAGACACCAAAAATTAAACAAATTAAAACAGACATATTAAACTCATTTAAAGACATAAAACACATTAAACACTTAACTTAAATAAATGAACTTAAAACTTAAAAAACACATGCATCATTAAATTATTCCAACAACTAAATTAACTAAGATGAACTTAATTAACTAACATGAATAATTTATTCCAGCAACTTAATTAACTAAGATGAGTAATTTATTCCAACAACTTAATTAATTAAACTAAGTATTTTAGCAATTAAAACAACTGAATTAATTAACTAAACATATTAAAAGTTCAATCCAACAATTATTTAGCTCAAAACACATAAACTAAATCAAACTAAAATTAAGCTGAAACCAAATTAAATATTCCAGCAAATTGACGCACAAGCTAAAACCGAATAATATTGGGCTCAATAAACTTGAATGAGCGATGAACGAGCTAAATGAGCTTGTAGCAAATTGCATGGAGCACTTGAATCAAACATCCTTGATCGTTCGATTAGTCCAGCAATGGTTTCCAACCCAAGTTCGCTTAATTAAGACATGCACACAAATTAACAAACTGAAATTAGATTTCATTTTGCACTTGGGCCCCTCGCATTTAGGCCAATCTCGATGTTGTTTAACTGTGTCGAAACATGATGCAATTGAGATCGCATCACCGTGTAACTTACTAACTTGAAACACAAAGAAATTTCAAATGGCACAAGTTTGTGTCACCAAGCCGTGTGTGTCACATGGTCGTGTGACAACCCGTGTCCCAGGCCATGTGAACCTAAAAACTTACCTAAAATCAAGCCATTTCAAGTTCAATTAATACCTAACCATTCAAACCATTTGGGCACATATTAAGGGATTCAAACATCATTCAATCACACTTAAACATGCCATTCCAAACATCCTAAATCACCTAATTAATATGCAATTCAAAGGCACCACAATTGTATCAAAACATCACTTACCAAAAACAATTCAATATTGCATATTGCCAAGCATAATAACCTAGTTTAATTAACTACCATACATGACCATTTGCAAGCCATCAAAACATACCAAAGAACCTTATTTGCAAACACTTAAAAATGACCAAAATGACATATCTTGGTAGGGCATTAAAAAGCTCCAAAAAAAATAACCTCAAAAGCTTAAACATACCAAAACAACATCTTATACATGCCATTATTAACCTTGGCCAAAATACACAAAATCTACCGATATGGTTGTTGGATAGTGTGATAGGTCTTTGACGAGCTTCCAATGGATCGATCTTTCGATAATCTATAAAACACAGGAAAATAACTACGTACGCAATGAGTGCTTAGTAAGCTCATATAAACTTAAACATAACTTACCATTTCATTAATACAATTCATATATTAAGCATAAATCATTACCAAAGCCATAAGCTAAGTATAAGCCTATACAACATCAAACTTACAAGTTAGTACACTTTTTCATGATACAAATGAAATGAACCATAAGATGAGAAGATTTCCATATGTAAATACATCATTTAGCTCATAAATCTTTTCATAAGATCATGATTCATTCCATTTGAATACTTACCATTTCATTTCATTTTTTTATCCATTGAACCATCTAGAATTACATCGGATACTCAGGAAAGCTCACACATAGTGTGCCTTTCAATATAACCATAACTTTTCTTTACATCAATGCTCACACGAGTTGTGGGTTGGAATGTAAGTTACACGATGCTGCTCACATGAGTTGTAACACCCCTCACCTGTATTCAATGTCAGAATAGGGTTACGAAGCATTACCAGACTTACAAAACAATTAAACAACATTTACCATACATAACATCCTTTCATACATTCATTATTCAAACTCAATCAAATTCTCCCTAATACGAGCCTATGAAGCCCTAAATATACTTTGAGAGTGGTTCGAGACTAAATCAAAAACTTAAGAAACCTTCGTGAACTTGGAAAATTTTTCTCAAAACAGGGGGTACACGCCCATGTGGCCAGGACGTGGTCTCACACGGCCTCCAGACACGCCCGTGTTGTAACATCCTGATTTTTGGCCTAGTTAGAAAAGTGGTTTTGAGACCATAAATCCAAAGTAAAAATAATTATTTTATAAATGTGTTGAGGTCTATGATATGTTCGCATGATTGTATGAAGGCTTCGTTAAGAAATTTTGTTGATAGAGTGTCCAATTTAATTTTTAGGACTAAATTGCCAAAGTTGCCAAACATGTGATTCTAGAAGCTTTAAGCATGAAATAGCTATGGATTATTAATTAGAGGTCCTTAAATAGCAATTTGACCAATTTCTATTTTTATGGACAAAAATGGGCATGAATAAGTAAAATTTGAAAGTTTAGTAAAAAGGACATTTTGGTCATTTGGTTAATAAAAGAATAAAAAGGGAAAATTAAGTCAAATTTTGCTCATCTTCTCCATGCCATAGCCAAAATTCCTAAGGTCACCATAGCTAGGGTTTCTTCAACTTTCAAGCTCGATTGTAAGTGCATTCTAGCCTCGTTTTTAATGTTCTTTACATTTTTGAAGTTGTTATCAACCGATCTAGCCATTTCTACCATTTATTTGAGCTAGGGTTGATGCTTAGGGTTTGACCCATGTGTAACATGCATGTATTTTGATGTTTCATGGTAGATTATGAAATTTTGATGTGTGATAAACATCTTTTACTAATTGATTTTTGATGAAAACACCTAAAAAGGGCTTATTTGTAAAAGTTGTAAAAATGGGTAGTAGAATGTGATTTGATGAAAAATGTGGGCTGATATAAGCATGATATAGAATTG
Organism: Gossypium longicalyx; assembly: GCA_025698465.1. Taxonomy (NCBI): domain Eukaryota; kingdom Viridiplantae; phylum Streptophyta; class Magnoliopsida; order Malvales; family Malvaceae; genus Gossypium; species Gossypium longicalyx. The sequence goes on along the minus strand of CM046996.1, from coordinate 38,929,964 downwards.
GCTAAGCTTGGGTAACAAAGAAAATTAGTACATTTCATTTTACGAGCCTAAGGACTAAATTGTAAATATGTGAAAGTTTAGGGAAAAACTGTAATTTTTCCAAAGTATGGTTTTTGGACTGATTTGAACAATGGGATAATTAAATGAGCTAAATTTTCTATTATAGATCGAGACAAACAGAGTCCGGACCTAGACTGGGGAAAGAACAAAGTTATGGACTAAATAGAATTAGTTAGCCATATTTTGTACCAAGGTAAGTTCGTGTGTAAATAATGCAACTTATATTATGTATTTAATATTTTGTTATTGCATGACTTGTACAATTATCATTATGGATTTGTTCAGCAAAGATTCGATACGGCGAAATTCCCGGTTGAACCTTAGGAATAGTTAGGATATAAATGTCATGACATTAGGGTTATGAGTTTGTGTAAGACTATATCTGGGATATGCCATCATTATGAAATTTCGTGTAAGACCATGTTCGGGACATGGCATCGATATGAGAATCATGTAAGACCATAGCTGGACTATTGGCATAGATATGAGATCTCGTGTAAGACCATATCTGGGATATGGCATTGGTGTGATTCTATGTGTATGTAGTTCTCGAGTATCCTTTAGTATTCCAAGTGGTTCAATGGGTGATTTAAAGATTATGTAAAAGATGTGAAAGGTTATGGTTATGTTATGAAGTGGTACAGGTACGTACGCAAAATTTATGAGAAATGATCTCGGTTTAAGATGCACTATTGGTAAGGATGCAAATGAGTAAGATATGCTTATGAACACTTGATGATTTTGTGCTAATTTACATTATGTTATATGTATGTTATTGTATGTTTAAAGTTGTTTATTATTTACATGCTGACTTACTAAGCTTAAAGCTTACCCCCCTTCCTTTTCATTTCTTATAGTGCCATCAAGCCAACTCGGGGATCGAAGACGATTGGAGATCCACTCACACTATCAAATTATTGTTTTGGGTACTTATGATTCCATTATTTTGAGTTATGGCATGTATAGGGACTTGGTCTTTTTGTGATATGTGTCATTATTGATTTGGCCAAATGTGTTGGCTTGTAATGGTAATTGATTCATTTTGTAAATGACCATTTGGTATTGGCTAATATTGGTTAAGTATATATACATATGATGATGCCTTCCATGGATGTGGTTATTGCATGACTTTTGAGGATAAGTATGAGATGTCGTACGTGATAGAAATTAGCATGAAATTGATGTGTGGATGTCTTGGTTGTGTCTGAATTGGTAGTGTGTATATGCTTGGATTGGTGTTGCTTGATGTTGTGTAGGGTGGTACAAGTAAGGGTGGCAAAAAGGCTTGGTAAATAGCCCTATTTTTGTCCACACGGGTAGACACATAGGCGTGTGTCTAGGCCATGTGTCCCCTGTACTTTAAATTTTAGCTTCAAATTGGCCACACAGTTAGAGACACGGCCGTGTGTCTCAGCCATGTGAAGGACACGACCTAGGGACATGGGTGTCTACCCAGGGCGTGTGAAGTCTGCACCTATTTATGAAAAATTATGAAAATTATATCGCTCACACGGCCTAGCACACGGGCGTGTGCCTTGGCCGTGTGACCCTAATATGTTGATGATTTCATAAACAGAGAGTTATACAAATTAGGGACACAGGCTTGTGAGACCACACGGCCTACCCACACGGGCGTGTCTAAAACCACACAGGCGTGTGACCCCTGTATTTATGAAAAATTTTCTAAGTGTTTGGAGAGTTTCCAAAGTTCATGATTTAGCCCCGAATCACCTCCAATGTATGTTTTGGGCACGTAGGCTCATCTAAGAGACAATACGAATGTTTTTGAAAACTTTAAATTTGAGTGGAAATTCATGTCTCGATTTTGAATGTTCGTTTCAGTTTAAGTCTGGTAATGCCTCGTACCCTATTCTAGCGTCAGATACGATTAACGGGTGTTACATGTGTCACAGGTGTCACAGGCCGTGTTAACATTCGAAATGGGAGCACATGCCCGTGTCCCAGCCCGTGTCCTACCTCGTGAAACTCTCTAACCTGGGTCACTCGGCCAACACACACGCCCGTGTGCAACAGCTCGATTTTGGGCCTAGTCGAAACAGTGGTTTTAGGACCACAAATTCGACGTAAGAAGATTTATTTTTATTATATTTTTATGGTTTATGATTTCATGAAATAATTTCGTGAAAATTTCGTTCGAAAATTTTAACATTTGGCCAGTCAATTTAGTCAAAAGGACTAAATTGTAAAAAGTGCAAAAGTTGAGTTCTACATGCTAGAGGTGTTCAATTGTAATGAAATTTTAAATTGGAGGTCCTTAAATGGTAATTAGACCATTGGATATTTTTTGGACAAAAATGGACATGAAATAGGTGAAACAGAATATTTTTAAGTTAGGGGCATTTTGGTTATTTAGTAATTAAAAGAATTAAAAAGCTAAAATTAAAGCAAAATTGTGTCCATCTTCAAGCTATGGCCGAATTTCACAGGGGAAAACCATGGCTAGGGTTTTTCAAGCTTCCAAGCTCGATTGTAAGTCCGTTCTAGCCCCGTTTTTAATGTTCTTTACATTTTTTAGATCCTCGTAGCTCGGTTTAGCTATTTCCACCGTTATTTTGAGCTAGGGTTTGTGTTTAAAAATTTACCCATGGATGACATGCATTTTTTATGTTTAATGGTAGAATATGAATGCTCGGTGTGTAATAAACGACTTTTACTAAGTGATTTTCGGTGAAATTGCCAAAAAGGACTAGTTTGTAAAAAAGTTGTCAAATGTGTGTAAGTGTGTGAATAAATGGAAATTGTGGGCTGCTATAGTTATGAAAATGGTTCGGCTAGGCTTAAAATACAAGGAAATTGAATAAAAAATCATTTTACGAGCCTAGGGCAAAAGTGTAAATATGATAAAGTTTAGGGGCAAAAATGTAAATTTTGGAAAAATATGAATTTAGGCTAATTTGAGTAGTAGGATGAATAAGAGTAGCAAGATGAATAAACAAGTTAAATGTGTTGTTATAGAGCAAGGAAAATGAGATTCAGACTTAAAACGAGAGAAAAACAAAGAATATGACGAATAAGTCCTTTTCACCGGTTGTGCTACTGAGGTAAGTTTTTATGTAAATAATATATCGTTTTTACTTATTTTATAATATTTTGTTATTATCTGAGAGGGGGTTGCATATTGAATGATCACTTGATGTAAATTATGAATTGAAATTGATTATGGATGAATTGGTAAAATGTTGAAAAGTGAGGAATTTCCTTGTTAGACCTTCGGAATAGAAAAGATACGAATGATCCATTGTGAGAACACATGTGTAGTACTGTGTGCAGGCTACTATGTGTTTAAAATGATTTTAGGTCACGTGTGTAGTACTAAGTGCAGGCTACTACGTGTACTAGATGCTTAGGTCACATGTGTAGTACTAAATGAAGGCTACTATGTGTACCTGATAGCTTCGATCACATGTATGGTACTAAGTGCAGGCCACTATGTATAAAAGATAGCTTTGGTCACAAGTGTGGTACTATGTGAAGGCCACTTTGTGATGAAGGTAGCTTTGATTACAAGAGTGGTACTATGTGCAGGCCACCGGGAATCCGTTATTATTCCAATGTGTTCAACGGGAAATGACTAGGTATAATTGAATATGACTATGTGATGAATAACTGAAGGTTCGTGTGTGTAAACCTATGAGCAACATGCTCGATATGTGATCAAACTTTGGTAAGATTGATATGAAGTAAGTGTTACAATGAAAGTTACTACAAAGAAAACATGAAATAGTGAAATTTAGTATTAAAATAGTCTTGGACAGCAGCAGTTGTGTGACTTTGAAAAATCACCAAAAATGGTGGAAATTGAATTAGAAGTTGAATAAGAAATGAAATAAAATCTTATTGAGTCTATTTTCATATAAAGGAAACGGTGTAAGCAAAATAATTTCATATTATGAGATATTTGAGTTTTTGTGAGATAGAGTCAGAATGATTTTGGAATCCCTTATTGTGATTTGGGAAAATCATTAAAACTCTTACAAAAATAATTATGGGTTATAATTTATATGCTTAAAATCTTTTATGAGTTTATTTTCGAAAGAAACAAATGGTAACATTATCCAAATCTTGTACGAAGAGATAATTAATTTTTAGTACAGAGGAGTTGGAACTGTCGGATAGCAAAACAGGGACGACTTTAAAGAATAATCTGTACTTGTTGGATAAACCAAAAATTCTGAAAATTTTATGGTAAGAAGATATATGAGCCTAGTCTTAGGGAAAATTAGTGGATCTTAATTTGGAGTTCCTTAGCTCAAGATATAAATAATTTAGTGACTGTGACTTGAGTAGATAGCTTGAGATGAACATGAATAAATAGTGGAACTATGTGCAATTATGATTGTATTATCTTGAGAACATATTGTGAAGATTTATAAAAGCATGTTAGTAGATTACTTATCATTTACATACCTACTTACTAAGCGATAATGCTTACCCCCCTTCATTTCCTTTTTCTTATATTGTCATAGATGCTTGCTCGAGTTGGAGGTCATCGGAGATTCTATCACACTAACAAGTTATTGATTGGTATAGTATTAACGATCTTCAAGTATTTTTAAGTCTATGGCATGTATAGGGACTTGATTATGTGTATATGTTATTATGAGTTGGCCTAAAATGTTGGCCTGTAATATTTGATAGTTCATTTTGTATAAGGCCATTGAGAATGGCTAATATTAGTTAAGTTATATGTTTATGATGTTGTATTTTTTGAATCTGCAAGCTTGCATGACTTGGTTGAATGAGTGTGTGATGATTAATTATGGAAACTGAAGCATGTGAATGGTTGTGTGAAGAACACGGCCTTGGACACGGACGTATACCCCTATTTTCAAAAAAATTTCTAATATTTTTAAAGTTCACGGTTTAGTCCTAGACCACTTCCAAAGTATGTATTGGGCCTCTTAGGCCCATATAAGGGACAATATGCATGTGTATGAATGATTTCAAATTGAATGAAATTTTATGACTCGGTTTAATACGTTTACAAGCGTATGTGTTCCGGTAATGCCTCGTGCCCTATTCCAGCATTGAATACGGGTAAGGGGTGTTACATTTAGTGGTATTAGAGCTATGGTTTAGTCGATTCTCGGACTAACATTGCGTATGCGAGTTTAGCTATACATGCCATAAGTGAACTGTGATAGTGTGATATCCCCCAACTCCATGAGATTTGTTTGGGTTAAAGCAGGGATGCTTTCCAACTGAGCTACCATCGATAATGCTAAAAGAGGATAAGTAAGTTCGTATAACTTAGTGAATATATTGATCTGCTTGAATTGATCTTTGTGATTTGTGATGATATGTATGTGTTAATGGATATAATACAATGGATTAACCAAAAGTTTAGGAATATGAATAAAATGTTATCGTTCCTATTGAACATTGCATTTTAATAAGTCAGAGTGACTTTTTGCAGTGGATAACATGAAAAACTTACTTTGAGATGAGCTTATTACAATTGGTTGATATTTATGTGTGATAATATTTAGTGTGTTACTAAGATATTTGAAAATGTGTTCATGATTAGTAGAAACCTAGAGATGTATGAATCAGAGTATATGATATTATGTTGATGTTAAATGCTATATTGTATATGTGTATGTATGAGAGTCAAAACTTTAAAGGCTTTACAATCTTCACCCCCTTATCGGTATAGTGTTATATGACAAAGTTCACGAGATTGAAATTGAATAAGCTCACAAGTGGGGAACTAAAGAGTTCAGTGGTGGAATAATTAATAATGTGATCAGAGATGGGAATGACTTAGCGAGTAAATATAGTTATGAGAGAGATATCAAATTATTCTAAAGATTATTTGGAACGTACAATGCCACGGTTAGAGAAGAAGTTAATCTCGACTAATCGACTCATTCAGGTATGATGTCTAAAGACTGTACTTACTGAGAATTATTCTGAATTGATTTTTGTTAATGAATGAAATATTATGGGATTAATAATGACAAAATTAGTCTGAGGAATGATGTTTGAATTCTAAAGATATTTGAGTATGACAACTACAGTTGAGAAATTTATGACTATCTCTTCTGGGTATTCTATGTATTCTTACATTCTTAGAGGTATTTGTGGTTGCTTCTTTTCTGATGAAAGGCTTGTTAGTCTGATTAATTTATGATTGGTATTCTTCTATCTTTCATTGGTATCCTATTACATTACGTCAAAGATAAAGAGTTGACGTGTAACGCCCCAAATTTGGGCCTGGAAGTATTGGGTCTTGAGCGTGGGAGCAGCTAGAAGACTACACATAAGTATTTAGTTGTGCAAGAAAATGACACAAATAAATGCCTGCTTCAGTGGTTAAGTGTCCTAAGAAGTGCCTGAGAAGTCTTGGGTTCAAGCCTTGCGTCTTGCAAAATTTTGGTTTTTCAGGGATAAACCATGGCTCCGACATAATACATAGGGTTGGGATACACGCACGACATAATGCATAGGGTTGGGATATTGTACATGGAGGAAGTGAACAGTGCACGAGACGACTGTGGACTGTTCTTTTAAGGTTACACGGGTCGCATGAGACGCCTATGGACTATTCTGTTAAGGTTGTACGGGTCACACGAGATGACTGTGGACTATTCTGTTAAGGTTGTACGGGTCGCGCGAGACGACTGTGGACCTACCGACGGCTTTAAGCCACTTGATCTGATTATGGCTCTGTGCCATCCCAGTTATGGCTCTGTGCTATCTTGATCATGGCTCTGTGCCGATCATATTATCATTACTAATGGCTCTGTGCCGGTCATACTACAGCTACCGATGGTTTTGTGCCGATCCTATTACAGCTACGAATGGCTTTGTGCTGATTATATTACAGCTACTGATGGCTTTGTGCCATCCTGTTTATAGCTTATAGCTATAATATTTATGGCTCTTATCCATTCTGTTACTGGTAGCCTTGCTACGATACTATTACTGGTAGCTTTGCTGCGATATTGGTGTACTAGCTGGGTGGGTTGATGTTATCCCCACATGGTGTGTTGGTTGGTACGGGTGGTGTATTGGTTGGATTGGGATGGGTTGCATAATTGCATTGTTTCATTTCTGTTACTAACACTGTTACTGTATTGGGCTTAGGCCCACATATATTCAGCCTCTAATTCTGTAGTGGGATACGGCCACCTGATGTTGATACTATTATGGGCTAAGGCCCAACTATTACTGATATGGGCTAGGCCCAACTGACACTGTTTTAGGCTAGGCCCAACATTTCTGTAATTGGCTCAGGCCCAGACTGCTTCTGTATATTGTTTATATGACTGACTGTTTTTATATTAGGAGTTGATTTCACACTGATTTTTTGTAAACTCACCCCATTTTTAACTGTACAAGTAGTCCTCAGTGTTAGGCAGATCGGTGCTGCGAGGGACTTAGAGATGGCCACACGACTGCTCCTACTGCTACTAAATTGCTTACTCATATTTTTTTATTTTGGACTTCTGGTTTGTAATAGATCATTTGTGGGATTTACTTTTAATTGGGCTTTTGATTACTCACTTAAACTACTAGTCTAGGAAAAGACAAGTTTCAAACCAATTACTGTTTTCAAAAACATATGTTTTAAACTTCTTTAATTTAAATTAGCTTCCACAACTAAAAGAGATTTTCAACAAAATTAATAATGTTTTTAAAAGTGATTATCTTTTCAATGAACCACGTTTTGAAATTAAATGAACACAAACTGAGACTTTACACAAGTTTTAAACAATAAGAAGGGTTTTTCAATGAAACCACGGTTTCAAAAAACACTTCAATGTGACACCGCCAGATTCGGCCATAATGTCTAGGCCGGGTTTGGGGTGTTACATGACGATGTATGAACAGTGTTTTTTTTCCTTTTGGTTTTCTCTAAGGAATCGTCAGGATCTCTATTAATTCATATGAGTAGTAATCTCGAACACATTCAGTATGGTCTTGTATCTCTGATTTCATTATCTTGGTTTTCTTACTATCCTTATTGTTTAATTTATCAAGTATGGCTTATCTTTGAAGTCGATATCAAAAAAAGTGTGGATTATGACAGTCAAGTTCAAATTATATACTGATTTTCTTTCCTCAGGTAATTTTGATTATTATCAGTGAGTTCATGCAGGATGTTATGTTTCGTCTGAGTTAATACAGTTAGTAAATATCTGTGACTAGCATGTTGAAAGAACTATGAATGATTGCATGTTTGAACTGTCCTAACAACATGAAGAAAGGAGCATTTTGTTATGTTATTATTTGATAATCGAAATCGACTTGGTTGTTTTTATCAAAGTGAATTGGTCAATTGAAATGTGATTTGAGTTACATGTAGTTAAAGCATCCTCAGTTATGGTAATTAATTTTGTGCATTCATGAGTATATCGATGGACAGTCTAAATGAAGGATTGATATTCTATAAAGTATGATACCAAGATACACCTATTAGATTTGTTCTAATCTGATGATGTTATTATGAGTTAAAGCTGTTCTGAATGATATGGTTATCACATATACGAAAATTTGGATGGTCTATGCATGTTAGTAAAGTTGAAACCAGTTGAAGATACTATTAACCGAAGCTCTGGTTCTGAGTTTAAATTGAATTGAGTAATGAATTCATGATTTTTCAGTATGTACTATTGAACGGATTGGAATGTGTTTTATTACTAGTATGTAAAGTGATGGTTCATGTTTTCATACAGTTAATGTCACATGTTCCCTGATTTCAAGAATTAAAGTATCGAATGTCATAGAAAGATTTAAAGTTAAGATAGTGTTAAATACTTGAGCTATTGAAAGATCGCGAGTAGTTATTGATTAATCTCTAGGAAAGCAGATACAATCATAGATGTTATCAGATTGTGATTGATCGTTCGTGTAAAGATTTCTTGTTTTACAAACCAGCTGAGTAAGATTTTTCTAGGATTATTCGATTATGCAAAGTATTAGTATCCATTATTTTGAATTGAGATCTAAGGGCTAAATCCCAATTATGGAAAGAGCTACAGGAGACTATGAATACACAGTAGCATCTTGGCACAATAATACACCTGTAAATCGGTGGTAAGTCTGAGAGAGTAATTCAAAACTTTGATGATATACTCTGACACGATTTGTTAAAGTTTAAAGGTGACTAAAAAGAGATACGAGGTTGATTTAATTTGTAATTATGAGAAATAAGTGGAAGTGATTCATGAGAGTTGAAAGCAATTTCTCCTAATAAGATTTTCGGGGATGAAAATCCCTAAAGGGGGGAGAGTTGTAACAACCCAATTTTGGGCCAAATCGGAACAGTGGTTTCGGGACCACAAATTCGACGAAATAAAATTTATTTTTATTATATTTTTATGGTCTAAAATTTCATGAAGTGATTTCGTGAAAATTTCGTTCGAAAATTTTAACGTTTGGCCACTCAATTTAGTCAAAAGGACTAAATTGTAAAAAGTGAAAAAGTTGAGTTCTACATGCTAGAGGTGTCCAATTGTTATGAAATTTTAATTTGTAAGTCCTTAAATGGTAATTAGACCATTGGATAATTTGATGGAGAAAAATTAACATGAAATAGGTGAAATAGAATATTTTTAAGTTAGGGGCATTTTGGTTATTTAGTAATTAAAAGAATTAAAAAGCCAAAATCAAAGCAAAATTGTGTCCATCTTCAAGATATGGCCAAAATTCAAAAGGGGAAACCATGGCTAGGACTTTTCAAGCTTCTAAGCTTGATTGTAAGTCCGTTCTAGCCCCGTTTTTAATGTTCTTTACATTTTTGTGATCCTCGTAGCTCGGTTTAGCTATTTCCACTATTATTTCGAGCTAGGGTTTATGTTTAAAAATTTACCCATGGATGACATGCATGTTTTTTGATGTTTAATGGTATAATATGAATGCTCGGTGTGTAATAAACGACTTTTACTAAGTGATTTTCGGTGAAATTGTCAAAAAGGACTAGTTTGTAAAAAGTTTTCAAATGTGTGTAAGTGTGTGAATAAATGGAAATTGTGGACTGCTATAGTTATTAAAGTGGTTTGGCTAGGCTTAAAATACAAGGAAATTGAATAAAAAATCATTTTACGAGCCTAGGGAAAAAGTGTAAATATGACAAAGTCTAGGGGCAAAAATGTAAATTTTGGAAAAATGTGAATTTCGGCTAATTTGAAAAACAAGATGAATAAATGAGTTAACTGTGTTGTTATAGAGCAAGGAAAACGAGATTCGGACTTAGAACGGGAGGAAAATAAAGTATATGACGAATAAGTCATTTTCACTGCTTGTGCTATCGAGGTAAGTTTTTATGTAAATTGTAACACCCCTATAACCCGTATCCGTCGCCGGAATGGGTTATGAAGTGTTACCAACCCAAAATACCACATTTTTACAATCACATTGATATTAGAACATTAACTTTTATATGCATTCAAAAAAAAAACTTTATACAAACATTCAAAAGATGCCATTTTCGCATGGCTTATATACATCAACATTTCAAAATATCATTCACTTAAGTCTATTCTATACATGTCATACTAGTTCCAAAATATAGCAGTACCAAAAAGACAGATAGTGTGACGAGTTGTTGACAATCCCCTCCCAGAAAGGTGTAAGCTGGAATCAACAATCTATAAAACAGAGAAATATAACAAAAGGAGTAAGCTTTCATAAGCTTAGTAAGTTTTAAGCAATACAACAGACAAACTCAATTATGCATCAACTATCCTATTTGTCAAAAGGTCATTTCCTATATATTTATTACCATTGGCTGAATATACACAAGCATAGAATGCACACTTAGCATTCTAATTACACTTAATATGAATTCATATGGCATAAAAAAAATTGAACATTTTCACATACATTCACACCTTGACCGAATGTATCATAATCATAGATATAAATATATCATGTATTCACATATGTATCAAATTATACTCTTATGATTTAATTTAAATCATACTCACATATAAATACATAATACGTACCTGGCCAACTTAACGTATTGAATGTATTCATTCATCGTTCTAACATGAGGTATCTTAGTTTTAGACTTTTATCAAATCACCGGCATTCAGCCTGCTAGGTTTAAAAACCTGAATTCATTCACCGGTATTTCGCCTGTTAGGCTCGAGGCCCGAATAATATCTCACCGGCATTATAGCCTACTAGGCTCAAAGGCCCGAATAATATCTCACCGGCATTATAGCCTGCTAGGCTCAAAGGCCCGAATATTATCTCACCGGCATTATAGCCTGCTAGGCTCAAAGGCCCGAATAATATCTCACCGGCATTATAGCCTGCTAGGCTCAAAGGCCTGAATAGTACTGCACAATATTCAAATCAACAAGTTTTATATAACACAATCACACCAATTTAGGTACAAGCATCATTCAATATATCATCCTACATTTCGTTCACTTTTATCTCATTTCATCACTCACATTTAAATACATAATAGTTTACACGTAAAATCTTACTCATTTTCATCTAACACTATCATTTGATCATGAAAGCATATCACTTTTTACTTCCAATACAAATTGCCATTCGGCCATGTACATATATGACAAGTAACACTTAATTCTCATAGTCTGTCATGTCATTTTTGAATATTATATATATATAACTACTTAAAACTTACCTCGAATAATTTTGAACAGTCTCGGATCGGCTATTCAACTACTTTCTCTTTTTTCTTATCCGAATTTGCCCCTCTATGCTCTTGAGCTTAAATTCAACAATTTTAAACTAGTCATTATTCGACTGTTCAAGCATTACTTCAAAAATATAATATATATATATATATATATTCGACTTTCACACATATAGATCATAGTAAGTTTATAACAAAACAATAAGCAACTCATTAACAATTTTTTATCAATGTTTACCACATAATCACAAATTCACTATAAGCTGTCTTCCTGAGCAACAGTCACTAAATTATTTATAACTGGAGCTACGAAACTCCAAATCAATTTCCGTAAATTTCCCTGAAAATAGACTCATATATCTTTTATCCATAAAATTTTCAGAATTTTTAGTTTGGCCAATCAATACTAGATTTTTCTTAAAGTTTCCCCTATTTCACTGTTTGACTAATCTAACCACCCTTTACTACTAATCAAATTTCTAATTGTACAGAAGTCAAAATATGTTCTCGTTGATTTCATTTGAAACTAGACTTATTAAGCTTTAATTACATAATTTATTCAGCTTCTAACTCTACTCCCACAATTTATGGTGATTTTCCAAATTCACGTTACAGCTGTTGTCCCAAGCAGATTTACTACAATTTACTCTTTCACAATTCTTTGCATTCATATTATTTAAACATGTATAACACCAATCAATTTCATCACATATATCTATAATTTCACTTAAGCATAATCTCAATACAATACATCGTGCTCAAATCATTATTCAAGTTCAAATTCGGCTAACACACATATAAACACTAGCAACTAAATATTAACATTGCATTTCACCATAATAGCCAATTACCATTAAACAATTAAGCCACAATCATTCAATTTTACCAAGCTTCGACTTAATTTATAACTATCTAAATCATTTAAAACATTCAACAACAAATTCTTCTTTAATTAAGCACATATTCGGCAATGACAATGGTAATTTAGCAAACCTTAATTTAACTTATAATTGTTCATAACACATTTAAAGCATCCACTCCATTCCATCATTTTAAACACAAACATTACTCAACTATTATCTATGTTCACATTCGGCATTTCATTCTAAACACACAAACAAACATCACATTACATATAAAATTTCAATATTTTATACATACAGTACTCGTATATATATTGTATTATAGTTTGATAATGATATATCAAAGCCACCAAAAAGCATTTTATTAATCATTCAAGATTATGCAATGTACTAATTTAATATATTTTTTTAAGTATATAAGCTCTTGACCTGTTTTGAAACAGAACAACAACAATAATTATTGAATAAACAAGGTTAAATTACGTACACATTTCGTTTATTTAAGCAGGGTTAAATTAATCTCCTGTATACATTCAGACATATTAAACTCTAGCATGCCTTTAGATATTAATTCCCAGCACGCATTCGAATACTTTTCGAGCTAACAACAATTAAATTTTCAGACAATTTAGCCACCTACATCCTTTCATCAAATACTTGTTTCTTAGTTTCAACTATTAATAATGGGACATTACTAAAATTGAAACTTTTGGACAGCAATATAAATAGCAATTTAAACAGTTTTAAGCTCCCAAATTTTAAACTCCTCAAGCATAAACCGAACAGCAATGCATGTTAGTTCCAACCATATTTATTTTGTGCATTTTACCCACAGTACAAGATACGGAAAATTTAACAGCAACCAGAATCAGGCGACATCCTTAATCTTTTTCTCTTCAAAAATCTTCCATAGCCGAATACTCATATCACTACTAAAATCAAAATTTTGACATGGCTAAGTTAGGGACTTAGTAACTAACTTAATATATGCTACAATTTCAAAAACTAACATGAATTTCATACCTTAATTCTAGCTCAAAAGTGACCGAATGGCTATCTCCCCTTTCTTCTTTAAGGTTCAGCTAAACAAGGAAGAAGATGAACCAAACCTTTTGTTCTTCTTTTCTTATTTCAATTAATATTTTTATTTCATAATTTAAACCATTACTATTATATAATATTAATATATAATACATATTTTGCTTAACATCATCATTATGGCCAGCCACTAAAACTAAAGTGGGAAATTTAACATGCAAATCCACTTATCTTACACCATTAATTATTTAACCACTACAAAAATTACCTATCACATTTTCAAAAATTTCCACATAAGTCCTATTTAATAATTTCACTCACAAATGAAAATATCAAAGCATGAAATTTTCACACATGAACTTTCACATATAATAAGCACCGAATATAAAATCTAATTAATTTTTATGACTCGGTTTTGTGGTCCCGAAACCACTTTCCGACTGGGGTCAAATTAGGGCTGTCACATAAATAATATATTATTTTTGCTTATGTTATAAAATTTTGTTATTATATGAGAGGTGGTTTCATATTGAATGATCACTTGATGTAAATTATGAATTGAAATTGATTATGGATGAATTGGTAAAATGTTGAAAAGTGAGGAATTTCCCGGTTAGACCTTCGAAATAGAAAAGATACGAATGACCCGTTGTGAGAACACATGTGTAGTACTATGTGCAGTCTACTATGTGTTTAAAATGGTTTTAGGTCATGTGTGTAGTACTAAGTGTAGGCTACTACATGTAGTAGATGCTTAGGTCGCATGTGTAGTACTAAGTGCAAGCTACTACGCGTACCCGATAGCTTCGATCACATGTGTGGTACTAAGTGCAGGCCACTGTGTGTAAAAGATAGCTTTCGTCACAAGTGTGTTGCTATGAGTGTGGTACTATGTGAGCTTTGGTCACAAGTGTGGTACTATGTGAAGGCCACTTTGTGAAGAAGGAAGCTTTGACTACAAGGGAGGTACTATGTTCAGGCCACCGGGAATCCGTTATTATTCTGATGAGTTCAACGGGAAATGACTAGGTATAATTGAATATGACTATGTGATGAATAAGTGAAGGTTCGTGTGTGTAAACTTATGAGCAACGTGCTCAATATGTGATCGAACTTTGGTAAGATTGATATGGAGTAAGTGTTACAATGAAAGTTACTACAAAGAAAACATGAAAGAGTGAAATTTAGTATTAAAACAGTCTTGGACAGCAGCAGTTGTGTGACTTTGAAAAATCACCAAAAATGGTAGAAACTGAATTAGAAGATGAATAAGATATGAATTAAAATCTTATTGAGTCTATTTTCATATAAAGGAAACAGTGTAAGCAAAAGAATTTCATATTATGAGATATTTGAATTTTTGTGAGACAGAGTCAGAATGATTTTGGAATCCCCTATTCTGATTTTGGAAAATCATTAAAAAATGTAAAAAAATAATAATTATGGGTTATAAATTATATGCTTAAAATAATTTATGATTCTTTTTTTGAAAGAAACAAACGAGAACATTATCCAAATATTGTACGAAGAGATAATTAATTTTTAGTGTAGAGGGGTCAGAACTGCCAGACAGCAAAATAGGGATGACTTTAAAGAATATACTATACTTGTTGGCTAAACCAAAAATTCTAGAAATTTTATGGTAAGAATATATTTGAGCCTAATTTCAGCGAAAATTAGCAGATCTTAATTTGGAGTTTTTTACCTCAAGATATAATTAATTTAGTGACTGTGACTCGAGTAGATAGCTTGAGATGAACATGAATAAATAGTGGAACTATGTGCAATTATGATTGTATTATCTTGAGAACATATTGTGAAGATTTAGAAAATCATGTTAATAGATTACTTATCATTTACATACCTACTTACTAAGAAATAATGCTTACCCCCCTTCCTTTCCTTTTTCTTATAGTGTCATAGATGCTAGCTCGAGTTGGAGGTCGTCAGAGATTCTATCACACTAACAAGTTATTGATTGGTATAATATTAACGATCTTCAAGTATTTTTTAAGTCTATGGCATGTATAAGGACTTGATTATGTGTATATGTTATTATGAGTTGGCCTAAAATGTTGGCCTATAATATTTGATAGTTCATTTTGTATAAGGCCATTGAGGATGGCTAATATTAGTCAAGTTATATGTTTACGATGTTGTATTTTTTGGATGTGCAAGCTTGCATGACCTGGTTGAATGAGTGTGTGATGATTAATTATGGAAAGTAAAGCATGTGAATGGTTGTGTGAAGAACACGGCCTTGGACACGGACTTATACCCCTATTTTTAAGAAAATTTCTAATGTTTTTCAAAGTTCACGGTTTAGTACTGGACCACTTCCAAAGTAAGTATTGAGCCTCGTAGGCCCGTATAAGAGACGATATGCATGTGTATGAATGATTTTAAATTGATTGAAGTTTTATGACTCGGTTTAATACGTTTACAAGCGTATGTATTCTAGTAATGCCTCATACCCTATTCCGGCGTCGAATACGGGCATGGGGTGTTACACCGTGTGCCCTAATAATGGTCACACATGCCCATGTGGCAGGCCGTGTGCTAGGCCATGCCAAACCTGTAGGGTATACTGACTTATGCCACATGGCCAAGTCAGACGCCCGTGTTGTAACAGCCCGATTTTAGCTAAGTCAAAATGGTGGTTTTGAAACCACAAATTTGAGGTCGTAAATTTATATTAATATTACTTTTGATGTTTATGGCATGAAATTGATATGTGTGAAAGTTTCGTGTGGTAATTTTATCGTTTAAGTGGTTAATTTGAGAAAATGACTTAATCGCATAAAATGCAAAAGTAGCATGCTGTAGATAAAAGTGCCCAATTGCTATAGTTTATTAAATTAAGGTCCTTATGATGTGATTAGACCATGGTTAGTGGAATTTGTCATAAATGACCAAATATTATGTGTTTTTTAATGTATTAATAAAGGTTATTTTTGTAATTGTAAAATTAAGTTTAATTAAACAAAATCAAAACAAACGATGATTCATTCATTCATCTTTTCAACCAAAAATAGAAAGAAAATAAGGGATAGGAAGCTTTCATGCATTCGGCACTTTAATAGCTAGATTGAGGTATGCTCTTTGCTCGATTTTTGATGATTTCTATATTTTTGTTATCGTTGCTTCGTGTTCTAGCTATCCCATATCTTAATTTTTGAAGTTTTTGATGATTTTATGAAGTGCCATTGTTGAATCTATGAGCTTTGTGATAGTTGATGATGAAAAATGGATATTTGTTGATAGATTATCAAGTTTTATTAAGTGATTTTTGACAAAAATGTCAAATAGGGATTTATTTGTGAAAATGTGAAAATATGTGGTTAAATGTGTGAATAAATGATAAATATGGACTGATATAAGCACTAGGAAAATTTGGCTAGCATGTATTTGAAAGAAATTATGAAATTTTATGTATTTTTGAAATAAGGACTAAATTGTAAGAAATGTGAAAGTTTAGGGTCAAAGTGTAAAGTGGCTTAAATATGTGTTTGTGGATGAAATTGATAGATTTGGTGATTAAATGTATTGATTTTGAATATATATAGATCAAGAATGGAAGAAATCGGATTTAGATCGAGGGAAATCGAAAGTTATCGAGTAGTCGATCCAGTCCCTTTATTTCGACTACGAGGTAAGTTCATATGCAAATAAATGTCTTTAAATTGAATTATATGTTTTTACTTGTCATTAAATTGTTATGAATGTTGAAAGAACAATTACAAGCAAGAATCGGCAAAGTTACGACATCCGAAAGTCTTGCACGAACTTTAGGAATAGTATAGGATACAAATGTCATGACATTAGGTTACCGAGATCAGATTACATGTAAGACCATGTTTGGGACATTTGCATTGTATTGTGATTTCATGTAAGACCATGTCTGGGACATTGGCATCGTTAATCGATTACGTGTAAGACCCTGCCTAGGACAGTGGCATCGATATGTGATAACATGTAAGACCATATCTGGGATATGGCATTGTACGAGCTATATATGATTGCCGAGTATCCTTAACGATTTCGACCAGTTCAACGGGAAAATTCAAGTCAAGAAAGAAAATGAGAATGAGCTAAGTGACTCAGGTACGTACAAAAGTCATACGAGTATTGAAAAGGGGAAATATTTGATGAACTCGATTAAGACATTGTATATATGTTGAATGAGAAAGGTTTGTGAATTTGAATGTGATTAGCTATGTTTATCATATTTGAATTTATATGCAAATATTCATATGTTGATTTTATTTGTATATGGCTTATTAAGCTTTTAAAGTTTACTGTGTTTTATTTTCACTATTTTATAGATTATCGAAGCTAATTCAGACTCGGGGATCATCGGGAAAATGTCATCACACTATCGATCATCTCGTTGGTACTTTTGGAAGCTTTGTATATACGGTATATGGCATGTATAGGCTAGTGTCATATTGGTATGTTTTGAGTTATAATTTAACCATGAGATTTGGCTTGTAAATATTGGTGTGTATGGCCATTTAAGTTGGCTTGAATTATATGTTTGATAAGTGATATATGTGATATATATAGTGCCTTATATGTTGGCTTGTTTTGGTATGTTTGACATAGTTGTTGATATAGCTAAATGGTTGTTCATTTGGTTAATTATTAGTTGATGTATTAATTCTTGGGAAGATTGGCATATTGATTTGGTATGTTTTTGAATATGGAATTGAGTAGTTGAAATGGTTGAGATGGATGGCATGATATGTGCATGAATTGGCATGTTTTGGCTGGCTATATATGTATTGAAATGGTACTATTTTGGTTACTATGTGTGTATGAGGGAAGGGTGGCAATTTGGCTTGTCAAATGGCCTATTTTTTTGTCCACACGGGCAGAGACACGGGCGTGTGTCTCAGCCGTGTACGACACACGGTCATGCTACACGGCTGTGTGTTCCCTAGGGTAATCCTTTGAATTAAAGTCAGTATACCCTACAGGTTTGACACAGCCTAGACACACGGGCGTGTCTATTGGTCGTTTGTGGCACACGGGCTGGCACATGGGCGTGTGGCTGGCCGTGTGACCCAAGTCAGTAACCCCTCTATTTTTCCCACGGTCAAGGCACACGGGCGTGTCTCCGGTCGTGTGGTGCAAGTCAGTATGTATGCCCTATTTTCACATAGCCTGTGACACTGGCGTGTCTGGTAGTCGTGTGAGGCACACGGCCTGTTCACATTATGAAAATTTTCTAAATTTCTCAAAGTTTGCAAATGTTATCGGTTTAGTCCTGAACCACTTTTATGCATGTTTTAAGGTCTCGTAGGACCTTTTAAGGGATAATGTGGATGAGTTGAATGGATATTGATTATCATTGCATAAATGTGTGTGAATGATGTGTATTATTCGGTAATGCCTCGTAACCCTATTCCGGCGACAAATATGGGTTAGGGGTGTTACACATGTGTGATGTCGTGTGGAGCTTACTGACTTCATTTTAATTTCAACACCAAGGGACACATGGTCGTCCAACATGATCGTGTGTCACACACGACTGAGACACACGCCCGTGTCTCTACCCGTGTGGACCAAAATAGGCTATTTACCAAGCCAATTTTCCACCCAAATTTTTTTGCATACCTATATAATTAAAAATGGCACCAATTCAAAGCCTAAAAAACATCTAATTTAGCCACAATCAAGACCAATCCATACCATATCTAATACCAATATTCCAACATGCTTATAACTTCAAATCTTACTCTATCAAAACATACCAAAATACATATACAAATCAACTAGTTAGACCTTTATTTAACATGCATCATTTTGCCCCAATTCACAAGCATGATACCAATTCCACAAACCTCATAATACAAGTCATTCACACATCTATTCATTAACTCAACTATCAACCATACATGCAGATATATGCACATAACCAAATACACTAAATCAAGCCAAGTCTCATGGCTATATATATATATATATATATATATATATATACAAACCAAAATATAGACATTTACATTGCCAATTCATTTGGCCAACATCATTGCCAAAACATAACCATTCATAAGCCATTTCCAAATGGCAAAACTCACTACCAAGATACATATAAAAATGACCATAATCCTATACATGCCATATGACTAAACCATAAACTCATAAGTAACAAAGTGATGGTTGGATAGTGTGATGTAGTCTCCGACGGTCCCTGAATCCGAGCTAGCTTTGAAATCACTATAAAACATGAGAAAAATAAACAATGTAAGCTATACAGCTTAGTAAGTTCATATGAAAATTTATAAGCATATCTCATCAATTGATTACCAATCAAATAATTGAAATCAATGAACAACAATTCAACTAAGCCTCAAAGCTATCAATACATCATTCACATAACTTACCAAAGAATTCATCAACTTCATAATTTCAATATTCGAATGTTATTCCGTACATACCTGTACCAATCCATAACAAACTCATATCTAATGGAAACTATCGAATACTCGAATTATCGCACACTAAGTGCCAAAACATAACTGAAGCTATTCTAACCTCGCACACTAAATGCCATACATAGCCGAAGCTATCTTGAATCACACACTAAGTGTCGTACATAGCCGAAGTGTCGTCAAATATAACTATAGTCTTGTATACACAATTTATGCAATATCAAAGCATTTAAAGTATAATTATAACAATGCTTAATCCATACGAACTTACCTTGGATGTGTAAATCAAGAAATAAGTCATTTAGTCAACAACTTTCGTTTTTCCTCGATCCTGATCTGAATTCTATTTTTCTTGATCTAAATATATTCAAAATTAACTCATTTAATCAACTATTTATTCAATTCCATCCAAAATATACATTAGGGCTATTTTACACATTTGCCCCTAAACTTTCACATATTTCACAATTTAGTCCTTATTTCATAAAATCACAAATTAATGAAATTCCAATAATGCCCCTAGTAGCCCATATTTTTTATTTATTTCACATTTTAACCACTAAATTTATACATTTCTCAATTTAATCCCTATTTTTCATTTTCACTAAAAATTACTTTACAAAATATGTAAATCTAACAACAAGATTTCATATTTCATCATCAAACATCAAAGAACACATATTATCAACAATGGCAACTTTCGAAATCTTTCACAATTTTACGAAATAGTCCCTGGGCTAGCTTGTACTAGATGCAACGATCACAAAATCATAGAAATCATTAAAAATTGATTCAAAGTGACTTACCAATTTAAACTTGCAAGTGTCGAACCCTAAAATGCAACAAAATGTTATCTTCTTCTTCAATATTCGGCAAAGAAGATGATAATGAAGTTTAAATTGATTTTGTTTTATTTAATAATTCCTTAATAACAAATTTACCATTTTAACCTTAATAATAAACCTTTTAAACACATAATAATATATCCATATATGTCCATTCACCAATATAATGGTCTAATTACAACATAAGGACCTTAACTTTAATAAACCATAGCTATTAGACATCTTTAGCTATTAGAACTCAAGTTTTACGCTTTACATAATTTAGTCCTTTTTATCAAATTAACTATTCAAACGATAAAATTTCTTCACGAAACTTTCACACATACATACTATCATGTTGTAAACACTTAAAATAATATTAAAATAATTTTACGGCCTCGAATTTGTGGTCCCAAAAGCACTATTTTGATTTGACTAAAAACGGGTTATTACATGAGCTGTGGAGAATTCGCGACAAATGCAAGACCTCAGCAATCTATAGGACATTCAAGACCAACACCCGAAACATGAAATCCCTAAATCTTAAGGTTCAATTAGGTCTCGTTATTTGTCAATTAATCATAACATGGATACATTTATATATAAAGTAATTCATTTTAAACAACATAACAAATAGTTAATTTAGCTAACATTAAAACGATCATAGTTCATATAAACTTACCTCGATAACTAGGGCGTAGAAGTATAATCGAACACTAATCCGAAGCTTTAGCTTTTCCACGAATTAAGTTTGAATGTGGTTTTTATTGATCTAAATAGATAATTTCAGTCAATTAAGTACTCTTAATATTCAATTTAATCAATAGTTCATATTTAAGCAAAATTATGAATTTGCCACTAATATTTTAACTTTTCACAATTTAATCATTAAGCTCATTACTTAAATATAAATCATTTTAGCCTAAATCCAATTTAACCAATGTTACAAGGGACCTTGAAACAATCCATTATTACCAAAAATTCATAGTAAAACCCATAGATTTACACTTTTAACAATTTAATCCCTATTTCCAAAATTCATCAAATATTATTTTACAGCAAAGATTAATAATCTATCAACTAACATCAAAAATCATTCAAAAAAAACCATGGCAAGTCCCTCAACCTTTTACAATTTTGCAAATTAACCTCTAGCTAGCTAGATTAAGCTAAAATGAACTCAAACCAATAAAAATCATTAAAAATGGGTCTTGAAAACTCAACATGCAATCAGAATATGTTGGCCTAACCTAGTTTCTTCTTTAATGGCTAATTTTAGGTTTTCAAATGAAAGAATAAGGAAGATGATAAATAGTTTTAGTTTATCTTTTTCATTTATTTATTAAATTAACAATTTAACATTTATAAATCATTTAAACTACCATAAAACCTATCCATCATAATCCACTATTTTAATTATGGTATAATTACCTTATAAGTCAATTAGCTTTCCTTTCTATAGCCATTTAACCCTTTTAACTAATTGAAATCATTTTTTTCATATTTTATGGTTTAATCCTTTTCACCTAATTAACCAATTAAACATTAAAATTTCTTAACAAAATTTTAATACCACCTTAATATAACCACATAGAAATTTTAATAATTCACTCGTCAGAATTGTGGTCCCGAAACCATTGTTTTTGAAATCACTGAAAACGGGATGTTACATCTCTTCCCCCTAAAGGAATTTTCGTCCTCGAAAATCTTACTGGAAAATATGTTTGAGTATTGCATTTTCATAGCTTCTTCTGGTTCCTAAGCAGCTTCCTCAACTCCATGACATTGCCAGAGAACTTTAATTGAAGCTATATGTTTATTTCTTAACTCTTTAAATTCCCAAGCTAAGATTCTGACCGGTTTTTCACTGTATGACATATCTGGTTGAATCTCAACATCTATAGGTGAAATCACATGTGAAGGGTCTGATCGATACTGCTGTAACATTGATACATGAAACACGTTATGCATTTTCTCTAACTCAGATGGTAATGCCAAAAGATAAGCCACTAGCCCAATCCTCTCGATGATCTCATATGGTCCGATGAATCACGGGTTAAGCTTCCCTTTTCGGCCAAAACAGAGAACTTTTCTCCAAGGTGATACTTTTAGAAATACTCTATCGCCAACTTGAAATTCTATGTCTTTTCTTTTCAAATCCACATAAGATTTCTAACGATCAAAAGCAGCTTTCAAACTTTTACGTAATACTTTGACCTTTTCTTCGGTTTCTAGAATCAAATCAACACCGAATAGATTTTTCTCATTCAATTCAGTCCAATACAATGGAGTTCAACATTTCTGATCATACAAAGCTTCATACTGAGCCATTTTAATGCTCGTCTGATAACTATTATTATAGGAAAATTTAACCAATGGAAGAAATTTCTCCCAGCTACCTTCGAACACTAGAATACAACATCAGAGCATATCTTCGAGTACCTGTATTACTCGCTCAGACTGACCATCAGTCTATGGATGAAACGCTATACTGAAATGCAATCGAGTACCTAGACCTTCATGTAACATACTCCAAAATTGAGAAGTAAACTGTGGATCCCTATCAGAGATAATAGACATAGGCACACCATGTAGTCTAATAATCTCAAAAATGTACAATTCTGCTAACTTTTCAAGTGAGTAATCCATACGTATCGAAATGAAATGTGCAAATTTAGTTAAATGATCCACAATAACCTAGAGAGCATCTTTCTTTCGCGAAGATAAAGGCAATCTCGATATAAAATCTATTGTAACTCGTTCCTATTTCCAGTCTAGAATCATCTTGGGTTGTAATAATCCAGAAGGTACCTAATGCTCGACTTTGACTTGCTAACATATCAAACATTTTGATACAAATTCTAAAGTCTCTCATTTCACACCTGGCCACTAGTACATCTGTTTTAAATCACTGTACATTTTGTTACTGTTAGGGTGTATTGATAAATTACTGTTGGAAGCTTCCTATAAAATCTTTTGAATAACATAAAAATTCCTTGAAACACATATCCTTGATCGAATCTAAAAGATCACATTGGCCATGATAATGGCACGGAAAACGTTTACCTATTTCTTTCAAAAAAAAATCACCATCACTTTTATTTAAAATCAATGTATTGATTTGCTTGATAAAAACTAAGGTAACTCTTTGAATTTCTAGTAAAGATATTTTCAAAATCGAAAAAGCTTGAAAAGTCCAAGTTTGAGTAATCAAAGTAAATGTCTTACTTTGAAATTGTCACAGTGGAATATTTAACAAAAATCTTATTTGTTGACTTAAAAATCGGTACTTGATTCATTTCATAAAATATTGAAAATTTAAGTAATTAGGTTTAATTTTCATAAAAACATATACTTGAATTTATAATAAAGTTTCTAAGTGGAAATCGTAATTGTGTTGAAAAATCTTGTTTTTCGTACTGATATGGTAAACCATTTTAATTAATGTTTTCAATCCAACTCATGCAAAATGTTTGAAAAATACAAAATCAACGTCCATACCATAGTCTATAAATAATAATAAAAAAGTCCCCAAAATAACGAATAATAAAGTTCAAAATTTTATACATAAAATATCCGAGTAGTCCTCTATAAACATAACCCATGTCCTAACCTCGAAGGTTTTCTAAAACTTCAGGAAATTGAAGTGGTGAGCTTTCAAAGTCCTGTGTGAATTCAACATAAAAGAAGTAGTATTTAAGCCATACATTTCATATATATATATATATATATATATATATAGCAACACTTATATTTCAACATAATATCACATATAGCAAGGTGCATGAGAATGTTGATGTAGCTTTTTAGTAATTAGTGCAAGTTTTACAAAATGGTTCCTACCATCTCCGCTACACACTAATATATAGTTCCCCAAAACTTGTCCATCCAATAACACACCACGTTGTGGCCATGTAACACCCCTTACCCGTGTCCGACGCCGAGACAAGGTACGAGGCATTACTGAATTTTAACATACACATACATGCAAAAATCAGGCCATAAAATTTCTTTTAATTCAAAACTTTTCAAACACATGCATGTCGTCCCTTATTTGGGTCTACGAAGCCCAAAACATACACCGAGAATAATTTAGGACTAAACTGAGAACCTTAGAAAGTTTTGGGAAACTAAGAAAATTTCTTTCCATGAAACAAGGTCACACGCCCGTGTGGACACATAGACACGCCCGTGTGCCTTCGACATGCCCATGTCCACAGGCCGTGTAACTCTCTGACTATGATGTCAGCAAATAATTTGAACCACACGGCCAAGCCACACGCCTATGTGCTAAGGCCGTGTTCTCCCACACGGTTGAGGCACACGACCGTGTCTCGGCCCGTGTAGTCAACACTAAGGCTATTTTCCAAGCCTTCATGTTACCCATAAACCCTTACAACCTTATACATATTAAAACAACAAATCATGTTATCATTTTAGTGATTAAACACTCTTTATTTAGACATATTCATAACATTAACAAGTCCTCTTGCAAGCAATGCATCTACTCATGTAATACCAAGTCTACATTCCTTAATTCACGTTCATAAGACTTGTCATTTTGATGACCACTTTTACCATTATACTATGGTTACCAACTCATCCATCAAGCATTCATGTTCAACCATTATCACGTTGTCTTTATAACATGCAATTA
The DNA here is from genome assembly GCA_025698465.1 of Gossypium longicalyx. Classification (NCBI taxonomy): domain Eukaryota; kingdom Viridiplantae; phylum Streptophyta; class Magnoliopsida; order Malvales; family Malvaceae; genus Gossypium; species Gossypium longicalyx. The sequence continues at coordinate 38,904,441 of CM046996.1, read as the reverse complement.
CTACATGGCTATGACCACCTCGATTGGTCATAGAGCATACATCCAACACACACATGTCATGTTATCAACCATGCATGGCAAACAAACATAATCACATCATAAACATTAGACATGACAAGCATAACTAGTTTTACAAGCCATAATCAATATGAGCCACATCTCATGGCTAGATACGTATAACTCAATATAAACCAATTCATTTGGCCGAAGCATAATAATACATGTCAATAAACTAGATCCCTATACATGCCACTCACTTGAAATTTCTAATATATGCTTCCATATTCCAAAGGTGATGGCTTGATAGTGTGATGCTGCCTTCGACGATCTCCAACCCCGAGCTAACCTGACAACACTAAAGAAATGAAAAGGAGGGAGTAAGCTTTATATCTTAGTAAGACCGTATGAAAATAATAAGCAATTTATCAACTTGCTTCTCAAGGTAATACAACCGTATTTGCATTTTTACTTATGTTCCAGTTAAGTTATTTTCTCGAGTCATACTTACTAAATCATTTGTATCTAGAGCTACAGAACTCCAAATTAAGATCCGCTAATTTTCCCTGAAACTAGACTCATATATATTCTTAACAAAAAAATTTCAGATTTTTTGGTCCAACCAATAACTATAGTTTATTCCTTAAATTTACACCCTTTTTTGTTGTCTAATGGTTTCGACCCCTTTTCACTAAAAATTAATTATCTCATAATGCGGGACTAGGATGACATTTCCATCTATTTCTCTTGAAAATAGACACATTAATAATTCTAAGCATATAAATTATAACCCATAACTATTTTTTTACAACTTTCAATGATTTTCTCAAATCAAAATGAGGGATTTCAAAATCCTTCTGACTCTGTCTCACAACAATTTAAATATTTCATAGTATGAAACTCTTTTGCTTACACCGTTTATTCTATGTGAAACTAGACTCATAAGCTTTAATTTCATATTTTATTTAGCCTCTAACTCAATTTCCACAATTTTTGGTGGATTTTCAAAATCAGACTGTTGCTACTGTCTAAAACTATTTTAGTGTAAATTAATGATTCTAAGTTTATCACACCTTATTAATTCATTTTCACCACATTGGTAAAAATACATGTTTATACACCATAAGTATAGACCTATCATCACAAAATCATTCTCATAGGCATGAATTACCTATTTACATCTTCACCAAATATGCATCATAAATCGAAATCATTTCTCATGAGTTTGGCATACATACTTGTGTTACTCAACATGCTCATATACTTACTCATATTCATTCCGTATTAATCATACAACATGAATTGAATTCACATCTCATCAATTTCATGTAAGTACCTGTACCACTCACAACATAGCCATAAGCTCTATCATTTCAATATAAACCATACATCTTTCGTTGAACCATTTGGAATACTACAGGATATTCAATAGCTCTAAACATGGGATAAGATGCCAACGCCATGTCCCAGACATGGTCTTACACTAGCTAGCACATCAAAGTCGATGCCATGTCCCCGACAGGTCTTACACTTACTTTCATATATCGAGGCCGATGCTATGTCCCAATAGTTCTTACACTGGCTCTCAACTATCGGTGTTGATGCCATGTCCCAGACAGGTCTTACACTGACACACAACAAGCTGACTCCATGTCCCAGACAGGTCTTACACTAGCTTGTATATCTCGAGGCCAATGCATGTCCCAGACATGTCTTACACTAGCTCTCGTCTCAATGCCTATGCATGTCCCAGACATCTCTTACACTGGCTCTCATGATATGGCCGATGCAGTCTCAAACATGTCTTACACTAGCACACATATCACCCAATGTCATGGCATGAATATCCCAATCTATTCCTAAGGTTCAACCGAGAGTTATTGCTACATAAATTCTCATAATTTACATTCACAACACAAGTCAACAATTCAAACCATACTAATTGTACAATACATGGTAACATTATATTTGCATAATTTATGTGCAACTTACTCGTTTCAATGGAATATCATATTCCATCAAATTTCTAACGTATTCTATCATCACATGAGCGTTATTAACTTTTGGCATCACTTTCTCATACATAACTCCATCAACATATAATTCAATACAATTATAGAAAAATAGATTTCAAGTATATTAACAATAACATGGATAACATGCTTATTTAGTCACACGGACTTACCTCGAATGCAAATTTCAGCCAATTATTCCATTTTAGTCCATAACCTCGTACGTTCCGATTTAAGCTCAAATCTCAATTTTTCTTGATCTATCATGATGAAATTCACTCATTTAATCATTACATTAATTAAAAAATCATATAATTCACAATTTGGAAAAATGACTGTTTTGCCCTTAGACTTTACAAAAATTATGATTTTGCCCTTAGGCTCGTAAATCGATTCTAATCAAATTTCTCACTACCTAAGCCTAGTCGAACTCTTTTTATACTAGGAGCAGCCCACAATTATCATTATTATTCATACTTATCACTCATTTTGCCATCTTTACAAAATAGTCCATATTAGGTGTTTTCATGAAAATCCTTTCACAAAAATTGTTTATTACACAACCAAGACTCATTTTCTTCCATAAAAATTCATCAAACAACATAAATATTCACATGGAAAAACCCTAGACTTTCAACTCTTTTACAAAATAATCCTCCCATTAGCTAGTTCATACTACAAGGGTTCCAAAAGTACAAAAATTATCAAAAATAAGCATCTAAATCACTTACTTGCAAGAAGATAGCTTGGCTGAAATTTTAAAGCTTCAAAACCCCTACTTTTGCTGAAAATTTTGGTGAAGAAGAAGATGAGAAAGAGATGATATCATTCTTTGTTTATTTTATTTTATTTCTAGTCAATTTGGTTACCAAAATTCACCGAACCATTTTGACTATTTTAATTCCTTGTCTCATGGTCAGCCATAATTTTATCATTTTATTAAAATTTACAGTATGATATAATTACTGTGTGAAAGTTTCGTAAAGAAATTTTATAGTTTGAGTGCTCAATTTGATAAAAAAGACTAAATCGCGTAAAGTAAAAAGTGAGGTTCTATTAGTTAAAGGTTTCAAATAGCTTTGGTTTTTAAATATGGTGGCCTTAAATGGTAATTAAACCATTATTATAGGTAATGGACATTTATGGACATAAAACAAGTGAATTTTAATGTTTTAAAACAAGGTTAACTTAGTACATTAAGAAATAAGTTAAGATAAATAAAAACAAAATCACAAAATGTGTCATCTTTCATCTTTGACCGAATTTTAAAGGAGAAGAAGAATGCATTGTTAGGTTTCATTCAACCATTGCTTTCCTAGTTGATTAAGGTATGGTTTTAGCTCAATTTTTAATGATTTTTAAGTTTTTGAGATTATTGTAGCTCAATCTAGCTAGCCTGTACCTTTAATTTCGAAACTGTTAAAGATTTTGAGAGTTTTGATTTTTGAATCTATGTTTTCTTTGATTTTTAATGTTGAAATATGAAAGCTTGATAATAGATTTTCATGTTTTGTAAAATGATTTTTTATGAAAATGCAAAATAGGGATTAAATTGAGAAATATACAAAGTTAGTAGTTAAAAGTGTGAATAAATTAAAATTATAGGCTACTAGGGGGATTATGGTAATTCGGCTAGCATGGGTTAGTCTTGAATTTCATTAATTTGTGATTTCGTGAAATAAGGACTAAATTGTGAAAAAGTGAAATTTGTGGGGCAAAAGTGTAAATGTGTTTTAAAGTCTATTTTGGACTAAATTGAATGAATAAATGATTGAATAAGTTAATTTTGAATATAATTAGATCAAGAAATGCAAAATATGGACTTGGATTGGGGAAAAGATAAAGTTATCGACTAATCGACTAGATTCGCTATTTTAGCATCTGAGGTAAGTTCGTATGTATTAATCATTGTAATAATTATGCTTTTAATGCTTGATATCGCATAAATTGTATATACGAAACTACAATTACGTTTGACGACAAATCAGCTATATATGTGGCACTTAGTGTGCGATTCAACATAGCTTCGGCTATATATGGCACTTAGTGTGTGAGATTGAGATAGCTTCGGCTATATATGGCACTTAGTGTGCCAGATTTGAGATAGCTTCAGCTATGTACAGCACTTAGTGTGCCAGATATCGAGTATGGCACTTAGTGTGTGAGACATTGAGTATTCAACGACATTCCGTGTATGTATGAACTTGTTATGGATTAGTACAGGTATGTACATGTATATTATGAGCTTAAAATCGAAGAAGTTACAAAGCTTGTATATAAGCTTATGATTAAGCAAGTGAAAGGTTTGTAGTAATCATAAAGTAAATGATAATATGTTTAGATTGATGAATGTTGTATTTGTGATTAGTTAAGTTTATATCATACTAGCTTACTAAGCTTATTAGCTTACTTTGTGTATTTTTCCCGTGTTTTATAGTGATATCGAAGCTAGCTCATATTCGAGGATCTTTAGAGACCTCATCGCACTATCGAACATCTATTTTGGTACTTTTGAAGTTATGTATATATGGTATATGGCATTTATAAGCTTGAGTCATTTTGAGTATGTTTGATGAACATGTGTTTTTAGGCCATTTGAGTTGGCTTGTGATAATGAATTTGTTAATGTATTAAGTTGTGTAAATGGCTTTGTTTTGAGTTAGGTAATTAACCTATATTGAGTGGATGAAGTTGAATTGATAATGCATGTTGGAATTGTTTAACCATACGAATTATATATGGGAATTATGTCTAGTAAAACAAGTTGAGTTGATAGGTACTTGAATAGGTAAATGACATTGAGTTGAGTACTGAAATGGTTGAAATGGATACAGTATGATTGTGTATTGGTTGATAACTTTTGGCTGCATATCTGTGTATTGAAAAGGTACCGATTGGGCTTGTATAAGTATGTGCAAAATGGGTGGCAAAATGGCTTGGTAAAATGGCCTATTTTTGTCTACACGGGCAGAGACACGAGCGCCTGTCTCAGTCGTGTGTGACACAAGGTCATGTTGCATGGCCGTGTGTCCCCTAGTGTTGAAATTGAACTGAAGTCAACATGCTCCACATGGTCTCACACAAGGGCGTGTGACTAGCTGTTTGGTACAAGTTAGTATACCCCCATAATTGGCACACGGCCTAACACACGAGCGTTTTACTTGGCCGTGTTGCATAAGCCAGTATACCCTCCAGTTTTCACACGGGCGTGTCTTCGGCCGTGTGATACAAGTCAGTTTGTATGCCCCATTTCCACACGGCCTTAGACACGATGGGTAGACTTGGCTATTAGAGCATTTGACTCCACGAGTAGAGACATAGATGTATTCATTGGTAAAATGACACATTGGACTGGACCTAAGATGAATTAGTTCTGAATTCGTTTGTGAATTAGTTCACTTGTGACGTTCATGGTGTGATTTACCTAAACCATAAGTTAGTCACTGACCATACATATGCAACTCATGTGCTTTGATATAACTGGAGGCTTATACTCTAAAATGAACGAGCTCATAGCCAGTATGTTGAGTACATGACTTGTGTAAGGCATGGCTTTACTAGCAACAGTGGAATTCATAGCTCAATTAAAGAGTTAATGATATCCTTTCATAGATGTTATGTGGATTGATAAATATGGAACATGGCCAGGGGTTGCTTGTTCTCGAACTAATAATTTATCACAGTCATTTGTTGACAACGGTAATATTAATCATTAAGAAGACACAATGTTGACAATGAGATAAAATAGGATTGTATTGAGTGAATGGCTTTAACTCAAAGGAATTAAGGATATCATATGAGGGTAACACACACATGACAAGGTCATTAAGCAATTGGATGAATAGCTTTCATAAAGAGTATACAATAAGGATTTTTCAATCATGGTACTTCTTGTGGACTAACTTCATGATTAAGTAATTGTGAATTATCAAAATGATGCTTCTAGATATAATTGCAATCACCAGAGCCTAATTGTATTTGTCCGAGTGTCCCTCTGCTAGCTCAACAAAAGTTCGATCGAACTGCATTTGAATCAAAAGAAAATTCTACGACTTTGGGAATAATTAGTCAATTTATTCGATGTGGAATTAAATTAGGTGCTCGTAAGAATTTTTCAAATAGAGAATTTGATTAAAGAATTTTCTTAAAAAATTAATTTAGAAAATCTAAGTGATTTTTGAAAATATTAATTTTGATCAAGTAAACTTAAATTAATTAAAATCAATATGATATTTATCGAAGTTAATTTTCAAGTCAAACAATTGGCTCAATGGGTAATTGAACTTGAAAATTGGACCTAAGATCATAAATGGGGCCTGGGAGCCCTAAATCGAGACCAAGACCTAAAAACTGATCGAATCAGACTTGGTATGTAAAACCGGGCTGATGGCCCAACTGGGGGCTAGACTGCACCAGTCGGGTCATCATTGACCTGGACCGAACCGACTGGTGGTGTCGTAAAGGTGTCGCACTTGTATCATCAGACACAGCGGTGCCGACAGCTACGACAGCGGCGTCCCGATGGCTGGCGGTGGTTGGTCATCGGTGGTTAAGCAGTGGAGAGTTACACTCTTACTAGGACTCTACCAAAGAAGTTGATTTCAGATTAATTATTCCAAAAATAATATTATTTTAATAGTTTAATATTAAATATAATTTAATACTTATCTTAATAGTAGTTTATTAATTTAATATTTAATTTATTATCTTAATATTTAATTTAATTTAATTTAATGGTTATCTTGTAGATAAAAATTCTATTATTTTAATAAGATTTAATATTAAATTTAATCTAATATTTATCTTGATAAATATTATATTAATTTAATATTAAAGTGACTAAGTTTAATCATAGTTGAACTTTGTAAACTCTCCATATATAAAAAGAGTCTTGGGTCATTATTTACACACACTTGAATTCAAGAGAAAGTTGTAGAGAGAAAATTCTTTGAAGAGATTATTCCAGAAAATTTCCAGAGATATTTTTCTAACTTATAATTTGACCCAAAAGTTTAGAGAAATTACAAAATTATCCCACAGTAATTTTGTGAAAAATTTTCTAATTCAAAGCGAACCCACACTCGACAGACGTGAGCCTGAAGATAGCGGAGAAGACTACTCGGTCGAAACATTCATCCTAGACAAATCGAAAAGGTATAATTTTGATTAATTGTTTATTACTTTAGATATCACAACCAATATCTTGTTTTGGAAAAAAAATTACAATTCTAGTTTTTCCCTAAATTTATTTTCCACTGCATTTTCCAAACCAATTTTTCCAACACTATGAAATGCATATGACAATTCAATTTCATTATTTGAATGCCCCCTAAAGTTTTGTATTTTATTCAATTTAATCCCTAAAATCGAAATTGTCATAACTTTCAAAATTGAGCTTCTAGTTCGAAACTGATCTTAAATTCATTCTTCTACAGCCCTCTATTATTTAAATTTATAAAAATTTAACATCAATTTTGAAATTTATTCAATTCAGTCCCTATGTTCAAAAACTAGCAATTAAACTTTACAAACTAGTCATTTTTCACTTTTAAGCATAAAATCTAACACTTTAACACCAAGAACTTCAAGAAATCAACAATGGAAACTTTTTAAAACTTTAACAGTTTTAGAAATTGGTACACGGGCTAGCTAAATCAAGCTCCTAAGATTTAAAAAACATAAAAATTACAAGAAAATGACTAATTTGAACATACCAATTTGTTGCTTAAAGTTGGAAACCCTTATGGTCGAATGTTTCCTTCTTAGCTATGGTGTTTGGTGCTTGAAGAAAAAAAGAGAAAATGCTTTTCTCTTTCTTTTCCATGTTTCTTATTTGTTTTCTTTTATATTTTATACATATTTTATTTTATTACAATTTTTAATATTATTTTAACCAAAATATCCTACCAACCATCCACTATAATTTTAAAATGGCTTATTTGTCATTTTAGAACTTGGTTGAATTGCTTTATAAGTCTTTAAGCCTTTTGCCAATTAAAAATCAATAGTTGTGAACTTTTACTTAGTCCTTGTACCATAGTTAACTATCCCAAAGATAAAATTTAGGGGCCAAACTTTAATTAATCTTTATACTAACCTTGCAAATATTAAATAATAATACTTATGCACTTGAACATAGAAAATAGGGTTCCGAAACCATAATTTTTGACACATCTGAAAAATGGATTGTTATAGTTGGATGGTCCATGTATTCGCCTTCCATCTGTGTCTGGTTAATAGGAATCATAAAACATATGCCTTGCTAAATGAAAATCTATATGAAATGATAATAGAAAATGATTTATTTTATGTATAAATGTTAAAGGGGCAAAAGATGGCATGTAAAAGATCATGCGAACCAGTTAAAACTAGCCCTAAGGGTCGATACAAATATAAAACGAATTAGTGGATTCGAGATAGAAATGAGAAAAGAAATGTACTTGATGATATGTCATGGAACACATGTAACGTTATATGGTGATTAATGTAATCATACATTCATATATGACATGCGAAATCAAATGTGATATGAGATTTTGCACATGAGACACGAAATGTATACTTATACTAAATGATAATTAGATCACTTATTGGTTGTGTCTAATAACATATTTCTATTTCAATTATTGATTCAAATCATGTTAACACCATTGTGCCCTATTTCTCAAACTATCGTTTGTTTATTTTCATGCGCAAGTACTGTAGATTTTGAAGTCGCAAAGTGATCGGTAGCATCCAGATTCAATCCTCTCAACTACAAAAGTCTATATAATTTGTTATGTTATTAGTATGTATCTAAGGTTTTGGGTTAAATTTTAAGTTCAAGTTGTCATTTGGTATAATATGTTGGTAAAGAGTTACACTTTGAACATGACCATATGTGTTGGATGAGAAGTATTTATGAGTATATAGTAGATTAATTTTTACTTACCAATAAGCCATGTTATACATAATATTGAGTTTTTTGTTTCTTGAAAAGTAAATGAATGCGTTACATGCCTAAGATTATATATTGATAGGTAGTTGATATGTCAAATATGATATAATGGCATTTGAACTAATGCCTAAATTGCATTGTTGTTAAGTTTTTGGGTCACAATGACCATTCGATACTTGTACTTAATTGGAGATGAATGATGAAAAGTTAGGGGAAATTACCTTCAAGGTTACGACACTCCCCTATTGGTCTCCAGGCATCAAGATTATATTTTCACAGTCGTGATTCTCCCTTGCTGAGGTCGCAACATCGAATTCCCTTATCCTCAAGGTCGTGACTCACCTCGATAGAAGTCGTGACATTATGCTTTTATCCTCAATGTCGCAACATGAATCCCTCAATGTTGTGACATTACCCTTGTATTATGTAAAATTTATGTTTTAGTCCCTCATTCGTCACCAGACTAGTAAGAGAGCTTCCGTAAGGTCGTTTAAACCCGAAAGTGAATAAATAATGTATTTTAATTAAGTTTTGGGAACTATTTGCTTGTATGAGTAATTGTTTAGATATTTAAATGAAATCATAATTGCTTCAACAACGAATGTGACACGTCACGTTTCAGACCTGGCAACTAGGTTGGGTGTAGGGTGTTACAATATTTATAGTTCATAGTTACCTCATGATTAAGATTTATTAAGTCACAACTTATCAAACCATTATTTTCAATATCTCTGCCATGAAATTTTCTGCACATTAATTTACGAACTTACTTTCATGTTATTAAATTTTTTATTAATTTCTAAGCATGTTAGAATAAGAGAGTGAGAGTATCTAAGGGTACTTACCTCTTGAATGTTGTAACATCCCGAATTAGGGCCTAGTCGAAATAGTGGTTTCGGGACCACAAATCTGACACAATAAAATTTGTTTTTATTATATTTTTATGGTCTAAAATTTCACAGGATGTTTCGTGAAAATTTCTTTTGAAATTTTTGACGTTTGGGCACTCAATTTGGTCAAAAGGACTAAATTGTAAAAAGTGTAAAAGTTAAGTTCTACATGTTAGAGGTGTCTAAATGTAGTGAAATTTTAAATTGGAGGCCCTTAAATGGTAATTAGACCATTGGATAATTTTTTGGACGAAAATGGACATGAAATGGGTGAAATAGAATATTTTTAAGTTAGGGGCATTTTGGTAATCTAGTAATTAAAATGAATTAAAAACAAAATTAAAAGCCAATTTTTGTCCATCTTCTACCCCATGGCTGAAACTTGCATGGAGAAGACATAGCTAGGGTTTTTAAAGCTTTCAATCTCGATTGTAAGTCGTTCTAGCCCCGTTTTTAATGATTTTTATGTTTTTGAAATCCTCGTAACAAGATCTACTCATTTCTACCCATATTTTGAGCCAGGGCTTTTGTTTAAAATTTTACCCATGGATGACATGCATGTGTTTTGATGTCTAATGGTAGAATATGAATGCTCGGTGTGTAATAAACGACTTTTACTAAGTGATTTTCGGTAAAATTGTCAAAAAAGACCGTTTTGTAAAAGTTACAAAATGTCATAAAAGTGTGATTTAGTGGAAATTAGGGGATGCTACAGTTATGAAAATGATTCATATAGGCTTAAAATGCAAGGAAATTGAATAAAAATCATTTTACAAGCCTGGCGGCCAAAGTGCAAATATGTGAAAGTTTAGGGGTCAAATGTAAATTTGTAGAAGTATGATTTTTGGACCCATATGAATAATGTGACTAATTAGTAAGCTAAGTATGGTATTATAGATTAAGGAAAATGAGATTTGGGCATAGATTGGAAATGAATGAGATTATGGACTAAATCAGAATACATAGTCGTACTCGAACCCGAGGAAAGTTCATGTGATTTTAATAATGCAATATTGTATTTGAATGCTAATGCTTTGATATTACACGATTTGTAAGTATATATATGTGAATAATTTGATATTATGTGATTATTTTGATAATATAACATGTTCTTGATGTTTTGCTATTATGATGAAAATGTTGCAATGCCATGTGATTATGAGATATTGCTATGTGAATGAAGCCACAATTCAAGTACGTCCAGTAAAGGTTTGGAAGTTTGATGGAATATAATGTTTCTTTGAAACAAGTAAGTTTGTATGTAAATAATATTTTGATTCTTTTTATGTTATTATCTTTTGTTATTGTATGAGATGTGGCTGCCTATAGAATGATCAATTGACGCAAACTACGAATCGAAATTGACTAAGAACGAGTTAGTAGAACATTGAAAAGTGAAGAATTTCCCAATTGAACCTTCGGAATAGAAGAGATACAAATGATCCGTTGTGAGTCACGTGTGTAGTACTAAGTGTAGGCTACTATGCGTACCCGTTAACTTCGATCACATGTGTAGTACTAAGTGCAGGCTACTACGTGTACCAGATTGATAGGTTGCATGTGTAGTACTAACTGCAGGCTACTATGCATACCCGTTAACTTCGATCACGTGTGTAGTACTAAGTGCAAGCTACTACGTGTATCAGATGGTTAAGTCACATGTGTAGTACTAAGTGCAGGCTATTATGTGTACCAGATTGATAGGTCGCATGTGCAGTACTAAGTGTAGGCTATTATGCGTACCAAAGAGCTTCGGTTACAAAGGTGGTATATGCACAGGCCACCAGGTATCTGTTATTATTCTGATGAGTTCAACGGGAAATTTACTAAGTAAAAATACATATGTACATGACTATGTGATGAATAAATGCAAGTATATCTATGTGAAAAGTTGTGAGCAATGTGCTCGATAGTTGAGTGAATCTTTTGGTAAGATAGAATGGAGTAAGTGAAATTATGTAAAAGTGAAATTTTGTAATAAAATAATTTTGGACAGCAGCAGTTGTGTGACTTTGAAAAATCACCAAAAATGGTAAAAATTGAATTAGAGGTTTAATAAGATTAAATTAAAGCTAAATGAGTCTATTTTCTCATAAAAGAAACGGTGAAGGCAAAAGAATTTCATATTCTATGATAATTGGATTTTTGTGAGACAGGGTCAGAATGATTTTGGAATCCCCTGTTCTGAATTGGGAAAATCATTAAAAATTGTAAAAAAATAATTATGGGTCATAATTTGCATGCTTAAAATCCTTAATAACTCTATTTTCAATAAGAATTGATGGGGACAACATCCAAGATCTGTACCATGACATAAGTAATTTTTAGTGAAGATAGGTCGGAATTGTTGGACAGTGAAATAAGGGTATATTTAATGAATAAAATGTACTAATTAGATAAACAAAAAATTCTGAAAATTTTATAGTAAGAATATATGTGAGCCTAGTTTTTGGAAAAATTAGGCGTTCTCAATTTGGAGTCCCATACCATGAGATAAATAATTTTTAGTGAAGAGAGATTAGAACTATCAGACAGTGAAATAGGGGTATCTTTAATGAATAAATTGTACTTATTGGCTAGACCAAAAATTATGAAAATTTTATGGTAAGAAGATATATGAGTCTAGTTTCAAAAAAATTAATAGATCTTAATTTGGAGTTTCGTAGCTCCAGATATAAATAAATTAGTAACTATGACTCGAGAAAATAGCATGACCAGAAAATCAGCGAAAGTGTAATTATGATTACATTTTCATGGAATCATGTTGATAATTTGCTTATTATTTTCATATGGACTTACTAAGTTTTAAGCTTACTCCCTCCTCTCCATTTCCTTAGTGTTCTCAAGTCAGCTCGGGGTTGGAGACTGTCGGAGGCAGTATCACACTATCAAGCCAACAACTCCAGAGTATTGTCATATGTGTAGTAAATACTTTCAAGTGAGTGGCATGTATAAGGACTAGTTTTTGTGTTAGATGTTGTTATGATTAGCCAAATGTATCAGCTTATATTGATTTATTGTCTATGGTCATGAGATGTGGCTTAAATGGTTATGGCTTGTAAGCCTAATTATTCTTGCTATGTGTTAATGTTTGTGATGTGTTTATAATTGGTTGTTATGAATGATTAGTATAACACACGTACATGATAAATGCTCTAAGACCATTCGAGGTGGTCATGGCCATGGAATGAATGTGTGGCATGGTAGTAAGTTGATAATGATTGAATATGGACAATTATAGAATGTGAATTGGAATGTCTAACTTGGTGTAACATGAGTATAGGTAATAAACACATGTATGACAACATGTAAATGCTTTAACAGAATTTTACTAAAGGATGATTAACCATTAAATTGATGTTATAATGTGTGTCTATAATGTGTATAAGTATGGGAGAGAATTAAGGACAACATAAGGCTTGGAAAATAGTCTAAATGTTGGCTACACGGGCAGAGACACAGCCATGTGTCTCAGCCGTGTGGAGGACACGGCCTAGCACACGGGCATGTGGCTTGGCTTGGCCGTGTGGATCAATTTGTTTTGCTGACGTCATAAACAAAGAGTTACACGGCCTGAGGACATGGGCGTGTTGAAGACACACGATTGTGTCCATGTGTCCACACGGGCGTGTGACCCTGTTTCATGAAAATTTCTCTAAGTTTTCCCAGAGATTTCTAAAGTCCTCGGTTTAGTCCCGAACCACTCCGATGTATGTTTTAGGCCTCGAAGGCCTGTATAAGGGACGATTTATATGTGTTTGAAAATTTTTAATTTGGATAAAATTTTATGGCCCGGTTTTGCATGTTTGTGAATGTTTTAGTCCGGTAATGCCTCGAACCCTGTCCCAGCTTCGGATACGGGTAAAGGGTGTTACAAATGCACTTATATTAAACCAAGCTTCCAATTACATGAATCCACCCTTATACAGTTTGAAATTCTATTTCTCATAATTCCATCATTTTCTCATTCACAAAAATATAATCAAATATTAGTACCTAAGCTTTTCAAAGTTTCTCATAAGAACCAAACTCAAATATCAATTATAGGAGAGATGAAAAACATTGTTCCTTACCTTATTAAGTTTTCTCCCTCTAGCTTCAACTTTCTCTTACTAACATATAGAACCCCAACTTAGGAAAAATGAAATTATTGGTGGAAATATTGTTGGAAGCAAGAAAATATCAAGATTTATAAGAAATTTCATGGGATTTGGAGGGGGTTTGACTTTGATGAAGACTTCCTTGATGTATCAACTATCGTAGGGCAGGAGGAGTACTATTAGACAACCTGTACTTTTGTCTTTCTTGTTTTGCACAAATGGAGAGTTTCGAATACAATTCGTATAACGGACAGATTTCCATATATAACACAAAATTTATCCATTGATTCCTTCTAGTCGAGCCTCATGGTCTGTCATTATACCCTGAGAAGTAGAAAAAATTACAATCCCCATCCCCTAAAAATCCTAGGAATTTGTTGTAATTAGAATAGATTCATAGACCTGGTCGACTAATCCATCGTAAATTTAAAATAGTTCAATCTGGTCTTTTTCTATTTTCTGAGATGAAAGAGCAAGAGAGAATGTGTCATCGAAAATGAGGGTAGAAGAGATGAGAAAAATCTTATATTTCCCTCTTTATTCATAGTAAAACTGGGTCAAAGGTCAACATTGATAAAAAAATCAACTAAATGTGTAATTCACAATAAAACTTCTCTTTGAATCCAATCCAATGGCCCACAATTATTCCTAACAATTTAATACCTCATAACAAAATACCCTTTTATAGGAAATTGCACTTCAGCCCTTTCTCACTTATTATCCTTTTTCTATTTCCATTCCCAACACTTGATACATCAAAATTTCCAAAATTTGCACTCGTCATCCATAATTACTGATTATTCATGCAAAAAATTACATTTATGACCTTTCTTGATAAAATAGAAAAATTATGATTAATCCCTATACTTTCCCATCCTCTCCAATTTAGTCTTAAAAGTGATCTTCATTATACTAATACACATTCCAAGTTTCACGTCAAATAATCATTTTTAACTCTTATTACATTTTTTTGGTCAAATTACATTTTGGTCCTCCAACTTTTCAAATTTTATGATTTCATCTTTCCTCCGACATTTCCACATTACAACCTACTACATTGATTTCCACCTCCAATTTCAATTTAATTTCTTACCAATTTCTTTTTCTTTGAGTGATTTCCAAATTTCCTAGAAATTCATTGAACACTATCTCAAAACAATACCAAATATCTTATTGGAAATTTTGGGGGCATCACATGTCAAGATAGTTTCATAAGAGTACTTATCTATTTTTTTGTTGGATTTCACTTCCTTTGTTCCCTACTTCTTCCTTTCACTTTTTCGCCACTTTCTTTCCTTTATCTAGAACACTTTCATCACCTCCCATCTCTTTCTCTTCATGAAATAACATAAACACAAGCAAAACTCTTATCAATAATCACCCCCTTATTTCTACTTCAATGAAACATAGAATCCACAAGAGAACACTTAAATTCTAACCTTGTCACCTTGTTTTCTCACACTTTCTCAACTTTCTCACTTCCACCATAAATTCATAAATTCTATCATGAAAACTAAGCTCATTCTAATGTTGGAAATCTGATTTCACCTAAGAAATCACTTGGAAATCACAAGTGTTTGGGTGAACATGAAATTAGAAAAAAAAAAGGACCAAATTGAAGAGAAGTGAAAGTTTTATCTTCCTTTCTTATTCTTAGACGAATGATGTAGGATGAATGGAAGAAAACTCTACACCATTCTTTAATTATTTTCCTAATAATAAATTTAATTATAATGATTTTAATTCAATGGTTGAAATTTAATCTCACTTTTCCACCACTATCCAATGGACATAATTTTGTCAAAATTTCATAATTTTAAAATTAATATTAAATATATTTAATCCAATATTCTAAATGAATTGTGACTGCTTCAAGTAAATCAAATAGTATATTTTTTTGTTATTTCGCAAAAAATATGATCATTATGCCTTCTATTATCTTTGATATTCGCTTTTGAGTCATTTCTCTCTTTTAATAAAATTGTAACTCTAGTTCTACTTTTCCACTATTCAATTTAATCCAACCAACATCTATAGGTTTTACAATTTGACCCCTTCATTTTTTTTCCACTTTACAATTTAGTTTGTAACCCAAACTAATATACCATAATATATCACTTACTTCAACTTTCTCCAATATTCAATAACCTCTTCTATCACTTATATCCAGTCAAGAAATCTAATACACATATTCTCAATATAGTACCACTTACATAATAATTTTTAAGGGCGTTACACTCAATCTCGTTACACATCCAAGTCCATAAAACACGACCCTACAAATATGCTTGTAATCAAAATTATGTTAAAGATCCTGTTTATGTATAAAGTAAAAATTATAGGTATAAACTCAAGACTGAACATTTAATTGAAATTAAAATAAAGCGTTAAATTTAATGACTTCATTATTTTAATCGCGAAAAGGTTTTTTCTGTATTCTCCACTAGCCGTAAGCCTAGCAAGGAACGCTGAGATATTGTCTAAATGGAGTGCAATTATGCCCTTCAACTCCATGCAAACCCATGAATAAATGCGGACCATGAGTGAGAAAATTGCAACAAGAATTGTGGCAGCAAAATATATTTTTTCATTACCATAAACAAGATTGTACCAACTCATCAAAGCCATACATTGTAACAACAAAATCTCATATAAGTTCTAATGGCTTTTGAGTTTCCACCCTCGCCCAAGATTTTGGGCACCAACCTCCGCAAAGATCACCCTTCAAAAAAAAAAAACACCAAAGCTAACACATCAGCATAAGATATGATCAATTTCGGCAGAGTTGGTAACTCAGCAGCTATTTTTGTATCGAACTTTCTATCAAGCTGGGTTTTGGAAGAGAATGTTGCGCTTGTCTCATCAACATACCGGCTGGCCAGTTGATCCCCACTGTTGGTAGGTCAGACAGACTAGAGCTTGAGTACAAGTCCAATAGGGCAGTGATCACTACCACTGACATCAGGAAGAATGAATGAATCATGAACATCATCAGCTATGGCTTCTGAGACAAGGAAGTAGTCAAGCCTCCATCCTGTTCCAAGAAACAAATATTTTAACTGAGTAGGAATGATGGAAGCTGATCACTAGAGACGGTTCCATTTACCCCCGTAAAAGATATTTGTAATATCTAGCTGCAACTTCAAAACAAAATTCACCCACTCTAGCACAAAATAAATAAATACTGGATGACCATTTTGAGGTAGAAGACATATATTCAAGCCAAAAATACTTGAAATGACTTCATATACTTGAAAAAAATTACATAAAGATGATCATACAAATGGAGGATAAAAGAATATGAAGGTAATATAGGATGTCTCACCTTTATTACCTTTGCGTGCACCATGCCGATAACCCCAGTAAGTATACCCAACAACATCTGGATTCTGCTTTCTAAAGGTGTCAACAAAGCCCCTGGATAAGAAATTTGTGCTAAAAGACTGCCTTTCTTCAATTGTAAACCCAGCACTCCTTCTGTTTCCCTATGTTTAAAATTTTAAACTATTACGACATTTCAATGAAAAAAAATAGCTGCAGCTCTAATTTGCATAGGCATAGCAAGTATCATGATTCAGGTTATAGATGTAGCTGAATTCAGCATATTTCAGAAACTCTGAATCCTGATGATGCATTTAGCCTTCTTATACTGTTGTGATCACCAATATCAAGCAGTTTATAGATTGAACTCTGTTATACTGCATTGTTTTGCCTCTCAGAAATGAAAGTCTTACTAATTTAATGGGTAAGAGATGTCTTGTCCCACCCTTGACATTTCTAGGTTAGGATAACTCTCAATTAAATGTAAAATCAAGGAAAAGAGACAAGTCCATTGTCCCTGGATAAGGGGCATCAAATCAACCTTATTAATCAACAATGGCTCTGTAGTCATAAGACAGAAGGAACTTGTAATGTTAATTAATCAAATATTGCTATGTGGTTGCTTAAAATATTTCTGCTTACATTGGTTAAGCTAGTAGACAAATGAAATACTGATATCATGAAAACATCAAAATCTTGATTGACTTACAGCCGGATTATAAATGTCTATCTCTTCATGCGCACAATTCAAATCCCCTGTCAAAATAACTGGCTTTGACTTTTCCAGTTCCTACATCATATAAGCGAAGCAGCCGAAGTATCAAACCTCCAAAGATGGAAAACGTCAAAAAAAATTTTCAAAAACAAAGTTGGTTCAATTAAGAAAAAATTGACAGAAGCTCTTCAAAGATATTACAAATTACAATAGCTACAAAACAGTAATAAGGAGCTGTCCTATTACATAGTCTTTTTTATATGGAACAAACAAGAGGGACTGAATTGGCAAGGACAAAGATAAGGCAAAGAGAGAATGGAGTTTCGAGAGAAATCACAGGGAAATAAAGGCAAATTGAGAAGAGGAATAACAGTGAGAATGGATTAAGTCTCAGCAGTTAATCTGATATTGGCGTAGGCACTTAACCACTACACTAAAAAGGCAAACTTGTTAATATAATGTCCTAAAATACCTAGAGAATTAACACAATTAAATAAATTGGACCCATTTATGCTCCAAAACATCATCCTTCCCTGAATATGCATACTTAAAAGATACAAAAATGAATTAGCATTTAGCTAAAGATCAAGCTCGAAAGGGGTGATAGGATAACAACAAATGAACAAAATGAAGTACTTTTATTATCTATTGGGATTTTGATTCAAATTTAGATTTGATTACGATTTTGTTGGTGTTTGATTCGTTTGCCGACACTACACTTCCCTCAGAGTTGACCTCTGTAGCAGCTGTGGTCGATACTATTTTCGAATTAGGTCTCAAATTCTGCCAAGGAGTCCTTCATAGGCCTGTAGCTTGGGATAGTTCGCATTTTCATAGACTTCATCAAGTTTTTGCATCTACACATCTACTTAGATTGAATCTGATAACCCTGTAGTAAACAAACTAATTTGTTGATCTGGCCACATAGAATCTGCACAGGCTAACAGTTCGTGAAATTGACAAAGATAATCTTCCATTGCTCCTGTTTATTTCAATTTCACTAATTCCCCCAAAGGGTTCCCACAGCGGTGGTCCAATCCAGGGTACAATATTTTTTGAATGCCTCTCATGGAAGATTAGGCTTTTTCTGCTCCATTTGACAATATCATAATCGTGTCCTTCCTATCAGGTGAAAAGTAACTAACCGCAATTTGTTTGATTCGGTTATCTTCTAATTCAAAAACAACTTCTCACATTGGTGCAACCAAATTAAGGGGTCTTCTGTCCCATCGAAAATCAAGAAGTCCAACTTCATCTATGGTAGAGACACACCAGATCCTGCCGTTGTCTCTGATCGGTTTTCCTGTTTCTTTAGCTAACTCTTGCTTTTGTCAATATTGATGTTATTGCTGTCAACCCTTTTTCCCTTATCAAAGTTCTAATTGGAAGTCAACAATTCCCTCATTTGTAGCACGGACTTATCGATTTTCGACTCTATTCTTGCTTTAAATAACTCCAAGTGATGGAATCGCCTATTGTTTCTAGCTCTGAAGCCATGTTACGACCCCAACTAATGAATGACATATGATGAACAAGTGGAACTCCTTGAATGGGAATTTGTTGACCATTGACAATTGACAGACTTGTTAATCAAGGCTGATCTGATTTCTTAAGGCTAAAGTATTGGGATTTTATTTACTCTATTTATTGTGAAGATTTTATTTCCTTTAAGTAGTTCAACATAGTTGTATATATATATATATATCCATGTAAATACTTAAGTTAATGGACAAGGAAAAGGAATTTTTATTTTCAACATGTTATCAAGGGCTTGAGAATCAATATTTAGGAGCCTATCTTTTTCAAAATTCCCAAACCTTAGAAAATTCAATTTTGTACTCTTCTTCTTCTGACCAATTTTTTTTCATCGCCCCTTTCAATAGAGTTGTAGTCCAGTATCCGGCGAAACCTCAAAATCCGGTGTCCAAACTCCCTGCGCATGGCCCTCACGTGCCACCCATACCTTAAGCATCCTTGCCCACATGCCAGCGCGTGCAGCCCACCTCCATCGACTTTGATTCTTCGGCCACCACTATTGGTTTTGTTGGTGTTTTTTCGATATCCCTTGCAGTTATTGGCTCTAGTGATACTGTTTTTAAGAAAAAAAATGGCCGACAGAAAAAAAGTCATTTATGATAACCCCCTATTACAAATCAATCCAATAAAACTTGATGGGCACAATTATCTTGCATGGTCACGATCGTGCTTATTGTTTATCAAAGCGAGAGGACTATAGGGGTATATTACTAGTGATTCGAAAAAACCCGATGTTAATGATTCCACTTACCATCAGTGGGACTCTGATAACTCTCTTGTTATGTCTGGGCTTACCAACTCTATGCAGCCCCAAATTTTCAGAACATACCTGTTAATTGACTCTGCAAAAAAAATATGGCATGCAACTACTCTCACCTACTCACAATTTGGGAATGATGCTCAGATTTTGAAATCCACGATAAAATTTACAACACTAAGCAAGGTGAGATGTCAATTTCTCAGTAGTTTTTTTAATTGAGTAGTTTATCACAGGAGCTAGATTATTACCAAGACTTGCAAGCCAACTGTACTAGAGAAGCAGTAAAGTTTCAAAAGCTTTTAGAAAAAGAGAGGGTTTACGACTTTTTGGTCCGGTTAAACACTGCGTATGATCAAATTTGAGTTCAAGTTCTCAGAAAATTTCCTTTTCCTTCTCTTAAGGAAGCATACTACAATGTCCAAAAAGAAGAAAGCAAAAGAGGTGTTATGCTTTATACAACACCAACTGAGAAGGCTGGGTTGATCGCTAGTGGCTTTCAAGAGCCAAAGAAAGGTGGTAACCTTGATAAAGATAATCTGTAGTGTGATTATTATGGGAAGCCACGGGCCACTAAGGGCAAGTGCTGGAAATTACATGGTTGACCCACCAAATGCCGTGGAGGAAAACAAAATAAGTCAAATCAGGGTCGAGCAAACTTCTCTGAGACTACATAGGCATCTATAGAAACTGCACCCACTGGAACATTTTCTTCAAATGCAATTCAACACCTCAGATGTCTTCTACCCCAACTGTCAGATTAAGGAATATTTGAGTGTATCAAATAGGATTTTGTAAATATTTTATCCCTAACTTTAAGGCTGTTTTTAAGGTACAGCATCCCTAGAATTAGTCTATTTCCTAGTGTAAAGTTTCCTAAGTTAGGCTCACTATGTCTATAAATATTTATGTAATTTCTTGTGAAAAAGATAATTGAAATAGCCTGTTTTTAACATGGTGTCAGAGCTTTTTTAGCCCGATTCTGGATTTTTTTCTTTGTCTGGCGATTTTTTTTTATTCCAACCAGCCCTCAAGCTTGTAAAATTTGTTCAAACGAAACATGACTGAAACTGTCAAGATCAGTAACACTGGGGATGTCTCAAAAGTTTCTGTGAACAACTCAAACCCAACAAGTGAGTTTCAGAACATCCAAGTAGCCTACAGGCTAAATGGGAAAAATTACTTGAAGTGGTCTCAACTGGTTCGTACGTTCTTGAAGGGAAGAGGAAAACTGAGTCACTTACTCGGAACTGGACCTAAAGAAGGAGATCCTAAGTTTGATGCTTGGGATGAACAAGACTCTATGGTAATGTCTTGGTTATGGAACTCTATGATGCCAGAAATCAGTGATACATGCATGTTTCTTAACACATCCAAAGAAATATGGGAAGCTGTGAAACAGACTTATTCTAAAGTTCGAGATGCTGCTCAAATTTATGAAATCAAGACTAAGATTTCATCTACCAAGCAAGGAAGTCGATCAATCACGGAGTATTCCAATCTGTTGCAAAGTTTATGGCAAGAGATGGATCATTACCAGTGCATTCAGATGAAGTGCAGTGAAGATGCAGCAATCCTGAAAAGGTTCGTTGAAAAGGATCGAATTTATGATTTTCTTGCTGGACTAAATGTTGAGTTTGATGCAGTAAGAGTTCAAATACTTGGAAAAGAGGAACTACCATCATTAAATGGGACAATTGCAATTGTTCGTGCTGAGGAAGGAAGAAGAGGAGTTATGGTTGAAAACAGTCAAGTGGATAGTTCAGCCTTGGTTACAAAAGCTGTAAGTGAGAGGAGATTTGGCCTAGAGCAGCCAAATAGTGAAGATAATAAACAGACAGAACGTACAAAGCCTATTAACAGGGATTCCGTATGGTGCACCTACTGTAAAAAGGCCCGTCACACTAAAGAAAGATGCTGGAAACTCCATGGGAAGCCACAAACAACAAACAAAAATTTTTTAAAAAAAGGTGGACAACCAAAGGGACAAGGGCGAGCATATACAGCAAGACAGCTAGATGGAAAAAATAATTCTCAGGAATCACCTGTTGAATTCAATAAAGAAGAAATTGAGAAGTTAAAAAATTTGCTGAGATCATTGGAAAAATCTTCTTTAACAGGTACTTGTAGTTTGGCTTTTTCAGGTATATCCTCTTCTCAAGATTCTAAAGTCCCAGATACAGTCACCAAAAGTTCTTGAGTCATTGACTTAGGAGCTACGGACCACATGACCCACTCCTCACAAAAATTTGTTTCATATACACCTTGCCCTAGTAGTAGAAAAATAACAGTAGCCGACGGTTCTATGATCACAATGGCTGGTCAGGGTGATATTGTTATAAACAAAACCCTTACTCTTAAAAATGTCCTTCATGTTCCAAAACTATTTACCAATCTTTTATCCATTCAAAGAATTACCAAAGACTCTTAACTGTAAAGTGATTTTCTATCACAATCGATGTCTTTTTCAGGAATAGAATACGAGGAGGATGATTGGACATGCTAAGGAAGTAAATGGCCTATACTATCTTGAAGAATCCAGTGGAGAAGTTAGTGCTCTGAATTCCTCACCTTCATCTTTCATATCCAAATCTATTAAAACTAATAAAGACCAAATTTGGCTCTATCACCTTCACCTTGGTCATCCATCGTTTAGAGTCCTTAAAATTATGTTTCCTTCATTGTTCAAAGGATTGACTGTTGAAAAATTTCATTGTGATATCTGTGAACTTGCAAAACATAAACGTACATTTTTTCCAATAAGCAATAAAAGAACTTTCACTCCTTTTACTCTTATTCATAGTGATGTTTGGGGGCCATCCACTATTTCAAATATTTCTGGGGCTCGGTGGTTTGTATCCTTTATTGATGATTGTACTCGTATGTCTTGGATATTTCTTTTAAAACAAAAATCTGATGTAAGGTCTGTCTTTCCAACCTTTTACAACATGATCAAAACACAATTTGGAGCTAAAATAAAAAGGTTTAGGTCAGACAATGCCAAGGATTATTTCAATCAATTTCTCTCAACATATTTCTAGGAAAGAGGCATTATACATGAGTCATCTTGTGTTAGTACACCCCAACAAAATGGTGTTGCTGAAAGAAAGAATGGTCACATTTTAGCTATTACAAGATCCCTTTTGTTCCAAAAAAATGTCCCTAAACAATATTGGGGGGAGGCTGTTTTAACTGCTACTCGTTTGATAAATAAATTGCCTACAAAAGTCCTTGAATCTCAAAGTCCTATGCAAGTTCTAGCAAAATTCTTTCCTGATTTCAATACTTCAAGTAACCTTACTCCCAAAATATTTAGCTGTGTTGCTTTTGTTCATGTTCATTCTCAAAATAGAGAAAAATTTGATCCACAAGCTATCAAGTGTGTCTTTCTTGGTTATTCTTCCACTCAAAAAGGGTACAAATGCTATCATCCAGCAACAAAAAAAAATTTTGTAACAGCGGATGTTACTTTTACAGAACAAGAGAATTTCTTTACTCGTCCTTATCTTCAGGGGGAGATCTTATTCACAGAAGATAAGGACAAAGAATTCCTTCTTCTTGACATTCCAGCTTCTGTCCAGCAATCAAACACTCACATTCCAGCTCCTGCCCAGCAGCAAAACACCCACATTCCAGCTCCTGTCCAGCAGCAAAACACCCACATTCCAGCTCCTGTCCAGCAACCAAACACTCCCACTCAATCTTTGCCTATTAACCAGCCTGCCCGACTTGAAACAATGGCCCCTATACAATCTGAAACAGAGCCTAATACACCCAAATCACCAAGAGGAATTCAGGACACTACTCGTCCTTTACTGGTTTACTCAAGGAAGAAGGCACCGGTGCAAGTTCAATCATCTTCTTCTCCTATACGACCTGAGGTAATTGCTGAACCTACTTTGAATTCTAATATTGCAAATTTAGATGATTTTCCTATTGCTATTAGAAAGGGGACTAGAACCTGTACAAAACATCCCTTGTACCTATTCATGTCTTACAAAAACTTGTCCCATAACCACAAAACCCTTCTTACCAGCCTAAATTCTATCTCCATTCCCAAAACTGTATCCGAGGCATTAGAAAATGAGAATTGGAAAAATGCCATGAAAGTTGAAATGGAAGCTCTTGAAAAAAATAAGACATGGGACTTAGTGAAATTACCGAGAGGAAAGAAATCAGTGGGATGTCGCTGGGTATACACAGTGATATATAAGTCAGATGGTTCTTTGGAGAGGTACAAAGCAAGATTGGTTGCTAAAGGGTACACTCAAATGCATGGAATAGACTACCTTGAGACGTTTGCCCTGTTGCAAAAATGAACATCGTGAAGAGTGTTGTTGTCACTAGCTGCCAACCGAGGCTGGAAATTACAGCAATTTGACATCAAAAATGCCTTTTACACGGTGATCTTGAGGAGGAAGTCTATATGGATGTTCCTCCAGATTCGGTCCAAATACTGGGACAGGTAGTTTGCGGACTAAAAAGGCTTTGTACGGACTAAAACAGTCCCCGAGGGCTTGGTTTGGAAGATTTACCAAAGTAATGCTCAAGTTGGGGTATAAACAGAGTCAAGGAGATCACACTCTGTTTGTAAAACACTCATCTTCGTGGGGAGTGACTACTTTATTAGTCTATGTTGATGACATTATAGTGATTGGTGATGATCTAGAAGGAATGGAGAATTTAAAGAAATGCCTAGTAAAAGAATTTGAAGTCAAAGAGCTCGATAAGTTAAAATATTTCCTTGGTATTGAAGTGGCACACTCTCGGGAAGGAATATTCATATCTCAAAGAAAAGTACATAGTTGATTTGTTGTGAGACGGGCAAGTTGGGCTGTAAACCAGCGAGAGACACCCATAGAGGTAAACCATAGACTTGGAAATGCACTAGAAGATGCAGCAATTGATAAAAGGTCATATCAAAAACTTGTGGGGAAGCTCATTTACTTGTCTCATACTGGACGGATATTGCCTATGCAATAGGTGTTGTAAGTCGCTTTATGCACAATCCCAAAGAATCACATCTTAGAGCCGTATATCAAATTCTACAAGACTTAAAGGGCACGCCAGCAAAGGAATCCTATTTAAAAAGGGGAGAATTTAACCCTTGAAGCCTATACTAATGCAGATTATGCAGATCTATGGTTGATAGAAGATCAACCACGGGCTATTGTACTTTCCTAGGAGGCAACCTTGTGACTGGAGGAGTAAAAACAAAATGTTGTGGCGGATCTAGTGTGAGAAGCTGAATTTAGGCGATGCGATGGCTCTTGGAGTTTGTGAGTTGTTATGGCTAAAAATTATTTTGGAAGATATAAAGATCAAGTGGGAAGGTCCAATGAAGTTGTATTGCGATAATAAGTGCATTATCAATATTGCACATAATCCATTCAACATGATCGAACGAAGCACGTTGAGGTTGACAGACATTTTATAAAGGAAAAGCGGGCAAAGTGGCTTAATTTGCACTCCATTTGTGTCCATCGATGGTCAACAACTAGCACATACTTACCAAAGGATTGTCCGGAAGTTGTTTCAAAAATTAGTAAGCAAGTCGAGAATGGATGATATCCACTTCCCGACTTGAGGGGAGTGTCGATTTCAGCTTCCTAATTAAAGAATATTTGAGTGTATCAAATAGGATTCGTAAATATTTTATCCCTAACTTTAAGGCTGTTTTTAAGGTACAGCATCCCTAGAATTAGTCTGTTTCCTAGTGTAAAGTTTCCTAAGTTAGGCTCACTATGTCTATAAATATTTATGTAATTTCTTGTGAAAAAGATAATTGAAATAGCCTGTTTTTAACAAAATAAGGTGTTATGCTTTATACAACACCAACTGAGAAGGCTGGGTTGATCGCTAGTGGCTTTCAAGAGCCAAAGAAAGGTGGTAACCTTGATAAATATAATCTGTAGTGTGATTATTATGGGAAGCCACGGGCCACTAAGGGCAAGTGCTGGAAATTACATGGTTGACCCACCAAATGCTGTGGAGGAAAACAAAATAAGTCAAATCAGGGTCGAGCAAACTTGTCTGAGACTACATAGTCATCTACAGAAATTGCACCCACTGGAACATTTTCTTCAGATGCAATTCAACACCTCAGATGTCTTCTATCCCAACTTAACTCTTCGTCGAATCCAAAATCCAATTTTGTCAAGTCAGGTAATGCCTTTAACGCTTACAGTAATATTAACTCATGGATTATTGATTCTGGTGCGAATACACACATGATAGGTTTCTCTAAAAGTTTTTAAGTTACTTTCTAAGTCAAACAAAAGATAGTGTCAGGATAGCCGATGGGTTTTTTACTCCTGTAACCGGATCAAGTTTTGTCAATTGTACACCCAATATTAAACCATCCTCTATACTACATGTTCCTTGTTTTCAGTTAACCTTTTATCTATTAGTGCTATCACAAATACCTTAAACTGCAAAATTGAATTTTTCTCTAATCATTGTGTATTCTAGGACCTTCAAACAGGGAGGAAGATTGGCAGTGGTAAACTGCATGATGGCTTATATATGTTGTAGGGTAGTGGTTCTGTTCAAGCATTTTTTTGGAGGTAATAAGATTATTAATCAAGAAATAATGCAGTGGCATAGGCAATTAGAACACCATCATTTTTTGTTATGGAAAAGTTATATCTTAGTTTATTTTCAAAGACTTGGTTTGATTCATTACTTTGTGAAGCTTGTGAGTTTGCTGAACACACTAAAAATTATTATCCTTTGAGAAATAATAGAAGTAATACTCTTTTTATGACTATTTATTAATATGTTTGGGGACTAACTCGACATGTCTCTTTATCTGATAATCAATGGTTTGTTATTTTTATTGATAACTGCACTAGGACGACTTGGGTGTATTTGCTAAAATAAAATAAAAATGATGTGTTTACATGCTTACAATTTTTTCATAAAATGGTGTGTACTAAATTTGATTTTAGAACTGACAATGTTACAAAGTACAATTTTGATACCTATTTGGAGTCTTATGTGATATTTCATTAGACAACTTATCCCGATACTAGTGTACAAAATAGGGTCGCTGAAAGGAAAAATAGACATTTTCTAGAAGTCGTTAGATCTCTTCTGTTTACCATGAACCTTAATAAACCATTCTGGGGGTACGCAATTCTTGTAGCGACCTATCTTGTTAATAAAATGCCATTCAAAACCCTTAATTTCAAGAGTCCCATAGAAACTTTACAAGGAAACAATACTTATATTATTCCTCCAAAGGTATTTGGATGTGTTATGTCAATGGTCGAAAAGCATGCAAATTAAATCCACGAGCCCTTAAATGTGTGTTTATTGGATATTCTCCAACACAAAAAGGATACAAGTGTTATCATCCTCCTTCATGACAAACTCTCGTTAATATGGATGTTACATTTAGAGAAATTGAGCCCTATTATGGTACAACTCAATCACCTCTTCAGGAGGAGATCAATGAGAGAGAAGTGATACCTGGCACAATAACTATTGAAAAACTTATTTTAGACAACACCATTGTTCAAAAGGTCGCGCTACTGTTCAAGGGGAGACTATTGTTCAAAAGAAGATTATTCAGCATTTGACAAACCAGATTTAAAGAAGTATTTGAGAAAGACGAATAGAAAAAGCCATCATGCAACCAACTGTGTGCCAAGAATCTGCCAAGAATCTTTCTCTTCTAGTGAGTTACGCTTACTTTCCTATCATTCAAATGATTTAGATAAGCTTATTTCTTAAAGAAAAGGTGTTAAATCTTGTACTAGACACTCTATGTCTAACTTTATCTCTTATAACTCAGTGTCCCCTCCCTATAGAGTCTTTGTCTTGTCTTTGTCTTCTGTGTCTATTCTACAGGATTGACGTGAAGCATTTGAAGATACCAAGTGAAAAAAAGTCATGGTTGAAGAAATGAAAGCACTGGCAAAAAATGAGACTTGGGAGCTGGTAACTCCTCTAGTAGACAAGAACTTGGTGGGTTGCAAATGGGTGTTAATTATGAAACACAAGTCTGATGTTTCGATTAAAAGGTTCAAAACCAGATTGGTTGCTAAAGTCTTCACTCAAACTTATGGAGTGGATCAAGAGACGTTTGCCTCTGTTTCCAAAATTAACACCATCAGAATTTTGTTTTCTTGTGTAGCCAACCTCGACTAGAACCTACAACAGTTTAATGTAAAAAATGCATTCCTACATGGAGACCTAGAAGAGAAAGTGTTTATGGAGATTCCTCATAGATTTAATAATACAAAAACACAAGGGAAAGTATGCAGATTGAAGAAAGCCTTGTATGGATTAAACAATCTCCCAAAGTATTGTTTAATAAATTCCGCAAAGTTATGATCACTTTTGGTTATCAACAGAGCAATGCTAATCATACCCTTTTTATGAAACATCACAAAGGTAAGGTCACTCACCTAATTATATATGTTGATGACAGGAGACGATGAGAAAAAAATGGCTCGACTGAAATCGTGTTTGGCTCAAGAATTTAAAATCAAAGATCTAAAAAAGTTACAATATTTCCTGGGAATTAAAGTTGCCAGATCAAAGAAAGGAATTTTCATCTCTCAGAGAAAATACATCCTAATCTCTTGACTGAGACAAGTATGATAGGATGCAAGCTTGCAAAATTACCTATAGAAAGCAATCATAAGTTGCAAGCTAGAATAGGGAGTCAGTAGACACTAGACCTAACATAGCATATGCAGTCAGTTTGGTAAGTCAGTTTATGCATGATCCTCGAGAGTTTTATCTGTAGGCTGTCATTCGCATTCTACACTACCTGGAGTCTACTTTAGGAAAAAGTCTCCATTTTTTCTAAACATGGTCACCTACATATAAATGCTTTTACAAATGCAGATTGGGTTGGATCTTTGGATGATAGGAGATCTACATCTAGATATTGCACACTTGTGGGAGGAAACTTAGTCACTTGAAGAAGCAAGAAGCAAAATGTGGATGCTCGATTAACTGCTAAGGCAGAATACAGAGCTATGGCTCAAGGTGTTTGCGAGTTAGTATGGTTATTGAAAGTTGTGGAGGAATTAAAGTTGTCGAATAAAGGAAAACTATCCTTATATCGCGACAAAAAGGCCGCCATCAACATAGCCCAAAACCCCATAAAACATGATTGAAAAAACGCATAGAAATTGATCGACACTTCATTAAAGAAAAGTTGACAGTCGGCATCCTGGTTAAGTCATGTAGCCTCAGATGAGCAATTAGTTGATGTGTTCACTAAAAGACTCAACAAAACTTATCACAATTCGCCCTACAAGTTAGGCATGTGTGATATCTATGCACCAACTTGAAGGGAAGTGTTAACCATTGACTATCAACAAACTTATTAATTAAGGCTATCTGATTTCTTAAGGCTAAAGTATTGAGATTTTATTTATTCTATTTATTGTGAAGATTGTATTTCCTTAAGTAGTTCAACATAGTATATATATCCATGTAAATAGTTAAGTTAATGGACAAGGGAAAAGAGTTTCTATTTCCAACAAAATTCCATACCTTAAACTTGTTAGAGAGAATATTAAATCTCATAGGAATTACTTAATCTGATATATCTTATTCACTTTTCAATTTGCCTCTATCACATATTCTTAGAGATTAGGGGTTAACATTAGGATTTTATTTTGTTTCCTTTCTTTATTTACACTATATATACTAGTTATAAATAAGCCAACTCTAGAGATGAAATATATGTAATATTTCATCAGTCTATTCTTCTCTTCGTATCCGTTAACATGGTATAAGACCTCTTAGCTCGATTTAGTGAGTTCGAGTTTTTTGTTTTGAACACGGACCGTTAGGGTATTTTTTGGGTTATTTTTCCAAAGTGATCTTTCGAGTACATTGTCGACACAAGGATGTGCGCCAACAACTCGACAACCAAACTGCAAATTTCGATGTACAGGAGGTCCACGCGTGAGTATCACGTGCTACCAAAAGATCCAAGTACTCTCTTCATGCACTAGCACATGGGGTAGAGTTAGGCCACCTACTTTTTCCTTCAACGTCAATTTCTTGATTCGATTATACCCTAGTGGACGAGTGTTCAAATGGTTGAAGGTTCGTGGGTTGTTTGTTGATTTTTTTTTTTTAGTTTGGGTACTATTTAACACTATTTCAATATTGTTGGGGCATTGCTTTCCTTTTGTAGGTTTCACAGGTATTGGTCGTGGGTCTTTCCTTTTGTAAGTTTCACTGCCTTTTGTCATATCATGAGTCCCTTTGCTTCATTTGCAGATTCAGATAAATTTAATACATGTTTTATTTCCTCTTCATCCAAATGGGTAATCGATTTTGGAGCTACAAATCATATGATAGGTAATCCCAACCTTTTTACTTTTCAATCACTAAATTCACCTTTTCTTGTCAGTATTGATTATGGATCCACTTATAAAGTTGTTAATTCTAGAACTATTAATCGAACTTCATTTATCATCCTATCATCGATTTTAAATTTACCTAACCTCGCCTTTAATTTAATCTTTTTCAGTGAACTTACCCATGACCAAAATTGCTACATCTTGTTTTTTTCCCAATTATATTTTACAAGATCTTGTGACAAAGCACACTTTTGATAAAGTATATGCATTTGATGGTCTTTATATTTTCGACTTGTGGGTTCCTCGATCCGTGGCCTATCCTGCTATTCTCTATTTGATCAAAGCAAATTGTCAATTGGGACATCCTTCTCTTTCTTTATTGAAGAAGTTGGGTGCACAATTTCAAGATCTACCTTCGTTAAAATGTGAAATATATCAATATGCGAAGTACCGACGAAGCCCCTTGAGATTGAGATCTAACAAACAAGCTATTTCTGCTTTTGAGTTAGTACACTCGGTTGCTTAGGGACCATTTTCAGTAGAATCCAAACCTAAATTTCGATATTTTGTTACGTTTGTAAATGATTATTCTCGAATGAAATGGATATATTTTATGAAAAATCGATCAAAGGTGGTCTTACTTTCGTGCTTTTTGTATCGGTAGAACTCAATTTGGTGTGGCTATCTAGATTTTGCGCAGCAATAATGCAAAAGAATACTTTTCCAAGCCTTACGAAGCCTTTATAACCCAAAATGAGATTTTTCAACAATCCTCTTTTGTTGACATGCCATCTCAACATGTAGTTGAATGGAAAAATAGACATCTCTTTGAGATAATTGTAGCTCTTTTATTTCAAATGGAAGTTCCTAAACAATTTTGGGTTGATGTTGTTACGAAGGCCTGCTTTTTGATCAATCACATGCTTTCCTTTGTACTTGATGGTAATAACCCATACAATTTTCTATCTCCATCCAAACAATTATTTCCGATAGAACCAAGAATATTTAGGTGCACCTTTTTTGTTCGAGATGTTCTACCTCATGTTACTAAGTTGGATCCAAAATACTTAAATGTGCATTTTTGGGGTATTCTCGCCTTCAAAAGGGATATAGATGTTACACTCCAGATCTTAACAAATATTTGGTGTTTATCAATGTTGCATTCTCAGAAAAAGTATCATTCTTTTCAGAAGAGGCATATTCAAATCTTTTGAAACAAAGGGAGGAAGATGATTGGTTAATTTGCACTGTCACTACTTCTCCAACTCCTACTCTGACAAGGCCATCGATTACTCAAGATCATTTGTCTCCTTGCTCTTTATTTGCATCCCTAGATTTTGTTTCTATTCCTAAGATAATTCAAGAGGCTTTGAATCATCTTGATTGGCATGATGCGATGTTGGAGAAAATACATGCATTAGATGAAAATGGTACTTGGAACCTAGTGAATTTGCCTATTGGTAAACAGGTTGCTGGGTGCAAATGGGTTATCACCATTAAGGTAAATCCAAATGGCTCAGTGCCTAAACTTAAAGCTAGATTAGTTGCTAAAAGGATATGCTTAGATTTATGGGGTGAATTATTCAGATCATTCCTCTCCAATGGCAAAACTCACTTTTGTTCGTCTATTTATCTCACCTGTTGCTTTTCATAATTGGCCTTTACACCAATTAGATTTCAAGAATGCTTTCTTCATGGGTTTGTTGCTTACGGGTAGTATAGAAAGGTCTGTCATCTTAAGAAGTCCCTTTATGGATTGAAACAAAGTCCTCGTGCCTAATTTGGAAAGTTCAATGAGGTAGTTCAACAGTTTGGGCTTGAAGAAAAATAGTTGTGATCATTCAATATTTTATAAATGATCTAAGGCTAGAGTTATTTTTCTTGTAATATATGTTGATATTTGCTATTACAAGTGATGATGTAGGGATCTCTTCTCTAAAGTCTTTCTTGCATACTAGGTTTAACACGAAAGACTTGGGTCAATTGAAGTATTTTTTTGAGAAGCAAGAAATGAATTTTTCTGTCTCAGAGAAAGTATGTTTTTAATCTATTGGCAGAAACTAGAAAGTTGACAACTAAACCATGTAGTACTCCAATGGTTCCTAATGGTGCATCTTACAAAGGGTAATGGTGATTTCTTTGATGACCCTAAGAGGTAAAGGAGGATAGCTAGGAAATTAAATTATCTCACTTAACTCGTTCGAGTATCGCATTTGTTGTGAGTATTGTTAGGCAGTTTATGTCCGCACCCACAATCAAACATTGGGCAACCTTGGGGCAGATTTTATGTTACTTGAAAAGAGCTCCTGGACATTAGATCTAAGATACATCAATCATGGGCATACCCGTATTGAGTGTTTTGCAAATGCTGATTAGGACGGATCTAAGATAGATAGAAGGTCTAGTACTGGATACTGTGTTTTTGTTGGTGGAAACTTAGTATAATGGAGCAAGAAGCAGAATGTTGTATCTCGATCTAGTGCAAAATTAGAATACAGGACTGCCACAATCCACGTGTAAAATGATGTGGATATGACATTTATTAACTAAAATTAGGTTGGTGTATTCGTCACCAGCAAAGCTCTTTTGCAATATCAAATAGCTCTTCATATCGCCTCAAATCAAATTTATCATGAAAGAACCAAACACATCGATGTTGATTGTCACTTTATGTGGTAGAAAATTTTAGACAATTCAATCTCCACGAGTTATGCGGAGACAAGAGAACTTATTTATTTGTTTACAAAGGCACTAAATGAGAATCAGATTGACTATTTATGTAACAAGCTCGGTATGATCAATATCTATACTAAAGCTTGAGGGGGTGTTATAAATTCTTAAGGATTAGGGCTAACATTAGGATCTTATTTTATTCTCTTCCCTTATTTACACACTATATAAACTTGTATAAGCTAACTCTAGAGATGAAATATATGTAACTTTTCATCAGTCTATTCTTCTCTTGTTTTCATTTTTCTCTTTGTATCTGTTAACAACCTCTTAAATAGAGATGTTTAATAGAAATACTTGCTAAGGAAATAATCCTACTAACGAAAGACTACTTAAAAAAAGCAAGAAATACTTATAATTAAAATATTAATACTTTACTAATAAAATAATAATAAAATTGATTCCTAACAACATAAATTTACCAACACCATCAAGCATCATTTGTTGTTGTCTTTCACGAATCCTACGACGCACATAAGTTTTTCCAACAAATGCATCTGCAACAACTCCTTTACCGTTTTAATGTAGGCAACTCGCTTAAGACTTCCACAACCATGGGAAAAAATATGAATTGAAATAAGGGCAAAGACCCTTTCTTTGAATCTAATTTTTTTTCTACTCATTCAATGACTCGATTCTAGACCCAAGACCATTACACCACCACTATCACAAAGGAAGAAGGGGACATGACCCCAACACCTTGAGCAAAGAGATACATGCATACGCTAAGTTCAGAGATACATGAATATCAAATGTATCCTAGGAATTCACAAGACAATTTGTGCCCAATCTGAATAACAAGTCAAAGGGTATAGAGGAGGAAGCAAGACCAAGGGGTTCATTAAACTTGCCAGGAGCACAAATTGGACAACAAAAATTAATTAAACGAGTCAAAGAAAAACAAAGGGGGGAGGGGGCAAATGAAATAAGGAAATGTAAGCATTCTTACTTTTATGTAATTACCAAGAGATGGATCCCATTCTGTAATCCTATATGTCTGGAATAGCAATAAAATCCTTTAGTAAAAAAGTTGAAAAAAATCAAATGAAAGAAATGAAAACTTCAAGAATGTTTGCAAGTAACATAAGAAAGGTTTAAGCCATTTACCAGCCTTCTCAAGCCATCACCAGAATTAGGAACATAGACACTTAATAAATAAAAAGAATCAAACTCTGCTGTCACAACCCGTCCTTCACTATCATGATCTGATATGCCTAGGCCATATCTGACTGAAAGTGGCTTTATCTGTCAGAAAACAGCTAATTTTTAACAGCAAATTAATAAATAAGAAGGAAATGAAAACATCAAACTTGATAGTTGATACTTGAATTTCGAAAGGTCAATCTCCTAACAACTGTACAGTAGACATGGAATCAAGAAAACAGACAACAATGCCAGCAACCAGTGAAAGCATAAGATTGAAATGAATCCCATTGAATAAGACTTGCTAAGTGGATAAAAATCAAGTATGATTGCTCTTCACTTATCACATAGTTTTCTGTATCATGTTTCAAAGTCCCATTTCATCATTAGAATTTGAAGGGTAGCTATAAACAAAAATTTTGATATTGTGTTCTTTAAAAAAGTAATCTGCTAATTCAATTCACAGTATTTCAAAATTTTAACGTACAAGATAATCATTTTCAAACTTAAGGGATATATTACAAAACAAAGAAACTAGCAAATAAGAGTATTACTTTAACAGATATAAAATCCAAGTGAAGCTAAGATAAGAACAAACCTCATTGACAAAAAAACAGTGAATGCTTTGTTCTCAAAGCACCACTAGGTCCTAATGTAAAACAATATAGGTATGTAAAAAGGTGACATAATTTCTATCCATATGTGAAAAATATTCTAAGGACCGCATCTAAGATAAACCACTCTAAATCAGACATACCCGAGATATTATTGCTGTTCCAGAATAACCAAGTCTTGTATTGCTGCAAGTCCAAAAGCTGTTCTCGTATCCTTCTATAAGAGACTGTTTGATTGACTCAACATCTTTCTCCTGTTCCAAGTTTAAAACATGCACTAAGCATACCAAGAAATTTAACAATTCTTTTGCTCAAATTTCTATGTTAAAAGTAAAATAAATAATCTAACGAGGATACACAATTTCATAGTCAATTAAGCAATATTTAATGGCTAAATCAATGGGCAGAATTTTCTCTCGGAAAGAAAAAAAAGAAATAAAATGTTCTCCCGCTTATCTTGGAAGCTAGAGCATCCAAGACTAAATCAATCTTTCTCAACTCGTAATCATAGGAACACTCAGAGAAGAAAGTTAGTATTACCTAGATTGGGTTAATGTAAAAATTAGAGAGAAAAAGAATATCTTGAATATTTGGTTGAGAAGGAAGATTACTCATTCGAAGTTTTTAATGCTTTTTAACCAATTAAAATTAGGAGTCACATTGCAACTTGACTCCAATGCATAGGAAAACAAGTCCTAGGTGTCAAATAGAATCAACAGGCAAGAAAATGCCCACAGGCCATGGCTTAAGTGAAGGAAAAAAAAAATTGATATCAAAGATGACAACCATAAATGGATAACGTCTATCAAAGGAAGAATATCTTAGCAACCGCTTTATAATTTAGACACTATTGCTGTAACTATGTTTGAACATAGCAATAAAAGATGTAAGTGGTGAATCAAGTGCTACAGTAAAATATCCAGTTATAAAATATGCAAAAATCATGGTAACAAAGAGACTTTCTAACAGAACTACTGATATTATATTGAAATTTTCTTAGCTACAGGTGATAAATTTATATACTTACCTGAAGCTTAGTTTCTTGCAAACACAATACATCAAAGTTTTCCTGTTTGGCAAGTTCCATAGCAGAGAATCCCTCTAGTTTCAGCAATGCTCTAAGCCCATTGACATTCCACGAAAGAATCTTGACAAACTTTGTATTCTCTATAGGAAGTGAACGTCTCATGGTTCTAGGATTATATGCTATCCACCCTTTTTGAGGCTTCTTATGGGCCAAAATAGTCCATGGTTCACTTTGATTTACAGGAAGAGTAACTCTATTTTTGGCACTAACATATTTGCTATCAACATCTGAAGATGCTTTCTTCTTTGTCAGAGAAGTCATCCTACCTAACCAAATCAAGGTTCAAACACAATAACCCATCCTTCTAGCCAAATTAAATACATAACTAAAACAAATTAAAGAGAGAAAGAAGGAATAGTTCCATAAATCACAACAACAGTATTAAGCATTACTGCTACATATGTCTATTTTCTGTACTACCTGAAGCACAAGCAGGTTTCTTCTGCTCAGTGGCGACAATTTTAGCATTAACATCAACAGTTTTGCCCTTAATTTGCAACCGTTTTACAGTTCTCCTGCTCTGTTGAACCTTGGAAACCTTAGAAAAACTGTTAGCATCCTGAACTTGGTCCTCTACTGATTTTGTCTCCATCATCATAGATATTCTTTTATCAGAATTGGAGGGATCTTGTTTATCTGCTAAAAGAGAACTTTCACCTGCACCTGTAAAGAATTTCTAAGATAAGGAAAGAAAGCTTGAAAAAGCGGCTAGTTATTTTAACATTAAAAAATATTGATTTTTTAATGCATGATCTTGGCACCTTCCATCTGAAGATTTGAAAATTGAAATAAATATCAAATTTTAATTTCCATAGAAAATTGCATACCATCTATTTCCTTGGCCAAATAAGACTGTAAAGCAGATACAAGCTCACGTTTCAAACCTTTGGGAGGGATCCCAGCAGTCCTATCAATTAGAAGTAGTTACAACAACCTTCAATAAAAGCAAATATGGATTTATTTGTTACACCATTGAAATTTGTTCTTTACCTCAATGCCGTTCTGAGTTGTTGAATCGTCATTGCCTCGATTTTGCTTGGATCATCCTTGATATCCTGCAACTCAACCAAATTTATATCTATCCTCTTTAATTACCGTAAAAAACATAAAATTAGTACCTTTTAACTCAAAATATGACATCCTATTAATCCATTAGAGCACCCATTTATCCTTTTGACTAGTTTATCTTCATTATGCGTACTAATTTAGTTTTCTAACCCCTTAAAACCCACATATAAAACTAAGAATTTTTTTTATATAAAATTAAAAGAAGAAACCTTGAGAAGAGGGTTATCAGAAATGGTGTTGCTGTCGTTGTCTATTGCTTCT
Organism: Gossypium longicalyx; assembly: GCA_025698465.1. Taxonomy (NCBI): domain Eukaryota; kingdom Viridiplantae; phylum Streptophyta; class Magnoliopsida; order Malvales; family Malvaceae; genus Gossypium; species Gossypium longicalyx. The sequence continues at coordinate 38,866,936 of CM046996.1, read as the reverse complement.
CTGAGCTTTTTATCAATGTTTTGGTCAGCAATAGAGGATAAATTCGAAAAGCTTCTTCTCTTAGACCCCATTACTGTGCCTCTTAAGGGAGCCAATCTTCCAATACCCAATTTCCTAGGGTCCACCGGAAAGCTACACCTCGCTCTGTCAGTTTGGGGAAAAAAACAGAAACAAAAGAAAAACAAAATACGGAAATTAATTAAAGAAAAAAAAACCTTGAAAGATTTATGAAAGTTCTAAAACCTAGTTGCAATGCTTGGTTCATCTATGGAACCCAATATCAGAGGATGGGACCTTGTAGGGTAGGTTAAGCAGGCAAGAAGCGCAGGATAGCAGTTAACCCGCCAAAATGAGCTTTTGCACTTTATTGCTCCTCCAAAACATGCAGCAAAAGTTTCAACAGTTTCACCCATTTCCTATTTTATTTATGAAAATGTTTTATTTATTATTTATCAAAATGGGATAAAAATATAAAAATGCATATAGGTAAAAGCATTTTAAGGAAAAATTTAAGAGGAGTGGACACATTTTAGCTCGTGTTTTTTTATTTTAGAATTAAGGCTATTTGTATGTTTAATACTCAGTGTTTAGGGTTTAGAGATTTATTAAAATAATTTAAAATTTTAGTTATTTTAGGATTTAGAATTTATAGTTATGATTTTAAAAATAAATTAGGGTTTAGTATTTTTTTAAAAATTAATTAAATTAGGGTTTAAATTTTTTAAGAAAATTAATTAAATTAGACTTTAGGGATTTTTAAAAATAATTTTTTGTTTAAATTTTAGGGTTTTTATAAAAGGGTTTAAGGTTGAGTTTTTAAAAAATTATATTGATAAGATGGATTTTGTTTTTTTAAGTAGTTTCTAAAAAAATAATTTTAAGAAGACAGTTCTGAAAAATAGTGATAAAAATGCTTCAAGCAGGATGGCTACCAATTAGACATTCTTTTTCTACAGTAGTTCTTGAAAAAATAATTTTGAGAAGACAATTTTGAAAAAATAGTGATAAAAACGCTTCAAGTAGGATGCACTGTCAGCAAAAGTACTGAAAAAAGCTCCCACTCTTGAAAAAATAATTTTGAAAAGATGATTCTGAAAAAATAATGTCAAAAACGCTTCAAGCAAGATGCATTGTCAGCAAAAGTACTGAAAAAAGCTCCCAGTTGGACGCTCTTTTTTTACAGTAGTTTATAAAAAATAATTTTGAGAAGACGGTTCTGAAAGAATTGTGTCAAAAATGCTTCAAGCAGGATGCACTATTAGCAAAAGTACTGAAAAAACTCCCATGTGGACGCTCTTTTTCTACAGTAGTTCTTGCTTGGCCTTATGTTATAAATGAGTCAAATTTCATTCTCATGTTGCATAAGTTACAATAAGAAAAATTAGAGAAGTTCAGAAGAATAGAAATTGAAGATGAGTGAACGTATTAGTGTTGCTATTTACTATGATAGTGAGGTTCATGACATCGAGAACGGCGTTGTTTTTTATCGAAAAACACAACGCGTCTGGTTTTTAACCAAAACATAGATTTGACAGAACTTCGTAAAAGAATTAGGCGCAAAATCTTTGAAACAATGCCAACAAGAGTTTCATCTATTAAGTATCGATTTTATGCTTCGGTTGATCCCGTGACATATGACTCATTTGATATCAAAGGTGGTCGTAGCTTAGAGGCGATGGTGCAGACTCATCTCGCTAGTGGATCACCCTATCTTGAGTTATATGTATAATTTTCATTGCCAAATGAAGCACTTGCGACTTCAACATCTACTGCTGTTCGAGAGGAATACATGACCCCTACCTGACACTCCATTAGTGGGAGGCAGAACACAGAGGCGCCCGTGTTTGGTGGCAGTATGGAATACACAACCCTTGTACGACACTCGATTAGTGGATGAGACATGCACCTCAGTGGGTCGATGTCAGATGCTACGTATTGGGGAATGACATTAACTTCTAGTGGTTGGCAATCCACATCTAATTGGGGATGTTACAAAACGTCCACAAGAAGGGATGATGTACTCCCTACAACTTCCATCGGCGGGGGGACCTCGTACGTTGTAGATGATAGTGGGTTGGATGATGAGTCTGATATGAATCCATATCAAGAGCCTGACCCTGATGGTACAGAAGTTGCATTATTTTCTGATTTGGAGCATGTTCTAACCTGATACAATCTGCCTCAAATAATGAGTCGAGTCGTATTTATGTTGCCCGATCATCTACGAGATAGTATGGTTCAATTAGATGGATATTTAACTAAATCAATGAAATAGGCTCAACTGGGATTAAATGATAAAAAATAAAATGGCTAATTAGAAAAAAAAATATTTGGTTATCAAATAAGTGGTAAAAATTGATTATGTTTTGGATATGGTAAAAGAATAGAAAGAAACAGCTCAAGAAGCAAGCAAGAACCAACACTAATTAGTGTCGACCAATACTTATATGTTTTTGAAAAGGTTTTTATATTCGGTCAAGACCTCGACCCACTATCAAGAAAGATAGAAACCTCAGTATAGGGTTCGAATGCCACACTTGCAAAAGTGATAAGTTCGAGAAAGGCAAAGAACAGGTTGATGCACTAGCTTTGTCGATAAGCTAACAAGTCTTTGAACAAAATCAGAGAAAAGTATTTCTCACCAAATAAGCAGAGTTTCATTAAAATGTCCAAGCTGTCCTTCAAAATGGCTGGTTACACATATTTATAGGTATAGAAAAACTAGCTGAATAGTCACATCTTAATGTGCTAGTTAAAACTGAAATTAAACTCAAGTCTCTTGGCATTCTTATAACAATTAACTCCATCCTTGAATTCACTTTAATTCAACTGAATAAATATCCTTGATTGCTTGAAAATGTCTCTTGAGATGTTCCTTGGCTAGCCGAAAAGACACCAGCTACTTAATGGTGCTTTGAATGCTTGTTTTAATATTTGAAAGAACAAAATCAGTTGGTAGGTGAAGGGGTTGCTGCCGAATTTAAAAGGTGTTAAAATGCTCCTTAAAACTCCTTAATTGATGTATGAAACCTCTCTTGTAATAGCTCCTTCCTTTTTAACCGAAAAAACACTTAAAAAGTCACTTCCATTAAGTTGTAACAGCCTTTAAATGTAACGGTCATAAGATGAAAGGACACCTGCAATAAACACATTAAAATGAACTTTATTAAACACAATTAATCACTAGTTAAAATCAATCACATTAAATACTTGACTTCAATAAATGAACTAGAAGCAAAGGCATCAATTAATGCAACAACTAGTTTAATTAAAAGAAACAGAATTAAATAAACTTGAACTCATACTTCAATAAATTATCCTAGTAACTAGATTAATTAAATAAGCATCTTATTAAATGAAATTCAATAAAAACTCAAATAAATAAACTAAGATGAGTTGAATTAAAACCAGCAACTCATTTATTAAACTTAAGATGAGTTTATTAAAATTTAAAATTCTACTTGCAATAAATTGCAAGTAATACCTACGGGGTTCATCCATGCATGATTAATGGGTTCGACTTCTTATTATTCCCAAAATGTTTCACGTAGCTTGCCAATGTCTCTTTAAATTTCTTAGCTCGTGGCCTAGTAATAGGCCCTTGTGGCAACTCAATGGATTCGGTAGAGATATCCTGAGCTAAGGTAGTGTCACAACCGAACCTTAAGAAGGTGAAGGGGGTTTAGATGAAGAAGAAAAAGATCCGCGATTCATGGCATACTTGCTTCCAGCCTACATGCATAATGTTGATCTATTGGTAGATGATGCGTTGGAGTTAACAGATCTACCACACAAAAGGTGTGACCATGCAAGTTCGTTATCGGATTCGAGTGAATTGGAATTTGGTAAGGAGTTTTCCAGTAATGATAGTTTTCTCAATGCATTGAAACAATATAACATCATGAATGGGCTTAACTACCACGTGGTTAAATCCAAATCCAAGAAGTTCGAGGCCAAGTGTGTAGTGCAAGATGGTACATGTTCATGGAAAATCATGGCTTCAGTTAGGAAAAAGACAGGGTTGTGTAAGATAAAGAAGTACAAAGGCCCACATATGTGTGTTGCTGGTACAGTATCACTGGGTGTTTAAGGTTTTGAATAATACTGTTATGACTTAATGTTGCATTATTTAACGTACTTCGTTGACAGGTGTTTCACAAGATCATCCTAAGATATATTCAGATATGATAGCTGGCTTAATAGTACTGATGGTGAAGGCAGATCCTAGGATTTTTGTGTCAGTCTTAATTGCCAATATTCATAGCCAATTTAGGTACATGCCTTTTTACCGCAAGGTCTGGATAGCTAAGCAGAAGGTGTTGGAAAAGATGCATAGTGGGCTTCTTATAATGAAGTGTGACAGTGGTGTTAGGTGCTGGAGAGGTACGTCCTAGGTTGTGTAGCAGACCTTGAAATAGACCTTGCGTACTACAACGACCACTTGCTCCATGGATGCCAAGTGTTCAAGCGTCTGTTCTTGAGCTTTAAGTAATGCCAAGACGCATTTGTGTACTGTAATCCATTGGTACAAATTGACGGTACCTTTATGGCAATACCTTTTTGTATGGTAGATATACCTATCGTCGCTTGATGCATTGGGCCCGATGATTGTGTGGACGCTGTTGATGGGCCCACCTCGTCATCCCTTCTCCTTAGATTTAAAGGGCCCCGTCGTTCCCTTTCGACACAGATTTGCCAACACCTCTGCTCTTTTGAGAGAAAATATTGCTAGCCATGGATCCTAAACCATGGCATGTAATCCGGCGCACACGCTAACTCTAGATAGATGATCGGTTTGCGAGTAGGTATATGATTATACTAATTTTCCCACATTTCGATATATTCTAAGAAGAATAGCGGCCAATGCGTATTCAGTCGCCGTAACTCGATTTTGTGCTCTTCATCGAGAACCTTAATTGTTACAGGAATTGGTTGTTAGAATCTAAATTGCTGCAGCACTCTATTCGTCTAGTGCATCTTAATAGTAGCGTAGTTGATCAATGCGGCCTTAACATGCCAGATATTCAGATTTTGAAGGAATTCATCCTTTATTACTGCTCAAATTATGGATCCTCATATGATGTCCATTGAAACTATATGAGCGTGATAAAAATATTAGTTATATACATAATACTAAATACTAAATACTAAATATGAAACGACTATATTATGTATATATATTTCATCTAATACTTACATGCGCTTCTGACCGTTGGTCTAATAGAAGCCATATATTTTCAAGAGCAGTAGGTATTCCAACATAACTCACCGAATATTTCCACCTAATTAAACAAATTTTTACCATAAAATTATATTTTAAATCTATGTAATAATTGTAAAATCTAATATAAATTTTACCTCATTATGATTGGGAATGTATATGGGTGGTCGAGGACGTAAAAATAGAAAGCAAAACCGAGCCCATAATTGTAGTAGTGATAGGCAACCTTTGGTTTTGGCTTTATTTGGTTTCGTCGCCCTGCACTTCTCTCGGTACAATGTTTGCCAACACGGCAGACTCCCAACTAAGTTCGCCAGCTGCTCTAAAATCAACAAGTTTCAGCAACCACCTCAAAAGTACGAGGTTTTGTGACAAGTACGGTATCATATTCTTTTTACTTTATTCGAATCATCCCCTAGCTCTGGGAATGTGTATCGTAACCAGCCCATCTCGATTCGACCTCCGTAAATATTATCCAAGATCACATCCAAAAGACAGTAGCATATGGCTCCCCAATCAGTAAATTGAACAGACCCGGTGAGTACAGGCCCATCCACTGGCAATCCCAATTGTAACTGCACGTCTTTCAAAGTGATGGTACACTCCTCGCATGAAAGATGGAATGTGTGCGTCTCAGGTCTCCACCTCTCTATGAACGCGCTGATGAGTTTCGGGTCCAACTTGCACCCTCGGCCCATATTGGCCACATGCCAAAAACCCGCTTCCCTCAAGTAATTTTCTATCAACGATGATGGAGGACCAGACATATTACGAATATAACATTAATTAAAATTATATTAAAAAATTAATTAAAATTACATAAATGAAAAAATATTAAATAATATTCAAAAATTGAAATTAACCCTTACCATTTTCATTTGTTCGACAGAAATATGTTTATGATCGAGACGAATTAATTCCCCGACCATTGCTAACACAATCAAATATCTTAGAAATTATAAAAAAAATACTAATTTAGAAAGAAAAATTAAAGGAAATAGTTAATTAAAGAGAGTTTTGAGAAATTTAGGGAGAAATTTGATAGCTTTTTAGAGAATTTTGGAAGAAATGTTTGTGTGAAAAAAATAGGTGGGGGGTTTATAGTTTTTTTTATAACTGTTGGATGGTCAACATTTTAAATGACCGTTGGGGGTCAAAAACACGGGCTAAAGCGCGTCCTTGAGGGAGCACTTTTGCCATGTCAACAAAGTGCGTCCACGTCAGCGCGTTTTTGCTGACATGACAAAAGTGCTCCCTCAAATATGCATTTTTCTGAAATTTCCCCTTAAAACGCTCCTACCTACGTGGACGTGTTTTTGTATTTTTGGCCCATTCCGGTAAATACTAAATAAAGTGGCTCATTTTCGTAAATAAAGTAGGAAATGGGCCTTTCTTAGTAAAATGGTCAAAAGTTTCTTTTCTTGTGTTGTTAAATTACAATGATTATTATTTACCACATATTTGGTTAATTGGAATGAAATAGAGTTGATTAAAATTGAATAGAATTGTAATAGAATAGATTTTTAATCATTAATTCAATTGTTTGATTGAATGGAATGGAATAGAACTGTAATAATATTTTTGTGTTTGGTTGAATAAAATAAATATTGTAATAGCATAAGGAAAAATGCTAAAATAATTAAATTACCCTTAACAACTAATAGGATTATTATTAAATATACTTTAATAAAAATAATAATAAATAATTTAATCATATTAAAATATAATTATTATTAAATATAATTTAATAATATTTTTAATATAATTATTTTTATATTAAATTATATTAAAATATTTAAAATATTATATTTAATGATTTAATATATTAAAATATTAATAATTCAATACTATAAATTATAATAGATTATTTCTTTTACGTATTATCCCCATTTATTCCTCAATTATCTTTTTTCAATTCTCTCCTCCCCTATTTATTCTTTCATTTTCTTTTTCCAATGCTCTCCCCCCTTGCCAATTTCCTCTCCATCTTCCTCAAATCTCTGTTTTTTTTCTCAACCATCAAATTTCATTAATAGAGTAGAGTCATTCAAAGGTTCTAGAAAAGCTTGTTCTCACTTGACATTCAGATCCTCCATTTTTTTTCTCCATTTCTCTTCTCTCTAGCTTGTTTTTATTCCCATGCAATAACTCGATTTTCAGTGGTATCAGAAATAGTGGTTTTGAGACCATAATTCCGACGTAATAATTCATAAATATTATTCAATTAATATTTATGAGGACTATAAAGTCGTATTAAATTTTAGTTCGAAAATTTTATCGTTTGGATAGTTTAATGAGTAAAAATGACTGAATTGTAAAAGCTGCAAAGTTGAGTAATTAAATTAAAGGGGCTAAATGAATAATTTAACCGTAAGAATGTTAAGTTAGTGGGATTAGGTGGTATTATGCATAGTGGATTGTTTAATTAAGCTTAACCTTGATTAATTAAAGTTAATTATGAAAGTTGTAAAAATTACAAAATTGCCATGGTATATACATTAAGTTAAAACTAAAATTAAAAGAAAATTTGGCTAATTCTCTCATCTTCTCCACGGAAAAACCTAGCAAAGTTAGGATTTTGGTTCTTTTTTATTTAAAGCCTTGATTGGTAAGTGATTAAATGCCCGTTTTTAGTAAATTTTATGTTTTTGAACTCGTATTACCTTAATCTAGCTATTATAAGGACTAATTTACGAAACTGTTAAACATTATAAATGTTGTCATTGATGAGTTGAGTTATTCTTTGAAGTTTAGGAAGGATTATGAAGTTTTATTGTATGGGTGAACTATTTTGAAAAGTGATTTTTAGTGATTTTAATATTTAAGGATTAAATTGATAAAATGATAAAATTGTTTGTATTTAGTGTGAAATAATAGTAGATAAGGACTGTTAGAAGACCATGGAATGTTTAGTTGAAATTGGGTTTAAAGAAAAATGGTTAATTTACATGATTAGGGCTTAAGGACTAGATTGAGTAAAGGTGAAAAATTATGGGTAATTGTGTAAATTGTCAAAAAAGACTTAATTGCAACAAGTGATTTATTTTTTTTAACTGTTGAATTAGTTAATTGAATGAAACTATTATGTTAGACCGAGAACGCATGGACGATCGTGAGAAAGGGAAAATTGCGGAGTAGTCCTTGTACTTTGGAAAATTCTTCAAATTAGTTCTGTAAGTTCATATACTTACTCAAACCACTAATGATTTTTATATTCTATGTAAATGTAGTCTTATTAAATGTTATATCAAATATTTATGTTATCTTGGAACAAAAATGAAATACTGAATATATTGAATCATTGCTTAAACGAGCAACCCTACTGATATATACTGTATGATACTCAAATGAGTAAAAGCTCACTAATTATCTGAGTGTTACTCAACTGAGCGTTACCTACTAATATACCGACTAAAGCTCAACCGAGCGATATCTACTAATATACTGAATAAAGCTCAACTGAGTGATATCTACTAATATACTGAATAAAGCTTAACCGAGTGTTATTTACTGATATACTGAGTAAGCTCAATCGAGTATTATCCATTAAATATACTGAACTACTGTACTGATTGTGAAATAGTGATCAAGGTTGAATATTGTATAAATCTTTATATTTGTTCTAAATCAATTACTATGTCTAATTGGAAAGGTTTCTCATTTATAAAATGAACTTACTAAGCTATATCCAAGCTTACCTATATTTGGTTCATTTTGTAGATTACGTTTTGAAATCTTAGAAGATCTCAACACCAGAAATCACACTATCTAGGAGATCTTTGGTAGATTTTGTCTTAATTTGGTATATATGGCATATACTAGGATTTCTTTTGTATGTTTGATATTAAATCCTAGTGGAGCAAGTATACTTAAGTTGTGCTATTTGATGGTAACAAAAGAAGCATGTTTGTTTACCTTAAATTAAGTGTTAATCTTGAATGATATAATATTGACATTAGATGTGGATATGGTATAAAGTGAAATAAGTGTTGTTGATGAATAACTATACTTTGTATATGTCATTTTGAAGTTGAAATGTTATGAAATATTTTGTGGTGTCAATGAGGGCACATTGGTTTGATATATATAGGTTGAATTTATTGGCATGTTTAAGTGTGTTTGGATATGGTTTTTGACCTATGAAATTGTGTAATTGAATGTGTTAGGTACCTAAGAGAAAGGGTAAAATTTGAGCAAGGAATTAGTCATTTTTGTGCACATACGGTCTGAGACATGGGATGTAACACGACCGTGTGAAGCACATAGGTAACCCATACAGGTGTGTGCCCAGAGTGTGTTTAAAAACAATATAGGTGCAGTTTTCACACGGGCTGACACATGGCCTGCGACTTGGCTTTGTGATCCAAATCAGAGAGTTACACGGTCCAAGCACACGGGCTTGTGGGATGGCCACAAGGCCTTGTTAGAGCCACACGGGTTGGGCTCTCTCACAAGGCCTGAACACACGGCCGTGTGACCTTTGACTTGAAATTTTTCAATTTCTTCCTAAATATTCTGATTTGTTCCAAATTGGTCCTTAAATGTTCGTAATTTATTTTTAGAGTTTCAAAAACACGATTTAAGGCCTGAGCTGAATGGTCTCTTTCATATTGAATATTAATTGTGATTATGGGATTGAATTGATTATTGAATATTAATTGTTATTAACTGTTCTGACTTGGCTAGTAACATCTTGTATCCTATTTCGGCAACAGAAACGAGATAAGGGTGTTACATCCCATTCCCTCTCCATCTTCCTAATATTTCTATAATTCTTTAATCAAGAACCCAAAAAAGCCAAATTTGAGAACTGCAATATGCACCACTAATCGTCGCTACATGCACCGGTCATTACTTTATCAGTTCATCTCTAACTCCATATTTTCTTTTTTTATCATTATTAAAAAACCTCATAATTTATTCATTTTAGATTTGCAAGCTTAACATTTACTTCCTATATTCCATTGAACCTTAGAATTTTTTTTTTGTTTTTTGGTCTAATTTAAAATAAAAAAGTAAAAAATTGTAACACCCAAACCCGACCTAGATGTTAATGTCGGATTATGGAGGTTACAACGCTCGTAAAAACATTGTCGATTAACTTACGCAAACACTTAGATTTAATTTCAGAGTAATAAAGGTATTTAATTTATCAAAAACACAAGTTTTCAAAAGAACGCATGTAAGCACTTAAACGAAAATCTTGTTTTATTAATTTTATAAAAACAATCCCGAATGTTTAACCAATTGAGTTGTAAAAAGTCATAATTAATTTCAAAACCTTTGTAAAAAGTCATAATTAATTTCAAAACCTTATAGCAGAAAAATGCTTTTAAAATTCTTATCTATTAAAATTATAATATTCATTAGTTATGTCATCTTGGGTGTGTTTACGAGTTTCAAATAAAACGTCCGCGAAAACAAGCACCAAAACCAAGAATTTAATGTTCCAAAACAAATTAAAATCCAAAAGACTGTAAAGTTTAAAATTAAAAACCAAATCAACTTTTACCAACTTGAGTGAATCAAGCTCTAGAGTCATTGCCAAGTCCTAAGTCGGAAGTACACCTAAAACAAATTAAACAAGCGAGTGAGCTAGAAGTCTAGAGTGTGATCTGACCCACAAACAAATGTACATAAATAATAGATACGTTAACAGTTACAAATTTGACATATACACACATATATAACCAGGTATATATATTTATAATCATATACAAGTGTAGACACCAATATCAGAACAAATTCTTACTCATAATGTACATATATGCAAATAGCTTATCAAAATGTCATAACAGATCCAGAAGCATATATCGTTTTGGACAGTCATAATTTTCAGGAATGTAATATCCCGAATTAGGGCCTAATCGGAATAGTGGTTTCGTGACCACAAATCCGAGATAGAAATAATTATTTTATAATTATTTTGAGGTTTATGATATGATTGCATGATTGTGTGAAAATTTTGTGAAGAAATTCCATGCATAAAATGCTTAATTTGAAGTTAGGGGCTAAATCGAATAAGTTGCAAAACTTGCATTCTAGAAGTTTTTAGTATGAAATTGCTTTGAAATATTAATTAGGAGGTCTTAAATAGCAATTTGACCAATTTCTAAAATTTTGGACAAAAATGGGCTTGTACATGAAAATTTTCAAAGAAAGGCATTAAGGGCATTTTGGTCATTTGGATAATTAATGAAATAAAATGGGAAAAATGACACAAAATAGTCATCTTCCCCATTTAGTTGCTGCCGAATACTCTATCTCACCATATCTAGGGTTTCTTCAACTTTCAAGCTTCATAATCAAGAAAGACGTGGAAACGACCCCAATCGAGGAAAAGAAAAGATTGTGGATTAAATTGCAAAACCTTTGTATTTTGGTACCAAGGTAAGTTCATGTGTAAATAATGTAGCATAATTGTTATTTTTAAGTCATTGATGTCAATTATGTGATATGCTGATTTTTATCATGAAATATATGCTTTGTGGTTAATTTCGAATAAAATGCAAATTATGTGAATTACTTGTTAAACATAATTGTTACCGAGTATTGGTTAGGCATTCTACTTAAAGACGACAAGGATATGTGTTCGAGGAAAATCCCGTTTGAACCTTAGGAATAGATTAGGATACAAGTGACATGTCACTAGGATGGTTGAGCATCCGAACTCGTTGAGTTGAGTCTGAGTTCACTTATGGATGCGAATGTCCGAACTCGTTGAGTTGAGTCCGAGTTCGTGAGATGTAACTAGGCATCCGAACTCGTTGAGTTGAGTCCGAGTTCACTTATGAATGCGAACGCCCGAGCTCGTTGAGTTGAGTCCGAGTTCGCTTATGGGCGGGTTACATGATTGCTTGATGGCATATGTGGCACTTATGTGCAAGTTATCCATGTATCCGAATTATATTCCGATGTGTTCAACGGGTAAAGTTTTACTCAAATGGAGGAATACTCGAGATGTAAAGAGACGTATTGGTAAGCGATGAGAAATGGATATTCTGTACAGGTATGTATTTAACCCTCGGGTTGAGTATTGATACAACCACGATAAGGTAATAAGATGATGAAAAATGATTAGAAATGTGATATGTGTTTTGGTGATGCATGCTAATGTTGATTGGTATGATTGTTTGTTATGTTACTTATTATTTGCATATGAACTTACTAAGAATTTATGCTTACTCCCTCCTTCTTACTCATTGTAGTTTTGGACAAGCCAGCTCAGGAGTCAGGATAGGTCGAAGGATGAGTCACACTATCCGGAAGAACTTTTCGGTAAATGGCTTGTAAATTTAAGTATGGCATGTATAGCAATATACCTATTTTGTGTAAATGATCTTATGATATGGTGATGGAATGGTTGAGAAAATGTTTGATAATGATAAATTATGGAAATGGTTAGTTTAGATTATGTTTGATGTTGTGGAAAGCTATTAGGATATCCAATTCATGAAAACCCATAAAAAGGGGTGAAATTTGCTATAAACAGAATATTGCAGCAGCACTGATGTGAGTTTGAAAATTTACTAAAAATCATAGAAATTGAATTTTGTGATGGATTAAATATAAAATTGAAGCTTAATATGTCTAGTTTCACATAAAACAAATGAAACAGGTAAAGGAATTATATGTTAGAAGATATTTGAATTTTAGTGAAACAGGGTCAGAGCAGTTTCTGGATCCCCTGTTTCAACTTTAAAAATTCACCATAAATTGTACAGATATAATTAGGTGGTGTATTTTATATTATAAGAATCCCTATTGAGTCTAGTTTCAGGAGAAACAAACCTCATAGTCATATGAATTTTATACAGAGAGAAATGTGGTTTGTAGTAAATATAGGTCAGACCAGTCAAGTCCTGAAATAGGGGTAAATTTAACTAATAAACTGTACTAATTGGCCCAACCAAAAATTCTAAAAAAAAATTAGTAGATAGGAATATGAATCTAGATTCAGGGAAAATTTACGGATCTTGATTTCGAGTTTCGTAACTTGAAATATGATTTTTCTTGTGACTGTAACGCAAGTAGCTAAAAAGCTGTGAATGTAGAAACAAATAATCTAAAGTTCTTAAAATGTTAAATTAAGTTTAGTAACACCTCATACTCGACTCCGGTGACGGTATCGGGTGTGGGGGCGTTACAAGGAATTTATATTTATCTATCGGATCATAATATCATATTAGAATAGAACAAATCCTACCCCTATCTGCTACACACCAACTCCGTCCGACCAATCACACTAAATTGAACTACAAGAGTCCATCCATCCAATCACATCGGGTTGTGGTGGTATGCCACTCATAATAGTGTAGGTGATCTGTCAGATAGATATTATGTTTTAACCGCAAAAATTGCAGTAATACTGCCAGAAAACACTTCCTCCATCATATCAAAAACCATCCTAATGCAAATGCAAAATCATATTAACTTACATACATAACACATAGGTGGTATGCCATGCATACCTAAACACATGTTTTACAGAGCATAATACAACACATAACTTATACAGATTGTATCATATCTTATTTCTTATACTACTAAAACACAGATCGCATTTACATTTTTCACGTACCTTAATCACATCACTTACAGACACATATTGACAACTATCACATTTCGAGTCTTATTTAAGCCAAATGGACCCCATGAAAGATCTAATTATGCATTTATATGTCAAATGGGCCTAAGTAAAAAAATTTTAAAAAATAGGCCCACATGCCCGTGTGCCCCACATGGCCTACCCAAGTTGCTTGTATAATTGCACATGCCCGTGTGCTTCACACTGCTAGCCACACGATTGTGTGATGAACAACAATCTCAAAACAGCCTATATTTTCTCGAGTTTTTCGAGTCCTAAATGACGTTTCGGGTTAGAATCACACACCTCATTGTTATTCTGATTAACCACACAAATGAGCACTCCTAAATCCTACATATGACATTAAATTGCATCAATTAATAGACATGAATTAACCCAATACTAACATTAAAACTTGAATTTGATGCACACAACTTAGCAAAATCAGTCTCTAAACTAATATACCAACACTTACCTCGCAAAAATAGCAATTTATCACCGGCTTTGTTCGTCGGAGGAGCACCATCCACATATTGTTCTTCTCTTAATAGCACGCAAACGATAAAATTAAAAAAAAAAACACTTGAAACCCATCTCTTTAACATAAATCTTAATACACGCAAATACCCTAATCCTATGTAAATACACAAGCTTACCTGATGACTTAATTGTAATATCCTTAAACCGAGTCTAGTGGTTTTGGATATATTTTTTGGGTTCTGAGTGTGAAACTAGGAATTTATAGGGTTTCTAGTAATTTTTAATTTAATTTAGGAGGTTAATTTCATCTAATATCGATTAAGCAATAATCCGAAAAATTTTAAAAATATTTTCAAAAAATTAATTTTAAAGATTCTAAATAATTATTAGTGAAAATAATCAATTTGAGTTGAAAAAGAATTTTAAAATAATTTTTATTGGGGGTAATTTGAGTAAATTTTAATTATTAATTAAATAAGATTTAATTGTAAAATAAGGGAAAATTTAGATTATGTATATGACAAATAAACCTTAAAATTTAAAATTTTGGATGGAAAAGATTAAATGGTAAAGAAAGGGAAATGTGGGAGTGGCCATTAGGCAAAATTCCCAATTTTTAAATTTCTGGTGGGTGGTTTCAGCTTTAAAATTAATATATCTAGCCAACTTTTCACACATTTTACATCATATTAGATAGCTTTAAAATTCATTTTCCTTACATGATTTTAAAGATCTATCATCAGAGAATAGATCCAACCAATTTGGTTCTTAAAATACTCTCTCAATTCACCTGAAATTATTCTTAAAAGTAGCCAAAAATATTCTGAATTTTCTCAACTTTCTTGAATCAAGATTTTCAATCAACGAATTTAGAGTGAATCAATATTCAATCCTAAATTTGTTTTTATAATAATTAGAAACATTTTTCATGATTTGAGAGTCAATTAAAGGTTTTTTATCAATGTTGTAACACTCTTTACCTATAATCGACGCCAGAATAGGGTACGAGGCATTACCGGACTTATACACAAGCAATCATACAAAATGGAGACGTAAATTTTCATCCAAATTTAAAACTTTTCACAAACATTTGTAACGTCCCTAAAATGAACCTACGAGTTCCAAAACATACATTGGAAGCGGTTCGAGACTAAATCAAGAACTTTAGAAAATTTCACAACACTTAGAAAATTTTTCATGTTTTAATAGCCACACGCCCGTGTGGCTAGGGACACGCCCGTGTGGGCAGGTCGTGTGGTCACACACGTCCATGTCCCTAACTCGTGTAACTCTCTGTTTGTCACCCAAGAACAAATTGAAGACACACGGCCAAGTCACACGCCCGTGTACTAGGCTGTGTGGTCGATTTAAAATTTATGATTTTTAATAAAATAGGTGCAGACTTCACACGCCCAGGGCACACACCCATTCTTGAGGCCTTGTCATCCACATGGATGAGACACACACCCATGTCTCTGCCTGTGTGCTCAATTCTGAGCATTCTATTTTGCAACAATTAAGGTGCAGGGGACACACGAACAGAACACACGCCCATGGGAAAAGTCGTGTGTCACACACAGCCTAGACACACGCCCGTGTGTCTACTTGTGTGGACAAAAACAAGGCTATTTACCAAGCCATTTTGTCACCCCTTTTATGTACACACCTACACAACAAAACATAACACCAATCCAAGCAATTACATTCAACCAATTTAGCCACAATCAAGACATCCACACATCATTCACATGCTATCATTTGCCACATACAAACATCACATACTTATCAACTTAAATCATGCAAATTTCCACATCCATGAAAATATCATCAGATGCATATGTACTTAAACCAATATTAGCCAATTTCAATGGCCATTTACAAAATGAATTATCAACCAATATAGGCCAACACATTAGGCCAATTCAATTATGACACATAACAAAATAACCAAGTCCCTATACATGCCATAACTCAAAACGTCAAATTCAATGGTACCAAAAATAATTAGTTGATAGTGTGAGTGGATCTCCAATAGTCTCCAATCCCCAAGCTAGCTTGGTGACACTATAAAGTAAGGGATAGAAAATGGGAGTAAGCTATATAGCTTAGTAAGTTCCCATGCAAATAATAGGCATCATAAACCAACATTTAACATACACTTAACATAACGATAATTGGTATAAATATTATCAAGATTTTATAATCATAACTTACTTAATCATAACCTTACCGAGGGTTCATCACATAACGAGCTCATTTCATATGAGTTTTACGTGCATACTTGAATAATCTCGAATTGGATTTACCCAGAATTCATCTTCGACATACTCGTTAAATTACCCGTTGAACCACTTGGAATACTAAAGGATACTCGGGAGTTCCGTACACACAGAATTGTGCCAATGCCATATCCCAGATATGGTTTTACATGTAACCTCGTATCGATGCCAATAGCCCAACTATGCTGTAACAGCCCGATTTTGGGCCTAGTCGAAACTGTGGTTTCGGTACCACAAATTCGACAAGGAAAATTTTATTTTTATTATATTTTGATGGTATATAATTTTATGATATGATTTTGTGAAAATTTCGTTTGAAAATTTTGACGTTTGGGCACTCAATTTAGTCAAAGGGACTAAATTGTAAAAAAGTACGAAAGTTGAGTTCTACCTATTAGAGGTGTCCAATTGTTATGAAATTTTAAATTGGAGGTACTTATATGGTAATTATACCATTTTTTAAGTTGGTGGACAAAAATGGATATGGTTAGGCATGTTTCCAAAGTTTTTCATTAAGGGTATTTTGGTCATTTAGTTATTAAAATGAATTAAAAATAAAATTAAAAGCCAATTTTTGTCCATCTTCAACCCTTGGCTGAAAATTTCATGGAGAAACCATGGCTAGGGTTTTTCAAGCTTCCAAGCTCGATTGTAAGTCTGTTCGAGCCCCGTTTTTAATAATTTTTACGTTTTTGCAGTCCCCGTAACAAAATCTATCTATTTCTACCATTTATATGAGCTAGGGTTGATGTTTAAAAGTTTACCCATGTGATACATGTGTGTATTTTTATGTTTAAGGAGGAATATGAATATTTGTTGTGTGTTAAACGATTTTTACTAAGTAGTTTTCGGTAAAAATGCTAAAAAAAGATTAATTTATAAAAGTTTTAAAATTTGTCATAAAAGTGTGATTTAGTGGAAATTGTGGGATTTTATAGTTATGAAAATGATTCAGCTAGGCTTAAAGTGCAAATAAATTGAATAAAAATCATTTTACGAGCTTAGGGGTAAAAGTGTAAATATGACAAAGTTTAGGG
The DNA here is from genome assembly GCA_025698465.1 of Gossypium longicalyx. NCBI lineage: Eukaryota > Viridiplantae > Streptophyta > Magnoliopsida > Malvales > Malvaceae > Gossypium > Gossypium longicalyx. Next base: position 38,849,332 of record CM046996.1, on the reverse strand, counting down.
GCAAAAATATAATTTTGCCATAGTTTATTTTTGGATCACATTGGCTAATGTGACTAATAAATAGACTAAATGTGATATTATAGATCAAAGAAAAGGATGTTTCGACCTAGAATGCGGGAAAAACGAGAAATTGACAGTTAGGTCCCTTTTTGCCATTTTGGTGTCGAGGTAAGTTTGTATAAAAATAATGTAACATATTATTATATGTTTAATGCTTAAATATTGCATGAAATGTATAGGTATATGTATTTTTATTTATGAAATTGATTCATGATGTCTCAGTGACGACTCGACAAAAGTTGGTGTCTCAGAAATCCCGGTTGAACCCTAGGATTAGCTAAGATACGGATATCACGACATGTGAGTATTGAGATCCCGTATAAGACCATATCTGGGATATGGCATCCATCGAGATAAGATCCTGTGTCTGGAACATGGCATCGGCATCAGTGTGAGATCCCATGTAAGACCATATCTGGAATATGGCATTGGCATCGATATGAGGTCCCGTATAAGACCATGTCTAGGACACGACATCGACACCGTTATGAGACTTCATGTAAGACCGTAGCTGGGCTATTGGCGTTGATGTGTGATCTCATGTAAGACCACGTCTGGGATATAGCTTTGGCATCCTATTATGTGTATGATGATTCTGAGTATCCTTTAGTATTCCAAGTGGTTCAATGGGTAATTCAAAAATTATATCAAAGTTTTGATAATGTATGATTACGTTACGAAGTGGTAGAGGTATGTACGCAAAACTCATGAGAAATGATTTTGGTTTATGATGCACCTTTGGTAAGGATGCAAATAAGTAAGTCATGCTTATGAGATTGAAATTGTGATGACCTTGTGATTATGGGTCTAGGCTTGTGATGTATAAAAAAAATGTATTTTTACCATGATGGTGGAAATAATTTGTAAAGGTGATATAAACTTAGTATCATCACTTTACACTAAAACAGTTTTGGACAGCAGCAGTAGTCCAACTTTAAAAATCCACCAAAAATTTTGGAAATTGAGTTAGAGGTTGAATAAAATATGAAATTAAATCTTATTGAGTCTAGTTTTACATAGAGAAATGGTGTAAGCAAAATAATTTCATATTATGAGATATTTGAATTTTTGTGAGACAGGGTCAGAGTGATTTCGGGCTCCCCTATTTTAACTTTGGAAAATCATTAAAAATTGTATGAAAACAATTGTTGGTTAGAATTTATATGAATAAAATTCTTAATGAGTCTATTTTTAATAGAAACAGATGAGAACATTATCCAAATCCCGTACTAAGAAATAATTAATTTTTAGTAAAGAAAGGTCAAAGCTATCAAACAGCAGAACAGGGGTAACTTTGAAGAATAAACTGTACTTATTGGCTAATTCATAAATTTTAAAAATTTTATGGTAGAAAGATATATGAGTCTAGTTTCAAATTCTTTTAACGGATCTTAATTTAGAATTCTATAGCTCAAGATATTAATAATGTAGTGGCTATGATGTGCGTAAACAGCTTGACATGAACATAAGTAAAAAGTGCAATTATGATTGTTTTACCTTGAGATCATGATGTGAGGATTGGTAGAAGCATGTTAATAAATTGCTTATTATTTTCATAAGGACTTACTAAGCTATATAGCTTACCCCTCCTTTTCATTTCTTCAGTGTTGCCAGGTTAGCTAGGGGTTGGAGATCGTTAGAGGCAACATCATACTATCAAATTATCAATTTTGGGGTATCGATAAACTTAAGTGTTTTCAAGTGAGTGGCATGTATAGAGACTTAGTCCTTTGTGTCATGTGTTTAATGGTTTGGCCAAATGTATTGGCTTATAATGATTCAAGTGTATATAGCCATGAGATGTGGCTTATATTGGTTATGGGTTTGTAAACCTATTTATCCATGTGCAATGTGCTAACACCTTGAAATGTGATCATGTGCTTATATGTACTGAGATCTTGTGTGATGTGGTTATACTTGTTTGCTATAATTAAGTTGAAGTTAATTAGTATGATGATAACCGTGGTATAAAAGTATAAGTGGTATTATAATAGACACGGCGAAATGAGTATGAGAAACACAAGTATGATGACATGCAAATGTTATGTTTGTAACTTAATTGAGGTTGTTTAATCTTTAATTGGATACCATGTTCTATGCCTTTGATGTTGTATAAGTGTGTGAGGGATTAAGGTTGACCAAGGCTTTAAAATAGCCTAAGTGTTGGCCACATGGATAGAGACACAGCCGTGTGGAAGACACGGCCTAGCACACGGGCGTGTGTCTTGGCCATGTGACCTTAAAATATTGCTGACGTCATAAACAAAATGTTACACGGGCTGAGGACATGGATGTGTCCGAGCCACATGGGCGTGTGTGACCACACGGCCTACCCACACGGGCGAGTGACTTTCTAAAACTAGAAAATTTTCTAAGTGTTGTAAAAAGTTCGTAATTTCTTAGTTTAGTCCCGAACCACCCCCGATGTATGTTTTGGGCCTCGTAAGCCTATATAAGGGACATTATGAATATGAATGAATGTTTTTAATTTGAATGAAATTTTTTTATGACCTAGTTTTATATAATTGTGTACGTTTAAGTCCGGTAATGCCTCGTACCCTGTCCCGGCCTTGGACTCAGGTAAGGGGTGTTACATATGTTCTTACACGAAATCTCATATCGATGTCATATCCTAGATATGGTCTTACACGAAGTCTCATACTGATGCCATATCCTAGATATGGTCATACACGTAGTCTTAGTAACCCTAATGTCATGACATTTGTATCCTATCTATGCCTAAGGTTCAACCGGGATTTCACGCTTGTCGTAACTTTTTCGAATATGTCTATGAGTCAATAACAATTTATACAATAATAAAGTGTTTAAAACATAATTAAAACAATGCATTATTTACATAAGAACTTACCTCGGTACAAAAATAGTAGAAATGAGACCTAATCGTCAAACACTTTGTTTTTCCCCCGATCTAGTTTTGAAACTCGTTTCTCTTGATCTATAATAGTAAATTTAACTCATTTATTATTCACATTACTCAATTCAGTTCAAAAATCACATCCTAAATTTTGACATTTTTACACTTTGGTCCCTAGGCTTGTAAATTGAAATAGATTCAATTTCTTCGATTCCCAAGCTTAACTGAACCTCTTTCATGCTTATAACAGCCCAAATTTTTCATTTAATCACACTTTTATTACCTCTTTTGTGACTTTTTACGAATAGGTCCTTTTTGACATTTTCATAAAAAATCACCTAGCAAAAGTTGTTTATCTTACATCTAACATATATTTCATACCATTAGACATAAAAATGCAGAAATATTATTGATAGGTAAAATTTTATACTTTGATTTTCTTTCAAATTAGTCCTTGAAATAGCTAGATTAGATTGCAATAATCTCAAAAATATAAAAATCATTAAAAACGGGGCTAGAACGGACTTACAATTGAACTTGGAAGATGAAAAAACCCTAGCTATGGTTCCCCCTTGAGAATTTTAGCCATAGGAAGAACATGGACAAAAATTGGCTTTTAATTTGATTTGTAATTCATTTATTAGCCTAAAGACCAAAATGCCCCTAAATTAAAACATAAAATTTCTCTTAATTCATGTCCATATTGTCTATTAACTTAAAAAATGGTCTAATTACCATCTAAGGACCTTTATTTTAAAATTTCATAACAATTAGACACCTCTAGCATGTAGAACTCAACTTTTGTACTTTTTACAATTTAGTCCTTTTTGCTAAATTGAGTGCCCAAACGTCAAAATTTTCAAATGAAATTTTCATGAAATTACTCCATAAAATTTTAGACCATAAAAATATATTAAAAGCTAGTTTTACTATGTCAAATTTTTGGTCTCGAAACCACTATTTCGACTAGGCCCTAAATCGGGTTATTACAAATGTCATCTTCTTCTAAGAACACATGTTCTTTAATGGTGGATCTTGAATTTTGAGAGGAAATCCACAAATAAATGGATGCTCCAATTCAAAATAGATATATTAAAAAAATTTTGATCTTATGTATCAAGATTAAACATGATTTGTCAAGTATACAAAGAAATCCAAATTTTATCATCTTCATGGATCGATTTTTGAAATTTTGTGAAATTTATTTAAAGATGAAATTTATGCTTAGTATAAGTTTATTTGGTCTAGTATTGATGATTGAAAGTGTTTAGGAGGGTTGGAGAGATCGATTTTGTAAGGAATTGACTTTTTGACTTGATGTTGCAAATCTGTTAAGGTATCTTTCTGAGAGGATTTTGATTAGTGTAGTTAATTAAAATTCGTGTTTATTATAGTATTGGAAAGGTGATAATGTCTACTTTATCTCTATTGAAGATTTGAATCTTGAAAAGGACCGAGATAATTGAAATTAAAGCTTGGATTTGCTTGGTTGATTTTATGGTAGAATAAATTGGGTTGTGAGTGTTTCTAAGGGCGATTTGGTAAACTGACCCTCATTTATGTTTAATTAGTAGCTTAGTTGATGATTTCAATTAATTAATTATGGTTGAATGACTGATTTTTGCAAGATTGATACTAAATGTGCAAGAATTGAATTTTTATTGAATAATGGTAAGCAAGGTTTTGGGTGGTGTTGTGTTATTTAATTAGGTTAATTATAAGGATGATTAAAGCATGTTTATTGGATTTTTTTATCATGATATGTTGGTGTTACAATTGGTAATTAAATATTGGAAAATTGCAAATGAAATGCTTGATTTAATTCGATGTTAAATGGCTAAGTCACATGTTACACATAAGCATTTTGTCACATTAAATTGAGTACAATAATGACTGATTTATATGCTATGTTTGACTGAATATATTAGCAACATACATGGTGGATCCATTGAATATAGTTGACATGCCATAGGATTTGTGAATACTCACCTTTATTTGTGACATTGTGAGCATATGGCTCTTGGTGGATTGATTTGTTTGGAGTAGATAAGGGAGTGTTGAGCATGAGTCTCCATACAATGGGTTATTTGTGGCACTATAAAGGAGTGTGTGCTTCGACCCAATCAACTCAGTGGACTGTATTTGATATTTGTAGGAGTTCGGAGATCCGTTTATCTGATGTATGATCACCCGATTAAGCCATGTGAAGTGTATGCTAATATATTTATATGTCATTGTTGCTATATCATTTGATGATTGAAAGCCATGAATAATTGATTCTTGATTTTGATAATGCATATGGAAATTGAATTGACATGTTTCAATATTATGGCTGATAATTGGTGATTGATTGGATATGATTTAAGCATGATTTGGATGTTAATTTACTAGTTGTTTTTATTAACATTCACTGAGCTTTTTAAAGCTCACACCCTCACAATTTGTGCAGATAATCGTCAGGCTTGAGGAGCTGAGCAAGAGAGTTCCAAGAGATTTAGGCTTGGTAGAAACTTTATTAAACATTTTTGAGATTGTAATCAGGCATTGTGAAACCTCTGAGAATTAGTTTAATTTTGGTTGTAATTGGACTTTGGACATTGGACGTTCTATTTTGGATAGTTTTATAATAATTTTAAGGCATGTTTGAGTTTAATTATTGAATGATTTATGGTGTATTGTTGCTTGATAACACGGTGATTGATAACACGGTGTGTGATGCATGAAAGTTATACTAACGATTGTTTAAATGAAGCTTCCATGGAGTGGTTTACTAGCGACTAAGGTACACTACTTGTTTGATTTATTCAGTATTTGTTACGCATGAAATTGATTGCCTAATTCTATATAATTAAGGCTTAACTGATGTCAATAAATTCAATTGAAGGTGTATGTATATGTATGTTAATTAATCGTAGTTAAATTGGGTTTAATTGGCCATTAATGTAATGACATGAAATTTATGAGTTTTGGAAATCGTGTTTCTAGCTTACTACTTTAGAAATCGGGTTCGTAAATATTTATTAGAATTATTTACGAAGCTAGTTGACTGATTAATTAGATTTTAGTTAAATGAATTAGCTTGAATTAAGGTTAAATTAGTGTAAGGACTAGATTGAATATAGTGTAAAAGTTTAATTATAGATTAAAGAAAAGTGAAGGGACTAAATTAGTAAATAACCCATAAAAGAGAATAGTGCCAAGTGTATGGAAAATATTATTCCATGTGTATGTATAATATACATATATTATATACTTAGTATTTAAGAAATTAATATAATAATATAATAATATAATATAATATAATAATAAAATAAATTATAAATATAATAAAAAGAATTAAAGAAATAAAACAAAGAAAAGAAACAAAAAGTGGGAACGAAAATTGGGAGAAAAAGGGAAAGAAAGAAAAAGGAAAAATTAGGGCTTTGAAGCTTCAAGCTTAATTTGGTAAGTCAATTAAGCCTTTTTCTTTGTAATTTTGATGTTTTTGGACTCCTAGAGACAAATATTACTTGATGTAAGTGGAAATTTTGAAAGTTAATAGATTTTTAGACATGAGTTATGTTGAACAAATTGTTGAATTAGGGATTTAATTGAATAAATTTCAAGTTAGAATTGATTAAGGGATTAAATTGTAAAAGAAGCTATAAGTTTTATGTTTGAGGGACTAAATTGAAAGAAATTTGAGATTAGGGTTCTACCATGAATGTTCAATGTTTAATGAGAATATGATAGGAAATTGAATAGAAATGAAGTATGAAATTGAGTGATAAAAACAAATGTGTTAATTAGCATTAAATTGAAAATTTAGGTATGGATTAAATAAAAATCCAATTATTCATTGTGAATTGTTATTGTATTAGTAGTACGAATTGTTTAATTTCCGTAGCTAACATAGTACCGGAGACATCGAAAAAGAAAGGAAAAGAGAAGGTGGACGAGGAGTAACCCGAAAAATTACGGTTTGTATTTCTATAAACCGAACTTAAAAATTAGTATTGCATTTATTATATATATATATGGTAAGTAATATAGAGGTAAGTAATGCTATTATTGTATTGAATTGAATTGAATTGTGAATATTTGAATTGCAATGTATATTGTCTGTTATCTGAAAATTTAAGTGAAATAAATACCCTATTAACGGTGTCGGGCTAGGTTGGATATAATTGGTATGCCATAGGATTGGAAGTGTACTGGGATACTTCGACCTTGGGTCGATGAGGCACTAATAGTGTCGTACTGTTACTTTGACTTTATGTCGATGAGGCACTTCATGTGTCGTGCTGTTTCTATTACTTCAGTTTAACCCGATGAGGTACTATGTACCGTGCAGCTATTGTTTACTTCGGTAAAGTCGATGAGGCACAATGTGCTGTACGGGTGTGTTGGTTGGATCCGTGTATCCATCAAGGTCTGAATTATGTTAATAAGGGTAAATTTACTGTATTGGACAACTAAATGACTGTGCTTGTAACGACCTAAAAATCCCGAAACCCAAAAATCCCGAAATCTCAAATTTTCTTTTTCGGTTCTAATAAAAAAATGTGTTCTAGGTATTTTCGGTTAAGTAGGTAATAGTAAGTCTTGGCTAAGGTTTGAATTTGAACTTAGGGGAAAAGGAAATTATGCGTTAATAATTACTAAGGAACCTTGATGGCAAGCAGTTGGGCTTTTAAATAAAAATAGGGGAAAAATGACATCAAAAAGCCTTGTAGAGGAGTGGCAAAGTGACGGCACTTAGGGAGTAGGTAGGTGGCGTTAGTAGCTAGCAAGGAGATCCAAGGTTCGAATCCTAGCTTAGTAATTTTTAGAGCTTAATTTTGGCCTTCTAGAAGGTTGGAAGTGGCATGAAGATGGACTCCGAGAGGAGTGTTCAGAAGAGAAAATTTAGGAAAAGATCAATGGGTTATTAGGGAGAAAAACGAGGAGATGAGAAGGGAGAAGTGATGGAGCCAAATTGGGAATTGGGCATGGAAATTTGGCTATAAGGGCTATAAATAGGGGCCGAATACAAGGTTGCTAGGCTACTGCCAAAATTCTTCTTCACTTTGTTGCCAGAAACCCCTTTCTCCAAAAGCCAAAAACCCTTATTCTCCTTTTTATTTTCCTTGTGCCGATTTCTTTGTTTCACTTTTGGTTTAGCCGATTCTTCTTCCTCTCTCCCTTGGTGCCGAATAATCAATTGTTGCCATTCAAATCTCTAGAGCCGAATACCCCTTCGGCCGAATACTCTTGGTACCACCACTACCTTTACCACCCAGTCGGTTCTAGTGTAAGTGTTCGCTCTTCCAATCGGGTGGTTTTGCTAACTATCGATTATTGTCCCTCACTCTTTCTAATCAATTTTGGTAGGGAATTAGTATCGGATCTCGGATCTTAGCTCTTTGCCGAAGTACTCTTTAGGTGTTTGCGATTTTGGTAAGTATTCCTCTCCCATTGGCTAAGGTGGCCGAATGTTCATGGTTAAGGTAAGGGGACTAGGGTTGGATACGAGTCATCTATTATTCTGGTTTTAATAGTTAAGATTGGTGTAGATCTAGGAGTTGATCATGGTTAGTGATTTAAGAAAGGGCTGATCGCGCAAGGTAAGGCTAAGATGAGGTTTCGATTTTTGTAAGGATATGTATTAAGCATGCGATTAATGGAAGTGTGATATCGTTTGTAGGTTGGTGACTAAAGGAATCGTAGCATGCTTGCTTATCGGGTGTGTACATAGACTGCACACACACAATGAATCGGTAAAAGCCAAAAAGTCGAAATGCCGAAAAGTTGAAAATTGGGCTACGGTAGTCTTGCCAGTGTGTGAACACTCGTGAGGTAGAAACCGATAGGTTGTCTGAGGCCCATGAGTGATTCTATGGACTTGGGCTGTGATCTGGCCAACCGGGCCAGAATAGGCTTAATGGGCCCGATGGGCTGTTGGGCTCATAATAGGCAAAAATTGATAATTGATGCTATGTGATAGAAAATTTGTATGTGAGAATGAATATGAATGTGACTGGGCCAAACGGGCCATATAAATGTGATTTGGGCCTAATGGGCCATATACAGGTGATTCGGGCCTAATGGGCCATATATAGGTGATTTTGGCCTAATGGGCCATATGAATATGATTGGGCTTAATGGGCCAGATACAGGTATGCGAATTTGATTGGACTTTGTAATGGGATTTGGGCCTAGTGTATGATAACTACATAAAACTTAATTAATATATTGCGACCGTGGACAAGTCATAGGGTTAAGGTGTGGCAACGGGTATATGCATGTTTAGGATTGGATCTAGGGAGAGCTTGGGGCTGAGTATTAGATTACTGAGAGGCTCTACTCTAGTGGGAAAGAATTATTTAGGCGTATTGCTGGAACTACTCCTAAGTGGCTGAGTATTGGATGGAAACCACTGAACGAATTTTAGAGGATTTGGACTGCACTCCTGAGCAGAAGCTTAAGGGGGTCGTGTCATTGTTAAGGGATGAGGCTTATCGATGGTGGCAATAAATTATTAGAGGTACAATCCCAGAGCAAATTAATTCGACTTATTTTCAATATGCCTTTTAAAGTAAGCTTGTGAGCCCTCGTTATGTGGATGCCCGTCATTTGGAATTTATTGAGCTTAAATAGGAAGAGAAGACAATTTTTTAGTATCAGGCAGAATTTTTAAGGTTGAGCCGTTATGCACCTAGTATAATTGTGTCTAAGTAGGAAAAGAGTTTTCATTTTTAAGAGGTCTCAGGTATGACCTCAAGGTTTAGGTAGCTCCACACCAAGAGCTTTTGTTTAAGGCTTTGGTCGAGAAGACTAAGATTATTGAGGAGATTAAGCACATAAAGCGCAAGAAGAAAGGGAACAAAGATCAGCCCAAAAGTGAAATGAGCCTTAATGGCCCAAATACGCGACCTATTAAAAGGGCTAAAGAGGCTAAACCAACACAAAATAAGGAAGTAGTGGACCCTAGAGAAAGGTAGATTTGGGTTTTCTAGTATTGTCGATTCAAGTTTTCCAATATTGTCAGAGGCACCATCTGGACGAGAGTTAGAAGAGGATGGGTGCTTGTTTGGTATATGGTTCGATGGAGCATAAGATTAGGGATTGTCCTTACTGTCAAGATCAGGTACAAGCTCTAACTTAAAATCAAGACCCAGCTTAAGGTCAAAATCATATAGGTAACAGGGTGTTCAGAGGGGCCATAATTAGAATTGAAATGGGAATGGTAATTAGAGTTAAAGAGCATCAGCTTAAGGTACGAATCGAGCTAATCAGCTCAAGGTACGAATCGAGCTAAGGCAAGACAACCTGCCTTGGTTTATGCGGCTAGGCACCGAGAGGATAGAGAAGCGACTAACGTCATAATAGGTACCTTCACTATTTATTCGATACCTTATTTTGCTTTGATTGATATAAGATCTACCCATTTTAATTCAACCAGAATCCAACAAGAAATATGTTGTGTATGATAATGCTTCACATGTTGGACTTGGTTGCATCTTAATGCAGGATGGTAAAGTGGTAACCTATGCTTCGAGACAGCTTAGGACACATGAAGGTAATTACCCCACTCGTGATTTGGAGTTAGCAACTGTTGTGGTTGCTCTTAAAATTTGGAAACACTACCTGTATGGTGAGAAGTGCAATCATAAGATTCTGAAATATATCCTCACCTAGAAGGAACTTAATTTGAGGCAATGAAGATGGATTGGGTCGATAAAGGACTATGATTGTACGATCGAGTATCATCCTGGGAAGGCCAATGTTGTGGCCAACGCCATAAGTAGAAAGGCAATGTCTGACTTGAGGGCTATGTTACTCGCTTCAGTCTCTTTAATGATAGTGGTATTTTGGAAGAATTGCAAGTAAAGCTTGCTTGGTTTCAAGCAATTAAGGATAAGCAGAGTTTGAATGGAAATCTAACACCTCGATTTAAATAGGTTGAGGATGGATCGACTGAAGACTTTGGGATTAACCCTGATGAAATTTTATGCTTTAGAGGGAGATATTGTGTGCCCAATGATCAGGAATTGAGACAATCTATACTTTAGGAAACACATAGCAGCCCTTATGTTATGCATCTTGGTAGTACTAAACCTTTATGCTATGCATCCTGGTAGTACTAAAATGTATCGAGACTTGAGGGAAGTGTATTGGTGGTCGGGTCTTAAACGTCAAGTGATCGAATTCATATCTAAATATTTGAATTGCCAGCAAGTTAAAGTGGAGCATCAGTATCCATCAGGGTTTTTCCAACCGATTCGAATACCACAGTGGAAATGGGAGAGAGTGACAATGGATTTTTTTAAAGGGTTGCCCTTGACACCTACTAAGAAAGATTCGATTTGGGTTGTAGTAGACAGATTGACTAAGTCTACCCATTTTGTTCGTGTTTGCACTAATTATTCTCTCCAGAAGTTAACTAAGCTTTATGTTTCTGAGATAATGAGATTACATGGTGTACCAGTGTCGATTATTTCAGATTGGGATCCTAGATTCACATCTTGATTCTAGAAGAAATTGCATAAAGTTTTAGGTACTCGGTTTGATTTCAATACGACTTTCCATCCACAATCTGATGGTTAGTAAAAAAAAGTCATACAGATATTGGAGAATATGTTGAAGAGTTGTGTAATTGACTTTCAAGGTGATTAGGAAGAACATTTATGTATCGTAGAGTTCACCTATAATAATAGGTATTAGTCAAGTATCCAAATGGCACCTTACAAAGCTCTTTATCGTCGTGAGTGCCGCTCGCCTTTATGTTGGACTAAAATGGGTGAAAGAAAGTTGATTGGCCAAGAGTTGGTCACTAGAACCGAATATAAGATTCATTTAATTCAAGAAAGACTAAAGGCAGCTTCTAATAAACAGAAGTCGTATGCTGATTTGAAGCACAAGGACATTGAGTTCAATGTGGGGGATTTGGTTTTCCTAAAAGTCTATCCATGGAAGAAAGTTTTAAGGTTTAGTCAAAAAGGTAAACTAAGCCCTAGGTTTATTGGTCCATATCGAGTGCTTAAGAGGGTTGGTTTTGTGGCTTACCAAATCAAATTGCCTCTAGAGTTAGATCGTATTCACAATGTATTTCATGTCTCAATGTTGAGACGGTATCAATCTAATCCAACGCATATTATTACAGTGGAGGAGATTAAGGTTAGACCCAGTTTTTCATTTGAGGAGGAAACGGTTCGAATATTAGAACATGAGATCAAAGTGTTAAGATGAAAGCAAATTCCACTTGTTAAAGTACTGTGGAGAAATCACGGCATCGAAGAGGCTACTTGAGAGCCAGAGGACTCAATTCGGCTTTAGTATCCTTATCTTTTTGAATCAGGTAATTTCGAGGAAAAAATTTCTTTAAGGGGATAAAGCTGTAACATCCCAAAATTTAGCTCAATAAAAATTTAAAAATATATCAAAAATAAGGAATTGGCCCAATGGTTGGTTATTAAATGTAAAAAGCATGAAAGTTGGTTAGAGGTCCCAAGTTCAAGTCCCATCTCTTGCAAAATAATTTAATTTTTGCAAAATTCCCTTATTTTTTAATGTGTTACTATCCAAGTCTAGTAGACCTAGGTATAAATACAATTTTTACTCTAAATAATCAGCCTCTAACTCTCTTTTCTCCTACCTTAGTCGTCCCTAACCTCCTCTCCTTTCTTGATCTTTATTTTTTTCCTTCTTTTCTCCTTCTCCTACCATTGTTGTCGTCGCACCTATCACCACCATTCACTCTTTATTTTTCTTTCTTTTGTCTTCAAGATTGAGTATCATCTTCATCCCTACCTTGCTGCCATTTTTCTTCAATTAGAACATCCTCAAAACTAAAATCTTGAATCTCTAAGATCAACTCCAACCTTACCAAGAAAGTATCATTGCCGCCCATCTCCATTAGCTTATGTAAGACCTTGTTTTGTTTAAATTTCTAGGGTAATCTTGCAATTTAAAAACCTAAATTCCTAGATCTGGAATTTGGGTAATTTTTAATGTTTTTAAATTTTATTTTTTTCTATCTTTTAATTAGATCTCAAATCGTTTTAAAATTCAACCCCAATTCTAGCCACCATGAGTGGTGGTGCATGCGTATATGTGTAGAAAAGGGGGCTGTTTTGTTTCTTGAATTTTGCCCATTTCATTTCAGACTTAATTTGAGTGCTTGAACCCTTCTTATTAGCCTTTAAACCCATGTCAATTATGGAAAACATTCTAAATTGATTGGCCATTCGAAACTCACAAATTGGGAAGCATAAGTGCAATTAAGCGTAAACTAGTTTGTTGTTTCAACATATTTTTTGGGTAAAGGTTATAGATTGATTAGATGAATTAATTTAATCATTATTATCTAATGAATTTTCAGTATATTATTGAATTAGGTTCTGACCCAAACGTCTCAAATCAACCGTAAAGGAAGAACGATCGCACGTACGATTCGCAACAAAACAATGTAAGAAATCTAACTGGTTTGTATTCGTAAAATAGTTTTAATTTCAACTATTGGTTTGAACCCATAAGTGGGTATTTGGGGGCTGGTTTAAAGGTAAATTTATTAAATTTATACTAAAGGTTCGTATAAGAATTTATTAAGGAAAATTGGAAGATTCGCTAGTGTGCTGCGAGGAAGCGAGAAATAAGGTGTGGGTCCTAAACTTGTAAATTTGTTTGATAATGATAAATTTCATGTTATACTTGATAAGTTTTGCTAATTGGATTGGCTTAATAGCCAAAATTTTAGTTTTTTAAGTGGCCAAACCAGGTACGTTTTGAGCCTTAAAAGATTGATGTGTTGGCAAAATTGCTAGTTTGACAGTATGAATGTGTGATTGAGATTGTTATGCATAATTTTATTATGTGATATGATAATATTTGATTGAATGGTATGAATTATTGAGAATTAGGTTTATGCATGATTTAAATGCATGAAATATTTATTATGATGTATATTCATGAGGTTGCTATTTATGCACAATAAAATTCGTAAAGTATGTGAAATTGAATGATATTGATAGATACCATCTTAATGGTAATTTGAAAATTAGAACATTGTTTCCTTTTACTAAAAGTATGTGATTATTGAGGACATGTTAAACATGTCAAATAAATATGAAAAGTATTGAAATATGAATATGTATGAGTTTATCTAACATATTGCATATGCATTGGGTTAGGATATTCTATGGTTGATGGAGGAGTTACGTGGAGTAACAGCAACATATTAAGTCCGTACATATTCAAAGTCAGTGCACTGCATTTGGAATACCAAGGGGATTGGCGATTTTATCGCATATTATATGTTATTGGTAAGACCACCAATAATCAACAATCAATATGTTATTGGTATTTTATCACATTCGGAGTACCAAAGGGATTGGCGATTTTATCGGATATTAAGTTTTATAAAATGATTCTTCTAAAGCAATGCCGACAATTAGGTTTTATAAAAATTCACCTAATTTGCTAATTTGACTAAAGCATAGTTGGATTAAGTAAAGGGACGTTTTCCAAAGTTAATAATAAAAACCACGATTTTATAAAAAAGAGTACTTGAAGATTTTAAACTGTCATTAAAGTAGGTTTGACACTAAGGTGTCCAATGTGGCCTTCACGATTTGATCGTAACATCTAGGCCTGGTTTGGGAGGTTACAACTTAATTCAGGACCTTTTAAAAATAATCATATTTTCTAAGGACTTTATTAGAATTCAGTTTATTTATATACACAAAAAACATGAAATAATAATGACAATGTCTTATATTAATAAACAAGGTAAAACAATTATGTAATTACAATCATCTCATGATTGGTCTCTAGGCATATTATAACAGGAGCTCTGTTAACAAGTGTCATGCACATAGGAAAGGGGATTCCTTTAGAGACTTCGCCTAGGGGGCAAAAGTGTTGTAACCAATTAGTTTCTTTATAGTCCAAAGTTGAGACAATAAAATTTTATTTTAAAATTTATAATTCTTGTTGCATATGTTTTTAAATAAATAGGTAATACATTCTGATTTCAAAAGTTAGTGAGTTCTAAATATGTAGAAAAACAATCCAATTGTGGCCCTCATACCTAGATCTGGTGATCGGGTCGGGTGTTACAAGTTAAGTGGTATCAGAGAATGATTTAGTCGACCCTTTGGACCTAAGAATTGGAAGAAGCACCCTTATGTGTAAGGCATTTGATCTGGCTAAGTCCATCAAGTCCTTGTTTAGTTAAGTTAATTCATGACATGACTAGATACATTCACCAACATTTATGGATGGTGATGGCAGTAGAAATAAATTATTCAAAAAAGGAATACAAGGATAGTATAATTAAGCAAATACAGTGATTGAAAATACAATTGCTAGAGAAAAGAAAATTCCATTTGAGAAAGAATACAAAAAGGGAAATAAGTATTTATATTCATCAAGTAGGTTGCTGCCTCAAAGGTGCCTTCGCCTCGTTGAAAGGAACGATAATGCTCCCGCCTAATAATTAGGATGGAAGACTGGATGAGAGATACGTTGAGCTTCAAAGAAAGCAGATTACATATTGGAACCAATGAAGAAAGCACAAAATAGATGTCCCCGCATCATTAAAAAAGAAATCGACAATAAACACTCAGAAAGAAATAACAATCGAGACCGCAAAGATAGATTGAATGATCCATTGGATGCAAGAATCAGGACCAATTATTCAAGATTTTGCATGGAAAAATAATATCAGAGAACCAAACTACCCGCCAAACTTGGACACATTTGGATCAATCAACATTAGATTCGAGGAACAATGAAATGAAGAAGAAAGAGGGGAGGAAGACGAGGTTATAGAGTAATACCTTCAAGAAGAGGATGATGATTACGAAGCGACATTTCAACCGCAGTACTCTATGCCTAAGGGGCCCATCATCCGTAGCCCAACCCGACATGCACATCTGCTGGGTGATAGTTCTTCCCAAGGATGCGTCTCGGGGAAGGGAAAAGCACCCATGGAGAGGGGGCAGTTGCCTTATTTTGATGATTCTGATGATGATTAAACTAGACTTTTTTATTTTATTTTTGGGGATTGTAATTAATTCTGGATAATTTTTACTTCATCATTTTAGAAGTAGGATTAACAATAGAATTTTTTATTTATTAGTTTTTTCTGATAATAGTTTTTCTGTAGGAACTTCACACGAAAGAAGCGTGACAATTTCAAGTTTATAAAGAACAAGGAGGGAAGCACTCACCATTAGACCATTGCAATGTCACGATCAATTGGGTAACTTCTTTTCTTATTTTTTGGGGGTTGCACATTAAGGACAATGTTCTAACTAAAGTGTGGGTGATAACATAGGAAATTTGTTTTTAATTTTTTGTGCCTTTATTTTAATTTTTATTGTCAATTGTGTGCTTGAGCTTGTAGAAATACAAGTGATTAGTTAGAAGCATGTATATAGGTTGATTGTATTCACTGTAAATTTGGCATGATAATGGATAATTTTAATTTTTTTATTAGACTACTATGTTCTATATATTACATTGCAAATATGCATTAACTAATTGAATATAGCAAATGATATAGAAAATACAGAGAAATGAGCATACTACTATGTATGATAAATAGATGAATTTACGATTGTCTAATTGATTAAATTTGTGAATATTGAGATACCTAGGGATGACCTAAGACATTATTTGGTATACACCCAGAGCCAAAAAGCTAACCCTATTTATCAATCATTAGTACCTATTTTGAGCCAGAAAACTCTTCTTTATGAAAAACCTGAGCCAAAACGTTAATTTGTACTCACCCTTCTCGAATCGCATGAATATAGACATTTTTGGCCATACATATTGACGATTAAGTAGATACATCATGGCAAATTTTGTAAAAATAGAGTGAAATAGCAAAAAGCAGTGAGATATAGTGATTATAGGTTAGCCAACATGTGCAAAACAAAAGAAAAATTCAGAAAGAAAGCAAGAAAAATAAGTATAAGAAGTACATGAAAGACAAAAGCATTGTGAGTGAGATGTGTTGAAAAATATCAAAAGGTACAAAGTCACAAAGGTAGAAAAACTCAGTTATCAGGGCACAAAAACTTGTGAGCTAGCCGTAGTTGTTGTATCATCCTGTGACTTCCTATGTGGAGGAATAAAGAAGGTGAGAGAAGGAGAAATAAGACGGTGAGTGAGTAAGGGTTACTCAAGCAGAAGAATATGGAACACTACGATGTGCCAAACTATTTTCGTGCTTGAAACCATTTTGATGCTTCCTATTCTTGAATTTCATACCTGTTCTAAGCCTCAAAACGTTACAAGCCAAAAAGCCCTATGTTACCTTGGTAAACTTATTCATCAATTGACATCATATTAAGTAATTGAATTAACGACTATTAGTATTCTGCTAGGATAATCAAATTACATGTATGATTTATGGATGGATTCATATATTTGAAAACCTTAATGCATGTACATGTAATATATTGAACTTAGGTGTTTGATATTGAAAGTGGTAAGCCGTTTATATATCGTGCTAGGATTATGTGTAACTATGAAAATGCCTAGTTATGTACTCCAAAACCAATCTTTATACCATACTTGCTCAAGGGTCATCTTTTACTTTTTGTTTTTATTTTGCCTTGCTTGAGGACAAGGAGCTTGAATATGAGCACTTTTTTTGTATGTTTTAGTTATGTTTTCTTAGTTTAGTTTAAATTCAATAAAAAGTGTATTTTAAGTCTTTTTTTTACCTTAGGTGTAACAGCCTAATTTTAGTGGTGTCGAAAAAAGTGGTTTTGGGACCACAAATCTAACAAGTAGATCTATAATAATTAGTATTTAAATTATATGAGCCAATTATAATTTATAATATATTTCAATTTGATGAAATTTTAGTTAATTGAATAAATGGCTAGTATAAGTGGTTGTCTCGAAAGTCAAGTGATTTTAGAAAATGAGATATTGGGGCCTCGTTTTGAAAACCAAACTCATAAATATTTTTATTAAATATTTATGGAGTTACTATTTATGTATGTGAAGTTTTGGTTAAGAAAATTTATTGTTTAATTAGTGAATTAAAGAAAAAGGACTAAACTATAAAAGATGTAAAAACTTAATCGCTATTGAATTTTATTGATCAAATAGCTTAATTAGGGATTGAAGGAGGCTTTATATGGTAATTAGACCTTAAAAAACCATCATGGACGGTTGGTCACTAGGTATTATTACATTTTATATGTTTTATGCTTTAGTTTAATTAATTAAAATAATAAAATAAATAAAACTAATAAGATAAAAGTAAAAATTAAGCTTTCATATTCTTCAATTTTCGTTCCCATAACCGAAATCCCCATTTTCGTACCTTGGAATCTTCGACAAAGCTAAAATCCTTGCATGGTAGGCCATTTTTCACTCATTTCTTGTAATTTTTTTTTTGAGATCGTTGTAACTAGGTCTAGCTAACCTGTACCTCTTTTTTTTGAAATTGTTAAATGTTTTAGAATGTGTTATGGATGAGTTTGAGGTGTTTGCAGAAGTTTGTGATAGATTATTAAGTTTGGTTGTTAAATAGGACTATTTTGTAAAGTAGTTTTTGTTGATTTTATTATTAAAGGACTAAATTGTTTAAATGGTAAAATCCCAAAGTATTATTATAAAATTATGGTATTTATAGGGCTATATGGGGGCCTTAAATATTTTTCTAGTATGGGTTATGTTCAAAGAAGATTAATTTTATGATTTTCGGGTTTAGGGATTAAATTGTATAAGTGTAAATTTTTTTGGGCAATTTTGGAAAAAAATGAAAATAGTGAAGGGTAAGTATTAGAATGAGTGATGCATGAAATTGAAGCTAATAAAGTGAAATTAAACTATTTTATAGATCAAGAACAAGTAGATAACCGGGGAAAAAGGAAAGTTGCTGCGTCGTCCCTTAACTTTTTTTGTTACTATAGTTTAGCCATAGTAAGTTTGTACAGTTTAAATTAAAATAAATTATAATATTATATTGGCTTGTGAGTTTTGATTTGTTGAATATTCGTATATATGTATATTTATATAATGTTGTAATCATAAAGATAATTTAAGGGGAGAAATGTAATTGATGTGTAAAATATTATGTGATTACCTGTATCAAGCTCGAATGAACATAGGATAGGATATAATTTGTAGCAGCCCAATTTTGACCCTAATTGAAACGGTGGTTTTGAGGCCATGAATCCGAGTTAGAATAATATTTAAATATTATTTTCTATGTTTAAAATGTGTGAAGTTGCTTTTGTGAAAGTTTCGTTTAAAAATTTTAGTGTTTGGAGGTCGATTGATGAAAAAGGGTTTAATCGCGTAAAATGAAAAATTTAAGGGTTAATGTGTAAGGGCCAAATTATGATTGTTTTTATATTATGGAATATTAAGGTTGCAATTTGGCCATAAATAGGAATTTGTGGCCGACCAATATGCATGAATTAATGACTTGAATTGTTTATTATATTTTATGGCGTTATGGTATATTTTAATACATGTTAATATATTATATTTGAAAAAGATGAAAGTGTTCATCTTTCTTATTATTTTTGGCTGAAACTAAGAGAAAGAAAAGAAAATTTAAGCTTTGATATTTTCGGTCCTTGCAAATTCAATTAGGTAAGTGATTTGAGTTCGGTTTTTATTAATTTTTACGTTTTTGAGATCGTTGCTTTGAATACTATAAAGCCCATGCTTGAAATTTTGAAATTGATTATGTATTCGTGAAGTGTCATTGTTGATAGTTTGATGAAATTTATGTTTGATGTTAGAAAATAAAATAAATGTGTTAGATTAACATTTTTGGTATTGGGATTTTTGGTAATTTTGAGCATTTAGGGTTAAATTGCGAAAAATACTAAATTGAAGGACTAGATTGTGAAATTAGTGAAATGGGAGAACTTATATAAGCTTAGTGAACATTCGGCCCTAGCTTTGTATATGCAAATTTTTCATATTTTGTGTTTTGTGAAAATTGGATTAAATTGTAAAAGTGCATAATGTTAGGAGTAAATTGGTAAACTGCTCAATTATGTGTATTTGGACTTAAATGAATGAAATTCTATTTGAATGAGCTTAATTTGGAACTTTTTAGATCAAGAACCAAAAAGATCGGACGTGGATCGGGGAAAATAAAAAATCGTTGAGTAGTCGAATTCAACTGTCCGTCGATATCCGAGGTAAGTTATTAAGAAATTTTTTTTTTTGTTGTTGATTAAATTTAAATCAATTTAAGTATATGAGCCGAATTAACTTACATGAAAGATTGATGTTGCCGAATTCAAAGGGAATTGGTGAATTTAAATTGATGTGTATTGAGTAATGGAATTTAGGCATTAAGTGTACGAGTATAAATGATTACAGATGTGAATCTTGCACCAAGTGTGCGAATGTGGTTATTGAGCACTAAGTGTCCAAACTCGATATATACTTCTGAGTAAACATTAGCACTAGGTGTGCGATTTATTTGAGTAGATCGGGAATGGTTGAATGAATTAAAGCTTCAAATTTCTTTATGAACAACTATGATGTATAGCTTAAGTTTGTGCAGGTAAGTATCGATTCTATGTGATGGATATTATAAATTGAAAGTATGAATAATGATAGATTGGTTTTAATGGCTTTGTGCTTGAATATATATTAATGTTCTACGATGATGGAATGCTAAATGCATTCGGTTTTGTGTTTAAGAGTAATGTAGTATATTGTGGTTGAGCAGATGCATATTGGATTTAGTTGAAATTGAGTATATGATTAATAAATTGCCTTGAATGTGGTAGGATATTGACTAAATGATCTAGTAGCATGACTTAGTTAGATGATACTAGACCATTAAATTGAATTTGGAGTTTTTGATGCTTACAACTTACCAAGCTATGGTAGCTTACTTTGGATGTTTTTTTTTTCTTGTCTCTATTTTATAGATTTTGGAGATCGTTACGTGTTCGGGGATCGTTAATAAAGTCATCCACACTATATTCAATATTTTGGTACTTTTAAAAGTTGGTTTAGTACTTATGGCATGTATAAGCTAATAACTCTTTTGGAGATGTTTAAATTTCATATATGTATAATGGTTAAGTCATGTGAAAATGACTTAATTTCCATCTTAAAGTTTGGTTATGTTTGGTTGTGGTTTGTTTTTGCCTTTATTTGTGATACCTAAACTATGCGTATATGATTATCGTATTGATCAATATGAGTTATAATATTAGTTTGGTAAAATTTGAATATGATGGTATAATGAGCATTAATCGAGTCTAAGTATTATATGCTATAGTTATGTAAGTTTAATCATGATATGTATATGTTTTAGATAAGTGAGTTGTTTTATATATTCTTGGTTGATAATCAAATATTTATACTTATAATTTGATCAATTGTGGGTTGGATATTGATATTCGGTGGTAATGGCAAGCATGAGTATGTTTTAAGCTTATTAATTAGTATTTATATTCGGTTTATTATATATATGATTTTGGTATGCACATTGAGCATATATGGTTTTATATAGACGTTCAAAATGGTTGAAATGGACATGGTCATTTTGCTTAAACATTGATGAGAAATGATGCATATTTGGTCTTGTTATAACGTTACTTCATGCGCATAATTTTTGTTAAGTATATATATATATCTTATTTTGTTGAGTAAATATCAAGCATTGATGGTATTTGGTTTTACCTATTAATTGTTTTTAAATGAATTCGTAAAATGGTCAATTGACTTTGTAAGTAAGTATAAGCAAATGAGTTGGTAACTAACCAGTTTCAAAAGAGACCAAAGGAACCGTGACACTGATTTGTGTTAGTTTTATTAATGAATTTTTTTTCATATTTTATTAATGAATATAAGCTTAAAATTTTGATTAGAAATATATTTATTTATAAATTCGGCTTGGTAGCATAGTATTGTATAGTCTAATTATGCTATATGAGTGTTCAAATGTTGTTGTGTTCATAAGGTAATACCTCATAACCCCTCCGGCGACGGAATTGGGTTAGGGGGTGTTACATAATTGGCATGCTAATAGGTTATATTGCACGCTGTACAGGATTGACTTGTAATGAGATGATGATTCCTAACTTGTTATTGTCCATTGAATATACCAGAGTCCAACACTTGTTGCGGACTACCGTGATATATTTATAGTGATTTTGGAGTGTTACCAAAGGCGAATGTAAAGCCTACAGGATAGGCACTTGGTGCCCAGGTGTGTTCTCGGTTGGTTTAGCTTGTTTGAGCATTCTGGTGTGTTCTAGATGTTTAATCACGTATTCATATTTGTTTATTTCATTCATTGAGCTGAAATTTTAATAGTTAAATGATCTAATGATGATATGTAACTAATACTTTATTATAATTTCTTGTGAAAAACTTGTACATGTATTCATGATTTTCAATATTCTATCGCGACTTGATAATGGTTGATGTTGTACAAATGAAGTGATTAAATGACTCATATTTACGAACCTCACTTGTTAAATGATTGTGATTGACAGTGTTAGCCATTAATTTTGTTAATTACAAAGATGTGATTATGCGGTAAGTTATAGCGTTTTAACCTGTGAAATTATTAAGCTATATTGAAGCTTACTTGTGTTGTTTTCCTGTTTTCTTGTAGATTTTGTTTTGCGAAACCAGGTGATCAAATCAAATTGAAGATCACACTATCCAGCTTTACTTTTTAGTAGACTTGAAATTGATATTGTAACATCCCAAACCCGGCCTAGAAGTTAGGCCCAAATCTGACGTGTCACATTGAAGTGTTTTTCGAAAACCCTATTTTCATTGAAAACCCTTCTTATTTGAAAACTTGAGTAAAATCCCAGTTACGTTAGTTTATTTTTAACACGTGGTTCATTGTCAAATACATAATTTTATTCCCAAAATCTCTTTTAGTTGCAGAAGCTAGTTTTAAATTAATTACTAAAAACTTGATGTTAAAAAGTTAAGTTGCGAAAGTATTTTGAAAATGTTGCGGAAACGTAGTGTTTGAAGATAGTTATTGTTTTGAAAAACCGTGTCCTACTTCTAATAAATATTAAACATAGTAAATAAACTTCCCAAATAAAAAGTTAAGGAAATAAAGAGGCCTTATTACAACCCAAAACCAAAGTGCTTAACTAAATAAACGAAATAGAAAAATAAGTGCAGTTGTGTGGTCGTCTCCGAGTCCCTTTGCGACACCGATCCACCTAACGCTGGGATTACCTGCACAGTTAATAAACTGGGTGAGTTTATGAAAACTCAGTGTGTAATCCCCTTACTAGAGTAATGATCAATAAATAGTATCGAAGCTTGATGCGGGCGAGCCCTTTAATGAAATAGTACAATTTATTTTAGAGTATAGGTGGCCAAAGCTCAATACAAATCACTTGGGTCTCAACCCATATATGAGAACCAATTGGGCCTAGCCCATATCAAGAACTTGATGTCGGTGGGCCTTAGCCCATTACAGAATCAGTAACAGAATTAGGTGTACAGTATGTATAATGTATGAATGATGCATGCGATCCCATCCAACCTTGCACTTACTGTGGGGATAAAATCGACCCACCCATCCAACACACCAAGCTTAGCACCGGTTGCGGCACTTAGTCAACAAAACGGCTTAAAGCCATATACAAAATGGCATAGAGCCATAATCAGAATGGTTATAAACCATAACAAGATGGCACAGAGCCATAAATACGGTACAAAGCCTTCAATTCGGTACAAAGGCTTTAGCAACAGGCACGAGCATTCGGTAATAAGAACGACACTAAGCCTTCGATAATATGTGTGGCACAAAGCCACCAGTAAGAAGGATAGCACTAAGCCATCGATAACAAGTCTATAATCGGCACAAAGCCATCAATCACGGGAATATAATTGGCACAAAGCCTTCGGTGGATGGACTACACTAAGCCATCGATAGTATATACGGCACAAAGTCATCGGTAAAATGATCGGTACTCAGCCATCGTTCGGTCCACATTCGTCTCGTGTACCTGTGCGACCTTAATAGATCAATACAAATGTTCGGCTTAAAGCCTTCGGTGGATCCACAGTCGTCTCAGCGATCCGTGTGACCCTAATAGAACAGATCTTCCTCCATACAAAATCCCAACCCCATGCAATATGTCATGTGTGCAGGATGTCATGCCCATAATACCATCACAGTCAAGTCACTCAAATCATAGCCATTTAATCACCGTCAAATCAGTGAAATTCATAGTCCAAGTCAGTCATTTACCCACAAGGGCAAAACAGTCATTTATCCTTACAGGGGTATTTTGGTAATTTTACAAATCGAGGGTATTTCAAAAATTTTACAAATTGGGGGTATTTCAATAATTTTACAAATCGAGGGTATTTCGATAACTTTATAAACTGAGGGTATTTCAATAATTTTACAAATCGAGGGTATTTCAGTAATTTTACAAATTAGGGGGTATTTTGGTAATTTTACAAATCGGGGGTATTTCGGTAAGTTTACAAACTGGAGGTATTTCAGTAATTTTACAAACTGGGGGTATTTCGGTAATTTACTAATTTTGAGAGTCCCAGTATAGATTACGACCTCATAAATGGTCTGTCGTCGCCTCGAGCGACTCAGGTAACCTAGATGGTCAAAACGGTGTAAGTGGGCACAAGGCCCATTACTCGACCCAAGTGGGCCCACACGCTCATGTGGCCTATTTAGCCCAATTCCAATCACGGCTATACGAACACCATAGCCCAGTTCATTATTTGTCACTTACCGCAGATTATATCCATATGGGGCCCATGAGTCTATTGGGTCCATTTGGCCCATCGAGGCCCAAGTCCACGAGAGTGCTTGTGGTGGCCTTTACAACCTATCGCCCATGCTTTGTGGGTTTAGATCACCTCACGTGCATTTGCACGCTCGTGAAGCCTTGAATGCCGGCATTTCAGCTTTTCGGCTTTTGCCGATTTCCAACAAAGAGGGCGTGAATACACACCTGTTTATGAGAACGCGCCGAAGTCCACGATCACCAACCTTGGTTAAGCAGGTATGAAATAATCCCTCCTAAAACCAGTGATCACCAATCCTTGGCACATCCTGCATTGAGTCTTAATCACTTTTCTCCTCACCAACTCATCTGTTTAGCTCTATTTAAAGCCAGCTTCTGACCAATTCTCATGTTAGCTTCCCGATATGGGATTACTTTCAACCATTAGGAAAATTCCTCATTCTTATGACCATTTCAACCATAGAGTTCTAGTCTAACTCCACCTCCTACATAGCTCAAACAACAAAATAAATACTCTGTTACGCATCCCAAGACTTGAACCTCAGACCTCAAAGTTATACAACACGCCACATTGCCACTCCATCACAGGCTCTTTCTGTGTTATAAATTCATCAAAAACATTCTTAAAGCCTACCCACTAACATCAAGGCTCCTTTAAGAAAAAAACATAAATTTTTTGCTAAAGCCCAGGTTTGAACCCAGGACTTCTCCAACACTCCCAAACACTCCTAGTCACTTAAACACTGCACCAGACAATCAACTGTGATATTTCTTCCACACATAATCTTTTATGTGCAGTCTTCTAGCGGCTCCCACACACAAGGCCCAATACTTCTAGGCCTAGAAATTCAGGGCGTTACAGATATACTTGGTTTTGTGGCATGTAATAGGTGTGTTTTATATTGATGTTGAATACATATTTTTATGTGTCGCATATTTGGTTGATGTAAGGTTGCTTAAACTTGGTTTTAAATTACTTATGTATGTGCTTTTGGTGTTTGGGATGAAATGTGTGTATAACTTTGGTTTTTGATGAGTTGGTATAAATCTTTTGGAAAGGTTTGAATTATGGTAGGATTATGTGAATAGATGGAATGAAATGGTAAGTTTGATAAGTGTTTTTATGTATGAAACTATAAGTTTCAATGCAACTTATTTTGTATGATTTGTGGATAAAGTTGTTTATTGAATTGTGGTGTCAATAAGGGCACATTAGTTAGGCACTTAGGTTGGATGTTTTGGCATATTTTGAGCTTGTTTAATTGTGTTTTGAGTATGTTTAATTGTTGGTCAATGGGTTGCTTGATGTCTAAGTAAGCATGTTTTGGAAACTTGTACTTGAAGGCACAATTAGGGGCATACGAGCTGCCACACAGCCTTGTTTTGCACATGATCTCATTACACGGCCGCGTCTTTCAAGTCAGTATGTAACACAGTCTGGGACACTGTCATGTGACCCAACATCAAATTGAACATAGTCTGGCACACGACCTGCGACATGAGCATGTGAAATTATTTTCAAAGTTACATGGTCTATCACATGGTTGGCCACACAGCCTTGTCCCTATGCCACATGGCCTGGGCTTTGTCACACGGCCATGTGACCCCGTTTTCAAAATTTGTCAATTTTTCTAAATTTTTTTGATTTCTTCCAAAATGATCCTCGAAAATTCCCAAATTATTTTTAGGGTCCCGAGGCTCGGATTAAGGCCCATAAGTGTATTTCTATCTTGATTAAAAATAAATTAATAAATGTTTTTATTTAATTTGAATAATTGTTTCTATTGAAGTTAAATGTTTTGATTTACATTGTAATGCTCTGTAACCCTAATTCAACGATGGAGACGAGTTAGGGGTGTTGCATTAGGGGTCAAATGAGACCTAAAGGCAAGCTAACATACTTAGTAAGTGTGAAGGAGACCATTCCAAGGCGTAGGAACTCAAAGCTAGTCGTTGCGTTGCAACATGTGGAGTTTAATGTTGTGACATAGGGAGCAAAATACAAGAATTTCGAGTCTGCCTTTGGTGTTGTGACACAACCATGGGATATTGCAATACACCCCTGAAGCCACCTCTACACCTGAGCATACTACCTTCAATATCACGACACAGATACTAAAATGTCGCAACACCGGCCCTATACAAGGTGAGTCAAAGGCATTTTTGTCTGCACAATGGAAATTAAACACGAGAATGTCAGCTAAGCTAGGGTTGAGGACGACGGTTACCCTTATTCTATAAATAGGCTCATTTAGCACTTGTTTAAGAAAAACTTTTCATACATTAAGTTTTTGCTTATAATTTTAGTTTTAGTTTTCCTTTGTTTTAAAAATTGGGTTTATTTTCAGTTACTTTCTATTTTGTGTTCTTCAGGGAATGTGATTTGTAAACACGATCAGACGCTAGTAGATTTTCTGCACTTCATCTATCAAATACAAATAGGATTCTCTAAAATCTATTATTGATTTACTCTTTATACATATCCTTATTATCAAGTTTATGATGTTAATGGATCGCATAAGGAACTAATTCTCTTATGGGGTATTAGTGAGTGGAGGTGTGATTAATTAATTGCTATGTAGGGTTTTCTTAGCGAATCAATTGTTTAGGAGAGGAAAAGTTTAAACCCTAGGCTTGACCACCCTAGGAAGTCATTTAGGTGGGAATTAACCCAAATTTGGTGTGGTCTATTTGTGAACACCTTAGCCTCAAACTAGTTTGGACTGTGAGGTCGAGAGATAAGCAGTTCTTGTCGACTCATTAGTTTAGTAGAAAATCGAGAGGTCCTGCTAGGGTGGCGTAGTTGATGAATAGAAACCCGAAATAGAAATTAGTCATGATTACTAAAGCGAGCTAATCACACATGTCTACGTTTGATTAAGTTTAGAAATTAGTTTTTCAAAGTCCCTTTTTTTTATGCAGTTTTGTATTTCTTTGTTTATCAAAACCTAAAACCCTATTCTTTATGTTTTATCATAATATAATTTATTTAAACTACTAATTAATTCTATTTGTGTTTAGGTCAACTTTAATTTAGTACTTGCCTCCCTTGTGTACTATCCTCAGAATACTCACTGATTCCATTATAAAAACTATATTATAGTCTGACCTGTATACTTGCGGACACCACATCAAATTCATATCTTTTGTTGCAATATTCACACTCTGGACGTTAGTGCATCCGGAGGTGGTCAAGAGGCATATCTAAAATTGCTCGAATTTTCTCTAGGTTCACTTCTATTCCTCTCTGTGAGACCAGGAAGCCTAAGAATTTACCCACTCTTACTCTAAAAACACACTTCTCTTGGTTGAACTTCATGTTGTGAGCTCGTAAAATGATGAAAGCCTCTAACAAATCTTGAACATGTCCCCTAGAGTAGAACTCTTTACCAACATATCATCAACATATACTTTGACACTGTACTCGGTTTGCTTTTTGAAATTTTTGTTAACTAACCTTTGGTAGGTCGCACCTACATTCTTTAAACCAAATGGCATAACCTGATAGCAAAATAAGCCTTCCTCTATAACAAAGGTTGTCTTATCATGGTCTTCTAAGGCCATGGATATTTGGTTGTAACCTAAAAATGCATCCATAAAACTCATGAATTTATGCCTTGAGGACACATCCACCAATCTATCGATTGAGGGCAAAGGAAAATTGTCCTTAGGGCAAGCTTTATTAAGGTTGGTGAAGTCAATACACATTCTCCAGTTTCCACTAGCCTTCTTCAGCATCACAACATTCAAGACCCAATCAGGGTACACCATTTCTCTGATAAATCTTGTTGACAGCAATTTCCTTACCTTTTGCCTTATTACCTCTACAACATGCGAACCAAACTTTCTCTTCTTCTACTTAGTTGGTTTGACCTCAAGAAACACATTTAATAATTACTTGAGGGTCCAACTCAGGCATGTCTGTAGTTGACCATGCAAAAACATCAGAGTTCGCACTTAAACACTAAACCAAATCCTCTTTTTCCTCCTCTGCCAATGCCGAAGAAATTTTCACCACTTTATCCAAATTATTGTAGAACAACTATAAAGTTTACGTAACCTCTACCACTTCTGGCTTCCTAACTCTTTCTTCACCCCTGACATCCAAACTGTCCAAATCCAATACTTGACCATCCATTCCTGTCTGTTGTGAGCATTGTCCTTGCAGTAATTTGTTCACGTGTTTGCTTGACTGCAAACATGTGACATTGTCTGGCTGTTCATTGATCAGATTTCATAAAGCATATCCCTGTATTTGTAGGAAATTTAATCTTCATACAGAAAGCTACAACCATCATCTTAGCCATTCTTATGATGGAACACCTAAAAATGGCATTATAAGCCATTAGATGGTCTACCACAAAGAACTAAACATACTTTATTGTGGAGTGCTCGCCATCCCTCAAGGTCACAGGTAAAGTAATGCATCCCTTTACCTCGACAAGATGGTTCGCAAAACCATAGAATGGGCTCGCCCTTCTCAAAGCTCGTTCCTTCAATCCCATTTTCTAGTAAGTCTCCCAAGTTAACACCTCTACAGTACTGCCACTATCAACAAATATTCTCTTTACCTTGAACCTTACAATAGTAACTGACACAACCATCGAATCATTTCCTTCTTCGTCACAAATCAATTCCTTATTTTCATCATTAAATTCTACTTTCCACTTTTCTTGATGACATGGCCTTTTTGGCAAGTTGACTGACATCACGTTTCTAAAGTGAGCCTTTCTCTTTACATTAGAGGTCACCCAGTCTTCATTTGTACTGGTTATCACATGAATTGTTCCTCTAACCTTTTATTTGCCTTTGGCTTTGCCCCACGAACTCTGACTTGGTTGGCTAGTGACTTGAGTTATAAAATCTTTTAGCTCGCCATTTCTAATCATTTCCTTAATAGTATATTTCAAAGAAGAGCAATCCTCAGTCTTATGTCCCCCATCATTGTGAAAAGCACACATGTCCCTCAAGTTCAATCTAGTTGCATTACATTGCATGGGTGGAGGACTTGGCAAGATGTCCAAACTTTTAACCTAGCTAAGGATATAGACACGCATAGCATTTAAAAGAGTATAAGTCTCAAATTTACCATGAGGGGCATATTATCTCATGCACTCTAGTTAAAATCTTAGAAATGCTCTTGACAATTTATTCTGCAAATGATCTTTTTGTTGTCCCCCACCTTGTTCTCGTAAAGTTTGAGAAGGCAGGCCCTGGTGACCTCAAACTCCTTCTCGGTTCTTAAACTGTCTGTCATCTTTTTGAAATGTACTGTGAGTTACTCTCTTAATCTCTTCTGCTTCAACAAGTTTGTGGGCCCTCTTATACAAATCTGTCAAACTCTGTGGCCTAATATCAGTAAAAGAATATTACACGTGCTCATTTTGAACACCCATGATAAAAGCATCAATGATCTACTAATCTTTCAGGTTCTTTGTATTTAATGTCATTGCATGAAAGCGTTTAACATAATCTTGCAAGGTTTCTCCTCTCTCTGTTTTACAAACATTAAACCCATATGAGTGCTCAATATGGTTCTACGAGCCCAAAATCTTCCCAAGAACATTTGACCCAACTGTGAAAAACTTTGGATGGAACCTTGCGGAAGAGACAAATACCAATCTTTTGCACTTCTCTTAAGGGTCATTGAGAAGGCCTTAGACTTCGTAGTGTCAGAGGCTCCTAGCATATTCATATAATCATTGTACTATATTAGATGTGCTCGAGGATCCCTTCTTCCTTCAAACATTTCCTTCAAAACTTTAAATTCGATTGGTAAGCTCACAGTTGTCACTTCAGGAGCCAGTGGATTGTTAGAACAAAATAGCCAATCCATATCCTGAGCATCAGAATGCAAAGCTCATACATCTCTACGCAAAGCATCCATCTCACTCTGCCACGATCTTGCATGTGCCCCAACATCCTCTTCCTGGGTGAGCATAGCATTATCTTGAAGATCGAAATTATCAGATTGCGCTTTCCTCTTCAACTCTTTATTCTATCTTAACAATTCTTGTTGAAACGTTTGTTGTTACTCAAACCTACTACTTTGTAAAAGTCATCTGCTCTCTCATCAACCTCAATTGCTCCTGAAGGGAAAATAACTATTTTAAGGATGCCTCCTAATCAGAGGGAAGCTATAATCCCTAACTAGAAGGAACATTTAAATCAAAACAATTCGAGGCCCTTGCATGGGCCAAGTTACCCAAAATTTCCGACTGGTCGGCAAACCAACCAATAAATAAATCCATCTCATTGGGTTGATTACCAGTGCCAGAACCTCCAGCTTGTCATGGCGAAAAATTTGTGGTGAAATTCTTATTAGGGTAAGCCATTTTGGTTTTTTGCAAATTGAAAATTTGAATATCGAAAGTCTGTCCACGCTCACCGCACCAAATTGTTGAGTGTTTCTCTCTATCTTCTTTAGATGGTAAGGTTGTATATTTATATGATATGGTTACTGTTTATTGATGTGATATTCTAGGTAGGTTTTATGCATACCAGCACATACCCTATTCTAGACTGAACACGTGGTTATACAATGTGGGTTTGCCTATGTAGTGACGAGTGAACCCACATCACACGGTCCCATATGTAACAACACTTAGTGTCATGTGAGCTCGATACGCGAGCCCAATGTGCAAGCTTGATATACGAGCTCAATATATGAACCATGTAGAATCCAACCCAAACCCATTCAGATTGTGGGTCGGTAATAATAAATATCATAACAATGTATATAATTTAAGTTATTATCAAATTCTTCATTTCATGAAAACATATTTTTTTAGTTTACATAAAATTACATACACTATTTATTGCAAATATATTATTAATCTTTATTTTCTCGATATCAAATTTAAACATTTTAAATTGAAGTCTATAGCTAAATATATCCGTGCACAAGAATATGCAATAAATTAGTAATTAATTACAATAATAAATATGTTTTCATTTAAATAATATATACCCAATTCAACATGGTGTATCACATTAAAGTTGCAAATATTACAAAATATAATTACTTATACCATTGTGGTTAACTAAACAAATATATAATACTTAAAAAAGTCAAACCAATACATCAAATTATCTTTTTCCATATCAAGAATGATTTCAATCACTTTAAAATAGGTTTTTTTAAAAAAAAAATAATATATTTTCTTTAATACAATTCTTTAAAATTAATACAAATCATACTTCCTATTGTTTAATTAAGTCTTTAATGTTAAAATATTAACTTTGTCGGTTTTCAAAAATTGATTTGTTAAATTTATTTAAATATGTTATAATAACAAAAAAATTAAATCATAATTTATAAACAATTTACAAATATTATTAGAATTTATAAATTAATGTAATTTATAAGCATATTAAATTTCAAATTAAATAGCATTTTCAACTAATATGAAATAATTTTGAAAATAAGCAAAAAAAAAATTAAAAATTTTAAAATAGTTTTGAACAATATATATAGTTGAACAATCTTATTATAGATTTTTATCATATCTACTCTTTTTAATACAATGCCTAAAATTACCTATAATCCTTCTCCAACCCATAAATAAGAAAATAATGCGCTTATATTAAAATACTTAAAAATTAAAGTTACAAAAATTCATTTGCATAACGGGCTTTTAAACCAATAAAAATATTGATAAAGTTTTAAAACATAATAATAATTTAAATAATCACATACAATTATAAAATTTATTTAAAATATAAAATATTTTAATATATTTTAATTTAAATATAAATCAATCTATGCATTGCCGAGGTAGGTTAATTCTACAAATCAAGCTTTACAAATTGAAAAAGGAGCTTTATTCTCTGCAAAATTTTAAATTAGTAATATAGTTAGCGTGTAAAAAAACAAAGATTATATATTAATGTATGTATTATCATGTGAATTTATTTTAGATAATTAATTAATTTACTAATAGTTTTTTTTTAAATGTAGACAATTTTTTTAACTATGAGTTTAACAAAAAAACATGATTTTTTTCGTTTTTAAACATAAAATTAATTATATTTTTTTATTTTTATTAACAAAATAAATTAAATATTTTTTTAAAATATATTAATTAAAATAGCAATTTTTAGTAAATGATGTAACTACTTTTTAATACTTTGATTAAATCAACATATTAAAAACAATAATAGAATTTTCTAATAATATTGATAAATAAATTCCCTTTCCTTTATCTATTTTAAAATTTATTAAGTTTTAAATAAAATAAAATTTTAAAATTAATATTAATAATATAAAATAATTTAATAAATACCTTACGATTTCTCTTTAAGTGATTTTTTTATAAACTTTATTTAAAAAAAGCTCATATTTAATTATGGATTAGTAACTAACAATATATATTTTATTTTACAAGCAATTTTAAAAAATTATAATTATTTTTTAAAATTTATTCTTTTTAATATTGGTCAAACCTCTAACTTATAAAATCTCTCTACTACTGATAGTATACTAAATATTTTCTCTTTATTTATAGAGTTATTATCATCTAAAAAAAAATTCACAAACAAGATTAAGAGAATTACATTTGTCTATTTATTTATTTTAAAAATTTTTAAATATAATTTAGCTAACACTCATCATAAACTAACCCTCAACTTGTGTAATTCCAATGACCATACACTAACAGCCTGTTTGGTTCGATGGAATGGCTATTCCATTCCGTCACTATTTTGTGCGCTACAGTAATTCACTTATTTGATTCACTGTTTGAGTGATTCTACATAACTCTATTGTACTTTTATTCCCTCAACTCTTGTAATAGGGATTTAGTAGTGAGGGTTCTAGATAGCTATTCAAACTCCCCCGGTACAAAATCAAAAAAAGTTTTTCTCAAAATTTCTTTTATACAAAAGCCGTTATTTCTATCCCAAATCAGTGAATCACAAATTAAAATTAAACTAACAATTTTTGTCACATCCCAAAAATTGGGTTAGAAGAAATTGGGTTGGTGAAATTTAGTGGGGTCATGTTTGAATTTTTTAGTTAAGATGGTGAATATTTTATTAAGAAAATTAATTTGGTTTGGTGGTTAAGGGATGTGGGTATGTATGTGAGGTTTCGAGTTCAAATCTTTTGCCTTGTATTTTTTCTATTTTTGCCTAAATCCCTTACTTATGTGTTCAAAGTGTGCAAAGTGAATTTTTTTTGTTTTAAACTTTAAAAAAAACTCTCTGATGGGTGGTTAGGGGGATAGGATCTAGTTTATTTTTTTAATAAAACAACTTTAATTAATCAATTTTGTTTTTCAAAATTAAACCCCCATGTTTTCTCTCACCCCTTTCACGTCATTTTTAAAATTTTATTATTATTTCTTTCTTTCTTTCTCTTTTGTTCCCTTTTGCTGGCAGTGGTGTTTTCCATTCTTTTTCCATTGTTCTTTCTTTTTGGTTTTCTTACTTTGCTTATTTTGTCACTACTTGAATTTGTTACTCCCTAGCTATGATTTCGTCTCTGCTTCTTTTATGTTGATCTCGAATATGGTGTTAGATGTGTGTGATTATGTGACACCCCAAACTCGACTGGGACAAACCAATCCGAATTCGAAGCATTACATTAGTCACCTAAGTGACTCTCTAGCTAACGACCACCCAAAACACACCCCGACCTTATAACACCTCAATGTTATCTAATTATTAGTTATTTATTAATGCGGAAGCAAATTATGAGCCAATTTTAAACTTTTCCTAGATAATTTAACCTAAGGGCATTTTTATCATTTTACCACTTATGGTAAAACTAACTCGATTTTAAACCTAAGTGTTTACAGACCTTCTTTTAGTTAAATTATGCAAGCCTAAAACTTTTAGCTTAATTTGGGTTCGTTTACTATGTCTAATTCAAGTTTTATTAATAGGGACTAAATTGTAACAAATACAAACTATCAGGACCTATTTTGAATTATAAATTAAGTGTGTTTCTATCGAATTTTATCCATTACGAGACTAATCCTAAAATTTTACCAAGTTTCTTTATCATCTAAGGCTTTAATTGGACTAATCAATTTTCAGAACTAAATTGTAACTTCAACAAATTAGAATACCAATTTAGAAAGACAAAAATTCAAACCCCCAAAATCCCACATAGCCGTGTCCCCTAGATCATGTGTCATTAATCGACCATGTTCATGTCATGAAAAACTTGTAGGTTGCTTGCACACGTCCGTCTGTGGTAGCTCCAATCTCCACACGTCCGTGTCACTTACCCATACGCCAATGTGCAACTCCTCACATACCCATGTGGACAGGCACACGCCCATGTGAAAACCACTACACCTATTTTTGTGAAAAACTCATTTTAAAACCCGATTTTGTATATTTTAATTGTAACACCCCTTAACCCTTTTCCAACATCGGAATAGAATTATGGAGCATTACCGGTCGCTACAGTTTATAACACGAATTAAAAAAAATTAAACATTGAATAGTTTAATAATATATCTTATTAACCCCTTTTATGTACATTTAAGGCCTATGGAATATGTTAAGAACAAACCGAAACTTAATCAGAAGCTTATAAACTTTTTTGTAAAATTTCTAAGATTTCTCTTAATGAACAGTACCACACACTCGTGTGGTTTAGAGACATGCCCGTGTGTCTCTATGACACGCCCGTGTTGTCACCCCGTGTGACTCACACTGCTAGAACATGCCCGTGTCCTCTACCCGTGTACTTCTTTGACTTGTTGCTCATGAAAAAACTAATTTTACATGGCCAAGACACACACCCATGTGCTTAACACGTGTGGATTTATTTTCAATTCGAACCTAGTGCAGTTTTCACATGGCCAGGCACATGTCCGTGTACTGTGGCTGTGTTCTTCACAACACACGCCCGTGTGGTCATTCCTGAGCATTCTGTTTACATTATTTTAGATGCAGGGGACATACGGCTTGCTTACATGTCCGTGTAAGGGCCGTGTGTCTCACACAGTCTGATCACACGCCCGTGTGCTAGGCAGTGTGGACTCAAAATGAACCTTATAGTTCAAGTTTACCAACCCTGCAAACTTCAATAACAATCAATTTAAAATCCAATCTTTCAACTAATCCAAAACATGATTAAATACATCTATTTCACATTTAAATCATCAATGTTACGATCCAATTCAAGTGTATTTGTAAGTGTTTAACATAGAACCTCCAGACAGTGTACTTTGGTACCAATTGAATCAATTCAAATTAAACTATATAAAAGACTATATTATAAACATAACTTTTCATTTATGGGCTAACCATTATCATTCTTACACAAAATAACTTCAAAAGATAACCTAGGTACATGCCATTTCTCAAAATAAAATACATCACCAAGTATTTGAGTTCGGGCTTGGCTTGGATGCTATGTAGTTAGTCCTTCGTACCTAACCTGCGCACGGAAACAAACCGTATGCTAAGTATACACTCAGTGGTATTTTTATAAGCCAACACTTAAATCATTATTAACACAAAATGCATTTAAGCTATTAACTTCAAATCTAATATCACTACTTATATTCAAAGTTCTTTCTCAATGAAACATTCAGTTCAATTATGTAACAATCAATAATAGTAGATTTTCAGTACAATAGCACTGTAACACCCCAAAGTCGACCCAGACATTATGGCCGAATCCGACATCTTACATTGAAGTGTTTTAGCGAAAATCGTGTTTTCATTGAAAACCCTTATTAAAATAAAAGAAACCTTAATTAACTTAAAAAAAAAAACTCCTTTCAATCACTTGTTTAAAACATATGATTTTATGAAAACATGTCATTTTAGAATTTAGTTGCGAAAACGTAGAAAACATACTATAATTTATAATTTAGGAAACTCATGTTCAACTTTTCGTATTTACAACGAAAATAATAATAATAATTCAAGTAATAATAACATAATGAAACTTTGTTACAATCTGGTCTGAAACATATTTAATAAAATAAAAACGTATATGCTTAAAAAAAACCAAGTTCAAATTATCTTGCTAGCTGGCCACCCAGAGTCCTTCCAAACATCAAACCTTCTACTGAGCATCACCTGAAAATAAAATAAAAGAGGGGGTGAGTTTTCGCAAACTCAGTGTGTACAACCCTCAACAAAAAACAAG
This sequence comes from Gossypium longicalyx, assembly GCA_025698465.1. Classification (NCBI taxonomy): domain Eukaryota; kingdom Viridiplantae; phylum Streptophyta; class Magnoliopsida; order Malvales; family Malvaceae; genus Gossypium; species Gossypium longicalyx. Next base: position 38,812,545 of record CM046996.1, on the reverse strand, counting down.
CATTCCAAAAACCATCATACATCAAACATGCAATGCAATCCCATCCAACTTATCCATCCACTACACACCAGCTCCGTCCCCCGTCACACCATGTGGGATATAAATATCGACCCACCCAATTGACACACCAAGGGTAGCCCGGTTGTGGAACTACCTTTATTTACATATTGGGCTTTAAAAGCCGCCGTTGGATCCACGATTGTCAAGCAACCATGCGATCCTCATATACTTCCTCCGTTCCATAATTCCCACCCATATGCAACCTAAACAGGATATCATATGTATGCATGTCACATATGCGAACTTAATATGTTGTCAGTACTCCATGTAACGCATCCGTCAACCACAAAATATCCCAACCTAATTTATATGCAATATGTCACACAAAATCATACATATTCATATTTCAATACCTCAATAATCACATACTTTTGGTAAAAGGTAATAGTGTTCCAACTTTCAAATTACCATTAAGATGGTATCTATCCAATATCATTCAATTTCATGTACTTTATGAATTTTATTATGCATAAATAGTAACCTCATGAATATACATCGTAACAAAGATTTCATGCATTTGAATCATGCATAATCCTAATTCTCAATAATTCATACCATTCAATCAAGCATTCTCATATCACACAATACAATTATGAATACAATCTCAATCACACATTCATACTATCAAACTAGCAATTTTGCCAACACATCAATCTTTTAAGGATTGAAACGTACTTGGTTTGGCAACTCACAAAACTAAAATTTTGGCTATTAAGCCAATCCAATCAACAAGCTAATTTATCAAATATAACATGACATTTATCATTATCAAACAAATTTACGAGTTTAGGACCCATACCTTGTAACACCCGACCCGATCACTAGATCTGGGTATGGGGTCACAACTAAATCATTTTTCTACATATTTAGAACTCACTAACTTTTGAAATCAGATTGTTTAACCTATTTATTTAAAAACATAAACAACAAGGATTATAAAATTTAAAATAAAAGTTTGTTGTCTCAACTCTGGACTCTAAAGAAACTATTTAGTTACAACGTTTTTGCCCCTTTGGCGAAGTCTCTAAAGGTATCCTCTTTCCTGTGTGCATGACACTTGTTAACGGAGCTCTTGTTATAGTATGCCCAAAGACCAATCATGAGATGATTGAATTACATACTTGTTTTACCTTATTTATTAATATAAGACATTGTCATTATTATTTTAGATATGAAAATTTAGGTTTTTAACTTGCAAGATTACCCAAGTAATTAAAAGAAAAAGAGGTATTATACAAGCTAATGGAGATGGGTGGCAATGGCACTTTCTTGGCAAGGTTGGAGCTGATCTTGGAGATCCAAGATTTTAGTTTTGGTACTGTTCTAACTGAAGAAAAATAGCGGCAAGGTAGGGATGAAGATGATGCTTAATCTTGAAGACAAAAGAAAGAAAAATCAATAGTGATTGGTGGTGATAGGTCTAACGGTAATAATGGTGGGAGAAAGAGAAAAGAAAGAAAAAATAAAGATCAAGAGAGGGAGAGGAGGTTAGGGACGGCTAAGGTAGGAGAGAAAAGAGCAAGAGGCTAATTGTTTAGAGTAAAAATTGTATTTATACCTAGGTTTACTAGGCTTGGATGACAGCACTTTAAAAAACAAGGGAAATTTACAAAAAATAATTTATTTTGCAAGAGATGAGACTTGAACTTGGGACCTCCAACTAACTTTCATGCTTCCACATTTAATAACCAACCATTGGGCCAATTTCTTATTTTTGATATATTTCTAAATTTTTATTGAGCTAAATTTGGGAATGTTACACAAGTATTATTCTGGGCTTGAACAACAATAATGCATTGAGAGTAATGTGTAGTTGATTGATGACAAAAAGTTGTCATTAACAAAGAAATGTCAAAATCAATACATGAGTATGTGTTAGAGAATAACATATATGACTGAGCCGCTATGAGTATGTTTATTGGATTATTATATAATAGTAGTGATAACTATGTATATGATCCTCAGACTTGAGATTATCATTGTCCCAACATCGTGAGTCGTATATTTTGATATAGTTAAACGTCTACCGTAATAGGTTGTACTATAAAGATTGATGTTAGATATACCACAATCCATGTAGTGGGATATGGTTGATCACGATATGATTTATCCCTTCTACATAATGGCAGCAATATCTTAGCCCTCTAGATGGAGTGAGACTAGAAATGCATGGTCTAACACCCCCTTACCCGAGACCATCGCCGGAGTCGAGCACGAGGCGTTAATAGACTTAAATTTTCACTTAAACAATTTCAAACAATTTATCTCACCTTTTGTAATAAATTTCCCATCTGTGTCACAGTCACTAAAAAATTCATATCTCGAGTTACGAAACTCGAAATTCAAATTTGTAAATTTTCCCTGAAACTAGACTAATATATCTATTTACTAATTTTTTTTCTAGAATTTTTGGTTGGGCCAATTAATACAGTTTATTAGTTAAAGTTTCCTCTGTTTCAGTGTTTGACTGCTCTGACCTCTATTCACAACAAATCACTTTTCTCTCTGTACATAATTCAGATGACTATGCCATCTATTTCTTTTAAAATTAGACTCAATAATGAATCTGTACATATAAAGTATGACTCCTAATTATTTTTTTAAAATTTTTAGTTAATTTTTAAAATCAGAACAGGGGATTCAGAAATTGATCTGACCCTGTTCCACCAAAACACAAATATCTCATGAAATACAACTCATTTACCTGTTTTAGTTCTTCCATATGAAAATAGAATTAATAAACTTCAACTTCATATTTTACTCACCATTAATTCTATCTCTACTATTTTTAGTGATTTTTCAAACTCACATCATTGCTGCTATATGATACTGTTTTATAGCAAATTTCACTTTTTTATGAAATTCCATGGATTAGATAACACATTAAACATACATAACACCAAATATGATCTTTGATTAGCCATTCCAATGGCTAATCATTACCAAACATTTTCTTACCACTCAATAGCCATATCATAAAATTATATACACAAAGTGATTATAATGCTATACATGCCATACTCAAATTATACAAGCCACTATACCAAAATGATCCACGGATAGTGTGAACGAGCCTCCGACCGTTCCCGATTTCTGAGCTGGCTTGTCAAAACTACAAAGAATGGAAAGAAGGGAGTAAGCATAAATGCTTAGTAAGTTCACATGCAAATAGCAAGTAACATAATCATGCAATCCAACACAAAACATCATTTGCATAAATATCACCAAGACATTCATGTTACATTTGCAATTACTATCTTACCACGATTTCATCATACCAAGTTCTCAACCCGAGAGTTTAAGCACATGCCTGTAAAATTTTCTCATTCATCACACTTACCAACATGTCACCTTCGTTTTAGGTATTCTCCTTATTCACTTAAGATTCACCCGTTGAACACGTCGGAATATAATCCGAATACACGGATTGCATGCACATAAGTGCCATACCCGCAGCTAGACAAACTCAATAGCCTATGGAAATTATGTAGCCAAGCTACCATGTAGCCCGCCCATAAGCGAACTCGGACTCAACTCAACGAGCTCGGGTGTTCGCATCCATAAGTGAACTCGGACTCAACTCAACGAGTTCAGAACTCAAATATCCTAGTGACATGTCACTTGTATTCTAATCTATTCCCAAGGTTCAAACGAGATTTTCCTCGATCATATATCTTTGCCATCTTCCACGGAATGTTAGAACCGATACTTGGTAGCATTTCATATTTATCAAGTAGCTCACATAATTTGCATATTACTCAATAATAACCACAAGGCATAATATTTGATGATAATAATCATTATATCATATAAATATCATTAAATTACTTAAAATGACAATTATGTTACTACATTTACACATGACCTTATCTCGGTACAAAATGTTAGAAATCAAGCCTATTCCTCGCAAACTTTATTTTTTCTCGATCACGACTCGAATCTCGTTTCTCTTGGTCTAAAATACCAAATTAATTTATTCAATATACACATTCATCAAAAAAGTCCCTAATACGGGCTTGGATAAAAATTATCATTTTACCCCTAGTTTTTCAATTATTTACAATTGAGTCCTTAAGTTTGTACAATGAGTTACGTGCATTACCCATGGCATCTAGGCATAGCTGAATTTCCTAGTGTCCATAACAGCCCATATTTTACACCAAAAATTAGATTTTTACCATCAATTTTACCCCTTTTTACAATTAAGTCCCTTTTAGGTGTTTTCACATAAAACTAGTAAGTAAAAGTTGTTAAACACACATCAAACCATCATATTCCTTCATTATTCATCAAAATAAAATTATGTCACACATGGGTAAGTTTTCATACATGCATCCTAGCTCAAAATATTGCTAAAAAATGATAGAACATGCTTTCTAGATTTTAAAATCGAAAAGAGCATTAAAAACGGGTATGAAAATCACTTACAATCAAGGCTTAAAAATGTTGGAAACCCTAGCTATGGTGACAAGCAAAATTCGGCAGCCCTCATGGAGAAGATAAGTCCATTTTGTGTTATTTTTCCCTTTTTAATGACTATATTTACCAAATGACAAAAATGCCCTTAATGCCTTTCTTTGTAATTTTTCATGTACAAGCCCATTTTTGTCCAAAATTCTAGAAATTGGTTAAATTGCTATTTAAGACCTTCTAATTAATATTACAAAACAATTTCGTACTAAAAGCTTCTAGAATGCAAGTTTTGCAACTTATTCAATTTAGTCCCTAATTTCAAATTAAACACTTTATGCATAGAATTTCTTCACGAAATTTTCACACAATCATGCAATCATATCATAGATCTAAAAATAATTATAAAATAATTATTTCTATCTCCAATTTGTGGTCCCAAAACCACTATTTCGATTAGGCCCTAATTCGGGATATCACACATGGCCATGCTCGAATAAGTTGATATGAGATATCACACTTATTTATTTATTATTATAACACTCATAACCCATCTCCGTTGCTAGATTAGGGTTACGGAGTATTACTGTACAATTCAGAAGAATCCACATCATATTGCATCATGTTTACCAAATTAATCAACAAAAATTTCATAAATAAATCAAATTTGAGTAAACATATATTTATGGGACTTAAATCGAGCCTACGATACCTTAAAAATAATTTAGGCACATTTAGGGGTCAATTTGAAACAAAATAGGAGATTTGGGGCCAAAGTAAAAAATTTCAAAATAGGGGTCATACAGCTGTGTGACAGAGCCCAGACTGTGTACCTTTCAAAATAATTTCACACAGCCATGTCGCAGGTCGTGTGCTAGCCCTGTAGCATTTGAAATACACTCACATAGCTGTTTCGTAGACTATGTGCCACACTGTGTTCAATTTTATGTTGGCTTACACGATCATGTCGCAGGTCGTGTGTAAGTCCGTGTGAAACCTGCACCAAACACGTTCAGGGAACATGTCCATATGGGTTGCCTGTGTGTTACACATGACCGTGTGACAGCCTGTGCTAGAGGCTGTGTGTGTTCAAATTGAGCAAAATTATGTTCATTTTCCATACAATTGCATAGGTACCTAACCCAATTCATAACAGATCATCACAAGACCTCAAAACACATCAAGAGCAACCCAAGAATGCCAAATATATTCACCCAAGACCTAACCAAAACATCATATACAAGTCACATTATAAGCATTTAACCTTTCACTACACTAACTATTGTTTACAAGAATAGCATATACACCATTTAACCTATCTCAACCTTATCAAACCATACACTAACATGACGTATACTATTCATTCTCACACACTTATGCTTAAGTTAGAGTTTAACAAGCATACATATAAGGTTACCATTCCATAACATCAAACATACCAAACCACCATACAAAGCTATGAAACATTACAAGCATATTCATTTGCCTATTACATGCCATATAAGTCAAGTTGTTTATAAATCTACCAAAGAGTTCCTTGGAATAGGATGATTCTTCGAGTTGGTCTGATCTCCTAATTTCTACAAAATATATCTGCAAGCAATAAGACAAATAACACGATAAGATTTTGTAAAGCTTAGTAAGTTCATTGTTTAAACGATAAAGCTTACCAAATTAAACATAATAATTCAAATAACAAGATTATTAAACCGAGTTCCTGTCAACAAGGTTCTTAACAGAATTCTTATCAATCACAGCGCACAATGGTAAGTAATGCCAGTACCATAATTCAAATCATATTCCATATTACTATCGTTTCAACTTTTCGAAAACACTTATACTTGGATAATTCTTATCATTAAAATGCCACATGATAAATGATCATAACCAAGTCATCGTTCTAATAATATCTCATTTTGGTAATCGAAAGGGTTTCACACATTCAAGTTAACTTTAGAACTTTGACTGGCTCACAATGTTGATCACACAAGTTGTAGAGAACCCGCAACACATGTAGGGTTTCAAGCCATCGCTATGGTTTGTATCGCCAACTTAAGGCCTAATAAATAATCACTGTATTCATTTATCATGTATTCTCTACTCATTCAATAGTTAAGTATAACATTGGATATAATTATAATAATGTGGAATGTGTAATAAAATCATTATAATATAAAAATAACAGTACAAACTTATTGGATTGATTTGCAGACGACCCAAGTAAATGGACTACTCCACAACCTTTTCTTTTTCACGATTATCAACATATTCTTGATCATAAAATAAAAATTTCATTTAGTTAACTAATTCCAACAGTAAAATTAAATCATTTTATGCAATTAAGTCCTTTAATATATTTTTACAAAATTGCCCCCAACATTTTACTTTTATGCAATTTAGTCCCTAAGTCCAAATCATGCAATTTAACCATTCTTAATTGAATTCAAGCATAGCAGAATTGTTTGGGACACTATTATGGCCCATATTTACTATTATTTCACTTCAAGTCCTCATAATTTTATCACTTTAACATTTTAGTCCTTTTTAACGTTAAAATAATCAAAAACTACTTTACAAAATAGTCTTATCTAGCAACCAAACTCAATAATCTTTCATAAAATTTCAAAAATATGCTAAACCCATCAATGGAATAATCGAAAACATTTGACAGTTGTACAAATTAGTTCCTGGGTTAGCTAGATTAAGCTAATACGAGCTCAGAAACATAAAAATTATTAAAAACGGGCAAGGTTTACTTACCCAATCAAGGAACACTAGGTGACTGAAGCTTGCTTCCCCCTTGGCAATGGAGTTTCAGTTTTTAGATGAAATAAATAAAGATGATAATTCCTTCTAAATTTTGTTATTATTTAATTTTAACTTACCTTTCTAAATTTTGTTATTCTTTAATTTTAACTTACCTTTTTACCTATTTACAAAATTGTCCTTTAAAAACAATTGAAATTTCATAAATTCCATCACCTATACCGTCCACTAATACCTCAATGGTAAATTTATCATTCAAGGAGGGTTTAATTGCACAGTTGGTCCTTCAATTATATTAAATTCCAACTAAACAAACTTAATTTCGATTTGACCCCAAACTAATTACGACTAAATGAGCAAATAGCCCAAACGTTAGTTGATTTAATCATGTCACCACTGCTTGGACTTTTTGACCATGGTTTGATCACCATTTTGGTCCTTTTAGTATTTTAAATCTATAGCATTTAACTTTTATATCTTTTACAATTTAATCCTTTTACCTTAAATAAGCAATTAATTGTAAAAATTACCAGACCAAACTTCAATTCACCTATAATACAACTTTGTAAATATTTAATAAAAATATTTCTAACCTTAAATTACGAAAACAAGACCCCATTACCTCATTTTCAACAACCACTTGACATTTGGACTAAACCACTTATACTAATCATTAATTTAATTAATTAAAATTCATCCAATCAAAATTCAATATAAAATTATTATTGACTTGCATAAGTTAAATATTAATTATACGAACTTACTCATCGAATTTGTATCCCGAAACCACTATTTTTGACAACACTGAAAAATGAGCTGTTACAATTGTAGTCTACTCAAAAAAATCAAGAAATATGAGATTAGACTATACAAGTGTGACAATTCTATGACTTGTGTCCAATCTAGATATTAAGGATAGAAGGATATAATACATAAAAAGATTATCACAGAAAGGTTATGTCGAATAACGACTTCTTGTAGCTTAGGTAGCAATGATGCATTGCTAGATGCCACTCATTGCTTATATTATTAGAAATGTTCTAATATTACTACTAGCGTTACAATAACCTAAAGGGTCACACCCTATGGTTAAAATTAACAAAATCAAAATAGATTTGGTATTGTGTTTAGCTTTCACATGAATTAAATTAATTATTGAATTAAACTAATTTGATAGTTAAATATTAAACGAATTAAATATACAAGCTTGTTGTACACAAATTGAGAACATAGTTAAGATTAATAGATGAATTTGATTCATATAAAATTTAACGTAATATCTTTTACCAAAATTATTATAATAAATTATTATTTTGATTTCGGTCAAACATTGAAATATGGTAGTTATAATTCTTTTTGGAAAGAATATAACATTTTTTTTAATACTTTCCATATGGTATAGTTCTTTTTGGAAAGAGTATAACGTGTTTAATGCTTTCCATGTGTTCTTTATAAGATTTGATTCCATTTTCACTATATGATACCAAAATCCCGAATTAGGGAAAGTGTGTTTTAAAAAGAAATTTGACAAAAAGGTCTAGCAGCCATCTTTGAAATCTCTCTGAAATTGTTCAAAGAGTTTTTCTGTTTGTGGTTGACTAGGTGTACTACGTAGAGGCCAGAACCTTTTCGTTGTGGCTTGGAATTGACATTGAATCAGCAACATCCTCTTATCATTTTTTTGATTAAGAAGGTACATCTTCAACCCTATTTCAACCTGTTTCATTCCTCGTACATGAATCCATGGCTGTGGATCACCGGAATATTTTTTCCACTAGACGTACTGGCGATTCCAATAGTGGTATCAGAGTCACTTGTATGATACAAATATAAGATTAAATTGAATGGTTGATGCCATTCTATGAGATACATGCTATTTGATATGTTTAATCAATCCGTTTTTATGAATATATGATATCTGTTAATTTCTATTAAGAATGTGCTTATATGATCTGTTAAACATATGTGAGTATGTGTTCTTCTCAATCGATGATTAAGTGTTAATCATTGATTTTGAAGCCTATTGGATCTTGTATATGGTTTGTTAAGTGTTAACGAATCTGTTTTGGGGCAGTGGGGGTTTTTATCATTCATAGGTTAATTTTTAACTTGTTAATTACATTTCAAAAAGAATAAAAGTTGTTCCAATAAGAAGCATCTCAGATCAAAATTTTTAAAAAAAATTATTCTATTTTTATAAAATTTATCAAACAATAACAATTTTCCATAGAGATTTGAGTTTAGTTTTTAAAATTTCGTTAGGGTCTGTCACCTGTAGCACCGAGGTGCGAAACCCCCACAGGGGGTATCTCCCACTAACCCCTATGGTAGCCCACATTAATTGAAGGGACAATTTGGTAATCTTACTCCCTCATAAGTAAAACAAGTTTCTATAATTGTAAATTGTATAAGCTGCTGCGGATTAGAGGGAAAGAAGGTTGGGTTAACTAAAGTGGACAGGAAGCTTGAGAAGTGGCATACTCTCTTAGGATTCGTTTCAGTTCTCCCATTTGCTTGGGGGAACCACCTTAGTATTATGGGATATAACTATTGCATTTATTTATTGTTTTATAGTTTTCTTGTATATGATACGATGGATGATATGTTAGAATGCATGTTATAGGACATTGATAAGATCAATTAAAGGATTAAAATGGACAAAATGTTGACTATTAATGGCGAGATTAATTTATTTTAAAAACCCTCAATAAAATATTAAGTTAAGATTGCCTATCAATATTTACCCTCGATAAAGCCTCGATCGATACAATGTGGGTTTTACTAAAGCGAAGTACATGTATATATCTTGGTCAAATGCAAAGAATAAGTAAGTGATATTTGCTAGTTATAATATTGGTTAATAACTGAACTAGGTTACTCTAATAGGATTAGATACCTAAAAGCAATAGTTTTGGATAATCATGAGATGATTGGAAGAATAATTGTTCACAAAAAGGAGGAGTTATATGTGATGTAATTAGCAAGTGTTGCTTACCTAAATAACCATAATCTTGAGAGTAAAGCCAAAGCTAACTTAAGAAGAGGTGAAATATGGGTCCTTACCCACTAGAAAACTTTAGAGAATGTCTTTTCGAAATTAAGATATGAGGGTTATTAATTTTGAATAAAATAGTAGGAGCGTTATCTAATAAAGTTCTTTTTAATGATTATATTAAACTTGGTAAATACTCATTAGCATATTTTATTTTTGTAGATTTATTATGGAAAACAATACAAACTCTTTATCATTGCAATCTGTCCTTGAGAAGGACAAGTTGAATGTTTTGAACTTCCTTGACTGGTTCCATAACTTGAGGATTGTCCTCAAACAAGAACGTATATTATATGTCATTGAAGAACCCGTTCCTTATGAACCAGTAGCTAATACCTCTAGAACTAACAAGGATGCTTATAAGAAGCATATTGATGACATGTTAGACATAGAATGTCTAATTCTCGCCATCATAACTCTTGTGCTTTAAAAGCAACATGTGAATATGGTTGCCTATGATATGATCCAACACCTCAAGGAATTATGTGAGAGGGAAGCATGTCAAGAGAGGTACGAGGCCTCTAAAACTCTATTTTGTTGCAAAATGGTGGAGGGAACTCCTGTGGGAACTCACATTCTCAGGATGATAAGCTATATTGAAAGCCTTGAAAAACTATGATTCTCTTTAGATGTGGAGTTGGCCATCAATGTTATTTGCAATTGCTGCCAGATAGTTTTAGCCAATTTGTCCTTAATTTCAACATGAATGAGATTAATAAGATTTTTCCACAATTACTCAACATGTTACAAACTGTTAAAAGTAACATGAAAAAGGCTGGACCTAAACCCATTCTGATGGTCTACAAGGACAAGGGCAAAGGAAAAGCTAAGGCAAAGCCCAAGAAAGGAAAAGCTACATTGAAAAATAAAGGAGGAATTGTTAAGGAAAGAAAATGTTTCTATTGTGGTAAGACTCAACACTGGAAAAGGAACTGCCCTGCCTATCTTGAAGAGGTCAAAAAGGCAAAGGAAAGTGGAGTGTCCTCTTTAGGTATTTATGTTATTGATATTAATTTACCAACATCTATTTCTTGGGTATTAGATACTAGTTGTGGTTATCATATTTGCACCTCTGTACAGTGGCTGCATAGGAGTATGAATTTGGCTAAAAGAGATGTGGACCTGCGAGTTGGAAATGGAGCAAGAGTTGTTGCATTAATTGTAGGAACACATATTTTATCATTGCCTAGTGGACTTTATTTAATTTTGGAGGATTGTTATTTTGTGCCAAGTTTGACTAGAAACATTATTTCAATTTCTTGTTTAGACAAAATTGGTTTTGAGATAATTATTAAGAATAATTGTTGTTCATTTTATCTGGATAATGTTTTCTATAGTTTGGTAGAATTAGTACATGGCATCTATATTTTAGATCAAGATATGCTTATTTATAACATAAATACTAAAATATCAAAAACAAATGACTCTAATCAAACTTGTCTTTTGCATTGTCGATTGGGCTATATAAGTGAGAAGCATATATGAAAACTCCATACAGAAGGAATCCTGGACTCTTTTATTTTTGAACAATTAGATATATGTGAGTCTTGTTGGGTAAAATGACTAAAAATCCTTTTAATATTAAAAGTAAGTGAATTAGTGATTTATTGGGCTTAATACGTAGTGATGTATGTGGACCAATGAACACACAAGCCGGAGGAGGTTTTCAATACTTTATTACTTTCACTGATGACTCTAGTAGATATGGGTATATTTGTCTTATGCACCATAAATCTGAAGCCCTTGAAAAGTTCAAAAACTTTAAAAAGGAAGTACAAAACCAACTAGGCAAAAGTATTAAGGCACTTCAATTAGATTGAGGAGGAGAATGCTTAAGCTTAGAGTTCGATGAGTTTTTTAAAGAATGTGGGATTGCCTCACAACTTACACCTTCTACTACTCCACAATGGAATGGAGTTTCTAAAAGGAGAAATTGAACACTGTTAGACATGGTTTGATCAATAATGAGTCATGCTGATCTTCTTACTTCCTTTCGAGGACATGCACTTGAAAAAACTACTTTCAAACAAAATCGTGTTCCATCTAAATCGATTCAAAAGACACTATATGAGATGTGGATCAGAAAGTGTCCTAGTATGTCTTTCATGAAGATTTAGGGTTGTGAGTCTTATGTTAAATGTCAGACATCTAGTAAGCTCAAATCTAAATCTCAAAAGTGCATTTTTATGGAATATTCTAAGGAAACTAAAGGATATTATTTTTTCAATCCTACCAAGAACAAAGTGTTTGTGTAACAGCTCGTTTTTAGTCAAATCAAAATAGTGGTTTTGGGACCACAAATCTGAGGTCAAAATATTTATTTTATTATTATTTTAATGTTTACAGTATGATATTATGTTGGTGTGAAAATTTCGTTAAGAAATTTTATCATTTGATTGGTCAATTTGATAAAAAGGACTAAATTGCGTAAAGTGTAAAACTTGAGTTCTAATGGCTAAAGGTGTCTAATAGCTATAGAACCTTAAAGTTAAGGTTCTTAAGTGGTAATTAGACCATTTTAATTATGAGTGGACAATGATGGACACAAAATGAATGTTATTAAATGGTTTTATTAAAGGTTAATTTTGTAATTTGTTTATTAATCATAAAATAAAAAAAATAGACAATTTGTGTCCATATTCTTCTCATAAACACCAAAACCGATTCTAAAATGAAGAAACCATAGCTAGAGTTCAGCCAAGCTCATTTGTGTAATTGTAAGTCCATTTTTATCCCATTTTTAATGATTTCTATGTTTTTGTGATCGTTACAACTAGTTCTTGCTAGTCTAGGGACTATTTTGCAAAATTGTTAAAGATTTTGAAAGTTTTCATTGATGAAAGTATGTGTTTTTTGATGTTTGATGATGAAATATGAAATCTTGTTGTTATATTTACATATTTTATAAAGTGATTTTGAGTAAAAATGCAAAATAGGGATTTATTTATGAAAATGTGAAAATGTGTGGTTAAATGTGTGAAAATTTTAGAAATATGGGTTACTAGGACTAATTCGTAAATTGGCTAGCATGGGTTGGTATTGAATTTCATTAATTTGAGATTTTGTAGAATAAGGACTAAATTGTAAAAGTGGTGAAATGTTAGGGGAAAATGTGTAAATATGCTTAAATGTGTGTTTTGGACTAAATTGAATAGAGGGATAATTAAATGAGCTAAATTTGATATTATATAGATCAAGAAAAGAGGAATTTGGATTTAGATCGGGGAAAAGACAAAGTACTCGATTAATCGACCAATTTCATCAATTTTTAACTCAAAATAAGTTTGTATGTGATAAATTTCATTATAAATGTATTTTAAATGCTTTGATACAGTATAAGTTATGAATATGAGACTTCGGATAAGTTTGACATTGAATCGATAGAAATTCGGCATTCGAAATCCTGGTTGAACCTTAGGAATAGTTTAGGATACTAGTGACATGTCATTAGGGGATACATGTATTGGCTTCGAGCCATGATATTAGCTCTTCAAGTGCAAGATATATTGATTTGGCTTCAGGCCATGAATATCGGCTGATTTGGCTTTGGGCCATGATATCAGTATTTCGGATATAAGTTACCTTGATTTGGCTTTGGGCCATGGTATAGGTACTTATCGTGTTTTATAGTGTTATCAAAGCTAGCTCGGATTTGGGGATCGTCGGAGATCGCTTCACACTGTATACCTATCTCTTGGTACTTATGAACTTTGGTAGTTTAAGCATATGGCATGTATAGGGACTTTGAGTCATTTTGGTATTGTAGCATGATTTTGGCCATTTGTGTTGGCTTGTAAATATTAAATGTTTGATTGTATGTTAGCATGTAAGTTTGCTTATTTTGACAATTATGTGTTGTATATATATGTATGTTAATGCCTCTTAGTGATGTGGTCCATGTTTGCTTGGAAATGGCTTGTTTAATGCAACTCTTAAGGTAGCTAATAGTTGATGAATTGAAAATGGTTATGCTTGTAAATTGGTGCAAAATGATGTATGTTTGGTAGAGGTTTAGTTAGTTGATTTGTATATGTGTTTTTGGTATGTTTTGAATGAGTAAAACATGAATTTACAAGCATGTTGGTTGTTGGTATTAGAAATGGGATGATTTAGCCTTGATTATGGATAAGTTAGATGTTCATTTATGCTATGAATTGGTACCATTTGGGTTGTGTAGGTGCATGCAAATTTTAGGTGGCAAATTGGCTTGGTAAATAGCCTATTTTTGTCCACATAGGGGGAGACACAACCGTGTGTGGCACACGGTCAAGTACATGGCTATGTGTCTCTTGGTGTTGAAATTTAAATCAAGTCAGTATGGTCCACACAGCCTCACACACGGGCGTGCGACTTATTCGTGTGGCATAAGTAAGTATACCCTACAGGTTTGGCACGGCCTAGCACATGGCCTGACACACGGGCATGTATGGCCATTTTTAGGGCACATAGGTTAGCAACACAGGCGTGTGTGTTGGCCGTGTGAACCACGTCATAAAGTTACATAGGGTTGGACATAGGCTGGGACCCGACCATGTGCTCCCATTTTGAATGTACACACGGCTTGTGACATGGGAGTGTCTGGTGGCAGTGTGAGACCCACGGCCGGGCCACACGGGTGTGTGTCCCCTGTTTTGAGAAAAATTTATAAGTGTTCCAAATGTTTCCAAGGTTATCAGTTTGGTCCCAAACCACTCCCAATGTATGTTTAGGGCCTCATAGGCTCGTATTAGGGACAAATTGGTTGAGATTGAATGATTAATGCTTGAATGGTGAAAATGTATGCTAAGTAGTGGTTTAATTGTTTTATAAGTTCGTTAATGCTCTGTAACCCTATTTCAGCGTTGAATATGGGTGAGGGATGTTACAGTTTGTTGCTTGAACATGAGTTTTCCTTGAAAGAGAGTCTGTCTCTAGAAAAGAAAGTGAAGAATAGGACTCAGAGAAATTTGAGAACAACAACAGATCACTAAACTAGAGATTAGACAACAACAGGTTCTACAAGTTGTTGTGGAACAATAAACTATTTTGGAAACACAACTACCGCGAAGATCTTTTAGAGAATGCCATGTACCTAAGAGATATGGATTTCTCATTACAATATATGGTGATATTCTACTTATGGATCAAGATGAGACTCGAACTTATCAAGAAGCGGTGGTGAGCCCAGATTTTGAGAAATAACTTGAGGCCATGAGGTCTAAGATGGATTCAATGTAAATAAAGCAAGTATGGATCTTGGTTGACCCATAGGGTGCAACTGGGTTTTTAAAAAGAAAACCGACATGGATGGTAATGTACAAATATACAAAGGGCGATGAGTCACTAAAGGTTTTCAGCAAGTTCATGGTATTGACTATGATGAAACCTTTTCTCCTGTTGCTATGTTTAAATCCATTTGGATCTTACTTGCAATAGTTGCATTTCATGATTATGAAATCTAGCAGATGGATGTCAAAACAACATTCCTTAATGGGAAGTTGGAAGAGGATGTGTACATGACACAACCTGAAGGATTTCTCGATCCAAAAGATGCTGGTAAGATATGCAAGCTACAAAAATTCATTTATGGATTAAAGAAAGCTTCTCAAAGTTGGAATCTTTGTTTTAATGATGCAATCAAAGAGTTTGGTTTTATCAAAAATGAAGATGAGCCTTGTGTTTACAAGAAAATTAGTAGGAGCACTATTATATTCTCGGTACTGTATGTAGATGACATACTTATCATAGGAAATGACATACCTACCTTATAGTCTATTAAGACTTGGTTAGAAAGTTATTTTTCTATGAAGGACTTGGGCAAGGCTACATACATATTAGGATTCAAAATATATCTAGATAGATCAAGACGACTCCTAGGTTTAAGCCAAAGTACATAAATAGATAAAGTACTGAAAAGGTTAAGTATGGAAAAAATCAAAGAGAGGATTCGTACCTATGAGACATGGTATTTTACTCTTGAAAGAAATGTGTCCTTTGACTTCACAAGAGAAAGAATGTATGAGTAAGATTCCATATGCTTCGGCTATTGGATCTATCATGTATGTCATGCTATGTATTCGTCCAAATGTATCATATCCTTTAAGCATGAACAGTCGGTACCAAGTAGATCCTGATGATGGTCATTGGGTCGCAGTTAAAAATATCCTTAAGTACTTAAGAAGGACTAATGATTCATTCCTTATATATAGAGGTGAGGAAGAGCTGAGTGTAAAAGGTTACACTGATGCTATCTTCCAAATCGATAAGGATTATTCACAATCGCAATCAGGTATTGTGTTTTGCTTTAATGGTGGCACTGTGTGCTGGAAAAGCTCAAAGCAAGATATGGTAGCTGATTTTACAATTGAGGCCGAGTATATTGTAGCTAGTAAGGCTGCAAAAGAGGTTGTTTGGATCAAGAAGTTTATATTTGAACTAGGGGTTGTGTCTAGCATATTAGATGCTATAGAACTTCGTTATGACAACAATAGAGCCATTGCACAAGAAAAATAACCCATATCTCACTAGTGGTCCCAACATATACTTAGGAGCTTCCATCTTATTTAAGAAATCATTAATTGAGAATGTGGAAATATGCAAAGTACCAAAAGATGATAACATTGTTGATCCACTAACGAAGCTTTTTGTAATAGCTCGTTTTTAGTCGAATTGGAATAGTAGTTTTGGGACAAGAAATCTGGGGTCAAAATATTTATTTTATTATTATTTTAATGTCTACGGCATGATAGTATGATTGTGTGAAAATTTCGATAAGAAATTTTATCGTTTAAATGCTCAATTTGATAAAAAGGTCTAAATCGTGTAAAGTGTAAAACATGAGTTCTATTAGCTAAAGGTGTCTAATAGCTATGGAGCCTTAAAGTAGAGGTCCTTATATGATAAATAGCCCATTAATATGATAGTGGATGATAGTGGATTGGTAATTTTGCAATTTGTGATAATTTTAAAGGTTAATTTTGGTATTTGGTAATTAAAGGTTAAATAAATAAAATAAAATCATATTTTAGTATCCATCTTCTTCATTTAGCCAATTTTAACAAGAGGAGTAGCCATTCTTAGGGTTTTTCATTCGGCCAAGCTTTTATTGCTCATTTAGGTATGTTTTTGTCCCATTTTTAATGATTTATATGTTTTTGAGATCATTGAAGCTTAATCTAGCTAGCCCAGGGACTAATTTGCAAAATTGTTAAAGGTTTAGGGTTTTCCCATTGATGAATAATGTGTATTTTGATGTTTGATGATAGAAAATGTATGCTTGTTGTTAGATAAAAAACATTTGTAAAGTGATTTTTAGTAAAATTTCCAATTAGGGATTAAATTGTGAAATGTGTAAATTTATGGTTTAATTGTGAAATAAATGAAAAATATGGGCTGCTATGGGTCTATATGATATTCAGATAGCATGGGTAGTGACCTAATTGCATGAATTTTTATTTTTATGAGATAAGGACTAAATTGTAAAAATGTTGAAATATTAGGGGCAAAAGTGTAAAGTTATCATAATATGCATTTTGGGCTAAATTGAATAGAATGATAATTAAATAAGTTAATTTTGATTACATATAGATCAAGAAAAGCGAAATTCGGATTTAGATCGGGGAAAAATAAAGTGTTGGACTAATCGACTCATTTCATCGTATTTGCATTCGAGGTAAGTTCGTATGTTAATAAGCATTAATATAATTGTGTTTTAAATGCTTTATGATTGAATTATTTGTGAATACAACCTTGCGGATATTTTCAATGACAATTCAGTAAATGTGAAATCCCGATTTGTAACACCCCTAACCTGTATCCGTCGCCAAAATGGGTTACAAGGCATTACCGGAAAAGATACAACTTTCATTCATTCATACAATCTCTCAGATCATAAACAAAGGCTTACATTTGTAACAATAGTATAACAATTCTGGAATTCTTAATACACATGACATAAACAATTTTATTAAATTCGCAAAACCAAATCAATATGTCAATCTTCATTTGCATATCACATTATGCACATCACAAATTTGAGTTTAATATATATATATATATATATAACATAACAAACACTTACCTAATGATATAAGATATAAAAGCCAAATTTAAACTTGATAATAACACCTAAATTCGCAAGCTAATAACATGTATAACCATTATTTATTCAAACAATCTTTTAACTATTTTTAAACATAATTACCAAATCAAAACTTACCAAATGTATATGCTAACATAATGACCAAATTACAAACACACAACCTATTCAATTGTTCATCTAATCGACTATCAAAATCAACCAATTTAGTCATACCAATTCCACCATTACCTTTAAGTTAAACTAACCATATAATATCCAAATACATGTATCATCTTGTCACATAAATATCAAACTACAACATATATGTCATAGACATAGATATCTAATGTATCTATCATTAGCTGAATAGGCATACTTATCATTTACCAGTTCTAAGAAAAGTTTATAAATGAATTATATATCAAATTTTTTTATCAATAATAAACCACTCCAAATAATCAAATTCATAATATAACAAAGTCATTTTATAGCTTATCAAAACATGTAATACATATAACATATTAATCCATTTTCAAATGTAATTGCCGAATACATCCATCTTTGATAATATTCATATCACATACATATTTTATATCATCAAGACATATATTATCTTTGGACATGATCAGCTAATTAACATTATTAATTAATTATACTTTTCTTACCTTAATGACCAACTTCATGAACAATCACATATACATAACATAGCTTATAAAGTTATATATATTATAGCAAAAACACATCCACCAACTTAATCATTACTCAAGCCGATTCATATAACCAAGCACACCGCGCACATATACCATGAACATAATTTCCAAATTGAGCTAAATATATAATCGATTACACATCATAACTAACATCATTATCAAACCATTTCCAAAGCATATAACACCTATCACAAATACCATTCATTCATAGCATGTAGCACTATAACCAATACGAACTTAAACCATGATCAAGCATAACCGAATTCAAACATAGAAGTTAAGCCATTTATGCATGGCTTAAGTTATACATAAACCAAATTCAACATTTGAAAATATAATCTAGCCTATACATGCCATAGATTCAAAAGTTTATTTATAAAAATACCGAAGGTAGTTGATAGTGTGATGGACTTTGCTGATGATCCCTGAGCTCGTAACTAATATCCAAAGTCTATAAAACAAAGGCAAACATAAACACACATAGTAAGCTATCATAGCTTAGTAAGTCATAAGCAAATAAACAATTCAATGACATAATCAATTAATTTAAACTAAACCAAATTATACTATCATAATCATATTAAACCTCAATCTTATAATTTCACATATATCACATATATCACATACTTTCACATATAGATTTATTTATGGCCGAGTACATATATATATTAACAAAGTATCTTTCGATTTCAAAGCTAAATATTATTATGTGTCCAAGTACATTTATACTCATATACATATATTCATGAATCAAAATATAATATCATATACATATACATAACAGTGGTTGAATATACTTCACAAAGCACACATGTTCACATTAGTAACTTATGTAATTTTCATCACATACGTAATGGCCAACTTACCTTATTTTTCAAATAGGTAATCAACTAACTCATACCTAGTCATTTTAGCTCGTTTTACCTTTCGATCATAACTTATCATTGCCCGTTGAACCATTCGGAATTGAATAAGATACTCGGATAATCACATATATCAAACAATGCCAACATCCCAGATGTGGTCTTACATGCTATCTCATATCGATGCCACTGTCCTAGACAGGGTCTTACACGAATCAAATACGATGTCGATGTCCCAGACAAGGTCTTACTCGTAACCACATATATCGATGCCAACGTCCTAGACATGGTTTTACAAAAAAACACATATCGGATCCTATGTCATGACATATGTATCCTTGCTATTCCTAAGGTTCGAACGGGGCTTTCAGATGTTGTAACTCAGTCGAAACGAATCCATAAACATAGCTGCCAAACTTGTACACATTTGGCTAAACCATATATATATATTCACATATTTCATTTCAGCATTATAGTTCACATTTAATTAAAATTAACAACGTCTATTTGCTTATAACCTTACCTCAGACGATGAAAAACGGAACGGGATGACTAGTCGACAACTTTAGTTTTCCCCTGATCCAAATCTGATTTCTTTGGTTCTTGATCTAAACATATTAAAGTTAAACTTATTCAAACATATTTTCATTCAATTTAGTCCAAAAACACATAAATGGTCAAATTACCATTTTACCCCTGACATTTTACACTTTTTACAATTTAGTCCAAATTGCATAAAACTCAAAACATGCAAATTTTGCACATACCATGCTTAGACCGAATGTTCCATGTGTTCATACAAGTCCATGCATTTCATTTATTTCACATTTTAGTATTATTTTTGCAATTTAGTTTTAATTACTCAAAATCATCAAAATTTTCGATACAAATCATGTTAATCTAAAACATATATTTCATATTGCATCAAACAATATCATAAAACTCAAATATTCATTAATCACATAACTAAAAATATTCACCAAAATAAAAAATTCTAGCATGGGCTTTGTAGATAACATAATAACGATCTCAAAAACGTAAAAATTATCAAAAACCGAGCTAGAACTTACCTTGAATCAAGCTTGAGAATGGCCGAACCTAAGCTTTCTTTATTTTTTTTATTTTCTTTATTTTCGGCAATAACCAAAGATTATGAAACCATGTTATTTTATTTTTATGTTTTATTATTCATATATTTTTACACATTTTACAATTATAACCTTTATAATAAAATTATAAAACCATTATATACAAGGTCACTACCATCCATAGCATATAAATATGGTTTATTTACAACATAAATACATCATGAAATGAAGACATCATCAATTCGGCCCTTTTAAAAATAACCACCAAATTTTGATTTTACGCGATTAAGTTATTTTATTTAATCAGGCACTCAAACGACAAAATTAAAGCACGAAAATTTCACACATATAAATTCACACATACTAAACACATAAAATAAAATTTAAATATTTTTTTGACTCGGATTCGCGGTCTAAAAACCACCGTTCCGAATAGGGTCTAAATTGGGTTGTTACACGATTGAACCTTAGGAATAGATTAGGATACAAATGACATGTCATTAGGGGTTTTGTGATTTTGGTGTTGGTCCATATGTCCTACTGGTGGCTAAGTTATCCGACATGTGTTGCGGATTCTCGCGACTTGTGTGAGCAAAGACCAGTAGTGTAGCTACGTCATGACCAGTGTAAACATGTGAGCAGGACAGTTGATAGCTCGAGAGTGAGCATTATATGTGATATGTGATAAACCATAAAAGTAACACATTTTAATCCCATATTTAGCATGTTTTTGGATGATTTATTATTTAATTTAGTGAATTTGATGCTCATAATCCTTTAATTTCATGTTTTATACTTAGGAGAGCATAGGGGAACAAAAAGAGTAGAAAATGGGCCAAAAATGGGCAAAATGGGCTGATCTTAAGGATCCACATGGCAAAGGCCATGTCCACACTGGCTGAGCACATGCCCGTGTGAGCCACACGGGCTAGCCACATGCCCATGTGGCAGCCTGTGTCGATATCACTCCCTATTTGCCAAACACGCGGAAAAATCCAATTTTTAAGGTTTCTGAGCATTTTAAAGTCTATATAAACACAATAAAAGAAGACCTAAGGGGACACAAGGAGTAGAAAGTAGAAATTACTCGAAGAAAGCCGTTGGAATCATCTCAGAAGCAGATCCACTTTAAGATTGAAGATCTCCATTAAAATTTCTCTCGAAGTTTACTTGGGTTTTTTATGTCTTGTTGTTTTTCTAAATTTGAGATGTTTTCCTTTTACATTATGAACTAAACTCCCTAAATAACTAAGGAGGATGAAACCTATGATGGATCTTATTATTTAATTGTCTGAATTATACGATAAATACTTGTTCTTGTTCTTAATTATGTGTTCTTAATCCTTGCCTTAATATTTTCAGGATATTAATCCAAGTTTGATGTGCTTATTTAGTGGAGCAAAAGTCCCTGTTTAGGAGTAGATCTAGCATAATTGAGCGGAGTTGATTGCAATCCTAGAAATAGGACAACATAAATCTGCTAAATTAGAGTTAAATCTAATAGGGGAATCCATAGATTGATTTAATACGACGATAGGAGTTTTAGTTAGAAAGAGATTTCAATTAATCAACCTAGAGTCAGTTGTTCTTAGTCTCGAAAGAGATATTAACATAATTTAGGGATTTCTACAGATCAAGACAAGTGAATAAATCATTTAATTCAGATTCAGAATAATAAGTAAAGTCTAGGTGGATTCTTTCCTGGGTATTCTCTCACTCATTGGTTTTCTTAAGTATTTCCCAATTCGATCTTTGTCCCGTTCATAGCTACTTAGTTTAATTTTAGATTAAAACACCTCCTTTAATTTTTAGGCTAAATAATAGAAAGATAGTTATTACTTGTAGTTTTAGTCTTTGTGGATACGATATTCTGGACTCACCATAGATATACTACTATTCGATAGGTGCACTTACCTTCGTCAAAATATTAGTTAGTTTCGTGACCCATCAAGTTTTTGGCGCCGTTTTCGGGGACTAAAATAGTAGGAACACTTAATTTTTATTACTTTAGCCATTTTTTATTTTTATTTTTATTTTTAATTTTACTTTAATTTACTAATTTTTTTTCTTATTTGCTTCTGGCAGGTTCTTTTAGCTTATGACTAGAAGAAATCCATCAGGACCTTTACTATTTGATAGT
This sequence comes from Gossypium longicalyx, assembly GCA_025698465.1. Classification (NCBI taxonomy): domain Eukaryota; kingdom Viridiplantae; phylum Streptophyta; class Magnoliopsida; order Malvales; family Malvaceae; genus Gossypium; species Gossypium longicalyx. The sequence continues at coordinate 38,789,397 of CM046996.1, read as the reverse complement.
GAAATTGAGAGCACAGCTTGTAGAAATCCTAGAGAAATAAGACAGAATCTACAATATATAGAGGAAGAGCAAGAGGACTATACAGATGGCTGAAAATCAGAATAATCTGTTACCTCCTGTGGTTGCTGCGAATCCTGTAAATCAGAATCCTACTCCTCGTACTATGTACGACTATGCCAAGCCTAATTTAGCAGGGGCTGAATCGAGTATTATAAGACCTGCTATTGCTGCAAATAACTTTTAACCATAGCCGAACACCATTCATACCTTGAATTTCAATTAATTAATTAATTAATAATACGAATACATTAAATTAATTTCTAAGTCATCTTTTATACTTAACGAGAAAACGCATTCACTGCGGATAATTATGCATACGATCTATCTCTCTTATTTTTCGTTTTCATTCATTACATATTGCCGATTCTACATGCAATTAGTTATGGGTTATCTCGAACTAGAGGATGGACCGATTGGACATATATAATTAGGGCTTAAATAATTTGTAATTAAGTTTTGGCTTTTCGCCTATTAATTACAACATTATTTACTCATATAATCATTCCACTATAGTACCATTACTGAATCTCCCTTATTATATATCACTAAAAAAGCTACTTATTAAGTGCTCGTTCAATGACCTTGTCGTAAGTGTGTTATCCTTATAAGATATCATTAGTCTCTTTAGAATAAAATTTATTCTCTAAATATGATCCTATTTTATCTCATAGTTTTCATTACATTTTCTGACATGAAAAAATTAATTACTAACACATAGTAATTAAAACATTTGCCTTATGAAAAATAACCTGTGGCTACGTTTATTTTAAATCAATCATGTAATGCAATGAGAGGATATCATTTATCCTTATAAAGCTATGATTCCATTATTGTAGATGATGCTAAATCATGTAGAAGTCATATACCCATCATATTAGCTTTTGGTTACTAATCTATTTGAATTTAGGCTTTCAATACATCAAAGTATATAAGTCACGCATACATAGTTCATCATCCACTCAAGATTAAAGTATGACACACTATAAACATCACAAGAGAATAAATTTGTAAACGAATCTAGGATAAATTCAACTTGGGACCTGTCCAATGTATAAGGTCCCTTGTCAAGTTGGGAATAGATCTTGAGAAACTCAGTAGAAGCTGCCACTCAAAGGTAGGGTCAAACTGAACATAAATGAATCGTTGTCACCAAATTCAAGTGTGCAGGCTATTGGAGGACTGATGTGTGATTTGAGAGAGAATCTTATTGTTGGTTGCTATTGAATGTTAGGTCCTTGTGTTGTCCTTGAATGACAAATTTGTGCGATCCATGATGGGATGCACTTGGCCTGGCGACAAATATAGGAAACTGATGATTGATAATATTAAGTAACGTTTGGTATGTTAAGTTTTATTTACAAGAACCTTGGAATCTAATTTTTCCCTTAGGAATTACTAACCTATAAACATGTCAATGTGACTCCCATGATAAAAGATGGGAAAATTACATTGTCATGTAAATTAGAAATAAGGGTAAACAAAACTCGATTCAGTTTAAAAAATTTAAAAAAAATCAAATTTTGAGTTAATCGAATCAAGAAATTCAAGTTTTTATTCAGTTCAATGGTTTGCAAGATGAGGATCCAAACGCTCATTTGGCTAACTTTCTGGAGTACTGTGATACGTTCAAAAGTAATGGTGTTTCTTATGATGCCATTCGCCTTCGGTTATTTCCCTTCTCATTGAGGAATAAAGCTAAACAATGGTTGAACTCTCTACTACGAGGGTTCATCACTACATAGGAGTAAATGACTGAAAATTTTCTGTTGAAATACTTTCCGTCGGCCAAGACTATAACGCCCCGAATTTGGGCCTAAAAGTATTGGGCCTTGAGTATGGGTCTGTAAGGAGGTTGTATTTAAGTATTTAATAGTGCAAGGAAATGACACAATTAAATGTCTACTTTAGTGGTTAATGGCTCTGAGAAGTGTTGGAGAAGTCTTGGGTTCAAACCTGGGCTTTAGCAAAAAAAATTGGTATTAAGTGAATAAAAACCTGGATGCTTGGATGATGGCCTTTTAAATTATTGTGTTAAATAAATGACACAAGGAAGCATGTGGTCTAGTGGTTGTGGCATTATTAAGGTTGTAAAAGAGCTTGGGTTCAAATCTTGGCTCTTGCAATTTAATTTGGTTTTTTTAAAGGAACTTAGACTTTGGCCTATAGACCTTATAATTAATTGAGGATAAAATATGACACAGAAAGAGCCTGTGGTGGAGTGACAAGGTGGCGTGTTCTGTAACTGTGAGGTCTGAGGTTCAAGTCTTGGGATGCGCAGTGGAGTATTTATTTTGCTATTTGAGTTGTGTAGGAGGTGAAGTTGGACTAGAACTCTATGGTTGAAGTGGTCATAAGAATGAGAAATTTTCCTAATGGTTGAAAGCAATCCCACATCGAGAAGCTAATATGAGAATTGGTGAGAAGCTGGCTTTAAATAGAGCGAACCAGATGAGTTGGTGAGGGAAAATGATTAAGACTCAATGCAGGATATGCCAAGGTTGGTAATCGTGGACTTCGGCGTGTTCTCATAAACAGGTGTGTATTCATGCCTTTCTTTGTTGAAAGCTGAAAAGCTGAAACTTCGACATTTGAGGCCTTAAGAGCGTGCGATTGCTGGTGGGGTAAACCGAGCCCACGAACATAGGCGTTAGACTGTAGAGGCCACCACAAGTGCTTTCGTGGTCTTGGGCTGTCTGGGCCTCGTTGGGCCGAAATGGGCAGTGTGGGCCTAGTGGGCTTGTGGGCCCATACAGATAAAATGTATGTGATGCAATAAGTGTTGTTTGGACTGTGATGTTTCCATAGCTGTGGCTGTTTTGGGGTTAAATGGGCTACACGAGTGTGTAGACCCACTTGGGCCAAGTGTGGGTCTTAGACCCATTTACACCGTTAGGTCTGTTTAGGTTACTTAAGTTGCTCGAGGCAATGGTGGACCTTCTATTAGGTCGTTCAGACCCTCAATTTGCAAGATGACCATAATATCTCTGTATGGTAGAATGACAGTTATGCCCTTATGTTCTGTATGACTGATGTGCTTATGACTTACATATATGATTGTACTGAGTATGACTTTGCATACAGATAATATTTATGACATGACATACTGCATGGGGATGGGTGATTATTGACTGAGGAAGTGTATGACTCGTAGCCGTTCTGGACAAGGCTTTCAGCCTTTCTACGATACTTATGGCTTATAGCCGTTCTGTTAACTGGCAGCGTTGCTGCAATATTTATGGCCTTGAGTCGTCCTGTATACGGCATTGAGTCGTTCTGTATATGGCATTGAGCCGTTTTGTTATCTTAGTGCCGCAATCGGTGCTAAGCTTGGTGTGTTGGCTACGTGGGTCGATTTTATCCCCACATGGTGAGTTGGTTGGTATGGGCGGTGAGTTGGTTGGATGGGCTGGGAATCTGTCTGCATATCTACATCTGATACTGATTCTGTAATGGGCTAAGGCTTACCTGACACTGTTTACTGATATGGGTTCCGTTATGGGCTGAGACCTAAGTGATTTGTATTGAGCTTTGGCCACCTATACTCTAAACTAAATTGTACTATTTCTGTTTCTGTTTCGGTATACTGACTGTTACTCTAATAAGGGGATTACACACTCAGTTTTCATAAACTCACCCCGTTTATTAACTGTGTAGGTAATCCCCAGCATTAGGAGGATCGCTGCTGCGAGGGACTCGGAGGTGGCCACACAACTGCTATTGTTTCCATTTTTCTTTTAAGTTATCTATTTACAAGTACTTATATTTGATCTGGGTTGTAATAAGGCCTCTTTTAATTTCTGGTTCAAAATTTGGAATTTTATATATTGTTTTATAACTGCTGAAGTAGAACACAGTTTTTCCAAAACAATAATTGGTTTTCAAAATATCACATTTCTGCAACTGTTTAAATTTAAGCTTCTGCAAGCAAATAAAGTTTATAAGGTAGTAATGTTTTACAAGAGAATGACTTTTAATAGACCAACGTAAACTGCGGTTTTCACAAGTTTTAAAATGGCCAGAGGTTTTAAATAGTAAGAAGGGTTTTCAATGAGAACATGGTTTTCGAAAAACACTTCAATGTGACATGCCAGATTCGGGCCTAACTTCTAGGCCGGGTTTAGGGTGTTACAAAGACGGCAAAGTTAAGGAATGATATCTCTTGCTTTGTGAAAATGGACTTAGAGACCCTATAAGATGAATATGAGAGGTATAAGGATTTATTGAGAAAGTGCCCTCACCATGGGTTACGCTTATGGTTACGGGTTTAGACTTTCTACAATGGTTTGAACCCCTCAACTAGACAATTGATCTACGCAGTCGCCAACAGTACCCTAAATAACAAAACACCTGAGGAGACTTATGAATTCATTGAAGAGATGCCACTGAATAATTATCAGTTGCAAGTCATGAGGACAAAGCCGACAAAAGTAGCTGATGTTTTCAACCTCGACTCGGTCACCATGTTAGCAAACTAGGTATAGCTTTTAAATAAAAAAAATTGATGGTTTATATGTTTCTATGTGGGTACATCTAGTGATGCAATATGAAACAATTGGAGGAGGGGTGAATACTTCAGATTATTTACCCTACAGTCCTAGCATGGAGAATGTGCAATTGAATTATATGGGTAATAACTCTAAACCTCCAAATAATACTTATAGTAATACGTATAATGTAAGATGAAGGAACCACCTAAATTTTTCATGGGGTAACACAGGGAATCAAAGACCACAACCCCCTCTAGGCTTCCAATCACCCTACCCGCAAGAGAAGAAATTGAATCTTGAAGATATGCTAGCAAAATTTATTTCTGTGTCAGAGATGCATTTTCAAAATATTGAGACAATATTGAAAAACCAGCAAGCATCAATTCAAGGGCTTGAAAATCAAATTGGAGAGCTGGCTAAATTAGTTTCTGAAAGGCATCAAGGTAGTCTACCTAGTAACACTGAATCTAACCTAAAAGAGCATGTGAAGGCAGTTACACTAATGGATAGGAAGTATTGGTTGAAGTTGAAAAGAAGATGCCACATGAAGCTAATAAGGCAAAGGGTGAGGGAGTAAATTCTGACGTGAGTGTAACACCGGTGCTTAAAGAATATAAACCACCGATCCCATACCCAGCAAAGTGGAAGAAAGACCGTATGGATGCACAATTTGGTAAATTTCTTGAACTTTTTAAATAGCTGCTTATTAACTTACCTTTTCTTGAAGCTATTTTGCATATGCCTACATACGCTAAGTTTCTAAAGGAGCTTCTAACAAATAAAAGGAAGTTTGAAGAGCTATCTACAGTGGAACTCAACGAGGAATGTTCAACTATTCTTCAAAACAAGCTACCAACCAAGTTGAAAGACCCAGGAAGCTTCACTATTCCCTGTTTAATTGGTAGTTGGAATATTGAGAAAACATTAGCTGATTTAGGTGCCATTATTAATTTTGATGCCTTATAAATTGTTTAAGCAGCTTGGTCTTGGGGAACCAAAACCCACTAGGATGAGTATTCAATTAGCTGATAGATCTGTTAAGTATCCTAGGGGTATTATTGAAGATGTCCTTATGAAAGTAGATAAATTCATATTCCCTGTTGATTTTGTTGTGCTTGACATGGATGAGGATGTTGAAGTACCTTTAACCCATTCTTAGCTACTGCTAGAGCTATCATTGATGTGGGTGACAGTAAACTTGTGCTTAGGGTAGGTGACGAAGAGATTATTTTTAAAATTTATGATGCTATGTGATTCTATAGAGAACAGGATGATTCTTGTTACTTTATTGACTCTATTGATCATTCTATTCGAGATTCTATTTAAGAAATCAATCATAAAGACACGTTGGAACTGTTTCTTGTCCAAGAAGAGGAGGTTGGTGATGATACCACTAAAATAGGGAAGATAAAAATTGATTTAAACTCTAATGAGTCTTCTCCAAGAAAAAAAAAGTATGAGGGTATAGAAATGAATGAAGAATTGAAACAAAAACCCTCTATTGAAGAACCTCCCAAATTGGAACTGAAGCAATTACCAGATCACTTAGAGTATGTTTTCCTCAGAGATAATTTGACACTACCAGTGATTATTGCTTCCAACTTGCAACCCAATAAGAAAAATGAGTTATTACAAGTATTGAGGAAGCATAAAAGAGCCATAGCTTGGAAGATTTCTGACATTAAAGGGATCAGTCCTTCGTTCTACACCTACAAAATTTTAATGGAAGACAGATATAAACCGTGTGTGCAGGCTCAAAGACGACTGAATCCCAACATGAAAGAAGTTGTTAAACCTGAATCCCAACATGAAAGAAGTTGTTAAACCCGATGTGATTAAACTTCTAGATGCTAAAATTATTTGTCCTATTTCTGACAGTACTTGGGTAAGTCCTGTGCAGGTTGTTCCATATAAGGGAGGCATGACTATTGTAGCCAACGAGAAGAATGAATTAATTCCAATAAGAACAGTTACAGGTTGGAGAGTTTGCTTTGACTACAGGAAATTGAATGATGCCATGAGAAAAGATCACTTTCCCTTACTATTCATTGATCAAATGTTGGAAAGATTATCTGAGCATATGTATTATTGTTTCCTAGATGGACTCTTTGGCTACTTTCAAATTTTGATAGCTCTTGAGGATCAAGAGAAGACGATATTTACATGTCCATATGGTACGTTTGCTTATCATAGAATGCCTTTTGGATTATATAATACTCCTGCCATGTTTCAGTGTTGCATGTTAGCCATCTTTGATGAACTTGTGGAAGACATTATAGAGGTATTTATGGACGACTTCTCGGTATTCGGTAATTCTTTCCATCTTTGCCTTAAAAATTTAAAACGAGTTCTAATGAGATGTGAGGAGATGAACCTTGTGCTTAATTGTGTCACTTCATGGTTCGAGAAGGGATTGTATTAGGTCACAAAATTTCTAGTATAGGGATTTAGGTTGATAAAGAAAAAATTGAGACCATAGAAAAGTTGCCTCCTCCTAGTTCAGTTAAGGCTATTAGAAGCTTTTTAGGACATGCTGGGTTTTACAGAAGATTTATTAAAGATTTTTCTAAAATAGCTAAGCCTTTAACAAAACTACTAGAAAAAGACATACCTTTCAATTTTGATTAGGAATGTTTAGAAGCATTTAATACTCTCAAAGATAAATTAATCAATGCTCTAATTATAATTGCACCTGATTGGAATTCGCCCTTTGAACTAATGTGTGACGCAAGTGATTTTACAGTAGGTGCAGTTCTTGGACAACGAACAGACAAGCATTTTCAACCGATTTATTATACTAGCAAGACTTTAACAGCTGTACAAGAAAACTACACTACCACGAAAAAAGAATTGCTAGCTGTGGTTTTTGCATTCGATTTATTATCTAAAGTTGTTTTTTACACTGACCATTCAGCTGTTTGTTATCTCATAACTAAGTCTGATGCAAAACCTCGACTTATAAGATGGATTCTACTTTTACAGGAATTTGATTTGAAAATTCAAGATAAGAAAGGGGCTGAAAACCTTGCGGCAGACCACCTTTCTAGGCTTGAGAATCCACATATCAAAGAGCTCGATGAGAGTGAGATAAATGACTCGTTTCGTGAGGAACAACTCTTAGTTATATCTGACTTTGAGGTACCTTGGTTTGCAGATATCACAATTACTTAGCTGCTAACATCCTACCAAAAGGATGGACACATCATCAAAAGAAGTAATTCTTTGTCGATGTGAAAAATTAGTTTTGGGAGGATCCTTTTCTTTTTTTGTATATGTGCAGATCAAGTAATTCTAAGATGTGTTACAAAGTCAGAGGCAAGAAAAATCCTAGAACACTGCCATTCAGGACCAACAGGAGGACATTATAGTAGGACTAAAACAACACATAAAATGCTTGAATCAGGTTTTTATTGGCCCACATTGTTCAAAGATGCTAACAGGTATGTCACTTATTGTGATAGATGCCAGAGAATAGGTAATATCTCTAAACGCAATGAAATGCCTCAAACATATATGCTATCATGCGAAATATTTAATGTATGGGGCATTGATTTTATAGGTCTATTCCCTAGCTCATTTGGGAATAAATACATCTTAGTAGCGGTTGATTATATGTCAAAATGGGTAGAAGCTCAAGCTTTAGCTACTAATGATGCCAGAGTGGTAGTGAGATTTCTTAAAAAGCTCTTCTCTCGATTCGAAACACCTAGAGCAATCATTAGTGATAGGGGTACTCATTTTTGTAATGCTCAATTCGACAAAGTCCTCAGAAAATATGGAGTGCACCACAGAACAGCTAGCTCTTATCATCCTTAAACTAGTGGACAAATTGAAGTGGCAAACTGAGAGCTCAAACGTATCCTAAAGAAAACCATAGAATCAAATAGGAAAGTTTGGGCGGTAAAAGTAGACGATGCTTTATGGGCCTATAGAACCACTTTTAAAACTCCCATAGGAACATCTCCTTACAAACTTGTTTACAAGAAAAGTTGTCATTCACCATTTGAATTAGAGCAAAAAGCATTTTGGGCTATAAAATTCCTAAACTATGATCCTAAACTTGCAGGCGAGAAAAGATTAATGCAGTTGAATGAGCTAGATGAGTGGCGAGCAAATGGTTATGAGAACTCACGATTATACAAAGAAGCGAAAAAACGACGCCATGTTGCTCATTTGAAGCAACCTAGGCAGTTTGCAGCCAGAGATCTTATTTTACTATACAATTCAAAGCTCAAATTGTTCCCTGGAAAGTTGAAATCAAGATGGTCAGGTCCATTTGTAGTCCAAACCATTTTTCCCTACAGTACAATAGAGGTAACTCACGCAACGTATGGCACATTCAAGGTAAATGATCATCGACTAAAACTTTATAATGGTGAGGACTTTAGAGATGATAGAGAGGAGCTTCAGCTCCGTGAACCTTCATAATTGAGAGCACAAGGTAAGTTTAGCTTAAGACTTTAAATAAGCGCTTCTCGGGAGGAAAACTGAGTACTAACATTGCTAATTTCCTTAATTTTTATTTTAGATTATTTCTTTAAAAATTAACTAAACATTAAAATGCAAGTTTTTAACCCACACGGCCTGGACACAAGGGCGTGTCCTAGGCCTTGTGACTTAACATGGGTGCAATAATGAGTTACATGGCCATGCGATATGGTCATACGGCCTAGACACACAGGCTTGTCACTGGCCATGTGGACTTTGAGACTAAGTTTTTAAAATTTTAAGGAAATCAACAGAGAGGTGCATGGCCTGGCAACATGGTCGTGTAACCCACACGGCCTGGACACAAGGGCGTGTCCTTGGCCATGTGGATCTTGGGACTTAAATTTTCTGAAAATCGACAGAGACACGACCTAACAGAGTCCACACGGGGGTGTCCTAGGCCGTGTGAAAACTGGAACTAAAATTTTCAATTTTAAAACAAGTTAGAGAGCTACACGGGCAAGGCACACGGCCATGTGTGAAATCACACAGACGTGTGGGAGGCCACACGAGTGTAGGAGAAGCGGACGAGATCATACACGGCCGTGTCTAAACTGGGTTTAAATTTTTTATCGACACGGGCTGAACAGGATATAATACGGGCATGTGACACGGCCGTGTGGCCCAACACGGGACTCACATGACCGTGTCCAATTTAATCCCCCAAAACCCTAATTTTCTTTCACCTCTTTTGTCTTCTTCCTACTAAGTTTCCAAGAACCCTAGCTGCTGCCCCTTTTTTTCCACTTACCCTCCGGCCACCATCACCTACAACCATCGACCTTCCTCGCCCTCATCGCGCCAACATTTTCCTTTTCTTCTCTTTTCTCCCCTCCTCTCTTCTCTTTTCTTCATCTCTCTTCCTTTTGCTCAACTCTCTGCGCACCACCACCTCCACCATTCGACCCTCACCTTACCAAACCCCATTCGACCCCAGCCCCGTCTGGCCACTGATCCTCACCTTGAGCTCGCGCCGTCAATCTCATCCACCCATCTATCAGTCACTTATTTTTCCCCTTTTGCCCTTTTACTTTTATTATTATTTTGTTATTTTGATATTTTTATTTAGTTACTTCTTTATTTGTTATTATTTTAGTTTTATTGGTTTTCCTGAATTTAGTTCATGCATTACTCATATTGTTTATTCAGTTTCTTGACTGCTGATTTTGTATTTCTTCTTGAATTTTGGACAATGTTCATATATATTTTGATCTGATTTTATCTTCTCCTTTTTTTTTTCATTAGGACATATTATGCATATAGTTTGTTTTCTTTGATTTTTCTTCTATTTTATTTTTGCTAATCTTGCTTTTGCTTTTGCTTTTTGGTCATTCTTAGTTTATTTACTCTCACTAGGTTTTTGTTTACTAGTTAGCAATCTGATTGTTACTATTTTTCTACTTATTTCATCTAATTGATTGAGCTGAATATGGATGATTATTTCTTATTTGCTTGCTTATTCTATTGGTTCGTCCATATTAAGTAATTTGATTATTTTCTTGTAGGCTCATTATGACGAACACTCAAGGCAAGTCTAAAGTCACCGTCCCCGCTTCAAAAAAGCAAAAATGCCCAGGCGAGACCTCCTCCTCGAACACATCTATCAAGGTCCGCCACCCTTATCTACGATTTTCAGTGGGCCCCCAAGAGGATCTGCACCAGCTTCATCGAGTACGACTATTCGGTTTGGAGCTGCTGTATTGATTGGGCTACGTTGGAGCAGGTCTGTTTGGCTGATGATGTGCGTGCGATTATTACTACAACCTCGTGGGATAGATTTTTCACCATCATCAAGCCCACCTACACGGAGCTCACCCTAGGGTTTGGCGCCACATTTTCAGTCCAGCAGGTCATGTCAGTCCATGATAAGCTAGGCACCATCACCTTTCGCCTTAGCGGGCTGGTGCGACATATGAGCATCCCAGAGTTTGGTGCTGCTTTGGGACTTTACACAAAGGAGTTAATGAGCACCGAGGACTTTCCTCAGCTTCATCGGCATATTCATCACTCGCCTTCGCGCTGTTGGATTGATCTCACGGATAACCTAACAAACTATGACACGAGTCGCTTGAAGGCGACGTCTCTCTCTCTGGCCTTACGGTACCTTCGCGCCTTCCTAGCTCATACTTTGACAGGATAGAGAGAGAGGACATGAGTGGTTAGTACTTATGACGCCTATTTTCTGTGGAGCATGGCTACCGGACATGTTTTTGATTTGGCGTACTTCATCGAGCTCGCCTTCCACAATCAAACTAAATGCCACAAGAAGGGCCCTATCTGTCTAGGCCCTTACGTTACTCGCCTCGTTCGACACTTTGATCTTCTTGACACACCAGAGCAGTCCTCGAAACTTACCCTAGTAGGTCAGATGTCCCCTCAGGGCATCTCGAGCATGATCTATATAAGGATGATCGAGCAACGACGTGGAGTGGACCCCCTCAATACAGACTATTCCTGTCTGACGTTCAGCATAACCCAGAGGACTTCACTGATGATGTTCCTCCCTACCACGGCGATCTACCTCTACCACTACCTTCGAGTCACTGCCCTACTCATTTTGCTGCAACCTTTGCGGACCTCTCTGAACAATTTACTAGCTTTGAGCAACAATGTTTTTAGAGGTTCGACAGCATCAATGCAACTCTACAGTAGATATGCCAGCATCTCCACATCTCCTCTCTAGCGCCAGTAGCTCTCGACATTGATCAGTCTGATGATAAGGACCATTAAGTGCATTTGTCTTTAGATTTCTTTTTCTTTTTCTTTTTATTTTCTTTTAATTTTTCTTTTTATGTTAATTTTCTCTTTATATTTTCAACTTTATTTTTCTTTCTAATAATTATTCCTAATCAAGTTTAATCCTTTGCTCCTCTTCAATATTTGTGTTTATCTTCTTATCAGTTGCTCAGAATCATACACTCTTTCTACATTTATCTACAATTTCGCTTTTCACTATTTTGGGACTTTCATCCATTATTCAGGGCAGTTTCAATTTTCTCCCTCTGTTATGATATTCTGTTTATATTATGATTATATTTGTTTGTACATTGAGGACAATGTACATCTTAAGTGTGGGGAGGTTATGTATATGATTATTTGAAAACCCTTGAATTATGCCTTGTACTTAAGTAATTTCCTCATATTACTATTAGAATGAATTTTTCCTCGATTTATGACTCTTATTGATATGTTTTAGATTAAATTCATAGGTATTTATGCATTGATGGTTTAAACTTTAAGACACTAGAGAATCAAGCATGATAAGTTTATTTTCATAATTAAAAATTTTAAGTTGTTTCCCTAAGTTGAAGTATTACCTTGAAGTTTTAGATTTGCAAGATTAACATCAAAAACCATAATTTTTGTAAGACTTTGAGCTTTTAGAGCATACACTTTTCTTGCTCACTCTATTATTGGTTATGAGTGTGTCAATACTGATTGGTTATTTTAGAACTTGCTTCGATTATACATGTTGAGACCACATCTTTGATCTGGTATGCTGAGATGATAAAGGCACCTAGGTTTTAACCCACTTATCCCATAAGGCTACCTTCATAATTAACCCTTAGTGAACCCCCTTTAAACCTAACAAACCATTTCTTAATTTACCTATTAATATTAACCCATAACTCTTTTTTGATTCATTGAGAATTATTTCTCGTTTTATTAACTCCCTTTTTGTCGAGATTTGATTTGGTTAGTTGCTTAACTATTTTATTTTGTTTCAGTTGTTAAATGTTCTCTTATTATCCATTGTTCTAAAAAATTTGAAAAAAGTGAAAAAAAAAATAAATTCACGTTGATTATTACTAGTTCTATGTTTTTGAGCTTAAGTAGTTAATTTCATATTCTAAGAAGAAGCTCGTGTTATTCTTTAATAATTTTGATTGATGTAATTATTTAGTATTAGTTTATTTTTCTAGTTAGGTAATTTATCAATTCGATCTCGATTCTAACCTTCTTTTTTAGCCTTTGTCCACACCTTTAACCCAAGCCCCGTTACAACCCCTTAAAGACCTTTTGATTTGCGTTTCATATCATTTTATAGTGGTGAAGATTTGATTTTCATGCAAGCCTATGGTAATGACTTTTCATAATTGACTTTTGAGTGCTTAATTTTTTGAACCTTAAACATTTTGAGAGATTTGAGTGAATCTTTAGTGAGGATGCAAAATCTTGTTGATTTTGAATTAAAGGTAATTACTTAGATAAGGGGAGATACCTATGTTTTCATGTCTTAAAAAAATGTGTGACTTGGATTGTTTGAATCTTTAGGGCTCTTTTAGTTGAATTATTAATGTGTGATTATTTGTGAATTATGATAAAACATTATTGATGGAATCATGAATTGAAAAAGTTAATTTTAATTGTGAGTTGAGGATTTTACTTGAGGACAAGCAAACACTTAAGTGTGGAGATATTTGATAAACCATAAAAGTAACATATTTTAATCCTATGTTTAGCATGTTTTTGGATGATTTATTATTTAATTTAGTGAATTTGATGCTCTTAATCTTTTAATTTCATGTTTTATACTTAGGAGAGCATAGGGGAACAAAATGAGTAGAAAACGGGCAAAAAATGGACAAAACGGGCTGATCTTAAGGATCCACACGGCCAAGACCATGTCCACACGGGCTCAGCACACGCCCGTGTGAGCCACATGGGCTAACCACACGCCCATGTGGCAGCCCGTGTCAATATCGCTCCCTGTTTCCCAAACACGAGGAAAAAGCCAATTTTTAAGGTTTCTGAGCATTCTAAAGTCTATATAAACACACTAAAAGAAGACCTAAGGGGGGACACATGGAGTAGAAAGCAGAAAGTACTTGAAGAAAGTCGTTGGAATCATCTAGGAAGTTGATCCACTTCAAGATTGAATATCTCCATTCAAATTTCTCTCGAAGTTTATTTGAGTTTTTTATGTCTTGTTGTTTTTCTAAATTTGAGATGTTTTCCTTTTACATTATGAACTAAACTCCCTAAATACCTAGGGAGGTGAAACCTACTATGGATCTTATTATTTAATTGTCTGAATTATACGATAAACACTTGTTCTTGTTCTTAATTATGTGTTCTTAATCATTGCCTTAATATTTTCAGGATATTAATCCAAGTTTGATGTGCTTATTCAGTGGAGCAAAAGTCCCTGTTTAGGAGTAGATCTAGCATAAATTGAGTGGAATTGATTGCAATCCTAGAAATAGGATGACATAATTCTACCAGATTTGAGTTAAATCTAATAGGAGAATCCATAGATCGAGTTAATGCGATGATAGGGGTTTTAGTTAGAAAGAGTTTCAATTAATCAACCGAGAGCAATTGATCTTAGTCTCGAAAGAGATATTAACATGATTTAGGGATTTCTACGGATCAAGACAAGTGAATAAATCGTTTGATTCAGATTCAGAATAATAAGTGAAGTCTAGATGGATTCTTTCCTGGGTATTCTCTCTCTCATTGGTTTTCTTAAGTATTTTTCCAATTCGATCTTTGTCGTGTTCATATATACTTAGTTTAATTTTAGATTAAAACACCTCCTTTAATTATTAGGCTAAATAATAAGAAAGATAGTTATTACTAGTACTTTTGGTCCTTGTGGATACGTTATTCTAGACTCACCATAGCTATACTACTATTCGATTGGTGCACTTGCCTTCGTTGAAATATTAGTTAGTTTCGTGACCCATCAATATGAGATTGAGATAGCTTCTGCTATGTATTGGCACTTAGGGTGTTAGTTTCCCGAGTATTTGATGGTATTTTGAATGGTTCAACGGGTACATCGATGATATAAAATGGTGAGAAATAGATACGTATCGGTACAAATATGTACGAAAACTATACGAGCATTAAAACTATGAAAGTTATGATATCTTGATTAATTATGTGAATGAATATATGTTAACCTTATAATCACATGATTTTGAAGTATACTATGTTATATTACTTGAATGGTGATTAAATGGTGAGTTTTATTTATTAACTATACAAGCTTACTAAGCTTTATAGCTTACTTTGTTTACTTTTCCATGTTTTATAGTGAATTTCGAAGCTAGCTCGGATTGGGAGTCATTGGAGATTGCATTACACTATCGAGCTTCTACTTTGGTACTTTTGAGTTTATGTATTTTGTTATATGGCATGTATAGGACTTATGGTCATTGTGGTTTATAGTTTGGTAATGAATTTAGCCAATTGAGTTGGCTTGTAAATGTTAACTATGTGGTTTTGTGTATAGCCATGAGAGTTGGCTTATTTTGGTATATTTGGTGATGTATATAATTGTGTGAATGGCCTTTTGTTGTGTTGTTGATAATTTCCATTTTATATGTTTGTTGTGAATTGGAATTATGGATTTCAAATGGTTGAAATTGGAAGTTGATATGATTATGGTTTTATGGCAATATAATGTATGTATGAAGTTAATCATTTAGGTTAAATTGTGAATGCGAATGGCATATTTTGCACAGGCAATTTATAATGTTATGAGCTTTATAGTTTTTGGTATGAAAATAGCATGAATTAGACTTGATTGAGATTGGTTGGAATGCCTATTTATGCCACGTTATGTGCCATTTGGTTTTTCTAGGTGATTGAATGATTGGGTGAGAAAAATGGCTTGGCAAATAGCCTATTTTTGTCTACACGAGCAGAGACAAAATTGTGTAGGTGATTGAATGATTGGGTGAAAAAAATGGCTTGCCAAATAGACTATTTTTGTCCACATGGGCAGAGACACAGGCGTGTGTCTCAACCTTGTGTGACACATGGTCAGGTGACACGTCCGTGTGTCCCCTAGTGTTTAATTTGAAATCAAGTCAGTATGCACCACACGGCCCAACACACAAGCGTGTGACTTGGTCGTGTGGCATAATTTAGTATACCCTATAGGTTTAGCACGGCCTAGCACATGGCCTGGCACACGGGTGTGTGAGGCCATTTCGAAGGGCACACGGACATATGGTTGGTCATGTGTGTAACAGCCCGATTTAGACCCTAATCGGAACGGTGGTTTCGAGACCATGAATTTGAGTCAAAAAAATATTTAAAATTTATGTTCTGTGTTTATTATGTGTGAATTAATATATGAGAAATTTTCGTGATTTAATTTTGTCGTTTGAGTGTCCAATTTAAAAAAATGGCTTAATCGCGTAAAATGAAAATTTGATGGTTTAATTTGTAAGGGTTGAATTATTGTTGTCTTTAAAAATGGAGGCATTTATAATGCAATATTACCATGTTAGCTTAAAGTGGACGGTTATATCCATTAAACATAATGGTTTTCTATTTTATTTTAAAGGTTAAAAATGTAAAATAATAAATAACATATATGTTATCATAAAACATAAAATAAACATAAGTGTTCATTTTATTTCTTGGTAACTGAAACATTAAAAATAAAAAAAAGAAAGAAAGCTTAGGTATTCAGCAATATTGAAGCTTGATTAAGGTATGTAACTAGCTGGGTTTTTGATAATTTTTACGTTTTTTAGATCGCTGCAGTGTAATGTACAAAATCCATGCTTGAATTTCTAATTTTGATTAGTATTTTGAGTTATGCCATTGATGAATATCTGAGTTTTGTGATGTTAGTTAATGAATTATGAAAGATATGTTTTGGATTGATTTGTTTTGTATTGAAATTTTTGATGATTTTGAGTAATTAGGACTAAATTGTAAAAATAATAATTTGAGGGACTAAAATGTGAAATAAATGAAATATATGGACTTGTATGAACATGGGTAATATTTGGCCTAAGCATGGTATGTGAAAATTTTGCGTGTTTTGTGTTTTGTGCAATTTGGACTAAATTGTAAAAAGTGTGAATTGTTGGGGTAAAATGTTAATTTTCCCATTTATGTGTTTTTGGACTAAATTGAGTGAAAATATGTTGAATGAGTTTAATTTGAATATGTTCAGATTAAGAACCAAAGAAATTAGATTTTGATCGGGGAAAAACTAAAGTTGTCGACTAGTTGTCCCGTTCCTATTTTCGTTGTCCAAGGTAAGTTTATAAGAAAATAGATGTTATTAAATTTCAATATATGTGATTTATAAATAATTGTAATAATTAGAAGTAAATTATGAATCAACATTGAGTAATGAAAAATAATTTATGTTTGATGATAAAGTAATGAATATGTTTTGGTATTTGAAGTGATGACATGAGCTATACATGTTAAAATGTTGATTATATGTATATTAATTGCAAATCTATATTCGGCTAAATGATACATGTATGTGATATTAAAGTGTGAATCATGGATATATATATATATATATATATATATATATATATATATAGATTCGTCTATGTGATGATATTGTGACCTTGGAAGTGAATGATAACTTTGTTAATGAACATATGTGTATTTTTGCTAAGTTGAAGTTGATATGTGGATGTATATAGACATCAATATGTGATTACGTGTAAGACCACGTTTGGGACATTGGCATCGAGATGTGATTACGTGTAAGACCACGTCTGGGACGTTGGCATCGATATGTGATTACGTGTAAGACCACGTTTGGGGCATTGGCATCGATATGTGATTATGTGTAAGACCACGTCTGGGACGTTGGCATTGATATGTGTTTACGAGAAAGACCCTATCTGGGATAGTGGCATCGATATGAGATTACATGTAAGACCATGTCAGGGACGTTGGCATTATACAATATATTTGATTATTCAGTACCCTATTAATTCTGAACGGTTCAACAAGCAATGATAAATTATGATCGAATGTGTAATCGAACTAAATAGTTCAAGTATGTGTTTGTTAAATGCTTATATGAAAATAAGGTAAGATAGACATTTGAAATGTGATATAAATTATGTATGATGCAAATGGAATTTTATGTATATATGATTGAACATATTCGGCCATGTGATTATAAAATGTGAATTTTATGAGATGATATTTGATTTTCGAGCATGAGTATGTATTCTTTGATGAAAATAGGTTGATTCTACCTTACTATTATAATGTTAATATGTATTCTTAGATATATATTTGCTTATGACTTACTAACATGTGAAAGCTTACTGTGTGTATGTTTATTCTTTGTTTTATAGGTTTTGGATCTAGTAGCAGGCTCGGGGACCATCAGAGAAATCTATCACACTATCGATTGTTTCAGTACTTTTATAATTTGAACTCGAACTTATGGCATGTATAGGCTAGCCTTTATGTTAGTTTATTTGAAGTTGTGTATATATTAAGCCATACGAAAATGGCTAATATGTTATGAGAGTATATGAGACTTTAGTCAAGTATTATATGTGTTATATGTTTTGATAATAGTTGGTGAATTTGGATGTGGTTTGGTTGAATCGACTTTGGTATATATATGAGTATGAATTAAGTTTGTCATGTTATCTTTAGTTAAAGTGATTTGGATATGTCTTGTATTAGATAGTAATGGTTAAATTTGGTTGATGAATATATTTGGCTAAATGTTGAATTGAGGCAATGAGTATACTTGATTGATGGTTCGGTATTTGTATATATTTATATATATGTGAATCATGGTTGATACATGTGGTAATGGTGATAAAGTTATGCCAAAGTATATGTAAATGGTAAATTTGATTTGAAGTGAAATTGTGGATATATATTTTGTTGAGTAAATTACATGATTTATAAGTGGGATATATTAGGTAAATAACTATGTTTTGAAGTGTTGATATTCGGTTGTGGAATGAAATAGATATAGATATTAGTTTATTTCCTTTGATCATTGATTATAAATGAGATGTTAAGCATAATGGATAGCTTGTAAAATGACCATGTTTAAATTTGGCAAACAGGGTGAATTAACTTTAGGTGGATAATAGATAATTGGAGTAACATGTATTTGTGATTAAAAGTGGTTCTATTCGATTATATATATATATATATGTTTATATATGTACATAGCCGAATATGGTAATAATGAATTAGTTTTAAATATGACTCTTGTTACTATGTGTAATAAGAGATAATAGCATGTTAAAAATTGGTTTTAGTATGCTAGAATGTTGGACAAATATTTTTATGTATTATATATATTTGATGTGTTTGGCAAATATTTTTATGTATTATATATATTTGATGTGTTTATGTGAAAGATAAATTAATATGCTTGATTATTTTATTTAAATCTTTGATATGTTTCATGCTTGTTAAGTGTTATAACAAAAATGGAAGTTGACATTAAATAGGTATATGTATTTAGCATGTTATATAAATATTCGACTAAAGTTTTAGTAAATGACTTATTGAATGATAACTTAAGTTATTTTTTTTTAAAAACAAGATGATTTGATATAAGTTTATATGTGGCTTTGTTATTGTATATTAATTATTAGGTAAATTTTATATGACAATTATAATTGACCATTTGTTGATGTATGGTAATGTTTCTTATATAGATAATTAATAAATTGTTTAATATGGTTGTTTTTGATTTGATATGTGAATGTACATAAGCTTAATAATAAGCATGCAAAAATAGGTGTACTTTTCATTAGTATATGTGTTTTGTCTAGTAATACCTCATAACCCCATTCTGGCGACGGATATGGGTTAGGTGTGTTACACTTGATTGATACCAGAGCTACGGTTTAGTAGATTCTAGGATTAACGTAGCACGTGTGAGTCTAGCTATACATGCCATAATTAAAAAATGCGATAGTATAATGATTCCTGATAATTAAAAATGTGTTTTCTTATAGTAAATGGATCCCGATCGAGCCGTAACGGATGATATAAAAAGTAATACTCCCACTCCTACTTAGGGGGAAAAACTAGCTAATTCTAGGTTGATTTCAAGTAGTATAGAGAAAGAGGCTAAGCAAGCCTTCTTCCAGCTAATGAATGAGTGGTTCATGGAGTTCATTCTGACGAATCCGGCTACAACAACCTCCACCCCCTCAAGTTCCTGTAACTTCCCAAGTTATACAAAAAGAAAAGAAAAGAGCATCTGATTTTGAAGCCAGAGATTCCCGTAAGAGATCATCGGGTAAGACATTTCAGTCAGCATCAAAGAAATTCAAGAATGATTTTAGCCGATCAAAGAATACTGTGGGTTTTTCTAGATGTGATCGAGATAGACCACATGTGAGTTCATGAGCTAATTCAATTGCTAGTGTTGGTAATGCTCGGTTGAATCGACCTGATTGTGGACATTGTGGTAAACGACATCCCGATAATTGTAGATTGCTTGATCGGTTCTGTTTTAAATGTGGATCGATGGATCATTTCATTCATGAATGCCCTGAGTTAATCGAACAAAACACAATACAGGATGCGAGATGGAGTAACATGTTAGCTCGAGGCAGACCATCCAGACATAAGTAACAGTAAAAAAAGAACTAAAAACACAACAGTTCAATCTAAGGCTCGTGCATCTGCCAGAGCTTATGCTATACGAGCACGCGAGGAGGCTTCATCCCCAAATATTATCACTAGTATATTCACTCTCTATGATATTAGTGTTGTTGCATTGATTGATTTTGATTTGACTCATTCTTATGTATGTGAGACTTTAGTATTCAGTAAGACTTTGCCTGTTAAGTCTACTAAGTTTGTGATTAGAGTATCGAACCCCTTAGGCCGATGTGTTCTGGTTGACAAAGTGTGTAAGAATTATCCTTTGATGATTCGAGATTTGTGTTTTCCGGCTAATTTAATGTTGTTACCGTTCGATGACTTCGATATAATTTTTAATATGGATTGGTTGACTTTACACGATGCTGTTGTAAACTGCAAATGAAAGACTATTGATTTGAGATGCCAAAATGATGAGATTAATCAGATTGAGTTTAATGATCTGAATGATTTACCGGTAGTAGTATCTTCGATGTTAGCTCAGAAATATGTGAGAAAGAGTTGTGAAGTTTACTTTACTTATGTGCTTGATTCTAAAGTAACTGAAAAAAATTGAATTAGTACTAGTTGTGTATAAGTATCTAGATGTGTCACTTGAAGAATTACCGGGTTGTCACCGATCCGAGAGGTAGAGTTTGGTATTGAGTTAATGCCTAGGATGACTCCGATATCAATAGTTTCGTATAGAATGACATTGACCGAATTAAAGAATTGAAAGCTCCGTTGCAAGAGTTAACAGATAGAGGTTTCGCGTGACCGAATTTCTCTCCTTGGGGTACATTCAATTTATTTGTGAAAAAGAAAGATGGAACTATGAAAATGTGTATCGAATATAAACAGCTCAATAAGGTGAATACAAAGAATAAATATCCATTGCCACGGATTAGCGACCTGTTTGATCAACTGAAAGGGGCTACTGTGTTTTCAAAGATAAATTTGAGATCAGGTTACTATTAGTTGCGAGTTAAAGACTCTGACTTACCAAAGACTATTTCCTGAACGAGGCACGGACACTATGAGTTTCTAGTTATGCCTTTCGGACTTACTAATGCACCTGTTGTTTTCATGGATTTGATGAACCGGATCTTCAGACAGTATCTGGATTGATTTGTGGTTGTGCACATAGATGACATATTGATCTATTCTCATGATGAAACCGAGCATGCTGAACATTTTAGACTTGTGTTATAGACTTTTCGAGATAAATAGTTATATGCGAAGTTCAGTAAATGCGAGTTTTGGTTACGTGAAGTTAATTTTCTAGGGCATGATGTTTCAGCATTGGGTATTCGGGTTGATCTGGGTAAAATTTCGGCTATACTTGATTGGAAACCTCGGAAAAATGTTTCTAAGGTCCGAAGTTTTCTGGAACTTGCTAGTTACTATAGACGGTTTGTGAAAGGCTTCTCTATGATTGCAACTCTGATGACGAAGCTACTTCAAAAATATGTTAAGTTCAAGTGGTCAGAAAAGTGCCAGAAAAGCTTTGATCAGTTGAAAGCCCTTTTGATTGAAGCTCTAGTGCTAGTTCAGCCAGAATTGGGTAAAGAATTTGTTATTTATAGTAATGCATCTTTAAATGGTTTGAACTATCAAGAAAGCAAAGTTGTAGTTTATGCCTTGAGACAGTTAAAGTCGCATAAAAAGAATTATCTGACACACTATCTAGAATTGGCAGCTATTGTATTTACATTGAAAATATGGTGTCACTATCTGTTCGGTAAGAAATGTCATGTTTATTTTATTCACAAAAGCCTAAAATATTTGATGACTCAGAAATATCTAAATTTGAGACAGCGATGATGGTTAGAGTTGCTAAAGGACTACGAGTTTGTAATTGATTATCATCCGGGAAAGACTAATGTTGTTGCTGATACTCTAAGCCAAAAATCACTGTTTGCTTTGCGTGCAATGAACGCGCATATGGCTATGTCTGATGATGGTTCGATAATAGCTGAATTAAAAGCAAGACCATTATTTGTTTAACATATATGTGATGCTCAAAAAATGGTAATGATTTGTTAGCGAAGCGAGCCCAATGTGACACGAATATTGATTCAGAAATTCAGAGTTGATTCAGATGATTTTGAAAGAAGCTCACAGTAGTCAGTTATCTGTTCACCCGGGTAGTATTAAAATGTTTAATGATCTGAAATAGCTATATTGGTGGTATGGCATGAAACGAGATATTTCTGACTTTGTTTCGAAATGTTTTGTCTGTCAGCAAGTAAAAGCCGAGCATTAAGTACCTTCTGGATTGTTTCGGCCGAACATGATACTTGAATGGAAATGGAATAGAGTCACGATGGATTTATATCCGGTTTACCATTGACATTGAGAAAGAAAAATGCAATGAAAGAACATTATCCGAATCTATTCATCGGTAAGATTTTCGGGGACGAAAATCCCTAAGGGGGGAGAGTTGTAACAACCCGATTTAGACCCTAATCAGAACGGTGGTTTCAGGACCACAAATCTGAGTCAAAAAAATATTTAAAAATTATTTTTTGTGTTTATTATGTGTGAATTAATATCTGAGAAATTTTTATGATTTAATTTTATCGTTTGAGTGTCCGATTTAATAAAAGGGCTTAATCGCGTAAAATGAAAATTTGATGGATTAATTTGAAAGGGTCGAATTGTTGTTGTCTTTAAAGATGGAGGAATTTATAATGCAATATTACCATATTAGATTAAAGTGGATGGTTATAGCCATTAAACATAATGGTTTTATATTTTATTTTTAAGGTTAAAAATGTAAAATAATAAATAACATATATGTTATCATAAAACATAAAATAAACATAAGTGTTCATTTTATTTCTTGGTGACCGAAACATTAAACAGAAAAGAAAGAAAGAAAGCTTAGGTATTTGGCAATATTGAAGCTTGATTAAGGTATGTAACTAGCTCAGTTTTTGATAATTTTTACGTTTTTTAGATCGTTGCAGTGTAATGTATAAAGCCCATGCTTGAATTTCTGATTTTGATGAATATTTTGAGTTATGCCATTGATGAATATTCGAGTTTTGTGATGTTAGTTGATGAAATATGAAAGATATGTTTTGGATTGATATGTTTTGTATTGGATTTTTTTGATGATTTTGAGTAATTAGGACTAAATTGAAAAATGATAAATTAAGGGACTAAAATGTGAAATAAATGAAATATATGGACTTGTATGAACATGGGTAATATTCGGTCTAAGCATGGTATGTGCAAATTTTGTGTGTTTTGTGTTTTGTGCAATTTGGACTAAATTGTAAAAAGTGTGAATTGTCAGGGGTAAAATGATAATTTGCCCATTTATGTGTTTTTGGACTAAATTGAGTGAAAATATGTTCAATGAGTTTAATTCGAATATGTTTAGATCAAGAACCAAAGAAATCAGATTTGGATCGGGGAAAAACTAAAGTTGTCGACTAGTCGCCCCGTTCCTATTTTCGTCATTCGAGGTAAGTTTGTAAGCAAATAGATGTTATTAAATTTCAATATATGTGATTTATAAATAATTGTAATAATTAGAAGTAAATTATGAATCGACATTGAGTAATGAAAAATAATTTACATTTGATGATAAAATAATGAATAAGTTTTGGTATTTGAAGTGATGACATGAGCTATACATGTTAAAATGTTGATTATATGTATATTAACTGAAAATCTATATTCAGATAAATGATATATGTATATGATATTAAAGTGTGAATCATGGATATATAAATATAAATATAAATATAAATATAAATATAAATATAAATATATATATATATATATATATAGATTCGTCTATGTGATGATATTGTGACCTTGGAAGTGAATGATAACTTTGTTAATGAACATATGTGTATTTTGGCTAAGTTAAAGTTGATATGTGGATGTATATAGACATCAATATGTGATTACATGTAAGACTGCATATGGGACGTTGGCATCCATATGGGATTAGGTGTAAGACCACGTCTGGGACGTTGGCATTGATATGTGGTTACGTGTAAGACCACGTTTGGGACGTTGGCATCGATATGTGATTACGTGTAAGACCACGTCTGGGACATTGGCATTGATATGTGTTTATGAGTAAGACCCTATCTGGGACAGTGGCATCGATATGAGATTACATGTAAGACCATGTCAGGGACGTTGGCATTGTACAATATATTTGATTATCCTAGTATTCTATTAATTCTGAACAGTTCAACGAGCAATGATAAATTATGATCGAATGTGTAATAGAACTAAAAAGTTCAGGTATGTGTTTGTTAAATGCTTATATGAAAATAAGGTAAGACATTTGAAATGTGATATAAATTATGTATGATGCAAATGGAATTCTATGTATATATGATTGAACATATTCGGCCTTATGATTATAAAATGTGAATTTTTATGAGATGATATATGATTTTCGAGTGTAACAACCCTTATCCGAGACTGTCGCCGGAGTCGAGCACGAGGCGTTACCGGACTTAACTTACTAATTCGGGGCATAAAAATTTGCTTTTAAAATTAATTTAGTTTCATTCATTCAATATGTCCCTAAAAAGGGTCCTCAAGACCCTAAAACATGAAATTGAAACGGTTCGGGAACAAACCGGAATCAATAAAAATTTTCTGATCACTTAAACAAATCAAAACAATTTATTTCATCTTTCATAAATAAATTGTCCATCTATGTCATAGTCACTAAATAAATTATAACTCGAGTTACAAAACTCGAAACTAAAATCCATAAATTTTCTCTGAAACTAGACTCATATATATCCTTACTAAATTTATTTCATAATTTTTGGTCTAGCCAATTAGTATAGTTTATTAGTTAAAGTTTCCCCTGTTTCAGTGTTCAGCTACTCTGACCTCTGTTCACTACGAATTAATTTTCTCCCTGTACAGAATTCAAATAACCATTCTGTTTATTTATCATAAAAGTAGACTCAATAAGGAATCTATACATATAAAGTATAACTCCTAATTATTTTTTTACAATATTTAGTGAATTTCTAAACTTAGAATAGGGGATTCAGAAATCACTCTAACCCTGTCTCACCAAAATTTAAACATCTCATAGAATAAAACTCCTTTATTTACTCTATTTATTTAATATGAAAAGACTCAATAAGATTTAATTATATATCTCATTCACTATCTAAATTCATTTATACTATTTTTAGTGATTTTTCAAATTCACATCATTACTGCTGTCTGATACTGTTTTAAAGCTAATTTCACCTTTTTTATGATTTCCATGGAATAACTAGCCTTTAGGCATACATAACACCAAACATATCCTTGATTAGCCATTCTAATAGCTAATTATTATCAAGCATTTACATACCATTCATTAGCCATGTCATAAGATCATACACACAAAATGGCTACGATGCTATACATGCCATACTCAAAATGAAATGTCTAGCTATACCAAAATAATCCTTGTGATAGTGTGCCCGGACCTCCGACGTAGTTTACGATCCCCGAGTTAGCTTGACAAAACTATAAAAAGAAGGAACATAAAGGGGGTAAGCATTAAGCTTAGTAAGTTTGCATGCAAATAAATAACAACATTCATAAGAATTATCTTACTACTTGGCATGATATTACTTAATGGAACTTCATTAATTGTCATAGACATATTTTTAAACTTCTTCACTTACTTACTTACTTAAATACTTACTTACTCAATCAAATTTATTAATACATTTTACTTACCTTTTTCCTTATCAAGCATACATGAACATTATATACTTACCTTTGCTCTTCTAGCATGAACTTGTCTTACCTTTTTAGTATAACTCGTCTTACCTTACCTTACCTTGATATTCTCTTTAAATTTTCCCGTTGAACCACTTGGAATACTAAGGATACACGGGTACCTTACCATTGCCATGACTTGTCATGGTCTTACGTGATATCCTTTTGAAACTTACCATTGCCATGTCTCGACATGGTCTTACATGGTATCCTTGCCTTATGAACTCACCAATGCCATGCCTTGGCATGGTCTTACATGGGACCTTTGCCTTATAGTAACTTATCAATGCCATGTCTTGACATGGTCTTACATGATTTCTTTGCCTTAGAAACCTTACCAATTGCCATGCCTTGGCATGGTCTTACATGGTATCCTTAAACCCTAATGTCATGGCATTTGTATCCTACATATTCCTAAGGTTCAACCGGGACTTTCTGAAATTACTTCTCCGTCAATTAATGCTTGAGTCTTCTTTGAGTAATTTCATAAAATAAATATACACATGCTGGAAATTAACAACATTAACATAAAATAATAGAATATTGCATTTATTTACCGTAAACTTACCTCGAAACAAAATACGATCAACAATATCGATATAGTCTACTATCTTTTTCTTTCCCTTTTTAATTCTTTTATTTACAAAATGACTAAAATACCCTTCATTAAAACTTCAGTTATTTTTACTTATGTATATCCATTTTTGTCCATGAAAACCCAATGGTCTAATTACCATTTAAGGACCTCTACTTCAATTATGCTCATCAATTAATCCTTTAGCATCTAAAACTCATATTTATCAACTTTTGCAATTAAGCCCTAGTAGGCAAATTAAACATGCTATCTATAAAATTTTCCATCGATACTCTAACACATACATCTAATCACTCGGTAAATCATAAAATTAATCGCAATAAACTTTTCTATCTCGAATTCATGGTTTCGCAACCACTGTTACGTTTAGGCCCTATTTCAGGATGTTACATTTCTCTCTCCTTTAGGGATTTTCGTCCTTGAAAATCTCACCTGTGAAGAGATTTGGGTACTATTTCTGTATAGCCTCTTTGGGCTCCCATGTATCCTCATCTACCCCATGTCTATTCCATAATACTTTCACAAGTGCAATACTTTTTTCCTTAATTACTTTATCTCTCGAGCTAGAATCTTTATTAGTTCTTCACCGTAAGTCATGTCTGGCTGAATCTCAACCTCTGTCTGAGAAATCACATGTGACGGATCTGAACGATAACGACGTAGCATAGACACATGAAATACAACATGAATCTTCTCTAACTCAATTGACAAAGCTAACCAATATGTTAATGGTTCGACTCTCTCAATCACTTCAAACGGTCCAATAAAAAGTGGACTTAGTTTGCCTTTCTTGCCAAATCTGAGAACTTTCTTCCACAGGGATACTTTCAAAAACACTTTGTCACCAACTTGATACTCAATCTCTTTTCTCTTCAAATCTACATACGACTTTTGTCTGTCTGAAGCTGCTTTCAAGCAATCTCTGATGACTTTTACTTTCTCTTCTGTTTCTTTAACTAGATCAACCCCGTAAATCTGATTTTCCTTAAGCTCTATCCAATACAAAGGTGTGCGACATTTACGTCCATACAAAGCTTCATAAGGTGCCATCTTCAAACTCGACTGATAACTATTATTGTAGGCAAACTCTACTAATGGTAAGTACTTTTCCCAACTGCCTTGAAATTCTAGTACACAACATCTAAGCATATCTTCAAGTACTTGAATAACTCTCTCTGACTGACCGTCGGTCTGAGGATGGAAAGTTGTACTAAAACTCAACTTTGTGCCTAAAGCTTCCTGTAACTTCTTCCAAAACCGTGAAGTAAATCTCGGATCTCTGTCTAAAATGATCGATAATGGTACCCCGTGTAGTTTGACTATCTCTAAAATATACAACTCAGCCAACTTGTCAAGTGAATAATCCATACGAACTGGGTTAAAATGAGCCGACTTCGTTAACTTATCAATCACAACCCATACTGCATCTTTCGTTCTCGGTGTCAACGACAATCCTATCACAAAATCCATAGTAACTCGGTCCCATTTCCACTCAGGGACTAGCACAGGCTACAATAAACCTAAAGGTACCTGATGTTCAGCCTTTACCTGCTGATAGATCAAGCATCTAGAAACAAACTCTGAAATGTCCCTTTTCATTCATACCCACCAGTACATTTTCTTCAAATCATTATAAATCTTTGTACTACCTGGATGAATAGACAAAAAACTACTATGTGCTTCCTATAAGATTTTTGGAATAAGCTCATCATTATTTGGTAGACATACCCTGTCCTTGAACATCAAACAACCGTTAGAACTGATCTAAAAATCTGACTCTATATCCGACTCACACTGAGCTCTTTTGGCTAGCAAATCACTGTCATTTTTCTGAGCTTCACAAATTTCTTCAAGAAACATCGGTTTAGCTCTCAACTCAGCTAAGATAAAACCATCATCTGATAAGGCTAGACTAGTGTTCAAAGCTCTTAATGCAAACAAAGATTTCCTACTCAAAGCATCAGCAACAACGTTTGCCTTACCTGGGTGATAATCGATCACTAGCTAATAATCTTTAATCGACTCTAGCCATCTTATTTGCCTCAAGTTCAATTCTTTTTGAGTCATCAAATATTTCAAATTTTTGTGATCAGTGAATATTCGACACTTCTCACCGTACAAATGATGTCTCTAGATCTTCAGCACAAAAACAATGGCAGCTAGCTCTAAATCATGTGTTGAATAGTTCTTCTTATGTGGCTTTAGCTGTCTAGAGGCATAAGCAATTACCTTTCCTTCCTGCATAAGTACACAACCAAGTCCATTCAAGGATGCATCACTATAAATCACAAACTCCTTACCTGGTTCTGGTTGTACTAAAACAGGAGTTTCAGTCAACAATGCCTTTAACTTGTCAAAACTCTGTTGACACTTCTCAGTCCATTCAAACTTGACATCCTTTCGTAGCAATCTTGTCAGCGGGGTAGTTATCATGGAAAACCCCTCTACAAATCGTCTATAATATCTGGCAAGACCAAGAAAACTTCTGACTTTTGATACATTTCTAGGAGGCTTCCAATCAACAATGGCTGAAATCTTGCTCGGATCAACCCTGATACCTTCACCTGAGACAATATGTCCAAGAAAACCAACTTCTCGTAACTAGAACTCACTTTTGCTGAACTTGGCATACAACTGATTATCTCTCAGAATATGTAAAACTGTTCTCAAATGCTCTGCATGCTCAGTCTCATCATGAGAATAAATCAAGATATTATCAATGAACACAACTACAAACTTATCCAAGTACGGTCTGAAAATTCGGTTCATTAAGTCCATGAAAATGGTAGGAGCATTAGTTAAGCCAAATGGCATCACAAAGAACTCATAATGACCATACCTAGTCCGGAAAATAGTCTTCGGAACATCTGACTCTTTAACTCGCAACTGATAGTATCCGAATCTCAAATCTATCTCAGAGAATACAGTGGCTCCTTCAATTGATCAAACAAATCATCAATTCTAGGTAGTGAATACTTGTTCTTTACTGTTACCTTGTTAAGCCGCCTATAATCTATGCACAATCTCATCGATCCGTCTTTCTTTTTCACAAATAGCACTGGTGCACCCCATGGTGAACTACTGGCTCTTGCAAAGCCTTTATTTGTTAATTCCTGCAACTGAGCTTTCAATTCTTTCAATTCCAATCATTTTATAAGGAGCAATAGAAATGGGTGTGGTACCTGGAATCAACTCAATACCAAACTCAACTTCTATAACAGGAGGCAAACCTGGTAGTTCTTCTGGAAACACATAGAGAAACTCACATACCACATGCATTGATTCAATTTTCAATTCTAGATCTTTAGTGTTCAACACAAAAGCAAGGTAAGCTTTATACCCTTTTCTCAAACATTTCTGAGCAGACATAACAGAAATCATGGCAAATGAACTATCTGACTCTTCTGAATTAACCCAAATAATTTCACCATTTTCACATTTCAACTCAATGAATTTATTTCCACAATTCACTATCACATCATGTGTAGTCAACCAATCCATACCAAGAATCAAATCAAATTCATCAAACGGCAATAGCATGAGATCGGCCGGGAAATAGTGACCTCTAATCATCAAAGGGTAATTTCTACATACTTTATCTACTAATACATGTTTGCCTAATGGATTCGATACTTTAATCACAAATTCTATAGATTCTATAGGCATACTCATACTAGTCATCAATTTCATGCAAACATATGAATGGGTCGAACCCGGATCAATCAGAGCAATAACTCTAGTATCATGGAGAGAAAATGTACCCGTAATCACATCGGGGGAGGATGCCTCTTCGCGAGCACGGATAGCATAGGTCCTCGCAAGTGCTCTAACATCTGGCCTCACTGTTGAATCTCTAGATGCACCACTATTACTTGCCCCAGCTCCCAGATTTCTTAGTGGTCTGCCTCTGATAGGAGCATTGCCTGATCTTACACTCGGTATTACTTCTCTTTTAATCATCTCAGGACACTCCTAAATAAAATGGTCTGGTGCACCACATCAGAAAGAACCTATCTCAGTTGCTCGACACTGACCTGGGTGATGTCGACCACATCAGGGACACTCTGGTCTATCAGGCTGAACACTGCCAACACTTGCAATCGAAGTGGTCTAAGCTTTCGGACTCATAAATCTTTTGCCTCTGTTTCAGCTAGAATATCCAACTGAAAAATTAGATCTAGTGGAGAACTCTCTAGGCCTCTTGGATGTAGACTGAAATGACTTGCTCATTGGTCTTTCCTTCGTGTCTTGCGTCTTAATTTCAACTTTACCCTTTCTTTTTAACAGCTCCTCTGCCTTACAGGCTCTCTCAACTAGGACAACAAACTCTTTTATTTCTAGGATACCAAATGACAATTGGATATCATCATTAAGCCCATCCTCAAATCTTTTGCACTTAATAGCCTCTGTAGACACACACTCTCGAGCATAATTGCTGAGTCTAACAAACTCGCGCTCATATTTAGTCACTGTTATATTGCCCTATTTCAACTCTAGAAACTCTTTTCTTTTCTGGTCAACAAATCTCTAACTAATTTACTTTTTACGAAATTCCTCCTGAAAGAAATCCCAAGCGACTCTCTCTTTCGGTGCAACTGATACAAGTGTCTTCCACCAATGGTAGGCTGAATCTCTAAGAAGTGATACAACATATTTCATACATTCCTCAGGTGTGCAGGATAACTCATCAAAGACTCTAATAGTATTCTCGAGCCAAAATTCTACCTTTTCTGCATCATTATCTTTTGTAGCTCGAAACTCTTCGGCTCCTTATTTTCTGATTTTATCAACTGGTGGCTTTTCTCTTATAACCGTACCTGTGAATGGGGAGCTACATGGGTGGTTTGAGGATCATGAGGGGGTGGAGGTCTAATAGCCGGATTCGTACGAACGAACTCGGCAAACCATTCATTCATAGCTTGGAAGAAGGCTTCTCGAGCCCCTCCTCCCTGACTAACTGTAACGGGCCTTTCACTACTATCTGGTGGCACCGTCCCTTCTGCGGGAGTGAGCGCGTTACTCTCTACATCATCTGCACCAGCTTGTTCGGGATCCATAACTATAAAAGAAAACATTTTAAATTTGTCAAGAGTCGTCACATTAGCAACATATAAGTATGGCATGTATAGCTAGACTCTTACACATACTAAATATTCTGAGAATTGACTAAAATTTTGCTCTAGTACCAATAAATGTAACACCGCTTATCCGAGACTATCACCGGAGTCGAGCACGAGGCTTACCGAACTTAACTTACTAATTTGGGGCATAAAAATTTTCTTTTAAAATTAATTTAGTTTCATTCATTCAATATGTCCCTAAAAAGGGTCCTTAAGACCCTAAAACATGAAATTGAAATGGTTCAGGAACAAACCGGAATCAATAAAAATTTTTCGATCACTTAAACAAATCAAAACAATTTATTTCATCTTTCATAAATAAACTGTCTATCTGTGTTATAGTGACTAAATAAATCATAACTCGAGTTACAAAACTTGAAATTCAAATCTGTAATTTTTTTCTAAAACTAGACTCATATATATTCTTACTAAATTTGTTTCAGAAATTTTGGTTTAGCCAATTAGTATAGTTTATTAGTTAAAGTTTCCCCTGTTTCAGTGTTTGGCTACTATGACCTCTGTTCACTACGAATTAATTTTCTCCCTGTGCAGAATTCAAATAACCATTCTATTTATTTATCTTAAAAGTAGACTCAATAAGGAATCTCTACATATAAAGTATAACTCCTAATTAGTTTTTTACAATATTCAGTGAATTTTCAAACTCAGAATAGGGGATTCAGAAATCACTCTAACCCTGTCTCACCAAAATTTAAATATCTCATAAAATAAAACTCTTTTATTTACTCTGTTTCTTTTATATAAAAATAGGCTCAATAAGCTTTAATTATATATCTCATTCACTATCTAAATCCATTTATACTATTTTTAGTGAGTTTTCAAATTCACTTCATTACTACTGTCTGATACTATTTTAAAGCTAATTTCACCTTTTTTATGATTTCCATGGAATAACTAGCATTTAGGCATACATAACACCAAACATATCCTTGATTAGACATTACAATAGCTAATCATTATCAATCATTTACATACCATTCATTAGCCATAAAATCATACACACAAAATGACTACGATGCTATACATGCCATACTCAAAATGAAACATCTACCTATACCAAAATAATCATTGTGATAGTGTGCTTGGACCTCCGACGTACATTACGATCCGCGAGTTAGCTTGAAAAAACTATGAAAAGAAGGAAAATAAAGGGGGTAAGCATTAATCTTAGTAAGTTTGCATGCAAATAAATAACAACATTCATAAGAATTATCTTACTACTTGGCATGATATTACTTAATGCAACTTCATTAATTGTCATAGACATATTTTAAACTTCTTCACTTACTCACTTACTTAAATACTTACTTACTCAATCAAATTTATTAATACATTTTACTTACCTTTTTCCTTATCAAGCATACATGAATATTATATACTTACCTTTGCTCTTCTAGCATGAACTTGTCTTACCTTTTTAGTATAACTCGTCTTACCTTACCTTACCTTGATATTCTCTTTAAATTTTCCCATTGAACCACTTGGAATACTAAGGATACACGGGTAACTTACCATTGCCATGACTTGTCATGGTCTTATGTGGTATCCTTTTGAAACTTGCCATTGCCATGTCTCGACATGGTCTTACATGGTATCCTTGCCTTATGAACTCACCAATGCCATGCCTTGGCATGGTCTTACATGGGTCCTTTGCTTTATAGTAACTTATCAATGTCATGTCTTGACATGGTCTTACATGATTTTCTTGCCTTAGAAACCTTATCAATTGCCATGTCTTGGCATGGTCTTACATGGTATCCTTAAACCCTAATGTCATGACATTTGTATCCTACACATTCCTAAGGTTCAGCCGGGACTTTCTGAAATTACTTCTCCGTCAATTAATGCTTGAGTCTTCTTTGAGTAATTTCATAAAATAAATATACACATGCTGGAAATGAACAACATTAACATAAAATAATAGAATATTGCATTTATTTAATGCAAACTTACCTCGAAACAAAATACGATCAACTATATCGATATAGTCTACTATCTTTTTCTTTCCCTTTTTAATTCTTTTATTTACAAAATGACTAAAATACCCTTCATTAAAACTTTAGTTATTTTGACTTATGTATGTCCATTTTTGTCCATGAAAACCCAATGGTCTAATTACCATTTAAGGACCTCTACTTCAATTATGCTCTTCAATTAATCCTTTAGCATCTAAAACTCATATTTTTCAACTTTTGCAATTAAGCCCTAGTAGGAAAATTAAACATACTATCTATAAAATTTTCCATTGATACTCTAACACTGCATCTAATCACTCGGTAAATCATAAAATTAATCGCAATAAACTTTTCTATCTCAGATTCATTTTTAGGCCCTATTTCGGGATGTTACATCGAGCATGAGTATGTATTCTTGGATGAAAATAGGTTTTTCTACCTTGCTATTATAATGTTAATATGTATTCTTAGATTTATATTTGCTTATGACTTACAAAGCTATTTATATATGACTTACTAAGTGGTTCTATTCGATTATATATATGTTTATATATGTACATAGCTGAATGTGGTAAGAATGAATTAGTTTTAAATATGACTTTTGTTTCTATGTGTAATAAGTGATAATAGCATGTTAAAAATTGGTTTTTGTATGCTAGAATGTTGGACAAATATTTTTATGTATTATATATATATTTGATGTGTTTATGTAAAGGATAAATTAATATTCTTGATTATTTGGTTTAAATCTTTGATATGTTTCATGCTTGTTAAGTGTTATAACAAAATTGGAAGTTGACATTAAATAGGTATACATATTTAGCATGTTATATAAATATTTAGCTAAAGCTTTAGTAAATGACTTATTGAATGATAACCTAAGTTATTTTTTAAAAAACAAGATGATTTGATATAAGTTGATATGTGGCTTTGTTATTATATATTAATTATTAGGTAGATTTTATATGAAAATTATAATTGACCATTTGTTAATGTATGATAATGTTTCTTATATAGATAATTAATAAATTTTTTAATATGGTTGTTTTTTATTTGATATGTGAATGTACATAAGCTTAATAATAAGCACGCAAAAATAGGTGTACTTTTCATTAGTATATGTGTTTTGTCCGACAATATCTCATAACCCCATTCTGGTGATGGATACGGGTTAGGGGTGTTACAGTGTGACCTAGGTTAGAGGGTTACACGGGGTCAGACACGGGCTGGGACACGGCCATGTGATTCCATTCCGA
Source organism: Gossypium longicalyx (assembly GCA_025698465.1). Lineage (NCBI taxonomy): Eukaryota > Viridiplantae > Streptophyta > Magnoliopsida > Malvales > Malvaceae > Gossypium > Gossypium longicalyx. The sequence continues at coordinate 38,754,285 of CM046996.1, read as the reverse complement.
ATGTCCACACGGCCCGTGACATGGACGTGTCTTTGGCCGTGTGAGACACACGACAAAAAATTTGATTGATGATAAAAAAGTTGTCGTTGACATAGGGATGTCAAAATCAATGCATGAGTATGTGTTAGAGAACAACATATTGGATTGGCCCGCTATGAGTATGTTTCTTGCATTATTATGTAATAATCACAATATAAATCATAGTGATAACTATGTATATGATTCTTAGGCTTGAGATCATCATTGTCCCAACATCGTGAGTCTTATATTTTGATACAATCAATCGTCTACTGTAACAAGTTGTACTATAAAGATTGATGTTAGATATACCACAATCCATGTAGTGTGATATGGATGATCAAGATAGGATTTATCCCTCCTACATAATGGGAGCAATATCTTAGGGCTCTTGATGGAGTGAAACTAGAAATGCATGGCCATGCTCGAATAAGTTGATATGAGATAACACACTTATTTGTTTATTGTAGTCTACTCAGAAAATCAAGAAATATGAGATTGGACTATACAAGTGTGACTATTCCATGACTTGTGTCCAATCTATATATTAAGGATAAAAAGATATAATAAATGAAAAGATTATCACAGAAAGTTTATGTTGAATTACGACTTTTTGTAACTTAGGTAGCAATGATGCATTGCTAGATGCCATTCATTGCTTGTATTATTAGAAATGTTTTAGTATTATTACTAATGTAACAAGAACCTAAAGGGTCACACCCTATGCTGAAAATGAACAAAATTGAAACACATTTGGTATTGTGTTTAGTTGTCACATAAATTAAATTAACTATTGAATTAAATTAATTTGACAGTTAAATATTAAACAAATTAAATGTACAAGCTTGTTGTACAAAAATAGAGAACATAGTTAAATTTAATATATGAATTTGATTCAAATAAAATTTTAATATAATATCTTTTGCTGAAATTATTATAATAAATTATTATTTTGATTTCGGTCAAACATTGAAACATGATAGTTATAATTCTTTCTCAAAAGAATATAAAATTTCTTTAATCCTTTCCATTTGTGATAATTCTTTTTAGAAAGAGTATAACATGTTTAATGCTTTTTATATGTTTTCTGTAAGATTTGATTTCATTTTAAATATATGATACCAAAATCCTGAATTAGGGTAAGTGTGCTTTAAAAAGAAAATTGACAAAAAGGTCTAGCAACCATTGATAACTCTTGAAAAGAGTTATATTTCATGCCTTTAGACCTAGCTAGTTGCTTGTACTTAGGTACATTTAGTTGCATTTTAGGGCATTTCATTCGTATTTTCATCATTTCATTAGGAGCTTGGACTGTGTTTAAATATTAGGTACTTTTAATTGCTTGTGGTAGGGCTGTGTTTGGTGGTTTGGTAGGTGCAAGTTGAGGAACGAGAAATAAATGAGTGAAGGTTTGTCGTGGCAAAAGGTTGGACATTTTGGTAGCATGAATACCGTGGCAATTGCAGGAAGACTGAGTCAACACTTAACGCATACTAGTTTCAGCCCAACTGTACTTGTACCAGAAAAATCTGCCTAAAAAAGAGGAGAAGATAATCCTAGGATATTGGTTTTTATCCTAGAAAAAAAGAATTAAAAAATAGGAGAAGATAATCTTGGGTTGTTGAAAAAAAGAATTTAAAAATAGGGGAAGATAAACATGGGTTGTTGGATTTACCCTAGGAAAAATGCTATAAAAAAGCCAAAGGAGGAAACCCTAAACGAAAAACAAGAGTGGAGAGCCTAAGGCAAAAATAGAGGGTAGCGACTGAGTAGAGACGGAAAGAGGAAGATAAAAGCAGTCCCTTACAGCCATCGCAGGACACTGTGCTACTGGAGTGTGAACTGGACATGTGAAAGCTGTCTTTTTGAAGTCTTCTATATTTCTTACCTTGTTCTTTCATGAATTGAATGATGAAAATGGTGTTAGGTGTTATTTTGGTTTTGAATTTTATGTGCTAACCTATGAGCTAAATCTCATCGAGTTGGGGTTACATGATGAACCTTTTATTTTCTTTAATGGTTGAAGCATAGATCCAAGTCAATTTACTATTTCATTCAATTTTTTTATTTCTAAACTGTATGCATGCAATCCCTAGACATAGATGACTATTTGGCATGCCCATAAACTAAATCTAATTTTGAAAAGGTTGGACTATTTGGATCGATAATGAATGATATGAGCAAGTACTCGACTGATACTTGTAGTAGACTCTAGACATAAAGCAGCATTCATACAGAAGGAAAATAGTGCAGGGTACCATATTAAAAGCCTATAGACACGAGCAAGGTAAGTTGAGGTTTTTGCTCTCGAAAGAAGCAGACTATTTTAGAACTCTTCTGAGCAGTAAACTGAGTATGATTTTGTTAAGGCATTATTAACAGTAAAGGTAGATTCTTAGTGATACCGACCTTCCAAATCAACATCATATATCCTTTATTCTTTGTTGTTGTATCTTTACCATATCATTCTTAGTTATGTATTTGTTCATTTAAATAATATTCCTGTAGTAATTCTCATAATTGCCATTACATTTCTACTCTTGTTTTGCCATAGCATTTCCAAGTATTCATTAATTCCACATATTGCATACATCATTATTCCTTTAATTTCCACTCCATACTTACCATAGCTTTACCATAACATTAATTGCATTTTATTATAATAACTTGACCACTTTTGTGCCTCAATCTGATCCTCATGGGAATGATATTCACTTATCACTTTATTACTTGATTCGATGTGTATACTTGCACAATTCGCATATCATATTCACATGTGACAACCATCTTTGAATTCTCTCTAAAATTGTTCAAAGAGTTTTTCTGTTCGTGGTTAACTGGGTGGACTACGTAGAGGCCGAAACGTTTTCATTGTGGCTTGGAATCGACATCGAATCAGCAACACCCTTTCATCATTTTTCGGCTAAGAATGTATATCTTCAACCTTATTCCAATCCATTTTGTTTCTTGTACATGGATCTATGGCTGTGGATCACGGGAATATTTTTTCCATTGTGCCACGGGACATACTGGTGGTTCCAACCGCTCCTTGGTCGAACATGATCTAGCTTGGCCCTGTAACACCCCCTTGCCCAAGACTGTCGCCGGAGTCAAGCACGAGGCGTTAACAGACTTAAATTATCACTTGAACAATTTCAAATAATTTATTTCACCTTTCGTAATAATCTGCCCATTTGCGTCACAGTCGCTAAAAAATTCATATCTCGAGTTACGAAACTTGAAATCCAAATCCGTAAATTTTCCTTGAAACTAGACTCATATATATATATTTACTAATGGTTTTCTAGAATTTTTGGTTAAGCCAATTAGTATTAGTTAAAGTTTCCCCTGTTTCAGTATTCGACTGCTCTGACCTCTGTTCATTACGAATCACTTTTCTCTTTATAAAGAATTCAGATGACTATGCCATTCATTTCTATTAAAAGTAGACTAAAAAAGGAATCTATAAATATAACGTATGACTCCTAATTATTTTTATTTTTGTACAATTTTTAGTGAATTTCTAAAGTCAGAACAGGGGATTCAGAAATTGCTCTGACCCTGTTCCACCAAAACTCAAATATTTCATGAAATACAACTCATTTACCTGCTTTGTTTCTTCCATATGAAAATAGAGTTAATAAGCTTCAATTTCATATTTTACTAACCATTTAATTCTATCTTTACTATTTTTAGTGATTTTTCAAAATCACATTATTGCTGCTGTATGATACTGTTTTATAACAAATTTCACCTTTTTATGAATTTCTATGGATTAGATAGCACATTAAGCATACATAACACAAAATATGATCTTTGATTAGCCATTCCAATGGCTAATCTTTACCAAGCATTTCCTTGCCACTCAATAGCCTTATCATAAGATTATATACACAAAATGATTATAATACTATACATGCCATACTCAAAGTATACAAGCCACTATACCAAAATAGTCCTCAGATAGTGTGAACGAGTCTCCGACCGATCCCAATTTTTGAACTGGCTTGTCAAAACTACAAAGAACGGAAAGAAGGGAGTAAGCATAAATGCTTAGTAAGTTCACATGCAAAGAGCAAGTAACATAATCACGCAATCTAACATAAAACATCATTTGCATAAACAACACCAAGACATTCATGTTACATTTACATTTAATATCTTACCACGATTTCATCATACCAAATTTTCAACCTGAGGGTTTAAGCACATACCTGTCAAATTTTCTCATTCACCGCACTTACCAACATGTCGCCTTAGTGTTAGGTGTTCTCCTTATTCATTTAAGATTCATCCGTTGAACACATCGAAATATAATTCAAATACGCGAATTGCATGCACATAAGTGCCATACCCGCAGCTAGAAAAACTCAATAGCCTACGAAAATTATGTAGCCAAGCTACCATGTAACCTGCCCATAAGAGAACTCGGACTCAACTCAACGAGCTCGAGCGTTCACATCCATAAGTGAACTCGGACTCAACTCAATGAGTTCGAAACTCAAGTATCCTAGTGACATGTCACTTGTATTCTAATCTATTCCCAAGGTTCAAATAGGCTTTTCCTCGATTACACATCTTTGTCGTCTTCCACGGAATGTTGAAACCGATACTCGGTAGCAATTCATATTTATCAAGTAGCATACATAATTTGAATATTTCTCAACAATAACCACAAAGCATAATATTTCATAATAATAATCATCATATCATATCAATATCATTAAATTACTTAAAATAAAAATTATGTTACCACATTTACACATGAACTTACCTCGGTACAAACTACTAGAATCGAGCCTATTCCTCGAAAACTTTATTTTTTCCTCGATCACAACGTGAATCTCGTTTCTCTTGATCTACAATAACAAATTTAGCTTATTTAATACTCACATTTCTTAAAACAGTCCTTGACTCAAACTTTGGAAAAATTATATTTTTGCCCCTAAACTTTTACATATTTACACTTTTTCCCTAAGGCTCAGAAATTAAACTTCATCCTATTTTCTTATGTTTTATGACATAATGATCATTTTTCCCTTCTATGGAAACATCAAATTCTCACTCTAACATATACTTATGAACATTAGGTATTTTTACCGATTATGTCGTTTTACTCGTTTTCACGTAAAATCGCTTAGCAAAAGTCGTGTAACACAATTTCAAGCTTCATAGTCTACCATAAAACATAAAAATAATCACATTTCACCTATGGGTATTTTTCCAAATATAAACCCTAGGTTAAATTATTGCTAGAATAAGCTTAATCAAGTTACTGGAACTCCAAAAACGTAAAGAATATTGAAAACGGGGTTTAGAATCACTTACAATCAAGGTTTAAAAATGTTGGAAACCCTAGCTATGGTGACAAGCAAAATTCAGCAGCCTATGGAGAAGATGAGTCTATTTTTGTGTTATTTTTCCCTTTTTAATGACTATATTTACCAAATGACAAAAATGCCCTTAATGCCTTTCTTTGTAATTTTTCATGTACAAGCCCATTTTTGTCCAAAATTTTAGAAATTGGTGAAATTGCTATTTAAGACCTCCTAATAAATATTCCAAAGCAATTTCATACTAAAAACTTCTAGAATGCAACTTTTGCAACTTATTCAATTTAGTCTATAATTTCAAATTAAGCACTTTATGCATAGAATTTCTTCACGAAATTTTCACACAATCATGCAATCATATCATAGACCTAAAAATAATTATAAAATAGTTATTTATATCTCAGATTTGTGGTCCTGGAACCACTATTCTGATTAGGTCCTAATTCGGGATATCACAGGCCCCTTATCAAGCTCTTTATCCCGCGAATCCTACAATCACAGGTCAAACCATTGTAAGTTTGAATGAACTTTGTGAGTTTCTACATTACATGAAAACATAACTCACCTTGTTCGGGGTTCAAATAAATAATATTAAAATACATTAAACTCCCTGCTTGTTAGGGGAAAAATTTCTTATTATGACCTGACAGTTTCAGACCTATAACTGAACTTATCCATTGGTGAATAGGTCGTTAAGCACCCTCAAGTCATCTATGCTTTCCCCAAGCAAATTGTCTGGCTTTTTCGCATCCTCCATCGACTCGTCAAGCTTACCCACGCGTTCCTCAACAGCCAATAGCATCTCCCTTAAAGACTTTCTGGCCCACCTTTGTTCAAACTTTTCTTTTGACATCCCAGTAGTGCCTTTGAACCAATAGCTTTGATACCACTTGTTCCAGGGCTAGATCTTTCGTCTCGTGATCCGTGCCGCCTTAAATGATCCATTCACTCCAAACTCACCTAAGTCAGCCTTTACTCCCAAAAGTGAGGATTCGTTAAGAATTCCTCTAAGGCATTAACTTGTCTAGCGGAAGTGATTTATGCCAAAAGAAGCAACAAAAGAACAACAGAAAGAACGCACACAAGGTGTTTGAGTAAATGCTTTCAATATTCTCTTATTCACAAAGAATAATGAAATAATGAATGGATTGAGTACAAATGAGTGGGAGGCTCTCTATTTATAGTTGAGCTCCCTCAAAACCGACAGTCAGAATTACAATACATCGACGGATTAGATTAACTATATCCCTTAATTTTAAGAATTTATAAGATATGTCATATCAAATCTAATATAATCTTTACAAGATATGATTCTCTCAATCTTTTAAGATTAGTTACCAAAATAGCCTAAGTTGTCATATCTTCATTATTGGGATAACCAGGCTTCAATCTTATAGGTTTCTCCAATAGGTTACCGAATTGGGCTAGTTCTTGTGGGCCAAATGATCCCCATCTACACAATAGACCTTCATTGGATGCATTTGGTGTGATGGCCACGGGTTTTGAATTGCAACCCGTGACACTAGCAGCTTGGGATGTGCGATGCTGGAGTGTTTGGAGGGTGGATGGTGCTAGGGCCGATGGTGGAGAAGGTGCGTGGGAAGGTGAAGCTAATGGTTTGGTAAGTGATGTTAATAGGGGAAGAGGGAGGTGGTATTTAAAGTGAAAGAAGAAAATATTTTAACTCAAACTCTAAAGAAAAATAAGAATAAAATACAATAACTCCTAACCTTATATAAAGACAATAACAATTAATATATAATATAAAATATATTAATATATTACTTGATATTATCTTATTTATTAGAAATAAAAGTTCTTAAATAAAATAGTGATAAAATATTAATTCTAATGCTATACAAGGTTAATAACAATTAATATATATTATATAAAATTAATTATATATTAGTTTTAATCATCTTGTTTATTAAAAATAAAAATTAAAAACATTTATTTTAGCCGTTTTAAAATATTTATAGAAAAAGACAACTAATTTCAATACTTACAAAAAAGGTCAATCAATTATTGCAAATAATTCAATTAAGTACTTGGACTTAAAGGTAATTTGAAAAATGAGTAGCAAACTAAAACTTGGATCAAAATCAACCCTTTTATTCGACAAATTAAAATTTTATTTTGTCACTTAGTAGATATTTTCTTGGAAGATTATGTTAAAATCAATTCCCAGGAAGATTTGGAGGGGTCACAAGCGGTCCCACTTAAGTTCCAATCTTCTAGACATAATTTTTTTAACATATTCATTTAGAAAATATAATCTAAGTCATTTATTTTAAAGAAAAATAAAAATATTAGGTATCCGATAAAAGGAACCAAGTTTTATCCCGCTCAATTTTATCCCCCTAGTAATGCTTCAAGCACTGAGTGTTCACTTTGAAATTACTTCCCTTACTGTGAAGTTCAACAACCTCATATGGGAAATCTTGATGCATAGTGAATGAACTGGACCAACGTGATTTTAACATACCTAGAAAGAACTTTAATTTGGAATTAAACAACAAAACTTGATGGCCTACTTCAAATTCTTGAACTTGAATGTGCTTGTCATGCCATCTTTTCAATCTCTCATTCAATAATTTGGCATTTTCATATGAGAACATTCAGAATTGTTCCAACTCATTAAGTTGAAGCATCCATTTCTCTTTAACAAGCTTAAGGTCCAAGTTGAGCTGTTGGAGAGACCAGTAAGATTTATGTTCTAACTTTAAGGGCAAATGACAGGGTTTCCCAAAAACCAGTCGATAGGGAGACATCCCTAAAAGTATTTTGTATGTTGTCCTATAGGCCCATAAAGCATCATGCAGTCTTTTGGACCAATCTCATCGGGTTGGATAAACTACCATTTCAAGTATACCTTTTATCTCCATATTTGCCACTTTAGCTTGCCCATTCGTCTACGGATGGTAAGTTGTGGCAACCTTGTGTTTTACTCCATGTTTACCAAGCAAAAATTTCAACCATTTGTTCATAAAATGGGACCCATTATCACTGATGATAGTCGTAGGAGTTTCAAACCTTGTGGACACATGTTTCTAAAAAAACTTCATTACAACCTTGGCATCATTCGTCGGATATGCCCCGATCTCGACCCACTCAGATACATAGCCTACTGCTACCAATATATACTTGTGACCAAAAGGAGGGAAAGGACTAAGAAAGCCAAAACCCCAAACATCAAATAATTCTACCTCAATGATGTTTTTTCGAGGCATCTCATTTCTGTTGGTGATGTTTCCATCCCTCTAGCATTGATCACAACTCTTTATGTAGGCATACGCATCTTTGAATAGAGTTGGCCAAAAGAATCCGACTTGCAATAGTTTGGTCGAAGTACGTGAACCTCCGAAGTGTCCCTCACTTGGAGCTGTGTGATAATGTAAAATCTTATGTACCTTGTTTTTTGCCACGCATCTCTTAATCATTTGATCTGCATACTTTTTGAACATGTATGGCTCCTCCCAGAAATAGTACTTCACATAGTGAAGAAACTTTTTCCTTTGTTGATATGTCTTATCAAGTAGCATCAAACCACAAGCTAAATAATTAGCAAAACCAGCAAACCATGGGTGTTATGGATGTGATTTACCTTAAGCATGTGCTCATTTGGGAATGTCTCATGGATGGGTGTAAGTGGAGAATTTCCTTCTTGCGGTTTCAATCTAGATAACTAATTTACTAATTGGTTTTCTATCCCTTTTCGATCTTCAATTTCTAGATCAAACTCTTGAAGTAAAAGTACCCATTAGATCAACTTCAGCTTGACATCTTTATTGGCAAGTAAATATTTAATTGTCGAATGATCCGTATAGACAGTCATTTTGGTACCTAAAAGATAAGATTGAAACTTGTCAAAAGAAAATACAAAAGCAAGTAACTCTTTCTTTGTTACCGTTAATACAGTTGAGCTCTTGTCAGAGTCTAACTTCGTAGTAGATGGGGGTGAAAAGCTTTGTTCCTTCGTTGGCCCATCAAAACTCCTAACATGATGTCACATGCATCACACATTAGTTCTAATGGAAATTCCCAATCTGGTGTGATGGTAATGGATGTTGAAACCAATCGATTCTTCAAATCATTAAAACCTCTAAAAAATTCTTCATCAAAGTTGAATTTTGTATCATTCTCCAATAATTTGCATAAAATTTTAGCAATTTTGGAGAAGTCTTTGATAAATCCCCAATAGAATCCGACATGTCCCAAAAAGCTCCTAACACCCTTTACAAATATTGAAGGTGGAAGTTTCTCAACAAAATCTACCTTGGCTTTATCTACCTCGATCCCTTGTCTAATTATTCAGTGCCCCAAAATAATGCCTTCTTGTACCATGAAATGACACTTTTCCCAATTGAGTAAAAGGTTTGTTTCTTCGCACCGCCGTACTACCTTGGCTAGATTGTCTAAGTAATCATCATGTCTCCAAACAATGAAAAATCATCTATAGAAACCTCTACAAAGTTTTCCACCAATTCAGTAAAAATAACCATCATACGTCTTTGAAATATAGCAGGTGCATTACATAAACCAAATGGCATGTGTCTAAATGCAAACGTACCGTATGAACATGTGAATGTTGTTTTGTGTTGATCCTCCAGTGCTACTGTAATTTGATTGTACCTTGAGTACCCATTTAGAAAATAGTAATAGCCTCGCCCTGCGAGTCTATCCAATATTTGATCTAAGAACGACAAAGGAAAATGATCTTTCCATGTCGCCTTGTTCAACTTTCAGTAATATATGCAAATTCTTTATCCCATAACTATTCTGGTCGGTATCAACTTGTTATTTTCATTCTCTACGACCGTAATACCTCCTTTCTTTGGCACGTACTTGACCGGACTTACTCATGAACTATCTGAGATGGGGTAAATTATACCCACATCTAACCACTTAATGGTTTCATTTTTTATCACGTCCTTCATTGTAACACCCCTTGCCCAAGTCTGGGGCCTGGACAGGGTACGAGGCATTATCGAACTAAAACGTACACATACATGTAAAACCGAGTCATAAAATTTCGTTCAAAATAAAAACATTCATTCATGTTCATAATGTCCCTTATATGGGCTCACGAGGCCCAAAACATATATCGGGGGTAGTTCGGGACTAAATTGAGAACTTAGGAACCTTTTACAACACTTAGGAAATTTTCCATGTTTGGAGAGTCACATGCCCGTGTGGGTTAGGCTGCGTGGTCACACACGCCCGTGTGGCTTGGGACACGCCCATGTGGCTTGGGACACGCCCGTGTGGCTTGGGACACGCCCGTTTGGCTTGGGACATGCCCATGTCCTCAGCCCATGTAACTCTCTGTTTATGACATCAGTAACGAAGTAGGGTCACACGGCCAAGTCACACGCTCGTGTGCTAGACCATGTCCTCCACACGGATGAGACATACGGTTGTGTCTCTGCCCATGTGGCCCAAAAAATGGCTATTTACCAAGCCATTTGGCACCCTCGTTAGCACTTACTTAAACATAACTTCAATTACACTTTTCATGGAAATTTCATATCAATTTATTCATACATAAGGCACTGTACCTTGCCTAGTTTAAACTTATCAACTTCATGCCATGATTATCATTAACACATTCTTACACTTCATACTTATGCTAAGGTCTATCCATAAGCCAATTTAGTCACTTTAAAATCATCAAGTATTCTAGGGCACATTCACAATTCATCCATACCAAACACACATGACCACACCATATGAAACCTTTAGCACATGCATGCATATATGGATAGGTTTACAACCCAATAACCAATATGAGCCACATCACATGGCCATATACAAAATGAATCATATTCCCATTATGAGCCAATACATTTGGCCAAATCAAATGACACATACCCAATTGACTAAGTACCTATACATGTCATAGGCTTAAAGTGCTTGAGATCATTTATACCCTTCAATAGCTCGATAGTGTGATAGAATCTCCGATGATCTCCAACCCAAGCTAGCTTAGTGACCCTATAAAATGAGGAAAAAGGAAGGGGTAAGCTATATAGCTTAGGAAGTCCATATGAATATAATAAGAGATTTATTGACATGTTTTTTCCATATTCTCACAACATGTTCTCAAGGTAACACAATCATAATTGCACATAATTCCACTATTTATTCATATTCCAGCCAAATTGTCTACGCTAGTCATAGTCACTAAATTATTGATAACTTGAGCTACAGAATTCTAAATTAAGATCTGTTAAAATAATTTCAAACTAGACTCATATATCTTTCTACCATAAAATTTTCAAAATTTATGAATTAGTCAATAAGTACAGTTTATTCTTCAAATTTACACATGTTCTGCTGTTTGAAAGCTTCGACCTTTCTTTACTAAAAATTAATCATGTCATGGTACATGATTTGGATAATGTTCCTGCCTATTTCTATTGAAAATAGACTCGTTAAGGATTTATTCATATGAATTATAACCTATAATTGTTTTTTATACAATTTTTAATGATTTTCCAAATTTAAGACAAGGGAACCCGAAATCACTCTAACCCTATCTCACAGAAATCCAAATATCTCATAACATGAAATTATTTTGCTTAAATTGTTTTTTCTATGTGAAACTAGACTTGATAAGATTTAATTTCATTTTTTATTCAACCTCTGATTCAATTTCCATAATTTTTGGTGAATTTTCAAAGTCGGACTACTGCTTCTGTCCAAAACTGTTTTAGTGAAAAATACTGTTAACTAAGTTTATAACACCTTTACAAATCATTTCAACCATCATGGTAAAAATACATATTTATACATCATAAGTATAGACCCATAATCACAAGATCATTCTCATGGGCATGACTTACTTATTTGCATCCTTACCAAAGGTGCATCATAAACTGAAATCATTTCTCATGAGTTTTGCACACATACATGTACTACTTGCAACATAATCATAACTTTTCTCAATCATGACACAATCTTTAAATCACCTATTGAACCAGTTGGAATACTAAAGGATACCCAATAAGCCTCATACAAAAGGGTAAAATGCCGATGCCATGTCCTAAACATGGTCTTACAGTGGCTCACATAACAATGCCGATGCCAAGTTCCAAACATGGTCTTACACTGGCTCACATATTGAGGCTGATGCCATGTCCTAGACATGGTCTTACACTAGCTCTCATAACAATGCTGATGCCATGTTCCAAACATGGTCTTACACTGGCCCACACATAACCCTACTATCATGGCATGGATATCCGATCTATTCCTACGGTTCAACCGGGAGTTTTAACACATCAAATCTCGTTATGCATATTCGTAACAAAATCGCATATTCCATGTAATATCACTCTTTAACACCAAGTAACCATTCATTACAATGTCATCAAACATCATAGGCATATAATTCAATGCATCTGCATTATCATATCAATTCAGATTTTAATCTCAAATCACAATAACATTATTGTCTTACCAATTTTATCATACGACTCGTTTGTCGATTCCTCGTCGAGTATATTCGTAACGAATCATACAAATTATATAATAATAATTAGGCATTTCAATTCAAGTAAGACATTGCATTATTATTATCACAAGAACTTACCTCGAATACAAAGATGACTAATTATTCCCTTTTTGTTCTTACCACGTACTTTCTCGATTTAAGGTCGAATCTCTATTTTCTCGATCTAACATTTCAAATATAGCTTATTTATTACTCACAATATTCAAATTGACCCAAAAATCATACTTTGGAAAATTTACAATTTTGCCTCTAAACTTTCACTTATGTGCAAATTAGTCCCTAGGCTAGAAAAATAAAATTCATTCAATTTTATCCCAACCCAAGCCTAGCCGAATATTTATTTTACTTACAGCAGCCCACATATTTCACATATTCACACTTTTATCACAGAATTTAACACATTTCACAACTTAGTCCTTAATCGACATTTTTATAAAAATCACTTTACAAATGTTGTTTATCTAACAACAAGGATGCATTTTCTATCATCAATTATCAAAATACACATTTTATCAACAATGGCAAAACTCACAAACTTTAACAGTTTTGAAAACGAAGGTACTGGATAGCTAAATTGAGTTACCACAACTCTGAAAACATAAAAATAATTAAAAACGGGACAAAAACCATACCTAGATGAGCCATAGAAGCTTGGTCGAATATCATGCTCATCCATGGTTGCCCATTTTTCTTCATTTTGGTGGAAGAAAGAAACATAAAGATGATAACTTTTGCATTTTTGTCTTATTATACCTTTTTAACTTAATTACCAATTTACCCATTTAATATCTAACTAATTTCAATAATACCAAACAAATATCTTCCACTATGGGCTAATTTCCACATAAGGGCTTCCACTAAAAATTCTATAGCTATTTAATACCTTTAGCTATTAGAATACAACTTTTACACTTTACGCGATTTAGTCCTTAAAGTCAAATTAAACACTTCTCACATATAATTTCTTCATGAAAATTTTACACAGTCATATAAACATATCATAGACCTTATAATAATTATAAAATAATTATTTCTAATTCAGATTTGTGGTCTTGAAACCACTATTCTACTAGGCCCTAATTCGGGATGTTACATTCATAATGGGGTTTAGTCTCCATTATCCATCAATCGTCCCTTTCTCGCCATCTTTTAAGATGATTTTGTGCATGTACACGAGTGGAATAATACCACGAATATTGGCTATGGTCCATCCGATAGCCTTATTAAATTGTTATAGAACTAAAATGAGTTTCTCTTCCTGTTCTATAGTTAGCTGAGTTGAAATAATCACAGGCAAAATAGGGGCATCACCTAAATAAACATATTTTAAGTTCCAATTTAGGTGGCTCTTCGATTGATGCTTTTGGTTGAACATAATCTCTTCTCTCTAATTCCAAAGATTCAAAACGGGATTGCGTATTAAATCTCTTTTGGTTAACTTTTAGCAAAACTAAGTATTCCTCCCCCTCTTTATCACTTGAGGGTCTAACATCAAAACTTGTTCCAATGGGTCCTCAACAGAGTTGAGTTACCATTCTATAGCTAAATCTTCGAACTCAGATACTGCAAAACACTCATCAATTGCATCAAGAAATCGCATAGGTTTAAAAATATTAAACATTACATGATTGTCCTAAACACACATGGTAAGCTTGCCTTTCTGCACATCAATAAGGATCCTTCCAGTTGCTAGGAAAAGCCTTCCTAAGATGATTGACAGCTCCTTATCTACTTCAAATTCTAAAACAACAAAGTCAATAGGAAAAATACATTTTACTACACGTACCAATATGTCCTTGATTTTTCCTTCTTAATGTGCTAAAAATCAATCTACTAACTGAAGTGTGACCGTAGTAAGTCTAACTTCACCAATCCTTAACCTTCTAAATATGGACATGGGCATCAAGTTGATACTCACACCCAAATCACATAGTGCCTTACCATAATAAGTTGCTCCAATTTGCAAGGCATGGTAAAAGATCCAGGGTCTTTCATCTTTAGGGGTAGTTTATCTTGAAGATATGCGCTGCATTCCTTCGTCAGAGCTACCGTATCAAATTCTCCAAGTCTCTATTTCTTGGACAGGATATCCTTCATGAATTTGACGTAGTTTGGCATCTGCTCAAAAGCTTCCACCAATGATATGTTGATATTAAGTTGCTTGAGTACTTCTAGGAATTTCTTGAACTGGACTTCCTACTTCTATGTCTGAAGTCTTTGAAGGTAGGGTGGTAGAGGATTCTTAACTTGAACTGGGCAATTTATCTATTGTGGTACATCTAACAAAGGTGTTAGTTTATTGGAATTGACTACGTCAGAAGTTACCTTTTCAGAGTTTACAGGTTCTGGTTCTAGTGAAACTGAAGTTTCAACACTTGGTTGAATTTCCACTTTATCTTAAGCATCAACTTGCTCTTCTTCAACTTTGATAGCGTTGGCCTATAACCTCTTTTCGCTCTTTAGTGTTAATACTTTACAATGTTTTTTCCCCAGATTTCTTGGATTCTCCATATCACTAGGCAAGGTACCTTGTGGTCGGTTCCTAAGTTCAGTTGCAAGTTACCCCATTTGGTTTTCCAGGTTTTTCAATGTGGCTGCTTGGCTTTAGATTAAGGCATCATTTTTTGCTATGTATGCCTTCAACAAGTTTTCTAAGTCCTTGGACGGTTCAACTTGAGTTGGTTTCCTGAACTTGTTAGGTAGATCCAAAGGGTTGGGTTGGTCTGGGTTGTGAGTAAGGGCTACTTTAGCATTGCTTTTGAGAAGTGCTTTTAAAAAGTGTTGCGGAAAAGTGATTTTGGAAAGTACTTTTGAAAAGTTTGGTTTAAGATTTAAGTGTTTAGTATTGTTGTCAAAAAGTGCTTTTGAGAAATAAAATGTACATTTTAGACATGGTGTTATAAAGTAATAAATATGCATTTAAATAATGTTCAAATTAGTTAATATTATGATATCTTAGTAAGAATATAAAAAAATTATTATAATTTGTTGTTAATATTTTAATATATGAAATATAAAAAATTAATTATTCATAAAATTTAATTTGAATATATAAACCATATTTAAATAATAATATATAACTAATAAAAATTTAGATATATAATATTATATATTTAAAATAATTTTTAATATAAAAATAATTACATATAAAATATGAATATTATATAAAATATATTATAAGGGTTAAAATTGTCATTTGGTCCAAAAGCACTTTTGTCAATAGTAAAAGCTAAAAAAACTACTTTTGCTTTTAAGTTCAAAAGCATTTTTCAAAAGCACTTCTGACTCCAAAATTTGTCTGTTTAGCATTGCTTCTGGCTCCAAAAGTGCTTTTGACCCCAAAAACACTTTTGAAAAGCAATGATAAGCAAAGCCTAAGTGTTACTGGGTCCAGCCCCTTGGTTACTCCAAGAGAAATTCTGGTGGTTTCGCCAAGATGGATTATAGAAATTGGATTGCAGTCCTTGCCTTCCTTAGTTTTGGTTCTGGTTGCCTATGTAATACACAAATTCTAGGCTTGATGGGCATTCTTCGAACAAGTACCCTTCCCTACAATAAACACAGACTACATTTTCGAGTTGTTTTGGTTGTTGAGTTGAAAAGTTATTAAACCCATTAATAGTAAAGTTTTTAAGTATTTAGGATATCGAGGATACCTGAGATGCAAGTGAAGTGAGAGCGTCCACTTCATGTACTCCTGGGACTCCCTTCACAAAGTTGCTCGATTGGTTGGCTACTGGTAATTATTGTTGGCAATTCTCTCAATGATTTCATAAGCCTCATTATAAGACTTAGAAAGGAGAGCACCATTGGTAGAAGCATCTACTACCATCCTTGTATGGGCATTGAGACGGTTATAAAATGTCTCTAATTGGACGTAATGCAGGATTCCATGGTGAGGGCATCTTCGTAATAGTTCTTTAACTCTTTCCCACGCCTTATACAAGGACTCGTCATCCATCTGTTGGAAGGTGGTGATCTTATTCCGCAACCTAACATTCTTGCTAGGTGGGAAATATTTCATAAGGAATCGTTTTGCTAACTCTTGCCATATGGTGATAGAATCTGGTGGCAATGAGTTTAACTAGGCTCGAGCTCTATCCCTTAATTAATATGGGAACAACTTTAATCTTACTGCTTCTTCTGGTACTCCAGCTAACTTGAAGGAGTCACTCACCTCCATAAACAATCTAAACTGAATGTGAGGATCTTCAGTAGGCTTTCCACTAAATTGGCCTATTGTTTGAAGCATCTGGAACATAACTGGCTTCGAATCAAACTGTTATGCCTCAATTTTAGCTTTTCTAATACCCAGATTAAGCTCATGAAACATTGGCACATCATATTGTCTTAGAGCTCTATCCCTATCATCAATAATAAGAATAGGATTTTGAGCATGATATACTCTGTTCCCTTGATTCTAGTTCTTAAGGTTCATTTTAGGATCTACATGGAGTAAGTCGATAATTCGACCAATACTCATAAACACTTGAAACGACCACTAAAAAAATGATTAAATTAAAATTAAATAGAAAAATAAACCAAAATGCAACGTTAACAATTTCATAAATATTGTCTTTTAAAACAGTCCCTGGCAACGACGCTAAAAACTTGGAACGACGAAAATGTGCAAGTGTACACAATCGTATTAAGTAATAAAGTGACAAGTAAATGTTGAGTTATCATACCCATAGAGACTGTGAAAGAAAAATATTTATGAAATGCAACTTTAAACAATCTGGTAAAGGAAAAATATGTTGATTTGAAAAAGTGATTTAAAAACTATAAATTAACTAAGTAATTAAACTAAGGAAAATAAAAAGTAAAAATTTCAATGCACGATTTCTAAATATGAGTTTAATCAATATGACATAAATGTGTTAGATCAATTACATTCTTTAACTTAGAGTTACTAATCACGTGTTCTTGTTGTTACGAATATTTTCACGACAACTTGGTATTTTGTTAACTAATGCACATACATACATACTAAATTAATTAACCTTTTGAACATATTCCTATGTGAATTCAAATAATTATTTAACTTTCATAAGCAAGTATAAGATTAAGTTAGGTAACAACATATTCCTATATTCAAACAATTTAATCATAATAATCTTACAAGTTATGCAAGGCTGAAGTATCGTTTAATACCATCGCTAATTTAACTCTCAACTACCTTAGAAGATTAAACATGCATCAGTTAAATGTTGTGTCAATTAATTATAATTTTAATCCAATTAATACTTAATTCATTCATTACCTTACAATTACAATGCAAGTATAACATAAATATGGTTTTATTTAATTGAATAATTTACCAAGGCCTATAACAACACAGACATGATTTTAATAACTTAAGTGCATAGAATGCAATCAATCTAACATGAATTAAATTTAAGTCATTTTAATTAAATCAAGAACAAAAGCACAAAAAATATTCATAATCGTGATCATAACATAAACGAGAAAAAAAATAAAGAGAAAGGAACTAAGAAACAAATCCCGGTGTTTTTTTAAAGCTACACTAGTGCGATCCTCTTCTTATTTGCTCGTCTTATAGGTTGAAGGCCTTCACGAACAATTGAATGCTACTACTCAAGGGGCATGCAAGCTCTTTTTCAAGAGGGAACTTGGAAAGGGAAGGAGGACAAAGGAAATGGGAAAACAAAGAGGAAATGGAAGAGAGAAAGGTAAGTGAAGTGAAGAAATATGTGAGATGTATGGGATGTGAAATGAGAAAAGGAAAAGGGACATTTATAGGTGAAGATGGCTGCTAAAAATAACAAATAAATATCGGTCACTCCTTCTCCCTTGGCCGCCCATGCTTGGTGCAAGTTTGATTGATTAAAACTTGTTATTTTTAGCTTTGGGCTAAAAATAGAAAGCACGAAAAAATATAGGGAAAATTCAAGGTCTATTTTGTAATTAATAAAATCAGCTAAATAAGCTTATTGGGTCGGATATATGGACGGCTTGGGCTGCCAAGTCCTTGATGGACCAATCCTCTGCTTAACACAATTTGGGCCCCTTTTATTCTTCAAGCTTATAATTAATTTTTAACCCAATTTATGTTGGACCAAAATTAATTATAAAATTTATTCAATACATATTTTTGGACCATCCATGGCTAGAAAATTAATTAGCTATACTCTTGGTTCACGCGATACAAAAATTACCCCAATAGTTCAAGCCTCTCGAGGTGACTACCGAGCTGATTTTCACCATTTGTGCAAAACTATCAAAAGTAAATCAAATTTGAGTAAATTTATTATAAAAATAATTAAAATTCAATATTTTATTAATTTGAGTGCAGAGTAATTATTTTATAATTAAAGTATGAATTTTGATAAAAATTACTACGAAATTGCATGAACTAGGGCTAAAAAAGGTCTGAAAAAATCTATGCATTTTTGTGTTTCCAAGGGATTCGAACTTGGTTTTCAAGGATGAACTCACTAAGTCTTAACCATCATGCTTGTAACTCATTTTATTAACAAACACACAAAGATAACTATAAAAATTGGGGCATGACCACTCTTGGTTCACAAACCTAATTCTACTAACTAGATTTTTGGGATGTGACAACTCTCCCCTCCTAAAAAGAAATTTCATCCTCGAAATTTTCCTGCCGACACACCATTCGCTTAAGCACAAAATCTGTTAGTCTTCATTTCAAACCGACCACCACACTTCCACTATGCAACTTTGATTCCAATGCAGTTCCAGGCAATGCTTCTCCTTAAACCACCAACGGACTTCTCTTAAAGATCCGAGTTACCACCATAGACTGTCCCAAAGGATTAACTACAGTAACTTCACTAAAACTTTCCTCTACCCAAAATTCTCAGTTTAACAAAAACACTACTAATAGTAAACAATTGGGTAAAACCAACCTTAGTCAATGCAAGGTACAAATTAAAATTGGGTAAAAAAAGTACGTTCAATGACATCAGATATGTCTTGGACCTCTTGATGCCTAGCTATATAAACCAATGCTTGCTGTCCAACCTCAGCTTTGTTCTAAGTCTGAGTTGAAGCTTGCATCAGGCTAGGAGGACAATATGGACAATCCTTAAGATAGTTCTCAGAGAACTGATAGCCTTTCGACGTACCAGCATAAAGAATATAAATAATGCTACTAAAAATATGGAATTGAGGCAGTGTCTGCAGGTATACAAGTCAGGTTGTAATATAGTTTTACAATGGAGTCGATAAGTACTCCAAGGATCATACCCAAGGGAAGCAAGTACTAAATTAATATTAACCTAAACATAAATAAATTGAATTCGTATTGTAAATAAATTATAATATGACAAAGTATAAAGTGAAAATACTTGTTTTTATCAAAAAATAAATAAATATGCATAAATTAATGAAAATAGAGAATTAATATGTAAACTCAATCAATTCTAAGCATGTGACAGCCCTATTTTGTGTCTAGTCGAAATGGTGGTTTCGGGACCACAAATCTGATACAGAAAAATTTATTTTTCTTATATTTTTATGATATATAGTTTATAGAATGATTCTATGAAAATTTTGTTCGAAAATTCTAACTTTTGAGCACTCAATTTAGCAAAAAAGACTAAATTGCAAAAAGTGCAAAACTTGAGTTCTATAAGCTAGAGGTATCTAATTGGTACGAAATTTTAAATTGAAGGTCTTTAGATGGGAATTAGACCATTTTTTAAGTTATTTGACAAAAATGTACTTGAAGTAAGAGAAATTTTAGTGTTTTAAGAAAAGGGCATTTTGGTCATTTGGTAATTAAATGAATTAAAAAGCTAAAATCAAGTCAAAATCTTTGTCCATATTATCTCCCATGGCCAAATATCCCTAAGGAAGAATATCTAAGGTTTGTTCATCTTCCAGGCTCTATTGTAAGTCCGTTCTTTCCTCATTTTTAATGCTCTTTACATTTTTAAAGTCTTTGTAACTCGATCTACCTATTTCTAGTACTAATTTGAAGCATGATTAAGGTCTATGGTTTGAACCATGTTATACATGTGTGTATTTTGATGGCTAATGGTGAAAAATGCATGTTTGTTGTTAGAAAAACAACTTTTGCTAAGTGATTTTCGGTAAAAATGTCAAAAAGGACCTATTTGAAAAAGTTATAAAATAAGCAGTAAAAGTGTGATTAAGTGGAAAATTTGGGCTGGTATAAGTATGAAAATGGCTCAGATAGGCTTGGGTTTTGAAGAAATTAAATACATTTCAATTTACGAGCCTTGGGACTAAATTGTAAAAATTTGAAACATTAAGGGCAAAAATGTAATTTTTCCATGAAATGATTTTTGGACTAAATTGAATAATGTGAGTATTAAATAAGTTAAATTTGTTATTATAGATCAAGAAAAATGAGGTTCGGACCTAGATCGGGGGAAAAATAAAGTGTTTGACGATTAGGTCCAATTCTACTATTTTTGTACCGAGGTAAGTTCGTATGTAAATAATGCATTGATATATTTATGTTTTAAATGCTTTAATATTGTATGAATTGTGAATGAATCTTTGGACATATTTGACAAAGTTTTGACAAGCGAGAATTCTCGGTTGAGCCTTATGAATAGAATAGGACACGAGTGACATGTCACTAGGAACCCATGTGTTTATGTGATACGGGTGCTGGTCTTGTACGTCCTACCAGTAGTTGGGTATGTCAGCATATGTTGTGAATACCTTATAGCTTGTGTGAGCAGCACTGAGTAGTTATGTCTTGACAGATAGCTTGTGTGAGCAGGCATGTGAATAGCTCAAAAGTGAGCCTATATGTATTATGAGATGTGAGGTAGCTATGGATACATTTATGGCACTTATGTGCAAGATTTTCGAGTATCTGTTTATATTTCGAGTGTTCAACGGGAATGTCAAAGTTGTGAAAGACTGTGGTTATGTTGCAAGTTGGTACAAGTATGTACGTAAAACTCATACATAATGAGCTCGATATGTGATGAAACCTTGGTAAGGTTGTGATTGAGTAAGTTATGACGATAAGATCTTAATAATATTCATGCCAATTTTCATTATGTTAATTGTATGTTAAATGTGTGGTTATGATGCTTATTATTTGCATAGGAACTTACTAAGCTATATAGCTTACTCCCCTTCCTTTCCCTTGTCTTATAGTGTCACCAACCTAGCTCGAGGATCGAAAACTGTCGGAGATCCATCACACTATCAAAAATTATTTTAGCACCAATGATTTCAACATTTTGAGTTATGGCATGTATAGGGGACTTGTTCATTTTGTTATATGTCATAACTGATTTGGCCAAATGTGTTGGCTTATATTGGCTAATAGTTCATTTTGTATAAAGCCATTGGAAATGGGCTAATATTGTTATAAGTAATTTATATGATGATGCTTTCATGGATGTGGGAATTTACATGATTTGAGTAATGAGTATGTGACTCTAATGAGTATGTGATGTTTGTGTATGATAGATGGCAGCATGTAAATGATGTGTTGATGTCTTGGTTGTCGCTGATTTGGTTGTATGTTTATGCTTGGATTGGTTCTATGTTATGTTGTATAGGTGTGTGCATTCAAGGGTGGCAAAATTGCTTAGTAAATAGCCTTATTTTGTCTACACAGGTAGATACATGGGCGTGTGTCTAGGCTGTGTGCGACACACGGCTTGCCCCACGGGCATGTGTTTAAGCTGTGTGTCTCTTGCACCCTAATTTTTGTAAAACGGAATGCCCAATATTGAGTACATGGGTAGAGACACGACCGTGTGTCTCAGTTGTAGGAGGGCGACGACCTTGGACATGGGCGTGTGTCACGGGCGTGTGAAGTCTACACCTATTTAATGAAAAATCATGAATTTTAAATCAACCATACGGCCTAGCACACGAGCATGTGACTTGGCCGTGTGTCTTCAATTTGTTCTTAGGTGACAAACAAAAAGTTACACGGGTTCGAGACACGGGCATGTGTGACCACACGGCCTAACTACATGGGCGTGTCCCATATCCACATGGGCGTATGACCCCTGCTTAGTAAAAAAAATTTTAAGTTTGTAAAATTTTCTAAAGTTCTCGGTTTAGTCCCAAACCACTTTCAAAGCACGATTTGGGCCTTGTAAGCTCATATTAGGGACTTTATGATTAAATACAAAATGTTCTAATTTAGACAAAAATTCATGGCTCAGAAATGTATGTTTGCTTGTTTTTAAGTTCGTAATGCCTCGTACCCTATTCCGGCGTCGAATATGGGTAAGAGGTGTTACATTTAGTGGTATCAGAGCTACGGTTTAGTCGATTCTCAGACTAACATAGCATGTGTAAGAGTCTAGCTATACATGCCACATATGAACTGTGACAGTGTGATGACTCCTGACAATATTATACTGTGTTTTCATATAGTAAATTGATCCCGACCGAGCTGTAGCTGATGATGTAGAAAGTAATGCACCGGATCCCGCTCAAGGGACAACGTCATCTGAAAATAGACCTCCCACTGTCAATCAGGGAGGAGGGGCTAGAGAAGCCTTCCTCTACATTATGAACGAGTGGTATTCGGAGTTTGTTCGAACAAATCCGAATGCTCAATATCTTCCACCCCCTCCTTATCCCCAACCGATTCTCGTAGTTCCTCAAGGAGTAGATTTGGTAAGATAGAATAAGCCTCCGGTTGATAAGATTCGAGAGCAAGGGGCTGAGGAATTCAGGGCTAATGTAGATGATGACCCCGAGAGAGCCGAGTTCTGGCTTGAAAATACTATTAGGGTATTTGATAAGTTATCATGTGCACTTGAAGAATGCTTGAAATGTGCTATATCATTATTGAGGGACACAGCATATCACTAGTGGAAGACACTAGTATTTGTGGTACCGAGAGAGAGGGTTACATAGGAATTCTTTCAAGAGGAATTTCGAAAGAAATATATCAGTCAGCGGTTCATCAATCAAAAACGTAAAGAATTTCTTGAGTTGAAATAAGGTCGTATGTTAGTGACAGAGTATGAGCGAGAATTTGTTAGGCTTAGTAAGTATGCTCGAGAGTGTGTTTCCTCTGAGGCTATTATGTGTAAAAGGTCCGAAGATGGGCTAAATGAGGACATCTGACTGTTAGTTGGAATCTTAGAATTAAAAGAATTTGTTGTATTGGTTGAACGAGCTTGCAAAGCTAAAGAGCTAAGCAAAGAGAAAAGAAAGGCTAAGTGTAACACCCCTAACCCATTTTCATCACCGGTATGGGGTTACGAGGCATTACTAAACATAACACAATTCTAAACATTTTTTTACTTGAATAATTCACGTCATATCTGTACAAATTAATAACCCAATTTCGTAAGCAAAACCCACATTACCGAAGGTTATGTATAAAACCCATATCATTTCCTTACCTAATCAGCTAGCATAAATCACTAGTACATATTCATAAATTTACAAATAAGTAATGAAATTGTATAGCCCCTCACATATGCATATCAACTACAATAAAAACACATACACATACATATAAAATATATAAGAGCACAATTAACATGTCATCATAAGTCTAGGATTTATTTTTGATATAAACTCAGACCAAGATTACACGTACATATAGATAATCATTAGTATTATAATCACCCATAGTTCATATAAATACAAATATATCACCGAATTAATAATCAAATATATTGAGCATTTCATACCAAATTTTATTCAAATGTACATATTAACTTATTTTAAATCATTACCATCACTTATAAAATATACTTCATCATCTTAAACAAGGTAACATAATAACTATAATTCATTCGGTTATATAAAAATAAAGACACCCAAATGCACTCAAATAAAGCTTTATAACAAGTCACATTTTCAATTTAATAAACAATCCAACACATATGAAATGCAAATTTATTCCACCCTATTAACTAATCCATTACACTAATAAACGTGACTTATACATGTATATATGTATAGTCATACATTGCTATTATAACTGAATTTAAATGGCTAATGCTTATTCACATTTATATACTTTTCATAATCATTTCAATGCTAACTGAAATTGTATACCATTCTCCAAAAACAAGCATATTAAATAATACACATATATCAAAATAAGTCCTAATCATTTTAAAATATAGCCGATTACATTTTAATACCAAGACATAATATAAAATATACTTTTCTAAAAGATAATTCAATTATCGATTATAGATACATATGTATATTCAAGGCACAAATTCCATGAACCATATTTAAAAGAAACATACAATATATCTCCCATCATATTCGATCATTACAATATATCCTCTATTACCAACTCATTTATAACACGTTAACCTAACATAATAACCTAAATTTTACATATAACTTTTCCTATTATAAACTGTGTTCAAATTGAGCCAACATATTTATGCATGTATTATGGCCATTTCATTTATCAACCAATCTCATTATGCACACAAACAACACAAATTCTAATCATCCAAGGTATAAGGCATAATAACTAAAATAGGCTCAAACCATTATTTAACCAAAACATACTCAAGCATAGAGATTAAGCCATTTTCGCATGGCCTTTATACATAAACCAAAATACAACATTCCAAAACACATTCTAGCCTATACATGCCATATTTCCAAAATGCAACTTATAAAATACCGAAGACGGTCGATAGTGTGATAGACTTTGTTGACGATCCTCGAGCTTGTAACTTGAATCCAAAATCTATAAAACAAAATAAACATGGAAGCACAAAGTAAGCTATAATAGCTTAGTAGGTCATAGGTAATTAAACATCCCAATAATATAATCAACTCATTTTAAGCTAAACCAAATTTCATTATCCTTATCAAACTTAACCTCAAACCTACAAATGAGATAAATAACACATTTTCATACACAAAATCTACCTTGGCCGAATGCTCACTTAATCAATTTGACCTAATATCATTTAACTTTCTAAGCCAAAATGTCTTAACATAATCAAACATACACATACGCATTTATACAAGCTCAAGAACATAATATAACTTCATGTACATATCGTAACAGCCCGATTTAGACCCTAGTAGGAACAGTGATTTCGGGACCATGAATCCGAGTCAGAAAAATATTTAAAAATTATTTTCTATGTTTATTATGTGTGAATTTGTGTGTGTGAAATTTTCGTGATTTAATTTTTTTCTTTTGGGTGCCCAATTAAATAAAAAGACTTAATCATGTAAAATGAAAATTTGGTGGTTAAATGTGAAAGTGCTTAATTGAACTTGTCTTATTAATATGAAGCACTTATGAAGCAATTAAACCATTTACAATTGGAGTGGACGGTAATGGCCATGATTATAATGGTTTTATAATTTTATTATAAAGGTTAAAAAGGTAAAATAAATAATATGTTTATATATGTTAAAATATAACATAATTAAAACAATGTTGTTCATACTTTTTGTGACCGAATAATAAAAAGTAAAAGAAAGAAACAAACTCTAGGTACTTTGGCTATTTTCAAGCTCAATCAAGGTATGTAACTAGCTCAGTTTTTTATAATTTTTACATTTTTGAGATCGTTACTAAGTTATCTACAAGACCCATGCTTGAATTTTTTGTTTTGGTGAATATTTTGAGTTATGCCATTGTTGAAAGCTTGTGATTTTTGTTGTTTGATGGTAGAAAATGAAAGATATGTTTTAGATTAACATGTTTTGTATTGGAGTTTTTAATGATTTTGAGTATTTAGGACTAAATTGCAAAAATAATAATTTGAAAGACTAAAATGTGAAATAAATGAAATATATGGACTTGTATGATTATGGGTAAGATTCGGCCTAACATGGGTATAGGGAAATTTTGCATATTTTGTGTTTTGTGCAATAGGGACTAAATTATAAAAAGTGTAAATGCCAGGGGTAAAATGGTAATTTTCCCATTTATGTGTTTTTGGACTAAATTGAATGAAAATATGTTTGAATGAGCTTAATTTGAATATGTTTAGATCAAGAACCAAAGAAATCGGATTTGGATCGGGGGAAAACAAAAGTTGTCGACTAGTTGTTCCGTCCCGATTACCGTTGTCTGAGGTAAGTTTATAAGCAAATAGTTGTTGTTAAATTTTAATATATATGTGATCAATAAATAGATGTAATAATTTGAAGTAAATTATGAATCGGCATTGAGTATTGCAAATAATTCATGTTCGATGAGAAAGTAATGAATGAGTTTGGTATTGAAAGTGGTAATATGAACTATACATGTTAAAACGTTGATTATTTGCACATAAATTGCAAGCTTATATTCGGCTAAATAATACATGTTTATGTATGTGATGTTAAAGTGTGGATCATGGATAAGTGTATATATATGTATATTCAATTGTATGATGATATTGTGATCTTTATAGTGAATGATAATTTGGTTAATGAATATATCTATATTTTGATCAATTCAAAGTTGATACAAGGATGTATATGAGGCTTCGATACGTGATTCCGATATGTGATGTGCGAGTAAGACCATGGCATCGATATGTGATTCTGATATATGTGTGTGAGTAAGACCACGTTTAATACGTTGGCATTGATATGTGATTCTGATATGTGATCTGCGAGTAAGACCATGGCATCGATATGTGATTCTGATATATGTGTGCGAGTAAGACCACGTTTAATATGTTAGCATCGATATGTGATTTCGACATATGTGTGCAAGTAAGACCCCGTCTGGGACAGTGGCATCGATGTGTGATCACATGTAAGACCACGTCTGGGATGTTGACATTGTACAATATGTGTGATAATCCGGGTATTCTACCCAATTCTGAATGGTTCATCGGGCAACGATAAGTTGTGAACGAATATGTAAAACGAGCTGAATGACCAGTTATGAATTAGTTTGTTACCTATTTGAAATAAGGTAAGTAAGTAACTTGATATTTTTTACAAATCATGTGTGATGCAAATGAGGAATATATGTGAATATGGTAGATGTATTCGGCCTTGTGAATAAATAACTTGGTTATTATTGAGATGATTCTTAACTATGTGCACACATGACTAGATATATTCGGCTGCATAACTAGTAATAGTATATGAAGTTATAATTTGATACATGGGCTTATGTACCATAGTGTATGTGGACTAGGTTTTATGATGACTATTTGGCTTTGAAAATTTAATGACAATTTGTTAATTTAACTATATGAGCATTCGGCCAAGGTAACCCTTAGATAGGTTTAAGATATTTTGCTTATATATATATGTGTGTGTGTGTATTCAGCCATATAATATAAATATGTATGTGATTGTTATCCTTTGACTTATGAATTTATACACATAAGTGTATATGTACTAGCTATTATAAAGATATGTTGGCTTGGAAATCAAATGATAGTTATCAAAATATGTATATGTTCATTCGGCCATGAATAGTTTGTATGTGAAAGTATATATATAAAATACATGAAATTGTAAGCTTAAGATTTAAAGTAATTATGATAGTAAATTTTGGTTTAGTTTAAACGATTTCATTATGTCATTTGGATGTTTACTTGCTTATGACTTACTAAGCTATGAAAGCTTACTCTGTGTGTGTTCATGTTTACCTCTGTTTTATAGATTTTGGATGCAAGTTAAGAGCTCGGGAATTGTCAGAGAAGCTTATCACACTATCGACTGTCTTCAGTACCTTTATAAGTGAACTATCAAACCTATGGCATGTATAGGCTGCATTATGTTTTGAAATGTCAGATTTTTGTTTATATGTAATCTAAGCCATGCGAAAATGGCTTAATTTTTAAGTTTGAATTTGGTTATGTTGCTTAAGGTTTATGTATGTCTTGGTTATAATGTTATGTACTATGAATGCATAGTAATTGTGGTGGGTATTATATGCTTGAAGTGGTTGATGACTTTAGATATACATGAGTATGGTTCAGCTAAAATTATGTATGGATAAAAGTACTTGTGAATCTAGTATTCGGTTATTGCTATCATGTGATGTTTGCTTTGGAATTGGTTGATGATTACGGGTATATATATATATATCTATGTGGTTGAAAAATCAGCTATGGTATATATATTCTTAAGTGTATTTGATTGATTCAACTATGATTCGTGTTAAGATATAATATATATGTAAAATTTGTTGTTAAGTTGATTAAGGTGTTACATGTTGAAATTTAGAAAAGGTGAATACTTGTCTTGTGATTCGTTACTTGACCATAATAATATATTTTGGTACATAATGTGATATTGATATATGCATGCACGTGATCTCAAGAAATATACATATATATGTGATGTGGTTTTTTAATCTTGACTTTCGGTAAAGGTGTAAAGGATGTATATATTTTGAGTTGACATATGTAAAGCATTAGCTGTTAATGTGAATGATATATATATGTATATAGTGTTTAGTATAAGCTCACAGTTGTAAGGTAATAATTTAGAGGGATTATGACATTATGTAATTAGTTGAGTAAGATCAAGTTATAAATAAATTTTGGTATGTGACAGAGTTGTAATTTATTTTATATATTTTGCTCATATAATGATTTATAATGTCATATTTGATATTGCCAAGTTCGATTGATTTAATGGCATGAACTGGTATAAGAGTTCGAAAGTTTTAATATTTGAATATGAGATTTGACATGTTAGTATTTAATTTAATATTAGATATTTGAATGTTATAATGGAGATGCATATATGTTTTATTTAGTTGAATTTAATTTCTTTTTTTTAATGCATAGTAATGAATGACTCTCTCTATCTCTCTCTCTTAAGCTGTGAATTGTTCGGTAACGCCTTGTAATCCCGTTCCGGCGACGGATTCAGGTTAAGGGTGTTACACATATACCACATATATGACCGAATATACATGATCATATATATACACATATCCAAGAATCAATTCTACAATATTCATACCATTTATTTACAAGGTCGAATACACTTACTAAATTCACATGTAATCTTCATTTGTATCACACATAATTAGTAACAAATATCAAGTTACTTATTTACCTTATCTCAAGTAAACAATAAGCTAACTCATAACAAATCATTTAGCTCGTTTTACACATCCGCTTACGATTTACCTTTGCCCGATGAACCATTCGGAATTGGGTAGGACACTCGGATAATCACACATATATCGTACAATGCCAACGTCCCAAACGTGGTCTTACATGTAATCACATATTGATGCCATTGTCTCAAACAGGGTTTTACTCACACACATATATTGGAGTCACATATCGATGCCATGGTCTTACTCGCACATCATATATCAGAATCCTATGTCATGACATATGTATCCTAACTATTCCTAAGGTTCATACGGGGCTTTCGGACATCGTAACTCGGTTGAAACGAATTCGGAAATGTAGTAGTCAAACTTAGTCATATTTGGCCATAGCATATATAAATTCATACATTTCATACCAGCATATATATTTAGCATTTAACTACAATTAGGCACGCCTATTTGCTTATAAACTTACCTTGGACGATGTAAAATAGAACGGGACAGCTAGTCGACGACTTTCATTTTCCCCCGATCCAAATTTGATTTCTTTGGTTCTTGATCTAAACATATTGAAATTAAGCTCATTCAAATTAATTTTCATTCAATTTAGTCCAAAAACACATAAATGGGCAAATTACCATTTTACCCCTGACATTTACACTTTTTACAATTTAGTCCCTATTACACAAAACACAAAATACACAAAATTTCTCTATACCCAAGTTAGGCCAAATATTACCCATATCCATACAAGCCTATATAATTCATTTATTTCACATTTTAGTCCCTCAAATTATTATTTTTGCAATTTTGTCCTAATTACTCAAAATCGTCAAAAACTCCAATACAAAACATGTTAATCTAAAACATATCTTTCATATTTCATCATCAAACAACAAAAATCACAAGCTCTCAACAAAATATTCACCAAAATAAAAAATGTAAGCATGGGTTTTGTAGTACTCGAAGCAACGATCTCAAAAATGTAGAAATTATCAAAAACCGAGCTAAACACGTACCTTGATTGAGCTTGAGAAAGGGCGAACTAGGTTTTTCTTTTCTCTTTTCTTTTTTTTTATAGTTTCGGTCAAAAAGATGATATTATAAAACCATATTATAATCCTTTATGTTTTATTATTCATATATTATTTCAAATTTTACTATTTTGCCCTTTTAAAATTAATAACATAAACATGCATAATAGGGGTACATTCGGCCATCACTAAGTCCAAAGGGTTATTTGCAACATAAATGCTTCAACTTAGAAAGCCACTAACAATTCAACCCTTATACATTAAACTACCAAAATTTTAATTTACGCGATTAAGTCCTTTTATTTAATCGGACACTCAAACGATAAAATTAAATCACGAAAATTTCACAGATATAAATTCACACAAAATAAACATAAGAAATAATTTTTAAAATATTTTTCTAACTCAGATTCATGGTCCCAAAACCACCATTCTGATTAGGGTCTAAATCGGGCTGTTACAACTCTCCCCTTAGGGATTTTCGTCCCTGAAAATCATACCGGTGAATAGGTTCGGATAACGTTCTCTCATTGCATCCTCTAGCTCCCATGTTGCTTCCTCAACTCCGTGTTTATGCCACAGTACTTTAACTAATGGAATTTTCTTATTTCGCAACTCTTTAATCTCACGAGCCAGAACACGAATCGGTTCTTCCTCGTACGTCATATCGGACTTAATCTCAACCTCAGCTGACCTAATCATGTGTGAAGGATCAGATATTGTGAATCTTTTCTAGTTCAGGTGGCAACAATAGTCTGTAAGCAACCGGCCCAATACGCTTTATAACTTCATAGGACCCAATAAACCTCAAACTCAATTTGCCTTTACGACCAAATCTGAGTATTTTCTTCCACGATGAGACTTTTAAGAAGACTTTATCTCTGATTTGAAACTCTATATCTTTTCGTTTCAAGTCCGCATATGATTTCTGACGATCCGATACCACTATCAGACTTTCACGAATCACTTTCACTTTTTGTTCAGTTTCTCGGATCAAATCGACCTCATGTATCTTATTTTCACTAAGCTCAGTCCAGTACAACAGTGTACGACATTTACGACCGTACAATGCCTCATAAGGTGCCATCTTGATACTCAATTGGAAGCTGTTATTATATGCAAATTCAATTAGAGGTAGGTATCGTTACCACATACCTTCGAACTCGAGAATGTAACATCTCAACATATCCTCAAGTATATGAATGATTCGCTCAGATTGACCATCTGTTTGCAGATGGAAAGTAGTACTAAAATGTAATTTCGTACCTAGTGCATCTTGTAGTTTCTTCCAGAATCGTGATGTAAACCTCAAATCTCTATTCGAAACAATGGAAATAGGCACACCATGTAATCTCACAATCTGAGAAACATATAACTCAAAAAGCTTACCAAGTGAATAATCTGTACGAATTAGAACAAAATGAGCCGATTTAGTAAATCTATCAAAAATAACCCAAATTGCATCTTTCTTGCTTGGCGTCAACAGTAAACCGGATATGAAATCCATAGTGACTCTGTCCCATTTCCACTCGGGTATCATAATCAGCTGAAGTAATCCAGAAGGTACCTGATGTTCGGCTTTTACTTGCTGACAGACTAAACATTTTGAAACAAAGTAAGAAATGTCTTGTTTCATACCAGGCCACCAGTAAAGCTTTTTCAGATCATTATACATCTTTCTGCTACCTGGATGAACAGATAATAGACTGCTGTGAGCTTCATTCAAAATCATCTGAATCAATTCTAAATTTCTTGGGACACATATTCGGTTTCTGAATCTCAAACAACCATCAGCATCAACTCTGAATTCTGAATTAGCATTTGAATCACATTGAGCTCGTTTTGCTAACAAATCATCATCAACCTTTTGGGCATCATAAATTTGTTGAACAAATAATGGTCTTGCTTTTAATTCAGCTATTATCGAACCATCATCATACATAGCCATATGCGTATTTATTGCACCCAAAGCAAACAGTAATTTTCGGCTTAGAGCATCAGCAACAACATTAGCCTTTCCCGGGTGATAGTCAATTACAAGCTCATAGTCTTTTAGCAATTCTAACCATCGACGTTGTCTCAAGTTCAGATCTTTCTGAGTCATCAAGTATTTCAGAATTTTGTGATCAGAATAAACATGACATTTCTCACCAAACAGATTTCAACGCAAACACGATAGCTGCCAATTCTAGGTCATGTGTCGGATAGTTCTTTTCATGTGGCTTTAACTGTCTCGAGGCGTAAGCTATAACTTTACCTTTCTGCATCAAAACACAGCCCAAACCATTTAAAGAGGCATCACTATAGATAACAAATTCTTTACCCGATTTTGGTTGAACTAGTACTGGAGCTTCGGTCAAAAGGGCTTTCAACTGATCAAAGCTTTTCTGGCACTTTTCTGACCACTCAAACTTAACATCTTTCTATAATAGCTTTGTCATCGGGGCTGCAATCATATAGAATCCTTTCACGAACCGTCTATAATAACCAGCAAGTCCCAAAAAGCTTCGGACTTCAGAAACATTCTTAGGAGGTTTCCAATCAAGTATAGCTGAAATTTTATACGGATCAACCCGAATACCCGATGCTGATACAACATGGCCCAGAAAACTGACTTTGCTTAACCAGAACTCACATTTACTAAACTTCACATACAACTGTTTATCTGGCAAAGTCTGTAACACAAGTCTCAGATGTTTGGCATGTTCAGTTTCATCACGAGAGTAGATC
This sequence comes from Gossypium longicalyx, assembly GCA_025698465.1. Lineage (NCBI taxonomy): Eukaryota > Viridiplantae > Streptophyta > Magnoliopsida > Malvales > Malvaceae > Gossypium > Gossypium longicalyx. The sequence continues at coordinate 38,720,676 of CM046996.1, read as the reverse complement.
AAAATGTCATTTATGAACACAACCACAAATCGATATAAGTACTATCTGAAGATCCGATCAATCAAATCCATAAAAATAGCAGGTGCATTAGTAAGTTTGAAAGGCATAACCAAAAACTCATAGTGTCCGTACCCCATTTGAAAAGCAATCTTTGGCACGTCGGGTCTCTAACTCGTAACTGATAGTAGCCTGATCTCAAATCTATCTTCGAAAACATTGTAGCCTCTTTCAGTTGATCAAACATATCATCAATCCGTGGCAACGGATACTTATTCTTTATAGTTGCCTTATTGAGCTATCTATAATCAATGCACATTCTCATAGTTCTATCTTTCTTTTCACAAACAGTATTGGTGCACCCTAAGGAGAGAAACTCGGTCATGCAAAACCTCTATCTGTCAATTCTTGCAACTGAGCTTTCAATTCTTTTAATTCAATAGATGTCATTCTGTATGAAGCTATCAATATTGGAGTCATCCTAGGCATTAACTGTAACGCCCCATACTCGAGACCGTCCCCGGAGTCGAGCACGAGGTGTTACTAAACTTAATTTCATCAATTAAACAGCTTAAACAATTTATTTTTAAAATTTCCAGACAAGCTGGCTAACTGCGTCACAGTCGCTTAAAAATTCATATCTTGAGTTCCGAAACTCAAAATCCAATTCCGTAAATTTTCCCTGAAACTAGACTCATACATCTATTTACTAATTTTTTTTCTAGAATTTTTGGTCAGGCCCATTAGTACAGTTTATTAGTTAAAGTATCCCCTATTTCAGGGTACGACTGCTCTGACCTCTGTGTATTTCGAATCAGATATCTCCCTGTACAGAGTTTCAATGACTATGACGTTTATTTCTCTTAAAACTAGACTCTATAAGAAATATGTACATATAAAGCATTGCTTCTAATTATTTTTATACAATTTATGGTGAATTTCTAAAGTCAGAACAAGGGATCCAGAAATTGCTTTGGCCCTGTTTCACAAAAATTTAAACATCTCATAGAATATCATTCATATACCTTTTTTGTTCCATCCATATGAAAATATACTCATTAAGATTCAATTATATAACTTATTCATCATTTAAGTCCATTTCTACTATTTTTAGTGATTTTTCAAATTCACGTCATTGCTGCAGCAATATTCTGTTTTATAGCAAATTTTACTTTACTATAAATTTTCATGAACTAAATAGCATTTTAAACATACATGGTATCAAATATGATTTAGATTGGCCATTCCAATGACTAATTATTCACAAACTCTTTTCTTGCCAAAGCATAATCATATCATAAGATCATTTACACAAAGTGAGTATTTTGCCATACATGCCACATTCAAGATACACAAGCCATTTTACCAATTTAGGCCTTCGGATAGTGTGAACGAGTTTTCGACCTATCCCGATTCTCAAGCCGGTTTGTCAAAACTATAATGAAGGAAAAGGAAGGAGTAAGCATAAATGCTTAGTAAGTTCACATGCAAATAGTAAGTAACATAATCATGCAATTCCACATAAAAACATCATTTGCATAAACAACACCAAGACATTCATGTTACCTTTGCATTTAATATCATGCTACGATTTCATCATACCAAGTTCTCAACCTGAAGATTTAAGCACATACCTGTCAAATTTTCTCATTTGCCACACTTACCAACATGTCACCTTCGTTTTAGGCATTCTCCTTATTCTCTTAAGATTTACCCGTTGAACACATTGGAATATAATTCGAATACACGAAAAGTTTGTACATAAGTACCACATATGTAGCCAAGCTACCATGTAACCCGCCCATAAGCGAACTCGGACTCAACTCAACGAGCTCAGGCGTTTGCATCCATAAGTGAACTCGGACTCAACTCAACGAGCTCGGATGCCTAGTTACATCTCACAAACTCGGACTCAACTCAACGAGTTCGGACGCCCAACCATCCTAGTGACATGTCACTTGTATTCTAATCTATTCCCAAGGTTCAAACAGGCTTTTTCCTCGATTACACATCTTTGCCGTCTTCCACGGAACATCGAAACCGATACTCGGTAGCAATTCATAATTTACATATTATTCAATAATAACCATAAAGCATAATATTTCATGATATTAATCATCATATCACATAAATAACATTAAATTACTTAAAATGACCATTATGTTACTACATTTACACATGAACTTACCTCGATACAAAATATTAGCAATCAAGCCTATTCCTCGTAAACTTTGTTTTTCCCTCGATCACGACTTGAATCTCGTTTCTCTTGATCTATAATGCGAAATTAATCTTATTTAATACATAAATTCATCAAAACAGCCCCAAATACAAACTTTGGCAAAATTACCATTTTGCCCCTAAACTTTTGCACAAGTACACTTTTGCCCCTAGGCTCGGGAATTAAACTTCATCCCATTTTCTTATGTTTTATGACATGCTGATCATTTTTCCCTTCTATAGCAACATCAAATTCTCATTCTAACATGTACTTATAACTATTAGGTATTTTTTACCGATTAAGCCCTTTTTCTCGTTTTCACTTAAAATCGAGTAGCACAAGTTGTCTAGCATAATTTAAAACCTCATATTCTATCATAAAACACCAAAATACACAAATTTCACCTATGGGTATTTTTCCAAATATGAACCCTAGGTTGAATTATTGCTAGCATAAGCTAAATCGAGCTTTCGGGATTTCAAAAATGTAAAGAACATTAAAAACGGGCATAGAAATCACTTACAATCAAGGCTTAAAAGTTGAAGAACCCTAGCTATGGAGGGAGAAAAATTCAGCAGCAACTATATGGAGAAGATGACTATTTTTTATTATTTTTCTCATTTTATTTCATTTAATATACAAATGACCAAAATACCCTTAATGCCCTTCTTTGAAAATTTTCATGTACAAGCCCATTTTTGTCCAAAATTTTAGAAATTGGTCAAATTTCTATTTAATACCTCCTAATTAATATTCCAAAGTAATTTCATACTAAAAACTTCTAGAATGCAAGTTTTGCAACTTATTCGATTTAGTCCCTAATTTCAACTTAAGCACTTTATGCATAGAATTTCGTCACGAAATTTTCACACAATCATGAAATCATATCATAAACCTCAAAATAATTATAAGATAATTATTTATATCTCAGATTTGTGGTCATGAAACCACTATTCCGATTAGGCCCTAATTCGGGATATTACAACTCTCCCCCCTTTAAGGATTTTCGTCCTCGAAAATCTTATCGGTAAACAGGTGTGGGTATTGATTTCTCATAGTTTCCTCAGGTTCCCATGTAGTCTCTTCTACCCCGTGCTTTTGCCACAATACTTTCACGAGAGTGACACTTTTATTTCTTAGTTGCTTGACCTCTCGAGCTAAAATCTTAATCGGTTCTTCTTCATAAGTCATATCCGGTCGTAGCTAAATTTCTGTCGGTGAAATTATATGTGAGGGATCCGAATGATACCGACGTAGCATAGATACGTGGAACACATCATGCATCTTCTGTAATTCAGATGGCAATGCTAATCGATAAGCTACTGGTCCAACTCTTTCAATTATTTCATACGACCCAATAAAACTCGGACTCAACTTGCCCTTCCGTCCAAATCTAAGAACTTTCTTCCATGGAGACACTTTTAAAAATACCTTATCACCAACTTGAAACTCGATTTCCTTTCATTTCAAATCCGCATAAGATTTCTGTCTATCCGAAGCAGCTTTCAAACAATCTCAAATTACTTTCACTTTTTCTTCGGTTTCTTTTATTAGATCAACTCCATAAATCTAATTTTCCTTGAGTTCAGTCCAATACAATGGTGTCCGACATTTACGACCATACAATGCTTCATAAGGTGCCATCTTCAAACTCGTCTGATAACTATTATTATAAGCAAATTCTACCAACGGTAAGTATCTTTCCCAACTACCTTGAAATTCCAATACACAACATCTAAGCATGTCTTCAAGAATCTGAATCACTCTCTCTGACTTTCCATCAATTTGTGGATGAAAGGTAGTGCTGAAATTTAACTTCGTACCTAATGCCTCTTGCAATTTTTGCCAAAACCGCAAAGTAAATCTTGGATCTCTATCCAAAATAATTGACAAAGGTATCCCATGAAGTCTAACAATCTCACTGATATACAATTCAGCCAACTTATTAAGAGAATAATCCATACGTACCGAAATAAAATGAGCCGATTTAGTCAGTCTATCAACTATTACCCAGATGGCATCTTTCTTCCCCGGAGTTAATGGCCACCCTGATACAAAATCCATAGTAATTCGATCCCATTTCCATTCATGAACCATGATAGGCTGGAGTAGTCCCGAAGGTACTTGGTGTTTAGCTTTCACTTGTTGACAAACTAAGCATTTTGATACAAACTCGGAGATATCTCTTTTCTTTCCATTCAATCAATACATTTTCTTCAAATCATTATACATTTTCATACTGCCCGGGTGAACTGCCAAACAACCATTATGTGCTTCATGCAAAATCTTTTGAATCAACTCATCATTTTTCGGTACACAAATCTGATTTTTAAACATCAAGCAATCATCAGAATCGATTCTGAAATCTGACCCCATATCAGCTTCACACTGTTTTCTCTTGGCTTGCAAATCTTCATCGCTTTTCTGAGCTTCACAAAGCTCTTGTAAAAACATCGGTCTTGCTCTTAACTCTACTAAAATCGAACCATCATCTGATACCTTTAACTGAGTATTCATAGCTCTCAAAGCAAATAGCAACTTTCTGCTCAAAGCATCGGCAACCACATTCACTTTTCCCGGATGGTAATCAATAACAAGCTCGTAATCTTTCAATTACTCCAACCATCTTCGCTGTCTCAAATTCAAGTCTTTTGTGACATCAAGTACTTAAGACTTTTGTGGTCAGTATATACTCGGCATTTTCACCATACAGATAATGTCGCCAAATCTTCAAAGCAAATACTATACCAGCCAATTCCAAATCATGAGTCGGATAATTTCTTTCATGAGATTTTAACTGCCTCGAAGCATAAGCCACCACTTTTCCTTCTTGCATAAGTACTGTAACACCCTGATTTTCGAGATTTTCGTAATTTTTGAGAATTTGGCAAAATTTTTAAAATTTGGTATTTGGTTGTGAAATTCATAATTGGAGTGTGTAAATGGGCCTATGAAAGGCCCATGTGTTGGCCAAAACCCGGTAAAATTTTTGAATTTTGGACTTGAGAAGTTAGGGGCATTGGATAGGTGGCCTTATTAAAAGATGTGGGTAAAATGTGACATGAGAGAGCCCCTGGCAAAGTGGTTAAGTGACACCACTAAGGAGCTAAAAAAGTGGCGTGTAAGTGGTTGGGGGAAGGCCAAGGCTCGATTCACTAAGCTCGTAATTTTTTCTGTCTTGAGCATGCAGGAGTTTGAAGTCAAATGGAACTCTATTGGAGAGAGTTTGAATCAGTCAAATGCATGAGTTTAGGAGTGATAAGAGGAGAGATTTTGGGGATTTGAATGGAGGCTTAGTGTTGGCCGAATAGTGGGAATTTAGGGAGGAGAAATTGGTTTAGGGGTTTTAGGTTAGTATTTCGGCATTAGGGGCTTTAGTTGTGCCGTTTAGGGTTATTTCTTTTCTTTCTTTTCTTTTCTAGCTGAAATCACCACTCCTTTCATCCATTTTTCTTTTTCTTCTTTTTCCAAAACCAAACTACTACTCCCTTTCTTTTCATCACCCTTTCCGAATAGCCACAGGAGCCGAAACTTCTGAAGTTGGTTGTGCCGATTTCATTTACACCAGCATCCTTCTTTTCTCTTCTTTTGTTGTGATCGATCCCTTCATCAACTAAACTCTAAAAGTCCCCGACGGCAACATAAATACAAAGCCACCACACCATTACTTTTTCTTGGTCCTAAAAGCCGAAATACCTTAGTTCTAGGGGCATAGCCGAACCTGTAGACCTCTAGGATTCGAAGGCTGCTAGGTGGTTGAGGGCTGAGTCTACTTTGGTTCTAAGCAGTGCAGAAGGGAAGACTGTGGTAAGTACTCGTTTTCCAAATCGATTCTGTGGTGTAAATGTTAAGAAAAGCTGAAACCCGCTATAGTTTAGGGAGGTTATCGATTTGAGGTATAGGCCTCACTAGGCCTTTTCATTCGACTTTTATGGTTTGTGTAGTGAAATAGACAACTTTGGAGAAGCAGCAAGGCTTGGAGTATCGGTTTGGATAAACTTAGATCGAATCATCGGACCCTATGAAGGTAAGTGATCTATGGCTATTAGGGGTTCTTTGGCCGACTATGGTAAGGTGGATTTTGGGTTTAATAAGCATGGATTGTAAACTAAGAATGATGGTGATTAATTGTAGGTTGTAGTGGGAGACTTTGTTAGCAAACGTCACAAAACATGTGTGTAACAACCCTCGGAGTAGCTTAGATTAATATTCGCTGAAAAGCCGAAATGCTAAAATTCTGGCATTTCGGGAACTTGTGATTTTGCGTTTGGTTATAGATGCGATAAATATGATAAGATCGGTGTTTGGATCGATGGAACAGGTAAGAGCGCAATTTTCTGCACGATGGTAAGTTGGGCCTCAATGGGCTAGAATTGGTTCGGGCCCATTTGGGTAAAATTGATAGAAAATGAAATTTGGAAAAGTTGCATGTTAACACGGTTAGTATTGTTGTAAAATTTGGGTTAACTGGGCTTAGTGGGCTAAATCGACATTCGTAAGGCCCATTAGGGTTTTGGGCCCAAAAGCCCGAATTTGATAAAGTGGGTTAAAGATTATTGTTTAAACACTCAGAAATATTGATAATTGTTAATGAACATGGAAAACCCTGATATTTGGTAAAATTATGAAATTACCCTTATAATATGAAAAATGACTATTTTGCCCTAGGTAAAAATGACCATTACACCCCATAGGGTTTAATTATGAATATGATGCATGAGATATTGTTATACATGATATGACATGATATGCACATGATATGTTATGAGATGCACATGATATGCTATGATATACTCATTATATGCATGGGTTGGGTTTTATATAAACGGAGGAAGTGCTTAAAGGGCTTTGCCCCAGTTTATCAAAAAGGGCTTTGCCTGAGTTATTAAAAGAGGCTAGGCCTTCAGTTATATGATAAAGCAGCTATGCTGCCAGTGGAGAGTTTGGTTGGGTGGGTTGAGTTATTCCCCACATGGAGAGCTTGGTTGGTACGGGTGGAGAGTAGCGGATGGTGGGTTGAGTAGTCTCCCTAAATGGGCTTGCATACATTCATTGGTATTGCATATGATATTGAAATGGGCCTATGGGCCATACCATTTACAGTAAAGACTTCAGCCCAGTGATATGATTTATGAAAAGGCTTCGGCCCAGTAACCGTTAAACGAAAGGCTTCGGCTCAGTATATGTCGAGACTGAATTAGGGCTTAGGCCCAGTATGCTGATATTAGTTTAGGCTCTAAAAGGGCCTTGTTGCACACTGAGTTTCCAAACTCACCCCTTTCCTTAACCTTGCAGGTGAGCCTTGATGTGGAGACTTGGAGCCGGAGGGGATTCAGAGTGGCCGTGGTGATCGCTTTCGAACTTTGCAATAAGTAACCGGTTTTTTAAAATTATTATTATTTGGTTTTGGGTTGTAATAAGGCCTTTTTAGTTATCTTTCTGGGATTATTTTATTTTATACTCTATATTTTACTGATAATAATCCAAAATGGGTTAGACTTAGGGCACGTTTTCAAAATGATACTTGTTTTCAAAATAGAGCAACGATACAATTAATCGGTTTATCAAAAATATCTACTTAAATGAATTCCAACTCATTTTTTTTCCAATACCTAACCTCGCACCAAAGTGTGGCAATGGTTGTGGGCATGTCTAGGATTGGACCCAGTCAAGAGCTTGGTACTTAAGTAGCCTTCATGGCTCACCTCCTCTGTTTCGGATACCTACCTGGTGCACAACTTCCATTCACTTTATTAACTTAGCAAAGACTATCTTTTAAAACACTAAGAAGGACACTAAAAGAGGCATGGGTTTTCTTAAAAACTTCAATGTGACACGTCGGATCCGGCCATAACGTCTGGGCCGGGTTTGGGGTGTTACATTTAGTGGTATCAGAGCCAGGTTACAATAACTCGGCTGTAGGTTTTAAACGGGTTTAAAATCAAGAAGTTCAAAACAAAGGTATTTTTAATCAATTTTTAAGATTTTCTAAAAAGAAACCTTTTTTTGACTTATTTTCTATGACCAAATACATGTTTTTAAGTTTTAAATGGTTTGGAGAAAGAAGTGGCACACTAAATCCCCGGTACCAAGTCTGTAAGTGTACTTTCTTTTACACTGTGTGGTATTGATATGATGCTATAGATAGAACTGAGACCCTACTATGATACTTTAGATAGGGTAGAGCTGTAAAACAGTAGGATTGAGACTGTAGCTAAGCTACGACATTGCGAAAACAATCCCTGAACTACTATATTTCCATAAGACATCTCGTAATAAACAACTGAAATATTAAATTAATGTCATAAAATTTGTAATCAGATAATTCGATATGAGTACAAGAGGAACTCGTGGACGAGGCCGCGGACGTGGTTGTGGAAAGGTGCAAGCTGAACTTTCATCCTCAGGGCATAGGCCAGCTGAGGAGGCATCCGTGCCACAGGCAACTGAGACTAGGTCACATGATCGGGCTGTGGGGGACGATGCTTTGTCCCAAGCAATGTTAAGGGTTTTGGAAAGGGTTGCTGGAGCTAGCACTGAGACAGTGAATAGGGGATCCATCTCTGAGCGACTCTGGGCTAAAGGAGCAGAGGTTTTTAGGGGCGTATCTGGAGTAGCCCCAAACGTGGCTGAATATTGGCTAGAGGCAACAGAGCGGATTATGGATGACCTAGATTACTCTGCGGAGCAAAAGCTGAAGGGGGCCATGTCATTACTATGAGATGAGGCATACCAGTGGTGGATCACTGTAAGGGAGAGTACCCCGATCGAACGAGTAACCTAGGAACTGTTCAAGACTGCTTTTAAGGGGAGGTATGTTGGAGCTAGTTATGTGGATGCCCGTCGAAAGGAATTTTTGAATCTGGCTTAGGGTAATAAGACTGTTGCGGAGTATGAGGCAGAATTCTTGAGGCTGAGTCAATATGCTACCGGGATAGTTGTGACTGAATATGAGCGTAGTGTTCGATTCGAGGATGGCCTCCGCGATGAGCTTAGGGTACTGATAGCTCCACAGAGGGAGCGTGATTTCGCTACGTTGGTAGAGAAGGTTAAGATAGCCGAGGAAGTAAAATGAACTGAACGGCAGAATCGTGAGAGGGATCGACCTAGATTCAGGAGGGATTCTAGACCCTCGGGTGCTACATATAGAAATGTTAAAAGAGCTAGAATGGACGAACCGGTTCGATCAGTTTCGGTGAATACCTTTAGACCGCAGGCTTGCAGGGACTGTGGCAGAGTGCATATGGGAGAGTGCTGGAAACGAACTGGAGCATGTTTTCGATGTGGGTCAAAGGAACATAAGTTCAGAGAGTGTCCTCGGAGAGCAGCTCAGGATCAAGTTGCGGAGCAAAGAGGTGTCCAACCATTACAGGAGGACCACCACCACAGAGAGGCCGTGGGCAAGGTAAAGGTGGTAATGGTAATGGACGAGGACGTGGGGCACTTGGCAGTGTGCTGGACATGTGGAAGCTCGATAGTCGGCTTTGGTTTTTGCTGCATGGCGTCGTGAGGAGGGTGATGCTCCTGATGTTATAACACGCCTTACACTGTTTTGATTGATGTTGGTTCCACTCATTTGTATGTTGCCTGTAATGTATCTGGGGCGTTGGGTGTGCTTCCTGAGGAGACTGTGAGTGGGGTATCAGTGATAAGTTCTTTGGGACACTCGGTTAAGGTAGATAAACTCTTTAGGGAGGTGCCTTTAGAGACACAAGATAGGATATTTGTAGGAGATTTGATGGAGCTGCCATTTGGGGAATTTGATCTTATTTTGGGAATAGACTGGCTAACTAAGCATAGGGCGATGTTGGATTGTGCTGTTAAGAGAATTGTGCTAAGAACTGTCGAGGATGAGGAGATAATGGTAATAGGGGAGCGAAGGAACTATTTTTCCAATGTTGTCTCGGCTTTAAGGGCTGAGAAGTTGATTCGGAAGGGTTGTGAGGCGTTTTTAGCATTTGTGAGTCAAGACGAACCTGAGGGGATGACTGTGGAGTCAGTTAGGACCATCAAAGAATTTCAAGATATTTTTCCTGAGGAGCTTCCTGAACTACCTCCAAACAGAGAAGTCGAGTTCGGAATCGACTTGTTACCTGGAACAGCTCCAGTGTCCATTGCACCTTACCGGATGGCACCAAAGGAGTTGGTGGAACTGAAAGCTCAGATTCAAGAACTGTTGGATAGAGGGTTTATAAGACCAAGTGTTTCTCCGTGGGGCGCACCAGTGTTGTTCGTAAAGAAGAAAGATGGAACCATGCGGATGTGTATTGATTATCGGGAGTTGAACAAACTGACGATCAAGAACAAGTATCCTTTGCCAAGAATCGACGACCTATTCGACCAACTAAGAGGAGCTTCAGTATTTTCTAAGATCGACCTTCGATCAGGATATCATCAGTTGTGAGTCAAAGAACAGGATATTCATAAGACGGCATTCAGAACTCGATACGGTCATTACGAGTTTTTGGTTATGCCCTTTGGTTTGACTAATGCACTGGCAGCATTCATTGATTTGATGAATCGGGTATTTCAGCCGTACTTGGATCAATTTGTAGTCATTTCTGTCGATTGATATCTTGGTGTACTCAGAAATGGAAGAGAAGCATGATGAGTATCTTCGTATTGCGCTGCAAGTGCTAAGGGAAAAGCAACTCTATGCAAAGTTCAGTAAGTGCGAGTTTTGGTTGAGTGAAGTAACTTTCTTGGGGCATGTTGTGTCTGCTGAGGGGATCAAGGTAAACCCTCAGAAGATTGAGGCAATTCTGGAGTGGAAGCCACCAAGGTCAGTAACAAAAATCTGAAGTTTTCTGGGGTTGGCAGGTTATTATCGAAGATTTGTGGAAGGATTTTCTGTGTTAGCAGCGCTGTTAACGAAACTTATAAGGAAGGGAGCACTGTTTGTTTGGACAAATAAGCAGCAAGAGGCTTTTGAGAAGTTAAAGAAGGTTCTGACTAAGACACCAGTGTTGATTCAGCCAGAGTCTGGTAAGGATTTCACTGTGTACAGTGACGCGTCACATGTAGGTTTAGGCTGTTTGTTGATGCAAGAGGGTAAAGTGGTCACTTATGCTTCACGATAGCTTAAGCCTCATGAGGTAAACTATCCTACTCATGACTTGGAGTTGGCAGCAGTGATCTTTGCGCTTAAGATATGGAGGCACTACTTGTATGGGGAGAGATGCATTATCTATACGGATCATAAGAGTCTTAAGTACTTGCTGATTCAAAAGGAGCTGAATCTTAGACAGCGAAGGTGGATAGAGTTGTTAAAGGACTATGACTGTTCGATTGAGTACCATCTAGGTAAGGTAAATGTTGTGGCTGATGCGTTGAGTCGAAGGACTATGGCAGAATTGAAGGCAATGTTTGCTCGTTTAAGCTTGTATGACGATAGAAGCTTATTGGCAGAGTTTCAAGTGAGACTGACTTGGGTGGAGCAGATTAAGAAGCAGTAGTTGGTGGATGAGTCATTGGTTTCTAGGTTTCAGCAAGCTGAGAAGGGGGAGAATTCAGACTTTGGATTAAATGGTGATGGGGTTCTTTGTTTTCGAGGAAGAATTTGTATGCCGAAGGACACTGATTTGAGATTGATAATTTTGAGAGAGGCTCATGGTGGACCTTGTGCTATGCATCCAGGAGGGAGTAAGTTGTATCGAGACTTGCGAGAGCTATATTGGTGGCCTGGGCTTAAGCGAGAAGTGACCGAATTTGTGGGAAAATGTTTGACGTGTCAACAAGTAAAGGCCGAGCATCAACCGCTTGAGATTGTTACTGACCGGTGAAGATACCACTTTGGAAGTGGGAAAGGGTAACCATGGATTTTGTGAGTGGTCTGTCGTTGACACTGTCCAAGAAGGACTCAGTTTGGGTGATTGTGAATAGGCTGACGAAATTTGCCCATTTCATACCTGTCTGAACCGATTACTCACTTCAGAGGTTGGCCAAGTTGTATGTGGCAGAGATAGTGCGGTTGCATAGGGTGCCAGTATCGATAATTTCTGACCGAGACCCAAGGTTTACATCTCAGTTTTGGCAGAAGTTGCATGAGACATTGGGAACGCAATTGGATTTTAGTACGGCTTTTCACCCTCAGTCAGATGGGCAGTCAGAGAGGGTCATTCAGATTCTAGAAGATATGTTGAGGGGTTGTGTTATCGACTTTAGGGGCAGTTTGGAGGATTACTTGCCGTTGGTAGAGTTCACGTATAATAACAGTTACCAAGCAAGTATTCAGATGGCTCCTTATGAGGCATTGTATGGGCGAAGGTGTCGTTCGCCTACTTGTTGGGCAGAGTTGGGGGAAAGGCAAGTACTTGGACCGGAGTTAGTAGCGGATACTAAAGACAAAGTTAGGGTGATCAGGAATCGGTTAAAGGAGGCAGCGGATCGACAAAAGTCTTATGCTGATCTGAAGCGTAAGGATATTGAGTATGATGTAGGGGACATGGTCTTTTTGAAGGTTTCGCCTTGGAAGAAGATATTGAGGTTTGGTAAGAAGAGCAAGTTGAGTCCACGGTTCATTGGGCCTTATCGGATCCTTAAGCGGATAGGGTCGGTGGCTTATCAGCTAGACTTACCTCTAGAGCTGGATCGTATTCACGATGTCTTTCATGTGTCCATGCTAAGGCGATATCATTCTGACCCTACTCATATCATGCCAGTTGTAGAAATTGAGGTACAGTCAGATTTGACCTTCGAAGAAAAACCTGTGCAGATACTTGATCGTGACAAAGGTGTTGAGAAGAATGTAAGTCCCATTGGTGAAAGTACTTTGGAGAAACCATGGCAAAGAAGAAGCTACTTGGGAGTCAAAGGAGGCGATGCGTCAACAATACCCTCAACTGTTTGGATCAGGTAAAATTTCGAGGCCGAAATTTCATTAAAGAGGGTAGAGTTGTAACACCCTGATTTTTGGGATTTTTGTAATTTTTGAGAATTTGGTAAAATTTTTAAAATTTGTATTTCGTTGTGAAATTCATAATTGGAGTGTGTAAATGGGCCTATGGAAGGCCCATGTGTTGGCCAAAACCCGGTAGAATTTTTGAATTTTGGACTTGAGGAGTTAGGGGCATTGGATAGGTGGCCTTATTAAAAGATGTGGGTAAAATGTAACACGAGAGAGCCCTAGAAAAGTGGTTAAGTGACGCCACTAAGGAGCTAAAAAAGTGGCGTGTAAGTGGTTGGGGGAAGGCCAAGGCTCGATTCACTAAGCTGGCAATTTTTTATGTCTTGAGCATGCAGGAGTTTGAAGTCGAATGGAACTCTGTTGGAGAGAGTTTGAATCAGTCAAATACATGAGTTTAGGAGTGATAAGGGGAGAGATTTTGGGAATTTGAATGGAGGCTTAGTGTTGGCCGAATAGTGGGAATTTAGGGAGGAGAAATTGGCTTAGGGGTTTTAGGTTAGTATTTCGGCATTAGGGGCTTTAGTTGTGCCATTTAGGGTTATTTCTTTCTTCCTTTTCTTCTCTAGCCGAAATCACCACTCCTTTCATCCATTTTTCTTTTTCTTCTTTTGCCAAAACCAAACTACTACTCCCTTTCTTTTCATCACCCTTACCGAATAGCCACAGGAGCCGAAACTTCTGAAGTTGGTTGTGCCGATTTCATTCACACCATCATCTTTCTTTTCTCTTCTTTTGTTGTGATCGATCCCTTCATCCACTAAACTCTAAAAGTCCCCGACGGCAACACCAATACAAAGCCACCACACCATTTCTTTTTCTTGGTCCTAAAAGCTGAAATACCTTAGTTCTAGGGGCATAGCCGAACCTGTAGACCTCTAGGATTTGAAGGCTGCTAGGTGGTTGAGGGCTGAGTCTACTTTGGGTCTAAGCAGTGCAGAAGGGAAGACTGTGGTAAGTACTCGTTTTCTAAATCGATTCAGTGGTGTAAATGTTAAGAAAAGCCAAAACCCCCTATAGTTTAGGAAGGTTATCGATTTGAGGTATAGGCCTCACTAGGCCTTTTCATTGGACTTTTATGGCTTGTGTAGTGAAATAGACAACTTTGGAGGAGCAGCAAGGCTTGGAGTATCGGTTTGGATAAACTTGGATCGAATCATCGGACCCTGTGAAGGTAAGTGATCTATGGCTATTAGGGGTTCTTTGGCCGACTATGGTAAGGTGGATTTTGGGTTTGATAAGCATGGATTGTAAACTAAGAATGATGGTGATTAATTGTAGGTTGTCGTGGGAGACTTTGTTAGCAAACGTCACAAAACAGGTGTGTAACAACCCTCAGAATAGCTTAGATTAATATTCGCTGAAAAGTCGAAATGCTAAAATTCTGGCATTTCGGGAACTTGTGATTTTGCGTTTGGTTATAGATGCGATAAATATGATAAGATCGGTGTTTGGATCGATGGAACAGGTAAGAGCGCAATTTTCTACACGATGGTAAGTTGGGCCTCAATGGGCTAGAATTGGGCCCAATGGGCTTTCAGGCCCATTTGGGTAAAATTGATAGAAAATTAAATTTGGAAAAGTTGCATGTTAACACGGTTAGTATTGTTGTAAAATTTGGGTTAACTGGGCTTAGTGGGCTAAATCGGCATTCATAGGGCCCATTAGGGTTTCTAGGCCCAAAAGCCCGAATTTGATAAAATGGATTAAAGATCATTGTTTAAACACTCAAAAATATTGATAATTGTTAATGAACATGGAAAACCCTGATATTTGGTAAAATTACGAAATTACCCTTATAATATGAAAAATGACTATTTTGCCCTAGGTAAAAATGACCATTATACCCCATAGGGTTTAATTATGAATATGATGCATGAGATATTGTTATACATGATATGACATGATATGCACATGATATGTTATGAGATGCACATGATATGCTATGATATACTCATTATATGCATGGGTTGGGTTTTATATAAACGGAGGAAGTGCTTAAAGGGCTTTGCCCCAGTTTATCAAAAAGGGCTTTGCCCGAGTTATTAAAAGAGGCTAGGCCTTCAGTTATATGATAAAGTAGCTATGCTGCCATTGGAGAGTTTGGTTGGGTGGGTAGAGTTATTCCCCACATGGAGAGCTTGGTTGGCACGGGTGGAGAGTAGCAGATGGTGG
This sequence comes from Gossypium longicalyx, assembly GCA_025698465.1. Lineage (NCBI taxonomy): Eukaryota > Viridiplantae > Streptophyta > Magnoliopsida > Malvales > Malvaceae > Gossypium > Gossypium longicalyx. The sequence continues at coordinate 38,705,380 of CM046996.1, read as the reverse complement.
GTTGAGTAGTCTCCCCAAATGGGCTTGCATACATTCATTGGTATTGCATGTGATATTGAAATGGGCCTATGGGCCATACCATTTACAGTAAAGACTTCAGCCCAGTGATATGATTTATGAAAAGGCTTCAGCCCAGTAACCGTTAAACGAAGGGCTTCGGCCCAGTATATGTCGAGACTGAATTAGGGCTTAGGCCTAGTATGCTGATATTAGTATAGGCTCTGAAAGGGCCTTGTTGCACACTGAGTTTCCAAACTCACCCCTTTCCTTAACCTTGCAGGTGAGCCTTAATGTGGAGACTTGGAGCCGAAGGGGATTCAGAGTGGCCGTGGTGATCGCTTTCGAACTTTGCAATAAGTAACCAGTTTTTTTAAATTATTATTATTTGGTTTTGGGTTGTAATAAGGCCTTTTTAATTATCTTTCTGGGATTATTTTATTTTATATTCTATATTTTATTGATAATAATCCAAAATGGGTTAGACTTAGGGCGCGTTTTCAAAATGATACTTGTTTTCAAAATAGAGCAACGATACAATTAATCGGTCTATCAAAAATATCTACTTAAATGAATTCCAACTCGTTTTTTTTTCAAATACCTAACCTTGCACCAAAGTGTGGCAATGGTTGTGGGCATGTCTAGGATTGGATCCAGTCAAGAGCTTGGTACTTAAGCAGCCTTCATGGCTCACCTCCTCTGTTTCGGATACCTACCTGGTGCACAGCTTTCATTCACTTTATTAACTTAGCAAAGACTATCTTTTAAAACACTAAGAAGGACGCTGAAAGAGGCATGGGTTTTCTTAAAAACTTCAATGTGACACGTCGGATCCGGCCATAACATCTGGGCTGGGTTTGGGGTGTTCCAAGTACACATCCTAAGCCATTTCGAGAAGTATCACTATACACCACAAATTCTTTACCTGATTCGGGTTGTACCAACACTGGTGCTTCAGTTAATAACTTTTTCAATTCTTCAAAACTCTATTGACATTCTTCCATCCACTCAAACTTAATATCCTTTCGGAGTAATCTAGTCATAGGAGCAGCAATTATAGAAAATCCATTTACAAACCGCCGATAATACCCAGCTAGCCCCAAGAAACTTCTAACCTCAGTTACATTTTTTGGTGGTTTCCAATCAACAACGGTCGAAATTTTACTAGGATCAACCCGTATACCACCACCTGAAACAATGTGACCCAAAAATCCAACTTCTCAAAGCCAAAATTCACTTTTACTAAACTTGGCATATAACTGCTTATCTCTCAAAGTTTGCAAAACTATCCTCAAATGCTCAGCATGCTCTGTCTCATCTTTTGAATAAATTAAGATATCATCAATAAACACCACAAAAAATTTGTCCAAGTATGGCCGAAATATACGATTCATCAAATCCATAAACACAGCAGGAGCATTTGTTAATCCGAATGGCATGACCAAAAATTCGTAATGACCATACCTTGTTCTAAAAGCAGTTTTAGGCACATCCGACTCTTTTACTCCCAGCTGGTAGTACCCAGATCTCAAGTCAATCTTTGAAAACCATGTTGCTCCTTTTAGCTGATCAAACAAATCATCAATTCTCGGCAACGGATACTTATTCTTGATTGTCACCTAGTTTAATTGTCGATAGTCAATACACAATCTCATAGAACCATCCTTCTTTTTCACAAATAACATGGGAGCACCCCAAGGTGAAAAACTCGGTCTCACAAAGCCTTTGTCAGTCAATTTTGCAATTGCGACTTTAATTCGTTCAACTCTGCTGGTGCCATTCTATACGGAGCAATCGAGATTGGAGTTGTTCCCGGTATCAAATCAATACCAAATTCTACTTCCCTGACTGGAGGCAAACCCGACAATTCTTCTGGAAATACATCCGCAAACTCACACACAATCGGCACTGATTCAACTTTCTTTTCAATTTCTTTTTTATTAATTACATACGCCAAATAAGATTTATAACCCTTCCTCAAATATCTCTGAGCCGACATCGAAGAAATCACACTAGATAGTGCCTCTGATTTGCCTGGTTCAACCCGTAGAATTTCACCACTTTCACACTTTAATTCTATAACCTTTTCTTTGAAATTTACTATAGCATCATGCAATGTCAACCAATCCATACCCAAAATAACATCAAAGTCATCAAACGGCAACAACATCAAGTCGGCCGAAAAGTAATGACCCCGAATCATTGCGTTCAGAATTGTCATCACACTTGACAGTTGTCCTGATAAGAACCAGAATTATGTGAGCTATCCAGTATCGTATACCAATCTGTACGAACAAGGATAGAATAATTTTAGGGAAAGGACACCTGTACTGTGGGGGAGGACATAAAAGGTGGACACGAGAAAAAAAAAGAGGCCTTCTTGAGTGGTTTTTCTCCATCATTATCTTCATCATCCAACCTTGAAGCTTGCGGCTATGGTAGCTTAAACCTCTCACGGGTGAGCCAACGTGAAAACCAAATACAGGCTAGCTCCTAACAAGGAGACCTAAGTGCACAACAAGAGGGAATAGAGAGATTCAGTCGAGTTGTCTAGGGATAGTATTATCCGTTCTAGTCTTTCTTATTCTTTCTAAATGCTGGTGATTACTCTTTGATTTCTGGTTGTATAGAAGTACTGATGAATTCTTGGTGAAATATTATCTTATTTAATCTTGCTTTTATTTTTTAATCTTGAGGCTTGAATGTTTTTGTTACATGAAAGTTTTATTGCACTCACTGACACTGGAAAGTGCAGTGACAGTTTGAGCCAACAAGCATTACAATGGAAGTTGAGTGAAGATTAGAGGAATTTAGTCCACTTGTTCTTAATAGTGCCATTCTTCTATCATCGGAAGGTGAGGTTAATATACATAGTTAAGTCTGAAATTAAATAGAGGAGTAACGCTGAGTAAGATATACATTGAATTTTATTACATCAACAATCACTTATACTTTTATACCTTGTAAGCACTTAGTATTCTGCTGAAGATTCATGTTGGGGATCCCAATTTATCATCATCATATTGTTTTTAGTGTTTTTAAAGTCATTGCATTGACAATTATCCTCACAATTTATCTCAATTATATCCAGTTATTGTACCAACATTAATAGACAAAAGACACCCATCCCTGTGGGATCGATATCAGACAGACTCACATCTGTCTACTATACTTGCATCGACAATGTATGCTTGCATATTATTGCTGTGACGTTAAATAACCGATCAGTAACGTCTAGTTGATTGAATAGAAACACAAAATAGGAATTACTTATGACCACTAAAGTGAGCTAATCTCCCATGTCTGGATCTAATTAAGTTTATAAGTTAGTTGTCTAAAGTCTCATTTATTTATGTTATTTTTATTTTCTTTCTTATCAAATCTAAAATCTTTCCTCTATGTTTTATCACAATATAATTTATTTAAATTACTAATTACTTATATTTGCGTTTAGGTTAAAATTAATTTAGTACTCGCTTCCTTTAGGTACGATCCTCAAAATACTCACCTACTTTGTTGTAAAAACTATATTACAACCTAACCCATATACATGTGAATACCACCTCAATTCCACATCTTTTGTTGCAGTATTTACACTCTAGACGTTGGTACGTCCAGAGGTGGTCAAGTTGTTGGCACTGTTGCAGGAGACTCAATATTACTAAATTGATTTTAATGTTTACATTTTAATAGAATAATTAAGAAATATCTAAGTTATAAATATGATCATTATTTTATTTTGACTAACATATTTTATTTTCTTTTTTGTTTCAGTGTATGACTCGCAGTAGGGGACACCTATAAAGCCAGCCACTTACCCAAAGAGAATAATTCATAGGAATCATCGACAACAACAACAGATGCAGAACAAGCCACCGGTTGCTAGCAACCTACCATGCAATAACCCACCGTACGACAAGATTAACGAACCTACCATCCAAGATCTAGCACCACCACATTTACTAGCAAACCACGTATGGCACATGAAAAAAGAACCCTAAACGACTGTGCACTACCCAAACCATAGATGGTTCAGGGAAGCATTACAAGGGCAACCATCATGAAAAATAACTTCAAGATTAAACTGTTCATGATCCAAATGATCCAAAATAATCTACAATTTAGAAGCACAATGACGGAAGACCCAAATCAACACCTTAAATTGGGGTCACCGATGACACTATTCATCCTCAATTGTTCCCTTTCTCCTTGATTGATAACGTGTGTACTTGGTTAGACTCGCAGGCTCTCGAATCGATCATGATATGGAATGAACTTGTGGAAAAAATTTTGTAGAAGTTCTTTCCTATTAGCAAAATAATCCAACTAAGGAGAGAGATCAACACATTCAAAAAACTAGAAGGAGAAAGCTTTCATGAAGCCTAAGAGTGTTTTAAAATGCTGATACAGAGATGGCCACACCATGGTTTACCTAAGTGGCTGAGATTACAGATGTTTTATAATGGGTTGATGCACAAGCACGCTCAAGATTAGATGGAGCCAAAAGAGGAGCCCTAATGAATAGGACATTCGAGGATGTGTATGACCTAATTAAAAACATGGCGATGAATTCCTGCCAGTGGCCAAACGAAAGATTTAGTTATGGCCAGCGATCATGTAACAGCCCGTTTTTAGTTAAATGGGAACAGTGTTTTTGGGACCATAAATTCAAGGTTAAAATATTTATTTTATTATTATTTTGAGGTCTACAGCATGATAGTATGATTGTGTAAAAATTTCATTAAGAAATTTTATCGTTGGAGTGCTTAATTTGATAAAAAGGACTAAATCGCGTAAAGTGTAAAATTTGAGTTCTAATAAAGGTGTCTAATAGCTATGGAATCTTAAAGAGGAGGTCCTTATGTGGTAATTATACCATTTATAAAGTAATTTTACTTTCATGGACATGATTTATGTGTTTTCAAAGGTTAATATTAAAGGTTAAAAATGTTATTTAAATAATAAACATAGTAAAATAATAAAAACAAAAGTATTGTCTTCCTAATTTCATCCATCCACAAAAATTTTAAGCTTAGAAAACTCCGTGTAAGCTTTTTAGATTCGGCTAAGCAAAACTTGGTGCATGGTGAGTATTTTTCAATCCGTTTTTAATGATTTCTATGTTTTCGGAGTCGTTGTAGCTTAATCTAGCTAGCTCAAGGACTAATTTGAAAAAATTTTAAAGGTTTAGGGTTTTACCATTGATGAATATGTGTGTATTTTGATGTTTGATGATAGAAAATGAATAGATAAACAACATTTGTTAAGTGATTTTTGATAAAATTGTCAATTAAGGATTAAATTGAGAAATATGATAAATTGTACGGTAAATGTGTGAAATAATGAAAAATATGGGCTGCTATGAGAATAAGAGAAATTCGGCTAGCATGGGTAGGGACTTAATTGCATGAATTTATATTTTTATTAGCTAAGGACTAAATTGTAAAGAAATTAAAATATTATGGGTAAAATTATAAAATTACCATATATGTATTTGGGGGCTAAATTGAATAGAATGAGTAACAAATGGATTAAATTTGATTACATATTGATCAAGAAAAATGAACTGGGGATCTAGATCGGGGAAAAAATAAAGTATTGGACTAGTCGATCCTGTTCCGACATTTTTTGTAACTGGGGTAAGTTCGTATGTTAATAAACATTAATATAATTGTGTTTTAAATGCTTTATTATTGAATTAATTGTGAATACAATTTTACGAAAATGTTCGACAAAGATTTAGCGATGTAAAATCTCGGTTGAACCTTAGGAATAGATATGATACAAATAACATGTCATTAGGGATTATTGTGTTTGGATGCAGGTCTGTACGTTCTACCGGTGGTTGTGTTTTTTGTCATGTGTTGCAGATTCTTGTTAGCTTGTATGAGCAGTACTATGTAGTTACGTCTTGACCGTCAGCTTGTGTGAGCAAAACCTTTGATAGCTCAAGAGTGAGCATTACTATAAGATATGAGATTGAGATGGCTTCGGTCTTGTATTGGCACTTAGGGTGCGAGATTCTCGAGTATCCGATATTATTCCAAATGGTTCAATAGGTATATCGAAAATATAAATTGGTGAGAGATAGATATGTATCAATACAGCTATGTACAAAAGTCATATGAGCATTGAATCTATGAAATTTGTGAATTCATTATTAATTATGTGAATAAATGTTAAATTTGTGATTAAATGGTTTTGTAGTATATTATATTTATATTACTTGAATGATAAATGAATAGTAAGTTTTACTTATTTACTATACGAGCTTACTAAGCTTATAGCTTGCTTTATTTATTTTTTCGTGTTTTATGGTGATATCGAAGCTTGCTCGGATTTGGGAGTCGTCAGAGAACTCATCACATTATCCAACTGTCGTTTTGGTACTTTTGAACTTATGTATTTGGTTATATGGCATGTATAGGAGTTGTGGTCATTATGGTCTATATATTGGTAATGGATTTAGCCAATTGGTTTGGCTTGTAAATGATGAATGTTTAGTTATATGTATAGCCATGTGAATTGGCTTGTGTTGGTATATTTAGTTATGTATATATATGTGCAAATGCCCTTTTGTGATGTGGTTTAAAATTTCCATGTGAATGGTTGTTTGTGGATTAGTATCTTGAGTATCAAATGATTGAAAATTGAGATTGGTATGCTTATAGTATTAGGCAAAATAATGAATAATTGAAAGTGATTATTTAGATGAATTATGAATGTGAAATTGGTATGTTATGAATTGGCAAAACATGATCTTATGAGCATTATAATTGTTGATATTGGTATAGCATGATTTTAGGCTTGATTAAGATTGGTAGGAATGCCTATTGATGCTATGTTATATGTCATTTAATATGTTTAGGTTGATGCAAATTTGGGTGAGAAAGATGGCTTGGAAAATAGCCTATTTTTGTCCATACAGGTAGAGACATGGGCGTGTGTCTCAGCCGTGTGTGATACACGGTCAGGTGACATGGTTGTGTGTCCCCTGATGTTTAATTAGAAACAAAGTCAGTATGCTCCACATGGCCCAGCACACGGGCGTGTGCCCGTGTGACTTGGCCATGTGGTATAAGTCAGTATACCCTATAGCTTTGGCATGGCCTAGTACACGGCCTGGCACATGGGTGTGTGTGGCCATTTCAAAGGGTACACGGGCTACTCAAACGGGCATGTAGTTAGCTGTGTGACCCAAGTCAGAGAGTTACACGAGGTAGGACATGGGCTGGGACACGGCCATGTGATCCCATTTCGAATGTCCACACGGCCTGTGACACGGGTGTGTCTTTGGCAGTGTGAGACACATGGCCGTGCCACACGGGCATGTGTCCCCCTGTATTTTGAAAATTTTTCTCTGTATTTTGAAAATTTTTCTTTGTTTTCCAAAAATTTCCTGAGTTATCAGTTTAGTCCCGAACGACTTCTAATGCATGATTTGGGCCTCGTAGGCTCGTATTAGGGAAAAAATGATTGAATGTGAATGTATTTTATTGGATATGAAAAATGTATGAGAAATGTATGATTGTGCAATTGTTAAGCCCGATAATGCTCCGTAACTCTATTCCAGCGATGAATATGGGTTAGGGTTGTTACAGATCATCTACTATAAAAGTTGTCCAAGAAGATGATAAATACCAACAGATTTTGGAAAAACTTAATCGCATAGGACCCATCTAGTGCGTCATCAATATTTGGAGGAGATAAACCTCTCTTCCATTATCTCAATAACCCAACTGAGGACGTGAGCTACTGTAATAGCTTGATTTTAGGGTTAATTGATATAGTGGTTTTGGAACCACAATCTAAAGTCAAAATATTTATTTTATTATTTTAATAAGGTTTATAGTATTATAGAATGTTCGTGTGAAAATTTCGTAAAGAAATTTTACCGTTTGAATGCTTAATTCGGTAAAAAAGACTAAATCGCGTAAAGTGCAAATGAAGTATTTTATTAGCTAAAGGTATTAAATAGCTATGGAACCTTAAAGTTAAGGTCCTTATGTGGTTATTAACCCATTTATAAGATAGTGGAAGTTAGTGGCATGGCATTTGGAGTAATTATTAAAGTTTTTAAAGGACATTATAGTAAATAAATTATTAAATGATAGTTTAATAAAATAAAAGGTAATTTTTATTCATCATCTTCATGCCTAGCCAATTCTTGCATGAAGAATAGCCATTTTTATGCTCAAACATTCAGCCAACTTGCCCAGCTTTCATGTAAGTCCAATTTTGTTCCATTTTTAATAATTTCTACGTTTTTTAGATCATTGCTGCTTAATCTAGCTAGCCCGTATCTTCGATTTCTGAACTGTTAAAGTATTTGAATTTTACCATTGTTTATTAAGTGTATATTTATAATTGATTATAGAAAATAAATTATTGTTGTTATACATATAAGTTTTGTACAGTGAATTTTGGTAAAAAAAAAAGTCTATTTTGGACTAAATTTTGCATTATTGAAATTATGTGGTTGAAAGTGTGATTATTTGGAAAATATGGGTTGCTAGTAGTATGGGTAAAATTCGACTAGCATGGGTTTGTCCTTAATTGCATGAATTTGCAATTTTATGTGATAAGGACTAAATTGCAAAAATGTGTAATAATAGGGGTAAAAGGGTAATTTTACCAAAATGTGTAAATTGTGTTAAATTGAATGAATTAATGATTAAATAATTAAATTTTGTTATTATATAGATTGAGAAAAATGAGATTAGGAACTAGATCGAGGGGAAACAAAGTATCGGACTAGTTGATCGTTCCGTCGTTTTAACGATCGAGGTAAGTTCGTATGCTAATAAACGTATTTAAATTATGTTATAAATGCTTATTTATTATTGAATTGAATTGAATGCTGAATGATCATTATTATGAGCTAAAATTGACAGAGTTACGACGTCCGAAAGTCCCGTACGAACCTTAGGAATAGTATAGGATACAAAGGTCATGACATTAGGATTTACCGAGATGTGATTACATGTAAGACCATGTCTAAGACTTTGGAATTGTATTGTGATTATGTGTAAGACCATGTCTAGGACATTGGCATCGTTATATGATTTTGTATAAGATCCTGTTTGGGACAGTGGCATCGATATGTGATAACATGTAAGACCATATCCAGGATATGGCATTGTACGAGCTATTGTGATTTTCGAGTATCTTTAACAATTCTGAATGGTTCAACGGGAAAAGTCAAGATGAGAATGAAAGTACAATCAAATTAAGTGATACAGGTATGTATAGAACCTATATGAGAATCAAATGAAGGTAATTTGGCAAGTTCTTAGCCTATCATGTATATGAAATGAGAAAGATTTATGTATAAGTATGTTTCATGCCAAAATGTGTTTATTTGGCTATAATGAGGTATGAATTGAATGATATGTGAGATATGAGTTATAGTTGTTTTAACTAAATATACATATGGCACATAGTGTGCAAAATACCGTTATTTGATAATATTTCACATAATTCAGTTGACTAAAGAAAAGGTGATGGAAATTGAATTGAATAAAGTTTGTATATATATATATAATTGCTTATGCATATGAAGATGTGAATGAATTGATAAGAAGTAATCAAACCATATGTGTTTTGATTGAATAAACCCATGAAAATCTTGATTAACTATGTGTATGAATTCGAGATAGAATGCTGCAATCATATGAATTATATCATGTTTTGAGTAATGGTTTTAAATGCAGTTATTTAATAATATGAGTTTATTACCATACGAGCTTACTAAGCTTTATAGCTTACTTGTGTTATTTTTTTATGTTTTATAGTGATTCGGACATTCACTCGGGTTGGAAGTTGGCGGAGATTGCATCACACTATCCGGTTTTTGATTTCTGTATTTATACACTTGTGACTTGGTTATATGGCATGTATAGGCTTGAGTCTATTTTATAAAGGTTTTGGTGATGTATTTAGCCATTTTATATGGCTTATTAATGACTTATGTTTGATGTGTAATTGCCTTGTGTAATGGCATAATTTGGTATGTTAGTGATGGTTCAAGATGATCATTTGATCAATTGGTATATGATAAGTATTTACTTATGAAAAGCATGAATTTGGACTTAATAAATGAATGGCTAATAGATGATTTATGAGTCAAGCTTTGTGTGTGATTGATGGTAGTAAAAATACATATTGAAATAGGTTGTATTGATAAGTATGATATGTACATTGGTATATGATTGAATAGGTGAGTAATGATGAAAGAATCATGCTTGTTGGTATGTGTTTGAATGTACAAATGGTATTGATTTGAGTACATGAATGTTTAATTTTGAAATGGCTTATAATGTGTATTGAAATGGATATTTTGGCTGCCTATAAATGTATTTAAAATGGTACCATTTTGATTGCTAGGTGTCCATGAGAAAAAAGGTGGCAAGTTGGCTTTAGAATTAGCCTATTTTTGTCTACACGGGCATGTGTCTCAGCCGTGTGCGATACACGGTCATGTTACATGACCGTGTGTCCCCTGGGGTAGTGCACATGGGCATGTGGTCAGCCGTGTGACCCAAGTCAGTAACCTCTCCAGATTTCCCACGACCATGGCACACGAGCATGTCCACGGCCGTGTGGTGCAAGTCAGTATGTATGCCCTGTTTTCACACAGTCTGAGACATGGGCACATCTGGTGGCCGTGTGTGACCCATAAATGTTTGAAAATTTTATAAGTTTCACAAAGTTTGCAAATGTTATCTGTTTAGTCCCGAACCTCTTCCAAGCATGATTTAAGGTCTCGTAGAGCCTTATAAGGGACAGTGTGATTATGTTTGATGGATGTTTATGTGTTAATGGATTTTCATGTGAGAAATGTAAGATGTATACTGTAATTGATCGGTAATGCCTCGTAACCTTATTTCGGCAATAGATATGGGTTAGAGGTGTTACATTTTATTGGTATCAGAGCTACGATTTTGTCGATTCTAGAACTAACGTAGCAAGTGAGAGTCTCGCTATACATGCCATATTTAACCTGCGATAGTGTGATATCTCCTGATTCTGATGAGAATTGTTTTAATTAGACAAATGTGCTTTCCAACCGAGTTAACTTCGATAGTGCAGACTGTTATACCCAAATGTTTGAGTGAAAATGTGATTATGATGAGATATTTTGCTATTGATAAATGTTATAATTATATGAGTATATGAGTTGTGATGTTTGATCTATGATTGCTATGTGAATATTTTGATTGTGAATTAATAATTTGATTTAGAGTATGAGCTATGTGTTAAGTACAAAAGTGATCATAAGTAAATGATTGTTAGATGTTTTGAGAATGTGGAATTAGTAATGAACTGGTCATTCATAATAGTATGTGTGGTGTATATGTTTACGTGAGTGTTAAAATTTTAGCCTTTACAACCCTCACCCCCTCATCGGTAAAGTATTGTAACGAAATCCGTGTTATATAGATTAAATAAGTTTACAAGTGTGGAATTACAGAGTTTCATGATTGAAGGATTAGTACTGTGATCAGATAAGAGAATGAGTCCGCAGGTGAAAACAGTAAGAGAAAAGATATTGGACCGTGTTGAAGGCCATTCGTAATATACAAAGTCACTGTTAAAGAAGAAGCTGATTCGATGAGACGAATGTATTCATGTATGATGTCTAAAGAATGTATTAACTGGAAGTTCTACTTAATTGATTTCTGTTAGTGATGGGATAAAGAAAAATTAATAATGACAGAATTAGACAGTAGAATCATGTTTGAATTATAAAGATATCTGAGTACAACAATATAGCCGAATAACTTATAATGATCCCATCTGAGTATTCTCTGTGATCAATTATTCTCAGAGCTATAAGTGGTTATTTATTTTCGAATAAAATTCTTATCATATAAGAACGCTGGTTAAACATACTGATAAATGAAAGCATTATTGGTCTGTTTGGGTTATGATCGGCATTGCTCTATCTTTCTCTAGTATTCTATTCCATTATGTTGATAAAAAAAAGTCAACGATAAATTTCATATGATGCTAGTATTCTGTTTCGATTGGTTATTGTTTTGTTGAAAATATATGAAGATTATATTGCTCTGTCACAGTTGATTTCAGTGCTTATGAGTGACGTTTTGTTCTGGAAATTTTCTGGGATATCATCAGGATCTTTATCATTCTATATGGGTTGTAATTTCCAGAAATTTTGTATAGCTTAACATTTTGAGATTTCGCTACTCAGTTTTGTTATGATTCTATGTGATTGTCTGCAAGAGATATTCTTTTGACAGAGATGACTATATCTAATATGATCAAAATTTCTAGTTTGATCATGGGAGTACAGTGGTATAGTTATCAGATTCATAGAGGTTGTTTTTCTGCGCTAGTTTCTATTGAAATCACATTCGAATTTCTTTTGTGTTCAAAATGCATTATTAATAGCGGGAACATTACATATCTATACGGTTGAGATGTCGGCCTTATTATGGCACTATGAATTTAACCTATCTGATGATTGTGGCTTCAATATGGTTCAAAGCTTCGTTAATTAATAATTGAAAAGTTATTGTTTGACAGTCGAGATCAATTTAGTTGTCTAGTTTGATGGATTAATTACTTGAAGGATTAATCGAGTTACTTGTATCTGAATTTATCCACAGGGTGGAAATAAACTTTGAACGTTCACGGGTAAATAGATGAATAATCTGAATGCAGGATTCATATTTTAGAAGACATGATATAGAATTATATCCATCAGAACTGTTTTATTGAGAAATGTTCTTGTATATCGCGCTTGTGAAGTCTACATGATATGATATTTATTAATAAAGTGGTAACAGTTGGAGACATTGTTAACTGAAGCATCAGTTCTGGTTTAGCTTGCGTTGGGTAAAGAGTTTATGATTTTCAGGCATGCGTCATTGAATGGTTTAAAGTGAGCTATAGTACAAGAAAGTATAGAAATTGCTTATGTTTGCATACAGTTAAAGCTGCATGAAAAGAGTTATATGACACGCGAATAAGAAATGGTTGACGTTGTATTTGTGCTGAACAATTAGTGGCATTAATTGCTTGGTGAGTAATGTAACCTATTTGTTGATTGCAAGAGTTTAAAATATTTGATGTTATAGAGAGATCTGAATTTGGGACAGTAAAGATGGCCTAAACCATCAAAAGACTTTGAGTTAGTATCTGATTTTCATCTAGGGAAGAATGATTACAGTCACAGATCTTTTGAGCAGGAAACCTTTGTGTGTTTTACGAGCGATGAATACGCAATTGATTTAATCGAATGATAGACAGATATTAGCTGTGTTAAAAGCATTTAGCGAATTTGTGAAGTTCATAAATGTATCATTGAATTGATAGTTAAAAAGGGGTTCAGTGTAAATTGACTCATGATTCAAAAATGTCAGATTGGAACCGATGATTGTTTATAGTTTTGAGATAGAGTTCGTTTATCGAGAAATCCAGAAATTATGCAACAAATGTTACATACAATAATCTGAGACAGTTGTATTAGTGAATGAGTATGAAAAGTCATACTTCTAACTTTGTATCCAAATGTCTGATTATTCAACAAGTTAAAGATGATTATCGAGTGTCTTCAGAGCTGTTACAGCATTTGTTGATATCTAAGTAATAGGAAAACAGAAATTAGATGGATTTTGTAAAAGATAGATGTTATCTGAATTATTGTTGATCGTTTGACAGAGTCTGCATATTTTATCTCAGTATGTACAGATTTCTCTCTTGATAGATTAACTGAGTATACATGTCAGAGATTTTCAGATCACACAGCTTGTTAGACTCCATTATTTTGGATGGTTAATCCAAAGGAGAGGTTCAGATTCTCAAGGTAATGTTTCGTTGTTGTGTTATAGAAGATGAAAGCAAATGAGAAAAAAATATTTACTGTTGATTGAGTTGTGTATAATAATGATTTATCAATTGAGCATAAAGATGGCACCGTACAAAGCTTTATGTGAGATTAGTGATAAAAAGATTCATGAGGTTAAACTAATCAGAGAGACAAAAGAAAAAGTAGAAGTGATACATGACAGCTAAGGACAAATTTAGATTATCAAAAGTTGTATACAGGCTTGAAATATAAAGGTATTGAATTTCATGATTTACAACAGAGTGTTTTCGAAATATCACTGTAAGAAAAGATTCTTTGAATTGATTATAAAGTAAAGTGAGTTTGCAATTCTTCGAGCCGTACGAAAGTGTTGACAAAAATAAGGCTAGTGGCTCATCAACTTGTATCACCGTTAGAACTTGAGAAGATCCATAACGTGTTTCTTGTATATATGATGTGATGATACAGATAAAATCCTTTATCTATAGTATCTCTTTCAGAAGTAGAAACTCAGCTTGTTATGACATAAAGCAAAGAACAGATAAAAAATTCTAGCTTGTGAGATCAAAGAGTTAAGAAATTGATGAGGCTATATGAAAGAAAATCACTAATCTATTTTCCAGTATGATTTTCGAGGATGAAAATCCCTAAGGGGGAAAGTTGTAATAGCCTATTTTTAGGGTTAATAAAAATAGTGGTTTCGAGACCACAATCTGAAGTCAATATATTTAACTTATTATTTTAATAAGGTTTACAGTATGATAGAATGTTCGTGTGAAAATTTCGTAAAGAAATTTTACCTTTTGAATGCTTAATTCGGTAAAAGTCCAATTTTGTTCCGTTGTTAATAATTTCTACGCTTTTTAGATCGTTGTAACTTAATCTAGCTAGCCCATATCTCTGATTTCTGAACTGTTAAAGTATGTGAATTTTACCGTTGTTTATTAAGTGTATATTTTGATAACTGATGATAGAAAATATATTGTTGTTGTTAGATATATAAGTTTTGTAAAGTGAATTTTGGTAAAAATGTCAATTTTGGACTAAATTGTGAATTATTAAAATTATACGGTTAAAAGTGTGATTATTTGGAAAATATGGGCTTCTAGTAGTATGGGTAAAATTCGAATAGCATGGGTTTGTCCTTAATTGAATGAATTTGCAATTTTATGTGAAAATGACTAAATTGTAAAAATGTGTAATAATAGGGGCAAAAGTGTAATTTTTCAAAAATTGTAAATTGTGTAAAAATGAATGAATTAATGATTAAATAAGTAATTTTTTTATTATATAGATTGAGAAAAATGAGATTAGGAACTAGAATGGGGGAAAACAAAGTATCAGACTAGTTGATTCGTTCCATCGTTTTAACGATTGAGGTAAGTTCGTATGCTAATAAATGTATTTAAATTGTGTTATAAATGCTTATTTATTATTGAATTGAATTAAATGCTGAATGATCATGATTACGAGCCGAAATCGACAGAGTTACGACATTCGAAAGTCTCGTACGAACCTTAGGAATAGTATAGGATACAAATATCATGACATTAGGATTTACCGAGATGTGATTACATGTAAGACCATGTCTGGGACTTTGGCATTGTATTGTGATTATGTCTAAGACCATGTCTGGGACACTGCCATCATTATATGATTTCGTACAAGACCCTGTCTAGGACAGTGGCATCGATATATGACAACATGTAAGACCATATCCCGGATATGGCATTGTACAAGCTATTGTAATTTTCGAGTATCCTTAACAATTTCGAATGGTTCAACAGGAAAAGTCAAGACGAGAATGAATGTAAAACCAAATTAAGTGATACAGGTATGTACAGAACCTATATGAGAATCAAATGAAGGTATTTGGCAAGTTCTTAGTGTATCATGTATATGAAATGAGAAAGATTTATATATAAGTATGTTTCATGCCAAAATGTGTTTATTTGGGTATAATGACGTATGAATTGAATGATATGTGAGATATGAGATATGAGTTATAGTTGTTTTAACTAAATATACATATGGCACATAGTGTGTGAAATACCGTTATTTGATGATATTTCACATAATTCATTTGACTAAAGAAAAGGTGATGGAAATTGAATTGAATAAAGTTTATATATATAATTGCTTATGCATATGAAGGTGTGAATGAATTGATAAGAAGTATTCAAACCATATGTGTTTTGATTGAATAAACTCATGAAAAGCTTGATTAACTATGTGTATGAATTCTAGATAGAATGCTGCAATCATATGAATTATATCATGTTTTGAATAATGGTTTTATATATAGTTATTTAATAATATGAGTTTATTACCATACGAGCTTACTAAGCTTTATAGCTTACTTGTGTTATTTTTCTATATTTAATAGTGATTTGGACATTCGCTTGGGTTGGAAGTTGGCGGAGATCGCATCACACTATCCAGTTTTTGATTTCTGTATTTATACACTTGTGACTTGGTTATATGGCATGTATAGGCTTGAGTCTTTTTTATAAAGGTTTTGGTGATGTATTTGGCCATTTTATATGGCTTATTAATGACTTATGTTTGATATGTAATTGCCTTGTGTAATTGCATAATTTGGTATGTTGGTGATGGTTCAAGATGATCATTTGGTCAATTGGTATATGATAAGTATTTACTTATGAAAAGCATGAATTTGGACTTAATAAATGAATGGCTGATAGATGATTTATGAGTCAATCTTTGTGTGTGATTGATGGTAGTAAAAATACATATTGAAATAGGTTGTATTGATAAGTATGATATGTACATTGGTATATGATTGACTAGGTGAGTAATGATGAAAGAATCATGCTAGTTGGTATGTGTTTGAATGTACAAATGGTATTGATTTGAGTACATGAATGCTTAATTTTGAAATGGCCTATAATGTGTATTGAAATGGATATTTTGGCTGTCTATAAATGTATTTGAAATTGTACCATTTTGATTGCTTGGTGTGCTTGAGAAAAAGGGTGGCAAGTTGGCTTTGGAATTAGCCTATTTTTGTCCACACAGGCAGAGACACGGGCGTTTGTCTCAGCCGTGTGCAATACACGGTTATGTTACACGGTCGTGTGTCCCCTGGAGTAGTCTTTCGAATTAAGTCAGTATACCCTATAGGTTTGGCACGGCCTAAATACACGGGCGTGTCTACTGGCTGTGTGTGACACACTGGCTGGCACATGGGATGTGGCTGGCCATGTGACCCAAGTTAGTAACCTCTCCAGATTTCCCACGGCCATGGCACACGGGCATGTCCTCGGTTGTGTGGTGCAAGTCAGTATGTATGCCCGTTTTCACACGATCTGAGACATGGGCGTATTTGGTGGCCGTGTGAGGCACACGACCTATTCACACGAGCGTGTGACCCATGAATGTTTGAAAATTTTATAAGTTTCACAATGTTTGCAAATATTATCGATTTAGTCCCGAACCTCTTCCAAGCATGATTTAAGGTCTCGTAGAGCCTTATAAGGGACAATGTGATTATATTTTATGGATGTTTATGTGTTAATGGGTTTTCATGTGAGAAATGTAAGATGTATGCTATAATTGATCGGTCATGCCTCGTAACCCTATTCCAGCAATGGATATGGGTTAGGGTGTTACAACTACATGGGAAATAGGGGTGGAAACCCTTTTTAAAATATTTACAATCTTGGTTGGAAAGATCACCCAAACCTGAGACGGTAGAAACCAGGGAGGAGGTGATAACGCTAATTCTGCTAAAATAATACTTACCAACATCCCTATTTACAGTAGCCTTAGGAAATGGCCAACCTAAATGACCATACTATATATGGTCAATGCCTGGATCGGATCAAGGGGGAAATGTAGTTAATAAGGACCAAAGTAAAACAGGTGTAGTCTAAGTGCACCAATATGACAGAAACATTGACTAAGCTTGAAAATCAAATGAGCCAATTGATGAGCATGATGGGAGATATTAATAGGAAAATTGGCACCGGAATCCCAAGCAACACATAGATTAATCCTTGAAGGGAAGAGAATGAGTGAGTAAAAGGAATTGTGCTTCGCTCGAGTAAAGTACTGAGTAACCCAAAAAACTCGACTCAATAGGAGAACAAAGAGGATTCTGAATATCTTCAAGAGAACCCTCAACCAGCTAAAACTGAACCAGATCCAGAAGGAGTAGCCGAGCCAATAGTTGAGCCAGATAAAGATCCAATCAAAGAATCTGCACTAACAAAGGTCCCATTCCCTTCACGGTTAGAAGATAAGCGAAAACAAGATGAATTAGAGTTCATAAGTTTCCTAAACTTATTTAAATCTCTAAATGTTAACCTCTATTTAATAGAGTTAATTGAAAAAGTTCTTAAATACGCCAGGTATTTTAAAGAACTTATGTCTAGTAGTAGGAAATTTAAAACAGGAGAGCATGTTAATATAGATGCATCTTATAGTGTGATAATATCTAAACAGATTCCCTCAAAGTTAAAAGATTTAAGGAGTTTTACAATACCTATAGACATAGGATATATTCACTTTAGTAAGGTTTTGTGTGATTTAGGAGCCAATATTAATTTAATGCCCTTATCTGTATATGAAAAACTCGAGTTAAAGGAGCTTAAAAATAGCCAGATCACACTACAGTTAGTTGATATATGTTCATTACAACTAAAAGGGGTACTTGAAGATGTGTTAGTGAAAGTGTGAAGTTTTATCATTCAGATTGATTTCGTAAATCTAGATTTTGAAAAGGACCGTGAGATACCCATTCTGTTGGATAAACCATTGTTAGCAACCTCAAGGTCCACCATTGACCTAGAAAATAATGAGTTAACTATAAGGATCAATAGTGAGGAAAAAATTTTAAATGTATTCATCAACAAAATGAGGTAAATAGGAAAACATTAAGGAAATAATGTTACAAAATATCTATACAAAAACCCTAATTACCTTGAACCAGGAATTTTTTTTTTTTTTGTAATTAATGCAGGTTGAAAAAACAAATTCACAGAACAAGATAAGTGAAGAAAGGTGGAGTCGCACGATGGATGTCAAACCAATATTGATAGAAACGAAAGCAAAGGAGCATGCACGTGTGCGTTAATAGGACTGACAGATGAATCCAGCAGTAAGACTTGACATTTTTAAACTAAATTTTAACTTTATGTAATTATTGTACTTTTAACTAACCAATAATTTAGAATATAATCTTTATTTAAATTGATGTTTAATCTAAATCGAAACACTTTGAAATTTGAGAATTGGGGATGATACAGAGTCGGTGTCACAACACAGCACCTTTGTGTCGCGACACTGACGACAGACTCAAGAAATCATGCAAATTGGCTTGATGTCCAAACACAGTACCTTTGTGTCGCGACACAACAAGAAGAATACCCTAGGGATTTAAAATTCCAAGGTCTATTGCGACATCAAACCCTAATGTCGCGACATCGGCATTCTACTAAGGATGTCACGACACAGAACCCCTGTGTTGTGACATAGCTATAATTTTCTTCATGGTCGACTCGACTCATTATGCAACCTGTCGGTTTCTAACTTGTTTTAACCTGATTTTAAATCTTAAAAACATAAAAAAAAATTAACCTAAACTCATTCCTACTTAGTTTTAAAACCTTAACAACATTTAAACCAAAACCTTAACAACATTTAAACCCTTTCAAAACCTCTCAAATATTTTAAACCTTAAAAATCCTTTTTCTATTCAAATTACCATTCGTGTAAAATCTTTTTTTCTTTTGATTCCAAGTGGTGCAAGAACGGAAGTAAAACGTAAAGGAGTTACATCAATACAATCTTCATGAAGAATTAAAAGCAAAACAAACCGAGGTTAAGAGTTCATATCTTATTTTATTGTTTCATTGATTATTGTTTGAAGTTTTTTTAACTATTCTAGATTTAAAAATATCGAATATGCCTCCGATAAAATATAGGAGAACTAATGAACCTGAACCATCAACTACTACAATCCCCTCTAATTTCCCAAATCAACATTGAAAAATACATTTTTGAACTTTAAGGAAAAACATTTACTCAAGAATGGGGGTTTTAACTGCCAATGGTTTTATGTCAGGAAATATGACCCTTAGTATGATATCATAGGTGGGAAATTTTTTCATTATCCTAAAAGATTCCACTATGGTCCTAGTAGTACAAGAATTTTATGCATTCTTCGGGACCAAGAGTCTAGAAAAACAGAATGTGTCACATGGGAAACTGTACTTGTATGAGGAAAAGAAGTAACAGTTACCCCTCGAACTATTTGTGAATTTTATAACGCTCCAAATTATGAAAATGATTTTGTGGAAGAAATTGATTTGGAATATTTCAAAGATATAAATATGGATAATGTTATAAATTACCTAACAGAGGGTAGGGGTGAATGGAAATGTTGCCCTAGTACTAAAATTCCTACTTCTTTCAATTAGGCAATAATGTTCCCTGTTGCCAAAATATGGATTCAATTTGTGTGCACACGAGTTACTCTTGCTTTAAATGTCTCTAATGTTAATACCTTTCAAGCAGTTTTGCTTTATGTTGTTTCACAGAAAAAATAGGTATGCATCAGGACATGGGTATACAATTACATGAAAAGGTGAGTTAGTGGCTAAAGAGTCAAGATTTTATTTCCCCATTTAGTGGTGGCCCTATGCAAGAGAGTTAGCATTCTAATGATGAATATCAAGTAGTCTATGAAGCTTTCTAGAAGTATTATAGAAGATACACTTTACACACAATATACAGAGCTTTGACAGAAACAAATAAAAGATTGGAACAAACGTCGAAAAGAGAAGATGGATGTCTCAACTTCAATTAAACGAAAAGCAAGGCCGACAACTCAATAAGAAATTGGCGACAACATCAACCCAAAGTTGGATTGGATGATACAGTTGATGCAAGAGATGGGCTTGGTTTTCCAAGAATACATGTGGTAGAATAACATGAGAGTACCAAACTATCTGCTAGATATGTTTGGCCCGACACATTTCGAGCATAAAGAAGAGGAGCAAAAGAGTGATGAACAAGAAGAAAGTTGGGATGAGAAAGGAGAGGAGATGGATTTTGAGGAAGCAGAGGATGACTGAACTCTTAATTTTTATTTTTGATGACTGTATTGATTTTGGGATAGTTTTTTTTTTCATTTTAGGATAGAATTAACAGTAGTTTTTTATTTGTTTTGTTTTTCTGTTTTAAGTCTTTAGTGTAGAAACCCCCACATGAAAGAAGCAAAACAATTTTGAGCTTAAAACAAACAACGACAAAAACACCCACCATTAGACTATTCCAATGTCACGATCGATCAAGTAACTTCTTTCCTTATCTATTCAAGGTTGCACATTAGGGACAATGTGCTATCTAAAGTTTGGGGGGTGACATAGGAAATATGTTTTAATTTTTATGCTCCTTTTTTTTTAACTTTTTATTGTCAAATGTGTGCTTGAGCTTGTAGAAAAACAAGTGATTGGTTAGAAGCATTTACATAGGTTGATATTATTTACTATAAATTTAGCATGACAGTGAATGATTTTAAATTTTTTATTATTAGACTACTAAGTTCTATATATTACACTGTAAATAGACATTGAGTAATTGAATATACATGTAACCCCTCAAATCGGGCCTAGACGTTACGGCCCAATTTGAGCAATTACATGGGCCATGATGATGGCCAAAACATTTTCATAAGAAAAATCCATTTGTCCTTGAAACATGTCAATTTGAAAATATCATGTCTTTTAAATAAAATTATTTGTTCCTTTTATTTAAAATACTTGTCGTATAACTTAGTTTAAAAAAAACACTCATTTGCAGTGGATATTAGTTCTTAAAAATGTTTAATGATCATTTTAAAACTAAATATCCAACAATCCATGCAATAATATAAACGTGTCCAAAAAGGAAAATTCCCATGCCACAGTCCATAATTTAAAATAAAGTCACAAAAAGTTATTAAAACCAACCCGAATAAAAGTCCATAAAAATCTATCAATGGTATAAAGTCCATAGTTTATTAAGAAGATTATATCTGAGAACATCACCGAGAATCCACATCCGAGTCCTAATTACGAGGATTACTTGAAACATACACCTAAGATGGGTGAGTTTACAAGCCCAATGTGAGATCAACAAAATATTATATCATGCATATCAAAATATCAATTAAACATTTCCATTTTAACATATATATCATATTCATAGAAATCAAAGATCATCACTAATACGCATACATGAATATATCGTGACATGCTCTTGCAAAAATGCATATTTTGAATAATTTCCTACCCATCTCCGCTACACACCAATTTCGATTTCCCCATAACCCATCCATCCAATAACAAACCATTTATGGACAAGCTACCACATAAATGCCGATAAACGACCACATTACACATTGTGGACAAGCCACCACATAATTGTCGATAACGGCCACATAATCGTAGATAAACTGCCACATAACTTCTACCTTTCATAAGACCCACCCTATTCATGTGATATGGCCATTTGTCAAATTTAAGACATATAATTCACAATTCACATTTTTCATGTGATCATGCTTATAATCTCACATAACACATATTTCTTAATTTTACACATATGCATGTAAACATGCTCACATTTTCTCATATCACATATTATTCATTTTTATACACTTTAGCATGCTTTAATATATTTTTCATATAAAATCATGGATCTCATCACACATATATATATAACACATATCATCAACATATCAATTAAGTCATGTATCACATAACATAGAGATGAGATTTACACACATGTCATCATCACATACATCAACACATCACAAATCATGCTTTTCATGAAACTAAAGGATTAAGATCACTTGGATTTCCTTTCGATGAGTTTTTCAACTCCTCTTAGAGTACTTTATGTACTTTCAAACAGTTATTTATAACATATTATTAAAAATAAAAGTGACCTATTATATTCAAATTATAGATTTAGATCCCACACCTTATATTGTATATCCGATTACCACAATCCTATTAGAAGAGATTTCTCTTGGATCTAAACCTAGTAGATGAATCTAATGCACCAAATATGTATTTTAGTATAGATCCATCAGATATGGTTTATTACTTAAAGATCGATTATTAAAATAAATCTCACCAACTACTTACCCTTAGATCAAAACATAGATTCGATGCCCTCGTTGTCACACTAATGATTTTCTATATTTGCATCGTTTGGTCCTTCAAAGAACATAGGTACAAGATGTCAACACATGAAAAATTAAAGTATCTTAATACCATTCGGCTATGAGGGAAAAATATAAAGAGAAAAGACTATTCTTGATGCTTCTGATGTACTTACACTACTCAATTACACAACGAAGTCGGTGATGAATCTCGATGAAATAGCAAAGAGGTTTAACTATCTACAATGAGTCTTGGTCACAAAATAAATAAAATAGGATGATTGATCCTTAGAAAAGATGGGAGAGATTAAAAGAAAAAGAAAAAGGTAAAAGTTGAAACCCAACAAAAGAAATAGCATCAACGACGATGGCGGCGGCGGTCTGACGGTGGTCCAATGAGGTGAGAAAAAAATAAAAAGAGTGGGAGGGTTCGATCACAATATTGAAAGAAAAGAGAATGAGCGGTGGATGAAGGTTTTCCCGCGGTGGTTTACGGTGTTTCACAACGGCTCACAGCGGCGACGGTGGCTATGAAGGGCAGTGATCAAAATAAAAGAGGGGGAGAAGAGAAACTTGGATGGTGGTGAAGCTATAGCTCACGGTGGAGGAATTTTAAGTGGTTGTTGAATTTGGTGGTTTTTTTGTCAAAAAAGAGAAGAGAGGAGAGGAAAAAGAAAAGAAAAAAAAGAGGGAATGATAGGGGTGGACAGCAATAGGGTGTTTCGGGGTGGTCAACACTTGATTTTTGGTAAGGATGAGGTAAAAGGAATGAAAGGGAACATAGAAGCATAAAGGGGGATCATGCTCCCCAACTTATTGCAAGTTTGACCCATAAAAGGGGAAATGAATCAAACTAATTAAGGCAACAGTGGGGGGTTGGACGGCAATGCTTTAATGCACATAGGAAAAGTGTTCAAAAAATATAATAAAAAAAAAGGGAGCAAGGGATTCGAAGTAGAGACCTCCTAGATAGCTTAGGGGCTTTCTACCACTAGACTACACCTTTCCTTGTTTTTGTTTTTGCACTACAATTTAAAATATATATATGGGATCTGACAATATCAAAGGATATAGAAAATGCAGGGAAACGAGAATACTAGTATCTATGATAAATAATTGAATTTTTGATTGTTTAAGTAATTAAATTTGTGAATATTGAGATACCTAAGGATGACCTAAGGCATTGTTTGGTATAGGCCCAGAGCCAAAAAACTAACCCTATTTATCAATCCTTAGTATCTATTTTGGGCCAGAAAACTCTTCTTGATGAACCTTCATGCAAAACCCGAGCCAAAACATTAATTTGTACTTACCCTTTTTCCTTGGTCTTGAATTGCATGAATATAAACGTCTAGCCATACATATTGAGGGTTAAGTAGATACATCACAGTGGATTTTGTAAAAACAGAGTGAAATGGGAAGAAATAGTGTGATATAGTAATTATAGGTTAGCCAATATGTGCAAGACAAAAGAAAATTTCGAAATAAAGTCAAAACGAGTGGAAAAAGTATGTAAAAATCAAAAGCATTATGAGCGAGATGTGTGAAAAAAAAAAGAATATGGTGACAAAGTCACGAAAGTAGAAAACTTAGTCATTAGTATATAAAAACTTGTGAGCTAGTTGTAGTTGCTAAATTATTCTAACTTCCTATGTTGAGAAATAAGGAAGGTGAGAGAAGGAGAAATAAGGTGATGAGCGGGTAAGGGTTATTAAGGGGGAAGAATAAGGAGCAACACGATGTGTCAAACTATCTTTGTGCTTGAAACTATTTTGATGCTTTCTGTTCTAGAATTCCATACATGTCCTAAGCCTCAGAACGTTACAAGCCGAAAAGCCATATGTGACCTAGGTAAATTTATTCATGAATCGACATTTTTTTGAGCAATTACAATAACGACTGCTTGTATTCTATTAGGATAATCAAATTACTTGTATGATTTATGGATGGATTCATATATTTTAAAACCTCAATGACTGTATACTTTGTAATAAACTGAACTTAGGTGTTTGATATTAAAAGTGATAAATCATTTATATATTATGCCAAGATTATGTGTAAATATAAAAATGCCTAGTTATGTACTCTGAAACCAATTTTTGCACTATACTTGCTCAAGGGTAGTCTTTTATTTTTCTATTTCTATCTTGCCTTACTTGAAGACAAGCAATGACTTAAGTGTGGGGGAGTTTGATCTGTCATAATTTGGCATAGCTGATTAAACTAGTTTTCATACTTTATGAGCTTGAATACGAGCATTTTTATTATGTTTTAGTTAATTTTTCGTATTTTTCTTTAAATTCAATAAAAAAAAGTGTGTTTTGAATCTATTATTGACCTTAGGAGCCAAATGAAGCCTAAAGGTGAGCTAACGTACTTAGTGAATGTGTAGGAGACCATTCAAAGACATAGGAGCTCAAGACTGGTCACTATGTTGCAACACGGGAAGTTCAATGTTGCAGCATAAGGAGCAGAATACAGGAATCTCAAGTCTGTCTTTGGTGTCGCGACATAGCCAATAGATGTCGCGACATACCACTAAAGCCACCTCTGAACCAGAGTATATTGTCTTCAATGTCGCGACACAAACACTAGCATGTCACGACACTGGCCCTATATGGGATTACTTACAAGCTAGGCGCATATTGATCCGTGGAATGAAAATTAAACACAAAAACATCAACTAACCTAGGGTTGAGGACGACGACTACCCTAAATATATAAATATGCTCAATTAGCACTTGTTTAAAGACAACTTTTCATATTCTAAGTTTTTCTCTGTAATTTTAGTTTTAGTTTTTCTTTCTCTTAGGTTTTAGATTTATTTTACAATTCTTTTAATTACTGTTCTTAGGAGAACATGATTTGTAAATTCGATCAAAATATTGTGGATTCCGTGCTTCATTCAAATACATCTCAATATTTTTCTTAAACTCTTTTCTTGAATTGTTTTTAATGTTCATCTTATTTATCAAGTTCATTGTGTTTATGAGATCCATGAGAACTAATCCTCTTATGGGAGATTAGTGAGTGGAGGTGTGATTAATTAATTGCTATGTAGGGTTTTCTTAACATATCAGTTGTTTGGGAAAGGAAGTAAACCCTAAGCTTAATGATCATAGCACTCATAATCATCCCAAGCACTCATACATGTTTATGCTTATAATATAATTTTCATAACTTGTATAAAAGATACTCATTTAAAGTTAAATCTGTATGAGTGTTCAAAAAGTCATTGGCTAATTAAATTTAAGTGTAATTATCCATGTAATTATTTCAATACTCAAAGAATTGAAAAGTATAATTGATTTGCTTCATTTACACCCAATTTAGTAAGACCCACTAATTACAATTATTAACCAAATATACCACACCCCTGTGTAATTACAACAAATTACACTCATATCTCATTATAAAGTGGCTTTCCGAACATTAACTTAATAACATTTAACACGACAACTCACATAACAATCTAATGATCTACTACATCATTATTAACATGAATAATTTTTTTATAAATCTTTTTATAACTTTATTTTGAATTTGTTAGTTTTTATAATGTTTTATGATATGTGAACTACCACATAATACCGTTACAATTTGAAATATTTAAGGTTTGTTTATTTCACTAAAAATGGCTTCAGAAAATTTATTTTTTGGAAAATGACTTATTTTCTTGAAAAAATTAATATTTTATGGTGTTTAGATGAATCTGTGTAAAATATTTTGTTATTTGACAGATTTCTAAAAAAATATTTTATAAAAGCTATTTTCAATTAAACAAACATACATTTGAGATTTTCTTAGTTTTTTCATTGTTTAATTAAGTTTATTTTATCTATAAATTTATATTTTAGATTGTTTTTGCATATATTAAAAATATTTTGTTAAATTTAGATTCATTACATAATTTTTTAGTTATATGACTACCAAGTGAGTATTTTTTATTTAAAAACATGACATTAACAAAATTGACAAAAAATTAACAATGTCAACAATTGAACTTGATTTTCAAATTTGAAAAGTAAAGGGACTAAATTCTTAAAAATAAAAGTACAAAGATTAAATTACAAATATGTGAAGAGTACATCAACTTATAATATATTTTAATATTTATACTACAAAACATTTATTATTAATATATTTATAATTGTAATAAATATTTATTATTAAAATATTAATATTAAATATTTTAAATAATATGTGAAGAATATTGTTTAAAATTATTGTTTTTAAATTTTATTATTAAAATAAAATTAAAATATTAAATAATTTACTAAAATAATAAATTATATTAATAATTTATTATATGTCCAAAAATAAATAATTAAACATGCATTTTAATAATATTAAAAAATATAATATTTTATATAAATATATTAATAATTTTAAATATTTTAAAAAATAAAAATAAAAATTATCATAATATAATAACATTAAACTTGATTTAAATTAATTTTTATATAAAAATAAAATTATTTATAGAGAATCTTTTTAAAAAAATAATTTACGCTTTTAAAAAAATTAATTACTTTACAAGAAAAATAACTTATTTGACACAAACTTATAAGTTATTTTCCGTTATTTATAAATTATTTTCTGTTGATCAAATTATTTTTTACGAAACAAACACAAAAAAAATATAAAAAATATTTTTCATAAAATATTTTACACGTAAACAAACAAACCTAAAAAAGAATAATTAGATTTTAAAAGTTAACGGCTAAAACGATTAAGAAAACGTTAAAACTGGCGTGAAAAAATATAAAACGTCAAAAGATGAATTTACTGTTATGTTAAACTACTTCCTAGTTTTTGCTAAAACAAAATGCAAAAGCCCGAACTAAAATAAAATTGACATCTTTGTCTCATTGGCTGATAAAACTGAAAGATGAAGTTTTTATATAATGATCAGATCCAAAAGTTGGCTTTGGCATAAAAAAGGGAGAGAATATGAAAGTCAACAGTTGGATCAAGTTCAACCCCAGGGACACCAAGGCCCTTTTTCTCTTTTTTTGTTTTTCTGGACCATTCAGGAACTCGACCTTAAACTAAAATAAAATGACAGAATAAGAGGGGAACATTAAAGCAATCAACACTGTAACATGAGCATGGCCATGTCTTACTCCTAATATTCTGTAATGCCTTATGATAATGTATCTGGAACTAAATTTATCCAGGCCGCTAGCTACTGAAAGATCCATTTTCCCATCAGAAAGTCGTAGATGCAGGAAGAATGAGCAACCCCATGATGACAATCTACATATCGGAAACCAGCAGGAAGCTATTCTCTAGGTATTAGTAATTGCTCGCAATCCCTTGCAATGCAGAATATGTCCCCAAAATAGCACAGATGATGGCGATTACAGCTGCTGTTGAACTCAAAACAATCTGTTCATATGTTAAAAAGCTTTGCTTAATTAAAGCAAAGTAAGCAAGTATATAGGCATATGTGCATATAAAGTTAATCAAAATGAAGATTAAGCAACCCAAGAAGATCACTAAGCATGGTACAGCTTGAATTCATCCTAAACACAATGTAATTTCTCAACAAGGGCTTTCTCATATAAGAGACCAACAACATAAAAGAACACTATATGCTTTAGTATCAAATTTTAGAAGTTGTAACTTATAAACCACCAAATTCTTCTGAATACAATCTCCTCATGATGTCAGCATTAACATTGCATTCGCTGAACTGTTACAACTTGGAACTAACGGAACCAACAGCTCACCTTATTCCAGAAAGTATCAGTTGATATAAAATCTCAAACCTAAAATCTACTTCAGCCGATCAGCTATCAGCTGACGTGGTAAGAGATACATGCACATTTAGGTGTACATCTGTACATGTATGCGTATGTGAATTTCATTTTTATGTGTATATGTATGTACATGAGGTCATAATATTCGTGTTCCGTTGCCAATATTACTAGCATCAACCATGCTGAAATTGAAATTTAGGTCCGCTTCAATGCATCAAGCAACATAAAAGGTGATGTAGTATGCATTCCATATTTAGAAGATAATTGATGCAAGCGACCAATGTTAACTTATTATTATTCAATTATAATCTCAATGGTGGTTCAATGGATACATCAATTTATTACTTTTGTTCTCAAATATTCTACTTTTCCTATTCCAGTTTGCATTAGAATATATTTAGAAGACAAATTAAATGCAAGTAACAAGTGTTCTATTTTTGAAAAAAGAAAAAGAAAACAAGCATAAATGCATGTAACAAGTTGATTCTGCTTACATCTGTCCTTGAAGCTTTTCTCCCGACAATCTTTATGAAACACAGTGCTGGCATTATTATAGCCTGAAAATATAGAAAATTTGGTTGTCCTTGCAAAAGATAAATTCTTTTCCTTTTTCACTACCTTCAATGAAGCTTCTATAAATGGTTTTTCCATTCTAATATTTGAATAAACAGAACACAGTACTTACCACCATGAAGCTTAGAACAGAACCAATTAAAGCCATCAGAAGACCTGAGATCAATGTCGCATATAAATCATAGAATTCTTATAATAAATTTAATGAAATGGATGAAAATAATAAATTATTAAGAACTTAGCTGAAGCTACCAAAAATCACATAGAAATATCTGTTACAAATCATTGTACAATCATACTCCCAAAATTGTTGGCAAAAATTGTGACAATGTTATTACTAAAATGTATTTTGAAAGTTAATTTGGTGCTTAATATACCAATGTGGAATTTATTTCTTTAACCCTACCAGCTTAATCGAGTTCCACTCATTAGATTGCTCGTAGAGGCGGTACTTGACAAGAAGCTTTCAATAGATAGTTATTCTTTGTATTACAACAGAAGAGCTGACAGGAGTAACTAGTTAAGCATGCTAAAATGTTTAACTGCATAAGACTAATTCAATATTTTTGAAACAAGGACTACAGCTTGCTTCTGCGAGTGTCCCTAGCCTAGTGAAAGGTCCTTGCAGGTTTGTCCTACTGTACAAGTTCATGCCACTGACTACTGTTCCTAGCCTATTAAAAGATCTTTGCAGATGATTCCCCTTTTACTCCACAAATGATCAAGCTGGTATCATGCCCATACCAGATCATTAAGCCAGCTAGAAGAGTTGACCACAGGACCAGATTGGAGCTACTAAACTCAGTACGGATCCACCTAGGAAGGACTAGTCCAGCAAAACACAGTACAGTCCAGATAGGCCAAATCTGATCAACCGTCCGGACAATTGCTGGCTTGCCTACCTTAGACCTTGGCCAGTTCAACTCCTTACTCAAGCCAATACTGCTTGCTCGTAACCAAGGAAAAAATAGAAGAGGTAAAAGGAAGGAATAAAGAAAATAGTTCCAAAATTGCCACCAACAATTTTCTTTTACTCCATTTTTTTCAAATTAGAAAATTTGTTCGTTTTAGGTTTGAAAGGGAATAATCCTTCAAGTATTTCTTCCCCTTAATTTTTGATTGAATTGTACCAATATAAAAGTTGAATGAGCAAATTGAGCCAAACAAAAGTAGATGGAAATATTGATTATAGACCAAGAGAACAGAGACAGTGGCAATGAGGTAGATATCCTTGAATTTCACTTTTGGTAATGCGCATTCTGATTTGGTAGGTTGCTATCTTACAAACATAACTTAGTACAGATTTAAAGGAACAAAACACTAATGATTACATGCACTGTATTAAGTAAAAAGTTATTCACATATTTAAGCTTCGTATTAAATACTTTTGGCTAACAATAAAGAAAAAATAAAGATATGGAATACAAACACTGTTCCTAGAATATAAAAGAGTTCAAGTTTGCCTAAGATTATTTCTTAGCTTCTATGATAAACTGCATCATGAAGTATGAAACTTAACTAAATCTAGAGTGTTGAGAGAAAGCAAATTCCAAACCTTACCAAAGAAAGGCATGACAAATGCAACACCAACGGTAGAAAAGACAAGTAGCGCTCTAAGAAGAAAGAAACACCATAAACTATCTACAACGTGATCTGGTAGCAGTTCCTCTATACTCCTCGCCAAGGGGATCAACAACAATGCATATTTGTTTAATGTCAAGGAAAAAAATTGGTATATTGAAAGGAAATTCAGAACATATGAAACATTCATTTAATTTTCCAAATTCTAATATATACAACCAAAAGGATATTTTGTGAGTGGATTGATAACCTGCGACACAACAATAAAGGCAACTTAGAAACAACAACAAACCCCTCTCTCTCTCTCTCTGAAAAGACCTTTGAAATGAAAAGCCTCATACTTACTGTCGTCCACAATGCAATTTTAGAAACAAAAGCTTGTGGTGGCATATTCAAAGTTATTTGAGACAATGTGCTTTGACCAAACTCGAGGTAACCCATGGCTGCAACACCCCCATACAATACTATACACAGAAAAAAACTGCAGAAAAACATGAAACAGAAATCAGAATAAAAGGAGCACATGAAACATCCTCCCAAGCCACAACAAATTTCCTTACCATATTTGCATTGCTTTCTTAAATTGTGATTTATCAGCCATTGATTGATAGATATTAGGAAACACAGAGTGTCCCGAATGACAAAATCCATATACACCAATTACAACGGGAATGCCACTCCAATTAACAGCTTTACCAGTATGATGGAAGCCAACACCACCTGCTGCACCAAGGTATAGCAGACACAGAACTATCACCAATGTTGCAACAACCCCACCAGCTGCAAAATAATTAATGGGAAATCTGGTGTAAGATCATAATGTATTTTCAATATTTTAAATGCTTGACTACATCAAGCATCTTTGAAACGACTTTGCTGCACCTGAAAGATATGAAATCAGACGGATATCTTTTAACCAGACAGTGGGTAGAACAACCAAGGCAGTTACAATTGCAAAGAGATGCATTGAATCCAGATTTAAAAAAGGCCAGTCCAAAGAAACTCCAGGAAATAGCCTTGTAAGATTATCACCTTCCATGATAATAAATTCCACACAATATGACTGTACAGGAAAAATGAAACTTTTGTCAATTAGATAGAGAAGTTGCAGCATACAATTCAACAAGTAAATGAGAGGCACAAGCTTACATATAATTCTGTATAGAGAACAATCTGCATTAACCCAACAAATACAGTATTAGAGAATTTTGCCATAACCAAACCAAAATGAAAATAATCTGTATTAGCAATTGAATTTTCATTTTCCAGTCAACTTAAAAATTATACTACATAACCATTGATGGTTAGATGCAGCAAAAATGATGATTGAAATAAAATTTAATACTTATATTCTAGAAATGAAGAGAGGCGAGACAAAACATTGAAACTGCCACTACAAATCAGACTGTGAGGATAAACAATGTGTATCAGATACAAACAGTTAGGTACCAGCATGTAAATATTGTCACTAAAGCCATCCTTGCATAACAAAATATTCATTATACTTAAAAGCAAGAAGCTAAGAATAACTCACAGATACAAAAAGGCGTCCAAATCGTCCAAAGGCAGCTTCACCCATATCAGGGTAAGATACAATTCCTTCTCTGCTTTCAAAGCAGTATTTCATGAGTATGGCCGTATAACAACATACAACTGCAAAAAAGATTAGGACCAACAAGCTTGCCCAGCCTCCTTGTGCTATTGTATGAGGTGTTGATAGAAGCCCAACTCCAACCATTACATTTATTGCTATCACAAAATAAAAATCATGAAGTTAAAACTTTTGAAACCATAGGGCATATCCAGATAATAATTGTCAATTTCTTAAATTCCAACAACAAAAACTATAAGAATTGTCAGATTGCTTTTCCAGGATGCAAGTACGATGATTTGGCACAGGTAACTAGACAACACCGTACAAATTTCCATCTAGATCATTTGACAAGAGGTTCTCAACTATTTTCAAGCATAGACATAAAGAAACTAAAAGCACTCAAACATATCAAAAATAAGGGAAACAGAGCATGATAACAACATAGCTTACCATTAAAGACTGTTTGGGTCACGCTGCATCCGTAAGCTATGGGAAATTCTCCAGTAAGTTGCTTAGCAAATGAATGCTTCTGTGACCAAGTTGACTGTGCTCCTGAGATGCTATCTAAAAATTCCTTAGAATAACTCTTTCGATTTTCAGGAAGAAGAGGAAGCTTTCCATCCAGGTCCAAATTACTTTTCTGACTGCTAAAACTAAAATGTCTAAAATTTGAAATTCCCCCAATAAGTCCAAAGCTTGGTGATGCTGTGATTGTATAAGGATCCATTGTCTCTCTGTAAAAACCACAAAGGAAGTAGCCAGAAAAAAAAAATTTAAAAAGTGCAGGTGGTACATCAACCAACCGAGGCACAGCTTCTGAAGGATTTGACAAAAAGCTATATGGTTACCATTCTTTACGTATATGAAAGTTCTAACTTTTATATGCATAAAGTGAAGTGCCAAGATATAGGATTTTCTTGGTAGGAGGATAGAAAGATGGTCTCATCACCTTCCTATTTTCTAGGATAACCATTAGATACGTTCTGGCCAAATACATGGTAAAAATTACACAGCATGACTAAGAGAAGAAAGGCATTACTTGAAGCTCTGAGGCCATTGCTGTGAAGTGAAAGTGGTGGAAGGACCTCCCCGGCCTCCCTCACCGTCATCATCACTATTGTAGTTGCTGCTGCTGTTGCTGCCGTCCCCTGCCTTGCTCTCTTCAAGGTCGTCCTCATTATCGTCAACATCACTTTCCAGGACGAACTCTTCATTATGCCTCTCCTTAACCTCGTCAGCCATAACTGCAAATATAGATATATAGATTAAAAAAGAGAGTAAAGGAACAAGTAAACAACATAGTTTTATGGATTATACCATATACGAATACATTTACAAGGTAAGTAATAAAATAACAACTAAAATAAAAGAGAAGGGAAAGATAGGATCAATCACATGATTAATAACAGAAGACAATATTCGGGATATGAGTGCTGAATAAAGAGTGAGAAACAGAAACAGGAAAAAATCAATGGGAATGAAGATGGGGGTTCCAGTGGGAGGGTTGTTTTGATCCTTTACTTTAAGAAATAAAAATGCAGAATTTCAGGGTGAATGGATGGCTGTAAAGTATAGTTAAGAGTTCAGAATGAAAGTATCAATGGAGAGAAATAAGGATCGATAAGAAGGTTTTCGCGTAAAATCCAGAAGACATGAGTGACGTGTTACATCAGATAATTATGGAAATTGTTTGTTTTCCTTTCAAGCTTCCCGCATTCAACCAGCCAGCTGTCTCATAAATGTTTTTATAATTACATCCCATCAAATAATCAATTTTTGATTTAATTATCACTAATAAATATTAAAATTAAAAAATTAAAAATAAAAAAGGTACTCTTTTGGCACAATTTGCTAGCTTTGTTAAGTAATTAAAGCAATTTATAACTCTCCCTTTAGTTACAAATAAATTTATTAATATTATATTAAAAGATTATTTTATTGTTTAATTTCTAATTACATTTCTAGTTTGTCTCGTTACTTAAAAGTTGAAACTTGAAAAAGAGAGATTTATTCTTTTCTTGCTTTTGCATAAAAACTCGATTAATCCTTAAAACAAATAATATATTAATTAAAAAAAGTATAGAAGAAATATATAGTAAATAAAGTTTTGAGTAAAATACACCAACAGTCATGTAATTTTGATTTTAATGACAAAACAATCATTCAACTTTTAACTCTGTCACTAAACTTTCGAAAAATAACAAATCAGTTAACACTAACCATTTTTCGTTATAGACGTAACGAAACTACCATTTTCCGTTACAGACATAACGGAGTTGCCATTTTCCATCATTCTCTCCCCCTCCCTACTAGTCTCCCTACTCTTACCACTAGTCTTCCATCGCTCTCCCTTTTCCCCACCATCCCTCCCTCTACTCTGACTCTCTCCCTCTCCTACTGTTTCTTTCTCTCTGCTAACCCTCCCACCCTTCAAGCCCCTTGATTTTGTCTCCCAAAACCATGGGTCATGTTTTTCCTAACCAAAAATCTCGGTTAAATGCATAAAAAAGATCACATTCTTAATTTTTTAGTTAAATTGCTCCATTCCTCGTCTCGTACCACTACTTGTAAGCTTTTCTCTTTCTCTAATCTTCTTCTTCTTTTGCTTATCAAAATGGCAGCTTTAATAAATTTGGCAAAAATAATTAAGTTTGAAGTTATTTCTGGGTTTTTCTTCTCATATCCAAACAAAACAAAAGGAAAGAAAACATCTAAAAATATATAAAAATTGACAAAAATGGATTTGAGATTCTCTAAAATAGGATTCACCGTTTTCTAATTGTTTTGAAATCGTAGTGATTCGATAGCCCGAACTCTTTATTACCCAATAATAATAAGGGTAAAGTACACCAATAGTCATTGTTGTTTAACCCATTTTACCCAATAATAATTGTAGTGATTTGTCCGTAATACAAATGATTAAGCAAAAAACCTAACAATTGAATTTTGAAGCAACAAGATAGTGAAAATTGTGAAACATAAAATAAGGGTTTTGTTTAACCCTTCTTACCCAATCCAAAAAAAAAATCTCGATCAGTTGTGGATTTGGAAACTTGTTAAAGTAGAAAAAAATTTAAGAACGAGACTTTTTTTATGCATTTAACTAAGATTTTTGGTTGGGAAGTATAATGCCCTCCACCCGACCCTAGCTACGGGATCTGAGCGAAGGGTGTTACGTCCTAACCCAGACGCATCCTAGACTTTCCTACTCGTCTATATAATAAAATTTCTAGGTTTTCTTTAGCTGAATTACCTCATTTTATTATTGTTACTCAAATACTTGTAATGTGTAATAATTTCTTTTACAACATTTTAATACTAAAGCTATTGTTCTTGCTTTATTTACATCAACCTACAATCAGAGTGTTACACTAAGTGCAAACTTAACTTTGCCCTAAGGCTTATCTTATACTTATACATTATGGCTAATGACAATCGTGTGGCTCCCTTAGCCTTTCCTTTGGCATAGACTACACTTCAGCCACAATCTTTCCTTTCATATTCTCTGTATGCATATCAACACGTACCGTCACTTTCATGGTATAGCCTTGGCATCGTATCTCATCTTTCTTCGTTCTAACGAATCCTGCAATTAGAGGCATCCGTAATAAGTTCACAAGTACCTAGCAAGGCATTATCATTCATACATACAACATTATATACATACATAACAAACATACAACATCATAACATTTATCCATACACATCAAATCTAAAACGTCACAACATACTTTATAAAATCAGACAAATACTCATTAGTTCAGCACAATACGAGTATTACACTCTTCTTACCTGATGCTCATTCACATTTAGTGATTATCTTACCTCGGTTGGCATTATTCAACTTACCTACAGGTTCGTTCTGACTACTCACTCTTCCTTTAGAGTTAGCCACTTTGGCATTGGCTTTGAATTCTTTGTCCTGAGATCATTTCACGAACTACACCACTATGGCATACACTTCACTTTAAATATCTTCCCTTGTCCTTGGAAGTTGCAGACATACGCTTTGTCAACAGATAACTACACGGGTGTCCATACATCATCAAATAGCCACTAAGGTATCCATTTGCATTCAAACAATCATCCTCATAAAGATGCACATATAAAAGAAACAACCATAAGGCTTCCACATACAGCAGGTTCCACCACAAAGGCTCACATTTACCAGATTTCTGCCACAAGGGCTCACGTGTAACAAGTTCCTGCCACAAGGGCTCACACATAGCAAGTTCCCGCCACAAGGGCTCACATGTTAGATTATAGCCATAAAGGCTCACATATATGAAGTATCTACCACAAGGGCTTACAAAAAACAACCATAGAGGCTCACATATATCAGAACATCCACAATGGCTTCCTTAGAACAACTACAAAGGCTTCCACATAACAGCCACAAAGGCTTCCACAAAATCAACAACTTGGTGTTTTCGACAATAAGGATTTGCCTACATTCATCCCTTAAGTTAAAATTGTTCCCTTATTCATTGTGAGATCATGCCAGATCATGGTTGAATGCGTTACCATCAAGTACGGTGGCATCTTGGAATGAACTGTGTTAAAGATTTCTACTTAGGTACAATCCTCCAAACATGAATGCCAAGCTTAGGAATGGCATTACATCATTTAGGCAATTTGAAGATGAAACATTATATGAAGCATGTGAGCATTTTAAGGAACTAATTAAAAAATGCCCGATCATTGGTTTTCAATATTGGGCACAGATAGAAATGTTATACAATGGATTAAATGCTCATATGCGAATGATAGTGGATACATCTACTAATGGGACATTGCTTGACAAATCCTACAATGAATCATACGAAATTCTTGAAAGAAGAACAAACAATGATTATCAGCACCCCACTACCAGAGTTGATACTGGTAGAAGAGTTGCTAGAGTAATGGAACTTGATGTGATTACATCTTTAACAGCTCAGGTATCATCTTTAACAAATATGATTAAAACTCTAAAAAGACCCTCTATAGTGTAGGAGATGAAGGTTGTAGAACTAGCATGCATATAGTATGGAGAAGATTATGTTTTTGATAAATACCCATCAAATCCAGCCTCTGTGTATTACATAGGGAATTTTAATCGTAGCAGCAACAATCCCTACTCCAACACATACAATCCAAGGTGGAAACAACATCCGAATTTTAGTTGGAGTAATTAAGGATGGGAAATGCCAGCAATGTTAATCGATAAAATGTGATTGGTGTACCACCTAGATACAGTCAACCAATGCCATGGCAAAATGTGCAACAAAGTTTGTCATCTGCAACAACAACTATGGAAGCTCTATTAAAGGACTATATGGCTAAGAATGATGCAATTATTCAGAGTCAGGCAGCTTCCTTAAGAGCCTTGGAGAATCAAGTGTGACAAATTGCCACTACATTAAATTCTAGACAACAATGACCATTATCTAATGACACAAAAAGTTCTCGGTCTCAAGGAAAGGAACAATGTGAGGCCATAACACTCCGGAGTGGCATTCAACTACCAAGAGTTATGAATGATGCCTTTACTAAGGAGGAAAGTTCAAAAGTTCCCAAAAGAACAACTTTCAAATTAGTAGTGGAACAAACTACAAAATATGGGAGTATACAGAAGCATAGAATAACAAATTCATCTTGTAAAGACAATACAAATGCCATGGCAAAATAACCTCAACAAATGGAAGGAAGACCACCGCCACCTTTTCCCATCATTTCCAAAAGTCAAAGCAAGATGTTCAAATCAAGAAATTTCTAGAGGTCCTAAAATAATTACACAATAGTATACCTTTGGTGGAAGCACTAGAACAAATGCCTAACTATATGAAATTCATGAAAGGTATCCTATCTAAGAAGAGAAGGTCAGGGGAGTTTGAAACTGTTGCACTTACTGAAGGGTGCACAACAATGCTAAAGAAAAAATTGCCACCAAAAGTAAAAGATCCAGGGAGCTTCACTATACCTTGCTCGATTGGAAACCATTATGTAGGCAAAACATTATGCGATTTAGGCGTAAGTATCAATCTAATGCTTATGTCTATTTTCAAGAAACTCGGGATAAGAAAGGCAAAACCTACTATAGTCACATTATAACTAGCTGATAGATCATACGTCCATCCAGAAGGTAAAATTGAAGATGTACTGGTAAGAGTTGACAAGTTTATTTTTCCAGTAGATTTTATTATTTTAGAATGTGAAGTAGATAAAGAGGTACCCATAATACTTGGATGACCTTTCTTAGAAACTGGTAGAACATTAATTGATGTATAGAAAAGTGAATTAAACATGAGAATTAATGATCAGTAGTTGACATTTAATGTGTTTGATGCTTTAAAGTGTGCAGATCTAGATAAGAATGCCATGCTGCTGAATTTGTTGACATTGCAGTGCAAGAAGAATTTGTAGGTCATATACACAACAATTCTGATGTAGATTCTGCTGAATTAAATTGAACAGAATTGACTGAAGAATCTGAAGAACTGATGGACATTCAACAATCTGGAAATGGATTCAAAAGGAGCTTTGAATCATTAGACTTATTAGGTTGATTGTTCAACCCTTCTCGATCGTCAATAGAAGATCCACCTATGCTGGAGTTGAAGCCATTACCAATGAATTTGAAGCATGCTTATTTGGGAGATAACGATACACTGCCTATAGTTATCTCTATCGAGCTTACAACAAACCAAGAGATGCAGTTATTGGAAGTTTTAAAAAATCCAAGAAAGCTTTAGGATGGTCAATTGCAGATATCAAAAGAATTAGCCCAGAAATCTGCATGCACAAAATAATACTTGAAGCTTGCCATAGCAAATCTAATGAATAACAAAGGAGACTAAAACCTGTCATGAAGGAAGTAGTTAAAAATGAGATTATCAAATCGTTGGATGCTGGAATTATATACCCAATTTCTGATAACTCTTGGGCGAGCCCTGTTCAATGTGCACCCAAGAAAGGAGGGGTCATTGTGGTCAGTAATGATAACAATGAACTCATTCTCGCAGGTACTGTCACAAGTGGGAAGTTTGTATGAATTATCAAAATCTCAACAAAGTAATGAAGAAGGACCATTTCCCTCTGCCTTTTATAGATTAGATGTTGGACAGAATAGCAAGGAAAACCTTCTATTGTTTCTTATATGGTTACTCAGGGTACAACTAAATTTCCATATCTTCTACTGATCAAGAAAAGACTACATTCACCTATCCTTATAGAACATTTACCTTCAGAAGGATGCCATTTGGGTTATGTAATGCCCTGAAAACATTCCAGCGTTGCATGATGGCAATATTTTTTGACATGGTGGAGAAATTCCTTGAAGTATTCATGGATAATTTCTCGGTGTTTGGCGACACTTTTAAAGACTATTTGAAAATGTTGAAGTTAGTACTTTGTCGATGTCAAGAAACAAATCTTGTGCTGAATTGGGAAAAATGCCACTTCATGGTTTGTAAAGGCATTGTTTTGGGCCACAAGATTTCACAACAAGGAAATGCTGTTGACAAAGACAAAATAGAAGTCATTGAAAAGTTGTCACTACCCACTTCAATGAAAGGAATTAGAAGCTTTCTTGGTCATACTGGATTTTACAGTCGATTTATCAAGTATTTTTCTAAGATATCCCAACCTCTATATCAACTGTTGGAACAAAACAAACCATTTAATTTTTATGAGTTATGCTCAAAAGCATTTAAAGAGTTAAAGGAGTGATTGATTACAACACCTATAGTCACTACACCAGACTGGACTTTACCGTTCAAACTGATATGTGATGCAAGTGACTTTGCTGTAGGAGCAATTTTGGGACAAAGAAAAGCCAAGATGTTTCATGCTATATATTATGCCAGTTGTAAATTGACATATTCACAGCTCAATTATACCATCACAGAGAAAGAATTGTTAGCAGTGGTATTTACCTTTGAGAAATTTAGAGCTTGTTTAGTGGGCACGGAAGTCACAATTTATATAGACCATTCTGCCATTAAATACTTGGTGACAAAAAAAGGAGGCCAAGCCCAAACTTATTAGATGGATATTATTACTACAGGGATTTGATTTGGAGATCAAACATAGGAAAGGCACTGAAAATCAAGTGACTAATCACTTGTTACGACTAATAGTCAAATGATTAAAGATAAATTCCCAGATGAACACCTGTTGTCAACTATGGCATTGCCATGGTATGCTGATATTGTTAACTTCCTAGTCAGTGGGCTGCTACCACATGTTCTCAATCATCAGGGACAAAAGAAATTCCTTCACGATGTCAAGAAATATTACTAGGACGAGCCATTTCTATTCAAGCAGTGTGCAAATCAAGTAATAAGGAGATGTATTCCAGATGAGGAAATTCAAAGTATCTTGCATCACTGTTATTCTGCACCTTATGGAAGATATTTTGGAAGCATGTGAATTGTTGCAAAGGTTCTACAATCTGGTTTCTATTAGCCTACCATGTTTAAAGATGCTCATGAGTTCTGTCAAAGATGTGATCGCTGTCAAAGAATTGGTAACTTATCAAAGAGACATGAAATGCCGTTGCAAAATATTTTAAAGGTGGAATTATTTGATTGTGGAGAATTAATTTCATGGCCCATTTCCACCATCTTGAGGCAAAATCTACATTCTTGTTGCAGTGGATTATGTCTCCAAATGGGTTGAAGCTGTGACTTTACCTGCAATAATGCCAAATCTGTTCTAAGATTCCTGCATACAAATATTTTTACCAGGTTTGGTACCCACAGTGTCTTAATTAGTGATGAAGGTTCACATTTTGATTGCAAATTAGTTGCCAATGCTTTAAACAGATATGGGGTTAAACATAAAATTGCCACAGCATACCACCCACAAACAAATGGACAAGCTGAAATTTCCAATAGGGAAATCAAGCAAATTCTGGAGAAAGTTGCCAATCCCAACCGCAAGGATTGGTCAACAAGGTTGGATGAAGCCTTGTGGGCTTATCGCACAGCTTTCAAAACACCATTGGGAATGTTACCTTTCAAGCTTGCCTATGGCAAACCATGTCATTTGCCAGTTGAGCTAGAACACAAAGCATTTTGGGAAATCAATAAACTAAACATGGCCTGTGGTGTTGTTGCAACTCATCGCTTACTAAAGCCTAATGAGATAGATGAATTTCGAGCTCAAGCTTGTAAGAATGCCAGACTGTACAAAGAAAAGACAAAGCGATGACATAACAAGAAAATTTTTCCATGAAAATTGGTACCTAGACAACAAGTCTTACTCTTCAATTCTAAACTTAAACTATTTCCTCGCAAATTAATGTAACACCCCTTACCCGTGTCCGATGCCGGGACAGGATACGAGGCATTACCAGACTTAAACATGCACATACATGTAAAACTGAGCCATAAAATTTCAATCATATCAGAATCATTCGATCACATGCAGAATGTCTCGTACACGAGCCATCAAAGCTCTAAACATGCATTAAAAGCGATTTGGGACTAAACCGAGAACTCACAAACATTTTTACACCACTTAAAAAATTTTCATGTTTGGAGAGTCACACGCCCGTGTGGATAGGCCGGGTGGTCTCACACGCCCGTGTCCTCAACCTGTGTAACTCTCTATTTATGATGTCAACAAACATTTAGGGTCACACGACCAAGTCACACGCCCGTGTGCTAAGGCTGTG
Organism: Gossypium longicalyx; assembly: GCA_025698465.1. NCBI lineage: Eukaryota > Viridiplantae > Streptophyta > Magnoliopsida > Malvales > Malvaceae > Gossypium > Gossypium longicalyx. The sequence continues at coordinate 38,663,200 of CM046996.1, read as the reverse complement.
TCCTCCACACGGTTGAGACACACGACCGTGTCTCTGCCTGTGTGGTTAACACATATGCTATTTTCCAAGCCTTTTTGTTACCTTAATCTTTTACATATTTAGATACTTTAAAGACACATATCATAGCATCATTTTAATGATTTAGCATGCCTCACTAAAGCACATTTTTAACAATGAACCATAACATATTACCCAATAACTAATCTCTACTTATTCAACAAATGTCCATGTTCAATCATTATCAACTTAATGCCAATTTACGCGTTTGTTCCATAGCCATGACCACCCCGAATGGTCCTAGGGCATTCTCGTGCACATATGTTATTTACTATTCATTCATGGCAGACAATTATAATCATATCACAAAGCATCAACACATGGCAAGGATAATTAGGCTTACAAGCCAAAACATTATAAGCCATATTACATTTGGCTAAATCATAAGAACACATATCAATAACTAAGCTCCTATACATGCCACTCACTTGAAGATGCTTAAGACTTATTGATATCCCCTATTGATAGCTTGATAGTGTGATGCTGCCTCCGACGATCTCCAACCCCAAGCTAACCTGACAATACTAAAGAAATGAAAAGTAGAGGGTAAGCTATATAGCTTAGTAAGTCCATATGAAAGTAATAAGTAATTTATCAACATGATTCCATCAATTCTTACAACATGATTCCAAGGTAAAATAATCATAATTGTAATTTTACTTATGTTCAAGTTAAGCTGTTTACTCGAGTCATAGTCACTCAGTTACTTATAACTTGAGCTACGGAACTCCAAATCAAGATCCTCTAATTTTACCAAAAACTAGACTCACATATCTGCTTATCATAAAATTTTTAAAATTTTTGAATTAGCCAATAAGTACAGTTTATTCTTTAAAGTCTCCCATGTTTCGCTATCCAACAGTTCCGACCCCTCTGCACTATAAATTAATTATATCTTCATACAAAATTTGGTTAATGTTCCCATTTGTTTATTTTAAAAATAGGCTCATTAAGGATTTTAGGCATATAAATTATAACCCATAGTTATATTTGTAAAATTTTTAATGATTTTTCCAAGTCAGAACAGGGGATTCCAAAATCATTCTGACACTGTCTCACAAAAATTCAATATTACAGAATAAAAAATTATTTTGCTTTCACCGTTTCTTTTATGTGAAAATAGACTCAATAAGCTTTTATTTCATATCTTATTAAACTTCTAATTCGATTTCCACCATTTTTGGTGATTTTTCAAAGTCACACAACTGCTGCTGTCCAAAACTGTTTTATTACCAATTTCACTCTTACATAATCTCACTTACTCCATTCCATCTTACTGAAAGTTCATTCAACTATCGAGCACATTGCTCATAAATTTTCACACATATATACCTACACTTATTCATAACATAGTCATATTCAATTACACTAGTCATTACATGATCACATGTATTTTCACTAAGTCAATTTCCCGTTGAACTCATTGGAATAATAATAGATACACGGCGGCCTGCACATATTATCACCCTTGTAATCGAAGCTATTTGGTGCACATAGTAGCCTACACTTAGTACTACATCTGTGACCAAAATCATCTCTTACATATAGTGGCCTGTACTTAGTACCACACATGTGATCGAAACTATCGGGTTTGCATAGTAGCCTGCACTTAGTACTACACATGCGACCTAACCATCTGGTACACGTAGTAGCCTACACTTAGTACTACACACGTGACCTAAAACCATCTTAAATACATAGTAGCCTGCACATAGTACTACACATGTGTTCTCACAATGGATTATTCGTATCTTTTCTATTCCGAAGGTCCAACTGAGAAATTCCTCACTTTTCAACATTTTACCAATTCATCCATAATCAACTTCAAATCGTAATTTACATCAAGTGATCATTCAATATACAACCACATCTCATATAATAACAAAATATTATAACATAAGTAAAAATAATATACTATTTACATACAAACTTACTCGTTTCAAAGAAATATCATGTTCCATCAAATTTCCATTATATTCAATCATCCCATCACATGTTATCGACATTTGAGCTTTCGATTACTTCATGGGTACATCACGTTCCCATACACAATATCATTAATGTAATATCCCGAATTAAGGCCTAATCGGAATAGTGGTTTTGTGACCACAAATCTGAGATAGAAATAATTATATTATAATTATTTTGAGGTTTATGATATGATTGCATAATTGTGTGAAGATTTCGTGAAGAATTTTTTGGCATAACGAGTTTAATTTAAAGTTAGGGATTAAATCGAATAAGTTGCAAAACTTACATTCTAGAAGTTTTTAGTATGAAATTGCTACTTTGACCAATTTTAAGTTCATGGAAAAAATTAGGACATGGAAGGAATTTTTGAAAGTTTAGTAAGGAGGGGCATTTTGGTCATTTGGATATTAAATGAAATAAAAAGGGAAAAATAACACAAAATTGGTTATCATCTTCCTTAGTTGCTGCCGAATGCTCCCTCTCTCCATATCTAGGGTTTCTTCAACTTTCAACCTTCATAGTAAGTGATTCCAAGCCCCGTTTTTAATGATTTTTACGTTTTTGAAATCCCGGTAACTCGGTGTAGCTTATGATAGTAATATTTTGAGTTAGAGTTCATATTTGGAAAAATACCCATAGGTGAAATTTGTGAATTTTGATGTTTTATGATAGAATATGAGGTTTTAAATTAAGTTAGACAACTTGTGCTAGTTGGTTTTGAGTGAAAACGAGTAAAAGGGCTTAATCGGCAAAAATACCTAATAGTCATAAGTACATGTTAGAGTGAGAATTTGATGTTTCCATAGAAGGGAAAAGTGATCAGCATGTTATAAAACATAAGAATAAGGAATTAAGTTTAATCCCGAGATTAGGGGAAAAAGTGTAAATATGCAAAAGTTTAGGGGTAAAATTGTAATTTTGCTAAAATTTGAATTAAAGACTAATTTGATAATGTGAGTATTAAATAAGCTAAATGTGTTATTTTAGATTAAGAAAGACGTGGAATCGACCCCAATCGAGGAAAAGAAAAGATTGTGGACTAAATTGCAAAATCTTTATATTTTGGTACCAAGGTAAGTTCATGTGTAAATAATGTAGCATAATTGTTATTTTTAAGTTATTGATGTTAATTATATGATATGCTGATTTTTATCATGAAATATATGCTTTGTGGTTATTTTCGAATAAAATGCAAATTATGTGTATTATTTGTTAAATATAAAGTGCTACCGAGTATTGGTTTCAGTATTTTACGAAAGATGGCAAGGATATGTGTCCGAGAAAAATCCCGTTTGAACCTTAGGAATAGATTAGGATACAAGTGACATGTCACTAGGATGGTTGGGCATCCGAACTCGTTGAGTTGAGTCCGAGTTCACTTATGGATGCGAATGTCCGAACTCGTTGAGTTGAGTCCGAGTTCGTGTGATGTAACTAGGCATCCGAACTCGTTGAGTTGAGTCCAAGTTCACTTATGGATGCGAACGCCTGAGCTCGTTGAGTTGAGTCTGAGTTCACTTAGGGGCGGGTTACATGATTGCTTGATTATATATGTGGCACTTATGTGCAAATTGTCCATGTATCCGAGTTATATTCCGATGTGTTCAATGGGTAAAATTTCTAGTGAAATGGAAGAACACTTAAAATGCAAGTGACGTTTTGGTAAGTGTTGTGAAATGGACACTTTGGATAGGTATGTACTTAACCCTCGGGTTGAAAATAGATACAACAACGATAAGGTGGTAAGATGATGAATGATGTTTAGAAATGTGATATATGTTTTGGTGATACCATTGTTTGGTATAATTGTATTGTTATGTTACTTGTTATTTGCATATGAACTTACTAAGCATTTATGCTTACTCCCTCCTTTTTATTCACTGTAGTTTTGAACAAGCCGGCTTGGGAATCGAGACAGGTCGAAAGTGCGATCACACTATCCGAAGGACTTTTATTTTGGTAAATGGCTTGTAAAACTTAAGTATGGCATGTATAGCAATATACCTACTTTGTGTAAATAATTTTGTGATATGGTGGTGATTTGGTTGAGAAAATGCTTGATAATGATAAGTCATGGAAATGGCTAATTTAGATCATGTTTGATGTCATGGAAGGTTAATAGGTTATCTAGTCCATAAAAACTCATGAAAAGATGAAATTTGCCTTAAACAGAACATTGCAGCAACACTGACGTGATTTTGAAAATTTACTAAAAATCATAGAAATCGAATTTGGTGATGGATTAAATATGAAATTGAAGCCTAATATGTCTAGTTTCACATAAAACAAACGAAACAGGTAAAAAAATTATATGTTAGAAGATATTTGAATTTTAGTGAAACAGGGCCAGAGCGATTTCTGGATCCCCTGTTCCAACTTTAGAAATTCACCATAAATTGTACAAAAACAATTAGGTGGTGTATTTTATATTCTTGGAATCCTTATTGAGTCTAGTTTCAGGATAAACAAACGACATAGTCATATAAATTTTTCACAGAGAGAAATATGATTCGTAGTAAACAGAGGTCAGTCCAATCAAGTCCTGAAATAGGGGTAACTTTAACTAATAAACTGGACTAATTGGCCCAACCAAAAATTCTAAAAAAAACTTAGTGAATAGATATATGAGTCTAGATTTAGGGAAAATTTATGAATATTGATTTCGAGTTTTGTAACTTGAGATATGATTTTTCTTGTAACTGTGACGCAGGTAGCTAGAAAGCTGTGAATGTAGAAACAAATGATTCGAAGTTCTTAATTTGATAAATTATGTTCGGTAACACCTCAAGCTCGACTCCGGCGACGGTCTCGGGCATGGGGGCGTTACAATTAACATATAACTCAATACAACCATAGCAAAATAGATTTCAATTGTAACAACAATAACATGAATATCATGCTTATTTAATCACATGAACTTACCTTAAATGCAATTACGACCAACTATTCCAATTTAGTCCATAATCTCAAACTTCCCGATTTAGGCCCGAATCTCAGTTTTCTTGATCTAACATTTCAAATATAGCTCTTTTATTATTCACATTATTCAAATTGACCCAAAAATCGTACTTTTAAAAATTTACATTTTTACCTTTAAACTTTGTCATATTTACACTTTTGCCCCCAGGCTCGTAATCTGATTTTTATTCACTTTTTTTTCACTTTAAGCCTAGTCGAATCATTTTCATAACTATAGCAGCCCAAAATTTCCACTAAATCACACTTTTATGACAAATTTTATAACTTTTACAATTTAGTCCTTTTTAGCGTTTTCACCGAAAACTACTTAGTAAAAGTTGTTTCCCCAACCATAAACATGCATAATCTATCATTAAACATCAAAATGCACAAATTTTTAACATGGGTCAAACCCTAGACCTTCATCATAACTCAAATAAATGGTAGAAATAGGTAGATCTTGTTATGAGGATTTCAAAAACGTAAAAATCATTAAAAACTAGGGTAGAATAGACTTACAATTGAGCTTGGAAGCTTGAAAAACCCTAGATATGTCTTCTCCATGCAAGTTTCAGCCATGGGGTTGAAGATAGACAAAAATTGTCTTTTAATTTTTTTAATTCATTTTAATTACTAAATGACCAAAATGCCCCTAATTTAAAAATATTCAATTTCACCCATTTCATGTCCATTTTTGTCCAATAAATTAACCAATGGTCTAATTACCATTTAAGGACCTCCAATTTAAAATTTCATAAAATTGGACACCATTGGCATGTAGAACTCAACTTTGTCACTTTTTACGATTTAGTCCTTTTGACTAAATTGAGTGCCCAAACATCAAAATTTCCGGACGAAATTTTCACAAAATAATTTCACAGAACTGTAGACCATAAAAATATAATAAAAATGAATTTTATTACGTTAGATTTGTGGTCTCAAAACCACAGTTCCGAGTAGGTCCTAATTCGAGATGTTATAACTCTCCCCCCTTTAGGGATTTTCGTCCCCAAAAATCTTACCAGAAGAGTGGTTTAGTTCCTCATAAAGTCTACTATCTCATACATTACTAAAGAACTTTTACTTTAGCCTTCATTAAAAACCAATGTCTTATTTAGCTTCTCAATAACTTATAATATAGAATCCCTGAAAATCTTACCAAAATAGTGGTTTAGTTCCTCATAAAGTCTATTATCTCATAAACATTACTAAAGAACTTTTACTTTAGCCTTCATTAAAAACCAGGGTCTTATTTAGCTTCTCAATAATTTATAATATAGAATCCAGATCTCAATCCAATTAACCAGGACTAGCATTCCAAGAATCCGACAATCTTAGAGATACATAATTCCATTAACCCGTTAGGCAGAAATTTAACATATACCGAAATGATTTGCAGATTTCATCAAACACTTAATACAAGCCACATAACATCTTTCCTCTTTAAAGACAGGAATAATCCGTATATGAAATCCATAGTAACTCTTTCTCTGAGATCATACCATAACTATATTATCATCCTTTAATGATTCAAGTCAACTACACTATCACAAACTTAAATCTGTCTATAACATCAGATACGTTGAGCTGTCACACTACCTTCCTTATCTTAAAACACATAACTGAAAATCAAAAAGTCTTTGCTCAATGTAGACTAAACCAGTTCAAAGGCTTCGGTTAACAATGTCCTCGTCTACTTAAAGTTTTACTAATTAACATGTAATAGACCATTCAATTTTCACAAAATGAAAATTTTATCATGCATAGTAGCTTTAAATCGTATCAAAGTCTTCTAAGATACATACACTTTCCATTCAGACTATTTGTCTTTTACCCGAAAAAGATAAAATCTTATTCTCAGGCTTGAGAAAAACGATTTGGACATAATAGGTTCATTAAATCTTTCAAACAATAACCCATACAAACTGAACAACCAAGTTGGTCTTAATTATTACTTGATAAAGCTTCAGGAAATCCTTCCTTTTAGTTGACAGAACCGTTCAACATGCAATCATTTAAGATTCACTTATCATGCCTATCAAAGACCTTTACAATTTCTTTAGCTCAAAATAACAAGAATATCCCAATTGAGGGCATTAACTTTAATCAACTTACTTGGGAGAAGAAATCCACCATACAAATCGAAACTCACAGTTTCGCCACTTATGCTTTTGCTGAGGTCAAAACTTTATACAAAATTTAAAGAAATCTGAATACTAGAATCATCACGTTACTACTATCAACCCAGAGGCATAATCATAATTGACATAGTCATCATAGGCCCAAGAATACACTTTAGATACGAGTCATGATTAATAATTTTCGGAATAAAGATGACAAGAAGATCAAAATAAAGAAATCCAAGATAGAAAAATCCAAGAATCATAACACCATGTATATTTCTTATAAAATTCCAATGAATAGATTGTAATAAAGATACCGAGAGAAATAGAGCAAATCTTGATTATAAACCAATCAAAGTTATCAATACTTTCATCTATACATCATGATTAGAAAACATTCCCATATAACAAGAATTTTATTAGAAGAGTAACAGCCATAGGAATATTCCTGAGAACAATTAAACATATAGAATACCTAAAAAGAGACTGTCCAAAACCTGTGCAGCCATAACTGTCACACTCAATGTCTTACCTTTCAAATATTTTTCCTTCAACTATTTCTGTCATCACTAATCTCGTACTATTTCTTTCATTGAAGAAAATAAGTTCAGAAGGAATTCTGATTACTACATTCTTTCAACGTCGTGTCTGAACATGTTGATTTGCCAAGGTTAATTTCTTCTTTCATTGTGATATTTCGTAAATTTAAAAAATCTTTAAATCAATCTGATACCTTTTTTTAATTTTGTCTTTACTTATCAATTCATTCTCAAACTCTGACCATATTTACAAACATTCTACCGCTGAACTCTTTTGGTCTCATACTTGTTAGCTTATTTCAGCACAAATCTCATGAAATCATTTATAAACACCACTCTGGTAAGGGGGTGGGGTTGTAAGATTCCTGACTCGTCTCTCATACACAAGTATATACCATTTAACTTTCACCATTATAGTCATATTATTACCAACATATCATTCGCTTCAGACAAGCTAACATTAAAGTTTGCTTTACACAAACTTTCCAGTTACTTATTTAAACAAATGTACTTATACATACATTCTATGAATTCTGAGTAACTTTACTTATCATTTTTATTCAATCAAATAGGTCAGGCACATAACATCATATGAGGGGAAACAAACATGGATGAGTGTATCACAATCTGAGCTCTTATCTAGCACATCAACATAATCATATCATTATAATCATATAACTCAATTCAATCAATTTAGCACATTTACTTAGACTATGAGAGTTTGCCAGTCATACTTATTCAAACAAGCATACGTGTACATTTATTCCATCAATATTCTTGGTAAGTTACCCAAATACATGCATTTGTTCAAGTAAATAAATCATATACATCATGGAATTATTGATTAAACATAGGTAGGCTCATTACATCATAATCTTTTGTCTCATTTCACTTTTCCATATTTCAAAGATGCCTTCCGTTGGAACATTGCAATTTCGATGGATTCCCAGGTAGTATACTCAGGGTATATACGTTAATCATTCGTAAATTCATGTCCAGTAGTACATTTCGGTTACACTCTCTTAAATCACATATCATACAATAAAATTACTAGTCCAGGCTAAATTCTAACTGAAACATATTCTCGATAGGCTCGTCTCAGGATTACCCGTCCGAGCTAAATCCCATTTTGCATCATTATACTCCTTTTAAAGAAATCATTGTAATCCATCAGAATTCAACGTCCAATTGTGGGAGTAACATTTTGTTAATATCATGCTATTATGAGCCTTTTATTCATACTTTTATGAATTTCTATTTACCACATCCACTTAATCAAATAAGCCAAGTGTACATCATCGTATGAACATCAAATAAGCATGAACATTCATTGTAACATAAACTTTCATATCACATGTTATCACATATATCATGAACTTTTATTCATAATTTTTTGAATCCAAGCTTATCATGACAATACTTTACCCAAATACCTTAGCATCATATTTAACATGGTTGGCATAGCTCGGTTGGAGAGTACCTCTATCTAAACGAGATAGTTCTCATTCGCGTAGGGAGACATCACACTATCACAGATTGGTGGCATGTATAGTTAGACTCTCATTCTTGCTAGGTTAGTCCGAGAACCGACTAAACCATAACTCTGATACCACTAAATTTAACACCCCTTACCCATGTCCAGCGTCAGGACAGGATACGAGGCATTACCGGACTTAAACATGCACATACATGTAAAATTGGTCCATAAAATGTCAATCATATCAGAATCATTCGATCACATGCAAAATGTCCCTTACACGAGCCTTCGAGGATATAAACATGCATTAAAAGCGGTTTGTGACTAAACTGAGAACTCACGAACACTTTTACAACACTTAGAAAGTTTTCATGTTTGGAGAGTCACACGCCCGTGTGGGTTGGCCGGGTGGTCTCACACGCCCGTGTCCTCAACCCGTGTAACTCTCTATTTATGATGTCAACAAACATTTAGGGTCACACGACCAAGTCACACGCCCGTGTGCTAAGGCTGTGTCCTCCACACGGTTGAGACACACGACTGTGTCTCTGCCCGTGTGGTTAACACATAGGCTATTTTCCAAGCCTTTTTGTTACCTTAATCTTTTACATATTTAGATACTTTAAAGACACATATCATAGCATCATTTTAATGATTTAGCATGCCTTACTAAAGCACATTTTTAACAATCAACCATAACATATTACACAATAACTAATCTCTACTTATTCAACAAATGTCCATGTTCAATCATTATCAACTTAATGCCAATTTACGCGTTTGTTCCATAGCCATGACCACCCCGAATGGTCCTAGGGCATTCTCGAGCACATATGTTATTTACTATTCATTCATGGCAGACAATTATAATCATATCACAAAGCATCAACACATGGCAAGGATAATTAGGCTTACAAGCCAAAACATTATAAGCCATATCTCATGGCTATATACAATAAATCAATATAAGCCAATACATTTGGCTAAATCATAAGAACATATATCAATAACTAAGCTCCTATACATGCCACTCACTTGAAGATGCCTAAGACTTATTGATATCCCCTATTGATAGCTTGATAGTGTGATGCTGCCTCCGACGATCTCCAACCCCAAGCTAACCTGACAATACTAAAGAAATGAAAAGTAGAGGGTAAGCTATATAGCTTAGTAAGTCCATATGAAAGTAATAAGTAATTTATCAACATGATTCCAAGGTAAAATAATCATAATTGCACTTTTACTTATGTTGCACTTTTACTTATGTTCAAGTTAAACTATTTACTTGAGTCATAGTCACTCAGTTACTTATAACTTGAGCTACGGAACTCCAAATCAAGATCCTCTAATTTTCCCTGAAACTAGACTTTCGTATCTGCTTATCAAAAAATTTTCAAAATTTTTGGATTAGCCAATAAGTGCAGTTTATTCTTTAAAGTCTTCCCTATTTTGCTATCTAACAGTTCCGACCCTCTGTACTAAAAATTAATTATCTCTTCGTATAAGATTTTGATAATGTTCCCGTTTGTTTCTTTCAAAAAATAGACTCATTAAGTATTTTAATAATATAAATTCTAACCCATAATTATATTTGTACTATTTTTAATGATTTTTCCAAGTCAGAATAGGGGATTCCAAAATCATTCTGACCCTATCTCACAAAAATTAAAATATTACAGAATACAAAATTCTTTTGCTTTCACCGTTTCTTTTATGTGAAAATAGACTCAATATTATTTTATTTCATATCTTATTCAACTTCTAATTCGATTTGCACCATTTTTGGTGATTTTTCAAAGTCACACAACTGCTGCTATCCAATATTGTTTTATTACAAATTTCACTCTTACATAATCTCACTTACTCCATTCCATCTTACTGAAAGTTCGTTCAACTATCGGGCACATTGCTCATAAATTTTCACATAGATATACCTACACTTATTCATAACATAGTCATATTCAATTACACTAGTCATTACATGATCACATGTATTTTCACTTAGTCAATTTCCCGTTGAACTCATTGGAATAATAACAGATACACGGTGGCTTGCACATATTACCACCCTTGTAACCGAAGCTATTTGGTGCACATAGTAGCCTACACTTAGTACTACATCTGTAACCAAAATCGTTTCTTACACATAGTGGCTTGCACTTAGTACCACACATGTGATGGAAGCTATTGGGTATGCATAGTAGCCTGCACTTAGTACTACACATGCGACCTAACCATCTGGTACACGTAATAGCCTGCACTTAGTACTACACACGTGACATAAACCATCTCAAACACCTAGTAGCTTGCACATAGTACTACACATGTGTTCGCAAAACGGATCATTCGTATCTTTTCTATTTTGAAGGTCCAACCGAGAAATTCCTCACTTTTCAACATTTTACCAATTCATCCATAATCAACTTCAATTCGTAATTTACATCAAGTGATCATTCAATATGCAACCACATCTCATATAATAACAAAATAGTATAACATAAGTAAAAACGATATACTATTTACATACAAACTTACTCATTTCAAAGAAATATCATGTTCCATCAAATTTCCATTATATTCAATCATCCCATCACATGTTATCGACATTTGAACTTTCGATTTCTTCATGGGTACATCACGTTCCCATACACAATATCATTAACAAATAAATCAATACAACCATAGCAAAATAGATTTCAAGTGTAACAAAAAATAACATGAATATCATGCTTATTTAATCATATAAACTTACCTTAAATGCAATTACGGCCAACTATTCCAATTTAGTCCATAATCTCGAACTTCCTGATTTAGGCCCGAATCTTAGTTTTCTTGATCTAACATTTCAAATATAGCTCATTTATTATTCACATTATTCAAATTGATCCAAAAATCATACTTTTACAAATTTACATTTTTACCCCTAAACTTTATCATATTTACACTTTTGCCCCTAGGCTCGTAAAATTATTTTTATTCAATTTTTTGCACTTTAATCCTAGCTGAATCATTTTTATAACTATAGCAGCCCAAAATTTCCATAAAATCACACTTTTATGACAGATTTTATAACTTTTATAATTTAGTCCTTTTTAGCGTTTTTACCGAAAACTACTTAGTAAAAGTAATTTCTCCAACCATAAACATGCATAATCTACCATTAAACATTAAAATGCACAAATTTCTAACATGGTTCAAACCCTAGACCTTCATCATAACTCAAATAAATGGTAGAAATAGGTAGATCTTGTTGCGAGGATTTCAAAAACGTAAAAATAATTAAAAACGGGGTTAAAACAGACTTACAATCGAGCTTGAAAGCTTGAAAAATCCTAGCTATGTCTTATCCATGAAAGTGTCAGCCATGGGGTTGAAGATGGACAAAAATTGTGTAATGGCCCGATTTAGGGATTAGTCGGAACAGTGGTCTCAGGACCAAAAATCCAAAGTCAGAGAGATTATTTTATTATTATTTTGGAGTCATAGCATGTATATAGTAGTCCATGAAAAATTTTATGAGTTAATTTTGACGTTTGTGAGCCCAATTGCGAAAAAGGACTAAATCGCATAAAATGTAAAAGTTCTAGATTAATAGCTAAAGGTGTCAAATGGCTAGAGAACCAAAATTCGGGGTATTTAAAGGGCAAATAGACCCTTAAAATAAAGCATAGCCGGCCATGATAAAAGGAGATCAATCAGTCAAAGTGTTAGGTTTTGATGACATTAGCAAATTAATTAAAATAAAGAAAAGTTGTCATCTTTTCCTTTCTTCTCCTATACACCACCGAAAATAAACAATTGAAAGGGGTTTGGAAGGTCAAAATTTTCAGCCACTTAGTTGACTCATAAGTAAGTGATTTTATGTCCTTTGTTGATGATTTTGTATTTTTGAGAAACTTGACGCACGACCTTTCAAATGAGGGGTCTATTTTTAAAATTGATTAAGAATTTAAGGTTTTTCCATGAATGGATTTGTGATAGTTTTTGAGTTTTTATGGAAGAATATGAGTCCTAGTTGTGTTATAAACAATTTTTGTGAAGGGTGTTAGCATGAAAACACCTAAAGGGACTATTTTGCATAAGTTGCAAAATAGGTGATAAGTGTGTGAAATAGTGAAAATTTAGGGTTTCTATAAGAGTAAAAAGAGTTTGGTTAGGCTTGAGATACGAATAAATTCGATAAAAATCGATTTTCGAGCATAGGGGCAAAATGGTCATTTTGCCAAGATTTAGGGGAAAAGTGGTCATTTTATCTAAGATGTGAATTTTAAATTGCCTAATTGTGTTTAGTGACTAAAATGAGTACATTTTAGTAATATAGATCAAGAATTTCCAAATCTGGACCTAGACCGGGGGAAGGCCAAGTAAATCGACTAAATCGACTAGTCGTATATGTTTTGTAATCCGAGGTAAGTTGTATGTAAATAATACAACTACATTGCTACTATAAGTGTTTGAATTGTAATTGAATTTATATAGCATGAACTGGTTGATTGTGAATTTAGAATGTATAATGATAATTATGATAATAAAAGTCCCGTGGAACCCTAGAAAATATACCAGATATTCATGCCATGTCATTGGGTCATTTGTGTGAGCTAGTGTAAGACATGTTTGGGACATGCATCGGCCACATTATAAGAGCCAGTATAAGACCATGTCTGGGACATGGAATCGGCATTGAGATGAGAGCTAGTGTAAGACATGTTTGGGACATGCATCAGCCTCGAGACGTAAGTTAGTGTAAGACATGTCAGGGACATGCATCGGCTACGAGATATGCCAGTGTAAGACCATGTCTGGGATATGGCATCGACACAGATATGCGAGAGCCAGTGTAAGACCATGTCTGGGACATGGCACCGGCTTTGATGATGATAGCCAATGTAAGACCATGTCTAGGACATGGCATCGGCACCTTACCCCATGTTGAGGCTTATGGTATATCCACTATTATTCCGAATGGTTCAAGGGTAGAAATTATAGTTGTGAGTTGATAAGGAAATTATAATCGTATTACGAGTGGTACAGGTACCCAATGGACACGTATGAGAAATGAGCTCAATATAGAGTATGTGACTTGTGTGGATGGTAATGAGTAAGTTACGCGTATGCCTAAATTTGTTTTATGAGCATGATGATTAGTGATGAAATTGTTGTTGTATATTTATTTATATGCAACTTATTAAGCTTTTATGCTTACTTCCTTTTTCTTTCCATTTCCTTACAGTGCCGCCTAATTAGCTCAAAGAATACAAAATATCAGAGATATCGATCACCTATCAGCCGAAACATTCGGTATAGTTGGATTTATATTTTTGAATATGACATGTATAGGGCTAGACCTTATTATTTTGTGTCTTTGAGAATTGGTCAAAAGTGTTGGCTTGGGATAGATCCCACACTTTTTATTAAGCCTTAAGTGAATGTCTATTGTGGCTGGTTTGATTTTGGAAATTATGCTTGTTTGGTATTGATATGAAAATAGGTATGTAAGGGTGGCAATCAGGCTTGGTAAATAGCCTCATAATATCCACACGGGTAGACACACGAGCGTGTGTCTAGGCTGTGTGTGATTCACAGTCAACCCCATGGGCGTGTTGTCCGGCCGTGTGTCCACTGCACGTAAAAATTTCAAGTCAGTATGCCTGGTAATAAATACACGGGCAGAGACACGGTCGTGTGTCTCAGCCATGTAGAGGACACGGCCGGGCGTATGCCATGGCTGTGTAACATTTTGGGGATGCTGACGTCAGAAACAGAATACCCAGGTTTTTTGCACACGGGCTGAGACACGAGCGTGTTGTGGCAGTGTGAGGGACACGGGCCATTGACACGGGCGTGTCGTGGCAGTATGAGGGACACGGGCCATTGACACGGGCATGTGTCTGGCCGTGTGAAAACCCTTGTAGGTGTGAATTAGAAATTAATTCTACACGGGTGAGGGACACGGGCGTGTCCCAGAGTGCTTAGGCAGTGTGAGCCACACGAGCTACAGCACGACCATGTCGATATGGTCTCACGGGCGTGTTACCGTTCCATACGGGCGTGTGGCCTGTTTTAAAGGGAAATTTCTTAAGGATAATTTAAGGGCCTAGAATGGTCTTGAATAATTTTCGACGGTTGAATTGGAGCTTGTAAGCCCAAAATAAGATGTTTAAAGTAGAAATTGAAAAAACTTTAATTGGACCGAGTCTCGGTGTCTTGAGATTGGTTGTATGCATAAGATCAAGATAGATAATGCCTTCTACTCTGCCTCGGTATGGGTTATAGGTATAGGGTGTTACATTTAGTGGTATCAGAGCTATGGTTTAGTCGATTTTAGGACTAACCTAGCGAGAGTACGAGTCTAGCTATACATACCATAGTTGTATATTGATAGTGTGACGAGTCTTAACGATTATAAATTTTGTTTTTTATATAGTAAATGGATTCTGATAGAACCACAGTGGATGACGTGGAAAGTAATACGCTGGCTCCCACCGAAGGGACTGCGCCAGTTGAGAGTGAGCCCGTGACTATGGGCCAAGGCAAAAGGGCTAGAGAAGCCTATCTCTGAATGATCGATGTTTGGTACACGGAGTTTGTTCGTGTGAATCCGAACAGTCCACCTCCCCCACCTCCTCCGATTCCTCAGTACACCCCGGTAGCTCTGCAAGGTGCGAACATGTTTAGAAGAGAGAAGCCTCCAGTAGATAAGATTCAGAAACAAGGGGCCGAGGAATTTCGGGCTAACTTAGATGATCTAGAGAGAGCAGAGTTTTGGCTAGAGAATACCATTAGAGTATTCGATGAATTGTCATGCACACCTGAGGAGTGCGTGAAGTGTGCAGTGTCACTCCTACGAGATTTAGCGTATCAGTGGTGGAATATTCTCTTGTCTGTGGTACCGAGAGAAAAAGTAACTTGGGAATTCTTCCAAGAAGAGTTCTGAAAGAAGTACATTAGCCAAAGGTTCATGGACCAGAAATGGAAGGAATTTTTAGAGTTGAAGCAAGGTAATAAGACTGTGACGGAGTATGAACATGAGTTTGTGAAACTAAGCAAGTATGCGCAGAAATGAGTATCCACTAAAGCTACCATGTGTAAAAGGTTTGAGGTTGGCCTCAATGAAGACATCCGATTGTTTGTTCGTATCTTAAAGCTACGGGAATTTGTATCCCTTGTTGAAAGAGCTTGTAAGGCCGAAGAGCTGATTAAAGAAAGGAGGAAACCGGCTTTTGAGTCGCGAGATTCAAAGAAGAGACAGATGGGGAAATCACGTCAGTCCTCATCCAAGAGATCAAGGGAATTTACTACCGGATTGGATGCTTCGACGGGATATAGAACCAAGAACTAGCAGAACACGACATCTAGAGCCCAAACCACGTCTGTAACACCCCTAACCCGTACCCGTCGCTGGAGGGTTAAAGAGTATTACCATACAAGCACAAAATTCCAGTTACTTTATTTGAAAAACTTCCGTTGGCACACCTATAAAAGAGTCATCTCGAGATAATGAGTATATTGATTCATTCTTCAATTCAATTCACATAAAAACATTGAAAAAAATTAATCGAATATCAACCACACATTCACATTAACTATGTGGAATACATATAGTAACTTAACAAGCCATTTTTGCATGGCTATACATATATATATCATCAAAAAGACACATATTTAACAACAAAAAAAAAGGTCAAGCCTATACATGCCATTATCAAAGTTGAATTACTAGAGTACCGAATGGGCTTAGATAGTGTGGGTGACTTCGACTTTAAGATCCCCGAGACCGTAGCTAACAAACGAGATCTATAAAACAGAGGATTAAGGGCAACAGAGTAAGCATTTCTATGCATAGTAAGTTTTAAGTAATGAAATCATTTAAAATTAAAGCATAGCATTCATAATGCTTATCATCTTTTCCTTAACCGAATGTAACCATGACTAAATACACTACTATTTTTCATGTATGTCATTTTAAATTATTCCTTAAACACCAATTCATATTACGAATATAACTTCTTTTTATTCAACCAACTTCATTATTTGGCCGAATACCTCTAATTCAATTTCAAGGCTAAATAAATACATATACGCATATTCACATATTCATATTACTTCACACTTCAACCAATATACTCACATGCTCAGAGCCAATCTGAACATATTTTCACTTGAATCAAAATTTATGTATCCTGAATAAGTTATAGACTTCATACAACCATAAGCAATGGCCGGAAGAGCACTATTCAAATGAATAATCACAAATTAAAACGAATCAAATTTTACAACGTATATACGATACATACCTGACCATCTTAGGGTTGTGAGCCCATTAATTTGAATTATTACAGCAAAATCACACATTTCCAACACAAATGCCTTCGGGACTTAGCCCGGATATAACACCAGCACGAATGCCTTCGGGACTTAGCCTGGATATAACATCAGCACGAATGCCTTTGGGACATAGCCCGGATATAACACCAGCACGAATGCCTTCGGGACTTAGCCCGGATATAAATCCCACACAAGGCCTGCAGGTCTTAGCCCGGTTAAATCCTCAATTATCGTGCACACATATACATATATCATAATACATTAATATTTCATTTACCTTACTAGAACACAAGCACAACATGCTTATCAATAATTCCACTTTCGGTTCAATAGTTACATACAAAGAGCACGATTTCGTTTCGCTATCCAACATGATTTTTATAACTATTTGGCTACAAGTCATATGCACAAATTATTTATCTCACTACTTAATTCAAGTAGAACCATTAGGTTACAATTTATATTTTATGCCTATATATCATGATTTTATCAAATCATAAGTTACGTTCCATTACTCAAAGACTTACCTTGGATGTTTTGAACAGTTGCAGATAGGTTACTCGATTGCTTTCTCCTTTCCCTTATCTGATTTAGTTCCTCTTTGCTCTTGAGCTTTAAATTTAAACAAATGAATTTGTTTAATTACTTACTCAACTTTGATTCTTTAATAATCACATTTGGCAAGCATATAACTTCAATGCATATTATGTTTTATAAAATATGCCATGACTCGATTTCATGCTTTTTATAACAATATCTAATTCGCATACAAAACAAAGATTCACATAACTTACCATGCTTTCCTATACACGAATTCAACTATATATAATATATATATGTATATCCGAATGTCTCTATGTCACAAGGTGCATAAAGAAGGTATATTTATTTATACCTATGTGTGACTATAACAATTTAATCGATTACTTGTTCATGCACAACCACGTATACACCTATATATAATTATAGCATGTTTTAATATCTTATATACTCCATTCAGTCCTAATCACTCAAACTTAGCTTTCATGTACCATTTCCATTTCATGAGCAAAGGTAGCAAATTGCACACCGATTTCATCCTTGCCAAACAATGACCGAATATGCATATCAAATAAATAGCTCACATAACACATAACTCACATAGCCAAAGTTCATATAACCCTAATGTCCAAATATGTATATCACTCAAATTTTCTAATGACTTAACCTTTAACTCCTTTTTGCCGAATATCCATTAAATATCTAGTCATCAAAACCTTATTTTTAACCACTGTATATATATATAATTATATATATATATAATTAGCAAAATGGATTGATCATACATATATACTATCAAAACCGAACATAATAATCCTACCTATGCATAACATTACTCACATTCCAATACTCAAATTATTCAAATCATACTCTAAAAGAATCATGAACAATGCCGAACCCTTAAATGTTCAAACATCTAATTTACTCAATTCAAAACACCTAAACGGCATTTGTTCAAAACATTAAGCAACCCCATGTTCGGCTATTACACATATGAGCATTAACAATTCATACTTTTAATAAAATCAACTTATTCAACCATCATTTAAGCTACTGAACATATAGCTAACATCTTCCCAAAAACTTATCAAAATAACACAAATTTAGCACTTGCCGAATGGACACTTGTTCATTGATTCATGAATTTAAACCATGGGTTAGCTATGCTATGTATTTATCAATTTAATTTCAAAATAAATTTCAAAGCAAAATTTACATTGCATACCTTTAAATGGAGATAACCATGGCCGAATGCCTTGGCTTCTTCTTCAAAAATTTTCTTTCTCAAATTCGGCAAAATGAAGAAAGAAGATGAACATCCATTCTTTTATTTTATTCCTCTATATTATTAAGTATAAAGCCATTTAACTAATAATTAATACATATTTTTAATATAAAAGTATCATCATGGCCGGCCACTATAAACAAAATAAATATTTGACATGCAAGTCCAACCTTTTTATAACATGCATTAATAGACCACTTTTAAATTTACCTATCACATTTCAAAATTTTCTCATATAAGTCCTATTTAGTAAATTTCACATACAAATGACACAATTAAAGCATGAAACTTTCACACATGCATGTACACATACAATAAGCATAGAATATAACGGTTAATTATTATTATTATTTTTTTATGACTTGGTTTTGTGGTCCCGAAACCACTTTTCGACTAATGTCAAATTAGGGCTGTCACAACTCTCCCCCACTTAAGGAATTTTTGTCCCCGAAAATCTTACCGGTGAATAAGTTAGGATATCGATCCTTCATAGAGTCTTCCAGTTCCCATGTAGCTTCTTCAACCCCATGCTTAAGCCACAGTACCTTTACTAATGAGATTTTCTTATTTCGTAGTTCTTTTACTTCACAAGTCAAAATACAAATCGGTTCTTCTTCGTAACTCAAATCCGATCGAATCTCTACCCCTGATGGGCTAATTATATGCGATGGATCGGATCTATAACGTCGAAGCATCGAAACATGAAAGATATTGTGAATCTTTTCAAGTTCAGGGGGCAAAATCAATCTGTATGCGACCGGCCCAACTCGTTTGGATATTTCATATGGCCCAATGAACCTTGGACTCAATTTGCCCTTACGGCCAAATCTGAGCACCTTTTTCCAAGGTGAAACCTTAAGAAACACTTTGTCTCTGACCTGATATTCAATGTCTTTTCGTTTTAAATCCGCATACGACTTCTGACGATCTGAAGCTGCTTTCAGACTTTCATGGATCACTTTTACTTTCTGCTCAGCATCTTTAATCAAATCAACCCCGAAGATTTTATTTTCACTAAGCTCGGTCCAAAACAACAGTGTACGACATTTACGACCATATAAAGCCTCGTAAGATGCCATCTTAATGCTTGATTGAAAACTATTGTTGTAAGCGAATTCAATCAAAGGCAAATACCGTTCCCATGAACCACTAAACTCAAGAATGCAACATCTCAACATATCCTCGAGTATCTGAATGATCCGCTCGGATTGACCATCAGTCTGGGTATGAAAAGCGGTGCTAAAATGCAACTTGGTACCCAATGCTTCTTGCAATTTCTTCCAGAATCGCGATGTGAATCTCGGATCTCTATCTGACACAATAGAAATAGGTACCCCTTGTAACCTTACAATCTGAGAAACATACAACTCGGCTAGCTTGTCAAGTGATTAATCCGTACGTACGGGAATAAAATGAGCTGACTTTGTCAATCTATCAATAACAACCCAGATCGCATCTTTCTTGCTTGACGACAATGGCAACCCGGACACAAAATCCATCGTGACTCGATCCCATTACTATTCGGGTATCATGATCGGCTGAAGTAATCCTGAAGGCACTTGATGTTCCGCTTTCACTTGTTGACATACCAAACACTTCGAAACAAGGTCAGAAATGTCTCGTTTCATACCAGGCCACCAAAATTGACGTTTCAGATCATTGTACATTTTCGTGCTACCAGGATAGACCGACATTCGGCTATTATGAGCTTCGTTCGAAATCATCGAAATAAGTTTTGGATTTCTTGGAACACACAATTGACTTCTGAATCTCAAACAATCGTTGTCGTCAATTTGAAACTCTGAATCCACATTCGAAACACATTCAGCTCATTTAGCAACCAATTCATCATCGACTTTCTGAGTTTCACATATTTGATGAATCAATAACAGTTTGGCTTTTAATTCTGCTACTAACACATTATCGGATGAAACGGACAAGTGTACATTCATCACTCGCAAAGCAAACAGTGACTTGCGACTTAAAGCATCGGCAACCAAGTTAGCCTTTCCCGGGTGATAGTCAATGATGAGCTCATAATCTTTCAATAATTCAAGCCAACGTCTTTATCGCAGATTCAGATCTCTTTGAGTCATCAAATATTTGAGGCTTTTATGGTCCGAATATACATGGCATCTCTCTCCAAACAAGTAATGTCGCCATATTTTCAAAGCAAATACGATGACAGCTAATTCGAGATCATGGGTCGGATAGTTTTTCTCATGTGGCTTCAATTGCCTCGACGCGTAAGCTACAACTCGACCTTCTTGCATCAATACACAACCCAGCCCATGCAAGGACGCATCACTGTAAATGACAAACTCTTTACCGGATTTGGGTTGCACTAAAACTGGAGCTTCAGTCAAATAAGTTTTCAGTTGGTCGAAACTTTTCTGGCACTTTTCTGACCATTCGAACTTAATATCTTTCTGAAGTAGCTTCGTCATTGGTGTGGCTATCATCGAGAAACCCTTTACAAACAAATGCTGTAAGAGTAACCGGCAAGTCCCAAAAAGCTTTGAACTTCAGTAACATTTCTCGGGGGCTTCCAATCAAGTATGGCTAAAATTTTGCTCGGATCAACTCGAATACCCGATGCAGATACTACATGTCCCAAAAAGCTAACTTCCTTCAACCAGAACTCACATTTACTGAACTTAGCATATAACTGCTTATCCCGTAAAATCTACAACACTAATCTCAGGTGCTCGGCGTGTTCAGCTTCATCGCGTGAATAAATCAAGATGTCATTTATAAACACAACTACAAACCGGTCCAAATACTATCTGAAAATTCAGTTCATCAAATCCATAAATATCGCAGGGGCATTAGTGAGCCCAAATGGCATCACTAAGAACTCGTAGTGACCGTATCTCGTTCTAAAAGTAGTTTTAGGTATATTTGAATCTCGAACTCGCAACTGATAATAACCCGATCTCAAATCTATATTTGAAAACACAGATGCTCCCTTCAACTGATCAAACAAATCATCAATACGTGGTAATGGATATTTATTCTTTATTGTAAGTTTATTTAATTGACAATAGTCGATACACATTCTCATGGTTCCGTCTTTCTTTTTCACAAACAATACTGGTACACCCCAAGGTGAGAAACTCGGTCAAGCAAAACCTCTATCCGTCAACTCTTGCAACTGAGTTTTCAATTCCTTCAATTCCGTTGGCGCCATACGGTATGGAGCTATCGAAATTGGTGTAGTCCCAGGTACAAGTTCAATACCAAACTCTACCTCCCGAACAGGTGGTAATCCCGGTAATTCTTCGAGAAAAACATCTGGATACTCACAAACCACTGGTACTGATTCAAGCTTCTTTTCTAATTCTTTACTATTAACTACGTACACAAGATATTCTTTGCACCCCTTTTTTACATACTTTTGAGCTAACATCGAGGATATTACTGTTGGTAACCCGTTCATATCTATAGACTCAATTCGGATTATCTCATCATTTGCACATCTCAAATCAATAGTCTTTCTTTTGCAATTCACAACTACATCATGAACAGTCAACCAATCCATACCAAGAATAACATCAAATTCATTAAACGGTAAAAGCATCAAATCAGCCGAAAAACAGGAACCTCAGATTATCAAGGGACATTTCCTGCACACTTTATCGACTAGCACATATCGACCCAATGGATTTGACACTCGGATCACGAACTCAGAAGACTCAACAGGTAGAGTCTTACTGGATGCCAAAGTCTCACATGCATATGAATAAGTAGAACCAGGGTCAATCAAAGCAATCACATCAGTATCAAAGAGAGTGAAAGTACCGGTAATAACATCAGGCGAAAAAACATCCTTGCGTGCGCGTATAGCATAAGCTCTAGCAGGAGCACGAGCCTCGGATCTGGTTGTAGCATCTCTAGACCCTCTCTGATCGCTGCTAGCATTCCCTGTATTCCTAGGTGGTCTACCTCGTGCTGAATTAGTATTCAGTTTCCCACTCTGGTTCACATTTTGTTCGGATAATCTCGAGCAATCTTTAATAAAATGGTTGGCTGATCCGCATTTATAACAAGAGCGGTCATGAAGTCTACAGCTCCTCAAATGCCATTTTCCACAATATTTGCACTCAGTCCTATCTCGTCGATCATTTCCAACACTGGCAACTGAAGTGGCTCGTGTACTCACAGGGGGTCGTTCGTGGTCTCGTCTGGAAAAACCCAAAGTGTTCTTTGATCGGCCTGAATCATCTCGAAATTTCTTCGATGATTGCTGAAAAGACTTTCCTGAAGATCTTTTATGAAATTCTCAAAACCGACATCGCCTTTTCTTTTCTCTTTACTATGTTCTTTGGCTTTGCAAGCTCGCTCGACAAGTACTACGAACTCTCGTATTTCAAGAATGCCAACGAACATTTTTATATCTTCATTCAGCCCATCTTCAAAATGTTTACACATAATAGCCTCAGACGATACACATTCCCGAGCATATCTACTAAGTCTGACAAACTTTCGTTCATAATCAGTAACTGACATAGAACCCTGTTTAAGCTCAAGAAATTCTTTTCGTTTCTGATCGATGAACCTCTGACTGATATACTTTTTTCGGAACTCAGTCTGGAAGAACTCCCACGTCACCCGCTCTCTGGGTACAACAGAAACCAGTGTATTCCACCAATAATCGGCAGAATCACGTAGCAAGGATATAGCACATTTCAGGCATTCATTGGGTGTGCAAGAGAGTTCATCAAGTACCCTAATAGTGTTGTCCAACCAAAATTTAGCTTGCTCGGCATCATCACTGTCTGTAGCTTTAAATTCAGTAGCCCCATGCTTTCGAATTCTGTCAATCGGGGGCTTATTCAACATCATCTGATCAATTACCGGAGGCATCGTGGGTGCAGGGGGCGTATTATTCGAAAGTGGGGGTTGTGGAGCAGCCGTATTAGTTCGAATGTATTGGTTGAACCAATCATTCATCACACTATAAAAAGCCTGTCTAGCCTCATCGTTTTGATTACTAGCAATAGGTTGAGAGTCCATCGGCGCTGTCCCATGCGCGAGAGCAGGCGCTACACTCTCAACATCATCAGCTACCGCTCGATTGGGATCGGGATCCATTACTATACGAAAACACATTTTTAACTGTCAGACATTGTCACACTATCGTTTGACACTATATGGCATGTATAGCTAGACTTATACACGCTACGTTAGTCCTAAAATCGAATAAACCGTAGCTCTGATACCAATAAAATATAACACCCCTAACCCGTACCCGTCGCCGGAGGGTTAAAGAGTATTACCATACAAGCACAAAATTCCAGTTACTTTATTTGAAAAACTTCCGTTGGCACACCTATAAAAGAGTCATCTCGAGATAATGAGTATATTGATTCATTCTTCAATTCAATTCACATCAAAACATTGAAAAACATCAATCGAATATCAACCATACATTCACATAAACTATGTGGAATACATATAGTAACTTAACAAGCCATTTTCGCATGGCTATACATATATATATCATCAAAAAGACACATATTTAACAACAATAAAAAAAGGTCAAGCCTATACATGCCATTATCAAAGTTGAATTACTAGAGTACCGAATGAGCTTAGATAGTGTGGGTGACATCGACTTTAAGATCCCCGAGACCGTAGCTAATGAACGAGATCTATAAAATAGAGGATTAAGGGCAACAGAGTAAGCATTTCTATGCATAGTAAGTTTTAAGTAATGAAATCATTTAAAATTAAAGCATAGCATTCATAATGCTTATCATCTTTTCCTTAACCGAATGTAACCATGACTAAATACACTACTATTTTTCATGTATGTCATTTTAAATTATTTCTTAAACACAAATTCATATTACGAATATAACTTCTTTTTATTCAACCAACTTCATTATTTGGCCGAATACCTCTAATTCAATTTCAAGGCTAAATAATTACATATACGCATATTCACATATTCATATTACTTCACACTTCAACCAATATACTCACATGCTCAGAGCCAATCTTAACATATTTTCACTTGAATCAAAATTTATGTATCCTGAATAAGTTATAGACTTCATACAACCATAAGCAATGGCCGGAAGAGCACTATTCAAATGAATAATCACAAATTAAAACGAATCAAAATTTACAATGTATATACGGTACATACCTGACCATCTTAGGGTTGTAAGCCCATTAATTTGAATTATTACAGCAAAATCACACATTTCCAACACAAATGCCTTTGGGACTTAGCCCGGATATAACACCAGCACGAATGCCTTCGGGACTTAGCCCGGATATAAATCCCACGCAAGGCCTGCAGGTCTTAGCCCGGTTAAATCCTCAATTATCGTGCACACACACATATATATCATAATACATTAATATTTCATTTACCTTACTAGAACACAAGCACAACATGCTTATCAATAATTCCACTTTCAGTTCAATAGTTACATACAAAGAGCACGATTTCGTTTCGCTATCCAACATGATTTCTATAACTATTCGGTTACAAGTCATATGCACAAATTATTTATCTCATTACTTAATTCAAGTAGAACCATTAGGTTACAATTTATATATTATGCCTATATATCATGATTTTATCAAATCATAAGCTACGTTCCATTACTCAAAGACTTACCTTGGATGTTTTGAACAGTTGCGGATAGGTTACTCGATTGCTTTCTCCTTTCCCCTATCTGATTTAGTTCCTCTTTGCTCTTGAGCTTTAAATTTAAACAAATGAATTTGTTTAATTACTTACTCAACTTTGATTCTTTAATAATCACATTTGGCAAGCATATAACTTCAATGCATATTATGTTTTATAAAATATGCCATGGCTCGATTTCATGCTTTTTATAACAATATCTAATTCGCATACACAACAAAGATTCACATAACTTACCATGCTTTCCTATACACGAATTCAACTATATATAATATATATATGTATATCCGAATGTCTCTATGTCACAAGGTGCATACAGAAGGTATATTTATTTATACCTATGTGTGACTATAACAATTTAATCGATTACTTGTTCATGCACAACCACGTACACACCTATATATAATTATAGCATGTTTTAATATCTTATATACTCCATTCGGTCCTAATCACTCAAACTTAGCTTTCATGTACCATTTCCATTTCATGAGCAAAGGTAGCAAATTGCACACCGATTTCATCCTTGCCAAACAATGACCGAATATGCATATAAAATAAATAGCTCACATAACACATAACTCACATAGCCAAAGTTCATATAACCCTAATGTCCAAATATGTATATCACTCAAATTTTCTTATGACTTAACCTTTAACTCCTTTTTGCCGAATATCTATTAAATATATAGTCATCAAAACCTTATTTTTAACCACCGTATATATATATATATATATAAAATTAGAAAAATGGATTGATTATACATATATACTATCAAAATCGAACATAATAATCTTACCTATGCATAACATTACTCACATTCCAATACTCAAATTATTCAAATCATACTCTAAAAGAATCATGAACAATGCCGAACCCTTAAATGTTCAAACATCTAATTTACTCAATTCAAAACACCTAAACGGCATTTGTTCAAAACATTAAGCAACCCCATGTTCGGCTATTACACATGTGAGCATTAACAATTCATACTTTTAATAAAATCAACTTATTCAACCATAATTTAAGCTACTTAACATATAGCTAACATCTTCCCAAAAACTTATCAAAATAACACAAATTTAGCACTTGCCGAATGGACACTTGTTCATTGATTCATGAATTTAAACCATGGGTTAGCTATGCTATGTATTTATCAATTTAATTTCAAAATCAATTTCAAAGAAAAATTTACATTACATACCTTTAAATGGAGATAACCATGGCCGAATGCCTTGGCTTCTTCTTCAAAAATTTTCTTTCTCAAATTCGGCAAAATGAAGAAAGAAGATGAACATCCATTCTTTTATTTTATTCCTCTATATTATTAAGTATAAAGCTATTTAACTAATAATTAATACATATTTTTAATATAAAAGTATCATCATGGCCGGCCACTATAAACAAAATGAATATTTGACATGCAAGTCCAACCTTTTTATAACATGCATTAATAGACCACTTTTAAATTTACCTATCACATTTCAAAATTTTCTCATATAAGTCCTATTTAGTAAATTTCACATACAAATGACACAATTAAAGCATGAAACTTTCACACATGCATGTACACATACAATAAGCATAGAATATAACGATTAATTATTATTATTATTATTATTTTTTTTTTTTATGACTCGATTTTATGGTCCCGAAACCACTTTCCGACTAAGGTCAAATTAGGGCTGTCACAACATCGATCGTGAGTATCGGCAGTGCTTGACCAAATAAGTTAGAGTGTTCGCAATGTGGAAGACGTCACTTCAGTGAGTGCCGAGGAAACGAAAGGGACTGCTTCAAGTGTGAGTCACCAGACCACTTTATTTGTGATTGTCCTGAGATGAAAGAGAGAGAATGGAAGCAAGAAGTGAAGGCAAGTAGTGCACCATTGAGGGGTAGATCACAAAAGAACCTAGGGAGTGGGGCTAGTGGTAGGGATGGGGCAAGAGATACTATAGTAAGGTCTGAGGGTAGAGCACCTGCAAGGACTTTTGTTATGCGTGCCCGGAAAGAGGCAGAGTCTCCTGATGTAATTACGGGTATTTTTTCTATCCACGATATAAATGTTGTTGCTTTAATTGACTTGGGATCTACCCACTTTTACATTTTTATAGAATTGATACCTCGTATAAGCAAGCTAGTAGAGTCCACTGAGTTTGTGATCAAAATGTCTAATCCTTTAGGCAGATATGTACTAGTAGACCAAGTGTGTAGAAATTGTTCTTTGGCAGTTAAAGGTTATTGTTTTTTGGCTAACTTGATGTTATTATCGTTTAATGAATTTGATGTAATCCTTGAGATGGACTGGTTGACTTCTCATAGTGTTGTAATGGACTGTAGGAGAAAAGTTATTGAGTTGAAATGCGAAAACGGAAATGTTCTTCGGGTTGGACAAGATGTGTTGGATAAATTTCCCGTAATAATATCATCTTTGATTGCTGCAAAATATTTGAGAAAGGGGTATGAGGCTTATTTAGCTTTTGTGCTGAATAGTCAAGTGTCTGAGTTGAAGATTGAATCAGTACCGGTAGTTTAGGAGTTTATAGAAGTATTTTCGAAGGAATTACCCGGATTACCTCCAGTAAGGGAAATCGAGTTTGGAATTGAGTTGGTCCCTTGTACGACGCCCATCTCGATTACTCCGTATAAGATAGCTCCAACAGAGTTGAAAGAGTTGAAAGCACAGTTGTAAGAGTTAACAGATAAGGGCATTACGAGACTGAGTTTTTCACCATGGGGTGCTCCGGTACTCTTTATGAAGAAGAAAGATGGGTCGATGAGGTTATACATCGACTACAGGTAGCTCAACAAGGTAACAGTTTAGAACAAATATCCTTTGCCAAGAATCGATGATTTGTTCGATCAGTTAAAGGGATCCACTATATTTTCCAAAATTGATTTGAGGTCTGGCTACTATCAGCTAAGGGTTAAAGAGCAAGATGTGTTGAAGACTGCGTTTTGGACAAGATACGGGCATTATGAGTTCCTTGTCATGCCCTTTGGTTTGACTAAATCCCCGGTGGTGTTTATGGACTTGATGAACCGCATTTTCAGATCGTATCTAGATAAGTTTGTCGTCTTTTTTATCAATGACATATTGGTTTATTCGCGTGACGGGAGTGAGCACGCAGAGCATCTGAGAGTTGTGTTACAAACTTTGAGAGATAAGCGGCTTTACGCCAAGTTCAGTAATAGTGAATTTTGGCTTAAAGAGGTGGGATTTCTAGGGCACATTGTGTCGGGTGATGGGATCAGAGTTGACCTAAGCAAGATCTCCGCTATTGTGGAATGGAAATTACCAAGGAATGTAACTAAAGTTCGAAGCTTCTTGGGTTTGGCCAGATACTATAGATGATTTGTAAACAGATTCTCTATGATAGCTACGTTGATAACAAGACTGCTGCAAAAAGATGTCAAGTTTAAATGGACAGAAAAGTGCCAACAAAGTTTTGAGAAACTGAAGGCTTTATTGACCGAAGCACCAGTGTTAGTGCAACCAGAGTCAGGCAAGGAATTTATGATATATAGCGACGCCTCCTTGAATGGTTTGGGTGTGTGCTCATGCAAGAAGGCAAGGTTATAGCCTATGCCTCGAGACAACTAAAGCCACACGAGAGAAATTACCCGACCTATGACTTGGAGCTAGCAGCTATAGTGTTCGCGTTGAAGATTTGGAGGCACCATTTGTATGGAGAGAAATGTCAGGTATTCACCAACCATTAGAGCTTAAAGTAATTGATGACTAAAAGGGAATTGAATTTGTGGCAAAGTCGATGGTTAGAGCTTTTAAAAGATTACGAGTTAGTAATAGATTACCATCCGGGAAAAGCGAAGGTCATCGCTGATGCATTGAGTAGAAAATCGTTATTCGTGCTGAGAACAATGAATGTTAATATGGCTTTGTCTGATGATGGTTCAGTTCTAACAGAGATGAGAGCTAGACCGACGTTTCTTCAAGAGATCCGAGAAGCTCAGAAAGGAGATGAGAAATTGCAAGCCAAGAGAACTCAGTGTAAGTCAAAAATTGAATTAGATTTTTGTATTGGTACCGATGGATGTATAATGCTCAAGGACAGAGTTTGTGTACCCAAGGACAATAAGCTTATTCAGAAAATTCTAAGAGAGGCACATAGTGGTTGTTTGTCCGTCCACCCGGGTAGTGTGAAAATTTATAACGACCTTAAGAAAATGTATTGGTGGTCAAGTATGAAAAGGGACATTTCAAAGTTTGTGTCTAAGTGCTTAGTGTGTTAGCAAGTGCAGGCTAAACACCAAGTACCTTCAGGTCTACTTCAGCCTTTCATGGTCCTCGAGTGGAAGTAGAATCAGATCACTATGGATTTTGTGACGGGTTTGCCGGTAACCCCGAAGAAAAAGGATGCTGTTTGGATTGTTGTGGATAGGCTAACAAAGTCAGCACATTTCTTACATATGCGTACCGACTACTCCCTTGAGAGATTAGCTGACTTGTATATCTCCAAGATTGTAAGAATTATTTCAGATAGAGACCCAAGATTTACCTTGAGGTTTTGGAAAATGTTACAAGAGGCATTAGGAACAAAGTTGAGTTTTAGCACAGCTCTCCATCTGCAAACAGATGGTCAATCAGAGAGAGTAATTCAGATATTAGAGGATATGTTACGGTGTTGAGTCCTTGAGTTTCAAGGCAGTTGGGAAAGATACTTACCGTTGGTAAAATTCGCCTACAGCAACAGTTATCAGACAAGTTTGAAAATGGCGGCTTATGAGGCTTTGTACGGGTGGAAGTGTCGAACGCCCTTATACTAGACTGAGTTGAGAGAGAGCCAGGTTCACAGAGTCGATTTAGTCAAAGAGACTGAAGAAAAAGTTAAAGTGATTCGTGACTGCTTGAAGGTTGCCTCAAATAGATAGAAATCATATGCGGATTTGAAACGAAAGGAAATTAAGTTTCAAGTCAGTGGTAAGGTATTTTTTTAAAGTATCTCTATGGAGAAAAGTTCTCAGATTTGGTAGAAAAGGCAAGTCGAATCCTCGCTTTATAGGACCTTATGTGGTTACTGAGAGAGTGGGGCTAGTTGCTTACCGATTGGATTTTCCACCGAAATTGGAAAAGATTCACAATGTGTTTCATGTGTCCATGCTACATCGATATAGATCAGACCCTTCGCATGTGATTGAGCCGACAGAGGTTGAGATTCTTCCAGACATGACTTATGGGGAAGAGTCGGTCAAGATTTTAGCCCAGGAAGTCAAACAATTGAGAAATAAGAGTATAGGACTTGTAAAAGTTTTGTGGCATAGACATGGAGTCGAGGAAGCCACATGGGAACCGAATGAGTCTATGAGAGAGCAGTATCCGAACTTATTCGCTGGTAAGATTTTCGAGGACGAAAATCCCTAAGGGGGAGAAATATAACAGCCTGATTTAGGGCCTAATCAAAATAGTGGTCTTGGGACCACAAATTCGAAGTTAGAGAGATTATTTTATTATTATTTTGGAGTCATAGCATGTATATAGTAGTCCATGAAAATTTTTGTGAGTTAATTTTGATGTTTGTGAGCCCAATTGCGAAAAAAGACTATATTGCATAAAATGTAAAAGTTCTAGATTAATAGCTAAAGGTGTCAAATGGCTAGAGAACCAAAATTGGGGTTCTTTAAAGGGAAAATAGACCCTTAAAAGAAAGCATAGCCGGCCATGAGACAAGGAAATCAATTAGTCAAAGTGTTAGGTTTTGATGACATTAGCAAATTGATTAAAATAAAGAAAAGTTGTCATATTTTCTTTTCTTCTCCTATACACCACTGAAAATCAGCCATTGAAAGGGGTTTGGAAGCTAAAAATTTTCAGCCACATAGTTGACTCATAAGCAAGTGATTTCCATGTCCTTTGTTGATGATTTTTGTATTTTTGAGACCCTTGAAGCATGAGCTTTCAAATGAGGGGTCTATTTTGCAAAATGATTAAGAGTTTAGGTTTTTTCCATGAATGGATTTGTGATATTTTTTGAGTTTTTATGGAAGAATATGAGTCCTAGTTGTGTTATAAATAATTTTTGTGAAGGGTGTTAGCATGAAAACACCTAAAGGGAATATTTTGCATAAGTTACAAAATAGGTGATAAGTGTGTGAAATAGTGAAAATTTGGGGTTGCTATAAGAGTAAAAAGAGTTTGGTTAGGCTTGATATATGAATAAATTCGATAAAAATTAATTTTCGAGCACAGAGGCAAAATGGTCATTTTGCCAAGATTTAGGGGCAAAGTGGTCATTTTACCTAAGATGTGAATTTTAAATTGCCTAATTGTGTTTAGTGGCTAAATGAGTGCATTTTGCTAATATAGATCATGAATTGCCAAATCCGAACCTAGACCGGGGGAAGGCCAAGCAAATCAACTATACCGGCTAGTCGTATACGTTTTGTAATCCGAGGTAAGTTGTATGTAAATAATACAACTACATTGCTACTATAAGTTTTTGAATTGTAATTGAATTTATATAGCATGAATTGGTTGATTGTGAATTTAGAATGTATAATGATAATTGTGATAATAAAAATCCTGTGGAACCCTAGGAAATAAACTGGATATTCATGCCGTATCATTGGGTCATTTGTGTGAGCTAGTGTAAGACATGTCTGGGACATGCATCAGCCACATTATGAGAGCCAGTATAAGACCATGTCTGGAACATGGCATCGGTATTGAGATGAGAGCTAGTGTAAGACATGTCTGGGACATGCATCAGCCTCGAGACGTAAGTAAGTGTAAGACATGTCAGGGACATGCATCAGCTACGAGATATGTCAGTGTAAGACCATGTCTGGGATATGACATCGACATGGATATACAAGAGCTAGTGTAAGACCATGTCTGGGATATGACATCGACATGGATATACAAGAGCTAGTGTAAGACCATGTCTGGGACATGGCATCGACTTTGATGATGATAGCCAGTGTAAGACCATGTTTGGGACATGGCATCGGCACCTTACCCCATGTTGAGGCTTATGGTATATCAGGTATTATTCTGAATGGTTCGAGGGTAGAATTATTGTTGTGAGTTGATAAGGAAATTATAATCGTATTATGAATGGTACAGGTACCCAATGGATACATATGAGAAATGAGCTTAATAAAGAGTTTGTGACTTGTTTGGATGGTAATGAGTAAGTTACGCGTATGCCTAACTTTGTGTTATGAGCACGATGATTAGTGATGAAATTGTTGTTGTATATTTATTTATATGCAACTTATTAAGCTTTTATCCTTACTCCCTTTTTCTTTCCATTTCCTTACGGTGCAGCCTAATTAGCTCAAGGATCACGAAAGGTCAGAGATATCGATCACACTATCAGCCGAAACATTCAGTATAGTTGGATTTATATTTTTGAATATGGCATGTATAGGGCTAGACCTTATTATTTTGTGTTTTTGAGAATTGGTCAAAAGTTTTGGCTTGGTATAGATCCCACACTTTGTATTAAGCCTTGAGTGAATGTCTATTGTGGCTAGTTTGATTTTGGAAATTATGCTTGTTTGGTATTGATATGAAAATAGGTATATAAGGTTGGCAATGAGGCTTGGTAAATAGCCTCATAATGTCCACACGGGTAGACACACGGGCGTGTGTCTAGGCCGTGTGTGACACACAGTCAGCCCCATAGGCGTGTAGTCTAGCCGTGTGTCCCCTGCACGTAAAAATTTCAAGTCAGTATGCTTGGTAATAAATACAGGGGCAGAGACATGGCCGTGTGTCTCAGCCGTGTGGAGGACATGGCCTAATACACGAGCTTGTGCCATGGCCGTGTGACATTTTGGGGATGCTGACGTAAGAAATAAAATACCTAGGTTTTTGCACATGGGCTAAGACACGGGCTGTCGTGGCCGTGTGAGGGACATGGGCCATTGACACGGGTGTGTGTCTGGCCGTGTGAAAACCCTTGTAGGTGTGAATTAGAAATTAATTCTACACGAGTGAGGGACATGGGAGTGTCCTAGAGTGCTTAGGCCGTGTGAGCCACATGGGTTATCAGCATGACCATGTCGATATGGTCACACGGGCGTGTTACCCTTCCACACGAGCGTGTGCCCTGTTTTAAAGGAGAATTTCTTAAGGATGGTTTATGGGCCTGGAATGGTCCCGAATAATTTTCGACTGTTGAATTGGGGCTCGTAAGCCCATAATAAGAAGTTTAAAGTAGAAATTGAAAAAGTTTTAATTGGACCGAGTCTCGGTGTCTTGAGATTGGTTGTATGCATAAGATCGAGATAGGTAATGCCTTGTACTCCGCTCCGGTGTGGGTTACGGGCATAGGGTGTTACAAATTGGCTTTTAATTTTGTTTTTCATTCATTTTAATTACTAAATGACCAAAATGCCCCTAACTTAAAAATATTCTATTTCACCCATTTCATGTCCATTTTTGTCCAAAAAATTAACCAATGGTCTAATTACCATTTAAGGACCTCCAATTTAAAATTTCATAACAATTGGACACCTCTAGCATGTAGAACTCAACTTTTGCACTATTTACGATTTAGTCATTTTGACTAAATTGAGTGCCCAAACATTAAAATTTTCGGACGAAATTTTCACAAAACAATTCCATAGAATTGTAGACCATAAAAATATAATAAAAATGAATTTTCTTACGTTGGATTCATGGTATCGAAACCACTATTCCGACTAGGTCCTAATTCGGGATGTTACAATTAAAGTCGAGATGGTCTGGATCATTCGAAGTCGAGCGTATATACCCTCATGGAGCTATCGATGTTAAAGATGGAAAAGGATTCACTTTCAAAGTCAATGGCCAACGCCTAAAACATTATTTTGGAGCTCCTATAATGCGCGACAAAAATTTTATTTCTCTTCGAAATACTCAATTTTATTGTCTTGCAGAAGTCTTCTTCGTATATTTTAATTTTTTTTAACTTTTCCTTATTTGTTACCCAATAAATTTATCTAACTTTTAATTTTCTCTTGTTACAAGTTTCTTTTTGGGCTAGAGTACATACAAACTGAAAGTAGTAGCTGAATTCTTTTAATTTTTACAATTTGCGCTAAATATATTTCCTTTTCTCGCTAAATGCCAACTATTTTCCCTTATCAGACCATGATTAAGGCCAATCTTATTCCACATGTCACAATTTCTTCTCTCTCACGTTTTAACCTTGTTGATTTAGTTTCTTCCTATATTTTCGTCTAGTTTTGCTTTATGCTTTTACCCCATATTTCCTTCATAACCCCAATGAAGTCTAGCCTTTTTCATTTTCAAGCTTTCTATATTTTCTTTAATGGCTTCCCAAACAGCTTCTATTTCAACCTTTGCCTCTCCACGCACGTTCTTCAGTAAACTTGCTGAAGATAGATACCATAAAAATATTTCCAAAAGACCATTCTGTGAGGAAAAAGGATTCCTTGTTTAGGATGTTTCGTTCATGGGGTATACAAAGGCCATCTCCTCAGTTGTTGAGAAGCATGGATGGGGAATCTTCTGTCTCCATCATAATGATGTCTTCCCAAAGGTAGTAAAAGAGTTTTATGCCCACATTACTTCTTTTAACAATGTATTTATATACGTGCGTAGCGCATCAGTTCTATTTGATGAGAACTCTATCAATGCCCAATATGGACTGTCTAAAGGTCCTGATGAGCATGATGAATTTATCAAGATAATGTCCCTAGAGCGCTTAACCTAAGTTCTCAATGATGTTTGTGTGGAAGGTACACAATGGTCAATTTCAAGAAATGACTGTTACACTGTCGACAGAATCTCATTGAAGCCTCAATGCAAGATTTGGTACCATTTCTTGAAAACCCATCCCCTTTCTTCTACACATAATGCTACAATCTCCAAGGGTCAATTATTACTTCTCCACTCCATAATGGTGGTCCTAAAGATTAATGTTGGAAACATTATCTTTTGTGAGATTTACTGTTGTGCCCAAAATAATGTTGGCACTTTAAATTTCCCTCATCGATCACTACACTCAGTCAAAGAGTTAAGGTTCCCTTGTCAACAAATGAAGACCATCTTCCAAACAAAGTGGCTATTGCTGTACACATTGTGCAGAAACTGGCTGGTGAGGAAATGCTAAAGCAAACTGGCACAGTTCCATTTTCTCCTCCTAGGACTACTTCTGCTATCCTTTTAACTTGTCACATTAATTTTGAGCTTTGAATGCTTAAAGCTGTAGAGGGTTTGAAACAACAGTTTTGTGTGTTGGAAAAACTTTAGAAAATGCTTGTCACTAACTTTGGCAAAGCTTAAGAAGAGATGGCTATCTTTTGGGGATATGTCCGCCAACGTGATATTGCCATTTGTAAATCCCTATAAAAGAACTTCTAACACCGAATGCTACCATTTCCTATTTTTCTTAAGGAACTTATATTAAATCCTGAAGCAGAAGATGAAAAACCTACTAGAGATGAAGCCATGATAGAATCTATCCACATTGAATTTGCTGATGATGGAGTGGATACCACTCAGACTACTGCACCTACACCACAATCCAAGGCCCCTCTAATTGCCTAGAAATGTGCAGTTCATCAATTGATTGATGAAATTATAAAGTTAAATACTGATGATGATGAGGAAGAGGTGCCCATCAACTAGCTTAAGAGAAAAAGAGTCAAGAAGGCTGATGGTAAAACCGTTCAAGCTGATAGTGATGACCAGGATAGGTTGCAACATTACAAATGAGTTACAAGGAAATCTACACAACCAAAGTAAAGTAACATTCTTATCATCGAAGCTTTGATCTTGATAATTTTCATTCATTTTAGTTCATATTTATTAATTGCATTCATGTAGCTTTTATTCATTTACTTCTTTCATGTTCATGCATTAAGGACAATACATCCTTTAGGTTTGGGGGTGTGTTGTTAATTGTTCATACAATCATTTTGCCATTACATTCAATTTCCATTCAACTACCTGATTATATGAGTATATGGTTATCAATGATGTTTAATGAGGATAATAACTCTTGTTTGTAAGCTTAGAAAATATTGTGATAGTTGTTTAAGTATGTTTAGCATAAAATGATTTTTGAAAATGAATTTCTAAAAGTAGAATAATTGAAATATACATGCATGAAAATGAATTTCTAAAAGTAGAATAATTGAAATATACATGCAATTAAACTATAGTAGCATTTTTTGAATAAATTTAGGACTTCTTGACTTAAATTCATTATTGTAATAGTGTATAATTTATGTCAAGGTAAAATAATATGAATATTCCAATTTTTGAATCTGTTGAGCAGGTCAGTAATATTTTGTTTGCTTCATTATATTGTTTACTAGAAAAATGAGTTTAGATATGAGTGTTTGTCTAAAAAAAGTATATATTGTAGGGACACTCCACTGATTTTTTAAGCTAAATTTCTTAGAAGGTAGTTGTTTGCTCCATCCATCTTTTTAGTTAAAAGCTTTTGTTTCATGAGTGATTTATATTCAAATTGTGACATGGTATAATACATGACAGTCTAGTGTATGCTCCATTGAGGTTTTCAAATATAAAAGCATGTGACAATATGAATTCCCTAGAAAAATTTTGTGTTGGAAATTGAATAAGTGTCTAAAAAAAACTGAGTTTAGAAGAGAGATAACCTAGGTATATTTAGAAGAAATCTGCTATAGTTTTCATTGCTGAAATATTTAGGACTTTTTATCTTTAGGAAACATTTTCTACACTTCATTTACTAAACAGGTTTACAAGAACTGTAAGCAATTTTTCCTTGTTTCAGTAGAAGATTGCTGAGAATAGAGGTACACAATATGCTCATTATGATTTGCCAGTATCATTTGTTACTGATTGTTTGACAAGTCCTTACATTCATGCATATTCATACATCATTTACTTGAGGACAAGCAATAATTCAGGTTTGAAGGTGTGATAACTCTTGAAAAGAGTTATATTCTAGGCCTCTAGATGGAATTAATTGTTTGAAATTAAGTAAATACAACTACATTTTTAGGATAAATTTTAGAACATTGCATAATAAAGCTTGGATTGCGCTATATTGGTCATCATTTATTACTTTTATTACTTGGGGAAGGAAAAGTTATGGTTGTGGTTGGACACATGTGTAGGTAGAAGAAGAGGATGAAGAGGATGTAGAAAGAAAATAATGGAAGTGAAATATTGTCGTGGCAAATGGTGAGATTGATTGTCACCATAATTGCCATTGCAATTCTAGGAAGAAGATTCAGCACTTTATCCATGTCACCCTTAGCCAGCTAGACGTGTACTAGAAAAACTATATTGAGAAAGAGGAGAAACAAATGTGTGCTAGGAGGGACGAATCCACCCAATAAAAGAAGGAGAGAGAAGAATAAAGTGGGAGGAGAATTAGCGTGAGAAAGAGACTGGTGATAACAGTTTTCTCTCTGCACAAAGAAGAACTCCATTAGAGAATTCTAGAGAAAGAAAGGGTAGCAGGTTAGAAGAGAGCAGAATACAGATGTGAGGAAGGGGAAGAGAAATCTATCCTAGATTCACGAGCAATCTGAAGAACCAAGGGGAGCCAGAGTGTGGAATTAACTTGCTGCAGTTCTGCCATTATTTTCTAGATTGAAATTTTTGTGATTCAAACTTATTTTAAGAATGTTGATGAATGATTTTATTTTGGTGTTAACTTTTCCACCCATGAACTAAATCTTATCTAGGTTGGAGTTATTTGGGTGAATGCTTTATCATCTTTAATGCTTATGATTTGAGATTTTCTTTGTCATTGTTTCATTTGATTTATGCTTATTTTGAATACATACATGCAAGCTCTAGACATAGTTGACTATGTGCTGTGTTCTTTGATGTATTTTTAATTCTGAAAAGGTTAAATATACTGGATCTTGAATTGTTTGATGCAAGTGAATACTCAACAGAATATTCGTAGCACTCTAGACATAGATATTGTGAGTTGTGTAGAAAAGAACATTCATTGTAGTTATTAATCTAGAGTTTTGTAGACATAGATGAACTTAGATTTTTAGCTTAAGATCTAGCTATCGAAAGAGGCAGGTCACAGTAGCAAATCTCTGGGCAGTTGTAGATTAGATAATATTTTGCCATGGTATTATCTTCATATGAACATTTCTACTGAATAATTCCAACCATATTCATTCAACAACAAAAATACTCTTGATATTCTGTGAATTGCCACATCATTTTATTTGCCATATCAATTCTTTGTTCTTTATCATTTAATTTCAGTAATTCATTATTCTAGTTTCTTATTCACTCTAAGATTATTTCCTGATATATTGGTATAATTAATAGTATTATGTTATCAATTTCTTACCAGTTTTTGATCCCTATGGAGACTATACTTACTTATCACTTTATTACTTGAATGACGTGTACATTTTCACAATTGCACTAATTATTTTACACGCAACAATATACAAATAAACTACCACTACTTCCACCTTTCACATAATCCAACCCCATGCATGTGATATGACAATTTCACTTTTAAGACATAAGGATCACTTTTACTCTTATGCATTTAAACATGCTCTCATAATCACATATCACATAATAACCACTTTTAACTTGTTAAACATGTTTTCACATTGATCATAGATCTCGATTTGTCATACATATATATACATAAGTCACACATGTTTAAATCATCACATATATCACATAAGCCATACATCACATATCATGAGGATAAGATCTATGCATACCTCATAATCATAACCAAAATCACAATCACATCAAATATCATGTGTTTCATAAAATCACTCAGTTAGAGTCACTTGGTGTTTATCTTGATAAGGTTTTCAATTCTTCATGATTATTTAGTGTACTAATAATTTATTATAATTAAATTCTTAATATAATTAAATAACCGTATCACACAAGACAAAAGGTAACGATCCCATACCTTATATTGTAGATCTGATTGCCACAATCGTTATTAATAATTTCACTTGATTTATCTTGCAAGACAATCTAACACATAAGTAACGTTTACTAATTAGGATCCTTTGAAAGTATTATATCACTTTAAAGATCGATTACTAATAATCTCATCAACACTTACCCTACGATCTAAGACTCTCGAAAGGAGGATTTCTAATGCAAAGTTAAGGGTCTCCCCTATAATTATTGTTTGGTCCTTCAAGACGATATGAAATTGTATTAGTAAGAGAATAAATAATTAATAATGAAATATTAAGTTGTTCCTATGGCAGTATACCATTCGACCATGATAGAAAATTACTACGAGAAGGATTTTATGATCAAAATAACCCACACTTACACTTGATTAAATTGGATTGGACAATGAGTCAAAAAAGGAATGAAGTCAATGAATTGAGTGATAAAAAAAGATTGATAGAGTAAAGAGAAGATGAAAGCTTAATAAATTATAATAAATGATGAGTGAAAGAGGAAGAGAAAGAAAGAATTTCAGTTACCGACGGTCTAGCAGTGGCAACGGTGATGGCTCAACGATAGTCTGACGACGATGGAGTGGTAGTATGATGGTTAAAGGCTATGGGGGTTTTGATAAAAGGGAAGAATGAATAAGAAAAAGAAAATAAAGTGGAGGAGGAAAAGAGTCCGTAGTGGCTTGCGATAGTGGTCACTGTGGCGATCGACGACGCTAGATGAAGAAAGTGGAGGGAAAATGAGGTGCTATGGTGGCTAAGAGATGTTACAGTGGTGGTGCTATGGTCAGTTGTGGTGGAGAAAAAGCAAAGATTTAGAAGAAAAAGAGTGGTGTTTATTTTGTAAAAGGAGAGAAAATGGATGAGAAAGGAAATGGAAAAGCGAAAGAATGGAAGAAATGTGGAGGTAAGGATGAAAAAGGGTGGTGAAAGCTTGGTCAACTGTGACTAGGTTCAATGAACTACAACAAATAGGCAAGATATGAAGTTCTGTCAAGAAGAGGGAGACATGGAGTGAAAAGGGGGATCATGCTCCCTCAATTTAAGGTAAGTTTGACTCTAATAGAGGAAAGGAATCCTCCTAGTTATGGTAACTATGGGGTGGATGACAAGCTTAATAATCACATGGGTTAATGTGTTCAAAATTAAATAAAAAGATGAGAACAAGGGGACTTGAACTTAGGACCTCTAGGATAGCTTATGAGCACTTAACCACTTGACCACTTCACTTCCTTGTTTTTATTTTAACAGAAAATATTTAAAAACATAGGATCACCTTTGTTAAGGGTTTAAAATAAAATTTCACCAAAGGTCAACTCCCATTGTTTTCATCTTTTTATTTAATTTTAGTGCATGATTCTTCATGTGATGACCATTACTTAAATCATCAAGGACAACTTATTTTACTCATGCATGACTCTTTATGTGACTCTTTACTCATGCATAACAAACCTGCACATGTAAACAGGCTCAATATGCAGACTTATGCATGAATGACTCTTTATACAGACTTCAACATGCAGATGCATTTACTCTTTTATTCATATGACACTTATTTTATTCATGCATGACTCTTCATGCAGAGACTCATGACAGGCACATGACCACATACATTTACTTAAAGAAAAGTGTTACATAAGCGACATACTCAAGCTCGCCAGGTGCATATTTATCAAGCACGTATATCTTAATGGAATAAAGGCATATCATTCATGTCATGCTTGCTTTTTTCACAACGAAGGCGTATTATTATCTTGACGTCAAGCCACATATGCAACATATCATATACATGTTTCTACAAAATCATCATGTCACACATAGTTCACATATTCATCACAAGAATAACCACACAACATAGAGAATCATATAGAAACACATGCATGCATCAACAGTCAGAATACTCAAAGAGTTTATAGGGTTACTTAACCAAACACTCACAAGGTACACACAACTTTCTCATTTTATCGTACCATTTACAAGAGATCTACATCATATAATATTCATAAAGCCTTATAGGGTCTCACAGAGCCTCACCTATTGCTCGTCGTTAGCAGTTTCAGGTGTTAGACCTGGGCTTCCTTCGAGTAGATCGTAAGCCCCAAAACATTAAACCATAAAAAACACATTAAGCCCTACTTATCTAACTCATTTCTCCCTCTACTTTGAGTAGTAAATCATATAGAAAAACTTTACTAAGCTTGCTCTACCAAGCTAAACAGAACTATTCTCTAGCAGTTTAGCATGAAAGGCTGGAAGACTTACCTTTCAAAGGGCATCTTAGGGTCGATCTTCCCATTCTAGGCTTATTCTAAATGATGAAAGGATTTTCCCCACAGCTTACCCTTTTATAGGCAGAGAATACTTCTTGAGGAAGTAATAAATAGTGCCTATCACTTATTCAGTTATTAGATATTTTCCCTTGGTTTTAGTAGATGTTCGACACATGTACTAATCCATGTGGTTGCCAGTTAGATGGAAGACAACTGTAAAGTCGTGTGTGTGTGAAAACACATTCATGGCTTAGCTTTGAGTCTCCACTTAACTGTGGTCCTTAGTCATCTCATTAGAGCGTTACTGGTGGTGTATTGCTAAGGCTTTGGTACATCACACATCATTGGCGTCGTCTCCTTTAAATATCTCCCCAAAGAATATCTCGCCTCGTAAGGACTTACATGTTTATGTCTGCACCAAGTGTCTTAGTAGGCATTCAATGTTTTATTTACTTAAAAACTACAGACCTCGCCTATTATTTGGCCTTATCCTAAGTTTAAAGAAAGTCTTTCTATCTTTCTTTATCTTACTCTTCCGAGGAGAGATCTTAAAATATTTGACCAGAACTATGCATTTAATTAGGACCAAATGAACATCACATCAATCATTCAGTGGTCTTATTCAAATCTTACCAGTTCCAAGATTATTAATCAAATAATTTCCATTGGTTCATAACCATTTTAGTTCATTTTCAGTTAAGTTCTAGCCATTGTTTCCTAGCTGGCTTAAAACTATCATTACAAAGTACACTCATTGCTGACTTAGACTTACACATTTTATTTCCTTATTTCTTATAATAGATTCCACCCATCCTGTCCATGTTAGTCCTGGGCTCCTTGGGTGAATCCTTCCTTAATTCTTAATTAGCATGTGCTATCCTTATTTTTTCCAACATTAAGTCGTTACTGACGCACTCATATAGTTCTTTTTTTTAACTAACTTTTGGCTCTATGTGCCTCTAAACTTATTCTATCTGTCTTATTCTTTTGAATAGTATTTAGATCCTAAGATTCCATTGGTGGGATGTTATAGGAAGTATAGGACCTATGGTTTTTGGAGACTAAATTAAGAGGCTTGAAGGGTGGGTGGGTTAGTAGAGGGAAAGGGATAGTGGGGGAGAGGGAGAGGGTCAAAGTAGGGGGAGGGATAGTGGGGGAGAGGGAGAAAACTGAAGTAGGGGGAGGGATGATGGGGAAGAGGGAGAGAATCGAAGTAGGGGGAAGGATGATGGGGAAAAGGGAGAGGGATGGGAGAGCGGTGGTAGGGGGAGGGAGATGAGAATGGAGGAGGAAGAAAGATGGAAAATGGTAGTTTCGTTATGTCTGTAAAGGAAAATAGTAGTTTCATTACATCTATAATGAAAAATGGTTAGTGGTGACTGATTTTTTTTTTGAAAGTTTAGTGATTGAGTTGAAAGTTGAGTGGTTGTTTTGTCATTGAAATCAAAGTTGAGTGACTGTTTGTGTACCTTACCATAAAGTTTTTTCCCCTAAAGCTTTCTTTTTTTTTTTAATTTCTATTTCAAAATTCCCTCTTGAGTTCTAACCATGGCTCCTTCGAGATATTTCAATCTCTCTCTTTTATTTTTCTTTTAGTTTCTTCTCTTGCTTTTCTTTTTCTTTCTAATTAAGCTTGGTTATTGTGGGCTATGCTTTCCATTTTCTTATTTACATTTATTTATTTTCTTCTTCCCTCCATCATGCATTTCTTTATCTTCTTCTTC
Source organism: Gossypium longicalyx (assembly GCA_025698465.1). Taxonomy (NCBI): domain Eukaryota; kingdom Viridiplantae; phylum Streptophyta; class Magnoliopsida; order Malvales; family Malvaceae; genus Gossypium; species Gossypium longicalyx. Next base: position 38,619,379 of record CM046996.1, on the reverse strand, counting down.
ATTCCATCATGCATTCATTTACTATAGCAGCAAACGCGATGGTCCAAATTTGGGTTGGGTTCAAAGGATGTTTTTAATTAATTTTTATTTTTATTTTAGATTTGGGTTGACTGGTTTAGCAAAAAGACTTGAGCTTTTATTTTTTTCCTAGTTTGGGCCAAAATTTGGGAGAGAAAAAACAAAAAGCCTAAGTCAACCGATTTTTTACCGGTTCAACTAGTTTTCGATTTGTGGTTCAACTATTGTTCTAAATTGTTTACAAGCTAATCGATTTAACTTCTTCCTCCAGATTGGTATACCGACCAGTCAATCTGGTCTAGTTTAAATAACAATGTTCTCATATAAAATCTTGTATCTACACTTACTATGTATATATATTTGGTACTTTTCATGTCTGTTTTAAGGTCTATGTTTGGAGTTCATTGTTACACCTCCCAACAATGTCATCTTCAAGGTTCAAATCCTATTGTTCTCTTGTAACATGCCTTACCTAGAGTGAACCAATACATCACGAGCAAGGGATGTCACAATTAAAGACTATATCTATTCAACTTGATCATCAATTTTAAATATTTTTAACATAATGAGACTCCTTTAGAGTTATTCAAGTCATTTCTAGGCTTTTCCTAAAGCTTGGTTACAAACTGTACCAAAAGGGTCAATATCCTGGTACCAAAGACAAATTACTCTATTTACTCTTATGTCGCGACACTGAAAGTTGGATGTCGCGACACCGAAGACAAATTGCCCAAAACTTGTTTGAAACATTTAAAACCAAATCTCTACTGTCACCAACCATTCCAAATCATTTTTAAATGTCATAAAACATAAATCTCTATCAAACATCATATATTTCCACATCTAGTTCAATCAAAATTTAACAAGTTTACAAAATTATCGAGGTGAACAAATTCCATCAAGTTTCCATTAGAATTCATCCACACACATACTTGGTTTAAACCTTTGTACATGTCATAAACTATTACCAAAAATCAAAATCATACTCTCTTCTAAGCTTTGGTATGTGATGAGATGATGTAAAAATTGACCTTCACTTTAGAACTTCAAAGCTAACCCTTCACCTATGCATTAGAAAAATAACGCGTTAAGTTTATGAAAGCTTAGTAAGTACATCAAGAATTAAAATTTTCATTTAAAAATTAACCAATATCAATGTATAAAAAATTATGAAATAAATACTATCATACATGAAATTAATTAGATGATAACTATATTTAAATCTCAAGCTTACAATTCATAAGTCACTTACCATTAAAATTTATAGCTCAATTGTAGACTTAATAGAACATATAGGCTATGCAAAAAAATTAATAATTTGCATAGAAGTGCCACTGTCACTTGCACTGAAGTGCCACTATCACTTGCATGCATGAAGATTTCCTAATGATATGTGATTTATATCCTACTAGTTCCCATTTTATCTATAGAGGCATTTATGCACTTAATTTTTTTACATTCTCTCAATAAATAAAGGCAATTCAAACTTAACTCTTTTTATGATTTAGTACTTATTTAGAAAAAGGTAAACAATCATCAATTATCACTTGATGTTCATTTTATCATTGTTTAACACTTCACTAAGAGCATATATAGTTATCTATTTCACTTATCTAACTTTTATACTGTAACAACCTGTTTTTGGTCAAATTAGAATAGTGGTTTTGGGACCACAAATCTGAGGTCAAAATAACTATATTATTATTTTAATGTTTATAGTATGATTAAATGATTGTGTGAGAATTTCATTAAGAAATTTTATCGTTTGAGTGATTAATTTGATAAAAAGGACTGAATTGCGTAAAGTGTAAAATTTGAGTTCTATTAGTTAAAGGTACTAAATGACTATGAAATTAAATTGTGGAGGTCTTTATGTGGTAATTATATCATTTTTATATTGGGTGGACAAATATGGACATTGGTTATGAAATTTAAAGGTTATATGTTAAGGTTAAATTAGTAAATTAGTTAATAAGTAAATTAAAACAAAAGCATAATGTATCATCTTTTCTAATTTGAAAGGCACCACCGAAAATTGAAGATAGAAACCTCCATGGAAGCTTGACATTCGGCCAAATTAATTCTCATACATGTAAGTTCAATTTTGTCTCGTTTTTAATGATTTATATATTTTTGAGATCGTTGCAGCTTAACCTAGCTAGTCCAGGAACTAATTTGCAAAAAATTTAAAGTTTTAGGGTTTTTCCATTGATGAACGTTGATGTGTTTTGATGTTTAATGGTAGAAAATGCATGCTTTTTGTTAAATAAACAACATTTGTAAAGTGATTTTTGACAAAATTGTCAATTAGGGGTTAAATTGTGAAATGTGTAAATTTTGTGGTTAAATTTTGAAATAAATGAAAAATATGGACTGCTAGGGACCTAATTGAAATTCGACTAGCATGGTTTTGGCTGATTGCATGAATTTGTGATTTTATGAAATAAGGACTAAATTGTAAAAATGTTTAAATGTAAGGGAAAAAAATGTAAAAGTGCCTTAATGTGTGTTTTGGATTAAATTGAATAGAGAGATTATTAAATAAGTTAATTTTGATTACACTTAGATCAAGAAAAGTGAAATACAAATTTAGATCGGGGAAAGAATAAGGTTTCGGATTAATCAACTTAAATTTTCCATTTTTGCATTCGAGGTAAGTTCGAATGTAATAAGCATTATTGTATTTGTATTTTAAATGTTTTGATATTGCATAAGCTGGGAATACAACACTATAGACATGTTCGACGATGATTCGGCAAGTGTGAAATCCCAATTGAACCTTAGGAATAGATTAGGATACAAATGAAATGTCATTAGGGGTTATGTGATTTAGGTGCTAGTCCGTACGTCCTACCGGTGGCTGAGTTATTCGGCATGTGTTATGGATACTCGTTAGCTTGTGTGAGCAGTACTGTGTAGCTTCTTCATGACAGTTAGCTTGTGTGAGTAGACCCGTTGATCGCTCTAGTGTGAGCATTATATGTGATACGAGATTGATATAGCTGAAGCTATGTGTGTGGAACTTAGGGTGCGAGATTCTCGAGGATTTGATAGTATTTCGAATAGTTCAACAGGTATGTCAAAGATGTGGATAAGTATAAGTTTGATATGAGATTGTACAGGTATGTACATGAACCAAGCAATACATTGAAATGAGGAAAAATTATGAAAGTTACATCGAACTTTGTGAATGCAAATGAGGTAGGTTGGTGGTTCATTACAAGATACGTTATATTATGTATTATTTGCTTAATTGAGCATATATGATGAGTCAATCTAAATAATATATGAACTTAGTAAGCTTTATAGCTTACATTGTTAAATTTTTCGTGTTTTATAGTGAATTTAGAGCTAGCTCAGATTTAGGGACCGTCGGAGACTTCATCACACTATCCAACTATCACTTGGTACCTTTAAACTTAAGTATTTTGGGTATATGGCATGTATAGGATTATGGTCATTTTAATATATGTAGTTTGATAATGAAGTTAGCCATTTGAATTGGCTTGTAAATGTAAATGTTTTGGTTTTGTATATAGCCATGAGATTTGGCTTAATTTGGTTGTTTTGGTTGTATATATATATGTGTATATGGTTTTGGTTAGATGTTTAAATATGGTTATGCTTATCAATATGGTAACTATAGGTATTAAATGGTTGAGAATTGAACTTGGTATGCTTGTGAGATTAGGCTAAATGATGCAAAATTGAGAGTGTTCATATTGATGATTTGAAATTATGAGTTTTAGTAAGAAATTGAAATGGCATATTGTGGTATTGTTATGATATGTATTGGTTGGCATTGAAATGGTAAAATTTATGCTTGGTTGAAAGTAGATGAATGTCCTATATATGCCATGTTTTGATGTCGAATAGATTGTTTTAGGTATGTGTAAAGTTGGGTGGAAAATTGGTTTGGTAAGTAGGCTATTTTTGTCCACACGGGCTGAAACATGGGCATGTGTCTCAGCCGTGTGTGACACAGATTACGTTACATGGCCATGTGTCCCCTGGTGTTGAATTAAAAATCAAGTTAGTATGCTCCACCGGCCCAACATACGGGCGTGTGACTTGGCCGTGTGTCATAAGTCAGTATACCCTACAAGTTTGGCACGGCCTAGCAAACGGGTGTGTGTAGCCATTTTTAGGGCACACGGGTGTGTGTGTTGGCGTATGACCCAAGTCAGAGAGTTACACGGGGTCAAACATAGGCTGGGGCACGGCCATGTGATCCTATTTCGATTGTCCACAGGGCCTATGACACGGGCGTGTCTTTGGCTGTGTGAGACACATGGCCTGGCCATACGAGGGTGTGTCCTCTGTATTTTGAAAAAAATTCTAAGTTTTGTAAAAAATTCATAAGTTATTTGTTTAGTCCTGAACCACCCCAAATGCATGTTTTGGGCCTCGTAGGCTCGCATTAGGGATGATGTGAATGATGTTAAATGATGATTATATGAAAATTTAAAATGTTTGTGAATTGTGTGTTTAATTGTATAGTAAGTCTGACAATGCTCCGTAACCCTATTCCAACATTGAATATGGGTCAGGGGTGTTACATTTATTGGTATCAGAGGTACGGCTTAATCGATTCTTGGACTAACGTAGAGTATGTGAGAGTCTAGCTAACATGCCATATATAACTTGTGATAGTGTGATATCTCCTAACAATTTAAATTGTGTTTTCATATAGTAAATGGATCCCAATTGAGTTGTAGTTGATGATGTTGAAAGTAATGCACCTGCCTCTATTCACGGAGTAGCACAATTAGAGTCTAGACCCGTATCGGTTAGCCAGGGAGGAGAGGCTAAAGAAGCATTTTTCCAGATGATGAATGAGTGGTTTACAAAATTTATTCGAATAAACCCGGCTGCTCAATAACCTCCACCCTCACCAAATCCCCAACCAGCTCCCGTAGCTTCTCAAGGTGTGGAACTTCTATGACTGAAGAAGCCACCAGTTGATAAGATTTGAAAATACAGGGTTGAAGAGTTTGGAGCTACTATTGATGACGATCCTGAAAGAGCCGAGTTTTGGCTTGAAAACACTATCAGAGTATTTGATGGACTTTCCTGCACACTGACTGAGTGTTTAAAATGTGCTATATCACTTCTGAGGGACACTGTATATCAATGGTGGAATACTTTGGTGTCTGTGGTACCGAGAGAAAGAGTTACTTAAGAATTCTTTCAAGCTGAGTTTAGAAAAAAATACATCAGTCAAAGGTTCATTGATAAAAAATGCAAAGAGTTTCTAGAGTTGAAACAGGATCGTATATTTGTGACAGAGAATGAGTAAGAGTTCGTGAGACTTAGTAAATATGCTCGGGAATGTGTTTCAACCAAAGCAATTATGTGTAAAAGGTTCGAAGATGGATTGAACAAAGACATCAGACCATTGGTCTAGATTCTAGAATTGAAAGAATTTGTTGTTTTAGTTGACCGAGCTTGCAAAGCTGAAGAATTGGCAAAGAAAAGCGAAAAGCTGATTTCCAGGATAGAGATTTGAGAAAATGATCGATGAATAAGCCATATCAATCTTCATCAAAGAAATCATGAGATTCATATAGTCGCTCAAATGCTTTAGCAAGATATTAAAACAGAGACTGTAGAAAGCAATATTCAAGTCCTAAAACTCAAGCTACATCAGTATCGAGTGTTGGCAGCATAAGAAACAATAAACCAAGTGTCAACAGTGTGGTCGGATGAATAATAGGGTTTGTTTTAAATGTGGCTTGTAAGATCATTTCATTCATGATTGCCCAGAGTTAGTTGAGAAAGATAAGTTCAAGAATGCAAGACCGAGCAACACAGCTAATAGAGGGAGGCCACCTAGAAATGCAGGGAATGTGACTAGTAATAGAGGAATGACTAAGGACTTTACTGTGAGAACTGAGGCCAGAGAACTTGATAGAGCTTACGCTACTTGCGCTCGCGAAGATGCGTTATCACCAGATGTTATTACTGGTACATTTTCTCTTTATGACACTAATGTAATTGTATTGATTGATCCTGGATCGACTCATTCATATATCATTTAGTGTCTAATAAGAGTTTTCCTGTTGAGTCTATCGAGTTTGTGGTTAAAGTATCGAACCTCTTAGGCAAGTATGTCCTAGTTGATAAAGTTTGCAAGAACTATCCTTTAATGACTCGGGGTTACTGTTTTCTAGCTAACTTGATGCTTTTGCCGTTTTGATGAGTTCGATGTAATTCTGGGTATGGATTGGTTAACACAACATGATGCTGTTGTGAATTGTAGACGAAAGACTTTTGAATTGAAATGTCAGAATAGTGAAATCATTCAAATTGAAACAGATGAGTCGAGTGAATTAGCTATTGTGATTTCGTCTATGTCAACTCAGAGATGTATAAGAAAAGGTTGCAAAGCTTATCTTGCTTATGTACTAGATACAAAAGTGTCTGAATTGAAAATTGAATCTATGCCACTAGTCTGTAAGTATCTGGATGTGTTTCCAGAAGAGTTACTGGGGTTGCCAATGATAAGAGATGTCGAATTTGCCATTGAACTAGTACCGAGAACATCATTAATATCAATAGCTCCATACAGAATGACTCTGATAGAGTTAAAAAAGTTGAAAGCCTAATTGCAAGAGTTAACAGGTAGAGGTTGTGCACGACCTAGTTTTTCAGCGCTAGGGTGCACCAATATTGTTCGTAAAGAAGAAAGATGGATCAATGAGACTTTGTATTGATTATCGTCAGCTCAACAAGGTTATCATAAAAAACAAGTATCCTTTGCCGAGAATCGATGATTTGTTTGATCAAGTGAAAGGGGCAACAGTGGTCTCAAAGATTGATTTGAGATCTGGCTACTATCAATTGCGAGTTAAAGGTTCAGATGTGCCAAAAATTGCATTCAAAACTAGGTACGGGCATTATAAATTTCTTGTTATGCCTTTTGGATTGATTAACGCTCCTACAAATTTTATGGACTTGATGAATCGAATTTTTAGACCATATTTAGACAAATTTGTTGTGGTATTCATTGATGATATTCTAATCTATTAACGAGCTGAGTCTGAGCATGCTGAGCATTTGAGAATTGTGCTACAAACCTTGAGAGATAAGCAATTGTTCGCTAAATTCAGTAAATGTGAGTTTTGGCTCTGAGAAGTCAGATTTTTGGGGCATATTATTCCAGCTAAAGGCATACGAGTTGATCCGAGCAAGATTTCTGCAGTTGTTGATTGGAAACCACCGAGAAATGTATCTGAAGTTAGAAGCTTTTTGGGTTTAGTCGGTTACTATTGGTGTTTTGTCAAAGAATTTTTGATGACTACTACACCGATGACCAAATTGCTACAGAAAGATGTGAAATTCGAATTGTCTGAAAAATGTCAACAGAGTTTTGAACAGTCGAAAGCATTGCTAACTGAATCACCACTTTTGGTTCAACCTGAATCAGGTAAAGAATTTGTGCTTTTTAGTGACACGTCATTGAATGGTTTGGGTTGTGTATTGATGCAAGAGGGTAAAGTGATAGCTTATGCTTCCAGACAATTGAAGTCGCATGAAAAGAATTATCCGACGAATGATTTAGAGTTGGCCGCTATTGTATTTGCATTGAAAATTTGGCGACATTATTTATACTGTGAAAAGTGCCATATCTTTACTGGTCATAAGAGCTTAAAGTATATAATGACTCAGAAAGATTTGAATTTGCGACAAAAAAGATAGCTCGAGTTACTGAAAGACTATGAGTTAGTGATTGATTACCATCCAGGGAAAGTGAATGTAGTCGCAGATGCTTTAAGTAGAAAATATTTTTTTTGCTTTGAGAGTGATGAATACTCAAATAACCTTGTCTGATGATGGTTTGATTCTAGCAGAGTTAAAAGCTAAACTGGTATTTCTTCAAAAAATTTGTGAAGCTCAAAAGTTTGATAACGAGTTACAAGCTAAAAAAGTACAGTGCAAGTCGAATAGTGATTCAGACTATCAGATCGGATCTGATGATTGTTTTATGTTTTGAAACAGAATTTGCGTATCAGAGAATTTTGAGCTTATTTAGAAAATTCTACACGAAGCACACAATGGTTGTTTATCTATTCATCGGAGAAGTACAAAAATGTACAATGATTTGAAACAGTTGTATTGGTGGTCAGGCATGAAACGAGACATTTTTGAGTTCATGTTGAGATGTTTGGTTTGTCAGCAAGTTAAAGTTGAACATCAGGTGCCTTCAGGATTGTTACAACCAGTGATGATACCAGAGTGGAAATAGGATAGAGTTACGATGGATTTCATATTAGGTTTGCCTCTGTCTTCAAAAAAAGAAGGATGCTATTTGGATTGTCGTTCATCGACTGATGAAGTCTACACATTTCATTCTGGTACGTACAAATTATTCGCTTAATAAATTGGCTGAATTGTATATCTCTGAGATTGTTAAATTGCATGGCGTACCAGTTTCTATTATTTCGAATAGAGATTCGAGGTTTACATTGCGATTTTGGAAGAAATTGCAAGAAGCTTTGGGTACGATGTTGAACTTTAGTACCGCATTTCATTCACAAACTGTCGGTCAGTCTGAGAGAGTGATACAAATTCTCGAAGATATGCTTCGTTGTTGTGTTTTAGACTTTGAAGGCAATTGGGAGAAATTTTTTCTGTTGGTTGAACTCGCGTACAATAACAGCTTTTAATCGAGCATAAAGATAGCACCGTATGTGTAACACCTCAAACCCGTATCTGTCGTTAGTACAGAGTTTCAAAGTATTATCAGAACTTTCAGAACATTTTACAGTAATTTATGTAAATTACTATTCATTAACTGAGATAATACAAAACGTCCCTTAATTGGACCCGCGAGGCCCAATAAGAGCATTAGAATCGAGTCAGGACTTAATCGGGAGCTCTAAGAATTTTTTGCGAAATTACAAAAATTTTCCAAGGTGCAGAGCTCACACGCCCATGTGGTCGGAGGGACATGCCTGTGCTACAGGCCGTGTTCAACCCCGTGTAACTCTCTAACTTGTACATACGGCCATGCCACACGCCTATGTGGCAGGCCGTATGGTTAATTAATTTAATTCAAAATTTTGTGCATGTTTCACACAGCCAAGACACACTCCCATGTTCTAAGCTGTGTAGCACACACGGTTGAGACACACGCCCGTGTCTCTGCCCGTGTGCTCAATTCTGAGTATTAGGTGCAGGGGATACACAGCCTAACTACACGCCCATGTTACCAGGCCGTGTGTTATACATGGTCTAGACACAAGCCTGTGTGTCTGCCCGTGTGGACAAAATAAAGTCATTTCCTAGCTTCATTTGTCACCCAAATTTACCATTTTCTTGCACTAAAACACTAATCCAAATATTAACCAATTCAAGCATTCAAATTAAGCAAATTCCATCATTCAGTGCATATATGTTTATAATCTTACCTTGGTATATTTCATATGTTAGGCATAATTTGAACAACCACTTAACATATATTTAACTACCATAGCATGACATTACAAGTATATCAAAACAATCATCACTAGCCATTCCAATGGCTAGATTACAAACGTCATTTTCAAACCACTAATGGTCAAGTTGTCCTATACATATCATTATACCAAAATGATTCTACTATATGTATACCCCAAAATAATTAGTTTATAGTGTGACGATGCTCCAATGATCTCCAACCTTCACGAGCTTCTGAGCACTATAAAATAGGGAAAATAAAACGGAGTAAGCATTACATGCTTAGTAAGTTCGAATAACGGAAACTAAACTTACCAATCCTATTTATTAAATCTAAGCATACAATATCATGTTTTTCCATCCATTAGCAAAATTGCCTGACCACATGCATTCAATCAAATATGTTAGTCACCAAAATCTTCATATCAATCAAGTAAACATAGATGAGCTCATCATGCAATATTCTTTCAAGTCATTATCATTCATCTCAAAATTCTCGTACCATGTCAAGAGTCGTGTCCATTGAATCATTGAAATTCTGATGGATGTTCAAGCAGTACACTCAAGGTGTACGATTTAATAATTCGTCAATTTTTATTCAAGAGTACCCATTAGGGCACTTAATCAAGGAACACACTCTCGAGCTACATATCGTATAACATGATTACTAGTCCAGGCTAAATCTTTTATACAACATATGTTTAGAAGAGCTTAATTAGGATTACTAGTCCAGGCTAAACCCTAATCATAATGTATACTCGAGAGGTATTATATCAGGATTACCCATTCAGGCTAAATCCTTTCTATAATAAGGTCAAAAGGATTACTCGTCCAAGCTAAATCCTGTCTGCAACAAATGCAGGACCTCATCCATTTCGGGAAGCACATATATTCATCAGAATTCAATATTCAATCGGGACTTAACCCCTTTTTCACCATTTCAAGCATGTATTAAATTGTCCATTATAGCATTCAAGTAATGCATTTCAATATAAGTCACATTACATACAAGCACAACATTCAATTAACAAAATTACATACTCGATTAAGTTACACGAACTTACCTTGACACTTGTTCGCGTATATAATCTACTAATCCGAAACCTTTTCTTTTCCTTAGTCTAACCTCGAATTTGTGTTGTCAGGATCTATATAAATAACTTTAGTCATCAATTTCTCATATTTCATATTTATTTGAACTCAATATATGCCCTAGGAAAAATAACCATTTTGCCCTTAATTTTTCCATAAATTCCAATTTCGTCCCTAGGCTCGAAAAATGAAACTTATGCAATTTACTCCCTATTCCAAGCCTAACCAAAATCCCATTACAAAATTTACAGCATATGTATTCATAAAAATTTAGCATTTTTCTTCAATTTCACAAGTTTACATTTTAGTCCCTAAATCATGTTTTCATCAAAAATCACTTTGTAAAAGTTGTTGATCTATCAACAACCTTTCATTTTCTACCTTAAATTTCTAATTTTCAGTACATACATCCATGACCCATTTTCCATACTTTGATAACTTTTTAAATTAATCCCACAAATAGATAGTTTAAGCTATCCCGATTTCAAAAATATCAAAATTAATAAAAACAGGATAAGGAAACTTACCCAATTAAGCCTTGAAAGTTTCTTCTCTCACTCCTAGGGTTTCCATATAATTTTCGGGTTGAAGATGACAAAAATAATAAGATGATATCTTTTATCATCTTATAGCTACTAGAATTCAACTTTCGCATTTTATGCGATTTAGTCATTCTCTTAATTAAACACTTAACCGATAAAATTTTAGTATCAAAATTTTCACACGACATGTCTATCATAATATGGACCATATTATAAAATAATAAAAAAAACCTTATTTTCGGATCAGATTTGTGGTCCTGAAACCACTTTTCTGATTTCACTGAAAAATGGGCTGTTACAATGTGAAGCATTGTATGGTCCCAGATGTTGAACTCCATTGTACTGGACCGAGCTTGGTGAGAAAAAGATTCACAGGGTTGATTTGATTAGAAAGACTGAAGAAAAAGTGAAATTAATTCATGACAGTTTGAAAGCAGCTTCAGATCGACATAAATCGTACGCGGATTTGAAACAAAAATACATTGAATTTTAGATTAGCGGCAAAGTATTTCTGAAAGTATCTCCGTGGAAGAAAATTCTTCGATTTGGTCACAAAGGCAAACTAAGTCCGCGATTTATCGGGCCATATGAGATCATTGAAAGAATAGGGCCAGTGGCATATCGGTTAGCGTTACCATCAAAATTAGAAAAGATCCAAAATGTATTTCATGTATAGATGTTACTGTGACACCCCAAACCCGGCCTAAACATTATGGCCGAATCTGGCGATGTCACATTGAAGTGTTTTTCGTAAAATATGATATCGTTCAAAACCCGTTCTTTATTTAACCTCTTTGTGTGACTTAAGATTTATTTTAATACGTTTTTAAAAAATGTGAGTTGTTTGTCAAAAAGTTAATCATATTAAAATGTCTTTATTATTATTATTTTCATTTTAAAACATTATTACATGAGGAAGCTCTTCAAAACAGGTTTCGTAATCGTGGTGTCTTTGAAAAGAAACAATTATCTCTTTGAAAACTTGCGTCATTTTCCTACAGTTAGCAGTTATATATCAAAGCAAGTAAAAATCCCCATTTAAAATTTTAAAATTTAGAGAGGCTTTATTACATAAAAATATACCCAAAATAGAACTACTTATAATTAAGATTCAATAGGAGAGTTTGTGCAGTTGTGTGGCCACATTTGAGTCCCTCGCAGCACCGACCTGCCTAAGGCTGAGGATTACCTGCGCTGATAAACAGAAGGGTGAGTTTATGAAAACTCAGTGTGTAATCCCTTATCAACCAATCAGTCAATCATACAGTGAGCAAATGCAGTCTGGGCCTAAGCCCATTTCAGTAATTGTTCAATTCAGTTAGGGCCTTAGCCCATTACAGTATCAGTATCAGTTTGGGCCAGAGCCCATTTCAGTGACAATAGCAGTACAGATATGCAATCAGAAATCCTACCCAACTAGCCTCTACACTCCAACTCCACCCAACCCTACACTCCATGTGGGGATAAAATCAACCCACCCATCCCTACACTCCAAATAGCATCGGTTGCGGCACTAAACAGTATTTACAGCAGAGCTAGCAGTACAGTACACTTCCTCCAATCATAATAAAACCCATCCCCATGCAACATATCATGCATCATGTCATGTCGTGTCATAATATCATACATGTATTCAATAGGTTTAAAATGGCATGCTCAAATATAATCATACATCTCATAAGGGCATAATAGTCATTTTATCACATAGAGGCATAACAATCATTTTATCAATTTGGGGATCTAGGTATACTTACCAACCCAACAGTAGGTCCACAGTCGTCTCGGGCGACCTGTGTAACCTTAACAGTCAAACAGTGAAAATGGGCCTACGGCCAATTTTGTGGGCCCACACACCCATGTGGCCCACATAGCCCAGAAATGGCCTTGGCGATGTAGATTATACAACTTGGCCCAATATTCTCCACACATTCGTATGGTTTACCCGTGTGGGGCCCATATGCCCGTAGGGCCCACACGGCCCATATTGGCCTATTATGGCCTAATTCGGCCTCAGCCCATGAAATCACTCATGGACGGCCTCAACGATCATACGACCATGTTTAAGCATACGGACTACCACATGAGCGAGCGAACGCCCATGTAGCATCAACGATCACTTATTTCAGTTTTTGCCGGTCTACGATTAGGGGTAGTGTTTTTACACACCTTGTTGGCGAAGGTGCGCAAATAATCCACAAGCACTCCAAACTTAGATTCAAACATGATACACTATCAGTCTTTTAATCCATAGGGTTAAAAAACCCCTTTTTAACACTTATCCCAAAATATTATTTAATACTTACCTTGATTGAATGATTTAGACTATGCACGCTTCAACCGTTGCAGAAGACTGATTACAAGCCCCTTAGAGATCACTTGCATTCCAACCAAAACCTATTAACCTTAATCATATCATTCACACAAACATTTAGAACCAAGTGTATACTACTTACTGAAATTGAAAACCGATTCTAGGGAAGGGAAGCGATCGGTCTATCCCCAAAATGCTCACCTGATATGACAGAAGCAAGGGCTAGCACCAACCACTCCTAGCAATTATCGACAGCAATGGAAGAAGTTAGATGAAAACTATTAATACGGTAGAAAGAGAGAGAATAATCGCGTACTCACACCCCTGATTGGTCAAATAACAATAGCCCAAAACTGAAAGAAAAGAAGGGAAATATTTGGCCTAACCCTAAGGTGCAAAGAGGAAAGAATTACGAGAGAGAGAAGAGAAGAGAAGACAAGGTATTCAGCCAAAGAACAACAACCGATTGAGGAAGGGAAGAAAGGTATTTGGGCAAGGAACAAAACCGAGTGAGAGAGGGGAAGAGGCAAGGAGAACTGGCCAAAGCAACAAGATGCAAAAGAGGGGAATTGACAGACTCAAAAGAATTGGGAGAGGGGGAAGGAGAGCATTCGGCTAAGGAGAGAAGGGAAGAAAAGAAAAAATGACAAGTAAGGGACCTAAAGAGAAGTGAAAACTCGATGTAAGTAAAAACGAAAGATACTGCCAAACTCCCTAGCACTAATCGGCCTCCAAAGAAAAGAAAAGAACCAAAATGTTCATAGCAATCGAAATAGAGTGCTACTGCACACCAAAGCCGAAAGTCTTGAGTACCACAAATTCAAATTCAGCACAACACTTTCTCTCACCTCAACTCCCCATGATTTCTTCCCTAAATCCCTCTACAAATCACTCCAACCGACCGCTCCTCCCTCAACCCCTAATTCAAATTCCCCTCAATCACTTCAGTGTATCGGTCAAACCACAACACTCCCACGGTATAGCAACAAAATAAAACACTCCACTGTGCCCACCTGGACTCGAACCTTAGTCCTCAGGCAATAATAACATGCCACCTATCCCTTAGACCAGCAGGCCCATTCTGTCATGTTTTACCCATATTTATTTAAAAAGCCTACTGACTAGAGATAGGGTTTATTCATTTAAAACAAAATTTTTGCACAAGCCAAGGCTTGAACCAAAGACTTTTCAGACTCTTCCCAGGACACTTAACCACTGAAGCAAGCATGTAATGGTAACACAAACATACAAAAATAATTACTTAAGATTTTGGGGCATTACAGTTACAACGGTATCAATCAGATCCATCGCATATCATTTTCCGTCTGAGATAGAAATCCAACCTGATATGACGTATAACAAAGAACCGATCAGAAATTTAGCTCGAGAGGTTAAAGAATTAAAAAATAAATCTATAGCTTTGGTGAAAGTGTTGTGGCAATGTCACGGGCTTGAAGAAGCCACGTGGGAACCCAAGGAGGCTATGAGAAAATAGTACCCTAACCTCTTTTCTGGTAAGATTTTCGAGGATGAAAATTCCTAAGGGGGGAGAGTTGTAACATCCCATTTTTGGTCAAATTAGAATAGTAGTTTCGGGACCACAAATATGAGGTCAAAATAATTATTTTATTATTATTTTAATGTTTACTGTATGATTAAATGATTGTGTGAAAATTTCGTTAAGAAATTTTATCGTTTGAGTGATTAATTTGATAAAAAAGGACTAAATGACTATGAAATTAAATTGTGAAGGTCCTTATGTGGTAATTATATCATTTTTATATTGAGTGGAAAAATATGGTCATTGGTTATGAAATTTAAAAGTTATATGTTAAGGTTAAATTAGTGAATTAGTTAATAAGTAAATTAAAACAAAAGAATAATGTATCATCTTTCCTAATTTGAAAGACACCACCGAAAATTAAAGATAGAAACCTCCATGGAAGCTTGACATTCGTCCAAATTAATTCTCATGCATGTAAGTTCAATTTTGTCCCGTTTTTAATGATTTCTATGTTTTTGAGATTGTTGCAGGTCAATCTAGCTAGCCCAAGGACTAATCTGCAAAATTGTTAAAGGTTTAAGGTTTTTCCACTGATGAATGTTGATGTATTTTGATGTTTAATGGTAAAAAATGCATGCTTGTTTTTAGATAAAAAAACATTTGTAAAGTGATTTTTTACAAAATTGTCAAATATAGGTTAAATTGTGAAATGTGCATTTTGTGGTTAAATTGTAAAATAAATGGAAAATATAGACTGCTAGGGACCTAATTGAAATTTGGATAGCATGGGTTTTGGTTGAATTGCATGAATTTATTAGTTTATTAAATAAAGACTAAATTGTAAAAATGTTGAAATGTTAGGGGCAAAAATGTAAAAGTGCCTTAATGTGTGTTTTCGATTAAATTGAATAGAGAGATTATTAAATAAGTTAATTTTGATTACATTTAGATCAAGAAAAGCAAAATACAGATTTAGATAGGGGAAAGAACAAAGTTTTGGATTAATCGACTTAATTCGTCGTTTTTGCATTCGAGGTAAGTTCGTATGTAATAAACATTATTGTATTTGTATTTGAAATGTTTTGATATTGCATATGCTGGGAATATGACACTACGGACATGTTTGACGATGATTTGGCAAGTGTGAAATCCCGATTGAACCTTAGGAATAGATTAGGATACAAATGACATGTCATTAGGGATTATGTGATTTGGGTGTTGGTCCGTACGTCCTACTAGTGGCTGAGTTATCCGACATGTGTTACGGATACTCGTCAGCTTGTGTGAGTAGCACCGTGTAGCTTCGTCATGACCGTCAGCTTGTGTGAGCAGACCCGTTGATAGATCTAGTGTGAGCATTATATGTGATACGAGATTGAGATAGCTTCAACTATGTATGTGGCACTTAGGGTGTGAGATTCCTGAGTATCCGATAGTATTTCGAATGGTTTAGTGGGTATGTCAAAGATATGGATGAGTATGAGTTTGATACGAGATGGTACAGGTATGTATATGAACCAAGTAATACATTAAAATGAGGACAAATTATGAAAGTTACATCTAACTTTGTGAATGCAAATGAGGTAGGTTGGTGGTTCAGTACAAGATATGTTATGTTATGTATTATTTGCTTAATTGAGCATATATGATGAGTCGATTTAAATACTATATGAACTTACTAAGCTTTGTAGCTTACATTGTTAAAATTTTCGTGTTTTATAGTGAATTCAAAGCTAACTCGGATTCAGGGACCATCAGAGACTTTATCACACTATCCAACTATCTCTTGGTACCTTTAAACTTAAGTATTTTGGGTATATGACATGTATATGATTATGGTCATTTTGATATATATATAGTTTCATAATGAAGTTAGCCATTTGAATTGGCTTGTAAATGTAAATGTTTTGGTTTTTTATATAGCCATGAGATTTGGCTTAATTTGGTTGTTTTGGTTGTGTATATATATGTGTATATGGTTTTGGTTAGATCATTAAATATGGTTATGTTATGCTTATTAATATTTGGTAACTATAGGTACTAAATGGTTGAGAATTGAACTTGGTATGCTTGTGAGATTAGGCTAAATGATGCAAAATTGAGAGTGTTCATATTGATGATTTGAGATTATGAGTTTTAGTATGAAATTGAAATGGCATATTGTGGTATTATTATGATATGTATTGGTTGGCATTGAAATGGTAAAATTTATGCTTGGTTGAGAGTAGATGAATGCCTATATATGCCATGTTTTGATGCCAAATGGATTGTTTTAGGTATGTGTAAAGTTGGGTGGCAAATTGGCTTGGTAAATAGCTTTTTTTTTGTTCATACGGGCAAAGACACGGGCGTGTGTCTTAGCAGTATGTGACACACGGTTACGTTACATGGCCATGTGTCCCTGGTGTTAAATTAAAAATCAAGTCAGTATACTCCAAACACCCAGCACACGGCCGTGTGACACCCTATAGATTTGGCATGGAGTAGTACAAGGCCTAGCACACGGGTGCGTGTGTGTAACACCCCAAACCCAACCCAGAAGTTAGACCCGAATCTGGTGTGTCACATTGAAGTGTTTTTCAAAAACCATGTTTTCGTTAGAAACCCTTCTTATTTAAAATGTTGTACACTGAAAACTTCTTAATTTTATTTCCAAAATTCTTTTTTTTTACTTTGCGGAAGCTAATTTTAAAAGTAACCGATTTACGAAAACGTGATGTTTAAAAGTTAAGTTGCAAAAACGTAGTGTTTTGAAAATAGTTGTTGTTTTGGAAAACTGTATCTTACTTCCAACATATATTAGACATACTAAATAAACTTTCCAAATAAAAATTTAAGGAAATAAAGAGGCCTTATTACAACCCAAATAAAAAACCAAAGTGCTTAACTAAATAAACAAAATAGAAAAACATGTGCAGTTGCGTGGTCGTCTCCGAGTCCCTCTACGACACCGATGTACCTAACACTGGGATTACCTGCACAGTTAATAAATGGGGTGAGGTTACAAAAACTCAGTGTGTAATCCCCTTACTTAGAGTAATAGTCAGTATACAGAAACAAAAACAGAAACAGTCTGGGCCAGAGCCCGTTAACAGTAATAGTATAGTCTAGTTCAGAGCATACGTGGGCCAAAGCCTATTACAATGTCATTTGGGTCACAACCTATAACAGAATCAATTGGGCCTAGCCCAAACCAATAACAGAACAGAATGTGTGAATGCATGGATGCATGCTATCCCATCCCAATAATCCAACCTTTACACATCAACTCCGTCCCCCGGTACACTCATGTGGGGATATAAATATCGACCCACCCATCCGATACACATCAATAGTAGCCCGGTTGCAGTACTACCTTCATTACAGCAAAGCTACTAATCATATATTAGGCTTAAAAAGCCTTTAGTAGCAGTATTATAATTGGCACAAAGCCTTCGGTAACTGTATTATGCTTGGCATATAGCCATCAGCGACGGTGATATAATCGACACACAACCTTGGGTAAATATGATCCACACAGAGTCATCCATAAGTATGTTAGGCACATACCCATAGGTAAATATGTTTGGCACAAAGCCATAGTCAAGATGGCATAGAGCCATATTTAGGTTGGCACAGAGCCATAATCAGAATAATTGGTTTTAAGCCATCGGTAGTTGTTTCATGTTAGGCACATAGCCATCAGTGACGGTAATATAGTCAGCGTATAGCCTCGGGTAAATATGATCGACACAGACTCGTCAATAATCATATATTGGGCTTAAAAGTCACCGGTGGATCCACGATCGTCAAGCAACCATGCGATCCTTAATCGGTGGATCCACGATTGTCAAGCATCCATGCGATCCTCAATCGGTGGGTCCATAGTCGTCAACCAACTATGCAATCCTCAATTTCTTCCTCCGTTTCACAATTCCAACCCCATGCAATATGTTGTGTATGCCATGCTCAATCATCACACGTGTATGCAAAATGGCCATGCTCAGTAACAATCATTTAAACATATACTAAAAACATATCAGTTTTACAACCACAGTCAAGTCAGTTAAAACACAATCATACAATCACAATCAATCAGCCAAATTCATAGTCCAAGTCAATCATTTACCCACAAGGGGAAAACAATCATTTTACCCTATAGGGGTATTTCAGTAATTTTACACTACAAGAGTAATCTGATAATTTTACAAATCGGGGGTATTTTTGTAATTTTACAAATTGGGGGTATTTTGGTAATTTCACAAATCAGGGGTTTTTCAGTAATTTTACAAACCAAGGATATTTCAATAATTTTACAAATCGAGGGTATTTCAGTAATTTTACAAATCAAGAGTATTTCGGTAATTTTACAAACTGAGGGTATTTTAATAATTTTATAAACTAGGGGTATTTAGGTAATTTTATAAATCGGGGGTATTTCGATAATTTTACAAATTTGGGGTATTTAAGTAATTTTACAAATCAGGGGTATTTTCATAATTTTACAGATCAGAGGTATTTTGATAATTTTACAAACCGATGATATTTCAGTAATTTTACAAATCGGGGATATTTCAGAAATTTTATAAACTAGGGGTATTTCAGTAATTTTACAAATCGAGGATATTTCGGTAATTTTACAAATTGGGAGTATTTCGGTAATTTTACAAATCAAGGGTATTTCGTTAATTTTACAAGTCGAGGGTATTTTAGTAATTTTACAAATCGAGGGTCTTAACGACCAAACAGAAGGTCCACCGTCGCCTCGAGCGACTTAAGTAACCTAAACAGACTTAACGGTGCAAATGGGCCAAAGGCCAATTACTCGGCCCAAGTGGGCCCACACGCTAGTGTGACCCATTTAGCCCAACTACTTCCTACCTAACAATTAGATTTACGCAAGCGGGCCCACGGGCCCATTGGGCCCATTTGACCCGTCAAGGCTCAGTAGACGAGAATGCTTGTGGTGGCCTCTACAGTCTATTGCCCATGGTTTGTGGGCTCAATTACCACACGAGCGATCGCACGCTCATGAAGCCTCAAATGCCGAAGTTTTGGGTTTTCAACTTTTGCCGACTTCTAACAAAGAAGGGTGGGAAAACACACCTGTTTATGAGAACGCGCCGAAGTCTACGATCACCGACCTTGGCACATCCTGCATTGAGTCTTCCTCCCTAACTCATCTGGATCGCTATATTTAAAGCCAGCTTCTCACCAATTCTCATGTTAGCTTCCCGATGAGGGATTGCTTTCAACCATTAGGAAAAATTACTCATCCTTATGACCACTTCAACCACAAAGTTCCAGTCCAACTCCACCTCTTACACAACTCAAATAGCAAAATAAGTACTCCACTGCGCATCCCAAGACATGAACCTTAGACCTCACAGTTGCACAACACGCCACCTTGCCACTCCACTACAGGCTCTTTCTGTGATAAAAACATCTATAATTAACTTTAAGACATATGTGCCAGTGTCCAGATTCACTTAAGAGAAAAACCAAAATGAATTGTAAGAGTCAAGACTTGAACCTAGGCTCCCTTGCAACCTTAATGACGCCACAACCACTAGACCACATGCTTCCTTGTGTCATTTATTTAACACAATAATTTAAAAAGGCCATCATCCAAGCATCCAGGGTTTTATTCACTTAATACCAAAATTTTTGCTAAAGCCAAGGTTTGAACCCAAGATTTCTCCAACACTTCTTAGGGCCATTAACCACCCAAGTAGACATTTAATTGTGTCATTTCCTTACACAATTAAATACTTATATACAACCTCCTTACGGACCCAAACTCAAGGCCCAATACTTCAAGGCCTAAATTTGGGGCGTTACAATTCAACCCCCTTAAAGAATTTTCATCCTCGAAATTTCCAACTATCTGAACAAGCACTTAGCTCCACCTACACCACTACACTCCCGCTGTGCACTCTAATTCCAAACTAAACTAATACACTTTTAACTTAATCTTAAAACCTCTCACACCCAACCAAACATCTAACCGCAGAAGCAAACAGATATTTACCACACATGCATATAATTTCTATATTCAAACATCACATCCAAACAAAACAGACCTGACTTAAAAGGAACAAGGAAATCTTGAACCCGATGCTCCTTAGATCTGCATCTGAGACACGCTCTGGACTTCCTCTAGCATTCATCCGGATGGCGCCTTTTACACGCTCACAAGTCAAAAAGTTCAGACGCGTCTTAACGCTTTTCACAGAATGAGGCTCTTGCTTCAGAGGATTATGATCCCTCTTCCTGCTGCACTCCAAGCTCCTAGCCGGAAGTGTTTCGCCATACGCCTTAACTCTTGCCTAGAACACTTCTTCCAACACTTCCCTTACCAACCGGGTCAGTGCCTCCGTACTAAGCTCCTGGTTATTGTTACCCGAAGTTAGCGGACTTACCTTGACTACAGTTTCCTGAACCATCTCATGTTCTGGGGAGACTAGCAACTCCTCGCGACCTTGTTTACCTTCGGAATCCATCACAATCCTATTGCTAACTTAAACAAAATCTGGTTTCCAAAACATACACTGAATAAATACAAAATCTAACTTTAAGTACAGTCTAAATGAAAACTTACAGATTGGGCGTCGGAGACTCGGTAACCACACTTTCAGGAAAATTTTTAGAAAAACATTTAAAATACTTCAAATCTTTTTGAACCTTTTTGAAAAAATTCTTTCAGAAATCCAATTTTAAAATCCATTCCACAGTCAAGTTTTACAACTTGACTCTGATAGCACTAAATATAACACCCCAAACCCAGCCCAGAAGTTAGACCCGAATCTGGCATGTCACATTGAAGTGTTTTTTGAAAACCATGTTTTCATTAGAAACCCTTCTTATTTAAAAAGTCGTACATTCAAAACTTCTTAATTTTATTTCCAAAATTCTTTTTTTTACTTTGCGGAAGCTAATTCTAAAAGTAACCGATTTACAAAAACGTGATGTTTAAAAGTTAAGTTTCGAAAACGTAGTGTTTTGAAAATAGTTGTTGTTTTAGAAAACCGTATCCTACTTCCAACAGATATTAGACATACTAAATAAACTTTCCAAATAAAAAGTTAAGGAAATAAAGAGGCCTTATTACAACCCAAATAAAAAACCAAAGTGCTTAACTAAATAAACGAAATAGAAAAACATATGCAGTTGTGTGCTCGTCTTCGAGTCCCTCTACAACACCGATCCACCTAATGCTGGGGATTACCTGCACAGTTAATAAACAGGGTGAGTTTACGAAAACTCAGTGTGTAATCCCCTTATTTAGAGTAGCGATCAAGATCTGTAAAACAAAATCAAAAGCGATGCGGGGCGAGCCCGTTAACGATAATGAAGATAGTCTAGTTCAGAGCATACGTGGGCCAAAGCATATTACAATGTCATTTGGGTCACAACCCATAATAGAATCAATTGGGCCCAGCCCAAGCCAATAATAGAACAAAATGTGTGAATGCATGGATGCATGCTATCCCATCCCAATAATCCAACTGTTACACATCAACTCCGTCCCCCGGTACACATCATGTGGGGATATAAATATCGACCCACCCATCTGATACACATTAATGGTAGCCAAGTTGCGGTAATACCTTCATTACATCAAAGCTGCTAATCATATATTGGGCTTAAAAAGCCTTCAGTAGCGGTATTATAATTGGCACAAAGCCTTCGGTAACTGTATTATGTTTGGTACATAGCCATCAGCGACGGTGATATAATCGGCATACAGCCTTGGGTAAATATGATCCACACAGAGTCATCCATAAGTATGTTAGGCACATAGCCACAGGTAAATACGTTTGGCACAAAGCCATAGTCAAGATGGCACAGAGCCATATTTAGGTTGGCACAGAGCCATAATCAGAATAATTGGCTTTAAGCCATCGGTAGCTGTTTCATGTTAGGCACATAGCCATCAGTGACGGTAATACAGTTAGCACACAGCCTCGGGTAAATATGATCGACACAGAGTCGTAAATAATCATATATTGGGCTTAAAAGCCACCGGTGGATCCACGATCGTTAAGCAACCATGCGATCCTTAATCGGTGGATCCACGGTCGTCAAACAACTATACGATCCTCAATTTCTTCCTCCGTTTCACAATTCCAACCCCACGCAATATGTCGTGTATGTCATGCTCAATCATCACACGTGTATGCAAAATGGTCATGCTCAGTAACAATCATTTAAACATATATTAAAAACATATCAGTTTTACAACCACAGTCAAGTCAGTTAAAACACAATCATACAATCACAGTCGTCAATCAGTCAAATTCATAGTCTAAGTCAGTCATTTACCCACAAGGGGAAAACAGTCATTTTACCCTACAGGGGTATTTAAGTAATTTTACACTACAAGGGTAATTCGATAATTTTACAAACTGGAGGTATTTCTGTAATTTTTCAAATCAGGGGTATTTTGATAATTTTACAAATCGGGGGTATTTTAGTAATTTTACAAACCAGGGATATTTCGATAATTTTACAAATCGAGGGTATTTTGATAATTTTACAAATTGAGGGTATTTCAATAAATTTACAAATTAGGGGTATTTCAATAATTTTACAAACTAGGGGTATTTCGATAATTTTACAAATTGAGGGTATTTCGATAATTTTACAAATTTGGGGTATTTTAGTAATTTTACAAATTAAAGGTATTTTGATAATTTTAGAAATCGGGGGTATGTCGATAATTTATAAACCAGGGATATTTTACTAATTTTACAAATCGGGGGTATTTCGGTAATTTTACAAACCAGGGTATTTCAGTAATTTTACAAATCAGGAATATTTCGTAAGTTTACAAATCGAGGATATTTCGGTAATTTTACAAATTGGGAGTATTTCGGTAATTTTACAAATCAAGTGTATTTCGTTAATTTTACAAGTCGAGGGTATTTTAGTAATTTTACAAATCGAGGGTCTTAACGACCCAACA
Organism: Gossypium longicalyx; assembly: GCA_025698465.1. NCBI lineage: Eukaryota > Viridiplantae > Streptophyta > Magnoliopsida > Malvales > Malvaceae > Gossypium > Gossypium longicalyx. The sequence continues at coordinate 38,595,524 of CM046996.1, read as the reverse complement.
AAAGGTCTATCGTCGCCTTGAGCGACTTAAGTAACCTAAACAGACCTAACGGTGCAAATGGGCCAAAGGCCAATTGCTCGGCCCAAGTGGGCCCACACGCTAGTGTGACCCATTTAGCCCAACTACTTCCTACCTAACAATTAGATTTACGCAAGCGGGCCCACGGGCCCATTGGGCCCATTTGACCCGTCAAAGGCTCGATGAGCGAGAATGCTTGTGGTGGCCTCTACAGTCTATCGCCCATGGTTTGTGGGCTCAATTACCACACGAGCGATCGCACGCTCATGAAGCCTCAAATGTCAAAGTTTTGGGTTTTCAACTTTTGCCGACTTCTAACAAAGAAGGGTGGGAAAACACACCTGTTTATGAGAACGCACCGAAGTCCACGATCACCGACCTTGGCACATACTGCATTGAGTCTTCCTCCCCAACTCATCTGGATCGCTATATTTAAAGCCAGCTTCTCACCAATTCTCATGTTAGCTTCCCGATGAGGGATTGCTTTCAACCATTAGGAAAAATTACTCATCCTTATGACCACTTCAACCACAGAGTTCCTGTGAGATCCCGAATTAGGGCCTAATCGGAATAGTGGTTTTGGGACCACAAATTCGAGAGAGAAATAATTATTTTATGATTATTTTGAGGTCTATGGTATGATTGCATGATTGTGTGAAAATTTCGTGAAAAAATTCTATGCATAAAGTGATTAATTTGAAATTAGGGACTAAATTGAATAAGTTGCAAAACTTGCATTCTAGAAGTTTTTAGTATGAAATTGCTTTGGAATATTAATTAGGAGGTCTTAAATAGCAATTTGACCAATTTCTAAGTTTTTGGACAAAAATTGGACATGGATGGAAATTTTGAAAGTTTAGTAATGAAGGGTATTTTAGTCATTTGGTAATTAAAAGATTAAAAAAAGGAAAAAGATGGAAAAATATGTCCATCTTCTTCATTAGGACGAAATTTCAAGGGTTCTCCATAGCTAGGGTTTGTTTCAAGCTTCCAAGCTCCATAGTAAGTGATTCCAAGCCCCGTTTTTAATGTTCTTTACGTTTTTGGAGTCCCGATAACTTGATTTAGCTTATTCTAGCAATAATTTAACCTAGGGTTTATATTTGGAAAAATACCCATAGGTGAAATATGTTTATTTTGATGTTTTATGGTAAAATATGAAGCTTGAAATTGTGTTAAACAACTTTTGCTAAGTGATTTTTCGTAAAAACGAGTAAAATGACATAATCGATAAAAATACCTAATATTCATAAGTACATGTTAGAGTGTGAATTTGATGTTGCTATAGAAGGGAAAAATGATCAGCATATCATAAAACATAAGAAAATAGGATGAAGTTTAATTTCCGAGCTTTGGGAAAAAAGTGTAAATATGCAAAAGTTTAGGGGCAAAAATGCAATTTTGCCAAAGTTTGAGTCAAGGACTGTTTTAATAAATGTGAGTATTAAATAAGCTAAATTTTTTATTATAGATCAAGAGAAATGAGATTCAAGTCGTGATCGAGGGAAAAATAACGGTTTCGAGGAATAGGCTTGATTTCTAACATATTGTATCGAGGTAAGTTCATATGTAAATATTGTAATATAACTGTTATTTTAAATCATTTAATGCTATTTATATGATATTATGATTTGTTATCATGCAATTCTATGCTTTGTGGTAATTGTTGGACAACATACAAAAATTTTATGAATTATGTGAAAAATGTGAAAGATTATCGAAGTATCGTCATTGGAATTCCAAGGAGAATGGTAAAGGAGTACGAACGAGGAATGTCCCATTGAACCTTAGGAATAGATTAGGATACTTGGGCATCCTAACTCGTTGAGTTGAGCCCGAGTTCACTTATGGATGCAAATGTCTGAACTCGTTGAGTTGAGTCCGAGTTCGTGAGCTATAACTAGGCATCTGAGCTTGTTGAGTTGAGTCTGAGTTCACTTATGGATGCGAACGCTCGAGCTCATTGAGTTGAGTCTGAGTTCGCTTATGGCCGGGTTACATGGTAGCTTGGCTACATATGTGGCACATATGTGCAAACTTTCCATATATCTAAATTATATTCCGATGTGTTCAACTGGTAAAATTCTAGTAATATGGAAGAATACTCAAGATACAAGTGACGTATTGGTAAGTGTTGTGGAATGGGCACTTTGGATAGGTATGTACTTTACCGTCAGGTTGAAACTTGATACGACAACAATAATATGGTAAGATGATGAATGATGAATAGAAATGTGATATATGTTTTGGTGATATTATGCTAATGTTGGTTGGTATAGTTGCTTTGTTAAGTTATTTGTTATTTGCATATGGACTTACTAAGCATCTATGCTTACTCCCTCCTTTTCATTATTTGTAGTTTTGACAAGTCAATTTGGAGATCGGGATGGTTAGAGGCACGCTCACACTATCACTGGACAATTACGGTATAATGACTTGTAATTTTTGGAAATATGGCATGTATAGCATTCCAATCATTTTGTGTGTATAATCTTACGATATGGCCTACGGATGGAATGGAAATGTTTGAGAATGATTAGCTATTGGAATGACTAATCAAGTTTATATATGATAACATGTATGCTTTATGTCTTAACTAAACCATGAAAATCCTTGGAAAGGTAAAATTGGCCACAAAGCAAAATCAGTCAGCAGCAGTGACATGAGTTTGAAAAATCACTAAAAATTGTAGAGATAGAATTTTATGATGAATAAAATATGGAATTTAATATTAATGAATCTATTTTCATGTGGAAGAAACAAAATAAGTAAAAGAGTTGTATTTTATGAGATATTTATATTTTGGTGAAACAAAATTGTTTGAACTTGTTTAAATGCTAAAATAAGTTTAGTAATGTCTCATACTCGACTCCAGCGATGGTCTCGGGTAAGGAGGCGTTACAGTTCCAGTCCAACTCCACCTCTTACACAACTCAAATAGCAAAATAAATACTCCACTGCGCATTCCAAGACTTGAACCTCATATCTCACAGTTGCACAATACGCCACCTTGCCACTCCACTACAGGCTCTTTCTGTGATAAAAACATCTATAATTAACTTTAAGATATATGTGCAAGTGTCCAGATTCACTTAAGAGAAAAACCAAAATGAATTGAAAGAGCCAAGACTTGAACCCAAGATCACTTGCAACCTTCATAATGCCACAACCACTAGACCACATGCTTTCTTATGTCATTTATTTAACACAATAATTTAAAAAGGCCATCATCCAAGCATCCAGGGTTTTATTAACTTAAAACCAAAATTTTTGCTAAAGCCCAGGTTTGAACCCAAGATTTCTCCAACACTTCTCAGGGCCATTAACCACCCAAGTAGACATTTAATTATGTCATTTCCTTGCACAATTAAATACTTATATACAACCTCCTTACGGACCCAAATTCAAGTTCCAATACTTCTAGGCCCAAATTTGGGGCGTTACAATTCTACCCCCTCAAAAGAAAGTTCGTCCACGAAATTTCCAACTATCTGAACAAGCGCTTAGCTCCACCTATACCACTACGCTCCTGCTGTGCACTCTAATTCCAAATGACACTAATACACTTTTAACTTAATCTCAAAACCTCTCACACCCAACCAAACATCTAACCACAGAAGCAAATAGATATTTAACACACATGCATACAATTTCTATATTTAAACATCACATCCAAATAAAACACACCTGACTTAAAAGGAACTTTTCAATCCCGAACCCGATGCTCCTTAGATCTGCTTTTGAGACACGCTCTTGACTTTCTCTAGCATTCGCCCAGATGGCGGCTTTTGCACGCTCACAAGCTAAAAAGTTCAGATGCGTCTTAATGCATTTCATAGAATGAGGCTCCTGCTTCAGAGGATTGTGATCCCTCTTCCTGCTGCACTCCAAATGCCTAGCCTGAAGTGTTTCACCAAATGCTTTAACTCTTGCCTAGAACACTTCTTCCAGCACTTCCCTTACCAACCGGGTCAGTGCCTCCATACTAAGCTCTAGGTTATTGTTACCCGAAGTTGGCGGACTTACCTTGACTACAGTTTCCTGAACCATCTCATTTTCTGGAAAGACGAGCAACTCCTCGCGACCTTGCTTACCTTCGGAATCCATCACAGTCTTGTTGCTAACTTAAACAAAATCTGATTTCCAAAACACACAATGAAAAAATACAAAATCTAACTTTAAGTATAGTCTAACAGAAAACTTACGGATTCGACGCCAGAGACTCGGTAACCACACTTTTAGGAAAATATTCAGAAAAACATTTCAAATACTTCAAATCTTTTTGAACCTTTTTGAAACAATTCTTTCAGAAATCCAATTTTAAAACCCATTCCACAGTCGAGTTTTGTAACTTGGCTCTGATACCACTAAATATAACACCCCAAAATCAGCCCAAAAGTTAGACCCGAATTTGGCATGTCACATTGAAGTGTTTTTTGAAAACCATGTTTTCATTAGAAACCCTTCTTATTTAAAACATCGTACATTGAAAACTTCTTAATTTTATTTCCAAAATTCTTTTTTTTTTTACTTTGCGGAAGCTAATTTTAAAAGTAACTGATTTACGAAAACGTGATGTTTAAAAGTTAAGTTGCGAAAACGTAGTGTTTTGAAAATAGTTGTTGTTTTGGAAAACCGTGTCCTACTTCCAACAGATATTAGACATATTAAACAAACTTTCCCTTACTTAGAGTGTAATCCCGGTTGCGGTACTACCTTCATTACCGCAAAGCTGTTAATCATATATTTGGCTTAAAAAGCCTTCAATAGCGGTATTATAATTGGCAGAAAGCCATCGGTAACTGTATTATATTAGCACATAGCCGTCAACGATGGTGATATAATCGTCACACAGCCTTGGGTAAATATGATCCACACAGAGTCATCCATAAGTATGTTAGGCACAGAGCCACAGGTAAATACGTTTGGCACAAAGCCATAGTCAAGATGGCACAGAGCCATATTTAGGTTGGCATAGAGCCATATTTAGGTTGGCACAGAGCCATAATTAGAATAATTGGCTTTAAGCCATCGGTAGCTGTTTCATGTTAGGTACATAGCCATCAGTGAAGGTAATACAGTCAAATTCATAGTCCAAGTCAGTCATTTACCCACAAGGGCAAAATAGTCATTTTACCCTACAAGGGTATTTCAGTAATTTTACACTACAAGGGTAATCCGATAATTTTACAAACTAGAGGTATTTTGGTAATTTTACAAATCAAGGGTATTTTTGTAATTTTACAAATCAGAGGTATTTCGAGAATTTTACAAACTGGGGATATTTCAGTAATTTTACAAATTGAGGGTATTTCGATAATTTTACAAATCGGGGGTATTTTTATAATTTTACAAACTGGGGGTATTCTGGTAATTTTATAAACCAGGGGTATTTTGATAATTTTACAAATCAGAGGTATTTCGGTAATTTACGAATCAGGGGTATTTCTGTAATTTTACAAACTAAGGGTATTTTAGTAATTTTACAAATTAAGGGTATTTCAGTAATTTTACAAACTGTGAATATTTATTTTGATAATTTTACAAATCGGGGGTATTTCGGTAATTTTACAAATCGGGGTATTTCGATAATTTTACCAATTGGGGGTATTTCAATAATTTTATAAATCGAGGTTATTTCGGTAATTTTACAAGTCGAGGGTATTTTCGTAATTTTATAAATCGAGGGTCTTAACGACCCAACAGAAGGTCCATCAGTTCCTCGAGCGACTTAAGTAACCTAAATAGACCTAACGGTGCAAATGGGACTAAGGCCAATTACTCGGCCCAAGTGGGCCCACATGCTAGTGTGGCCCATTTAGCCCAACTACTTCTTACCTAACAATTAGATTTACACAAGCGGGCCCACGGGCCCATTGGGGCCATTTGACCAGTCAAAGACTAGTACACGAGAACGCTCGTGGCGGCCTCTACAGTCTATTGCCCATGGTTTGTGGGTTCGGTTACCACACGAGCGATCGCACGCTCGTGAAGCCTCAAATGCCGAAGTTTCGGCTTTTCGACTTTTGCCGACTTCTAACAAAGAAGGGCGCGAATACACACCTGTTTTTGAGAACGCGCCGAAGTCCAGGATCACCAACCTTGGCACATCCTACATTGAGTCTTCCTCCCCAACTCATCTGGTTCGCTCTATTTAAAGCCAACTTCTCACCAATTCTCATTTTAGCTTCCCAATGTGGGATTGCTTTCAACCATTAGGAAAAATTCCTCATTCTTATAACCACTTCAACCATAGAGTTCCAGTCCGACTCCACCTCTTACACAACTCAAATAGTAAAATAAATACTCCACTGCACATCCCAAGACTTCAACCTCAGACCTCACAATTACACAATACGCCACCTTGCCACTCTACCACAGGCTCTTTCTTTGATAAAAACGTCTATAATTAACTTTAAGCATATGTGCCAGTGTCCAGATTCACTTAAGAGAAAAACCAAAATGAATTGTAAGAGCCAAGACTTGAACCCAGGCTCCCTTGCAACCTTAATGACGCCACAACCACTAGACCACATGCTTCCTTGTGTCATTTATTTAACACAATAATTTAAAAATGCTATCATCCAAGCATCCAGGGTTTTATTCACTTAATACCAAAATTTTTGCTAAAGCCCAGGTTTGAACCCAAGATTTCTCCAACACTTCTCAGGGCCATTAACCACCCAAGTAGACATTTAATTGTGTCATTTCTTTGCACAATTAAATACTTATATACAACTTCCTTACGGACCCAAACTTAAGGCCCAATACTTCAAGGCCCGAATTTAGGGCGTTACAATTCAACCCCCTTAAAGAAATTTCGTCCTCGAAATTTCCAACTATCTGAACAAGCACTTAGCTCCACCTACACCACTACACTCTCGCTGCGCACTCTAATTCCAAACTACACTAATACACTTTTAACTTAATCTCAAAACCTCTCACACCCAACCAAACATCTAACCATAGAAGCAAACATATATTTACCACACATGCATACAATTTCTATATTCAAACATCACATCCAAACAAAACACACCTGACTTAAAAGGAACTGTGCAATCTTGAACCCGATGCTCCTTAGATCTACATTTGAGACACGCTCTTGACTTCTTCTAGAATTTGTCTAGATGGCGCCTTTTGCACGCTCACAAGCCAAAAAGTTTAGACGCGTCCTAACGCATTTCACAGAATAGGGCTCTTGCTTTAGAGGATTATGATCCCTCTTCCTGCTGCACTCCAAGCACCTAGCCTGAAGTGTTTCACCATACGCCTTAACTCTTGCCTAGAACACTTCTTCCAGCACTTCCCTTACCAACCAAGTCAGTGCCTCCGTACTAAGTTCTGGGTTATTGTTACCCGAAGTTGGCAGACTTACCTTGACTACAGTTTCCTGAACCATCTCATGTTCTGGGGAGACGAGTAACTCCTCGCGACCTTGCTTACCTTCGGAATCCATCACAGTCCTGTTGCTAACTTAAACAATATATGATTTCCAAAACATACACTAAATAAATACAAAATCTAACTTTAAGTATAGTCTAACAAAAAACTTACAGATTCGGCGCCGGAGACTCGGTAACCACACTTTCAAAAAAATATTTCAAATACTTCAAATCTTTTTGAACCTTTTTGAAACAATTCTTTCGAAAATCCAATTTTAAAACCCATTCCACAGTTGAGTTTTGTAACTTGGCTCCGATACCACTAAATATAACACCCCAAATCTGACCTAGAAGTTAGATCCGAATCTGGCGTGTCACGTTGAAATATTTTTTGAAAACCATGTTTTCATTAGAAACCCTTCTTATTTAAAACGTCGTACATTAAAAACTTCTTAATTTTATTTCTAAATTTTTTTTTTACTTTGCGGAAGCTAATTCTAAAAGTAACCGATTTACGAAAACGTGATGTTTAAAAGTTAAGTTGCAAAAACGTAGTGTTTTGAAAACAGTTGTTGTTTTGGAAAACTGTGTCCTACTTCCAATAGATAGTAGACATACTAAATAAACTTTCCAAATAAAAAACCAAAGTGCTTAACTAAATAAACGAAATAAAAAACATGTGCAGTTGTGTGGTCGTCTCCGAGTCCTTCTACGACATGGATCCACCTAACGCTAGGGATTACCTGTACAGTTAATAAACGGGGTGAGTTTATGAAAACTCAGTGTGTAATCCCCTTACTTAGAGTAACAGTCAGTATACAAAAACAAAAATAGAAATGATGCAGGGGGCGAGCTGTTACGTGAATACAAGATAGTCCAGTTCAGAGCATATGTGAGCCAAAGCCTATTACAATGTCATTTGGGTCACAACCCATAACAGAATCAATTGGGCCCAGCCCAAACCAATACCAGAACATAATGTGTGAATGCATGGATGCATGCTATCCCATCCCAATAATCCAACCGTTACACATCAACTCCGTCCCCCGGTACACATCATGTGGGGATATAAATATCGACCCACCCATCCAATACACATCAATGGCAACCCGGTTGTGGTACTACCTTCATTACAACAAAGCTACTAATCATATATTTGGCTTAAAAAGCCTTCAGTAGCAATATTATAATTGGCAGAAAGCCATCAGTAACTGTACTATGTTTGGCACAGAGCCATCAGCGACGGTGATATAATCGTCACACAGCCTTGGGTAAATATGATCCACACAGAGTCATCCATAAGTATGTTAGGCACATAGCCACAGGTAAATACGTTTGGCACAAAGCCATAGTCAAGATGGCACAGAGCCATATTTAGGTTGGCATAGAGCCATATTTAGGTTGGCACAGAGCCATAATTAGAATAATTGGCTTTAAGCCATCGGTAGCTGTTTCATGTTAGGCACATAGCCATCAGTGAAGGTAATACAGTCAAATTCATAGTCCAAGTCAGTCATTTACCCACAAGGGCAAAATAGTCATTTTACCCTATAGGGGTATTTCAGTAGTTTTACACAAGGGTAATCAGATAATTTTACAAACTGGGGGTATTTCGCTAATTTTACAAATCGATCGAAGGTATTTTGATAATTTTACAAACTGGGGATATTTCGGTAATTTTACAAATCGAGGGTATTTAGGTAATTTTGCAAATTGAGGGTATTTTGGTAAAATTTTAAACTGGGGGTATTTCACTAATTTTACAAACCAGGGGTATTTCGATAATTTTACGAATCGGGGGTATTTTAGTAATTTTAGAAACTAGTGGTATTTCGGTAATTTTACAAATTAGGGGTATTTCGATAATTTTACAAATTAGGGGTATTTCAGTAATTTTACAAATTGAGGATATTTTGGTAATTTTACAAATCGGGGGTATGTCAATAATTTTACAAATCGGGGTATGTTAATAATTTTACAAATCGAGGGTATTTCGATAATTTTACAAATTGGGGGTATTTTGATAATTTTACAAATCTTGGTATTTCGGTAATTTTACAAATTGGGGTTATTTTGGTAATTTTACAAAATCGGAGGTATTTCGGTAATTTTATAAGTCGAGGGTATTTTGGTAATTTTACAAATCGAGGGTCTTACGACCCAACAGAAGGTCCATTGTCGCCTCGAGTAACTTAAGTAACCTAAATAGACCTAACAATGCAGATGGGAATAAGGCCCATTACTCGGCCCAAGTGGGCCCACACGCTAGTGTGGCCCATTTAGCCCAACTACTTCCTACCTAACAATTAGATTTACACAAGCGGGCCCACGGGCCCATTTGACCCGTGAAGGACCAATACACGAGAACGCTCGTGGTGGCCTCTATAGTCTATTGCCTATGGTTTGTGGGCTCGGTTACCACACGAGCGATCACATGCTCGTGAAGCCTCAAATGCTGGGCTCGGTTACCACACGAGCGATCACATGCTCGTGAAGCCTCAAATGCTGAAGTTTCAGCTTTTCGGCTTTTGCCGACTTCTAACAAAGAAGGGCGCGAATACACACCTGTTTTTGAGAACGCGCTGAAGTCCGCGATCACCAACCTTGGCACATCCTACATTGAGTCTTCCTCCCCAACTCATCTGGTTAGCTTCTCGATGTGGGATTGCTTTTAACCATTAGGAAAAATTCCTCATTCTTATAACCACTTCAACCATAGAGTTCCAATCCAACTCCACCTCTTACACAACTCAAATAGTAAAATAAATACTCCACTGCGCATCCTAAGACTTCAACCTCAGACCTCACAGTTGCACAACACGCCACCTTGCCACTCCACCACAGGCTCTTTCTGTGATAAAAACGTCTATAATTAACTTTAAGACATATGTGCCAGTGTCCAGATTCACTTAAGAGAAAAACCAAAATGAATTGTAAGAGCCAAGACTTGAACCCAAGCTCCTTTGCAACCTTAATGACGCCACAACCACTAGACCACATGCTTCCTTGTGCCATTTATTTAACACAATAATTTAAAAAGGCCATCATCCAAGCATCCAGGGTTTTATTCACTTAATACCAAAGTTTTTGCTAAAGCCTAGGTTTGAACCCAAGATTTCTCCAACACTTCTCAGGGCCATTAACCACCCAAGTAGACATTTAATTGTGTCATTTCCTTGCATAATTAAATGCTTATATACAACCTCCTTACGGACCCAAACTCAAGTTCCAATACTTCTAGGCCCAAATTCGGGGCGTTACAGTGTGGCCATTTTTAGGGCACATGGGCGTGTGTGTTGGCCGTGTGACCCAAGTCAGAGAGTTACATGGGATTGGACTCGGGCTGGGACAAGGCCATGTAATCCCATTTTGAATGTCCACACGGCCTGTGACACATGCATGTCTTTGGCCGTGTGAGACACACGGCCTGGCCACACCGGCGTGTGTCTCATGTATTTTGAAAAAAATTCTAGGTTTTGTAAAAAATTTATAAATTATCAGTTTAGTCATGAACCACCCCGAATGCATGTTTTGGGCCTCGTAGGCTCGTATTAGGTCTTAATAAGGTAAAGTGAAATTCTTGAAGTACTTACTATCAAATGCTTGGGAATGAGTTCTTTTCTCCTTTCTTCACTCTTTTGCTATATCATTTCCTTTATCAAGCCCTTATTGTTCACATCTCTTCTCTTCCTGTTCATTAAGAACACACACATACACAATATTTAATATTGAACAACACTTACAAGTTATTTCCAAACATTTTTAATAAGATAAACATGAAATCTTTTAAGAAAACTTCATCATCCTTACCTTGATTGTAGCATCCCCAAAACTCTTTGGTCGAAAATAATGAGATAAATTTTTAGTGAAATAAGATATAAATAAAGTAAATGATAAGGGATGCTAGAGAAAAATGAAATCTGAAGTATGTTGTGAAATATTAATTTGAGCCAGGGACTAAACCATAAAAATATAAAAAGTTATGTGGTCTAAGTGTAAATATTTAACATGTAAAGGGTTAAATTATAAATATGGAAAACTTGAAGGGCCAATAGTACACATATCTTAAGGGTGGAAGGGTTTAGAAAATAAGTAAAATTGATTAATAATGACCAATTTGAATAATTGGAAGGAATATGAGGGATTAAATAACAATTTTACCAAATTAAGTGATGATTCAATGATGAAATTTTGAAAGATCATAAAGGGTAAAATGGTTAATTAGCAAGAGCTATAATTCTATAATGTAATGACTACGTTGGTGATATTTTGTGTTTTTTTAAATAAAATATTATATTAACATAAATTAATTATAAAAATATTGATATAAAAGGGAGAAAAGATGAAGAAAAACTCTTCATCTTTCCAACGTGAGGAAGAATAGAGTAATGTAGAAACTTTGATTTCTTTACAAGTTAGTCATTTATCATGAAATCCTACTATTTCACCTAGAATTCTTGGAAATTTCCATAGGCAACAAAGAAGAAATGTGAAGTAAAGATCCTAGAGAGAAAATTCCATAATTTAGAAGTAAGAAATTAGTAGAGGCAAGTGAAGAAAATTATAAGAGAAGAGAAGGATAGTGATGAAGTTTACAATGAAATGGAAGAAAAGCATAAGATAAAGCCTTCTTATCAAAAGAGCTAAGTTTTCATATTAGCTTTACTTTTCTATGAGTTGTGTTACAAATGTTATAATTGAAATGCATGAAATGTGAAATTTTAATTGAAATAGTAGAGGTAGAAAGTAATTGATGAAGTATGATGTATAGGAACATCAAATTTCAAGTGAAAGAGAAAAAAAAAATGATTTGTATCATGAGAGACTTCAAGGTGAAGAAATGAATATGGCATTAATATAAAAAAATAAATTATTAATTTGAATAATAATCAAAATTATAATGATTATGTATAATTAAATGAAAGTTAATGCAAAGAATCAAGAAAAAAGTAGACATTTTCACTAAAATAGTTTCTAGATACAACAGGGTTCAACTTTAAAAATTCACTGAAAATTGTAGAAATCGAAATAGAGGTTGAATAAAATAAGAAATTAAATCTTATTGAGTCTAGTTTCACATAGAAGAAATGGTGCAAGCAATGAAATTTTATATTATGAGATGTAATAATTTTTGTGAGAAAATGTCAGAATGATTTTGGAATCCCCTGTTTTAACTTCAAAAAATCAAAGTAAATTGTACAAAAAAATTAGCTGATGAAATTTATATGAATAAAATCTTAATGAGTCTATTTTTAGGGGAAACATACAACAAAATATTTTGAGACTTTTACTAAAAATAATTAATTTTTAGTAAAGAAGGGTCATTGCTGCCTAGAAGTAGAATAAGGGAAGATTTGAAGAAAAAACTATATTTATTGGCTTGAGTATAAATTCTAAAATTTTACAGTAAAAACTTCAATTAGCCTAATTTTAAAAATAAAAAAGTGGATCTTAATTTTGAATCCTATAGATTAAGATATAAATAATTTAGTGATTGTTACTCAAGTGGACAACTTTGCTAAAATTATATAAATAGTAAAATTAAAATTAATGTTGCATATAGGCATACAATACTAAAAGCCATAAATTCTTATATGAATACACATGCATAAAGGATATGGAATAGAGAGGAGGAGGAAGAGGAAAAATAGTAGAAGAGTATGAAGCTAAGAAATTATTTCAAGTGATAGAATTACTAACACATAAGAATAGTTAAGTAAATTATTAAGACATTAAGTGAATAATTGTACGATGATGACTTAATGCAATTATTTGTATAACTTTGATAGTTGTGTCTGTAACACCCCTTACACGTATTCAACGCCGGAACAGGGTACGAGGCATTACCAGAATTATCACACAAATAAACATACAATTTTAGGTTATAAATTTGTGTCCAAATTAAAACCATTTGCATTTAATCATAAAGTCCCTAATACGAGCCTACGAGGCCGAAAACGTGCATTGGAAATGGTTCGGGACTAAACTGAGAACTTTAGAAATTTTTACGAAATGTAGAAAAATTTCCACTAAATAGGGGGCACACGCTCGTGTGGATACGGGACACTCCTGTGTGGGCAGGCTGTGTGGTCACACACGCCCGTGTCCTAACCCTGTTTAACTCTCTGACATGTAACTCATGAACAAATTGAGATCACACGGCCAAGTCACACGCCCATGTGCTAGGCCATGTGGAATATTAATTTTCATAAAATAGGTGCAAACTTCACACGGCCAGGGCACATGCCCGTGTTCGAGGCCATGCTGTCCACACGGTAAAGACACACGCCCGTGTCTCTGCCTGTGTGCTCAATTCTGAGCATTCTGTTTCTCAAAACTAAGGTGCAGGGGACACACGGCCTAAACACATGCCCGTGGGGCAAGCCGTATGTCGCACACAACCTAGACACACGCTCGTGTGTCTACCCGTGTGGACAAAAATAAGGCTATTTACCAAGCCATTTTGCCACCCTTTAATGCACACACCTACACAATATAACATAGCACCAATCCAAACATATACATACCACCAAACATCCACAACTAAGACATCAACACATTATTCATGATAGGCATCATTATGAATATACTTATAACCAATATTAGCCCATTTCCAATGGCCTTATACAAAATGAATTTCTAACCAATATAAGCCAACACATTTGGCCAAATCAATAATGAAACATAACAAAATGACCAAGTCCCCTATACATGCCATAACTCAAAATGTTGAATTCATCGATACCATAATAATTGTTGATAGTGTGAATGGATCTCCGAGGGTCTCCGAACCCCGAGCTAGCTTGGTGACACTATAAGACAAGGGAAAGAAGGGGGAGTAAGCTATATAGCTTAGTAAATTCATATGCAAATAATAAGCATCTTAACCACACCTTAATCATGCAATTTATATAATGTGGGATAACATAAATGATATTAAAATCTCATAGTCATAACTTGCATCAATCACAACCTTACCAAGAGTTCATCACCTATCGAGTTTATTACTTATGAGTTTTACGTACATACCTGTACCAACTCGTAACATAACCACATCCTTTCACATCTTTGACATTCCCGTTGAACACTTGGAATATTGTCGGATACATAGAAAATCTTGCACATAAGTGCCACATATGTAGCTAAAGCTACCTCATATCTCATAACACATATGGACTTGCTCTCGAGCTATTCACGGGCCTGCTCACACAAGCTATTAGTCAGGACGTAGCTACACAGTGCTGCTCACACAAGCTGTCAGGTATCCGTAACATATGCCGGAATACCCAGCCATTGGTAGGACGTACGAGACCAGCACCCGAATCACATAAACACATATACACATGGGTTCCTAGTGACATGTCACTCGTATCCTATTCTATTCCTAAGGTTCAATCAGGATTTCTCGCTTGTTGAAACTTTGTTGATTATGTCCAAAGAGTCAATCACACAATTCATACAATATTAAAGCATTTAAAACATAAATATAACATCGCATTATTTACATACGAATTTACCTCGGTACAAAAATAGTAGAATTGGACCTAATCGTCAAACACTTGGTTTTTCCCCCGATCTAGGTCCAGAACTCATTTTTCTTGATAATCAAGCTTGAAAGCTTTGGCCAAAACCCTAGCTATGGTGACTCTTCAAATTCAGCACAAGGGGACTAAATTGGAGAAGATGACATCTTTTATGTGTTTAATTTTGTCTTTATTACCCAAATGACCAAAATGCCCTTAATGCCAAACTTTGAAATTTCACCCTACAATGTCCATTTTTGTCCAACTTAAGTAAAATGGTCTAATTACCATTTAAGGACCTCCAATTTAAAATTTCATAGCAATTAGACACCTCTAGCTTCTAGAACAAACATTTTACACCTATTACAATTTAGTCCTCTTAGTTAAATTGGACACCTTATCGATAAAATTTCTTAACGAAATTTTCACACAATCATTCAATCATACTATAGACCTTAGAATTGTAACACCCCTAGCCAGAGTCCGATCGCCGGTTTAGGCTATAAGGTATTACCGAGCTAAACATTTAATTTTTCATTCACAAAATTTAGCAATAAAAGCAGAAATCGAGCTGAACACATACCGAACCTTGAGTTATAAATATGTCATTTTCATATAGCCAAAATATTTACAATTACAAAACATATTTTGTCAACAGCCTAACCTATACATGCCATATCAAGTCCAAAATATAACTGTACCAAAAAGATTGATAGTATGAAGAAGCTCATTGACGATCCCAGAGGCGGTGGCCAAAATCAACAATCTATAAAACAGAGAAATAAGAAACAGAGTAAGCTTTCGAGGCTTAGTAAGTTTTAAGCAATTCATACTATTAAAGCTTGTCATTAAAATTGAACATTGAGTATCACAAAACTCGTATTCTAATTGTAATTCACTTGGCCAAATATACACGAAAGAGTGAGTTATAAAACCTATTAGCCGATTATGTATGTATGTATACACAAGAAAACTTCTAGCACGTATTTCACTATCTACATAGCTTATACTATACTTGTAGTCACATACTTTCATATGATGACTTACATTGACCAATTATATCATTGTCTTATCCTCAAACACCGAATTCATTCACACAAATATATATACCGTTCTTTGATACTAATAAATCACTTAGAAATCAATTCAAATATGAGCACATAACACGAACCTTAACATGTAAAATATATAATACTTACACAACGATGTTTACCACGGACATTCGAAGTCGCAATTTTTACTTAACTTACTGACATCGGTTCTGTCAAGTCTTAGAGCTTAGAATACATTACTAGCGTAAGCCTGCAGGTCTTTAACCCGGATATTTTTCCAGCACGTAGCCTGCGGACCTCAAGTCTGGATAAATTTCCAGCATATAGCCTGCGGACCTCATGTCCGGATATGTTTCCAGCATATAGCCTGCGGACCTCATGTCCGGATTTATTTCCAATCTCATATATATTTGGTCATATTTTAACACATCTCAGTCATGTTATCACTTAATAGTCATATATTACATTCGAATATAAACTCAATATGCACATCATCATTCACATTTCATCTCAGGAGTTATATCTCATATCACTCATTCTTTTCACCATTTAATCTTAAACTCAAAGTGACCATCAGATTATAAGTCATATACATGCATTATCTAATATACAACTTTATTCAAGTGCAAGCCAAAGATCGCAATTCACCTACTATACTCTTATAAAGGCATCGTCAATTATATACTAAAGGAAACTACTTAAAACTTACCTCAGATGTTGTCGATCGATTTCAACAGCTATTCGGTTACTTTCTCCTTTCCCCTATCCAACTTTGGTCCTCTAAGCTCTTGAGCTAAATCAAACAAATTTGTTCTCAATCAAACACATACATACGACAACCATATACATTTCAAAAACCAATTTATTTGTATCATTTGTCCACTTTAAGTCTATCACCATTTCATTTTCAAATTTATGTACTTTGTAAGTTACATTCAAACACATTCGGCACTATGCATCTTTTCAAAATTTTTTTTTAACATTAGCTCAACTTATAACCTTCTTCTAATTAAAAACATTTAACACCAGCTAGTCATGGTTACCATAATCACAATTTAACTATATATAATATATATATAACCGAATGTCTCTATGTCACAAGGTACTTACATAAGGCATATATATATACCTATATGTGACTAACACAATTTAATCGATTACTCATTTTATGCACAACCACGTAAACACACATATATATTTATAGCATGCCTTAATATATTATATGCCACATTCGACCCTAAACACTCAAACTTAGCTTTCATATACAATTTCATTTCATGATCAATTGTAGCAAATTGCACATAGGTTTCAGTCTTGCCGAACAATGACCGAATATGCATATCAAATAAATAGCTTACTTAACACATAACTCACATAACCAAAGTACATGTAACCCTAATGTCCAAATATGAATATCACCCAAAATTCTTATGACTTAACCTTTAACTCCTTTTTAGCCGAATATCCATTAAACATCTAGTTCACATACACAAATACAATCTCATAAGGCTTATCATATTTTCATGTACACATCAAAGCTATATATATATATATATAGCCGAAAATATATATACATATATATATTTATATAGCTCATCAACTTGATATTTATTCCTATTCCCCTAACATAATTGGATCAATTAAACCAAATTCATGTACATCTTTTAAGTATTCTTACAACCTTTATAATTCACATAATTTGTGCACACACACCATTAATTTACTAATTAACTAAACACTTTAGAAATTTTTCCTTAACTAAACATGTATTCAGCAAGGACCACAAAAATTTCAACGAATCTTATAAACAACCACAACATTTTAAATTCATCTAATTACCCCCAATGACCGAATGCACATATATACAAGTATTCAAATAACACAAAATTTTCTTTCTAAAATGCATATATCTATATACATACGGCAACTTCAATTCACACCTCCCAACCATGAATTCAACTTATTCATTTAAGCTACTTTAACATATAAACCACATCTTCTAAAAAAAACTTATCAAATTAACACAAATTTATCTACTTGCCGAATGGCTATATGATCAAGGATTCATGAATTTAAACCATGGGTTAACTATACTAAGCCCTTATCAATTTAATCTCATAATCAATTAAAATAAAAATCACTATACATACCTTTAAATTAGGATAGCCATGGCCGAATGCCTTGGTGGTTTCTCCTTCAAGATTTTCTTTCTCAATTTCGGTAATTAAGAAAGAAAGATGAGCCTCCCTTATTTTTATTACCTTTACCTTATTTTACTAATTATTTTTATTGCAAAATAATGCCATATCATATTATAATACTTAAATAAACATATATTATCCCAACATCATCATTATGGCCGGCCACCATAAACAAAAAATGGGTATTTGACATGCAAATCCAATTTTTTATGACATGCATTAATAGGCCACTTTTAATTTTACCTATCATCTTTCCCAATTGCCTCACTTAAGTCCAATTTAATAATTTCACATACAAATGACAAAATTAAAGCATGAAACTTTCACACATGCATGTACACATACAATAAGCATAGAATATAACGGTTAATTATTTTTATGATTCGGTTCAGTGGTCCCGAAACCACTTTCCGACTAGGGTCAAATTAGGGCTATCACAAGAATAATATCACAATAAATATTTCTACTTCAGATTCGTAGTCCCGAAACCACTGTTTCGATTTTACCCTAAAACGGGTTGTTATAGTGTCAATCTTATAAATTTGATTGAGAATCAAATAGTGTTGAAATAGGAAATAGAAGCATAGGAATAATAGTGAATTTCATGATATAGTAATTAAATTGCATAAAGTGTAAATATAATATTTTAGTGTGAATATATGATGCTAAGAGTTGAGAATAAGTTATATGAATGAATGATTCGTGAATGAAGTAAAAAGTAGAATAGGAAGTAGGTACTAATCTATAAAGAAAATTGAAAACTTAGAGAAATTGAGAAAATAGAGTGCACGTCACGACATGGCAATCTGACATCATGATGATGCCTCTGATGCTAGAAAAAAAGTTTGTAAACAGGTCCTAAGTGGTCGATAAAACATAAATAAAGCTAACAAAAGCTTGATTAAAGCTTGTAATATAATTTATAAATTTAATACTAACTACAAATTTTTCTGTTAACTTGATTAGGATGAGTTTTTGAACTGAATTTCTCTTAAGTTGCTTTGGCTACGAATGTAACATTCCAGTGCTCAGTCCCGACAAACGGGTCGGGTTTGGGGGTGTTACATTTAGTGGTAATAGAGTCCAGGTTAACTAATCTTAAGGTCGTGAATGAATCTATAAAAACAATATATATTAGAAAATAGAGTATAAATAATGAAATGTGAATCTAAAATTTGAAAAGATAGTGAAAAAAGCTTTAGATCATTCCTAACTATATAATAATCTTAGTATGATTCATCACAATAGGTATGAAATATAGACGAGTAAGAAAGAATAGAGTTTGAATTTGAGAAGATGATGAAGAAATAAAAGTCTTAAATAAATAAGGCATGAGATGATGAGAATAGAGGACTAAATAAAAAAATAGTGAAATTAAATTGTAATAAGTTAATATGAAAGTATGAGTACGAGACTAGTAATTTAAGAAGATAAAATGTTCAAAGTGAATTAAAGAAAATAACATGTATATACATATCTATAATAAAGTTAGGACTAAATTGTGAAGTATGCCCAAAAAAATTAAAAAATTGATGATATGTGAAATAATATAGGTAGTGAAGTGGAATGTGCAAAAAAAAAAAAATGCTTATAAGAATGAAAGAAAAGTGGAATTGTAGTGAAGTTGCAAGTATGTTGAAATATTTGTTGCCAAGGATTTAATTTTATAAAGTGCAAAAAAATGAATCATTTCATTTCTTTTGAGCAAATAAGTAAAACAACTATAATTGAAGCCTATATAGATAAATGAGAACTAATGGGTTATGACGAGCACTCCGGTGAGATATTGTGATAGCGTACTTCGATGTGATATTGAGATTACACACTTTGGTGTGATATTATGATGGAATCTGCCATTATATGAATTGAATTATGCTACATGTGAATATGATATGTGAATTGTGCAAGTATACACGTCAAATTAAGTAATAAAGTGATAAGTGAGATCGTCTCCATAGAGATTGGATTAGGTATATAAATGGTCAAGTTATGATAATGAGTTATGATTAATGTTATGGAAAAACCAAGTTAAGTATGTAATGATTAATTAAAATAAAAAGGATGTGTGTGAAATGTGAACTAACTAATACTGGAAAAGGCTAAGATAAGAGTAAAAATGCAGCGACAATTACGAGAATAATTACATGAATAAAATGCGAGCGAAAAAATAAATAACTAAAAATGCTATGGAAAAGATACTACGGCAAGGGATAAAAGGTCTACGATGTTAATTTGGAAGGTTGGGATTACTAAAAATCTACCCTTACTTCTAGTAATGCCTCAGAAATATCATACTCAATCTACTACTTAGAAGAGACCTAAAGTGACCTAATTCTTTCGAGAGCAAGATCTCAAGTTACCTGGCCTGTGTCTATAGGCCTTAGCATAGTACCCTACACTATTTTGTCTTAATTCTATACAAAAGCTACTCTATGTCTAAACTCTGCTGCAAGTATTCAGTCGCTTACCCGCTTGTATCATTCAATTTCTGTCCAACTAATCCAACCTTTTCAGAATTAGGGTTTAGGGTTTAGAAGAGACCTAAAGTGACTTGCTTCTTTCGAGAGCAAGATCTCAAATTTCCTAGCCCATGTCTATAGGCCTTAGCATGGTACCCTGCACTATTTTGTCTTCATTCTATACAAATGCTGCTCTATGTCTAGAGTCTGCTGCAAGTATTCGATCGAATACCTGCTTGTATCATTCAATTTTAGTCTAACTAATCCAACCTTTCAGAATTAGATTCAGTTTATGGGCATACTACAAACTTATCTATGTCTAAGGAATGTACACATACAATTGGGAAATAAAAACAATTGAATAAAATAGTAGATCAAATCAAATATATGCTTCAACCATTAATGAAAATAAAAGTTTTCATCAAGTAATCCTAACCCTATGAGATTTAGCTCATAGGTTGGCAATTAAAATTCAAGTTCAAAATAACACTCAACATCATTTCAATCAATTCAATTCACAGGAGAACAAATTAAGAAATAAGGGAAGAACTTAGGAAGATGGTTGTCACCAAACAATCCACCATCCAATAGCATAGTGTCCTGTGGTGGCTTAGAGGGAGTGCCTTCAATTTCTTCTTTCTGTCTCTACTCAGCCGCTACCTTTTACTGTTGCCTCCGGATCTTTGCACCCTTTAGGGTTTCCACCTTTGACTTTTTATAAGCTTTTCTTCCTAGGATAGCTCTAACAACCCAAAATATCCTCTCCTTTTTTTAGGTAAATTTTTATGGTACAAGTAGAGTTGGGCTGAGACTGGTATACATCAAGTGTTAACTCGGTCATCTTCCTGAAATTTCCACAGCATACAAGGTGGCAAACTTTCCAACCTTTTGCCCCAGCGAACCTTCACTCCTTTTTTTCTTTCTCCATATCCTGCACCTACCAAAACACCAAACACAACCCTTCCACACATAATTAGAAGTATCTAACATGTAAACACAATCCAATCTCTTTATGCAATTGATAAAAATACTAATAAAATGCCCTAAAATGCCACTAAATGCACCCAAGTACAAGCAATTAACTAGGTCTAAAGGTATGGAATATAAATCTCTTCGAGAGTTATAACACCTCCAAACCTGAGATATTGCTCGTGCTCAAGAAAAATATGCATCAATGCATGTATGAAGTAGTATTGCCAGTGCATGTACCCATCTTGTACTGTCAATCTATTCGAAGACCAATATATACATTAGTTCTTAGCCATCTTCTCTCATTAAAATCCTGTTCGAGTTTCAAAGGTTTGGTTTAACAAACGTAGTGCAAAAAATTGCTCCCTAAAAATAAGATTTTCTAAGTTCCATGTATGTTCTGACCATAGCAAATTTCTCCTAGCTTACTCAGTTTATTTCTTACCTAAACTCAAGTCACTCTTGCTCTAAACATACTTGTATAAACCATTTACATTTATGTTTTTTTTTTGTTTTTTGTTTTCTTATAGATTATATTAGTATATTAGGGGAATTAGCATGTCACAAGATTCCTTGACTTGATAATCACAATGGAGCATACACTAAATTACCTAGTACTCAATCATGTCACAATTTAAATAGAAATCACTTTTGAAGCTAAGGCTTTTGACTTAGAAGATGGACGGAGCAAACAACTACCTCATCAACTACTCAGCCTATTATTATAGTGGAGTGCCTCAAATTTTTTTACTTTCTATTACACACTCTTACTTAAACTCATCTTTCTAGACAACAACATGATGGACCAAACAAAGTGGTGCTTACTTACTTTGCAATTCTAAACATTGGAGTGCTTACTTTCCTTTATTTAATAATGCCAAGGCAAAATGAATGAAGTCGGGTTCAAAAGTCCATAAGTTCATTAGAAGATACTTACTATAACCTTAAAAAAACTGAGTATAAGACATCTCATTTTTAGAAATTAATTTTCAAGCAACCAATCCTAAGTTAAATTCACCTAATCCACTATCACATGTTCTAAGTGTATTGAAGAATCTAAGCTCATCATCAAACATCATAAGTATAGATTGTATTCCTCATAGGCGAACAATACATAATAGTTACATTGTAGTGGAAAAATAAATTTAACTATACTAAAATGATTATACCAAAATGATCATACATACAAAATATAACATGTAGCCTAAATGCATAACACACCCCAAACCTAAGGGGTGCATTATCCTTAATACATAACCAAATATATAAGAGAACAACAAAAAAAAATTGTACAACAAATACCATGGTAAAAGAAATGAAATACAAGATACATGAAAGAAAGAAAAAACTTAGCTGGTGTAACACCCCAGACCCAGCCTCGATGTTATAATTGGATCTGACGTGTCATATCGAAGAGTCGATTTGAAAAAGGTTTGTTATTGAATTTTAGATCCACTTTTAATTAGTTGCTATTGAAAATGTTAGTGTTGTAAAATCAATGCATGTTGGCCACGTATTGGTCCTATCAATTGTTACGAGTTTATTAATCTAAATTAAAACCACGGAAGCTTTTCTAATTAGAAACCTTAAAGTTAGTAATGCGTAATTTTCTCTAAAAATAGTTATTATTTTGAAAACCCATTTTTCCTAATCTAGTAGTTGTAGTAAGGAGTTGAAACCAAATAAAAGTTAAAACCTCAAATGACCTTATTACAAAATCAAACCCAAAAATAAAGTTTAGAATCGTTAAGTCTAAAGTAGATAAACAATGTTCACGTGGCCACCTCTGAGTCCCTCGTGGCTCCAAATCGATTAAGGCTGGGGATTACTTGTACAGTTAAAGAAAAAGGTGAGTTTACGAAAATTTAGTGTGTAATCCCCTAGCAGTCAAACAGAAGGCAGTGCATGTGAAAACAGTCTGGGCCTAAGCCCAACTTAGAATCATAATAGTCTGGGCTTTGGCCCTATACAATAATAATGTGGGCCTAATCCCAATACAGTGAAAGTACAATATAGATATGCACCACAACCCAATCCAACCAGCACACCACCCAACACACTATTTGGGGATTAAATCGACCCACCTAACGAACGCTGCTAATAGTAACGCAAAAAAGTTGCTAATAATTGTATCATGGCAAAGCCACTAGTATCAGAATATGTGGCTAAGCCACTAGTATAAGAAATACGTGGCAAAGCCATTAGTATAGAACTTCCTCCAAATCAACCCCAAGCCCATGCAGAATGTCATGTAATAACTATAACGTGCATACAAAAAATTCATACTCAGATACAATCATACATATATATCATACACTCATTAGTTACCCACATCTAGGGGTATAATGGTCATTCCCATCCATTAGGGGTAAAATAGTAATTTTACCCTTAAGGGGTATTTGGTCATTTTACTAAATTTGGGTCTCGGTACAGATAATGATCCTTTAGATGGTCTATAGTAGTCTCAAATGACTTAGATAACCTATATGACCACAACGGTGTAAATGGGCCCAATGCCTATTACTCGGCCCAACTGGGCCCACACGCTCGTGTGGCCTATTTAGCCCAACCTCAGTCACGACTATGTGATCACCATAGCCCAATCCATTATTTTTCACTCATCGTAAACATTATTCGTGTGGGGCTCACGAGCCCATTGGGCCAATGGCCCATCTCGGCCCAACGAGGCCCATAATGACCCAAGCACACGAGAACACTCGTGGCAGCCTCTACCATCTGTCGCCCATGATTTGTGGGCTCAGTTTACCCCATGAGCGATCACACACTCGTGAGGCCTCAAATGCCGTAGTTTCGGCTTTTCGGCTTTTACCGATTCATAATTAAACAAGGGGGTCTGATTACACACCTGGATTTGTGAAAATGAGAGAATCTCCTACGATCCCAAAGGCTACAATCGATCCAGCATTCAGCTAGTCTCCACTTAAATCAATCTCAATCAACAAATCTCTAACCCAACTCTTCTTTTTACCCTAATTGAAAAGAGGGTGGCCAACTGCGTCTGGATTAGTTAGGGTCGATCACACGTATCTAGGCACTTAGCTGTACACACGACAGATTAATAGGTAGAACTAATTAAAAAGTATACTAAAACCCATAAAGATAACACTTTAAGAAACTAGGAGTAATCGGCCTGTACCCAAACCAATCAAGGTACCGAGAATACCTTAATCAAGTATTGGAAGATAGGGTTTTGATGGTTCGAGAACGCTCTACGCCCTTCGTTTCTCAGTGATGCCTGGAATCCACAAACACACATCATGGAAAAAAAAGAGGTCATCGACTGACAAATACAGAGAATTAAGAGAAGGGATATTCGGCTTTAAAAAGGTAATAGAAGAAATAGAGTTGACAATCACTACACGATATACTTACCAATAGCAGAGAAGCACAGAATTCAGCCAACTAAACTAACCGAGTAACACAGATATTAAATGATGAACAAAAGAAATAGGGAAATGTTTGAAGAAAAGGGACGGAAGTTTCAACAAAGAGAGTGTTAAGTTCGACAACAGGGTTCAGCCAAAGAAGAGTATGAAAAAGAGAAGAGAAAAATGGGGTATTAGAAAAAGGCAATATTCAGCCAAAAACTTAGAAGGGACGAGAGAAAAGAGTCATGTAATTCGGCACAAAGTAGAATAAAAAGAAAGAAGTTGTGACAAGGGATTTTAGCTTAAATCCCGAAAAGGTGTGAAAGATTACTAGCGAGATCGACACTAAGGAGAAAGATACCAAAAATGCCAAAAAGAACAAAAACCCAAACAGAAGAGAGAGAATTTGGCACCTACTCCTACACCAATTGCCAAAAATGCACATCCCAAACCCCTTGGCCGAATTTTGCACCAATAAGCTACCCAATTCGGCTATAACTCTTCCCAATCTTAAAATCCTTGAAAATATCCAAGATTCTCTCCCCTTATCCCTCCTTGATATCCTCCACAACCATCCCACAAGACCAATTCAAACTCTCCATCACCAAATTTCAAATCTAACACCAACTTTTGCCGTCCCCTGGTAGCAAAATAAATGCTCCTTACTTGCCATGAGATTCGAACCCTTGCTCTCACAATAGCCATGTCACGCCACCACCACCAGGCCATAAGCTCATTTGTGACATAAAATCACACACACTTAAACATAAGTCCTAACTGCTAACAACCAATTTCACTTAAGAACAAAATTAAAAAAAAAAATTGCCAAGTCCCAGACTCGAACCCAGGCTTCCTAAAAACCCCCAAACATACCCAAATTACTTGACCACCAAAGAAAACATGAATTTTTATACCAAATCATACAAAATTATAGACCCTATATTTTTGGGGCGTTACAGCTAGCTTGGACTAGCATGTAGATACTTCATTTTGCTCGATGAGTGGAATTTCGGGCACTGACTTTATACTGCCACTTCTTCTTTTTGGGGTTCATTTCTTCCCCTTCCTTGTTAGTTTCCATTAACTCATCAAATAGATGATCAATTTCATGGTCCTATGCGGTTACAAAAGCTAGTGGTGAAGGTGGAACAAGGTCTTTCCCTTTGATTGTGGCAATGGTGGCAGTGTCATCCCTTTCTCCTTCTTCCTCATTCTCAATATTTAGGGACGCCATCTTTTCGGGTTCTTCAATAGCAGTTTGAGTAGGTGCCTTGGCAACTGGTTGAGTGGGTGCCTCAATAGTAGCTTGAATGGGCTCCTTGGCAGCATCAGAAAATGGGAGCAAAGTGGCAGGAAAACAGGAAATTCTGGCATTAGCTTTGTAAAATTATTTTACAAGGATCTCTTGAGAGCCAAATCCTTCAGCTTGCTGCTTCTGGGCTGGCCCATTCTTTCAGCCAAGTGAAACTGCTAGATTTCAAAAATGGACATCCTCTACTCTAACTACTTCAAGGAGCGCAATATTTGACGTTCAAGGGAGTTATGAGAAACTGGAGGTGCCGTTGTGGGAGTATGCGCAGTAGAGGAAATGATGGTATGACTATACTGAGTTGCCCTGGCAGCACCGATGCCTTGGATCTTGTTAAAGATGGTCCTGGTCAAACCACCCTTGTTAGGGGTGATATTCTAATCCTCATTAAGAGGGACTCAGGCCATTCGACATAGAGCACTAATAAGTGAGGGAAAGTTTAAGCTACCCCCATTCTTCTCACCACACCAATGTACTTCCTGAAAGATGATCCTACCTACATTAATTTTTCTCCCTTTTTATGATGGAGTGCAGCAAAAGCATTTTCTCTTTTGAAGCAATTGTATTGTGCGTAGACGGCATAAGTCAACTCCTCAAAAAATGATACCATATTTTCCCAATAGGCTTTAACAAAGCCCTCTCAATAGTATAACACTCCTGATTGGAAACAGCCTATCATGTTCCTTCGATACATAAATCCTCCAATACCTGTGTTAAACCCTCAATAGTGATACTTTCAACAAACGACTTGTGTTCATCTTATATACTTGCAAGACCAAACTATGAATTAATATGATCTTCATCAACAGGAATATAAGTACTCCTTACATAGATAAAATAGGAATCTAAAGAAATGGCATGAACATAAAATACTCAAACAATTTTCCCTAAAACATCTTCAGGGTGCAAACAAAAAATATTCCACTTATTTTTTCCAACTGTGTAGGACATAACTTTATTGTATCCCATGTATGGTTCATCTTTAAACAAGAACCCTTGCTCAAAATAGAAAGGCCACTTTGTGATGTTGCTATTGTATCTCGTGGTTGCAACACTGTTAAAGGACATCTTTAGCTGAGTAGCACCAACCATTGATGGTTCAGTATTTTTGGAGGTAGTTTTGATGCGAGACATTGGAGAAAATTGGAATAAATCTTGGAGAATTTGGTGAAAGAAAAGCTAAGAGAAATTGATGAGAAAGAGTAACAAAAATGAAAACTTTATGAGAAACTTAAGAGATGTGAGCAGTTGAGAAAAGGGAAATAAGAGGGACAGTGATGACATTTTAGCAAAAATGAAATGTGCTAGGGAAGTTGCGTGACATGGAGGACGAAAGAAGGAAATTAAAAATATTTTTTTGGGGGGGACACTATGAAGTGCTCCAATCCTTAAACAGATAGTTTAACTTCCCTTCTATAGGCTCGCCCAATAACATAATTGGCCCATATAGAAAAACAAATATCTCTCTTAAAATTATCTGCCCGGTCATCCTTACTTTATCCATTACCCAGTTTGTCACAATACTACGACAAACATATTTTAATATCGCAACTACTTTGTTCACAATCTTTATTCTATCTCTGGAAATCATAGAAAACTATTCAAAAAAGAAAGAAAGAAAAGGAATCAGTATTAAATAAGTACTAAAAATAAAATTAAAGTAAAGCAATTAAAGAAAAGAAAGATAAAATAAATCGTTAGATCAAACATCTCGGAGATCAATGGAGTGCTTGTCTCGATCCACATGAGCACCCTAGTAGTGCTTTAAACGTTGCCTATTAACTTTAAATGTGACCTCCGTTTTCAAGTCTTTGATATTAACTGCTCCATGAGGATATACTTGGGCTACTTCAAAAGGACCTAACTGGTGAGATTTTAATTTACCTGGGAACAATTTGAGCCTAGAGTTGAATAACAACACCTGTTGTAATGGTTCAAATTGCCACGACATGTTGAAACATGAAAATATACACACTTTTTCATGCCCCTTTTAACTCAAATTCATGCAGTTTCGGTAAAATTCTTGTCAAAAAATATATAATTATTATACAATAATTAAATTGAACTTATATTATTAAAATTTTGAATATTAATTAATTTTATAATAAATTTTGATTAATTTTGATCATTTTTGACAAATTTGCACAAAGGACGAAAAGCGGCTCAGCAGACACTACTAGAAGCTCAAAATTAAGAAACGATTTTGAAGCACCAAGACAAATTAAATTTTCAGTTGAAGACGGTCCAAATTATGAATATTAATTCATAATATAATTAATTTTAATTTTAATCCAATTTAATTTGGGTTAAATAAATTATTGTTAATTAATTATGGAAAGGGGCCCAGTTGAGTTGAACCGAGAAAACCAATCCAGCCGAGCACTAGGTAGCCCAAAACCGTCCCACTTGCTGACCCAATCAACTTGTTTGGCTGATTATTCAGCTTACAAAATAGCCCCTGTAGACTCCTTCAATTTGCATTCAAACCCCTCCACTATTTATGCTTTTCTAGATTTGCACCTACCTTATAATAGCAAGTCTGAAACCTTCAAACTTGCCACATGTGTGGCCGGCCATGGGGGGACTCTATGGCTTCTTATTTTTGATATTTTTTTCAGCCTTCTCAACCTATAAATATCCGCTTTGCTATTCACTTTAAACACATCTCAAAACCATTCATTATTTACTTCTCTCTCACTTTTCTCTTTTCATTGTTCTTCATTTCCTTCCCCCTTCCCTTGCCGATTTTACCTCTTGAAAAATATTTCTTCAACCACCATTTGGAGAATCATTCAAGTGTTCATGGAAGCCTCGGTTCAACAAGAACAAGCAGAGAAGGAGGAATGGAGCAAGCTACACAAGCCTCGGAGAAACACCAGATTTGATTCTTGTTCCTTATCCTTTTAATTTTATTGTTGTTGTTATGAACATGTCTATAAATATTTGTGATGTTGATATGTTTAATTTAATTAATATGGCTTAAATTTAATTCGTGTTAGGTTGATTGCATTTCGCCTACTTGTGTTATTAAAATTTTGTTTGTGTTGTTATAGGCCTCGGTAATGTTTGATTAAGTTAAACCATGACTAAGTTATTCTTGCATTACAATTGTAAGGTAACTAAAGAATTAATTATTTAAATGGATTGAAACTGTAATTAATTAACACTGTACTTAATCAGTACATGTTTAATCATCAAACGATACATTAGCCTTGCATAACTTGCAAGATTATTGTGATTAAACTATTTCAAGGTAGAAATACATTGTTACCTCACGTAATCTTTTATGTGCTTATGAGATTGAATTAATTGTTTGAATTGGCATAGAGATATGTGCAAGAGGTTATTTTAATTTCATAAGTATGTATGTGCATTAACACATGTGCTTATTGAAATTTGTTTAATCGGTTGAATTGACATAGAGATATAGTCAAGAGATAAATGGATTTTGGTAGGTAAGTATGTTCATAAATTAGAAAAGTACCGAGTTGCCGTGAATTTATCGTAACAACATAAACATGAGTTTAATAATTTTAAGTTAATAAATGTAATTAGCCTAGCACAATTATGTCATGTTGATTAAAATCATCTTTTGAAATCGTGCATTGAAACTTTTATTTTATTTTTATTTATTTTACTTAGTTAAAAATATTAGTTTTTAATCACCTCTTCAAATCAAAATGTTTTTCTTCACCAAATTGTTTTTAATTGCATTCATAAATAATTCTTTTCACAGTCCTTGTGGGCACGATAACTCGACATTTACTTGTCACTTTATTACTTGTTGTGATTTTGTACACTTGCACATTTCTGTCCTTCCAACATGATTCTTTTATCGTTCCAATGCTTGGTCTTTTTCTTGTACAACTTAGCATTCTCATATACTTGTGCTTAGAATTCCTCCATTTCATTCAATTCTAACAACCTTTTATGGCCAGTAGCGACCCAATCCATGTTCAGCTTTTAATAGCCTAAAATGTTTTATGTTCAAGTTCAATAGGAAGGTGACATGGCTTACCATAGACAAGCTTAAAAGGTGGCATCCATAATGGCTTTTTGTACGCGATACGATACACCCAAAAAGCTTCATCCAATATGGTAAACCAATCCTTATGAGTAGGATTCACAACTTTTTCTAAGAAAAATAATTTCTCTGTTAGAAATTTCAGCTTGGCCTTTTTTTTGGGGATATGTTGTGGCAATCTTATGTTTCACCGCATATCGATGCAAATCATTTACTACCAACTTGCAATCAAAATGAGACTCATCATTACTAATAATGGCTTTAGGTGTACCAAATCTTGTAAAAATGTTCTTGTGTAAAAACTTTATTACTGACCTTGCATATTAGTAGGAAGGGCAACAGCCTTGACCCACTTAGAGATATAGTCCACTACTAACAGTATGTACAATTTGCCCGTTCACGGTGGAAATGGACCCATAAAGTGTATTCCCCATATATCAAACAACTCAAGCTCCAGTATACTTTGTAATGGAATTTTGTTTCTCCTAGATAGATTTCCTGTTCTCTGAAAACAGTCGCGTGACTGATAAAACTCATGAGCATCCTTGAATAGACATGCTAATAAAATCCTGACTGAAGTAGTTTGGCAACAGTCCTCATCCTTCCAAAATGTCCTCCATACAGAGCTGAATGACAATGTTGTAGTATGCTATGTATTTCATCATCAGGAACACATTTCTTAAATATTTGATCAGCACAATATTTAAACAAGAAAACTTCATCCCAGTAATAGTATTTGGCATCATGAAGAAATTTTCATCTTCTTAGACTGCTGAGACCGAGTGGCAACACACCACTCACTAAATAGGTCATTATGTCAACATACCAAGGTAATGCCGTGACAACTAATAGCTGTTTATCTGGAAATGCTTCTTTAATAAGTGTCTAACAGCCCGTTTTAGGGTCAAAACAGAACAGTGGTTTTGGGACTACAAATCTGACGTAGAAAGATTTATTTTTATTATATTTTTATGGTCTACAGTTTCATGGAATTGTTTCATGAAAATTTTGTTGGAAAATTTTGTCGATTGGGCACTTAATTTAGCTAAAAGGACTAAATTGCAATAGGTGCAAAATGTGTGTTCTAGAAGCTAGAGGTGTCTTATTGTTATGAAATTTTAAATTGGAGGTCCTTAAGTGGTAATTAGACCATTAAGTCTTGTATGGACAAAAAGGGACATGAAGTAAGAGAATTTTTATTTTTTAAATTAGGGGCATTTTCGTTATTTGGTTAATAAATGAATTAAAAAGCAAAATAACGCCAAATTTTTTCTCCATCTTCTTCCTCCATGACTGAAATTTTGGAGAAGCCATAGCTAAGGTTTTGGCTTGTAACGCCTCAAATTTTGGGCCTAGAAGAAATAGGTTTTGAGCAAGGGATCAGTTAGGAGACGGCTCATAAAAAAATTAGTTGTGCAAGAAAGTGACACAATTAAATGTCTGCTCAAGTGGTTAACGGTCCTAAGAGGAGTTGGAAAAGTCTTGGGTTCAAACCTGGGCTTTAGCAAAAATTTTGGTTTTAAGTGAATAAAACCCTGGATGCTTGGATGAAGGCCTTTTAAATTATTGTGTTAAATAAATGACACAAGGAAGTATGTGGTCTAGTGGTTGTGGCATCATTAAGGTTGCAAGGGAGCTTAGGTTCAAATCTTAGCTCTTGCAATTTATTTTTGTTTTTCTTTTAAAGGAACCTGGACTTTGGCCTATAAACCTTATAATAATTGAGGATAAAATGTGACACAAAAGAGCTTGTGGCAAGGAGGCAAGTGGTGTGTTGAGCTATTGAGAGGGGCTTGGGTTTGAATCCCATTACAAGCAAAAAGGATATTTATTTTTTTAGCATGTGGCGGCAAGAGTTTGAGGTGGTTTCGAACTTTACAAGGTGGAATTTGAATGGGTCTTGAGAAGATGAGGAAGAAAATCAAGGAAAGAATTATGGAGGGATTTTAAGAGGAAAAAGGGGAGGTTAAGTTGTAGAAGGCTAATGCCAAATTTGTTAAGGGAATCGAGAGTGTTCGGTTTTGGTCATTGTGTCTTTGGGGAGAGTTTTCTTTTATTATTTTGTTTTAGAATTCTAGTGTCGAAATCAATCTTGGTCATTTGAGGGTATTTCGTTTGTGTCGTTTTTGCTCTCTTCATGATTTCTTTTGGTTTTCATTCTGCCGAAACCCTTGTTGGTCGAGTGCCAAAAGTTTGTGTTGCTTTTCCTAAGTTTTTCTCTTTTTTTCCTGTGTTCCAATATTTGCCGAAGTACCTTTCTCCTGGTTCTCCCTTTTACGTTTTTCTTTGGCCGAATAGTGATAAACCCTTACTTTGGTTTCTTTATGTTTTCTCCCTAGCCGATTGCTCTCTTTTCTATTCTTTTCTTCTCTCATTTCTTCTTTCTAGATCGATTACTCACGGTCTTTCTCCCCTGCCTAATTCTTGACTGATCGTTCTGTACTCTACTGTTAGTGTTGAGATTTTGGTTTTGCAAGAATTTCTGACAACCGGTGGGTATGCTTATGTTTCTCTTTTGTTTTGATATATGCTTTTCAATCTGTTCTTTTTATCTTTTTTTCTAAAATCTGAAGTTTATTCTCCCTATATTCTCTGATTGCGTTATTCACTCCATCTCGATGATATGATTTGGGTTCTAGGTATTTCAGTGGGGTAAAGGGGTGCAAGCATTTTGAAAGCAATCAACTCTTTCTCTCTTTGTTCAATTAAGGTGAGATGTTACTTTGGTTTTAGGGTATTAGTCGAATATTCCCTATGTCTCTGTAAGATTAATTTTTGTGGATTAGGCCACATAGATGTTTAATCCTGATTATTAAAGATCTGTGTTCATAATATAGATAATCGACAAGAGCGTGTGATCATTTCTAGTCAGCAATTTTGGAGGATTAAGTCGCCCTCATTCAGTCAAGGTAAGTAGGAGTTTTGATTTGGGGATTTAGTGTTCATGAACACTAATAGTTGAAGGACTGATGGTATGTGGGAATGATTGTAGGTTGGGTGCTTGAGGAACTTGGAGCAGTTGTGTAAACAGGTGTGTATGTGTGTGTGTGTATGGATACTAACACCGTTTAAACTGTAGTTCGACAAGAGTCGAAAAGTCGAAAGCCAAAACTTCGGCATTTGATGCCACACGAGCGTACGATCACACATGTGGTGAACCGAGCCCACGAACATGGGCGTTAGATGTAGAGGCCTCCATGAACATTCTCACGAGCTTGGGCCGTTATGGGCCTCGTTAGGCTAAAATGGGCCGTATAGGTCTAATGGGCTCGTGGGCCCACACAGCTAAAATCTGTGGTAAGTGTCTATTAATGAACCTGGCTATGGTGTATATATGGCCGTATCTAAATTGGGTAAATGGGCCACACGAGCGTGTGGGCCCACTTGGGCCGAGTAATAGGCCTTAGGCCCACTTGCACTGCTATGTCTATTTAGGTTACTTAAGTCGCTCGAGGCGACGGTGGACCTTCTGTTGGGTCGTTAAGACCTCAGACTATGAAATGACCGTAATACCCTCCATAGGGTAAAATGATCGTAATGCCCCTGTAGGGTAAAATGACTGTAATGCCCCTATAGGGTAAAATGACCGTAATAGCTCTGTATGGTAAAGTGACGATTATGCCCTTATGTTTCGTATGACTGATGTGCTTATGATTTACATATATGACTGTACTGAGTATGACTTTGCATACACGTAATATTTATGACATGACATATTGCATGGGGTTTGGATTTTGGTATGGAGGAAGTACTGTACTAGTGACTATGTCACATTCACTGTTACTGGTGGCTATGCCACAATTACTAATACTAGTGGCTTTGCCACAGTTACTGTTTCTGGTAGCTATGCTGCATTATTATTACTAGCAGCTTTGCTGCGAAATTGGTGTGCTGGCTAGGTGGGTCGATTTATATCCCCACATAGTGTGTTGGTTGGTACAAGTGGTGTGTTGGCTGGATTTGGGTGGGAAGCATGACTGCATATTTGCACTGTACTTATACTGTATTGGGCTTAGGCCCACATTGTTATTGTATAGGGCTAAGGCCCAGACTATATTGATACTGAATAGGGCTCAGGCCCATACTGTTACTGCATGCATTGTTTACTGTTTGACTAATAGGGTACTACACACTGAGTTTTCGTAAACTCACCCTTTCGTTTCAACTGTACAGGTAATCCCCAGCCATAGACGATTTGGTGCTGCGAGGGACTCGGAGGTGGCCACATGATTGCTGATGTTCTACTTATGACTTTTTTATTTTAATTTCACATCGGGTTTTTGGTTATGTAATAAGGCCATTTATGGTTTTAAGTTTTAATTGGGGTTTTGAATTTCTATGATAAACTGCTAGACTAGGATAACACGAGTTTTCAAATCGGCACGATTTTTTAAAGAACACAAGCTTTACACAACAAAGTTTGCAAAATGCTTCTGCGATTTAATTTGAATAAAGGTACCAAAGACAAATAAATCGGTAAACGTTTTGATAAGAACTATTTTTAAATAACCATAAAAAGGATTTAAACTCAGAAACAAATTTTACCGAAAAGACTAGTTTCTGAAAGACTCTTCGATGTGACACGCCTAATTCGACCTTAATGTTTGGGTCGGGTTTGGGGTGTTACATGGCCAAAGCTTCCAAGCTCGATTGTAAGTCCGTTCTGGCCCTGTTTTTAATGATTTTCATGTTTTTGAGATCCTTGTAACCTAATTAGCTATTTTAAGGACTAATTTGAAAGAAAAAGGAAGTTTAAAATTTTACCTATGATAGATATTTGTATATTTTGATGTCTAATGGTAGAAAATGCATGTTTGGTGTTAGATAAACAAATTTTGCAAAGTGATTTTCGGTAAAAATGTCAAAAAGGGCTTATCTGTAAAAGTTATAAAATAAGTAGTAAAAGTGTGATTAAGTGGAAAATGTCAGCTGGTATAAGTATGAAAATGGTTCGGCTAGGCTTGGGTTTTGAAGAAATTGAATACATTTCAATTTACGAACCTAGGGATTAGATTGTAAAAATGTGAAACATTAGGGGCAAAAATATAATTTTGCCATAATATGATTTTTTGGGCCATATTGAATAATGTGAGTATTAAATGAGTTAAATTTGTTATTATAGATCAAGAAAAATAAGGTTCGGACTAGATCGGGGGAAAAACAAAGTGTTTGACGATTAGGTCCAATTCTACTATTTTTGTACCTAGGTAAGTTTGTATGTAAATAATGCATTGTTATATTTATGTTTTAAATGCTTTAATATTGTATGAATTGTGATTGACTCTTTGAATGTATTTGACAAATTTTTGACAAGCGAGAAATCTCAGTTGAACCTTAGGAATAGAATAGGATACGAGTGACATGTCACTAGGAACCCATGTGTATATGCGATTATGGTGCTGGTCTCGTACGTCCTACTAGTGGCTGGGTAGTTTGACATGTGTTGCGGATACCTAGCAGCTTGTGTGAGCAGCACTGTGTAGCTACGTCTTGACTGACAGCTTGTGTGAGCAGGCCGGTGAATAGCTCGAAAATGAGCCCATATGTATTATGAGATATGAGGTAGCTTTGGCTACATATATGACACTTGTGTGCAAGATTTCTGAGTACCTGTTAATATTCCGAGTGTTCAAAGGGAATGTCAAAGTTGTGAAAGGATATGGTTATGTTACGAATTGGTACAAGTATGTACGTAAAATTCATAAGTAATGAGCTCGATGTGTGATGAACTCTTGGTAGGATTGTGATTGAGTAAGTTATTATTATGAGATTTTGATAACGTTCATGCTAATCTTCATCATGTTAATTGTATGTCAATTGTGTGGTTATAATGCTTATTATTTTCATAGGAACTTACTAAGCTATATAGCTTACTCCCCTTTCTTTCCCTTGTCTTATAGTGTCACCAAGCTAGCTCGGGGTTCAGAGACCGTTGGAGATCCATTCATACTATCAACAATTATTTTGGTGCCAATGAATTCAACATTTTGAGTTATGACATGTATAGGGGACTTGGTTATTTTGTTATGTGTCAAAATTGTTTTAGCCAAATATGTTGGCTTATATTGGTTAGAAGTTCATTTTGTATAAGGTAATTTGAAATAGGCTAATATTGGCTATAAGTATATCTATATAATGATGCCTTTCATGAATGATGTGTTGATGTCTTGGTTATGGATATTGGTTGTATGTATATGCTTGGATTGGTGCTATATTATGTTGTGTAGGTGTGTGCATTAAAGGGTGGAAAAATGATTTGGCAAATAGCCATATGTTTTTCCAGACGGGTAGACACATGGGCGTGTGTCTAGGCGTGTGCGACACACGGCTTGACCCACAGGCATGGGTTTAGGTAGTGTGTCCCTTACACCCTAATTTTTATAAAACAGAATGCCCAATATTGAGTACATGGATAGAGACAAGGTCGTGTGTCTCAGCCGTGTAAGGGCCACGGCGGGATGTGTGAAGTCTACACCTATTTAATGAAAATCATAAATTTTAAGTCGACCACATGGCCTAGCACACAGGCGTGTGACTTGGTCGTGTGTCTCCAATTTGTTTATGGGTGACAAACAGAGAGTTACACGGGGTCGAGACACGGACGTGTGTGACCACACGGCCTACCCACACGGGTGTGTCCCATATCCACACAGGCGTGTGACCCCTATTTAGTGGAGAATTTTCTAAGTTTTGTAAAATTTTCTAAAGTTCTCGGTTTAGTCCTGAACCACTTCCAAAGCATGTTTTGGGCCTCGTAGGCTCATAATAGGGACATTGTGATTGAATATGAATGGTTTTATTTTAGATGCAAATTTATAACCCAAAATTATATGTTTGTTTGTGTGATAAGTCCGCTAACACCTCGTACCCTGTTCCGATGTTGAATATGGGTAAGAGGTGTTACAAAGTGTGTCGTGACTACCTTCACTTCTAGATTCTAACCTCGACAAGTGATCAACCACTTGATTCTCAGTCCCTTTCTGATCTCTAATTTCTAAGTCAAACTCCTACTGCAAAAGTATCCACCTATTCAACCTCGTCTTAGCATCTTTCTTGCTCATTAGATACTTAATAGCAGAATCATACATATAGACTTTGACCTTTATACCAACTAGTTAATAACAAAATTTATCAAATGCAAACACCACAGCCAATAACTCCTTTTTCATGGTGGTATAGTTAAGATATGCTTCCGACAAAATTATACTAGCATAATATATTACTCGTAGTATTTTGTCTTTTTTACCCCATCATGGCTCCTATAGAATAATCGTTGGTGTCACACATGACTTCAACAGCCAGTGTCCATTCCGGAGCTACTACAATTGGTACTACTATAAGTTTTTTCTTTAAATCTTTAAAGGCTACCAAACAATGTTCATCAAAATTGAATGGTCTATTTTGCTCCAACAAAGTGCACAAGGGTTTAGATGACATGATCCGGCTCGATTGAATGAGTCGACTCTACGTAAGTTGCTCAATCGTCGACGAGAAGTTTCATTCAGAGTTATGAGAATGGTGTATTTTGGCTAAAATAATGAAATAGGTTCAAAAGGCTAGAAGGTAGTTAGGATGATTCGTCTAACAAGACACAAATGATGAAAGATAACTGGATGGGCTCGGTTTAACAAAGAAAGATAGATAAGATAGAAGGTGGAAATGGATAGTGAACTTAAACGTCAAGAGTGATTCAACACTATACAGAGTGTCACCCCGGTTCTTATATTGTTTAAGGAGGAAAAATGGGTTGGTAGAAGGATAGGTGAACACCACACCAAGAAATGGTGATAAGTTCAGAAAAGGAGTTCGGTTGATGCCACTAGCTCGCTAGATAAGTCACTTAAGACTCGTACAAAATTTGAGAGGAAGTTAACCTCACAAAAACAAAGTTTCATTTAATAATTTGGGAAAAGTCCTTTTTACATGAAAATAGCTAAGTATTTATAGCTAGAAACTAGGCTAGCCGAATGGTTAATTAGATAGCTAAATGGTCATTTAGTTTCAGCTTTTAAGAAGCTGAAAATTCTAGAAAACTTCAAGAAATTCCGGGAAGCTTCTCCACCCATTTGGAACATCATTGGACAGCTTCTAGATGAAGTATGTTCATCTGGAATGAATTTGGAACATTTGGGGGCTGAATGGCTTGTCTAGGTTCAGCCATAAGCTTTAATTGACTGGAATAAAGTTACCTTGATCAGTTGGATGGTCTTAGAGAATTAAGGAGGAGCTTGGAGATTGCAATAGGCATTGGAAGTGTGAACCGAATTCAAACAGCCCCTTGTGTGTGTGAAAACACAACACTGAATAGCCTTGAAGTGTGAATGGAATGTCCAGCTGGTGTGAAAGCCTTTAAAAGCTATTTGGTAAACTAAATAGCCAACTTGGAAAGAAGAAACGGCCGCTCACTCTTGTCCCTTGTTGTTCATGAAAAGGCACTTGGAAGAGCTGAACCATCAGCTCCTATTTATGTTGTCCCAAGCATGCACCTGTATCAAATAAATTCAACAATAAATTAAATGTAAGACACATTAATTTCGACAGCTCAAGACACATTAAAATCATGCATTCAGCTAGGACACATTAAAACAAGTAATAAGTAAGACATATTAAACACAAGTAATAAATTAAGACACAACATAAATTCGGCTGTAGCTTAGACAAATTAAAAACATGTAATAAAATTAACATCTTATAAACAGAATTACGAGGTCCAAATTAGGTCATATTTATGAGCTAAAGTTGATTAACTAATTTAACTAAAAATATTTATTTTATTCCAGCAAATAAAATGCAAGAATTTAAAAAATAAAAATGAGCTCAATCGAGCTAAGTTGAGCTGAACGCAGCTCTTGGAGCTGAATATGAGCTGAGGTTGACTTGCAAGGGGTTGCAAGGAGTCCTTGTTGAGCTGGTTCAAACTTCCCTTTAACATGAAGCTTATTTTCATTCCAAAGTTGAGTAAATAAAGTTGAAACAACTTCTTGAAGGAGCTTAGCTCGCGATCGAGCTATGGGTCTTTTGGGAAATTCGATAGGATCAGGACTAAGGCTTCTTGAGCCTTAGGGCGTGGTCACGTCATTAGGTATCTTCGAAAATATCTTAATGAATCTTCCATAAAAACCTGCACGACCTAAAAAACTCCTAATACCCCTAACACTGGTGAGAGGTGACAATTTTTCTATTACTTTAATTTTTGCTCTGTCCACTTCAATTCTTCTCCGTGATATCCTATGGACCTGAGCATACTGCCTTCAATGTCGTGACAAAGGCATTAGGGTGTCACGACATTGGTCCTGTATGGGAAAAATTATGAGTTAGAGGTGTTTTGGTCCACACAATGGAAATTAAGCACGAGAACGTCAACTGATCTCGGGTTAAGGACGATAACTACCCAAATTCTATAGAGAGGATCATTTAGCACTTGTGGAGGGGAGCTTTTACATTTTAAGTTTTTCATTGTAAATTTAGTTTTAAGTTTTTCCTTTCTTTTAGGCTTTAGGTTTATTTCAGTTCTTTTCTATTTATTATCTTCGAAGAACGTGAGTTATAAACATGATCAAACTATTGTGGATTCTGCACTTCAATCAATACAATTAAAGATCATCTTAAATCTTTGTTCTGATTTGCTATTTATGTTTATCTTTATCGTCAAGTTTATTATTTTCAAGAGATCCATGAGGAACTAATACTCTTATGGGGGATTAGTGAGTGGAGGTGTGATTAACTAATTACTATGTAGGGTATTTTTAGTAGATTAGCTGTTTGGGAAAGGAAGAACTTAAATCCTAGGCTTGATGACCCTAGGAAGTCATTTAGGTGGGAATTAACCCAAATTTGGTATGGTCTATCCGTGAATATCCCTAAAAAAGTCTAAACTGTGAGGTCGAGAGATAAGTATTATTGCCGACTAATTAGTTTAGTAGAAAATCGAGAGATCCTACTAGAGTAATGACTAGTTGATTGAGTAAAAACTTGAAATAAGAATTAGTTATGACCAACGAAGTGAGCTAATCACCCATGCCTAGAATTGGTTAGGTTTATAAGTTAGTTTTTCGAGGTCCTTTTTATTTATGTTTTGGTTGTTATTATTTCTCTTGTTTATAAAAACCCAAAAACCCTTATTTATGTTTATTCATAATATAGTTTCTTTAAAGTACTAATTAGATCTATTTGCATTTTGTGTTTAAATTTGAATTAATCTAGTAACTCGCCTCTATTGGGTACGATCCTCGAAGTACTCACCCACTCCATTGTAACTATATTACAACTTGACCCGTATACTTGTGGACACTGCCTAGATTTATTATCTTTTAGTTGCAATATTCATACTCTAGACGCTAGTATGTCCGAAAGCAATCAAGTTGTTGGTGTCGTTGTCATGGAGGGAACACTACTAAGCTAATTTTAAATTTTATGTTTTAATAGAATAATGAAGAAATTTATAAATTATAGATACAATTTTTATTTTCTTATTTTTACTAACCTTTGTTATTTTTTTGTTTTAGTGTATGACTCGTAATAAGGGAACACCTATAGAGCCAGTCACTGATCTAGACGGAATAACTCACTACAATCATCGATAGGAACAACGATCAAGGGAAGTTGATGAAATAAAATTTATGTGATTTGATTAAGTAACCTCTAACAAAATGATGTAGGTGCTAGGAAAAACTGTGCTTTGACATGAATTAGTTATGACCTAGTATTACTCGGCCTTCATTACTAACATCGATTTCTTCGAATCTCAGATTTGATGATTACAAAAAAAGGATCCAATAGTTTTTCTCAGGCAGTTTGAACATATGCAGTATTGTCACATACACTAGTGTGTCAGCAGAGACTGTCAAACTATTGTTAATCCCATTCGCTCTTGATGGATAAGCGAGAGCTTTGTTAGATGCACTTCCATTAGATACAATTAGCATAGATAACCTTAAGAAAGTTTTGAAAAGATTTGAAGAAACCAATCTAGTGCTTTAACTTGGAATAATTTCATTTTATGGTAAAAGAAGAGTTGGCGTTAGGACATCAAATATCAAGAAAAGGTTTGGAAGTGGAAAAAGCAAAATTTGATGTTATTAATGTTAGAGTATTGATCGCCTTTGGACGTACTAACTTCCAGAGTGTGAATACTACAATAAAATATAGAATTACGAGGCAATATCTGCAAGTATATAGGTATAATTGTAATATAGTTTTACAGCGGAATGGGTGAGTACTCCGAGGATCGTACCCAAAGGAGGCGAGCACTAGATCAATTCTAACCTAAACTGTAACAGCCCGTTTTTAGTTCAATCGAAACAGTGGTTTCGAGACCATAAATTCGAAGTTGAAATAATTATTTGTTATTATTTTAATATTTACAGCATGATAATGTGTTGGTGTGAAATTTTCGTTAAGAAATTTAAGCATTTGGTTGCTCAATTTGATAAAAATGACTAAATTGCGTAAAGTGCAAAAGTAGTGTTCTATTAGCTAAAGGTGTCAAATAGCTATAGAACCTTAAAGTAAAGGTCCTTAGGTGGTAGTTAACCCATTTGAGAGTTAATGGATGATAGTGGAGTGGTGTTTGGTGTAGTTATAAAATATTTTTAAGGTTAAAATTGGTATTTAGTAATTAAAGTATAATTAAATAAAATAAAAGTATTTTTTCTTTCATTCATCATCTTCATAGCCAAATGTTAGGGCAAAGAAAGCCATGAAAATGGTTTGAAGATTTGCCCAAGCTCATCTGTGCAATTGTCAGTTAGTTTTTGCTCGGTTTTTAATGATTTCTATGTTTTTGTGATCGTTGCATGTAGTACTAGCTAGCCAAGGGATTAATTTGCAAAACTATTAAAGATTTTGAATGCTTCCATTGATGAATATGTGTGATTTTTGAAGATTGATGATGGATTTTTAATAGTTGTTGATAGTTAAACAAGTTTTGTAAAGTGATTTTGAGTAAAAATGCAAAATAGGGATTTATTTGTGAAAATGTGAAAATGTGTGGTTAAATGTGTGAATAAATGAAAAATATGGACTACTAGGGGCATTATGGTAATTCGGCTAGCATGGGTCTATTGTGAATTTCATTAATTTGTGATTTTGTAAAATAAGGACTAAATTGTAAAAATGTGAAAGTTTAGGGGCAAATGTGTAAAATAGCCCTAATGTGTGTTTTGGACTAAATTGAATAAATAGTTGATTAAATAAGCTAATTTTGATCACTTATAGATCAAGAAAAGAGGAATTCAGACTTAGATCGAGGAAAAAGAAAAATAGTTGAACAGTCAGTTCGTTCTGTTATTTTCGTATACGAGGTAAGGTTGTATAATTGAACTTAAATGTGTATATATTTATTTGATGGATGAAATTGAGATAGTATTTATTAACTGGGCTGTGGCAAATCGGATAATAAGACCATAATCGGGTTATGGCATGTGAATGTAAGACCACGGTAGGGCCTTAGCACCGAGTGTGTAAGACCATAGTTGGACTATGACATTAAAAAATTGAAGTGTTGTATCGTATGCATTTGTAAGTTCAAAGTGATTTGGCAAGAGAGTTGGTGATAAATAGATATGTATCGGTATAGGTATGTACTGAAAACTATACATGTAACGAGATAGAAGAAATTGAATATTTATGAGTTACGATATGGTTAAACTTTGTGTTAGCTCATTGATTGATGCTTTAAATGTTAATTATGTTAACCATTTTGAAATGTTAATAAATGTTGTGATTATTTCATATTTACATACGAACTTACTAAGCTTTATAGCTTGCTTTGTCTAATTTTTGATGTTTTATAGTTTTACGAAGGTAGCTCAGATCCGTGGATCGTTAGAGACATCATCGCTCTATCAGACATCTATTTGGTACTTTTGAGTTGTGTAAATATGGTATATGGCATATATAGGCTTGTGCCATTTTGGCATGTTTGATAGACATGTATTTTTGGCCGTTTGAGTTTGTAATGCCTCAAAAATCCCGAAACCGAAAAGTCCCGAAATCCTAAATTTTCTTTATTTTCAATTGTGATAAAAATTGGGTTTAATATTCTTATCCAAGTGATAATTTTAATAGGTCTTAGCTAAGGTTGAGTTCGAATTAAGGGGTAGAAGAAATTATAATTTAATTATTAAAAGAATCAGGGCTGACAAGTAGGTGGGCTTTTGAATAAATGAAGAAACAATTGCACACAAAAAGAACCTGTGGTGGAGTGGCTAAGTGACGCCACATAAGGTGTAGTGAGGTGGCGTTAGTAGCTAGCAAGGGGGTCCAAGGTTCGAATCCTAGCTTAGTATTTTTAGAGTTTAATTTTGGCCTTCTAGAAGGATGGAAGTGGCGTGAAGATGGACTCAAAGAGAAGTGTTCAGGAGAGAAAATTAAGGAAAAGATCAAGGGGCTATCAGGGAGAAAAATGAGAAGATGAGAAGGGAGAAA
This sequence comes from Gossypium longicalyx, assembly GCA_025698465.1. Lineage (NCBI taxonomy): Eukaryota > Viridiplantae > Streptophyta > Magnoliopsida > Malvales > Malvaceae > Gossypium > Gossypium longicalyx. The sequence goes on along the minus strand of CM046996.1, from coordinate 38,551,767 downwards.
TGATGGAGCTGAATTGGGAATTGGGCATGGAAAATTCGGCTATAAGGGCTATAAATAAGGGCCGAATACAAGTTTGCCAGGCTACTACCGAAATTCTTCTTCAGCTTGTTGCCAGAAACCCTTTTCCTTTCAAGATCCAAAAACCCGAAAACCCTTTTGTCTTTCTTTCTTTTCTTTCTACCGATTTCTATTCTTCTCTGTTTCACTTAGCCGATTTCTTCTACTACTCTTCTTCTTTAATCTGTACCAAATAAACCTTAATCACCATACTTAGTTTGAAAAGCCGAAAAACCGAATCTTCTAAGGGCCTTATACTTTTTGACCGGATCTAGTGTAAGTGTTGCTCTTCCAATCTATTTTCTTTATTTAGTATCGAATATTGTCCCTCACTCTTTCTAATCGAATTTGGTAGGAAATTAGTGTCAGATCTCGATTTTGGATTCCTACCGATTTGCTCTTCACATATGAGAAATACGCATGTTTAGTGATCAAAGTAAAAGCTAGTAAAGGCTTGGCGTTCGGGTAAGGTTAATGTGATATTCCGGCTTTTGGATAATTAATCGATAAGTACATATGATTAATCTTTGAGTGATATCGATTGTAGGTTTGGGCTAAGGAGATCGCATCACGCTTGCTTACCAGGTGTGTACATACACTGCACACACACAATGATTCGGCAAAAGCCGAAAAGCTGAAAAGCCGAAAAGCCAAAATGCTGAAAAGCTGAATGTTTGGCTACAATAGTCTTGCGAGTGCGCGAAAACTCGTAAGGGGGAAACCTATAGGTTGCTTGAGGCCACGGCGACTCCGTGGACTTGGGTTGTGATTTGGCCATATGGGCCAGATGGGCTAAATGGGCCCGATGGGCTGTTGGGCCCATAATAGGCAAAAACTGAATATTGATGCTATGTGATAGGAATTTGTATGTGAGCATGAATATGTATATGACTGGGCCTAACGGGCCATATAAATGTTATTTGAGCCTAATGGGCCATATACAGGTGATTTGGACCTAATGGGCCATACGAATATGATTGGGCTTAATGGGCCAGATGCAGGTATGTAAAATTGTTAGGCTTTGTAAGGGGTTTTAGGCCTAGTATATGATAACTACATAAAACTTAATTAATATATTGTGACCATGGACAAGTCATAGGGTTAAGGTATGGCAACGGGTATATGCATATCTAGGATAGGATCTAGGGAGAGGGTACTTAAGCGATCTTAATGACCCACCTCCTCTTCTCTAGAATCCTACCTGGTGCATAGTATTCGTTCATCTTAGCTCGCGGGACTTGTTAATGGGCCAAGGTAAGTGAAAACCGTACTTAATGGAAAATTACTGAAACGCCTCTAAGGGCAAAAAATGACCAAATTACCCCTAGGTGCTGAATGTAAGTTTTATGGATGTGACATGCATACATATGATATTCTGCTTAGGTTGCATATGAGTTGGGAATTATGGAACGGATGAAGTATATGAGGATCACATGGTTGCTTGACAATCGTGGATCCACCGACGGCTTTTAAAGCCTAATGTGTAAATGAAGGTAGTTCCGCAATCAGGATACCATGGTGTGTGGGTTGGGTGGGTCGATATTTATATCCCTACATGGTGTGATGGGGGATGGAGTCGGTGTGTAACGGATGGATAATTTGGATGGGATTGCATTGCATGATTTATGAATGATGTTTTTTTGAATGCTTGTTTTTGTCGAGGGTTGTACACACTGAGTTTGCGAAAACTCACCCCCTCTTTTATTTTTTTTTAGGTGATACTTAGTAAAAGGTTCGATGTTTGGAGGACTCTGGGTGGCTAGCTAGCAAGATAATTTGGACTTGGTTTTTTTATTGTTTTATTATTACTTGAACTATTATTATTATTTTCATTGTAATTTACAAGTAGTTGAACATGGGTTTCCTAAATTATAGTATATTTTCTACATTTCCACAATTAAATTTTTAAATGATAAGTTTTCTTAAATGAAATGTTTTAAACAAGGTTTTTGCAACTAAAAGGTGTTTTTTTAATTAAGGTTTCTTTTATTTTAAGAAGGGTTTTTAATGAAAATTTGGTTTTCGCTAAAACACTTCAATGTGACACACCAGATTCGGCCATAACGTCTGAGTCGGGTTTGGGGTGTTACATTTAGTGGTATCAGAGTCCAGGTTGCAAAACTCAGGCTGTGATGTGGGCCTTATTACTACTTGGTTTCTTTTTCCATTTAAAAAAAAAATTGGATCACACTGTTATGGAAAAGGGAAAATCATGCTGATCGGCACATCGAGTCTCCGACATCGAGCCAAGTAAGTACTTTTATTTAAGTTTGTTTAAATTGTTATGCAGTAGATTGTTAGATGGCTACTTTAGATGATGGTTAGAATGGAACTAAAGCCCATAGGATCTGAAAACTATAGAGGATTTTCGAAAACGATATTCTCTTTAAATATTTTCATAAAACATCGATATAATTATTAAACTAACTAAAACTTCATAAAATTTCTAATTCAGATAATACGCGAATCAACAATGAGTGCTAGAAGAGGTACAAGAGGCCGTGGTCGAGGTCGCGGAAGTGTTAGGGCTAAATAGTTGGCATTTGGCCATATGCCCGATGTTGGAGTAGAAGAGGCTCCGACCTCACCTGTGGCTGGGAATGGACAGTATGATCGGGCCGCGGGAGAAGATGCATTGTCGTAGGCAACGCTGAGGATTTTGGAAAGGGTCGCTGGGCCAAATAATGGCAACAAAAATTGGGGGTCCACTCCAAAACGACGTCGATCGAACGGGGCTTTGATCTTTAAAGGCGTGGCTGGCGTGGATCCTAATGTGGCAGAATATTGGTTGGAGGCCACTGAAAGGATAATGGAGGATTTGGACTACTCACCTGAGCAAAAGTTGAAAAGGGCAGTGTCATTGCTTAGGGAGGAAGCCTACCAGTGGTGGCTGACAGTGAAAGAGGGCACCTAACTGGAGCGGGTGACCTGGGAGTTTTTCAAAGTTGCATTCCAAGGGAAGTATGTGGTTGCAAGCTATGTGGATGTTAGAAGGAAGGAGTTCCTGAACTTGACTCAAGGCAATAAATCGGTGGCAAAGTATGAGGCGGAGTTTTTACGCCTTAGTAGGTATGCAAGGGTAATAGTGGCAACGGAGTATGAGCGTTGCGTTAGGTTTGAGGATGGACTTAGAGATAGCCTTAGGGTATTAATAGCTCCACAAAAGGAGCGATTTTTCTTGGAGTTGGTGGAGAAAGCAAAGATAGCAGAGGAGGTGAAGCGCACGGAGCGCTTAAATCGGGAGAAAGAAAGGGGTAAGACTAAGAGCGAGGTTGAGACTCCTGATGTCGATCAGAGGCCCAGGGCTAGGGCCAGAGTTGATGGGCTAGTTAGAGTAGGCCCCCCTGCTACTAATCCTGGGGTGCCACCTTGTGTTGATTGCGGGAGAAGACATAGAGGCGAGTGTTGGAAGAGAACGAGAGCTTGTTTAGCTTGTGGGTCTATGGAGCATAGGGTCAGGGATTTCCCCCGAATGTAAGGTCAAGAGCCAGTAGTGGGCCAAGCTGGTGGTCAACTGCCACCAAAGGGCCGTGAGAAGGCCAGGAGTGGTGACGGCAATGGACGTGGATATTAAGTACTAGGCGGAAATGTAGGTCATGCTGAGGCGAGGCATCCAACTTTGGTTTATGCTGCTCGTCGCTGAGAAGACGAAGATGCTCCAGAAGCGAATACTGGTACGTACTCTATCCATAGTGTGCGATCTATCTATTTTGAAATTAGAAATAGAGTGCGCAGTAGAAGCGTAGTGGTGTAACCTAAGCGATGTGACATCGATATCCTCAACTGTTCGAATCAGGTAAAAATTTTGAGGACGAAATTTCTTTTAGGGGGTAAAGTTGTAACGCCCCAAAAATCCTGAAACCCAAAAGTCCCGAAATCCTGAATTTTCTTTATTTTCGATTGTGATAAAAATTATATTTAATATTCTTATCCAAGCGATAATTTTAATAGGTTTTAGCTAAGGTTGAGTTCGAATTAAGGGGTAGAAGAAATTATAATTTAACTATTAAAAGAATCAGGCTTGACAAGTAGGTGGGCTTTTGAATAAATGAAGAAACAACTAGACACAAAAAGAGCCTATGGTGCAGTAGCTAAGTGACGCCACATAAGGTGTAGTGAGGTGGCGTTAGTAGCTAGTAAGGGGGTCCAAGGTTCAAATCCTAGCTTACTATTTTTAGAGTTTAATTTTGGCCTTTTAGAAGGATGGAAGTGGCGTGAAGATGGACTCCAAGGGAAGTGTTCAGGAGAGAAAATGAAGGAAAAGATCAAGGGGTTATCAGGGAGAAAAATGAGAAGATAAGAAGGGAGAAGTGATGGAGCCGAATTGTGAATTGGGCATGGAAAATTAGGCTACAAAGGCTATAAATAAGGGTCGAATGCAGGGTTGCTAGGCTATTGCTAAAATTCTCTTCAGCTTGTTGCCAGAAACCCTTTTCCTTTCAAGATCCAAAAAGCCGAAAACCCTTTTGTCTTTCTTTCTTTTCTTTCTGCCGATTTCTATTCTTCTCTGTTTCACTTAGCCAATTTCTTCTACTACTCTTCTTCTTTGATCTGTACCAAATAAACCTTATTCACTATACTTAGTTTGAAAAGCTGAAAAACCGAATCTTTTAAGGGCCTTATACTTTTTGACCGGATCTAGTGTAAGTGTTGCTCTTCCAATCTATTTTCTTTATTTAGTATCGATTATTATCCCTCACTCTTTCTAATCGACTTTGGTAGGGAATTAGTGTCAGATCTCGATTTTGGATTCCTACTGATTTGCTCTTCAGATATGAGAAATACGCATGTTTAGTGATCAAAGAAGCTACTAAAGGCTTGGCGTTCAAGTAAGGTTAAGGTGAGATTCTGGCTTTTGGTAAAATAATCGATAAGTACGTATGATTAATTTTTGAGTGATATCGATTGTAGGTTTGGGCTAAGGAGATCACATCATGCTTGCTTACCAGGTGTGTACATATGCACATACAATGATTCGGTAAAAGCTGAAAAGCTAAAAAGCCGAAAAGCCAAAATGCCGAAAAGCCGAAAGTTTGGTTACAGTAGTCTTGCAAGTGCGTGAAAACTCGTAAGCGGGAAACCTATAGGTTGCCCGAGGCCACAGGCGATTCCGTGGACTTGGGTTGTGATTTGGCCATATGGGCCAGATGGGCTAAATGGGCCTGATGGGCTATTGGGCCCATAATAGGCAAAAATTGAATATTGATGCTATGTGATAGGAATTTGTATGTGAGCATGAATATGTATATGACTGGGCCTAATGGGCCATATAAATGTTATTTGGGCCTAATGGGCCATATACAGGTGATTTGGGCCTAATGAGCCATACGAATATGATTAGGCTTAATGGGCCAGATGCAGGTATGTGAAATTGTTAGACTTTGAAGGGGTTTTGGGCCTAGTATATAATAACTACATAAAACTTAATTAATATATTGTGACCGTGGACAAGTCATAGGGTTAAGGTGTGGCAACGGGTATATGCATGTCTAAGATAGGATGTAGGGAGAGCTTAGTACTTAAGCGATCTTAATGACCCACCTCGTCTTCTCTGGAATCCTACCTGGTGCATAGTATTCATTCATATTAGCTCGCAGGACTTGTTAACGGGCCAAGGTAAATGAAAACCGTACTTAAGGGAAAATTACCAGAACGCCCCAAAGGGCAAAAATGACCAAATTACCCTTAGGTGCTGAATGTAAGTTTTATGGATGTGACATGCATACATATGATATTCTGCTTAGGTTGCATATGGATTGGGAATTATGGAACGGAGAAACTATATGAGGATCGCATGGTTGCTTGACAATCGTGGATCCACCGACGGCTTTTAAAGCCCAATGTGTAAATGAAAGTAGTTTCGCAATCGGGCTACCATGGTCTGTAAGTTGGGTGGGCCGATATTTATATCCCCACATAGTGTGACGGGGGACACAGTCGATTTGTAGCGGATGGATAATTTGGATGGGATTGCATTGCATGATTGATGAATGATGTTTTTTTTTGAATGCTTGTTTTTGTCGAGGGTTCTACACACTGAGTTTGCGAAAACTCACCCCCTCTTTTATTTTTTTTTAGGTGATGCTCAGTAGAAGGTTCGATGTTTGGAGGGACTCTGGGTGGCTAGCTAGCAAGATGATTTGGACTTGGGTTTTTTTTAAGCATTTAAGTTTTTACTTCTTTTTAAATATGTTCCAGACTAGATTGTAATAGGGTTTTCATTGTGTTATTATTACTTGAACTATTATTATTATTTTCATTGTAATTTACAAAAAGTTGAACATTGGTTTCCTAAATTATAGTATGTTTTCTATATTTTCACAATTAAATTTTTAAATGATAAGTTTTCTTAAATGAAATGTTTCAAACAAGGTTTTTGCAACTGAAAGATTTTTTTTAATTAAGGTTTCTTTTATTTTAAGAAGGGTTTTCAATGAAAATATGGTTTTCGCTAAAACACTTCAATGTGACACACCAGATTCGGCCATAACGTCTGGGTCGAGTTTGGGGTGTTACATTTAGTGGTATCAGAGCCCAGGTTGCAAAACTCAGGCTGTGAAGTGGGCATTATTACTATTTGGTTTCTTTTTTCGTTTTAAAATTTTTTTTGGATCACACTGTTATGGAAAAGGGAAAATCTTACTGAGCGGCACACCGAGTCTTCGACGTTGAACCAAGTAAGTACTTTTATTTAAGTTAATTTAAATTGTTATACAGTAGATTGTTAGAGGGCTACTTTAGATGATGGTTAGAATAGAACTAAAGCCCGTAGGATCTGAAAACTGTAGAGGATTTTCAAAAACGATCTTCTCTTTAAATATTTTCATAAAATATCAGTGTAATTATTAAATTAACTAAAACTTCATAAAATTTTTAATTCAGATAATACGCGAATCGATGATGAGTGCTAGAAGAGGTGCAAGAGGCCGTGGCCGAGGCCGCGGAAGTGTTAGTGCTTAATCATCGACATCGGGCCATATGCCCGATGTTGGAGTAGAAGAGGCTCTGACCTCACCTGTGGCTGGGAATGGACAGTATGATCGGGCCGCGGGAGAAGATGCATTGTCGCAGGCAATGCTGAGGATTTTGGAAAGGGTCGCCAGGCCTAATAATGGCAACGAAAATGGGGGTCCACTCCAGAACGATGTTGATGTTTGGAGGGACTCTGGGTGGCTAGCTAGCAAGATGATTTGGACTTGGGTTTTTTTTAAGCATTTAAGTTTTTACTTCTTTTTAAGTATGTTCCAGACTAGATTGTAATAGGGTTTTCATTGTATTATTATTACTTTAACTATTATCATTTTCATTGTAATTTACAAGAAGTTGAACATGGGTTTCCTAAATTATAGTATGTTTTCTACGTTTCCACAATTAAATTTTTAAATGATAAGTTTCTTAAATGAAATGTTTCAAACAAGGTTTTTGCAACTGAAAGGTTTTTTTTAATTAAGGTTTCTTTTATTTTAAGAAGGGTTTTCAATGAAAACATGGTTTTCGCTAAAACACTTCAATGTGACACACCATATTCGGTCATAACGTCTGGGCTGGGTTTGGGGTGTTACAAAGTTGGCATATAATGATGAACTTGATGATGTATATATATGTGCATATGGTTCTATTATTAGTTTGGTAATTGACTTATATTGTGTGATTAAAGTTGATAATTTGGGAAGTTATGTGCCTGTGAATTAGTATATGATAATGCATGATTGGAAAAGTTTAGTTAGTTGAATTGTATATGTGAATTAGGTATGAAATTAGAAGGCAAATTTAAGCATATTGGTGATTGGTATTGATGGTGAAGAAATGGTATGATTTGAACATTGGTTGATGATATTTGGCTGCTTTATTATGTCTTGAAATGGAACCATTTCAGCTTGTATAGGTATGTGCAAAATGGGTAGCAAAATGGCTTCGTAAACAGCCTATTTTTGTCCACACGGGCAGAGACACGGGCGTGTATTTCAGCCGTGTGTGAAACACGGTCATGTTATACGGCTTTTGTGTCCCCTGATGATGAAATTAAATTGAAGTCAGTATGCTCCACACGGTTTCACACACGGGCGTGTGACTGGCCGTGTAGTACAAGTCAGTATACCCCACTAATTGGCACAAGGCCTAGCACACGGGCGTGTGACTAGGCCGTGTTGCATAAGTCAGTATACCTTCTAGTTTTCATACAGCTTAGCACACAGGCATGTCTTCGGTCGTGTGATACAAGTCAGTATGTATGCCTTGTTTCCACATGGCCTGAGACACGGGCATGTCTGGAGCCATGTGGGGCACACGCTTATTCGCACGGGCGTGTGACCCCTGTATGGTTGAAATTTTTCTAAGTTTCCAAAAATTTTCATATGTTATCAGTTTAGCCTCGAACCACTTCTAAAGCATGTTTAAGGCCTCGTATGCCCTTATAAAAGACAATATGATTGTGTTGAATGATTTATGAGAATGAATGCTTTATGTTTGATAAATATATGCTATATGTTGTGAATTGAATGGCAATACCTCGTAACTATACTCCGGTGACGACTACAAGTTTGGGGTGTTACATTAATTGGTATCAGAGCTACAGTTTAGTCGATTCTACGACTAACGTAGTGTATGTGAACATGCTATATATAGCTTGTGATAGTGTGATGTATCCTGACATTATAAACTATGTTTTCGTATAGTAATGGATCCTAACCGAGCTATAGCCGATAAGGTTGAGAGTAATGCACCTGCTCCCGTGCAAGGGACAACACCATCTAATTCTAGACCCGTGATAGGTAGTTAGGAAGGTGAGGCTAAAGAAGCCTTTTTTCAGATGATGAATGAGTGCTTCACTCAATACGTCCGGACAAATCTGGCTGCTCAACAACCTCCACCCCTGCCAAATCCTTAACCAATTCCTATAGTTCTTCAAGTTATTGATCCAATACGATTGAACAAGCCGCCAGTCGATAAAATTCATAAGCATAGGGCTAAAGAGTTCAGGGCTAATGTTGATGATGATCCTGAGAGAGCCGCGTTTTGGCTTAAAAATATGATCCTAGTATTTGATGAACTTTCCTACACACCGACTGAATGTTTAAAGTGTGCTATATCTCTTTTGAGAGACACTACGTACCAGTGGTGGAATACATTAATATCTATGGTGCCGAGACAAAGAATCACTTGGGAGTTCTTTCAGACCGAGTTTCACAAAAGTACATCAGTCAATGATTTTTGGATCAAAAGCATAAAGAGTTTTTAGAACTGAAACAAGGTCGCATGACCGTAACTGAGTATGAGAGAGAATTTGTACGGTTAAGTAAATATGCTTAAGAGTATGTTTCAACTGAAAAGATAATATGCAAGCAATTTGTTGACAAGCTAAACGAAGATATTAAACTTCTGGTCGAAATATTGGATTTAAAGGAATTCGTTGTATTAGTTGAACGTGCTTGTAAAGCTGAAGAATTGGGCAAAGAAAAGAGAAACGTTGATTCTGAAGCTAGAGATTTGAGAAAGAGATCGATGAATAAACCCTATCACTCTTTATAAAAGAAATTCTGAGATTCATATAGTCGATCAAATGCGTCAGTGGAATACTCTAATAGAGATCGTGGGAAGCAATTTATGGGTTCAAAAACTCCAACTGTATCAATGGCAAGTGTGGGTAATGCTAGACCAAATAAACCTGCATGTGCACAATGTGGAAAACTAGATTTTGGAGAGTGTAGACTGAATGATAATGCCTGTTTTAGATGTGGTTCGCACAAAAAATTCATTTGAGATTGTCCTGAGTTAGATGAGAAATATAATTTTAGAGCGTAAGACAAAGCAACACGACTGCGAGAGGAAGACCATTCTTGAAAATGTTGGAAATATGAGTAGTGGTAGAGGTGCAACACGAGATGCTGCTGTGAGATCAGAGGCTAGAGCACTTGCCAGAACTTATGCTATTCGCACTCGCGAAGAAGCGTTAGCTCCAGATGTTATTACTGATACATTCTTAATTTATGACACTGATGTAGTTGCACTAATAGATCTCAGATCAACTCATTTATATATATGTTTGAACTTAGTGTCTAGTAAGAATTTACTTGTTGATTCTACTGAGTTTATTATAAAAGTGTCAAACTCCTTAGGCAAATATGTCTTGGTTGACAAAGTTTGCAAGAATTGTCTGTTAATGACTCGAGATTACTAATTTATGGCTAATTTGATGTTGTTATCGTTTGACTAGTTTGATGTTATTCTGGGTATGGACTAGTTGACGTTGCATGATGCAGTAGTAAATTGTAGATGAAAGACAATTGAATTGAAATGTCAGAATAATGAAACTCTCTGAATCGAATCAAATGATTTGAAGGGTTTACCATTTGTAATCTCGTCGATGTTAGCTCTAAAATATGTGAAAAAGGGATGCAATGCATATCTTGCATATGTACTTGATACAAAAGTGCCAGAAACAAAGATTAAATCAGTACCAATTATTTACAAGTATCCAGATGTGTTTCCAGAAGAGTTACCAGGTTTGCCACCGATTAGAGAGGTTAAATTTGCTATTGATTTAGTACCGGGAACTTAACCAATATTGATAGCTCTATACAGAATGGCTCCAACAAAGTTAAAAGAGTTGAAAGCTCAGTTACAAGAATTAACTGATAGAGGATTCGCAAGACCAAGTTTCTCGCCCTGGGGTGCACCAGTGTTGTTTGTAAAGAAAAGTGATGTTTTTATGAGAATGTGTATAGACTACCGACAGCTCAACAAAGTGACAATCAAGAATAAATATCTTCTACCGAGAATTGATGATTTGTTTGATCAGTTAAAAAGAGCTATAGTGTTTTCAAAGATTGATTTGAGATCTGGTTATTATCAGTTGTGAGTTAAAGACTCAGATGTGCCGAAAACTGCGTTTAGAACGAGGTACGGACATTATGAATTCCTTGTTATGCCTTTTGGATTGACTAATTCTCCTACCATTTTTAAGGATTTTATAAATTAGATTTTCAGACCGTATTTAGACAGATTTGTTGTTGTATTTATTGACAACATTTTTATCTACTCTAGAGATGAGTCTGAGCATGCCGAGCATTTGAGAATAGTGTTACGGACCTTGAGAGACAAGCAATTGTTTGCAAAGTTCAGCAAATGTGAGTTTTGGCTCCGAGAGGTTGGGTTTTTGGGGCATATCGTTTTAGCCGAAGGTATTAGTGTTGACCCGAGCAAGATTTCTACAATTATAGATTGAAAACCTCTAAGAAATGTATTTGAAGTCTAAAGTTTTCTGGGACTAGCCAGTTATTATTGACGTTTTGTGAAAGGATTCTCTATGAGTGCAACACCGTTGACTCGGTTACTTCAAAAAGATGTAAAGTTTGAATGGTCTGACAAGTGTCAAAAAAGTTTCGAACAATTGAAAGCGTTATTGACAGAGGCACCAGTGTTAGTACAGCCTGAGTCTGGTAAAGAATTTGTAATTTTCAGTGATGCGTCATTAAATGGTTTGATGTATGTATTGATGCAATAAGGCAAAGTAATAGCTTATGCTTCTAGACAGTTGAAGCCACATGAAAAGAATTATCTAACGTACGATTTAGAGTTGGCCGCGATTGTGTATGCATTAAAGATTTAGAACATCATTTGTTTGGTGAGAAATGCCACATTTTTACAAATGAAAATGCTTAGATTTCAATTTATTAGCTTAAGTACTAAATTGTGAAAAGTTAAAATGTTAGGGGAAAATTGTTATTTTGCAAAAATATGAAATATGGACTGAATTGAATAATAGCAGTATTAAATGGATTGAATTTGTATATTTAGATCAAGATAGACCACGTACGAACTTAGACTAGGGAAAAGCTAAAGCCTCAGATTAATCGACTACATATTTACACTCTGATTGATGAGGTAAGTTTGTATGAATAAATATCATTTTAATGTTATTTTCAATTCCATGCTATTATGTTAGTTGTTATGTAGTTGAATGATAAATATCCAACAATGCCATGACAATTATCGAGTCTTGGTTGAACCTTAGGAATTTGTAGGATACAAATGACATGTCATTAGGGATTTCATGTTTCGAGTACTGGTATTCAATGTCCTACTGATGACTGAGGTCCTGCATTTGTTGCAGATACTCCACAGAACGTATGAGTAGCATCATGTAGCTTACATTTCGACCCATAGCTCATGTGAGTGGACCCATTTCACAGCTCATGTGAGCGATGATAAAAATGAAAGGTTACGATTATATGTTTAAACACACTTCGTGTGAGCTTTCTTGAGTATCCAATGATATTCTGAGTGGTTCAACAGGCATGAAAAGGAAAGGAACAGTAAGTGTTGAAATGACTATATCATGTACTTATGAAAAGGATTGAAATGGTAAGCTTCAATGGAAGTATGCTTATGTTAATGAAAATAATGAAGTCAAATGAAGTATTTTCATGTATAATGGCTTACCTTATGTTAAATTCAAGCAAATTATGTTTGAATGCACTAACATGTGTTGTTGATGGTGCTTAGGCTTGTGCCAAGCTTGAGTTTGGATTATATTATGCTTATTCTTAATGTTTATCAATGAAATGGTAAGTTATGTTTCTTGTTTTACGAACTTACTAAGAATTATGTGCTTACGTGTTTTCTTTCCTATGTTTTATAGATAATCGAAAGCTCGATCGGTTTGGAAGCTCCTTGGAGGTCTATCACACTATCTAGAAGAAATATCGATTTTGATGTTTTGGCTAAGGTTATAATGGCATGTATAGGTGGACTTGTGTTGGTATCTATTTGAATATTAGTTGATGGTTTTGGCATGTATAAGTTGTTTTGGTACCATTTGATGTTGGTTGAATTATGCCATTTTGGTACTTGTGATGCATGAATGGTATGGCTCAAATGGTAAGTTTATATTGAAGTACTAATGGTCAAGATATGGTATGTTTTGAAATGGTATTGAACTAGATGTGTATGAATGAAATGTGGTCAAGAATGTATGTAAGTTTAGGTAAGTTTGTATGTTATATTCTAGGTGCCTTGTATGGCATACTGGTTGTATGATTTTGGGCTATTGAATTGGTCATTTCATGTTGGTTTTAGTCAGGTTATGATGCCTTGATCATGTGCACAAAATTGCTTTTAGGTGGTTGCATGAGTTGGTGCTAGAAATGGCTTGAATTTGGCCAATTTCATGTCTACACGTCCTGGGACACAGGCGTGTGACTCAGTTGTGTGTGACACACGACCTTGTGTCCCCTGTAGGTTTTAATGCACACAAGTCAGATAGTTACACGACCTAGCACACGGGCGTGTGTCTTTGTAATGCTCAGTACCCGAGACCATTGCCGGAGTCGAACACGAGGTGTTAACAGACTTAATTCATTGCTTAAACAGCTCAAACAATTTAATTTTAGAAATTCCAGACAAGCTGGCTAACTGCATCATAGTTGCTTAAAAAATCATATCTCGAGTTCTCAAACTCAAAATCCAATTCCGTAAATTTTTCCTGAAACTAGACTCATATATCTATTTACTAATTTTTTTCTAGAATTTTTGGATAGGCCACTTAGTACAGTTTATTAGTTAAAGTCTCCCCTATTTCAGGGTTTGACTACTCTGACCTCTGTGTATTACGAATCAGATATCTACCTGTACAAAGCTTCAATGACTATGCCGTTTGTCTCTAATAAAACGAGACTCAATAAGGATTTTGTACATATAAAGCATGACTTCTAATTATCTTTGTAAAATTTATGGTGAATTTCCAAATTCAGAATAGGGGATCCAGAAATCGCTCTGGCTCTATTTCACAAAAATTTAAACATCTCATAAAATATAACTCATATACCTGTTTCGTTTCTTCCATATGAAAATAGACTCATAATTCTTCAATTCCATATTTTATTCATCATCTAATTATATCTCTACTATTTTTAATGATTTTTCAAATTTACATCACTGCTGCTGTCTGAATCTATTTTATGGTAAATTTTACCTATTTCATGGTTTCCATGGATTAACTAGCAATTTGACATACATAACACCAAATATGATCATAATTAGTCATTCCAATGGCTATTCACTACCAAGCATTTTTATACTACTCAATAACCATATCATAAGACCATATATACAAAATGATTATAATGCTATACATGGCATACTCAAAATATACAAGCCATTATGCCAAGATGGTATACGGATAGTGTGAGCGTGCCTCCGACCGTTCCCGATTTCCGAGCTGGCTTGTCAACACTACAAGGAATGAAAAAGAGGGAGTAAGCATAAATGCTTAGTAAGTTCACATGCAAATAGCAAGTAACATAACCATATAAGCAAACATAAAACATCATTTGCATAATCATCACCAAGACATTCATATCATATTTTCATTTATCATCTTACCATATTGTTGTTATAACGATTTTTCAACCCGAGTGTTAAGTACATACCTGTTCAAAGTATCCATTTCACAACACTTACCAATACATCCCTTTCATCTTGAGTATTCCTCCATTTGAGTAGAACTTTACCCGTTGAACACATCGAAATATAATTCAGATACATGGAAAGTTTGCACATAAGTGCCACATATGTAGCCAAGCTACTACGTAACCCGCCCATAAGTGAACTCGGACTCAACTCAACGGGCTCGGGCGTTTGCATCCGTAAGTGAACTCGGACTCAACTCAACGAGCTCGGATGCCTAGTTACATCTCACGAACTCGGACTCAACTCAACGAGTTCGGACATTCGCATCCATAAGTGAACTCAGACTCAACTCAACGAGTTCGGATGCCCAAATATCCCAGTGACATGTCACTTGTATCCTAATCCATTCCTAAGGTTCAACGGGACCTTTTTCCCAATCATGTGTCTCAACCATCTTCTACGGAATACCGATACCGATACTCGGTAGTATTTCACATTTTCCAAGTATATCACATAATTTGACATATTATCAAACAATTATCACGAGTATAATATTTCATAATAATTATCATATCATTTATATAACATAAAAACATTTAAAATAATAACTATGTTACCAACATTTACATATGAACTTACCTAGTATGCGAAAATGGCTACTTTTACCATTTCGTCCACAACTTGGTATTTTCCCCATTTTAGCCCGAATTTCAGTTTTCCTTGCTCTATCATTTAAAATATAGTCTAATTAGGACTCACATTATTCAAATTGACCCAAAATCATATTTTAGAAAAATTATAATTTTGCCCCTAAACTTTTGCATATTTACACTTTTGCCCCGGAGCTCGTAAATTAAACTTCAGCCTATTTTCTTATGTTTTATGACATGCTGATCATTTTTTTCTTCTATGGCAACATCAAATTCTCACTCTAACATGTACTTCTGACTATTAGGTATTTTTACCGATTAAGCCCTTTTGCTCGTTTTCACTTAAAACCGAGTAGCACAAGTTGTCTAACATAATTTAAAACCTCATATTCTATCATAAAACACCAAAATACACAAATTTCACCTATGGGTATTTTTCCAAATATAAACCCTAGGTTAAATTATTGCTAGCATAAGCTAAATCGAGCTCAGGGACTCTAAAAACGTAAAAGAACTTGAAAAACGGGGCTAGAATGGACTTACAATCGAGCTTGGAAGCTTGAAAAACCCTAGCCATGGTTTCTCCTTGCTATATTCGGCCATGGGGTTGAAGATGAGCAAAATTGGCTTTTAATTTTGTATTTTAATTCATTTTACCCCTAAATGACCAAAATGCCCTTACTACTAAACTTTCCAAAAATTCCATCCATATCCAATTTTTGTCCATAAACTTAGAAATTGGTAAAATTTCTATTTAAAACCTCCTAATTAATATTTCAAAACAATTTCATACTAGAAACTTCTAGAATGCAAGTTTTGCAAATTATTCGATTTAGTCCCTAACTTCAAATTAAGCATTTTATGCATAGAATTTCTTCACAAAATTTTTACACAATCATGCAATCATATCATAAACATCAAAATAATTATAAAATAATTATTTCTATCTCGGATTTTGTGGTCACAAAACCACTATTCCGACTAGGCCCAAAATTAGGATATTACAACTCTCCCCTCCTTTAGGGATTTTCGTCCCCGAAAGTCTTACCAGAAAAGTGGACTTCACTTTTAATCTCATATTCGGTGCCGAAGAATTTTCACTTAGACTGTACCTCCAATACATCTCTTTAATTTCTCATATGATCTGAAAGCTTACAGTCTCAACTCTCAACTGTTCTTAAATTTTCAACCCTTCTCAGTTTCCCATGATATCATGACATAAAACCCGGATCTTAACTTGCTTAATGGAGACCGGAATTCTAAGAAATCCAACAATCAAAGAGGTCTGAATTTCCATGAATCCGATGAGTAGGAATTCATTCAATACAGATATGATTTATGGATCTCGCCAAACATTTAACAATAAGATACATCACATTTTCCTCTTTCTGCCATGGAAATAATTCTGATATGGCCTCAAGAATAATCCTTCTCATTTCCATCCCAATATCAACACTGACAAGGATAATTTTGATAGATCCCAATGCTCGGCTTTAACCCCTTTAACAACTCTGGTTTTATGTAACATCGAATGCTCTAAACTATCACATTACCTCACCGTCTTGAAACACATCACAATTCATACAACAGTACATTACTGAAAGTCAGGAAGTCTTTACTCAATGTAGACTAGTCTAGTTCAGACGCTTCGGTTACCAATATTCTCATTTATCCGAACTTTGTCAACATGTAATAAACTTTTCAACTTTCACAAAATGAAAACCTTATCATTCGTAGTGACTTTAACTAATATCAAACTTTTTCTAATAAATATACACTTCTCGTTCAGACTATTTACTCTTTTATCCGTACAAAATGAAATTCTATTATCGGACTTGGGAAAAATAATCCTGAAATAATTGTCACATGAAATCTTTCAAATAGATAATTCACCATACCGATGAAACTCGCGCTTTTATCACTTATGCCTTTCTTTCTTTGTCAAATCCTTACACGAAATTAGAAAAAAAACCCCAATACTAAAATCACCACATTACCAACATCAAATTAGAACTATAGTCATATTTGACATGATTATCACGAGTGAAGAACGACTTGAACACGAGTCATAATTGACAAATTATGGAACAAAGATAATAAGAAAACCGAATAAAGAAATCCAAAATAGAGAAATCCGAATAAAGAAATCCAGAATAAAGAAACCCAAGATACGATACTATCTTTGGAGAATCAAAACCAAGCCGGAGAATCGAAAACCAAACTCATAGAGAAAATACAGAATACCCTGATAATTCTTCAAAGAAAGAAAGTCCAAAAGAAAACGTCATTTAATCCCACTGGAATCAAATATAACAAGAACAATATATCTTCCCATACATATATATCGGATGAAGCATCAAGTAGAAGAAAGCAGAATCATAATATCATATGTATTCTCTCATCAATTCTTATCAGACGAAATGGAATAGAATACCCGATGAAATAGAGCAATATAAATTATAAACCAGTCAAACTACCAATGCTTTCATCCAACACCAGGATTAAAAGACATTCCCATATAACAAGAATTTCTTGAAGATCAATAGCCATAGAAATATTTACGAGAACAGTAAACACATAGAACATCTCAAAAGAGACTGCTAAATCTGTCCGGTCATAACTCTCACACTCGAGATAGTTCACATTTCAAATATCATTTTCCCCAACTAGTTACGCCATCACAAATTTCATATTAAACCATTCACTAAAGAAGGCGATTCGAATAAATTTCGATTTACACTTTTCTTGACCTTGCGGAGTAATTCGATTTACCAAGGAGAATTCCTTTTCTAATCAAAGCAATTGCATAATTCCAATAATCTTTACGTCAATCCGATACTTTATCGGCTCGACTTTACTTATCAGCTCATTTTCAATCTCGATCATACTTATAATTATTCTATCATCGAACTCTTTGGGTTCTCAACCGGAAACTTATTCAATACAAATCTCATGAAATTCCATTATAAGTACCATTTCGGTAAGGGGAGGGGTTGTAGGAACTCTTGACTCGACTTTCTTATACATACACATATGACACAACTTCCATCATCATAGCAACATCATCAAAATCATGTCATTCATTCATGTTGGCTTACACCAATTTTCCTATTGTCCCATTTAGACAATATATTTATGCATACATTCTATGTTTTCTAGATAGCTTTACTTATCCATTCATTTAATTAAATGAAGTCATGCTCATGACATCATATAAGGCCAAACAAACATAGATATTTGCACCACAATCATAACTTTCATTTCGTGCATCATCATGTACATATCATTACAATCATATAGTTCACTCCAACAATTTAACATAGATAAGTTCATTTCATTATAATCCTTTATCTCATAAAAATTATATATCATTAGCATTCATCAACATTCGACGTCCAAATCAAAACAAGGACATTTTCATTCGTATCATAATATTATGAATTCTATTCATACCTCTACTACTTTCTATTTATTCCGTTCATCTTATCAAGTAAGCCATATACACTACATCATATGAGCATTAAGCAAATATGAATATTTATCACATATGTATCATAAACCTTTATTCATACTTTTCTGAACCGATACTTATCATAATCATAATTTTACTCAAATACCTTCACATAACGTTGAACATGGTCGGCGCAGCTCGGTTGGAGAGTACCCTGTCTAAATAAAGACGGTACTCATACGCGTCGGAAGACATCACACTATTACAGATCAGTGGCATGTATAGCTAAACTTTTACACATGCTAGGTTAGTCCGAGAACCGACTAAACCTGCTCTGATACCACCAAATGTAATGCCCCGTACTCGAGACCATTTTCGGAGTCGAACACGAGGTGTTAACAGACTTAATTCATTGCTTAAACAGCTCAAACAATTTAATTTTAGAAATTCCAGACAAGCTGGCTAACTGCGTCATAGTTGCTTAAAAAATCATATCTCGAGTTCTAAAACTCAAAATCCAATTCTGTAAATTTTCCCTGAAACTAGACTCATATATCTATTTACTAATTTTTTTCTAGAATTTTTGGCTAGGCCAATTAGTACAGTTTATTAGTTAAAGTCTCCTCTATTTCAGGGTTTGACTACTCTGACCTCTGTGTATTACGAATCAGATATCTACCTGTACAGAGCTTCAATGACTATGCTGTTTGTCTCTAATAAAACGAGACTCAATAAGGATTCTGTACATATAAAGCATGACTTATAATTATCTTTGTAAAATTTATGGTGAATTTCCAAAATCAGAACAGGGGATCCAAAAATCGCTCTGGCCCTATTTCACAAAAATTTAAACATCTCATAAAATATAACTCATATACCTGTTTCGTTTCTTCCATATGAAAATAGACTCATAATTCTTCAATTCCATATTTTATTCATCATTTAACTATATCTCTACTATTTTTAATGATTTTTCAAATTTACATCACTGCTGCTGTCTGAATCTATTTTATGGTAAATTTTACCTATTTCATGGTTTCCATGGATTAACTAGCAATTTGACATACATAACACCAAATATGATCATAATTAGCCATTCCAATGGCTATTCATTAGCAAGCATTTTTATACTACTCAATAACCATATCATAAGACCATATATACAAAATGGTTATAATGCTATACATGGCATACTCAAAATATACAAGCCATTATGCCAAGATGGTATACGGATAGTGTGAGCGTGCCTCCGACCATTCCCGATTTCCGAGCTGGCTTGTCAACACTACAAGGAATAAAAAGGAGGGAGTAAGCATAAATGCTTAGTAAGTTCACATGCAAATAGCAAGTAACATAACCATATAAGCAAACATAAAACATCATTTGCATAATCATCACCAAGACATTCATATCATATTTTCATTTATCATCTTACCATATTGTTGTTATATCGATTTTTCAACCCGAGTGTTAAGTACATACCTGTTCAAAGTCTCCATTTCACAACACTTACCAATACATCCCTTTCATCTTGAGTATTCCTCCATTTGAGTAGAACTTTACCCGTTGAACACATCGGAATATAATTCGGATACATGGAAAGTTTGCACATAAGTGCCACATATGTAGCCAAGCTACTACATAACCCGCCCATAAGCGAACTCAGACTCAACTCAACGGGCTCTGGCGTTTGCATCCATAAGTGAACTCGGACTCAACTCAACGAGCTCGGATGCCTAGTTACATCTCACGAACTCGGACTCAACTCAACGAGTTCGGACATTCGCATCCATAAGTGAACTCGGACTCAACTCAACGAGTTCGGATGCCCAAATATCCCAGTGACATGTCACTTGTATCCTAATCCATTCCTAAGGTTCAACGGGACCTTTTTCCCAATCATGTGTCTCAACCATCTTCTACAGAATACCGATACCAATACTCGGTAGTATTTCACATTTTCCAAGTATATCACATAATTTGACATATTATCAAACAATTATCACGAGTATACTATTTCATAATAATTATCATATCATTTATATAACATAAAAACATTTAAAATAATAACTATGTTACCAACATTTACATATGAACTTACCTAGTATGCGAAAATGGCTACTTTTACCATTTCGTCCACAACTTGGTATTTTCCCCATTTTAGCCCGAATTTCAGTTTTCCTTGCTCTATCATTTAAAATATAGTCTAATTAGGACTCACATTATTCAAATTGACCCAAAATCATATTTTGGAAAATTTATAATTTTGCCCCTAAACTTTTGCATATTTACACTTTTGCCCCAGAGCTTGTAAATTAAACTTCAGCCTATTTTCTTATGTTTTATGACATGCTGATCATTTTTTCCTTCTATGGAAACATCAAATTCTCACTCTAACATGTACTTATGACTATTAGGTATTTTTACCAATTAAGCCCTTTTGCTCGTTTTCACTTAAAACCGAGTAGCACAAGTTGTCTAACATAATTTAAAACCTCATATTCTATCATAAAACACCAAAATACACAAATTTCACCTATGGGTATTTTTCCAAATATAAACTCTAGGTTAAATTATTGCTAGCATAAGCTAAATCGAGCTACCGGGACTCCAAAAACGTAAAGAACTTGAAAAACGGGGCTAGAATGGACTTACAATCGAGCTTGGAAGCTTGAAAAACCCTAGCCATGGTTTCTCCTTGCTATATTCGTCCATGGGGTTGAAGATGAGCAAAATTGGCTTTTAATTTTGTATTTTAATTCATTTTACCCCTAAATGACCAAAATGCCCTTACTACTAAACTTTCCAAAAATTTCATCCATATCCAATTTTTGTCCATAAACTTAGAAATTGGTAAAATTACTATTTAAAACCTCCTAATTAATATTTCAAAACAATTTCATACTAGAAACTTCTAGAATGCAAGTTTTGCAAATTATGCGATTTAGTCCCTAACTTCAAATTAAGCATTTTATGCATAGAATTTCTTCACAAAATTTTCACACAATCATGCAATCATATCATAAACATCAAAATAATTATAAAATAATTATTTCTATCTCGAATTTTGCGGTCACAAAACCACTATTCCGACTAGGCCCAAAATCAGGATATTACAGGCTTGGCCATATGACCCTTCTCAATGAGTTACATGGGTGAGGACACGAGTTGGGACATGGCCATGTGTCCCTATGTTGATTGTTACACCGCCTGAGACACGAGCGTGTGTCTCAGCCGTGTGAGGCACACGGCCATGTGACCCTTACATTCCAATTTTTCTGACTTTTTTTAAACCTTCCAGTTGTTCCAATTTAGTCTCGAATTGTTTCTAATGTATTTTTAGGGCCTCAAGGGCTCGATTTAGGGACGATTTGTATGTGAATGAATGAATTATGTTTTTTTTTATAATCATGTAATCATGTATGTTTTAATGTTTTAATTGTATGGTAATGCTCTGTAACCCTATTCTGGTGACGGATACGAGTTAGGGGTGTTACACATACACTAAACCCAAAATGAAAAGATGAGTAAAAATAAATGAAATAAAATAAAATCATATCTATAACTTAAAAATTTTCTAGTTATTCTAATTATGTGTGAAAATTAAAATTAACCTAGTGACGTTGCCTCCCCATCAACGATGCCAAGAACTTGACCGTCTTTGGATGTCCTAACATCCAGAGTGCGAATAATGCAATAAAATATAGAATTACGAGGCGGTATCCGCAAGTATACGGGTCTAGTTGTAATATAGTTTTAGAACGGAGTGGGTGAGTACTCCGAGGATCGTACCCAAGGGAGGTGAGCGCTAGATCAACTCTAACCTAAACACTAAAAGATATAATTAGTACTTTAAATTCAGTTATAGTACGAAAAATATAAAATAAAATATTTTTGGGGGGTTTTTGTAATGATAAAAATAAAACAACATAAAAAAATTCAAGAGATTAAAAAGGAAAAAACAAATCAAATTTGATTATGGTGATTAGCTTGCTCCGGTAATGTCCATAAACTATCACTTCAAGTTCCTCATCAATCAACTAGCCGTTACCCTAACAGGATCTCCTGATCTTCCACTAATAGAATGAGTCAGAAAGAACTACTTATCTTCCGACCTCATAGTCCAAACTAATTTGGGATTAAGGTGTTCACGGATAGGCAATACCAATTTTGGGTTAATTCCCACCTTGATGACTTCCCTGGGTTATCAGGCCTAGGGTTTGTTTCATGTTCTCCATTTCCAAATAGTTGATAGTTGAAACGAAAAAAAATCTAAATACATTTGGTTTTGTATTTAGTTGTCACATGAATTAAATAAACTATTGAATTAATTTAATTTGATAGTTAAATATTAAACACATTATATGTACAAACTTGTTTTACACAAATAAAGAACATAAATATAATTAATATATGAATTTAATTCATACAAAATATTAATTGTATATATTTTACCGAATTTATTAATATAAATAGATATATTAATTAATTTTGATCAAAATATAAAAGACATAGAAATTAATATTCTTTTGGAAAGAATATAATTTATTTTTCTAACTTTCCATTTGGCTTCTCTATTAGTAAGGGAATAATCCTATATTATTTTGAAAAGAATATAATTCCTTTTTCTAATTTTTCATTTGCCTTCTTTATTAATAAAGGAGTAATCTGGTTTTCTTTTTTAATATGTGATATCAAAGAGGATAAAAGGATTATAATCCCTTACTGTGTTAAGGTTACCAACTTAATAAAATAAAGGTCTAGCTACCGTTTTTTAATTCTCTGTAAAAAGTTCAAGAGAAAGTGGTTGGTCCTTTTTTACGAGGCTGGGACATTTTCGTTGTGGCTTGGAATTGACATCGAATGAGCAACATCCTTTCAACATTTTCAGTAAAGAAGGTATATTTTCAACCCTATTTCAACCTGATTCGTTCCTCGTACATGGGTCATTGGCTGTGGATTGCCGAAATAATTTTTCCGCTAAGCCAAGGGGTGTACTGGTGATCCTAAAAATCAAGAATCTTCCCAATCCCACAATAGCCTAGGGAGTCAGAAATTACTTAGGGCATGATGGGTTTTACAGACGATTCATAAAAGGATTTGCTCAGATATCTAAACCATTGAATCAACTACTTTAGAAGGAAACTACTTTCATATTTGATCAAGACTATATTAAAGCTTTTAAGGTAATAAAAGAAAAAATTATTTTGACCCCTATTATTATTACTCATGATTGGTCAGAATCCTTTATTATAATGTGTGATGCTAGTGATTATGTTGTAGGAGCAGTACTAGGAACAAAAAGAAACAATATATTTTATGCTATTCTTTATGAAAGTAAGACACTTAACATAGTGTAATTACACTACTACACAAAAAGATATACTTGCCATTGTATTTGCTTGTGTAAAATTTCGCTCTGATTTAATGGCAAATAGAATTTATGACTATACTAACCACTCAAAATTAAAATATGTTATGAAAATGAAAGAGACAAAAGCTAGATTAGAGAGGTGAGTGTTATTGCTTCAATAATTTGATTAGTGGATAATGGATAGGAAAGGAACAAAAAATCAAATTACAGATCACTTGTCCAAGATAGAAAATGAAATGGAGGAGAAAAATTCTAAAGATATCAAAGAAACCTTCATTGATAAGTAATTATTCTGGGTAGACATGCATTAGGTAGAGTATAGGTATAATAAGACACCTTGGTATGCAAATTATGTGAATTACATTGCAAAGGGTTTTTTCTGATCAAGGCATTGTGGCAGTAAAAGAATAGAATCATGCATGAGTCAATAAATTATATTTGGAAAGATCTATATGTATTTTGATAATGTACAGATCAGTTAGTATAACAAAGTGTTGCTGAAGAAAAAATAAATGATATCTTACAAGGCTGCCATACCTCACCATGTGGTGGACACTTCAGAGGAAAAAAAACTACTCAAAAGATATTGCAATCAGGATTTTATTGGCCAACTATGAATAGAGATTCTTATGAATTTGTGTAGGGATGCGATAGATGCTAAAGGACAGGAAGTATATCAATAAAAGATGAAATGCCGCAAACATGTATTCTTGAAGTAAATGTATTTGATGTTTGGGGGATTGATTCTGTAGGACCTTTCCCAAGTTCTTTTGGAAATAAGTGATAGCCTTACCTAAAAATGACACAAAATCGATAGTTAAATTCTTAATGAAAAACATCTTCACCAAATTTGGAACAACCTGAGCTTTTGTTAGTGGTGAAGGATCTCACTTCTACAGCAAGCAGTTTGGGGTAGCTTTAGCTAAATACAGTGTGAGACACCGAATGACCACAACATACCATCCAAAAGCTAATGGCCAAGCAGAGATGTCTAACCGAGAGATTAAATAGATTCCGGAAAAGACAGTAAACTCAAATAGAAAAGATTAGGCAACAAGATTAGATGATGCTGTAACACCTCTAACTCGTATCTGTCACTGGAATAGGGTTACAGAGTATTACCGGAGATTACAGAACAAACAGATAGAAATTTCAACATTATATTCATATAAAAATAAAACAAAATCATTCATATTGTCCCGTATATAAGCCATCGAGGCCCAAAATATGGATTAGAAACAAGTCGGGACTAAATCAAAAACTCAGAAAATTTTTCGAAAAAATCAAAAATTTTCAAAGC
Organism: Gossypium longicalyx; assembly: GCA_025698465.1. Taxonomy (NCBI): domain Eukaryota; kingdom Viridiplantae; phylum Streptophyta; class Magnoliopsida; order Malvales; family Malvaceae; genus Gossypium; species Gossypium longicalyx. Next base: position 38,526,526 of record CM046996.1, on the reverse strand, counting down.
TATAGGGGTCACACGGCCAAGAGACACGTTAGTGTTTTAGGCTGTGTGGGTATTTGAAATTGGGACACACGGCCGTGTCCCAACCCGTGTCCTTGCCCGGGTAACTCTCTGACTTGGTCACACGGCCAAGCCACACGCCCGTGTGCTAGGCTGGGTACCCTTTGAAGTAACCTCACACACCCGTGTGCCAGGCCGTGTGCTAGGTTGTGTAATAGCTTGACTTGGAACCCTTTGAAAGCTACAGAGGAGACACGGCTGTTTCACATGGTCGTGCGTCACACACGGCTGAGACACACGCTCGTGTGGACAAAAATAGGCCATTTTACAAGCCATTTTCTCACCCAAACTAGCATGTACCTATAACCAAAATGCACATATGCACATGCTTTAATAAGGCACCAAAATAAAGCATAAATAAGTCATGTACATATAACATAATATCATACAACCATTATGCCCTTAGGCACCTCAAATGACAATATATAAACATGTTTAACCATGTATTCAAAATTGCCAAAATAACTAACTAAGTTTCAACTAAACTTGCATCAATTCAAACAACTGAATTAACTTACCAAAGCCTATCAAATGGTACAAAATATGCCATTCATTCACCAACATCAATAGGCATATATAAATACCTTTCATAATAAGATACCAAACCACAACAAGATATAAGGCTTATACAAAATGAATATTCATCTATCACAATTCAAACTTATTATGTACATGCCATAAACTAAGCTCATATCAACATCAAAATGCAAAATCACAAGCCAAACCAATTGGCTATTCCACAACCAAAACACATGACCAACATTAGCCAAAATACCTATACATGCCATTACAGCCAAAATTAAACATCCGTAAATACTAAAAGAGCCAATAGATAGTGTGATAGATCTCCAACGACTTTTCCAACCCGAACGAGCTTCCAAAAACTACTAAACACAGAAAATTAACACCATGTAAGCATGTCATGATTAGTAAGTTCGTAACACACACATAGTCTAACCTTACCAATACAATATACCACCACAAAGCATGTAAACCCAATCCAACTTGAGAATAACTAATTCAAAAACTTATATTTGTACATTTATACTCTTAACTTTCACAAGGTACGCATTACTTACCTTTCATCAAACTAATGTAATTTACATTAAATACTCTTACCGAAGTTCACACTAGGTAATAATATGATGGTTAACCTATCCCTTTTCGTAATTCGATAACCGAAGTTATCCCTTTTCATAGTTTGACAGAATAGGGTTACGAAGCATTACCGTACTTATAAAACAATTAAACATTCATTCCACATACATTTTCAAATTTCATGCAACCATTGTTCAAACTCAATCACATTGTCCATAATACAAGCCTACGAGGCCTTAAACGTACATTCGGGGTGGTTCGGGACTAAATTGAGAACTTAGGAAATTTTTACAAAACTAAGAAAAATTTTCAACTACAGGGGACACACACTCGTGTGGCCCAGTCGTGTGTCTCATACAGCCAAAGACACGCTCGTGTCACTGGTTGTGTGGACATTCAAAATGGAATCACATGGCCGCGTCCCAATGTAATAGCCCGAATTAGACCCTAATTGGAACGGTGGTTTTGGGACCACGAATCCGAGTCAAAAAAATATTTTAAAATTTTTTTTAGTATTTATTCTGTGTGAATTTATATCTGTGAAATTTTCGTGGTTTAATTTTGTCGTTTAGGTGCTCGATTGAATAAAAGGGCTTAATCGCGTAAATTAAAAATTTGATAGTTAAAAGCATAAAGGGGCAATTTGTTAATGGCTTATTAGGTGGAGGTCCTTAAGTTGAAAATGGACCATTAGCATTATAAGTGGACGGCTAAAGACATTAAAATGTGATAAAACAATGTTTTAACCAAGGTTAAAATAGTAAATGAAATAATATGTTATAAAATATCATATAATAAACATAAAATAAATTATACTCATATCATTTTCTTTGTTCATACACCGAAACCATAAAAAAAAGAGAAGAAAAAGAGAAGTCTATGGTTCGACCATCTCCCAAGTTAAACTCAAGGTTCGTTCTTTGTCGATTTTTGATAATTTCTACGTTTTTGAGATCGTTGCTTCGGGTACTACAAAACCCATGCTTGAATTTTTTATTTTGATGAATATTTTGAGTGGTGCCATTGTTTATAACTTGTGATTTTTGTTGTTTTATGATAAAAAATAGAAGATCTGTTTTAGATTAACATGTTTTGTATTGGAGTTTTTGATGATTTTGAGTAATAAGGACTAAATTGCAAAAACAAGAATTTGAGGGACTAAAATGTGAAATTAAAGGATTATATGAGCTTGTACAGACATGGGGAATATTCGGCCTAGCTTGGGTATGGAGAAATTTGGTGTATTTTGTGTTTTGTACAATAGGGACTAAATTGTAAAAATTACAAATGTTAGGGGTAAAATGGTAATTTGCCTATTTATGTGTTTTTGGACTAAATTGAATGAAAAATATGTTTGAATGAGATTAATTTGAATATGTTTAGATCAAGAACCAAAGAAATCAAATTTGACCGGGGAAAAACGAAAGTTGTCGACTAGTATCCTCGTTCCGTTTTACGACGTTCGAGGTAAATTTATAAGCAAGTAGATGTGTTTATTGATAGTTTAATGTTATAATTACTTACTATTATGATATTTTAGAAACTAAGTATATTGTGGCCGAATATGAATAAATGTGGCTACTACACTTCCGAGTCTGATTTGACCGAAATACGACGTCCGAAAGCCCCGTATGAACCTTAGGAATAGGTAGGATACACATTTCATGACACAATACTCTGATATATGTGTGCGAGTAAGTCCATGGCATCAACTTGTGATTTCGATATGTGTATACGAGTAAGACCCTGTCTGGGATAGTGGCATCGATATGTGGCTACATGTAAGATCACGTCTGGGATGTTGGAATTGTACGATTTAAGTGATTATCCGAGTGTCCTATCCAATTTCAAATGGTTCATCGGGCAAAGGTATAATAAGAACGAATATATAAAACAAGCTATAGGTCAGGTAAGAATTGACTGGTCACCTACTCGAGTAAAGGTAAGTAAAAACCTAGGTTATTTGTTACGAATCTTGTAAGTGCAAGTTAAGAAATATGTGTATATGATATGTGTACTTACTTTGTGAATGAGTAGTAAGCATGTTGTGATAGTTCTTATGTATATGTGTTTAATTGATGAGGTACAAATTCAGTTATATGGATAATATGCATGTGGAAAATATAATAAACTATATGAGTTTTGTGTTTGTGTATGTGAACTAAGTATGTATTGAATATTCAGCTATGAAGGTTAAAGGTCAATTTATAAGAATTTTGGTGATATAAATATTCGGTCAAGGTGATAGAAATAAAAGAGAAATAATTTTTATATGTATATACATGCTTAGTACGAACATATGTAGTTATAAATGATTGGATCTAAATGTGAAATGATAAAATAATTTGATTCTGTTTAGTTAAATTGATTAACTTCATTGGGTTGTTTATTTGCTTAAAACTTACTAAGCTGTGATAGCTTACTCTGTGTGTTGTGTTTACTCTATTTTATAGATCTTGGAGTCAAGCTCGGGGACTGTCAGCCAAGCTCGACGCACTATCTACTGTTTTGGTACCTTTAAGCTAAACTTAAACTATGGCATGTATAGGCTAGCTTTGGAAATAATTATTTTGGAAATGTTTGTAAATTAGCCATGTAACACCCCTCATCCGTATTCGACATCGGGACAGGGCTCGAGGCGTTACTGGGTTTAAACTTTCACGACATACAAATTCGGTTTACCAATTTCACCCAAAATTTAAAACATCACACACTCATGCGTACTGTCCCTTATACAGGGCCCTCGAGGCCTAAAACATACGTCGAAAAGGTTCGGGACAAAACCGGAAACATTTGATAAATTTTAGACGACTCAATGATTGTCTTACCTTAGAGAGTCACACGCCCATGGGGGTGGGGTCGTGTGGACATGCACGCCTGTGTGTCTTAGGACACACCCGTGCCCTCAGCCCATGTAGCTCTCTGTTTATAGCATCAATATGTATCTAGGGACACACGGCCAAGAGACACGCCCGTGTGTCAAGCCCGTGTTCTATACTGACTTAAATCTTTAGGTGCAGGGGACGCATGGCCATACCACACACCCATGGGGGCAAGCCGTGTGTCATACACAGCCTAGGCACACGCCCATGTGTCTACCCGTGTGGACCTTGTTAGGCTATTTTCCAAGCCTTTGATCACCCTCTATCAATCAAACATACTTACAGGTTACTTTAATACAAGTTAAGGCCAAATTATAAACTTATACAAAACTTTGATTAACCTTATTGCATGTAAACCTCGTGTCATTGGTTTCATACATGCTAGGTTAATTCCCATCTTACATTTAGGGATTTTCATGCCTCCTTGACATATTTGAGATTGGCTCGTTCTTACAACTCATTGCCAATTAAAAACCAAACCATCGCATAATAACATAAACATGCATAGATTTGAGTGTATGAAGCGGTGGCAGAGTATGAAGCGGAGTTTCTACGCCTTAGTAGGTAGGTATGCAAGAGTAATGGTGGCAACGGAATATGAGTGTTGCGTTAGGTTTGAGGATGGACTTAGAGATAGCCTTAGGGTATTGATAGCTCCACAAAGGGAGTGAGTTTTCTCGGAATTGGTGGAGAAAGCAAAGATAGCGGAAGAGGTAAAGCATACTGAGCGCCTAAATCAGGAGAAAGAAAGGGGATAAGAATAAGAGGGAGGCTAAGACTCCCGGTGTTGGACAGAGGCCTAGGGCTAGCGCCAAAAATAGTGGGCCAGTTAGAGTAGGGCCCCCTGCTGCTAATCCAGGGGTGCCACCTTGTGCTAATTGTGGGAGAAGCCATAGAGGCGAGTATTGGATCGAGGATTCATATGACCAAGTGTGTCTCCATGGGGAGCACTAGTGTTATTCGTGAATAAGAAGGATGGAACCTTGCGAATGTGCGTCAACTATCGATAGTTAAATAAGTTAAATGTTAAAAACAAGTACCCTCTATCGAGAATTGATGATCTTTTTGATCAGTTTAGGGGAGCTTTTGTTTTCTCGAAGATTGACCTGTGTTCGGGATATCACCAATTGAGGGTTAAGGAGGCAGATGTTCATAAGACAGTTTTCAGAACTCGTTATGGGCACTACGAGTTCTTGGTGATGCCATTCAGGCTGAAGAACGCATTTGCCATTTTCATGGATCTCATGATTAGGTTTTCCAACCCTACTTGGATAAGTTCGTGGTAGTCTTTATAGACGACATTTTGGTGTACTCAAAAGATGAGGATGAACATGATGCACACTTAAGGATTGTGTTGCAGACTTTAAGGGAGAAGCAGTTGTATGCCAAATTCAGTAAGTGTGAATTCTGGCTAAGGTAGGTTACTTTTCTAGGACATGTGGTGTCAGCTGAGAGGATTAAGGTGAATCCCTAAAAAATTGAAGCGGTGTTAGACTAGAAAATACCCAAGTCAGTATCAAAAATCTAAAGTTTTTTGGGCTTGGCAGGAGACTATAGGCAGTTTGTTGGGGGCTTTTCAGTAATTGCTGCACCCTTAACTAAGTTGTTGAGGAAGGGGGTACCATTTGTTTGGACAAACAAGCAGCAAGAGAATTTCGAAAAACTTAAGAAAGTTTTAACTGAGGCCCCTGTGTTGGTTCAGCCAGTGCTTGGGAAGGAGTTTACGGTTTATAGTGACGCGTCGCATGTAGGCTTGGGATGTGTATTGATGCAAGAAGGAAAGGTGGTTGCGTATGCGTCACGACAACTTAAGACTCACGAGGTGAATTATCCAACCCATGATTTGGAACTAGCTGCAGTGGTATTCGCACTTAAAATATGGAGGCATTACTTATACGGGGAGAAGTGCGTAATTTATTCAGACCACAAGAGTTTGAAGTACCTCATTACCCAAAAGGAGCTAAACCTTAGGCAATGTAGGTGGGTGGAATTGTTGAAAGATTATGATTTTACGATTGAGTACCACCCTAGCAAAGCAAATGTGGTAGCTGACGTATTGAGTCGCAGGGCTAAGTCAGACTTGAGGGCCATGCTCGCCCGTTTAAGCTTGTTGGATGATGGTAGCTTGTTAGCTGAGCTTCAAGTAAAACTGGTGTGGGTTGAGCAGATAAGGAGTAAACAGCTAGTGGATGAGACCTTAGGTGCTCGTTTTAGACAAGTGGAGAGCGGGGAGACATTGGACTTTGGGATAAATAGTGAAGGAGTATTGTGTTTCCATGGGAGAATGTGTATACCAAAGGACGATGATCTAAGGCAGTCCATTCTGTGGGAAGCACATAGCGGTCTCTACGCAATGCATCCTGGCGAAAACAAGATGTATCGAAATTTGAGAGAGCTTTATTGGTGGCCAGGACTCAAGCGCGAGGTTATGGAGTTCGTAAGAAAATTTTTGATTTGTCAAAAGGTGAAGGCGGAACATCAGTTGCCTTCGGGATTGCTTCAGCCAGTGAAGATTGCACTCTGGAAGTGGGAAACGATCACTATGGACTTTGTTAGTGGGCTACCCTTGACGCATACTAAGAAAGACTCGATATGGGTTATTGTGGATCGGTTAACCAAGTCTGCTTATTTTGTACCGGTTCGCACCGATTACTCGTTACAAAAGCTGGCTAGGATATATGTGGCTGAGATTGTAAGATTGAATGGAGTGCCAGTATCCATAATATCTGATAGGGACCCACGTTTCACTTTGCAATTTTAGAAGAAGCTACATGAAGCATTGAGTACTAGGTTGAACTTCAGCACGGCATTCTACCCTCAAACTGATGGACAGTCGGAAAGGGTGATCCAAGTATTGGAAGATATGTTGAGGGGATGCGTGATTGAATTCCAAGGTAGTTGGGAGGACTATTTTCCATTAGTCAAATTCACGTACAATAATAGCTACCAAGCAAGCATTGGGATGGCTCCATACGAAGCACTGCATGGGCGAAGGTGTCGAAATCTAACATGTTGGACGGAGTTGGGCAAACGGAGAGTTTTGGGCCTTGAGTTAGTAGCTGATACTGAGGATAAGGTAAAATTGATTCGAGATCAATTAAAGGAGGCCTCTGATAGGCAAAAGTCGTATGCTCACCTTAAGCGTCGAGAAATAGAGTATGCAGTGGGAGACTTAGTTTTTCTGAAGGTCTCTTTGTGGAAGAAAGTGTTAAGGTTTGGACGAAAGGGTAAGTTAAGGCCAAGGTACATTGGGCTATATCGGGTTGTAAGGCAGATTGGGCCAGTCGCTTACCAGCTGGAGTTACCTCCTGAGCTAAGCGAAATCCATGACGTGCTTCATGTTTCCATGCTAAGTGGTATCGCTCGGATCCTTCACATGTCGTGGCAATTAAAGAAATCGAGGTCAGGCTAGACCTAACTTTTGAGGAAGAGCCCATACAAATAATTGGTCGAGATGTCAAAAAACTAAGAAGGAAGTCCGTTCTATTAGTCAAAGTACTTTGGCGGAATTACAAGGCTGAAGAGGCTACTTGGGAACCTGAGGAAGCGATGCGATGTCAATATCCTAAATTGTTTGAATCAAGTAAAAATTTGAGGATGAAATTTCTTTTAGGGGTAACGCCCCAAAAAAATCCCGAAATCTTAAATTTTTTTCTTTTTATGCTTAGAAATTCCGGTTAAGTGTTAATTATGCAATGGTATGTCTTGATCAAGGTTTGAGTTTGAATCTAGGGGTAAAAGAAATTATAGTTTAATTATTAAAGAAACCCTAATGGCAAGTGGTTGGGCTTTTAAATAAATATAGGGGAAAATAGCATCCAAAAGCCTTGTGGAGGAGTGGCTAAGTGACACCACTTATGGTGTAGGGAGGTGGCGTTAATGGCTAGCAAGGAGATCCAAGGTTCGAATCCTAGCTTAGTATTTTTAGAAGTTTAATTTTGGCCTTCTAGAAGGTTGGAAGTGGCATGAAAATGGACTCCAAGGGGAGTGTTCAGAAGAGAAATTTGAGGAAAGGATCAAGGGGTTATCAGGGAGAAAAACAAGGAGAGGAGAAGGGGGAAGTCATAGAGCCGAATTGGGAACTTGGGCTTGAGAAATTCGGGTATAGGGCTATAAATAGGTGCCGAGTGGGAGTTTGCCAGGCTAATGACGAATTTCCCCTCACCTTGTTTCCAGAAACCCTCTTCTCTAAAAGCTGAAAACCCTTTTGTTTTTCTTTCTTTTCTTTCTACTGATTTCTAATCTTCTCTACACAATTTTCTTTGTTTCACTTAGCCGATTCCTTCTTCTACTCTTCTTCTTTAGTCTATACCAAATAAACATTATTCTCCATATTAAGCTTGAAAGTCGAAAAGCCAAATCTCCCAAGGGTCGAATACTCTTTGACCGAATCTAGTGTAAGTGTTTGCTCTTCCAATCGGTTTTGCTATGAATCTATTACATTGTTCTTCCCTCACTCTTTCTAATCAACTATGGTAGGGAATTAGTATCAGATCTTAGATCTTTGCTCTCTGCCGAATTGCTCTTTAGGTGTTTGCGGTTTTGGTAAGTTTTCCTCTCCCATTGGCTAAGGTGGCTGAATGTTCATAATTAAGGTAAGGGGACTTGTGTTTGATACGAGTCATCTATTATTCTAGTTTTAATAGTTAAGATTGGTGTAGATCTATGAGTTGATCATGGTTAGTGATTTAAAAAGGGGGCTGATCGCGCAAGGTAAGGTTAAGGTGAGGTTTCGATTTTAGTAAGGATATGTATTAAGCATGCGATTAATTGAAGGGTGATATTGTTTGTAGGTTGGTGACTAAGGGAATCGCAACACGCTTACTTACCAGGTGTGTACATACATTGCACACACACAATGAATCGGCAAAAGCCGAAATGCCAAAAAGCCGAAATGCCAAAATGCCGAAAAGCCAAAAGTTGGGCTACGGTAGTCTTGCGAGTGCGCGAACACTCGTGAGGAGGAAACTGGTAGGTTGTCTAAGGCCCCATGGGCGATTCCATGGACTTGGGCTGTGAATTGGCCAATCGGGCCAGAATAGGCTTAATGGGCCTGACGGGCTATTGGGCCCATAATAGGCAAAAATTGATAATTGATGCTATGTGATAGAAATTTGTATGTGAGCATGTGTATAATGTGATTTGGGCCTAATGGGCCATATAAATGTGATTTGGGCCTAATGGGCCATATACAGGTGATTTGGGCCTAATGGGCCATATGAATATGATTGGGTTCAATAGGCCAAATACAGGTAGATGAATTTGTTTGGGCTTTGTAAGAGGTTTTGGGCCTAGTATATGATGACTACATAAAACTTAATTAATCTATTGCGACCGTGGACAAGTCAAAGGGTTAAGGTGTGCCAACGAGTATATGCATGTCTAGGATTGGATCTAGGGAGAGCTTGGTACTTAAGCGGTCTTAATGACTCATCTCTTCTTCTCTGGAATCCTACCTGGTGCATAATATTCATTCATCTTATCTCACGGGATTTATTAACGTGCCAAGGTAAGTTAAAACCGTAATTAGGGGAAATTATCGAAATGCCCCAAAGGGCGAAAATGACCAAAATACCCCTAGGTGTTGAATGTAAGTTTTATGGATGTGACATGCATACATATGATTTTCTACTTAGGCTGCAAATGGGTTGGGAATTATGGAACGGAGGAAGTATATGAGGATCGCATGGTTGCTTGACAATTGTGGATCCACCGACAGCTTTTAAGCCCAATATGTAAATGAAGGTAGTTCCGCAATCGGGCTACCATTGATGTGTCAGTTGGGTGGGTTTATATTTATATCCCCACATGATGTGACGGGGGACGGAGCTGGTGTGTAGTGGCTGGATAATTGGAATGGGATTGCATTGCATGTTTGATGTATGATGATTTTTGAATGCTTGTTTTGTCGAGGGTTGTACACACTGAGTTTGCGAAAACTCACCCCCTCTTTTATTTTATTTTTAGGTGATGCTCAGTAGAAGGTTCGATGTTTGGAGGGACTCTGAGTGGCCAGCTAGCAAGACAGTTTGGACTTGTTTTTTTCTAAGCATTAAGTTTCTATTTCATTAAGTACTTTTCAGACCTAATTGTAATAAGGCTTCCATTTTGGTATTATTTGGGTTTTTATTTTCATGCGTTGTAATTACGAAATGTTGAACATAGGTTTGCTAAATTTTAGTATGTTTTTCTACGCTTCCGCAACAGAATTTTAAAATGATAGGTTTTCATAAAATCATATGTTTTAAACAGGTTTTCGTGATTGAAAAATAAAAAGAGTTTTTATAAGTTAATTAAGGGTTCTTTTATTTTAAGAAGGGTTTTCAATGAAAATACGGTTTTCGCTAAAACACTTCAATGTGATGCGCCAGATTTAGCCATAATGTCCGGGCTGGGTTTGTGGTGTTACACAGGTCGTGCCAAACTTGTAGTGTATACTGACTTATGCCACACGACCAAGTCACATGCCCGTGTGCCAAGCCCTATGGAGTATACTGACTTGATTTCTATTTCAACACCAGGGGACACACGGCCGTGTAACCTGACCGTGTGTCATACACAACTCTGAGACACACGCTCTTGTCTCTACCCGTGTGGACAAAAATAGGCTATTTACCAAGCCATTTTGCCACCTAAACTTGCACAAACCTAAACCAACCCAATTGACACAAAAACATCGTATAATTAGGCATTCAACTAATCTCAAACAAGCATAAATCATACCATTTCAATACCAATCATATCTATACCACAACCTGCCATTCAATTTATACCAAAAACTCATAATCCCAAATCAATAATTTAGTCACTTTCAACAATGCAACATTTAGCTTTATTTCACAAACATACCAAATTCAATTCACAACCATTTAGTACCCCTAATTACCAAATACCAACTAGCATCACATACCCATCATCAAACTCACAACACCACCAATATGCACAAATATATACATGATCAAATTTACCAAAATATGCCAACTTTCATGGCTAAATACAAAACAAAGCTTTAGACATTTACAAGCCATTACAAATGACTAAATTCATTACCACACTATATATATCAAAATGACCATAATCCTATACATGCCATATACCCAAAATAATTAAGTTCAAAAGTACCAAGTGATAGTTGGGTAGAGTGATGAAGTCTCTGATGATTCTTGAATCCAAGCTAGCTTTGATTTCACTATAAAACACGGAAAATAAACAAAGTAAACTATAAAGCTTAGTAAGTTTGTATAGCATTAAATTCAATTAACCATAAATACATAATTCATACAATTGAATATAACAACATATATCTCATATTAGCTCGTAAACCTTCCACATATTCAATCATAAGATTAAAATGTGAAACTCACGAATTTCTTTAATTCAATGCTTGTACAGTTTATGTACATACCTATGCCATCTCGTATCAAATACATACTCATCCACATCATTGATTTACTCGTTGAACCATTCAGAATACTATCGAATACTCGAGAATCTCGCACCCTAAGTGCCACAAACATAGCCAAAACTATCTCAATCTTATATCACATATAATGCTCACTATTGAGCTATCAATGGGTCTGCCCGCACAAGCTGACGGTCATGACGAAGCTACACGGTGCTACTCATACAAGCTGACTAGTATCCGCAACACATGGCAAATAACTCAGTAATTGGTAGGACGTACGAACCAACAGCTAAATCACATAACCTCTAATGACATGTCATTCGTATCCTAATCTATTCCTAAGGTTCAACCAGGATTTCTCACTTGCCGAATCATTGTCGAACATGTCCGTAAAGTCATACTCACAATTTATACAATATCAAAGCATTTAAAATACAATTATAATAAAGCTTATTACATACGAACTTACCTCAAATGCAAAAATAGCGTAATAAGTCGATTAATCTGAAGCCTTGTTCTTTCCCCGATCCAAATTCGTATTTCACCTTTCTTGATCTAAATAATATCAAATTTAGCTTATTTAGTTATCACTCTATTCAATTTAATCCAAAATACACATTTAGGAAAATTTACACTTTTGCCCCTAACATTTCAACATTTTTACAATTTAGTCCTTATTTCATAAAATCACAAATTTATGCAATTCAACCAAAACCCATGCTAGTCGAATTTCAGTTAGGTCCCTAGCAGTTCATATTTTTCTTTTATTTCACAATTTAACAATGAATTTTACACATTTCAGAAATTAATCCCTATTTGGACATTTTACTAAAAATCACTTAACAAATGTTGTTAATCTAACAACAAGCATGCATTTTCTATCACCACACATCAAAATCCAAAAACATTCATCAATGGAAAAAACCTAAAACTTTAACAATTTTGCAAAATAGTCCCTGGGCTAGCTAGACTAAGCTGCAACGATCTCAAAAACATAAAAATTATTAAAAACGAGACAAAAATAGTACCTTAATGAGCAAGATAGCATGGTTGAATGAAACCTAGCTATGGATTTTCTCCCCTTGTTAAGATCAGTTAGATGAAGAAGATGATGAATAAAATGGTTTTTGTTTTATTAAATTATCATTTATTAACCAATTTACCTATTTAACCTTAATTATAAACTATCAAAAACACTTAGAAGATGTCCAAGAATGTCCACTCATATTAAAAATGATATATTTACCACATGAGGACCTCTATTTTAAATTTTTATAGCTATTAGACACCTTTAGCTATTAGAACACCACTTTTGCACTTTCGCGATTTAGTCCTTTTTATCAAATTGACCATTCAAACAATAAAATTTCTTAACAAAATTTTCACACAATCATTTAATAATATTGTAAACATGAAAATAATAATAAAATATTTATTTCAACTTTGGATTTGTGGTCCCGAAACCACTGTTCTGATTTGACTAAAAATATGTTGTTACAGGTTCAGCTAGAGTCCGGTAAAGAATTTGTGATTTACAGTGATGCTTCATTGAATGGTTTAGGCTATGTTTTGATGCAAGAAGGAAAACTGATATCGTATGCTATTAGACAGTTGAAACTATACGAAAAGAATTATTCGACTCATAATTTAGAGCTTGCAGCTATTATGTTTGCTTTGAAGATTTGGCGGAACCATTTGTGGGAGAAAATGTCATATCTTCATGGATCACAAAAGCCTGAAGTATTTGATGTCGCAAAAAGATCCAAATTTGAGATAACGCAAATGGCTCAAGTTTTTGAAAGATTATGACTTGATCATTAATTATAATTCGAGAAAGGCTTATGTTGTCATTGATGCATTGAGTAGAAAATCTTTATTTACTTTGTGAGCTTTGAACACACAACTAACGTTGATGGTTCTATTTTAGCTGAATTAAAATCTAGATAGACGTTTTTACAACAAATTTGTAAAGTTAAAAAATGTGACGATGTTTTTATAGCTAAACAAAAACAGATTGAGACAACACTTGATTCAGATTTTCATGTTGGTTCTAGTGACAGTTTATATTTCAAAGGTAGAATTTGTGTTATGAGAAATTTTGATCTCGTTCAAAGGATTTTACAGAAAGCTCACAGTAGTAGCATGCCTATTCATCTTGGTAGCAATAAAAATGTACAGCGATTTGAAACAGATGTACTGGTGGCCAGGTATGAAATGAGAGATTTTTGAGTTCATATTGACATGTTTGGTTTGTCAGCAAGTTCAAGTCGAACATCAGGTACCTTCTGGTTTGTTACAACCAGTGATGATTCCAGAGTGGAAATGGGAATGTATCATGATAGATTTCGTATCGAAAATTGCCCCTATCTCTGAGAAAGAAATATGTTGTGTGGATCAATATAGATCGATTGATGAAGTCTGTACATTTCATTCCAGTGCGTACAAATTATTCACTCGAGAGATTGGCAGAGTTATATGTTGCTGTGATTGTCAAATTGCACGAGGTCTTAGCTTCTATTATGGCTGATAGAGATTCATGGTTTACTTTTCAATTCTAGAGCAAGTTACATAAAGCTCTAGGTATTCGTTTGCACTTTAGCAAAGCATTTCATCCACAAATCGATGGTCAATTTGAGTAAGTAATTCAGATACTTGAAGGCATGCTTTGATGTTGTGTTTTGGAGTTCAAAGGTAATTGGGAGAGATTTTTGTCGTTGGTTATATTTGCATACAACAACAGTTATCAAGTGAGCATTAAAATAACACCATACGAAGCTTTGTATGGTCGAAAGTGTTGAACTCTATTGTATTGGACTAAGATCAATGTGAAAAATTTATTTGGTATTGATTTGATTTTAGAAACTGAAAAAAAGGTTAAAGTAGTACGTGATAGTTTAAAAGTGGCTTCAAATCGATAGAAATCTTATGCATATTTAAAAAGAAAAGACATTGAATTTCAAGTCAGTGACAAAGTGTTTTTGAAAGTATCACCTTGGAAGAAAGTTCTTTGATTTGGCCATAAAGGAAAGCTTAGTCCGCGATTTATTAGGTCGTACGAGATCATTGAGAGAATTGGGCTAATAGCTTACAAATTAGCTTTGCTTTCAGAGTTAGAAAAGATTCACAGTATATTTCATGTGTCGATGTTACGACGGTATCTATCAGATCCTGCACACGTGATTTCACCTATTGATATTGAAATATAGCCAAATATGACTTACAATGAAGAACCGATTAGAATTCTAGTGTAACACCTCAAAAATCTAAGTAATTATTTTTGTGTGTTTGTGACATGGGGGTATGTCTGCCTTAGTTGTTTAGTGCTCTGGAAGTGCCTGGGAAGCCATGGGTTCAAGCCTTGGCTTCCGCAAAAATTTTTCTTTTTAAGGATGAAACTCCTATCTTTGGCCAACAGGGTTTTAAAGAATGGTAAAGAAAACATGTCATAAAATGGCTTTTTGTCTAATGGTTGGTGGCTTGCTGTTGAGGCTAGAGGGCAGAGGTTCGAATCCTTATGAGGGTGGTGGAGTGTTTTTATTTTTGCTGCAAGCATGGGGAAGGAGTTCTAGGTTGGTTGAAACTCTAAGGAGTTTGTGTGGGATTCAAATTGGCAAGGTGAGAGATTGTAGGAGGGTTTTGGGGAGTGGATCGTGGTTTATGGGAGTGGTAGTATCGAAATAGGATTCCTCTCAAGCCATTCGGTTGCCTCGGGAGTCTCTAGCTATTCGGTCAATCCCCATTTGGCGAATTCATTGAAGTCCTTTTCCGAATTTGCTTTATTGCTTTTTCTCCCTTCGGTCCCTTCAGTTTTTCAGTTTTTGCTCTTGGATTGATCGACCATTTCTTTTCCCTGCCTTTCACATCCTTTGGCCGAATAATGTAAAGCTTATTTCGAGTTGCTTCTCTTCAAGTCTTTTTCTTCTCCCACCACCATTCTCTTTCCCTTTTTCTTCTTCACCTCTTTTTCTCTGAAGCCGAACATTTCTTTCTTGATTTTATTCTTCTTCTCTTTGTTGGGCCGAATACCATATTCTCTCTCTCAAGTTCCTTTTGGTTCTTCTTGCTTTGGCTAAACCTCTTTGATCGTCTATTATCGAAAGTCATTTGAGTTATTGGTAAGAGGGTGTGGATTCTATTGTGGAAGTGTAGGCAAGTTACTCTTCTCATTACTAGTGGTCTATTCACTTTTGGGGTCGAAGTTTTGAAGTGGTACATAGGTGTTAAGTCAGTAAGGATCTACGATTGTTGGATTGGTGCTTGGATCTCGGAAGCGCTTCGGCTACAATTCCATATCAGGTGTGTGTAACACTACCATTAAATGTGAAACAGCAAAGGCTGAAAAGCCGAAAAGCTAAAAAGCCGAAAGTTGGAAGTGGGTTGTCGACACCACATGGGAGTATGGGCACCCGTGTGGCAAACCGTGTAACAAAACATGGCCGTGTGGTCGATGAGAAGGCCATGAGCATTTTCATGGTCCAAAACGATATTAGGCCATTTTGGGACGAGCTTGTGGGCCTTACACGAAAAAATCGCATAAAGTGTGGTAGATTGTGGGTCAGGCTATGTAACTACACGGCTAAGGCCATTTTTGGGCTATGTGAGCCATACGAGAGTATGGGCTTACATGGGCCCGTAATAGTGGTTGTATGCCCATTATCACTGATTGACTGTTACGGCTGCACAGATTACCTAAGACGAATGTGGACCTATTGTTGGGTCAGTAACTATACTTAGACCCCATACTGATGAAATCACCATTATACCCCTGCGAGGTAAAATTGACCGAAATACCCCTGTAATATGTATGATTGTTTCTGAGCATGATATTTCTGTATACACGTATGTTATTATGTTGCATCACATGGGGTGGGACATATGATTTTGGAGGAAGTGTACTGAAAGGCTATAAGCCTACTACTGGTAGCTCTGCTGCAAATACTGTTTTAGTACTAAATTCAGCACGATTTGGAGTGTAGGGTTGGGTGGGTCGATTTTATCCCCACATAGTGTGTAGGGCTGGTACGGAGTTGGTGTGTAGCAGATGGATTGGGTAGGACTCTTTGATTGCATATTTGATCTTGAAATGGGCTAAGGCCCGCATCGCCATCATTCATCGAAATGGGCTAAGGCCTGCATATTCTTATTCTATCGAAAAAGGGACTAAGGCCCCTAACTAAAACTGAAAGGGCTTAGGCCCAAACTGTGCATACTTTGACCGATTGTTGTTATGGGTCTTCACACGCTGAGTTTTCGTAAACTCACACATCTATTTTCTGTGCAGGTAATACCCAGGCTTAGTTGGTTTGAGGCGTCGGAGGACTCTGAGGTGGCCACATGACGTAGTTATTTATTTTATACTTTATTTAAGGGTTTATTTTGGGTTTTTATTTTGTAATAAGGCCGTTTTAAATTTCTATTTAATTTGGGGATTTATTTACTTGAATTTTTACCTGTTAGTAGTAGGTTTCGGGTTTTAGATACAAAACAATATTTTTAAAAAACACCACGTTTACGCAAAACCTCATGAGAGTTTCCAAAATGGCTCTAGAGAGTTTAATGACAACCTAATATGATTTCCTAAAATAATTTGAGTTTCCTTTATGAAAAGACATCCTAAGTATTTCATTAACTCAAAAGGACTTTTAAAGAAGGGATTTCCGACAAATTTGTTTTTTGGAAAGATAGTCCAATGTGACATCACAGATTCGGCCATAACGTCTAGGCCGAGTTTGGGGTGTTATATTTAGTTGTATCAGAGCTAGGTTGCAAAACTCGGCTGTGGATTTAGATTTTTCAAAACATGGAGATTTCAACAACATTGTTTTAAAATGGTTTAAAGTGATTATTTGGAAATGTTTTACTGAAGGAGTGGTACACTGAGTCTCCGTGCCAATCCAATAAGTTTTCTGATTGCTTATACTGAAATAATATTGAAATGTTATTACTGAGACTACTTTAGGTTGTAGAACTATTTTGACACTCTTTATTTTAGAGTAAACTACGACTATAGTAAGAGTACGAATTGCGAAAACAAACTCTAAGATAATATTTTTCATAAAATATCTGTAATATATACTGGAACAATAAATTGATTGGCATAAAACTGTTAATACAGATAAAAGCGTTGTTGGATTATAAGCACTAGGGTTATTCGTGGTAAAGGTCGCGGCAAAGGCTGTGGAAATGCTCGGGCTGGGTCTTCGTCTTCTAGACACCAGCCTAATGAGGAAGTTAGAGAAGCACCAGCTTCACCTATGGCTGAGACAGGGTCTCAAAATCGAGCAACTGGGGACGACGCACTGTCCCAAGCAATGTTGAGGATTCTGGAAAGGGTTGTTGAGCCTAGTACTGGTACTGTAGGCCGTGGGTCGGTTACAGAATGACTCAAGTCTAATGGGGTAGAGATATTCAAGGGTATTGCTGGAGTTGCCCTTAATGTGGCTGAATATTGGATGGAGGCCACGGAGAGGATCATGGATGACCTCGACTGCACCCCCGAATAGAAACTAAAGGGTGTAATATCACTGTTGAGAGATGAGGCCTACCAGTGGTGGCTTATCGTCAAAGAGGGCACTCAAGCTGTTCATTTGACCTGGGAGTTTTTTAAAACTACCTTCTAGGCTAAGTATGTGTGTGCTAGCTATGTGGATGCTCGTAGGAGGGAATTTCTGAACTTAACTCAAGGAGATAGGACAGTGGCTGAATATGAGGCTGAATTTTTATGACTGAGCCGCTATGCACGTAGGATGGTGGCAACAGAATACGAGTGGTGTGTTCAATTTGATGATGGTCTCAGAGATAGTTTAAGGGTTCTGATAGCTTCTCAGAGGGAGCGGGATTTCATGGCACTAGTTGACAAGGCAAAAATCGCCGAGGATGTGACCCGCGCTGAGCGCCAGAATAGAGAGAAAGGCAGAGGTAAGAGGGATGCTGAGCCCTCAAATTCTTTTCAGAGGTTTAAGAAAAAGCCTAGAACTGATGGGCCATTCAGAGTTAGGACCCCTACTGCTGCTACTACTGGACCGCAGTTTTGTACTGACTGTGGGAGACGCCATCAGGTCGAATGTTGGAGGAAGTTGGGTGCACGTCTGAGATGCGGGTATTTGGAGCATCGGGTTAAGGATTGTCCATGAAGGCTCGATCAAATGCAAGCTACTGGTATCGGTATTGGTCAGCCACCGAGGGGTGTTCAGCAGCCATCGAGAGGTCGTGTTCAGGCCAAGGGTGGTAACGGTATGGGACGTGGTCACGAGCACTGGGCAGAGGTGCTGGTCATACTGAGGCGAGGCAGCCGACACTAGTTTATGTTGCACATCACTGAGAGGATAGAGATGCTTCAGATGTTATTACGGGTATGTTTTTAATTTTCAATGTACCTTATATTGCATTGATAGATGTAGGATCTACTCATTCCTATGTTGTCTATACTGTTATTGAGAAGTTGGGGATTTCGGTTGAGAATACTTCGAGTGGAATTACTATGTTGAATCCGTTGGGGCAGTCCATCAGAGTTAAGAAATTGTTTAGAAGCGTCCCTTTAGAGGTACAAGGGGTTATCTTTCTGACAGATCTAATAGAACTCCTTTTTGGAGAAATTGATTTGATATTGGGCATGGATTGGTTAGTTAAACACTGAGTGAGCTTAGACTATGCCACTAAACGGGTAATATTGAGAACTGAGGAGGACGAGGAGGTAGTGATAATTGGGGAATGACGGACTTACTTGAGCAATGTAATTTCTACATTAAGAGCTGAGAAATTGGTTCGTAAGGATTGTAAGGCATATTTAGCCTACATCAGTGTTTCTGAACCCGAGGGTTCTTCTGTAAAGGATATCGAGACTGTTAGAGATTTTTTGGATGTCTTTCTGAAAGAGTTATTAGGGTTACCTTCAGAGGTGAAGTGGAGTTTGGGATTGACCTCTTTCCTAGTACAACTCCAGTGCCCATTGCCCCTTATAGAGAAGGAACTAGTGGAGCTTCAAGCTCAGATTCAAGAGTTACTGCATAGAGGGTTCATCCGCCCTAGTGTGTCTCCGTGGGGAGCACCAGTTTTATTTGTGAAAAAAAAGGATGGAACCATGCATATGTACATCGATTATTAGCAATTGAACAAATTGACGATTAAGACTAAGTACCCTCTACTGAGGATTGATGATCTATTCGACCAATTTCGTGGAGCATCGATTTTCTCTAAGATAGATCTTCGATCTGGGTACCATCAACTGAGAGTCAAAGTGGCTGATGTGCATAAGACGACGTTTAGGACTTACTATGGTCACTATGAGTTTTTGGTAATGCTGTTTGGACTGACGAATGCACCGGCAGCTTTTATGGATCTGATGAACCGCATGTTCCAACCTTATCTGGACTAGTTCATAGTAGTGTTTATTGATGATATTCTGGTGTGTGGAGCATGACGAACATCTCCGAGTGGTTTTACAGATATTGAGAGAGAAGCAATTATATGCCAAGTTCAGCAAGTGTGAATTCTGGTTACATGGGGTAACGTTTCTTGGTCATGTGGTATCTGCTGTGGGGATTAAGGTTGATCCTTGAAAAATTGAAGCTGTTTTTTATTGGAAGCAGCCTAAGTCGGTATCTAAAATTCGTAGTTTTCTAGGACTGGCTGGGTACTATCGAAGATTTGTTGAGGGGTTCTCACTGATTGTCGTGTCTTTAACTAAGCTACTACGTAAGGGCATGCCTTTTAACTGGACTGATACGCAGCAAGACAGCTTTGAGAAGCTCAAGAAAGTTATAACTGAAGCCCCTGTCTTAATACAACCAGAGTCTAGGAAGGAGTTCACTGTATACAATGATACATCACATATCAGTTTGGGATGTGTGTTGATGCAAGAGGGTAAAGTGGTAGTGTACGTGTCTGGCTACCTTAAGACGCATGAGGCGAACTATTCGACACATGACTTGGAATTGACCACAGTGCTTTTCGCACTAAAAATTTGGAGGCATTACTTGTACGGTGAAAAGTGTATTATTTACACGGATCATAAAAGCCTCAAATATCTTCTCACTCAGAAGGAGCTAAACCTTAGGCAGCGAAGGTGGGTTAAGCTGCTTAAGGATTTTGACTGCTCGATTGAATATCATCCTGGTAAGGCTAATGTGGTTGTTGATGCACTGAGCCGTAGGGCTATGGCGGATCTGAGAGCAATGTTTGCTTAACTTAGCCTATTTGATGATGGTAGTTTATTAGCTGATCTCCAAGTTAAACTGGTGTGGATTGAGCAGATTAAGAGTAAACAGTTGGAAGATGAGTCTTTGGGTCTTCGGTTTCGTCAGATCGAAAATGGTAATACTGTTGATTTTGGGTTGAACGGTGAAGGGGTACTCTGTTTCTGAGGTAGAATTTGTGTACCTAAAGATACTGATTTGAGGCAAGCTGTACTAGAGAGGCGCATAGTAGCCCCTATGCTATGCACCCAGGTGGAAATAAGATGTACAGAGATCTTCGTGAGGTATATTGGTGGCCGGGTCTTAAACGGGAGATTACTGACTTTGTGGGGAAATGCCTGACTTACCAACAGGTTAAAGCAGAACATCAGTTGCCTTCTGGGTTGCTTCAGCCAGTTAAGATTCCGATGTGCAAGTAGGAGAAGGTGACGTTGGACTTCGTTAGTTAGCTACCCTCGACGCCTACTAAGAAGGATTCGGTATGGGTTATCGTGGATTGGTTGACCAAATCTGTCCATTTCGTGCCGGTTCGCACTAATTATTCATTACAGAAA
Organism: Gossypium longicalyx; assembly: GCA_025698465.1. Taxonomy (NCBI): domain Eukaryota; kingdom Viridiplantae; phylum Streptophyta; class Magnoliopsida; order Malvales; family Malvaceae; genus Gossypium; species Gossypium longicalyx. The sequence goes on along the minus strand of CM046996.1, from coordinate 38,505,336 downwards.
CTGGCTAAGTTGTACGTATCCAAGATAGTGAGACTGCATGGGGTACCAGTTTCTATAATATCTGATAGAGATCCTCGCTTCACGTCTCGATTCTAGAAGAAATTACACGAGGCACTGGGTACAAGATTGGACTTCTGTACTGCATTCCATCCTCAGACAGATGGTCAGTCCGAGAGGGTGATTTAGATACTAGAGGACATGTTAAGGGGTTGTGTAATAGAGTTTCGAGGCAGTTAGGAGGATTACTTATAGTTAGCAGAGTTTGTGTATAACAATAGCTATTAGACTAGCATACAGATGGCACCATATAAGGCACTATATGGGCATAGGTGTCATACTCCTTTGTGTTGGATTGAATTGGGTGAGCGGCGTGTTCTGGGTCCTGAATTGATTTCTGATACTAAGGATAAAGCTAGACTAATTTGGGATCGACTGAAGGCAGCATCAGACAGACAAAAGTCGTATGCAGATTTAATATGTAAGGAGACTGAGTATTCTATAGGGGACATGGTATTTCTCAAAGTCTTAACATGGAAGAAGGTATTGAGGTTTGGTCGGAAGGGCAAACTAATCCCTAGATTCATTGGGCCTTACCGTATACTGAAACGCATGGGACCGTTGCCTATAAACTTGAGCTACCTTCAGAGTTAGACCGGATCCATGATGTGTTCCACGTCTCTATGCTGAGGCGATATCGCTCTGACCCTACGGATATCGTCTCGACTGAGGAGATTGAGGTTAGGCCAGATCTGACCTTCGAAGAGGAACTAGTTCAGATTATAGACCGTGATATGAAAGTTCTGAGGACAAAGACTATGCCACTAGTTAAGGTGCTATGGCATATTCACAGTTCTGAGGAAGCCACGTGGGAATCCGAGGAGGCGATGCGACATCAATACTCTCATCTATTTTGATCAGGTAAATTTCAACGCCGAAATTTTCTTTTGGGGGGTAGAGTTGTAACGCCCCAAAAATCTAAGTAATTATTTTTGTGTGTTTGTGACGTGGGGGTATGTCTGCCTTAGTGGTTTAGTGCTCTGGAAGTGTCTGGGAAGCCATGAGTTCAAGCCTTGGCTTTCATAAAAATTTTTCTTTTTAAGGATAAAACTTCTATCTTTGGCCAGCAGGGTTTTAAAGAATGGTAGGGAAAACATGTCATAAAATGGCTTTTTGTCTAGTGGTTGGTGGCGTATTGTTGAGGCTAGAGGGCAGAGGTTCGAATCCTTGTGGGGGTGGTGGAGTGTTTTTATTTTTGCCGCAAGCGTAGGGAAGGAGTTCTAGGTTGGCCGAAACACAAAAGAGTTTGTGTAGGATTCAAATTGGCAAGGTGAGAGATTGTAAGAGGGTTTTGGGGAGTGGATCGTGGTTTAGGGGATGGTAGTACCGAAATAGGATTCCTCTCAAGCCATTCAGTTGCCTTGGGAGTCTCTAGCTATTCGGTCAATCCCCATTTAGCGAATTCATTGAAGTCCATTGTGAAATTTGCTTTACTGCTTTTTCTCCCTTCAGTCCCCTCAGTTGTTCGATTTTTGCTCTTGGATTAATCGATCATTTCTTTTACCTGCCTTTCATATCCTTTGGCCAAATACTGTAAGGCTTATTTCAAGTTGCTGCTCTTCAAGTCTTTCTCTTCTCCCGTCACCCTTCTCTTTCCCTTTTTCTTCTTTACCTCCTTTTCTCTGAAGCCTAACATTTCTTTCCCGATTTCATTCTTCTTCTCTTCATTGGGCCGAATACCATATTCTCTCTCTCAAGTTCTTTTTGGTTCTTCTTGCTTTGGCCGAACCTCTTTGATTGTCTGTTGCCGAAAGTCATTTGAGTTATTGGTAAAGGGGTGTGGATTCTATTGTGGAAGTGTAGGTTGGTTACTCTTCTCATTGCTTGGTCAAAATTTTGAAGTGGTACGTAGGTGTTAAGTCAGTAAGGATTGCGATTGTTGGATTAGTGCTTGGATCTTGGAAGCGTTTTGGCTACAATCCCATATTAGGTGTGTGTAACACTGCCATTAAATGTGAAACAGCAAAGGCTGAAAAGTTGAAAAGTTGAAAAGCCAAAAGCTGAAAAGTGGGTTGTCGACACCACACGAGTGTGTGGGTGCCCGTATCGCATGCTGTGTAATAAAACATGGCCATTTGGTCGATGAGATGGCCATAAGCATTTTCATGGTCCAAAATGATATTGGGCCATTTTGGGCCGAACTGGGTCGTGTGGGCCCAATGGGCCTGTGGGCCTCACATGGAAAAATCGTACAAAGTGTGGTAGATTGGGGGTCAGGCTGTGTAACTATATGGCTAAGGCCATTTCTGGGCTATGTCGGCCATACGAGAGTATGGGCTCACATGGGCTTGTAATAGGGGTTGTATGCCCATTATCACTGATTGACTGTTACGATTGCACGGATCGCCTAAGATGACTATGGACCTACTGTTGGGTCGGTATGTATACTTAGACCCCATACTGATGAAATCACCATTATACCCTTACGAGGTAAAATTGACCGAAATACCCTGAAATATTTATGACTGTTTCTGAGCATGATATTTTTGCATATATGTATGTTATTATGTTGCATCACATGGGGCGGGACATATGATTTTGGAGGAAGTGTACTGAAAGGCTATAAGCCAACTACTGGTAGCTCTGCTACAAATACTGTTTTAGTACCGAATTCGGTTTGATTTAATGTGTAGGTTGGGTGGGTTGATTTTATCCCCACAAGGTGTGTAGGGCTGGTATGAAGTTTGTGTGTAGCGGATGAATTGGGTAGGACTCTTTGTTTGTATACTGTACTGAAATGGGCTAAAGCCCAGACTGCCACTGTTACTGAAATGGGTTAAGGCCCAGATTGTTACTGTTACTGGAAAAAGGGGCTAAGGCCCCTAACTGAAACTGAAAGGGCTTAGGCCCAAACTATGCATACTTTGACCGATTGCTATTATGGGTCTTCACATGCTGAGTTTTCGTAAACTTACCCATCTATTATCTATGCAGGTAATACCCAGGCTTAGTTGGTTTGAGGCGTCGGAGGACTCTAAGGTGGCCACGTGACGTATTTATTTCTTTTATACTTTAATTAAGGGTTTATTTTGGGTTTTTATTTTGTAATAAGGCCGCTTTAATTTTCTATTTAATTTGGGGATTTATTTACTTGAATTTTTACCTGTTAGTATTAGGTTTTGGGTTTTAAAATTAAAAAGTTATAAACCAATGTTTTTAAAAAACACCACGTTTACGTAACACCTCATGAGAGTTTCCAAAATGGCTCTAGAGAGTTTAATGACAACCTAATATGATTTCCTAAAATAATTTGAGTTTCCTTTATGAAAAGACATCCTAAGTATTTCATTAACTCAAAAGGACTTTTAAAGATGGGATTTTCAACAAATTTGTATTTTGGAAAGACACTCCAATGTGACATCACAGATTCGGCCATAATGTCTAGGCCGGGTTTTGGGTGTTACATCTAGCTTGAGAGATTAAAGAATTGAAAAATAAAAGTATAGCTTTAGGGTAAGTTCTCTGGCAACGTCATGGTATAGAAGAAGCTACCTGGGAACTGGAAGGAGCTATGAAAGTGCAATACCCGAACCCCTTTTCTATTAAGATTTTTGGGGACGAAAATTCCTTTAGGGGAGAGTTGTAACAACCTGTGTTCAGTGAAATCAGAATAACGGTTTTGTGGACCACAAATTTGATGAGTAAAACTATTATTTTATTATTCTTTTAATGTTTATTGACAAGGTCGCATTAAAATTTCGTTAAGAAATTTTGACGTTTGCATGCTTAATTGCGAAAAAAAGACTAAATCATAAAAGGTACAAAAGTAGAGTTCTATTAGGAAAAATGGTCAAATGGCTATGAATATTAAATGTGAATGGACTTAAATGGTAATTAGACTATCTATAATGTTAGTGGACAAAGATGGACATAATATTAAGTGATTTTAAGGTTTATAAGCAAGGTTAACTTAGTAATTTAATAAATAAGTTAAATAAAATAACTTAAACAAAAACTATCATCTTTTTAGTCCATCCCTTCACCAAAATTAGGCTAAGAAAACACTATTTAAGAATGCTTGAAGAATTGGCTATGTCCAAGTGTTGCATGTAAGTGATTTTTTATTTTGTTTTTAATGATTTATACTTTTTTAAGTCGTTGTAGCTTAACCGAGCAAGCTCGAGGGTCAATTTTTATAATTGTTAAAGAGGTAGGGTTTTGCCTTGAATGTTCATGCATGATTTTTTATTTTTAATGGAAGATTATGAGTTCTTACTGTTAAATAAAGAACTTTTGTAAAGGGATTTTTGATGAAATTCTCATCTAGTGACTTATTTGTAAAAATGATAAAAGTCTAGGTTAAATTCATGAAATGGTGATTTTTATGAGTTGGTAGATGTCCCTAGTGAATTCAGCTAGCATGAAAAGAGGATGAAAATGCATAGATTTCAATTTACGAGCTTAAGGACTAATTTGTAAAAAGTTAAAATGTTAGGGGCAAAATAGTAATTTTGTAAAAGTATGAAATATGGGCTAAATTGAATAATATAAATATTAAATGGACTGAATTTTTCTATTTAAATCAAGATAGACCTTGTATAGATTTAGATCGGGGAAAGGCTAATGCTTCGAATTAATCGAACCATTTTTACGCTATAATTGTCGAGGTAAGTTCTAGTGTTTTAATATTAATGAATTTAAATTTTGTGTACTTGTTTTATAATGCTTTAGTTTTTACATTTTTAGAGGAAAAATGATGAATTACACATACGTGCCCATTTAATTATTACGTTTTTAGATGAAAAATGATGAATTGCACATACCTGCCCCTGTTTGTACTTAAGTACCCCTGAATTGCAAAAACGTGCCCCAGTTTGTACTTTGGTACCCGTGAATTGCACATAAATGCCCCTATTTGTACTTTAGTACCCCTGAATTGCACACACATGCCCCTATTTAAACTTCGGTAATTTTGAACTCAGTGAAATGTGTACCGTATTATATTTAACTTTAGATTATGATATTCTACATTCTTACTAAGCTTTATAAGCTTATACATTTTTTGTGGTTGATTTTGTAGATTGTTTTTGCTAACACTTGGGACGGATCAAATCTTTAGTTCACACTATCCAACGACTCTGGTAGTTCTTGTTTCTCCTAGGGTAGTGGCATGTATAAACTTATGTAGTTGAATTTTAGATTGAAACATATTTTGGATGTTATAATGGTGTTTGATGTATGTGTATATAATAATTAAATGTAGTTGTGTTTTGATATCTTGTATGCAAAATAGATTATAATGGTATGTACAAGTTAACTTGGTAGTTTTTTCATGCATGTTTGAATTACCAAAATGGTAAGTGCTGATTTGGTTGAAATAGGGTCATGTTTTGGTATGTTGGAGATGGTATTGAGTTTAATGTGATTGATGAAAGAGAAGTGATATTTAATTGCATCTTTAGGTAAGATTGAATGTTTGCATTTTAGGTGCCTTGTATGGCATATTGGTTGAATGATCTTGCACTATTGAATTGGTCATTTTATGTAGGTTTTGGTCATATTTTGAGGCCTTGTTTGTGTGTACAAAATGTCTCTAGGTGTATTCATGCTTTGGTGTTGGAAATGACTTGAAATTGGGCAAATTCATGTCTACACGGCCTGAGACACGGGTGTGTGACTCAACCATGTGTGACACACGTCCTGGCAACACAGCCGTATGTCCCCTGTAGATTTTATTGGACACAAGTCATGCAGTTACATGGCCTAGTACACAGCCTGGCACATGGGTGTGTGGGGCTATTTCGAGAGTTACACGGCCTGGCACACGGGCAAGTGTCTTGGCTGTGTGACCCAACTCAAAGAGTTACACAGGTGTGGACACGACTGTGTGTCCCTATTTTGATTGATACATAGCCTGAGACATGGGCATGTGTCTCAACGATTTGTGGCACACAGCCTACCACACAGTCGTGTGAACCCTGCATTCCGATTTCTAACTTTTTCTTGTACTTTCCGAGTGATCCCAGTTTGGTCCCAAATTGTTTCTAAGGCCCCGAGAGCTCGATGAAGGGACGTTATGTATGTGATTGAGTGTATTTGGATTATGTTTGCATTGATGTATGAAATGAATGTATTAATGTTTTGTTTATACAGTAATGCTCCGTAATCCTAATCCAGCGACGGATATGAGTTAGGGGTGTTACACTGAGTGACGAACAAGAATTTTTAATTAAAGGTATTTTTGTCCTCATAATATATCTTAATCAGAATTTTGGGCTAGTTAGCAACCTTAATTAGGTCTGAGCATAAACTCTATAAATAGGCATGTTAAGTATCACTTTGCGGAGGCTTGGCCAAATAAGCCATTTTAATTTTTTAGGTTTTCAGTCTAGTTTTATATTCTTTTCAGTTAAGTCCTTTTGTATTTTAGTTACTGTTTTAACTTGGATTTGATTTTGATCCAAGACCTTAATATTTTAGTTTTTCATTATTTTGGTGTTAATTCTAATTGCAATCGAGGTGTTTGCAAATGATAAAGGAGATTTCACTTCTAAGCTCCAATCGATATCGAAAATAGATTTATTTCTATACTTCTTACTTTGATTTAATTTGTTGTTTTGCATTTTAAATATGAGTTTTGGAATTATTGTAGTTCGATCCATGAGTAACTAATTTTCTTAGGGATTTTAAGGAACCAATGTGTGAATAATTAATGAATGAACGAGGGCTGAAATCCAGGTTAGTTGATTTAAATTATGTGCGATTAAACCCTAGGAAGTAATTTAGGATAAACAAGATTGAGAGATAAGTTTACCGAGTACCTTATAATTTATATCGATCAAGAAAGTGAGGTTGAGAGGTAAGCGTGTATTTGAAAATTAGTTAATTAGTTAGAGGCCAAGAGGTAATAACTAGTTAGTTAATAGCTAACTTGATAAAACCCGAGTTCTGAAGTTAATTAGGATCACTAATGAGTTTAGCTCCTTTTTGTTTTATTGGATTACAATTGGTTGTTTAATTTTTTGATTTTTAATTTAATTTATTTTTAGGTTAATTAGATTAATTGATGTTGATTTGATTTTTCGGAATATAATTTTAAATCGGTACTATTTAGACTTATTAGAGTAGAGAATTAATATCGATTTAATTCAACCTCCCTTGGGTACAATCCTTATAATACTTTCCCGAGTGTTTCGTTGTAACATTCTTTTATATTACAATTTGACTCGTATACTTGCGGACATCGCTATTTAATCTTTCATCTATTTTGCTATAGTATTTCCAGTCCAAACATTTACATGTCTGGCAACAGTTAAGTTGTTGGCGCTGTTGTCGGGAAGGTTTCTGTATTTGACTTGAATTTAATTTTCTGCACTTGATAATATAAATAGGAAATTTTGTAATTATAGATATAAATTTATTTTCTTTTATTTATTTTATTTATTTGATTTTTAATTTATTTCAACTTTTCTTTGATTCAATTGACTCAGAGTTGAACTCTTCCAATTGAGCCAAATCCTGAACCAGAGAGAATTTTAAGGCAAGCTCGTCAACAAATGAAAAACAATCTACCTGTAGTGGCTAACTTGCCACGACGAATCCCACAGTTTGAGGAGAACAATTAACCGTTTGCACCAATAAGAAGGGAACCACTGACGGCTCAATTGGAGAGGACATTGCACGAATATGCGTTAGCCACTTTAGATGTTGTCTGTAACACCCCTTACCCGTATCTGAAACCAGGATAGGGTCCAATGTGTTACCAGACTCAAACTTAAACATTCATACAAAACTGGGCCATAAAATTTCGCCCAAATTAAAACCATTCATTAACATACATATTGTCCCTTATATGGGCCCACGAGGTCTGAAACATACATTGGGTGTAACACCCCTTACCCATATCCTACGCCGAAATAGGGTTATGAGGCATTACCAAATAATACATCCCATTCACTTACAATTTTACATTCATTATTAAAAATCATTCATAAACATTCACATTATCCCATATAAGGTTCTACGAGACCTTAAAACATGCTTAAGAGTGGTTCGGGACTAAACAGATCACATATAAAAATTTCTGAACACTTAGAAAAATTTTACATTCATAGGTCACACACCCGTGTAAGCAGTCCGTGTGCCTCACACGGCTACCGGACACGCCTGTGTCCTAGTCCGTGTGAAAATAGAGCATACATACTAACTTGCACCACACGACCGGAGACAAGCCCATGTGCCTTGGCCGTGGGAAAATTGGAAGGGTTACTGACTTGGGTCACACAACCAACCATACGCCCGTGTGTCTAGCCCATATACCCTTCGAATTGGCCACACACGCCCATATGCCAAGGCTGTGTGCCTCACATGGTCATCAGACACGCCTGTGTGTCTAAGTCGTGCTTGAGACTGACTTAAATTCGTAGGGCTACCCCAGGGGACACATGGCAGTGTAACATGACCATGTGTCACACACGGCTGAGAGACACGCCCATGTCTCTGCCCGTGTGGACAAAAATAAGTCATTTGAAAAGCCAATTTCCCACCCTAATCTCATGCTCACATTGCAACCAATTTGAAACCATTTTCATACACTTATAGGTAGCCCAAAGCATACCAAATTCACACACATATTATACCATCTATTATCAACCATTTTAACTACTCAATTCCATATTCAAAATATACCAAATCATTATGCCAAAATCATCACAAACCAAATCAACTCGATAACCTTCGATTTTCCTCGATTTAAATCCGAGTTTTTTCTTTCTTGATCTATATGTATTAAAAAATAACCCATTTAATCACCTATTCATTCAATTTAATCCAAAAACACATATTTGGGCATTTTTGCACTTTAGCCCCTAAAGTTCCACATTTATTCAATTTAGCCCCTATTTCATAAAAACACAAATTATACAAAATTTAATTACAACCAAGCCTAGTCAAATTTCCTAGAGACCCCTAGCAGCCCAAAAATTTCATTTATTTCACAATTTAACCCCTCAATTTACACTTTTCTCAATTTAATCCCTAATATGTATTTTTACTCAAAATCACTTTACAAAACATGTACATCAAGCACCAAACTTTCATAATTCATCATCAAACATCCAAAAGCTCAAGCATTCATCAATGGCAACTCACAATATCATCAACAATTTTAGAAATTAGGGTACGAGCTAGCTAGTGCTCAAAGTAACGATCCCAAAAACATAAAAATCATAAAAAATCAAGCTCAAAACATACCTCAATCAATAACACAAATGGCCGAACCCTAAAATGTTCTCCAAGCTTTATTTTATTTTGATTTTAGGTGGAAGAAGGATGAATAATGGCCACCATTTTGTGTTGTTTTTAATTAATATCAACTTATTAACCAATTTACCATTTTACCGTTGGTCATTAAACTATTTAATCATCAAATATAAGGCCATTTATGTCAAATGTCACTAATCATGGTCTAATTACAACATAAGGACCTCCGATTTAATAAGCCATAACAATTTGGCACTTTTAACATATAGAATGCAACTTTTGCATTTTACGCGATTAAGTCCTTTTACTCAAATTGAGCTATTAAACGAATAAATTAGCTCACAAAATTTTCACACATATATACTCACATGCTATAAACACCAAAAATATTATGAAAATAATTCTACGATCTCGGATTTGTGGTCTCAAAACCACTGTTCCGGTTTAACTGAAATCGGGCTAATAAAACTCTCCCCCTTAAGGATTTTTGTCACCAAAAATCTTACCGGTGAATAGGTTTGGATATTACTTTCTCATAGCATCCTCGGGTTCCCACGTAGCTTCTTTAACCTCATGTCGATGCCACAATACTTTCATAAATGCTATTCTTTTATTTCTCATCTCTTTGATCTCACGAGCTAAAATCTGTATCGGTTCTTCATCATATGACATATCAGGCTAAATTTCAACCCCAATCGGGGAAATGACATGCAAAGGATCTGATCTGTATCTTTACATCATCGATACATGAAATACGTTATGAATCTTTTCTAACTCAGGTGGTAACAACAATCTATAAGCAACCGACTCAATACATTCGATAATCTTATACGGCCTGATGAATCTCAGACTTAATTTACCTTTACGACCAAACCAAAGTATTTTCTTCCACGGAGATACTTTAAGAAACACTTTATCTCTGATCTAAAACTCAATATTTTTTCTTTTTAAATCTACATACGATTTTTGACGATCTGAAGCTGCTTTCAGACTATCACAGATTACTTTTACTTTCTCTTCAGTCAATCTGATTAGATCAACCCCATGGATCTTATTCTCGCTTAACTCAGTCCAATATAACGGTGTTTGACACTTCCGATCGTATAAAGCTTCGTACGGTGCCATTTTAATGCTTGATTGAAAACTATTTTTATACGTGAATTCAATCAACAGAAAATACTTTTCCCACGTACCTTCGAATTCAAGAATGCAACATCTCAACATATCCTCGAGTATCTGAATAACTTGCTCGGATTGACCATCCGTCTACAGGTGAAATGCGGTACTGAAATGTAGCTCTCTACCCAACGTATCTTGTAGTTTCTTCAAAACCTCGATGTGAATCTCGGATCTCTGTCCAATACAATGGAAATAGGTACTCTGTGTAATCTCACAACCTCAGAGATATATAACTCAGCTAACTTATCAAGCGAGAAATCTGTACGTACATGAATGAAATGAGCTGATTTCGTCAATCTGTCAACAACAACCCAAATTGCATCTTTCTTACTCAGAGATAGGGGTAAACCCGAAACAAAATCCATATTCACTCTATTCCATTTCCACTCAGGAATCATAATAGGTTGCAATAAACCTAACGGTACCTGATGTTTAGCTTTAACTTGCTGACAAATTAAACACTTAAAAACAAAATCTAAAATGTCACGTTTCATACCATGCCACCAATAAAGCTATTTCAAATTGTTATACATTTTCGTGCTTCCCAGATGAATAGATAAACGACTACTATGTGCTTCTTTTAAAATCATCAGAATCAACTCCGAATTTCTCGGAACACATAATCGACCTCTGAATCTTAAACAATCATCTAAATCAACATGAAACTCTAAATCAGGGTACGAATCACATTGAGCTCGTTTAGCTAACATTTCATTATCAACTTTCTGAACTTCACAAATCTATTGTAAAAACAATGGTCTTGCTTTGAATTCTGGTACAATTGAGCCAGCATCAGACCAAGCCAACCGAGTATTCATTTCACGTAGAGCAAACAAGGATTTTCGGCTTAAAGCATCAGTAGCAACATTCGCTTTTCTCGAATGGTAGTCAATTATTAACTCGTAATCTTTTAACAATTCTAGCCATCTCTGTTGTCACAAATTCAAATCGTTTTGAGTCATCAGATATTTCAAACTCTTACGATTTGAATAAACATGGCATTTCTCACCAAATAGATAATGGCACCAACTCTTCAATGTAAATACAATGGCTGCTAATTCCAAATTGTGCGTCGGGTAATTCTTTTCATGCGGCTTCAACTGTCCCGAGGCATAAGCTATAACTTTTCCTTCCTACATCAAAACGCAACCCAAACCATTCAACAATGCATCCCTATAGTTTACAAATTCTTTACCCGATTATGGCTGTACTAACACTGGAGCTTCAGTCAAAAGAACCTTCAGCTGATCAAAACTTTTCTGACATTTCTCAGACCATTCAAACTTTACATCTTTCTGAAGCAATCTCATCAACGGAGTTGCAATCATCAAAAAGCTTTTCACAAATCGTTTGTAATATCCCGCTAGTCTTAAAAAACTACAAACTTTTGAAACATTTCTCGGAGGCTTCCAATCCATAATTATAGAAATCTTGCTCGGATCGACTCGAATACCTGATGCTGACACAATATGCCCCAGAAAACCAACCTCACGCAACCAGAATTCACATTTATTGAACTTTGCATATAACTGTTTATCACGAAGAGTCTGCAATATGATTCTTAAATGCTCGGCATGCTCAGTTTCATCTCTCGAATATATCAATTTATCATCAATGAACACAACAACAAATCGATCTAGGTACGATCTAAAAATCTGGTTCATTAAGTCCATAAATATAGCAGGTGCATTCGTTAGTCCGAAAGGCATAACCAAAAATTCATAATGATCATACCTCGTTCTAAATGCAATCTTTGGCACATCAGAGTCTCTAACTCGTAATTGGCAATAACCTGATCTCAAATCTATTTTTGAAAACATAGTAACCCCTTTCAATTGATCAAACAAATCGTCAATTCGTGGTAGAGGATATTTTTTCTTGATCGTTACTTTGTTGAGCTGTCTATAATCTATACACACTCTCATAGTACCGTCTTTCTTTTTCACAAACAACACAGGAGCACCCCAGGGCGAAAAACTCAGTCGTGCAAATCCTCTATCAGTTAATTCTTGCAACTGAGCTTTTAATTCTTTTAACTCTATCAGAGCAATTCTGTACGAAGCTATAGATATCGGTGTAGTACTTGGCATTTACTCAATGCCAAAATCAACCTCTCAGATCGGTGGTAAACTCGGTAACTCTTCAGGAAACACATCTAGATACTCACATACAACTAGCACTAATTCAGTCTTCTTTTCGGTCACTTTCGTATCAAGCACATAAACAAAATAAGCTTCACAACCCTTTCTCACATATTTCTGAGCTAACATCAAAGAAATCACTGCTGGCAAACCATTCAGATCATTTGACTTAATTTGAATAATCTCATTATTTTGACATCTCAAATCTATCGTCTTTCTTTTGCAATTCACAACAGCATCATGCAATGTTAGCCAATCCATACCCAGAATTATATCAAACTCATCAAATGGTAGCAACATTGAATTGGCTAGAAAACAATTATCCCGAATCATCAATGGACAGTTCTTGCACACTTTATCAACCATAACACACTTGCCTAAGCGGTTCGATGCTCTAATTACAAATTCAGTAGACTCTACAGGCAAAGTCTTACTGGATACTAAATTCACACATATATACGAATGAGTTGATCCTAGATCTATCAATGCAATAACTTTAGTATCATAGAGAGTAAAAGTACCGGTAATAACATCTGGAGATGACGCTTCTTCTTGATCGCGAATAGCACAGGCTCGTGCAGGTGCTCTGGCATCAGATCTCGCAGTAGTATCTCATGTCACACCTATACCACCACTCACATTGCCTGAATTTCTGGGTGGTCTACCTCTAGCTGCAGTGTTACTCAGCCTCGTGTTTTAAACATTATCTTTTTCAACTAACTCTGGATAATCTTTAATAAAGTGATCTCATGAACCACAACTATAACAAGTTCTATTATTACTTTTCCCCCAACAATCTCCAAAATACCGTCTTCCACATTGTTGACACTTAGGTTTAACATCTTTTACATTGCCAACACTCGATACTGACGTGGCTTAAGCTTTAGAATTGGTATATTGCTTCCCGCGATCTCTATTATGATATCCCACTGAAGCTATCAATTGGTTAAAATAGTCTCTAGATTTATTCGACAAAGAATGATAAGATTTATTCATTAATCTCTTCCACGAATCTCTTGCCTCTGAATCAGGTTTTCTCTTTTCTTTGCCGAAATCTTCGGCTTTACAAGCCCTCTCAACCAATACCAAAAATTCTTTCTGTTCAAGTATCCCAACTAACAGCTTTATGTCTTCATTCAACCCGTCAACAAATCTTTTACACATGATCTCCTTAGTAGACACATATTCTTGGGCATATTTGCTCAATCGCACCAATTCTCTTTCATATTCAGTCACAATCATTCAACCCTGCTTCAACTCCAGAAAATATTTATGTTTCTAATCAAGAAATCATTGACTTATGTATTTCTTTTAGAATTCTATTTGGAAAAACTTCTAGGTGACTCGTTCTCTAGGAACTACAGATCTTAATGTTTTCCACCAATGATATGCATTATCTCTAAGCAAAGATACCACACATTTAACATATTCTTCTGGAGTACAGGACAATTCCTTGAATACTTGAATTGATTTCTCGAGCCAAAATTCAGCTGTCTCAGCATCATCCTTAACTGTAGCCCAAAACTCTTCAAGCCCATGTTTAAGTATCTTATCCACTGGAGGCTTACTCAATCTAATCGGATTAACCACTTGTGGCCCAACCGAAATTTGTTGAAGAACAGGTGGGGGTAGAGGTTATTGAGTAGTCCAATTCATCCAGACAAACTCTGTGAACCACTCACTCACCATTTGGAAAAAGGCTTGCTTAGCCTCTCCTCCTTGGCTACTAGATACTAGCCTAGAATTAGGTTGTACTGCCGCTTGAGCGGGAGTAGGAGCAGGTGCATTACTTTCAACATCGTCAGCTACAGCTTGATCGGGATCCATTGCTATACGAAAACACATTTTAATTATTAGGAATCATCACACTATCGCAATTTATATATATGACATGTATAGCTAGACTCTCACATGCTACATTAGTCCTAGAATCAACTAAACTGTAGCTCTGATACCAATTAAATGTAACACCCCTAACCCATATCCGATGTTGGAATAGGGTTTTGAGTCATCACCAAATAATACATCCCATTCACTTACAATTATACATTCATTATTAAAAACCATTCATAAACATTCACATTATCCCTTATAAGGTTCTACGAGACCTTAAAACATGCTTAAGAGTGGTTCGGGACTGAACTGATCACATATAAAAATTTTTGAACAGTTAGAAAAATTTTACATTCATAGGTCACACACCCGTGTAAGCAAGCCGTGTGCCTCACACGGCTACCAGACACGTTTGTGTCCTAGTCCATGTGAAAACAGAGCATACATACTGACTTGCACCACACGGTCGAAGACATGCCCGTGTGCCTTGGCCGTGGGAAAACTGGAGGGGTTACTGACTTGGGTGACATAGCCAACCACACGCCCATGTGTTTAGCCCGTGTACCCTTCGAATTGGCCACACACGCCTATATGCCAAGGCTGTGTGCCTCACACGGTCATTAGACACGCCCGTGTGTCTAAGTCGTGCTTGAGACTGACTTAAATTTGTAAGGCTACCCTAGAGGACACACGGCCGTGTAACATGACCATGTGTCACACACGGCTGAGACACACGCCTGTGTCTATGCCCGTATGGACAAAAATAAGCCATTTGCAAAGCCAATTTGCCACCCTAATCTCATGCTCACATTGCAACCAATTTGAAATCATTTTCATACATTTATAAGTAGCCCAAAACATACCAAATTCACATACATATTATACCATCTATTATCAACCATTTTAACTACTCAATTCCACATTCAGAATATACCAAATCATTATACCAAAATCATCACAAACCACATCAACTCAATAAACATTATATACAACACACATAACACTTACCAAACAAATAATTCAAGCCAATTTAAATGGCTAAACATACCACATTTACAAGCCAAATCTCATGGCTAATATTATGACTCAAAACATACCAAAATAACACTAGCCTATACATGTCATATACCATATATACAAAGCTTCAAAAGTACCAATAAGTTGACTCAATAGTGTGATGATGGTTCTCGATGATCCTCGATGTCCGAGCTAGCTTTGATACTCTATAAAACAAAGACAATTAACACACAGTAAGCTTCATAGCTTAGTAATTTCGTACCAAATATACTCAACAGTTTATAATATACAAATCATCAATTAATAAACAATTAGTAGTTCACATATTATCATTCAATTCTAATCCATGACTCTTTATCATATATATACATATACAAATTCATCAAGCTTCATACACATAGTATCAACTACCACATAGGTACAATACGTACCTGTACTTTCCCATGTTTATTTATTTCATTCCTACCTCTTTGTTTAACACGTTAAATCATTCGAAAATCTTTCAATGCTCAAAGAACTCACACACTTAGTGCATAAATGATTTGTCATTGCTATAACGATATCGCACACTTAGTACCATTACATTAAACTAAAGCTATCTTGGTATCGCACACTTAGTGCCTCATATAGCCAAAGCTATTCCAATTCGCACACTGAGTGCTATTTATAGCCGAAGCTATTTTGAAACACACATTAAGTGCCAAACATAGTTAATTTATCATCGTACGCAATTGTAATCACATATATACAATTTATGCATTATTAAAGCACTAAAAACATAATTGTAACAACATTTATCATGTACGAACTCACCTCGTACTCGAAATTAAAGAATCAGATCAATTACTCGATAACCTTCGATTTCCCCGATTTAAATCCGAGTTCTTTCTTTCTTGATCTATATGTATTCAAAAATAACCCATTTAATCACCTATTCATTCAATTTAATCCACAAACACATATTTGGGCATTTTTACACTTTAGCCCCTAAAGTTCCACATTTATTCATTTTAGTCCCTATTTCATAAAAACACAAATTATACAAAATTTAATTACAACCAAGCCTAGCCGAATTTCCTAGAGACCCCTAGCAGGCTAAAACTTTCATTTATTTCATAATTTAACCCCTCAATTTCCACTTTTCTAAATTTAATCCCTAATATATATTTTTACTCAAAATCACTTTACAAAACATATACATCAAGCACCAAACTTTCATCATTCATCATCAAACATCCAAAAGCTCAAGCATTCATCAATGGCAACTCACAATATCATCAAAAATTTTAGAAATTAGGGTACGGGCTAGCTAGTGCTCAAAGTAACAATCATAAAAACATAAAAATCATAAAAAATCGAGCTCAAAACATACCTCAATCAATAACACAAATGGCCGAACTCTAAAATGTTCTCCAAGATTTATTTTCTTTTGATTTTAGGTGGAAGAAGGATGAATAATGGCCACCATTTTGTGTTGTTTTTAATTAATATTAACTTATTAACCAATTTACCATTTTACCCTTGGTCATTAAACTATTTAATCATCAAATATAAGGCCATTTATGTCAACTCTTACTAATCATGGTCTAATTACAACATAAGGACCTTCCATTTAATAATCCATAGCAATCTGGCACTTTTAACATATAGAATGCGACCTTTTCATTTTACGCGATTAAGTCCTTTTACTCAAATTGAGCTATTAAACGAATAAATTAGCTCACGAAATTTTCACGCATATATATTCACATGCTGTAAACACCAAAAATTATATTAAAATAATTTTATGATCTCAGATTTGTGGTCTCGAAACCACTATTTTAATTTTACTAAAACTAGGCTGTTAAATTGGATGTAGTTCGGGACTAGACCGATAACTTAGGCCAACAAAATAGGGTTACACGGTCAAGTCACATGCCCGTGTGCTTTAGTCATGTGGGGAATTAAATTCCAAAAATCAAGTGCAGACTTCACACGGCCAGGGCACATGCCTATGTCCTTCGGCCGTGTCCTTCGGCCGTGTCTCTGTCCATGTGTTTACTACTGGGCATTCTATTTTACCTAATTAAGGTGCAGGGGACACACGGCCGGATCACATGCCTATAGGGCAGACCGTGTGTCACACACGGCCTAGACACATGCCCATGTGTCTACTCGTATGGACAACTTTGAGGCTATTTTCCAAGCAAATTGTCACCCCTATTTGCACAAACACATACATGACTTCAAGGGCACTTGACATGGCATAATTGAGCACTTAAACATATACAAACAAAACACGATTATTTATCATGTTAGCTTATACATGCACAAGACACTATACTTTATCAAGCCCATCTTACCAATTCTCATTTAAGTCATGGTTATCATCATATTAAACAAATCCCAATTAAATCTTCAAGCATTCATAGCCACAACACATCTCATCACATACACACAACCACTAACCACATCACAATTGCATGGGCACATGTATGCTTGAATAAATAGACTTACAACCCAATAATCATTATAAGCTATATCTCATGGCCTTATACAAAATGAATCAAATATCATCATAAGCCAACACATTTGACTAAATTAATATGACATATAACAAAAAGACCAAGTCCCTATACATGCCATACTCAAAATGTTAAGACTAGCTATACCCAAATGTCCAATTTATAGTGTAATCGAGTCTCCGATGTTCTTCGATCTCTGAGCTAGCTTGCCGATACTATAAGAAATGGAAAAGAGAGGGGAGTAAGAATAAAGCTTAGTAAGTTCACATGCAAATAAATAGCAACATAATCATGAATATTATACAATTAACATAACATAATTTACATATATGTCATCATAGTTTCATAGGCATAACTTACTCATTTTAAATCTTACCAAAAGTTCATCATATACTGAGCTCATTCATATGAGTTTTTCGTACATACCTGTACCAACTCGTAACATATTCTCATAATTCCTCATCATTGACTTACTTGTCAAATAATGCACTGATTTACCCATTGAGCACTTGGAATACTATCAGATACACAAAAAGCTTGCACATAACGCTTCATATGTAGCCACATGCTACCTCATATCACATATCACACATTGCTTGCTCTCAAGCTAATCACGAGCCTGCTTATACAAGCTGACAGTCAGGACGTGACTACACGGGCTGCATACACAAGCTGACAGGTACCCGCAACACATGCCGGGCTACCCATCCACCGGAAGACGTACATGACGAATACCCGAATCACATTACATACATTACATAATCTCATGAGCTCATAATCACATAGTTCTTAGTGACATGTCACTCGTATCCTAATCTATTCCTAAGGTTCAAACGGATTTTCTCGAAGTCACATCTCCGTCGAACTCGTTCACAATGTCATTCTCATTAACCATAATATCATTCAAACGCTCATTATAACAATTAAATGTAGAAATTCATACATTAATAAAGTATTAAAACATCATACAACATTGCATTATTTACACATCAACTTACCTCGGTACAAAAATAGTAAAAAGGGGATCTAATCATCGTACACCTTGTTTTTCCCTCGATTAAGGTTCGTTCCTCATTTTTCCTGCTCTATAATACCAAATTTAGCTTATTTAATGTAATGCCCCCAAAATATAGGGTTTGTAATTTTTCGTATTTTGGCACAAGTTACATGTTTGCCTTAATGGCTAGGTGATTTGGGTGTGTTTTGGAGTGTTTGGGGAAGTCCTGGGTTCAAGCTCCGGCTTTTGTGGAATTTTGATTTTGCTCTTAAAGGAATCTGGGCACTGACTCGTGGGCTTTATAAATAGTTGTGGTTTTTTTATGTCACAAAAAGCTTTGTGGCTCAGTGGCAAGGGGCGTGTGGAGCATCTGAGAGGGCAAGGGTTTGAATCTTAGGTAGTGAAAGAGGGATTTTATTTTATGTCTCTATGGTGTGAGTGGTGGAGTTGGACTAGAACTCTGTGGTTGAGTTGGTCATAGGAATTTGAATAGAAGGTTGGAGTGATTTGTGGAGTGAAATGTGGAGAGGGTTGGGGAGAGAATCGTGGAGTGGGGGTGGAGAGGTGTTCGCTGAATTTGAAGCTCTTTGGGAATATGCATTCGACACTTTGGGGAATTTTCTCCTTTCTTGTGGTAGTGCCGAATAGGTATAGAAACAAGAGGGTTTTCCATTTTTTTTTGTTTTCGATAACTTTTCTCTTGAGTTTTTGTTGTTTCCTATCTACGTTTTTGGTACGTCTCTGACCATTCGGGTCTTTCTCTCTCTCATTTCTCTTGAGACCGTCAAGCCTCTCTTTTATAACTTATTATTGGACGAACATCTCCACCTTTCCCTCTCTCATTCGTTTTGCTTGGTTGAATATCTTTCTGATCCTTCTCCATTCTCATTCTTAGTCTCATATGCGTTACCCTTCTTAGAACCATGGCCGAATACCACTTGCCTCATCTCATTCTCTACTCATTCGGGTTTTTCTCTATGCTAGCTGATTTCTCTCTTCTTTTTAAAGTCGGACCTCTCTGCTCTGGTATAAGGTAATTAAATTATTTCGTTTGGGTTGTTAAATCTATGGTACATAATCAGACTCTAGGACTGCCATTATCTGGGTTAAGGCTCACGATTACTCTTTCTTCTTTCTCTCTATCAAATAGGTGTCCCCTCTAATACCCTCTTTTATTTGCCATCTTTGATAGGGGTGTGACTGTACAGCGGGCCAATTACTCCTTGGTGGTGGTAAGTTGTTGTCAACTGGTTCTAATCATTTACGTTTACAAGTTAGTTAACAAGGTTAGAATGTAATGCAGTTTTGTCAAGGTTTGGAAAGCAACTGGATCAGTAGTTTAAGTGAGGAACCGTTTGCATTCCCAAGGTGGGTAACAATTACCCTTGTGAGGTTAGGTGCTGTTACAATATGTTAACTTTATCAATTAAGGATAGACGTTAGGGCATGTTTGAATCTAGGTTCGGCGTTGTGGGGATTTGCACAGCATTTGAAAACAAGTGTGTATTCACACCATTATGTTACTGTGAATCGACAAAAGCCGAAAAGCTGAAACTTTGGCATTTGTGGCCTCGCGAGTGAGCGATCACTTGTGAGGTAAACCGGGCCCAAAAATTATGGGCGACAGTTTGTAGAGGCATCCATGAGCATTTCATAGGCTTAGGCCGTAATGGGCCAATTTGGGCTGAGTAATGGGCTTTGGGCCCGATTACACCGTTTTGGCCATTTTGCTTATTTGAGTCGCTCGAGGCAACGGTAGACCTTCTAGGAGGTCGTTATCTATATTGAGACCCTAAAATTAGGGAAATGATCAAAATACCCCTAAAAAGGTAAAATTACTATTATACCCCTAATGGATGGAAATGACCCTTATACCCTAGAGGTAGGTAGATTGATGAGTGTATGATATATGCATAACTGTATCTGAGCATGAGACCTTGCATACATGTAATAATTATGACATGACATTCTGCATTGGGGTTGGGATGCTGGTTTGGAGGAAGTATTGTACTAGTGGCTTTGCCACGTTTTTACTGTTCTGGTGGCTTTGCCACGTATTCTGATATTAGTGGCTACGCCATGTTTACTATTATTAGTAGCATTGCTGCATTACTATTAGCAGCTTTGCTGCAATATTGGTGTGTTGGCTGGGTGGGTCGATTTAATCCCCACATGGTGTGTTGGTTGAATTTGGATGGGTTGCATACCTACACTATACTAATACTATTTTGGGCTTAAGCCCACACTGACACTGTATAGGGTTAAGGCCCAGACTGTACTGTTATTGAATTAGGCTTAGGCCCAGATCGTTACTGTATGTACTATTTATTGCTTGACAAATAGGGGATTACACACTGAGTTTTTGTATACTCACCCTTTCTTTCAACTGTGCGGGTAATCCCCAGCCTTAGACGATTTGGAGCCGCGAGAGACTCGGAGGTGGCCACATGTTCGCAGATATTTTGATTATGACTAAATTTATTCAAAGATTTTATATTTGGGTTTTAATTATGTAATAAGGCCATTTGGGGGATTTTTAACTTTTATTGGGCTTTTGATTTCGTATTTTAAATTGCTAGAGTAGGAATATCGAGTTTTCAAATTAATAACAATTTCAAAGAAAAACATGTATTTTTAAACCTTAAGGTTTCCAACTAGAAAAGCTTCTGCAATTTTAATCGGATTAAGAAGTCAATGATAGCAAACATTTTGATAAGATAATTTCAGTTCTAAAACCAGAATTTTATCGAGTTTTCTCAAGCAATAAAAACTTAATGGGTTTTAACTTAAAAACAGTTTTTCACCAACAAGTTCAAAGTTTAGAAGGCACTTCGATGTGACACGTCAGATTCGGTCGTAATGTCTAGGCCAGGTTTTAGGGTGTTACATTTAGTTGTATCAAAGTCAGGTTTGCAAAACTTGGCTGTGGAATGGGTTTTTGAAAATTTGAGTTTTAAACGTTGTGATGGGAAATGTGGCACATCGAGTCTCCGGCACCAAATCTGTAAGTTTTCTGACACTGTTTATTGTTATAGACTGAAATGTAGTACTAAGGGACTACTATAGGTAGTAGGATTACCCTGAAAATCTTTAGTTAGAGTAAATTGAGACTATAGAAGACTAAAAACTGTAGGAAGACTTGGTTATCCGGAAACAAACCCTAATTACTGACGTTCATAACACATTGTTAATCAATGAAATTACAAACTGATTCATAAGACTTTTAAATAATTCGTTATTGAAATGAGCACAAGAGGTGCTCGCGGAAGAGGTACACGAGGCCGCGATAGAGGCAGGGGAAGTACTAGAGCTAGGTCTTCAGCATCAGGTCATATACCGGCTAGGGAGACACCAGCCTTTCCAGTAACTGAGACAGGGTCTCATGACCGAGCAGCTGGTGATAATGCTTTATCCCAAGCAGTACTACGTGTTCTTAAAAGGGTTGCTGGAGCGAGTACTGGATTAGTGGGCCGAGGGTTAATTTCTAAGCGACTCCGGTCTAATAGAATGGAGATTTTTAGGGGTGTTTCTGGTGTAGCCCCAAATGTGGCGGAGTATTGGTTAGAGGCTACCGAACGAATAATGGATGACCTTGACTGTACTGTGGAGCAAAAATTAAAAGGAGCAGTATCTTTACTGCGAGATGAGGCCTACCAATGGTGGCTCGCTGTGAGAGAGGGTACACAAGCTAACCATTTGACATGGGATTTCTTCAAAATGACCTTTTCAAGGAAGTATGTGGACGCCCGAAGGAAGAAATTTTTGAACTTGACTCAGGGGAATAAGACTGTGACAGAGTATGAGGCAGAGTTTCTACGACTGAGTCGGTATGCTCGCGGGATAGTCACAACTGAGTATGAATGCTATGTGCGGTTCGAGGATGGTCTCTGGGATGAGTTACGTGTGTTGATAGCTCCGCATAGGGAGCGATACTTTGCTGCTTTGGTTGAGAAAGTAAAAATTACTAAAGATGTGAAGCGCTTTGAGTACCAAAACTGCGAGAAAGATAGGGGCAGAAATAAGAGGGATTTTGGACCCTCAGGTTCTTCTAGAAGGCCTATAAAGAGGGCCAAATTTAATGAGCCAGTTCGAGTGTTTCCTGCTATTGCTGCAAGGCTGTAGTCTTGCGTTGATTGTGGAAGAGCTCACCAAGGTGAGTGTTGGAAACGAATTGGGGCATGCTTTCGATGTGGGTCCATGGATCATCAAGTTAAAAACTATACTCAGAGGCCTGTTCAAATGCAAGCTACAGGTTAGGGCCATGTTCAGCCAGGGAAAGGTGGACAGCAGCCACCAAGAGGCCGTGGCCAGGCCAGTGGTAGAAGTGGGCTGGGACGAGGTCATGGAGTACCAGACAGAGGTGCTGGTAACACTAAGGCGAGACAGCCAACCTTGGTCTATGCTGCTCATCGCCGAGAGGAGGGTAACGCCCCTGACATCATAACTGGTACGTTCCTGATTTATAATGTACCATACACTGCTTTAATTGATGTTAGGTCTACACACTTGTATGTTGCATGCACTGTGTCTGGGGCGTTGGTATTAAGTTTGAAAATATTGTTTGTGAGATAACTGTGTTGAGTCCACTAGGACAATCGGTTAGGATGAATAAGTTGTTCAGAGGCGTGCCCCTAGAGGTCCAAGGGGTTGTCTTTTTGGCGGATTTGATAGAACTACCATTTGGAGAATTTGATATTATTTTGGGCATGGATTGGCTAGGGAAACATCATGCGAAATTGGATTGCGCTGCTAAGCATATGGTGTTGAAGTCTACTGAGGATGAGGAGGTGATTGTGATAGGGGAGTGAAGAGATTATCTGTCTAACGTAATATCAGTGTTAAAGGCCGAGAAACTAGTTCGCAAGGGTTGCGAGACGTTTTTTGCTTATGTCAGTATTTCTAATTTTAAAGGTCCTTCTGTTGAAGATGTTAGAACTGTTAAGGAATTTCCGGATATATTTCCTGAAGAGCTTCCTGGGTTGCCTCCAGACTGTGAGGTTGAATTCGGTATTGAGCTCCTACTAGAACAGCTCTGGTGTCCATCGCCCCTTATAGGATGGCACCGAAGGAGCTGGTGGAGTTAAAGGCTCAAATTCAAGAGCTACTAGATTGAGGATTCATTCGACCAAGTGTGTCCCTATGGGGAGCACTAGTGTTATTCGTGAAGAAGAAGGATGGATCCATACGCATGTGTATCGATTATCGTCAACTGAACAAACTGACTATCAAGAACAAGTACCCTTTACCGAGGATAAATGACCTATTTGATCAGCTGCGAGGAGCTTCAGTTTTCTCCAAGATAGATCTTCAATCTAGGTACCATCAGCTAAAGGTTAAAGAGGCTGATGTTTATAAGACTGCGTTTAGGACTTGTTATTGTCACTACGAGTTTCTAGTGATGCCGTTTGGATTGACGAATGCACCAGCGGCTTTCATGGATTCGATGAACTGAGTATCTTAGCCCTATCTGGATTGGTTCGTAGTTGTGTTTATAGACGACATTCTGGTGTACTCAAGAACCAAGGTGGATCATGATGCATATCTTCAAATCATTTTGCAAATTCTGAGGGAAAAGCAGCTTTATGCAAAGTTCAGCAAATGTGAGCTCTGGCTACAAGAAGTGACATTTCTGGGTCACGTGGTGTCTGCCGAGGGGATTAGGGTTGATCCTTGGAAAATTGAAGCCGTACTGGATTGGAAACCACCAAAGACTGTATCTGTGATTTGAAGTTTTTTGGGTCTGGCTGGGTATTACAGACGTTTTGTTGAAAGGTTTTCACTGATTGCTGCACCTCTGACTAAGTTACTGCGAAAAAGGGTACCGTTTAATTGGACTGATAAGCAGCAAGGGAGTTTTGAGAAATTAAAGAAAGTTTAGACTGAGGCCCCTATTTTAAAACAACCAGAGTCTGAGAAGGAATTCACTATCTACAGTGATGTGTCACACATTGGATTGGGTTGTGTGCTAATGCTAGAGGGTAAAGTGGTTGCGTACGCGTCTCGTCAGCTTAAGCCTCACGAGGCAAATTACCTCACTCACAACATGGAGTTAGCTGCGGCGGTTTTCACACTGAAGATTTGGAGGCATTACTTATACGGTGAGAAGTCTATTATTTACATAGACCATAAAAGCCTCAAGTACCTCCTTACTTAGAAGGAGTTGAACCTTAGGCAACGAAGGTGGATATAGTTGCTTAAGGATTATGATTGTTCAATTGAGTACCACCGCGGTAGGGCTAACATGGTAGCTGACGCATTGAGCCGTAGGGTTGTATTTGAATTGAGAGCAAAGTTTGCTCATCTTAGCCTGTTTGAGGACGGTAGCTTGTTGGCTGAGCTTCAAGTTAGACTGACCTGGACTGGTCAAATTAAGGAGAAACAGTTGTTGGATGAGTCATTGGTTCCTCGTTTTTTGGTTAGTTGAGAATTTAGAGACTGCGAATTTTAGGCTGAATAGTGAGGGAGTACTATGTTTTTGTGGGAGAGTTTGTATACCGTGGGATTCTGATTTGAGGCAATCTATACTACAAAAAGCGCATAGTAGTCCATATGCTATATATCCTGGCGAAAATAAGTTATATCGAGATCTTCATGAGCTGTATTAGTGCGCAGGGCTTAAGCGCGAGGTTACTGATTTCATGGGTAAGTGCTTGACATGCCAGCAAGTTAAGGCTGAGTATCAATTGCCTTCTGGGTTACTGTAGCCAATAAAGATTCCACTCTGGAAGTGGGAGAGGGTAACCATGGATTTTGTAAGTGGACTACCCTTAACGCCAACTAAGAAAGATTTGGTATGGATTGTTGTAGACCGATTGACAAAATCTATTCACTTTATATCGGTCCGCACTAATTATTCGTTGTATAAGTTGGCTAAATTATACGTGGTTGAGATTGTGAGACTGCATGGAGTGCCAGTTTCTATCATTTCGGGCAGAGATCCTAGATTCACATCTTGGTTCTGGAAGAAGTTACATGAGGCTCTGGGTACAAGGTTGGACTTCAGTACTACGTTCCACCCTCAGACAAATGGTCAATTAGAAAGGGCGATTCAGATAGTGGAGGACATGTTAAGATGTTTTGTATTGGACTTTCAAGGCAGCTGGGAGGACAACTTGCCGTTAGCAGAGTTCGCATATAACAACAGCTATCAGTCCAGTATTCAGATGGCATCGTACAAGACATTGTATGGTCGTAGGTGTCGTACTCCTACATGTTGGACTGAGTTGGGTGAGCAGCGAGTGTTGGGGCCAGAGTTGGTTTCTGATACCGAAGAAAAGGTGAAGTTTATTCGAGGTCTGTTAAAGGAAGCATCTGACAGACAGAAGTCTTATTCAGACTTAAAGCGTAAAGAGATCGAGTACTCTATTGGGGATTATGTTTCTCTGAAGGTCTCACCATGGAAGAAAATTCTGAGATTTGGGCGGAAAGGCAAACTGAGCCTTAGATTCATCGAACCTTACTGAGTACTGAAGTGTGTGGGACTGGTCACCTATCAACTTGAGTTGCCTCCTGAATTAGTTAGAATTCATGATGTATTCCACATCTCCATGTTGAGGTGAAACCACTCTGATCCCTCACACGTAGTGCTAGTTGAGGAAATTGAGATTAGACCTAACCTAACTATCGAAGAAGAATCGGTACAGATACTGGATCGTGACGTTATGGTGTTAAGTAGGAAATCTGTCCCACTAGCCAAAGTGCCATGGCGTAATCACGGTTCAGAAGAAGCTACGTGGGAATCAGAGGAGGCGATGCAACAACAATACCCTCATTTATTCTGACCAGGTAAATTTTGAGGCCAAAATTTTTTTAGGTGGTAGAGTTGTAACGCCCCAAAAATATAGGGTCTATAATTTTTCATATTTTGGCACAAGATGGATGTTTGCCTTAATGGCTAGGTGATTTGGGTGTGTTTTGGAGTGTTTGCGGAAGTCTTGGGTTCAAGCTCCAGCTTTTGCGGAATTTTGATTTTGCTTTTAAAGGAATCTGGGTACTGACCTGTGGGTTTATAAATAGTTGTGGTTATTTTGTGTCACAAAAAGCCTTGTGGCTCAGTGGCAAGTGGCGTGTGGAGCATCTAATAGGGTAAGGGTTCGAATCTTAGGTAGTGCAAGAGGGATTTTATTTTCTGTCTATGTGGTGTGAGTGGTGAAGTTGGACTGGAACTCTGTGGTTGAGTTGGTCATAGGAATTTGAATAGGAGGTTGGAGTGATTTGTGGAGTGAAATGTGGAGAGGATTGGGGAGAGAATCGTGGAGTGTGGGTGGAGAGGTGTTGGCCGAATTTGAGGCTCTTTGGGAATGTGCACTCAGTGCTTTGGGGAATTTTCTCCTTTCTTGTGGTGGTGCTGAATAGGTATAGAAACAAGAGGCTTTCATTTTTTTTTTTTTTCGGTAACTTTTCTCTTGAGTTTTTGTTGTTTCCTCTCTGTGTTTTTGGTACGTCTCCGACCATTTGGGTCTTTCTTTCTCTCTCATTTCTATTTAGACCTTCAAGACTTTCTATTACAACTTATTATTAGTCGAACATCTCCTCCTTCCCCTTCCTCATTTGTTTTGCTTGGTTGAATATCTTTCTGATCCTTCTCCACTCTGCTTCTTACTCTCAACTGCGTTACCTTTCTTGGAACCTTAGCCAAATACCACTTGCCTCATCTCCCTTTCTACTCATTCGGGTTTTTCTCTGTGCTAGCTGATTTCTCTCTTCTTTTTAAAGCCGAACCTCTCTGCTCTGGTTTAAGATGATTGATTTATTTTGTTTGGATTGTTTAATTTGTGGTACATAGTGAGACTCTACGGCTGTCGTTAACTGGGTTAAGGCTCACGATTACTTTTTCTTCTTTATATCTATCAAATAGGTGTCGCCTCTAATACCCTTTTTTATTTACCATCCCTGACAGGGGTGTGACTGTACATCTTGTGTTGCGATCTTAGAACGTACACTTAGCAGGCCGATTACTCCTTGGTGGTGATAAGTTGTTGTCAGCTAGTTCTAATCATTTACATTTATAGTTTAGTTAAAAAGGTTGGAATGCGATGCAGTTTTGTCAAGGTTTGCAAAGCAGCTGGATTAGCGGTTTAAGTGAGGAGCTGTTTGCATTCTCAAGGTGGGTAACAAATGCCCTTGTGAGGTTAGGTGCTGTTAGAATATGTTAACTTTATCGATTAAGGACTGACGTTGGGGCATGTTTGAATCTAGGTTCGGCATTGTGGGGATTTGCACAGCATTTGAAAACAGGTGTTCATTCACACCATTATGTTACCGTGAATCACAAAAGCCGAAAAGCCAAAACTTTGACATTTGTGGCCTTGCGAGCGAGCGATCACTCATGAGGTAAATGGGGCCCACAAATCTTGGGCAACAATTTGTAGAGGCATCCATGAGCGTTTTGTGGGCCTAGGTCGTAATGGGCCCACTTGGGCCGAGTAATGGGCTTTGGGCCTGTTTACACCGTTTTGGCCATATTGGTTATCTGAGTCGTTCGAGGTGACGGTAGACCTTCCGAGAGGTCTTTATCTATACTGAGACCCTAAAATTAGGGAAATGACTAAAAGACCCCTAAAGGGGTAAAATTACTATTATACCCCTAATGGATGGAAATGACCCTTATACCCTAGAGGTAGGTAGATTGATGAGTGTATGATATATGCATGACTGTATCTAAGCATGAGACCTTGCATACACGTAATAATAATGACATGACATTCTGTATTGGGGTTGGGCTGCTGATTTGGAGGAAGTATTGTACTAGTGGCTTTGCCACGTTTTTACTGTTCTGGTGGCTTTGCCACGTATTCTGATATTAGTGGCTACGCCACGTTTACTATTATTAGCAGCATTGCGGCATTACTGTTAGCAGCTTCGTTGAAATATTGGTGTGTTGGCTAGGTGGGTCTATTTAATCCCCATAGGGTGTGTTGGTTGGTATGGGTGGTGTGTTGGTTGGATTGGGATGGGTTGCATACCTGCACTGTACTAATACTGTTTTGGGCTTAGGCCCACACTGTCACTATATAGGGTTAAGGCTCATACTATACTGTTACTGAATTGGGCTCAGGCCTAGACCATTACTGTATGCATTGTTTATTGCTTGACTGATAAGGGATTACACACTGAGTTTTCGTAAACTCACCCTGCTTTCAACTGTGTAGGTAATCTCCAGCCTTAGACGATTTGGAGCCGCGAGGGACTCAGAGGTGGCCACATGTTCGCATATATTTTGATTATGACTAAATTTATTCAAAGATTTTATATTTCAGTTTTAATTATGTAATAAGGCCATTTGAGGGATTTTTAACTTTTATTGGGCTTTTGATTTCGTATTTTAAACTGCTAGAGTAGGAACGTCGAGTTTTCAAATTAATAATGATTTCAAAGAAAATCATGCATTTTTAAACCTTAAGGTTTCCAACTAGAAAAGCTTCCGCAGTTTTAATCAGATTAAGAAGTCAATGATAACAAATGTTTTGATAAGGTAATTTTAGTTGTAATATCGAAATTTTATCGAGTTTTCTCAAGAAATAAAAACAAAATGGGTTTTTAACTTAAAAATGGTTTTTCACCAACAAGTTCAAAATATAGAAGGCACTTCGATGTGACACGTCAAATTTGGCCGTAACATCTAGGCCAGGTTTATGGTGTTACATTTAATACACACATTATTCAATTCAGTCCATAACTCATACTTTGACAAAATTACCTTTTTACCCCTAAACTTTTATATATTTACAAATTAGTCCTTTGGCCCGTAAAATGAAATGTACTCATTTTCTTTATTACTCAAGCCTAGCCAACCCACACACATGCTCATATTAGTCCACATTTTTCATCAAAATTAGATTTTTACTACACATTTTACATCTTTTTACAAATAAGTCCTTTTTATGCATTTTCATTAAAAATCACTTAGTAAAAGATGTTAAACACACATCAAACTTTCATAATCTACCATGAAACATCAAGATACATGCATGTCACACATGGGTAGATTTTTGAACATGAACCTTAGCTCAAATAAATGGTAGAAATAGCTAGATCGGTTGATGACAACTTCAAAAATATAAAGAACATTAAAAACGGGGCTAGGATGCACTTACTATTGAGCTTGAAAGGATGAACAACACCCTAGCTATGGCTCCTTAGAAATTTCGGCAATAGGGGAGGAAGATGGACACAATTTTTGACTTATTTTCCCTTTTTATTCTTTTATTAATCAAATCAAAAAAATGCCCTTAAGGCCTTTCTTTGAAATTTTACCTACCTATGCCCATTTTTGTTCATAAAAATAGAAATTGGGCAAATTGCTATTTAAGGACCTTTAATTAATAATCCATGGCAATTTCATGCTTAAAACTTCTAGAACTCACATTTTGCAACTTTTGTAATTTAGTCCTAGAAGTTAAATTGGACACTTATTCACAAAATTTATTCATGAAACTTTCACACAATCATGCAAACATGCCATAGACTTCAAATTATTTATAAAATAATTATTTCTAATTCGGACTTGTGGTCTTGAAACCACTGTTCTAACTAGACCCTAATTCGGGATGTTACAACTCCAAGATAGTACTGAGAGGACAGTAATCAATGCAAATAATTTTGAATTTAAGACAGCCACAATCCAAATGATAGAAAACAGTTTGAAACTTCAAGGTAACATGATGGAAGACTCGAACTAGCACTTAAAGAGACTCCTACAATTTCGCAACACATTTAAATACAATGGAGTAATCGACAACGTAATCCATCTATAATTGTTTCAATTTTCGCTTTTTGACAATGCCTACGAATGGCTTGAATCTCAATATCCAGGCTATATCATGACATGGGACGACTTAGTAAGGAAATTTTTGCACAAAATTTTCCCCATTAGTTGAACCATCCAATTAAGGCGTGATATTGCTAATTTTAAGCAATTTGAATAAGAGAATTTATATAAAGGGAATGCTTCAAGTCACTTCTTAGGAAGTTCCCACACCACGGTATTCAAGACTGGTTACAACTGCAACTCTTTTGTAATGGATTTGATGAGAGCTTAAGATTCGACTTAGATGGTGTCTTGGTCGGGGCCTTCATGTATAACACATACGAGCGAGCCTATCAATTAATTGAGAACATGGTAATGAACTCATACATGTGGCCTAATAAGCACTTTTCTTATAGTCAAAAGTTGTAAATGGCTAAGGTAGTCAAGAAAGACGATAAGTATCAACAAGTTCTAGAAAAATTACATCATCTAAAGACCACTGTCAAGCCATCAATGAATTACACCGATCGATGCTACACATCATACCAAAAGACCCAATCGGAGGAGGTAAATTATTTGAAAAATAGGGGTGGAAATCCCTATTCAAACACATACAACCCCAATTGAAAAGATCATCCAAATCTAAAGTGGAGAGGCAATCAAGGTGGCAGAAACCCAGCTTTGAATTGATTAAACCTTCCATATCAACCACCGCATGTGCAAAGATCTCAAGAGATATCCATGGGTAACAACCATGTTGGTTGTGGTTAATGCTTGGACCAAATTGAGAATGAGATGCACCTTATGAGGTCAGACATTGAACACGTGAAGACTGAATGTACACAGACTTGCACGAATGTTGCCAAATTAAAGGAAAAAATGCTCAATATCCTAAATGAGTTAAACGAGATGTGGAGGAAAATAGGCACAGGTATTCCTAGTAATATAAAAAAAATCCTTGAAAGGATGGAAAAGAGCATGTAAATACGATCACACTTTGTTCGGGTAAAAATCCTATAATCTCGAAAAAGCCTGGGAACAAGGACAACGATGAGGCTGATGTAGAGGACAAAAATTGAAGTCCAAATGGAGGAAAGATTCGAACCGATGGCTGAACCAGAAAATAATCCACATTTGGAACTATTGCAAAAGAACATACCATTACCATCGAAGTTGGAGGACAAGTAATGAAGGGATAAGGAAGAATTAGTAAGTTTTCTAAATCTTTTTAAATCCCTTAATAAAAATTAGCCACCTCTTGAGCTAATTGATAAAATACCAAAGTATGACAATTACTTAAAAGAGATTATGTCTAGGCCTAAAAAGTTAATAAAGGTGAGAAAATAAAAGTTAACGTTTATTGTAGTGCAATAATTGCTCATAAAATACCCTCGAAGCTAAATTATTCGAGAAGTTTTACAATTCTCATGGAGATAGAGAACAAACATTTTAGTAGGGCCCTCTATGACGTAAGGGCCATCATAAATTTGATGCCATTATCCAAGTATTTAAAACTCGAATAGAGGATTTAAAAAATACAAAAATTATGCTACAATTAGTCAATAGGTCTCTCGTACATCCTAAGTGTGTACTTGAAGATGTATTGGTTAAGGTTAGGGGTTTTACAATCCCTGTTGATTTTGTTGTCCTGGACTTCGAGGAGGACCAAGACATTCCCATTCTTGTAGGTCAACCATTTTTTGCTACATCTAGATCGACCATTGATTTCGAAAAAATGAATTAATAATGAAGATAAATGCCAAAATAGAGGTATTCAAATATGGCCATGATTCCCAAAATGTGGAATACGAGGATAAAATAGGGGATGATTGTTATGTAATTTCCTTTAGCACCCCTAATGACCTTGGTCAAAGGTATGTTTTTAGCTCAATATATCAAAAGAGTAAGGGAGCACGATAAGTGGCAAGACCCTGGATGGACTAAGATGATCGCCAAAGGAGCAAAATGATGATGCTTGAAATACGAGAGCTCTTGGATAAATCTAGTAGCCACACTTAATTTCCTCTTGCACTTTGAAAAAATTTGTAACTTTTTGTACATTTGAATTTTGGATTTTATTTTGGGATTTTAAGTAGGTTAGGAAATTTAATTAGGATAGGATTTTGGTCGTAGGCAGCTAGAGGGAGTCTATTAAGGACTTAATTGAAATTAGGATAAAACATGGGGACCTACACACCTAATATTCAAAAACTGAAAAAATTTAGGGTGGTGTCATGACATTGAACTTTGAAGCTCCCAATATTTTTAAAATTAAAATGTTGTTTAAACACCATAGCTTTATGTTGCAACACTGCCTTTCAAACAAAAAATATGGGATATTTGAAGCACTGTGTCGTGGCACAAGACGTATTTTTGCAACTTTCCTTTTTCAGGTTTTATAAAATCTAAAGAGACTTTGTGTAGAAATCACATCATAGTTGCCCTAAAATCCCCTATAAATCACCCTCACTAGCCACCTAAACTTTCAAAATCAGTTTTAGCCACTAAGTGAGCTTCTTCTCAAAACTTAGTAATTCTTTCACAAGTTTTCTTCACTATACTATCAACCAATAGCTCCTCTCATGACTGGCATCCACTGTAACTAATTTACTGATTAAGCAACCAATGTCATGGAAAAAGGTTAAGCATTTCAAAACTCTTACTCTTTTACTTGTTGGTATTTCTTTTCTAGTAAATTATAGTTATGCAATATTAATGGCTAACATGCAAACGGGTGTCATCTCCGAGGGTGTGTCCATGTGTGCGGATAATTTTACATCACTTAGAGATAAAGAAATAGAGTTATGCTTAGTCAAAATTCAAAAGAA
Source organism: Gossypium longicalyx (assembly GCA_025698465.1). Lineage (NCBI taxonomy): Eukaryota > Viridiplantae > Streptophyta > Magnoliopsida > Malvales > Malvaceae > Gossypium > Gossypium longicalyx. The sequence continues at coordinate 38,471,830 of CM046996.1, read as the reverse complement.
GATGCCTCTATAAGAGAGGGATATGAATCACCATTATCTCCAAATATCCATGTCACACCCCAAAATAAGGCCTAGGAGCTTTAGGGGTATTTTAGGAACTTTAGCCTTTGAGTGTTCGAAATTCTATGACATGGCATATCGTAATATTTTCAATTATGGTTTTTAGAAAATTAAATAAATTTCTGAAAATGAGTTTTAAATACCTTTAATTTTAGAAAAAAGGACAGATTTGTAAAAGAGTCAAAATTGTGAGTTTTTAAGAAGCAATTAGACCAAAATTTAAAAACCAACCTATTTCTTCTTCCCACCTACAACTTTTCACGTTAACTCTCTTGATTCTCTCTTGATTCTCTCTTGCTAATTCTGTAACACCCCTAACCCGTATCCATCGCCGGAGTAGGGTTACGAGGTATTACCAGTCAATTCATAACGTATAGCATATCTTTATCAACCATAAAGCATTCATTCTCATAAATCATTCAACATAATCACATTGTCCCTTATAAAGGCCTACGAGGCCTTAAACATGCTTTAGAAGTTGTTTGGGACTAAACTAATATCATACGAAAATTTTGGTAACTTAGAAAATTTTCAATCATACAAGGGTCACACGGCCTGTTCACGGCTCTAGACACGCTCGTGTCTCAGGTCGTGTGAAAACAAGGCATACATACTGACTTGGGTCACATGGCCATCCACATACCTGTATGTCCAACCCGTATGCCCTTCGAAGAGGCCACACACGTCCGTGTGCCAAGCCGTGTACTAGACCGTGTCAAAACTGTAGGGTATGCTGACTTATGCAACATGGCCAAGTCACACGCCCGTGTGCTAGGCCCTGTGCCAAATAAGGGGTATACTAACTTGTACCACACAGCCAGCCACACACATATGTGTGAGACCGTGTGGAGCATACTAAATTCATTTTAATAACAACTCCAGGGGACACATGGTCGTGCAACATGATTGTGTGTCACACATGGCTGAAACACATGCCCGTGTCTCTAGTGTGTAGATAAAAATAGGCTATTTAGCAAGCCATTTTGCCACCCCAAATTACCATCCACCTACACAGCTCACATGGTACATAATAATAGCATAATTGGGAATTCCAAGCAACCAAATCAAGATCAAAACATGCTTTCCCAATATCAACAATTCAAGTATCCAAATACCAGCCATTCAAATTTATACTGAAAACTCATCATCATAATTCATCAATGTGGTCACCATCAAATATGCATTATTTACCTTAATTCACTAGCATATCAATACTCAAAATTCTACTACTTGATATTCATAATACCTACCATTAACAAGCAACACAATTTCATTCATCGCCTCATAAGATAAGCCATTTGCACAAATATGAACACAACCCAATCAACCAAAATATGCCAACTTCCTTGGCTATATTCAAACCAAACATAGATATTCATAAGCCAACTAAAATGGCTATAATCATAATCAAAATACCACATCTAGCCTATACTATACATACCATATAGCATATACACAACTCAAAAGTACCAAATAGATATCCGATAGTGCGATAATGTTCCCGACGACTTCCGGATCCGAGCTAGCCTTGATTCACTATAAAACATAGAACAATAACACGAAGTAAGCTTCATAGCTTAGTAAGCCCATATGTAAATAACTTAATTCATCAAATAAATGTAAATCAACCAATTTCACATTAACTACAAACCTTTCTCATGTCTTAAAACATGATTAAATACCATTTCATTGAAATTTCTCTATTTAATACTTAAATAGGTTCTGTACATACCTGTATTGCCTTGTTAACTACTAACCTCTTTCTCAACCACATCATTCGTTTACCCATTAAACCATTCGGAATAGAAATTGGATACTCAATAGTCTCATACGATAAGTACCTATACCATGGCCTGTAGCCAAATCAAGGTAACTTATCTAAAGAACAATTATCATGGCCCAAAGCCAAATCATCTGATATGCATGGCCCAAAGCCAAATCAATATAACTCACACCCGAAGTGCCAATATCATGGCCTGAAGCCAACTTAACTTATCATCTAAGAACAAGACACTAGTATCCAAATCTATTACTAAGGTTCAACCAAGATTTCACAATTTTCGTTTCTATCATCGAATGCATTCGTAGAGTCATTTTCACAATTCGAACATTATTCATAATCTCATTATCACAGTTTATGCAATATCAAAGCTTTTAACATACTTTTATAATGAAATTACCACATACGAACTTACCTCGAGAATGAAAACGATGAAATGAGTCAATTACTCGATAATCTTGCCTTTCCCTCGATCTAATTCCGGATTCCTCTTTTCTTGATCTAAATATATTCAAAATTAACTTCTTTAATCAACCACTCATTCAATTTACTCCAAAACATACATTTAGGCCTATTTTCACTTTAGCAGCTAAACTTTTACACTTTTAACAATTTAGTCCCTATTTCACAAATACACAAAATTCACATATTTTCAATAAACCTAAGCTTGGCCGAATTACATATAAGTCCCTAGCATCCCAAAACTTTCATTTATTTAACATTTCAACCACTCAATTTGCATATTTCACAATTTAATCCCTATTATGCAATTTCATCAAAAATCACTTTACAAAACATGAAAATCTATCATCAAAAATTCATATTTCATCTTCAAACATCAAAGAACATGTAAAATCACCAATGGAAACTCTCAAAATCTTTAACAATTTTGAAATTAAAGGTACGAGCTAGCTAAATTGAGCAGCAACGATTACAAAAACATAGAAATCATCAAAACTGAGCAAAAATCGTACCTTAATCAAGCTAGAAGTTGACCGAACCCTAGAAAGCTCCAAACCATTTCTTTGTTTTCTAATTTTCGGTTGTAAGTGAGAAAGATGAACATAAATTTCATCTGTTTTTATTTATTTTAACTTAATAAACTAAATTACCTTTTTTAACCTTTGTTATAAACATATAAAAACATATAATGGATGGGCATAATTGTCCACTTACACTAAAGATGGTCTAATTACAACATAAGGACCTTAACTTTCAGCTTCTATAGCCATTTAATACTCTTAGCTAATAGAACAACACTTTTGCACTTTACGCGATTTAGTCTTTTTTTCTCAAATTGAGAAATTAAACGATAAAATTAGCTAACGAAATTTTCATACATACCTGCTATCATGCTGTAAACACCAAAAATAATATTAAAATAATTTTCCAACATCGAATTTGGGGTTCCAAAACCACTATTCTGATTTAGCTAAAACTGGGGTGTTACAAATTCAATCAAATTTGAACTTTAATTCCTAATCCTTTTTTATTTCTATCACCCTTGAACCTTAAACCTCTATAAGATACTAAGAAAAACACCCAAAAATACTACAGTTCCTCAATTGTCAAGCTTTTGGGTTTTTTGGGTTTTCGATCAAACACATAGATTTTCTTCATCTAAGGTAACGGTTCAATTCCTTATGAGTTTTTAATGTTATCTAGTATTTGAAACTATGTTTTTAGCCGTTAAAATGCATGTTCTTGATCAAAGCTAAAAATCGGGTCATTAATGATGAATTTCGGGTTTGTGAATAAAAACTTGATTTTAAAGTGTTTTCAACTTGTTTTAACATGATTAGAAGCTATCTAAAGTTACTTTGAATTTTTGTTAAGAAATTCTTGAGTTTTAATGAATTTTTGTCATAAAGGCCAAAACTTATCGACATATTTCGATACCTTAAAAAGTGTAGTTTTGTGTAGTTTAAAAGTTGATAATTAGTCATAGATGAACATGTAGATGAACGAAATTCATTTCATGCAAAAAGATTAAATGTAGACCTAGATATTCAAATCTATAGTTTTTTATATTGAAAGTTTTAGTTAAAAGATAAGGTAGCTTAGGCTTATGTTTGTGACTGTTTTAATAAAGTTGATGACTGATTGTTGAATGTGTTTGTGTGGTTTATCTTGTTGAAGCGTCGGAGTCAATAGGACCTTCAACGAGTAGAGATAAAGGTAAAGAAAAGCTTGTCTAAGTTTTTGGAAAAAGTGTATATTTTGGCGAGTGTTTGGATTAGTTGATCATAAGCGATTCATTGTGTTATTTTAGAATTTAGAGGTAGCCTAAACCCCTTCTCTAAATTTCGAGTGTAAGTGTTCTTTTACCTATGCTAAATATGTGATAAATATGTTTGTGAATTGTGATAAAGAGAGTTATGATGTGACAAAATATGAACATGTTGTGATGACTATTGTGACGATAAGTATTAGGGTATGTTACTCATTCCATGTGACAATGTGTATAATGTGCTAATGATATGGTTATGCAGAGAATATGTATGAATAATTGGTAAAGTAATATTTGATGATAGTATGGATATTTTGGTCGTGTGACTTAATGAGACAGTTGGATATAGTTGGCATGCTATAGGATTGTGAGTACTCACTTATATGTGTTGTGATATTTGGGGCGTTGAGGCCCAAGGACAGTTTTTGGAGAGACAAGGGAATGCAAGCTAAGCTTCATTCACCGAGATATGTGTGTTTGGTGTGTTGGAGAGTGTTAGCTATAAGCTACACTTATGGGATATGTTCGACTCTACAAGTCTATGTGTGGTGTGTTGGAGATCCTTGTATCCGATGAGTGATGATAGAGCTCATTTTTTTGTTTCATAGCTCAAGTGCCAAATTATCTTAAAAAGTGTAATATGTGAAATATGATGTATGCCTAAATGAGTATGTAGATGCTATGCAGATTATTATAAATTACGTGTAACACCCCAAATGAGTATCTAGATGCTATGCAGCTTATTATAAATTGCGTGTAACACCCCAAACCCGGCCTAGACATTATGGCTGAATCTAGCGATGTCACATTAAACTGTTTTTCATAAAATGTGATATCATTGAAAACCCGTTCTTTATTTAACCTCTTTAGAATTATTTTAATACATTTGTTCAAAAATGTGAGTTGTTTGTCAAAAAGTTAATCATATTAAAATGTCTTTATTATTATTATTTTCATTTTAAAACATTATTACATGCGGAAGCTCTTCAAAACAGGTTTCGTAATCATGGTATCTTTGAAAAGAAATAGTTATCTTTTTGAAAACCTGCGTCTTTTTCCTATAGCTAGCAGTTATATATCAAAGATAGTAAAAATCCCAATTTAAAATTTTAAAATTTAGAGAGGCCTTATTACATAAAAATATACCCAAAATAGAGCTACTTATAATTCAGATTCAATAGGAGAGTTTGTGCGGTTGTGTGGCCACCTTTGAGTCCCTCGCAGCACCGACCCGTCTAAGGTTGGGGATTACCTGTGCAGTTAAACAGAAGGGCGAGTTTACGAAAAGTCAGTGTGTAATCCCTTATCAACCAATCAGTCAATCATACATTGAGCAAATGCAGTCTGGGCCTAAGCCCATTTCAGTAACGGTTCAATTTTAGTTAGGGCCTTAGCCCATTATAGTATTAGTATCAGTTGGACCAGAGCCCATTTCAGTGACAGTAGCAATACAGATATGCAATCAAAAATCCTACCCAACCAGCCTCTACACTCCAACTCTGTCCAACCCTACACTTCATGTGGGGATAAAATCAACCCACCCATCCCTACACTCCAAATAGCATCGGTTGCAGCACTAAACAGTATTTGTAGTAGAGCTGTCAATACAGTACACTTCCTCCAATCATAATAAAACCCATCCCCATGTAACATATCATGCATCATGTCATGTCATGTCATAATATCATACATTTATTCAATAGGTTTAAAATGGCATGCTCAAATACAATCATACATCTCGTAAGGGCATAATAGTCATTTTGTAACACCCCAAACCCGGCCCAGACGTTATGGCCGAATCTGGCACATCACATTGAAGTGTTTTTCAAAAACCTTGTTTTCATTGAAAACCCTTTCTTAAGATATGAAACCTTAGTTAACTTATGGAAACACTCTTTCTAGTTGCGAAAGCTTTGTTTAAAACATTTGATTTAAGAAAGTTTATCAATTAAAAGTTTGGTTGCAGAAACGTAGTAAATAAAAACTATTAGAAAATCCCTGTTCAACTTCTCCCAATTACAATGCATAAGAATAATACTTCAAATAATCACAAAAAGGGGAGGCCTTATTACAATCCAGTCTAAAATCACTTAATAAATCAGAAACTAAATGCTTTTAAAGTAACCAAGTCCAAGTTGTCTCGCTAGCTGGCCACCCAGAGTCCCTCCACACCTCGAACCTCCTATTGAGCATTACCTGAGAAAAATAAAAGAGGGGGTGAGTTTTTGCAAACTCAATGTGTACAACCTCGTCGACCAGCAAGCATTCATCAATCATCATAAAATCACACATGCAATGTAGTGCAATGCAACCCACCCCAATAATCCATCTGCTACACTTCAGCTCCATCCCCCGATACACTTCTTGTGGGGATATAAATATCGACCCACCCAACCGATACACTTCAATGGTAGCCCAGTTGCGGAACTACCTTCATTGCAGCAAGCTGCTAATCATATAATGGGCTTAAAAAGCCTTCGGTGAATCCACGGTCATCAAGCAACCATGCGATCCTCATATACTTCCTCTATTCCAAAATTCCCAACCTAGATGCATCCTAAACAGAATATCATGTTTATGCAGTATGTAGGCAGCAGCTATACTCAAAACATACATAAATCTTACCTTCATCATATAGGGGTACTTTGGTCATTTTCGCCCTTAGGGGCATTTCAATAAATTTCAATTATTACCAGTTTTTACTTACCTTTGCCCGTTAACAAATCCCGTGAGCTAAGATGAACGAGCACTATGCACTAGGTAAGATTCCAGAAAAGAGGAGATGGGTCATTAAGACCGCTTAAGTACCAAGCTCTCCCTAGATCCAATCCTAGACATGCATATACCCGTTGCCACACCTTAACCCTATGACTTGTCCACGGTCGCAATTACTTATTTAGTTAGTTAAGTTTTATGCAATCATCATATACTAGGCCCAAAACCCTACATACATACATATGGCCCACTAGGCCAAATCTCATTCATATGGCCCGTCAGGCCCAATTCATATTCATATGGCCCATCAGGCCCAATTCACATTCATAGTCATGCTCGCATACAATTATTCATCACATAGCATCAATTATCAATATTACCCATTATGGGCCCAATAACCCATTGGCCCATTAAGCCTATTCTGGCCCAGTTGGCTAGCTCACAGCTGAAGCCCATGGAATCGCCCATGGAGCCTCAGACAACCTATCAGTTTTCCCCTTACGAGTGTTCATGCAGTCACAAGTCTGCCATAGCCAAACTTTTGGCTTTTCGGCATTTTGACTTTTTGACATTTCGACTTTTCGGCATTTCAGCTTTTGCCGGTCTGCGTGTGTGTGCAGTGTATGTACACACTTAGTAATAGAGCGTGCTATGATTCCCTTAGCCGCAAACCTACAAATGATATCCCCCTTCAATTAATCGTATGCTTAATACATATTTTACCCAAAACCAAAACCTCAGTTTAACCTTACCTTAAACACCAATCCCTAATAGCTTTTCCTTGATCACGTACTCCCTAGATCTGCATTAATCTTACTCATTAAAACTAAATACTAGGGGACTTGCATCCAACATCATTCACCCCCTTATCTCACTTAAGACCATTCGGCCAACCTTAGCCAACAAGGGAGGAATACTTACCAAAACCGCAAAACACCTTAGGAGCAATTCGACAGAGAGCTACAATCCGAGATCTGATACTGACTCCCTACTAGAGTTGATTAGAAAGAGTGAGGGAAGGAAGTACTCGATATTAACAATACTAGCCAAAAAGAGATAAGATACTTACACCAAAAGAGTAATCAGCCCAAAGGAGATTCGGCTTTTCAGCTTTCAAACTAATATGGTGAATAAGGTTTATTTGGCACAAATTAAAGAAGAAAAGTAGTAGAAGGAATCCGCTAACCCAAAGGGTAAATCAAAAGATATTTGAGGAGAGAAAGAATGGCAAAAGAATCAGCTAGCAAAGATGGAAAAGCCAATCGGCACTAAAGAAAAAAAATGAAAAATTCGACATTAGCCTAGGATCCCAAACTCGGCACATATTTATAGCTTCTAGCCAAATTGCCTGACCCTCAATTCCCAATTCAGCTCCATCACTTCCCCCTTCTCATCTCCTCGTTTTTCTCCCTGATAACTCCTCAATCTATTTCCTAAATTTTCTCTTCTGAACACTCCCGTTAGAGTCTATCTTCACACCACTTCCAACCTTCTAGAAGGCCAAAATTAAATTCCTAAAAATATTAAGCTAGGATTCGAATCTCGGATCTCCTTGCTAACCACTAACGCCACCTCCCTACACCCTAAGTGGCTTCACTTAGCCACTCCACCACAAGGCTTTTTCATGCCATTTTCCCCTATTTTTATTTAAAAGCCCAACTACTCCCAACCTTGGTTCTTTTAATAATTAAATTAAAATTCCTCCACCACAAAACTCAAACTCGGAACTTCTCCAACATACCTAGACACTCCAAATTCCTTAAACCCTTATAGCAAACATGTCATTTGTCATTTTCTTGCTCACTTAAAAAAAATTATGAGACCCAAGGTCCAAGGCCTAAATCATCTAGGCCCAAAATTCGGGACGTTACACATTTTCACATAGGGGCATAACAGTCATTTTATCAATTTAGGGGTCTAGGTATACTTATCGACCCAACAGTAGGTCCACAGTCGTCTCGGGCGACCCGTGCAACCTTAACAGTTAAACACTGAAAATAGGCCCACCGCCCATTTTGCGGACCTATGTAGGCCCACACACCCGTGTGGCCCACATAGCCCAGAAATGGCCTTGGCCGTGTGGATTACATAGCCTAGCCCAATATTCTCCACACATTCGTGTGGTTTACTGGTGTGGGGCCCACATACCTGTGAGGCCTACACGGCCCACTTCGGCCTAATACGGCCCAATTCGACCTCAGCCCATGAAATCGCTCATGGCCGGCCTCAAAGATCATACACCTATGTTTAAGCATACGAACTACCACATGAGCGGGCGCACGCCTGTGTAGCGTCAATGATCACTTATTTCGGCTTTTGTCGGTCTACGATTAGGGGCAGTGTTTTTATACACCCTGTTGGCGAAGGTGCGCAAATAATCCATAAGCATTCCAAACCTAGATTCAAACACAGTACACCACCAGTCCTTTAATCCATAGGGTTAAACAAACCCTTTTTAACACTTATCCCAAGATATTACTTAATACTTGCCTTGATTGAATGATTTAGACTATGGACACTTCAACCGTTGCAAAAGACTGATTACAAGCCCCTTAGAAATCATTTGTATTCCAACTAAAACCTATTAACATTAATCATATCATTCGGACAAACAGTTAAAACCAAGTGTATACCACTTACCGAAAATGCAAACCGATTCTAGGGAAGGGAATCAATCAGTGTATCCCCATAACGCTCACCCAATACGACAGAGGCAAGGGCTAGCACCAACCACTCCTAGCAATTATTGACAGCAATGGAAGATGTTAGATGAAAACTATTAATACAGCAGAAAGAGATAAAGAGAGAGAATAACCACGTACTCACGCTCCTGATTGGTCAAATAACAATAACCCAAAACTGAAAGAATAAAAGGGAAATATTTGGCCTAACCCTAAGGTGCAAAGAGGAAAGAATTGCGAGAGAGAGAAGAGAAGACAAGACAAGGTATTCGGCCAAAGAACAACAATCGATTAAGGAAGGGAAGAAAGGTATTCGGTCAAGGAACAAAACCAAGTGAGAGAGGGGAAGAGGCAAAGAGAACCGACTAAAGAACAAGATGCAAAAGAGGGGAATTGATAGAATCAAAAGAATTGGGAGAGGGGGAAGGAGAGCATTCGGCTAAGGAGAGAAGGAAAGAAGAGCAAAAATGACAAGTAAGGGACTTGAAGAGAAGTGAAAGCCCGAAGTAAGCAAAAATGAAAGATATTGCCAAACTCCCTAGCACTAATCGGCCTCGAAAGAAAAGAAAAGAACCAAAATGCTCACAGCAATCGAAATGGAGTTCTACTACACACCAAAGTCGAAAGTCTTGAATGCCACAAGTTCAAATTCGGCACAACACTTCCTCTCAACTCAACTCCCCATGATTTCCTCCCCAAATCCCTCCACAAATCACTCCAACCGACCACTCCTCCTTCAACCCCTAATTCAAATTCCCCTCAATCACTTCAGTGTTTCGATCAAACCACAACATTCCCACGGTACAGCAACAAAATAAAACACTCCACTGCGCCCACTAGGACTCGAATCTTAGTCCTCAGGTAACAATAACACGCCACCTGTCCTTAGACCAGCAGGCCCATTCTGTCATGTTTTACCCATATTTATTTAAAAAGCCTACTAACTAGAGATAGAGTTTATCCATTTAAAACAAATTTTTTGCACAAGCCAAGGCTTGAACCCAAGACTTCTCAGACTCTTCCTAGGACACTTAACCACTGAAGCAAGCATGTAATTGTAACACAAACATACAAAAATAATTACTTAGGATTTTGGGGAGTTACATTGCATTTAAATGGGATTATATGTGACTATATGTGATCAATATGTAAAGGTGTAAAACGGATACATGAAAGATGATTAAATATGCAAATTATGACACTAAGTTAAAGACGTTTTGGAAAAATGCTATAAGTTGTTTGGTTGACGCATGACGAATTGTTCGCGTAGTGGTTATTCTGAGCATTCACTGAGCTTGTTAAGCTCACCCACTCCTTTTAAACCATTGTAGATAAGTAGTGCTAGAGTGAGCAGTGTGGTCTCGAGGAGTGATCCAAGCCAAGAACTTAGTTGCTATTAGTAAGTGTTATTTATTTAATTGGGTTTTGCGAATAAAAGGCAATGTGGTAGATGTCATGTGATTTTACTATGAATTTTTATTTGATTGCATGCCTATTATGATTGGTATTTTGTAGACTTGAAAATATGATTTTGGGACTACCATTTGAGGTATTTTTGTGCGTATTTTATAAGGTATTTGATGCATGATGTTTAAGACTAATTGAGAATGATCAATGTGCTGATACACGTTATATCTTTAAGGTCTAGGATAGAGGTATCGATATTCGAGCTTTAAAAATGATACCTGTAACACCCTAGCCCGTATTCGTCGCCGGATTAGGGCTACGGAGCATTACCAAAGCATAATGTCATACAATGAAAAATTTAATTCATAAAATCACAAGGTAAAACATAACAATATCAAACCAAAACATACATACTGTAACACCCCAAACCCGGCCTAGACGTTATGGCCGAATTTGGTTGTGTCACATTGAAGTCTTCTTCGAAATCGTGATTTCATTGAAAAACCCTTATTACTATTTAAAACTTGTGTAAAGTCTCAGTTTGTGTTTGTTTAATTTTAAAATGTGGTTCATTGAAAAGTTAATCACTTTTAAAATGTTATTAATTTTATTGAAAATCTCTTTCAGTTGCGAAAGCTAATTTAAATTAAAGAAGTTTAAAACATATGTATCTGAAAACAGTAATTGGTTTGAAAACTCGTTTTCCCCTAGACTAGCAGTTCAGGGTGAGTAATCAGAAGCCCATTTAAAAGTAAATCCCAAAAATGGTCTTATTACAAACCAGAAATCCAAAATCAAAAATACGAATAGGAAATTTAAAATAGTAATAGGAGTAGTCGTGTGGCTATCTCTGAGTCCCTCGCAGCATCGATCCGCCTAACGTTGGGGACTACCTGTACAATTAAGAACGAGCTGAGTTTACGAAAACTCAGTGCGTAATCCCCTCCTAATAAAAAAATAGGCAGTCATATAAATAGTATACAGAAGTAGACTGGGCCAGAGCCCATTATAGAATCAGAGGCCGAATATATGTGGGCCTAAGCCTAATACAGTAACAGTGTCAGTAACAGGAATACAACAGTTCAATTATGCAACCCATCCCAATCCAGCCTACACACCACTCGTACCAACCAACACACTGTGTGGGGATAACATCAACCCACCCAACCAACACACCAATATCACAGCAAAAGCGCGGTAATAGTAATAACGTAGTAGAAAGTGCGCGATATGATATCATAGTAAGGTTTGCGATGCAGAATGGCTAAGAGCCATAAATATGATAGCTATAAGCTATAAACAGGATGGCACAAAGCCATCAGTAGCTGTAGTATGATCCACACAGAGCCATCAGTAACGGTAACATGATCGACACAGAGCCATGATTCGATGGCACGGAGCCATAATCGGGATGGCACAAAGCCATAATCAGATCAAGTGGCTTAAAGCCATCGGTAGGTCCACAGTTGTCCCGCGCGACCCATGCGACCTTAACAGAATAGTCCATAGTAGTCTTGTGTGACCCGTGCAGCCCTAACAGAATAGTCCACAATCATCTCGTGCGACCCGTGCGACCTTAACAGATCAATATTGGATCCACAGTCGTCTCGTGCAACCCGTGCAATCCTATCAAAACTTCCTCCATATCAATGTCCTAACCCCATGCAATATGTTGTGTATGTCATGCTCAATCATCACACGTGTATACAAAATGGCCATGCTCAGTAACAATCATTTAAACATTTATTAAAAGCATATCAGTCGTACAACCACCGTCAAGTCAGTTAAAACATAGTCATACGATCACGGTCAAATCGGTCAAATTCATAGTCTAAGTCAACCATTTACCCACAATAGCAAAACAGCCATTTTACCCTCCAGGGGTATTTCAATAATTTTACAAACCGGGGGTATTTCAGTAATTTTACAAACCGGGGGTATTTCAGTAATCTTACAAACTAGGGGCTTAACGACCCAACAAATGGTCCACCGTCACCTCGAGTGACTTAAGTAACCTAAACAGACATAACGGTGTAAGTGAGCCGAAGACCCATTACTCGGCCCAAGTGAGCGCACACATTCGTGTGGCCTATTTTGCCCAGAAACAGCCACAGCTATGCGAACATCACAGTCCAAACAACACTTACCGCATCACATGCATTTATCCGTATGGGCCCATGAGCCCATTGGGCCCACATGACCCATTTAGCCCAACGAGGCCCAGAACAGTCCAAAACCACGAGAGCGCTCGTGGTGGCCTCTACATGCGATCGCACGCCTATGTGGCATCATACGTCATATTTTTTACTTTTCGGCATATCGCCGCTATACAGTCATAATAGTGTAAACAACACATACTGTCAGCTTTCAAACGATTATCCCATACCGCATACATATACACTCACTTTTAGCTTTTCAGCCGATCATCAAACATAGCATACGGTTACACACCTGATCACGTAGAGTACTAAGAATTCCCAAGCACTAAAACCTATTCAAACGTAAGAACAGTTAATCACTTCTCAACAGAGTTAAAATAACATTAACCAAACCCCTAGCCGAAGGATCGACTACGACTTGTGATCAACTACCACTTGCCTTGACTCGAACGGTCAACTGTGATTTGCCTACTTAATCCAAAGTTTGGTGCAGTCACCCTTCCGCAAACTGGCAGAAAGTCCCGAACCACCGACACCTTACGTCGCTTAAACTTGAGGGCAGAGGCTACGTGTCCACTCCTAGTCAGCACCACCGTCATCACTTTATTACTCATCGAGAGTTCTAGAAACAAACCAAGTAAACAACATCCAAACGATAAACGAGGGAGAATTCGACACGCATAAACCGCACAAGAAGAAAGAGAATAGATATCCCTTAAGAGAAACAAAAGAAACAAACGTACTTACCGATCTGATGGATAAATATTGCTACATCGAAGTCTGAGTAAGAGAGGGGAAAAAGTTAAAAGCGATTGGTCCACAGTCTTAGACTACCAAACAAATGACGGAGTAGAGCCAGGAAAGGAATACATACATTCAGTTTACAGGGGAAGAAGAAAGATATGAAGAGTTGACTACTAAAGAAAACATTTGACTACTAAAGAAAACCTGAAAAAAATAAAGGTGAGGGAAACACTACAATCGCCAAGGGTGATAGAGGATGAGAAAGATAAGGGAGTTCGGTTATTAAAAGAGAAGAAAAGAAGAGTAAGGGTATTCGGCCAAGTCTTGGAAAACAGAGGGGAGTTAGGAGCAGAAGAGTGATTCCGCAAGACTAAAATAATTTGGGTTCGACAAATAAAGAAATTGAGAAGAAGGGAAAAGAAATAATATTGAAGGTTCTCAGGATCGAGAGAGAACCAAGAATGCAACACGCATGAAAGAGAGGGAAAACAAAGAAAACCCAAATGATCAATGCTATTTCGGCTTTAGCACCTAAAATCACCAAAACCCGAATGCTCTAAACTACCTAAGCAAATTCAGCACATGAGCACCTTACTTTCAGCAACAACCCTTCCCACTTCAAATTCCCTGATTTCCTCCTTGAATTAAGCCACCAACCGAGTTTGAGTTATAATCAAACTCCTTCATCCAAATCCTCATCCCTTGAAACACTCATGACCAAGTCAAAATCCCCATCAACAGTATTTTACTCAAACACCAACACCTCACAACACAATTGGAAAAAATAAACACTTCATTTAGCGATCCAAGATTAGAACCCCGGACCTCCTTGCCACACTTGTAATGCCACTTCCACTAGACCACATGCTTTCTTGTGTCACATTTCCACCACAACCATTTATAAATCCTACCTGCTAGAGCTAATGATCACTTAAGAGCAAAATAAAAAATTTTGCAAAAGCCAGGGCTTTAATTCAGGACTTCTCAGGCACTCCCTAACACTCCCAATTCACTTAACCAACACACCAACCACACAATTGTAATATTTCTTGCACACATAAACTTTTATGTGCAGCCTCCTAGCGGCTCCCACGCACAAGGCCCATTCCTACTAGGCCCAAATTTAGGGCATCACACATACGGTCCCTTATACGAACGCTCAAGGCCCAAAATAGACATTGGAAACTATTCATGACTAAATCAGAAACATATGAAATTTTTGAAAAAAGTCAACAATTTTCAAACTACAAGTGTCATACGGTCATGTAGGCATTCGAAATAGGGACACATGACCATGTCCCACCTCGTGTTCGTACCCGTGTAACTCACTGACTTGGGCCACACGGCCAAGCCACACGCCAGTGTGCCAAGCTGTGTACCCTTCGAAATAACCACACAAGCCCATATACCAGGCCGTGTGCTAGGCGGTGTAACAGCCTAGCTTGCAACCATTTTAAAGCCACAGGAGAAACACATAGCCAAGTCACTTGGCCGTGTGTCACGCATGGCTGAGACACACGCCTGTCTCTGCCCGTGTAGACAAAAAATAGGTCGTTTCCAAGTTATTTTTCTCACCCAAATTCACACTTATGCACAAGCCAATTGCACCTCAAATCAATCATTCAAAACTCACTTTGCATATGCATATCCAAGCTAAATCAACCTAAAATTTAACCATTCAACCAATATGCCAAAATGGCACCACAATTCAACAAAATAATTTTACTTAAACACATAACCAATTCAATCCACAACTAAACTACTAATTACACAAATTCACTAACACAATTGTCATAATGATCTTATACCAAAAGTTCATAAACAACCAATGTAAAAATGACCATTTCTCACATAACATGCACCATACGAATACAACCAAAGATGCTTACCTCCAATATACCAAAAACTATCCATTTTCAACATTATGCCACATTCATTCAATATTAACCACTAATTGCTACTATATCATTACCATCAACATTTCCTTACCATTATCTTAACCAACAGAACATCAATTTAACAACCACATAAAATACCATACAATCTGAATAACATACCAACTAATTTATCAACCAAAATAACATATATACAAGCCACACATAATGGCTAAATTCCTTAAACAAGACACCTATACATGCCATTATAACCATGATTCAAAATCTTCAAAATATACCTATATAACTGATGGATAGTGTGATGGTTCTCTGACAAGCTTCCAAACCGTACAAACCTTTGATTAACTAGAATTATAAGAGAAAATTACATAATTATGCTTAGTAAGTTCGTAAATCATTAACATTACTTACCATTTCATTATAAAAGCTTTAAAAAACAAAATAGTAAGCATATCCAACATTTCTTAGCACAAGCCTAAGCACCAAAAACAATTCTCAAGTATAATTAGCATATAAATTAACCAAACTGATTATACAATAAAAAGCTTCATTAATTTTTTCAATGTAAACATTCATTTTATTATGAACATATTAAAAATCTTTAATAAATATCTTATCATACCTTTCTCATGCTTTCATGACATTATAAGTCGATGCTTATACCGATCCTTCACTTTTTGTATACCCGTTGAACCACTAGAATAGTATCGGATACACAGGAATTTCACACACTAACTGCCCACATGTGGTCGAACCACTACTAACTCATATCTCATATCTATGCTCTCTTTCGAGCCATAAATGGGTCTGCTCACACAAGCTGTCAGTTAAGACATAGCTACATAGTGCTACTTATACAAGCTGTCAAGTAACCGCAACACATGCAGGAAACTCAGCCACCGATAGGCCCAAGAACGGTACATTGAGGAAAACTGAAAGGTAGAGTTCAAGAGTGCCTTTCTTACTTCTTTTAATTTCCCTTCGGGCGTTAGTTCTTTAGAAATGGACTTCGTCTCCCAAAGAAAATCCACTATTTTGACGAACTTATCCATCAAATCTTTCTTCTTAAGACTACTTTCTTCTTCCCTTTGAAGAGTCAACAAGTCTTTATCGTTCTTTCCCATGGAAAGCTTATTCTTATTCCTCTCCTCCTCTTCTTCCCTATTGATCAAAAGCTATGGTTAACTCAGCTCTGACTGAACTCCCAAAACACGATAACCCCTAATGACATGTCATTTGTATCCTATATATTCCTAAGGTTCAAATGGGATTCAAAAGTCGCCAAAACTTCATTGGATATTTCTGTAGAGTCATAATATCAAGAATATAACATAAAAGCATTTAAATCAAACATAATTTAATGCTACTTAAATATACGAACTTACCTCAAACATATACAGAGAAAAGCGATCGTTTAATCTAGTACTTTTCCTTTTCCCCGATCTAAATCCGGACATTACTTTTCTTGATCTATATAATCAAATTTAACACACTTAAAATTGATTCATTTCAATTTAATCCAAAATCATGTTTTGGAAAAATTACACTTTTGCCCTTTAAATTTTAAATTCAATACAATTTAGCCTCTAGCTCATAAAAATACAAATTCATGCAATTTAATCCATACCCATTCCAGCGAAATATTAACTTAGTCCATAGCAATCCCTACATTTCCTTTATTTCACAATTTAACCATGAATATTTTTCTATTATTCAATTTAACCCCTAATTGACAAATTCATCAAAATTTCATTTATTAAAGTTATTCAACTATCATCAAGCATTCATTTTCATCCATCAAACATAAAAAACAACTAACATACGTTCATGGTAAAATGCTAGACTTTTAATAGTTTTGCAAATAGTTCCTGGGCTAGCTAGATTAAGCTACAACGACTCCAAAAACATAGAAATCATTAAAAGCCAAACAAAAATGCACTTACATGCACTAAGGAATGTTGGTCGAATGCTTGGTGTTCTTTAATGGCTTCTTTGTTGCTATATTCGGTTGGAGAATAAAGAAGAAAAGATGCTACTTTTCTTTTTCTTACTTTAATTTTAGTTTATTTTATTAATTACCTATTTACCCTTACTTATACATTAAAACATACAAAAATAATGTTCATGTCCACCATTAATATTAATGGTCTAATTACCACTTAAGGCTACTCACATTCAAATTCCATATTAAATTGTAACCTTTTCTAATGGAACACAAGTTTTGCACTTTATGCAATTTAGTCCTTTTTATCAAATTAAAAATGCAAACGATAAAATTTCTTGACAAAACTTTTATACGACACTACTAACATGCTGTAAACATTAAAATAATAATAAAATAAAATTTTTAACGTAGGATTTGTGATCCCAAAACCACTGTTCCGATTTCACTAAAAACGGGCTGTTACAACTCTCCCCCAAGAAATTTTTGTCTCTGAAAATCTTACCAGAAAGTAGATTTGGATATTGCTTTCTCATAGCTTCTTCGGGTTCCCAGATGGCCTCCTCTATCCCATGACATTGCCAAAGAACCTTTACTAAAACTATGCTTTTGTTTCTTAACTCTTTAATCTTTAGTGCCAAAATTATGATCGGTTCTTCGTTATACGACATGTCAGGCTGAATCTCAACATCTGTGGGAGAAGTTATATGTGAAGGGTCTAACCGGTATCGTCATAAAATGGATACATGAAACACATTATGAATCTTTTTTAACTGTAACGGTAAAGCTAGCCAATACGCCACTGGCCTTATTCTTTCGATAATCTCGTATGGCCTAATAAATCGCGGACTAAGCTTCCCTTTTCGACCAAAACGAAGAATCCTCTTCCAAGGAGATACTTTCAGAAATACCTTATTGCTGATCTAAAATTCAATATCTTTTCATTTCAAATCTGCATATGATTTCTGTCGATTTGAAGCTGCTTTCAAACTATCACAGATTACTTCTACTTTTTCCTCAGTCTCTCGAATCAAATCAACTCCGTGAATCTTTTTCTCAATGAGCTTGGTCCAATAAAAAGAAGTTTGACATTTACGACCATATAAAGCTTCAGACGGTGCCACTTTTATACTTAATTGATAACTAGTATTGTATGCAAATTCAACCAACGGTAAATATTTCTCCTAGTTAACTTGAAATTCTAATACGCAACAACGAAGCATATCTTCGAGTATCTAAATTACTCGCTCGAATTGCCATCTGTCTGGGGAAAAAATGTGGTACTAAAATGTAACCTTGAACCTAAGGCTTCCTTCAATTTACTCTAAAAACATGATGTAAACCAAGGATCTCTATCTCAAATAATTGAAACTTGCACGCCGTGCAATCTGATAATCTTAGAGATGTATAACTCAGCTAATTTCTCAAGGGAGTAATTTGCACGTACTGGAATAAAATGTGCTAACTTCGTTAGACGGTGAAAAACAACCCAAACAATATCTTTCTTTCTTGGAGATAGGGGTAAACCCGATACGAAATCCATAGTAACACGTCCCATTTCCACTTCGGTATCATCACTGGCTATAACAAACCAGAAGGTACCTGATGTTCAGCTTTTACTTGCTGACATACTAAACATCTCGATACAAAATCTAAAATCTCACGCTTTATTCCTGGCCACCAATACATCTGTTTCAAATCATTGTACATTTTAGTGCTACCCAGATGAATGGACAATCTATCACAATGAGCTTCCTACAAAATCTTTTGAATCAACTCTGAATCTCTCGGTACACAAACTTTGCCTCTAAATAGTAAGCAATCATTAGACCCTATTTGAAAATCTGAACCAAGAGTCGTCTCACATAATTTTCGTTTAGCTATCAACGCATCATCGTATTTCTAAGCTTTAAAAATCTGTTGTAGAAATAACGATTTAGCTTTTAACTCAGCTAAAATCAAACCATCAACGAAAAATGACAACCGCGTATTCAACACTCGCAAAGCAAACAGAGATTTTCTACTCAGAGAATCAGCAACTACATTTGCTTTACCCAGATGATAATCAATAATAAGATCATAATCTTTAAGCAACTCAAGCCATCTGCGCTGTCTTAGATTCAAGTCTTTCTATGAATTAAATACTTCAAACTCTTATGAATAGTATAAATGTGACATTTTTCGCCATACAAATAGTGTCGTCAAATCTTCAATGCAAACACAATTGCTGCCAATTCTAAATCATGTGTCGGATAGTTCTTTTCATGCAGCTTTAACTGTTTGGAAGCATAAGCTATCACTTTACCTTCCTGCATCAAAACACAGCCTAAACCATTCAAAGATGCATCACTAAAAGTTACAAATTCTTTACCCGACTCAGGCTGAACTAAAACTAGTGCCTTGGTCAATAGTGCTTTCAACTGATTGAAACTTTGTTGACATTTCTCAGACCATTCGAAATTTACATCTTTCTATAATAAACGTGTCATCGGAGTAGCTATCCTCAAGAATCCTTTGACAAATCTTCTATAATAACCAAATAATCATAGAAAACTTCTAACTTCCAATATGTTTTTCAGAGGTTTCCAATCAACAACTGCTAAAAATTTACTTGGATCCACTCTGATGCCTTCAACTGATACTATATGTCCTAGAAAACTGACTTCCCGAAGCCAAAATTCACATTTCCTAAATTTGGCAAATAAATGCTTCTCATGCAGGGTCTGTAATACAATTCTCAAATGCTTGGCATGGTTAGTCTAATCTCGAGAATAAATCAAAATATCATGAATAAAGACCACGATGAATCGGTCTAAATACGGTCTAAAAATTCTGTTTATTAAATCCATAAATACTGCAAGTGTGTTAGTTAACCCAAACGGCATCACAAAAAATTCATAGTTTTCGTACTTGGTCCTAAACGTAGTTTTTGACACATCCGAATCTTTAACCTGCAACTGATAATAACCAGAACGTAAATCAATCTTCAAAAATCATATGGCACCTTTCAATTGATCAAACAAATCATCAATTCGTGGTAATGGATACTTATTCTTGATCGTAACTTTGTTGAGCTGTCAATAATCGATACACAATCTCATTGATCCGTTCTTTTTCTTAACGAATAGAACCGGTGCACCCCAAGGTGAGAAACTACATAGTGCAAAACCTCTATCTATTAACTCCTGCAACTGAGCTTTCAACTCTTTCAACTCTGTAAGAGCTATTCTGTATGGAGCTATCGATATCGGTGATGTTCCCGATACTAACTGAATAGCAAATTTGACCTTTCTGATCGGTGGTAACCCAAGTAACTCTTTTGGAAACACATTGGATATTCACAGACTACTGGGACTGATTCAAGTTTCAACTCGCCACTTTTGAGTCCAGAACATAAGCAAGCCATGCATTATAACCTTTTCTCACATATTTCTACACCGCCATAGTTGAAATAACAATAGGAAACTCACTTGATTCATCAGATTCAATCCGAAGTGTCTCACCATTCTGACATTTAAGTATAATAAGCTTTCATCTACAATTCACTATAGCATCATGCAGAGTTAGCCAATCCATACCCAGAATCACATCAAACTCATCAAATGGTAATAACATCAAATTGGCCGGAAAGTTATAACCTCGAATCATCAAAGGACAGTTCTTTTAGACTTTATCAACTAACACATGCTGACCTAAGGGGTTCAATACTTTAACCACAAATTCAGTGGACTCAACAGGTAAATTTTTACTTGACACTAGATTCATGCATACGTACGAATGAGTTGATCCAGGATCAATCAAATCAGTAACTTTAGTGTCAAAGATAGAAAAAGTACCAGTAATAACATCTGGAGCAGAAGCTTCCTCACACACATGAATCACATAAGCTTTGGCTAGTGCTCGTGCCTCAGACCTCATAGCCAAATTCTTAGTTGCACTTCAACTATTGTTTACATTTCTAGGACTCCTCGACAATCTCTCTCTCACAATTTTATTGCTTGGTCAAACAATTTGAATTTGTCTTTTCTAGGTAACTCAAGACAATCCCGAATAAAATGCTCGTGCAAACCACATTTGGAACAAGCTCTGTCATTCATCCGATATTCACCAAAGTGTAGTCTTGCATATTGTTGACAATCAGGTTTGTTGGCCTTAACACTACCAACGCTTGCTACTGGTGTAACTTGAGCTTTAGAACTTGCGTGTTACTTACGATGATCTCTGCTAGGATATCCCACTGAAGCAGTCGAAGAACTATGGTAATCCTTTGATTTCTTTGACGATGAATGATAATATTCCCCCATTGATCTCTTTCTAGAATCTCTAGCTTCCAAATCAGCTTTTCTTTTTTCTTTACTAAGCTCCTCGGCTTTGTGTGCTCTATCAACCAAAAAAACAAATTCTTTCAACTCGAGAATTCCGACTAAAAGCTTGATGTCTTCATTCAACCCGTCTTCAAAC
This sequence comes from Gossypium longicalyx, assembly GCA_025698465.1. Classification (NCBI taxonomy): domain Eukaryota; kingdom Viridiplantae; phylum Streptophyta; class Magnoliopsida; order Malvales; family Malvaceae; genus Gossypium; species Gossypium longicalyx. The sequence continues at coordinate 38,449,756 of CM046996.1, read as the reverse complement.
TGTTTACACATAGCAACTTCGGTTGGAATTCACACTCGGGCATACTTACTCAATCTGACGAACTCTCTTTCATATTCAGATACTGTCTTACGACACTGTTTAAGTTCTAAAAATTCTTTTCGCTTTCAACCGAGGAACCTTTAACCTATATATTTCTTTCTGAACTCGATTTGAAAGAATTCCTAAGTGATCCGCTCTCTCAGTACTACTGAAATCAACGTGTTCTACCACTGATATCTTGAATCTTTCAATAGAGATACAGTACATTTGACACATTCAATCGGTGAACAAGATAACTCATCAAAGACTTAGATCGTATTTTCTAACCAAAAGTCACTCTCTCAGGATCATCATCAACTGTAGCCCTAAATTCTTCGACCTCATATTTTCAAATTTTATCAACAGGTGGCTTACTCACGTGTAAGGTTCCAAACCTTGAGGAACTACGAGAACCAATTGGGAATAGGTGGGGATGGAGGTCATTGAGCAGCTTAATCAGTTCAGACAAACTCTATGAACCACTCGTTCATCATTTGGAAGAAGACTTTTTGACCCTGTCCTCCCTGACCCTCAAATATGGGCCTCGATGTAGACGACGCTACCCCATGAATGGAGGCTTGCACATTACTTTCTACATCATCGAAGTCTGCTCGATTGGAATCCATTACTGTATGAACATATAATTCAAAACATATCAAGAGTTATCATACTATTAAAGGTCATATAATGGCATGTATATCTAGACTCACATACGCTAATTTCAGTCCAAGAATCAACGGAACCGTGGCCCTGATACTAATAAATGTAACACCCCTAGCCCGTATCCATCACTGGATTAGGGCTGTGGAGCATTACCGAAGCATAACCTCATACAATGAACAATTTAATTCATAAATATCACAAGGTAAAACATAACAATACCAAAGAAAAACATACATATAGTCCCTAATATGAGCCCTCAAGGCCCAAAATAAACATTGGAAACTATTCGGGACTAAATTGGAAACATATGATATTTTTCAAAAAAAAGTCAAAATTTTTAAAACTATAAGGGTCACACGGCCGTGTGGCCAAGCCGTGTGACTCACACCACCAAAAGACACACCCATGTTTTAGGCCGTATGGGCATTCAAAATAGGGACACATGACCATATCCCTGCCAGTGTCTGTACTCATGTAACTCACTAACTTAGGTCATATGGCCAAGCCATACACACGTGTGCCAGGCCGTGTACCCTTCAAAATAACCCCACACGCTCATATGCCAGGCCGTCTAATAGCCTAACTTGCAACCCTTTTAAACCTACAGGGGACACATAGTCGTGTCGCACGGCTACGACACACGCCTGTGTCTCTGCTCGTATGAATGAAAAATAGGCCATTTCTAAGTTATTTTTCTCACCTAAACTCACAACTCTTGCACAAGCCAATTGTACCTAAAATCACTCATTCAAAACTCACTTTGCGTATGAATATCCAAGCTAAATCAACCTAAAATTTAACCATTCAAACAATATGCAAAATTGCACCTCAATACAACAAAACAATTTTACTTAAACACCTAACCAATTCAATCCACAACTAAACTACGAATCAAACAAATTCACTAACACAATTGTCATAATGATCTTATACCAAAAGTTCACAAACAACCAATGTAAAAATGACCATTTCTCACATAACATGCACCATACGAATACGACCAAAGATGCTTACCTCCAAAATACCAAAAACTATCCATTTTCAACATTATGCCACATTCATTCAATATTAATCACTAATTGCTACTATATCACTACCATCAACATTTCCTTACCATTATCTTAACCAACAGAACATCAATTTAACAACCACACGAAATACCATATAATCTGAATAACATACCAACTAATTTATCAACCAAAATAACATATATACAAGCCACACATAATGGCTAAATTCATTAAATAAGGCATCTATACATGCCATTATAACCATGATTCAAAATCTTAAAAATATACCGATATAATCGATGGATAGTATGATGGTTCTCCGACAAGCTTCCAAATCGCACGAACCTTCGATTAACTAGAATAATAAAGAAAATCACACAAGTAAGCATAAAGTGATTAGTAAGTTCGTAAATCATTAGCATTACTTATTGTTTCATTATAAAAGCTTAAAAAAAAAACAAAATAGTGAACATATCCAACATTTCTTGGCAAAGCCTAAGCACCAACAACAATTCTCAATTATAATTAGCATATAAATTAACCAAACTCATTATACAACAAAGAGTGTCATTAAGCTTTTCAATGTAAACATTCATTCTATTATGAACATATTAAAAATCTTTAATCAATACCTTATCATACCTTTCTCATGCTTTCAAGACATTATAAGTTAATGTTTATATCGATCCTTCACTTTTTGTATACTCGTTGAACCACTAGAATATTATCGGATATGCGGGAATTTCACACACTAATTGCCCACATGTGGTCGAACCACTACTAACTAATATCTCATATCAAAGTTCTCTTTTGAGCCATAAATGGGTCTGCTCACACAAGCTGTCAGACAAGACGTAGCTACACGGTGTTGCTCACACAATCTATCAAGTAACTACAATACATGGCAGAAACTCAGCCACTGGTAGGATGTACGAGACCAGCACCCAAAACACGGTAACTTCTAAAGACATGTCATTTGTATCCTATATTCCTAAGGTTCAAACGGGATCCAAATTTAGCCGAAACCTCGTTGAATATTTCCGTAGAGTCATAGAATCAAGAATATAACATAAAAACATTTAAATCAAACATAATTTAATGCTAATTAAATATACGAACTTACCTCAAACACGTATGGAAAAAAATAATCAATTAATCCAGTACTTTTTCTTTTCCTCGATCTAAATTCGTATGTTGCATTTCTTGATTGATATAATCAAATTTAACTCACATAAAATTCATTCTTTTCAATTTAATCAAAAAATCATGTTTTGGAAAAAATTACACTTTTGCCCCTTAAATTTTATATTCAATACAATTTAATCTCTAACTTATAAAAATGCAAATTTATGCAATTTAATCCATACCCATGCTAGCTGGATATTAACTTAGTCCATAGCAGTCCCTACATTTCCTTTATTTCATATGTTAACCATGAATATTTTTCTATTATTCTATTAGCCCCTAATTGACAAATTCATCAAAATTTCCTTTATTAAAGTTGTTCAACTATCATCAAGCATTCATTTTCATCAATCAGACATCAAAAACAACTAACATACATTCATGGTAGAACCCTAGACTTTTAATAGTTATGCAAATTAGTCCTTGGGCTGGCTAGATTAAGCTACAACGGCTCCAAAAACATAAAAATCATTAAAAGCTGAACAAAAATGCACGCACATGCACTAGGGAATGTTGGCCGAATGCTTGGTGTTCTATAATGGCTTCTTTGTTGCTATATTCGGTTGGAGAATGAAGAAGAAAAGATGATACTTTTCCTTTTCTTACTTTAATTTTAGTTTATTTTATTAATTACCTATTTACCCTTACTTATACGTTAAAACATACAAAAACAATGTTCATCATTGTCCACCATTAATATTAATGGCCTAATTACCCCTAAGGCTACTCACATTCAAATGCCATGTTAAATTGTCACCTTTTCTAATGGAACACAAGTTTTGCACTTTATGCAATTGTCCTTTTTATCAAATTAAACATGCAAACGATAAAATTTATTCACGAAACTTTTATACGACACTGCTAACATGCTGTAAAAATACACTGTTATCATGTTGTAAACATTAAAATAATAATAAAATAAATTTTTTGATGTTGGATTTGTGGCCTGAAACCACTGTTTTGATTTCACTGAAAACGGGCTGTTACAATATCTCTGCTACTTTTTTAATTTCAAGAAGTCTATTTTGCTTGTAGGTATCGATATTTTATCTCGAGTATCGATACTTGGGGTAAAATTATCAATACTTCATTAATGGTACCTATATTTTCTAAAAGTTGGGTTTTTGAAATAAGAAACAGTAACCTAATTTGGTATTGATATTTCTCTCAAGTTGTATCGATACCACTTTTTTAATATTGATACCTATGTAACAGTTTGGAAAATTTGTTGATTGGTCTAAATGCATGTATAATTATTGTTATAATACTATGTGATGTATGTTTAGCATGTAGCGATAATAACTAAAAAGTAAGATTGACTTAAAACCTATATGAATACTAAAATAGAAGATATTTCTTTTACAACGAGATTTTAAAATGTTGTGTATGACATGAGGCGGTAATGTGACATCCTGATATTTGGGCTTGGCAACCAAGCTAGGTATAGGGTGTTACAATCCAGATACATGAACTCATTCAAGATCACAGGTGGGAAAAAAAATTTACAACCCTGACAAAACTAGCTAACATTCCGGTTGTACAAAAATTTATGCATTGCTAAAAGAAACAGAAGTCAGGCGATCATCGAGCAAACTATGGTCACATGTCAAAGTGAGGAGTGTGAAGATATTACTATCACCTCAAGAAATTAGTAGATATTATGATGTCCCATTCTATATGGTTGATTTTCTACAAAGAACCGATTTCAATTTTTTCCAAAATATAGACATGGACACCATAATGGACTACTTAACTGAAGGTAAAGGTGAATGGAAATGGAAATTTGAGACCGAGTTTCCAATCTCATTCTCAAGCATTAGACTAACTCCTATTACTAAGATTTGGTTACATTTTATTAGTAAAAGGATTTGCCCTACACAAAATATGATTCATATTAATGTTTTTCTAGCTACAATGTTGTATGTTATTTTATAGAAAAAATGAATCTCGATTGGTACGTGGATTTATTGAAATATGATTTGATGTTTCCATAAGAAGAAAGTAGGCCTATTGTTTCCACATCTGGTGACAGCACTATGCAAACAAGCGAAAGTACCCATAGGACGATCAGAATCACGTTTAAGGCCTTCCATAAACCCTATAAAAGATTTTGGCACACAAGTTTAGAAACAAAAATGGGAGTCAAAAACTAAGCAAATTCAAGGCAATGAAACGATTTCTTATTCCGAATGGATCATTCGATGGATGCAAGAAGCAGGACCAATTTATGAAGATTACGCTGGGAGATATGGTCTATGAAAACCAAAATTCCCAGCAAACAAGCACGATGGGAAACCCAACCAAAGAAATAACAGAGGGGACGAGGATCCAGAAGATGAGGAAGACTCAGTGGAAGATGAGGAGGAGCTGGATGCCGATTTTGATTAAAAATTTTCAAAATTTTAATTTTATTTTAATTTTTAGGACTTGTAATTTTATTTTGGGATTTTTTTTTACTTTGTTTATTTACTTTTTGCTTTAGTTTTTATTTTAGTTAATTTTTGTGTACGAACCCCATACGATATGTGACACTACATTTTAGAGCTAAATTGACATAAGGAGGACCACTCGATCATATCCGAGGACCTTTAATGCGAAAACCAAGTAGTTTCTTCTCTTACCTTTGGGACACACATTAAGGAAAATGTGCCAAATAAAGTGTAAGGGTAACATAGAATTTTTTCAAATTTTTTTATGTTTTTCGTTTATTTCTATTCTTTTCATTTTTGTTGTGTTTGTTTGTTTGTGCGCAAGGTTGTAGCTATACAAGTTAATGGTTAGGAGCACGTAAACAGGATTGTGTGCTTCAATTGTAAATTTAATTCGATAGAAAATTATTTTAGGTTGTTCAATATTACACTATTTAGTTCATTCTTTACAATTCGAATAAGGGATAGTGTGTAAGGTGCACAAAGTGACTAATAGGTACATGAAAAGCATATGTGTTTGTTTGAATAACATGTGTTAGTATGTTAATTTTTAGTTAATTATAATCCATGAATTGATACGCTTAGGGATGACCTAAGGCATTGTTTCCTAAATTTTTCGAGCCAAAAACCTTACCTTAATTTAAAATCCCTAGTACCATAATTTTTTAGCCTAAATCTCGATTTCTTGATGAACCATAATGGAACCCTAAGCCTTAAAATATTATCTATTGATCCAAATTTTCTTGTTTCATGCATGAACTTAGTATTGGAAAACCAGTACACCCCATGGCATAACGGAAAAATAAATCTGATGATCACATCCAGGGATCCATGTGCAAGGAATGAATCGGGGTCAGAAGGGTATGAACGATTACCTTTAATGATTTGGAAAACAAACGATAACTATTGTGAAATTGATTATGCAATTGTATGTCAATTCCAAGTCACTACGAAAAGTTTCGGTCTCTACGTAACCCACATGGTGTGAAAACAAACGGCAAGAACTCTCTTAAACTTTTTCAGAGAGAAAAACTCATTGACGGTTGCTAGACCTCATACACTATATTTCAGGTATATAAGGTTTTTCTTAAAAACCCTATATTTCCTAATTCAAGAATAGTTGATATCTTAATATGAACCAAAATTCATTATAATAATTAACTGAATATAATAATTATAATTACCATAATTATAATAATGTTTGACCGAAAACTTAAAATTACAATAATTATAATAATATTCAATTGTAAATTATGATTGCAATAATTATAACAAGGATTTCCGTAAATTATGTTTAGTTAAATTTTATATGAATCAAATTCATATATATTAATTTAATCATGTCCTAATTATGTGTACAACATACTTGTACAAATAATTTGTTCAATATTTAATTGCCCAATTAGATTAATTCTATAATCAATTTAATTCATGCGACAGCCAAAAAACAATACCAACTATGTTTGGGTTTTGTTCGTTTCAACCATAGAGTGTGACCCTATAGGTTCTTGTAACGTTAGTAGTAATACTAGAACGATTCTAATATTACAAAAGATGAGTGGCATCTAGCAATGCATCATTGCTACCTAAGTTACAAGAAGTCATGATTCAGCATAAACTCTATGTGATTAAACCTTCATGTATTAGATCCTCTTGTCATTTATATCTAGAATGGACACAAGTCATGGAATAGTCATACTTGCATAGTCCATCTAATGTTTCTTGATATCCTGAGTAGACTATGATGAAAAAATAAATATGATATTTCATATCAACTTATTCGAGCATGGCCATGCATTTCTAGTCCCACTTAATCAAATGGCCTAAGATATTGCTCCCATTACATAGATTGTGGTATATCCAACATCAGCCTGTATAGAATAACTAGTTACGGTGGATGTCTGACTATATCAAAATATACAACTCACAATGTTGGGATAATGATGATCTCAAGTCTAAGGATCGTATACATAGTAATCACTATGAGTAATGTTATGACTATTACATAATAATCCAAGAAACATACTCAAAGCAGGTCAATCCAATATGTTGTTCTCTGCACACATACTCATGTATTGATTTTGACATCCCATGTCTATGACAACACTTTGTCATCAATAAACTATACATTAGTCTTAATGCATTATTGTTGTCCAAGCCCAAAAGAATACTCAACTAAGGTCCTCTTAAGAATAATTATATTATTCTCAGGACATTATTATAATATAGTATATTTATATACACAAAAAAGAAACTGCAATAATAATGGCAATGCCTTTTTATTAATAAACAAGGTAAAACAAGTATGTTATTACAATTATCTCATTATTGGTCTTTGGGCATACTCTAACAATCTCTCACTGGCACTAAGACCAGTCACTCATATATCTAATACCAAGTGATTTAGTGTGACAATCATGCTCCTGCTGTGTTAGAGGCTTGGTCAATGGATTAGCAATGTTATCATCTGTAGGTACTCTGCATCTCTCCACATCCCCTCGATCGATAATCTCTTGAATAAGTTGATATCGCCTAAGTTTATGTTTGAATCGTTGCTGAGATCTAGGTTTATTGGTGTAACACCCTAACCCGTCTCTGTCGCTGAATTAGGGTTATGGAGCATTATGGTACAATTGAAAAACATTTACCTTCATAACATTAAATATCTTAAACATATAATAAACCATTAAATCATATGCATTTTGTCCCTAAATTGAGCCTTCGAGGCCCTAAAAATAGCTTAGAAGTAATTTGGGTCTAAATTGAAACAAAATATAAGTTTTAAGAAAAAGATGCAAAAATTGGAAAACAGGGGTCACACGGTCGTGTGGCTAGGCCATGTGACATAGCCCAGGTTGTGTAACATTCAAACTAAGGGATATACAGCCATGTCCCAGCCTGAGTCCTCACTCGTGTAACTTAATGAGTAGGGCCACACAGCCATGTCGCAACCCGTGTGCCAAGCCGTGTGCTAGGCCATGTAACTCACTGAATTGAAACACTAAGAATTTTGAATTGACACACAGTCGTGTCTCCAGGCCCTATGTATCACACAGCCGTGTGACAACTTGTGTCCCAGGTCGTGTGATCCCAAAATTTAACTAAAATCAACCCATTTCAAGACCAATCAATACCTAACCATTCAAACCATTTGGGCACACATTCAAGGGTTTTAAACATCATTCAAACATACATAAATGTGCCGTTTCAAACATCCTAAATCACCTAACCAATATGTCATTCAAATGCACCGCAATTATATCAAACATTAAGAATCATACCAAAGTAACTTGACCATATCTCAAACACACATCCTAGTTCACTTAAATACCATACATGACCATTTGCAAGCCATCAAAACATGCCAAAAGAACCTTATTACAAGCACTTAAAAGTGACCAATTTGACATAACTTTGTAAGGCATTAAAGTGCACCAAACCAAATTTAATTTTCAAATCATAAACATGCCAAATCACCATCACAAAACATCCTATACATGCCATTATTAACCTTGGCCAAATTACACAAAAACTACGGAAAAGATTGTTGGATAGTGTGATAGGTCTTCGACGAGCTTCCAACTGATCGAGGTTTCGAATATCTATAAGATAAGGGAAAGTAACTATGTAAGCAACGAGTGCTTACTAAGCTCGTGTAAACTTAAACATAACTTACCACCTTAATAACACAATTCATAGATTAAGCATAAACCATTACCAATGTCATGAGATTAGTATAAGCCTATTCAAGCATCATCAAGCTCACATGTTAGTAGGTTCATTAACATCACTTATAAGCTCAACATATCATAAGTAGATTTCATCAGCTACATTACATATGCATCAACCTTTTCATAAAATCATGAACATTTCCATTAACTTACTTACCATTTCATTCCTTTTCTTACCCGTTGAACCATTTAGAATTACATTGGATACTCAGGAAAGCTCACACATAGTGTGCCTTTACATATAATCGTACACGAGCTGTGGGTCGGAATGTAAGCTACACATGCTGCTCACACGAGCTGTAGAGAATTCGCAACAAATTTAGGACCTCAACCATCGGAAGGACATTCAAGACCAGCACCCGAAACATGAAATCCTTAACGGCATGTCATTTGTATCCTAAGAATTATTATGGTTCAACCAGGACTCGTTATCCATCAACTCGTCATAACATGGATACATTTATATATAGATTCATTTACATTAAAACAACATAGCAAATAGTCATTTAAGCTAACATTAAAATGATCATAGTTTATACAAACTTACCTCGATAATAAAGTCATAGAGGTAAAGTCGAACTAATCTAAAGCTTTAGCTTTTCTTCGATTTAAGTCCGATTGGAGTTTATCTTTATCTAAATAAATAATTTCATTAAATTAAGTACTTTTAGAATTCAATTTAATCCATAATTCATATTTATGAAAAATTACAAAATTATCCCTAATACTTTGACTTTTCACATTTTAGTCCTTAAGCTCCTAACTTAGAATCTAACCATTTTAACCTAAATCCAACTTAACTCATGTTGCAAGGGACCTTAAAGAAACTCATATTTATCAACAATTCACAACAAAACCCATGGATTTATACTTTTAACAATTTAATCCCTATTTATAATTTCATCAAAAAATCACTTAACAAAACATGTTTATTTTGCAACAAGGATTAATAATCTATCAACTAACATAAAAAATCATTCAAAAAATCCATGGTAAGTCCCTCAACATTTAATATTTTTGTAAATTAACCCTCGGGATAGCTAGATTAAGTTAAAATGAACTCAAAAACATAAAACTCATTAAAAACGGGGCCTGAACACATACCATGCAAATGAGAACAATGCTTAGTCGAACCCTAGCTATTCTTCCATGGATGAATTGGTTATGAAGAAATAGTTATGAGGAAGACGATGATTTTAGCCTATTTGGCTTTAACTTTATTTACTAATTTACCATTTTACCTTTTAAAAACTATCAAAATTTCTTTAAAACCTTGTCCATGCGCATCCACTAACCCTTTAAATGGTATATTTACCATTAAAATCCTTTAGCCATTGGATATGTTTAACTAATAGAACTCACTTTTACACATTTTATAATTTAGTCCTTTTCACCTAATTAACCATTTAAACATCAAATTTTCTTAATGAAACTTTAATACGACCTTAATATAACCCCATAGACATTAAATAAATAATAAAGTAATAATTCACTAGTTGAAATTATGGTCCTGAAACCACTGTTTCCGACACTACTAAAAATAGGTTGTTACACTTGGCTTGTGAATGGCTCTGTTGTTGTCACAATGGAATTCTATAGCATCTAACATGCTAGGCACTACCCCTAGTTCAGTAATGAACTTATTGATCCAAAAAACGTCTTTTGTTGCCTCTATTGTAGAATCAACCACTGTATCTTGCTTTGAACTCTTCTAGCTCATAGCACCACCATTAAGTCAAAACACAAAACTTGATTATGATCGAGAATCATCCTTATCGGTTTGGAAGCTAGCATCAGTGTAACTTTTTACACTTAGCTCTTCCTCACCTCCATACATAAGGAATGTATCCTTAGTCATTCTCAAGTACTTAAGGATGTTTTTAACTGCCACCCAATGACCTTCATCGATCTCTACTTGGTATCAACTCGTCATGCTTAAAGCATATGACACGTCTGGAGGAGTACATAGCATGACATACATGATATAAACCCTATACTCGAAGCATATGGAATCTTACTCATACATTCTCTCTCTTGTGGAGTTAAAGGACACATTTCCTTCAAGAGTGAAATACCATGTCTCATAGTTAGGAATCTTCTCTTAGATTCTTCCATATTAAACTTTTTCAATATTTTATCTATGTATGTACTTTGGCTTAGACCTAGGAGTCGTCTTGATCTATCTCTAAAAATCTTGACTCCTAAGATGTAAGTAGCTTCGCCCAAGTCTTTCATAGAAAAACAACTTCCTAACCAAGTCTTAATAGACTATAAGGTTGGTATGTCATTTTCTATGATAAGTATATCATCCACATACAATACCAAGAATGTGATAATGCTCCCACTAACTTTCTTGTAAAGACAAAGATCATATTCATTTTTTATAAAACCAAACTCTTTGATTGTATCATTAAAACGAATATTCCAACTTCGAGAAGCTTACTTTAATCCATAAATGGATCTTTGTAGTTTGTATATTTTTTAGCATCTTTTGAATCTACAAAGCCTTTAGGTTGTGTTATGTAGACATCCTCTTCAAGTTTTCCATCAAAGAAAGCAGTTTTGATGTCCATCTACCAGATTACGTAATCATGAAATACAGCTATTACAAGTAAGATCCAAATGGATTTAAACAGAGCAACAGGCGAAAAGGTTTCGTCATAGTCTATACCATGGACTTTGAAAAAACCTTTAGTGACTAATTGCCCGTTGAATGTTTTTACGTTACCATCCATGTCCGTTTTATTTTTTAAAACCCACTTGCACCTTATGGGTTTAATCCTTTCAGGTGGGTCAACCAAGGTTCATACTTGGTTTTCTGACATGGAATCCATCTCAAACCTCATGGCTTCAAGCCATTTCTCAGAGTCTGGGCCCGCTACCACTTCTTCGTAAGTCCTAAGCTCATCATAAGAATTACATCACCATGTGTTGTAACAAGAAAACTATATCTCTCAAGTGCATGGTGTTCTCTTAAAGATCTGCACGGTGGTTGTATTTCTATAGTAGTTACTTGTTTCTCAATTTCTTATAGAACCTGTTGTTGTCTTATCTCTGGTTCAATGGTATTTTGTGGTTCTTGAATTTCTTCCAGTTCAATCTTTCTCTCACTTCCTTTTCTAGACATAAATTCTCTTTCTAGGAAGACACCAATTCGAGTAACAAACACTTTGTTCTCAATGGGATTAAAGAAATAACATCCTTTGATTTCTTTCAAATATATCACAAATAAACACTTTTCAAATTTGGGTTCAAGCTTAGTAGATGTTTGACGTTTAACATAAGCTTCACAACCCCAAATTTTCATAAAAGACATATTGGGACGTTTCCTAGTCCATGTCTCATATAGAGTATTTTGAACCGATTTAGATGGAACACGATTTAGTGTGAAAGTAGCTGTCCCAAGTGCATGCACCCAAAAGCAAGTCTGTAGATCAACATGACTCATCACTGATCGAACCATGTCTAATAGAGTTCGATTTGTTCTCTCAGAAACTCCATTCCATTGAGGAGTGCCAGGAGGAGTAAGTTATGAGACTATCCCACATTCCTTCAAAAGGTCATCAAACTTTAGCCTCAAAAATTCTCCACCTTGATCAAATCAAAGTGTCTTGATAGTTTTCCTAGTTGATTTTGTATTTCATTTTGAATTTTTTGAACTTTTCAAGGGCTTCCAACTTATGGCGCATGAGATAAACATACCCATATCTATTGAAATCATCAGTGAAAGTCATGAAGTATTGAAATCCACCTTTGCTTTGTGTAGTCATTGGTCTACATACATCAGTATGTATTAGGCCCAATAAATCACTAGCTCACTCACTTTTACTAGTAAAAGGAGCTTTATTCATTTTCCCTAATAAGCATGATTCACATACTTCAATTTTTTTTGAAAACAAATGAATCCAAGAAACCATCTTTATGGAGTTTGGATATGCATTTCTCACCTATGTGGCCTAAAAGACAATGCCAAATATAAGTTTGATTTGAGTAGCTTATTTTAAATCTTTAAGTATTTATGTTGTAAATGGGATTAACTTGATCTAAAATATAGAGGCCATTCACCAATGGTGTCGAACCATAGAAAACATTATTGAGATAAAACGAACAATAATTATTATTAATAATTATCTCAAAACCAATTTTGTTTAAACAAGAAATTGAAATAATGCTCTTAATCAAACTGGGTACGAAATAACAATCCTCTAAACATAAAACAAGTCCACTAAGCAAAGACAAAGTATATGTTCCTTAAACTAATGCAGCAACTCTTTAACATAAAAGAAAGTAACTACATAAGCAATGAATGCTTAGTAAGCTCATATAATCTTTAAGCATTATATACCATTTTAATAATGAACTTTACAAAATTGTATAAACCTTTACCAATGTCATAAGACTAATAAAGCCTATATAACACCATCAAACTCACAAGTTAGATACTTATACATGATACATATGAAATCAACCATATATATATACATAACATTTAATTCATCATCGTTACCATACGATCATGTTTCATTCCATTTACTTACTTATCATTTCCAATACCATGAGTTTAATATAAGCCTATTTAAGTATCAACAAGCTCACATATTAGTAGATTCATTGACAATCATATAAACTCATTTATAACATAAATAGATTTCATAAGATACATTACATAAGCATCAACCTTTTCATATATTTATGAACCTTTCCATTAAGTCACTTATTGTTCCATTCCTTTCCTTACCCGTTTCATTTGCATAGTACAAAGCATATGCATAAAAATCAACTGTAACCACAAGCTTGACATAAACCTAAACAACATTATCAATCTACCAGTTAGTACACTTGTTCATATATATATATGATACCATCCATAAAACATGTGTTCATTATGTGTAAACATAACCTTTGCACCTTTAATGTTCCATAATTTCATGATTCAATACAATTGCATACTTACCTTTCCATTCCCTTTTCTTAACCGTTGAACCATTTAGAATTTCATCGGATACTCGGGTAAGCTCACACGAAGTGTGCTTAAACATATAACTGTAACTTTTCCTTTACATCAATGCTCACATGAGCTATGAAATGGCCTACTCACATGAGTTATGGGTTGGAATGTAAGCTACACGATGCTGCTCACACAAGCTATAGAGTATCTGCAACAAATGCAGGACCTCAGCCATCGGTAGGACATTCAAGATCAGCACCTGAAACATGAAATCCCTAATGACATGTCATTTGTATCCTAAGAATTCCTAAGGTTCAACCGAGACTCATTAACTGTCAATTCATCGTAACATTGATACATTGATATATGTATTGATCCATTTATATTAAGAGTAACATAGTATGACATTCAATTTAAATAACAATAACACAGTAAACGTTCATATAGACTTACTTAGCTAAATTGCAGCAATGACTAAGTACAAGAGCTATTTGGTAAATTTCTCTTCTCCTCGATTTTCCACTCGTTCTTAATCTAAATTAATGATTCCATTCAATTCATTAATATAAATAGCAAAACCAATTCATTTTATGCAATTAAGTCCTTTTTGACATTTTTACAAAATTGTTGCTAATGTTTTACTTTTATGCAATTTAGTCCCTAAGCCTAAAACAAGCAAATTAACCGTTTTTATTAAATTTCATAATTATCTAAATTTTTTGGAACCCTACTACAGCTTATATTTGTTGTTATTTGACAATAAGTCCTTATACTTTTACTAATTTCACATTTTAGTCCATAAACACTAAAATCATCAAAAATTACTGAACAAAATACTTATATTTAACAATAAAACTTAATAATATATCATAAAATTTCAAGAACACCTCAAATTCTTCCATGGTGAAATTCTAGACATTTAAGAAATTAACAAATTAACCCCCAAGTTAGCTAAATTAAGCTAATACGATAACAAACACATAAAAATCGTTAAAAACGGGATCAAAATGCTTACCATGCACCCAAAACCAATTTAGCCGAAAGCTTCCCTAAGCTATCCAGGGAGGTTTTAGTTGTATTTGAGAAAAACCAAAAAGATTATAACATTTAGGCCTTTTGGTTTCTTTTAATTTCATTTAATTATAAAATTACAAATTTGTCCTTTTAAAAATCAACCAAATTTCAAGTTTTTAATTACCCAAAACCATCCACCAATAATCCAATTGGTATAATTACCAATTAAGTCTAACAATTCACCTTTTCATAGCTATTAGACACCTTTAATTAATAGAATTCAACTTTTGCATCTTTTACAATTTAGTCCTTTTCAATTAATTAACTACTTAATTTCTTAATGAAACTTTAATACAACCTTAATAACACTCTGTAAATATTTAATAAAATATTTACTTGGTTTATGGAAACGAGGTCCTGATACCTCATTTTCTAAAACCACTTGACTTTAGGGTCATACACTTGAACTTAATTATTCATTCAAATAGCATAAATTGTCAATAGTAAAATTTATTTAATATCATTTTTGACTCGTAAATATTAAATAATAATATTTAAAAACTCACTTATCGGATTTGTGGCCCTAAAATCACTATTTTCGACACCACTAAAAAACGGGCTGTTACAAAACCCATTGCTCTGCCCATTGTTTTGACCATCCAAGCGAATCAGGCCCTTATCACTTAAATTAGACCTGGGTCATTTACATGTGGTTGGCTACTCCCCACTAAACACAATTCCCACATTTCTTTTATGGGGCCCAACATCTAAATTGTTACCCTTATTAAAACCTTCACCGAATCAGCCTTCAAAATTTCTTTCCAATTTCTTTTTGTAGGCGTTACCTCCACTTCCTTCCCCAAATCACTCCTCAACTCAAAATAATTAATAAAAGAACTCAATTCATTAAATCTCAAGCCCTTAGATTTTTCCCGATCCCCAACTTTCCAAAACTACTTTCGTCACATGGGTTGCGTTTGGCCTTCCTCTCCACTAGTATCCAAAGGTTGCACTCGTCTTTTTCGGCCTTTGATCCACCAGTCATGCAGGGAGTTCTTGTCATCGGATCTTTCTCCCATGATGAGTTTGCTGTTGTAAAGACCTACAAACAAGTTTTCTTGAAGTGACCATAACGTCCACACGAGAAACACACCACAAGTAGGCATTCATACTCAATATGTTGGAGTTTCGTATTAATTAAAACTTGAGAAACCAATAGCTTTTCTAGGTTGATGTACACTGCCATACACGTGTATAGTCCCCTCCATTTGCTATCTGTATAGAAATCTAATTTTGTAACAGCCTATTTTTCGGTGATGTCAAAAACGGTGGTTTTGGGGCCACAAATCTGAAGAACAAGACCGTAAATATTATTATTTAATATTTATGAGTCAAATATATTATTATAATAAATTTTTATTTCATAGTTTATGTTATTTGAATGAATAAATAGGTTCAAGAGGTTTGCCCCTAAAGTCAAGTGGTTTTAGAAAATGAGGTTTTGGGACCTCATTTCTATAAATCGAGCCCGTAAATATTTTTATTAAATATTTACGGAGTTACTAAATAGGTATATTGAAGTTCAGTCCAAAAATTTTAGTGATTTGATTGATAATTAAAGAAAAAGGACTAAATCGTAAAAGATACAAAAGTTAATCGCTAATGGTCTATAAGGGCTAAATTGGTTTAAATTAATTGTTGGATGTTTTTAATGGAAATTTAGCCATAATTATGTCATAGTGAACGGTTTGGTGTTTTATAATATGAAATGTGATGAATTTATCAAGGGTAGTTGTAATATCCCTAAATCGGGTCTTGTAGTTTTAGATATATTTTTCGGGTTCGAAACATGTATTTAGGAATTTATCAGGTTAATAGTAATTTTTAATTTAATTTAGGAGGTCAATTTCATCTAAAACCGATTAAACAATAATCCAGAAAAATAAAAAAATAGAAAATTAATTTTAAAGTAGTTAAATAATTATTAGTGAAAATAATTAATTTGGGTTGAAAACAAATTTTAAAATAATTTTTATTAGGGGGTTAATTTGAGTTAAATTTAAATATTAATTAAATTGGATTTAATCGTAAAATAAGAGAAATTTTGGAGTATTTATTTGGCAAATAAACCTTTAAATTTGGAATTTCGAAGGGAAAGGATGAATTGGTAAAGTAAGGGAAATGTGAGATTGGTCATTGGGCAAATTTCCCAACTTTAAAATTTTTGGTTGGTTGTTTTAGTTTTAAACACAATGCATCTAGCTTATTTTTCACACCATTTATATCAGATTAGAGAGCTATAAAATTCATTTTCTTTGCATGGTTTTAAAGATCTATCATCAGAGAATAGATTCAACAAATTTTCTTCTCAAATACTCTCTCTTTTCACCCAAAATTATTCATAAAAGTAGCCAAAAATATTCTGGAATTTCTCAAGAATCTTGAATCAGGATTTCCAACTAAAGAATTTAGAAGGAATCAAAGGTAGTTATTATTTCTAAACTTATTTTTATGATGAGTAGAAGCATATTTACATTATTTAAGTGATAATTACATGAATTTTTTTTTTATCAATGTCATCTTCTTCAAAAGCTTAAGGTGTTTTAATGGTGGATCTTGAACTCTGAGAGGAAATCCATAAATCAATGGATGTTCCAACTCAAAATGGATCTGTAACACCCCAAAATAGGGCCTAGGAGTTTTCAGGGTATTTTGGGGATTTTAGCTTTAAAGTGCTAGAAATTTTACAACCTGGTTTATCGATAATGTTTTCAATTATGGTTTTTAGAAAATTAAATCAGTTTCTGAAAATGATTTTTATATACTTTTAATTTTGAAAATAGGACTAATTTGCAAAAGAGTCAAAATCATGAGTCTTTATAAAGAAATTAAACCAAATTTTAATTACCAACCTATTTCTTCCTTCCTACCTATAATTTTGACGTTAAGTCCTTCCAAAATTTGTGTTTGCCATCCATTGATTCTCTCTTGCTATTCTAATCAATTTTGAACTCCAATTTCTAATCCTCTTTGATATCTATGACCCTTGAGCCTTAAACCTCTATAAAAGACCAAGAAAAACACTCAAAAATACCATAGTTCCTCCATTGAAAAGCTTTCGGGCTTTTCAAGTTTTCAATCAAAAGCTAAGTTTTTCATCAACTAAGGTAATGATTCATCTTCCTATTATTTTTAAATGTTATTTAGTCTTTAAAACTAAGTTTTTAGCCATTAAATTGCATGTTTTAACTAAAAGTCGAAAAATTGGTCTTTAAGCGTGAATTTCAGGTTTATGATTCGGCTAGGCTTAAAGAACAAAGAAATTGAATGAAAATCATTTTACGAGCCTTGGGGAAAAAGTGTAAATATGACAAAGTTTAGGGGCAAAAACATAATTTTGCCATAAAATGATTTTTTGGTCTATATGAATAATGTGAGTCCTAAATAAGCTATATTTGAAATGTTAGATCAAGAAAACCGAGATTTGGGTTTAAATTGGGAAAGTACGAGATTGTGGACTAAAATGAAATAATTAGCTATGCTCGGATTCGAGGTAAGTTCGTATGATAATAATAATGTAATGTTATGTTTGAATTATATTCCTTACTATTATTGCATATATTGTATGATTTAATATTTTGGAAAAATTGATGGAATGGTGTATATGATGTGGAAATATGACATGGAAGAATATTACATGAAATGCAAGAAAATGATGATACATGATAAGTAATATATGAAATATGTGATATATGTTATATAAATTCTTAAAAGTTTATTTGTTATTTGAGTTATGCCATATTATGCTATGAAGGGGCAATTGGTACTATTGTAAGCATGAATGATATTATGGTCGCTATCCACAATGTCACGAGCAAGTGCAATAGAGGTGCAATGTGCAAGTGAGAAAAACCCTGTTTGAACCTTAGGAATAGTTTAGGATACAAGTGACATGTCACTAGGAATTAAGAAGTCCGAACTCATTGAGTGGTCTGGGTTCATGATATATATGGAATCTGAGCTCGTTGAGTGGTTCGAGTTCATTATGGATGTGAGCATTTGAACTCGTTGAGTGGTCTGAGTTCATAATGGATACGATACATGTGATTGAGTTCCGGGCAATGGTCTTGTGTGTCCTACTGGTGGCTAGGTAATCCTTGAGTGGTCGGATACCTAACCACTTTTGTGAGCAGCCCGTGTAGTTATACCTTGACCGATAGCTTATATGAGCAAGCTCGTGAGTAGCTCCATTGCGAGCGTTACTCGTTATGAGGTAGCTTTGACTATGTATGTTTATATGGCACTTATGTGCAAGTTTTCGCGTATCCAATAGTATTTCGAGTGTTCAACGGGTAATGCAATGGATAATATGATGAAAGACCCAACGAGGGCATGTTAAAGAAGGTATGGTTATGTGATATACTACGAGTGAGTATAGGTATGTACACTAAACTCATGAGCAATGCCTTGATGAAGAATAACTTATGGTGAGAAAGATTATGTATATGTACATATATGAACATATGATAAGTATGTAAAAAGGCTTGAATGATGAATAATCTTTATGGTTATTTTATTATGTCGTTGTGTAATTGAACATGGAATCCATGAAATGGTGTGTTCATGATTAGTTGAAAATGAACTTATGATAGTTATCATCATATTGCACTAAAATAGTTTTGGACAGCAGCAGTAGTCCGACTTTGAAAATCCACCAAAAATTGTGAAAATCAAATTAGAGATTGAATAAAATATGAAATTAAAGCTTATTTAGCCTAGTTTCGCATAGAGGAAACGGTGTAAGCAAAAGATTTTCTTATTATGAGATATATGAATTTTTGTGAGACAGGGTCAGAGTGATTTCACTCTCCCCTATTTTTACTATGGAAAATCACTAAAAATTGTACAAGAATAATTATGGGTTAAATTTTATATAACTAAATTTTTAATGAGTTTATTTTCAAGAGAAATAGATAGGAACATGATCCAAATCTCGTACTAAGAGATAAATAAATTTTAGTAAAGAAAGTTTGAAATTGTCAAATAGAGAACAAGGGTAAATTTGAAGAATAAACTGTACTTATTGGCTAATCCAAAAATTCTGGAAATTTTATGGTAAGAAGATATGTGAGTCTAACTTCATGTAAAATTAGCATATCCTAATTTAGAGTTCCGTAGCTCAAGTTATAAATATTTTAGCGACTATGACTTGAGTAGACAGCTTGACTGGAATATGAGCAAACAGTGGAATTATGTGTAAATTCGATTGAGTTACAATGAGGACATGTAGTAAGAATTTGGTAAAAGCATGTTAATAAATTGCTCATTATTTTCATATGGACTTACTAAGCTATAAATCTTACCCCTCTTCTTTCCATTTCTTTTAGTGTTGTCAAGTTAGCTTGGAGTTAGAGATCGTTGGAGGCAACATCACACTATCAAGCTATCACTTTCGAGGTATTGATGAATCTTAAATGTCTTCAAGTGAGCAGCATGTATAGGGACTTATTTATTTATATGTGTTCTTATGATTTGGCCAAGGTGTTGGCTTATATTAGTACATTGTATATAGCCATGAGATGTGGCTTATGATGGTCATGGCTGGTAAGCCTAATTATCCAAGTTATGTGATATTGCCCTGTGAAGTGGTTATATGATTTGGCTTGATTGCTATGATTAGATGATATCATGATATGCATGCTTGCTGATTTTTTTTAGATTAAATGGTATGCTATTGAACATGGTATAAGAGTATAAGAGTGATTAAAATGGTAAAGCCAAAATAATATGAATGGATGTGTTTAGACTTGGTATTATATGAGTATGTGATTCACATGTATGTAGCAATGAAAATTCTATTTTTGGGTCTTAATAAAGGATGTGTAATCATTAAATCGGTGTTATAGCATATGTTTATGAAGTGTTCAAGCATATAAAGGGTTAAGGCAACAAAAAGGCTTGGAAAATACCCTAAGTGCTAACCACACGGGCAGAGACACGGCCATGTGTCTCAGCCATGTAGAGGACACGGTCTAAGCACACGAGTGTGTGACTTGGCAGTGTGACTCTATTTTGTTTCTGACGTCATAAATAGAGAGTTACACGGGCTGAGGACAAGGGCGTGTCCCGAGCCACATGGGCGTGTGTGACCACACGGCCTACCCACACGGGCGTGTGACTCTCTAAACATGGAAAAATTTCCTAAGCATTGAAAATTTTTTAAAAGTTCTCGATTTAGTCCCGAACGCCCCCGGTGTATGTTTTGGGCCTCATAAGCCTATATAAGGGACGATATGCATGTGTTTGAATGTTTTGAATTTGTTGAAATTTTATGGCCAGGCTTTACGTGTATGCGTATGTTTATGTCCGGTAATGCCTCGTATCTTGTCCCAGCATCGGACACGGGTAAGGGGTGTTACATTGAGTGGTATCAGAGCTCTGGTTTAGTCGGTTCTTAGAATACCTAGCATGCATGAGAGTCTAGCTATACATGCCATCAATCTATGATAGTGTGATGTCTCCCAACGCAAATGAGAACTGTCTTGTTTAAACAACGGTACTCTCCAACTGAGCTACACCGACCATGTTCAACATGAAGCTAAGGTATTTGAGTAAATTACAGTTACGATGAGTTTAAATTCAAAAAGGTATGAATAAAAGTTCATGATATGTACGTGATAACATGTGAGATGCAAGTTTAGACTGTGATACACTTATCCATGTTTGTTTAACCCTCATATGATATTATGTGCCAGACTTGTTTAATTGAATGAAAATGATAAGTAAAGTTGTTCAGAATCCATAGAATGCATGCATAAGTGCAGTGGTTTAAATAAGATAATTGGAAAGTTCGTGTCATACAAATGTGAATAATAGTTTGCCTGAAGTGAACGATATGCTTGTGAAAATGTTACTATCATGATGAAATAGTGTTATATGTATATGTGTATGAGAGATGAGTTAGGGACCTTATGACCCCACCCCCTTACCAGAGTGGTGTTTTGTAAAGGATTTTATGAGATCAGTGTTGAATAAGCTCACAAGTATTACAGCTGTAGAGTGATTATAAATATGATCAGAGATTAAATTTGATTGATAAGTAAAGATAGAACTAGTAAAGTGCGATGTCGAGAAATGTATTAATTGGAATTTCTTCAGAACTAATCTTCTTCAATGAGAATCATAATATGAGATTTATGATAACAGAAATAGTTGAGGGAATAATATTTGAAAGGTAACATATCTGAGTGTAACAGTTATGGCTAAACAGATTCGGACAGCTTCTTCTGAGGTATTCTATATGTTTAATAGTTCTTTGGATTATTCCTATGGCCACTCCTTTGATAAAATATTTGTTCTATGGGAATGTTTTGTAATCATGATGTATAGACGAAAGTATTGATAGTCTGATTGGTATATAACATGTATTGCTCTATTTCTCTCTGGCATTCTATTACATTTCATCTATTGGGACTTTTTGAGAAAATACACATGATGTTATAATTATGTTTCTTCTAATTGATGTTCTGTTCGATAAATATATGGGAAGGTATATTATCCTTGTTGCATTTAATTCCAGTGGGTTGGATTGATGTACTCTTCTGGACTTCTTTTCTTTGAGGAATTATTGAGATCCTTCATATTTTTCTTATGAGTATTGTTTTGGGTCTTTCATTATGATATTGTATCTTGGATTTCTTTATCTAGGATTTCTTTGTCTTGGACTTCTTTATATTGGTTTTCATGTCATCTCTATTCCGTATATAGTCTATTGTAGCTCATATCTAAAATGTTTTCTTCGGCCTATGATGACTATGTCAATTAAGATCATGCTTCTGATTGATTATAGTAACATAATGATTTCAGTATCTAGATTTCTCTAAATTTTTGTGCAAAGAATTGATATCGGCAAAGGCATAAGTGGTGAAATTGCTAGATACAATTTGTATGGTGGATTTCTTTTCTCAAGTAAGTTAATCAAGTTAATGTCTTCGATTGGGAATATTTATACTACCTTGAGCTAATGCAATTGAAATGGATTTCGATTGACATTATAAGTGAATTTTGAATGATTACATGTTGAATCATTCTATCGACTGGAAGAGAGGATTTCTTGAAATGTCATTTATTGATGATTAAGACTGACTTGGTTGTTAGATCGGTATTGGTTATTGTTTGAAAGATTAAATGGAATATTAATGTCTAAGAATAAGATTTTATTTCTTTTCTTTTCAGGTAAAGGACAGATAGTGTGAATGAAAAGTGTATATATCTTAAAAGATGTCGATATGATTTAAAGCTGCTTTGAATGATACAATTTTCATCTTGTGAAAGTCGAAAGGTCTATTACATGTTAGTAAACCTTTGAATAGACGAGAACATTCTTAACCGAAGCCTTTGAATTGGTTCAGTCTGCATTAGGCAGAGACTTCTAAATTTTCAACGATATGTAGTTGAATGGTTTACGAGGTGTTATAAGACAAAAAGGCAATGTGATAGCTCAAAGTATCCGATTTTATAGCCAGATCTGAGTTTGAGATAGCGTAGACGACTTGAGTTAGTTATTGTATGATGTTTGAGTAAAGGAAAATGTGGTTACAAGTGCTTAGGTAGAAAATCCAGAGTCTATACAGAGAGTTTGCAAGAAAACTCACAGGAGTGATGTATTGATGCTCGAGTTTGGAACTCGACATTTCTAAACATTGTGTTTGAATACATGGATTTTTATCAGGATTATTCTTATCTTGAAAGAGAAAAATGTTTTGTGGCTTGTAGCTAAATGTTTGATGAAATCTACAAATCATTTCAGTATGTGTTGAATTTTCGCTTAACGGATCAATGGAATCATGTATCTTTAAGATTGTCAGATTTCTTAGTATGCTAGTTCTCTTTAAGTGGATAGAGATCAAGATTCAGTTGATGTGTCATATGGCGAAGAATTGCTCATAACTCTAGCATGAGAAATTAAAGAATGAAGTGTTAAGCATAGCTTGAGTAAAAGTTCTTTAGCAATGATTATATGATAGTGGAGTTTATGTGTAAGCTAAACCACTCTTCTGGTAAGATTTTCGGGGACAAAAATACCTAAAGGGGGAGAGTTGTAACATCCTGAATTAGGGCCTAGTTGGAACAGTGGTTTTGAGACCACAAATCTGATGTAAGAAAACTTGTTTTTATTATATTTTTATGGTCTACAATTTCACGAGATGATTTTGTGAAAATTTCGCTCGAAAATTTTGACGTTTGGGCACTCAATTTAGTCAAAAGGACTAAATTGTAAAAAGTGAAAAAGTTGAGTTCTACATGTTAGAGGTGTCAAATTGTTTTGAAATTTTAAATTTGGGGTCCTTAAATGGTAATTAGACTATTGGTTAATTGTTGGAAAAAAAATAGACATGAAATGGGGGAAATGGAATATTTTTAAGTTAGGGGCATTTTGGTAATCTATGTAACACCCCATACCCGGCCCAGACATTATGACCGAATTCGGCGTGTCACATTGAAGCGTTACTAGGAAAGTCACGTTTTATCAAAAGTCTTTCTTAGTATTTAAAGAATATCCTCGTTATAGATGAAATGAATAGAAGCTGTGCACCAGGTAAGATGCCAGAAAAGAGGAGGTGAGTCAATTAGACTGCTTAAGTATCCAGCTCTCCACGGATCCAATCCTAGACATGCACACAACCATTGCCACACTTTAACTGAGTGGTTGTTCAGGGAAAACCAATTCGTTTAAAACCATTTGAAAAGGTTATTAATTTTGAAAACGTTTTCGTTGCGGAAGCTTTGTTTTGTTAACGCGATATTTTGAAATCAAGTAACCTTTTTAAAATGCGCCCTAAAGCTATTCAATTTCAAAAAATATCATATCCAAGCTAACAAAACAAACTAAGAATAATTAAAAATAAATAAAGCGGCCTTATTACAACTTAAAAACCCAAAGCAATTAAAGTAAGTAAGTGTTGATCAAAACACAAGAAAAACAACAAATTTGCAGAACATGTGGCCACTCCGAATCCCTCACGGCTCCAAGTCCACTATGGTTGGGGATTTCCTGCATGGATGAAATTAAGGGGTGAGTTTGGAAATCTCAGTGTGTAAAGTATCCCAACTAGAGCCAAAATCAGTTCAAGCTTTACTAGGCCTAAGCCTTATTCAGAAATCAGAGTTAACAGGGCCTTAGCCCATATCAATATTAATCTGGGCCATAGCCCCTCACAGTATCAGAGTATACTGGGCTTAGCCCATATCAGTATCAATCTGGGACTTAGCCCTATTACAAGTCGAGATATATTGGGCCTTGCCCATATTAACACAGTTGGGCCCATTTCAACACAGTTGGCCCATAACAAAACAGTCTCATATGATTAATGCATGATAACCCTATCCAACCCTGCACTTGCCTCCATCCATCCCTACACTTCCTGTAGGGAATAAATCACCCACGCCATCCCTACACTTACAATGTTAGCACAGGTTGCGGCACTAACTATAATCCGTATCAAAGCTGCTTACATCAGAATATGTGGCACAGCCACTAGAACGGGTTCTTCCTCCATAACAAAACCCAACCCCATGCAGTATGACATGCATGTAGAATATATATATAATTAACAAGGCATGCTTCAGAAAGGCAGTCAGATTATAGCGTAAGAACAGTTATTTACCCTCGAGGGGCGTAATTGTAAACTTACCCCTTTAAGGGTATTACGGTAATTCTACCTAACAGAGGTATTTCAGTAATTTTATCAGTCTTTTTAGGGTTTCATGCTCATTACAATTATTAATGTGTCTTCAGAATCCTTACCGGACATTTTTACCGAAATGGACCCCGTTAGCCCATAACCCAATTTCAGCCCATCGAAGCCCAAATTCACCGAGGTGCACAAAATTGTGCACTTTGCAATCTTACCGTTGAAGTTACCAAAGTTATCAATACAAACAATCCCACGAGCGCCTGCACACTCGCAAGTTCTCGAAATGCATGCTTTTCGACATTTTGGCTTTTCGGCTTTTGTCGATCTAGTCTACTAGAGGGTGTCATTTACACACCTAATCTGTAATGATACGTTGGCGAGATCCACACACGAGCTGCCTACAATCAAGTTACTAATACATCAGACTACATATCAAAAAACAAAATACGTACTAATCTCCTTACCAAAATCGGCCAACACCCTTAATGGCCTCAGATTGCTTACCTTTGTCGCAAATAATGACTAAGTCTAGATCCAGTCATTTCGATGTCCTCGTTTCCCACTGCTCCTTGATCGACAGCCTTTATTCCACCTTACTCATAATAGAACGATAAATAAACCCAATAAACCCTTTAGTCCAAAACGATAGCCTCCCTAAGCGATTAGGGATTACTCGGCTTTTTCCAGAACCATAAGATACGAATGGAAAGAGGGTTACGAATACTTACCACGAGATCTATTTGATGAAGAACATTTCCAACACTTCCCCAATCTCAGATCCATAGTGAATCCAATCTTAAAATATGAGTAGAGAATAGAACTAGATATTAATTCCCGAATCACTATGACTTATAAAGGTTTCGGCTTCTAAGAAAATTTGGGTTTCGGCTTTTAACGGTAATAGGCTATCTTTAATCGAGAGAAAAGATGAGTAAAAAGAGAAGAGAAGAGTAGAAGAAAATAGGTTCGGTTCTTGATGAAGAAGAGATGAACAAGAAGAAAACAACTCATAAAAGCCCACAATTAAAAGAACAATTTCAGCACAATTCCTTCCTAACTCTTAAATTCCATGTTTTGCTCCTTAATTTCAGCCACCACCAATTTAAATCCCATCAAAATTCCTTGCACCATTAGCAGCAGTCTACCGTTTGACCGACTCAAGCCACTGCTAGGAGAGTTTCGGTCAAACTCTAACTCTTCCCCACGTGAGCAGCAAAATTGGTCCTTCGCGTACACAGCAGCTCGAACTCCAGACCTCCTCCTGCCCCTGCGCTCCACATCCTGCTGCTGGCCACTGTACCAAGCTTTCCTTTACACCATAATGGGGTCACAATTAATCTTAATCTATTCCTACTGAAGCCTCAATTACTTGCAAAATAAAAAGGAAATTTCGCCTGCTATACATCTCGAACCTGCGGCCTTCTAAACACACACATACGCTGCTGCCACTGTGCCACAGGCACTCCTTGTGGCATACTCCGTTCGTGAATTCTTTTAAAGCCTATTTTAGTGCAACCCGTTTACTTAAAAAAATAAATGTCTCGCGTGCCCCGTGCCTCGAACTGGGGTCCCCTTCAGCCTTCTAACGTCCCTTGCCACTAGGTTGAGTTCCTATTGTGACATGAGTTAGCCTCAACAACTCTTAAGGCCTGCCTGCGATAGCCTTTAACTTAAAAACATGTTTGTGCACGCTGGGAATCGAACCCCAGCCTTCCTTCCTACTGTCCAGCATGCCTAACCACTGGGCCAGGTGTTCCTTTATGCCCAGTTTCTGCCCAACTTATTTTTAAGGCCTTATGCCTAGATTTCCTTAAGAGGCAAAATTTAATAATTTTGCTAAAGCTATGGGCCGAGCCCCGGACTTTTCCCCACACCATAAACCCTTCGTAATTTATTTAATTACTAACTAAACATACTAAATAATAATAATAATTAAATCATCCCATTTATTCGGGCTGTCTTCTACCTGAACCCAGACTCAAGGCCCAATACTTTTAGGTGCAAAAATCAGGACGTTACAATCTAATAATTAAAAGAATTAAAAAGCCAAAATAAGCCAAATTTGTCCATCTTCTTCATGTACTAGCCAAATCTACCATGGAAGCCATCCCTAGGGATTGGTTTAAGCTTCCAAGCTCATTTGTAAGTGATCTCGAACCCCGTTTTTAATGTTCTCTACATTTTTGAAGTCCCGGTAACTCGATTTACTTATTTCTACCATTATTTTGAGCTAGGGTTCATGTTTAAAAATTTACCCATGAGTGATATGCATGTTTTTTGATGTCTAATGGTAGAAAATGAATGTTGGGTGTTAAATAAACGACTTTTGCTAAGTGATTTTTGGTGAAAATGCTTAAAAGGACTAGATTGTAAAAGTTATAAAAATTGTCATAAAAGTGTCATTTAGTGGGAATTGTGGGCTGCTATAGTTATGAAAATGGTTCGGCTAGGCTTAAAGAACAAAAAAATCGAATGAAAATCATTTTATGAGCCTTGGGGCAAAAGTATAAATATGACAAAGTTTAAGGGCAAAAACATAATTTTGAAATAAAATGATTTTTGGGTCTATATGAATAATGTGAGTCCTAAATAAGCTATATTTGAAATGTTAGATCAAGAAAACCCAAATTCGGGATTAAATCAAGAAAGTACGAGATTGTCGACTAAAATGCAATAATTAGTTGTGCTCAGATTCGAGGTAAGTTCGTATGATAACAATAATAATGCAATGTTGTGTTAGAATTATATTCCTTACTATTATTACATATATTGTATGATTTAATATATTGGAAAAATTGATGGAATGGTGTATATGATGTGGAAATATGACATGGAAGAATATTACATGAAATGCAAGAAAATGATGGTACATGAGAAGTGATATATGAAATATGTGATATATGTTATGTAAATTCTTAAAAGCGTATTTGCTATTTGAGTTATGCCTTATTATGCTATTAACGGGCAATTGGTACTATTGTAAGCATGAATGATATTATGGTCGCTATCCACGATGTCACGAGCAAGTGCAATAGAGGTGCAATGTGCAAATGAGAAAAACCCCGTTTGAACCTTAGGAATAGTTTAGGATACAAGTGACATGTCACTAGGAATTAAGAAGTCCAAACTCATTGAGTGATCCAGGTTCATCTAATATGTGGCATCCGAACTCGTTGAGTGGTCTGAGTTCATTATGGATGCGAGCATCTGAGCTCGTTGAGTGGTCCGAGTTCATAATAAATGCGATACATGTGATTGAGTTTCGGGCAATGGTCTTGTGTGTCCTACCGGTGGCTAGGTAAACCTTGAGTGGTCGGATACCTGACTGCTTTTGTGAGTAGCCCATGTAGTTACACCTTAATCGATAGCTTATATGAGCAAGCCCGTTAGTAACTCCATTGCGAGCGTTTCATGTTATGAGGTAACTTTGGCTAAGTATGTTTATGTGGCACTTATGTGCATGTTTTCGCTTATCCAATAGTATTCTGAGTGTTCAACGAGTAATGCAATGGATAATGTGATGAAAGACCCAACGAGGGCATGTTAAAGAAGGTATGGTTATGTGATATACTACGAGTGAGTACAGGTATGTACACTAAACTCATGAGTAATGCCTTGATGAAGAATGACTTATGGTGAGAAAATTTATGTATATGTACATATATGAACATATGATAAGTACGTAAAAAGGCTTGAATGATGAATAATCTTTATGGTTATGTTATTATGTCTTTGTGTAATTGAACATGGAATCCATGAAATGGTGAGTTCATGATTAGTTGAAAATGAACTTATGATAGTTATCATCATATCGCACTAAAACAGTTTT
Organism: Gossypium longicalyx; assembly: GCA_025698465.1. NCBI lineage: Eukaryota > Viridiplantae > Streptophyta > Magnoliopsida > Malvales > Malvaceae > Gossypium > Gossypium longicalyx. The sequence goes on along the minus strand of CM046996.1, from coordinate 38,420,211 downwards.
GGACAATAGTAGTACTTCGATTTTAAAAATCTACCAAAAATTGTGGAAATCGAATTAGAGATTGAATAAAATATGAAATTAAATCTTATTGAGTCTAGTTTCACGTAGAGGAAACGATGTAAGCAAAAAAAATTCATATTATGAGATATTTGAATTTTTGTGAGACAGGGTCAGAGTGATTTCATGCTCCCCTGTTTAAACTTTGGAAAATCACTAAAAGTTATAAAAGAATAAATATGGGTTAGAATTTATATGACTAAATTGTTAATGAGTCTATTTTCAAGAGAAATATTCGAGAACATTATCTAAATCTCGTACTAAGAGATAAATAAACTTTAGTAAGGAAAGGTCGAAGTTGTTAAATAGCAGAATAGGGGTAACTTTGAAGAATAAACTGTACTTATTGGATAATCAATAAATTTTAGAAATTTTATGGTAAGAAGATATGTGAGTATAATTTTAGGTAAAATTAGCAGAGCTTAATTTAGAGTTCTATAGCTGAAGTTATAAATATTTTAGCGACTATGACTTGAGTAGACAGCTTTACTGGAATATGAGCAAACATTGGAATTATGTGTAAATTCAATTGAGTTACAATGAGAACATGTTGCAAGAATTTGGTAAAAGCAGGTTAATAAATTGCTCATTATTTTCATATGGAATTACTAAGATATAAAGCTTACCCCTCTCCTTTCCATTTCTTTTACTGATGTCAGGTTAGCTCGGGGTTGGAGATCGTCAGAGGCAGCATCACACTATCAAGCTATCACTTTCGAGGTATTGATGAATCTTAAATGTCTTCAAGTGAGTGGCATGTATAGGGACTTAGTTATTTATATGTGTTCTTATGATTTGGCCAAGATGTTGGCTTATATTAGTACATTGTATATAGCCATGGGATATGGCTTATGATGGTCGTGGCTGGTAAGCCTAATTAATCAAGTTATGTGACATTGCCCTGTGAAGTGGTTATATGATTTGGCTTGATTGTTATGATTAGATGATATCATGATATATATGCTTGCTAATTTTTTTGAGATTAAATGGTATGCTATTGAACATGGTATAAGAGTATAAGAGTGATTAAAATGGTAAAGCCAAAATAATATGAATGGATGTGTTTAGACTTGGTATTATACGAGTTTGTGATTCACATGTATGTAGCCATGCAAATTCTACTTTTTAGTCTTAAAAAAGAATGTGTAATCATTAAATCGGTGTTATAGGATATGTTTATGAAGTGTTTAAGCATGTGAAGGCTTTAGGCAACAAAAAGGCTTGGAAAATAGCCTAAGTGCTAACCACACGGGCAGAGACACGACCATGTGTCTCAGCCCTGTGGTGTCTCTGCCGTGTGGGGGACACGGTCTCAGTACACGAGCGTGTGACTTGGCCATGTGACTCTATTTCTTTGCTAACATCATAAACAGAGAGTTACACAAGCTAAGGACACGGGTGTGTTCGGAGCCACATGGGCGTGTGTGACCACGCGGCCTACCCACACGGGCATGTGACTCTCTAAACATGGAAAAATTTTCTAAGAATTGTAAAATTTCTGGAAGTTCTCGATTTAGTCCTGAACCGTGCCCGGTGTATGTTTTGGGCCTTATAGGCCTATATAAGGGACGATATGCATGTGTTTGAATGTTTTGAATTTGTTGAAATTTAATGCCCCCATTTTACGTGTATGTGTATGTTTAAGCCCAGTAATGCCTCGTATCCTGTCCCGGTATCATACATGAGTAAGGGGTGTTATAGAAACATAGCATAAATAGGAATCTAATTCAAGCACAACCAAGACCAAAACATGCCAATTTAAAGCATACAAGTTTCACAATTTCAAAACACTTAATTGGTCACTTTCAATTGTGCACTAATTTACCTCAAACCACATATCTATCATAACTCTTAATATATTCATATGGTACTCAATGTACCAATCCACAATTAGGCATACCTTAAGCAATTTACTACCTTTTATATACTAAGTCTCAACAAGCCATTCAACAAGCAAGTATAAACCACATTGCCAAAGAGCATTAGTACATATATATATACATCACCATATTTTTCATAGTAAGCCAATTCACATGGCTATACACAAACAAAATACTTAACTTTTACAAGCCAACACAAATGGCCAAATTCATAATAACATAAACCAAAATGACCCAAAGTCCCCCTATACATGCCATGTGACCAAAACTTAATTTCAAAAGTACCAAGTGATAGTTGGATAGTGTGATAAAGTCTCCAACGATCCCCGAATCCGAGCTAGCTTTAAATTCAGTATAAAACACAGGAAAACAAACAATGTAAGTTATAAATCTTAGTAAGCTCGTATGAATTAATAAGCAAACTCACCATTTATTCTCAATTAAATAATATAAACATAATATGCTACAAAACATTCAAATCAAAATGTTAACTTGTATTCAGTCAAAATTATAACCATGAACTTATAACTTCCATAAATTTGATGCTCACATAGTTTCAATACATACCTGTACTGTTACGTATCTATTCTCACCATTTCATATCTTCGATATACCCGTTGAACCATTTGGAATATAAGCCGGATACTCGAAAGTCTCGCACCCTAAGTGCCAATATCATGGCTCGAAGCCAACTCAATGAATCTCACACCCGAAGTGTCAATATCATGGCCTGAAGCCAACTTAATCAATCTCACACTCGAAGTGCCAATATCATGGCCCAAAGCCAACTCAATGTAACCCCTAATGACATGTCATTTGTATCCTACTCTATTCTTAAGGTTCAACCAAGATTTTCAATGTCGAATCTTCGTCAAATGTGTTTGCAAGGTCGTAATTCAAAATTTAGGAAATATTAAGGAATTTAAAATAAAATTAAAACAAAGCTTGTTACATACGAACTTACCTCGGATGCAAAAACGGTAAAACGAGTCGATTAATCCAAAACCTTGTTCATTCCCCAATCTAGTTTTGTATTTCACTTTTCTGGATCTATATAATATCAAATTCAGCTTATTCAATAATCTCTCAATTCAATTTCGTCCAAAATACACCTTAAGGCACATTTACACTTTTGCCCCTAATATTTCAACATTTTTACAATTTAGTCCTTATTTCATAAAATTACAAATTCATGCAATTCAACCACAACCCATGCCAACCTATTTTCAATTAGATCCCTAGTAGCCCATATTTTTCATTTATTTTACATTTTAACCATAAAGTTTCCACATTTCACAATTTAATCCCTAAATTGCATTTTCACTAAAAATCACTTAACAAAACTTGTATAACTATCATCAAACATTCATAATCTATCATCAATCATTAAACCTCATATATATTCATCAATGAAAACATTCTAAACCTTTAACATTTTTGCAAATTAGTCCCTGGGTTAGCTAGATTAAGCTACAACGATCTCAAAAACATAAAAATCATTAGAAACGAGATAAAAAATCATACCAATGCAAGATAAATAGCTTGGCTGAATGCCCTAGCATACTGCCATGGTTTTCTGCTTTAAAAATCAGTGAAAGAGATGATAAAAATGGTTTTGTTTTAATTTACTTAACTATATTTATCAAATACCAAAATTAACATTATTATTAACTCAAAATTTCAATAATATCAAGCCATTATCATCAACTATCTAATTAATGGGCTATTAATCACATAAGGACCTCTAATTTAAATTTATATAGCTATTAAACACCTTTAGCTAATAGAACACAAGTTTTACACTTTACGCGATTTAGTCCCTTTTATCAAATTAAGCATTTAAACGATAAAATTTCTTAACGAAATTTTCACACAATCATAATATCATGCTATTGAAATTAAAATAATAATAAAATAAATATTTTTACTGTAGATTTTATGTTCCCGAAACCACTGTTTGGACTTGACTAAAAACGGGTTGTTATATGCCATGATAAAGATTTTGATTACACAGGAACTTAGTTTAGGCTTAGTTTAGGCTTAGTTTAGGCTTACGTTTTGTATGCTTGTAATAAGTACTTGACTAATTTTTGAATACATTGTTGTGTGAATTGCTGTGTTGAAGTTCTGGATTCGATAGAACCTTTTATGAGTAGAGATAAAGGCAAGGAAAAGCTAGTCTGGCTTTCGGCTTTTCGGTGAAAGCGTAATTGGTGAGTGTTTGGAATAATTATTTGTGGACATGATTCAATGCATTATTTTGGAATTTGGTAGTACCCTAAACCCCTACTCTAAATTTCGAGTGTAAGCTTTCTCATACCTATGTTATCCTGTGAATAAAGTGTTTATGTGTTTGTGAATATGTAAATTGAGATGAGATGGTATAACATGTGATATGTGGTTATGATAACTATTGTGAAAGTGCAAATATGTACATGTTATGTATATGTTAAATGTTAGTGACAATGTTTTGTTACAAATGCAAATATGCAGTGATTGTGCACGGATAATCTGTAAGTAATATGTGTTCGGATATTTTGTCCTTGTGATCTTGAAACCATTGGATATAGTTGGCATGCCATAGGATTGTGAGTACTCACCTATATGTATAGTGATTTTGGGCATTGAGGCCCTGGGACATGTTGGAGGGATAAGGAAATGTGACCTAAGCTCCATTCAATGGGACATGTGAGGGAAAATAAGGAGAGTGTTAGCTTTATGCTTCACTTTTGGGACATGTGTAACACCCCTTACCCGTATCCGATACCGAAACAGAGTTGGAGGCATCACTGGACTTAACTACAAACTAACATGCAAAACCGAGATATAAATTTCCATCCAAATTTAAAACCTTTTTAAAATCATATCGTCCCTAAAATGAGCCTACAAGGCCCAAAACAAACGTTGGAGGTGGTTCGGGACTAAACCGAGAACTTCAAAAAATTCTTCAACACTTAGAAATTTTTTCATCAAAACAAGGTCACACGCCTGTGTGGCTTGGGACACACCCGTATTGGTTGGCCGTATGGTCACACACGTTCGTGTCCCTAACCCGTGTAACTCTCTATTTATGATGTCATGCTCCAAAGGAATTCACACGGCCAAGTCACACGCCTGTGTGCTAGGCTGTGTGGTGAATTTAATTTTTGAAATTTTTTCATAAAATAGGTGTAGACTTCACACGCCCTGGACACACGCTCATGACCCTAGACCATGTCATTCACACGGCTGAGACACATGGGCCAAAATAAGGCTTTTTACCAAGCCATTTTGCCACCTTTACTTGTACCAACTTGCACAACATCAAGCAACACCAAATCCAAGTATATACATTCAATCAATTAGCCACAACAAGATATCAATATATCATTTGCACATACTAACATCTATTATGCATAGACATGACATACTTTCTTTTCCATTCATGCCAATTTCATCTTCATGATAAGCATCATCACAATAACATACCAATGACCAATAAAATTAATATTAGCCAACTTTCGAAGGCCATATACAAAATGAATCATTAACCATTACAATGCCAACACAATTGGCTAAACCAATATGACACGTAACAAAATGGTCAAGTCCCTATACATGCCATACTCAAAATATTGAAACCAAGTATACCCAAAACAATCGTCTGATAATGTGAATCGAGCTCCAACATTCCTCGATCTCCGAGCTAGCTTGGCGACACTATTAGGAATGGAAAGAAAAGGGAAGTAAGCTTTAAAGCTTAGTAAGTTTGCATGCAAATATTAAACAATATAAATCATGTAGTCATATAACTATTGTAATAGCCGACTTTCAATGATGTCCGGAATAGTGGTTCTAGACCACTAAATTCGAAAAAATAAGCTCGTATTTTATTTATTTAATAATTATGAGCCAAATGTGATTTTTGAGAGATTTTTAAATTAGTAATTTGTGTTTTATAAAGATTTATTAAGTCAAGAAATTGAAGAAAACAGTTATCGAGATCTCAATTTTATAAATCAAGCCGTAAATATTTTTATAAATATTTATGGAGTATCAATAAGGTAGTATTAAAATTTCATCAGAAAATTTTAACGTTTGGGTGGTTAATTAAATAAAAAGGACTAAATTGAAAAAGGTGTAAAAGTTGCTAAAAGGATTAAATAACTCAATTGTCAAATGAGGAAGGACCTAAAGTGAAAATAAGCCTAGAGGAGATATTTTGGGCAGCAATAGCTGAGAAAAATCAGGAAAAGGGTGAAATGAGGGCAAAATTAGAAAATTGCCAAAATAAACTAAATAAAAATGGGACCAAATTGGAATATCTAGAATTCTCTTCATTTTTCTTTATTTTTAATCAGCTGAAAAATAGCCATGGAAGAGGGTTCAAGCTGATTTTCATTCTCTAGCTACATGTAAGTTTAATTCTTGCTTTCTCCTTGAAATTTCTATGTTTTTAGACTTTTACAATTGGGTCCAACTTACTATTTCATTAGTTTTTGATTTCATGGCTAAACTTTAAAGATATTATGGATGATTTCTGGAAGAATATGATGAATAAACATAGAATTGAAGCTTTAATTTTGATATATGATAATTTTATCAAGTAAAATTGATGGAAATTGATTTTAGTACATAATTGTGAAAATGTTTGGAATTAAATTCTAGTGCTGAAATTATGATTTCCAAAAGTTGTAAAGTAGTTTAAAGTGATAGAATAAAGTGTTAATTGAGAAAAATCAGCTCAAGTGAGAGGCTAATTGAGTAAGGACGAAATTGTTATTTATAAAAAGCTTAGGAGAAAATGGTAATAAACAGCTTGCACTAAAACAATATTGGACAGCAGCAGTGGACTAACTTTGAAAAATCACCATAAATTGTAGAAATTGATTTAGAAGATGAAAAAAAATATTAAATTAAATCTTATTGAGTCTAGTTTCTCCTAAAAGAAATGGTGTAAGCAATGGATTTGTAAATCATTAGATATAATGAATTTTGTGAGACAATATCAGAATAAATTCGGGTTCCCCTGTTCTAACTTTGGAAAATCATAAAAATTTTTAGAAAAACAATTAGAGAATTAAACTTATATGGTCAGAATTTTTGATGAGTCTATTTTCAATAGAAATAAACGAGAACATTATTTGAATTTTGTACAAGGAGATAATTAATTTTTAGTGAAGAAGGGTCGGAACTGTCAAACAGCAAAACATCGGTGACTTTAATGAATAAACTGTACTAATTGGCTAAACCAAAAATTCTGAAAATTTTATGGTAAGAAGATGTCTGAGTCTAGTTTCAGGAAAAATTAACAGATCTTAATTTGGAATTCTTTAGCTCAAGATATAAATAATTTAGTGATTATAACTCAAATGGACAGCTTTGAATATACATATAAGTAAATAGTGAAATTATTGATAATGTTACTTATAAGCATATTATATAAATTTAAGGATGTGGAGTGGAGAGGAGGAGGAAAATATGTATGAATACTCATCTAGCATGGCTAATTTGCATGTTTTAGGCTCAGGGACTAAATTGAATAAAAGTAAAACTTTATGGGTAATTTTGTAAAAATGTCAGAAATGACCAAATTGCATGAAATGGATTATTTTATTATTTAAATTATAAAATTGAATGAAATTATTAATTTAGTTCAAGATCGGGGAAATACATGTTTTAGGGATTAAATTGAAAAGTGTTGAAATTATGGAAAATTTTGATATTTTATAGAATTCATGGGCTGTTATCAATATGTATGAGAATAATAGCTGGAAATAAGGATTAAATTGCAAGAATTTTATTTTCCTGACCCTAAGGATGAAATCGTCATTAAATAAAAGTTTAGGGGCAAAATAGTAATTTTGCCTAGAGCATTAATTAAATACATTAGAATATGAAATGAATGAAAATGATGATTAAATTTATTTATAAAGATCTGGACGACTCAAATAAGAGACTTGATCGTAGAAAAGAAAAGATATCGGATTAATGAAATTATAAACACAAACAAGCAATGAGGTAAGTTTGTGTAACTTGAATTATATTCTTAAATGCTTGAACTGCATGTTTTTGATATGAACATGATTTGAATGTTCATTATATGAAAATTTATGAAACATTGATATATTTGATAAAAAGGGGAAGAAATCCTGGTTAAATGAAAGGAAATTTCGATGGATCTCTGAAAAGGAATTAACGATAAAAAGGATCTAGCCCGGACGGGTAATCCTATCCTGATATAGCCCTCCCGAAGAATATGTGGAAAATGGATTTAGCCCGGATGGGTAATCCGAATTAGGGTCTGAATTTAGCCTGGACTGGTAATTCGGATCCAAGCTCATTAGAGTAATTGTTGTTGCAGGGGATTTAGCCTAGACCTGGTAATCCCGACAATACTCTATGAGTTTATATTACAGGATTTAGCTCGATGGTAATCCCATTTGTAAGGATGAGGTTCGCGGGAGTGTGCTTTCTGAAATGAAATGTGTAAGACCATGGTTGAAAGACACCATGGCAACATGATATAAAATGTGTAAGACCATGGTTGAAAGATACCATGGCAACGTGACATGAAAAGAATAAGACCATGGTTGAAAGATACCATGGCAACATGACGGGAATGAATAAGACCATGGTTGAAAGATACAATGGCAATGTAACATGAAATGAACAAGACCATGGTTGAAAGATACCATGGCAACCTGACAAAAAATGAGTAAGACCATAGTTGAAAGACACTATGGCATCATGTCGAAGATAAATAAGACCGCGGATGGGAGATGCTATAACATCAGTTGAACAATTGATATTCAGGTAATATGTATCAGATGATGAATGGTTATATGAAATGGTTCTATGAAATGTTTACAAGAATTGGTCATATGGAAATATATGTACAAAATAGTTGAATGAAATAATTAAAAAGATAAATAAATGAAATAAGTATAGGTACATGGAATTTAATTTATGTTAATTTTAATATGAACTATTACCGAAATAAATATACAAAAGATATATGGAAATTATGGTGCATGAAATATTGATATAACGAAATGAATGATATATGCTTATGAAGAAACAGTAAGAGAATAATATGTCTCGTGACATGTACATATATGATTATCTTTGATATGTTGATACAAGGAAATTATATAAGTAAAGACAATTATTAAACTCAAGTGTGACATGTTGAGAAAATAAGTATATCAATGTTGAATTTATATGAAATATGTACTAGTATACTAACAATGTTGCTGTTTGATGCTTATACAAGTGCCAAGCTGTTGATTGAATGGTAATATATTTATTTATATGATGCATTGAATCGGTAAGCATTTAATTGGAATTTTTTTTTAGGTGATCCGTAAATTCTAGTAATGCTTCGAAACCCTGTTTCGACGACGGATACGGGTTAGGGGTGTTACAACTACTCAACATAAGTTAACATAAATACCATCATGTATCTTAGGCATAACTTACTCATTAGCATTCTTACCAAGAATTCACCCCATACCAAAGTTCATACTAATGGGTTTTACATACATACCTGTACCAACTTGTAACATAGTCACATACTTTTTCATCTTTGACATACCCTTCGGATTACCCGTTGAACACTTGAAATACTACTGGATACGTTGAAAGTCTTCTACGTAAGTGCCACATATGTAGCCAATCCTACCTCATATCTTATAACACATAGGGCTCACACACGAGTTAATCACGGGCCTGCTCACACAAGCTGTCAGTCAAGATGTAGCTACGCGAGCTGCTCACACAAGCTGTCAGGTATCTGTAACACATGTCGGACTACCCAGCCACCGATAGGATGTACATGACTAGCACCCGGATTCACATAAAACACATAACTCATGGTTTCCTAGTGGCATGTCACTTGTATCCTATACTATTCCTAAGGTTCAACCGAGATTTTCTCATTGTCGAAACTTCGTTGAATATTTCCATAGAAACAATCATACAATTTATGCAATATTAAGCATTAAATACGTAATATAACATTGTGTTATTTACACACAAACTTACGTCGGTACAAAATGGTAGGAAATGGACCTAATCGTCAATAACCTTGTTCTTCGACATTATTACATTACTTGATGCTGTCCAAAAATCAACTTATAGAAAATTATATTTTTACCCCTAAAGTTTGACATATTTACAAATTAGTCCTTAGGCTCGTAAAAGGAAATTTATACATTTTCTTTGTTACCCTAACCTAGCCAACCCTAAATCATGCTCATAACTACCCACATTTTTTATCAAATCACATTTCTACTACCCATTTTTACAAATTTTACAAACAAGTCTTTTTTATGCATTTTCACTAAAAATAACTTAGTAAAAGTTATTTATCACACCTTAAACATACAATATCTTCCATCAAACATCAAAATACTTGCATGTCACACATGGGTAAATTTTTAAACAAGAACCTCACTTCAAAATAATGTTAGAAATAGGTAAATCGGGTTACGAGGACTTAAAAAATGTAAAGAGCATTAAAATCGGGGCTAGGATGTACTTACAATCAAGCTTGAAAGTTGAAACAACCCTAGCTATGGTCTCCTTGTAAAATTCAGCCAAGGTGAAGAAGATGGATATAAATTTTGACTTGATTTTCCCTTTTTATTCTTTTATTTAACAAATGACCAAAATACCCTTAATGCATAACTTTGAAAATTTACCTATTCATGTCCATTTTTGTCCACTAACTTATCTAATGGTATAATTACCAACTAAGGACCTCTAATTTAAAATCTCATAGCAATTGGACATTTTTAAGAACTAGAACTCAACTTTTGTACTTTTTACGATTTAGTCCTTTTTACTAAATTGAGTGTCCAAACGTCAAGATTTTTGAACGAGATTTTCGCAGAATAGTTCCATAAAACTGTAGACCATAAAAAAATAAAAATGGATTTTTCTATGTCAGATTCGTGGTCCAAAAACCATTATTCTGACTAGCCCCAAAGTCGGACTGTTATAACATGTTTGACTCATGAGTCTATGTTTAGTGTAACACCTCTTACTCGTGTCTGAGGTTGGGACAGGGTTCGAGGCATTACCGAGCTAAAACATTAGCATTCACACAAAACCAGCCATAAAATTTTGTTCAAATTTAAAAACTTTTCAATTTCATGCAAATTGTCCCTTATAAGGTCTTATGAGGACCAAAAAATACATCAAAGGTGGTTCGGGACTAAACTAAGGACTTTAGAAAATTTTAGGATAACTTAGAAAAATTTCCTAAATTAGGGAGTCACACGCCGTGCGAGTAGGCCGTGTGGTTACACACGCCCGTTTGGCTTGGGACACGCCCGTGTCCTCAGCCTGTGTAACTCTCTGACTATGACGTCATCATACAATTAGGGTCACACGGCCAAGTCACACGCCCGTGTGCTTAGGCCGTGTGGTAAATTAAATTCTCGAAATTAAGTGTAGGCTTCACACGGCCTGGGCACACACCCATGTTCTAAGGCCGTGCCTATCACACAACTGAGACACACGGTCGTGTCTCTGCCCATGTGTTTACTACTGGGCATTCTGTTTGCATTAATTAGGGTGCAGGGGACACACGGTCTAAACACATGCCTATGGGGTAGACCGTGTGTCACACAAGGCCTAGACATACGCCCGTGTGGATAAATTTTAGGCTATTTTCCAATCCATTTGTCACCCTTAAATGCTCATTTACTTATTCATCTAAGATGGCATGCAACCTAGTATATTTAGTCACTTGAAAACTCATAAACATGATTATTCCATGCCTTTGTAATGACAACATGTCACGTATTCAAAACATCATACTTTCATATGGCTTTCTACACAAATTTCATATTCATTCATTAGGCTAACCTTACTTTTAAATTACTTAATCATACTATAGATTGGGCATACTTATTAACCATGACTCATTCACTTAGCACATGTGCCATTCATCACACATCTCATCCACAAACAAACACATCAAACATAAAACATTGCATGCATGTATAATTGATTAGGGTTACAGCCCATGTAAGACCCCAAACTTGGCCCGGACGTTATGGCAGAATCTGGCGCATTACATTAAAGTGTTTTATCGCAAACCTTGTTTTCATTACAACCCTTCCTTAGAACGAGAAACCTTCATTAACTTATAAAACTCCTTTCAATTGCGAAAGCTTGTTTAAAATAGATGTTTTATGAAAACCTGTCATTTAAATAAAACTTAGTTGCGAAAACATAGAAAAATAAAACTATGATTTAGGGAACCCCTGTTCAACTTCTCATAATTACAACGCATAAAATAATAATCCACATGATAACCAAAGGGAATGCCTTATTACATTCCAGTCTGAAATTACTTAAAAAAATAAATCCAAGTCGTCTTGCTAGCTGGCCACCTCTGAGTCCCTCCAAACACCGAACCTTCTACTGAGCATCACTTAAGAAAAATAAAAGAGGGGGTGAGTTTTCGCAAACTCAGTGTGTAAAACCCTCGACAAGTAACTAGCATTCATCAGTCACCATAAAATCATACATGCAATGCAACTCACCCTAAATAATCCAATCGATACACATCAACTCCGTCCCACAGTACACATCATGTGGGGATATAAATATCGACCCACCCAACCGATACACATCAATGGTAGCCCGGTTGTGGAACTACCTTTATTGCAACAAGCTACCAATCACATATTAGGCTTAACAGCCGTCGGTGGATCCACGGTTGTCAAGCAACCTTGCGATCCTCATATACTTCCTCCATTCCATAATTCCCAACCCAGATGCAACCTAACCAGAATATCGTATGTATGCAGCATATATGCATATAACATCCATAAATCTTACCTTTAACACATAGGGGTTTTTTTGTCATTTTCGCCCTCAGGGGCATCTTGGTAATTTTCTTTTATTACGGTTTTCACTTACCTTGGTCTGTTAACAAATCCTGTGAGCTAAGATGAACGAATACTATGCACTAGGTAGGATTTCAGAGAAGAGGAGGTGAGTCATTGAGACCGCTTAAGTACCAAGCTCTCCCTAGATCCAATCTTAGACATACATATACCCGTTGCCACACCTTAACCCTATGACTTGTCCACGGTCACAATAAATTAATTAAGTTTTATGTATGTTTAAGCAGTTATCGGATACTAGGACCAAAACCCTTTACAAAGCCCTAACAAATCTACATACATGCACATGGCCCACTAGGCCCAATCTCATTCATATGGCCCATTAGGCCCAAATCACATTTATTTGGCCCATTAAGCCCAAATCATATTTATCTAGCCCACTAGGCCCAATAACTTCCACAGCCATGCCTTCATAAGATTTTCCATCACATAACATCAATTACCAATTTTGTCAATTATAGGCCCTACAGCCCATTGGCCCATTTAGCCCATTCCGGCCCGGTTGGCCAAAACACAGCCCAAGTCCATGGAATCGCCCATGGGGTCTCAGATAACCTATTGGTTTTCCCCTTACGAGTGTTCGCGCACTCACAAGTCTACCGTAGCCAAACTTCCAGCTTTTCGGCTTTTTGGCATTTTGGGATCTGTCGATCTACTCTGTGTGTGCAGTGTATGTACACACCTGGTAATAAAGCGTGCTGCGATCCCCTTAGCCAAGAACCTACAATTGATATCGCTCAAGGATTAATCTCACATACTTTTTGAATACTTTACCAAAAGCCGAAGTCTCACCTTAACCTTACCTAAAACGCTAAGCCTTACTAGCTCTTCCTAGATCACCAATCACGAGTACTTCCCAGATCTGCATTAACCTTTATCGTTAAAAACATAATGGGTGACTTGTATCCAACATATGTCACCCTTTTCTACTAAAGCCTATTTGGCCAACCCTTTACCGAAGTGAAGAACACTTACCAAAATCTCACACCTAAGGAGCAAATTAGTAGGGATCCAAAAGACTGGGATTTGATACTAAACCTACCAAAACCGATTAGAAGAAGTGAGGGACAGAGTAAACGATACTAGTAAAACCGATTGTGAGAACAAAACAATTACACTAGAATTGGCCGAAGTAGAAAGAGTAGTGGAGGCTCAGAGGATATTCGGCTCTTGTGACTTGTATGGTAAAAAGGTTATTCGGCACAAAGAGAAATTGTTTAAAACTAGAGGTGAATCAAAAAGAGATCTTGAGTAGGGAAAGAATGGAGAACCGGCACAAAGGAAAGAAGGAAGAACAAGGGATTTTCGACTTTTAGAAAAAGTGTTTTCTGGTAACAAAGAGAGGGAAAATTCGGCATTAACTTGGAATCCTCACATTCGGCACCTGTATATAAAGTCTATAGCCGAATTTCCCATGCCCAAATTCCTAATTCGGCTCCACCTCTTTGCACTCCTCATCTCCTAATTTCTCTCATTGATAACTCTTTAATCCCCTCCTCAAATTTCTCTTCTTATCATTGTCTACAAAGTTCATAATTAGCACCACTTCTGGCAATCTGCTAAGTAAAAATAAATCCTCCTTTTGAGCAAAGAGGGATTCGAACCCAAGCCCCCCTCAGTAGCTTAACACGCCACTTGCCTCCTTGCCACAAGCTCTTTTTGTGTCCAATTCCTCCTTCATTTATTTAAAAACCAACCTTCTTGCCATCAGGGTTCTTTTAACTGTTAACTTATAATTTCCTTTACCCCTAAATTCGAACTCAACCCTTAACCATGACCTACTATCATATAATTAACACTTGACTAGGAATGTTAAGCAAAATTTCTATCGAAACCAAAAAAAAGGAAAATTCGAGATTCTGGGATTTTTAGGGCATTACAACTCTACCCCTAAAAGAAATTTCATCCTCGAAATTTACCTGATTCAAAATGTTGAGGATATTAACGTCGCATCGCTTCCTCAGGTTCCCAAGTAGCCTCTTTAACCTTGTGATTGTGCCCAAGTACTTTGACTAATGGAACGGACTTCCTTCTCAATACATTGATATCCCGACCAATTATTTGTATGGGCTCTTCCTCGAAAGTTAGGTCTGGCCGGTCCTCGATTTCCTCAATCGCTACAACATGCAAAGGATCTGAGCGATACCGTCTTAGCATGGAGACATGAAACATGTCGTGGATTTGGCTTAGTTCTGAAGGTAATTCCAGCTGATAAGCGACTGGCCCAATCCGCCTTACAACCCGATATGGACCAATGAACCTTGGGCTTAGTTTCCCCTTCCTTCCAAACATTAATACCTTCTTTCACGGAGAGACCTTAAAAAAAACTAAGTCCCCCACTGCATACTCTATCTCTCATCGTTTAAGGTCAGCATACGACTTATGCCTATCCGAGGCCTCCTTCAACCAATCCCGAATCAGGTTCATCTTATCCTTAGTACCTGCTACTAACTCAGGGCCCAAAACTCTTCATTCGCCCAACTCCGTCGAACATGTTGGGGTTCGACACCTTCACCCATACAGCACTTCATACGAAGCCATCCCAAGGCTCGCTTGATAGCTATTATTGTATGCGAATTTGGCTAATGGCAAACAGTCCTCCCAGCTACCTCGAAACTCAATCACGCATCCCCTCAACATATCTTCCAACACATGGATCACCCTTTCCGACTGTCCATCAGTTTGAGGATGAAATGTCGTACTAAAGTTCGACCTAGTACCCAGCGCTTCATGCAACATCTTCCAAAATCGCGAAGTGAAACGTGGGTCCCTATCAGATATTATGGAGACTGGCACTCCATGCAATCTTACAATCTGCGCTACATACAACTTAGCCAGCTTTAGCAATGAGTAATCGGTGCGAACCGGCACAAAATGGGAAGACTTGGTTAACCGATCCACTATAACCCATATCGAGTCTTTCTTAGCAGGCGTCAAGGATAGCCCACTAACAAAGTTCATAGTAATCCTTTCCCACTTCCACAGAGGAATCTTTACTGGCTGAAGTAATCCTGAAGGCAACTAATATTCTGCCTTCACTTTTTGACAAACCAAGCATTTACTTACGAACTCCATAACCTCGCCCTTAAGTCCTGACCACCAATAAAGCTCACGCAAATTCTGATACATCTTGTTTTTGCCAGGATGCATAGCATAGAAGCTGCTATGTGTTTCCCGCAGGATAGACTATCTTAGATCATTGTCCTTAAGTATACACATTCTCCCACGGAAACACAACACTCCTTCACTATTTATCCCAAAGTCTGATGTCTTCCCACTCCCTACTTGTCTAAAACGAGCACCCAAAGTCTCATCCACTAATTGCTTACTCTTTACTTGCTCGACCCACACCGATTTTACTTGAAGCTCAGCTAATAAGCTACCATCATCCAACAAGCTTAAACGGGTGAGCATACCCCTCAAGTCCGCCTTAACCTTACAAATCAACGTGTCGGCTACCACTTTCGCTTTGCCAGGGTGGTATTCAATTGTACAATCATAATCCTTCAAAAATTCTACCCATCTACGCTGCCTAAGGTTTAGCTCCTTTTGGGTAATGAGGTATTTCAAACTCTTGTGGTCAGAATAAATTATGCACTTCTCTCCGTATAAATAATGCCTCCATATTTTTAGTGCAACAACCACCGCAGCTAGCTCCAAGTCATGGGTTGGGTGATTCACCTCGTAAGTCTCAAGTTGACATGACGCATATGCAACCACTTTTCCTTCTTGCATCAATACACATCCCAAGCCTACATGCGACGTGTCACTATAAACCGTAAACTTCTTCCCAGGCACTGGCTGAATCAACATAGGGATCTCAATTAAAACCTTCTTAAGTTTTCCAAAACTCTCCTGCTGCTTGTCGGTCCAAACAAACGATACCCTCTTCCTCACAACTTAGTTAAAGGTGCAGCAATTACCGAAATACCCTCAACAAATCGCCTATAATACCCAGCCAAGCCCAGAAAACTTTGAATTTTCGATACTGACTTGGGTGTTTTCTAGTCTAACATTGCTTCAATTTTTCAGGGATCCACCTTAATCCCCTCAGCTGACACCACATGTCCTAGAAAAGTAACCTCCCTTAGTCAGAATTCACACTTACGGAATTTGGCATACAATTACTTCTCCCTCAAAATCTGCAACACAATCCTTAAGTGTACATCATGCTCATCCTTGTCTCTTGAGTACACTAAAATGTCATCTATAAAAACTACCACGAACCAATCCAGGTAGGGTTGGAAGACCCGATTCACGAGATCCATGAAAACGACAGGTGCGTTCGTCAGCTCGAATGGCATCACCAAGAACTCGTAGTGCCCATAACGAGTTCTGAAAGCTATCTTACGAATATCCTCCTCCTTAACCCTCAATTGGTGATACCCTGGACACAAGTCAATCTTTGAGAAAATGGAAGCTCCCCTAAACTGATCAAAAAGATCTTCGATTCTCGGCAGAGGGTACTTGTTTTTAATAGTTAACTTGTTTAACTACCGATAGTCGATGCACATTCGCAATGTCCCATCTTTCTTCTTTACGAACAACACCGGTGCTCCTTACGGAGACACACTTGGTCAGATGAATCCTCGATCCAACAATTCTTGAATATGTGCCTTAAGTTCTACCAACTCCTTTAGTGCCATCCGATAAGGGGCGATGGACACCGGAGCCATCCCAGGTAGCAACCCGATTCCAAATTCTACTTCTCTTCTGGGTGGCAACCTTGGCAGCTCCTTGGGAAAAAAATCAGAAAATTCTCTAACTGTTCTCAATTCCTTAACAGTAGGGATCTTAGCCTCCGTATTGCTAATATAAGCCAAATGGGCTTCGCATCCCTTTCGTACCAACTTTTCAGCCCTCAACGCCGAAATCACATTCGACAGGTAATTCCGGCGTTCACCAATCACCACCACCTCCTTATCCCCCCACCATTCTTAACACCATATACTTTGCAGCACAATCCAAGGTGGCTCAGTGTTTCACCAGCAAATCCATACCTAAGATTAAATTGAACTCACTAAACAGCAGTTCCATCAAATCTGCTAAGAAGGTAACCCCTTGGACTACTAAGGGTACCTCCCTAAACAACTTATTCACACCCACTGACTGACCTATTGGACTTATCAAAGTCATCTCATTCACCGTAATTTCAAACATATCACCCAAAGGTTCAGTCATATTGCATGCAACATATGAATGCGTCAATCCAATATCGATCTATGATGTGTAAGGTAACTCATATATAAAGAACATACCCGTTATCACATCTAGGGCATCCCCGTCTTCTCGACGACGAGCAAAGATAAACCAAAAGTCGGTTGTCTCGTCTCAAAGACGGCTGTATTTACGCACGGTGCTCCACGCTCACGCCCATTGCTATTACCGCCCCTAGCCTGCCCACAACCCCTTGGCGGCAGCTGACCACCCCTTGGTGGCTGGACACCACATCAGCCCACAATGGCACTTGAGCTGGCATTTTAGGGCAATTCCTGATCCTATGCTCCATACACCCACAAGCTAAACAAGCTCCCGTCCTCTTCCAACACTCTCCTCCATGGCTTCTCCCACAATCAGCACAAGGTGGCACCCCTAGATTAACAGTAGGGGGCCCTGCTCTAACTGGCCCATTAACTCTGGCTCTAGCCTTGGGCCTTTGTCCAACACCAGGAGTCTCAGCCTCCCTTTTATTCATAGCCCTTTCTTTTTCTCGATTTAAATGCTCAGTGCGTTTTACCTCCTCTGGTATCTTTACTTTCTCCACAAACTCTGAGAAAACTCGCTCCCTTCGTGGAGCTATCAATACTCTGAGGCTATCTCTAAATCCAACCTAACGCAACGATCATAGTCCGTTGCCACCATAACCCTTGTATACCTACTAAGGTGTAGAAATTCTGCCTCATACTTCGCCACAGATTTGTTTCTCTGGGTCAAGTTCAAAAACTCCTTCCTTCTAGCATCCACATAACTCACACCAACATACTTCTCTTAAAATACAGCTTTGAAAAACTCCCAAGTGACCTGCTCCGGTTGGGTGCCTTCTTTCACTGTTAGCCACCACTGGTAAGCTTCTTCCTTAAGTAGTGACACTACCCCTTTCAGCTTTTATTTAGGTGAACAGTCCAAACCCTCCATTATCCTTTCAGTGGCCTCCAACCAGTATTCAACCACGTTAGGAGCCACACCAGCCAAGCACTTAAAAATCTCAGCCCCATTTGAACGAAGTCGCTCCGGAATGGACCCCAAATTTCTCGTGCCACTATTGGGCCCAGCGACCCTCTCCAAAATCCTTAGCATTGCCTGGGACAATGCATCATCTCCCGCGGCCCAATCGTATGGCCCATTCTCAGCCACAGGTGAGGCCGGAGCCTCTTCTACTCCAACATTGAGCATATGGCCCGATACCGACGACTCAACCCTAGCACTTCCGCGGCCTCGGCCACAGCCTCTCGCACCTCTTCTAGCACTCATCGTGATATCTGAATTAGAAATTTTATGAAGTTTTAATTAGTTTCAATAATTAAACCGATGTTTTATGAAAGTATTAAAAAAGAGATTGTTTTCGTAATTCCTCTACAGTTCCAAGGTCCTACAGGCATCAGTTTCAATCTAAAAACCTTAGTATAATCATCTAAAGTAGCCCACTAGCTACCTACTGTATATCAAACTAAACGGCTTAAGAATAAAAGAACTTGCATGGTTCGACGTCAGAGACTCAGTGTATTGCACCACAAGACTTCCCTTTTTCTAAAACATTGTGATCTAGAAATTTTTTTTTAAAGATGAAATCCAAGTAATAAGGCCCACTTCACAGCCCGAGTTTTGCAACCTGGGCTCTGATACAACTAAATGTAACACCCCAAACCCGGCCCAAACGTTATGGCCGAATCTGGCGCATTACATTGAAGTGTTTTATTGAAAACCTTGTTTTCATTGAAAACCCTTCCTTAGAACGAGAAACCTTCAATAACTTATAAAACTCCTTTCAATCGCGAAAGCTTGTTTAAAACAGATGATTTATGAAAACCTGTCATTTAAATAAAACTTAGTTGCGAAAACGTAGAAAAACAAAACTATGATTTTGGTAACCTCTGTTCAACTTCTTATAATTACAACGAATAAAATAATAATCCACATGATAACCAAAAGGGAAGGCCTTATTACATTCCAGTCTGAAATTACTTAAAAAAAACAAATCCAAGTCGTCTTGCTAGCTGGCCACCTCCGAGTCCCTCCAAACATCGATCCTTCTACTGAGCATCACCTGAGAAAAATAAAAGAGGAGGTGATTTTTCACAAACTCAGTGTGTACAACCCTCGACAAGTAACTAGCATTCATCAGTCACCATAAAATCATACATGCAATGCAACCCACCCCAAATAATCCAACCGATACACATCAACTCCATCCCCCGATACACATCATGTAGGGATATAAATATCGACCAACCCGACTGATACACATCAATGGTAGCCCGGTTACAGAACTACCTTTATTGCAGCAAGCTGCCAATCACATATTGGGCTTAACAGCCATCGGTGGATCCACGATTGTCAAGCAACCATGCGATCCTCATATACTTCCTCCGTTCCATAATTCCCAACCCAGATGAAACCTAACCAGAATATTGTATGTATGCAGCAGATATGCATATAACATCCATAAATCTTACCTTCAACACATAGGGGTATTTTTGTCATTTTCGCCCTCAGGGGCATCTCGGTAATTTTCTTTTATTATGGTTTTCACTTACCTTGGTCCATTAACAAATCCCGTGAGCTAAGATGAACGAATACTATGCACCAGGTAGGATTTCAGAGAAGAGGAAGTGAGTCATTGAGACCGCTTAAGTACCAAGCTCTCCCTAGATCCAATCCTAGACATACATATACCCATTGCCACACCTTAACCCTATGACATATACCCATTGTCACAATAAATTAATTAAGTTTTATGTCTGTTTAATCAGTTATCGGATACTAGGCCCAAAACCCTTTACAAAGCCCTAACAAATCTACATACATGTACATGGCCCACTAGGCCCAATCTCATTCATATGGCCCATTAGGCCCAAATCACATTCATTTTGCCCATTAAGCCCATATCATATTTACATGGCCCACTAGGCCGAATAACTTCCACAGTCATGCTTTCATACGATTTTCCATCATATAACATCAATTACCAATTTTGTCAATTATGGGCCCTCTAGCCCATCGGCCCATTTAGCCCATTCTGGCCCGGTTGGCCAAAACATAGATCAAGTCCATGGAATCGCCCATGGGGTCTCAGATAACCTATCAGTTTCCCTGTTACGAGTGTTCGTGCACTCACAAGACTACCGTAGCCAAACTTCTAGCTTTTTGGCACTTCAGCTTTTTGGCATTTCAGGATTTCGGGATTTGCCGATCTACTCTGTGTGTGCAATGTATGTACACACCTAGTAATAAAGCATGCTGCGATCCCCTTAGCGACGAACCTACAATTGATATCACTCAAGGATTAATCTCACATACTTTTCGAATACTTTACCAAAAGCTGAAGTCTCACCGTAACCTTACCTGAAACGCCAAGCCTTACTAGCTCTTCCTCGATCACCAATCACAAGTACTTCCCATATTTGCATTAACCTTTATCATTAAAAACATAATGAGTGACTTTTATCCAACATATGTCACCCATTTCTACTAAAGCCTATTCAGCCAACCTTTTACCGAAGTGAAGAACACTTTCCAAAATCTCACACCTAAGGAGCAAATCGGTAGGGATGCAAAAGACTGGGATTTGATACTAATCCTACCAAAACCTTTAGAAGAAGTGAGGGACAGAGTAAACGATATTAGTAAAACCGATTGAGAGAACAAAACACTTACACTAGAATTGGCCGAAGTAGAAAGAGTTGTGGCGGCTTAGAGGATATTCGGCTCTTGCGACTTGTATAGTAAAAAGGTTATTCGACATAAAGAGAAATCGTTTAAAACTAGAGGTGAATCAAAAAGAGATCTTGAGTAGGGAAAGAATGGAGAATCAACACAAAGGAAAGAAGGAAGAACAAGGGATTTTCGGCTTTTAGAAAAAGTGTTTTCTGATAGCAAGGAGAGGGAGAATTCATCATTAACTTGGCATCCTCACATTCGGCACCTATATATAAAGTCTATAGCCAAATTTCCCATGCCTAAATTCCCAATTCGGCTCCACCTCTTTGCACTCCTCATCTCCTAATTTCTCTCCTTGATAACTCCTTAATCCCTTCCTCAAATTTCTCTTCTTATCACTCCCTACAGAGTTCATAACTAGCACCACTTCTGGCCATCTGCTAAGCAAAAATACGTCCTCTTTTTTAGCAAGGAGGGATTCGAACCCAAGCCCCCCTCAATAGCTTAACACACCACTTGCCTCCTTGCCACAAGCTCTTTTTGTGTGCAATTCCCCCTTCATTTATTTAAAAACCAACCTTCTTGCCATTAGGGTTCTTTTAACTATTAACTTATAATTTTCTTTACCCCTAAATTAAAACTCAACCCTTAACCATGACCTACTATCATATAATTAACACTTGACTAGGAATGTTAAGCACAATTTCTATCAAAATCGAAAAAAAAAAACAAGAAAATTCAGGATTTCGGGATTTTTGGGGCATTACAACCCAAATAATCAATATGGACCATATCACATGGCCATATACAAAATAAATCAAAAATTTTCATAAGCCAATACATTTGACTAGACCAATATGACATATAACAAAAAGACCAAGTCCCTATACATGTCATACTCAAAATATTGAGACTAACTATACCCCAGATATCTAGTTGATAGTGTGATTGGGCATCCGATACCCTTCAATTCCCGAGTTGGTTTGGCGGTACTATAGGAAAGTAAGAAAGGGAGGGGATTAAGCATAAAGCTTAGTAAGTTCATATGCAAATAAATAGCAACATGATCATACATATATATACATTTATGACATAACCTAGATTTACTTAACTATTATCATGAATTCATAGATATAACTCAAATTTGTAAACATAACTTATACATTTTCAATCTTACTAAACATTCATCACATATCAAGCTCATTCAGATGAGTTTATCGTACATACATGTACCCACTCAAATCACGTTGTTATATTCTCTCTTCATTGATTTACTTGTCGATTAACTCACAAGTTTACCCATTGAACACTCGAAATATTATTGGATACGGGGAAGACTTGCACATAGTGCATCAAATGTAGCCACATGCTACCTCATATCACAATCACATATTGCTTGCTCACGAGCTACTCACGGGACTGCTCACACAAGCGGACAGTCAAGACGTAACTACTCGGGCTGCTCACACAAGCTGACAGGTACCCGTAACACATGCCAGGCTACCCAGCCACCGGTAGGACGTATAAGACTTGCACCCGGATTCACATATCACATATACACACATATTCATGAGCTTATATCCATATAGTTCCTAGTGACATGTCACATTGTATCCTAAACTATTCCTAAGGTTCAAACGGGATTTTTTAAACATCTCATGTTTGTCGTATTCATTCACGATCTTGTGCTCATAGGTTACAACATCATTCATACACTTGACATAATAAGTAATCATATAAACTCATACATTAACAAGATATTAAAAACATGATATATCATTGCATTATTTACACATGAACTTACCTCGGTACAAAATATGGATAATTTATACGATTTAGTCCAAAATCTTGTTCTTTCCCTAGTCTAGGTCCAGACTCCATTTTTCTTGATCTATAATAGCAAATTCAGCTCGTTTCATCATCATATTGTTCAAGGTAATCCATAAATTATAATTTGGCAAAATTATAATTTTTCCCCTAAACTTTCACATAATTACAACTTAGTCTCTAGGCTCGTAAAATGAAATGGGTTCATTTCTTTGTTGCCCAAGCCTAGCCGAACTTATAGCACACTCATATCAACCCACATTTTCTTTCAAATTAGATTTTTAACCACTTATCTTTTCAACTTTTACAAAAAGGTCCTTTTTAGGTGTTTTCATGAAAATCACCTAGTAATAGATGTTTATCGCACACTAAACACTCATATTCCTCCACAAATCATCAAAATACATGCATGTCACACATGGGTAAATTTTCATACAT
Organism: Gossypium longicalyx; assembly: GCA_025698465.1. Taxonomy (NCBI): domain Eukaryota; kingdom Viridiplantae; phylum Streptophyta; class Magnoliopsida; order Malvales; family Malvaceae; genus Gossypium; species Gossypium longicalyx. Next base: position 38,396,228 of record CM046996.1, on the reverse strand, counting down.
AAACCCTACTTCAAAATAAGGGTGGAAATAGGTAAATCAAGCTACGAGGACTTCAAAAATGTAAAGAACGTTAAAAACGGGGCTCAAGAGCACTTACAATCAAGCTTTAAAGTTGAATAAAACCCTAGCTATGGTGTCTTGAGAGTTTCGGCTAAGCATGAAGAAGATGAGCATATTTTTGTTTTCATTTTCCCTTTTTATTCTTTTAATTACCAAGTGACCAAAATGCCCTTAGGGTCTTTCTTTAAAAATTTTCCCACAAATGTCCATTTTTGTCCAAACTTTTAGAAATTGGTTAAACTGCTAATTAGGACCTTCTAATTTATAATGTAATGCCCCGAATTTTGGGCCTAGAAGTATTAGGTCTTAAGCATGGGAGCAGTTATGAGGATGCACAAAAATGTTTAGTTGTGCAAGAAAGAGACACAAATGCATACTTGCTTCAGTGGTTAAGTATCCTAGGAAGTGTCTGAGAAGTCTTGGGTTCAAGCCTTGGCTTGCGCAAAAAATTTGTTTTTTATTTAAATTAACCTTGTCTCTAGTCATTAGGCTTCTTAAATAAATATGGGTATTTTATGACATAAAGAGCCTGATGGTCTAGGGGTAAGTTGAGTGTGGAGTGTTCATTGGGGTCTGAGGTTCGAGACTTGGTGGCGAAAAAGGAGTGATTACTTTGCTGCTGGGCTGTATAAGAGATTGTATGTCAGTGGGATTCTGATGCTAAAAAGTGGTTGGAGTGTTTGTGGAGAGATTTGGGGAGGAAAATTTGAATAGAAGAGATTGTGTAGAGTCAAATCGGTTGGGGGGAGTAATGTATGGAGATTTTCAAGGAGTGGATGATGGGTGTACCATCCCAAAATAAGGCCTAACTGGAACAGTGGTTGCAAAACCACGAATCTGAGATAGAAAAGTTTATTTTGATTAATTTTTATAATTTACCGATTAGATGCATGTGTTTGAGTATCGATGGAAAATTTTATAGATAGCATGCCTAATTTGCCTACTAGGGCTTAATTGCAAAAGTTGATAAATATGAGTTTTAGATGTTAAAGGATTAAATTGAAGAGTATAATTGAAGTAGAGGTCCTTAAATGGTAATTAGACCACTAGGTTTCATGGACAAAAATGGACATACATAGGTAAAAATAACTAAAGTTTTAATGAAGGGTATTTTAGTCATTTGGTAATTAAAAGATTAAAAAAGGGAAAAAGATGGAAAAATGTGCCCATCTTCTTCATTAGGCCAAAATTTCAAGGGTTCTCCATAGCTAGGGTTTTTTCAAGCTTCCAAGCTCTATAGTAAGTTATTCCAAGCCCCGTTTTTAATGTTCTTTACGTTTTTAGAGTCCCGGTAACTTGAGTTAGCTTATTCTAGCAATAATTTAACCTAGGGTTCATATTTGGAAAAATACCCATAGGTGAAATGTGTTTATTTTGATGTTTTATGGCAGAATATGAAGCTTGAAATTATGTTAAACGATTTGAGCTAAGCGATTTTAAGTGAAAACAAGTAAAACGACATAATCGGTAAAAATACCTAATGGTCATAAGTACATGTTAGAGTGGGAATCTGATGTTGTCATCGGTAAATAAAATGATCAGCATGTCATAAAACATAAGAATTAGGGATAAAGTTTCATTTTCGAGCTTTGGGGCAAAAGTGTAAATATGCAAAAGTTTAGGGGCAAAATCATAAATTTTCAAAAGTTAGAGTTAAGGACTGTTTTGATAAATGTGAATATTAAATAAGTTAAATTTGCTATTATATATCAAGAAGAACGAAATTCGGGGTTAGAACGAGGAAAGAAAAAGTTTGAGGACTAAATCAAAATATTTGATCGTATTTTGTATCGAGGTAAGTTTGCGGTAAATAAATGCGATGTTTTATTATTTATAATTAATGATGTTTTTTTTAGAGTTTATATATTTATTTTGTAAATTTACTTCTTGATGATTCAAGCAAGAATTGGCAGAGAAATGATACTTAAAAGTCCCGGTTGAACCTTAGGAATGTGTAGGATACAAATGTCATGACATTAGGGTTTAAGGATACAAAGTAAGACCATGCCAAGGCATGGCATTGGTAAGTTTTACAAGGCAAGGAAATCATGTAAGACAATGTCAAGACATGGCATTGATAAACTACTATAAGGCAAAGATCTCATGTAAGACCATGCCAAGGCATGGCAATGGTGAGTTCATAAGGCAAGGATACCACGTAAGACCATGTGAAGACATGGCAATGCTAAGTTTAAAAAGGAAAGGTACCTGTGTATCCTTAGTATTCCAAGTGGTTCAACGGGAAATTAAAAGAGTGTACCAAAGGAAAGGTAAGATAAGTACATGTTTGAGAGGTTCAGGTAAGAATTCAAGACTTATGCATATTGAGTTTAAAGGTTATAGTGGTTTTGATAAGATAAGAAAGAGATAGTTCATTTAGAATGTTGTTATTTATTTACATACAAACATACTAAGCTTTACGCTTACTCCCTTTCTTTTCTTTTTTTTTTATAGTATCGCAAAGCCAACTCGAAAAATCATAAGGACGTCAGAGATCGCCTCATATTATCAACGAGCTATCTCGGTAATTTGTGACTAGAAATACTTTAAGTTATTGCATGTATAGGGACTTGGCTAATTTGTGTGTATGTCCTTATGATATGATTAAATAATGGCATGTGAATACTTGGTAATGATTAGCTTATGATATAGCTAAATAAGAACATGTTTTGGTATTATGTATGCCTAAATGAGGTTTGAAGCAAAGAAATTATGAAAGAGCAAGAGTTGGCCATGGAATAGTTTAGGAAACAGCAGTAGTGATGTGACTTTGAAAAATCGCTAAAAATTGTAGAAATGGAATTAAATGGTTAATGAGATATAGAATTAAATCTTTTTGAGTCTATTTTCATAGGAAAGTAACAGAGTAAGCAAAGGAAGTCTATTTTCTGAGATATTTAAATTTTTGTAAGACTAGTTTAGAGTGACTTCGTGATACCTTGTTCCAAATTTGGAAAATCACTAGAAATTGTACAAAAATAATTATAAGTCATATTTTATTTCATTAGAAATAAACAAAAACATTATCCAAATTCTGTATAATGAGATTATCAATTTTTAGTAAAGATAGGTCAGGTCTGCTGAACTGCGAAATAGGGGAAACTTTAATGAATAAACTGTACTAATTGGCCAAACCAAAAATTCTGGAAAAATTATGGTTAGAAGATATAAGAGTATAGTTTCAGGGAAAATTTATGGATTTAAATTTCAAGTTTTGTAACTCGAGTTATAATTAATTTAATGATTGTTACACAAGTGGACAGTTTTATTATGAATAGTGAAATAAATTATTTTGATTTGTGTAAGTAATCGAAAAAAATTTTTTATACTCCGAATAACTACGATAAGTATGGTAACGCCTCGTGATCGACTCCGAAAATGGTCTCGGGTAAGGGGTGTTACAATGGGAAGGGAAGTAGTGTGCCGAAATTAGGCTCTTTCTTAAAAGAATTCAGTTTTGTGCAATCACTCTTGATTGCTGTCAATTCTTTTTGGGGTTTTTTCTCTCTGTTTGTGCCAAATTTTTGCCTTTTGGTTTATTGCTTCTTCATTTTTCATTTTTCTCTTTTGGGGATTGATAGTTTCTAGGAAGCTTTTAAGTTTTTCTCTTTTGGCTTAGTCCGAGTTTGACCTTCCCTAGTGCCCTCTTGCTAACCGTTTGCCTCCTCTCCTATCTCTCTCAATCGGTTCTCTCATTAACTGAATGACCCTTCTTCCCCTCTCTAAAGTTCTTTGGCTTTAACAACTCCCTCTCTTCATCTTATTGTCTTGGCTGATTACCCATCTCTTCTTCTTCTATTTTTTTCGATTTTGGCATTGTTCTTGGATCAGTCGGTTGTGTTTTGGCCGAACACTGCTCTCTTCTCTACCCTCGCTGTCGACGAGGACTTTTAAGTCCATTTAATTTTCAACTTGTTTTTATTTTTATTTTATTTTTATTTTTGCTTTTTTTTGGCACCTTATTTATCTTTTTCTTACAAGACTTTTATTAGTATACTTTGAATTTTCTTTTCTCTAGTTTTTCCATTATTTCTAACCATAACAACCCTATACATATAAATCCCTTCAACATTATTGATGGCAATGCAGTTTCAAAAGGTTCAGTCGATGGGTACTACTAAGGAATATACAAACAATTATCTACGACTGTCATGACCTGCTCGACCAAGACCATAGCAACCATAACACCGACAACCACGATAACCTCTTCGCTGGGCACTGTGATTGTGGAACCCAACCTCTACCACCACCTTCACCTATGGCTACATATCACATACACATCACCTTCAGTGTCTCTAAACCCATTTCTACTATTTCAAGGATTACATCCAAAAATTCAAAGAAGTTTCCCGTTTCTCCCTCTCTTCTGATATTATGCTTATATTGCTATAATCTATCTTTGTACGTTGAGGAAAATGTACATCTTAAGTGTAGGGAGGTTATTTATGTGATTATCAGAAAATCCCTAAACTTTTATCTTGTTCTCAAATAATCTTCTCATATCACTTTTAGAATGAATTTTGATTGATTTATGATTTTTATTGGTATGTTTTGAATTAAATCATAGTTAACTATGCATTGATTGTTTAAACTTTAAGACATTAGAGAATCAAGCATGATAAGTTGATTTTTGAGAATTAAAATTTCGAGGTTGTTTCCCTGAATTGAGGTATTATCTTGAAGTTTTGAATTCACTGGATTGACATCAAATACCCATAATTTTCGTGAGATTTTGAGCCTTTTAGAGCATATATCCTTCTTGCTCACTGATTTTCTTGGTTATGAGTGTGTCAACATTGATTTGTTATTCTAGAACTTGCTTCGATTTTACATGTTGAGACCACACCTTTGATTTGATATACTAAAATGATAAAGGCACTTAGGTTTTAACCCATTTACCGCATAAAAGCTTACCCACATAATTGACCCCTAGTGAACCCCTTTGAGCCTAAACTATTACTTCTTAATTTTTCCCTTAATATTAACCCACAATTTATCCCTTTTTGATTCATTAAGAATTTCTACCTTTTTATTGACTCCCTTTTTATCAAGATTTAATTTGATTAATTACTTAATTATGTTCGTTTATTCCAGTTGCTAAACTATTTCTTATTATGTACTTTTCATTATTGTTCTTATTTTAAAAAAAACCCGTATATCTATATTCATTCAGTTACGTATTGTACTAAAGAGCTTGGATAAGTTAAAGTCATTATATTGAGAGAAAAGCTCACTTCATTAGTTTTGGTTAGTGTTAATTCTGGCACTTGTTTGTAATTCAGTGATTAGCTAGGTTTTTCTAAGTTTGGTAAGCTATTAAATTAATCTCGATTCTATCCCTCCTTTTCAGCATTTATCCACACTTTTGACCCAAGCCCCATTACAACCTTGTTAAAGACCTTTTGATTTTTGTATCATTTCATTATAGTGGTGGAGATTTGATTTTCATGCAAGCCTATGGTAATAACTTTTCATGTTTGACTATTGAGTACTTAATAATTGAACCTTAAACACTTCGAGTGATTTGAGTGAATCATTAGTGAGGATGTCAACCTTGTCAATTTGGAATTAAAGGTGATTACTTAGATTAAGGGGGATACCTATGATTTTATGATTGAAATGCTCAAATTTGGATTGTTTGAAACTTTAATGCTCTTTTAGTTAAACTCTTAATGTATGATTACTTGTGGATTATTTCAAACATTATTAATGAGAATTATAAGTGGAGAAGGATTTATTTTATTTGAGAGCTGAGGATTTTGCTTGAGGACAAGCAAATGCTTAAGTGTGGGGATATTTGATAAACCATAATATATACATATTTTTACCCCATGCTTGGCATATTTATGGATAATTTTTCCTTGGTTTTATTGAATTCAATGCTCCTAATCCTTTAAATTCATGTTTTACACTTAAGTGAGCTTAGGAGAGCAAAAAGAGCGAGAAACAAGCCAAAAACGGACAAATTGGGCTTAAATCAATGTTTCACACGGCCTAGGCACTTAAACACAGGTGATCCACATGCCCGTGTGTGACACACGGGTAGACCATATGCCCATGTGTCATGGCCGTGTTGACATTAATCCAAATCAGAATTGCACACGGCCTGAGCACCTTCACACGGGCGTGGCACACGGCCATGTCCCTGGCAAGCCCAAGTCTAATTCTACTCGGAAAAGGCCACTTTTAAGGGTTTGGAAGCATTCTAAAGCCTATATAAACACCCTAGAAGAGGATTGGGACAGACACGTAGAGTAGAAGGCAGGAAGTACTCAAGGACAGCCATCGGAATCACCTCAGAGGCAGGATCTATATCAAGACTGAAGATTTCCATCCAATTTCCTAGAAGTTCTTTAGGTTTCTTTATGTTTTGTTATTTTCCAAACTTTGAGATGTTTTCCATTATTATTGTGAACTAAACTTCCTAAATACCTAAGGGAGATGAAACCTAAGACGGAACTTATTATTTGAGTTATATGATAAATACTTGTTCTTATTCTTAATTATGAGTCTAACCCTTGCTTTAATATTCTAGAATATTAATTCAGGTTTTTGATGTGCTTATTCAGTGGAGAAAAAGTCCCTGTTTAAGAGTAGATCATTCATAATTAAGCGAAGTTGCATGCAATCCTAGAGAAAGGACGACATAAATCTGCTGGATTAGAGTCAAATCTAATAAGGGAATCCATAGATCGAGTTAATGCGACAATAGGGGTTTTAATTAGAAAGAGATTTCGATTAATCAACCTAGAGTTAGTTGTTTTTAGTCTCGAGAGAGATATTAACATAAATCAGGGATTTCTACGGATTAAGTTAAGTGAATAAATCATTTAATTTAAAGGCAATAAGTGAAGTCTAGGTGGATTCTTCCTTGGGTATTGTCTTCTCCATCGGTTTTCCTAAAGTATTTTCCAACTTTCATATTTGTCGCAATCTTAGTTAATTAGATAATTAGTTTTGGATAAAACATTCTCTTAATTTTTAGGCTAGATAATAAAAAGACAGTAATTACTAGTACTTTTAGTCCTCGTGGATATGATATTTCCAGTCTCACCATAACTATACTACTGTTCGATAGGTGCGCTTGCCTTAGTCGAATTTTTAGTTAGTTACACGACCATCAACTATCAGATTTGCTTTATATTTATAAGTACTTTTATTCTGGGTACTTTGACTGTAATAATGCCTCTTTGAAGTTTTAACTTTTAATTTGGGTTTTAATTTTGGTTTTTAGCTACTAGCAGTAGGACGCGAGTTTTCAAAAGATAAATGTTATTCAAACACCACGTTTACGCAACAAGTTTTACTAGCTTCCACAAGAAAGAACGTTTTCAAAATTAATAACAATTTAATATGCTTAACAATTTTCTAAACAACTTGAGTTTTATCAATGAACAAGACAACCTAAAAACTCGTTAAGGTCACAAAGAGGATTAATATAAAACGGGCTTTCAACAATATCCTATTTCATGAAAAACACTTTCATGTGATATCGCTAGATTCTGTCATAACGTCTAGGCCGGGTTTGGGGTGTTACATATAATCTAAAGCAATTTCATGCTAAAAGCTTCTAGAACACAAGTTTTGCATCTTATTCAATTTGGTCCCCTAAAGTTCAATTGGACATTTTATGCATAGAATTTCTTCATGAAACTTGCACACAAGTATGCAATCATATCATAGACCTCATGAGAATCATAAAATAATTATTTCTATTTTGGATTTGTGGTCTCGAAACTACTATTCCGACTAGGCTCTAATTCAGGATGTTACATTTAGTGTGTTGAAGATCTGCATATCCGATGAGTGATGATAGAGCTCACTTTTACGTTTCATAGCTCAAGTACCAAATTATCTTAAAATGTAAATATGTGTAATGTGATGTACGCCTAATTAAGTATGTGACCATTATGCAATTTATCTATAAACCTGTTTTTGAATATTATGATATATGCTTGAATGTTAGGTGATTATATGTGTAATAGGATATATGCTTAAAAGTGAATATGTTTACCATGTAAAAGAACTAATAATAATGCACAAGTAAGTATATTATGACACTGAAGTTGGAACTGTTAAAAGTTATGCTATATAGTTTTTACGTTAATGCTTGATGAACAGTTTGCATGGTAGTAGTTCTAGGCATTCACTGAGCTTGTTAAGCTCACCCACTCCCTTCTTTAACCATTATAGATTAGTTGTGTACCAGTGTGAGCGATATGGTTTCTAAGAGGTGATCCAAGCAAGACTTTTGCATTTTTTCGTAGGTGTTCTATTTTTTATTTACGTTTTCGGAAAAAGGCAATGTGGTAGACTTGTTTATTGCCATGACATGTTTGGGATATTTACCAACTTTGTTATTTCATTTTCGGAAATTTACAAATTTATATGGTTGCTTATGTTCATGAATTTTAATAATGGCTTAATGTATCTTGTTTGGACTCATTTAGATAGTTTGAACTGAAAAAATTACCCGTAGGATGATTATTTATCGAAGTAAGCGATGCATGATACTTAGAATCTGATTTGGAACGAGTTCATTACATATGTATGTTGCGCTTTGATGTCCAAATGCAGAGGTATTGATATTCGGGATTTAAAATTGATACCTCTGTGTTTTAAATCATGGAGGGGGTCAAAATAAAGATTTGGTATCGATACATTTTCTCGAGTATCAATACTCGAGGGCGAAATTATTGATACCTGCTCGGTGGTACCAATATTTTTTGATAGTTGGGTTTTTAATCGAGAAACAGAATGCAAGTTTAGTATCATTTTTTCAAGTTGTATCGATACCACTTAGAGAAAATATCGATACCCCACTGTCAGTATCGATACTTACGGACATGTTTTGGGAATTTTGCTAAATGGATATCATGCATGATTTAAATTATTTATAAACCTAATTATGGTAAAATTAGCATGTAGCAATGATAACTACCTTGAATGATTGACTTAAAACCTATATGGACAATAAAATGATGGACGTTTTGTTTACAATGAGCTTTCTACTTGATGTATGTGACATGAAACGGTGGTGTGACATCCCGTATTTGGGCTTGGCGACCAAGTCGAGTATAGGGTGTTACAAGATCTATTAGAAGTTTTTAATCTTATTTATCAAGATTAAACATGTTTTGTAAGGTAACTTAAAGAAATTTGAATTTCATCATCTTCATGAACCAATTTTTTGGATTTTTGTGAAATTGATTTAAATGTGAAATTTATGTTTAGTATATGTTTATTTGGTCTAGTATTGACGTTTCGAAGTGATTAGGAGGGTTGGAGTGATTGATTTTGTGAGGAATCGAGTTTCTGACTTGATGATACAAATCTGGTAAGGTAAATTTGAGTGAGAATTTCGTGTAACCTAATTGATGAAAATTTGTGTTTATTGTATCCTTTAAAATGTGGTGATATCTATTTTATCTCTGTTAAGCTTTGAACCTTGAAAAGAATCGAGCTAATAGAAATTTAAGTTTGGATTTACTTGGTTGATCACTTGGTTGTGGTTGAGTTAGTTGTGTGGTGAGTGTTATTAACAGGAGGTTTGGTAAATTGACCCTCACTTACACTTAATTGGATGATTAATTACTGATTGCAAATATTTAATTTAGTTCTGGTTGGTTAATTTTGCAATATTGTTGATATATGTTTAGGTGATGAAATTTTTGTTAAGTGTTAGTAAGTGAGCATCTAGCGATTTTATGTGCTTGATTTGATTGATCATAATGGTGAACTAAGCAAGCATGCTAGAGTTTTTGGTTCATGGTATGTTGATATTTCAGTTGATAAATTAACATTGATAATAGGTAATTAGTATGATAGATTTAATTTGATGTTAAAATGGCTATGTTACATGATTCACATATATATTTTGGCACTTTAAATTGAGCACATTATTGACTGAAATTATGTTATGATTGATTGATTATATTGGCATTATAGCATGGTGGATCAATTGGATGTAGTTGGCATGCCATAAGATTAGTGAGTACTCACCATATTGATATGTTATTTTTGAGCAATGAGGCTCTAAGTGGACTAATTTAGAGTAGATAGCATGGTGGATCAATGGGACTGATTTGAGGCGATATAAGAGAGCGTCTAGCCTCGGCCCACTCAATCCAAGATTGATTATATGCTAAATTGATAATTATATGTCATGATTAATTATGATTTATGATACATGGTTGAGCATATGACATTGAACTATTATGGATTAATATTGTGATTGAAAATTTGTATTTGATTGGTTTCAATTTAAGCATGATTTGGGTGCTAATTTACTCGTCGTTTTATTAACATTCTCTGAGCTTTTGGGCAATTAATCGACGAGATTGAGGAGTCGAGCAAGAGAGTTCCAAGATATTAAAGCTCAATAGAGATTCAGTTACATGTTTTATAGATGTTAACCAGACGTTGTGGAACTTCCAGGACTTAGTTTAATTTTGGTTATAATTGAACTTGGACATTGGACATTTTTTACTTTGGATGGTTTTATAATATCATATATACATGTTTGAGTTTGATTATTGAATAATTTACGGTGTATTGTTGCTTGATAACACGGTGATTGACAACACGATGTGTGAGGCATGATGTTTACACTAATCATTTTTTAAATGAAGCTTCAATAGAGTGGTTTACTAGCGACTAAGGTATGCCACTTGTTTGAATTAATCGGTGGGTGATATGCATGAAATTGAATGTTTAATTCTATTTAATTTAGGCTTAATTAGTGTTAATAAATTCAATTGAAGGTGTATGAATATGTATTATATTTAATTGTACCTAAATTGGGTTTAATTGGCCATTAAAATACTCAAAATCAGGTTTCAAATCAAATTTTTTGCACAAAAAAACTGCAGTGGACTGTTGGGGTTTTGAATTCTGGTCTTTTTAAATTGGTTCTCTAGTCCATTTAAATCACATATTAGTCCTATAACTTGATAAGTCTAATTAGAGTCTTAAATAATAAGGAAACTTGATAAAATTTTAGGATTAGACTTGCAATTCATAAAATTTGTTAGAAACGCACTCAATTTATTATTTAGGTATAGTATTGATAGTTTTAAATTGTTACGATTTAGTCCTTAATGATAAAACTTGAATTAGACATAGAAAATAAACTCGTATTAAGCTGAATTTTTTTAGGTATTACATAAATTGATTAAAAGAGGGTTGGTAAATGTATAGATCTAAATTCGTGTAATACCCCTAACCCGTATCCGTCGTTGAAATAGGGTTACGAGGCATTACCTATCAAATCACAACATACAACATAAATTTCATCATACATGAAACCAACATTACACAAACATTAATCAAACATATTCACATTGTCCCTTATAAGGCTCTACGAGACTTTAAAACATGCCTAGAAGAGGTTCGGGACTAAACCGATAACATTTGAAAACTTTGGGAAACTTATAAAATTTTCATGCATATAGGGATCACACGCCCGTGTAAACAAGCCGTGTGCCTCACACGGTCACCAGACACACCCGTGTCACAAGTCGTGTGGAAACAGGGCATACATACTGACTTGCATCACACGACCGGAAACACACCCGTGTACCTTGGCCGTGTGAAATTTGAAAGGTATACTAACTTGGGTCACATGGCCAGCCACACGCTCATGTGCCAGCCCGTGTGTCACACACGGCTAGTAGACACACCAGTGTGTCTAAGCCGTGTAACTTTCTGACATGTTTAACTAAGTTACAGCAGGCACACAGTCGAGACACACGCCCGTGTGATCAACCGTGTGGGGCAAAATTAGGCTTGGTTTAAGCCATGTTTCTCACCCACTTCAAGCATACCTAAATCACAACATTTCATACCATTTCAATACACTTATAAGCAGCCAAAACATGCCAATATCATAACCATAAACATACCAAGACAATATGTCATCACCAACAATTTCACCTATCTTCCCTATGCATTTTTCTCATCATTTTATCAACTAATTCATGCCACAAAAATATACCAATTCATTATCCCTATATTATACCAAATCAACCATGATATATCATTGGTAATTAACCAAAACAATTAACCACTTAACCATCACAACAACCATACCAAACATACCAAAACACAAGGCTATATATATATACATCATATTTCACTTATAAAACTTATGAATCAAGCCAACTTAAATGGCCAATTACACACCAACATTTACATCATATACAAGCCAAACTCACATTCAACATTACCAAACACATTTCTACATAACTCAAGCCTATACATGTCATATAACCAAGTCATAGGTGTATAAATACCAAAATCAAAAACCGGATAGTGTGATGCGATCTCTGCCGACTTCCAACCCGAGCGAACATTCGAATCACTATAAAACATAGAAAAATAACACAAAGTAAGCTATAAAGCTTAGTAAGCTCGTATGATATTAAACTTATCTTATTAAATAAGCACATATTAAGCATTTTCATATACTATAATATAAATTCATTTGATTTCACCTTTATACCATAATTCCAATCACATAATTAACAAAGCTTCACAAGTTTATTTATTTCTAGGCTCATACGGATCAAAAACATTCTTATCAATTCGATTACATTTACATATACAAAATCAACTAACTATATAACTTCATTCAAACCAACATTCCTCACATTTTCTTTAGCCAAGGTGAATAGTGTTAATTATCATCAAGTAACAGTATTTCACACGTTATATACCTTATGTATATATAATTAAAACAAACATAACTCATGCCTCATTTAACATCCAATTTAAACCTCCATATAGTCAAATGGACCCATTTTGGCATAAAACATATTTATACACAAATCTTTCTTATTTTATATACATGATACAATATGAACTCACCGCTTTTATTCGATTCTCACATAAGTTTTGTATGTACCTGTATTACTTATTTCGATTGTACTTTCATTCTTGTCTTGACTATGCCCGTCAAACCATTCAGAATCGCTAAGGATAGTTGGAAATCTTGTATAACTCATACAATGCCATATCCCAGATATGGTCTTACATGTTATAGTATATCGATGCCAATAGACCAACTATGGTCTTACACGAATCTCATATCGACGCTAATGTCCCAGACATGGTCTTACACGAATCTCATATCCCGATAATCCTAATGTCATAACATTTAGATCCTAAGCTATTCCTAAGGTTCATACGGGACTTTCGGACATCATAACTCTGTCGATTGTGCTCGTACTCATTTCAAATCAGCATTATAATTCGATACAACAATAATAATAAATTTATAGCACAATTTAACAGCATTTATTAACATATGAACTTACTTCGATCATTAAAACGACAAAATGGATTGACTAGTCTGATATTTTATCTTTTCCTCGATCTAGACCCGTATTACACTTTTCTCAATCAATTAAGTCATGCAAGTGTCGAACTTTCAAAGGCTTCAATGGTGTTCTTTTTCTTTCACTTTCGGTGAAAGATGATGAGAAATAAGCATGAAATTGTCTTTATTTTATTTAACTTAACTTATTACACTAATTACCATTTTTCCCTTTGTTATAAACATTAAAATTTCACCAAAATATGCACATAACCGTCCATTTACAATATAAAAGGGCTAATTATAACATAAATTCCCTAACTACTTTATCTCTTAGCCATTTAATACATTATATTTTTCACTTTACGCGATTTAGTCCTTTTTATCAAATTAGACACTCAAACGATAAAATTTCTTTATGAAAATTTCACACAACTCTAATATCATGCTGTAAATAATAAAATAATAATAAAATAAATTTTTCAATGTCGGATCTGTGGTCTTGAAACCACTGTTCCGATTTAGCTAAAAACGGGCTGTTACAACTCTCCCCCTTAGGGATTTTCGTCTCCGAAAATCTTATCAAAGAATAGATTAAAGATTTGCTTTCACATAGCCTTATCAATTTCTCACATAGCTACAGATTTCTCAACTCTTTAATCTCACAAGCTAAGATTTTTGATATGTTCTTTGCTATACGTCATATCAAGCTGAGTTTCTACTTCTGAAAGAGATATTATAGACAAAAGATCATATATGTATCATCACATCATATATATATAAGAAACACATTACGGATCTTCTCAAGTTCTGATGATAATCTCATACAGCCCGATGAATCACGAACTCAACTTTTCTTTATAGCTAAATCAAGAAATTCTATTTCCATTGCAATGCTTTCACAAATATTTAGTTTTCTAACTAAAATTCAATGCTTTTACGTATCAAATTCGTATATGTTTTCTGTCAATCTGAAACTGCTTTTAGACTATCGCGAATTACTTTCACTTTCTCTTCAGTCTTTCTAATCACATCGACCCCTAATTCCTTTTATCATAATTCGATCAAGTACAACAGAGTTCAATAATTGCAACCATACCATACTCATACAATGATATCTTAATATTCATCTCATAACTATTATTATAAGCAAACTAAACCAACGGTAAATGTCTTTCTCAGTTGCTTTCAAGTTCTAAAACACAGTAGCAAAATATATTTTTCAAAAATCTGAATCACTTTTCATATTAACTATCACATTGAGGATAGTAAACAGTGTTACAAAGCAATCTCATACCCAAAGCTCACAGTAGTTTACTTCAGTAACACGATACAAACCTCGTGTCTTCAATTGAACAATGAAAACTGGCACTCTGTAAAAATTAACCATCTCAGGAATGTATAACTCAGCTAGTCTATCAAGAGAGAAATCCGTACGTACGGAGATAAAATATGCAAACTTCTTCAAATATTCAACAATAGTTCAAATAACATCTATTTTTTTCGGTGATAAGAATAATCCCCATACAACAATTTATCAAAATTCTATTTCGTCTCCACTCAGATAATAACACAGGCTGTAATAGTTCTGCAGGTACTTGGTAATCAACTTTAACTTGTTGATAAATCAGACATTTGGATACAAAGTCAGAAATATCACGTTTCAAACTCATTCACTAGTACAACTATCTTAGATTATTGAATATCATAGTACTTCCCGAATGAACAATTAATTATCACTGTGAACCATATGTAACAATTGTTGCATAATTTTTGGATTTCTCGGTACACAAACTCTATTTTGATACATCAAATAATCACCGATTTTAAACTGAAATTCTGAATCATGAGTCAATTTATGCCGACCCCCTTCTTAACTTGCAATTTACTGATACATTTCTGAACTTCACAAATTCGCAGAATGCTTTTAACACAGCTAATATCTGCCCATCATTCGATAAAATCAATCGTGTATTCATAACTCGTAAAGCACACAAAGATTTCTTGTTCAAAATATTTGTGACTAAAATAGTTTGTCCAGGATGATAACCAATTACTGACTCAAAATCTTTCAACAATTCAAGCCATCTTTGCTGTCCCAAATTCAGATCTCTCTATAACATCAAATATTTTAAATTCTTGCAGTCATCCATTAGGTTACATTACTCACCAAAAAATTAACTTCACTAACTATTCAATGCAATTATAATGTCAACCATCTCTAATTCACGCGTCGAATAACTCTTTTCATGTAACTTTAACTGTATGGAACCATAAGCCGTCACTGTACATTCTTGTACTAAAACACACTCCAAACCATTCAATGACACATGACTGAAAATCATAAACTCTTTTCCCAATTCAGGCTAAACCAAAATTGATGCTTCAGTTAATAGTGTTTTTAACTGTATATAACTTTATTAACATATATTAAACCAAATCAAACTTCGCACAAACGAGAACTTCAACAATCGAAACAACTTTAATTTACAATAATATTTCTCAAATAGAACCATTTCGATGAATATAACTCTGTATCATGTCTTCTAAAATATGAATTCTTCATTCAGACTATCCATCTATTTACCCGTGAACGCACAAAATTTATTTTCGAACCCATGGATAAACTCAAACACATATAACTCAATTAAACTTTCAAACAAATAACCCAATCAAACTAAACAACTGAATCGATCTTGTCTGTCAAACAATAACTTTTCAAAGAAAACATTTCTTCTTGTTGTCAAGATAACTCGGGCATACAATTTATCACAATTTCTTCAGAATACTAGTCAAAGATCTTCTTAAAAAAAAACTACATAACTCGAATATGACATAACATTCCATCTTTACTCATTAACACATATCAAGATTTACTGGATGTGATAACTATTATACAGATTTGAACTTGATCTTCTATCGTCTATGCTTTTTTCGATGTCAATTCCCTTTCAAAAAAACTAGAAAAGATTATAATAAACTATCTCAACTATTAATCATCGAAGCATTGTACTATACTGAAGCCACCTCCGTCAGATAAAAAAATCATAATGCCATAATAAGACTGACATCTCGACCATATAAATAAATATATCCCAGCAATTAATAATGCATTTTGAACACAAACAAAAATCAAATATGGTTTCAACAGAAATAAATGCAGAAATATAACCTCTATAAGTCTGATGACAATACCATTGTACTCCCATGATCAGACTAGAAATTATAATCATAATAGATATATTCATCTCCGTCAAAAGAATATCTCTTGCAGATAATCACATAGAATCATAATAAAACCGAGGTAGCAAAATCTCAAAGTATGGAAATATACAGAATTTCTGAAAATTACAACCCATATTGAATGATAAAGATCTTAATGATATACTAGAGAAATTCTAGAAGAAAGCATCACTCATAAGCACTAAAATCAACTGTGACAGAAGCAATAAAATTATAACAGACCAGTTTAGACTAGAGGTGTGCATGGGCCGGGCTACCCGGCCCGGCCCGAAGGCCCGCCCGAAATGTGGGAGGGTTTGGACAAAAATATAGGCCCGAAAAATGGGCTTGGACAAAAAAAATAAGGCACGTTTAAAAAATGGTACGGGCCTCGGGTAAGATATTTTTAGCCCGAGCCCGGCCCGGCCCAGCCTGAATTCACTAAAGGACAAAAAAATCTACATATTTTTTTTATTTTTGAATATTATTTTCTTGTTGTTTTCTCCATATTTTGCTACCATTTTACTATTATGTTGCTACTATTTTGTTGTTATTGTTTGGATATTGTATAAAATTTATTTTATTGTTAATTTTCTTATTATTTTAAAGGCATTTGTTAATTTTTTTTATTATTTTAGAAGCAATTGCTTGTTAAGTTGCATTTATCTTAGTGTTATTTAAGTTTACATATTTTTCAAAATTTATTTTCAATTTGTTGGGAAATATTTATTTTGATATTTTTAGTATTTTTGATGTATTATATATATTTAAAAATAATAATAAAATAATATAAAAAATATTAGGGGCGGGTCGGGCCAGGCCCGGGTTTTAGTATTTTTATCCGGGTTGGGCTTGGGCAAAATTTTAAGCCCATTTTATGGGCCCGGCCCGGCCCGAGCCTAATAAATTGGCATGATTTTTTAGTTGAGCCCGACCCAAACCCGGCCCGGCCCGACCCGACCCATGAACACCTCTAGTTTAGACCCTAGTCGGAACAATGATTTCGAGACCACAAATTCGAGGTTGAAAATTTATTTAAATATTATTTTTGGTGTTTACAGTATATGATAATGTATGTGTGAAAGTTTTGTGTGATAATTTTATTGTTTGGATGTCTAAATTAAGAAAAAGGACTTAATCGCGTAAAATGTAAAAGATGTGTTCTAATTGCTGAAGTGTCAAATTGATATGTTTTTATATATGTGGGGTCCTTATGATGCAATTATACCATTGAATTAATGCATGGACATTAATAGACATGATATATTGGAATTATAATAAAAATAAAAAGGTTAAATATGTAAATGGCTTATTAATGTTAATTAAATTAAAACAAAACATGAAACTAAGCCATTATCATCTCATATTGCCGAAAATATAAGGAAAATGAAAGAAAAATACAAGCTTAGGGTTTCGGCACTTTGATTGGTGATTAAGGTATGAGTTTTCTTCAGTTTTTGATAATTTCTATGTTTTTGTGATCGTTGCACTGTATTCTATCAAGCCCATGCCTGAATTTTGGAAATTTTTAAAGATTTTGAGTTGTGCCATTGTTGATAATGTGATTTTTATAAAGTTTGATGATAGTAAATGAAATATGTGTGTTAGATAAATATGTTTTGTATTGGGATTTTTTATGGATTTGAGTATTTTAGACTAAATTGTGAAAATGAGAAATTGAAGGACTAAAATGTGAAATAAGTGATAAATATAGGCTGATTGGGACTATAGGAAAATCCAGATAAGGTATGAGTTGATGAATTTTGTATATTTGGTGTTTTGTGTAATAAGGACTAAAATGTCAAAATGTGTAATTTTAGGGGCTAAAGTGCAAAAATGCCCAAAGATGTGTTTTTGTATTAAATTGAATGTGTTAGTGATTAAATGAGTTAATTTTGAATACATATAGATCAAGAAAAGAGGAATTCAGATTTAGATCAAGGGAAATAAAAGATTATCGAGTAAACGATCCAAATCGTCAACTATGAGTACGAGGTAAGTTCGTACGTGATAAATGATGTTAAAATTTAAGTTTTAATGCTTTGATAATGCATAAATTATATATATTTGATTTTGGTGTGAACACGATGATAAATCAACTATGTTCAGCACTAAGTGTGCGATCCAAACAGCTTCAATTATAAATAGCACTAAGTGTGTGAATTGGAATAGCTTTGGCTATACGAGGCACTAAGTGTGTGATACTAAGCTAGCTTCATTTATTTGAGATTGCACTAAGTGTGCAAGATCGTTACAGCTTCGGCTAATCATTAATGCACTATGTGTGCAAATTCTTAAAGCATGGAAAGACTTCCGAATGAATTAATGTATTTGAACGAGAGGTGAGAAAGAAATGAATAAATATGGGAAAGTTCAGGTATGTTCGATACCTATGTGGTAGATGATACTATGTGTATGAATTTTGATGAATTCGTATGAACATATTAAATGTGATGGAATAGAATTGATGGACGAATTGTGAACTACTAAGTGTTTATTAGTTAATGTTTCGTATTATATAAATTGTTGACTATAATTGGTATGAACTTACTAAGCTTTAAAGCTTACTGTGTGAAATGTTCTCTGTTTTACAGTGTTATAAAGCTAGCTCAAATTTGGAGATCGTCAGCGACTCATTCATACTATCGGACATCTATTTTGGTACCATTTTGAGAGTTGTATATATGGTATATGGCATGTAAAGGCTAGAATTATTTTGGTACGTTTGTGATGTGAATATTTAACCATGCAATATGGCTTGGTTTTCGTTGTGTAAAAGAATGAAGTATGGTTATAATCTATGTAATGCAATATTGTCTATATGATATATTTTGATGTGTCTAAAAGGGCTTTGTGAAAAATGGTTGATTTAGTAGGTGATAAAATGATGAATTTATGCATTTGGAACTTATGTTTGATGTTATGATAATGGTTTAATGATTTGGCATACTTTGATTGTGAATTGAGTAATGGATTGGATGGTATGTAATAGGTATGAAATATGTATGAATTGGCTTATTTTGGTTGCTTATGAATGTATGCAAATTTTGTGAAATGGTTTGGTTTTGGTGCTAGTAGGGAGAACTCAAAATGGGCGGTAAATTGGCCTTGTAAATGGCCTATTTTTTCCCACACGGGTAGGGACACGAGCGTGTGTCACTACCGTGTTGCTTGAAGGCCATTTCAAAATGAGCCTGAGCAGACCACATGGACGCACACACATGGGCGTGTGATAAGCTGTTTGGCCAAGTCAGTTTCGAGCACGGGCTAGACACACGGGTGTGTGACTAGCCGTGTAACCCAAGTCAGTAGCCTCCCTAATTTTCATACGGCCTGGCACATGGGCGTGTCTTGTGGCCGTGTGGACAAGTCAGCATGTATGCCCTATTTTGCCATGGCCTAGACACACGGGCGTGTCTAATGCCGTGTGAGGCACACGGCCTGTTTACACGGGCATGTGACCTGTGTAACTTTGAAAATTGTTTAAGTTTCAAAAAATTTTGTATGTGTTCAATTTAGTCTCGACCCCTTTCTGAAGCATGTTTAAGGTCTCGTTGACCTATGTAAGGGACTCTGTATTGATGTATGACCTATGATGTTATGATGATTGTGAAATGAATGCTAAATGTTTCGATATGTCCAGTAATGCCTCTTAACCCTAGTCCGAAAACGAATACGGGTTAGGGGTGTTACAATAATCTTCATGTATATTCAACAAAATAATAACTAGTAGAAACAGAATACTAGCATCATATGAATTTTACCGTCGACTTTTCTATCAACACAATAGAATAGAATATCAGGGAAACTAGAGCAATGCTGATCATAACCCAAACAGACTAACAATGCTTTCGTCTATCAGTATTTTTAGCTAGTGTTCTCATAAGACAAGAATCTCATCTGGAATTGAACTGCTACATATATCTCTGAGAATGAATGAACACAAAGAATACCCAGAAGAGTTCGTTATAATCTACTCAACTATAACCACTGTACTCAGATATCTTTACCATTCAAATGTGATTCCACTGACTATTACAGTCATCTCTAATCCTACATTATTCTATTCACTAACGAAAATCAATTTAGAAGAATTTCCAGTTAATACATTCTTTAGACATCATACCTGAATATTTTGTTTCCATCTAATTCAACTTCTTCTTTAACAGTGACTTTTCATAATCTAAATGATCTTCAAAACGATCCAATATCTCTTCTAGTATTGTCTTTTCTTGCTGACTCATTCTCCTATCTGATTACAGTATTAACCCTTCAATTGCAAAACTCTATAATTCTACACTCGTGAGCTTATTTAGTATAAATATTACAAATTTTCATTGTAATACCTTACTGATGAGGGGGTGAGGGTGTAAAGCCACAAATTTAACTCACACACAGATTTATACACATAACATAACATTTATCAATAACATGATATTATGAGCTTTTATTCATACATTTATGAGTTTTAACTCATGATAAACACATTTTCACTCAAACATTTGAGTACCACTTTCTGCACTACCAGAATTAGCTCGGTTGAAAAACACATCTGTCTAATTAAAACAATTCTCGTCAGAATTGGAAGATATCACACTATCACAGGTTAAATATGACATGTATAGCTAGACTCACATGCTACGTTAGTCCTACAATTGATTAAAACGTAGCTCTGATACCGATTAAATTTAACACCCCTAACCTATATCCATTACCAGAATAGGGTTACGAGGCATTACCTATCAAATCACAACATACAACATAAATTTCATCAAACATGAAACCAACATTACATAAACATTGATCAAACATATTCACATTGTCCCTTATAAGGCTCTATGTGATCTTAAAACATGCCTGGAAGAGGTTTGGGACTAAACCGATAACATTTGAAGACTTTGGGAAACTTATAAAATTTTCATGCATAAAGGGATCACATGCCCATGTGAACAGGCCGTGTGCCTCACACGGTCACTAGACACGCCCGTGTCACAAGCCATGTGGAAACAGGGCATACATACTGACTTGCACCACATGACAGGAGACACGCCCGTGTGCCTTAGCCATGTGAAATTTGAAGCGTATACTGACTTGGGTCACACGGCTGGCCACACGCCCATGTGCCAACCTGTGTGTCACACACGACCTATAGAAACGCCCGTGTGTCTAAGCCGTGTAACTCTCTGACTTGTTTAACTAAGTTACAGCAGGCACACGGTCGAGACACATGCCCGTGTGCTCAACCGTGTTGGGAAAAATTAGGCTTGGTTTAAGCCATGTTTCTCACCCACTTCAAGCATACCTAAATCACAACATTTCATACCATTTCAATACACTTATAAGCAACCAAAACATGCCAATTCATATACAAATTATGTCATTTCATCTTCAACCATTTCACTACTCAAATCATAACCATAAACATACCAAGACAATATGTCATCACCAACAATTTCACCTATTTCCCTATACATTTTTCTCATCATTTTATCAACTAATTCATGCCACAAAAATATACCAATTCATCATCCCTATATCATACCAAATAAACCATGATATATCATTAGTAATTAACCAAAACAATTAACCATTCAACCATCACAATAACTACACCAAACATGCCAAAACACAAGGCTATATATATACATCATATATCACTTATAAAACTTATGAATTAAGCCAACTTAAATGGCCAATTACACACCAACATTTACATCATATACAAGCCAAACTCACATTCAACATTACCAAACACATTTCCACATAACTCAAGCCTATACATGTCATATAACCAAGTCATAGGTGTATAAATACTGAAATCAAACCAGATAGTGTGACGCGATCTCTGCCGACTTCCAACCCGAGCGAACGTCTGGATTACAATAAAACATAGAAAAATAACACAAAGTAAGCTATAAAGCTTAGTAAGCTCGTATGATATTAAACTTATCTTATTGAATAAGCACATATCAACCATTCTCATATACTATAATATAAATTCATTTGATTTCACCTTTATACCATAATTCCAATCACATAATTAACAAAGCTTCACAAGTTTATTTATTTCTATGCTCATACGGATCAAAAACATTCTTATCAATTCAATTACATTTACATTTACATATACTAAATCAACTAAATATATAACTTCATTCAAACCAACATTCCTCACATTTTCTTTAGTCAAGGTGAATCGCGTTAATTATTATCAAGTAACAGTATTTCACACGTTATATACCTTATGTATATATAATTAAAACAAACATAACTCATGCCTCATTTAACATCCAATTTATACCTCTATATGGCCAAATGAACCCATTTTGGCATAAAACATATTTATAAACAAATCTTTCTCATTTCATATACATGATACAATATGAACTCACCGCTTTCATTCGATTCTCACATAAGTTTTGTATGTACCTGTATTACTTATTTCGATCGTACTTTCATTCTTGTCTTGACCATGCCCGTCAACTATTCAAAATCGCTAAGGATACTTGGAAATCTCGTATAACTCATACAATGCCATATCCTAGATATGGTCTTACATGTTATAGTATATCAATGCCAATAGCCCAGCTATGGTCTTACACGAATCTTATATCGATGCTAATGTCTCAGACATGGTCTTACACGAATCTCATATCCGGGTAATCCTAATGTCATGACATTTAGATCCTAAGTTATTCCTAAGGTTCGTACGGGACTTCCGGACGTCATAACTTTGTCGATTGTGCTCGTACTCATTTCCAATTAGCATTATAATTTGATTCAACAATAATAATAAATTTATAGCATAATTTAACAGCATTTATTAACATACAAACTTACCTCGATCGTTAAAACGACGGAACGGATCGACTAGTCCAATACTTTGTCTTTTCCTCGATCTAGACCCGTATTTCACTTTTCTCAATCAATTGAGTCATGCAAGTGTCGAACTTTCAAAAGCTTCAATGGTGTTCTTTTTCTTTCACTTTCGGTGGAAGATGATGAGAAATGAGCATGAAATTGTCTTTATTTTATTTAATTTAACTTATTACACTAATTATCATTTTTTCCTTTGTTATAAACATTAAATTTTCACCAAAATATGCACATAACCATCCACTTACAATATAAAAGAGCAAATTACAACATAAATCCCCTAACTACTTTATCTCTTAGCCATTTAATGCATTTGAACTATAGAACTCACATTTTTCACTTTACGCGACTTAGTCCTTTTTATCAAATTAGATACTGAAACGATAAAATTTCTTTACGAAAATTTCACACAACTTAATATCATGCTGTAAATAATAAAATAAATTTTTTGATGTCGGATTTGTGGTTCCGAAGCCACTGTTTCGATTTAGCTAAAAACGGGTTGTTACAATTCGGGTTAGTTTAACTGTAGGTGGTAAAATGATGAAAATTCCCTTAGGTTAAATTACTTATAAAAAGTCTAAAATTGGTTTACAAAGTTCGAGGTGTATCTTGGGAGTTTTTTAGTCGGATAGTCACTTAGGTGACTAATGTAACGCTTCGAATTCGGGTCAATCCGTCCCAGTCGGGTTTGGGATGTCATAGTAAACTTGTAATTTGATAATTAAATATAATTAAAATAAAAAAATGATGAATGACCATCATCTTTTACATTTTTGACTTGGCTAAAACCGATTTCTCCATGGTTGTGTAACTAAAGCTTTTGGCTATTCTTCAAGTTCATGCATGATCAGGAAACGCCATCGAATTTAAACCGAGGAAAAGCTAAAGTTTCAGACTAGTTGTCGACTTTATTTTAGTAACTGTTTCAGTCGGGGTAAGTTTGTATAAGGATTGAAATCATTATTTTTTGTTTTGGATGAATGTAAATAGATATTTATGCTATGTTTAAATTAAATTGATAAAGGTGTGATAAATTATTATTATGGACCAACTAGAGAAATTAATCAAATTAAAGGATATGTGAACAATTATTAATGTGATTGGTGAAATTGTATTTGGTGATCAAGAATTATAGGTTGCCTCTTTAAATGTTTACTTTGATTAAGGTAAGTTCCTAGTAAGTTGTTATGTAAATGTAAGTTAATTGTGGTTACACTATTGTTTCTACTTAGTTGCAAGCATATATATGAAATTCTATTGGTTATTTATATATATATATTGGAATATTGCAAATTAGTGCATATGAAGTCGAGAAATTGATAGTAGAATTTCTTGAGGTTGCATATTAAAGATATGAAAGTAATGAAATTATGGTATATGTACGGAAAGGATGAAGTCATATGGTCTTGTGGCCTTATTTCGAATACACACACGGGTAGACACACGGGCTGGGATACGGCCGTATGTCCCTATTTCGAATGTCCACATGGTTTGGACTATGTCACACGGCCGTGTGACCCCTGTTTCCCAATTTTTTATCTTTTTCCAAAATTTTCTGTTTTGATTCAACTTGATCCCCAATAGTTTTCAAATTGTTTTTAAGGCCCCGAAGGCTCGATTTAAGGCCCAAATGTGTATATTTGTTGTGATTGTAATGAGTTATTGTTAATTTAATATTAAATGGTATTATTGATTTATTTGAAGCTAAAGGTTTTGTTTTGTTCAGTAATGCTCCGCAACCCTAATCTGGTGATGGAGACAGGTTAAAGGCGTTACAAATTTAGTCACCTTCCCAACCATTCCCTCGATTTCCCATAAAACCTCATTTTTATAGAGATAGCTGGGGAGTCATGGAAATCTAATGCAGGCAAGAACAGTAGTAGGGTATTGATTTAAAGGATTGAAGTCAATTGTCCATGGTTGCACTATTAAATACTGTCCAAAGATTGTCCAAGGTCCCTGTGATAAAACCTTCTAATAATCAAGAGTTTTGGAACTTTGCTAAGAAATAGTCATTTTCTATATCCATAAGCTGAAAAGGTTGAAACAGCCTCTATAACCTATACACCTTATTCTGCAAGGCTACAACACCAATATTCATTCCTAACAGCTTGAGGATCATTGAGGCAAACATGTCCTTAACTAAGAGTTTTTGAACTCTATTCGAAAAGTCAATAGCTAGGATACCATTGATCATAGACTTCTTGACATCACCTTTAAGAAGGGAGAAGCCTCATTAGTAGAGTGAACAATACTTGATTGTTTTGATTCAGTAAACCCCTTCCCCAAAACCATATCTTTCCATTACAAGGTTGGAGCTGACGTTGATTCAGCAACCATCTCAACATCTGGAATGGTTTTCGAGTCCTTGAAACGCACCTTCTTGGTGTTCAGGTCTCCTAGGAGATTTTCCCCATTACCGCTGCTTCCACAAAGAGAATCCATTATCGAATCAACTTTTCTTTTAAAAATGTAACATTTATCTCATTAAGTTCTTAATATATATGCTTTTTTTATACAATATCTAAA
Organism: Gossypium longicalyx; assembly: GCA_025698465.1. Classification (NCBI taxonomy): domain Eukaryota; kingdom Viridiplantae; phylum Streptophyta; class Magnoliopsida; order Malvales; family Malvaceae; genus Gossypium; species Gossypium longicalyx. The sequence continues at coordinate 38,370,223 of CM046996.1, read as the reverse complement.
ATTACCCATAGCCCCTCCCCAACCTTTAAATAGGAGGATAATGCATTTCAGCGCACTCGAATCCATGTCCTCTTGCACTGGCACAATGGCGATGTCAATCGAATTAAGACTCAATTGACACTACTTCATTAATTAATATTCGCTTTATATTTAAAAATAATAATATTGAGGGGAGAAAAAGCAAAAATTGGAGAACCTCTTTGGATAATTATTTGATGCATTATTATTGATTTGATTTATGGGGTTAATTGCATGTTAGTTCTGTTAGTTGTTTTCTTATTTGATTTACTCGATGTAGTCTTTGTTAATTTGATTTTATGTTATTGAATTTAGTTTATGTTATATTCAATTTGTTTATTAATGTCCCTGTATAAAGATTCAATTTGTATTTAATTTATTACGTGATTTATTTAATTTCATTATATTTTGCATTATGAACTTTAACTTTAATTTTATTTTAGGTTCAAATTTAATTATATTAGTTTATTTTCTTTTTATTTATTTTTTCTCAAGTATGTTTGTGAATCAATTCTCCAATAAGAAATAATCTTTTTATTAAATAGTTTTCAAATTTCGAATACGTATTCATAAATGATCATTGATTAAATTTAAAAAAGAAATCGATAATTTAATTTCCATTATAAATATTTTTTTTTACATTTATTACAAGTAAAATTTAAATAAAATAACAATTAAGATAATTAAAATATAAAATTATCAATCTTATCATATCATTAGCAATATTATCTGAGGTGTTACACACGGTAGTGTAACCTAGAGCTGTGCATGGGCCGGGTTACCCGGCTCGGCCCGAAAGCCTGCTCGAAATGTGGGAGGATTTGGGCAAAAATATAGGCCCGAAAAATGGGCTTGGACAAAAAAATAAGGCCCGTTTAAAAAATGGGCCGGGCTTCAGGTAAAATATTTTTAGCCCGAGCCCAACCCGGCCCGGCCCGAATTCACTAAAGGACAAAAAAAATCTGCATTTTTTTATTTTTGAATGTTATTTTCTTGTTGTTTTTTTTCCATATTTTGCTACCATTTTACTATTATGTTGCTATTATTTTGTTGTTATTGTTTGGATAATGTATAAAATTTATTTTATTGTTAATTTTCTTATTATTTTAAAGGCATTTGTTAATTTTTTTATTATTTTAGAAGCAATTGCTTGTTAAGTTGCATTTATCTTAATGTTATTTAAGTCTACATATTTTTCAAAATTTATTTTCAATTTGTTGGAAAATATTTATTTTGATATTTTTAGTATTTTTGATATATTATATATATTTAAAAATAATAATAAAATAATATAAAAATTAATACGGGTGGCCTGGGCAGGGCCTGGGTTTTAGTATTTTTATTCGGGTCGGGTTTGGACAAAATTTTAGGCCCATTTTTTGGGCTCGACCCGGCCCGAGCCCAATAAATAGACATGATTTTTTAGTTGAACCCGACCCGAGCCTGGCCCGGCCCGACCCATGAACACCTCTAATGTAACCCATGTATCATAACACAAAGTACAACACTTGAAAAAATATATTTTAGAATATTAACAACGCCAACATACTTGTTTGATGTAAAAATTAGAATAACAATCATTTGATACAATATACCATTTGGTGTAGGACGTACCAAATTTAACTGATGATTTATTAAAATATTACATACTTTATTAAATTTCTCTACTTCATTGGAACTATTTAAGAACTCCTACTTTGTCATCGAACTTATTATATTTTTGCTTGGTGGCAGTAGCCATCGTTAGGTTTTTAATTTTCATCCTGTCTATTGCAAATTTTTCATCCCTTCACTTATATTTAACATTTATGTTCATTTTTAAGTGAAAGAAACACATGACGAAAAGGCATAATAATACATTTACATTTCTACCGTTATTTATATTGAACAAATTTATTTTTAACTAAATAACTTAATTTTCACATTATTGCCCTATGTTTAATACATTTTCTTTTAATTTTTTTAATAATTTAAAACATTTTTTAAATTATTATAATACTATTAAACATTTTTAGGAATACTATTTAAACATTAATAATTTTCTCCTACAATATTTGTGCATTCAATATATTTAATTATTTACATTTCAATTAATTTATACATACAGTAAATTGGTGGGTAAAAAGACCTAGTATATATATATATATATATATATATATATATATATATATATGATTTAAGAATATTTAGTTTTTTCAATTTTTTCTTTAATGGTAAATAACATAAAAATTAGGACTAATGGCAATGTAACAATTTGTCATTGCTGAAGTATCAACAAGTGATTAGTGACACATGTAGAACTATTTGTTTTCAAAATTATGCATATAATATATATGATTTAAGAATATTTTAACTTTCAGTTTTTTTATTTAAATAACATAGAAGTTAGGACTAACAGTAATATAACATTTTTGTAATTGCTGAAGTGTGAGCCAATAACTGCTGACATTCGTCACTCAATGAATTGTGCCAGCACTATTTATAATATACTAATTGTGACCAGTTTACTATTTACATAAATTATTTGTAATATTTTAGATATATTAAAAATTAATTGTAAGTTCAATACTATAAGTTTTACAGGAAAAATATTAAAATTTAAATAGTATTTAAAAACTATTTTATATAAGATGACCATGTGCGTTAATTAAAATATATTTCATTTTTATTAATATTTTAATAAAAGTAAAAACATATATTAAACAAAATAATTTAATGTGAGATCATAGTTTTATTTACAATAAAAATTAAGAAAGTATTGTAAAAATAATAATTTTCTTTAATTTTCATGTAAAATTCCTAGAAACACTAAGATTTAAATAGTATTGAATGATTGTTTTTACTAATAAAATTTATAAGTTAAATTATGAATATATTTAAATTAGGTTTAAGCTAAAAATTAATAGTAAGTTCTATATAGAAAATTATTTAATTTCAACGAAAAAAATGCTTAAATAACTTAAAACACTATATAAAATATAAAATTTAGACAATATAAATTTAAAATAATTCAGACAACCATTGTCGCTTTTTAATAAACTTTTTAAAATAATAGTATGTGAAAAACACTAAATTTATTAATATTTAAATAAATAAATTATTATATTTATAAAAAATATATTTTTATTCATTCATATGTAAAAGTTTCTTTATAAAAGATCATAAAGATTAAATAATTATGTAATTTCATAAAAATCATAAAGTGCAAATTAATTGTTCAAAAATAGAAATTAAATAAGATTTATTCATTAATATAAAAATAAGATCAATTAAAATACAATTATATTTTTTTATATTTTTATATTCGTTTTACGGTTTATATTTTAAGTTCGTTGATATTATGTATTCTTTTTGTAATATAATATTAATGACATAAATAAAAATTTTATAATAAATGAAAAGATTGAAATCATATTGCTAAAAGAAAAGAGATTGAATTATAAAAGAAAAATAGTTAAAAGGAATTTAACGTGTAATTAACATGTAATATTACATAAATATCTAAAGAAGAGTAACGGATATATATTGAAAAAATTTAAAAATGGGTTGGTTAAAAACAATGCTAAAAAAATTGTGTATTTCGAAAACAAATATGCTAAAGAAAATTATGGATATCAGAAACAAATGCACTAATGAAGCTAAGAAAAAAGTATATAATTATTAAAAGAAAATCCTATGATTTAAAATATAAGCATTAAGGATTATCATTTAACATAATCCCATCTCGGTTTTATTATTATTAAAATAAAATTACCCTATCTTTTATACAACATAAACACATGTAATAAAATTAGTATCCATATAAAAACAGTTTTTCCTTTTTCTTTTTTTTTTTTTTTTGCTAATAGGAAGATTCATTCCATAAAAGGTCAAGTACAACACGAGTCAGAAAAGCCCAGAAATAAACAATAATGAAAACAAGGGCTTAAGAGCCCGACACAACTCCCCATCCCCCTAAAGAAAAATGAAAAAACCTGAGAGCATTCACCAGCCGCTACGGAGAAGAGAAAGCAGCAGGGAAACTAAGGGACATGACAACTGTACCCAGCTATCGGCATGCACAACTCTGGTAAAGATCATGCCACAACAAAGTCCAAAACACAGTACCAAAACCATCATGGAGCTGGTCGAACGTCGATGGAGGTGGAGCCAAAGCCATTTCAGTAGCGACAACCACTAAAAACATGTTCTGGTGCGATGACTCCAGATATCTATCAAAATTCAAACGTCATGGACCCAAAGTAGCGTCGAAGCCAGAACATCAAGCGAAAGGGCTTCGCCGGAAAGAAAGCAAAAGCAGGAACCATCAAAAGAGGACCTCGCCATAATGAAAGGAGGTGGCTCCTAACAACCGTGGTGACGACCATATGACAACTGAGATCTCAGTCGTCCGTTCCACGACGACCGAAGGCTAAAGGAAGACAGCAGAAGCAATATCTAAACATTATTTCGCTGAACTACCAAAGAAGATTGGTGAACCAAAACAAAAAAAAGAAAAAGGAGGGCCTTAACGGCGAGGAAGATGCTTGATGCCGGCCCGAAGGCCAGAAGGCCTCTCATAGAACCTCAACTCTCACTCTCTAGCGTCAAGAAGGAGATGAGAACGAGAGGTTTAGATTCCCTCATTTGACAAAAATAAATAAACAAATTCAACTTTGGGCGTCTAAGGCAATTAAAAAATACTTTGTACCGCCTCACCAGCAATGGCTAAGCCCAAGCAAATCATTATATAGAAATTACAATATCACAACCGAGGGTGGAACTGCTGTGGCTAAAACTAACGGCAATTGGATCTTCCCCTTTAACTTTACTCTACAAGAATCAACACAAGACCAAATTATGGGCAAAGTGATAAATTTGAAGTCATTCCATCCCAACAAAGCAAACAAATCTAAAACAAGATTATATAAAATAAAATAAAACCGTACGATATTTACAAAAGAAGCTACGACTCAAGGATTAGGGCAGGATTACAAACTTCCAGATTCAAACTCTGGATCTCCTAAATGCCACCTCTTAATGATACTGCATGAAGAGTAAAACTCAAATTTTATCTGATATTATTCATATTTCTGCATATTGGTTTACAAACTTCTGACATTAAAACTTTTGGAAGATGCTCAACTGAACGTAATCCAAAAACCCTATTTCAAACGAAAAGGCCTTAGTTATATATGCACATGTAATTATATATAGTCAACCAAAATGCCCATCCCTCATTACCTATCAATAAGATTATCATAGGAAGCATTCAACACCACAGTGCCACACAGATTCCAAGACAAAAGCAAGTTGACTGAGTAAACATCATAGGCACAAAAGGAAAACAAAACACTATGCATGTTCCTTTGAATTTATTTTTAACCTGTTTTCCAGTCTTCGAACCATCCAATCATCGTTGGTGAACTTCTGTCCATAAACCAAAGGAGTTGAATTTTTCAGCTTCCAAAATGTTATGTACAAACCTTTGTTTGCCTAGAGTAGCAGTTGGACCTGCAGTAATACATCGTACAAAAGAAAAAAATAGTTGTAAGTGATAGTTGAATACCAAATATAACAAAATGCCAAGGAAGAAAATATTCTCACAAACAGCTAATGTAACATTAGCAAGTTGAGAGAGAAGATTAAAATATGATCACATTGACTACCTTGTAATAAAATGATTAGAATCCATTCCATTACTTATACAATAACCATTAGCATTCTTCAGTTAACTAGATGTGCAAAAATAAATGAACTTAGACACAGTGCATATGTAGTTTCATCTAAAATTTTCTTGCAGTTAATATAAGATCACCAAATTTAGCAGTGAAGAATTAACTTGATCATCATATTAGAACACCAAATGCAATTAATTGAAGTTGAAGGGAGCGCATACAAACCTATCAAAATGCTCATTAAACCATCTTTTGTGACTTTACAGATGATACAGTGAAACATCAAGCAGAGAAAAAGAGGAGAAATACAGATAACTAACTAGATTTTCTATTTGCCATTGTTAAATTCTAATAGTTGGAACAAACATTTAACTGGAAAAAACCATCGGCCAAATCAAAGATTAATTAATACTTGGTTATTTTAAGATATGATACAACAAAACGTATACTGACAAGGGAAGGATGAAACTCAGAAAAACATGATATTGAAAATAAAAAGTGATATTGGGAGTAAAAAGTATCTTAGTAGATGCAAAAGCTTCTCAAAGAATCTACCATGCAAGTAAATTCCAAACAGTTGCTAGCACAGCTGATGAGGAAAAAATAAACTAAATTAATATACTCTTTGTAAACCTGTACCATTGCCTTTGCAGAGCTACTTATTTCTATAACCATCAAAGCTTAATCCCTCTGATATGGTGTCCAACCTTTTGTTCTCTCCTATAATCCACAGATATAAAAAATATCTTGCTCTTTGTAAATCACAGTTAACAAATCAACAAATAAAAGTTTGGACGGGGAGACAGTGGAGAAAAGAATATCACCTTGATGTTCTCTTTCATGAGAATCCAAGAAATTTTCATTATCTGTTCCTAAAAAGAGTGATCGGGGGTAGCTTTCCAGTATACCTGAGAGGTTATTCTTAAAGTAAGTATAACTAAATATCATTATTTGGATCACGTCTATATGAAAATAAATATATCTGAAATTATTAATAGACTATGCTTAAAATATTGTGATTTTCATGAATGAATTAACTAATGGTAACTGGGCCAAGTACTTGCTTATGAACTGGAGAAAATATTTTAGATAGCGAACACATAAAAGGCCTCCAACCTCGGCTAAATCCAGCATAATGTCTAAAACAGACTCACAATGAAGACATGGATTCATGCAGAAAATATGTGCTACAGGGCAAATACATGTGCCCATACAAATTGACAGAAAGAAACCTGAACTCGGAGAAAAGTCAGCTGTGAGATCTGAAACATTGAAATTGCGAGAGATCTGGCCTAAAAGTCCAAATGAAGAAATGTCAGCATCCGGAAGTGGTTCATTTAGTGATTGTGTGCTTGGTTCTGCACTATTGAAAGCTGTATCCCCAATTGTTGGACGTGTCTCTAGAAGACTGCTCTCAGCACCAAACATGTAAGCAGAACTGCCTGAAAAACCAGCTGCTGATTTTAGCATCTTCCCATTTATTTCTTGCATCAAACCCATATTTGAATTCTGAGTTGAAAGCATGGCTGATGGTGCATGAATCCTGCTGGCATGGGTAGGAAGCTCAATACTAGCATGTGTCCCAATGTATAAAGATGAACTACTATTACTGAATACATTAGGCAAACTAGATCCCATGAGATGCTGCAAGCTCTCCTGCTTCCGAGCTTTTCCTGTGTTCTCTGGCGCACAGCAGGATGAGTTCTGGGGCACTATAAGAGAAAGCTATATCAGTAGCAAAATGTTGAAACCTGGAGAAAGCCAAAGCTTGGCTTTCAGATTTTCAGAAACTAAACTTAGGGAAATTCAATAATTATCAATAGATTGCTACATACTCAAAAATCAATGGATAAACTGCAAGAAAGATAAAGGAATACTGAGAAAGTAAATAGACCAAAACAATATAAGCAAAATAAGAAATTTTCATACAACTGGTCCCTTTTATCAGAAGTGGATATAGGAAATAAGTTTATAAGTGATCACCTGATGTCCAAACCTGCCAATATCCAAATTCTACATAGTTACAGATAAGTAAGAAGTAAAATGAAGTCTTTATGGTTTTTGTCAACAATCAGAGTTAAAGAATAACTTAGACAAGCCTTCTTCTATCTTTATTCATCTTTACAGTTATATTAAAATAAAATGAGAATAAGAAACTACCCTCAATCTCTGCTGCTAGATAAACCAAAAAGAGCCAATTCCACAAATTTGGAGTATTTGCGATTAAACAGAAATGAAAATAACATGCCCAACTAGGTAAAAAGCAATCTTACTCTGTGACAAGTGAGGTCCATTCAAATTAGAGATTGAGGAAACTCCAGATGGATGAATCTGATGCATGAGTTGCACCTGTTGCTCAAGTAGCTTGTTGAATTCCATTATTTGTTGCTTTACCATCAGTCTGAGATAATAAGCCTGGAAGAATTCTCGATTCTCTTCTTCAAGCTTTTGCCAAACTGATAAACATGAAACATTTAGTACAAGGAAATAATTTTTTTTTTTTTAAAAACTAACATTATTTAGTGACTGTAAAATGTTGTCAGAATCCCGTGATTGACAACAATCACAGTACATTGCCAATAATCCCAACAATAAGTTAAAGCCTAGGTAATAAAAAGGCGGTTTGGACCATCCAGTCTATAAGCTTTCCTTAAAACAGAATTTTTGCCAAAGGGCAAATCAATCCATCTGAGAAACGGGTCCTGGACTGCAAACTCTGCTTCCAAAAAGTGAGGCCTACTTTCTTTTTTGCTCTTAATCTTTTCATAAGGGTTGGCAGATGCAGGGCAAAGCCATTACATGGATTTAGAGTATCTCTTCTTATAATAGGCTATAGCTATCAAGCTAGTGGGGTTTCAAATAAGGATGGGCAACCAAGAAGAAGCATGGCTGTTATGAGAAAATAAAATATTTTAACTTTTTGTTACCAAGTTCAGTAAAACCAGGCTCAATTTTGGCCTGAGCCAGAAGAGTTTCCACAACTTCCTTCTGCGTCATGTAGAGTTGAAGGCATCTTTCTATAAGGTTTTGAACCTAAATTCACACATTAGGGTAAAAACAACATTAGCCATCATAGACAATGTACCACCTCACAGAAAGCCTACATGCCAAACAAATCTAAGACAGTAGAAACAGCTCAATGCACACAAACAAAAGGATGAACAGCATTTGACCATGTAGAAAAAATAGAACATCAGAATTCAGATATAAATCTTAATTTTGCTTGGGGGTAATAAAAACAGTTTTATACAATATTTTCCATTTCTCCTTTCTCCGCTCCTCTCTCCTTAAGTATGAGACTAATACCATGTCAAGAATTTAATCCGGATATTCATCAGAAAGGTTAAATAGCAGGTAATAGTCTTCAGTTAAAATTATCATTTTCTGTTATCTAAACTTTTCATAGTTAGCATATGAAGATGCATTCAACGCTAATTGCTAAGACAATCAGGAATGACATTATAAGCTCCATACAGTCAAAAACTCAATGAAAAAGAATCCCAACAATAACCATATCTCTAGCATTCCCACAAGGTGGTTGGTCCAACAACACAAAATTCAAAGACAAGATTTTATTTTGATATAAAAATAAAATCCAAACACAATGAAAGTTAGTAACGACTCACCAAGGATTTGTTTGTCTGTTTTTCCATGTCACCGCAGGCTATTGGCAATTTAGATTCTAGGACAAGGTCTATGTTTCCTCTAAGACGTTAGTACTTGGATAGATCAAGTGAAATTAATCAGGAGGAGAATAGACCAAGGCTGAGATCAGAAATTGCTTGTGATTTCTATAGTGAAAAAAAAGCAGCCATCTAGATGGATAGCATAACTTGGCTATAAGAAATATCAGCCAAGATCTCTAAGTCAGCAAAATTTAGTTTTCCACATTAAGTGTCACTTTCCTTAAAAAGATATCCACTACCCTCTATCTTTTGTATCTTTACACTTTATCGTATAAAGCAAGCAACTTCCTTTTTCCTTTACCTTTATCTTTGCAAATATTATTTAGTAATACAAAACTTGTCACAGTTACAAATTACAAACAATCTATTGCTCTTGAGAAGGCTTTTTACTGGTATCTGAGCTGATCAATGGCCAATTCCATAAATGAAAAGTAGATTCCAAAACTTCAATAATTTAGCCCATGCTTTTGCTTTTAAATTTGAACTCTTATAAACTTACAACCTTTTTTTCGTTTGTTATTATTTCCATCTATTAGTCCATTCTTCTAAAAAGCTCCAAAAATTAAAATCCATAGAAACATTAAAAAAAAAAATTCTTCTATGTGAATTACCAACTAAACAACTATATCTACATAGCACTCAACCCACAATAATTACACAACTCCACTCTGCCCAGAATAAAGTAATAATTTAGCAAGAAATCTAAGTTTTCATAAGGGAAAATGAAAATGAATACATAAATTTATACCTACCACAGAATTAATAAATAGGGATTCAGTTCACTATAGAAGATCATTCATTAAGTATAAAGATCAAGGTCAAAATCTTACCAACTTTATATCTTGACGAGAAACCCTTCTTACTGGTACAGTCGACATATCTTTTACTAAGTTTCTAACTATACCGATAATTACAAATTGTCTTCCCAAGATACCGAAAATGTGAATCAGACAATCTTGCATGCAGCTATGTACCTGAAAAGCGAACAATTTGACATCAAGCACACAAAGAAAATATTCAAGAATAAATCATTTAAGATAAGAATATTAAATTCTCTATTGATAGATTTTTTATCAATAATTTAACAGCAACTTCTGTACGGAAAAAAATCACATGAACGAAAAGATGAATCCTTTAACAATAATGAAATAAGGGAAAAATAGCTTAGATTATTTGATCGTATAAACACAAGATTCCATTAAAAAGTGACTAGACTTCTTCAATGTATCTAATTTCTTCTAACAGAAGAAGTTTGATGCAGTTCAACATGAAAACAACAAAACTAGCCATTCTACAACAAGAATTCACGCCATGAGAACATAGAATAAGGAGAAAAATTCGCAGCGTATATAAAATTGAGGAAGCAGTTTTATTTACAATACCGGAGGGAATGTAAAGAAGTGCGGTTTTGTCTGATAAAAATAATTGAGACTGAGATCCGTACTGAAGTGCAGAGAAAATATTGAGAAAAGCAGAGAATTTAAAGAGAAAATAGGAAATCATAAGAGATGGAGTTTGTTTATTCATTTACCTTAATAAAAACGAAGTGGTGAAAGATTCTTGTTTGCTTAAACGCTAACCTGCCCCTGCCGTTTTCTCCCTCTCTATAATTTAATTTCGGGTAAACTATATATTATATAGTTCAGTAAGTTTCTTTTTAGATCATTAACTTATAAAACAGAAGTTACAAAATCAATTGAAAATCTATGTACATATAAATGTTTGGGATCCAAATAATTTCATTCTCCACCTTCAATTATAAAAAAGAAATTCTAAATATTTAAAAAGAGTTATAAAAGTAAAAGTATAAGTAAGACAAAAAAAATTAAATTGTAAAATTTGGAAAATACCAGAAATAATGTGTAATTTGATCAAAATGTGAAAATGGAGAAGGAAGTACCCTAAAAAGAGTTGTAAGGTGAAAGTATGACAAATAAAAATAAATTGAAAATTCAATTTGATCAAAATGTGAAAATGTAAGTTATTATTCATTAATTGATATAAGAATAAGATGAAATATGCCTTGGTATGATGGAAATAAAATTTGGGACTAAAAAGGAAAAATTAAAAAGTACATGGACAATACAATTTGACCAAAATGTGAAAATATAAGTTATTATTGATTTATTGACATAAGAATTAGTTGAAATATGCATTAGTATGATGGAAATCAAATTTGAAATTAAATTGGAAAAATTAGAAAATATAAGGACTACATTGTAATTTTTCTATTTTCACCAGGGAGAGGGCTCTACACTTCTCACCACCCAAGGACTTATATTAAGAGTTAAATATGAATTAAGAATTTGAATCAGTCAAAGAGTCAAATTTTGAGATGAAATTGTGAGAAAGGGTAAAAAGGGACAAAGTGATAATTTTGCTATGAAGGGTTTTGATTAATTCTCGAGACTTATATTATGGAAATAATATTTAAATGTGATATTTGATATTGAAAATTATTTTGGATCATTGGAACATCGTATTAAAGAATCAATACACAATTTTGACAAAATTAAACTTGAATGGTTGAGCTTGAGCCTTGGGCCCATTTGTTAGTCTTTATAAATGGGAGAACCCCCTCCCCCCAAACCAGCCCTAATTTTTTTCTTCTCCAACCGATAGCAGCCTCCCATGGCTCCTCTTCTTATTTTCCATTTTCTTGGTTTTTTTCCATTTTCTCTCAAAAGCCTTATCTTTCACATTGAGATTTTTCAAAATCTCCATGGAAACAACCTCCTAAGCTCAATTCATCCATCCATTTCTTCAATGGCATCCTAGGTTTTATGGAGTTTTAGCGAGAGAAGTTGAAGCTAGAGTGAGAAAGCTTCAATAAGGTAAGAAATGGTTTCCTACACCTCCACTAGCTTAATTTTTTTTTAAAAAAATATTATGAGAAAGCTTAGAAGAAATCTATATTATTTTTGAATGTATTTTTGGTGTATGGGAATAAGGAAATGGAGATTTATGGATTTCAAAGCTTGATTAGTGATGTATTGGAGTACATAGAAGCTTGATTATATATTGTAAAGTATCCATTAAGGTAAGTACCTTGGATACTCATACTTCTCCTAAGTTAGTAAGCTTAGGAAACTATGAAATTGATGTTATAATTAAATGTTTAATTATACTAGTTATCATGTGAAATTCCATAGCACAATGTTGTGAAATAAATCATTAAAATGTAAAAGTGGAATTGTGTAGCCATGAATTGCTATGTTTAATTAAAATTATGTATGTTTAATTAAAATTATGATATAAGAAGTTTGATTGTCATATAAGTATCAGTGAACATGTATGAACCATGTCATTATTATGAAAAAGATTGGACAATACCACTATGGCCCAAAGTATGTAAAAATGTAAAGTTTTGCATAATGTCAACAAGAGTCAATACAAGCTAAAAATAAGAAATGACAATACTATAAAAAAAGACATGGAACACTAAAAATTGATATAAGGCCTAATTAAAAATGTGAATTGAAATGCATGTGAGAAGGCCTTTCAATGCCTAAAAGTAGAGCTAGGAAAAGGATTACCTACTTAGTTATGAGTTCTAAGAATTGGAATAAAAGACTCTAAGTAATTGATAATCACATTTATGACAAAAATGATATATGTATAATATGTCAAATGAAATTTTTGTTCAATTCTGTTAAAGTGGCATAAGCCATGAAACTATAATTAATTTCTATTATAGTGGCAAATGCCACGAAAATTTGTTACTGAAAATGAATTTAAGTTGAAATGGAAATGATTTAATAAAAATGGAATTAATAAAATATAACCCTAATAGTTTGGTGAGTTAGCTAGTATATGATTAGCATGTCAATAAGGATGTATGTGTGTGCATGTGTTAGGAGATTAGGCTTCGGTCATGGTTTAGCCTTCGGGAGTAGCATTTCGATGAGTTATGTATCCATTTTTTAGTCTGTGGAAGTTTAAAGAAGAGTCAAGGATGAGCTAAGAGAAGAGTATTGGATTCTGTTGATATGTCATGAGCTCCATTAAACCTATTCGTCATATGTGTATGGAAATAGAAAAATCTGCATGTTGAGCAAAGAAGCTCAGTAGTGCTTGACTATGTGTACATGCATAACGAACAAGCAAAATACTCAACAATTAAATGCGTCTTAATTGAAATTATATAATGTCAACTTGTAATATAATTTTGCTTACATCGAAACACCGGAGTATTCCAAGGATCAAACCCTAGAGAGATATGCCACACCTGATTTTCACTTATGTCTTGAATTTAAAGGAAAGATAGCAGTTAATTGAATAGAATGGTAAGTTGACAGGCTATGCTGGAAAACTTGGGAAAGTTGTGGCTAGTTAGTAATTAGTTGAGATGTAAATCTGGTTCAATTAGGTTGGAACTGGCTGATTCCATAATGGAAAACAAAATGATTGTTAATGAATGGCTAATTGAGATTTAGGAGACTGTGCAAGAGAGTTATATATTTAGGTGAGAAGGGAAATTCCTGCTAAGGAAATTCTTCTCAATTTTACTTTTAGTTTTTCTTTTAATTTATTTCTTCTTCGTCAATTGCTACGAAGAAGAAGAAGTTAAGGGAAGTTTTGCATGCGGTGGTAAATGTGAGATTCGAGTCTGGGAAACAAAGAATTTGATAAGTTGGTAAGCCCCTAAGCTTCTATATACTCATGGATTAAAGGAAAAGGAAGTAAGAATTCTTGGAAAGCTTCTGTATAATTATGGGTTTTGGGATTTAAGCTTGAACACCTTTGGTTTAACTGTTAAGTGGTTGTCATGCTTAGTTTCTAGGACAATGGAGGCTCTAGCATTTGGGCAAGCTAAGTTGGCAAGGACAAAAGATGTGATGTGAGTTTTTATACTCCATGTTTAGGTGATTTGTTGTTGCCGTAGTGTTTTTATGATTTGTACTAAGTTTAGTTTGAATTTATGGCTATTTTTGTGTATGAATTTAGGTTGTGTGGATATAATATGTATGCATTTGTTTGCATAAATAGAAGAGTTTTAATAATGTTTGTTAAATTGATATGATCATGTAGTGGTGAAATGTTGGCGTATGACATGACATATTGAATAGATAGTATTGATTGAAATAATATAGGAGTATGAGTGCTTATAAAATGCAATGAACAGAGGATAGCAAGCGGCGGGGTAGTTGAAGATAGGAAAAATTTGGTGTATTGGAGGAATGTGCGGACTGAAATGAGGATTTAAGGGAGTTTGGGTGACATTGTGGAATGGTATCTACTGGATCGCTAGAGCGACACTGTGACAATGATTTATCGAATCTATGGAGCATTATTACGATGGCAGGTTATCGATTGGCTCACTAGAGCAACACCGTGACAATGGTCTATCGACTATATGGAGTGACACCGCGAAAGTAGTTATCGACTGGTCCTTCGGGCAACACATTAGAAGAGGTTTATTGGTTCCTCGGAATCAAAAATTCGCCAGGAAAGTAACCATGAGAATATATTGTGTAAGGCCATAGTTAGGCTATGGCAACATATAAAGTTCACTAGGACAGTAAACATGGGAACATATTGTGTAAGACCATAGCTGGGCTACGACAACATATGAAGTTTACCAGGACAATAAACATGGGAACATATTGTGTAAGACCATAGTTGCGCTATGACAACATAAGAAGTTTGCCAGGACAGTGAACCAGGAGTCCCACCAGGGTATAAAGGAAAAGTCGAGGTACGACTCACGTTACAAGTAGTAAGACAAAATGATATTAGCGTGTCTAAGAACGCGAACGAATGAGATAATAAGAGGACTCACCAAGATGCATCGAAGAGTGAAACTAAAAAAAACATATTAACTCGGGTCTTGTGAGAGAAGGGGGAAATCCCTTAAACGTATCAAAAAATATAGTATTTGCCATTAAGAATCCTCCTAAGGTTAATGCAGAGCCAACATTGGGTATAGTATGAATTATCGTAGTTGAAATCTTAAACAGTGATTGATAAAAGAGGTAAACAAAAAAGGAGGTAGTTTGCCAAAGGACTACATGGAAGAGATTGTTCGCCCAAAACTAATTGATCAATAAAGTCTGCTAGGAATTTGCAAAGGAAGAAGATGTCCATCAAGACTTATTGGCACGTGTTAGTCCATAAGGGACTAACGAAAGTGGAAGTCTGCCAAGGACTACTTAAGCAAAAGATAGTTCGTGGGGAGACTATTTGATTGTGAAAACATCATGGTAGATTGGGCTGAAATGGGGAAGTTTTTTGGCACTATCTAGTAATTATGAGTTCGCCAAGAAAGAGGAGTACTTATCCGCCACCCATGATCCATATTCAAGGCCTCCAATAAGGGTATCGGTAATTGGGTTCTCCTTTAAGGAGGGATTCATTCGTAGGGGAGGTTATAAGAAATTCATGGTCGGGAATGGACCAAAAGATTAAAACCAAGACTTGCGTGGAATTAGGGAAAATAAAGTACGAAACCAGTAGTTATGATAAGTCATCTAACAATCTGTTATTAGCAGTTATTATGCAGGCGTTCACATACATGGTCACTCTATGGTAAGTCGAATCAAGAATGTGAGTGTAGAATTTGAGCTGAAGCGAGATAGAGTAAAGACCCATGAAAAGGGGTGTTTAGGAGCATATGACAATGAATATGTTAGTCGACAATACCCTCAATAGTTAGTTCATGCCACTTGAAGGCGTCAACGTCGCCATAGAAGAATCTGTGACATCTCTTGGGTATATCAGGGAGTTTCAAATTTGTGCAATAATTATTATTACTGGTCAAATAAAGAGTTTTTTATAAGTACGATTGTGTAAAACCTCACTAAGTTCTACTGGACATACTTTTGTACTGCTTTAAATACAAGATTAAGGAATGAATCATGGACCATGGAGGGATAAAGCCAGATATCACCAAGTCATGCAAATGGCGATGTAGCAGTATCACGTATATAAAGTGGCGCCCTTGGAGGCCACGCCTCAAGGATTCAGTTGGATACGTCTATATTGGAGTCTTAATTTAAAATTTGTAAATAGTTGTTAGATTTATTAAGGAATCAAAGTTGTAAGATTTTATCACTCATGCGATATAAGTTTTAGTAGTAATTAAATTTTGATATTTGAGGTTCTCTAAGTATATAATTAAATTAGATCCAAAATTTTGTAGTGATTCGGGTTGTTTGTAACCTTTGGTCCCCAGACCTTACGACCGAGTCACGTATAGGGTGTTAAAAAATTAGTGGTATCAAAGCTTCAGTTCAGCCGATCCTCTAGACATAGGAAGTTAAGGAATGGCTCTATATACATGTTGCATTAGATTTGACTTAGTCTTTTAAGTTAGTATAAGTTTAAGTTGTGTTATAAAAGCTTGATACAGTTGTGTGGAACGTTATAATCCGATACTAGGCATATAAAAATAGAAAAAGAGAATTTGAATAAGGTAAATATGGAAAATAGGTGTAGAAAGAAAGAAAAATCTCATTATATAGTATATATGTACAATAGAATAAATTTCAAAGCTCCCATTGGGCGGGAGAGGTGGCAACCTCATCAGGGTTTTCATCCTCTGAGGCAGTACTATCTGAAGAATTAGAGTTGGATGTATCTGATGTAATACCCTCTACCCGGCCTAATCATTGGGTCTGGGTACAAAGTCTCGTAAGAAAAACTTGATTTAACAATATTTAACCAATTTATTCAAGTACTCAAACAATATCAAGTTTAGAAATATAACCCCTGCTACAACTCATATTATGTGAGAATTTAAAAAATCTTACAAGGTTGGTGCCTTATTAAAGCTGCATTTATTTACAGATTAAATCTAGACTTTAATATAAAATAACCAACTTTAACCTTAAGGCGTGGACTTTAATGGTGCCCCTCTATTATACATGTAACAACTACTGGACCCATCTCTTGAATCTGGCAGGGTTTAGCTTGGTCCCTCCACTAAGTTTTTGAGTCACCACCTACCCTGCGTAGAAATAGTATACACTATAAGTTGGGGAGAACTTAGCGAGATCTTATTGATCTGTCGTAATTCCTTGTAGCAGATTATACTAGTTTTCTCATTTTAGGAGCTTGAACACAAGCATTTTGGTTAAGTTTTAATTACATTTTCGCAATTTTAGTTAAATTTAATAAAGTGTGTTATTTGAGTCTTTTATTGACCTTAAGGGCCGAATGAGGCCTAAGGGTGAGCTAATACATTTTTTGAGCGTACAGGAGACAATTAGAAGGCATGCTAAACTCGATACTAGTCATTGTGTTGCAACACAGAGAGCTGGATGTCGTAACATAGGGAGCAGAATAGAAGAATTTTAAAACTGCCTTCAGTGTCGTGACATACCCCTGAAGATGAAACATACTACCTTCAATGTCGTGACACAAGACTTGGTGTGTCACGACATCACCTTTGTATGTGAAATAATTATGAGCCAGAGGCGTTTTGGTCCACATGATCAAACAATAAACACGAGGATGATAACTGACCTAGGGTTAAGGATGACGGCCTCTTTAAAGTCTATAAATATGCTCATTTAACACATATGACAAACAATTTTCATATCATATAATTTCGTTCTTAGTTTTAGACTTTAGTCTTTCTGTAACAATCCGATTTTGGGCCTAGTCAGAACAATGGTTTCGGAACCACTAACCCAAGGTTGAAAAAATTATTTTTAATATTATTTTATGTGTTGTAGCATGATTATATAAGTGCATGAAAATTTTGGTGAAATAATTTTAGCGATTGCATGCTTAATTTCAAAAAAGGACTAAATCGCAAAAGGGACAAAAGTTTTATTTCATTAGCTAAAGGTGTCAAATAGCTAGACAACCAAAATTAAGGGTCTTTAAAGAGAAAACAGGCCTTTATTAATGGCATGGCCTGGGACAAGAAAATCAAAAAGGTCAAAATTAGGTGAAATTTGGTGACCAATTTGACTAGACTAAAATAAAATAAGGAAAACCTATCATATTTTTTTCTCTGCTTCTCTTCTCCACCGAAATTTTCAGCAAGGAAGGGATCTTGAAAGCTTGAAATTTTCAGCCATTAATTTCTCTCATAAGTAAATGATTTTGATGACTTTTCTTGATAATTTTTGTACTTTTGGGACCCTTGTAGCATAAGCTAACTAATGAGGGGACTATTTTGCAAAATGGTTGAGGGTCTAGGGTTTTTCCATGAGAGTATTCTTGTTTTTTTCTGTATTTTTATGAAAGAAAATGAATCTTGGTTGTTAAACAAACAACTTTTATGAAGTAGTTTTCATGGAAACCCTAACTAAGGACCATTTTTGCATAAGTTATAAATCATGTGGTAAATGTGTGAAATAATGGGACTTGTGAGCTCTTCTAGTATAAAAAGAATTCGCCTAGGCTTGGGTAGTGATAAAATTCTATAAAAATCGATTTATGAGCCTAAGGGTAAAATAGTAATTTTGTGAAAGTCTAGGGGCAAAATGGTTATTTTGCCAAAATATGAATTACGAAATTCATTGATTAATATGATGATTAAATTAGTGAATTTTTATCATTTTAGATCAAGAAATACGAAATTCGAACCTAGACTGGGGGAAGGCCAAGCAAGTAGACTAAAGCCAATTAGTCGTCCACTTTTTGTATAGCAAGGTAAGTTGTACGTAAGTAAGGTAGCTTTATCGTTATTATGTGTTGAATGATTTATTTTGCATAATATGGTTGAATATGATTATGAATAAGGCATGATGAAATTAATGCGGTAAATTCCCGGTTAAACCTAGGAATAGATTGGCTATCCATGCCATGACATTTGGGTGATATGTGTACCAGTGTAAGACCATGTTTGGAACATGGCATATGACAGTCCGATTTTGACACTAATCGAAATGGTGGTTTTGGGACCACGAATCCGAGTCAGAAAAATATTTAAAAATTATTTTCTGTGTTTATTATGTGTGAATTAATATCTATGAAATTTTCGCGATTTAATTTTATCATTTGCGTGTCCGATTAAATAAAAGGACTTAATTGCATAAAAAGAAAAGTTGGTGGTTAAATGTGAAAGTGCTAATTTGTTATTGTCTTATTAATGTGGAGTCCTTAAAAGGAAATTAAACCATTAAAAGGTAGCATGGACGGTTTTGGGTTTATAATATATGGTTTACTTATTAATTTTATAAGCTTAAATTTGTAAATGATGTAATAATATGTATATAATAAAAACATAAAATTAAAATAAGCCATGCATTCATCTTTTAATGGCTGAATGTTGTAAGAAAGAAAAGAAAAAAAGATTTTGAAGGTTCGGCCCTTTGTTAAGCTTAATCAAGGTATGTAACTAGCTTGGTTTTTGATAATTTTTACGTTTTTGAGATCGTGCTTCGAATACTATCCAACCCCTGCTAGAATTTTTGATTTTGATGAATGTTTTGAGTTATGCCATTGATGAATATTTTTGTTTTGTGATGTTTGATGATGAAATATTAAAAATATGTTTTAGATTAACATGTTTTGTATTGAAGTTTTTTATGATTTTGAGTAATTAGGACTAAATTATGAAAATAATAAATTGAGAGACTAAAATGTAAAATAAATGAAATATATGGACTAGTATGAGTATAAGGAATATTCAGCCTAACTATGTTGTTGTGAGATTTTGCATATTTCGTATTTTATGCAATAGGGGCTAAATTGTGAAAAGTGTGAAATATCAAGGGTAAAAGTGAAATTGCCCATTTGTGTGTTTATGGATGAATTTGGTTGAATATTTGAATTAATAAGTTTAATTATATTAAATTAGATCAAGAAAAGAGAAAATCGAATTTAGATCGGGGGAAAACTAAAGTTGTCGACTAGCCGATCCGCACTGGTTTTTCATTGTCCGAGGTAAGTCTTTAAGCAATTAAACATCTTCTATTTTGAATGTAAAATCGTTTAATATGATGATTCAGAATTTATAGATTTGTAGTAGAGTTAGCCGAATATGATTAAGCATGGAAATGATGTATTTGAATTTAATTCGACTAAGTTATAACATTTGAAAGTCTGTATGAACTATATGGCATATTTAAAATTTTTGATATGTGAATTATTTATTAGACCACTTTATAATAGTGATATTTGGGCTTTGAGTCTAGAAAGCCTTGAGCTGGTGAATTAAATCGGGCTTTATGCCTAGCACGCTTATTGCCGGTGTATAAAAATCAAACTTTGAGTTTAGTAGGCCTTGTGCCAGTGTGAGATACAGGCTTATGTCTAGCAGGCTTTATGCCGGTGATTTATCATAAGTTTATGCCTAAAAGACTTCATGCTGATGTGGTATTTGAGTAAGTAAATCGAACTAATTGGCCAGGTATGAATTAACTTGTTACCTATGTGCAATAAGGTAAGTAAGTACTTTGAATAATTGTGTTAAATCAAGTATGATAGAAATAAAAAATATATGTGAGATTAGTATGTGTATTCGGACTTGTAATTAAATTATTTGAACATCAATGAAATGATTCTTCACTATGTGTATATGTGTGACTATGTATATTTGGCCATATAGGTAATGTACATATGTGATGTTATACATGATTTTGTGTATTCAGCCAAATAGTGATGTTTGAATATGAAGTTAAATCTTGTTTTGTGAGCTTGTGTAAATGAGTGGAAATATATTTGAATGTGTAATGATATTTGGCTTTGAAAGTTGAATGAAAATTTGTAAAATTTAACCTTATAAGTATTCGGTCAAAGTGATAGTTATGTTAAACATGTGTGGTTATGGAATGTATAAGTTGAGACTAAGGATGGCATTGATATAGTAAATTGGTTTAGTTTAAATTTAAGGAGTTGACTATATTATTGAGTTGTTATTTGCTTATGACTTACTAAGCCATAGCTTACTCTGTGTGTACATGTTTACTTTGTTTTATAGATTTTGGATTCACGTTACAAGCTCGGGGATCGTCAGCAAAGTTCATCACACTATCTACAGCTTTGGTATTTAAATATTTGAATTCGAACTATGGCATGTATAGGCTGGAGTGAGTGCTCAGTAAAGTTGAATTTTTGGTAATATATGTTTATTAGCCATGCGAAGATGGCTTAACTATTTTGCTTGAATTTAGTTTTGGTTTGGATATGGTTTAAGTTCATTTTGGCCATTATGATATGTACTACGAATAATTATTAATATGTTACCTAAGTGTATGTGTTTTAGGTTATGGTTTATAAGTGTGATTGAATTAATAATGGTTGAGTGAATTTGGTTGTGATTTAAGCATGTTTCGAAAGTAATGTGTATTATATATAAATAACCTGTTTAAGTTATGTTTGATGTTGTGATCTTGAATGAAAATATGAGTGTTTCGGCTAAAGTATTCATAGAATATGTTATGCGTGATTGAGATGGTTGTTTTAAGTCAATGAATTATAATTGTTTCAATGCTTACAGGTTGATTATTATGTTCAAATATGAAATAATTCTATTTGAGCTGTCTATGGCTTGTTCATTTGCTAAATATGGGTTTATGTTTTGATTAAATGATGTGGTTTAAATTTTTAGATGTGTATGGCATATTGTTTGTGGCTTTTTGTTTAATGTATACCTTGACTTGTTATTTGAGTTCAAGAATAATTCATGAGGATATAGTAAAATACGCATGAATTTTAGAAGTGAAAAAGCTATAAATTGACTATTTGGTGATATGACTATTATCTCACATAAGTATCTCTTTTAAGTAGAATAATATGGCTAGTTATGGTTTAATATGAAACATGTGAAATTTGGTTTTGATGTATGAAAGCTTAATTCGAAACTTGTTTAGATTATGAGTAATGATGTGATTAAATTACAAAGCATGATTTGCAATGGAAGTTTTGGTTAGTATGAAATAAGAGTATGGGTTATGCATGAGCCATGATTAGCATGTATGTTTGAATTTAGTTGATATTGAGAATCAAATATGTGTATCTAATTTAAATGAAATATAATTATAATTTGATGCCTGAAAAGTGATTTATAACTGTGCTGAACTGTGTTTAGTTTGGTAACGCCTCGTAACCCCAATTTGGCGACGGATACGGGTTAGGGGTGTTACATGGCATCAACAATGTAATGAAAGCCAGTGTAAGACCATGTCTAGGACATGGCACTGGCATTGATATGTGCGCTAGTGTAAGACCTTGTTTGGGACATAGCATCGGCCACGATATGAGAGCCAGTGTAAGACCATGTTTGGAACATGGCATCGGCAATGTAATGAGAGCCAGTGTAAGACCATGTCTGGGACATGGCATCAGCATTGATATGTGCGCTAGTGTAAGACCATGTCTAGGACATGGCATCGGCAATGAGACGAGAGCTAATATAAGACCATGTCTAAGACATGGCATCGGCCTCAACATGTGAGCCAGTGTAAGACCATGTTTGGAACATGGCATCGGCAATTCACCCTCTTATGTAAAGCTTGTCAGATATCCTTTTGTATTCCAAATGGTTTCACGGGTTATTCTAAAAGCTTATGACAATGATATGGAATGATATAATCATGTTGTGAGTGGTACAGGTTCTTATTCGAAACTCATGAGATATGAGTCTAGTTATGTTGCCTTGATGGTAATAATGACATGAATAAGTTCTAACTATGAAAATGATCTTGGGACGATATTGAAATCTTTGGTCTATACTTGCGATATATATAAACATGTAGTGATATTTACCCATGTTCACTCAAGAATGTTGTGTGGATTTATAATATGCATGGTTGATGTAGTTACTTATTTATATGCAACGTACTAAGCTTTATGCTAACTCCCTCTCTTTTCCATTTTCTTATAGTGTCGCCAAGCTAGTATCAGGGATCAAGAGACGTCGGAGGCATTGATCACACTATCACCTGAAGCTTTTGGTATAGCTAGTTTAAATGTTTTGATTGTGGCATGTATAGAGACTTTAGTCTTTTGTTTAGAGTCTTGTTAGTTTAGCCACAAGTGTTGCCTCATATGATGGATGTGATATTCATTTTGTATAGGCCATTAATGTTGGCTAATATTGATTATTATTAAATGCATTTGATGTAAATTTCTCATGGTTGTGGTTGATTTGGTTATATGTGTTATGCTTGGATTTGTTCATTAATATTGTGTAGGTTGGTGCATGTAAGGGTGGCAAAGAGGATTGGTAAATAGCCTTATTTTTGTCCATACAAGCAGACACACGGTCGTGTGTCTAGGCCATGTATGACATACGGTCTGCCCCACGGGCGTGTAGTCTGGCCATGTGTCCCCTACACCTCAATTTTACAAGTCAGTATGCATGGTAGTAAACACACGGGCAGAGACACGGCCATGTGTCTCAGCCGTGTGGAGGACACAGCCTAACACACGAGCGTGTGCCTTGGCCGTGTGCCATTAATTGGTTGATGACGTCAGAAACAGAATGTCAAGGTTTTTGTACACGGGCTGAGACACGGGCGTGTCATGGCCGTGTGAAGGACACAGGCCATAGACATGGGCATGTGCCAGGCCATGTGAAAACCCTTGTAGGTTCGAATCGAAAAATAAATTCGCACAGGCTAGGGACACGGGCGTGTCTCGATATGTTCAGGACGTGTGAGTCACATGTGTAATGACCCAAAATTCACGGGCACCAGAAAAGCGAGTTATAGGGCCTCCGTCTAAGTGAACCAAGTTCGTAAATATTTATTAGGAATATTTGTGAGGCTAGTTGTGTGTTTAATTAGGCTTTAATTTAGTGAATTTAGCTTAATTAAGATAAATTATGAAAAAAGGCTAAATTGAATAAGGGGTAAAAGTAGAATTATAGATTAATAAAAAGAAAGGAGGACCAAAATGGCAAATATACCATTCACCATAACTGAGGCCACAAATGTTGATAAAAATCTAAGATTTTTATTGTTTAATTATTATTAAATTATAATGTATATAATTATTTTATTATATGGTAATTTATATTAGTTATAAATTAAAATTATTATATTATATGAATAAATCAAAAATTTGTCAAATGGATGGTGATGATATTGTACAATTGTAAAAAAAATATATATGTACATTTGTAATACTTATATTTAATTAGTAAATATATATTTATTGTTTATTATTACTAAGTAAAAGATATTTATTAGATAAATAATTAAATTGTGAGATTTTTGTTTAATAAACAAATTGGATAGTGACAATTGTAATAATGTAAATATATACATTTGTATTATATTTATTTAATGATAGTTATTAATTAAATAATTATATTATGAGATTTTTGTGTATGATAAACAAATTAAGTGGTGACAAATGTAATGTAAATATGTGTTATTAAAATATATTTATTATAATTATTATTATCATTATTATCATTATTAACTAAAATATATATAAGATATAAAAGAATTGAAATAAAGAAAGAAAGCAAAAGAAAGAATAGCAGAAGCCATTCGAAAACAAGAAAAAAGAAAAGGGAAAGAAAAGAAAAAAGGGAAAACTAGGGTTTGAAGGTTTAAAGCTTTAATAGGTAAGTCAATTAAGTTCTTTTTACTTAATTTTGATGTTTTAGAAGCTTTAGATCAAGGTTTTGATGAAATTAAGTTGATGCTTTGAAAGTTTATAGGTTTATAAGTATAGTTCATGTTGAACAAAAAGATGAATTAGAGATTTAATTGAATGAATTTCAAGTTAGATTTGGTAAGGGATTGAATTGTAAAAGAAGCTATAAGTTTTGTTTTTAAAGGACTAAATTGAAAGAAATTTTAAATTATAATTTTATTGTGAACATTAGACAATTAAATGAAATATGAAATGAAATTGAATAGAAATGAAGTATGAATTGAATTATAAAAGTAAATGAGTTAATTAGGATTAAATTGGAATTAGGGTATAAACTGAATAGAAATTCAATCATTTATTATACATTAGTGCTGTAATTAATAAGTGTAAATTATTATTATTATTTTCGTGGTTAGCAAAGAACCCGAGGCATTGGCACCGAAAGGAAAGGAAAAGTTATTGAGGAGTAATCGAACAAATCCGGGTTTGTATTACTATAATTCAAATCTATTTATTATTAATTGTTATATTTTAATTAAAATGCATGACAAGTAAAATTAGGTAAGCAATTGAAATGATGATATTGATTTGAATGAAATAGATTCAAAAATGTTTATGGCTATTGAAATTGAATGTGAACAAATTGGAAATTAAAAGTGATTTGAATTAAGTAATTGAATTATGAATTATGTGAATATTTGAAATTATATTGATTGGAAACTAAAAGTGATTTGAATTGAATCAAATTGAATTGAATGAAAAAAATATGTGAGTATTTGAAATGTATATTGATTGAAAAGTAATTAGTGATTTGAATTTGATTGGAAAATGAATTAAAAATATGAATTAAATAAAAGTGAATTAATTTATGAATATGTGTGAATATGTGAATTGTGTATTGATTGAAAAATGGTTTGAATTGAATCGAAATATGATTATATATGATTATCTGAAATATGTATTGGTATTGAATTGTTTATTGATTAGAAAGTGGAAAAGTGAATTTGAATTGAATGAGAATTGAATTGAATGGTGAATGTGTATGTATAATTGAACTGTATATTGATTTGAATGTGAAATTGTAATTGAAAAGTGATCTTGAATTGGAAATGAAAGTGAATTGAGAATTAAAATACCCTATTAACTAGTCAGGCTGAGTCGGATATAGTTGGCATGCCATAGGATTGGAAGAGTTCAGGGATACTTCGACCTCAAGTCGCTGAGATACTGGGTGTCACTATTTTACTTCAGATAGATTCGATGAGGTACTGGGTACCACTTTACTTCAGCTAGGCCAATGAGACACTAGGTGTCAAATATTGTTTCGAACTATCCGATGAGGCACTGGGTGCCAATCTAATGTGTTTAGGTTAGAATCCGTGTATCCGTCAAAGTCCGGGTTTGTTAATAGGGTGAATAACTGAAATGAGAAAATTAAATAAATTTGATTGATTGTATTATTAAAAATATGAGAAAGAAATTATGAGTTGAATTGTGAATGGAATTAAGATGTGAGATTTGAAGCATGAACTTAATGTTCATGAATTTACTAAAATATCAAATTATTGATATTGAAATCAGTTGAATAAATGAAATGAGAAAATCAAATGAATTGATTGATTGAACTATTGAAAGTATGAGAAAGTGAAATTAAGAATTGAAATGTGGATTGAAATTGAGATATCGAAATAAGAAGTGAAAATAGAATGAATTGAAAATAATGAAATAGTGTATGAGTTAGTTGAATATAATCTTATGAATTAATTATAATTATTTTTACTGAAAAATGTTGGTTTAAATAATTATTAAAAGACTAATGTTGTAAGGTTTTACATATGAAATAGGATAAGTTATTGAATTAGGATATAGAAATGAAATATATGAAATAATGATTTAATGAAATGGTTATTGATGAAATGCATGAAATGAATATTGATATAATAAGAAGATATATAAATTAAAATAAAGAAAAGCTATTTAAGATACATATTATTAGAATAAATTTAAGGTTTAAATGCATGAATGATTTATTGAAGGTAAAATAGTGCTAAGATTTAATGTGTATATATATTGTTTTTACCTTAAGTATTTGAATTATAGTAATACCACTGGGTGTATACTTAGCGTACGGTTTGTTTTCATGTGTAGATTAGGTACAGAGATTTTGAAGAGTTGTATTTGAAATTACGAGTCTTCATCTCATCACATCTTCAAGCAACAAGAGGGTACGTTTTAAAATTTTGAATAGAATGACATGTACTTAGGAAAATTTTAGTATGTCCCAAGTAGTAGTAATGGATTTAAATATAAATTATATAAATTTATTATTTGTCCATTTTTATGTTCAAATATAATAGTAATTAGCCAAGAATTACTTTGGCACCAAATGTAATATTCCTATATCAGGTTCCTTGATTCGAACATGGTATAGGAGTGTTACGACACGGGCCTTCAACATAGCCATGTTAAGAAGACACACGGGCGTGTTGCCCTTCCACACGGGCGTGTGCCCTTGTCAGCTTGAAGTTTTACAAAGTTTTCTAGTGTACACAGATTAGTCCAGAGTCAATTCCAATGTGTGTTCGAGGCCTTGTAAGCTTATAGTAGGGACATTAAGATATTATGGAAAGTTTCAATTTGGAGCGAAATTTCACATCTAGGAAAGGTATGTTTGTATGTGTTTAAGTCCGGTAACACCTTGTATCCTATTCTGGCATCGAGCTCGGGTAAAGGGTGTTACATTTAGTGGTATCAGAGCTATGGTTTAGTCAATTCTCAGACTAACCTAGCATGAGTACGAGTCTAGCTATACATGTCATAAATATATTGTGATAGTGTGACGACTCCTGACAAATTTAAATTGTGTTTTCATATAGTAAATGGATCCTGATGAAGCTGTGGTGTATGATGTGGAAAGTGATGCGTCGGCTCCCACTGAAGGGACCATGCTAGTCGAAAGTGGGCCTGTGACATTGAGTCAGGGTGGAGGGGCTAGAGAAGCCTACCTCCATATGATGGATGCTTGGTACTCGGAGTTCGTTCATGCAAATCTGAACACTCCGCCTCCCCCACTTCTTCCGATTCCTCAACCTGCTCATATGGCTCCCCAAAGAGTAGAAGTGGTTAGAAGAGAAAAACCTCCTGTAGATAGAATTCGTAAGCACGGGGCCAAGAAATTTTGGGCTAAAATTGATGATGACCCAGAGAGAGCAGAGTTCTGGTTGGAAAATACCATTAGGGTATTTGATGAATTGTCTTGCAACCCTAAGGAGTGCATGAAATGTGTTATGTCACTTCTGCGAGACTCAGCCAACCAATGGTGGAACACCCTTATGTCGGTTGTACCAAGGGAAAGGATTACATGGGAGTTTTTCCAGGAAGAATTTCGAAAGAAGTATATTAGTCAGAGGTTTATAGACTAGAAGAGGAAAGAATTTCTAGAATTGAAGCAAGGCCGAATGATGGTAATAGAGTATGAGCGCGAGTTCGTGAGACTCAACAAATACGCTAGGGAGTGCGTATCTATTGAAGCCACTATGTGCAAGAGGTTTGAGGATGGTTTGAACGAAGACATTAGATTGTTGGTTGGCATTTTAGAGTTAAGAGAATTTGTAGTACTTGTTGAGAGAGCGTGTAAGGGTGAAGAATTGGCCGAAGAGAAGAGGAGAGTTGACATTGAGTCATGTGATTCAAAGAAAAGACAAATGGGAAGATCATTTCAGACTTCATCCAAGAAATCGAGGTAGTTTCCTACTCGAACAAATGTATAACACCCTGAATTTGGGCCTAGAAGTTTTGGCCCTTAAGCATGGGAGCAGTTGAAGGCAGCTTATAATATTTTGTTGTGCATGTAAATTTCGTTAATGAAGGCTTATTTTAATGGTTAAGTGTGCTGAGAAGTGTTGGAGAAGTCCTGGGTTCAAACCTGGACTCTAGCAGAAATTTTGGTTTAAGGTGAATCAAACCCTTGGTGTAGTAGGTAGGCCTTAAGAATATTGTTGGAGAAATTGTGCCACAAAAAGCCTTGTGGTCTAGTGGCAAAGTAGCGCCACATAAGAGGCAGGAAGGTGGCATCATAGAGTTGGCAAGGAGGTCCAGGGTTCGAAACTCATAGCAATCAAAGAGCATTTATTTTGCTAACAGGGGGCTGCAAGAGTTGGTGTTCAATTTAAACTCTGATGATGGAGGGATCCCACATCGGGAAGCTAACATAAGAGTGGATCCGAAGCTGGTTTTAAATAGAGAGAACCATGAGGAGAGTAAAGGTACCTTTCTTGGCTAATCCATTTCGCTTTATGGCGTGCTCGTTTGGGTTGGGCATTGGCTAAGAGTTCTCGGAGCGCGGAATAACTCCAGTCTCCTATCAGGTGTGTATTTCTCACTACTCTAGCTGTAGGATGGCTACTTCGGGCCGCGATGGGCCGAAAGGGGCCATGTTGGCCCAATGGGCCTACGGGCCCAATTGGATAAGTTGTTTGATTGTGTAGTAAATATTGGATTAGACTAGGTGAATCTCATATCTGTGGATAGATTTGGGCTAAAAAGGCCACACGAGCGTGTGGGCCATTTGGGTCGAGAATGGGCTTTAGGCCCATTCGTATTGTTACCCCTGTTTAGAATACTTTAGTTTACTGAAATACCCTTGTAAGGTAGAAATACAAAAATACCACTGTAAGGTAGAATTACTGAAATACCCCTGTAGGGTAGAATTACTGAAATACCCCTGTAGGGTAGAATTACTGAAATACCCCTGTAGGGTAGAAATACCGAAATACCCTATACGGCAGAATTACTGAAATACCCCTGTAGGGTAGAATTACCGAAATACCCCTGTAGGGTAGAATTATCGAAATACTCTTGTAGGGTAGAAATACCGAAATACCCCTGTAGGGTAGAATTACCGAAATACCCCTGTAAGGTAGAATTACTGAAATACCCCTGTAAGGTAGAATTACTGAAATACCCCTGTAGGGTAGAGTTACTGAAATACCCCTGTAGGGTAGAAATACCGAAATACCCCTGTAGGGTAGAATTACCAAAATACCCCTGTAGGGTAGAATTACTAAAATACCCCTGTAGGGTAGAATTACCGAAATACCCCTATAGGGTAGAATTACTGAAATACCCCTGTAGGGTAGAATTACTGAAATAACCCTATAGGGTAGAAATATCGAAATACCCTTGTAGGGTAGAATTACTGAAATACCCCTGTAGGGTAGAATTACTGAAATACCCTTGTAGGGTAGAAATACTGAAATACCCCTATAGGGTAGAATTACTGAAATACCCCTGTAGGGTAGAATTATCGAAATACCCTTGTGGGGTAGAAATACCGAAATACCCTTATAGGGTAGAATTACCGAGATACCCTTTTATATGACTGACTGTTCCCGTAGCTCTCTTGTCTACATGGTGTCCTTCACCTGGAACCACGTATGCGACCTAGCTACATATATCCCGTAGCTCTCTTCTCTACATGGTGTACACATAGTATCACCCATACGACCTAGCTACATCATAATGTGTCGTAACTCTCTTGTACACATGATGTGCACTCAGCACCATACATGTGACCTAGCTACATACCATCTCAGATCATCCAATCTTTTCAAGGTTCAACCGAGATTTCTCTCTCTTTCTAATACTTAATTCCATACTTCCAATAGTCAATTATGATTCAAAAATCAGCTACAATACATAAAATATGCTGAAATATAAAAAAACATAATAAAGATAATGTATTATTTACATACAAACTTACATACTTTCTCATTTCCATGTCGAATTAATATTGAACATTTAAATCATCATAATTATACTTACTTTCAACACCTCGGAAATCATAGTAAATATATCAATTTTACATTGAAACATGCATAAATTAATGCTTATTATACATATGAACTTACCTCGATACTAAAACGACCATTTTACCAACTTTCCCAATTTTCAATTTTTCTCCCATTCTAGGTTCAAATCTCATTTTCCGGGATCTAAAACATCATATTTTACTTATTTAATTAATGTAATATTCAAAACAGTCCTTAACTCAAACTTTGGCAAAATTACAATTTTGCCCCTAAACTTTTGCATATTTACACTTTTTCCCCTAGGCTCAGGAATTAAACTTTATCCCTTATTATTATGTTTTATGACATGCTGATCATTTTTCCCTTCTATGGCAATATCAAATTCTCACTCTAACACATAGTTATGAACAATAACAACTTTTACCGATTAAGCCGTTTTACTCATTTTTGCGTAAAACCGCTTAGTAAAAGTTGTTTAACATAATTTCAGCCTTCATATTATACCATAACATATCAAGATAAACACATTTCACCTATGGGTATTTTTCCAAATATGAACGCTAGCTTAAATTATTGCTAGAATAGGTTTAATCAAGTTACCGGGATTCCAAAAACGTAAAGAACTTGAAAAACGGGGCTAGAACAGACTTACTATTGAGCTTGGAAAGCTTGAAAACCCTAGCCATGGCTTCCCCCATGCTAATTTCGGCCTCCATGAAAAAGATGAGGCAATTTTGGCTTTATTTTCCCTTTTTATTTCTTTTAATTACCAAATGACTAAAATGCCCTTAAGGCCTTTCTTTAAAATTTTGTCCTATTCATGCCCATTTTTGTCCAAATGAAATATAATGGTATAATTACCATTTAAGGATATCCTATTTAAACCCCCATTTCAATCAAGTATTTATGAATTAGAACACATATTTTGCAACTTTTGCAATTTAGTCCTAAAAGTCCAATTAAGCACTTTATCAGTAAAATTACTTAACGATATTTTCATACTATATTTTAATCAATAAATAAACCTTAAAACTTAATCAGAATAAATTTTTTGACTTCAAATTCGTGGTTCTAAAACCATCATTCCGTTTAGGCCCTAAATCGGGCTGTTATAGCAACTTCTGTAAATAAGCCCTAATAGGCAAATTAAACATGCAATCTATAAAATTTCTTATCAATACTCTAACACATGCATCTATTCACTCGGTAAATCATAAAAATAATCGAAATAAACTTTTCTATCTCAGATTT
Organism: Gossypium longicalyx; assembly: GCA_025698465.1. Lineage (NCBI taxonomy): Eukaryota > Viridiplantae > Streptophyta > Magnoliopsida > Malvales > Malvaceae > Gossypium > Gossypium longicalyx. The sequence continues at coordinate 38,338,294 of CM046996.1, read as the reverse complement.
GTGGTTTCACAACCACTATTCCATTTAGGCCCTATTTCGAGATGTTACAGTAACACCCTGAATTTGGGCCTAGAAGTTTTAGGCCTTGAGCATGGGAGCAGTTGAAGGCAGCTTATAATATTTTGTTGTGCATGTAAATTTCGTTGATGAAGGCTTATTTTAGTGGTTAAGTGTGCTGAGAAGTGTTGGAAAAGTCCTGGGTTCAAACCTGGACTCTAGCAGAAATTTTGGTTTTAGGTGAATCAAACCCTTGGTGTAGTAGGTAGGCCTTCAGAATATTGTTGGAGAAATTGTGCCACAAAAAGCCTTGTGGTCTAGTGGTAAAGTAGCGCCACATAAGAGGCAGGAAGGTCGCATCACAGAGTTGGCAAGGAGGTCTAGGGTTCGAAACTCATGGCAATCAAAGAGCAGCTGTTTTGCTAACAGGGGGCGGCAAGAGTTGGTGTTCAATTTAAACTCTGATGATGGATGGATCCCACATCGGGAAGCTAACATAAGAGTGGATGCGAAGCTGGCTTTAAATAGAGAGAACCATGAGGAGAGTAAAGGTACCTTTCTTGGCTGATCCCTTTCGCTTTATGGCGTGCTCGTTTGGGTTGGGCGTCGGCTAAGAGTTCTCGGAGCGCGGATTAACTCCAGTCTCCTATCAGGTGTGTATTTCTCACTACTCTAGCTGTAGGATGGCTACTTCGAGCCGAAAGGGGCCATGTTGGCCCAATGGGCCTACGGGCCCAATTGGATAAGTTGTTTGATTGTGTAGTAAATATTGGACTAGGCTAGGTGAATCTCATATCTGTGGCTAGATTTGGGCTAAAAGGGCCACAAGAGCGTGTGGGCCATTTGGGTCGAGAATGGGCTTTAGGCCCATTCGTATTGTTATCCCTGTTTAGAATACTTTAGTTTACTGAAATACCCTTGTAAGGTAGAAATACAGAAATACCCCTGTAGGGTAAAATTACTGAAATACCCCTGTAGGGTAGAATAACTAAAATACCCTGTAGGGTAGAATTACTGAAATACCCCTGTAGGGTAGAAATACCGAAATACCCCTGTAGGGTAGAATTACTGAAATACCCCTGTAGGGTAGAATTACTAAAATATACCTTTAGGCTAGAATTACTGAAATACTCTTGTAGGGTAGAAATACCGAAATACCCCTGTAGGGTAGAATTACTAAAATACCCTTGTAGGGTAGAATTACCGAAATACCCCTGTAGGGTAGAATTACTAAAATACCCCTATAGGGTAGAAATACCGAAATACCCCTGTAGGGTAGAATTACCGAAATACCCTTGTAGGGTAGAATTACGGAAATACCCCTGTAGGGTAGAATTACTGAAATACCCCTGTAGGGTAGAATTATCGAAATACCCTTGTAGGGTAGAATTACTGAAATAGCCCTATAGGGGAGAATTACTGAAATACCCTTGTAGGGTAGAAATATCGAAATATCCCTGTAGGGTAGAATTATTGAAATACCCCTGTAGGGTTGAATTACTGAAATACCCTTGTAGGGTAGAAATACCGAAATACCCCTGTGGGGTAGAAATACTAAAATACCCCTGTAGGGTAGAATTACCGAGATACCCTTGTGGGGTAAAATTACCATTTTGCCCCTAGGGTGTTAAATGACTGTTTTGCCCTTGTAGGCAAGTGACTGACTTGGACTGTGTGTTTGACGGATTTGATTGTGAATACATGTTGGTGATATGCATGACTTGACTGTGATTGTTTGATTCAAATATGGGCATGACATTCTGCATACATGACATGTTGCATGGGTTGGGTTATATTGATGGAGGAAGTGTTCTGGTGGCTATGCCATAAATATCTGTTCTGGTGGCTCTGCCCCAATATCTGTATCTGGTGACTCTTTCACAATATCTGTTCTAGCAGCCATGCTGCAAATTTTGTGGTGTGTAGCGGATGGGTGGGTCGAGTTGTCTCCCCACATGGTGTAAGGTTGGTACGAGGGTGTATATGGATGGATATGGGTTGGGATTGCATTCACATTCTGATTTTGATTCTGTTACCTGATACTAATTCTAATTCGGTCATCTAATTCTGATTCTGATTCTGATTCTATTACCTGATATTGATTCTGATTCTGTCACCTAATTCTGATTCTGATTCTGATATTGTCACTTGATTCTGATTCTAATTCTCATTTTGACTCTAGTTCTGATAATGTTTCTTATTCTGTAATGGCCTAAGGCCCATCTGGTACTATCTGTTATAATGGGCTAAGGCCCAATTGATACTGAAACTGTAAGTAGGGCTGGGGCTAGACTTTTAATTCTTTTATATGACTGACTGTTCCTTTTATATAGTAGGGGATTTCACACTGAGTTTTAGTAAACTCACCCCGTTTATTAACCTTTCAGGTAATTTCCAACGTTAGACGGATCGGAGCTGCGAGGGGCTCGGAGGAAGCCACACACACTGTTTATGTTACAGTTTTGATTATTACTTTTAAATGTTTTTATGTAGGTTGTAGTAAAGCCGTTGTAATTTTCTGGATTTCAAATTTGGAATTTTATTTATTGATCTTATAATTGCTAGTATTAGAACACGGTTTTCCAAAGCAACTACTGTTGTTCAAAACATCACGTATCCGCAATTGTTTTTAAATTAAGCTTGTGCAACTACCAAGATTTTTACAAAGTTGTTAAGAATGTTATTCAGCTGAGGTTTTCTAACAAGGTTTAAAAGGGGTATAAGTTTTTAATTATTAAGAAGGGTTTTTAATGGAAACATGGTTCTCGAAAAACACTTCAATGTGACACGCCAGATTCGAGCCAAACTTTCAGGCCAGGTTTGGGGTGTTACATTGAGTGGTATTAGAGCCCGGTTGCAACAACTCGGCTGTGGATTGGATTTTCAAAGGTTGAATTTAAAAAAATTATTTTCAACCACGTGGTCTATTTGAAGTATTTCTCTTAAAAAGTGTGGCACACATAGTCTCCGGCGCCGAATCCGTAAGTCTTCTAAATACTTTTGTCTGTTTAGAAATTGAAATGCTGTGGATTCCTTAGACATTGGTTTGAATTTAAATTTGATATTTATTTTATGTGGATGTGATGTTTGGATATAAATATTGTATATATGCGTGATAAATATGTGTCTGCTTCAGTGAATAAGTGTTGTATGTATGAGATGTTTCAAGTTCTAGTTGAAGTGTGATAGTGATAGTAGGATCAGAATGCGCAGTGGTAGCATAGTGGGGATGTTACACGACTACCCGGTTAGATGGAAATTTCGGGGACGAAATTTCTTTAAGGGAGGTAGAGTTGTAACTGTAACACCCCTTACTTGTATTCGACGCCGGAACAGGATACGAGGCATTACCGGATTTAATCACTAATCATCGTATAAAAATCGATTCATAATTTCACTCTAATTTAAAACTTTTTCAAACACATTCAAGCTGTCCTTTAAAAAGAGCTTACAAGGCCCATATCATGCTTTAATTCAACCACACACATAGGCAAGCATGCACATTCATAAATTGTATCATTTAATTAATAACATAATCAAGACTATCTACATTAAATGACTTTATACAATGGAGACCTTCAAATAACATAGGTCAGTATTTTAGGCCAATTCCTAGCAACTTAGTAACAATTAAACGAGTCTCCATACATGCCAAAGACTTAAAAATACTTTAAAACCTTTATATATCAATCAATAGTTTGATAGTGTGATTTAACCTCCGGCGACCTCCAACTCGAGCTAACATCTGAGACACTATAGGAAAAAGGAAAAGAAGGGAGTAAGCATTATAGCTTAGTAAGTAAGTATGTAAATATTAATAAACAATACATTATCATACTTTAAATGAAGTCACAATATGTTCCCGGAATATTACCATCACAAACACACACATACTTTCACTATTGCAATCATAAACAGGTTCAAAATAAGCTGTCTAGCAGAGTACCAGCAGCTAAATTATTTATTTCTGGAGCTACAGAACTCTAAATTACAAACCGTTAATTTTTCATGAAACTAGATTCACGTATATTCTTACCATAAAATTTTCCGAATTTTTGGTCTAGCCATTTAGTACAGTTTATTCATTGAAGTTACCCCTGTTTCACTGCTCAACTATTCTAACCACTCTTCACTACGAATCAATTTTCTCCTCGTACAGAATTCAAATGATGTTCTCGTTTATTTAATTTGAAACTAGACTAATTAAGGATTTCAAACATATAAATTATATTCCATAATTATTTTTGTACAATTTTTAATGATTTTTTCAAATCAAAACAGGGGATCACGTAGTCATTCTGAACCAGTCTCTCAAAAACTTAAATATCTTATAATATAGAATTCCTTTGCTTGCTCTGTTTCTGTTATATGAAAATAGACTCATTAAGCTTTAATTTGATATCTCATTTAGTCTCTGATTCAATTTATACTATTTTTGGTAAATCTTTAGATTCATGTCACTGCAACTATCCATAACAGTTTTATTGTCAATTTTGATCTTTCACACTTCAATTGTATTCATCACTTACCCATAACAATCTTTCCAATTTCCAATCACATATCGAGCATATTACTCATAAGTTACACACGTATATACTTGCACTTATCATCACAAAGTCATACACAATTTAATTTAATCAATTTCCCAGTTGAACTCTTCGGAATAATAACAGATACGCGATGGTATCGCACACAGCCCACCTTTAAAATCGAAGCTCTCTTGTACACATAGTGGCCTTCACTTAGCACCACTCATGTGACCTAGCTCAATTGTACACATAATTTTGGCTCTTTTGTACACATGGTGAACACTTAGTACCACCCATGTGACCTAGCCAGTTTATCTCGTAGCTCTCTTGTCTACATGGTGTCCTTCACCTGGAACCAAACATGTGACCTAGCTACATATATCCCGTAGCTCTCTTGTCTACATGGTGTCCTTCACCTGGAACCACGCATGCGACCTAGCTACATATATCCTGTAGCTCTCTTGTCTACATGGTGTACACATAGTATCACCCATACGACCTAGCTACATCATAATGTGTCGTAACTCTCTTGTACACATGATGTGCACTCAGCACCATACATGTGACCTAGCTACATACCATCTCAGATCATCCAATCTTTTCAAGGTTCAACCGGATTTTCTCTCTTTCTAATACTTAATTCCATACTTCCAATAGTCAATTATGATTCAAAAATCAGCTACAATACATAAAATATGCTAAAATATAAAAAACATAATAAAGATAATGTATTATTTACATACAAACTTACATACTTTCTCATTTCCATGTCGAATTAATATTAAACATTTAAATCATCATAATTATACTTACTTTCAACACCTCAGCAATCATAGTAAATATATCAATTTTACATTGAAACATGCATAAATTAATGCTTATTATACATATGAACTTACCTCGATACTAAAACGACCATTTTACCAACTTTCCCGATTTTCAATTTTTCTCCCATTCTAGGTTCAAATCTCATTTTTCGGGATCTAAAACATCATATTTTACTTATTTAATTAATGTAATATTCAAAACAGTCCTTAACTCAAACTTTGGCAAAATTACAATTTTGCCACTAAACTTTTGCATATTTACACTTTTTCCCCTAGGCTCAGGAATTAAACTTTATCCCTTATTATTATGTTTTATGACATGCTGATCATTTTTCCCTTCTATGGCAATATCAAATTCTCACTCTAACACATAGTTATGAACAATAACAACTTTTACCGATTAAGCCGTTTTACTCATTTTTGCGTAAAACCGCTTAGTAAAAGTTGTTTAACATAATTTCAGCCTTCATATTATACCATAACATATCAAAATAAACACATTTCACCTATGGGTATTTTTCCAAATATGAACGCTAGCTTAAATTATTGCTAGAATAGGTTTAATCAAGTTACCGGGATTCTAAAAACGTAAAGAACTTGAAAAACGGGGCTAGAACAGACTTACTATTGAGCTTGGAAAGCTTGAAAACCCTAGCCATGGCTTCCCCCATGCTAATTTCGGCCTCCATGAAAAAGATGAGGCAATTTTGGCTTTATTTTCCCTTTTTATTTCTTTTAATTACCAAATGACTAAAATGCCCTTAAGGACTTTCTTTAAAATTTTGTCCTATTCATGCCCATTTTTGTCCAAATGAAATATAATGGTATAATTACCATTTAAGGATATCCTATTTAAACCCCCATTTCAATCAAGTATTTATGAATTAGAACACATATTTTGCAACTTTTGCAATTTAGTCCTAAAAGTCCAATTAAGCACTTTATCAGTAAAATTACTTAACGATATTTTTACACAATATTTTAATCAATAAATAAACCTTAAAACTTAATCAGAATAAATTTTTTGACTTCAAATTCATGGTTCTAAAACCATCATTCCGTTTACTCCATAAATCGGGCTGTTATAGCAACTTCTGCAAATAAGCCCTAATAGGCAAATTAAACATGCAATCTATAAAATTTCTTATCAATACTCTAACACATGCATCTATTCACTCAGTAAATCATAAAAATTAATCGAAATAAACTTTTCTATCTCAGATTTGTGGTTTCACAACCACTATTCCATTTAGGCCCTATTTTGAGATGTTACAGTAACACCCTGAATTTGGGCCTAGAAGTTTTGGGCCTTGAGCATGGGAGCAGTTGAAGGCAGTTTATAATATTTTGTTGTGCATGTAAATTTCATTAATGAAGGCTTATTTTAGTGGTTAAGTGTGCTAAGAAGTGTTGGAGAAGTTCTGGGTTCAAACCTGGACTCTAGCAGAAATTTTGGTTTTAGGTGAATCAAACCCTTGGTGTAGCAGGTAGGCCTTAAGAATATTGTTGGAGAAATTGTGCCACAAAAAGCCTTATGGTCTAGTGGAAAAGTAGCGCCACATAAGAGGCAGGAAGGTGGCATCATAGAGTTGGCAAGGAGGTCTACGGTTCAAAACTCATGGCAATCAAAGAGCATTTATTTTGCTAACAGGGGGCGGCAAGAGTTGGTGTTGAATTTAAACTCTGATGATGGAGGGATCCCACATCGGGAAGCTAACATAAGAGTGGATGTGAAGCTAGCTTTAAATAGAGAGAACCATGAGGAGAGTAAATGTACCTTTCTTGGCTGATCCCTTTCGCTTTATGGCGTGCTCGTTTGGGTTGGGCGTCGGCTAAGAGTTCTCGGAGCGCGGATTAACTCCAGTCTTCTATCAGGTGTGTATTTCTCACTACTCTAGCTGTAGGATGGCTACTTCGGGCCGAAAGGGGACATGTTGGCCTAATGGGCCTACGGGCCCAATTGGATAAGTTGTTTGATTGTGTAGTAAATATTGGACTAGGCTAGGTGAATCTCATATCTATGGCTAGATTTGGCCTAAAAGGGCCACACGAGCGTGTGGGCCATTTGGGTCGAGAATGGGCTTTAGCCCATTCGTATTGTTATCCCTGTTTAGAATACTTTAGTTTACTGAAATACCCTTGTAAGGTAGAAATACAGAAATACCCCTGTAGGGTAGAATTACTGAAATACCCCTGTAAGGTAGAATAACTGAAATACCCTGTAGGGTAGAATTACCGAAATATCCCTGTAGGGTAAAAATACCGAAATACCCCTGTAGGGTAGAAATACCGAAATACCCATGTAGGGTAGAATTATTGAAATACCCCTTTAGGGTAGAATTACTGAAATATACTTGTAGGGTAGAATTACTGAAATACTCTTGTAGGGTAGAAATACCGAAATACCCTGTAGGTAGAATTACTAAAATACCCTTGTAGGGTAGAATTACTGAAATACCCCTGTAGGGTAGAATTACTGAAATACCCCTGTAGGGTAGAAATACCGAAATACCCTTGTAGGGTAGAATTACTGAATTACCCCTGTAGGGTAGAATTACTGAAATACCCTTGTAGGGTAGAAATACCGAAATACCGTTGTAGGGTAGAATTACTGAAATACCCCTGTAGGGTTGAGTTATTGAAATACCCTTGTAGGGTAGAAATACCGAAATACCCCTGTAGGGTAGAAATACTGAAATATCCCTGTAGGGTAGAATTACCGAGATACCCTTGTGGGGTAAAATTACCATTTTGCCCCTAGGGTTTTAAATGACTGTTTTGCCCTTGTGGGCAAGTGACTGACTTAGACTGTGTGTTTGACGGATTTGATTGTGAATACATGTTGGTGATATGAATGACTTGACTGTGATTGTTTGATTCAAATATGGGCATGACATTCTGCATACATGACATGTTGCATGGGTTGGGTTATATTGATGGAGAAGCGTTCGGTGGCTCTCCGCCACAATATTCGTATCTCGTGACTCTGTCACAATATACATTCAGCGACCATGCTACAAATTCTGTGGTGTGTAGCGGATGGGTGGGTCGAGTTGTCTCCCCACATGGTGTAAGGTTGGTACAAGGGTGTATATGGATGGATATGGGTTGGGATTGCATTCACATTCTAATTTTGATTCTGTTACCTGATACTGATTCTAATTATGTCATCTAATTTCGATTCGATTCGATTCGATTCGATTCTATTACCGACATCGATTCGATTCTATCACCTAATTCTGATTCTGATTCTGATTCTGTCACTTGATTCTGATTTTGATTCTCATTTTGATTCTAGTTCTGATAATGTTTCTTATTCTGTAATGGGCTAAGGCCCATCATCGGCATCTTATTTGTTATAATGGGCTAAGGCCCAATTGATACTAAACCGTATGTTGGGTCGGGCTAGACTTTTAATTCTTTTATATGACTGACTGTTCCTTTTATATAGTAGGGGATTTCACACTGAGTTTTAGTAAACTCACCCCATTTATTAACGTTTCAGGTAATTTCCAACCTTAGACGGATCGGAGCTGCGAGGGGCTCGGAGGAAGCCACACACACTATTTATGTTACAGTTTTGATTATTACTTTTAAATGTTTTTATGTGGGTTGTAGTAAAGCCGTTGTAATTTTCTGGATTTCAAATTTGGAATTTTATTTATTGATCTTATAATTGCTAGTATTAGAACACGGTTTTCCAAAGCAATTCTGGTTGTTAAAACATCACGTATCCGCAATTGTTTTTAAATTAAGCTTCGTGAATCGCCAAGATTTTTACAAAGTTGTTAAGAATGTTATTCAGCTGAGGTTTTCTAACAAGGTTTAAAAGGGGTATAAGTTTTTAATTATTAAGAAGGGTTTTTAATGGAAACATAGTTTTCGAAAAACACTTTAATGTGACACGCCAGATTCGAGCCAAACTTCCAGTCTGGGTTTGGCTTGTTACAAAATGCGTTGACAGGAGTCTCAAGCAGAAACAAGAATAAGCAGTATACAACGTCTAAAGCTCAGACCACTTCCATTGCGAGCGTTCAAAGTGCTTGACCGAATGGAACAGAGTGTTTGCAGTGTGGTAGACGACTCTTTGGTGAGTGCTGAGGTAATGATAGAGGCTGCTTCAAGTGTGGTTCACTAGACCATTTTATTCGAAACTGTTTTGGGATGAAGGAGAAAGACAAAAGGGAAGATGTGAGAGCGAGTAATGCTCTCTCGAGGGGTAGACCACAGAAGAACCCTGGGAGTGGGGCTAGTAGTAGAGGTATGCCTAGAGATTCTACTATGAAGTCTGAGGGTAGAGTGCCTACAAGGACATACGCCATTCGTACCTTGAAAGATGTTGTATCTTCCGATGTGATTACGAGTACCTTTTCTATCTATGATATATTTGTAGTTGCTTTGATCGACCCGGGGTCTACCCACTCTTGTATTTGCATGAAATTGGTACCTAGTACGAATATGCTAGTAGAGTCTACTGAATTTATGGTAAAGTGTCCAACCTATTAGGCAAACATGTAATAGTTGACAAAGTGTGTAGAAACTGTCTTTTAATGATTAGAGGCCACTATTTTTCGGCTAACCTCTTGCTACTACCGTTTGATGAATTTGACCTAATTCTTGGCATGGATTGGCTGACTATTCATAACGTGTTAGTAAACTGTGGTAGTAAATTTATTGAATTGAGATGAGAAAATAGGAATATTATTCGGGTTGAATTAGGTGAATAGGATAGTTTACCACTATTGATTTCTTCTATGACCGTTGAGAAATACATGAGAAAAGGGTATGAGTCCTATCTTGCATTTGTGTTGAATACCCAAGAGTCGAGAGTAAAGATTGAGTCAGTGCCAGTGGTATGTGAGTACTCGGATGTGTTTTTAGAAGAATTGCCCGGATTACCTCTAACTAGGGAAGTTGAGTTTGGTATCGAGTTAGTCCCTAGTACGACACCTATCTCGATTACTCTGTATAGGATGGCTCCGACAGAGTTAAATGAGCTAAAAGTACAGTTACAAGAATTAATAGATAAGGGTTTTGCGAGACCGAGCTATTCCCCGTGGGGTGCTCTGATACTTTTTGTGAAAAAGAAAGATGGGTTGATGAGATTATGTATAGACTACAGACAACTCAACAAGGTGAAGGAGAAGAACAAGTATCCCTTGCCGAGGATCAGCTATTTGTTTGATCAATTAAAGGGTGCCATGGTGTTTTCTAAGATAGAATGAGATCTAGCTATTACCAGCTAAGAGTTAAGGAGCAACATGTGCTGAAAACCACGTTTCGGACGAGATACAAGCACTATGAGTTCCTTGTCATGCCCTTTGGCTTAATAAATGCTCCTACCGTGTTTATGGACTTGATGAATCGTATTTCTGGCCGTACTTGGATAAGTTCGTGGTTATTTTTATCAATGATATATTAATTTATTCTCGTGATGAGAGTGAGCACATAGAGCTTTTAAGAACCATTTTGAAGACATTACGAGATAAGCAGCTATATGCCAAGTTTAGTAAAAGTGAGTTTTGGCTCTGAGAGGTTGGATTCTTGGGACAAATCGTGTCGAGTGATGGGATTAGAGTTGACTCGAGTAAGATCTCGGCTATTGTTGAGTGGAAACCGCCGAGGAATGTATTGGAGATTAGAAGCTTTCTAGGCTTAACGGGTTACTATAGAAGATTCATTAAAGGATTATCCATGATTGCTACTCCGATGACGAGGTTGCTACAGAAATATGTCAAGTTCGAGTGGACAGAAAAATGCCAAAAGAGTTTTGAGAAACTTAAGGCATTGTTGACTGAAGCCCTAATTTTAGTGCAACCAGAACCAAGAAAAGAATTCGTAGTGTATAGTGATGCATCCTTGAATGGATTAGGATGCGTGCTTATACAAGAAGGCAAGGTGATAGCGTATGCCTCGAGACAGTTGAAGTCGCATGAGAAAAATTATCTTACTCACGACTTAGAGTTAGCAACAATAGTGTTTGCACTGAAGATTTGGAGACACCACTTGTATGGTGAGAAATGCCCGGTATTCACTAACCATAAAAGCCTAAAATACTTGATGACTTAAAAAGATTTGAATCTACGGCAACGAAGGTGGCTGGAGTTGATTAAAGATTACGAGTTAGTAATTGACTATCACCCAGGAAAGACAAACATGGTCGTTGATAAATTAAGTAGGAAGTCATTGTTTGCCTTGAAAGCTATGAATACTTAGTTGTTTGTAATCGAGGATAATTCGATTCTAGCGAAGTTGAGAGCTAGACCTATGATTCTCCAAGAGATTTGTGAGGCTTAGAAGAGCAATAAAGATTTGCAGGCCAAGATTACTCAGTGTGAGACAGTTCATAGATCCGATTTTTGGATTAGTACCGATTGTTGTTTGATGTTCCGAGATAGGGTTTGTGTACCTAGAGATGATGAGCTTATTGGGGAAATTCTTCATGAGGCACACAGTAGTTGTATGTCAATTCATCCGGGTAGTACTAAGATGTATAATGACTTGAAGAGATTGTATTGGTGGTCAAGCATGAAAAGAGACATATCAGAGTTTGTGTCGAAATGTTTAATTTGTTAGCAAGTGAAAGCCAAGCACTAAGTACCTTTGGGTTTAAGCCGAGCACTAAGTACCTTTGGGTTTACTTCAGCCTGTGATGGTTCTTGAGTGGAAATGGGATTGAATTACTATGGATTTTGTGACAGGATTGCCGTTGTCACTGAGAAATAAAGATTCATTTTGGGTCGTAGTCGACCGATTAACGAAGTAGGCTCATTTTATCCCGGTAAGTACTGACTACTCATTTGATAACTAGCTGAGTTGTATGTTTTTGAAATTGTGAGACTTCACGGAGTGCCCTTGTCGATTATTTTGGATAGGGATCCGAGGTTTACTTTACGATTTTGAAAAAAGTTATAAGAAGCTTTGGGGACAATGTTGAATTTTAGCACGGCTTTCCATCCGCAAACCGATGGCCAGTCAGAGAGAGTAATTCAGATTCTTAAGGACATGTTGCGATGTTGTGTTCTTGAATTCCAAGGTAGTTGGGAAAAGTATTTACCGCTGGTAGAGTATGCCTACAACAATAGCTATCAGTCGAGTTTGAAAATGGCACCTTATGAGGCTTTATATGGGCGTAAGTGTCGAACGCCCTTGTTTTAGATTGAACTCAGAGAAAGTCAGATTCACGGGGTCGATTTAGTCAAAGAGACCGAAGAGAAAGATAAGGTAATTCGTGATTGTTTGAAGGCCGCTTCAGATAGATAGAAATCCTACACGAATTTGAAACGAAAGGAAATTGAGTTTCAAGTCGGTGATAAGGTGTTTTTAAAAGTATCCCCGTGGAAGAAAGTCCTCAGATTTGGTAAGAAAGGAAAATTAAGTCCATGTTTTATTGGACCTATGAGGTGACAGAGAGAATTGGATCGGTAGCTTATCGACTAGCCTTGCCATCCGAGTCAGAGAAGATCCACGATGTTTTCCATGTATTGATGTTGCGCCATTACCGTTCTGACCCTTTGCACGCTCTTTCGCCAACAGAGGTTGAGACTCGATCAGACATGACTTATGGCGAAGAGCTGGTTAAGATCTTAGCCCAAGAGGTCAAGCAATTGAGAAATAAAAGTATAGCACTCGTGAAAGTACTGTGGCATCGACATGGGGTTGAAGAGGCCACATGGGAACCCGAGGAGACTATGAGAGATCAATACCCTAACCTTTTCACCGATAAAATTTTCGAGGACGAAAATCCCTAAGGATGGAGAATTGTAACAATCCGATTTTGGGCCTAGTTAGAATAGTGGTTCTAGAACCACTAACCCAAGGTCAAAAAAAATATTTTTAAATTATTTTATGTGTTGTAGCATGATTATATAAGTGCATGAAAATTTTGGTGAAATAATTTTAGCGATTGCATGCTTAATTTCGAAAAAGGACTAAATCGCATAAAGGACAAAAGTTTTATTTCATTAGCTAAAGGTGTCAAATAGTTAGAGAACCAAAATTAAGGGCCTTTAAAGAGCAAATAGACCTTTATTAATGGCATGGCCAACCATAGGCCAAGAAAATCAAAAAGGTCAAAATTAGGTGAAATTTGGTTACCAATTTGACTAAAATAAATTAAAATAAGGAAAAGCTATCATCTTTTTTTCTTTTCTTCTCTTCTCCACCGAAATTTTCAGCAAGAAAAGGGTCTTGAAAGCTTGAAATTTTCATCCATTAAGTTCTCTCATAAGTAAGTGATTTTGATGACTTTTCTTGATAATTTTTGTACTTTTGGGACCCTTGTAGCATAAGCTAACTAATGAGGGGACTATTTTGCAAAATGGTTAAGGGTCTAGGGTTTTTCCATGAGAGTATTCTTGTTGTTTACTGAATTTTTATGGAAGAAAATGAATCTTGTTTGTTGAACAAACAACTTTTGTGAAATAGTTTTCATGGAAACCCTAACTAAGGACCATTTTTGCATAAGTTATAAATTATGTGGTAAATGTATGAAATAATGGGAATTGTGAGCTGCTTCTAGTATAAAAAGAATTTGGCTAGGCTTGGGTAGTGAGAAAATTTGATAAAAATTGATTTACGAGCCTAGGGGTAAAATAGTAATTTTGTGAAAGTCTAGGGGCAAAATTGTTATTTTGCCAAAATATGAATTAGGAAATGCATTGATTAGTATGATGATTAAATTAGTGAATTTTTATCATTTTAGATCAAGAAATACGAAATCCGGACCTAGACCGGGGGAAGGCCAAGCAAGTAGGCTAAAGCCAATTAGTCGTCCACTTTTTGTATACTGAGGTAAGTTGTACGTAAGTAAGGTAACTTTATCATTATTATGTGTTGAATGATTTATTTTGCATAATATGGTTGAATATGATTATGAATAAGGCATGATGAAATGAATGCGGTAAATTCCCGGTTGAACCTAGGAATAGATTGGATATCCATGCCATGACATTTTGGTGATATGTGTGCCAGTGTAAGACCATGTCTGGGACATGGCATCGGCCACGATATGAGAGCCAGTGTAAAACCATGTTTTGAACATGGCATCAGCAATGTAATGAGAGCCGGTGTAAGACCATGTCTGGGACAAGGCATCGACATTGATATGTGCGCTAGTGTCAGACCATGTCTGGGGCATGGCATCGGCCATGATATGAGAGCCAGTGTAAGACCATGTTTTGAACATGGCATCGATAATGTAATGAGAGCCAGTGTAAGATCATGTCTGGGACATGGCATCGGCATTGATATGTGCGCTAGTGTAAGACCTTGTCTGGTACATGGCATCAGCCACATTGTGAGAGCCAGTGTAAGACCATGTCTCGGACATGGCATCGACAATGAGACGAGAGCTAGTATAAGACCATGTCTAAGACATGGCATCGGCCTTGACATGGGAGCCAGTGTAAGAACATGTTTGGAACATGGCATCGGCAATTCACCCTCTTATGTAAAGCTTGTCAGATATCCTTTAGTATTCCAAATGGTTTCATGGGTTATTTTAAAAGCTTATGACAATGATATGGAATGATATAATCATGTTGTGAGTGGTATAGGTTCTTATTCGAAACTCATGAGATATGAGTCTAGTTATGTTGCCTTGATGGTAAGAATGACATAAGTAAGTTCTAGTTATGAAAATGATCTTAGGACGATATTGAAATCTTTGGTTTATACTTGCGATATATATAAGCATGTAGTGATATTTACCCATGCTCACTCAAGAATATTGTGTGGATTTATAATATGCATGGTTGATGTAGTTACTTATTTATATGCAACTTACTAAGCTTTATGCCTACTCCCTTTCCTTTCCATTTTCTTATAGTGTCGCCAAGCTAGTATCGGGGATCAAGAGATGTTAGAGGCATCAATCACACTATCACCTGAAGCTTTTGGTATAGCTAGTTTAAATGTTTTGATTGTGGCATGTATAGGGACTTTAATCTTTTGTTTAGAGTCTTGTTAGTTTAGCCAAAGTGTTGGCTCATATGATGGATGTGATATTCATTTTTCATAGGCTATTAATGTTGGCTAATATTGATTATTATTAAATGCATTTGATGCAAATTTCTCATGGTTGTGGTTGATTTGGTTATATGTGTTATACTTGGATTTGTTGCTTAATATTGTGTAGGTTGGTGCATGTAAGGGTGGCAAAGAGGCTTGGTAAATAGTCTTGCTTTTGTCCATACAGGTAGACACATGGGCGTGTTTCTAGGCCATGTGTGACATACGGTCTATCCCACGGGCGTGTAGTCCAGCCGTGTGTCCTTGCACCTCAATTTCACAAGTTAGCATGCATGGCAGTAAACACACGGGCAAAGTCACGACCATGTGTCTCAGCCGTGTGGAGGACACGGCCTAACATACGGGTATGTGCCTTGGCCGTGTGCCCTTAATTGGTTGATGATGTCAGAAACAAAATGTCAAGGTTTTTATACATGGGCTGAGACACGGGCGTGTCGTGGCTGTGTGAAGGACACGGGCCATGGACATGGGCGTGTCCTGATATGTTCAGGCCGTGTGAGTCACACGAGCCTTCAACATGGCCATGTTAAGAAGACACACGAGTGTGTGCCCCTGTCAGCTTGAAATTTTCAAAGTTTTCTAGGGTACACAGATTAGTCTCGAATCAATTCCAAAGTGTGTTCGGGGCCTCGTAAGTCTATAGTAGGGACATTAAGGTATTATGAAAAGTTTTAATTTGGAGCAAAATTTCACATCTAGGGAAGGTATGTTTGTATGTGTTTAAGTCCGGTAACACCTCGTATCCTATTCTAGCGTCGAACTTGGGTAAAGGGTGTTACACTTTCTCTTTTCTTAAGCTTTAGGTTTATTTTAGTTTTTATTCTTTGCTTTGTGGAAGAAATCATATTTGTGAAACATGCTCAAACTCTATAAGGATTCAACATTCTATTCAAATACAAATTAGATTTCTTCTAAACTTTATATTCTTGAATTATTATTCATGTTTATTTTATATATCAAGTTTATATTGTTTATGAGATCCATGAGGAACTAATCCTCCTGTCTGGGATTAGCGAGTGGAGGTATGATTAATTAATTATTTTGCAAGGTTCTCTTAGTAGATCAACTGTTCAAGAAAGGAAGAACTTAAACCCTAGGCCTAAAAACCCTAGGAAGTCATTAAGGTGGGAATTAACCCTGTAACACCCCTAACCCATATCCGTCACTGGACTAGGGTTGAGAGGTATTACCGGATGTATCGGAACATTTTATGATCACTTCACATACATCATCCACACATCATAGCATCATAGTCAAACATCATCATAAAGTCCCTTTCTTAGGTCAACAAGACCTTAAACATGCTTTAGGAAGTGTCGGGACTAAACCGAGCACATACAAAATTTTTCCAAAACTTAACAATTTTTTTCAAAGTTACAGAGGTCATACGCCGGTGTGAATAGACCGTGTGCCTCACACAGCATTAAACACACTTGTGTGTCTAGGCCGTGGCAAAATAGGGCATACATACTGACTTATCCACACGGCCACAAGACACACCCGTGTGCTAGGCCGTGTGAAAATTAGGGAGGCTACTAACTTGGCCACACGGCCGACAACACGCCCAGGTGCCAGCCCGTGTGCCACTCACACAGCCAGTAGACACGCTCGCATGTCTAGGCCATGCTCAAGACTGACTTTTAATTGTAGGACTACCCCAGGGGACACATAGCCATGTAACATGACCGTGTGTCGCACGCGGCTGAGACACACGCCCGTGTCTCTGCCTGTGTGGACAAAAATAGGCTATTTGCAAAGCCAATTTGCCATCCTTAATGGTCATCCCTACAAGTCCAAAATCAAAGCACAATTGCACTATAATTTCAACCAATTTTAATCACAAAACATACATCCTTCATGTCATAAAATCACCAACCAATATCATCCTTATCATCCAAACCAAAACATACCAAAATCACATACCAAACTCATTCATTCATACATGTCATTATCCCAATTTTTCACATCCATTTTTCACATCAAAATCATACCATTTCCATAACTAATTCAAAAACTAACTTACCAAATTGACCATTTCTCACTAGGCCAATTATGCACTTCAAAACATACCATTTCTTAACATAACTTATAACCCAAAAACTAAACCCAATAGCAACTTTAATCAATTTATATCACATGGCATGATATACAGTTCACAAATCATATTCAAATACTTCTAGCCTATACATGCCATACTTCAATATTCACATTTTTAAAAGGTACCAAAATAGAGTTCGATAGTGTGGTGATGATCCTCGATGATCCCCGAGCTTCTGGTAGATTTGATAATCTATAAAAAAATTGATAAACTTATCACATAACACAATTCTAAACCAATTCATTCATGTAGATCATGGAAAAATACAATCACATATCCATATGTCTCATATAGCTCATTTGATCATAATTCACTTACATATAACACATCTCATTCTCATAATAATAATTCATACATATATCATATGTCCACAAATGTACATATACTTACCTTTCATTCTAAAAAATGATATACATTTCAAACATACCTAAATTGGATACACATTCACATAGTCATTCGTTTCTCGGAATGTCCGTTGAACTGTACGAAATCAAATAGGATACGCAGATAGCTCGAAAAGCTCGTACAATGCCAACGTCCCAGACGTGGTCTTACATGTAATCAAATATCGATACCACTGTCCCATATAGGGCCTTACACGAAATCAAATACGATGCCGATGTTCCACACATGGTCTTAAATGTAAATCTCAAATTGATGCCAACGTCCCAGACGTGGTGTAACACCCCAAACCCGGCACAGATGTTATGGCCGAATCTGACGTGTCTCATTGAAGTTTTAAAAACCCATGATTCATTTTAGTGTTTAAAAAGAACGTCTTTGGCTAAGTTAACAAAGTGAATGGAAGCTGTGCACCAGGTAGGTATCCGAAACAGAGGAGGTGAGCCATGAAGGCTGCTTAAGCACCAAGCTCTTGCCTGGATCCAATCCTAGACATGCCCACAACCTTTGCCACACTTTGGTGTAAGGTTAGGTTTTGGAAAAAAAATGAGTTGGGATTCATTTAAGCATATATTTTTGATAAACCGATTAGTTGCATCGTTGCGCTATTTTGAAAACAAGTATCATTTTGAAAATGCGCCCTAAGTCTAACCCATTTTGAATTATTATCAGTAAAATATAGAGTATAAAATAAAATAATCCCAGAAAGATAATTAAAATGGCCTTATTACAACACAAAACCAAATAATAACAATAAATTAAAAAAACACCGGTTACTTATTGCAAAGTTTGAAAGCGATCATCACGGCCACTCTGAATCCCCTCCAGCTCCAAGTCTCCACATCAAGACTCACCTACAAAGATAAGGAAAGGGGGGTGAGTTTGGAAACTCAGTATGCAACAAGCCCCTTTCAGAGCCCAAACTAATACCAGCATACTAGGCTAAAGCCTTTCGTTTAACGGTTACTGGGCCGAAGCCTTCTCATTAATCATGTTACTGGGCCGAAGCCTTCACTGCAAACGGTATGGCCCATAGGCCCATTTCAATGTCACATGTAATATTAATGGATGTATGCAAGCCCATTTAGGGAGACTACTCTCCACCCGTACCAACCAAGCTCTCCATGTGGGGAATAACTCAACCCACCCAACCAAACTCTCCATTGGCAGCACAGCTGCTTTATCATATAACTGGAGGCCTAGCCTCTTTTAATAATTGGGGCAAAGCCCTCTTTGATAAACTAGGGCAAAGCCCTTTTCGCACTTTCTCCATTTATATCAACAACCCAACCTATGCATATAATGAGTATATCATAGCATAACATGTGCATGTTATGACATATCATGTGCATATCATGTCATATCATGTAAATCAATACCTCATGCATCATATTCATAATTGAACCCTAGGGGTATAATGGTCATTTTTACCTAGGGAAAAACAGTCATTTACCATATTTTAGGGGTAATTTCATAAATTTACCAAATATTATGGGTTTTCCAAGTTCATTAACAATTATCAATATTCTTAAGTGTTTAAACAGTGATTTTAACGCACTTTATCAAATTAGGGCTTTTGTGCCCAAAACCCCTAATGGGCCCCACAATGCTGATTTAGCCCTTTTAGCCCACTTAACCCAATTTTTACAACAGATCTAGCCGTGTTAACATGAAATTTATCCAAGTTCCATTTTCTATCAATTTTACCCAAATGGGCTCGGAAGCCCATTGGGCCCAATTTCAGCCAATTGAGGCCCAACTTACTGTCGTGCACAGAATTGCGCTCTTACCTGTTCCATCGATCCAAACACAGATCATATCGTTTTTATCGCATCTAAAACGACATGCAAAATCGCAAGTTCCCGAAATGCCAGAATTTTGGCATTTCGGCTTTTCTACGGATATTAGCCTAAGCTACTACGAGGGTTGTTACACACCTGTTTTGTGACGACTGCCACTGAGATCCCTTACGATGTCCTACAATTGATTACCACAATTCTTAGATTGCAAACCACAATAACCAATCCCAATATTCACCTACCATATTCGAACCATGCCCCTAAAGCCTTTAGAATATTACCTTTTTGCCGAAAACCGATGACTAGATATAAGTCTAGTTGTTCCAAAGATCCAAGCCTTCGATCCAACCTCTAGAAGACACTAAACACCAAAATAAATCATCGATTAAAGACCCTTAAAGCCCTATGCCCAAATCGATAGCCTCCCTAGATTTTTTGGGCTTCGACTTTTTCTAAATTGTAAAATAAGACTAGATCTGAGGTGATGAGCACTTACCACCTATTCCTCTTTCATTTCTACGCAGATCTGATGCAGATCTATCCTCTAAACGATAGTAGAACTCGAATCCAGGAGATCTGAAGTTTCGGCTATAAGTCCCTAAATCTATGGTACTTCAGCTTTTTAAGTGATGAAGAAGATGACGATTTGAGGCTATAACTTTGAAGTAATGTTGCCGAACAGATATAAGGGTTTAGGGAAGATGAAAGTTAATCAAAAGGAACAAAAATAACTGAAGGATTTTGGCTTGGAGAAATCGGCACAAGAAGTGAGTTTTCGGGATTTCGGCTTTTATGGCGATCAGCTATGAAGGTTTTGTGGAGGATGGGATCGATAGAGGAGGTGAGTAAGGTGATCAGAAGGTTTCAGCTAGAAGAAAAAGCAAAAAGGAAGAAAGAAAATGGAGGAAAAAGAGAGGAAGAAGAACTCGGCACCAAGGAGAATGAATTTGCGTTTTCGGCTTTTGTGAGAACTCAAAAAGGATGAATGACAGTGAAAGCTTTTAGGTGGCTAACCCTAATTCTCCAAGACAGAAAAAGAAAAGAACCTAACCCTAATATCAACTAAAAAAATTGGCCCAATCTCCCTAAGGCCCTTGCCGAAATTTACTTAAGTGATCACATGCCCGACACATGCCGAAAATTAAAAAGTAACAGTATGCCTACCTTGCAAATTGAACCCTGGAGCTTTAATTCCTTCCCAGGCACCATTTTTTTAGGAACTTAGTGGCGCCACCTTGCCACTTTACCAAGGCCTTATTTGTGTCATAATTTACGAAGTTCTTCTTAAAAACCCACTTAACCAAGTCTCCTATTCACTTAAAATCCAACCTTGATATTTTACCGCGTTTAACTTAGGCTTGGGCCTTCTAAAGGCCCACTAACACATTTAAACGCAGTTCCAATATTCAGAACACCAGAATTTCAAAATTTACCTAAAATCACAGAAACCCGGTAAATCCCGAAAATCAGGGCGTTACAACTCTACCCTCTTAAAGAAATTTCGTCCTCGAAATTTACCTGACCCAAATAATTGAGGGTATTGTTGACGCATAGTCTCTTCTGACTCCCAAGTAGCCTCTTCCCTTCCATGATTACGCCACAGTACTTTCACCAATGAAACCGACTTCCTTCTTAAAACTTTAACCTCTCGATCTAAAATTTGCACGGGTTCCTCCTCAAAGGTCAAATCAGTCTTTACTTCAATCTCCTCCACTGGCACAGCATGTGAAGGATCCGATCGATATCGTCTCAACATGCACACATGAAAGACGTCATGGATTCTGTCCAACTCCGGTGGTAACTCTAACTGATATGCTACTGGCCCTACCCGTTTAAGAACCCGATACAGCCCTATAAATCGCGGACTTATTTTTCCTTTCCTGTCGAACCTCAAGATCTTCTTCCAAGGTGAAACCTTCAAGAAAACCATATCCCTAGCAGCGAAATCAATCTCCTTACGCTTTAGATCTGCATACGAATTCTGTCTATCAGATGCCTCCTTTAATCAATTTCTTATCAACTTAACCTTACTTCAGTATCTGCCACTAATTCCGGTCCAAGCACTTATCGTTCACCCAACTCTGTCCAACATGTAGGCGTACGACATCTTCGCCCATAAAGTGCTTCATATGGAGACATCTGAATACTTGCTTGGTAGCTGTTGTTGTATGCAAACTCTGCCAATGGCAAGTAGTCCTCCCAACTACCACGAAAATCGATGATACAACCTCTTAACATATCCTCCAAAACTTGAATAACCCTTTTTGAATCAACTTCTCAGCCCTTAAAGCCGAGACAACATTGGACAAATACCATTATCTCTTCATCCTCGGTAGTTCTTAGCACCATTCTCTTAACAGCACAATCCAACGTCGCCCTATGCTTAGTTAGCCAGTCCATTCCCAAAATAAGATCAAATTCCCCAAATGGCAGCTCCATTAAATCCCCTACAAATATCCTATCTTGTGTCTCTAAAGGCACCTCCCTAAAGAGTTTATCTACCTTAACTGAGTGTCCCAAATGACTTATCACTGATACCCCACTCACAGTCTCCTCAGGAAGCACACCCAATGCCCCAGATACATCACAAGCAATATACGAGTGAGTGGAACCCACATCAATCAAAACAGTGTAAGGCTTGCTATAAATGAGGAACATACCGGTTATAACATCAGGAGCATCACCCTCCTCACGATGCCGTGCAGCATAAACCAATGCTGGCTGTCGAGCTTCAGCATGTCCAGCACCCCTACCAGGTGCCCCACGTCCTCGTCCATTACCATTGCCACCTCTACCTTGCCCATGGCCTCTCTGTGGTGGTGGTCCTCCTCGCTGCGGTTGGACACCTCTTTGCTCCGTAACTTGATCCTGAGCTACTCTCCGAGGACACTCTTTGAACTTATGTTCCTTTGACCCACATCAAAAACATGCCCTAGTTCGTTTCCAACACTCCCCCATATGCGCTCTGCCACAATCCTTGCAAGCCTGCGGTCTAAAAGTATTAACCGGAGCTGGTCGAACTGGTTCCTCCATTCTAGCTCTTTTAACATTTCTATTTGCAGCACCCGAGGGTCCAGAATCCCTCCTGAATCTGGGTCGATCCCTCTCACGATTCTACCGTTTGGTTCATTTTAGTTCCTCGGCTATCTTAGCCTTCTCCACCAACGCAGCGAAATCACACTCCCTCTATGGAGCTATCAGCACCCTAAGCTCATCGCAGAGGCCATCCTCGAATCGAACACTACGCTCATATTCGGTCGTAACTATCCCGCTAGCATATCGACTCAGCCTCAAGAATTCTGCCTCATACTCCGCAACAGTCTTATTACCCTGAGCCAGATTCAAAAATTCCTTTCGACGGGCATCCACATAACTAGCTCCAACATACCTTCCCTTAAAAGTAGTCTTGAAAGTTCCCAGGTTACTCGTTCGATCGGGGTACTCTCCCTTACAGTGATCCACCACTGGTATGCCTCATCTCGTAGCAACGACACGGCCCCCTTCAGCTTGTGCTCCACAGAGCAATCTAGGTCGTCCATAATCCGCTTTGTTTCCTCTATCCAATATTCAGCCACGTTTGGGGCTACTCCAGATATGCCCCTAAAAACCTATGCTCCGTTAGCCCAGAGTCACTTAGAGATGGATCCCCTACTCACTGTCCCAGTGCTAGCTCCAGCAACCCTTTCCAAAACCCTTAACATCGCTTGGGACAAAGCATTGTCCCCTGCAGCCCGATCATGTAACCCAGCCTCAGTTGCCTTTGGCACGGATGCCTCCTCAACTGGCCTATGCCCTGAGGATGAAGATTCAGCTTGCACCCTTCCGCGACCACGTCTGCGGCCTCGTCCACGAGTTTCTCTTGTACTCATATCAAATTATCTGTTTACGAATTTTATGACATTAATTTAATATTTCAGTTGCTTATTACGAGATATCTTATAGGCATATAGCAGTTCAGGGATTGTTTTCGCAATGTCGTAGCCTAGCTACAGTCTCAATCTCACTATTTTATAGCTCTACCCTATCTAAAGTATCATAGTAGGGTCTCAATTCTATCTATAGCATCATATAAATCACACAGTGTAAAAGAACGTACACTTATAGACTTGGTGCCGGGGATTCAGTGTGCCATTTCTTTCTTCAAACCATTTAAAACAAAAACATGTATTTGGTCACAGAGAATAGAAATTCTTAAAAAAATTGATTTAAAATACCCTTATTTTGAAATTCTTGATTTTAAACCCGTTTAGAAACCCACAGCCGAGTTGTTGCAACTTGGCTCTGATATCACTAAATGTAACACCCCAAACCTGGCCCAGACGTTATGGCCGAATCTGACGTGTCTCATTAAAGTTTTAAAAACCCATGATTCATTTTAGTGTTTAAAAAGAACATCTTTGGCTAAGTTAACAAAGTGAATGGAAGCTGTGCACCAGGTAGGTATCCGAAACAGAGGAGGTGAGCCATGAAGGCTACTTAAGTACCAAGCTCTTGCCTGGATCCAATCCTAGACATGCCCACAACCATTGCCACACTTTGGTGCTAGGTTAGGTTTTGGAAAAAAAACGAGTTGGAATTCATTTAAGTAGATATCTTTGATAAACCGATTAGTTGCATCGTTGCGCCATTTTGAAAACAAGTATCATTTTGAAAACGCGCCCTAAGTCTAACCCATTTTGAATTATTATCAGTAAAATATAGAGTATAAAATAAAATAATCCCAGAAAGATAATTAAAATGGCCTTATTACAACCCAAAACCAAATAATAATAAATTAAAAAAAATCGATTACTTATTGCAAAGTTCGAAAGCGATCATCACGGCCACTCTGAATCCCCTCCGGCTCCAAGTCTCCACATCAAGACTCACCTGCAAAGGAAAGGAAAAGGGGGTGAGTTTGGAAATTCAGTGTGCAACAATCCCCTTTTAGAGCCCAAACTAATACCAGCATACTGGGCCGAAGCCTTTCGTTTAACGGTTACTGGGCCGGAGCCTTCTCATTAATCATGTTACTTGGCCGAAGCCTTCTCATTAATCATGTTACTGGGCTGAAGCCTTCACTGCAAACGGTATGGACCATAGGCCCATTTCAATGCCACATGTAATATTAATGGATGTATACAAGCCCATTTGGGGAGACTACTCAACCCATCATCCGCTACTCTCCATCCCTACCAACCAAGCTCTCCATGTGGGGAATAACTCAACCCACCCAACCAAACTCTCCACTGGCAGCATAGCTGCTTTATCATATAACTGGAGGCCTAGCCTCTTTTAATAACTGGGGCAAAGCCCTTTTTGATAAACTGGGGCAAAACCCTTTTCGTACTTTCTCCATTTATATCAACAACCCAACCCATGCATATAATGAGTATATCATAGCATAACATGTGCATATTATAACATATCATGTGCATATCATGTGCATATCATGTAAATCATACCTCATGCATCATATTCATAATTGAACCCTAGGGGTATAATGGTCATTTTTACCCAGGGGCAAAACAGTCATTTACCATATTTTAGGGGTAATTTCGTAAATTTACCAAAAATTATGAGTTTTCCACGTTCATTAACAATTACCAATATTCTCAAGTGTTTAAACAGTGATTTTAACGCACTTTATCAAATTAGGGCTTTTGGGCCCAAAACCCCTAATGGGCCCCACGAATGGCGATTTAGCCCTTTTAGCCCACTTAACCCAATTTTTACAACAGATCTAACCTTGTTAACATGCAATTTATCCAAGTTCTATTTTCTATCAATTTTATCCAAATGGGCCCGGAAGCCCATTGGGCTCAATTTCAGCCCATTGAGGCCCAACTTACCGTCGTGCATAGAATTGCGCTCTTACCTGTTCCATCGATCCAAACACCGATCATATCATTTTTATCACATCTAAAACCACATGCAAAATCTCAAGTTCCCGAAATGCCAGAATTTTGGCATTTCGACTTTTTTGCGAATATTAGCCTAAGCTACTACGAGGGTTGTTACACACCTGTTTTGTGACGACTGCCACTGAGATCCCTTATGATGTCCTACAATTTATTACCACAATTCTTAGATTGCAAAACACAATAACCAATCTCAATATTCACCTACCATATTCGAACCATGCCCCTAAAGCCTTTAGAATCTTACCTTTTTGCCGAAAACCGATGACTAGATCTAAGTCTAGTTGTTCCAAAGATTCAAGCCTTCGATCCAACCTCTAGAAGACACTAAACACCAAAATAAATCATCGGTTAAAGACCCTTAAAGCCCTATGCCCAAATCGACAGCCTTTCTAGATTTTAGGGACTTCGGCTTTTTCTAAATTGTAAAATAAGACTAGATCTGAGGTGATGAGCACTTACCACCTATTCCTCTTTGATTTCTATGCAGATCTGATGCAGATCTATCCTCTAAATGATAGTAGAACTCGAATCTAGGAGATTTGAAGTTTCGGCTATAAGTCCCTAAATCTATGGTACTTCAGCTTTTTAAGTGATGAAGAAGATGACGATTTGAGGCTATAACTTTGAAGTAATGTTGTCGACAGATACTAAGGGTTTAGAGAAGATGAAAGTTAATCAAAAGGAACAAAAATAACTGAAGGATTTTGGCTTAGAGAAATCGGCACAAGAAGTGAGTTTTCAGGATTTCGGCTTTTATGGCGATCGGCTATGAAGGTTTTGTGGAGGATGGGATCGATAGAGGAGGTGAGTAAGGTGATCAGAAGGTTTCGGCTAGAAGAAAAAGAAAAAAGGAAGAAAGAAAATTGAGGAAAAAGAGAGGAAGAAGAACTCAGCACCAAGGAGAAGGAATTTGCGTTTTCAGCTTTTGTGAGAACTCAGAAAGGATGAATGACAGTGAAAGCTTTTAGGTGGCTAACCCTATTCTCCAAGACAAAAAAAAAGAAAAGAACCTAACCCTTATATCAACTAAAACAATCAGCCCAACCTCCCTAAGGCCCTTGCCGAAATTCACTTAAGTGATCACATGCCCGGTACATGCCTAAAATTAAAAAGTAACAGTATGCCTACCTTGCAACTTGAACCTTGGAGCTTTAATTCCTTCCCAGGCGCCATTTTTTTAGGAACTTAGTGGCGCCACCTTGCCACTTTACCAAGGCCTTATTTGTGTCATAATTTACGAAGTTCTTCTTAAAAACCCATTTAACCAAGTCTCCTATTCACTTAAAATCCAACCTTGATATTTTACCGTGTTTTACTTAGGCTTGGGCCTTCTAAAGGCCCACTAACACATTTAAATGCAATTCCAATATTCAGAACACCAAAATTTCAAAATTTACCTAAAATCACAGAAACCCAGAAGGTCCTGAAAATCAGGGCATTACACGTGGTCTTACACGAAATTACATATCGGAATACTATGTCATGGCATATGTATCCTAACTATTCCTATGGTTCATACGGGACTTTTCAGACGTCGTCACATTTTCAGAACTTTCTCAGATTTTTGATATTCAACTCAAATAGCCATTCATCACTATTCAATAGCATATAAGCAACAATAATTCAATTCAAACACATTTATTTGTATATTGACTTACCTCGTATGGGAATGAACAAAAACGAACGGCTATTCATCTACTTTCTACTTTCCCCGATCTAATTCTGATCTATACACATTCAAATTTAACTTCTTTATTCACCAAATCATTCAATTCAGTCCAAAAACATATAATTAGGGAATTTTACAAATTAGCCCTCACATTTACACATTTTGACACTTTAGTCCCTAATTCATAAAACTACAAAATACACATAATTTCATATTACACATGCTAGGCCGAATTTTCCTCTAACCCATATAAGCCTATATATTTCATTTTTTTTCACATTTTAATCCCTCAAAATCTCATTTTAACAATTTAGCCCAAATTACTCAAAATCATCAAAAATTCAAATACAAAACATATTAATCTAACACATGTCTTTCATTTTTCATCAATTAACAACAAAAAACTCACAAAAGCATCAATGGCTCAGCTCAAAATCTTCATCAATTCCTTAAATTGAGACATGGGCTTGGTAGAATACTTGACAACGACTACAAAAATATAGAAATTATAAAAAATCGAGCAAAAAGGGACTTACTAATGAATCATGCAATGGCCAAATGCTTCAAGGTATTTTAATGGCTTGTCCTTCTTCAATTTTCGGTCAACAAAGATGAACAAATGAATATCATTTGTTTTGTTTTAATTTTATTAACTTAAATACCAAATTACCTCTATAACCTTAGTTATAAACCATGAAATCCATTTAATTCATGCCCATAATAGTCCACTCATGCTAATAATGGTATAATAACAACATAAGGACCTTTACTTTAATAACACATAGCATCTTAACACTTTAAACATGTAGAATGCAACTTTTACATTTTCTGCGATTAGGTCTTTTTTCATAAAATCATGAAATTTTCATAGATATCAATTTACATATTCTAAGCACGAAAAATAATATTAAAATATTTTTCTGACTCAAATTTGTGGTGCCAAAACCACTATTCCAACTAGGGTCTAAACCAGGCTGTTACAAACCCAAAATTGGTATGGTCTATCTGTGAAAACCTTAACCCTGAACTGGTTTGGACTGCGAGGTCAAGAGATAAGTAGTTCTTGCTGACTTGTTATTCTAGTGGAAGATCGGAAGATCTTGTTGGGATATCAGCTGTTGATTGAACAAAGAAAACCCGAAGCGATAGTTGTTTATGATTATTAAAGCAAGCTAATCACCCTTGCTCAGATTTGATAAATCTTACTATTTGATTTCTCATTATTTATTTATTTATTTATTTTCTTGTTATTGTTATTGTTATTGTTATTAAGAATCCTAAAAACCTTTCTTTATATTTGGTTGTAATATAATTCATCTAAAGTACTAATTAGATCTACTTATGCTTAGGTTAGAATGAACTTGGTGCTCGCCTCCCTTAAGTACGATCTTCGGAGTATTCATCTACTCTATTGTAACTATATTACAACCTGACTCGTATAATTACAAGAATTGCTTCTTCATATATTTTGGGCAGGATTTCTACTCTGGACATCGGTACGTCCAGAGGTGGTCACCTATACAATAGTATTCATAAAAGTTCTTTTTTTTTAAATTAGGGAAAGTTAAATTTTAAGTACAAATAAGAAACTCACTAAAATCTTGTAGGAATGTAACATCCCTAACCCTATATCCGTTGTTGGATTAGAGTTACAGAGCATTACCATTCAAACAAAACATTTAAACATACATCTCATACATAATCATAAACATATCATATAAGAATCATTCACATACGTATCATCCCTAAATTTAGCCCTTAAGGCCCTAGAAATACCTTAGAAACGATTCAGGGCTAAATTGGAAACATTTGGAAAGTTTAAGAAAAAGTTACAAAAAATTGACTACAGGGGTCACACGGCTGAGAAATACACCTTCGAATTAGGGACACATGGTCGTGTCCCAGCCCCTGTAACTCTCTAAGTAGGGTCACACGGTCGTTTGCTAGGCCGTGTAACTCTTGAAATTGCCTCACACAGCCGTGTGCCAGGCCACATGCTAGGCCATGTAACTGATTGACTTGCATGCAAAGGAACCTATAGGGGACACACAGCTGAGTCACACGCCCGTGTCTCAGGCTATGTGGACATAAATTTGCCCAAAATCAAACCATTTCCAACACCAGAACATGCATAAACCTATAGGCCTTTTGTGCATATAAGCAAGGCATCAAAATCTTGTCAAAACATACATATAATAATCAATTCAAGTGTCCTAAAATCAACTAACCAATATACAATTCAAGGCACCTCAAATGTAAACATCCAAATCTTACCAAACATGCCTCAATTTTACCATTACCATTCCATCACAAAAACATGCCATTTGAGCCATTCAAAACATGCAACATGATATAGTCACTATGATACAAACTAGCAAGGCATCAAGAGGCATCAACCAAGATAACTTATACATACCAAAACATCAACTAATCATTTAGCTAAATGCCATTACAAGTCTACCTATAAAGGGGGTGGGTTTTCTCAAACTCAGTGTGTACAACCCTCGACAAGTAACAAGCATTCATCAATCACTATACATCAAACATGCAATGCAATGCAGAGCAATCCCATCCCAATAATCCATCCGCTACACACCAACTCCGTCCTTCGTCACACCATGTGGGGATATAAATATCGACCCACCCATCTGTCACATTTATGGTAGCCCAGTTACGGAACTACTTGCATTTACACATTGGGCTTAAAAGCTGTTGGTGGATCCACGATTGCTAAGCAACCATGCGATCCTCATATACATCCTCCGTTCCATGATTCCCAACCCCTATGCAACCTAAGCAGAATATCATATGTATGCATGTCACATCCATAAAACTTACATTCAACACCTAGGGGTATTTTGGTCATTTTTGCCCTTAGGGGCATTTTAGTAATTTTCCTTTTCTTTACGGTTTTCACTTACCTTGGGTTGTTAACAAATCTCGTGAGCTAAGATGAAAGAATACTGTACACCAGGTAGGATTCCAGAAAAAAGGAGGAGAATCATTATGACCGCTTAAGTACCAAGCTCTCCCTAGATCCAATCCTAGACATACATATACCCGTTGCCACACCTTAACCCTTTAACTTGTCCATGGTCGCAATAAATTAATTAAGTTTTATGTAGTCATCATATACTAGGCCCAAAACCCTTTACAAAGCCTAGTCAAATCCACATACCTACATATGGCCCACTAGGCCCAATCACATTCATATGGCCCATTAGGCCCAAATCACCTATATATGGCCCATTAGGCCCAAATCACATTTATGTGGCCCATTAGGCCCAAATCACATTATACACATGTTCACATACGAATTTCTATCACATAGCATCAATTATTAATTTTTGCCTATTATGGGCCCAACAACCCGTCAGGCCCATTAAGCCTATTCTGGCCCGATTGGCCAATTCACAGCCCAAGTCCATGGAATTGCCCATGGGCCTCAGACAACCTATCGGTTTCCTCCTCATGAGTGTTCGTACACTTGCAAGACTACCGTAGCCTAACTTTCGACATTTTAGCTTTTGTCGATTCATTGTGTGTGTGCAGTGTATGTACACACCTGGTAAGCAAGCGTGCTGCTTCCCTTAGTCACCAACCTACAAACGATATCACCCTTCAATTAACCACATGCTTAATACATATCTTTACTAAAACCGAAACTTCACCTTAACCTTACCTTGCGCGATAAGTATAACAACCCCTTCTTAAATCACTAACCATGATCAACTCCTAGATCTGCACTAGTCTTAACTATTAAAACCAAAATAATTGGTGACTCGTATCCAACACAAGTCCCCTTACCTTAACTATGAACATTCGACCACCTTAGCCAATGGAAGAGGAATACTTACCAAAACCGCAAACACCTAAGAAGCAATTTCGGTAGAGAGCTAAGATCCAAGATCTGATACTAATTCCCTACCACAGTTTATTAGAAAGAGTGAGGAAAGAATAGCGAAATAGATTCTTAGCAAAACCGATTGGGAGAACAACACTCACACTAGATTTGACCGAAGTAGAAGGAGTAGTAATTGTACCAAGGGTATTTGGCCAAAGAGTACTCGGCTTTCAAGCTTAGTATGGTGACTAAGGTTTATTTGGCACATGTAACATCTCGAAATAGGGCCTAGATGGAATAGTGGTTGCAAAACCACAAATCTGAGATAGAAAAGTTTATTTCGATTAATTTTTATGATTTACCGAGTGATTAGATGCATGTGTTAGAGTATTGATAAGAAATTTTATAGATTGCATGTTTAATTTGCCTATTAGGGCTTATTTGCAGAAGTTACTGTAACAGCTCGATTTAGGGCCTAAACGGAACGATGGTTTTAGAACCACGAATTTGAAGTCGAAAAATTTATTTCAATTAAAGTTTACTTATTGATTAAAATATTGTGTAAAAATATCATTAAGTAATTTTACTGATAAAGTGTTTAATTGGACTTTTAGGACTAAATTGCAAAAGTTACAAAATATGTGTTCTAATTCATAAGTACTTGATTGAAATGGGGGTTTAAAGAGGAGGTCCTTAAATGGTAATTAGACCATTATATTTCCCGCGATAGTGTTCGCATTGAAAATTTGGTGTTATTACTTGTTTGGTGAGAAATGCCACATTTATACTGACCACAAAAGCTTGAAATATCTGATGACTCAGAAAGATTTGAATTTACGATAGCGGAGATGGTTAGAATTGCTAAAAGACTATGAATTAGTGATTGACTATCATCCAGGGAAAGCGAACGTAGTTGCTGATGCTTTGAGCCAAAAGTCCTTATTTGCTTTACGTGCTTTGAGTGCACAATTAGCTTTGTCTGACGACGATTCGATAGTAGCCGAGTTGAAAGTGAGACTTGAAAGTGAGACCATTATTTCTATAGTAGATTTGTGAGACTCAAATATTTGATAATGAATTGCAAGCAAAATGAGCTCAGTGTGAGTCGACTTCTGATTCAAAGTTTTGAATAGGGCCTGATGACTGTTTGATTTTTAGTGATAGAATATGTGTACCAAGAAATTCTGAGCTCATTTGGAAGATTCTAAACGAAGCACACAGTAGTTGTTTATTGGTACATCTGGGAAGCACGAAAATGTATAACGATTTGAAACAGCTTTATTGGTGGCACGACATGAAACGAGATATCTCAAAATTTGTTTCGAAATGTTTGATTTGTCAGCAAGTCAAAGCTGAGCATTAAATGTCGTCAGGTTTATTACAGCCTATTAAGATTCCTGAGTGGATGTGGGATAAAGTAACAATGGATTTCGTATTAGGTTTGCCCTTATCTTCAAAAAAGAAAAATGTGATCTGGGTTGTTGTTGATAGATTGAGAAAATCAGCTCATTTCATTCTGGTACGTACAGATTTCTCGCTTGATAAATTAGCTGAGTTGTATATTTTCAAAATTGTGAAATTACATGGTGTTTCCCTATCTATTATTTCGGATAGAGATCTAAGATATACTTCGTGATTTTGGAAGAAATTGCAAGAAGCTTTGGGTTCAAAGCTGCATTTTAGCACTGCATTTCACCCGCAAACGGATGGTCAATCCGAACGAGTTATTTAGATACTTGAGGATATGTTGTGTTGTTGTATTCTTTTGTTTGAAGGTAGCTAGGAGAAATATCTACCGCTGATTGAATTTGCTCACAATAATAGCTTCCAATTGAGTATAAAAATGGCACTGTACAAAGCTCTATACGGTCGTAAATGTCGAACACCTTTGTATTGGAGTGAGCTCAGCAAAAATAAGATTCACGGGGTTAATCTGATTAGAGAGACTGAAGAAAAAGTGAAAGTAATTTGTGATAGTTTAAAAGTAGCTTCGGATTGATAGAAATCGTATCCAGACTTGAAACAGAAAGATATTGAGTTCCAGATCGGGGATAAAGTGTTTTTGAAAGTGTCACCGTGGAAAAAGATATTGCGGTTTGGTCAGAAAAGGAAATTGAGTCCGTGATTCATCGAACCGTATGAGATTACTGAGCGAGTTGGGCCAGTGGCATATCAATTATCTTTACCCCTTGAGTTAGAGAAAATACATGATGTGTTTCATGTGTCGATACTTCGACGATACCGATCTGACCCTTCACATGTCATTTCCCCAACTGAGGTTGAAATTCAGTCTGATATGTCATATGCTGAAGAACCGATTCAAATTTTAGCTGTGAGATCAAAGAGCTGATAAATTAGAGAATCGCATTAGTTAAAGTATTATGGCATTGACACGGGGTTGAAGAAGCTACATGGGAACATGAGGATGCTATGAGAAAACATTACCTGAACCTATTCACTGGTATGATTTTTGGGGACGAAACTCTCTAAAGGGGGGAAAGTTGTAACAGCCCGGTTTTAGCTAAACCGAAGCAGTGGTTTTGGAAATTCAAATCTGATGTTAAAATTCATTTTAATATTATTTTCGGTATTTAAATCATGTTATTTGATATGTGTGAAAATTTCATAAGCTAATTTTATCGAATGGTTGGTTAATTTGATAAAAAGGATTAAATCGCATAAAATGCAAAAGTTGCATACTGTTTGTTTAAAGTGCTTAATTTCTATGATTAATTAAATTAAAAGTCCTTATGATGATATTAGACCATTGGTAGTGTAACGCCCCTTACCTGTGTTCTACGCCAGAATAGGGTACGAGACATTACTGGAACATAACACATGCAATCATACGAAACCATGACATATATATTTTTTTTATATCCAAGTTAAAACAATTCAATTTCCATACTTAATCATGCATCATCATACCTTATAGCTTGAACAATATTAATTAATATCAATGGTCAAATACAAAATGAGCTATCAAATATTGAAGGCTAACATTTTAGGCCAAATTAATTATGACAGAATACAAAATTCTTTTGCTTTCAATGTTTCTTTTATGTGAAAATAGACTCAATAAGATTTTATTTCATATCTTATTCAAATTCTAATTCGATTTCCACCATTTTTGGTGATTTTTCAAAGTCACACAACTGCTGTTGTCTAAAACTGTTTTATTACAAATTTCACTCTTACATGATCTCACTTACTCCATTCCATCTTACCGAAAGTTCGCTCAACTATCGAGCACATTGCTCATAAATTTCCACAAACATATACCTGTACTTATTCATCACATGGTCATATTCACATGTATTTTCAGTTAGTCGATTTTCCATTGAACTCATCGGAAAAAATAACAGATACACGGTTGCCTACACATATTACCACCCTTGTAACCGAAGTTATCTGGTACGCATAGTAGCCTGCACTTAGTACTACACATGCGACCAACAATCCGGTACACGTAGTAGCCTGCACTTAGTACTACACATGTGACCTAACCATCTGATACACGTAGTAGCCTGCACTTAGTACTACACGTGATCGAAGTTGTCTGGTACGCATAGTAGCTTGCACTTAGTACTACACATGCAACCTAACTATCTGGTACACGTAGTAGCCTGCACTTAGTACTACACATGTGACTTAAAACCATCTAAAACACATAGTAGCCTACACAGAGTACTACACATGTGTTCTCGCAATGGATCATTCGTATCATTTCTATTCCGATGGTTCAACTGGGAAATTCCTCACTTTTCAACATTTAACAAATTCATTCATACTCTATTTCGATTTTTAATTTACATAAAATGATCATTCTATAGGCAGCCACATCTCATATAATAACAAAATATAATAACATAAAAAGAATCGATATATTATTTACATACAAACTTACCTCAGTGCAAAATATAATAATTTTGCAATTTAGTCCAATATCTTTTCCTTTCCCCGATCAAGGTCTATTCCACGTCTTTCTTGATCTATAATAACACATTTGACATATTAATGGCTCAAATTATTCTAATTAGCCCAAAAACATCCTATGGCAAAATTTATGATTTTACCCCTAAAGTTTCACAAAATTATGATTTTTCCCCTAGGCTCGAAAAATAATTTTTATTAAATTTCCTCGTATTTTAGGCCTAGATGAACCATTTTCATAACTATGGCAGTCTCCAATTTGCACTAAATCACACACTTATACACATTTTACAACTTTTACTAACTAGTCGTTTTATGCAATTTCATCAAAAATCACTTAGTAAAATTTGTTTATCACACTCCCAACATTCATATTCATCCATAAAACATCAAAATACATGCATTTCATCCATGGGTAAATTTTTAAATATAAATTCTAGCTCAAAATATTAGTAGAAATAGGTAAATCGAGCTACGAGGATCTCAAAAATGTAAAGAACATTAAAAACAGGGCTAGGATACACTTATTATTGAGCTTGAAAGTTGGAACAACCCTAGCAATGGTGTTTATGAGAGTTTTGGCCTAGCAACAAGGGATGAAGTTTAATTCCCGAGCCTAGGGGCAAAAGTGTAAATATACAAAAGTTTAGGGGCAAAATTG
The DNA here is from genome assembly GCA_025698465.1 of Gossypium longicalyx. Classification (NCBI taxonomy): domain Eukaryota; kingdom Viridiplantae; phylum Streptophyta; class Magnoliopsida; order Malvales; family Malvaceae; genus Gossypium; species Gossypium longicalyx. Next base: position 38,302,600 of record CM046996.1, on the reverse strand, counting down.
TAATTTTTCCAAAGTTTGAGTTAAGGACTGTTTTGAATAGTACATTAATTAAATAAGTAAAATATGATGTTTTAGATCCCGGAAAATGAGATTTAAACCTAGAATGGGAGAAAAATCGAAAATCGAGAAAGTTGGTAAAATGGCCGTTTTAGTATCGAGGTAAGTTCATATGTATAATAAGCATTAATTTATGCATGTTTCAATTTAAAATTGATATATTTACTATGATTGTCGAGGTGTTGAAAGTAAGTATAATTATGATGATTTAAATGTTCAATATTAATTTGACATGGAAATGAGAAAGTATGTAAGTTTGTTTGTAAATAATACATTATCTTTATTATGTTTTTATATTTCAGCATATTTTATGTATTGTAGCTGAATTTTTGAATCATAATTGACTATTGGAAGTATGGAATCAAGTATTAGAAAGAGAGAGAAATCCCGGTTGAACCTTCGGAAAGATTGGATGATACAGATGGTATGTAGCTAGGTCACATGTATGGTGCTGAGTGCACATCATGTGTATAAGAGAGTTACGAGACATTATAATGTAGCTAGGTCGCATGGGTGATACTATGTGTACACCATGTAGACAAGAGAGCTACGGGATATATGTAGCTAGGTCGCATGCGTGGTTCAAGGTGAAGGACACCATGTAGACAAGAGAGCTACGAGATAAACTGGCTAGGTCACATGGGTGGTACTAAGTGTTCATCATGTGTACAAGAGAGCCAAAATTATGTGTACAATCGAGTTAGGTCACATGAGTGGTGCTAAGTGAAGGCCACTATGTGTACAAGAGAGCTTCGATTTTAAAGGTGGGCTGTGTGCGATACCATCGCGTATTTGTTATTATTCCGAAGCGTTCAACTGGGAAATTGATTAAATGAAATTGTGTATGACTTTGTGATGATAAGTGTAAGTATATACGTGTGTAACTTATGAGCAATATGCTCGATATATGATTGGAAATTGGAAAGATTGTTATGGGTAAGTGATGAATACAATTGAAGTGTGAAAGATCAAAATGACAATAAAACTGTTATGGATAGTTGCAGTGACGTGAATCTAAAAATTTATAAAAAATAGTAGAAATTAAATCAGAGACTGAATGAGATATAAAATTGAATCTTAATGAGTCTATTTTTATATAACAGAAACAGAGCAAGCAAAGGAATTTTATATTATGAGATATTTAAGTTTTTGAGAGACTGGTTCAGAATGACTACGTGATCCCCTATTCTGACTTGGAAAAATCATTAAAAATTTTAAAAAAATAATTAGGGGATATAATTTATATGTTTGAAATCCTTAATGAGTCTAGTTTCAAATAAAATAAACGAGAACATTCTTTGAATTCTGTACAAGGAGAAAATTGATTCATAGTGAAGAGTGGTCAGAACAGTTGAGCAGTGAAACAGGGGTAACTTCAATGAATAAACTGTACTAATTGGCTATACCAAAAATTCTGAAAATTTTATGGTAAGAATATACGTGAATCTTGTTTCAAGAAAAATTAACGGTTTGTAGTTTGGAGTTCTGTAGCTCCAAAAATAAATAATTTATCTGCTGGTACTCTGCTAGACAGCTTATTTTGAACCTGTTTATGATTGTAATAGTGAAAGTATGTGTGTGTTTGTGATGGTAATATTCCGGGAACATATTGTGACTTCATTTAAAGTATGATAATGTATTGTTTATTAATATTTACATACTTACTTACTAAGCTATAATGCTTACTCCCTTCCTTTCCTTTTCCCTATAGTGTCTCAGATGTTAGCTCGAGTTGGAGGTCGTCGGAGGTTAAATCACACTATCAAACTATTGATCGATATATAAAGGTTTTAAAGTATTTTTAAGTCTTTGGCATGTATGGAGACTCGTTTAATTGTTACTAAGTTGCTAGGAATTGGCCTAAAATACTGACCTATGTTATTTGAAGGTCTATTGTATAAAGTCATTTAATGTAGATAGTCTTGATTATGTTATTAATTAAATGATGCAATTTATGAATGTGCATGCTTGCCTATGTGTGTGGTTGAATTAAAGCATGATATGGGCCTTGTAAGCTCTTTTTAAGGGACAGCTTGAATGTGTTTGAAAAAGTTTTAAATTAGAGTGAAATTATGAATAAGTTTTTATACGATGATTAGTGATTAAGTCCGGTAATGCCTCGTACCGTGTTCCGGCGTCGAACACGGGTAAGGGGTGTTACAGAATATATGAAATGTATAATCGATATAGGTATGTTTGTATCGTACTAAATTTCTAAATATGAAAGACTCTGTTTCTGTGAAAAAATGAATGCGAAGTGTGTACAGAATTCGGAAATGAAGCATAACATGTATGCGAGCAAATGAGCATGGTTAGGCTTATGAACTATTCTGTGATATGGCTATGAATTCTTACTGTTGATTTGTACTTTATTGTTTTAATATTTAGACCAATTATATTTGGCTTATTAAGTTCTTTGTAGCTTACTCTGTGTGATTTCTGTCTGTTTACAGTTATCGTAGCTACTGAAGGCTCGGGGATAGTCGAGGATTGTCACCACACTATCAAACTCATTTTGGTACTTTTGAAAGTGTAAATTTTTGAAGTATGACATTTGTAGGTTAGAATGTTTATGTATTTAAGCTTTGATATGTAAATATGTTATGCCATGAGAGTTGGCTAGCAAATGATATGTTTGTGCATAATTTTGGTAAATGGATTGTGATGCCAAATTGTGTATGCTTGTAATGGTTATATAGCCTTGTATGTGGTGGTCATTATGAAATATGCCAAGTTGAGGAAATGGTAAGTTTAAGCATGAGTTAGAAGGTGCCATAAGTGAGCTATGAAATGAGTATTTTGGCATGTTGTTGTAATAAGATTTTTAATGTGTTTTGGTATGGATTTGAATAGGTTATTGAATGATGATGATTTTCTTGTAATGAAGCATGTTTTGAGCATGGAATTGACTGAAAATTTTGGTATAAGTGTTGTTTAATATTGCTTGTAGGAATGACCCAAAAAGGGATGGCAAGTTGGCTTAAACCAAGCCTGCATTGTGCCACACGGTCAGGGACCATGGGCATGCCTTGTAGCCATGTATGCAAAGCAGTAATCTCTTAAGATCACACAGTTAAGACACATGGGCGTGTCATATGGCCGTAGGCTCAATTCAGTAGCTAGCTAAGTATCACACGGCCATGGCACACGGCTGTGTCTGTTGGTCGTGTGTAAAAGTCAATATATATACTTTGTTTTGGCATGGCTGGATCACATTGGCATGTCTAGTGCCCGTGTAAAGCACACGGCTGGTCACACAGATGTGTGACCTCAACAGAATTGAAAAATTTTCTGAGTTCTGAAATTTATGAATATGTTTAGTTTAGTCCCAATTGTCCTTTAAAGTATGTCTTAGGTCTTGAAGACCTCCATAAGGGATGAATTGTTAATTTGATGATGATTGCTTATACATTAATATTATGTAATAACTGTGATTCTCTATTGATCTGTAATGTTCTGTCTGTCTGGTAATGCCCCTTACCTATTCCGACGACAGTTACGAGATAGGGGTGTTACATTACCGGCTGATTTAAGCTTCGGCTCTGACATCTCGGTATTCAATACATATGCAAGATAAGCTTCACACCCTTTTCTCATGTATCTCTGAGCAGACATGTACGAAATCACTATAAGCAATTTATTTGATTCATCTGTTTCAACCCAAAGAATCTTACCATTTTCACATTTCAACTCAAGGGTTTTCTGTCTATAATTTACCTTGGCATCATGTAAAGTCAACCAATCAATACCCAGAATGACATCAAACTCATCGAATGGTAACAACATCCGATTAGCAGAAAAACAGTAACCTTGAATCATCAAAGGACAATTCTTGCAAACCTTATCTACTAACACATTTTTGCCTAAAGGGTTTGACACTTTAATCACAAATTCAGTAAGTTCTACAGGAAAGATCTTACTAGATACTAAATTTACACAAACATAGGAATGAGTAGATCCGGGATCAATCAATGCAATAATAGTAGTATCATAAAGGGAAAATGTACCAGTAATCACATCGGGGGATGACGCCTCTTCACGAGCACGTATGGCATAAGTTCTAGCAGGTGCTCTAGCTTCTGGTCTTCCAGTTGAATCCTTTATCACACTTTTGCTGCTAGCTACACTTCCAGTATTTCTCGGGGGTTTACCCCTATTAGCAGTGCTAGCCTATCTGACACTCTGAAATTTTTCTTCTTCAACCTTTTTTGGACAGTCTTTAATATTATGTTTTCGAGAACCACACCTAAAACAAGCTCGGCTAGTCGCCCAACACTCACCATAATGTTGCTTACCACAATGTTGACACTTGGGTTTATTAGACCTCACATTATCCACAGTTACCATTGAAGTAGCTTGAGCTTTAGAATCCGAATATGATCTCCCACGGTCTCGGTGTGAATATCCAGCTGAAACAATCAATCGAGGATTCATCTCTTTAGACTTCTTTGACTAGGATTGGAACAACTTACTCATTGGCCTCTTTCTTGCATCTCTGGCTTCACTCACAACTTTTCTCTTTTCTTTGTTCATCTCTTCGACTTTACAAGCTCGATCGATCAATACTACAAACTCTTTCAACTCTAAGATCCCAACTAACAGTCTGATGTCTTCAATTAACCCATCCTCAAACCTCTTACACATAATAGCTTCGGTAGACACACATTCTTGGGCATACTTGATGAGTCTAACAAATTCACATTCATATTCTGCCATAGACATTTTACCTTGTTTTAGCTCGAGAAACTCTTTCTGTTTTTTATCAATGAACCGCTGGCTTATGTACTTCTTTCTAAACTCCTCTTGGAAGAAATCCCATGTAACCCTTTCTTTCGGAACCACGGATACCAATGTCTTCCACCAATGATATGTTGAATCCCTCAGTAAAGATATAACACATTTTAAACATTCTTCGGGAGTGGAAGAGAGCTCTTCAAATACGCTAATAGAATTCTCAAGCCAAAACTCTGCTTTCTCAAGATCATCATCTATATTAGCCCTGAATTCTTCAGCCCTTTGTTTTCAAATTTTATCAACTGAAGGCTTACTCAATCTTACCATTTTGGCACATTAAGGAACTACAGGAACCAGTTGGGGAATAGGAGGGGGTGGAGGAGGTTGAGCATTCGGATTTGCTCAAAAAAATTCTGTATACCAATTATTCATCATACGGAGAAAGGCTTCCCGAGCCCCATCTCCCTGATCAAGTGTCTCGGGTCTACTCTCAGCTGGCACAGTCCCTTGCGCGGGAGCCAGCGCATTACTTTCTACATCGTTAGCTACAGCTCGGTCGGGATCCATTTACTATATGAAAACACAATTTAAATTGTCAAAAGTCATCACACTATCACAGTATATTTATGGCATGTATAGATAGATTTCCACACACGGTACGTAAATCCGAGAACCACCTAAACCATAACTCTGATACCATTAAAATGTAATGCCCCTTACCCGTGTTCTATGCCAGAACAAGGTATGAGACATTACTAGAACATAACACATGCAATCGTACGAAACCATGACATAGATTTTTTTATATCCAAGTTAAAACAATTCAATTTTCATACTTAATCATGCATCATCATACCTTATAGCTTGAACAATATTAATTAATATCAATGGTCAAATACAAAATGAGCTATCAAATATTGAGGCCAACATTTTAGGCCAAATTAATTATGACATAAAACAAAATAACCAAGTTCTTTATACATGCCATAATCCAAAATATTATTTTCAAAATACCAAAAAGTATTGATAGTATGGATGGATCTCCGATGGTCTCCAAATCCCGAGCTGGCTTGGTGATACTATAAGACAAAGGAAAGAAAAGAGTGTAAGCAATAAGCTTAGTAAGTAAGTACATAAATAATAAATGATTTATCAACATATTTCTCAAGATAAAACAATCATAATGATATATATATACACATGTTCAGGTCAAGCTATTTTCTTGAGTCATAGTCACTAAATTATTTATATTTGGAGCTACAGAACTCCAAATTAAGATCTGCTAATTTTCCTAGAAACTAGACTCACATATATTCTTGTCATAAAATTTTTAGAATTTTTTGTCTAGCCAATAAGTACAGTTTATTCTTTAAATTCACCCTTGTTTTGCTGTCCGATAGTTCTGACCCCTCTGCACTAAAAATTAATTATCTCTTCATACAAGGTTTGGATAATGTTATTGTTTGTTTATTTCAAAAATATACTCATTAAGGATTTTAAACATATAAATTATAACGCATTATTATATTTTTAAAATTTTTAATGATTTTTCCAGGTGGAAACAGGGGATTCCAAAATCATTCTGACCCTGTCTCACAAAAATTCAAATATCACAAAATAATTTTTTTTTGCTTTCATTGTTTCTTTTATGTGAAAATAGACTCAATAAGCTTTTATTTCATATCTTATTCAACTTCAAATTTGATTTGAACCATTTTTTGTGATTTTTCAAAGTCACACAACTGCTGCTGTCCAAAACTATTTTATTACAAATTTCACTATTACATGATCTCACTTACTCCATTCCATCTTACCGAAAGTTCGCTCAACTATCGAGCACATTGCTCATAAATTTCCACAAACATATACCTGCACTTATTCATCACATGGTCATGTTCACATGTATTTTCACTTAGTTTATTTCCCGTTGAACTCATCGGAATAATAACAGATACACGGTTGCCTGCACATATTACCACCCTTGTAACCGAAGCTATCTGGTACGCATAGTAGCCTGCACTTAGTACTACACATGCGACCAACAATCTAGTACATGTAGTAGCCCGCACTTAGTACTACACGCATGACCTAACCATTTGATACACATAGTCGTCTGCACTTAGTACTGCACACGTGATCGAAGTTGTTGGGTACGCATAGTAGCCTGCACTTAGTACTACACATGCGACCTAACTATCTGGTACACATTGCCTGCACTTAGTACTACACACGTGACCTAAAACCATCTTAAACATATAGTAGCCTGCACATAGTACTACACATGTGTTCTCACAATGGATCATTCGTATCATTTCGATTTCAAAAGTTCAATTGGGAAATTCCTCACTTTTCAACATTTAACAAATTCATTCATAACCTATTTCGATTCGTAATTTACATCAAATGATCAATCTATAGGCAGTCACATCTCATATAATAATAAAATATAATAACATAAAAAGAATCGATATATTATTTACATACAAACTTACCTCGGTGCAAAATATAATAATTTTGCAATTTAGTCTGATATCTTTTCCTTTTCCTGATCAAGGTCGATTCCACGTATTTCTTGATCTATAATAACACATTTGACTTATTAATTGCTTACGTTATTCAAATTATCCTAAAAACATCCTATGGAAAAATTTACGATTTTACCCCTAAAGTTTCACAAAATTATAATTTTGCCCCTAGGCTCGGAAAGTATTTTTTATTCAATTTACTTGTATTTTAGGTTTAGCCGAACCATTTTCATAATTATGGCAGTCTCCAGTTTGCACTAAATCACACACTTATACAAATTTTACAACTTTTACTAACTAGTCATTTTATGCAATTTCATCAAAAATCACTTAGTAAAAGTTGTTTATCACACTCCAAACATTCATATTCATCACATGCATGTCATCCATGTGTAAATTTTTAAATATAAACCCTAGATCAAAATATTAGTAGAAATAGGTAAACTGAGCTACGAGGATCTCAAAAATATAAAGAACATTAAAAACGGGGCTAGGATGCACTTACTATTGAACTTGAAAGTTGGAAAAACCCTAGATATGGTGTTTATGAGAGTTTCGGCCAAGTTTGGTGAAGATGATACAAATTTTGGCTTTGTTTTCCAATTTTATTCTTTTATTTACCAAATGACTAAATTGCCCTTCATTAAAAACTATGGTGTTTTATCTTCCTTTAGGTATTTTTGTCAAAACTAGTATAATGGTCTAATTACTATCCAACAACCTCCAATTTAAAAACCCATTACTCACAAGTACTTAGTACCTTTGTGAACTAGAACACACATTTTATAACTTTTGCAATTTAATCCTAAATATCAAATTGGACCCTCTATCAAAAAAATTTCTAAACAAAATTTGCACACAATCATGAAATCATGCCATAGACCTTAAAATGATAATAAAATAAATTTTTCCACTTCAAATTTGTGGTTTCGAAACCATTATTCTGTTTAGGCCTTAAATCGGGCTGTTACAGGTAGTGTTAATGGACATTAATGGACATGCATTATAAATTTTTATATTTATTCATTAACGGTAAATAAGTAATTATGTAATTAAGTTAATAAAAATATAACAAAACATGATTTTTGTTCATTCTTTTTGCCATTGCCAAAATTCCAAGGTGAAAAACACCATTTTAATCATATTAGGGTTTGGCATCTTCATAACTTAATTGGTAAGTGTTTTGAGCTCGGTTTTTTATGATTTTTTCATTTTTGAGATTGTTTCTTCGTATTCTAGCTAGCCTGTTCCTTAGATTTTGAAACTGTTAAAGATTTTCAGAGTTGCCATTGTTGAATCTATGTGTTCTTTGATGTTTAATGTTGAAATATGAAAGCTTGATGATAGTTTTACATGTTTTGTTAAGATATTTTTGATGAAAATGCATAATAGGGATTAAATTGTGAAATGTGCAAATTGTGTGGTTGAAATGTGAAATAAATGAAATTTTTGGGCTGCTAGGGACAAATATATAATTTGGCCAAGCATGGGTTTTGTTGAATTGTGTGAATTTTGTGTAATTGTGAAATAGGGACTAAATTGATTAAATGCGAAAGTTTAAGAGCTAATGTTTAAAAATGCCCAAATGTGTATTTTTGGATTTATTGAATGAGTAGATGAAGAAATAAGCTAATTTTGAATTCATATAGATCAAGAAAGAAAGAATTCAGATTTAGATCGGGGGAAAAGCAAGGTTATCGATTAGTCGACCCAATCCGTCAATTTCAAATATGAGGTAAGTTCGTATGTGATGATTACATTATAAATGTATGTTAAAATGCTTTAATATTGTATAAATTGTTAAAACAGGATTATGGATAATGTATGAATAGTGAAAACGACTCTAGAATGCATTCGATAACAGAAACGAAAAGTGTGAAAGCCCAGTTGAACCTTAAGAATAGTTTTGGATACTATTGACATGTCAGTAAGTGATACGTTGAGTTGGATTCGGGGCATGATATTAGCACTTCGGGTGTGTATTTTATTGATTTGGCTTCGGGCCATGCATATTGGATGATTTAGCTTCAGGCCATGATAATAGTTCTTCAAATAAGTTACCTTGATTTTGCTACGGGCCATTGTATAGGTACTTATTGTACGAGACTTCTGAGTATCTGATTTCTTTTCCAAATGTTTCAACGGGTAAACGAATGATACGGTTGAGAAAGAGGTTAGTACGAGACGATATAGGTATGTGCAGAACCTATTCAAGTATTAAATAGTGAAAGTTTGATGAGTTTGTATTTGATTATGTTTTGAGACATGAGAAAGGTTTGTAGTTTATGTGTACATGGTTTTGTCATGTGTAATTGGTTGATTTGCATTTATTCAATGAATTAAGTCATTCACATACGAGTTTACTAAGCTATGAAGCTTACTTCGTGTTAATTTTCTATGTTTTATAGTGAATCAAGGCTAGCTCAGATTCAGGAGTCATCAGGAACATCATCACACTATCAAGCATCTAAGTTGGTACTTTTGAATTATACAAGTATGGTATATGGCATGTATAGGCTAGATGTGGTATTTTGGTTGTGATTATAGCCATGAGATTTAGCTTGTAAATGATGTTAATATTGATATATGTTGGGCTATTAGAAACGGTTGTTAATGACTTTTGTAAGATGTTTATAATGCTTTGTGAAATGGTTTGTTTTAGCATGGTGGTAACCAAGACATTATGGAAGTTAAAATGGTTATTTGAATTATGAAGGATGAAAGCTTGAGAAAGGTCTTATTGTGGCATGAATTTACATGTCAAATTTGTAGTTAAATGGTATGTATTACAGTGAATGAATTGATTGAGCTGAGGATGGTATTCGGTTGTGAATATTAAGTCGGTATATATATACATATTGTATGAATTAAGGTTAGGGATTATGTTGTTTTGGTATATATTTGAGTAAGTGAAATGGTTGTATTTATATAGCATGAATTGTGCATGTATTGGGATTGATTTGGCTGCCCTTTGTGTATGGAAATTGTACATTTTTCCTTATGTAGGTACATTGAAGTTAGGGTGGCAAATTGGCCTTGCAAATGACCTATATTTGTCCACACGGGCAGAGACACGGGCGTGTGTCTCAGCCATGTGTGACACAGGGTCATGATATACAGCCGTGTGTCCCCTGATAATGCTTAGAAATAAAGTCAGTGAGTTACACGGCCTAGACACACGGGCGTGTGGTCGGCCGTGTGGCCAAGTCAGTATACCCTCTAGTTTTTACACGGCCTGGCACCCGGGCGTATCCTCGGCCGTGTGATACAAGTCAATATGTATGCCTTGTTTTCACACAACCTAGAACACCCTTAACCTATATTCGTAGCCGGAATAGGGTTACAAGGCATTACGGATCAATAACAACATAATTTATACATATACGGATTCATACTCAAAATCCTTTCAGAATATTCACAATGTCCCTTGTAAGGCTCTGCGAGACCTTAAAACATGATTAAATGAAGTTCAGGACTAAATTGTATACATTTGAAAACTTTGAGAAATTTAGAAAATTTTCATGTATTTAGGGGTCACACGCCCGTGTGAACAGGCCATGTGCCTCACATGCCCACTAGACACACCCGTGTCACAGATCGTGTGAAAATAGGGCATACATACTGACTTGGGTCACACGACTAGCCACACACCCATGTGCCAGCCCGTGTGCCATTCATAGCCAGTAGGCACGCCCGTGTGTCTAAGCCGTGTAACTCACTGACTTGTTTTAATTAAGCATCATGGGTCATACAATCGAGTCACACGCCCGTGTGCTCAACGTGTGGCATGAAAATAGGCTTGCTATAAGCTACTTTTCTCACTTAAGTCACATGCATCCTAAGGCATCCAAATGGTACCAAATATACAACCAAATAAGTAACCAAAAGTGATCACTTCCAGCATAAATCATACCATATTGAATCATTACATTTCATTTCTCAAATCTCAACCATTTCTTAAGCAAAACACATACCAAAACTAGCATGAATCATTTATCATCTTTAACATTTTTTCATATGTCTCAAATTCCAACTAAATAACCAATCATATTATTCAATGTATAATCAAATCAAAGCTTATCAATGCATCATCTCAAACTCATACCAATACATGTCATTTCTTAAACCACATTATTACCTCATTTGCATTCCAAGCCAAAAAACAAATTCATAACATAAGCCAAATACACATTTTATACCAACCATGCCAAATCACAAGGCCATATAATAACCATCAACCAAAATCATTAATAAGCCATTTCAAATGACCATATACATTTTTAAAAAAAATATCAAAAAGACTATAGCCTATAAATGCCATAAAACCAAGCCACAAGGTGTAAAATACCAAAAATCAATAGTCAGATAGTGTGATGCGATCTCCGTTGACTCCCAACCCGAGCGAACGTCCGAAACACTATAAAACATAGAAAAATAATACAAAGTAAGCTTCACAGCTTAGTAAGTTCATATGTGAGCCTAAAATGATCACAACATTCATATAGCAATCCGAAATAGATAAATCATTAACATTTAAAGCATCAATTCATGAGCTAACATCAAATTATTCATGTCCTTATTCGCAAGTTCTCAACTTCATATAACTCGATACTTGAGTAGTTTTTTGTACATACCTGTACTGATACCTTTCTATTTATCACCCATACTCTTATCAAACCTCTCTGGTTTATAAGTGCTTATGATACAAACTCATCAATTTTCCGATGCCATAGTCCAAATATGGTCTTACACATACATTGCCAAGGCCCTGTCGTGGTCTTTCTTTAACGTGCCATAACTCGGTTACGGTCTTATTAGTCGATTGCCATATGTATATTTAGTTTAAACAACTATTATTCATATCTCACATAACATTCAATATATACTTCATTATAGTCAAATAAACACATTTTGACAAGAAACATACTTATACTCAATCCTTTCTTATTTAATATACATAATACAACATGAACTTACCAATTTACTTTCATTCGATTCTCACATAAGTTTTGTACGTACCTGTATTACTTATTCTGACCGTAGTTTAATTCTCGTCTTGACTATGCCCATTGAATCATTCGATATTTCGCGCACTAAGTGCAATTCTCAATATCTTTCACACTTAGTGCCATTGTAAATATTTCGCACACTAAGTTCCATATTTGATATCCCACACATTAAGTGCTGTACATAGCCGAAGCTATCTCAAATCGCACACTAAATGCCATATTTAGCCGATATATCATCAAACATAACAATAGTAACATATATACAATTTATATGATATCAAAGCATTAAAAGCATAAATATAACAATGCTTATTGCATACGAACTTACCTCGATCGTTAAAATGACGGAACGAATCGACTAGTCCAATACTTTGTTTTCTCCCATTCTAGATTCGAATCTCATTTTTCTCAATCTATATAATAACAAAATTTACTTATTTAATTATTAATTCATTCAATTTAACACAATTTACACATTTTGGAAAAAATGCACTTTTGCCCCTATTATTCCACATTTTTGCAATTTAGTCCTTATCACATAAAATCACAATTTCATGAAATTAAACACAAACCCAAGATAGCATAATTTTCCATATATTACTCTCAACCCATATTTTCAATTTATTTCACATTTCAACCCCTCAATTTACACTTTTCACAATTTAATCCTTATTGACATTTTTACCAAAAATCACTTAACAAAACATATTAATCTATCAACAATTATTCATTTTCCATCATCAACACTCCAAAAAATCAAGCTATCATCAATGGAAACTCCCAAATTCATCAACAAATTTAGAAATTAGGGTACGAGCTAGCGAGAACACGAAGCAACGATCACAAAAACATAAAAATCATCAAAAACCGAGCTCGAAACATACCTCAATTAAAAACAACAAGGGCCGAACCCTAAAATACTTCCATGGCTATTTTTTTTATCTACATTTGGTGGAAGATGGAGGAAATAAGCATGATTGTGGCTTTTATTTTATTTATTATTAACTTTAATTACCTTTTTACCTTTTTACCCTTTAAAAACATTAATAATTACACCAAATACCACTCCAATAACATCCACTATCTCATAAATGGGCTATTTGACACTTTTAGCTTATAGAACCCAACTTTTACGCTTTGCACAATTTAGTCCTTTTTACCGAATTAACCACTTAAACGATAAAATTTCTTTACGAAAATTTCACACAACTCTAATATCATGTTGTAAATATTAAAATTATAATAAAATAAAATTTTCAATGTTGGATTGTGGTCCCAAAACCACTGTTCCGATTAACCCTAAAAATAGGCTGTTATATAGCCTAAGACACGAGCGTGTGAGACACACGGCCTATTCGCACGGGTGTGTGACCCCTGTATGGTTGAAATTTTTATAAGTTTCCAAAATTTTCATATGTTATCAGTTTAGTCCTGAATCACTTCTAAAGCATGTTTAAGGCTTCATAGGCCTGATAAGGGACAATGTGTTTGTGATTAAATGGTATTTGAGTATGAATGCATAAATGTATGAGTTATGCATGTTAAATGATGTGTATTGATCGGTAATACCTCATAACTCTACTCCAACAACGAATACGGGTTAGCAGTGTTACAGCTACGGTTAAATGTTTAAGCACACTTCGTGTTAGCTTTCTCGAGAATCCGATGATATTCTAGCTAGTTCAACAGGCAAGAAAAAGGATTGAAATGGTAAGTTCCCAAATGAAATTATACATATACTCATGAAAATTATTAGTGATTCAAATGATGTATGTTCATGTGGAAATGAATTATCATATGTTTTGTAATGCCCCAAAAATCCCAAAATCTCAAATTTTCTTTTTTTTTTCAGTTCTGATAAAAAAATGTGCTAGGTATTTTTGGTTAAGTAGGTAATAGTAGGTCTTGGCTAAGGTTTAAGTTTGAACTTATAGGAAAATAAAATTATGCGTTAATAATTAAAAGGACCTTATGGCAAGTAGTTGGGCTTTTAAATAAAGATAGGGGAAAATGGCAACAAAAAGCCTTGTGGAGAAGTGGCTAAGTGACGCCACTTAGAGTGTAGGGAGGTGGCATTAGTGGCTAGAAAGGAGATCCAAGGTTCAAGTCCTAGCTTAGTATTTTTAAAAGTTTAATTTTGGCCTTCTAGAAGATTGGAAGTGGTGTGAAGATGGACTCTAAGGGGAGTGTTCAGAAGAGAAATTTGAGGAAAGGATCAAGGGGTTATCAGGGAGAAAAATGAAGAGATAAGAAGGGGTAAGTGATGGAGCCGAATGGGGAATTGAGGGTCAGGCAATTCGGCTATAGGGGCTCTAAATAGTTGCCGAATGCAAGGTTGCCAAGCTAATGCCGAATTCTTTCTCACTTTGTTATCGAAAACCCTTTTCTCTTCAAGATCCAAAAAGCCGAAAACCTTTGCTTCTTTCTTTCTTTTCTTATGCAAATTTTCTATTCTTCTTCTAATCTTCTTCTTTAATCTGTGCTGTAACACCCCTTACCGTGTTCGACGCCGAAACAGGGTACGAGGCATTATCGGACTTAATCACTAATCATCGTATAAAAACCGATTCATAATTTCACTCTAATTTAAAACTTTTTCAAACACATTCAAGCTGTCCCTTAAAAAGAGCTTACAAGGCCCATATCATGTTTTAATTCAACCACACACATAGGCAAGCATGCACATTCATAAATTACATCATTTAATTAATAACATAATCAAGACTATCTACATTAAATGACTTTATACAATAGAGACCTTCAAATAACATAGGTCAGTATTTTAGGCCAATTCCTAGCAACTTAGTAACAATTAAATGAGTCTCCATACATGCCAAAGACTTAAAAATACTTTAAAACCTTTATATATCGATCAATAGTTTGATAGTGTGATTTAACCTCCAGCGACCTCCAACTCGAGCTAACATCTAAGACACTATAGGAAAAAGGAAAGGAAGGGAGTAAGCATTATAGCTTAGTAAGTAAGTATGTAAATATTAATAAACAATACATTATCATACTTTAAATGAAGTCACAATATGTTCCCGGAATATTACCATCACAAACACACACATACTTTCACTATTACAATCATAAACAGGTTCAAAATAAGCTGTCTAGCAGAGTACTAGCAGATAAATTATTTATTTCTGGAGCTACAGAAATCCAAATTACAAACCGTTAATTTTTCTTGAAACTAGATTCATGTATATTCTTACGATAAAATTTTCAGAATTTTTGGTATATCCAATTAGTACAGTTTATTCATTGAAGTTACCCCTGTTTCACTGCTCAATTGTTCTGACCACTCTTCACTATGAATCAATTTTCTCCTCGTACAGAATTCAAAGAATGTTCTCGTTTATTTTATTTGAAACTAGACTCATTAAGTATTTCAAGAATATAAATTATATCCCATAATTATTTTTATACAATTTTTAATGATTTTTCCAAGTCAGAACAGGGGATCACATAGTCATTTTGAACCAGTCTCTCAAAAACTTAAATATCTCATAATATAGAATTTCTTTGCTTGCTCTGTTTTTGTTATATAAAAATAGACTCATTAAGATTTAATTTTATATCTCATTCAGTCTCTGATTCAATTTATACTATTTTTGATAAATTTTTAGATTCACGTCACTGCAATTATCCATAACAGTTTTATTGTCATTTTGATCTTTCACACTTCAATTGTATTCATCACTTACTCATAACAATCTTTCCAATTTCCAATCACATATCGAGCATATTGCTCATAAGTTACACACGTATATACTTACACTTATCATCACAAAGTCATACACAATTTCATTTAATCAATTTCCCAGTTGAACGCTTCGGAATAATAACAAATACGCGATGGTATCGCACACAGCCCACCTTTAAAATCGAAGCTCTCTTGTACACATAGTGGCCTTCACTTAGCACCACTCATGTGACCTAACTGGATTGTACACATAATTTTGGCTCTCTTGTACACATGGTGAACACTTAGTACCACCCATGTGACCTAGCCAGTTTATCTCGTAGCTCTCTTGTCTACATGGTGTCCTTCACCTAGAATCACGCATGCGACCTAGCTACATATATCCCGTAGCTCTCTTGTCTACATGGTATACACATAGTATCACCCATGCGACCTAGCTACATCATAATGTCTCGTAACTCTCTTATACACATGATGTGCACTCAGCACCATACATGTGACCTAGCTACATACCATCTGTATCATCCAATCTTTCCGAAGGTTCAACCGGGATTTCTTTCTCTTTCTAATACTTGATTCCATACTTCCAATAGTCAATTATGATTCAAAAATCAGCTACAGTACATAAAATATGCTGAAATATAAAAACATAATAAAGATAATGTATTATTTACATACAAACTTACATACTTTCTCATTTCCATGTCGAATTAATATTGAACATTTAAATCATCATAATTATACTTACTTTCAACACCTCAGTAATCATAGTAAATATATCAATTTTAAATTGAAACATGCATAAATTAATGCTTATTATACATATGAACTTACCTCGATACTAAAACGGCCATTTTACCAACTTTCTCGATTTTCGATTTGTCTCCCATTCTAGGTCCAAATCTCATTTTCCGGGATTTAAAACATCATATTTTACTTATTTAATTAATGTACTATTCAAAACAGTCCTTAACTCAAACTTTGGAAAAATTACAATTTTGCCCCTAAACTTTTGCATATTTACACTTTTGCCCCTAGGCTCAGGAATTAAACTTCATCCCTTATTCTGATGTTTTATGACATGATAATCATTTTTTTCTTCTATGGCAACATCAAATTCCAAAAACGTAAAGAACTTGAAAAACGGGGCTAAAACGGACTTACTATTGAGCTTGGAAAGCTTGAAAACCCTAGCCATGGCTTCCCCCATGCTAATTTCGGCCTCCATGAAAAAGATGAGTCAATTTTGGCTTTATTTTCCCTTTTTATTTCTTTTAATTACCAACTGACTAAAATGCCCTTAAGGCATATCTTTAAAATTTTGTCCTATTCATGCCCATTTTTGTCCTATTCATGCCTATTTTTGTCCGAACGGAATATAATGGTCTAATTACCATTTAAGGACCTCCTCTTTAAACCCCTATTTCAATCAAGTACTTATGAATTAGAACACATATTTTGCAACTTTTACAATTTAGTCCTAAAAGTCCAATTAAGCACTTTATCAGTAAAATTACTTAACGATATTTTTACATAATATTTTAATCAATAAATAAACCTTAAAACTTAATTGGAATAAATTTTTCGACTTCGAATTCGTGGTTCTAAAACCATCGTTCCATTTAGGCCCTGAATCGGGCTGTTACAGCAACTTCTGCAAATAAGCCCTAATAGGCAAATTAAACATGCAATCTATAAAATTTCTTATCAATACTCTAACACATGCATCTAATCACTCGGTAAGTCATAAAAATTAATCGAAATAAACTTTTTTATCTCAGATTTGTGGTTTCGCAACCACTATTCCATTTAGGCCCTATTTCGAGATGTTACATATTCATTCCCATATCTCGTACTCTATCATCAGACGGTTCAAAAACGATACAGATACTCATAGACGGATACAATGCTGACGTCCCGGACATGGTCTTACATGTAATTTAGTATCAATGCCTCTGTCCTAGAAAGGGTCTTACACGAAATCAGATGCGATGCCGATGTCCCAGACATCGTCTTACTCATAAATCTCAAATCGAGGCTTGTGTCCAAGATACGGTCTTACACGATATCCCAGACTAATGTCAACGTTCTTTTAGAAACGTACAGAGCTTTTCAAATATTAGCATATTATCGGAGTTTACCCAAAATTTATTCATTAGGATCTCAAGGCCGTCCAATACAGATTACAGTTTGTAAGTGCAGAATTTAGTCAATTTAACATGTAATTGTAATTTGACTTACCTCGTACGAATTTCGGACGGAAACGAGTCGACTATTCAACTATTTTGACTTCCCTCGATCTAAGTCTGATTTTCTTTGTTCTTGATCTAATACAATTCAAATTCAACCATTCAATCATTCATTTCACTCAAAATAATCCATGAACACATATTTAGGGAAATTTTACAAATTAGCCCTCACATTTTCACATTTCGACACTTTAGTCCTTATTTCACAAAATCACAAAATACACATAATTTGCATATACACAGGCTTAGCCAAATTCTTCTAATACTCATACTAGTCCACACATTTCATTTATTTCACATTTTAGTCCCTCAAAAATAACAATTTTACAATTTAGCCCAAATTGCTCAATTTCATCAAAAATCCAAAGACAAAACATGTAAACCCAACATCAAGCTTTCATATTTCACCATTTAACAACACAAAAATCATGAATTCATCCATGGCATATTTCAAAATCATCATAAAAATCAGAAATTGAGACATAGGCTTGATAGTATACTAAGCAACGATCACAAAAACGTAGAAATCATCAAAAATCGAAGCAAAAACATACCCGAATTAAGCTTTCAATGTGCCGAAACCCTAAAAGCTTTTATTCTTTCTTTTTTCTCTTCAATTTTGGTGGATGAACACATATTATGGCATCATTTTCTAATTTGTTTTCATATAATTTTCCTTAATATGTATTTTACCATATTACCCATGCATTAAAACATTGATATCCCAACAACTAATGTCCACTAATGTCATTTAATCATAATTTTAGTCAAATAACACATAAGGACCTCACAATTATAAAGCCAAGCCAAATAAACACTTTTAACATCTAGCACACAACTTTTACCTTTTGCGCGATTAGGTCCTTTTTGCAAATTAATCACACAAACAGTTAAATTTTAATACGAAACTTTCACACATGCTAATTCACATATCATAAACACGAAAAATATTATTGAAATATATTTTCTAACTCATATATGTGGTCTCCAAACTACTATTCTGACTAGGGTCAAAACTGGACTGTTATAGGTAGTCTGTGAATTTTTGGATGTATTTCCAGAAGAATTACCTAGGTTGCCTCCGATCAGAGAGATAGAGTTTGCCATTGATTTGTTGCGTGGGACTGCACCGATCTCGATTGCTCCATATAGAATGGCTCCAATTGAATTGAAAGAATTAAAGGATCAGTTGCAAGAATTAACAGATAAGGGGTTTGTGAGAACAAGTTTCTCTCCCTAGGGTGCTCCCGTGTTGTTTGTAAAGAAAAAAAGACAGATCTATGAGATTTTGTATTGACTATCGACAGCTCAACAAGGTGACTATAAAGAACAAGTATCCATTGCTGAGAATTAATGACTTGTTCGACCAGTTGAAAGGGGCGACAGTATTTTCAAAGATCAATTTGAGATTTGGTTACTACCAGTTTAGAGTTAAAGAGTCGGATGTGTCAAAAACCGCTTTCAGGACGAGGTATGGACACTATGAATTTCTTGTGATACCTTTCAGTTTAACTAATGCTCTGGCTATTTTTATAAATTTGATGAATCGAATCTTTCAGCCATATTTGGATAAGTTTGTGGTTGTGTTCATAGATGATATTCTGATTTATTCTTGAGATGAGTCCGAGCATGCCTGTAACACCCCTTACCTGTATCCAATGCTGGGATAGGGTTCCAGGCGTTACCAGACTTAAACATTCACAAACATGTAAAACCGAGTCACAAAATTTTGTCCAAAGTTAAAACTTTTCAAACACATGCATATCGTCCCTTATACAGGCTTTCGAAGCCTAAAACATACATCGGGGCGGTTCGGGACTAAACCGAGAACTTTCGATAAACTTTGGACAACTTAACAAATTTTCTTACTTTAGAGAGTCACACGCCCGTGTGGGTTGGGCCGTGTGGTCACACACGCCCGTGTGGCTTGCAACAAGCCTGTATCCTCAGCCCATGTAACTCTTTTTTTCTGACGTTAGAAAAACAATTTGAACTACACGGCCATGCCACACACCCGTGTGCTAGGCCATATCCTCAACACGGCTAAGACACACAGCCGTGTCTCTGCTCATGCGGCTAACATCTAGGCTATTTTCTAAGCCCTTGGTTGCCTTTAGATTTTCATACACTTGAACACTCCTTAAGCACATATTATAGTATCAATTTAAGGATTAATCATCCTTCATTTAGACACAAACATAACAATTCATGTACATTGGGCTTGTCGTTTTGATGACCACTTTTACCAATTATCCATCATCCTTTAACCTCTATTTATTAACCAAACATTCATGATCAATCATTATCAACTTGAATACCAAATTATACATTTAGTCTAGGGCCATGACCACTTCGAATGGTCCTTAGGCAATCACCATGTATATATGTCACAACATTACTCCTTCCTGTTAAACAAGCATGACCACTTAAACACATCATAAGACATCAACATATGGCATGGATAAATAGACTTACAAACCGTCACCAAAATAAGCCAATGCATTCGGTTACATTATAAACACATATCATGATAACTAGGTCCCTATACATGCCATTCACTTGAGAACGCTTAACGTATAGGTCAATACTCCAAAGGTGATATCTCAATAGTGTGGTGCTGCCTCCGACGATTTCCAACCCCGAGCTAACCTGACAATACTAAAGAAATGGAGAGGAGGGAGTAAGCTTAAAGCTTAGTAAGTCCATATGAAAATAATAAGCAATTTATCAAAATGATTCCATGGTAATATAACCATATTTATACTTTTATTTATATTCTGGTCATGTTGTTTTCTCGAGTCATAGTCACTAAATTATTTATATATGGAGTTACAGAACTCTAAATTTAGATCCGCTAATTTTTCCTAAAACTAGACGCACATATCTTCTTGCCATAAAATTTTCAGAATTTTTGGATTAGCCAATAAGTACAGTTTATTCATTAAAATCTCCCATATTCTGCTGTTTGACAGCTTCGACCCTTCTTTACTAAAAATCGATTATCTCTTAATACGGGATTCGATTAATGTTCCTATCTATTTATATTGAAAATAGACTCGTTAAGAATTTAGTAAGATAAATTTTAACTCATAATCATTTTTTTTTACAATTTTTAGTGATTTTCAAAAGTTGAAATAGGGGAGCCCGAAAGAACTCTGACTCTGTCCCACAAAAGTTCAAATATCTCATAATATGAACTCTTTTTCTTACAACGTTTCTTCTATGTGAATCTAGATTCAATAAGCTTTAATCTCATATCTTATTTAGTCTCTAATTTAATTTCCACAATTTTTTGTGGATTTTCAAAATCACACAACTATTGATGTCCAAAATAGTTTTAGTGCAATATCATGATAACTATCATATGATGGCATAATAACATAATCACCAAAATTATTCATCATTCAAGCATTCTAGCTCATCAGTCAAATATTCATATACATATATGTGAATATACCTTTTTATCATATATCATCCTGTAACAAAGCATAACTCATGAGTATAACATACATACTTGTACGTATCTGTAGCATATCGAATAACTTTACCTTCATTACCATGCCCATCTCGGGACTTTCATCGCATCATTCATTATAATACCTGTTGAACACTTGGAATACTATTGGATACATGGAAAATTGCACATAAGTGCCACATAAACATACGTAGCCAAAGCTACCTCATAACATGTAGACATCCATAGTGAACTCGGACCAACTCAACGAGTTCGGATGCCTACATCCATAATGAAATCGGACCAACTCAACGAGCTCAGATGCCCCATATATATTATGAATTTGGACCAACTCAACAAGTTCAGATTTCTCACGAACTCGGACCAACTCAGCGAGCTCGGATCTCTTATTTCCTAATGACATGTCACTTGTATCCTAACTATTCATAAGGTTCAAATGATATTTTCTTCACTTACATATAGCATCCTTATCACACTTACTTGTCATGTCGTGAACAACGACCATAACATTATTCATGCTTACGAATTCACCATTCTCATATTCATGAAACAAACATGGCATTGCTAATAATTGCATTTAGGCATTTATCACATAATACAATCATCTTATCAACTATATAAATATTCACCACACAATGTTAACACATAAATTTAAGTTCAAGCATAAACAATGATATTATTGCATTATTATTGACATACGAACTTACCTCGAATGCGAGCACAACTATATATTTCGATTTAGTCAATAATCTCATTCATTTCCAATCTATGCCCGAATCTCATTTTCCTTTATCTATAATATCACATTTAGCTAACTAATTAGTCACATTATTCATATGGGTCCAAAAATCATATTTTTACAAATTTGCATTTTGACCATTAAACTTTCACATATTTGTACTTTTGCCCCAAGGCTCGTAAAATGATTTTTATTCAATTTTTCCATTTTGTAGGCCTAGCCAAACCATTTTCATAACTATAGAAAACTAAAATTCTCATTATAACACCCTTTTATACCATTTTTACAATTTTTGCAAAACGGTCCTTTTAGATGTTTTCGTCGAAAATCGCTTAGTAAAAGTCGTTAATTTAACACCCAACACTCATTTTCTACCATTATACATCAAAATACAAGCATGTCACTTATGGGTAAATTTTTAAACATAAACCCTAGCTCAAAATAATGGTAGAAATGAGTAGATCATGTTACCAGGACTTCAAAAATGTAAAGATCATTAAAAACGGGGCTCAAGATCACTTACAAATGAGCTTGGAAGCTTAAACCAAACCCTAAACATGGTGTCCATGCTAGTTTCGGCTGGATGGAGAAGATGATAGCCAATTTTGGCTTATTTTCCCTTTTTAATTCTTTTAATTACAAAACGACTAAAATGCCCTTTTTACTATTCTTTCAAAATTTTAACATACAAGCCCATTTTTGTCCAAATTTTTAGAACTTGGTCAAATTAATCTTTAAGGACTTCTAATCAATAATTCAATTCAATTTCGTGCTTGAAGCTTCTAGAACTCAAGTTTTACAATTTATTCAATTTAGTCCTTAAAGTCCAATCGAGCACCTTAGACATAAAATTTCTTCATGAAATTTTTACATAAGCATATAAACATGTCATAGGCCTTATAATAATCATAAAATAATTATTTCTACTTCAGATTTATGGTCTCAAAACCACTGTTCCAACTAGGCCCTAACTCGGGATGTTACAATGCCGAACACTTGAGAACGATATTACAACTTTTAAGAGAAAAGAAATTGTTTGCTAAATTCAGTAAAAGTGAATTATTGCTTCATGAAGTCAGATTTTTGGGACATATAGTTTCGGGTGATGGTATTCGGGTTGATCCGAGCAAAGTTTCAACGATTGTTGATTGGAAACTACCAAAGAATGTATTCGAGGTTAGAAGCTTTTTGGGCTTAGCTGGATATTATCAACGCTTTGTCAAGGGATTCTCAATGATTGCCTCTCCTATGACTAAGTTGTTGCAAAAGACTGCTAAGTTCGATTGGACTGAAAAGTGTCAGCAAAGTTTTGAGAAGTTGAAAGCGCGATTGACAGAAGCACCAGTGTTAGTGTAACCCGAGTCGGGAAAAGGGTTTGTGATCTATAGTGATGTGTCATTAACTAGTCTTGGTTGTGTGTTGATGTAAGAAGGTAAAGTGGTAGCTTATGCCTCGAGACAGTTGAAATTGCATGAGAAGAATTACCCGACGCACGATTTGGAATTGGCAGCCATTGTTTTTGCTTTGAAGATTTGGCGTCATGACTTGTATGGTGAGAAATGTCGAATCTTTACTGATCACAAAAGTTTGAAGTATCTAATGAATCAAAAGGATTTGAATTTGTGACGACGGAGATGGCTCAAATTATTGAAAGACTATGAGCTAATGATTAACTATCATTCGGGGAAAGTGAATGTAGTCGTAGATGCCTTGAGCAGAAAATCCTTGGTTGCTTTGAGAGCTATGAGTATAAATTTGGCTATGTCTGATGATGGTTCGATTTTGGCCAAGTTGAGGGCTAGGTCGTTATTTCTTTAGCAAATTTGTGAAGCTTAGAAGAATGAGAGTGAATTGCAAGCCAAGCGAGCTCAGTGTGAATCGGGTTGTAACTCAGATTTTCAAATTGGACTAGATGATTGCTTAATGTTCCGTGATCGAATATGTGTACCGAAAGATGCTGAGTTGATTCAGAAGATTTTACATGAGGCACATAGTGGTTGTTTGTCAGTTCATCTGGGTAGTACGAAAATGTATAACGACTTGAAGAAAGTATATTGGTGGAATGGTATGAAAAGAGATATCATTGTGTTTGTATAAAGATGCTTGATTTGTCAGCAAGTGAAAGCTGAACACCAGGTACCTTCAGGTTTACTTCAGCCAGTGATGGTTCCCAAGTGGAAATGGGACAGAATCACGATGAATTTTGTCATAGGTTTGCCTCTGACTCCGAAAAAGAAAGATGTCATTTGGGTTGTGGTTGATAAATTCACGAAATCGGCTCACTTTATACCAGTACGTACTGACTATTCACTTGATAAGTTGGCTGAATTATATATTACTGAAATTGTGAGATTACACAGAGTACCTATGTCTATTATTTCAGATAGAGATCCAAGATTTACTTTTAGATTTTGGAAAAAGTTGCAAGAAGCTTTGGGTACGAAATTGAATTTTAGTACCGCGTTTCATTCGCAAACTGATGGTCAATCCGAAAGGGTAATCCAGATACTTGAAGATATGCTCCAATGTTGTGTATTAGAATTTGAAGGTAGTTGGGAGAAATATCTACCACTAGTTGAATTTGCTTACAACAACAGTTTTCAGTCGAGTATAAAAATGACACCTTATGAGGCATTGTATGGCTGCAAGTGCTGAACACGTATTAGACCGAGCTTAGTGAGAAACAGATTCACGGAGTTGATTTGGTTAAGGAAATTGAAGAGAAAGTAAGAGTAATTCGAGATTGTTTGAAAGCAGCTTCCAATAGAAAAAAATCATATGCAGATTTGAAAAGAAAAGAGATTGAGTTTCAGGTTGGTGATAAAGTATTTTTGAAAGTATCTCCATGGAAGAAAGTTTTCAGATTTGGCCGAAAAGGCAAGTTGAGTCCATATTTTATTGGGTCGTATGAGGTTATTGAAAGAATAGGGCCAGTGGCATATCGGTTAGCTTTGCCAATAGAGTTGGAAAAGATCCATAATATGTTTCATGTGTCGATGCTACGATGTTATCGTTCTGATCCTTCACATGTGATTCCTCTGACAGAGATTGAGAATCAGCCGGATATGATCTACGATGATGAACTGACTAAGATTTTGACTCGAGAAGTTAAACAGTTGAGAAATAAAATTATAGCCTTAGTAAAAGTATAGTGGCAAAGGCATAGAGTAGAAGAGTCTACGTAGGAACCGAAGGAAGCCACGAGGAAACAATACCCAAACCTCTTTACCGGTAAGATTTTCGTGGATGAAAATCCCTAAAGGGGGGAGTTGTAACAGTATGATTTAGGGCCTAAATGGAATAATGATTTTGAAACCACAAATTTGAAGTAGAAAAATTTATTTTGTTATCATTTTAAGGTCTATGGCATGATTGCATGATTGTGTAAAAATTTCGTTTGGAAATTTTATCGATAGAAGGTCCAATTTGATATTTAGGACTAAATTGCAAAAGTTGTAAAATGTGTGTTCTAGTTCACAAAGTTACTAAGTACTTGTGAGTAATGGGTTTTTAAAGTGGAGATCATTGGATAGTAATTAGACCATTATACTAGTTTGGACAAAAATACCTAAAGGAAGATAAAACACCATAGTTTTTAATAAAGGGCAATTTAGTCATTTGGTAAATAAAAGAATAAAATGGGAAAACAAAGCAAAAATTTTTATCATCTTCACCAAGATTGGCCGAAACTCTCATAAACACCATAGCTAGGGTTTTTCCAACTTTCAAGCTCAATATAAGTGTATCCTAGCCCCGTTTTTAATGTTCTTTACATTTTTGAGATCCTCGTAGCTCGGTTTACCTATTTCTACTAATATTTTGAGCTAGGATTTATATTTAAAAATTTACCCATGGATGAAATGCATGTATTTTGATGTTTAATGGATGAATATGAATGTTTGGAGTGTGATAAACAAATTTTACTAAGTGATTTTTGATGAAATTGCATAAAACGACTAGTTAGTAAAAGTTGTAAAATGTGTATAAGTGTGTGATTTAGTGCAAATTGGAGACTGCCATAGTTATGAAATTGGTTCGTCTAGGCCTAAAATACAAGGAAATTTAATAAAAATTATTTTTCGAGCCTAGGGGAAAAATCATAATTTTGTGAAACTTTAGGGGTAAAATCGTAAATTTTGCCATAGGATGTTTTTGGGCTAATTAGAATAATTTGAGCCATTAATAAGTCAAATGTGTTATTATAGATCAAGAAAGACATGGAATAGACCTTGATCAGGGAAAGGAAAAGATATTGGACTAAATTGCAAAATTATTATATTTTGCACCGAGGTAAGTTTGTATGTAAATAATATATCGATTCTTTTTATGTTATTATATTTTGTTATTATATAAGATGTGGCTACCTATAGAATGATCATTTTATGTAAATTAAAAATCGAAATAGACTATGAATGAATTTCTTAAATGTTGAAAAGTGAGAAATTTCCCGGTTGAACCATCGGAATAGAAATGATACGAATGATCCATTGTGAGAACACATGTGTAGTACTATGTGTAGGCTATTATGTGTTTAAGATGGTTTTAAGTCACATGTGTAGTACTAAGTGCAGGCTACTACGTATACCAGATAGTTAGGTTGCATGTGTAGTACTAAGTGCAGGAAACTATGCGTACCAGACAACTTCGATCACGTGTGTAGTACTAAGTGCAGGCTGCTATGTGTACCGGATTGTTGGTCGCATGTGTAGTACTAAGTGCAGGCTACTATGCATACCAGATAACTTCGGTTACAAGGGTGGTAATATGTGTAGGCAACCGTGTATCTGTTATTTTTTCCGATGAGTTCAATGGAAAATCGACTAAGTGAAAATACATGTGAATATGACCATGTGATGAATAAGTGCAGGTATATGTTTGTGGAAATTTATAAGCAATGTGCTCGATAGTTGAGCGAACTTTCGGTAAGATGGAATGGAGTAAGTGAGATCATGTAAGAGTGAAAATTGTAATAAAATAGTTTTAGACAGCAGCAGTTGTGTGATTTGAAAAATCACCAAAAATGGTGGAAATCGAATTAGAATTTGACTAAGATATGAAATAAAATCTTATTGAGTCTATTTTCACATAAAAGAAATGTTGAAAGCAAAAGAATTTTGTATTCTGTCATAATTAATTTGGCCTAAAATGTTAGCCTTCAATATTTAATAGCTCATTTTGTATTTGACCATTGATATTAATTAATATTGTTCAAGCTATAAGGTATGATGATGCATGATTAAGTATGGAAATTGAATTGTTTTAACTTGGATATTAAAAAAAATCTATGTCATGGTTTCGTATGATTGCATGTGTTATGTTCCAGTAATGTCTCGTACCCTATTCCGGCGTAGAACACAGGTAAGGGGCGTTACACTACCAATGGTCTAATATCATCATAAGGACTTTTAATTTAATTAATCATAGAAATTAAGCACTTTAAACAAACAGTATGCAACTTTTGCATTTTATGCGATTTAATCCTTTTTATCAAATTAACCAACCATTCGATAAAATTAGCTTATGAAATTTTCACACATATCAAATAACATGCTTTAAATACCGAAAATAATATTAAAATGAATTTTTGACATCAGATTTGCAGTTCCGAAACCACTGTTCCGGTTTAGCTAAAACCGAGCTGTTACAACTTTCCCCCCTTTAGGGAGTTTCATCCCTAAAAATCATACCAGTGAATAGGTTCAGGTAATGTTTTCTCATAGCATCCTCATGTTCCCATGTAGCTTCTTCAACCCCGTGTCGATGCCATAATACTTTCACTAATGCGATTCTTTGATTTCTCAGCTCTTTGATCTCACAGCTAAAATTTGAATCAATTCTTCAGCATATGACATATCAGACTGAATTTCAACATCAGTCGGGGAAATGACATGTGAAGGGTCGGATCGGTATCGTTGAAGCATCGACACATGAAACACATCATGTATTTTCTCTAACTCAAGGGGTAAAGATAATCGATATGCCACTGGCCCAACTCGCTCAGTAATTTCATACGGTTCGATGAATCACAGACTCAATTTCCCTTTCTGACCAAACCGCAATATCTTTTTCCACGGTGACACTTTCAAAAACACTTTATCCCTGATCTGGAACTCAATATCTTTCCATTTCAAGTCTGGATACGATTTCTATCGATCCGAAGCTACTTTTAAACTATTGCAAATTACTTTCACTTTTTCTTCAGTCTCTCTAATTAGATTAACCCCGTGAATCTTATTTTTGCTGAGCTCACTCCAATAGAAAGGTGTTCGACATTTACGACCGTATAGAGCTTTGTACAGTGCCATCTTTATACTCAATTGGAAGCTATTATTGTGAGAAAATTCAATCAGCGGTAGATATTTCTCCTAGCTACCTTCAAACAAAAGAATGCAACAACGCAACATATCCTCAAGTATCTAAATAACTCGTTCAGATTGACCATCCGTTTGCGGGTGAAATGCAGTGCTAAAATGCAGCTTTGAACCCAAAGCTTCTTGTAATTTCTTCCAAAATCATGAAGTATATCTTGGATCTCTATCCGAAGTAATAGATAGGGAAACACCATGTAATTTCACAATTTTGAAAATATACAACTCAGCTAATTTATCAAGCGAGAAATCTGTATGTACCAGAATGAAATGAGCTGATTTTCTCAATCTGTCGACAACAACCTAGATCACATTTTTCTTTTTTGGAGATAAGGGCAAACCTAATACGAAATCCATTGTTACTTTATCCCACATCCACTCAGGAATCTTAATAGGTTGTAATAAACCTGATGACATTTGATGCTCAGCTTTGACTTGCTGACAAATCAAACATTTCGAAACAAATTTTGAGATATCTCGTTTCATGTCGTGCCACTAATAAAGCTGTTTCAAATCGTTATACATTTTCGTGCTTCCCAGATGTACCAATAAGCAACTACTATGTGCTTCGTTTAGAATCTTCCAAATGAGCTCAGAATTTCTTGGTACACATATTCTATCACTAAAAATCAAACAATCATCAGGCCCTATTCAAAAGTTTGAATCAGAAGTCGACTCACACTGAGCTCATTTTGCTTGCAATTCATTATCAAATATTTGAGTCTCACAAATCTACTATAGAAATAATGGTCTCACTTTCAACTCGGCTACTATCAAATTGTCGTCAGACAAAGCTAATTGTGTGTTCAAAGCACGTAAAGCAAGTAAGGACTTTTGGCTCAAAGCATCAGCAACTACGTTCGCTTTCCCTGGATGATAGTCAATCACTAATTTATAGTCTTTTAGCAATTCTAACCATCTCCGCTATCATAAATTCAAATCTTTCTGAGTCATTAGATATTTCAAGCTTTTGTGGTCAGTATAAATATGGCATTTCTCACCAAAAAAGTAATAACACCAAATTTTCAATGCGAACACTATCGCGGCTAACTCTAGATCCTGTGTCAGATAATTTTTTTCGTGTGGCTTCAACTGTCTCGAGGCATAAGCTATAACTTTGCCTTCCTACATCAAAATACAACCCAGGCCATTTAACGATGCATCACTAAAAACTACAAATTCTTTACTCGATTCAGGCTGCACTAACACTGGTACCTCTGTCAATAATGCTTTCAACTGCATCGAAGCTCTGTTGACACTTTTCTGACCACTCAAATTTAACATCTTTTTAAAGCAATCATGTCATCGGAGTCACAATCATCGAGAAGCCATTCACAAATCGTCTATAATAACCGGCTAGTCCCAAAAAACTCCAAACTTCAGATACATTTCTCAGAGGCTTCCAATCTATAATGACAGAAATTTTGCTCGGGTAAACTCGGATGCCTGCAGCTGAAACTATGTGCCCCAAAAAACCAACCTCTCATAACCAAAACTCACATTTGCTAAACTTTGTAAACAACTTTTTATCTCTCAAAGTTTGTAACACGATTCTCAAATGTTTGGCATGCTTAGATTCATCACGAGAGTAAATCAAAATGTCATTAATAAGCACAACTATGAATCGGTCTAAGTACGGCCTGAAAATCCGGTTCATCAAGTCTATAAAAAAAAAGGTGCATTTGTTAGTCCAAAAGGCATGACAAGAAATTCGTAGTGTCCGTACCTTGTTCTAAATGCAGTCTTTGGCACATCTGAGTCTTTAACTCGCAACTGGTAATAACCCGATCTCAAATCAATTTTCAAAAACACTGTTGCTCCTTTTAACTGATCAAACAAATCATCTATTCAAGGTAAAGGGTATTTATTCTTGATCGTCACTTGTTGAGCTGTCGATAGTCTATACACATTCTCATCGTGCCATCTTTCTTTTTTACAAATAACACCGGTGCACCTAAAGGAGAGAAACTCGGTCTAGCAAATCCTCTATCTGTCAACTCTTGCAACTGAGCTTTCAATTCTTGTAACTCTATTAGAGCCATTCTATAAAAATCTATCAATATCGGCATTGTTCCCGGTACTAATTCAATACCAAACTCAACCTCTCTGATAGGTGGTAAACCTGATAACTCTTCAAGATATACATCTGGATACTCGCACACAACTGGTACCAATTCAATATTTGTTTCTGTCACTTTCGTATCAAGTACATAAGTAAGATAAACTTCACACCCCTTTCTCACAAATCTCTGAGCTAACATAGAAGAGATCACAACTGGCAAACTATTCAGATCATCAGATTCAATTCTAATAGTCT
This sequence comes from Gossypium longicalyx, assembly GCA_025698465.1. Lineage (NCBI taxonomy): Eukaryota > Viridiplantae > Streptophyta > Magnoliopsida > Malvales > Malvaceae > Gossypium > Gossypium longicalyx. Next base: position 38,271,418 of record CM046996.1, on the reverse strand, counting down.
CATTATTCTGACATTTCAGTTCAATTTTCTTTCGTCTACAATTCACTATAGCATCATGCATCGTTAGCCAATCCATACCCAAAATCACATCAAATTCATAGAATGGCAACAATATTAGATTAGCCGAAAAAAAAATCTTGATTCATTAACAAACAATTCTTGCAGACTTTGTCAACCAAAACACATTTGCCTAATAGGTTCGATACTCTAATCACAAATTCAGTAGACTCTACAGAGAAAGTCTTACTAGATACTAAATTTATACATTATAAGAATGATTTGATCCTGGATCTATCAATGCTATCACATTAGTATCATAGAGAGTGAAAGTACCGGTGATAACATCTGGAGGTGACGCTTCTTTGCGAGCACGAAAAGCATAGGCTCTAGCAGGTGCTCTGGCCTCAGATCTCACAGCTGAATCCTTTGTCACCCCTCTACTACCACTTACATTTCCAACAATTCTAGGTGGTCTACCTCTATTCGACTTGTTACTTGGTCTCACATTCTGAACTTTATCTTTCTCATCCAGTTCAAGGTAATCTCGAATAAAGTGATTTAATGAACCACATTTGTAACAAGCTTTAATACTTTTATTCCAGCATTCTCCAAAATGTTGTCTCCTACACTGTTGACACTCGGGTTTGTTGTCTCTCATACTGCCAACACTCGATACTGATGTAGCTTGAGTTTTAGAACCTAAGTATTGTTTTCTACGATCTCTATTTGAATATTCGTTTGAAGCATTTGGGCGAGCGTACGAATCTCTGGATTTCTTTGATGAAGATTGATATGGCTTACTCATCGATCTTTTTCTTGAGTCTCTAGCTTCTGAATCTGCTTTTCTCCTTTCTTTGCTAAGATCTTCGGCTTTACAAGCCCTTTCAACTAGAACGAAAAATTCTTTCAACTCTAGAATTCCAACTAGTAGTTTTATATCTTCGTTGAACCCATCGACGAACTGCTTACACATAATCTCTTCGGTAGAAACATATTCCCTGGCATACTTACTTAATCGTACAAATTCTCTTTCATACTCGGTTACAATCATTCGGCTCTTGTTTTAATTCTAGAATCTTTTTGTACTTTTGATCAAGAAATCTTTGAATGATGTATTTCTTTCAGAATTTGGATTGAAAAAACTCCCAAGTAACCCATTCTTTTGGAACCACAGATATCAACGTGTTCCACCATTGACACACAATATCTCTAAATAAAGATACAACGCATTTAATATATTCATCAGGAGTACAAGACAATTCGTCGAATACTCGAATCGTATTTTCGAGCTAGAACTCAGCTCTCTCAGCATCATCATCATCAGGAGTAGCCCAAAACTCTTCATTCCCATATTTACGAATCTTATCTACTGGGGGTTTTTTCAACCGTATCGGATCTGTAACTTAGGGAACAACAGGGATTTGTTGAGGAATAGGTGGGGGTAGAGGTTGTTGAGTAGTCAGATTCATTCGATTGAACTCCGTGAACCACTTGTTCATCATTTGGAAAAAAAAGGCTTGTTTAGCCTCTCCCTCGTGGCTACCCATTACAGGCCTAAAATCAGATGGCGCTGCCCCTTGAGCAGGAGCGGGCGCATTACACTCAACCTCATTAGCTATAGCTCGATTGGGATCCATTACTATATGAAAACACAGTTTAAAACATCAGGAGTCTTCACACTATCTCAATTTATATATATGGCATATATAGCTAGAATCCCATATGCTACATTAGTCCTAAAATCGACTAAACCGTAGCTTTGATACCAATAAAATGTAACACCCCTAACTTGTATCTGTCACCGGAGTAGGGTTACGAGGTATTATCGATCAATACACATCATTTAACATACATAACTCATACATTTATGCATTTACTCAAATACCATTTAACCACAAACACATTGTCCTTTATAAGGCCTAGGAGGCCCTAAACAGACTTTAGAAGTGATTCGAGACTAAACTGATAACATATGAAAATTTTGGGAACATAGAACAATTTCAACCATACAGGGGTAACAAGCCCGTGTGAACAGGCTGTGTGTCTCACATGGCTCCAAACACGCCCGTGTTTCAGGCCGTGTGAAAACAGGGCATACATACTGACTTGTATCACACAGCTAAGGACACAACCGTGTGCCAGGCTGTATGAAAATTGGAGGGTATATTGACTTGGCCACACGGCCGACCACATGTCTGTGTGCCAGGCCGAGTGAAAACTGGAGGGTATACTGACTTGGCCACATGGCCGACCACACACCCGTGTGTCTAGGCCATGTAACTCACTGACTTGATTTCTAAGCATCATTAGAGGACACATGGCTATATATCATGACCGTGTGTCGCATATGGCTGAGGCACACGCCCGTGCCTCTGTCCGGTGGACAAAAATAGGCCATTTGCAAGGCCAATTTGCCACCCAACTTCAATGTACCTACACAAGGAAAAATGTACAATTTACATACACAAAGGGCAGCCAAATCAATCCGAATTCATGTACAATTCATGCTATACAAATACAACCATTTCACTTACTCAAATATATACCAAAACAACATAATCCCTAACCTTAATTCATACAATATGTATATATATACCAACTTAATATTCATAACCAAATACCATCCTCAACTCAATCAATTCATTCATTGTAATACATACCATTTAACTACTAATTTGACATGTAAATTCATGCCACAATAAGACCTTTCTCAAGCTTTCATCCTTCATAATTCAAATAACCATTTTAACTTCCATAATGTCTTGATTACCACCATGCCAAAACAAACCATTTCACAAGGCATTATAAACATCTTACAAAAGTCATTAACAATTGTTTCTAATAGCCAAACATATATCAATATTAACATCATTTACAAGCCAAATCTCATGCTATAATCACAACCAAAATATTACATCTAGCCTATACATGTCGTATAGCATACTTGTATAATTCAAAAGTACCAACTTAGATGTTTGATAGTGCGATGATGTTCCCGATAACTCCTGAATCTGAGCTAGCATTGATTCACTATAAAACATATAAAATTAACACGAAGTAAGCTTTTTAGCTTAGTACGCTCGTATATGAATGACTTAATTCATCGAATAAATGCAAATCAACCAATTACACATGACAAAACCATGTACACATAAACTACAAACCTTTCTCATGTCTCAAAACATAATCAAATACAAACTCATCAAACTTTCATTATTTAATACTCGAATAGGTTCTACACATACCTGTAACAGCCTAGTTTGAACTCTAGTCGAAACAGTGATTCTGGGACCACAAATCTGAGCCAAAAAATTATTCTAATATTATTTTCTGTGCTTATAGTATGTGAGGTAATATGTGTGAAAATTTCGTGAATTAATTTTATCGTTTGAGTGTCTAATTTGACAAAAGGACTTAATCGTGTAAAATGAAAAGTGGCATGCTATATGTTAAATGTGACTATTTGTTATGGCTTATTAAACGTGAGGTCCTTATGTTGTAAATGGACCCTTGGATTAATGTATGGACAAAGTTAGACATGATTTAGTGGATTATTAATGTTATAATAAATGGTAAAACTGGTAATTAATAATTATGTTATTATAATTAAAACAAAAGCTAAAATTTACCTCATTTTATTTCTTCTTACCGAAAATACAAAAGAAAAAGAAAGAAAAAGACTAAGCTAGGGTTCGATACTCATTTTGCTCAATTAAGGTATGAATTTTGTTCGGTTTTTGATGACTTCCATGTTTTTGAGATCGTTGCTTTGAGTACTAGCTAGCCCGTACCCTAATTTCTAAATTTTTTGATGATTTTGAAAGTTGCCATTGATGAATGCTTGAGTTTTTGAATGTTTGATGATGAATAATGAAAGCTTGGTGCTTGATATGCATGTTTTGTAAAGTGATTTTGAGTAAAAATGCATATTAGGGATTAATTTATGAAAATGTGAAAATGTGGGGTTAAATGTGTGAATAAATGAAATTTTTGGGCTGCTAGGGACCTTAGGAAGATTCAACTAAGGCATGGTTTTGATAAAATTTTGTATATTTGGTGTTTTGTGTATTAAGGACTGAAATGTCAAAATGTGTAACTTTAGGGGCTAAAGTGCAAAAAATTCCCAAATATGTGTTTGTGAATGAAATTGAATGAATTGGTGATTAAATGGGTTAAATCTAAATACATATAGATCAAGAAAGGAAGAATTCGGATTTAGATTCAGGAAAATCTAAGGTTATAGAGTAATCAATCCAATTCGTCCATTCCAAGTACGAGGTAAGTTCGTACGTGATAAATGAAGTTACAATTATGTTTTTAATGCTTTAATAATGCATAAATTGTATATTTGTGACTACGGCTGTGTACGACGACAAGTTTACGATGTTTGGCACTTAATGTGCATTTTGAGATAGCTTCGGCTATATACAGCACTTAGTGTGCGAATTGAAATAGCTTTGGTTTATGTTGCACTAAGTGTGCGATACCGAGATAGCTTCAGTTCAATGTGATGGCACTATCAATGTGATGGCACTAAGTGTGCGATATCGTTATAGCTTCAGCTAAACATTTATGCATAAAGTGTGCGAGTTCTTAAAGCATTGAAAGATTTTTGAACTATTAAACGTATTGAACAAAGAGGTGAGGATGAAATAAATAAATATGGGAAAGTACAGGTACATACAATACCTATGTAGTAGTTGATACTATGTGTATGAAGCTTGATGAAATGGTATATACATGATAAATGGTCATGGATTAGAATTGAATGAAGAGATGAGAACTATTAAGTGTTTATTAGTTGATGATTTAGATAATATGAACTGTTGGGTATTTTTGGTACGAACTTACTAAGCTATGAAGCTTACTGTATGTTATTTGCTTGTGTTTTATAGATTATTGAAGCTAGTGCGGACTCGGGGATCATCGAGAATACGTCATCACACTATCGATTATCTCGTTGGTATTTTTGGTAACCTTGTATATATGGTATATGGCATGTATAGGCTAGTGATATTTTGGTATATTTTGAGTTATGATGTTAGCCATGAGATTGGGCTTGTAAATTTGGTATGTATAGCCATTAAAGTTGGCTTGAATTAAGTGTTTGGTAAGTTATATAATGTATATAGTGCTTATGTGATGGATTAGTTATGGGATTTGGAAATGGTAAGTTTTATGACATATAAAAGAGTTAAGATGATGATGAAATGCATTTAGAAGTTATGCAATCTAGATGATTTTAGTATATTGAAATGACATGTTTTGGTTATGGAATTGAGTAATTGAGATGGTTATGTATAGATGACATGATATGTACACATATTGGTTAGTTTTTGGTTGTTTATAAATGTCTTGAAATGGTACTATTTAGGTTGATTGATATGCCTGAGAAAAGGGTGGCAAAATTGGCTTTTCGAATAGCCTATTTTTGTCCACACGGGCGTGTGTCTCAGCCGTGTGCGCCACACGGTCATGTTACACGGCCGTGTGACCCTTGGGGTAGTCCTAAAATTTAAAGTCAGTCTTGAGCACAGCCTAGACACATACGCATGTTTGGTGGCCATGTGAGGCACACAACCTTGGCACATGGGCATGTGTGGCCATTTCGAAGGGTACACGAGCTAGACACATGGGCATGTGGTTAGCTGTGTGACCCAAGTCAGTTTCAACCACAGCCAAGGCACATGATCATGTCTTCGGCCGTATGGTGCAAGTCAGTATGTATGCTTTGTTTTCTCACGGCCTGCACCACGGGCGTGTGACCTATGATTTCATGAAATTTTTCTAAGTGTTTGGAAATTTTTATATGTGATTGGTTTAGTCCCGAACCACTCTTAAGCATGTTTTAAGGTCTTGTAGGGCCCTGTAAGGGACATTGTAAATGAATTTTGTTTATGATTGTATAATGTATGTGAATGAGATGTATTGTCTGGTAATGCCTTGTAACCCTATTCCGGCGTCGGATACGGGTTAGGGGTGTTACAATACATGTATCGCCTCATACTAACCTCTTTTTGAACCACATCATTCGTTTACCCGTTGAAGATTCGAAATAGAAGTCGGATACTCAAGAGTTTCGTATGATAAGTACCTATACCATGGCCTTTAGCCAAATCAAGGTAACTTATTCGAAGAACTATTATCATGGCCCAAAGCCAAATCATCTGATATGCATGGCTTGAAGCCAAGTCGATAAAATACGCACCTGAAGTACTAATATCATGGCCCGAAGCCAACTCACGTATCACTTACTAACATGTCAATAGTATCCAAAACTATTCTTAAGGTTCAATCGGGCTTTCACACTCTTTGTTTCTATCATTGAATGCATTCGTAGAGTCATTTTCACAATTCATACATTATCCATAATCCTTTTTTAACAATTTATACAATATTAAAGCATTTTAACATACATTTATAATGTAATCATCACATACGAACTTACCTCGTATTCAGAATTAACGGATCGGGTTGACTACTCGATAACCTTGCTTTTCCCCCGATCTAAATCCGAATTATTTCTTTCTTGATCTATATGAATTCAAAATTAACTTATTTATTCATCTACTCATTCAATTAATCCAAAATACACATTTGGGCATTTTAACACATTTGCCCCTAAACTTTCACATTTAATCAATTTAGTCCCTATTTCACAATTACACAAAATTCACACAATTCAATAAAACCCATGCTTGGCCAAATTATATATATGTCCCTAGCAGCCCAAAGCTTTCATTTATTTCATATTTTAACCACACTATTTGCACATTTCATAATTTAATCCCTATTATGCATTTTCATAAAAAATCTCTTAACAAAACATGTAAAACTATCATCAAGCTCTCATATTTCAACATTAAACATCAAAGAACACATAGATTCAATAATGACAACTCTCAAAATCTTTAACAGTTTCGAGATCTAAGGTACGGGCTAGCTAGAATACGAAGCAATGATCTTAAAAACGTAAAAATCATAAAAAGCGAGCTCAAAAAACTTACCAATTAAGCTATGAAGATGCCAACCCTAATATGCATAAAAATAGTGTTTTTTACCTTGGAATTTTTGCAATGGAAAAAAGAATGAACAAAAATCATGTTTTGTTATATTTTTATTAATTTAATTATATGATTACTTATTTACCCTTAATGAATAAATAGAAAAAATTATAATGAATGTCTATTAATGTCCATTAACACTATCAATAGTCTAATATCATCATAAGGACTTTTAATCTAATTAATCATAGCAATTAAGCACTTGAAACAAACAGTATGCAACTTTTGTATTTTAAGCGTGTAACACCTCAAACCTGGCCTAAACGTTATGGCCGAATCTGCGATGTCATATTGAAGTGTTTTCCAAAAAACATAATTTTGTTGCGAAGTCTGTTCTATATGAAAACCTCTTTGTGATCTTAACAAAAATTTAGAATATCTTTTTCATCGTTAAAACTCAAGTTGTTTTAGCAAAATGTTAATCAAGTTTGATTGTTATTACACTTTAAAACAATGTTTGCTGTGAAAGCTTTAAAAATATGTTGTGTAAACGTGGTGCTTTGAAAAAACATTATCGCGGCCTACTACTAACAGATATGAATCAAAGTAAATAAATCCCAAATTAAAATAAAAAAATAAAGATGCCTTATTACAAAACAAGCACCCAAATTAAATTACTCGTAAATTAAAAGTTAAAAATGGAAGCAAATGTGGTTGTGTGGCCACCATCGAGTCCCTCGCAACACCGATCCGCCTAAGAATTACCTGCGCAGAAAAGCAGAAGGGTGAGTTTATGAAAACTCAGTGTGTAATCCCTTAACAACAGTCAGTCATATAATAGGCAATTACAGCCTAGGCCTAAGCCTGTTTCAGTAACGATTCAATTTCAGTTAGGGCCTTAGCCCATTCTGATGCTCGATGATCGGTGTGGGCCTTAGCCCATTACTGGTGCGAGAACGATTACATAATGCAAACAGAAATCCTACCCAACCAGCCTCTACACTCCACTCTGTCCAGCCCTACACTCCATATGGGGATAAAATCAACCTACCCATCCCTACACTCCAAAATAGCACTGGTTGCGGCACTAAACAGTGGTTGCAGCAGAGCTGCTAGTACTATACACTTCCTCCAATCAATAATAATCCCGTCTCTATGCAACATATCATAATATTATGCATGTATGCAATATATATAAAATGGCATGCTCGAATACAATCATACATACAAAAGGGCATAACAGTCATTTTACCTCGTAGGGACATAACAGTCATTTATCAATTTGGGGTCTAGGTATACTTACCAACCCAATAGTAGGCCCATAGTCGTCTCGGGCAACCCATGTAACCTTAATAATCAAGCAGTGAAAATGGGCCCAAGGCCTATAATGTGTGCCTATGTGGGCCCACACGCTCATGTGGCCCACTAAGCCCAAAGAAATGGCCTTGGCCGTGTGAACTACACAACCTGGCCTAGTAATCTCCATACGTCTATGTGGTTTTCCCGTGTGGGGCCCATGAGCCCATGAGGCCCACATGGCTCATTTTAGCCCAACGCAGCCCAAACCGACCTAAGCCTATGAGATCGCTCATGGTGGCCTCTACGATCAAACGTCCACATTTATACGTTTGGATTACCACACGAGTGAGGGTACGCCCGTATGGCATCAATAGTCACATTTTCCAGCTTTTTCCAATTTAAGATTTGGGCAGTGTTTACACACCTGATTGCGAAAATGTACTACTGGCCCACAAGTATTCCAAACCTATCACAATCAGAACTTCGGTTAAACACTTATCAAATGAATTGTAAGGAACCCTAGCCAACACTTGTTCAAGAATTTACCTATCACTCGCCTTGATTGATCACCCTAGAACTGTTGCAAGAGATCGTTTTCAATCCCTAAGGACTACCTGCATCCCAATCACCACTTGTTAACTATTACCATACACACAAGCCATTAAACCAAGTGTATAGTAACTTATCAAAAGCATAGGCTAAGAGTGAGAGATAGCAGTATTGGGCCAACACCCAAAGCACACCCTTAACCTGAGGCGCAAGATGGATCAATCGCACTCCTTAGCAGAAAACGATAGAAAGCAGAGGTGTTAAACAAAAGGTTATTTCTGCTGAAGAAAGAGAATAGAAACCGTGAACTCTAACCATGGATAGAGTAGTCGGCTAACACAAAAGATGAAAGAAGAGAACTAAATGTGAGGGAAAGAGAAGAAAAAACCCTGTACTCGAATCTAACTGACCAAAGATCAATTGCCCAAAACTGTACAGAGAGGAGAAGAGATGAGCTATTTGGTCACAATAGAAAGATGAAAAGAAAGGAAATATGTTAATCAGGAAGGGAGTCCAAAGAGGGGAAGAAGGTATATTCAGCCAAGAGAAGGAATCAATTGGGAAAAAGAGAAGAAAAGGAGTCAATGAGCACTTTCAGAAAACCGAACACAAAAGCAATAGAGAGAAAGTAAAGAGGGGGAGAGTATTTAGCAAAAGCAAAGAACAAGCACACCAAAATCCCCGAATGGTCAATAGCCAATTTCAACTGCCCCAAAACAAAGAAGGAAATGAACCTAAAAGTAAAGTAAAAAACTGAAAGTGAGGAAAGAGCAAAAAAAATGCACTCACCCCTAAAGCTAAATTCCTCCCCAAAACCGATTCCAAAGGGTGTCTACAATCCCAATTCGACCTCAACACTCCCTCAACTTCACAACCCCTTAATTTTCTCCTAAAATCTCTCCACAACATCCTCAAACTGATCACTATCCAAATCCCCCCTTTCTCCTCCTAAATTTTGGCTACACAATCCGCTACACCCCTCAAACACTCTAACCGCCCACTAGCTTCAGAGTTCCACTGGTATTCAATCTCTTACACGACTTAGCAGCAAAATAAAACACCCAATGCGCTTACCAAGATTCAAACCTCAGACCTCAGGCAAACACTACATGCCACCTAACCCTCAAACTAGCAGGCCCATTCTGTCATGTTTTACCAACATTTGTTTAAGAAGTCTACTAACTAGAGATAGGGTTTAATAAAGTAAAAATAAAATTTTGTACAAGCGAAGGCTTGAACTCAGGACTTCTTCAACACTTCTCAAGATACTTAACCACTGAGGCAAGCATGCAATAATGCAACACAACATACAAAAATAAATGCTTAGATTTTTGGGCGTTACAATGCGATTTAATTCTTTTTATCAAATTAACCAACCAATCAATAAAATTAGCTCACGAAATTTTCACACACATCAAATAAAATGTAACATCCTGAATTAGGGTCTGTCAGAACAATTGTTTTGAGACCACAAATCTAAAATAGACATAAATGTTTTATGATTATTTGATGGTCCATGACATGATTGCATGTTTGTGTGAAATTTTCATGAAGAAATTCTATGCCTAAGATGTCCAATTTGACTTTAGGGACTAAATTGAATAAGTTGTAAAACTTGTGTTCTAGAAGCTTTAAGCATGAAATTGTATTGGATTATTAATTAGAGTTCCTTAAATGGAAATTTGACCAAGTTCTAAAATTGTGGACAAAAATGGGCATGAATAGGAAAATTTTGAAAGAAATGGCTTAAAGACATTTTTGTCTTTTGGTAAATAAAAAAATAAAAAGGGAAAAAAAAGCAAAATTTGTCCATCTTCTTCTTGCTTGTATCGAAATTCCAAGGGTCACCATAGCGAGGGTTTATTCATCTTTTCAAGCTTGATTGTAAGTGCTCCCTAGCCCCGTTTTTAATGTTCTTTACATTTTTGAAGTTGTCATCAACCGATCTAGCTATTTCTACCATTACTTTGAGCTAGGGTTCATGTACGAAATTTGACCCATGTGTAACATGGTTGTATTTTGATGTTTAATGGAGGAATATGAATTTTCGATGTGTGATAAACATCTTTTACTAAGTGATTTTTAGTGAAAACACCTAAAAAGGTCTTGTTTGTAACAGGTGTAAAAATGAGTAGTAGAAATGTGAAATAAAGGAAAATATGGGCTGATATGAGATAGAATATGATTCTACTAGGCTTGGGTAACTAAGAAATTGCATGCATTTCATTTTACGAGCCTAGAGACTAAAGTGTAAATAAGTAAAAAGTTAGGGGTAAAAAGGTAATTTTACAAAAGTATGTGTTATGGGTCGATATGAGCAATGTATGTATTGAACAAGTTGAATTTGGTATTATAGATCAAGAAAAACATGATTCGGGTCTTGATCGGGGGAAAACAAGCTTTACAAAGATTAGGCTCGTTTCTATCATTTTTGTACCGAGGTAAGTTCATTTGCAAATAATGCAACATGTACCATACTTTGAATGCTTTAATATTGCATGTATGATAAATACTTACATAATTGATATGTTATTGTATTATGTGTTTATTGCCTAAATTTTATCATGAAATATACTTTGATTATTTTATGAGTATGTGATTGGTGCCATGAATATTGGAGTCGACATTATGAGCAAGCTCAACAGTAATGTGGTATCGAAGAATCCCATTTGAACCTTAGGAATAGTTAGGATACAAGTGTCATGTCACTAGGAATTATGTAACCTGAACTCATTGAGTTGTGGTCTGAGTTCATGATATATGTGACATCCGAACTCATTGAGTTGTGGTTTGAGTTCATGATATATGTGACACATGTTTTGGCGTCTGGGTACTGGTCTCGTATATTTTTTTGATGGCGAGGTAGTCTGGCATGTGTTGCGGATACCTGACAGCCTGCATGAGTAGACCCATGAGTAGCTCGTAAACAAGCAACATGTGATCTGAGATACGAAGTAGCATTGGCTATATATAAGGCACTTAGGTGCAAACTTTCGATGTATTCGATAGTATTCTGAGTGTTCAACGGGTAGTTCAAAGAAGTTCGATGAGTAATCATAATGATTGCATCAAGACACGAAAGTAAGTTATAATATGCAAGTGGGCACATGAAATATGATGAGCTCGTGGTAAGAACATGTATATATATATGAGGAATAAGTTTATGAGAATTGATAAAATGCAAGATTATGTTCGTTATGTTAAATACATGATTTAAGCTTGTTTAAGTTGCCTTTTATTTGCATGTGAACTTACTAAGCTTTATGCTTATCCCCTTTCTTTTCCATCTCTTATAGTTTCGCCAAGATAGCTTAGGGATCGGAGAACGTCGGAGACTCGATCACACTATTAATTGAACATTTGGGTATAGTTAGCTTTATCATTTTAGATATGGCATTTATAGGGACTTGGCCTTTTTGTTATGTGTCATATTGATTAGCCAATGTGTTGGCTCATGATGTTATTATGATTATTTTGTATATGGCATGAGAGGTGGCTCATATTGATTATTTTGTGTTGTAACCCTAACTATTGATGCATGCATGCAAATGTGCTTATGCTTTAATATGGTTATAGCTGTTTATGGTTAATAAGTGTGATAGATGGCATGTATGTTGGGTGCATGAAATATGATTAATGTGTTTGACGATAAATGTGGGGCAAATGTATAACTTGAAAATTGGTTAGTAATGGTAACAGTCAAATATGAAATTGGTGTGGGATGCCATATGAAAGTATAATAATTTGGATAGGTGATATGTTGACATTGTCAAGTCATAATTTAACCATGAATGTGTTTGTTTAAGTCATTAAAGGTGTCATATTGCATGTCATGAAGGAAATCTATAACACCCCAAACCCGGCCTGGACATTATGGCCGAATCTAGTGATGTTACATTGAAGTATTTTTTGTAAGGGGAGATATTGTTGAAAAACCCATTCTCTATTTAAACTCTTTGTGTGATCTTAAGGACGTTCGCTTAGGTTCAAAATGTGAGTTGTTTGCCAAAAAGTTATTCATATTGAAACGTCCTTATTATACTTTTTAAAAACGTTATTCATTTCCAAAATCTCATTTTATAGCGAAAACTTTTTAAAGTATGTTGCGTAAACGTGGTGTTTTGAAAAGTATTTATTTTTTTGAAAACCCGCATCCTACCACTAGTAGGTATAAATCATAATAAAATAATAAAAACTCAAATTAAAGAATAAAACTTAAAGAGGCCTTTTACATAAAAATACCCAAACAAAACTAATTATAAATTGAAAGTTAAAAATGGAAGCAAGAGCGGTTGTGTGGCCACCTTTGAGTCCCTCGCAGCACCGATCTGCCTACGACTGGGGATTACCTGTACAATTAAAACAAATGGGTGAGTTTACGAAAACTCAGTGCATAATCCCAATAATAAGCCAACAGTAAACAACACAGTCTGGGCTTAAGCCCATATTTGTAATAGTTCAATATTAGTTAGGGCCTTGGCCCATTACAGTAACAGTAGTGTGGCAGTAATCAGTGCAGTAACCATGATCAATGTAGTAATAGTAATTAGTGCAGAACGCAAACAGAAAATCCTACCCATCCATCCTCTACACTCCACTTCGTTCAGCCCTACACTCCATGTGGGGATAAAATCGACCCACCCATCCCTACACTCCGAATATAGTACCAGTTGCGACGCTAATCAGTAATTGCAGTAGAGCTACCAGTAATAGGCTTAAAGCCATCAGTAGGTCCACAGTCGTCTTGTGCGACCCGTGTGACCATACCAGTACAGTACACTTCCTCCAAAATAACAATCCCAACCCCATGCAACATGTCATGCATCGTATCATAATATCTTACATGGATCCAACATACATATATATAGTGGCATGCTCAAATACAGTCATACACATTGCAGAGCAAATCAGCTATCTTACTTTATAAGGGTACTACAGTCATTTTACCCTACAGGGGTATTATGGTCATTTTACCCTATATGGGTATTATGGTCATTTTACCCTATGGGGTATTTCAGACATTTTACCTTATGGGGTATTTTGGACATTTTACCCTATAAGGGCAAAATAGTCATTTTATCACAAAAGGGTAAAATCGTCATTTTATCACATAAGGGTAAAATCGTTATTTTATCACATAAGGGTTCAGGTACGCTTACCGACCCAACAGAAGGTCACAGCCATCTCTGGTGACCCATACAACCTTAATAGTCAGACAGTGAAAATGGGCCCAAGGCCCATAATGCGGGCCCTTGTGGGCGCATACACTCGTATGGCCCACATAACCCAAGATGGCCTTAGTAGTGTGATTCACATAGCCGTCCCAATATTAACCACACTCTTGTGTGATTCTTACCGTGTGGGGCCCACAGGCCCATTTTCGACCCATGAATATGCTCATGGCCATCTCATTGACCACACGACCATGTTTTGTTACACAGCCTGCCATACGGGCGCCCACACGCCTGTGTGGTGTCGACAACCCACTTTTTGGCTTTTCAGTCTTTTGGCTTTTCGGGTTTTTAGCCTTTGCGGTTTCACGTCTAATGGCAGTGTTACACATTTGGTTTTGTTTCACTACGAACATCGTCCCAAGAACACCTGCACCCAATATTCCGAGTAAAATACTAATTAAGACCCAAAAGGAGTAATATCACTACTCCCTCTTCAATTCTTAAACGCTTTCCTTAGTCGATTCGATGCACCCCCCAACACCTAACGCGTCGAGGAATTGGGTGTTTAATAAGATCCACGTATACCAACAAGAGGACTAACAGTCATCTCTACAACTCAGTGATTACAATCGAACTTAAACAGCTGAAGAAACCAACACGAAACAGCATCAACCTACAACGGTACTTACAAACCTGTGATATCGTATTAATAAAAATAATCCATAATGAATTTGTATCAAGGTTACCCAAAAGCGACTAACCTCCCACCTTCAATATATGAACAAAATATCGCACCCAAATAAGTCTCCGATTGATGCCCACGAGTGCTTGAAAACCTCTCCCAAGAACTGAGAAGGAGAAGACAAACAATCCCCAAGAAGAGAAAAGGTTCAGCAATATAGAAAAGAAAGAGAGGGGTAGAGAACAGAAAAGGTTTAGCTAAAAAGAGCAATGTGGGGAAAACTTATCCACAACGCAATACAGTGAAAGGGATAGAACAAATATTCAGCAAAGAAAGAAGAAGAAGAGATTGGCGTGAAAACTAAATGGCAAAACTGGTGAACAAAGGTCCAACGAAACCCACACTTCCCAAATTCAATAAGAGAAGAAGAAATAAATGAAAAAGGGATAATAGAAGAAGCATTTGGCTAAGAGAGAAAATATTTCCAGAAAATTTTTCAGAGAGAAAGACCAAGCAGAAAACAAAAACGAAATTTTGAGTAATCTCCCCTTCCAAATTCGTTACCACACCACTTCTACACTCAAATTCCTTCTTTTTCTCCCCAAAATCCTCAACTGATATCCCATCTATTGAAATCCCTTCAAAACCGAAAAATCCCCCCAATATTCTCCCAAATATTCGGCCACAACGACCCCCATTTAAACTTATTCAAACTCTTGGTGTTTCAGTCAAACACAGCTTCCTCCCATGGTCAATAGCAAAAATAACCTCTATTTGCACAAGCAGGGATTTGAACCTCAGACCATAGACACTACCAACACGCCACTTATCCCCTGAGCCAACAGGCTCTTTTCTGTCATATTTTATCGAAATAAACTCATAACCCTACTGGCTAAAGATAGGGGTTTTATCCTTAAAAAGAAAAAAATTTGTGGAAACCAGGACTTGAACCAATGACTTCCCAGAAACTTCTAGAGCACACAATCACTAAGCCAAACACTCAATTGTGTCACTTCCTTGCACAATTAAATATTAATTAGTAGCTTCCCAACTGCTCCCATGCTCAAGACGTAATACTTCTAGGCCCAAATTTGTGGCGTTACAAGATCTAAGTCTGTGAGTGCTTAAGGGTGGTAAATGGCTTGGAAAATAGCCTAGAAATTGTCCACACAGTTAGACACACGAGCATGTGTCTAGGCCGTGTGTGACCAACGGTCTGCCCCATGGGCGTGTGATCCGGCCGTGTGTCTTCTACACCCTAATTATGCAAAATAGAATGCCCAGTAAAAAATACTGGCAGGGAAACAGCTGTGTGTCTCAGCTGTGTAAAGGACACGACTGTAGGACATGGGCGTGTGTCCAGGCCGTGTGAAGTCTGCACTTAATTTTTTTGGAATTTAATTCACCATGCGGCCTCAGCACACGGGTGTGTGACTTGGTCGTGTAACCTTATTTGCTTGATGACGTCATAGTCAGAGAGTTACACGAGCTGAGGACACGGGCGTGCCCCATGTCACACGGGCATGTGTGACCACATGGCCTACCCACACGGGCGTGTAACTCTCCAAAACAAGAAAATTTTCTAGGTGTTAAAAAGGTTCCGAAAGTTCTTGGTTTAGTTTTGAACAACTTCCGATGTATGTTTTGAGGTTTTATAGACCCTTATAAGGGACAATTTGCATGTGATTGAAAAGTTTTAAAGGTGGATGAAACTTTGTGGCTCGATTTTTTATGTTTATTTACGTTTAAGTCCAGTAATGCTTCGAACCCTATCCCGATATTGGATACGGGTAAAGGGTGTTACATAACATGCTGTAAATACTGAAGATAATATTAAAATAATTTTTTGACATCGAATTTGTGGTTCCAAAACCACTGTTTCAATTTAGATAAAACCGGGCTGTTACAGTAACCTTTCCTTTACACTGCTCTCATTAGCTGTAAAATGAGCTTGCTTACACAAGCTGTGGGTCGGAATGTAAGCTACACAATGCTACTCACATGAGCTGTGGAGTATACACAACAAATGCAGGACCTCAGGCATCGGTAGGACATTCAAGACTAGGACTCGAAACATGATATCCCTAATGGCATGTCATTTGTATCCTACGAATTCCTAAGGTTCAATTGGGACTCAATAACCAGAATAGAATTTCTTTGGATATACATTATTCATTAGCATTATAAAATACATAATAGCATATAATTGAATAACATGAATATAGTAATCCATACATACGAACTTACCTCGACAATTAGGGCATAAAAACGAAGTCGAACTAATCCGAGGCTTTAGCTTTTACCCAATCTAAATCCATACATGGTTTATCTTAATCTAAATAGATAAATTCAATCCTTTTAATATCTCTAGTATTAAATTCAGTCCACATTTCATATTTATGAAAAATTACAATTTGCCCCTCACATTTTAACTTTTTACAATTTAGTCCTTAAGCTCATAAATTGAAATTTAAACATTTTAATCCTCTTCTCAAGCTAGCTGAATTCTATAGGGATTTAAATCAATTCATACAAACCATCATTTCATAAATTTAACATGAGCTTTTACCAGTTCTACAAACAAGTCCCTAAATACAATTTTCATCAAAAATCACTTTACAAAATTTGTTTATTTATCAACAAGGACTCATAATCTATCAATAAACATCAAGAATAACATAAAATCATTCATGACATAACCCTCAATCTTTAATAGTTGTACAAATTAATCCCCGGGCTAGCTAGATTAAGCTAAAATGACTTCAAAAACATAGAAATCATTAAAAACGGGGTTGAAAACACTTACATGCAAGCAATCTAAGATTGGCCGAACAAGCTATCAACAATGAAGTCTCTCTTCTCCAACATTCAGTCAAACATAAAGAAAAAATAAAAGATGATATCTTTTCTTTACTTTTATTTTAATTTTAATTAAGTAATTACCAAATTAACCTTTAAAAACTATAATAATTTCAACAAAACCATGTCTATAAACATCCACTATCAACTCGTTCGTCTATTTACCATCCAAGTCCCTTAGATTAAAATTTCAAAGCTATTTGACACATTTAACTAGTAGAACTCTAATTTTGTACCTTTTATGATTTAGTCCTTTTTAGTTAATTAATCATGCAAACATTAAAATTTCTTAACAAAATTTTAATACGACCTCACTAACATCTCATAGATATTAAAATATTAATAAAATAAAAATTTTCTCATTAGATTTGTGGTCCCAAAACCACGGTTTCGATTTCACTAAAAGCGGGCTATTACAACTATTTTCATAAAGGAATTTTCATCTCCGATAATCTTACCAGAAAATAAATTCGGGTTGTAACACCCCTTACCCGTACCCGAGACTGGGACGAAGTACGATGCGTTACCGGATACATAGACGGACACTTTCAGAAAATACAAGTTATAAAATTTCATTCTAATTTAAACCTGTTAAACAACATCATAATCTCCCAATTATGAATCTACAAGGTCCAAAACATACATTAAAAGAGATCCGGAACTAAATCGACAGCTATAGAAAATTTTAGTAAAATTCCTAGGGTTATGCCTCACACGCCCATGTGGAGGCAAAGCACACGCCTGTGTGGAGGCAAAGTTCACGCCCGTGTTCCCCACCCGTGTTGAATTATTTGAATTTATTTTCCATTTCAAACGTATAGGGGTTTTCACACGGCCAAGCACACGCCTGTGTCCCTCACACGGCCTAGACACGTACGTGTCATCACCTGTGTCTAAAAACCCAGACATTCTGTTTATGACATCATCATTCATTTTGAGGCACACGGCCAAGGCAACACGCCCTTGAGCTAAGCTGTTTCCTCCACACGGTTGAGACACACGACCGTGTCTCTGCCCGTGTGTTTACTACCATGTAATCTGACCTATAATTCTAAGTGCAGGGGACACACGGCCGCACAACATGCCCATGGGTCTGACCGTGTGTCACACACGGCCTAGACAAATGCCCGTGTGTCTACCCGTGTGGACCTTTTTGGAGGCTACTATCCAAGCCAGTGGTCACCCTCAACACCCACACACATTTATGAATTTCAATGGTATTCAGCATGGCCTAATTATGCCCAGTGACTACTTTTATCGGTCTATTGCACATTAACCTCATCTCATCGATTTTGTACATGCTAAATTATCCTCTTTGTATTAAGGACTACCATAACATACAATACATTTAAACTTGGCTTATTTTATAACTCATTGCTAATTATGAGCTAGCCATTTCCAATTGATTTGGCCAAATTCCACATCTCCATTCATGATATACCACATTTAACCATCTCATGAACATTTAAACACCAACATGCAGAATTAGAAGGTTACAACCGACATCAAAGTGAGCGATATCTTATGGCTATATACAAAATGAATGGGTATATCATTTAAGCCTTTACATTGACTAACCAATGACACATATAATGAAATAACCAAACACCTATACATGTCATTGTAACAAAGTATAAGTATCTATATACCAAATCAAGATAAGCTGATAGTGTTGACAATACTCTGATCGTCTTCCAATATTCACGAGTCCACGAGCTGTGTAAAATAGGGAAAGGAAAGGGGTAAGCATTAACATGTTTAGTAAGTCCAGATAACAGGAAGGTAAACTTACCAGTTATTTAGTGTAACACCCTATACCTGTAACCCACACCGGGGCAGAGTACAAGGCATTACCTATCTTGATCTTATACATACAACCAACCTCAAGACACCGAGACTCTGTCCAATTTAAATTTTTTTCAATTTCTACTTTAAACTTCTTATTATGGGCTTACGAGCCCCAATTCAACTGTCGAAATATTATTCAGGACCATTTTAGGCCCCTTAACCATCTTTAAGAAGTTTGCATTTAAAATAGGGCACACGCCCGTGCGGAAGGGTAACACGCCCGTGTGACCATATCGACATGGTCGTGCTGATAGCCCGTGTGAGCCTAAGCATTCTGGGACATGCATGTGTCCCTCACCCGTGTAGAATTAATTAATAATTCACACCTACAGGGGTTTTCACACGGCCAGACACACGCCCGTGTCAATGGCCAGTGTCTCTCACATGGCCACGACATGCCTGTGTCTTAGCCCGTGTGCAAAAACCTGGGTATTCTGTTTCTAACTTCAGCACCCCCAAAATGTCACACGGTCGTGGCACATGCCCATGTACTAGGCTGTGCTCTCTACACGACTGAGACACATGGCCTTGTCTCTACCTGTGTGTTTATTACCAAGCATATTGACTTGAAATTTTTATGTGCAGGGGACACACGGCCGGGGTACACGTCCATGGGGCTGACCGTGTGTCACACACGGCCTAGACACTCGCCCATGTGTCTACCCGTGTGGACATTATGAGGCTATTTACCAAGCCTCATTGCCATCCTTACATACCTATTTTCATATCAATACGAAACAAGCATAATTTCCAAAATCAAACCAGCCACAATAGTCATTCACTTAAGGCTTAATACAAAGTGTGGGATCTATCCCAAGCCAACACTTTTGACCAATTCTGAAAGACACAAAATAATATGGTCTAGCCCTATACATGCCATATTCAAAAATATAAATCCAACTATACCGATTTTTTGGGTTGATAGTGTGATCGATATCTCTGACCTTTGGTGATCCTTGAGCTAATTAGGCGGCACTGTAAGGAAATGGAAAGAAAAAAGGGAGTAAGCATAAAAGCTTAGAAAGTTGCATATATATAAATATACAACAACAATTTCATCACTAATCATCGTGCTCATAACACAAAGTTAGGCATACGCATAACTTACTCATTACCATCCATACAAGTCACATACTCTATATTAAACTCGTTTCTCATGTGTATCCATTAGGTACCTGTACCACTCGTAATACGATTTTAATTTCCTTATCAACTCACGACTATAATTTCTACCCTTGAACCATTCGGAATAATACCAAATATACCATAAGCCTCAACATGGGGTAAGGTGCCGATGCCATGTCCCAGACATGGTCTTACACTAGCTCTCGCATATCCGTGTCGATGCCATATCCCAGACAGGTCTTACACTGACATATCTCGTAGCGGATGCATGTCCCTGCCATGTCTTACACTGACTTACCTCTCAAGGGTAATGCATGTCCCAGATATGTCTTACACTAGCTCTCATATCAATACCGATGCCATGTCCCAAACATGGTCTTATACTGGCTCTCATAATGTGGCCGATGCATGTCCCAGACATGTCTTACACAAGCTCACACAAGTGACCCAATGACATAGCATGAATATCCAGTTTATTTCCTAGGGTTCCACGGGATTTTTACTATCACAATTATCATTATAAATTCTCAATTCACAATCAACCAATTCATGCTATATCAATTCAATTACAATTCAAACACTTATAGTAGAAATGTAGTCAATTTGCTTGGCCTTCCTCCGGTCTAGGTTCAAATTTGGCAATTCTTGATCTATATTAGCAAAATGCACTCATTTAGTCACTAAAAAAAATTAGGCAATTTAAAATTCACATCTTAGGTAAAATAACCACTTTGCCCCTAGATCTTGGCAAAATTACCATTTTTCCCCTATGCTCGAAAATTGATTTTTATCGAATTTCTTTGTATCTCAAGCCTAACCAAACTATTTTTGCTTTTATAGCAACCCCAAATTTTCACTATTTCACACACTTATCACCTATTTTGCAACTTATGCAAAATAGTCCCTTTAGGTGTTTTCATGCTAACACCCTTCACAAAAATTATTTATAACACAACTAGGACTCATATTCTTCCATAAAACCTCAGCAACTATCACAAATAAATTCATGGCAAAACCCTAAACTCTTGTTTATTAAGCACAATAATCCTCTCATTTGAAAGCCTATGCTTCAAGGAGTCCAAAAATGTAGAAATCATTAAGAGAAACTATCAAAATCACTTACTTGAGAGGGCTTAAAGTTTCTGAAATTTTTGAAGCTTTCAAACACCAACAATGGTTGATAATTTCGGCTAAGAAGAGAGAAAGATGATAGCTTCTCTTTTTTTTTATTTAATATCACACTAGTCAAAATTGATGACCTAAGCTTCACCTAATTTTAACCTTCTCAAAAATTTTGTCCCCTATGGCTGGCCATGCTATAGAAAAAAAGGTTTAATTTCCCTTTAAAGACCCCCAATTTTGGTTCTCTAGCTATTTGACACCTTTAGCTATTAATCTAGGAGTTTTACATTTTATGCAATTTAGTCTTTTTTCGCAATTGGGCTCACAAACGTCAAAATTAACTCACCAAAATTTTCATGGACTACTATATACATGTGATGACTCCAAAATAATAATAAAATAATTTCTCTGACTTTAATTTTTTGTGGTCCCGAGACCACTATTTCGACTAGGCCTTAAATCGACCTGTTACATTTAGCATACGACCATAAAAGATATTCATTCCAAACATGCATAGTATAAATCCCCTATCACCTACACTCAATCATCAAGTTAGTTTCATCTCAAGCAATATAGCATTAATCTTAGGTGAGCTAATCAATTCAACATTTCCATTCTCGTTTCTCATTATAGCCCCGCTGAATTTCTCGAAAATCTCGATGGATGGCCATTTACCATCAAATCATACAAGTGATCACCTCAAAGACGCACTCTCGTGAACCTTACATATTACGTTGGGATTACCAGTCCAGGCTAAATCCTTTTCAACGACAATTGCTCTCATAAGTTTGGATCTAAATTTCTAGTCCAGGCTAAATTCAGTTCTCAATCGGATTACCCGTCCGGGCTAAATCCTTAATGCACCTAAATTCTTCGGGAAGTTCGATCACTCAAGGAACACCCGTCCGGGCTAGATCCTTTTTATATTGAGATCAACGGATTACCCGTCCGGGCTAAATCATTTTTTGCAACACATGTAGGATCTCGTGTCATGTAAGCCATAATTTATCCACTGGATTCCACATTTTGTTTCAACCGAGACATTTATCATCCTTTCATTTATATTACCACATTTCATGGATTATCATACAGTGAATATCTAAAATTTTCATACATTCAAAACACCCATTTTAAGTATACTAAGGGTTTACTTCGGGTTATACGAACTTACTTGGTAACTGTTTCGGTTTCTTATTTCGGTTACTTTGAAACCTTTCGTTTTCCACGGTCGACCTCTGAAATTTGTTCCTCGGGGTCTATATCAATAAAATTAGATTATCAATACATCACATTATTGATTTTCAGGCCAAAAACTTACCTCTGAGCAAAATGACCATTTTGCCCCTAACCTTTCACAATATTTACCATTTTGTCCTAAGCCTCGTATAATGAAATGCATGTAATTCCTTGGCTACCCAAGCCTAATTGAATGTTTTCCACACTTATAGTAGCCCATGTTTCTCCATATTCCATATTTTTTTACCCATTTCCACAACTTTTACAATTTAGTCCTTTAAGTTATTTCCATGAAAAACTACTTAGTAAAAGTTGTTTATCATCCTTTAAACTCTCATATTCCTCCATAAATCATCAAAACACAAGCATCTCATGCCTGGGTAATTTTCTAAACATGAACCCTAGAATGAAATATGGGTTGAAATAGAAAGAGAGCATGGTACGAGGATCTTAAAAATACGAAGAACATTAAAAACGGAGCTAGAGAGCACTTACTATTGAGCTTGAAAATGTTAAAAATCCTAGCTATGGAGAACCCAAAATTTTTGGCAGTATGGAGAAGAAAAATGGCTAATTTTAGCTTGATTTTTCCCTTTTAATTTCATTTATTACTAAATGACCAAAATGCCCTTCCTTACTAACCTTTCCAAATTTTTCATGTATGCCCATTTTTGTCCAAAAACATAGAAATTGGGCAAATTAATCTTTAAGGACCTCTAATTAATATTCCAAAGCAATTTCAAACAA
The DNA here is from genome assembly GCA_025698465.1 of Gossypium longicalyx. Lineage (NCBI taxonomy): Eukaryota > Viridiplantae > Streptophyta > Magnoliopsida > Malvales > Malvaceae > Gossypium > Gossypium longicalyx. The sequence continues at coordinate 38,247,773 of CM046996.1, read as the reverse complement.
ATTTCATCTAGAAACCAACTTTTTTAATTTATTCAATTTGGTCCCTAATTTCCAATTGGACACCTTACACATAGAATTTCTTCATGAAACTTTAACACATGCATGTTTTCATATCCTACGCCTCATAATGATCATAAAATAATTATTTTAACGTTAGATTTGTGGTTCTGAAACCACTATTCTGACTAGGCCCTATTCTAGGATGTTACATTTCTCCCTCCCTTAGGGACTTTAGTCCTCGAAAGTCTTACCAGTAAATAGGTTCAAATATTGACTTCTCATGGTTTCTTCGGGTTCCCATGTAGCCTTTTCCACTCCATGTCTATGCCATAATACTTTTACTAAGGCAATATTCTTGTTTCGCAATTGTTTAACTTCTCGAGCTAAAATCTTGACCGGTTCTTCACCATAGGTCATATCTGGTCTAATCTCAAACTCTACCGATGAAATTACGTGTGAGGGGTCTGATTTATATCTTCGTAACATGGATACATGGAACACGTCGTGAATCTTTTCCAATTTGGATGACAGTGCTAAACGATAGGCTAATGATCCAATTTTCTCAGTAATCTCATATGGTCCGATAAATCTTGGACACTTTCAAGAACACTTTATCTCCAACTTGAAATTTAATATCCTTTCTTTTCAAATTAGCATATGACTTTTGCCTATCCGTTGTCGCTTTCGAGCAATCACGTATCACTTTAACCTTTTATTCAGTTTCCTTGATTAAGTCAATTCCGTGGATCTAATGTTTCTTAAGTTCTGTCCAATACAATAGAGTTCGGCACTTTCTTCCATACAAGGCCTCCTAGGGTACCATTTTCAGACTCGTTTGGAAACTGTTATTGTAGGCGAATTCCACCAATGGGAAGTACTTTTCCCAGCTACCCTGAAACTCAAGAACGCAACACAGTAACATGTCTTCAAGAATCTGAATCGTCAGCTCAAACTAACCGTCAGTCTGCGGGTGGAAAGCTGTGCTAAAGCTCAACCTTGTACCCAAAGCCTCTTGTAATTTCTTCCAAAATATCGAAGTGAATCTTGGGTCTCTATCAAAGATAATCGACAATAGTATCCTGTGTAATCTCACAATTTCAGATATGTACAAGTCGACCAATCTATTAAGTGGATAATCTATCTGTACTGGGATGAAGTGAGCCGACTTCGTTAGTCTATCAACTATAACCCAAATAACATCTTTCTTTTTTGGGATTAACAGCAATCCCGCCATGAAATCTATAGTAATCTAGTCCCACTTCCATTCGAGGACCATCACAGGTTGTAACAAACCTGAAGGTACTTGGTGTTCAGCCTTGACTTGCTGACATATCAAGCATTTCGATACAAATTCGGATATGTCTCTTTTCATGCCATTCCACCAGTACATTAACTTCAAATCATTATACATATTGGTACTTCCCGGATGAATAGACAAACGGTTATCATATGCCTCCTGCAAAATTTTTCGAATAAGATCATTGTCTCTCGGTACACAGATCCTATATCTAAACATCAAGCAACTATCGTAGCCGATCTGAAAACCTAATTTAGTACCTGACTCGAATTGAGTTCTCTTGGTTTGTAGATCACTATCATTGATCTGAGCTGTACAAATTTCTTGCAGAAATGTTGGTCTGGTCCTTAACTCTACCAAAATTGAACCATCATCTAACAAGTCCAACTGCATATTCATGGCTCTCAAAGCAAATAAGGATTTTCTGCTTAGTGCATCTGCGACCACGTTCGCTTTTCCTGGGTGGTAGTCAATGATCAATTCATAATCTTTAATTAACTCTAACCACCTCTGTTGTCTTAGATTTAATTCTTTTTGGGTCATCAAGTACTTCAAGCTCTTGTGATCGGTGTAAACACGGCATGTTTCACCATACAAATGGTGTCTCCAAATCTTCAAGGCAAAGACAATGGCAGCTAACTCCAAGTCATGTGTTGGATAATTTTTCTTGTGTGGTTTCAATTGCCTAGAAGCATAGGTTATCATTTTGCCCTCTTGCATTAATATGCAACCTAGTCCATTCAAGGACACGTCATTGTAGATCAAGAATTCTTTTCCCGGTTCAGGTTGTACTAAAACTGGAGCTTCAATTAGCAACGTCTTTAATTTCTCAAAGCTCTACTGACACTTTTTCGACCATTCAAACTTAACATATTTTTGCAGCAACCTCGTTAAAGAAGTTGCAATCATCGAAAATCCTTTCACAAAACGTCAATAGTAACCGACTAAGCACAAGAATCTTTTAACCTCGGTTATATTCTTCGATGGCTTCCATTCGACAATAGCAGATATCTAACTTGGATCAACTCGGATGCCTTCACTCGAAACAATGTGACCCATGAATCCAATCTCTCTAAGCTAGAACTCGCTTTTACTGAACTTAACATACAATTTCTTGTCTCACAAAGTCTGTAAAATAGTCCTCAAGTGTTCAACATGCTCGGACTCATTATGGGAATAGATCAAGATATCGACAATGAATACCACAACAAACTTGTCCAAGTATGGTTGAAAAACACGATTCATTAATTCCATAAAGGCAGCTGGGGCATTCGTTAGACCAAAAGGCATGACCAGGAACTCGAAATGACCATACCTTATCCTGAAAGCGGTTTTAGCATGTCTGACTCCTTAACTCGCAACTGGTAGTAACCGGATCTCAGATCTATTTTTGAAAATACATTAGCTCCTCTCAATTGATCAAACAAATCATCAATCCTTGGCAATGGATACTTGTTCTTAATAGTTACATTGTTAAGTTTTCGATAATCTATACATAGCCTCATCGAACCATCTTTCTTCTTTACAAATAAAACGGGAGCACCCCAAGGTGTAAAGCTCAGTCTTGCAAAACCCTTATCCGCCAGTTCTTGCAACTGTGCTTTTAACTCTTTCAATTCGGTTCGTGCCATCCAATACGGAGCAATAAAAATAGGAGCTGTTACAAGCACCAGCTCAATACCGAACTCTATCTCTTTAGCAGAAGGTAATCCAGGTAGCTTTTTCGAAAACACATCTGGATACTCGCATACTATCGGTACTGACTCCATCTTCAACTCAGATTGTAACACCCCTATAACCCGTATCCGTCGCCGGAGTGGGTTATGAAGAGTTACCAATTCAAAACACTACATTTGTACATTCACATTTACATAAGTTCATTAGCAATTATATGCATAGCCAGACAAAATCAAAGATCGAACTTATACCGACATTCAAAAGTTACCATATTCACATGGCTTATATACAACAACATCTCAAAATATCATTCAGTTAAGTCTATTCTATATATGCCATACGAATTCCAAAACATAATAGTACCAAAATGATAGATAGTGTGACGAGTTGTCGACGATATCTCCCGAGCAAGTGTTGGAGTCAACGATCTAAAAACAGAGAAACATAACAAACAGAGTAAGCTTCCATAAGCTTAGTAAGTTTTAAGCAATGCAAACAATTAAATTCAATTATAAATCGATTAATCAAATTCTCAAGTGACATTTCTTTGGTATATTGTCATTTGGCCGAATATATATACAAACATTTAACGCATATTTAGCATATTAACTTCACTTGAATTTGAATTCATATAACATAAGTAATTCAAATATTTTCACATAACTTCACACTTCGGCTGAATGTATCATGATCATAGATATAGTTATAACACTTATTCATATATGCATCACATTATACACTTATGATTCAATTCAAATCAAACTCATACATAAGTACATGATACGTACCTGGCCAACTTAATATATTGAATGTATTCAATAGTCGTTCTAACACGAAGTATTATAGTCTTAGATTTTTATCAAATCATCAGCATTAAGCCTGCTAGGTTTTAAACCCGAATTTATCACCGGCACGAAGCCTGCTAGACTTTAAGTCTAAACTCATTCACCGGCATTTTGCTTGCTTGGCTCGAAGCCCGATATCATCTCACCGGCATTATAGCTTGCTAGGCCCGAAGCCCGATATCATCTCACATGTATTATAGCCTGCTAGGCTCGAAGCTCGATATCATCTCACTGGCATTATAGCCTGCTAGGCTCGAAGCTCGAATCTCACATTACAAAAAAAAATCAATTTACATGTTCTTTCATACTTTCACAACTTATGCTTCAACTTCAATTATGGCCGAAACACATATACATTTGTACAAAGACTTTCATTATTCGAATAAAGTACTTTTTGATATAAGGTATTATACTCGAATTCCATACCTCAATTACGTTCGGCAATCACACATCATTAATAATAATATCACATCCAAACATAGTTACCCTTAGGTTCTAATAATCACAAATGGTGAAACCTCTTTCATCACTCATGCAACATGGTACATTGATCATAAATTTCTTTAACATGTTATAATTCCATATCCAATTGAACTTAGCTATAAATTAATACTATAAACCAAAGATAGCTATACTAGCTATCTTTGGTTTATAGTATTAATTCATTTTCACTCGGCATATTAGCTAAATAAAAACAACATCCTCTTAGCTATTTTCATGTAATCAATAAGTATATGAAATCAAATTAAACACTTAAGAACTTACCTTAAATGTCGTCGAACAACTACGAATCGACGATTTCATTTGTTTCGCATTTCCCTTTTCCGAGTTAAGTTCCTTTTGCTCTTGAGCTAGGTAAAATAAATCGGTTTGTTTAATTACTTAACTAATTTATTTAGATTCAAACATTAGCAATTTTTCTTAATAAGAAACAGACGACAACTCATTAACAGCCATTCATTCACATCTTTATTCTTGATTACAATCGGCCATTATAACATATACAAATGCATATTAACCAATTTGACCGATTGTTCATTAACCACTAATTCATATACATAAATTTTTACAACTCAACTCATCCTTCTCCAAATTATTTACCTTAATTCACATTCGAAAATCATAGAACACATACTAACGATTTAACGTTACAATTCAAATTTTCACACACCAATAAACACATTCGGCAAAACTTCATTTCAATTCACTTTAAAACACCAACAACTAAATTATTTCTTGGCACCTTTATCACATTTTCACAATCGGCATAACCATGTTACCAATCTAATACATCAAAATTTACTTATCCAAGACTACATTCAGCATATATATATATATTCACATAAACACAATAGCCGATTGTTATTTATCATCTAATTCGACTTTCAATAACCTTAAATTATAAACAATATTCAATTCCCTAATTAAGATATCAATTGACAAATTCACAAACAAAGATTAACAAGCTTAGGGCTCATCTAATAACCATTTATAATTTACAACTTCAAACGTTCGAAATCTAACATTTTACCAACATGGCAAAATACATGCTTTGCCCCAACTAAGGAAATTTATACACTCACAACTCCATAAATTCATTTTCCACTTAATTACATCAATTCAAAGCTCAATTTAATAAGAACATGCTTAATTTAAAAAAAAAAACAAATTTCCTTTCCCAAAAGTATATATATACGGCAACTTCAACTTCTTACCTCTCAACAATGAATTCAACTTAATCATTCATTAACATTACACTCATTCGATCATCATATAAACAAACTTAACATCTAAACAACACCTTCCAAAAGCTATCAAATTATCACAATTTAACAAATTGCAGAATGCACATATGTTCAATAATTCATGAATTTGAACCATGGGTTAACTATACAATGCACTCATCAATTTAATTTCATAAACAATTACATAAAAATCACATTAACATACCTTTGATTTATGAAATAACTATGGTCGAATGCCTTGGCTTTTTCTTCTAATTTTCTTTCACTAGTTACGGCAATGGGAAAAAAAAAAGATGAACATACATTGTTTTTATCACTCTTTTCTTATTTTAATTATTCTTTATTTCATAATATAAATCCATTAACTATTATAATGCTAAAATAAAATGCATATATTATCTATCAACCATCATTATGGCCGGCCACTATATTAAAAGTGGTCCATTTGACATGCAAGTCTCCCATGTCAATAATTCATGCATTATTTGGCCACTTTAAAATTCACCTATCACATTTTCAAGTCTTATCACGTGAGTCCTTTCTTATAAGTTAACACCTAATTGATAAAATCAAGGCACAAAATATTCACACATACAAATTCCACATACAATAAGCACATAATATAACATCTAATTATTTTCGCAACTCAATTTTGTGGTTCCGAAACCACTTTTTGACTAGGGCCAAATTAGGGCTGTCACAACTCTCCCCCCATAGGGATTTTCGTCCCCGAAAATCTTACCAGCGAAAAGGTTAGGATAACGTTCTTTCATTGAGTCCCCTGGCTCCCAAGTTGCTTCTTCAACCCCGTGTTTGAGCCACAGTACTTTCACTAATGAGATTTTCTTATTTTGTAGTTCTTTTACTTCGCAAGCCAAAATACGAACCGGTTCTTCTTCATAACTCAAATCAGACTGAATTTCAATCTCTGATGGATTAATCACATGAGAAAGATCGGATCTGTACCGATGAAGCATCGAAACGTGAAAAACATCGTGAATCTTTTCAAGTTCAGGTGGCAAAAGTAGTCTATAAGTAACCAGCCCAATCCGTTCGGTAATTTCGTATGGTCCGATAAATCTCGGGCTCAATTTGCCTTTACGACCAAATCTAAGTACCTTTTTCCATGGTAAAACTTTAAGAAACACTTTGTCTTTGACTTGATACTCTATATCTTTTCGTTTCAAGTCCGTATACGATTTCTGATGATCTGATGCTGCTTTCAGACTTTCACGGATCACTTTTACTTTCTGTTCAGCCTCTTTAATCAAATCAACTCCGTAAATCCTATTCTCACTGAGTTCAGTCCAAAACAAAGGTGTACGACATTTACTACCGTACAAAGCTTCGTAAGGTGCCATCTTGATACTTGATTGAAAACTATTATTTTATGCTAATTCAACCAAAGGCAAGTATTGTTCCCACGAAGCACTAAACTCAAGGATGCAACATCTCAACATATCCTCGATTATCTGAATAATTCGCTCGGATTGACCATCGGTCTGGGGATGAAAAGCGGTGCTAAAATACAACTAAGTACCCAATGCTTCTTGAAATTTCTTCCAAAACCGTGATGTGATTCTCTGATCTCTATCCGACACAATAGAAATGGGCACCCCGTGTAATCTCACAATCTGAGAAATGTATAATTCGGCTAGCTTTTCGAGTGAATAATCGGTGCGAATGGGAATGAAATGGGCTGACTTAGTCAATCTATCAACAATAACCCATATTGAATCTTTCTTGCTCAGAGACAATGGCAACCCAAATACAAAATCCATCGTGACTCGATCCTACTTCCACCCGGGTATCATGATCAGCTGAAGTAATCCCGAAGGTAGTTGATGTTTCGCTTTCACTTGTTGACATATCAAACACTTTGAAACAAAGTAAAAAATGTCTCGTTTCATACCATGCCACCAATACTGACATTTCAGATCGTTGTACATTTTCGTGCTACCCGGGTGAACTGACATTCGGCTGCTATGAGCCTCGTTCAAAATCATCGGAATAAGCACTGAATTTCTCGGAACACATAATCGATTTCTAAACCTCAAACAATCATTACTATCAATCAAAAACACTGAATTCTCTTTCGAAACACATAGTGCTCGTTTTGCAATTAAATCATCATCACCTTTTTGAGCTTCACGGATTTGTTGCATCAATAATGGTTTTGCTTTTAACTCCACTACTAACACATTATCAGTGGACACAGACAGGTGCACATCCATTGCTCGCAAAACAAACAATTATTTATGGCTTAAAGCATCAGCAATCGCGTTAGCCTTTCCCGGATGGTAATCAATGACAAGCTCATAATCTTTCAATAATTATAGCCAACGTATTTATCTCAAATTCAAATCTCTTTGAGTCATCAAGTATTTGAGGCTTTTGTGATCGGAACACACATGGCCTTTTTCCCCGAACAAGTAGTGGCGCCAAATTTTCAAAGCAAAAACAATAGCAGCTAACTTGAGATCATGAGTCGGATAGTTTTTCTCATGTGGCTTCAATTGTCTCGAAGCGTACGCTACAACTCTACCCTCTTACATCAACACACAGCCCAAACCATTCAGAGACGCATCACTGTAGATCACAAATTCTTTACCAGATTCTGGCTGAACTAACATTGGAGCTTCGGTCAAAAGAGTTTTCAATTGATCAAAACTTTTCTGGCACTTTTCTGACCACTCAAATTTGATGTCTTTCTGAAGCAACTTTGTCATCGATGTTGCTATCATCGAGAAACCTTTCACAAACCGTCTGTAGTACCAAGAAAGTCCCAAAAAACTTTGAACTTCTAAAATATTTCTCGGAGGCTTCCAATCGAGTATAGCTGAAATTTTACACCGATCAACTCAGATACCCGATGCGGATACAACATGCCCCAAAAAGCTGACTTCCCTCAACCAGAACTCACATTTACTGAACTTCACATATAACTGCTTATCTAGCAAAATCTGCAATACTAACTTCAAGTGTTCGGCATGCTCGGTTTCGTTGCGTGAATAGATCAAAATGTTATCTATAAACACGACTACAAACCGATCCAAATACTGTCTGAAAATCTGATCCATTAGATCCATAAAAACTGTAGGGGCATTAGTAAGCCCAAACAGCACCACTAAGAACTCGTAGTGTCCGTACCTCGTTCTGAAAGTAGTTTTAGGCACATCAGAGTCTCTAACTCGCAACTGATAATGACCCGATCTCAAGTCTATCTTCGAAAATACTAAGGCTCCTTTCACTTGATCAAACAAATCATCGATTCGCGGCAACGGATATTTATTCTTTATCGTTACCTTATTAAGTTGACGATAATCAATGCACATTCTCATGGTTCCATCTTTCTTTTTCACAAATAGCACTAGTGCACCCCAGGGAGAAAAACTCGGTCGTGCAAAACCTCTATCTATCAACTCTTGCAACTGAGATTTCAATTCTTTTAGTTCGTTTGCTGCCATACAATACGGAGCTATCGAAATAGGTGTAGTCCCTGGTACTAGTTCAATACCAAACTCTACCTCCCTAACATGTGGTAATCCAGGTAATTCCTCGGGGAATACATCCAGAAACTCACAAACCACTGGCACTGTCTCAAGTTTCTTTTCTGACTCTTTAATATCCAGTACATACGCAAGATAAGCTTCACACCCTTTTTTCACATATTTCTGAGCTAACATCGAAGATATTACTGTCGGTAATCCATTTAAATAAGTAGACTCAACTCGGATTATCTCATTATTCGAACATCTCAAGTTAATTGTCTTTCGCTTGCAATTCACTACCGTATCATGCATAGTTAACCAATCCATACCGAGAATGATATCAAACTCGTCAAATGGTAATAGCATTAGATCAGCCGGAAAGCAAGAATCTCGGATCATCAGGGGACATTTCTTACACACTTTATCAACTAGCACATAACAGCCCAAAGGATTCGACACTCGGATCACAAACTCAGTAGACTCAACAGGTAGAGTCTTACTAGATGCCAAAGTTTCACACACATACGAATGAGTAGAACCGGGGTCAATCAAAGCAATAATATCAGTATCAAAAAGAGTGAAAGTATCAGTAATAACATCTGGCGAAGAAGCGCCCTCGCACGCTCGTATAGTATAGGCTCTGGCAGAAGCACGAGCCTCAGAATGTACAATAGTATCTTTGGTCCCTCTCTGATTTCCACTAGCATTACCCGCATGTCTAGGTGGTCTACCTCGTGTTGCAGTGTTACTAGGTCTCCCACTCGGATCAGTATTCTGTTCAGCTAATTTTGAACAGTCTCTAATAAAGTGATCAGCTGATCCACACTTGAAACAAGAGTGGTCATGAAATCTATTTACCACAATGCTTGCACTCAGATCTGTCCTGACGATCATTGCCGACACTGGCAACGGAGGTGGCTCGCGTACTCACAGGGGGTCGATCACGGTCCCATTTGGAAAAACCCGAAGTATTCTTAGATCGGCCTGAGTCATCTCTAAATTTCTTCAATGACTGATGAAAGGATTTTCCTGAAGATATTTTACGGAACTCTCTAGCTCCATCATCAGCTTTTCTTTTCTCTTTACCGAGCTCTTCGGCTTTACAAGCTCGCTCGACAAGCACTACAAACTCTTTGATTTCCAGAATACCCACCAATAGTTTGATGTCTTCATTCAACCCGTCCTCAAAGCATTTACACATGATAGCCTCAGACGAAAAACATTCCTGAGCATATCCACTAAGTCTGACAAACTTTTACTCGTAATCGGTAACTGTCATAGAGCCCTGTTTGAGCTCGAGAAATTCTTTCCATTTCTGATCGATGAATCTTTGACTAATATATTTCTTGCGAAACTCGGTTTGAAAGAATTTCCAAGTAACCCGTTCTCTCGGCACAATTGAAATCAAGGTATTCCACCAATAGTAGGCAAAATCATGTAACAGAGATATAGCACATTTTAAGCACTCATCGGGTGTGCACGATAATTCATCAAACACACGAATGGTATTATCAAGCCAAAACTCAGCCTGCTCGGTATCATCACTGTCAGTAGCCTTGAACTCAGTAGCCCCATGCTTTCGAATTCTATCAACCGGGGGTTTGCTCAATCTCAACGGGTCGACTACCGGAGGTACCACAGGTCTAGGGGTTGTATTAGTCGGGGTGGGGGATGTGAAACAACCAGATTAGTTCGAACATATTCGGTAAACAAATTGTTCATCATAGCATAGAAGGCTTGCTTAGCTTCATCATTCTAATTACTAGCATTTGGTTGAGAGTCCAACGGCGCTGTCCCATGCTCGGGAGCAGACGCTACGCTCTCTACATCATCAGCTACTGCTCAATCGGGATCAGAATTCATTACTATACGAAAAACACATTTCAACTGTCAGAAATAATCACACTATCGTATTAACACTTTATGGCACGTATAGCTAGACTCACACACACTACGTTAGTCCTAGAATCGACTAAAATGTAGCTCTGATACCAATAAAATGTAACACCCCTATAACCCGTATTCACCGCCGGAGTGGGTTATGAAGAGACACTACATTTGTACATTCACATTTACATAAGTTCATTAGCAATTATATGCATAGCGAAACAAAATCAAAGATCGAAATTCAGACTTATACCGACATTCAAAAGTTACCATATTCACATGGCTTATATACAACAACATCTCAAAATATCATTCACTTAAGTCTATTCTATACATGCCATACGAATTCCAAAACATAATAGTACCAAAATGATAGATAGTGTGACGAGTTGCTGACGATCCCCGAGCAAGTGGCTAGAGTCAACGATCTAAAAACAGAGAAACATAACAAACAGAGTAAGCTTCCATAAGCTTAGTAAGTTTTAAGCAATGCAAACAATTAAATTCAATTATAAATCGATTAATCAAATTCTCAAGTGACATTTCTTTGGTATATTGCCATTTGGTCGAATATATATACAAACATTTAGCGCATATTTAGCATATTAACTTCACTTGAATCTGAATTCATATAACATAAGTAAATCAAATATTTTCACATAATTTCACACTTTGGCTGAATGTATCATGATCATAGATATAGTTATAACACTTATTCACATATGCATCACATTATACACTTATGATTCAATTCAAATCAAACTCATATATAAGTACATGATACGTACCTGGCCAACTTAATATATTGAATGTATTCAATAGTAGTTCTAACACGAAGTATTATAGTCTTAGACTTTTATCAAATCACCAGCATTAAGCCTGCTAGGTTTTAAACCCAAATTCATCACCGGCACAAAGCCTGCTAGACTTTAAGTCTGAACTCATTCACGGGCATTTTGCCTGCTAGGCTCGAAGCTCGATATCATCTCACCAGCATTATAGCCTGCTAGGCCCAAAGCTCGATATCATCGGCATTATAGCCTACTAGGCCCGAAGCCCGATATCATCTCATCGGCATTATAGCCAACTAGGCTCGAAGCCCGATATCATCTCACCGGCATTATAGCCTGCTAGGCTCGAAGCCCGAATGTCATATTACAAAAAAAAATCAATTCACTTGTTCTTTCATACTTTCACAACTTATGCTTCAACTTCAATTATGGCCGAAACACATATACATTTGTAGAAAGACTTTCATCATTCGAATAAAGTACACGTTTGATATAAGGTATTGTACTCGAATTCCATACCTCAATTACGTTCGGCAATCACACATCATTAATAATAATATCACATCCAAACATGGTTACCCTTAGGTTCTAATAATCACAAATGGTGAAACTTCTTTCATCACTCATGCAACATGGTACATTGATCATAAATCTCTTTAACATGTTATAATTCCATATCCAATTCAACTTAGCTATACTAGCTATCTTTGGTTTATAGTATTAATTCATCATCACTTGGCATATTAGCTAAATAAAAACAACATCCTCTTAACTGTTGTCATTTAATCAATAAGTATATGAAATCAAATTAAACACTTAAGAACTTACCTTAAATGTCATCGAACAACTACGAATCAACTATTCCATTTGTTTCGCTTTTCCCTTTTCCAAGTTAAGTTCCTTTTGCTCTTGAGCTAGGTAAAATAAATCAGTTTGTTTAATTACTTGACTAATTTATTTAGATTCAAACATTAACAATTTTTTTAATAAGAAACACACGACAACTCATTAACAACCATTCATTCACATCTTTATTCTTGATTACAATCGGCCATTATAACATCTACAAATGCATATTAACCACTTTGACCGATTGTCCATTAACCACTAATTCATATACATAATTTTTTACAACTCAACTCATCCTTCTCCAAATTATTTACCTTAATTCACATTTGGAAATCTTAGAACACATACTAACGATTTAACGTTACAATTCAAATTTTCACACACCAATAAACACATTCGGCAAAACTTCATTTCAATTCACTTTAAAACACCAACAACTAAATTATTTCTTGGCACCTTTATCACATTTTCACAATCGGCATAACCATGTTACCAATCTAATACATCAAAATTTACTTATCCAAGACTACATTCAGCATATATATATTCACATAAACACAATAGCCGATTGTTATTTATCATCTAATTTGACTTTCAATAACCTCAAATTATAAACAATATTCAATTCCCTAATTAAGATATCAATTGACAAATTCACAAACAAAGATTAACAAGCTTAGGGCTCATCTAATAACCATTTATAATTTACAACTTCAAACGTTTGAAATCTAACATTTTACCAACATGACCGAATACATGCTTTGCCCCAACTAAGGAAATTTATACACTCACAACTCCATCAATTCATTTTCCACTTAATTACATCAATTCAAAGCTCAATTTAATAAGAACATGCTTAATTAAAAAAAAACAAATTTCCTTTCCTAAAAGCATATATATACGGCAACTTCAACTTCATTCCTCTCAACAATGAATTCAACTAAATCATTCATTAACACTACACTCATTCGGCCATCATATAAGCAAACTTTACATCTAAACAACACCTTCCAAAAGCTATCAAATTATCACAATTTAACAAATTGCTGAATGCACATATGTTCAATAATTCATGAATTTAAACCAGGGGTTAACTATACAATGCACTCATAAATTTAATTTCATAAACAATTACATAAAAATCACATTAACATACCTTTGATTTATGAAATAACCATGGCCGAATGCCTTGGCTTCTTCTTCTATTTTTCTTTCACTAGTTACGGCAATGGGAAAAAAAAGAAAATGAACATACATTGTTTTTATCACTCTTTTCTTATTTTAATTATTCTTTATTTCATAATATAAATCTATTAACTATTATAATGCTAAAATAAAATGCATATATTATCTATCAACCATCATTATGGCCGGCCACTATATTAAAAGTGGTCCATTTGACAGGCAAGTCCCCCATGTCAATAATTCATGCATTATTTGGCCACTTTAAAATTTACCTATCACATTTTCAAGTCTTATCACGTGAGTCCTTTCTTATAAGTTAACACCTAATTGATAAAATCAAGGCACGAAATATTCACACATACAAATTCTACGTACAATAAGCACAAAATATAACATCTAATTATTTTCGTAACTCAGTTTTGTGGTTCCGAAACCACTTTCTAACTAGGGTCAAATTAGGGCTGTCACACAGATTCTTTAGTATTAATCACGAAAGAAAGGTAAGTTTCGTACCCTTTTCTCATATACTTTTGAGCCCAAATTGAGGTAATTACAATCGACGATGTATCCAGCTCACTTGAATCAATCTGAAGAATCTCACCATCTAAGCATTTCAATTCGATATACTTGCTACTACAATTTACAGTCACATCATGCACAGCTAACCAATCCATGCCAAGTATTATATCAAACTCATCAAATGACAATAACATAAGGTTAGCCAGAAAATAATGACCTTGAATCGTCAAAGGACAATTCTTACAGACTTTATCAACTAGGACTGACTTTCCTAGAGGATTTGACACCTTAATCACAAAATCTGTAGGTTCTACCGACATATCCATGCTAGACACCAGTTTCATACAAATGTACGAATGGGTTGGTCCTGGGTCAATTAAGGCAATGACGCGAGTATTATAGATAGAAAATGTACCCGTGATAACATTGGGAGCAGAGGCCTCCTCTCTAGCGCGTATTGCATAAGTTCTTACCGAGGCTTGAGCCTCTAATTTTGCAATAGCATCCTTGGCAACAGTCCGACTACCACTTGCACGTCTGAGATGTCTCAGAGATCTACCTTGAGGGATAAGAGCATTTTGTTGTGAGGCTAATTCAACTTTTTATTAGCTCGCTCCAGGCAGTCTCTGAGAAAATGGTCAAGAGACCCACATCTAAAACACGCACCACTCTTCATTCGGTACTCTCTGAAGTGGAATTTGTTGCAACCTTTACACTTCGACTTTTGTTCATCTACGCTTCACACACTAGTTACCATATAGGAAGAAGACTTTGGGTTATGTTTTTTGGAGCTTCTCGCTCTACCCGAATATCCTACCGATGAAGTGGAGCGTTCTTGTTAACTTCTCAATTTCTTTATAGGGAAAGAGTGTGCTCTACTGTTAGACATCTTACTCGAAACTCGAGCTTCTTTCTTTTCTTATTTCCTTTCATTATTTAGCTCTTCGGCCTTCTTGGCCTGATCAGCTAATGCGACAAATTCTCGTATCTCAAGGATCTCGATCAACAACTTAATTCCCTCATTCAAGTCTTCCTCGAAGAGCTTACACATTTTTGTCTCTGATTGGACCCACTCCGTTGCATACTGACTTAACCTTACGAATTCCCTTTCGTACTCTAACACAATCTTATTTCCTTGTTTGAGTTCTAGGAACTCCTTTTGCTTCGAGTCTAAAAACCTTTGACTAATGCATTTCTTTTTAAACTTAGCTTGGAAGAACTCTCATGTAATGTCTTCCTTTAGTACCACTGCAGATACAGTCTTCCACCAATGATATGCAGTATCTTTTAGAAGAGATACATCACACTTTAAACAGTCCTCAAGTGTACATGACAAGTTGTCCAAAACTCATGTAGTGTTCTCGAGCCAGAACTCAGCTCGTTCAGCATCATCCTCAACCTTAGCCCTCAACTCTTCGGCCCCTATTTTCTAAGTTTGTCCACTGGGGCTTTACCAATCCTCACGGGTGCCATACCTAGTGGCACTTGTCCCTCAGGTAGAGCAGGGGGCAGAGGAGGTCGTGGTATATTGGGGCGGTTTCTCAAATAATCCCTAAACCATTCATCCATCATCTCGAAGAAGGCAGCCCTTGCCTCTTCCCGGCCTTCAGACATAGGCCTTCTACTACTACTAGCAGTAGCTCACTGAACGGAAGCTGGAGCATGGCTCTCGGCTCCCTTGGACTCATCTTGATCTTGATTGGAAGATATTTACTATATTCAAATACAATTAATAATGGTTAGGAGATGTCACACTATCATAGCTTGTATAATGGCATGTATAGCTATACTCAATACATGCTACGTTAGTCCTAGAACCGATTAAATCGTAGCTCTGATACCACTAAATGTAACCCCTTAACTGTACCCGAGATTGGAATAAAGTACGAGGCGTTACCGGATACATACACAGACACTTTCAAAAAATACAGGTTATAAAATTTCATTCTAATTTAAACTGATTAAACAACATCATGATGTCCCAATTATGAACCTACAAGGTCCAAAACATACATTAAAGGAGATTCAGAACTAAACCGGGAGATATAGAAAATTTTAGTAAAATTCCTAGGGTTATGCTTTACATGCCCGTGTGGAGGCAAAGCACACGCCCGTGTGCTTGGGGACACACCTGTGTTCCCCACCCGTGTTGAATTATTTGAATTTATTTTCCATTTCGAACCTACAGGGGTTTTCACATGGCCAAGCACACGCCCGTGTCACTGGCCTGTGTCCCTCACATGGCCTAGACATGCCCGTGTTATCACCTGTGTCTCTAAAAACCCAGACATTCTGTTTATAACATCATCATTCATTTTGAGGCACACGGCCAAGGCACACGCCCGTGTACTAGGCCATGTCCTCCACACGGTTGAGACACATGACTGTGTCTCTGCTCGTGTGTTTACTACCATGCCATATGACCTATAATTCTATGTGCAAGGGACACACGGTCGCACAACACACCCATGGGTCTGACCGTGTGTCACAAACGGCCTAAACACATGCCCGTGTGTCTACCCGTGTGGACCTTTTTGGAGGCTACTATCCAAGCCAGTGGTCACCCTCAACACCCACACACATTTATGAATTTCAATGGTATTCTACATGGCTTAATTATGCCCAATGACTACTTTCATCGGTCTATTGCACATTAACCTCATCTCACCAGTTTTGTACATGCTAAGTTATCCTCTTTGTATTAAGGACTACCATAACATACAAATCATTTAAACTTGGCTTATTTTATAACTTATTTCTAATTATGACCTAGCCATTTCCAAGTGATTTGGCCAAATTCCACATGTCCATTCATAATATACCACATTTAACCATCTCATGAACATTTAAACATCAACATGCACAATTAGTAGGTTACAACCTACATCAAAGTGAGCCATATCTTATGGCCATATACAAAATGGATGGGTATATCATTTAAGCCTTTACATTGACTAACCAATGACACATATAACAAAATAACCAAAAACCTATACATGCCATTGTAACAAAGTATAAGTATCTATATACCATAGCAAGATAAGCTAATAGTGTTGACAATACTCCGATCGTCTTCCAATCTTCACGAGTCTACGAGCTCTATAAAACTAGGAAAGGAAAGCGGTAAGCACTAACATGCTTTGTAAGTTCAGATAACAGGATGGTAAACTTACCGATTATTTAGCATATGACCATCAAAGATATTCATGCAAAACATGCATAGTATAAATCCCCTATCATATACAATAAATCATCAAGTTAGTTTCATCTCAAGCAATAGAGGTTTCATCTTAGGTTAGCTCATCAACTCAACATTTCCATTCTCGTTTCTCATTATAGTCTTGTTGAATTTCTCAGAAATCTCGATGGATGGCCATTTACCATCAAATCATACAAGTGATCATCTCAAATACACACTCCTGTGAACCTTACATCTTACGGTGGGATTACCAGTCCAGGCTAAATCTCCCGTAGTATAAACTCATAGAGCAATGTCGGGATTACCAGTCCAAGCTAAATCCTTTTCAATGAAAATCCCTCTCATAATTTCGGATCTAAATTGCCAGTCCAGGCTAAATTCAGTTCTCAATCGGATTACCCATCCGGGCTAAATCCTTAATGCACCTATATTCTTCGGGAAGTTCAATCACTCAAGGAACACCCGTCCAGGCTAGATCCTTTTTATATTGAGATCAACGGATTACACGTCTGGGCTAAATCCTTTTCTGCAACACATGTAGGATCTCATGTCATGTAAGTCATAATTTATCCATAGGATTCCCCTTTTTGTTTCAACTGCGACATTTATCATCTTTTCATTTATATTACCACATTTCATGGATTATCATACAGTGAATATCTACAGCTTTGATACATTCAAAACATGCATTTTAAGTATATGAAGGGTTAACTTCGGGTTATATGGACTTACCTGGTAATTATCTCGGTTTTGTATTTTTGTTATTCCGAAACCTTTCATTTTCCATGGTCGACCTCTGAAATTTGTTCCCCGGGATCTATATAAATAAAATTAGATTATCAATACAACACATTATTCATTTTCAGGCCTAAAACTTACCCCCGAGCAAAATGACCATTTTGCCCTTAACCTTTCACAATATTTACCATTTTGTCCTAAGCCTCGTATAATGAAATGCATGTAATTCCTTGGCTACCAAAGCCTAATCGAATGTTTTTCACACTTATAGTAGCCCATGTTTTCCCCTCATTCCATATTTTTCTACCCATTTCCACAACTTCTACAATTTAGTCCTTTAAGCCATTTCCATGAAAAACTACTTAGTAAAAGTTGTTTATCATCCTACAAACTCTCATATTCCTTTATAAATCATCAAAACACAAGCATCTCATGCATGGGTAATTTTCTAAACAGGAACCCTAACATGAAATATGGGTAGAAATAGAAAGAGCATGTTACGAGGATCTTAAAAATACGAAGAACATTAAAAACGAGGCTAGGGAGCACTTACTATTGAGCTTGAAAATGTTGAAAACCCTAGCTATGGAGAACCCTAAATTTTCGGCAGCATGGAGAAGAAGAATGGTTGATTTTAGCTTGAACTTTCCCTTTTTATTTCATTTATTACCAAATGACCAAAATGCCCTTCTTACTAACCTTTCCAAAATTTTCATTTATGCCCATTCAAAAACTTAAAAATTGGGAAAATTACTCTTTAATGACCTTTAATTAATATTCCAAAGTAATTTCATACAAATTGCTTCTAGAACCCAAGTTTTGTAATTTATTTAATTTGGTCCCTAATTTCGAATTGGACACCTTACACATAGAATTTCTTCATGAAACTTTAACACATGTATGTTTTTGTATCCTATGCCTCATAATGATCATAAAAAAATTATTTTAATGTCAGATTTGTGGTCCCGAAATCACTGCCCCGACTAAGCCTTATTCTAGGATGTTACATGGGTATTCTACTTTCAAAGCTTCTTCCGGTTCCCAGGTAGCTTCTTCTATTCCATGACACTACTAGAGAACTTTCACTAAAGCTATACTTTTATTTCCCAATTCTTTAACTTCTCGAGCTTAAATTCTGATCGGTTATTCTAAACCTATACTTTTATTTCCCAATTCTTTAACTTCTCGAGCTTAAATTCTGATCGGTTATTCATTGTACGTCATATTTGGCTGTATCTCAACATCAACAGGTGAAATCACATATGAAGGATCTGATCGATACCATCGTAACATCGGTACATAGAATACATTGTGAATCTTTTCTAACTTTGACATCAAAGCCAATTTGTAAGCTACTGGCCCAATTCTCTCAATGGTCTCGTATGGCCCGATAAATCACGAACTAAGATTTCCTTTTCGGCCAAATTGAAGAACTTTATTCCAAGGTGATACTTTCAAATATACTTGTCACTGACTTGAAATTCAATATATTTTCTTCTCAAATCTGTATAGGATTTCTGTGGATCCGAAGCTGCTTTCAAACTATCATGTATCACTTTGACCTTTTCTATAGTTTCTCAAATCAAATCAACATTGAATAACTTTTTCTCACTGAGCTCAGTAGTATAACGATGTTCGAGAATTTCAACCATACAAAGCTTCGTACGGTGCCATTTTAATGCTCACTTGATAACTATTATTATACCCAAATTCAACTAGCAGCAAAAATCTCTCCCAATTACCTTTGAACTCTAAAACACAATATTGAAGCATATCTTCAAGTACCTAAATTACTCACTCAGACTGACCATTGGTTTGTGGATGAAACGTTGTACTAAAATGCAGTTGAGTACCTAGAATTTCATGTAACTTGCTCCAAAATCGAGACGTAAATTGTAAATCCCTATAAGAGATAATAGAAACTGGCACACCATGCAATCTAACAATCTCAACAACATACAACTCTGCCAAACTCTCAAGTGAAAAAATCTGTACGCACTAGAATGAAATGCGTGGATTTCGTCAAACAATCTACAATGACCCACACAACATCTTTCTTTCTTGGAGTTAGAGGCAATCCTGATACAAAATCTATCGTGACACATTCCCATTTCCACTCTAGAATCATAACACCATAAGGTATCTGATGTTTGACTTTAACTTACTGACAAACCAAACATTTCAATATGAACTCTGAAATCTCTCGTTTCATAGTTGGCCACCAATACATCTGTTTCAAATTACTGTACATTTTATTGCTACCAGGATGAATTGATAAGCTGCTACTATGAGCTTCCTATAAAATCTTCTGAATGAGATCAGAACATTTCGAAATAAAAATTCTATCTTTGAAGTACAAACTATCATCTAAAACCAACATTAAAATCAGAATCAGATGTCAACTCAATCTGTTTCCGTTTAGCAATCAAATTAGCATTACATTTCTGAGCTTCACAAATCTATTGTAAAAATGTTGGTCTAACTTTCAATTTAGCCAAAATTGAACCATCATCAATCAACATCAATTGTGTGTTCAATGCTCTTAAAGAAAATAGATATTTTCTACTTAAAGCATCAACAATGACATTAGCCTTTCCCGGATGGTAATCGATGATCAAATCATAATCTTTAAATAACTCAAGCCATCTACGCTGTCTTAAATTCAAGTCTTTCTATAACATCAAATACTTTAGGCTTTTGTGATCAGTGAAGATGTGACATTTTTATTTGTACAAATGGTGTCCCCAAATATTTAGAACAAATACAATAGCTACAAGCTCTAAATCATGAGTTGGATAATTCTTTTCATGTGGTTTCAATTGTTGAGAAGCAAACGCTACCACTTTGCCTTCTTGCATCAAAACATAGCCCAAAACATTCAATTAAACATCACTATAAATTACAAATTCTTTACCGGACTCTAGCTAAACCAATATAGGTGCCTCGATTAACAAAGCTTTCAATTGATTAAACTTTGTTGACATTTTTTCGACTATTCGAATTCAACATCTTTTTGCAACAGTTTCATTAATGGCGTAGCAATCATTGAAAGTCTCTTGAAAAATCTTAGATAATATCCATTTAAACCTAGAAAACTTCTGACTTCAGATACATTTCTTAGAGGTTTCAAGTTTACCACAACTGAGATTTTACTCAGATCAACCCTAATACCATCTACCAATACCACATGTCCAAAAAATTCGACTTCTCAGAGCTAGAACTCACATTTCCTAAACTTAGCGAACAATTGTTTTTTGTGTAAAGTTTGCAAAAAAATTGTCAAATGCTGGGCATGCTCTATCTTATCTCGTGAATAGATTAGAATGTCATCACTGAATATGATAGCAAATCTATCTAAATACGGTCTAAAAATTATGTTCATCAAGTCCATAAATACAACAGGTGCATTGGTCAAACCAAATGCCATCAGAAGAAATTCATAATGTCAGTACCTGGTTCTGAATGCAATTATTGGCACATCAGAGTCTTTAACTCGTACCTGATAATATTCAGAACGAAGATCGAACTTTGAAAATATCGTCGTACCTTTCAACTGGTCAAACATATCATCGATACGTGACAATAGATACATATACTTGATCGTGACTTTGTTGAGTTGTCAATAGTCGATAAATAATCGCATTGACCCATCTTTTTTCTTAACAAATAATACAAAAACACCCTAAGGAGAAAAGCTAGGCCGAGCAAAACCCCTATCTATCAACTCTTGCAACTATGCTTTCAAATCTTTCAATTCTGTAGGTGGCATTCTATACAGAGATATTGATATCGGAGATGTTCTAGGCATTAATTCTGTAACAGCCCATTTTAGGGTTAAAACAAAACAGTGGTTTCGGGACCCCAAATCTGAAGTAGAAATATTTATTTTGTTATTATTTTAAGGTCTACAGTATGATTGAATGATTGTGTGAAAATTTTGTTAAGAAATTTTATCGATTGAGTGTCCAATTTGACTAATACGACTGAATTGCAATAGGTGCAAAATATGTGTTCTAGAAGCTAGAGGTGTCTAATTGCTATGAAATTTTAAATTGGAGGTCCTTAAATGGTAATTAGACCATTATAATTTAAATTGGACAAAAATAGGCATGGTTAGGTGAAATTTCAAAGTTTGGCTTTAAGGGCATTTTGGTCATTTGGTTAATAAAGACAAATTAACTAATAAAAAGATGTCATCTTCTCCAATTTAGTCCCCCATAGCCAAATTTCTCAAGCAACCGTAGCTAGGTTTTTGTCCAAGCCTCCAAGCTCGATTGTAAGTCTGTCTTTGTCCCATTTTTAATGATTTTTATGTTTTTGTGAATGTTGTAACTTGATTTAGCTATTCTAAGGACTAATTTGAAAGAAAATCAAAGTATAAAATTTTACCTATGTTGAATATTTGTGTATTTTGATGTTGAATGGTAGAAAATGCATGTTGGATGTTAGATAAACAACATTTACCAAGTGATTTTTGTTGAAAATGTCAAATAGGGACCTATTTGTAAAAGTTGTAATATGTGTGTAAAAATGTGAATAAATGAAAAATGTGGGCTGATATGAGTACTAATAATATTTGGCTCAGCTTGGGTAATGATGAAATCGAATGACAATCATTTAACATGCCTAGGGACTAAAATGTAAAAAGTTGAGAAGTTAGGGGCAAAAATGTCTTTTTTTCCATAAGATATTTTTGGGATTAAATTGAATAATGTGATGATTGAATGAGTGAAACGTGGTATTATAGATCAAGAAAGAATGGGTTCTGACCTAGACCGAGGAAAGAACAAAGTTGTTGACTAAATCGAACTATTATCCATTTTGTACCAAGGTAAGTTCGTATGTTAAAAATAAGCTTTAGAATAATTGTATTTAAATGCTTTAATATTGCATGAATTGTATATTTGATTATGTGAATGAGTATAACTCAACGAACAAGTTCAACGACAAATCGATAAGTAATAAATCCAGTTTGAGCCTTAGGAATAGGGTAGGATACAAGTGACATGTCACTAAGGTCATTATGTGTTATGTGATTTTGTAATCTGGGTGCTGGTCTTGTACATCCTACTGGTGTCTGAGTATATCGGCATATGTTACGTATACTTGACAACTTGTGTGAGTAGTACCGCGTAGTTATGTCTTGATTGACAGCTTGTGTAAGCAAGCCCGTTGATAGCTCTAGAGTGAGCAAGTATGTGATATGAGACTTGGGTAGCTTTGGCTATGGCACTTAGTGTGCAAATTTCCCGAGTATCCTACATTTTTATTCCGAGTGGTTCACGGGTCTGTCAAAGATGAGAATATGTGTAAGTTCATTTTGAGATGGTTCAGGTATGTACATAAAGTTCATGTTAATTAAATGCTTGAAGCGATGAATATAAGGTAAGTTTTGTGGTAGAATGAGTTATGATCATGAGACTATGGTAAAATTACATTTAATTATGTTATATTATTTAAATGTTATATGCATGGTAAGGTTGCTTATTTCTTGCATACGAGCTTACTAAGCTATATAGCTTACTCTGTTTATTTTTTCATGTTTTATTGTGTCGCCAAGCTAACTCAGATCGGAGGTCGTCGGAGATTCGAATCACACTACCAAACTCTCATTTTTGGGTATTGATGACCTTAGTATTTTCAAAGTATCTCATGTTTAGGGACTTGGTCATTGTGTTATATGTGTCATTATGATTGGCCAAATGTATTGACTTGTAATAGCTATTGGTTGATTAGGTACTTTGTCATGCTAATTGGCTTATTTTGGCAAACATGGTTGTAAACGTAAGTATATTCTTATATATGCCAATGTCTTTGGTGATATGGCCATGGTATGCTTCGTGAATGATGGAATGTGATTCATAGCATGAATGTGAAATGTTTGGAAATGTGGTATATTGATGAGATGATAAGATTGTGCATAATTAGGTGTCTTGAAAGTAGTAAATTATGGCTTAATGAATGTGAAATTTGCATGATTGAGTTAGGGCATAATAAATGTTGTGAGTATGATGGATGTTACTACTGTAATGGAATGTGTTGGTCATACTTGTGGATGTTTTGGTTGCCTATGTATGCCATTAATTGTGCTATTGAATTGGTGTAAGTGTAGGTGTAAATGTGGGTGGCAAATGGCTCGGTAAATAGCCTTTATTTTGTCCACACGGGCATGTGTCTAGGCTATGTCTGACACTCGGTCTGCTCCATGAGCATGTGTTTTGGCTATGTGTCCCTTGCACCTAAATTTTGAGAAACAAATTGCTCCAAATTGAGCACACGGGCAGAGACATGGATGTGTGTGTCAGCCGTGTGAATGGCATGGCCCCAAGCATGGGTGTGTGCCTTAGGTGTGTGAAGTCTGCACCTATTTTGTGAAAATTTAATTATCCACATGGTTTAGCACACAGGCGTGTGACTTGGCTATGTGGCATCAATTTGTTCATGCATTGCAATACAAAGAGTTACATGGGTTAGGGACACGGGTGTGTGTGACCACACGGCTTGCCCACACGGGCGTGTGACCCTATTTATAGTAAAATTTTTCTAAGTTTTGTAAAAATTTCTAAAATTCTCAGTTTAGTCCCAGACCAGTTCCAAAGTATGTTTTGGGCCTAGTAGGCTCGTATTAGGGACTTTATGGTTGGATGCAAATGGTTTTAATTTAGATGCAAATTTATGACTCATTTTTGTGTGAATGCTTGTGTTGTAAGTCCAGTAATGCCTCTTACCCTATTTCGGTGTTGAATTTAGGTAAGGGGTGTTACATTTACTAGTTCAGAGCTATGGTATAGTCGATTCTCGGGCTAATGTAATGTGTGTAAGAGTCTAGCTATACATGCCATATATAAATTCAGATTGTGTGATGACTCTTGACAATTTAAATTGCATTTTCATATAGTAAATGGATCTCGACCGAGAAGTGGCTGATGACGTTTAGAGTAATGCACTGCTCCTACTCAAGGGATCGTGCCATCAGAAAGTAGACCAATGTCGATTAGTCAAGGAGGAGAAGCTAGAGAAGCCTTCTTCCAAAGGATGAATGAGTGGTTCGCCAAATTTGTTCAGACAAATCCGGCTGCCTAACATGTCCCACCCTCACCTAACCTTCAATCGGTTCCCATAGCTCTCTAAGGTGTAAAATTGGTAAGACTGAACAAGCCTCCAACTGATAAGATTCAGAAACAAGGGGCTGAAGAATTTAGAGCAAATGTCGATGATGATCTTGAGAGAGTAGAATTCTGGCTTGAGAACTCTATCCGGGTATTTGATGAGCTTTCTTGCACCCCAGATGAGTGTTTGAAATGCGTTATATCACTTGTAAGGGATACGACATATCAGTGGTGGAACACTCATATATCTGTGGTATCGAGGGAAAGAGTTACTTGGGATTTATTCTAAGAGGAATTTAGAAAGAAGTACATCAATCAGTGGTTTATTGATCAGAAACGCAAAAAGATCTTGGAGTTGAAACAAGGCCGAATGACTCTGACCGAATACGAGCGGGAGATTGTTAGACCAGTAAGTATGCTCACAAATGTGTTTTGACAGAGGCTATTATGTGTAAGAGATTCAAAGATGGGCTGAATGAGGACATTAGTCTGTTAGTTGGGATTTTAGAGTTGAAAGAATTTGTTGTGCTAGTCGAACAAGCTAGCAAAGCCGAAGAGTTGAGTAAGGAAAAGAGGAAAGCTGAGTTTGAGGCTAGAGACTCGAGAAAGAGGCTGATGCATAAGTCGTTTCAATCTTCATCAAAGAAATCGAGAGGTTTGTATGCTCTCTCCAATGCTTCAGCCGAGTATGCCAACAGAGATCGTGGGAAGCAATATTCGGGTTCTAAGGCCCAAACTACATCCGTAGCAAGCGTAGGTAATGCTAGGTCTAATAAGCCTGAATGTCAGCATTGCGGTAGATGACATCCCGGTGAATGTAGGATGAATAACCAGGCTTGCTACAAATATGGCTCCCAAGATCACTTTATTTGAGACTGCCCTAAAATGGTTGAGAAAGATAATTTTCAGAATGCAAGATCAAGTAACACTGCTGCTAGAGGGAGGCCAGTGAGAAATTTGGGAAATGAGACCAGTAGCAGTGGAGTATCCAAAGACTTAGCTGTGAGATCGAAAGCTAGAGCACCTGTGAAAGGTTATGCTATTCGTGCTCGCGAGGATGCATCCTCCCCTAACGTGATCACTGGTATATTTTCTATTTATGATACTAACGTGGTTGCATTAATTGATCCTGGATCGACTCATTCCTATATTTGCATGAATTTCGTATCTAGTAAGAATTTATCTGTTGAGTCTACTGAGTTTGTGATTAAGGTGTCGAACCCCTTAGGCAAATATGTTTTAGTTGATAAAGTTTGCAAGAATTGTCCTTTAATGATTCGGGGTCACTGTTTTCTGGCTGACTTAATGCTTTTGCCACTTGATGAGTTTGATGTGATACTTGAATAGATTGGTTGACTCTGCATGATGTAGTAGTGAATTGTAGACAAAAAGTTATTGAATTGAAATGTCAAAATAATAAAACTCTTCAGGTTGAGTCAGATGAGTCGGGTGAATTGCCTATTGTGATTTTGTTGATGTCGACTCAGAGGTATGTAAGAAAGGGTTGTGAAGCATTTCTTGCGTATGTACTGAATTCTAAGGTGTCTGAATTGAAGATCGAATCTGTGCCGGTAGTTTATGAATATCCAGATGTGTTCCCAGAAGAGTTACCAAGGTTACCACTGGTCAAAGAGGTGGAGTTTGCTCTTGATTTGGTACCAGGGACTGCACTGATATCAATAACTTCGTATAGAATGGCTTTAACTGAGTTGAAAGAATTGAAGTCTTAGTTACAAGAGTTGACAGACAAGGGTTTTGCGAGACCGAGTTTTTCTCCTTGGGGTGCACCAGTATTATTCGTCAAGAAGAAAGATGGATCCATGAGACTTTGTATCGATCATCGTCAACTTAACAAGGTTACGATAA
Source organism: Gossypium longicalyx (assembly GCA_025698465.1). Taxonomy (NCBI): domain Eukaryota; kingdom Viridiplantae; phylum Streptophyta; class Magnoliopsida; order Malvales; family Malvaceae; genus Gossypium; species Gossypium longicalyx. The sequence continues at coordinate 38,220,575 of CM046996.1, read as the reverse complement.
AAAACAAGTATTCGTTACTAAGGATTGATGATTTGTTTGACCAGTTGAAAGGAGAAATAGTATTCTCAAAGATAGATTTGACGTCCTGCTATTATCAGTTGAGAGTTAAAGATTCGGATTTGCCAAAAACCGTGTTCAGAAGGAGGTATGGGCATTATGAATTTCTTGTTATGCCTTTTGGATTAACTAATGCTCCTACTATTTTTATGGATTTGATGAATCAGATCTTCCAACCGTATTTAGATAAGTTTGTGGTTGTGTTTATTGATGACATTTTGATTTATTCTTGAGACAAGGCAGAGCATGCCGAACATTTAAGAATTGTATTGCAGACTTTGAAAGATAAGAAATTATTTGCTAAATTTAGAAAAAAAATGAGTTTTGGCTCCGAGATGTCAGATTTTTGGGGCATATTGTCTCAGCAGAAGGTATAAGAGTTGATCCGAGTAAGATTTCAGCAATTGTTGATTTGAAACCGCCAAGAAATGTAATCGAGGTTAGAAGCTTTTTAGGCTTAGCCAGGTATTATCAACATTTTGTTAAAGGATTCTCAATGATTACTACACCTATGAAAAAGTTGTTACAGAAAAATGTTAAGTTCGAGTGGTTTGAGAAATGTCAAAAGAGTTTTGAACAGTTGAAAGTGTTGTTGTCTGAGACACCGATATTAGTGCAACCTAAGTCGGGAAAAGAGTTTGTTATTTTCAGCGACGCATCATTGAACAGTCTTGGATGTGTATTGATACAAGAGGGCAAGATGATAGCTTATGCCTCGAGATAGTTGAAACAACACAGAAATAATTATCCGATGCACGACTTGGAATTGGCTGCCATTGTGTTTGCTTTAAAGATTTGGCGACACCATTTATTCAGTGAGAAGTGCCACATCTAAATCGATCACAAGATTTTAAAGTATTTGATAACTTAAAAGGATTTGAATTTGCAACAATGGAGATGGCTTGAGTTGTTGAAAGACTATGAGTTAGTAATCGATTATCATTCGAGAAAGGTGAATGTAGTCGCTGATGCTTTGAGTAGGAAATCTTTGTTTTCTTTGAGAGCAATGAATACTCGACTGACTTTATCTAATGATGATTCGATTTTAACTGAGTTGAAAGCTAGGCTAGTATTTCTTCAGCAAATTTGTGAAGCTCAGAAAAGTGACAAAGAACTTCAAGCTAAAAGAGTTCAGTGCAAATCGACTGGTGATTCATATTTTCAAATTAGGTTTGATGATTGTTTGATGCTCCAAGGTAGGATTTGTGTACCGAGAGATATCGAGGATATTCAGAAAATTCTTCACGAGGCACACAGTGGTTGCCTGTTTGTTCATCCGGGAAGTATGAAGATGTACGATGATTTGAAGAAATTGTATTGGTGGTTAGGTATAAAATGATATATTTCTGAATTTGTAGTGAGATGTTTGATTTGTCAACAAGTAAAGGCTGAGCACCAAGTACCTTCGAGTTTACTTCAGTCTGTGATGAATCCCGAGTGAAAATGGGATAGAATTATGATGGATTTCGTAACTGGATTACCTCTGACTCCGAAGAAGAAAGATGTTATTTAGGTCGCTGCTGATAGATTGACAAAATTGGCTCATTTTATTCCAGCACGTATCGACTATTCACTTGATAAGCTAGCTGAAATTGTAAGATTGCACAGAGTGCCTATTTCTATTATTTCGGATAGAGATCCGAGGTTTACGTCACAATTTTGGAAGAAGTTGCAAAAAGCTTTAGGTAAAAAGTTGAACTTTAGTATCGCATTCCATCCGTAGACCGACGGTCAATCTAAATGGACGATTCAGGTACTCGAAGATATGCTTCGCTGTTGTGTTTTAGAGTTCAAAGGTAGTTGGGAAAAAGTATCTACCTTTAGTCAATTTTGCTTATAACAACAGTTTTTAGTTGAGTATCAAGATGGCATCGTATAAGGCATTGTATGGTCGTAAGTGTCAAACTCTGTTGTACTGGACCAAGCTCAATGAGAGACAGATTCACACGGTTGATTTGGTTAGAGAAATAAAAAAAGAGTGAAAGTAATTCGTGATTGTTTGAAAGTAGCTCCGGGTAGACAAAAATCGTACGCGAATTTGAAATGAAAAGAGATTGAATTTCAAGTCGGTGATAAGGTATTTCTAAAAGTATATTCGTGGAAGAAAATTCTTAGATTTTGTCGCAAAGGCAAGCTGAGTCTGCGCTTTATTGGTCCGTATGAGGTTATAGAAAGGGTAGGACTAGTGGCTTATCGGTTAGATTTATCGACAGAGTAAGAAAGGATCCACAATATGTTTCATGTGTCTATATTGCAACGATATCAATCAGATCCATCTTATGTGATTTCACCAACTGAGGTTGAGATCCGACCTGACATGACTTATGGTGAAGAACCGATCAAGATTTTAGCTCAGAAAGTTAAACAGTTGAGAAATAAAAATATAGCCCTAGTGAAAGTTTTGTGGCAAAGACATGAGGTCGAAGACGCTACATGGGAACCCAAGGAAGCTATGAGAAAACAGTACCCAAACCTCTCTTCCGATAAGATTTTCGGGGACGAAAATCCCTAAAGGGGGAGAGTTGTAACAACTCGTTTTAGGGTCAAAATGGAAAAGTAGTTTCGGGAGCACAAATCTGAAGTAGAAATATTTATTTTTTATTATTTTAAGGTCTACAGTATGATTGAATGATTGTGTGAAAATTTCGTTAAGAAATTTTATCGATTAAGTGTCTAATTTGAGTAATACGACTAAATTGCAATAGGTGCAAAATATGTGTTCTAGAAGCTAGAGGTGTCTAACTGCTATGAAATTTTAAATTGGAGGTCCTTAAATGGTAATTAGACCATTATACTTTAAATTGGACAAAAATGAGCATGGTTAGGTGAAATTTCAATGTTTGTCATTAAGGGCATTTTGGTCATTTGGTTAATAAAGACAAATTAACTAATAAAAAGATGTCATCTTCTCCAATTTAGTCCCCCATAGCCGAATTTCTCAAGCAACCATAGCTAAGGTTTTTGGCCAAGCTTCCAAGCTCAATTGTAAGTCTGTCTTTTTCCCATTTTTAATTATTTTTACATTTTTGTGAATGTTGTAACTTGATTTAGCTATTCTAAGGACTAATTTGAAAGAAAATCAAAGTCTAAAATTTTACCCATGTTGAATATTTGTGTATGTTGATGTTTAATGGTAGAAAATGCTTGTTTGGTGTTAGATAAACAACATTTACCAAGTTATTTTTGATGAAAATGTCAAATAGGAACCTATTTGTAAAAGTTGTAATATGTGTGTAAAAATGTGAATAAATGAAAAATGTGGGCTGATATGAGTACTAATAATATTTGGCTCGGCTTGGGTAATGAAGAAAACGAAGGAAAATCATTTTACAAGCCTTGGACTAAAATGTATAAAGTTGAAAAGTTGAGGGTAAAAATGTAATTTTTGCCATAAGGTGTTTTTGGGATTAAATTGAATAATGTGATGATTGAGTGAGTTAAATGTGGTATTATAGATCAAGAAAGAAGAGGTTCTGACCTGGGCCGGGGAAAGAACAAAGTTGTAGACTAAATTGAACTGTTAGCAATTTTGTACCGATGTAAGTTCGTATGTTAAAAGTAAGCTTTAGAATAATTGTATTTAAATGCTTTAATATTGCATGAATTGTATATTTGATTATGTGAATGAGTATAACTCAACGAACAAGTTCAATGACGAATCGACAAGTAAGAAATCCCATTTGAACCTTAGGAATAGGGTAGGATACATGTGACATGTCACTAGGGTCATTATGTGTTATGTGATTATGTGATCCACATGCTGGTCTTGTATGTCCTACCGGTGGCTGAGTATACCAGCATATGTTGCGTATACTTAACAACTTGTGTGAGTAGCACCGAGTAGCTACGTCTTGACTGACAGCTTGTGTGAGCCCCGTTGATAGCTCGAGAGTGAGCAAATATGTGATATGAGACTTGGGTAGCTTTGGCTATGGCACTTAGTGTGCAAATTTCCCTAGTATCCTACATCTTTATTCCGGGTGGTTCACGGGTCTGTCAAAGATGAGAATATGTGTAAGTTCATTTCGAGATGGTTTAGGTATGTACATAAATTTCATGTTAATTAAATGCTTGAAGCGATGAATATGAGGTAAGTTTTGTGGTAGAATTAGATATAATCATTAGACTATGGTAAATTTACATTTAGTTATGTTATATTATTTAAATGTTATATGCATGGTAAGGCTGCTTATTTCTTTCATACGAGCTTACTAAGCTATATAGCTTACTCCATTTATTTTTCCATGTTTTATAGTGTCGCCAAGCTAACTCGGATCGGAGATCGTCGGAGATTCGAATCACACTATCAGACTCTCATTTTTGGGTATTGATGACCTTAGTATTTTGAAAGTATGGCATGTATAGGGACTTGGTCATTTTGTTATATGTGTCATTATGATTGACCAAATGTATTAGCTTGTAATAGCTATTGGTTGATTTGGTACTTTGTCATGCTAATTGGCTTATCTTGGCTAACATGGTTGTAAACCTAAGTATATTCATATATATGCCAATGTCTTTGGTGATATGGTCATGGTATGCTTGGTGAATGATGGAATGTGATTCATAGCATGAATGTGAAATGTTTGGAAATGTGATATTTTGATGAGATGATAAGATTGTGCACAATTAGGTGTCTTGAAAGTAGTAAATTGAGGCTTAATGAATGTGAAATTTGCATGATTGAGTTAGGGCATAACAAATGTTCTATGATGGATGTTGCTATTGTATTAGCATGTGTTGGTCATAATTGTGGATGTTTTGGTTGCCTATGTATGCCATTAATTGTGCTATTGAGTTGGTGTAAGTGTATATGTAAATGAGGGTGGCAAATGGCTTGGCAAATAGCCTTTATTTTGTCCACACGTGTAGACAAATGGGCTTGTGTCTTGGTTGTGTGACACATTGTCTGCTCCATGGGCATGTGTTTTGGCCGTGTGTCCCCTGCACATAAATTTTGTGAAGCAAAATGCTCAGAATTGAACACACAGGTAGAGTGTAACAACCCATACCCGGCCTAGACGTTATGGCCAAGTCTGTGATGTCACATTAGAGTGTTTTTCCAAAACTTGAGTTCTGTGAAAATCCCGTTCTATGTAAAACTTCTTTAGGTTCTCAAGAAAAGTTTGGAGTGCTTGGTTCATTGTAAAAACTTCAAACCAGTTTAGCAAAAATATTAATTATATGAGTTTGTTATTAAACTTAAAAATGGTGTTTGTTATGGAAGATTTCAAAATGTGTTGCGTAAGCGTGATGTGTTCAAAAAAACGTTTGATTGTACTACTTGAAAATCTAAGTCCTAGTGCTAACATGTAAAGCAAAAGCAAATAAAATCCCCAAATAAAAATAAAAATAAAAAAGGCCTTATTACAAAATGAAAACCCAAAATAAAATCTTAAATATAATATTAGAAGAACAACGTCGAGTAGCCACCTCTGAGTCCTCCGTTGCCTCGATTCGTCAAAGCCTAAGGATTTCCTACATAGTCAATAGAGATGTGAGTATACAAAAACTCAGTGCGTGAAATCCCATAACAATAAACAACCAATGTAAATACAGTCTAGGCCTAAGCCCTCTAGTCCAGTTAGGGGCCTCAGCCCCCTTTTCAATAACAGTAACACTCTGGGCCTTAGCCCATTTCAGTACAGTATGCAAGCAAAGAATCCTACCCAATCCATCCGTTACACACCATCTCCGTACCAGCCCTACACACCATGTGGGGATTAAATCAACCCACCCAACTCTACACACCAAATCGTACCGATGTCGGTACTAAAATAGTATTTGTAGCCGAGCTACCACTAATAGGCTTATAGCCTTTCGTGCACTTCCTCCAAAATCATATATCCCACCCTAATAAAGGGATTATCACTTGTAAAGGGAAAACAACCGCCTAACACCTTACTTAATGAAATTGTGCCCCTAGCAACATTCGACAAGACACTGTGTTATAAGTCAATCACCAAGGAGAAGAAAAGAATAAGTAAGAAGGGTACATTCGACCAGAAGAAGAAGTCGGCATTCCCTGTGAAGAAAACTTACCAATACTTAGCCTAGACCCAAGCCTAGACGTCGCCCAAATTGTAAAGGAATAATCGGCCAAGACTTTTCGGCCAAGAGAAGAAAGGGAGAAAGTAGGAACAGGTTGTTCGACTTGAAAAACAAAAAGGTCTTAGGTTCAGCCACCACAGTACAAAAGCAAAGAAGGTCGAAGAAAAGAAGAAAACAATCGGTCAGGGAATCATGAACAAAAACCCGAAAGTTGAGAAAGGAGAGGCAAAGAAAATAGTTGATCAACAAGCACTATTGTGAAGAGCCAAAATGAAATAGGCAAGGGCCCGAATGATCAAAACGAGAAGTACCCCAAAGACCCCTGGCAGAAACCGACTACTTAGTAAAAGTGAAGAAAAAAGAAAGACTCGAAAATGCAAAAAAGGGAAAATGAGAGTACTAAACTGACCAAAAATGAGGAGTATGACCCTTAGGCCGAATTTATGAGTGCCTAGAGTCCCTATTCGGCACCAACTCCCACAACTTCAAATCCCTTGATTCGCTCCTAAAACTCTCCTCATATCTCTCCTCAACTTTCTCTTACAAACCCTCCATGACCGATTCAAACTCCCCTCCCCTCATCATAGTTTCGGTCAACCACTACTACCTCCTAATATTAAGCAATAAAAATAATCTCCCTTTGCACAAGCAGGAATTCAAACCACAGACTCCATGCACACTCTACATGCCACTTGCCACTAGGCTAGCATGCTCACTTTGTCATGTCCTACCCACATTAATTTAAAAGTCTTCTAGTAGCAGACAAGGGTTTATTCAAATAAAACCAAAATTTTGCTCAAGGTAGGACTTGAACCTACAACTACTTAGACACTCCCGGAGCATTAAATCATTAAGTCAGACATTCATCCATGTCACATACACACAAACATAATTTAAACAGGGTTTCTTAGATTTGGGGCGTTACAATTCTACCCTCCTTAAAGAAAATTTCGGCCTCGAAATTTACCTGATCAGAATAGGTGAGGGTATTGTCATCGTATCGCCTCCTCAGGTTCCTACATAGCCTCCTCAAAACTGTGATTCCGCCAATGAAGTTTTACTAATGGGATTGACTTCCTTCTCAAAACTTTCACCTCTCGATCCACAATCTAGACTAGTTGGTCCTCAAAAGTTAGGTTTGGTTTAACTTCAACCTCCTCAACCGGCACCACATGCGTAGGATCTGATTGATAGCGTCTCAACATCAATACGTGAAACACATCATGAATCTACTCTAATTCCAGAGGTAGCTCTAACTAGTAGGCAACTGGTCCTACTCGTCTCAAAATGTGGTAAGGCCTAATAAACCTTGGCCTCAACTTGCCCTTACGCCCAAATCTGAGTACCTTTTTCCATTGCGAGACCTTCAGAAAGACAAAATCTCCCACAGAATACTCAATTTCCTTATGCTTTAGATCTGCATAAGACTTCTGTTTGTCTGATGTTGCCTTCAGTTGATCTCAAATTAGTCTAACCTTATCTTCGGCATCTGATACTAGCTTAAGGCCCAGAATACGCCGCTCACCCAGCTCAGCCCAACATGAAGGAATGCGACACTTACAACCATATAATGCTTCGTAAAGTGCCATATGTATGCTAGATTTGTAGCTATTATTGTAAGCAAACTCTGCTAACGGCAAGTAATCCTCCTAACTACCCTGGAAGTCAATTACACAACTCCTTAGCATGTTCTTCAGTATCTGAATCACCCTTTCCGGTTGACCATCTGTCTGAGGATGGAACGCAGTATTGAAGTCCAACTGTGTACCCAAAGCTTCATGTAACCTCTTCTAGAACCGAGACGTGAAGCGAGGGTCTCTGTATGATAGTATGGAAACTGGTACACCATGCAGTTTCACTATCTTGGATACATATAACTTAGCCAATTTCTACAATGAATAATCTGTATGAATCGGTATGAAATGAGCAGTTTTGGTCAACCGATCCATGATGACCCACACTAAATCTTTCCTAGCCCACTCACAGAGTCCATAGTTACTCTTTCCCACTTCCACAGTGGAATCTTAACCGGATGAAGCAACCCAGATGGCAACTGATGTTCTGCCTTAATCAATTGGCAAGTTAGACATTTCCCTACAAAGTCGATCACTTCTTGTTTAAGCCCTGGCCACCAGTATAACTCACGAAGATCTCTGTACATCTTATTTTCACCTGGGTACATAGTGTAGGGGCTACTATGCGCCTCTCACAATAAAGTCTGTCTTAAATTAGTATCCTTAGGTACGCAAATTCTTCCTCGAAAATAGAGTACCCCTTCATTATTCAGCCTAAAATCCACAGTATTACCATTCTCAATCTGACGAAACTGATGACCCAATGACTCATTTTCCAGCTGTTTACTCTTAATCTGCTCGATCCACACTGGTTTAACTTGGAGCTCGGCCAATAAACTACCATAATCAAAAAAGCTAAGACGAGCAAACGTTGATCTCAGATCAGTTATAGCCCTGCGACTCAGCGCGTCGGCCACCACATTAGCCTTACCAGGGTGGTATTCAATCGAGCAGTCATAGTCCTTAAGTAGCTCAGTCCACCTATCCTGTCTATGATTTAACTCCTTCTGAGTGAGGAGATACTTGAGGCTCTTATGATCTGTGTAAATGATACACTTCTCACTGTACAAGTAATGCCTCCAAATTTTTGGTGCAAACACCACCGCAGCCAACTCCAAGTCGTGAGTCGGATAATTCGCTTCATGTGTCTTAAGCTGATGAGACGTATAAGGTACCACCTTACCCTCTTGCATCAACACACAACCCAAACCAACGTGTGATGCATCGCTGTAAATAGTAAATTCCTTCCCAGACTTCGGCTGAATCAAGACAGGGGCCTCAGTCAGAACTTTCTTGAGCTTCTCAAAGCTCTCTTGCTGTGCATCAGTACAGTTAAAAGGTATGCCCTTACCTAGCAGCTTAGTTAAGGGAGCGGCGATTAGTGAAAACCCCTCTAGAAATCTTCGATAATACCCAGCCAGACCCGAAAAATTGCGAATTTCTGACAAACTCTTAGGCTGCTTCCAGTCTACAACCGCCACAAATTTTCGAGGATCAACCCTAATTCCTTCCACAGCTACCACATGACCAAGAAAAGTTACCTCACGTAACCAAAATTCACACTTGCTGAACTTGGCGTACAGTTATTTCTCACTCAAGATTTGTAGAACCACTCTTAGATGTTCATCATGTTCATTCTTAGTCCTCGAATACACCAGTATATCATCGATAAATACTACCACAAATTGATCCAGATAGGGTTGAAACACTCTGTTCATCAAATCCATAAAAGCTGTCGGTACATTTATTAGTCCAAAAGGCATTACCAGGAACTCGTAATGACCATAACGAGTCCTAAATGTCATCTTGTGCACATCAGCATCTTTTACTCTTAGTTGGTATACCCCGATTGGAGATCTATTTTAGAGAAGACCGATGCTCCTTGCAATTGGTCAAACAAATCATCAATCCTCGACAGGGGATATTTATTCTTAATGGTCAGCTTATTCAGTTATCTGTAGTCGATGCACATAAGCATGGATCCGTCTTTCTTTTTCACAAATAAGATTGGAGCTTCCCATGGAGACACATTAGGTCGGACAAACCCACAGTCCAACAACTCTTGAATCTGGGCCTTAAGCTCCACCAGCTCCTTTGGTGCCATTCTGTAAGGGGAGATGGGCACCAAAGCTGTACCATGAAGGAGCTCAATCCCAAACTCCACTTCACACTCTGGAGGTAACCCTAGTAACTTTTCAAGAAAGATGTCCGAAAAATCCTTAATAGTCCTGATATCCCTTATCGAGGAGTCTCCATTATCTAAAACACTAACATAGGCTAAGTACGCTTCACAACCCTTACGAATCAACTTCTTGGCCCTTAGTGCAGAGATTACATTACTCAAATAGTTTCGTCATTCCCCAATTACCACTACTTCCTCATCTACCTCAGTTTTCAATATAATCCATTTAGTGGTACAATCCAAGCTTACCCGATGTTTAACTAACCAATCCATGCCCAGTATTAGGTCAAATTCTCCTAAAGGAAACTCCATAAGATCGGCTAGAAAAACAACTCCTTGTATCTCCAAGGGAACATCTCTAAGCATCTTATTTATCCGAATGGACTGCCCCAGCAGACTTAGAACAGTAACCTCACTCATAGTGTTTTCAGCCATAATACCAAATATCTTAGACACAGAGCATGCTACAAATGAATGTGTAGACCCAACATCAATCAGTGCAATATAAGGTACATTATAGATAAAGAATGTACTAGTAATGACATCTGGAGCGTCTCCATCCTCTCGGCGACGTGTAGTGTAAACTAGTGCTAGCTGCCTCACCTCAGTATGACCAGTACCTCTGCTCGATACTCCACGACCACAACCCATACCATTTCCACCCCTGGCCTGACTTCGACCTCTCGGTGGTTGTTGACCACCCCGTTGAACATTACCAAAACTAGTAGCCTGCACCTGCTCAGGCCTCCATGGACAATCCTTGACACGGTGCACCAAAGATCTGTATCTCAGGCATGCACCCATTTTTTCCAACACTCACCCTAATGGCGCTTTCCACAATCAGCACAAAATTGTGACCCAGAACTAGCAGTAGCAACAGGGGTCCCCACTTTAGCTGGCCCATCAGCTCTGGGCTTTTTCTTATACCTTTGAAAAGAATTTGAGAGCTCAGCATCCCTCTTACCTCTGCCTTTCTCCCTATTCTGGCGCTCAGTGCGCGTCACATCCTTGGTGATTTTTACTTTGTCAACCAGTCTACAAAATCTTGTTCCCTCTGAGGAGCTATCAGAACCCTTAAACCATCTCTGAGGCCATCCTTAAATCAAACACACCACTCGTATTATATTGCCACCATCCCAAGTGCATAGCGGCTCAGTCATAAAAATTCGACTTCATATTGAGCTACTGTCCTATCTCTCTGAGTTAAGTTCAAAAATTCCCTCCGATGGGAATTTACATAGCTGACACCCACATATTTAGCATGGAAGGTAGTCTTGAAAAACTCCCAGGTCAAACGATCAACTTGAGTTCCCTCTTTGATGGTAAGCCACTACTGACAGACCTAGTCCCTCAGAAGAGATACTGCACCTTTTAGCTTTTGATCAGGGGTGCAGTCCAGATCATCCATAATCCTTTCTGTGGCCTCTATCCAGTATTCAGCCACATTAGGGGAAACTCTAGCAATACCCTTGTATATCTCTACCCCATTAGACATAAGTTGTTCCATAACTGACCCTCGGCCCACATTACCAGTACTAGGCCCAGCAACCCTTTCGAGAATCCTTAACATTGCTTAGGAAAGTGTGTCATCCCTAACTGCTCGATTTTGAGACCCTGTCTTAGCCATAGGTGAAACTGGTGCCTCTGTAACTTCCACGTTAGGCTAGTGTCCAGAAGACGAAGACCCAGCCTGAGCACCTCCACAGCTTCTACCGTGGCCTCTACCACGAGTACCCTTAGTGCTTATTATCCAATCACGCTTTTATCTGTATTAAAAGTTTTATGCCAATTAGTTTATTATTTCAGTATTTATTACAGATGTCTTATGAACAATGTTATCTCATAGTTTGTTTTTGCATTTCGCAGTCTTACTATGGTTCGTAGTTTACTCTAAAGAGTTTCAGCACAGTTTTACTACCTAAGTAGTCTTAGTAATAACATTTTGATATTGTTCTTTTAGAAATAACAATCAAAAGACTTACAGGATCGGTGCAGAGACTCGGTGTACCACTCCTTTAGTAATCATAAACCCAAATAATCTCTTTAAACCATTTTAAAAACAACATTGTTGAAATTTCCACGTTTTTTGAAAAAAACCCAAATCCACAGTCGAGTTTTGCAACCTAACTCTGATACCACTAAATGTAACACCTCAAACCCAGCCTAGACGTTATGGCCAAGTTTGTGATGTCACATTAGAGTGTTTTTTCAAAACACAAGTTTTGTGAAAATCCCGTTCTACATAAAACTTCTTTAGGTTCTCAAGAAAAGTTTGGAGTTCTTGGTTCATTGTATAAACTTCTAACCGGTTTAGCAAAAATATTAATTATATGAGTTTGTTATTAAACCTAAAAACGGTGTTTGTTGCAGAAGCTTTCAAAATGTGTTGCGTAAGCGATATGCGTTCAAAAAACGTCTGTTTGTACTACTTGAAAATCTGAGTCCTAGTACTAATAGGTAAAGTAAAAGCAAATAAAAATAACAATTAAAAAGGCCTTATTACAAAATGAAAACCCAAAATAAAATCTTAAGTATAATATTAGAAGAACAACATCGAGTGGCCACCTCTGAGTCCTCTATCGCCTTGGTCTGTCTAAGCTTGAGGATTTCCTGCATCGTCAACAAATATGTCAGTTTATGAAAACTCAGTGCTTGAAATCCTATAACAACAAACAACCAGTGTAAATACTGATGCGGGCCTAAGCCCTTTAAATGCTGTTAGGGCCTTAGCCCCTTTTCAATAATGAAAGAATACCGGGCCTTAGCTCGTTTTAGTACAGTATGCAAGCAAGAATCCTACCCAATCCATCCGTTACACACTATTTTTGTACCAGCCCTACACACCATGTGGGGATTAAATCGACCCACCCAACCCTACACACCAAATCGTACCGATGCCGGTACTAAAATAGTATTTACCGTCAAGCTGCCAGTAATAGGCTTATAGCCTTTCACTGCACTTCCTCCAAAATCATATATCCCACCCCATGCAGTGCAACATAATATCATACGTGTATGCAGAAATGTCATGCTCAAAATCAATTGCAGAAATGTCATGCTCAAAATCAATCATACATAATGCAGGGGTATTACAGTCAATTTACCTCGTAAGGGTATAATGGTCATTTTAACAGTATTGGGTCTAAGTGTACTTATTAACCCAACAGTAGGTCCCCAGTCGTCTTGAGCGACCCGTGCAACCTTGTCAGTCAATCAGTGCTACTGGGCCTATAGCCCATATTGAGGGCCCATTTGGCCTCATACTCTTGTATGGCCCACATAGCCCAAAAATGGCCTCAACCTTGTAGTTCACACAACCTGGCACACAATTTACCACATTTTGTACAATTCCTCCGCATAGGACCCACAAGCCCGTTGGGCCCACAAGGCCTAGTTCGGCCCAATACCGTTTCGGCCTATGAAATCATTCATGGCCATTCCGTCAACATCACAGCCCCGTTTTACTATTAGTCTTGCCACACTGGCAGCCATACGCCCGTGTGGTGTCGACAACCCACATTTCGGCTTTTCGGCTTTTGCTATCACATATCTAATTGTGGTGTTCACACACCTATTATGGAGTTGTAGCCAAAATACCTCCGAGATCAAGAACCTATGGTCAACCACAACCTCTCATTAGTCTCAAACCCTTGTTAATCTAATACCATAATATTGAAACCGCTTTAACCAAAACATCTACTTACCAATCAATAATCGCAACCTTTCCTTGCTCTAACTCCACGTACTCCTTCCAATGCTTTTACCTTCACAAGAATAGTTAACCGACTTATAAGAATCTGTAATCCCACACAAACACAACTAAAACTTAAACACCTACCAATAAAGGGAATATCGCTTGTAAAGGGAAAACAACCGCCCAACACCTTGCTTAATGAAATCGAGCCCCTAGCAACATTCGACAAAACACAGTGTTATAAGTCAATCACCAAGGTGAAGAAAAGAATAAGTAAGAAGGGTACATTTGGCCCACAGAAGAAGAAGTCGGCATTCGCTGTGAAGAAAACTTACTAATACTTAGCCGAGACCCAAGCCTAGACGTCGCCTAAATTGTAAAGGAATAATCGGCCAAGACTATTCAGCTAAGAGAAGAAAAGGAGAAAGTAGGAACAGGTTGTTCGACTTGAAGAACAAAAAGGTCTTAGGTTCGGCCACCACAGTACAAAAGCAAAGAAGGTCGAAGGAAAGAAGAAAACAATCGGTCAGGGAATCATGAACAAAAACCTGAAAGTTGAGAAATAAGAGGAAAAGAAAATAGTTGATCAACAAGCACTGTTGTGAAGAGCCAAAACGGAATAGGCAAGTGCCCGAATGGTCAAAACGAGAAGTACCCCAAAGAACCCTGGCAGAAATCGGCTACTCAGTAAAAATGAAGAAAAAGGAAAGACTCCAAAATGCAAAAAGGGAAAACGAGAGTACTAAACTGACCAAAAATGAGGAATATGACCCTTAGGCCGAATTCATGAGTGCTTAGAGTCCCCATTCGGCACCAACTCCCACAACTTCAAATCCCTTGATTTGCTCCTCAATCTCTCCTCAACTTCCTCCTACAAACCCTCTATGATCGATTCAAACTCCCCTCCCCTCATTAGAGTTTCGGTCAACCACTACTACCTCCCCAAAGCAAGCAGTAAAAATAATCTCCCTTTGCACAAGCAGGGATTCAAACCACAGACTCCATGCACACTCCACACGCTACTTGCCACTAGGCTAGCATGCTCACTTTGTAATTTTCTACCCACATTAATTTAAAAGTCTTCTAGCAGTAGACAAGGGTTTATTCAAATAAAACCAAAATTTTGCTTAAGGCAGATCTTGAACCCACAACTACTTAGACACTCCCAGTGCATTAAATCACTAAGTCAGACGTTCATCCATGTCACATATACACAAATATAATTTAAACAGGGTTTTCAAGATTTGGGGCATTACACAGAGACATGGGCGTGTGTGTCAGCCGTGTGAATGACACGGCCCCAGGCATGTGACTCTTGTTTATAGCAAAAATTTTCTAAGTTTTGTAAAAACTTCTAAAGTTCTCGATTTAGTCCCGAACCACTTTCAAATAATGTTTTGGGCCTCGTAGGCTCGTATTAGGGACTTTATGGTTGGATGCAAATGGTTTTAATATGAAGGCAAATTTATGACTCGGATTTGTTTGAATGCTTGTGTTGTAAGTTTGGTAATGTTTTGTACCCTGTTCTGTCGTTGCATTTGGGTAAGGGATGTCACAAATTCAACCTCTCTGGTTAGCGGTAACCCATAAAATTATTCTGGACATATATCTGTAATCTCACATATAACCAAAACCGACTCTAATTTCAATTCGAAAACTCTGAAATCAAATATATAAGCGAGATACGCTTCACAACCTTTTCTAACATATTTCTATGTTGTCATAGCTGAAATAACATTATATGTACTATCCAGACTATCTAATTCAATTCGAAACTTTTCACCATTCTGACACTTTAACACAATATGCTTTCATCTACAGTTCACAACAACATCATGTAGAGTTAACCAATCCATACCCAAAATCACATTAAACACATCAAAAGGTAATAACATCAAATCAACTGGAAAGTTGCAACCCTGAATCATCAAAGGACAACTTTTACAGACTTTATCAACTAACACATACTGACCTAGAGGGTTCGTAACTTAAACCACAAATTCAGTAGACTCAAAAGGTATTTTCTTATCTGACATTAAAGTTGTACATACATAAGAGTACGTTGACCCTAGGTCAATCAAAGCATTAGCATAAGTATCAAAGATAGAAAATGTACTGGTGATCACATCAGGTGCTGAAGCTTCCTATTGAGCATGGATCGCGTAAGCTCCTGCCGGTTCTTACGCTTTAGATCTCACGCAACTGTATTACTTGTTCAAGTAGTCAAAGCCTTTTCTTTATCAAATCTTTCAGGGCAATCTCTAAGATAATGCTCATAAGAACAGCATTTAAAACACGATTTGTCCTTCAGTCTGCACTCACCAAAATGTCATCTATTACATTGTTGACATTTAGGCTTGTTGTTTCTAGCAATGCCCACGCTCCCTACAAAGCTTGAGGTTTCGAGCTCGAATTTTGTTTTCCTCTATCATTGCCAGAATAACCTACTAAAGCTGATGAAAGACCATGATATTCTTTTAATTTCTTTGATGGCGATGAGAATGATTTTCCTATAAGTCACTTTCCTATATCACGAGCCTCAGAATCAACTTTTTTTTTTGGCTTTACTGAGTTCTTCAGCCTTGTGCGCTCTGTCAACTAAAATCACGAATTCTTTTAACTCAAGAATCTCAACTAATAGTTTGATATATTTATTTAAGCCGTCTTCAAATCGAGTCGCACAAACTCCCTCTCGTATTCAGCTACTGTCATATGGCCTTGCTTCAACTTAAGGAACTCTTTACTTTTCTTATCCAAAAACCTTTGACTTACATATTTTTTCTAAAATCTATCTGAAAGAATTTCTAGTTTACTCGATCTCTTGGTACTACCACAACTAAGGTGTTCTAATACTGTTAAGTCGAATCTTTAAACAATGAAATATCACATTTCAAGCATTCAACTGTGGTACACAATAATTCATCAAAAACTCTCATTGTGTTTTCTAACCAGAACTCGACTCTCTCTGGATCATCTTCAGCTATACCTCAAAACTCTTCAGCCCCATACTTTCAGATTTTATCAACTACAGACTTGGTTACACTCACTGGTTTCAAACCCTGAGGAACTTTGGGGATCAGTTGGGCTACAGGTTTGGGTGGAGGTTGTTGAGCCATTAGGTTCATTTGAATGAACTCTGAAAACCACTCTAACATCATCTGAAAGAAGGAATCTTTAGCCTTTCCTCTCCAGCCCTCAGATACGGGCCTACTACCACTTTAACATCATCCAAAGTCTACACTTTTATCCATCATCATTACACCATAAAATATCTACTTGGCTAGTTACCATTTTATCCCTCCTTATCTTTTATAATTCCTATGATGATTCATACTCAATATTTGGAAAATTTTCTTCTCAATCCTCCCTTCCTTTCTACTACCATTATGTATCACCTAACACTTTATTTTTCTTACTTTGGCCACAACAAGTCCTATATTTCCTATCTAAGAAGTATTTTATAATTTCTTATTGGGTCCAAATACTTCCTAATTTAATACTAAAAATCCTTATTTAGTCTGTTTGAAAATATCTCCATTATTTCCTAACCCGATCCATCACTGTACCTAACTCCAAGTCAAAATATGGTCATTACAATTCATATCTTGCATGATTCGTTTATTGAACTAATTAATTTATTAAGTTGATTAATTAACAAAAGAATAAGGGTTCATAATAGGAGTAGTTGATATAGATTACGCGTTCCTAAACCCTAGGCTTGAAAACCCTAGAAAGTAATCATAGGGGAGACGAGATCAGGAGACAAGTTGAGCCGAGTAAATCGTAGTTTATCTTGGTGGAGAAAGTGAGGTCAGGAGATAAGCCGAGTATCCACTGATTACTTAATTCGTAGAGGCTGGGAGGTAAGACTAGGTAATTAATAGTTATTTCACATTAAACCCTAAATTCTAAAATTAGTTAATCTTCTATTTATTAATTAGGTAATTAATAGGCTAGAGGCTCGTATTGTCAACACTAGGAATAGGAAATTCCATTAGGTTAGTTAGGTTAATTAATTTAAATAGTTTAATTAATATTTTATTTTAGATTAACACTACTAATTAATGAATAGATTAGATTAGTAATTATTTTCTATAATTGATTTAATAATAGTTTCTCCAATCTGCAATCCCTTGGGCACGATCATCAAAATACTTACCAGTATTTCACTGTAAACTTTACTATATTACAATTTGACCCATGTGCTTGTCGACACTACCGATTTAATTATATATATATATTTTGGTGTGATATTTATACTATAAATGATAACACGTTTATAGGTGGTCAAGTTGTTGGCGCTGTTGTTGGGGATTGTGACGGTGAAATTTTTGTTAGATTGATTACTGTAAAATAATATTAATCAAAATGTGAATGAGCTAGATAGTGTTCTAAATTTTATTTAAGTAATTTTATTTTATTTTAGTGTAAAAAAAAGAAAAAAATTATTATGATTATTAGTATTTTTTACTTACCTTGTTGATTATTAGATTTAACCATGAATATTGAGTTTCATAGGTTGGTTTACGAGCTATCCAAATTGAGTTGGTTGTACGGAGATTTGACAAACCAATAGAGGCATGACTACAAAGACGAGCAACTCGAGTATTCAGAAGAAGTCCTTGTAACACCCCTTACCTGTATCCGACACTGAGACAGGGTACGAGGTATTACCAAACTTGTACTCTTACATTCATGCAATAGTCGGGCTATAAAATTTTTCTTTAAAACAACTTCATTCATACATACACAATTTGTCTCTAACATGGGCCTACGAGGCCCAAAACAACCATCAAAAAAGGATCGGGACTAAATCGAGAACTTTAGAAAAGTCTGGGAAACTTTCCCTAATATAGAGCCACACGCTCATGTGCTCTAGACACGCCCATGTCCTCCAGCCATGTAACTCTCTGAATATGACGTCAGCACTAATTTAAGGTCACACGGCCGTATCACATGCCCGTGTGGCCAAACCGTGTGGTCAATTAAAATTAAATAAATTTTTCATAAAAAGTTGCAAACTTCACACGGCCAAAGTACACACCTATGTGGGTAGGCCGTGTCTCTCACGCAGCCAAGACACACGCCCGTGTCTTAGCCCATGTGTTTACTACTGAGCATACTGACTTGCAAAATTAGGGTGCAGAGGACACACGGCCATTCCACACGCCCGTGGGGCAGACCGTGTGTCACACACGGCCAGACACATGCCCGTGTGTCTACCTGTGTGGACAATTTGAAGACTATTTTTCAAGCCAATTGCCACCCTTAATCATTCATGCACTTAAGCATATTTCATAGCATGCAACATGACATACTTAGACACCCAATATTCAACACCATAGCACTTTCACATCTTTATATTCTCATCCTATTACACATTCCTTTAATCATACCATTTGGAAGCAATTTATACAAACTTCATGCAAATCAACCCAATTATCAAAATTTTCAAGTTGCACACTTATAACTATTGTCATCTTAGGTTATTAAACTATTATTTATCTCATAGTATTTAATCTATACATCTCCATACATCCAGCAAGCAATTGTAATCCAATAATAAAGACAATATCTCATCATATAACCATCACACAACCACATAGAACATCATCAAGACATCAACACATGCATGCATGAACAATTAGATATTACAACCCATAAGTCAATCATGAGCCTTATCATATGGCCATTACAAAATGAATCATCAACATCATAGGCCTTCCCAATTTGGCCAAATAACATGACACATATCACAATATGACCAAGTACCCTATACATGCCATACTCAAAATAACAATTTCACTATACCCAATATCGCTTTGATAGTGTGATGGAATACTCCGACAACTTTCGATCCCCGAGCTAGCTTGGCAGAATTACAAAAGATGGAAAGTAAGGGGGTAAGCATTAAAGCTTAGTAAGTCCACATGCAAATAATATGCAATGATAGTAAGCAATTAATACGCAAAGACATAATAACATATACATAAATATTATTCATCATATAAACCTTTCGACTTACTTATCATATGTACACAAATACTTTCTCATCACAAATCATTCTTTATCAAGGCATTATTCATAGGTTTAGCGTACATACCTGTACTCATCGTAGTATATCATATAACCATACCTCTTTAACATGCCTTCCTCAGGACTTTCATCATATCCATTACATTACCGATTGAACACTCGGAATACTACTGGATAGGCGGAAAACTTGCACATAAGTGCCACATATACGTACGTAGCCAAAGCTACCACATAACATGCTCGCAATGGAGCTACTCACGGGCTTGCTCATGTAAGCTATCGGTCAAGGTGTAACTACACGGGCTACTTACACAAGCTGTCAGGTATTCGACCAACTCAAGGATTACCTAGCCACCGGTAGGACACACAAGACCATTGTTCGAAACCCAATTACATGTATCACATCCATAATGAACTCGGACCAACTCAATGAGCTCGGATGCTCTCATCCATAATGAACTTGAACCAACTCAACGAGCTCGGATGCCTCATGCATATCACGAACTCGGACCAACTCAACGAGTTTGGGTTTCTAAATTCCTAGAGACATGTCACTTGTACCTTAGACTATTCCTGAGGTTCAAACGAGATTTTCCTCACTTGCACAAGGCATACATTGTCGTACTTGCTCGTGATGTCGTGGATAACGACCAATATCATTCAAACTTACAAAGTTACCAATAGGCATAGCATACATAATAAGCAATAAAATAATTATCACATAATGTTAACACAACATAATGTAATGGGCCAAATCTGTCCGGGCCAGTGCAAACACAAACCGAACAGACCAAAAACAAATAAATAAATAAATAAAATCCCACAGTTCATTACTGTCCAATTACAAAAACAATATCCCAAAACCATTAACCAGCCCAAACAATTAAAAATATATATAAAAACAAAAAAAAAACAAACAAATAAAAGTCCATCGGTCCACCAAGCCCAATAATAAAACCCAACCCAAAATAACCTAACCCAATACCCCATGGCCCAAAACAGAAGCATAGCCAGGAACCCTAGTAGCTTCTGCTTGCGCCGCAACGACCCCAACAGCCTTCACGCCTCCGTACGGCCTCTTAGCACCATAGCCACGCCTACACCTCCGTACGCCAGCACACGACCCCCGTACACGCGCCATGCACTCCGTACCTGCGAAAGAAAACAAAAACAGCAGCAAGAGTAGCAGCCAATAGAAAAATTTTTGTATTTTATTTCTTCTTTTGATTATTTAGCTATAAAGCCCTATTGATTTTCGATTGGAAGGGACCCTTTTTTACGCACATTTACGAACGCAATAGAAACACGAACATATTCACCAAAGAATATGAAGCAAACAAATAGAAAAAAAGGTGATTTCGAGTCATTTCATCCTTGGGTCTTTCTTCTCGTTTTCTTGTGATTTTAGCTTAAAAGAAAGAAGTATTTGAAGCGACACCAATGAAGTCTTGGATATCTCGAAATTTTTGAGATACAGACGAGGGTCAGATGGTATTAAAATTTTTTTTTCATATTCGGTTTCATCTTTCTTAAAGAACAGTATTAGATCTAGTTTTTTTTTAAAAAAAGTAAAGAGAAAGAAAAATAGCATACCTGGTTTCCTTGCATGGCGCCGTCGTTGGTGACATTTGGTCGCTGTTCAGCATCGTCGACCACTGGATGAGATGGTGAATCGGCGGTCATTGCAATGGACATTAGCAGACCACCTTTGGGGCTGTAAATTAGGGTTAGAATGTTGGTGGCGTTTTAAAAAAAAAGGGAAGTAAAAGAGGGTTCTAAATAAAAACAAAAACGGCGTCGTTTCTGACGATGAAGGTCCGCGCGTCGACCCGGATTGCAAGTTGGATCCGCGCCTCTTCATTCAAAATGGGGAATTTACCATGCCGGTCTTTCCTTTTTCGCGTCGCTTTCAAATCAGTTTAAAGTCGTATTTTTTAGATTTCCCCCCACAATTTGTGTGTTTACAATTTGGCCTGCATTAAAACGCTACACCTAGGGAGCCGGTATATTTCCAGTTTAGGTCCCTCTACATTTGCGCGCTTTAATTATGGACCCCTTTATTATTCTTGTTTTATTTTTAAATTGTCCCTGCAGTTTTAGTTTAATTCCAGTTAAGTTTTCTTTCTTTATTTACTCATTTTTTTTGTTGTTGAAGCCTTTTATCCTTAATTATTTATTTACATATTTTAAAATGCTTGGGAAATTGTTTCTTTCTTATTGTAAATCTTCTTTGTAATATCATTTTCACACTTTGTATGTTTCATGTAATTGTTTTATAAACGTTATTACATATATACATGTACTTTGTATTAAAGTTTTTTATATACTATTATCAACCTTATATCATTTTTGCACATATGATTCCTTAAATTTATTTTTGTACTTTATTATATAATTCTACGAAATACATCTTTTAAATCATTATATATGTTTATATACCCATATGTAACTACATATATATACATATATCAATCTATTTATTTTCTTTTAAATTTGTTTGTTTAAACTCCTTTATATATATATTATTAATCTCATACTATTTTTACAATAAATCTATTTATATATGCATGTTTTGTAAATCTATTATGGATATTATATTTTATCGCGTATTTTTATTACACTTTCATATTTTGTGTATTATTTAGGTTATCATATACGTCGTCTTTTTTTTAAAATGAATTTGTGTTTAAAATATTTTACATATGTTTTCTTTTTAAATTTATTTTTATATTATATTACAGAATCCCACATGATATATCTTTTAAATTATTATTATATGTATGTATGTTTATTGATGTCTACGTTTAATCTATACACATTACTAGGACCATGTACATTATTAATGTTATTTTATTTCATACATGTTTTTGAATCTTTTCATATATTTTTGTTATTGTAATACGTTTTGCATGCATGTTTTAGATATTATTTAAATGATTATTATGCATGAACATGTATATATTGGCGCGTATGTTTGGTTTACATATATCCTTGAATCCATGTTATTTTATACATATAGTTTCCTTCATATATATATAGGTATATTCTTAAATCTATTATATATATATATAACTTATAAAAAAATTAATTTAATTCTATGTACATATTAATTCTTACGCTAATTTATTTTATAAAGTTCTTTTTAAATTTTCCTATATATATATATATATCTTTATGTATATAAGTCATTTTTAGAATATATTTTACTACATATTGTTTGGATTTAGAATCTCACATTTTAATACTATTTTCATATTTTTATACATTATTAAATTTCCTTTCTTTGTACATTTTTTTTATATATTTTTAGCACCTTGCATATTATTTAACTTTAAAAATCCCCATTCTATAATGCACATTTTAAATGATTATATATATCTCTAGTTTTTTAAATCCATCGATTCATTATATAATATATATATTAAGTATTTTTCATTGCTTCAAACTCGTTTTATACCATATTGCTTTTCATTTGCATTTTGTTTCGTGCACCTTGCATTGATCATTTTATGTTATGCCACATATATTATCATTGCATATTATTTATTCATCTTATTGCTATGTCAACTATTCTACATACGTAATTGAAATTAGGTTATAATGTTTATATTAATTACATTTAGTTGATTGCCTTGCTAGTTGATTAATATCCTCGTTCATCAAGTATCGTATCTCATATGTGCCTATTACCCCATATCGTCGTTTTCTACTCGATTTTTGAAATGTGGTTTTATAAAATCTAAATTTTATGATTAATTTCGTCTTACCTCAAATCGAATCAATACGTTTTAAGCTAGTTTCACAATTATTAAGAATCCTTTAAAACGAAGGCGATATGCGATATTTGGCAATTCGCGGAATCGTGCCCTAACGTGTTGGGTTGCAATTTCTCGATGGCTTCAAATAATCAAATATCCCACCAAAATTTCACTCATGTCTTAAAAAAAAGTCCTTTAAAATGAAGGCAATACAAAATGAAGGCAATACTCGGTGTTTGACAATTCGAGAATCACGCCCTATCGTGCTGGGTTGTGATTTCTCATTTGTTCAAAACAATCGAATATTCCTTTCGGTTTTCATTCATGTTTATTAAAAACCTTTCAAAACGAAAGCGATCTTCGTTGTTTGGTGATTTGAGAATCGTGCCCTATCGTGCTGGGTTGCGCATTTTCATTTGTTCAAAACAATTGAAGATTTCTTCGGAATTTCACTCACGTTTTCCAAAAACTCTTTAAAACAAAGGAAATACTCGATGTTTGGCAATTCGAGGAGTAATACCCTATCGTGTTGGGTTGCGATCTCCCGTTTGCACTAAATAATCGAATATCCTTTCAGGATTTCACTCGTATTTTCTAAGGCGAGGCAATGTTCAATGTCTAGAAATTCGAGAAAGCGTGCCCTACTGTGCTGGGTTTCGGTTTTTTGTTGGACCAAATAGTTGGACATCCTTTTTAAATTTTTGAATTATAAACTTTCGGAAGTCGAAACAAGAAGTTTTTTGGCAATCAACTCGGGTTACTCAAAAAAAAAAGAACCACATTTCAAGAAAACATCTTCAAATTTTGGACATAAGGACAGTATTTAATCGATTCGGTGCCAATTTTGGGCGTAGTGAGGGTGCTAATCCTTCCTCATGTGTAACTGACTCCCGAACCCGTTTTCTCAAAAGTTCGTAGACCAAAATTGTTGTTTTAATAAATCGAAAATGTTTTATTAAGCTAACCTCATTTTTAGGTGATCCGATCACACCAAAACAAAAGATCGGTGGCGGCTCCATGTTTTTATTTTCAAATAGTCGATTCCCCCATATTTTCATTGAATTTAAAATTTTAAAATTTCAAAAAAAAATGGGTGGTTTTGACAGCTTGGCGACTCCACTGGGGACTTGAGAGTCGAGCCATAAAAAAATCGATTGTTTGCTGTCCTTTTATCAAAAATCAAAAATGTATTTTTAAAAATCATGTACCTTTCAATTGCATTTGATTGTATGATTGTTTCGGTGCGGGTCTTGTAGAATAATGCTGCATTTCACTGCATGACCACTGCGGTCACACCTTCTAAGTGGGAGTAAGAAACTACGCTTTCGTGAGGTTTTCACCTCCTTATGGGCTAGTGGATTGCTTCCGGGGTACATCCGTACCTATGATTTTGTGAGATTTTCATCTCCGCATGGTCATAGGGAAATGCATCCCCCCGAACCGAACTTGATCTATATGAGCCTATAATGGGTGAGGATTGAGGAATCTGCTGGTTCGGGTACCCTTACTCTAGAACCGAACTACATACAGTGAACCTTAGGAGCTATCCTTGGTTGAAACCGCATCAAGCCTTAGTATTTACCCGTATATGTGTTGTAATTATTGTTTATGTGCTTGCATTTTATCACTATTATTTGATACTAACCCGTGTTTTGTTTTGATTGTATTTTGCATAACATTACATACTAAAGGGGGTGTTGATCCGTATTCAATTACTAAATTAGAAAGTTTGACATGGAGAATGAATTTCTTAGTAAAGTCGAGGATAATGCAGCTATTCGTGCTTGGTCGGAGAAGCTACAATCCGAGAGAGGGGATAGCTTGGCAGAAGGATATATCTCCGAGTTGCAGGATTTCACTCGCGTTAATGTGGTACAGAATGAGCTGCAAGAGTTGAGAGACATTTGGGCTAGTTGGGATGAAAGGATCAAGCAGTTGTTTTACTATGGTGACATATCCTACCTGCTAAACATTAGAGTGGATAAGCATTTGTTCCGAGCCTTGGTGCAGTTTTGGAATTCTGCGTACAGATGTTTCACTTTTGGAGAAGTGGATTTGGTACCTACCATGGAGGAATACACTACTTTGCTTAGGTGTCCAAAAATTCAGGTCCGGAAGACTTATGCCCGGGTTTTTAGTAGTCAAACCTTCGTGAAGAAATTGATGAGTATTTCTGGGATGAGCAAGCCTTAGGTTACTGCTCGGATTCAACAAAAAGGAGATAGTAAATGTATCCCTCGGGAGAATCTGCGAGACTTGATTTTGACGCATCCGGATGAAAGAAAAAGGATCGATATCTTCGCCTTAAGTATCTACGGTTTGGTAATTTTCCCCAAGGCATTGAGGCACGTGGATGAGGCAGTCATTGACTTATTCGATCGCCTTGAGAAGGGAATCACTCTAGTACCGACAATATTGGCTGAGACGTTTAGATCCTTGAGCACATGTAGGAAGACGGGCGAAGGACGGTTCATTGGATGTGCACAATTATTGATGACATGGTCTCACGGGCACTTTTGGAAGGTAGACAAGGTTTCTTATCGGGTCTTTTCCGAGGGTTATTCCCCGTTAAAAGAAGAGGCAGCTATACAAAGGAGAGAGGATATCTCGGAAGAGAAGTGGATGGACATTCTTCAGAACCTCAAGGAGGGGGATATCGAGTGGAGAGCTTACTGGATGGTTCTTGATGAGATCATGTACCGATGTGGTAACTTTGATTGGGTACCATTGTTAGGAATTTGGGGAGCTACCAGGTATACTCCATTACTCGTGTTGAGGCAATATAAGTCAAGGCAGTTTATACCCACGACCTGCGGACTCGCTCAGAGCAATTTCTCTTTTAGCGGTGCTCACTATAAGAAGAAAGTTCGGGAGCTATCGGATGCTTGGAAGCAAATTTGTTGGATGAAGAGGTTAGCCGTCGATTCCATGATAATGCCCGAGTATAGCGAGTGGTTTAACAAGACGATTAATGATAATATTCCTAGGCCAAGCTTGGAGAATGCTTGACCTATCGGGGAACAATTACAAGTCGCCCCGATAGAATTGGAAATTATAAGGCAAGATTTTGAGAAGAAGAGTTCGGAGCTTGGGAAGAAGATCGAACAATTGGAGGAAGAGAAGATGCACTTAAGGTTAGACGCTGATGTTTAGAGGTCAGAGGCTGAGAAGTGGAGAAAAGGAAAAACTAAGGCTGAAGAGGATCTAGACAGCTTGAAGACGGACTACAAGAAGCTGCGCCTATCTATGAGGACTGCGGGTCTAGGTAAAACTTTCGAGCAATGGCGCCATGAAATTCGAGAAGAAAAAGCCAATACCGACCGGTGGGAAAGGAAATTCCGAGAAGCTCAAGCACGAAACGAAGATTTGGAGAAGAGTCTATCGAAAAGCAGAAATGAGCGAGGGGAATTAAGGGCTAGAGTGGCAGAACTCGAGAAGTCTCTACATCAGTACCGAAATCGTCACACCGCGATAGAGTTGAGGGCGAGCTTGAGCAAGATAGAAGAAATGAAAGGAAAAATAGAAGAGTTAGAGGCGTCACTGCAAAATTGTGAGATGCAGATCCTATTTTTCGAGGCAAACGAGGATCGCTAGAAGGAACAGCTTCATCATGCGCAAGACCAAGTCAAAAACAGAGATTACCTTATGGGGGAGGCCATAACCCAGATTCGGGATGTAGCGGACTACTTGCAAGCTCTAGCGGTTCAGGCAGACACACTAAGCGTGAAGTATGAGTTGGAGTCAGAGCGTGGACAAGAGCTGGCCTCGTTGCTTAGAAAAATTAGGATTTTGAGTATTAGAGCGAAATTCTATTTGTAACTCGACTTTATGTAAAAGATTTTATTTTTAAGTGAAATTTTCTAAGGGCAATTGAATCAAAATTGATGCCTCCTTTGCATTCATACATTTGCATTACATCATGTCATTATGCATTAAAGGCCATAAGAGTTTTCTAATTAATTAATTAAAAATTATTTCAGTAACCTGGAAACCAACGAAAATCAACCAACCACGCACCCCTACGGTACCAGAAAAAAATCAATGGATAAGAGACTCGAGAAATTGGAGCAAATGCAAAAGGACATGCAAGAACAAATGCAGTCACAGATGCAAGAGAAGCTAGCCAAGATTCAGTGAGAGATGAAGGAGAAAATGATGGAGTCTCAGAGAGAAATGATGTCCTAGTTATCAAAATTGCTGTCGGGAGGAATGGATAAGGGAAAGGGCCCCATGGACCAAGTTGAGAAAACTAATGAGGATCTCCAATACCCCCTGGCTTCACTTCAACACATGTACCGATGAAGCCTGAGATTAATTTATCGAAACCATCTTTCACGATCATGCCGCAGCAGGTTCAGGCCGGAGCTTCAATACCGATGAATTTTCAAACCGGCTCAGGCTCTAACTTTGTCAACAACCCGAACTATCCGTCCATTCCCGACTTGGATGAAATTGCTGAAGAAGAAAAGGCGAGGATGGATTCGCAAAAACAATTGGAAGAACGGTGTAGATGGCTTGAGGAGAAATTCAAAGCCATGGAGAGCGCAGATCACCTTCAAGGGATTGATGCCAAGGACCTGAGTTTGGTCCCAGATTTAATCCTTCCCCCTAAATTCAAAATACCCGAATTTGAGAAATACAATGGAACAAGCTGCCCTAAAGCCCACATCACTATGTTCTGCAGGCGAATGACGGGATATGTTAACAACGACCAGCTGTTAATCCATTGCTTTCAAGATAGTCTGGTCGGGGCGGCGTCTAAGTGGTATAACCAATTAAGCCGCTCTAAAATTAACTCATGGAAGGACCTGGCTCAGGCCTTTATGAAGCAATACAATCATGTGATGGACATGACCCCTGATAGAATCACTCTTTAGAATGGAGAAAAAGTCAAATGAAAGCTTCAGATAGTATGAACAAAGGTGGAAAGAGGTGGCCATACAAGTTCAGCCGCCACTTCTAGAAAAAGAGACGACAATGCTCTTTATTAACACCTTGAAAGCCCTTTTTATCACGCATATGTTAGGAAGCGCCACCAAGAGCTTCTCTGACATAGTGATGACGGGGGAAATGATCGAGAATGCTGTAAGGAGCGGCAAGATAGAATCAGGAGAGAGTGCTAGGAAGTCAGCCCCGAGGAAAAAAGACAATGAAGTGAACAACACGAGTACATTCAACAAGAGGCAGTCCAAGTCAATTACCGTAAATCAACCCAAAACGGTGACTACCAATCAACAAAGCTCTGTAAGACAAGAATCCAATGCGAGGAAGAACACAGAAAGGCCACAATTCACCCCTATACCCATGACGTATAGGGAGTTGTACCAGAATCTATTCAACGCTCATGTAGTATCCCCTTTCTACCTGGAGCCACTGCAACCCCCGTATCCCAAATGGTATGACACAAATGCCCAATGTGAATACCATGCAGGAATTACTGAGCACTAAATTGAAAACTGTACTGCATTCAAGAAAGTAGTCGAAAGACTCATTAAGGTGGGGATCGTGAGATTTGATGACCCAGCCACGCCCAATATAGCAGGAAACCCACTCGCCGATCATACCAACCAATGAGTGAATGGGATAAGCGAAGGCTCGAACAAAAAGACCAAGTTTGAGGTGGCAGAAGTCAGGACCCCGTTGAGGCGGGTATGGAAGGAGATGGCCAAGAGAGGATTAATTGCGTTGGATTCGAGTGAAGAATCGAAAGAGAACAGAAACTACCGTGAGTTTCACGATGAGGCGGGGCATGAAATCCAAGATTGCATGGAGTTCAAGGCCCTTGTACAGAACATGATAGATAACAAAGAAATGGAATTCTATGAAGAAGCTAAAAGCCCCGTAGGAGGAGATGTATGCGCATCGAGGGAGAATCAAAGGCGCAAAATCAAACACCTAACTATCCCGTGGTGATCATTTCGAGACCCAAAAATAATGAAGCTGGAGTAAAAATGCCACCAAGGGTCATAATCCAAAGACCTGCAGTCTTCCCCTACAAAGACAGTAAAAAGGTCCCATGGAATTATGATTGCAGTGTGACCATGCCAGAAAAAGAGAGCCCGATTGGCGCTTCAAGAGGGGATCAAGACAGAGGTTCCTATACACGTAGCAGGAGGCGTTACGATACGGTGAATGAGGAGGTACAGCTCACAAAAGGAAAAGCCCAGGTGGTCGAGGAAATGAAAGGAAAAGCAACCAAACCTGTTAATGAGCCAGTTAACGAAGAAGAGGCCAAGGAGTTTTCAAAATTTCTAAAGCATAGCGAATACAGTGTGGTGGAACAGCTACGTAAACAACCAGCCCGTATTTCGGTGTTGGCCTTGCTTCTAAGCTCGGAAGTTCATTGTAACGCGCTAATAAAGGTCTTAAACGAGACATATGTTGCCAATGATATCTCCGTTAACAAGCTGGACCGCTTGGTTAGCAACATCAATGCCGACAACTTTATCTTCTTTAATGACAATGAGATACCACTCGGGGGCATGGGGTCGACTAAAGCCCTGCATATCACCACACACTGTAAAAGGTATACGCTGCCAGGCATACTTATTGACAATGGATCCGCTTTGAATGTTCTGCCATTGACCACGCTAAATAGGTTACCTATAGACAGCTCTCACATGAAGGAGTGTCAAAACATCGTGAAGGCATTCGATGGCACGGAGAGGAAGGTGATGGGCAGAATCGATGTACCTCTTCAGATCAAGCCAAACACATATGAGATGGATTTCCTCGTGATGGATATGAAGCCCTCATACAATTTCTTGTTGGGGAGGCCCTGGATACATTCAGCGGGGGCAATGCCTTCCTCGTTGCATCAAAAATTGAAGCTAGTATCAGAGGGGTGGTTGATAACGATCAAGGCTGAAGAGGATATTATTGCAACTGTGAGCAATAATGCGCCCTATCTGGAGACAGATGATGAAACAATCGAATGCTCATTCTGATCTTTAGAATTTGTTAATGCGACATTCATCACCGAGGGAAGCAGGATTCTGGCGCCGAAATTGTCCAAGACTATAAGGATGAGCCTACGATTGATGGTTGGAAAAGGGGCTTAGGATTTAGGCTGGATGCGAGACAAAGGAAGAGTCGAAATACCGGTATTGAAAGAGAAGAGAGACTGCTTCGGCTTAGGATTTAGGCTGGATGCGAGACAAAGGAGAAAGGAGTTGGAGAAGAAGCAAGAAAGGAGGAGAGCACGGTTAACGGGGAAGGAAATCAATTGGGAAGCAATGGTATTCCCCCACATATCAAAAACCTTTGTGTCTGGAGGAGTCATTCATCCTGAGAGAGGCACACCAATGGCGGGAGCTATAGAAGAAA
Organism: Gossypium longicalyx; assembly: GCA_025698465.1. NCBI lineage: Eukaryota > Viridiplantae > Streptophyta > Magnoliopsida > Malvales > Malvaceae > Gossypium > Gossypium longicalyx. The sequence continues at coordinate 38,189,897 of CM046996.1, read as the reverse complement.
GGCTGGAAAGCTTGGACATCAACGTTATATGCGAAGATGAGACTGAAAGAGAGAATTTGTCGGGCATTTGCCCCTACACACCTGGAAGTGTTCTGGACAACTGGACTACGGAAGAGATTCCTGTAGTTTTTAGAACGGATTCAGAGTAATGTCCAAAACACACTTATTGCTCTAGGCCTAGGAATGATAAGAATCTTTTGTGAAATAGGCCGATGTTTAAAAATGTTGTTTCAATAAAATGCACAATTATTATCATTTTGAGCAAATGTTTTCTCGTCCTTTCAATTTCATTCATAACCATACAAATGATTGCTTTCAGATTATTTTATTATTGAAACATTCTTCTAAATATTCTTTCATTCGTCATTCATAATCATACCATGCAAATAAATGTTTCAAATTCTTTTGATTCTTTGTATCTGTCTTTGTCCTCATAACAGGTCCCCAGATATTAATGATACGAGTGACACTGCTAGCGACTTAGAATTTCCTTTCGAGCAAGATGTGTGTATAGATGATTCCCAGGATTTTGAAGATGACCAAGGCTGTAACCTATCTCCTGATTTGTTGAGGATGGTAGAACAAGACGAGAAACAAATCCTACCTCACAAAGAATCAGTTGGAATTGTGACCTTAGGAGAAGGACAAGAGGTGAAGATCGGAACGTGTATCACTACGGAAATGAAGCGAGACCTCATTAAATTACTTCAAGAATTCAAAGATGTCTTCGCATGGTCATACCAAGATATGCCTGGCTTGGACACTGACATCATGGTGCATCGACTCCCCATAAAGGAAGAATGTAAGCCAGTTCAACAAAAACTCAGAAGAATGAGGCCCGATGTCTTGCTAAAAATAAAAGAAGAGGTTCAAAAGCATTTCAACGCCGGATTCCAGAAGGTGGTAAAATACTCAGATTGGGTAGCCAACATCGTCCCTGTCCCTAAGAAAGATGGAAAAGTGCGAATGTGTATGGACTACGGAGATTTGAATAAAGCCAGCCCGAAGGACAATTTCCCACTGGCTCATATCGACACCCTAGTGGACAACACGGTGGGACACTCACTGTTTTCATTCATGGACGGTTTTTCTGAATATAACCAGATCAAGATGCATCCTGAAGATATGGAGAAGACCACATTTGTAACCATGTGGGGAACATTCTGCTAGAAAGTGATGCCGTTTGGACTGAAGAATGTGGGGGCAACTTATCAAAGAGCCATGGTAACCCTATTCCATGACATGATGCATAAAGAAATCAAGGTTTATGTCGATGATATGATTGTTAAGTCTCGAACAGAGAAGGAACACATACAAGTCCTAAGAAAATTGTTCTTGAGATTAAGAAAGTTCCAGTTAAAACTCAACCCCGCCAAATGCACCTTCGGAGCCAAGTCTAGAAAATTGCTCGGATTCGTGGTTAGCGAGAAAGGGATTGAGATTGATCCAGAAAAAGTCAAAGCCATACAAGAGCTATCTCCACCGCGTACCCAGAAGGAGGTCCGAGGCTTTCTAGGAAAATTAAATTACATTGCTCGATTCATTTCACAACTGACCGAGAAATGTGACCCTGTCTTTCGCCTCCTCAAGAAACAGAACCCAGGTGAATGGGATGAAGAATGCCAAAGGGCTTTCGACAAGGTCAAATAGTACTTATCCAATGCCCTAGTGCTGATGCCACCTAACCCCGATAAGTCGTTGATACTGTATTTGGCAGTATTCGAGAATTCCATGGGATGCGTATTGGGTCACCATGATGAGTCAGGAAGGAAAGAGAAGGCCCTTTACTATCTTAGTAAAAAGTTCACAGAATGTGAGACAAGGTACCCGCCGATAGAGAAGTTGTGTTGTGCCCTAATTTGGACAACCCGAAGGCTGAGGCAGTATATGTTGTATCACACCACTTGGCTCATATCAAAATTGGACCCTTTAAAGTACATGATAGAGTCAACGGCTTTGAATGGAAGGATGGCCCAATGGCAGATTCCGCTTTCTGAATTCGACATAGTCTATGTGAACCAGAAAGCAGTAAAAGGAAGTGCAATAGCAGATTTTCTGGCCAGTAGAGCTTTGGAAGACTACGAGCCTTTAAACTTCAACTTCCCGAATGAAGACCTAATGTGTGTTGATACCACTGAAGAAGGTGCTCTGGAAGAACTTCCTTGGAAATTAAACTTCGATGGGGCGTCAAATGCTGTGGGCAATGGAATCGGGGTCGTCTTAGTATCCCCAAACGGAGATCATTATCCATTCACTAGTAAATTGGATTTTGATTGTACGAATAACATGGCGGAATACGAAGCATGCATCATGGGAGTTCGTGCAGCCATAGAACGCAAGATTAAAGTGCTAGAGGTGTATGGAGACTCTGCACTAGTGATATATCAACTCAAGGGAGAATGGGAGACCAGAGACCCCAAGTTGATCGACTATCGAAAACTGGTCCTTGAATTGGTTAAAAAGTTTGATGACATTACCTTCCACTACCTTCCACGAGACGAAAACCAGATGGCTGATGCTTTGGCTACCTTAGCCTCCATATCAAGGTGAACAAACAAGAAGATGTCAAACCCATCCGGATGAGCATTTATGAAATTTCGGCCCATTGTTATAATATTGAAGAAGTTGAAGAGAAAGATGATCACCCTTGGTATCACAATATATTACAATACGTGAAGAATCGTGAGTACCCAGGCAAGTGAGAATGATAAAAGAACGTTAAGAAGACTGGCCATCGACTATGTCTTAGATGGGGATATATTGTGCAAAAGAAGAAAGGATCAAGTGTTACTAAGATGTGTAGACGCTGTAGAAGCTAAGGAAATCTTGGAAGAAGTCCATGAAGGCGTCTGTGGGACACATGCTAATGGCTTTACAATGGCCAAGAAAATTATGAGATTCGAGTACTATTGGTCCACCATGGAAGGAGACTGTGTCAATTACGTTAAGAGATGTCATAAATGCCAAATCTACGGGGATAAAATTCATGTGCCCCCTTCACCGCTGCATGTCATGGTTTCTCCATGGCCATTCTCTATGTGGGGCATGGATGTGATTGGACCAATATCGTTGAAAGCTTCCAATGGGCAGTGTTTCATCTTCGTGGTCATCGACTACTTCACCAAATGGGTAGAAGCCGCTTCGTATGCTAGTGTGACCAAGTCGGCAGTGAGCAAATTTCTAAAAAAGGAGATCATATGTCGATATGGAATGCCGGAGAGGATCATATCTGATAATGCATTAAACTTGAACAATAGTATGGTAGTGGAAGTCTGCAGTCAATTCAAGATCAGACACCACAACTCGTCACCATATCGCCCGAAAATGAATGGGGCAGTAGAAGCGGCCAACAAAAACATTAAGAAAATTGTGGGGAAGATGACCGAAACCTATAGAGACTGGCATGAGAAGCTACCATTTGCCCTCTTTGCTTATCGAACGTCAGTTAGAACCTCAACTGGGGCAACCCCTTTCTCTTTGGTCTACGGAATGGAAGCGGTATTGTCAATCGAAGTCGAGATCCCGTCTCTTCGAGTGTTGTCGGAGTTAAAGTTAGAAGAAGTCGAATGGATCCAGTCTCGATATGATCAATTTAACCTAATTGAGGAAAAGAGGTTAAGAGCTATCCGTCATGGTCAGATGTACCAAAAGCGAATGATGCGGGCTTATGACAAAAAGGTTCGCCCTAGAGAATTCCACGAGGGAGACCTAGTTTTGAAAAAGATCCTTCCTATATAGAAAGACTTTCGAGGGAAATGGATGCCTAATTGGGAAGGGCCTTACGTGGTGAAGAAAGCTATCTCTAGAGGAGCATTGATTCTAGCCGAGATGGATGGAAGAAACTTGCCCAATCCTGTAAACTCGGATTCGGTCAAGAAGTATTTTACATGAAGAAAGAGAGGCTAGAGTGAAAACCCGAAAAAGGGCGCCCAAAAAAAAAACAACAACAACACGGAGAGGCCAAGGTGAAAACCCGCAAAAGGCATTTTGGAACCAAAGGGGTCTTTGAGTTGAAAACCCGAAAACGGGCAACTCAAATTTTGAATATGGGGCATATGATAGTCTCATCCTCCCGAAATCAGCAAGATAGAAGAATAGTACACCTCAGAACATCGGCAAAATACGTAAGATCTCCTGAATATGCATTTGGTTCGAAGGAGCCTTTGAGAAATTGGAATAGTGAAACTCGTGCTGCGATATCTGGGGCACCTCGTTTCTTATTTTGTGCTTTAGTAGATTTGCTATCTTGTTTGATGTATTCATTTCGAGTTTTGCTCAATAAAATTCTATTTTTTCCATTATGATAATCTCTTTCGAGCATTTTTGTTGAAATCGTGATTTTTGGATATGTAATATTCACAAAAGATGTTATGCATATTATTCTGGAAAGTCTCTAAATAGTTCAAGTGTAACACCCCCACACTCGAGACCGTCGCCGGAGTCGAGTATGAGGTGTTACTAAACTTAATTTAACATTTTAAGAACTTTGGATCACTTGTTTCTACATTCACAGCTTTCTAGCTACTCGCATCACAGTTATAAGAAAAATAATATCTGGAGTTACAAAACTCAAAATCAAGATCTGTAAATTTTCCCAGAATCTAGACTCATATACCTATTTACTAATTTTTTTCTAGAATTTTTGGTTGGGCCAATTAGTACAGTTTATTAGTTAAAGTTACCCCTTTTTCATTATTTGACTGGACTAAGCTCTATTTACTACGAACGATATTTCTATCTGTACAAAATTCATATGACTATAAGGTTGGTTTCTCCTGAAACTAGACTCAATAAGGATTCTGATAATATAAAATACATCACCTAAATATATCTGTACAATTTATGGTGAATTTCTAAATTTGGAACAGGGGATCCAGAAATCACTCTAGCCCTATTTCACTAAAATTCAATATCTTATAACATACAATACCTTTACCTATTTAGTTTGTTTTATGTGAAACTAGACATAATAAGCTTCAATTTGATATTTAATCCATCACCTAATTAGATTTCTATGATTTTTTGTAAATTTTCAAACTCACATCAGTGTTGCTGCAATGTTCTATTTATGGCAAATTTCATCCTTTTTATGAGTTTTCATGAACTAGGTATCCTAATAACTTTCCATAACATCAAACATAATCTAAACTAACCATTTCCATAACTTATCATTATCAAGCATTTCCTCAACCATTCCATCACCACATCATAAGATCATTTACACAAAATAGGTATATTGCTATACATGCCATACTTAAATTTTACAAGTCATTTACCAAAAAGTCCTTCAGATAGTGTGACCGAGCCTTCGACCTATCCCGACTCCTGAGCTGGCTTGTCCAAAAATACAATGAGTAAGAAGGAGGGTGTAAGCATAAATGCTTAGTAAGTTCATATGCAAATAATAATAACATAACAAACAATCATACCAATCAACATTAGCATGGTATCACCAAAACACATATCACATTTCTAATCTTTTTTTTCATCTTCTTCTTATTACCTTATCATTGTTGTATCAATACTCAACCCGAGGGTTAAGTACATACCTGTCCAAAGTATCCATTTCACATCACTTACCAATACGTCTCTTTTCATCTCGAGTATTCCTCCATTTGAGTAGAACTTTACCCGTTGAACACATCGGAATATAATTCGGATACATGGATAACTTGCACATAAGTGCCACATATGCAATCAAGCAATCATGTAACCCGCCCATAAGCGAACTCGGACTCAACTCAATGAGCTCGGGCGTTCGCATCCATAAGTGAACTCGGACTCAACTCAACGAGTTCGGATGCATAGTTACATCTCACGAACTCGGACTCAACTCAACGAGCTCGGACATTCGCATCCATAAGTGAACTCGGACTCAACTCAACGAGTTCGGATGCATAGTTACATCTCACGAACTCGGACTCAACTCAACGAGCTCGGACATTCGCATCCATAAGTGAACTCGGACTCAACTCAACGAGTTTGGATGCTCAACCATCCTAGTGACATGTCACTTGTATCCTAATCTATTCCTAAGGTTCAAACGGGATTTTCCTCGAACACATATCCTTGCCGTCTTCCGTAGAATGCCGAAACCAATACTCGGTAACAATTATATTTAACAAGTAGCTCACATAATTTGCATTTTATTCGAAAATAACCACAAAGCATATATTTCATGATAAAAATTAGCATATCATATAATTAACATCAATATCTTAAAAATAACCATTATGCTACATTATTTACACATGAACTTACCTTAGTACCAAAATACAAAGATTTTGCAATTTAGTACACAATCTTTTCTTCTCCTCGATTGGGGTCGATTCCATGTCTTTCTTGATCTAAAATAACACATTTAGCTTATTTAATACTCACATTATCAAATTAATCCTTAATTCAAATTTTGGCAAAATTACAATTTTACCCCTAAACTTTTGCATATTTACACTTTTGCCCCTAGGCTCGGGATTAAAGTTTATTCCTTATTCTTATGTTTTATAACATGCTGATCACTTTTATCTTCTATGGAAACATCAAATTCTCACTCTAACATGTACTTGTGACTATTAGGTATTTTTACCGATTAAGCCCTTTTACTCGTTTTTGCTTAAAATCGAGTAGTACAAGTTGTCTAACATAATTTAAAACCTCATATTCTATCATAAAACATCAAAATACACAAATTTCACCTATGGGTATTTTTCCAAATATAAACCCTAGGTTAAGTTATTACTAGCATAAGCTTTTACCTGAGTTCTGGGATCTCAAAAACGTAAAAATCATTAAAAACGGGGCTTAGAATCACTTACTATGAAGCTTGAAAGTTGAAGAAACCCTAGCTATGTTGAGAGCAAAATTCGGCAGCAACTAAATGAGGAAGATGACCATTTTGTGTTATTTTTCCCATTTTATTTCATTTAATATCCAAATGACCAAAATGCCCCTCCTTACTAAACTTTCAAAAATTCCTTCCATGTCCTAATTTTGCCCATGAACTTAAAATTGGTAAAATTTCTATTTGAGACCTCCTAATTAATATTTCAAAGCAATTTCATACTAAAAACTTCTAGAATGCAAGTTTTGCAACTTATTCGATTTAGTCCCTAACTTCAAATTAAGCATTTTATGCATAGAATTTCTTTACAAAATTTTCACACAATCATGTAATCATATCATAAACCTCAAAATAATTATAAAATAATTATTTCTATCTCGGATTTGTGGTCACGAAACCACTATTCTGATTAGGCCCTAATTCGGGATATTACAACAACGACCTGAAACAGGGCCACTAGTCAGGACTAACCAGGTTCAAAATTGGAAACATTCAAAAAAAGGGGGTAGTCCAAATTATGACTATTTCTTCAAATTTTCTGTCAGAGATAACGGCTAAGTAAGAAGACGCGATAACGCATCAATGATGGAACCTGGACGACTTATGAGCAATGATACCTGAAGCGTTTAAAAAGGAATGACTCTCATGACATTTCTACATTCATAATTATTCATTTAGTTAGGAGCACTTGATTCATTTCGGTCATAGCATTCTAATTATCCGACATAAACACCACATCTAGTTAGGGACATTTGATTCATCTCGATCATAGCATCCTAATTATTTGACATACACAGATACAGGAAACCAATTCTACAAATCATGTCTTTAGAAGACAGTGTAGCGACATTGGTTGATCCTACAGATCCTGTTTCCCTGAAGTTGCAGTGAAGCAGATCAAAAATGGTGAATCCGAGCTTCCTGAAGTTGCAATGAAGCAGATTTAAGTCACTAACCTAGCTCCCTAAAGTTGTAGTGGAGTAGGTTGAAATTGTAGATCTCATTTCCCTAAGATTGCAATGGAACAAATCAAAGACGGTGGATCCAGGCTTCCTGATGTTGCAGTGAAGCAGATTTAAGCCATCACCCTAACTCCCTAAAGTTGTAGTGGAGTAGGCTGGCGATTTCAGATCTCGCCTCCAGTGGAGCAGATCGGTGAAAACGAGCCTTAACCCCCTAAGTAGTAGGGCAACAGGCCGAAGATTGCAAGATTTTGTCTCCCTAAAGTTGCAGTAGAGCAGGATAAAAACACACGAAACATGTCTCCCTGAAGCTGCAGTGGGGCATATTGAAATTACTTGAAGAAAAGAAGCGCCAAGAAGTCGAGACTCAGCAGGTCCCGGCAAAATTGGCCCATTTATAGTCTTTGCTCTACTCTCGTTACACGACAATGAGCAAAGAGGGGCAGCTGTAATGGGCCAAATCTGCCCGGGCCAGTGCAAACACAAACCGAACAGACAAAAAACAAATAAATAAATAAATAAAATCCCACAGTCCATTACTGTCCAATTACAAAAACAATATCCCAAAACCATTAACCAGCCCAAACAATTAAAAAAATATATATAAAAACAAAAAAAAACAAATAAATAAAAGTCCATCGGTCCACCAAGCCCAATAATAAAACCCAACCCAAAATAACCTAACCCAATACCTCATGGCCCAAAACAGAAGCATAGCGGGAACCCTAGCAGCTTTACGCTGCGCTGCAACGACCCCAACAGCCTCCACGCCTCCGCACGGCCTCCTAGCACCACAGCCATGCCCACGCCCCGCACGCCAAAGACACGGCCCTCAGACACGCGCCACGCACTCCGCACTGCTAAAGAAAACAAAAACAGCAGCAAGAGTTGCAGCCAATAGAAAAATTTTTGTATTTTATTTTTTCTTTTGATTATTCGGCAATAAAGCCCTATTGATTTCCGATTGTAAAGGACCCTTTTTTACGCACATTTACGAATGCAATAGAAACACGAACATATTCACCAGCAATACGAAGCAAACAAATAGAAAAAAAAGGTGATTTCTGAGTCTGTTCATCCTTGGGTCTTTCTTCTCGTTTTCTTGTGATTTTAGCTTAAAAGAAAGAAGTATTTGAAGCGACACGGATGAAATCTCAGATATCTCGAAGTTTTTAAGATACAGATGAGGGCCAGATGGTATTAAAATTTTTTTTCATATTCGGTTTCATCTTTCTTAAAGAACAGTATTAGATCTAGTTTTTTTTTTAAAAAAAAGTAAAGAGAAAGAAAAATAGCATGCCTGGTTTCCTTGCATGGCGCCGTCGTCGGTGACATTTGGTCGCTGTTCCCGCATCGTCGGCCACCGGATGAGATGGTGAATCGGCGATCATTGCAATGGACATTAGCAGACCACCTTTGGGGCTATAAATTAGGGTTAGAATGTTGGTGGCGTTTTAAAAAAAAAGAGAAGTAAAAGAGGGTTTTAAATAAAAACAAAAACGACACCTTTTGTGACGATGAAGGTCCGCGCGTCGACCCGGATTGCAAGTTGGATCCGCGCCTCTTCATTCAAAATAGGGAATTTACCATGCCGATCCTTCCTTTGTCGCGTCACTTTCAAATCAGTTTAAACTCGTATTTTTTTAGATCTCCCCCCACAATTTGTGTGTTTACAATTTGGCCCGCATTAAAATGCTGCACCTAGGGAGCCGGTATATTTCTAGTTTAGGTCCCTCTACATTTGCGCGCTTTAATTATGGACCCCTTTATTATTCTTGTTTTATTTTTAAATTGTCCCTGCAGTTTTAGTTTAATTCCAGTTAAGTTTTCTTTCTTTATTTACTCATTTTTTTGTTGTTGTAGCCTTTTATCCTTAATTATTTATTTACATATTTTAAAATGCTTGGGAAATTGTTTCTTTCTTATTGTAAATCTTCTTTGTAATATCATTTTCACACTTTGTATGTTTCATGTAATTGTTTTATATACGTTATTACATATATACATGTACTTTGTATTAAAGTTTTTTATATACTATTATCAACCTTATATCATTTTTGCACATATGATTCCTTAAATTTATTTTTGTACTTTATTATATAATTCTACGAAATACATCTTTTAAATCATTATATATGTTTATATACCCATATGTAACTACATATATATACATATATCTATCTATTTATTTTCTTTTAAATTTGTTCGTTTAAACTCCTTTATATATATATATATATATATTATTAATCTCATACTATTTTTACAATAAATCTATTTATTTATGCATGTTTTGTAAATCTATTATGGATATTATATTTTATCGCGTATTTTTATTACTCTTTCATATTTTGTGTATTATTTAGGTTATCATATACATCGTCATTTTTTTTAAATGAATTTGTGTTTAAAATATTTTACATATGTTTTCTTTTTAAATTTATTTTTATATTATATTACATAATCCCACATGATATATCTTTTAAATTATTATTATATGTATGTATGTTTATTGATGTCTACGTTTAATCTATACACATTACTAGACCCATGTACATTATTAATGTTATTTTATTTCATACATGTTTTTGAATCTTTTCATATATTTTTGTTATTGTAATACGTTTTGCATGCATGTTTTAGATATTATTTAAATGATTATTATGCATGAACATGTATATATTGGCGCGTATGTTTGGTTTACATATATCCTTGAATCCATGTTATTTTATACATATAGTTTCCTTCATATATATATAGGTATATTCTTAAATCTATTATATATATATATATATATAACTTATAAAAAAATTAATTTAATTCTATGTACATATTAGTTCTTATGCTAATTTATTTTATAAAGTTCTTTTTAAATTTTCCTATATATATATATCTTTATGTATATAAGTCATTTTTAGAATATATTTTACTACATATTGTTTGGATTTAGAACCTCACATTTTAATACTATTTTCATATTTTTATACATTATTAAATTTTCTTTCTTTGTATGTTTTTTTTAATATATTTTTAGCACCTTGCATATTATTTAACTTTAAAAATCCCCATTCTATAATGCACATTTTAAATGATTATATATATCTCTAGTTTTTTAAATCCATTGATTCATTATATAATATATATATTAAGTATTTTTCATTGCTTCAAACTCGTTTTATACCTTATTGCTCTTTCATTTGCATTTTGTTTCGTACACCTTGCATTGATCATTTTATGTTATGCCACATATATTATCATTGCATATTATTTATTCATCTTATTGCTATGTCAACTATTCTACATACGTAATTGAAATTAGGTTATAATGTTTATATTAATTACATTTAGTTGCTTGTCTTGCTAGTTGATTAATATCCTCGTTCATCAAGTATCGTATCTCATATGTGCCTATTACCCCATATCGTCGTTTTCTACTCGATTTTTGAAATGTGGTTTTATAAAATCTAAATTTTATGATTAATTTCGTCTTACCTCAAATCGAATCAATACGTTTTAAGCTAGTTTCACAATGATTAAGAATCCTTTAAAACGAAGGCGATAAGCGATATTTGGCAATTCGCGGAATCGTGCCCTAACGTGTTGGGTTGCAATTTCTTGATGGCTTCAAATAATCAAATATCCCTCCAAAATTTCACTCATGTCTTAAAAAAAAGTCCTTTAAAACGAAGGCAATACTCGGTGTTTGACAATTCGGGAATCACGCCCTATCGTGCTGGGTTGTGATTTCTCATTTGTTCAAAACAATCGAATATTCCTTTCGGTTTTCATTCATGTTTATTAAAAACCTTTCAAAACGAAAGTGATCTTCGCTGTTTGGTGATTTGAGAATCGTACCCTATCATGCTGGGTTGCGCATTTTCATTTGTTCAAAACAATCGAAGATTCCTTCGAAATTTCACTCACGTTTTCCAAAAACTCTTTAAAACAAAGGAAATACTCGATGTTTGGCAATTCGAGGAGTAGTACCCTATCGTGTTGGGTTGCAATCTCCCGTTTGCACTAAATAATCGAATATCCTTTCGGGATTTCACTCGTATTTTCTAAGGCGAGGCAATGTTCAATGTCTGGAAATTCGAGAAATCGTGCCCTACTGTGCTGGGTTTCGGTTTTTCGTTGGACCAAATAGTTGGGCATCCTTTTTAAATTTTCGAATTATAAATTTTCAGAAGTCGAAACAAGAAGTTTTTTGGCAATCAACTCGGGTTACTCAAAAAAAAAAAAGAACGACATTTCAAGAAAACATCTTTAAATTTTAGATATAAGGACAGTATTTAATCGATTCGGTGCCAATTTTGGGCGTAGTGAGGGTGCTAATCCTTCCTCATGCGTAACCGACTCCCGAACCCGTTTTCTCAAAAGTTCGTAGACCAAAATTGTTGTTTTAATAAACCAAAAATGTTTTATTAAACTAACCTTATTTTTAGGTGATCCGATCACACCAAAACAAAAGATCGGTGGCGGCTCCATGTTTTTATTTTCAAATAGTCGATTCCCCCGTATTTTCATTGAATTTAAAATTTTAAAATTTCAAAAAAAAAAAAGGGGTGGTTTCGACACATAACATACCACATTGTCACATTATTTACACATGTACTTACCTCGGTACAAAAATGATGATAATTGACCTAATCGTCGTATACTTTATTTTTCCCTCGATCAAAACCTGGTTTACATTTTTCTTGATCTATAATGCCAAATTTAACTTGTTTATTAGTCGCATTGCTCAAATCGATCCATAATTCATGCTTTGGTAAAATTACCTTTTTACCCCTATCTTTTCACTTATTTATGATTTAGTCCCTAGGCTCGTAAAATGAAATGCATGCATTTTCTTGGTTACCCAAGCATAGTCAAACCTTTACCATGCTGATATCAGCCGATATTTTTCTTTATTTCACATTATTACTACTCACTTTTACACTTTTACAAACAAGTCCCCTTTTTAGGTGTTTTCACTAAAAATCACCTAGTAAAAGATGTTTTTCATGCATCAAACATTCATATTCCTCTATTAATCAACAAAATACATGCATGTTACACATGGGTCAAATTTCATACATGAACCCTAGCACAAAATATAGCTAGAAATGGGTAGATCATCTTTCAAAGACTTCAAAAATACAAAGAACATTAAAAACGGGGCTAGGGAGCACTTACAATCAAGCTTGGAAATGTTGAACAAAACCCTGGCTATGGCTATTGAGAAATTCGGCTAGCACATGGAGAAGATGGACACATTTTTCTGCTTTGATTTCCCCTTTTTATTCTTTTAATTACCACATGACCAAAATGCCCTTAGGGTTTTTCTTTCAAATTTTTCCTATGCATGTCCATTTTTGTCCAAAATTATAAAAATTGGTCAAATTGCTAATTAGGACCCTTTAATTTATAATCTAAAGTAATTTCATGCTTAAAGCTTCTAGAATGCAAATTTTGCATCTTATTCTATTTGGTCCCTAAAGTTCAATTAGACATTTATGCATATAATTTCTTCATGAAACTTTCACATAAGCATTCATTCATATCATAGACCTCATAAGAATCATATAAGAATTATTTCTATCTCAAATTTGTGGTCTTGAGACCACTATTTTGACTAGGCCCTAATTCGAGATGTTATAGTCCCACCCAAGCTGAATGAGTATACATCCAAGAGGAAGGGAGATTCGATAGATAATTGGAGGTACGACGGAGAATATGACATGCCTGACAGTTCAGTTCAGTTTAGTAGGAATTGGATTTAATAAAGTATGATGATGCATATAGGCACTTTGTTGAGCAGCATTGGAGCAAATAGAGGCAAAGTCAGACGCAGAAGTATAAACAAATCAGTGGAGTGATTATCATAAGATTGGAGACTACGGTTATTCATCTTAACTTCCTTATGATTCGGATTTATATAAGTCCTTTCTCTGAGATCTAGAACTCCAAGGTAAATTATAAGAAATTAAAAAATGGGTGGACCTACTAGAGGAAACACGCCAAAAGAAAACAAAAGAAAAGATTCCATGAGAAGAGATATTTGGGCAACATTTGGGAACATTCGAATATCTAACCAAAAATCCTTGTGATTTGTATGACTATATGTTCGAACAGGAAAGTCGTGAGTGAGAATTCCAAGCTAAATCAATGAGAATGTAACACCCCAAACCTTGCCGAACGTTATGGCTGAATCTGGCGTGTCACATTGAAGTGTTTTATCGAAAACCTTGTTTTCATTGAAAAACCTTCAAGAGAAAATTATGTAACTTTTAGTTGCGGAAGCTTTATTTAAAACAGATGATCTATGAAAACTTGTCATTTAAAAATTCAGTTGCAGAAACGTAGTATTCAAAAATATTTATGGTTTAGGAAAACCATGTCCTACTTCTAGCAAGTATAAAGCATAAATATAATGATAATCCTAGTTTGAAATAATATCCAGCGAATAGGCCTTATTACAATCCGGACTGCAATAACTTTAAATACTAGAAATTATAGGCTTCAGAAAATAAGTCCAAGTCGTCTTGCTAGCTAGCCACCTTGGAGTCCCTCCAACCGTTACACATCAACTCCGTCCCTTAGTACCCATCATGTGGGGTATAAATATCGACCCACCCATCCGATACACATCAATGGTAGCCCGGTTGCGGTACTACCTTCATTGCAGCAAGCTGCTAATCCAATATTGGGCTTAATAGCCATCGGTGGATCCACGTTCATCAAGCAACCATACGATCCTCATATACTTCCTCCGTTCCATAATTCCCAACCCATATGCAACCTAAACAGAATATCATATGAATGCAGCACATATACATGTAACATTCATAAATCTTACATTCAACACATAGGGGTATTTTAGTCATTTTGCCCTTAGGGGCATTTCGGTACTTTCTCTTTATGATGGGTTCATTACTTACCTTGGCCCGTTAACAAGTCCTCGATGATTAAAGTGAACAGAGACTATGCACCAGGTAAGATTCCAGAGAAGAGGTGGTGGGCCAATAAGACCGCTTAAGTACCAAGCTCTCCCTAGATCTAATCCTAGACATGCATATACCCATTACCACACCTTAACATTATGACTTGTCCACGGTCGCAATTAATTAATTATTTAAGTTTTATGCCTGATTGAGTAGTTACCAAAAACTAGATTTACAACCCCTTACTAAACACTAGCAGATCCACACTTATTCACTTGGCTCCCTTTATGCCTAATCTCATTCATATGGCCCATCGGCCCCAATCACATTCATAGTTATGCAATCATATGATTTTTTGTTACTTTGTATCGAATTGCCAATTTTTCCTACAATGGGCCCTACAGCCCATCGTCCTATTTAGCCAATTCCAGCCCAGTTGGCCAAAACACGGCCCAGGTCCATGGAATCACTCATGGAGCCCCTAATAACCTATCGTTTCCCCCTTTACGTGTGTTTGCGCACTCGCAAACTATTGTAGCCAAACTTTCGGCTTTTTGATATTTTGACTTTTGCCGGTCCCCTATGTGTATACAGTGTATGCATACACCTGGTACTAAGACATGTCGCGATGTCCTTATCCACGAACCTACAAACGATGTCACTCAACGATTATTCACACACTTATCAAATACGATCACCAAAACTAAAAATCTCACCTTTGCCTTACCTTGAACGACAAGCCTTAACAGCCCTTCCTTGATTACTAATCACGAGTATTTCTTAAATCTGCATCAATCTTAATCATTAAGAACTTAAACAACATGTGACTCGCAATCATCTTAAGTCACTCATAAATCATCCATGACCATTAGGCCAACCTTAACCAATAAATTAGGAACACTTACCCAAAACCCCAAAACGCCTAAGGAGCAATTCGACAAAGATCTAAACTCTGAGATTCGATACTGATCCCCTACCAAACCGATTTAGAAAGAGTGAGGGAAAGAAGAAATCGGTACAAAGAAAACTGATTGAAACAGCAAATCACTTACACAAGAATCGGTCGAAGTAGAGGGTGTAGTGGTGGCAGAGAGGGCCTTCAGCCAAAGAGACATTTAGCTTTTGAGATTTGTATGGTGAAAGGTATTATTCGGCACAAATAAGAAGAAGAGAAGAAGAGAAAAAGAGAAGAAGAAATCAGCTAAAACCAAAGGTGAATCAAAAGAGAGTTTGAGTAGAGAAAGAATGGAAAATCGACAAGCAAGGAACAAGGAGTTTGGCTTCTGAGCACTTATAGAGAAAAAGTGTTTCGAAAACAGAAAAAAATGAGGAATTCGGCTAAAGGAAGAGAAGCAATTTCGACATTACCCTGGAATCCCTAAAATCGGCATCTATAAATACTATACCTAAGTTTACCTATCCCCAATTCCCAATTCAGCTCCACTTCTCTACACCCCTCATCTCCTAACTTTTCTCCCTGATAACTCCTTAATCCTTTCCTTAAATCTCTCCTCTGATCACTCCCTTCAGAGTTCATATCCAATGCCACCACTGGCCATTCCTTGAGCAAAAATAAATCCTTCTTTTGAGCAAGGAGGGATTCGAACACCAAACCTCCTTACCATGCATGTTACGCCACCTCTAAGCCCTACATGTGACACTACTTGCCACTCCAATACAAGGCTCCTTGTGTCCACTTCCTCCTTTATTTATTTAAAAACCAAGCTACTTGCCAACAAGGTTCATTTAATTATTAAACTATAATTTCCTTCACCCCAAAATTCAAACTCAAAACTTAACCAAGGCCTATTATCACATAAATAACACTTGACTAGGGATATTAAGCACACTTTTTATCAAAACCGAAAAAAAAGAAAGTTCAGGATTTTTGGGGCGTTACAACTTTACCCTCTAAAAGAAATTTCATCCTCAAAATTTTACCTGATCCAAACAGTTGAGGATATTGATGTCGCATCGTTTCCTCAGGTTCCCAAGTAGCCTCTTCAGCCTTGTGATTACACTAAAGCTCTTTGACTAATGGGATAAACTTCCTTCTCAGTACCTTAACATCACGACCAGTTATTTGTATGGGCTCTTCCTCGAAAGATAGGTCTGGCCTAACCTCAATCTCCTCAACCAACACGACGTGTGCAAGTTCTGAGTGATACTGTCTTAGCATGAAAACATGAAACACATCGTGGATCTAGCTTAGTTTAGAATGTAATTCCAGCTAATAAGCGACTGGCCCAATCCACCTCACAACCTGATATGGCCTAATGAACCTTAGACTTAGCTTCCCCTTTCATCCAAACCTTAATACATTCTTCCACGGAGAGACCTTAAGAAAAACTAAGTCCCCCACTGCATACTCTATCTCTCGACGCTTTAGGTCAGCATACGACTTTTGCCTATCTGAGCCTCCTTCAACAGATCCCGAATCAATTTTACCTTACCCTCAGTATCTGCTACTAACTCAGGGCCCAAAACTCTCCGTTCGCCCAATTCCGTCCAACATGTTGGAGTTCGACACCTTCGCCCATACAGTGCTTCATGCGGAGCCATCCTAATACTTGCTTAATAACTACTATTGTACGCGAATTCGACTAACGGCAAATAGTCTTCCCAGCTACCTCGGAACTCAATTACACATCCCCTCAACATATCTTCCAAAATTTGGATCACCCTTTCCAACTGCCCATCAGTTTGAGGGTGGAATGTTGTACTGAAGTTCAACCTAGTACCCAACGCCTCGTGCAGCTTCTTCCAAAATCGCAAAGTGAAACGTGGGTCCTTATAAGATATTATGAAAACTGACACTCCATGCAATCTTACAATCTCTGCCACATACAACCTAGCCAGCTTTTGTAACTAGTAATCGGTGCGGACCGGTACAAAATGGGCAGACTTGGTTAACCGATCCACTATAACCCATATCGAGTCTTTCTTAGTAGGCATCAAGGGTAGCCCACTAACAAAGTCCATAGTAATCCTTTCCCACTTCTAAAGTGGAATCTTTACTGGCTGAAGCAATCTTAAAGGCAATTGATGTTTCGCCTTCACCTCTTGACAAATCAAGCATTTACTTACGAACTCCATAACCTTGCGCTTAAGTCCAGGCCACCAATAAAGCTTACGAAAATTCTGATACATCTTGTTTCCGCCAGGATGCATAGCATAGAGACTGCTATGCGCTTCTCGCAGAATAGACTGCTTTAAATTATCGTCCTTTGGTATACATATCCTTCCACAGAAACACAACACTCCTTCACTATTTATTCCAAAGTCTGACGTCTTTCCATTTTCTACTTGTCTAAAACAAGCACCCAGAGTCTCATCCACCAACTGCTTACTCCTTATTTGCTCGACCCACACCAGCTTTACTTAAAGCTCAGCTAACCAACGGGTGAGCATAGCCCTCAAGTCTGACTTAACCCTACGACTCAACGCGTCGGCTACCACATTTGCTTTGCCAAGGTGGTATTCAATCAAACAATCATAATCCTTCAATAATTCCACCCACTTACGTTGCCTAAGGTTTAGCTCCTTTTGGGTAAGGAGGTACTTCAAACTCTTATGATCCGAAATAAATTATGTGCTTCTCTCCGTATAAATAATGCCTCCATATTTTTAGCGTGAAATCCACCGCAACTAGTTCCAAGTCATGGGATGGGTAATTCACCTCGTGAGTCTTAAGTTGACGTGACGCATACGCAGCCACCTTTCCTTCTTGGATCAATACACAGCCCAAGCCCACATGCGACGCATCACTATAAACTGTAAACTCCTTCCCAGGCTCTGGCTGAATCAACACAGGGGCCTCAGTTAAAACCTTCTTAAGCTTTCCAAAACTCTCTTGTTGCTTGTCCGTCCACTCAAACGGTACCCCCTTCCTCAACAACTTAGTTAAAGGTGCATCAATTACTGAAAAGCCCTCAACAAACCGCCTATAGTACCCCGCCAAGCCCAGAAAACTTCAGATTTTCGATGCTGACTTAGGTGTTTTCCAGTCTAACATTGCTTCAATTTTCTGGGGATCCACCTTAATTCCCTCAGCTGACACCACAGTCCTAGAAAAGTAACCTCTCTTAGCCAAAATTTGCACTTACTGAATTTGGCATACAGTTGCTTCTCCCTCAAAATTTGCAACACAATTCTTAAGTGTGCATCATACTCATCCTTATTTCTTGAGTAAACCAAGATGTCATCTATAAAAACCACCATGAACTGATCCAAGTAGGGTTGGAAGACCCGATTCATTAGATCTATGAAAGTGGTAGGTGCGTTCGCCAGCCCGAATGGCATCAAGAAGAACTCGTAGTGCCCATAACGAGTTTTGAAAGCTGTTTTATAAACATCTGCCTCCTTAACCCTCAATTGGTGATACCCCAAATATAGATCAATCTTCGAGAAAATAGAAGCTCCCCTAAACAGATCAAAAAGATCATCGATTCTCGACAAAGGGTACTTGTTTTTAATAGTTAACTTGCTCAACTGTCGGTAGTCGATGCACATTCGCAATGTCTCATCTTTCTTCTTTACAAATAACACCGGTGCTCTCCACGGAGACACATTTGGTCGGATGAATCCTCGATCCAATAATTCTTGAATCTGTGCCTTAAGTTCTGCCAACTCCTTTGGTGCCATCCGATAAGGGGAGATGGACACCGGAGTCGTACCAGGTAACAACTCGATTCCAAATTCTACTTCTCTATTGGGCGGCAACCCTGGCATCTCCTCAGGAAAAGCATCAGGAAATTCCCTAACTGTTCTCAACTCCTTAACAGTAGGGCCCTTAGCCTCCGTATCGCTAATATAAGCCAAATGTGCTTCGCATCCCTTTCGTACCAACTTCTCAGCCTTAATGCTGAAATCACATTCGATAGATAATTTCGGCGTTCACCAATCACCACCACCTTCTTATCCTCCGCCATTCTTAACACCATTCGCTTTGCAGCGCAATCCAAGGTTGCTCGGTGTTTCACCAGGCAATCTATACCAAAGATTAAATGAAACTCACTAAACGGCAGTTCCATCAAATCCGCTAAAAAGGTAACCCCTTGGACTACTAAGGGTACCTCTCTAAACAACTTATTCACTCCCACTAACTGACCTAACGGACTTATCACATTAATCTCATTCGCAGTAATTTCAAACATATCACCAAAGGTTCAGTCATATTGCATACAACATATGAATGCGTCGATCCGATATCAATCAATGTAGTGTAAGGTAACTCATGTATAAAGAACATACTCGTTATCACATCTGGGGCATCCCCGTCTTCTGGCAACGAGCAGCATAAACCAAAGCTAGCTGCCTCGCCTAAGCATGGCCTACATTTCTGCCTGCTGCTCTACGTTCGCGTCCACCCTGGCGTACCCACAGCCTCTTGGCGGCAGTTGACCACCCCTTGGTGGCTGAACACCACCTTGGCCCACGACTGGCACCTGACCTGGCATTCTAGGGCAACTCTTGATCCTATGCTCCATAGATCTACAAGCTAGACAAGCTTCAGTCTTCTTCCAACACTCGCCTACATGACCTTTCCCACAATCAGCACAAGGTGGTACCCCTAGATTAACAGTAAGGAGGCCCACCTCTAACTGGCCCATTAACTCTGGCCCTAGCCCTAGGCCTCTGTCCAGCACCAGAAGTCTCAGCCTCCCTTTTACTCTTATCCCTTTCTTTTTCCCGATTTAGGCACTTAGTGAGTTTCACCTCCTCTACTATCTTTGCTTTCTTTACCAACTCTGAGAAAACTCACTCCCTTTATGGAGCGACCAATACTCTGAGGCTATCCCTAAGACCATCCTCAAACCTAACGCAACGCTCATAGTCCATTGCCACCATAACCCTTGCATACTTACTAAGGCGTAGAAATTCTGCCTCATACTCTGCCACATATTTGTTTCCCTGGGTCAAGTTCAGTAACTCCTTCCTTCTAGCATCCACATAACTTGCACCCACATACTTCCCTTGAAATGCAGTTTTGAAGAACTCCCAAGAGACTTGCTCAGGTTGGGTGCCCTCTTTCATCATCAGCCACCACTGGTAAGCTTCTTCCCCAAGCAGTGACACTGCCCCTTTCAAATTTTGTTCAGGTGAACAGTCCAAGTCCTCCATTATCCTTTCAGTGGCCTCCAACCAGTATTCAACCACGTTAGGAGCCACAGCAGCCACGCCCTTAAAGATATCAGTCCCATTTGATCGAAGTCACTCCGGAATTGACCCCCGATTTCCCATGCCATTATTGGGCCCTGCGACCCTTTCCAAAATCCTCAGCATTGCCTGCGACAATGCATCATCCCCCACGGCCCGACCATACGGTCTAGTCTCAACCACGGGTGAGGTCGAAGCCTCTCCTACTCCAACATTGGGCATATGGCCCGATGCCGACGATTCAGCCCTAATGTTTATGCGGTCTCGGCCACGGCCTCTTGCACCCCTTCTAGCACTAATCGTTGATTCACGTATTATCTGGACTAGAAATTTTATGATGTTTTAGTTAGTTCTAATAATTAAGGTGATGTCTTATGAAAGTATTAAGAAGAAAGTTGTTTTCGTAAATCTTATACAGTTTCAAGGTCCTACGGGCTTCAATTTCACTCCAACTAATAGCCTCAGTATAATCATCTAAAGTAGCCCACTAACTATCTATAATATATCAAATTAAACAAGTTTAATAATAAAAAAACTTACTTGGTTCGACGTCGGAGACTCGGTGTGCCGCATAGCAAGATTTGTTTTTCCAAAACATTGAGATCCAAAATCTTTTTTTAAAAAAAAAAACCCAAATAATAAGGCCCACTTAACAGCACGAGTTTTACAACTTGACTCTAATACCACTAAATGTAACACCCCAAACCTGTCCCGGACGTTATGGTCGAATCTGGCTTGTCACATTAAAGTGTTTTATCAAAAACCTTGTTTTCATTGAAAACCCTTCAAGAGAAAATTATGTAACTTTCTGTTGCGAAAGTTTTATTTAAAACAGATGATCTATGAAAACTTGTCATTTAAAAATTCAGTTGCGGAAATGTAGTATTTAAAAACAATTATGGTTTAGGAAAACCATGTCCTACTTCTAGCAAGTATAAAGCATAAAAATAATGATAATCCTCATTTGAAATAATATCCAGCGAATAGACCTTATTATAATCTGGACTGCAATAACTTTAAATACTAGAAATCATAGGCTTAAGAAAACAAGTCCACGTCGTCTTTCTAGCTGGTCACCTCAGAGTCCCTCCAACCGTTACACATCAACTCCGTCCCACATTAATGGTAGCCCGGTTGTGGTACTACCTTCATTGCATCAAACTGCTAACCAAATATTGGGCTTAATAGCCATCGGTGGATCCACGGTCGTCAAGCAACCATGCGATCCTCATATACTTCCTCCATTCCATAATTCCCAACCCATATGCAACCTAAACAGAATATCATATGAATGCAGTAGATATACATGTAACATCCATAAATCTTACATTCAACACATAGGGGTATTTTAGTCATTTTTGCCCTTAGGGGCATTTCGGTACTTTCTCTTTATGATGGGTTCATTACTTACCTTGGCCCGTTAACAAGTCCTCGATGATTAAAGTGAACAGATACTATGCAACAGATAGGATTCCAGAGAAAAGGAGGTGGGTCAATAAGACCGCTTAAGTACCAAGCTCTCCCTAGATCCAATCCTAGATATGCATATACCCATTACCACACCTTAACCTTATGACTTGTCCACGGTCGCAATTAATTAATTATTTAAGTTTTATGCCTGATTGAGTAGTTACCAAAAACTAAATCTACAACCCCTTACTAAACACTAGTAGATCCACACTTATTCACTTGGTGCCCTTTATGCCCAATCTCATTCATATGAACCATCGGCCCCAATCACATTCATATGGCCCATCAATCCCAATCACATTTATAGTCATGCAATCATATGATTTTTCATTACTTAGTATCGAATTGCCAATTTTGCCTATTATTGGCCCTACAGCCCATCGGCCCATTTAGCCTATTCTGGCCCGATTGGCCAAAACACGGCCCAGGTCCATACAATTGCTCATGCGACCCCAGATAACCTATCGTTTCCCCTACGAATATTCGGCACTTGTAAGACCATTGTAGCCAAACTTCTGGCTTTTCAGCATTTCGGCTTCTGCCGGTCCCCTATGTGTGCAGTGTATGTATACACCTGATACTAAGACATGCCGCGATCTCCTTATCGACGAACCTACAAACGATGTCACTCAACGATTAATCACAAACTTATCAAATACAATCACCAAAACTAAAAATCTCACCTTTGCCTTACCTTGAACGACAAGCCTTAACAGCCCTTCCTTGATTACTAATCACGAGTATTTCTTAAATCTGCATCAGTCTTAATCATTAAGAACTTAAACAATATGTGACTCGCAATCATCTTAAGTCACTCATAAATCATCCATGACCATTCGGCCAACCTTAACCAATAAATGAGGAACATTTAACCAAAACCCCAAAACGCCTAAGGAGCACTTCGGCAGAGATCTGAACTTCGAGATTCGATACTGATCCCCTACCAAACTGATTTAGAAAGAGTGAGGGAGAGAAGAAATCGATACTAAGAAAATCGACTGGAAGAGCAAAGCATTTACACAAGAATCAGTCGAAGTAGAGGGTGTAGTGGTGGCACAGAGGGTCTTCAGCCAAAGAGATATTTGGCTTTTGAGATTTGTATGGTGAAAGGGATTATTCGGCACAAATAAGAAGAAGAGAAGAAGAGAAAAAGAGAAGAAGAAATCGACTAAAACCAAAGGTGAATCAAAAGAGAGTTTGAGTAGAGAAAGAATGGAAAATCGGCAAGCAAGGAACAAGGCATTCGGCTTCTGAGCACTTAGAGAGAAAAAGTGTTTCGGCAACACAAAAAAATGAGGAATTCGGCTAAAGGAAGAGAAGCAATTTTGGCATTACCCTAGAATCCACAAAATTGGCACCTATAAATACTCGAGCCAAGTTTACGTATCCCTAATTCCCAATACGGCTCCACTTCTCTACACCCCTCATCTCCTAACTTTTCTCCCTGATAACTCCTTAATCCCTTCCTTAAATTTCTCCTTTAATCACTCCCTTCAGAGATCACATCCAACGCCACCACTGTCCATTCCTTGAGCAAAAATAAATACTTCTTTTAAGCAAGGAGGGATTCAAACCCAAAACCGCCTTGCCATGCATGTGATGCCACCTCTAAGCCCCACATGTGACACTACTTGCCACTCCAACATAAGGCTCCTTGTGTCCAATTCCTCCTTCGTTTATTCAAAAACCAAGCTACTTGCCAACAAGGCTCTTTTAATTATTAAAATATAATTTCCTTCACCCCAAAGTTCTAACTCAAAACTTAACCAAGGCCTATTATCACATAAATAACACTTGACTAGGTATGTTAAGCACACTTTTTATCAAAACTGAAAAAAAGTTTGGGATTTTTGGGGCGTTATAGAGAATCCAACAATAATTGGATCAAGTTGAGGAATTCTTCTTGCTAAGATTCCAATCAATTACTCCATTGGGAGAGGACACATATGATGTCTTTAATTCTGATCCGAAGGACCAATATATTACTGACAACCCTCCAGAATTAAATCTTGAAAACAAACAAGTGTTTGGATCTAGAGACGGGAACAAATTTAATTTAACCAAATATTTCTCAGATCCAATTAACATAGATGTAGATATAGAAGTAGATGTAGTAGTAGAATCAGAAGTAGAAGATCTACATCTAATTTTGAATGAAAGTGTAGATGAGTCAGTACACTTTCTACCCATAACTGAGGAGGTGCAAATCAAAGAAATCGATGAGTTTATCTCATTCTTGTTTGATGATGAAGAGAAATCTCAGGTTAACTGAACCTTACTTGACATGTAGGGGAGGAAGTTCGAGCCAATAATACCCTTGATGATAATTTGGGGTTGGCTCGGATTCGGCACCAAGTGGCTCACGGTGTGGATGTCACGTCGGATGAAGATAAGGTGATATCATTATAGTCGATTGAGGGTACTAGTTCAATTTTATCGATAATGAAACAAATGACGGATTAAAGTATCAAGGACCAGTCGGAACTTCTTCTTTGGGGGCGATATGAATCGTTCTGACTCTGAAAAAAACTTCTCTGTTAAATTTTGTTTAATTTTAAAATTTATTTTTCATTCTTTTTATTGTTAGTTAGATTTTAGGATTTAGATTTTTAATTTGATGTTAGAATTTGAAGAAAATAGGTTTTTGGGAGCAATAAAGGAGTTAAAAGCATTTTGGGGTAAAGTACGAAAAATCAAAGGACTTCAACACACGTGGAAAAAGTACAGACAAGGTCATTCTATGCCGTACACATTCTATGATGTAAGATACGCACTTTGAAGCAAACATAAGGGCATGAACTCACATAGTGTCCCGCCATGCCTTCTCTATAGCGCGACATGCAGGCCATTTCAGCAACTTTCCATTCTTAGTTCGATGGGATCCTTAGAGATATTCCTTAAGTTGAACATCAAGTGAAACCCTAGATGGCTTTTATATATTGTTCTTATTAGAAGACGCACCCTCCAAGCCTCCACAAGAAGCTGAATATCCTGTGCTACTTTATTCTTCTAGATTCAGCGAATTCTCTACCTTTCACTTGTTTCATAGTCCTAAAACGATAGAGTATGCCCAAAGACCAATCATGAGATGATTGTAATCACATACTCGTTTTGTCTTGTTATTTAATATAAGGCATTCTCATTGTTATTTTAGTTTCTTTTTTTTGTGTAAATAAACTGATTAAAAATAAAGTCTTGAGAATGATATTATTATTCTTAAAAGGTCCTTAGTCAAGTATTGTTATGGGCTTGGACAATAATAATGCATTGAGACTAATTTGTAATTAATTGATGACAAAGTGTTGTTATTGACATAAGGATGTCAAAATCAATACATGAGTATGTGTTGGAGAACAACATACTAGAAAAACCCACTATATGTATGTTTCTTGGATTATTACGTAATAGTCCCAACATTACTCATAGTGACAACTATGTATACGTTCCTCAGATTTGAGATCATCATTGTCCCAACATCGTGAGTCGTATATTTTTATACAATCAAATGTCTACTATAACAGGTTGTACTATAAAGACTGATGTTGGATATGCCACAATCTATGTAGTGGGATATGATTGACCAAGATAGGATTTACCCCCTACATAATGGGAGTAATATCTTATGCCACTTGATGGAGTGAGACTAGAAATGAATTGTCATGCTCAAATACGTTGATATGAGATATCACATTTATTTGTCTATTGTAGTGTACTCAGAATATCAAGAAATATGACATTGGATTATACAAGTGCAACTGCTCCATTACTTGTTCCAATCTAGATAGAAAGGATAAAATGATATAATACATAAAAAATTATCACAGAAAGATTATGTCGATTCACGACTTCTTGTAACTTGGGTAGCAATAATGCATTGCTAAATGGATCCATGGTTGATGATTGTCGAAATAATTTTTTTACTACGCCACTGGGCATACCAATGTTCCAAAAATGAGGAGTGACCTTTCAAATGCCAAATAAAGAGTCAATAATTTAAAAAACTTTGTGAAAGGGAGCCTAAAATTCACTTTCAAGCCATTCGGCAAAACTTCCCCCTTCAAGAAAGAGGTTACGAGTCTCGGATGTCCTTGACCAGTGAGACGAGAGACATAGTCAAATTTCATAGATGGGAAAAGCTATGAGAAATCCCAAAGGAATGAGCATGTATCTCAATCTTCCATGAATTTTATGTGTCCTTAAAGGAGATAGAGAAGAATTGACAGGTGGATGTACATGGATGTGGGGTGTCGTCTCCTACAGAACCCTTGCTAACCCTTTTGCTATTGCTACAGGTTCCAAAAATTTCCTTAATTCTTCCAAAAATCCACCACACATGGATTTGGAGGCTCTTATGAAGAGTTCGCAAAAGGCTGTGCTAGCAGCTGATGTTAGGGAGAGAGCAGTTAATAGTAGCTGCAAGAGACAGATGTTAGAAGGAGAATCCTCCAGTGCAGGAGGAAAGGGCAAGGTTGGATTGGTCTACCATAGACCCGGCAAAGAACCTTTTGTCCTAGAGAGGGAGTCTCTCATCTCTCTTTTAGCCCTTTCTACACCTCCCACCGAGCCAAACAATACTGCAGTCTCCTCCCCACACCTATTACTGTCTCAACCCGGGGATCCAATATGGGACGCTACTAGTTTCATCTAACACACATCTCCAATCTATGCTCTCTATTATACTCCCCCTTCCGATGAGGTACAAACCTTCTTTCCATGGAGAAATCACATAGGTATGGGTCAATATCCCTTTTCTCCACTCTCGATTCAGTTAAACCAAGACAAGGACTTGCACCTAGAGTTTAAGAATTTGTGTACCCATCTTCTTCATCCGAGGGCATTCGAATGAGAACTTATGAGTTGGGCTCTTAATCGACTATAAACGAGTTATCATTTATAGTAAAAATATAACACAAAAATTATAAGAATTAAGAACGACATTGTCAACAAGTACATGTGTCAAATTGTAATATAGTTTAGTAGAATGAAATACTGGAAAGTATTTCGAGGATCATACCCAAGGGAGGATGGAATAAATTATGAAAACATATTTACAATAATAAGTCTAAGAAGTAGTATTTAATCCCTATATTTTGATGAACCATAAAATAAAGCATTGAAAGAAAAATAAATAACTAAAATAATATAAGCAAGAAAAACTAAATAAACAAAATAAATCAATAAACCAATCAAGAAGATTAACTTGCTTCAGGGTTTGTAACTAACTTTAGATTACGGTTTTAGGGTGGGTTAGCTATTGATTAACCAATTATTACCTCCTAGCCTCTAACTAATTAATTGATTTGTTGATACTCACTTATCCCTTGACCTCACTCTCTTAACCAGGATAAATTACGATTTACTCAGGTTGACTTATCTCCTGACCTCGTCTAGCTTATGATAACTTCCTAGGGTTGTCAATCCTAGTAGTTTAAGAACACATAATTCATACCAACTAACTGTCGCGTGTGAAATGATATGCAAATTGTGCAAGTATACATGTTGAATCAAGTAATAAAGTGATAAGTGAGATCGTATCCACAGGGATAGGTTAAGTATAAAATGGCCAAGTTATTATACTGAAGTATGATTAATGTTATGGAAAAAATAACGTTAAGACTACAATGGTAATTTGAATCAATAATAATTTGTAATATGTGTAACTAATAAAAGATGGAAAATGCTATGACAAGACAAGAGTAAAAATGCAATGGAAATTATGAGAATAATCATGTGAATGGTATATAAACGAATAAATAAACAAATAAGAATGCTGTGGCAAAGATACTGCGACAAAGGATAGAGGATAAAGGGTCTACGATGTTGATTTGGAAGGTTAGGATTACTATAATCTGCCTTAGTGATAGTAATGCCTCAACAAAATCTTACTTAATCTACTGCTCATGAGAGTACAAAAACGGTATGCTTCTTTTGAGAGCAAAACCTCAAGTTACCTTACCTTAAGCGATATATATGTCTATAGGCCTTAAGCATGACACCCTGTATTGTTTGTTTTCTTCCTATATGAATGTTGCTCTATGTATAGAGTCTACTATAAGTATCGGTTGAGTACTTGCTTTTATCACTCAATTTTAGTCCAACTAATTCAACCTTTTCAAATTAGATTAGTTTGGGCATGTTGCACAGTCGTCTATGTCTAGCGGTAGCACGGATACAATTTAGGAATAAAAACAACTGAATGAAATAATAAATTAATTCAAATCTATGCTTCAACCATTAAAGAAAAGAAATGTTTCATCATATATGAGAATTAGTTCATAGGCTGGTAAGTAAAATTCAAAATCAAAATACCATCTAACATCATTTGAATAAAATCAATTCATGGGAGAATATATTAAGAAATACTAGAAGAAATTTGGGAAACTGGCTTTCGCTAAACCAATCCACAATCAAGTAGCAACAGTGTTCTATGCCACAATCAACTTGTAAATTTTGATATGTATGGCCATTTAAGTTGGCTTAAATTATGTGTTTGATAAGTGATATATGTGATGTATATAAGTTACCATGTGTTTTGGCATGTTTGTCATGGTTGTTGATATGGCTAAGTGATTGCTCATTTGGTTAGTTATTAGTTGATGTATTAATGCTTGAGGAGTGGTAAATTTTTTGTATGATTTATGGATGATGATTTGGTTGATAGAAAGGTGAGAAAATTTATTTAGAAGTTATGTGATTTTGATGAGTGTAGCATGTTGATTTGGTATGTTTTGAAAATGTAATTTAGTAGTTGAATTGGTTGATGATAGATGGCATGATATGTGTGTGAATTGGCATGTTTTGGCTGCCTATATATGTGTTAAAATGATATTATTTTGATGGCTAGGTGTGCATGAGGAAAGGGTGGCAAATTGGCTATGCAAATGGTCTATTTTTGTCTACATGGGTGTGTGTCTTAGCTGTGTGCGACACACGGTCATGATACGCGGCCGTGTGTCCCCTAGGGTATCCCTTCAAGTTTAAGTCAGTTTTGTGCACGGCCTAAACACATGGGCGTGTCTGATGGCCATGTGAGGCACACAGCCTTTGCACATGGGCATGTGTAGCCATTTCAAAGGGTACACAGGTTAGACACACGGGTGTATGGTTGACCGTGTGGCCAAGTTAGTAACCCTCCTTAGATTTCACACGACCTAGCACACGGGTGTGTCCTTGGCCATGTGGTGGAAGTCAGTATGTATGCCTTGCTTTCACACAGTCTATGACACGGGCGTGTCTAGTAACCGTGTGAGGCACATGGCCTGTTCACACGGGTGTGTGAACTTTAAAAGTTTGAAAATTTTCTAAGTTTCTTAAAGTTTGCAAATGTTATCGGTTTAGTCCCGAACCACTTGCAAACATGTTTTAAGGTCTTGTAAGACCTTATAAGGTACAAATTGATTGCGATTAATGGTTTTTAATGATGATTGCACAAATGTATTATTTATGTTGTGGTTGATTGGTAATGCCTCATAACCCTATTCTGGCAACGGATACGGGTTAGGGGTGTTACAGAGAAAATGTACCGGTAATAACATCTGGCGATGACGCTTCTTCGCTAACGCGAATAGCGTAAGCTCTAGTTGGTGCTCTAGCTTCGGATCTCACAGCTGAATCCCTAGTTTCACCTCTACCACTGGACACATTCCCCGTATTTCTGGGTAGTCTCCCTCTCGCGGTCGTATTACTTGGTCTTGCATTCTGAAATTTTTCTTTAGCGGATAACTCTAGGCAATCTCGAATAAAGTGATTTGGTGAGCCACATTTGAAACAAGCTTTAACATTTTTATTCCATCACTCTCTAAAATGTCTTCTCCCACATTGTTGACACTCGGGTTTGTTGTTTTTTGCACTGCCAACACTCGAGATGAAAGTTGCTTGAGCTTTAGAACTCACATATTGATTTCCATGATCTCTATTCTGGTATGCCACTGATGCATTAGATCGACTAAATGAATCTCGGGATTTCTTTGATGAAGAATGATAAGGTTTATTCATCGATCTCTTTCTCGAATCTCTTGCCTCTAAATCAATTTTCCTCTTTTCTCGGCTAAAGTCTTTGGCTTTACAAGCCCTGTCGACTAACACAACAAATTCTTTCAAATCTAAAATCCCGACCAGAAGTTTAATGTCTTCGTTCAACCCATCAACAAACCTCTTGCACATGATCTCTTTGGTAGAAACATACTCTCGAGCATAGTTACTCAACCGCACAAATTCTCTCTCATACTTGATTGCGGTCAATGGCCTTGTTTCAGTTCTAAAAACTCTTTATTTTTTTGATCCAGAAACCGTTGGATTATATATTTCTTCCTGAACTTGGTCTGAAAGAACTCCCAGGTGACTTTCTCTCTCGGCATCACAAATACTAGCATATTCCACCACTGATACACGGTGTCCCTCAACGTGATATAACACATTTTAAACATTCAGCCGGTGTGCAAGAAAGTTCATCAAACACTCGAATCGTATTTTCAAGGCAAAACTCGGCTCTCTCAGGATCATCACTAACATTAGCTCTGAACTCTTCGGCCCTGTGTTTGCAGATCTTATCAACTGGAGGCTTATTCAATCTTAAAAGCTCAACTCCTTGAGGAGCTATAGGAACCGGTTGGGAATTAGGAAGGGTGGAGGTTGTTAAGCAGCCGGATTTGTCTAAATATACTATGTGAACCATTCGTTCATCATTTGGAATAAGGCTTCTTTAGCCTCTCCTCCTTGGTCAGGCGGCGTTGTTCCTTGAGTGTATTACTTTCAACCTCATCAGCTATAGCTCGATTGGAATCCATTTACTATATGAAAACACATTTTAAAATGTCAAGACTCATCACACTATCACAATTTTTATATGGCATGTATAGCTAGACTCTCACATACGCTACATTAATCCTAGAATCAACTAAACCGTAGCTCTGATACCAATAAATGTAACACCCCTCACCCATATTCAACGCCAAAAAAGGGTTACGGAGCATTACTGGACTTACAACACATTTAAACATAATCAAATCATACAACCATCATTGAATCTCAATCAATTTGTCCCTAATACGTGCCTACGAGGCCCTAAACATGCTTTGGGAATGGTTCAGGACTAAACTGATAACTTAAGAAACTTTTACGAAACATTGAAATTTTTTCTCAAAACAAGGGACACACGCCCGTGTCTCTAGGCCGTGTGTCTCACGGCCGTGTGTCTCACACGACCACTAGACAGGGTCGTGTCATTGTCCGTGTAGACATTCGAAATGGTAGCACATAGCCATGTCCAATCCCATGTCCTACTTTGTGTAACTCTCTGACTTGGATCACACGGCCAATACACATGCCCGTGTGGCTAGCCTGAGTGCCCTAAAAATGGTCATACACGCCTGTGTGCCAAGCCGTGTGCTAGGCCATGCCAAACCTGTAAGGTATACTGACTTATGAAACACAGCCAGGTCATACGCCCGTGTGTAAGGCCGTGTGGAGTATACTCACTTGATTTCAAATTCAAGGCCAGAGGACACATGGCCGTGTACTTAACCGTGTGTCACACATGGCTGAGACACACGCCCGTGTCTCTGCCGGTGTGGACAAAAATAGGCTATTTGCCAAGCCAATTTTTGCCATCTAAATTTCAAGTACCTACACCACAATTCAAAGGTACCAACTCAAGGCATAATAAGCATTAAATCAATCTCATAGCAAGCATATTCCATACCATTTCATTACTCATCAATACAAATCATAAAATACCATAATATGCCATCTAATTTGTAACACCCCTAACCCGTATTTGTTGCTGGAATAGGGTTTTAAGGCATTACCGATCAAAGCACAACATATAATATACATTTTTCATACATGGTTCAATTTCACATAAATATCAATCTAACATAATCACAATATCCCTTATAAGGCTCTACGAGACCTTAACAAACACTTGAAAAAGGTTTGGGACTAAACCAATAACATTTAAAAACATTGGAAGACTTAGAAAATTTTCAAACATTTAAGGGTCACACGCCAGTGTGAACAGGCCGTGTGCCTCACACGACTACCAGACACGCCCATGTCTCATGCCGTGTGAAAATAGAACATACATACTGACTTGCACCACACGCCCGTGTGCCTTGGATGTGTGAAATCAAGAGGGGTTACTGACTTTAGTCACACGGCCGAGCACACACCCATATGCCAGCCCGTGTATCACACATGGCTAGTAGACACGCCCGTGTGTCTAGGCCGTGCCAAACCTGTAAGGTATACTGACTTAATTTGAAGGGCTTCCGTAAAGGACACACGGTCGTGTACCAAGGCCATGTGTCACACACAGTCGATCCACACACCCATGTGCTTGGCTGTGTAGAGTGAAAATAGGCTTGGTTTAAGCCACATTTCTCACCCTCGTCATGCATACCTAATACACAACATTTTGCACCATTTCAATACATTAATAGGCAGCCAAAACATGTTATTTTATGCACCAAACATGATTACACCAACTCCATTTCATCAACTCAAATCATAACCATTTCCTGTACAAACACATACCAAAGCTAGCATGATTCATTTCTCATTTCACACCTATTCCATCACATACCAAAACACATATCACATTCATCAATTCAACCTATTTCAAATATGTATTTTATCATCATCAATCACACATCAAGCTTGACTCATAACTCATCTATTAGCCATTCACTTATCAAGTCCAAAATCATGCTTTTCATAAGTAAATACTCATCATATACCAAATGACCAAATGATCAACTTGAACCATCACCAACCATACCAAATTATGCCGCTACACAAGACAAATTACACATCAAATATAAGTCATTAATAAACCATATAAAATGGCCAAATACATCACCAAAAATCTTTATCAGAAAGACTCAAGCCTATACATGCCATATAACTAAGTCACAATTGTATAAATACCAAAATCAAAATCGGATAGTGTGATACGATCTCCGCCGACTTCTAACCCGAGCGAACGCCCGAATCACTATAAAACATAGAAAAATAACACAAAGTAAGCTATAAAGCTTAGTAAGCTCTTATGGTAATAAACTCATATTATTAAATAACTGCATTTAAAACCATTATTCAAAATCTAATATAATTCATAAGTTTGCACCATTTTATCCCGAATTCATGCACATAGTTAATCAAGATTTTCATGAGTTTATTCATTCAAAACACATATGGTTTGAATACTTCTTATCAATTAATTCACATCTCCATATGCATAAGCAATTATATATATAAACTTTATTCAATTAAATTTCCATCACCTTTTCTTTTGCCAAGTGAATTATGTGAAATATCATCGAATAACGGTATTTCGCACCTTTTGTGCCATATGTATATTTAGTTAAAACAACTATAATTCATATCTCACATATCATACAATTCATACTTCATCATAACCAAATAAACACATTTTTGCATGAAACATATTTATACATAAATCTTTCTCATTTCATATACATCATACTCTAAGAACTTACCAAATTACCTTCATTTGATTCTCATATAAGTTTTGTATAAACCAGTATCACTTAATTTGATTGTACTTTCATTCTCGTCTTGACTATGCCCATTGAACCGTTCAGAATCATTAAGGATACTTGGTAATCACATATAGCTTGTACAAATCCATATCCCAGATATGGTCTTACATGTTATCACATATCGATGTCACTGTCCTAGACAGGGTCTTACACAAAATCGATTAATGATGCCAAAGTCCCGGGCATGGTCATACACGTAATCAAAATACAAGGCCAATGTCCCAGACATGGTCTTAGATGTAATCAAATCTTGGTAACCTAATGTCATGATATTCGTATCCTATACTATTCCTAAGGTTCGTACGGGACTTTCGGATGTCATAACTCTGTCGATTCTTGCTCGTAGTTGCTCATTTGACATTCATGACAGTTCAATGACGGATAAACGTATATAATTCAATTCAATTCCATAATAAATATGAATTTATAACACAACTTAAATACGTTTATTAGCATACGAACTTACCTCATTGGCTGTAATGACGAATTAGGTCAACTAATCCGATACTTTGTTTTCCCCCGTTCCATATCCGAATCTCATTTTTCTCAATCTAGATAATAACAAAATTTGCTTACTTAATCATTCATTCATTCAATTTAACACAATTTACACATTGGTAAAATTACACTTTGGCCCCTATTATTTCACATTTTTGCAATTTAATCCTTATCACATAAAAATACAAATTCATACAATTCATGTAACACCCCTAACCCATATCCGACGCCGGAATAGGGTTATGAGGCATTACCAAATAATACATCCCATTCACTTACATTTATACACTTATTATTAAAAACCATTCATAAACATTCACATTGTCCCTTATAAGGTTTCTACGAGACCTTAAAACATGCTTAAGGGTAGTTCGGGACTAAACCAATCACATATAAAAATTTCTGAACACTTAAAAAAAATTTACACTCATAGGTCATATGCCTGTGTAAGCTGGCCGTGTGCCTCACACGGCTATCAGACACACTCGTGTCCTAGTCCGTGTGAAAATAGAGCATACATACTGACTTGCACCACACGGCCGGAGACACGCCCGTGTGCCTTGGCCGTGGGAAAACTAGAGGGGTTACTGATTTGGGTCACACGGCCAACCATACGCCCGTGTGTCTAAACTGTGTACCCTTCGAATTGGCCACACACGCCCATATGCCAAGGCTGTGTGTAACACTCCTAACCTGTATCCGTCGTAGGATGAGGGTTAAGGGACATTACCGATCATAATACATATCTTACAAATATGCAAAACATATTACAATTTGAAATTTTCAATTACATTAATATTCAATCTAAATCAAAGATTCAATATTATTATCTCATTACTAATAATCTGACATAATTTAAATCATAATCTACGTCTATTAAATAATTTAGCTATATACTGAACATGCATCAAAATAATAACTTGATAATTGAATGTCAACCCAACTTATATATGTTATGCGTACATACATCATCAAACATTATTTGAAATAATTTTCAAGACCTTTCTTCTATTTATTTACGTGACATTACTTTATTAATGTATATATAATGCACAAGTCAAACATTAAGGTTACCTAATACACTAATTTAATAAATATAAACTCATAAGTGGAGATAACTAGGCAT
Organism: Gossypium longicalyx; assembly: GCA_025698465.1. NCBI lineage: Eukaryota > Viridiplantae > Streptophyta > Magnoliopsida > Malvales > Malvaceae > Gossypium > Gossypium longicalyx. The sequence continues at coordinate 38,154,357 of CM046996.1, read as the reverse complement.
AATCGAATGAAGCTTTTAAGGCAAATCGCAAATTTTGGTTTCATATATAACCATCACTTAAGAGATGCAACATGTCTCATCAAACTCAAACATATTTTACCATATAATCATGAATCAATTTCAGCCACAATAACCACTCAATGCCAAAACATGCACCATTTGTAATAATCTCAGTCTGTTATTTAATCACAAATAACAATTTCTGTAGAAGCTTCTAATATAACAGATTAAAAACATATTACCTAATTTAATAGTCAATCACGTATGCAATCTTATTATGACACAACATAGCCAAACATACTTCTTACCCATATACATATTACGCGTATTTACCCTAAATTTGAACACCACACTTAACATTTTATTCCATACAAAACAATTGACTAAATATTCATGGGACATTTTTTTATTTACTTTTTACCTTTCATAACCGAATTCCATTTCTAAAATCCATGAACACATCCAAAGATTTCATCAATGAAATTACTAATACTAAGTTCACTAAACATTACAACCAAAACATATAAGACTAAGACTAAACATGGTGATCAAATGCACTTATTCACTAAATAAATTAGTATAAAACACATCCAAAGCAACCAAACATACTTATGACTGATTTCTCCATACCTCAAGCAAATTCATTAGCCAAATTCAATATTCAAACACATAACTCATACTATATTCATTAATGGCACCCAGCATATTAATCAAAATAGACTTATACCATTATCAAACCGAAACTGAACACAAGCATAGAGATAAGCCATTTTCGCATGTCGTTAATATAATACCAAAAGTTCAATATTTCTCAAAACACATTCCAGCCTATACATGCCATAATTCAAGTTTAACTTATAAAGGTACCAAAATAGTTGATAGTGTGATGAACTTTACTGACGGTCCCTAAGCTCGTAGCTTGACTCCAAAATCTATAAAACAGGAACAAATATACACAGTAAGCTATGATAGCTTAGTAAGCTATAAGCGAATAAACATTTCAATAATATAATCAACTCATTTTAACTAGTCGAATTACATTAACACTACTACGCTTGACCTCAAACCTACAATATCCATAATTAATACATTTTCATAAACATTTATCCACCTAAGCCGAATACACACATAGTCATTTAACACATTATAATCAACTCCCAAACCTAATAGACATAATATATCATACATCCATTTACTCGTATGTGCAAACTTAAGATTCATCAAATGACATCACATGTATATTTGTTACCTATATGGTCGAATATGCCAACTCGCATATGCACATATTAAAAATAAACATTTCAATGATACACAAATTATTCATTCACAAACCGAATACATATACCAAATACACATGAATTCTTCATTTGCATTACACATAATTTATAACAAATATTCATAGTACTTTCTTACCTTAGCTCAAGTAGATATCAAGTTAATTCATACTTGGCCATTTAACTCGTATTACACATCCGTACACAATTTACCTTTGCCCGATGAACCATTCGGAATTGGATAGACACTTAGGTCATCACATAATTCGTACAATGCCAACATCCCAAACGTGGTCTTACATGTAGCCACACATCGATGCCATTATCCCAGACAGGGTCTTACTTGTAAACACATCTCAGAATCACATATCGAAGCCATAGTCTTACTCGTACATATGTATCGGAATCCTATGTCACAACATATGTATCCTAACTATTCCTAAGGTTCATATGGGGCTTTCGGACGTCGTAACTCGGTCGAAACGAATTCGGAAGTGTAGTAGGCAAGTTTGTTCATGCTCAGCCATAGCATACACAAGCTCTAACATTCCATAACAGATATAAATTTAACATTTAATTACCATTAAACACGTCTATTTGCTTATAAACTTACCTCGGACGTTGTAAAATGAGACCGGGCTGCTAGTCTACAACTTTCGTTTTTCCCCGATCCAAATCCGATTTCTTTGGTTCTTGATCTAAACATAGTCAAATTAACCTCATTCAAACATATTTTCATTCAATTAAGTCGAAAAATACATAAATAGGTAAATTACCATTTTACCCCTGACATTTACAATTTTTACAATTTAGCCCCTATTGCACAAAACATAAAATATACAAAATTTCCCTCTACTTATTTTGGGCCGAATTTTACCCACTCTAAGAAAAGTCCATATATTCAATTTATTTCACATTTTAGTCCCTTAAATTATTATTTTTGCAATTAAGTCCTAATTACTCAAAATCAGCAAAAACTCCAATATAAAATATGTTAATCTAAAACATATCTTTCATTTTTTATCATCAAACAACAAAAATCACATGCTATCAACAATGTCACAATTCAAACTATTCATTAAAATAAAAAATTAAAGCATGGGTCTTGAAGATTACTAAGCAACGATCTTAAAAACATAGAAATTAAAAACCGAGCTAAAACTTACCTTGATTGAGCTTAAGCAAGAGCCAAACCCTAACTTCTTTTTCTTTTCTTTCTTGTTTATGATATTCGGAAATAAGAAGAAATAATGAACATAACTTTATTTTGTGTTTTCTTATAACATATATTAACATGTTATTTATTTTACTTAATTAACCTTCAACATTAAATAATAAACCATTATATGTTAAGTTCATAACCGTCCACCACATATACTTTTGGTCTAATTGCATCATAAATGCTTCCATTTACAAAGGCATAAACACATAAGCACTTTCACATTTAACCATTAAATTTTCATTTTACACAATTAAGTCCTTTTATTTAATCGGACACTTAAACGACAAAATTAAATCACAAAAATTTCATAGATATAAATTCACACAAAATAAACACAGAAAATAATTTTTAAATTTTTTTTGACTCGGATTCGTGGTCCCGAAACCACCATTACGATTAGGGTCTAAATCGGGCTGTTACGCTGTGTGCCTCACACAGTCATCAGACACGCCTATGTGTCTAAGCCGTGCTCAAGACTGACTTAAACTCGTAGGGCTACCGCAAGGGACACACGGCTGTGTAACATGACCATGTGTCACACACGGCTAAGACACATGACCATGTCTCTGCCTGTGTGGACAAAAATAGGCCATTTGCAAAGCCAACTTGCCACCCTTATCTTATGCTCACATTGCAACCAATTTGAAACCATTTTCATACACTTATAGGCAGCCCAAAACATACCAAATTCACACACATATTATACCATCTATTGTCAACCATTTTAACTACTCAATTCCACATTCAAATTATACCGAATCATTATGCCAAAATCATCACAAACCAAATCAACTCAATAAGCATTATATACAACACACATAACACTTACCAAACACATAATTAAAGCGAACTTAAATGGCTATACATACCATATTTACAAGCCAAATCTCATGGCTAATATCATGACTCAAAACATACCAAAATAACACTAGCCTATACATGCCATATACCATATATACAAAGCTTCAAAAGTACCAATAAGTTGATTTGATAGTGTGATGATGGTTGCCGATGATCCCCGACGTCTGAGCTAGCTTTGGTACTCTATAAAACAAAGACAATTAACACACAATAAGCTTCATAGCTTAGTAAGTTCGTACCAAATATACTCAACAGTTCATAATATACAAATCATCACTTAATAAACATTTAGTAGTTCAAATATTATCATTCAATTCTAATCCATGACTCTTTATCATATATATATACAAATTCATCAAGCTTCATACACAGAGTATTAACTACCACATAGGTACAATACGTACCTATACTTTCTCGTATTTATTTATTTTATTCTCACCTCTTTGTTCAACATGTTAAATCGTTTAGAAATCTTTCAATGCTCAAATAACTCACACACTTAGTGCCATTACATTAAACCAAAGCTATCTTGGTATCGCACACTTAGTGCCTCATATAGCCAAAGCTATTGCAATTGCACACTAAGTGCTATTTATAGCCGAAGCTAGTTTGAAACGCACACTAAGTGCCAAACATAGTCGATTTATCATCGTACACAATCGTAGTCACATATACACAATTTATGCATTATTAAAGCATTAAAACATAATTAGAACAACATTTATCACATACAAACTTACCTCGGATACTAAAACAGCGAATTGAATCATTTAGTCGATAACTTTAGTTTTCCCTCGATTTAGATCCGAATTCCTCCTTTCTTGATCTAGATGTATTCAAAATTAACTTATTCAATCACATAGTTATTCAATATAATCTACAAACACATATTTGGCCATTTTTGCACTTTAGCGCCTAAAGTTTTATATTTATTCAATTTAGTCCCGATTTTACAGATACACAAAATTACACCAATTCATTATAAACCCACGTGTGTCAAATTACTATAGTGCCCCTACCAGCCCATATTTTTCATTTAGTTCAAAATTTAACCCCTGATTTTACACTTTTCTCAATTTAACCCCTAATATGCATTTTTACTCAAAATCACTTTCCAAAACATGTATACCGAGGACCAAGCTTTTATAATTCATCATCAAACATCATAAAACTCATAGATTCATCAATAGCAATTCACAAAATCATCAACAATTTTAGAAATTAGGGTACGGGCTAGCTAGTACTAAAAGTAACGATCACAAAAACGTAAGAATCATAAAAAATGGAACAAAAAAAAACGTAAGAATCATAAAAAACGGAACAAAAAATGAACTTACATACAAGGTTAAACTATGGCCTAACATTTGAAGCTCCATCCATAGTGTTTTTATCTTCTTCAATCGGTTAGATGAGAAAAGATGGACTAAAATGATTTATTAAACTTTTTAATTCATTATTAAACCATTTACAATTGTAACCTTTAATATAATAATATAAAAACACATAATGGATGCCCATTAATGTCCATCTCCACTATCAATGGTCTAATTACAATATAAGGACCTCCCTTTTAATAAGCCAGAACAATTTGGCACTTTTAACATATAGAATGCAACTTTTGCATTTTACACGATTAAGTCCTTTTCCTCAAATTGAGCTGTTAAACAAATAAATTAGCTCACGAAATTTTCACACATATATATTCACATGATGTAAACACAAAAAATAATATTAAAATAATTTTACAATCTCAGATTTGTGGTCCCGAAACCATTGTTTCGATTTAACTATAACTGGGTTGCTACAACTCTCCCCCTTTAGGGATTTTCGTCCCCGAAAATCTTACCAGTGAATAGGTTTGGATATTGCTTTCTCATAGCATCCTCGGGTTCCCACGTAGCTTCTTCAACCTCGTGTCAATGCCACAATACTGTCACTAACACTATTCTTTTATTTTTCAGCCCTTTGATCTCACGAGCTAAAATCTATATCGTTCTTCATCATAAGACATATCAGGTTGAATTTCAACCTCAGTTGGGGAAATGACATTCGAAGGATCTGATCTGTATCTTCGTAGCATTGATACATGAAATACGTTATGAATCCTTTCTAAATCAGGTGGCAACAACAATCTATAAGCAAACGACCCAATACGTTTGATAATCTTATACGGCCCGATGAATCTCAGACTTAATTTACCTTTACGATCGAACCGAAGTATTTTCTTCCACGGAGATACTTTCAAAAACATTTTATCCCCAATTTGAAACTCAATATCTTTCTGTTTCAAGTCTGCATATGATTTCTGACGATCTGGCGCTGCTTTCAAACTATCACAATTACTTTCACTTTTTCTTCAGTCTCTCTAATCAGATCAACCCCGTGAATCTTATTCTTGCTTAGCTCAGTCCAGTACAACGGTATTTGACATTTACGACCGTATAAAGCTTCGTACGATGCCATTTTAATACTTGATTGAAAACTATTGTTATATGCGAATTCAATCAACAACAAATACTTTTCCCACATATCTTCAAATTCAAGAATGCAACATCTCAGCATATCCTCGAGTATCTAAATAACTCGCTCGAATTGACCATCCGTTTGTGGGTGAAATACAATATTGTAATGTAGCTTTGTACCCAGCGCATCTTGTAGTTTCTTCCAAAACCTCGATATGAATGTTGGATCTCTATCCGATGCAATGGACATAGGTACCCCGTGTAATCTCACAACCTCAAAGATATATAACTCAGCTAACTTATCAAGTGAGGACTCCGTACGTACAGGAATGAAATAAGCTGATTTTGTCAATCTGTCAACAACAACCCAGATTGCGTCTTTCTTACTTAGAGATAGTGGTAAACCCGAAACAAAATCCATAGTCACTCTATCCCATTTCCACTCAGGAATCATAATAGGTTGCAAAAAACCTGACAATACCTGATGTTCAGCTTTAATTTGCTGACAAATTAAACACTTAGAAACAAACTCTGAATGCCATGTTTCATACCATGCCACAAATAAAGCTATTTCAAATCATTATACATTTTCGTACTTCCCAGATGTACAGATAACCGACTACTATGAGCTTCATTTAAAATCATCTGAATCAACTCTTAATTTTTCGGAACACAAATTCAGCCTCTGAATCTTAAACAGTCATCATCATCAACTCAAAACTCTGAATCAGAATTCAAATCACATTGAGCTCCTTTAGCTAACAATTCATTATCAACTTTCTGAGCTTCACAAATCTATTGTAAAAAAAATGGTCTTGCTTTCAACTCAGCTACAATCGAGCCATCATCAGAAAAACTCAATTGAGTATTCATTGCATGTAGAGCAAACAAAGATTTTCAGCTTAAAGCATCAGCAACAACATTAGCGTTTCCCGGATTATAATCGATTACTAATTCATAATCTTTTAGTAATTCTAGCCATCTTAGCTCTCCCAAGTTCAAATCTTTCTGAGTCATCAAATATTTGAAACTCTTGTGATTTGAGTAAACATGACATTTCTCACCAAACAAATAATGACGCCAAATATTAAGCGCAAATACAATGACTACTAACTCTAAATCGTGCGTCAGGTAATTCTTTTCATGCGGCTTCAACTGTCTTGAGGCATAAGCTATGACTTTGCCTTCCTGCATCAAAACACAGCCTAGACCATTCAACGATGCCTTACTAAAGATTTTGAATTCTTTACCCGATTCTGGCGGAACTAACACCAGAGCTTTGATCCATAAAGCTTTCAGCTAATCAAAACTTTTCTTACAATTCTCGGACCATTCAAATTTTACATCTTTCTGAAGCAATCTCTTCAATGGAGTTGCAATCATCGAAAAGCCTTTTACAAACAATCGGTAATAGCCAGCTAGTCCTAGAAAACTATAGACTTCGGATACATTTCTTGGAGGCTTCCAATCCAATATTGCAAAAATCTTGCTCGGATTAACCCGAATACCCGATGCTGACATAATATGCCCCAGAAAACCAACTTCACTCAACCAAAATTCACATTTACTGAGCTTTGTATATAACTACTTATCTCTCAGAGTTTGCAATACAATTCTCAAATGCTCGGGATGCTTAGTTTCATTTCTCAAATAGATCAAGATATCATCTATGAACACAACAATAAATCGATCTAGATACGGTCTGAAAATCTGGTTCATTAAATCCATAAAGACAGTAGGTGCATTCGTCAGTCTGAAAGGCATAACTAAAAATTCATAATGCCTATACCTCGTTCTAAAAGCAATCTTTGGCACATCAGAGTCTTTAACTCGCAACTGATAACAACCAGATCTGAAATCTATCTTTGAAAACACTGTAGCCCCTTTCAATTGATCAAACAAATCATAAATTCTGGGTAGAGGAAATTTGTTCTTGATTGTCACTTTATTAAACTATCGATAGTCTATATACATTCTCATCGTGCCATATTTCTTTTTCACAAACAACACAGGAGCACCCCAGGGCGAAAAACTCGGTCATGCGAATCCTCTATTGGTTAATTCTTGCAACTAAGCTTTTAATTCTTTTAACTCTGTTGGAGCCATTCTATACGGAGCTATCGATATTGGCGTTGTATCCGGCATTAATTCAATACCAAACTCAACCTCTCGGATCGGTGGTAAACTCAGTAACTCTTCAAGAAACACATCTGGATACTCAAATACAACTAGCACCAATTCAATCTTCTTTTCAGACACTTTCGTCTCAAGCACATAAGCAAAATAAGCTTCACAACCCTTTCTCACATATTTCTGAGCTAACATCGAAGAAATCACTACTGGCAAACCATTCAGATCATCTGAATGAATTCAAATAATCTCATTATTCTGACATCTCAAATCTATCGTTTTTCTTTTCCAATTCACAACAGCATCATGCAACGTTAGCCAATCCATACCCAAAATTATGTCAAACTAATTAAATGGTAACAACATTAAATCGACTAGAAAATAATTATCCCGAATCATCAATGGACAGTTCTTGCACACTTTATCAACCATAACACACTTGCCTAAGGGGTTCGATACTCTAATTACAAATTCAGTAGACTCTACAGGCAATGTCTTACTAGATACTAAATTCACAAATATGTAGAAATAAGTTGATCCTGGATCTATCAATGCAATAACATTAGTATCATAGAGAGTAAAAGTACCGATAAAGTACCGGTAACAACATCTGGAGATGACACTTCTTCGCGAGCGCAAATAGCGTAGGCTTGTGCAGGTGCTCTAGCATCAGATCTCGCAACAGTGTCTCATGTCACACCTCTAGCACCACTCACATTGCCCGAATTTCTGGGTGGTTTACCTTTAGCTGTATTGTTACTCGGCTCGTGTTCTGAACATTACCTGTTTCAACTAACTCTGGACAATCTTTAATAAAGTGATCTTGTGAACCACAACTGTAACAAGTTTTATTATTACTTTTCCCCCAACAATCTCCAAAATGCTGTCTTCCACATTGTTGACACTCAAATTTAACATCTTTTACATTGTCAACACTCGATACTAACGTGGCTTGAGCTTTAGAATTGGTATATTGCTTCCCGCGATCTCTATTTTGAAATGCCACTAAAGCTGTAGATCGATTAAAATAGTCTCTAGATTTCTTCGACGAAGAATGATAAGATTTATTCATCAATCTCTTCCTCGAATCTTTTACCTCTAAATCAGCTTTTCTCTTTTCTTTGCTGATATCTTCGGCTTTACAAGCTCTCTTAACCAATACTACAAATTCTTTCAGTTCAAGTATCCCAACTAACAGCTTTATGTCTTCATTCAACCTGTCAACAAATCTTTTACACATGATCTCCTCAGTAGACACATATTGTCAGACATATTTGCTCAATCACACAAATTCTCTTTCATATTCAGTCACAGTCATTTGACCCTGCTTCAACTCTAGAAACTCTTTATGTTTCTAATCAAAAAATCGTTGACTTATATATTTCTTTTGGAATTTTGTTTGGAAAAACTCCCAAGTGACTCATTCTCTAGGAACCACAGATGTTAACATTTTCCACCAATGATATGCATTATCTCTAAGCAAAGATACCACACATTTGATACATTCTTCTAGAGTACAGGACAATTCCTCGAATACTCGAATTGTATTCTCGAGCCAAAGTTCAGAAACTTTTCAGCCCATGTTTACGTATCTTATCCACTGGATGCTTACTCAATCTAATCAGATCAATCGTTTGTGGCACAACCAGAATTTGTTGAGGAACAGTTGGGGGTGGAGGTTGTTGAGCAGCCGAATTCATTCGAACGAACTCGTGAACCACTCACTCTTCATTTGAAAAAAGGCTTGCTTAGCCTCTCCTCCTTGGCTACTAGATACGAGCCTAGAATTAGACTGCACTGCCCCTTGATCGAGAGAATGTGCATCACTTTTAACATTACCTGCTATTGCTCGTTCGGGATCCATTTACTATATAAAAACACATTTTAACTGTCAGGAATCATCACACTATCGCAGTTTATATATATGGCATGTATAGCTAGACTCTCACTCACTACGTTAGTCCTAAAATCGACTAAATCGTAGCTCTAATACCAATTAAATGTAACACCCCTAACCTATATCCGACGCCAGAATAGGGTTGTGAGGCATTACCGAATAATACATCCCATTCACTTACATTTATACACTCATTATAAAAATCATTCATAAACATTCACATTATCCCTTATAAGGTTCTACGAGACCTTAAAACATGCTTAAGGGTGGTTCGGGACTAAACCGATCACATATAAAAATTTTCGAACACTTAAAAAAATTTTACATTCACAGGTCACACGCCCGTGTAAGCATGCCGTGTGCCTCACACGGCTATTGGACACCCCTATGTCCTAGTCTGTGTGAAAACAGAGCATACATACTGACTTACACCAAACGGCCGGAGACACGCCCGTGTGCCTTGGCTGTGGGAAAACTGGAAGAGTTACTGATTTAGGTCACACAGCCAACCACATGCCTGTGCAACCTTTGAATTGGAGACACACACCTGTGTCTCTACCCGTGTAACGCCCCCACGCCCGAGACCGTCGCCGGAGTCGAGTATGAGGTGTTACTAAGCTTAATTTAACATTTTTAGAACTTTGAATTATTTGATTCTACATTCACAGCTTTTTAGCTACTTGCGTTATAGTCACAAGAAAAATCATCTCTCAAGTTACAAAACTCGAAATCAAGATCCGTAAATTTTTTATGAATCTAGACTCATATACCCATCTACTAATTTTTTTCTAGAATTTTTGGTTGGGCCAATTAGTACAGTTTATTAGTTAAAGTTACCCCTGTTACAGGACTTGACTGGACTGACCTCTGTTTACTACGAACCACATTTCTCTCTGTAAAAAATTCATATGATTATGAGGTTTGTTTCTCCTGAAACTAGACTCAATAAGGATTCTGATAATATAAAATAAACCACCTAATTGTATCTGTAAAATTTATGGTGAATTTTTAAAATTGGAACAAGGGATCCAGAAATTACTCTGACCCTGTTTCACTAAAATTCAAATATCTTCTAACATATAATTCCTTTACCTGTTTCATTTGTTTTATGTGAAACTAGACATATTAAGATTCAATTTCATATTTAATCCATCACCTAATTCGATTTATATGATTTTTAGTAAATTTTCAAACTCACGTCAGTGTTACTGCAATATTCTGTTTATGGTAAATTTCATCCCTTTTTATGAGTTTTCATGCACTAAGTATCTTAATAACTTTCCATAACATCAAACATAATCTAAACTAACCATTTCTATAACTTATCATTATCAAACATTTTCTCAACCATTCCATCACCATATCATAAGATCATTTACACAAAATAAGTATATTGCTATACATGCCATACTTAAATTTACAAGCCATTTACCGAAAAGTTCTTCAGATAGTGTGACTGAGCCTTCGACCTATTCCGACTCCTGAGCTGGCTTACCCAAAACTACAATGAGTAAGAAGGAGTGAGTAAGCATTAATGCTTAGTAAGTTCATATGCAAATAATAAGTAACATAACAAAGCAATCATACCAAAGGTTAAGTAACATAACATTTCTAATCATCATTCACCATCTTACTATCGTATCGTTGTTGTATAAATTCTTAACCCGAAGGTTAAGTACATACCTGTCCAAAGTATCCATTTCAAAACACTTACCAATACGTCTCTTTTCATCTCGAGTATTCCTCCATTTGAGTAGAACTTTACCCGTTGAACACATCGGAATATAATTCGGATACATGGATAACTTGCACATAAGTGCCACATATGCAATCAAGCAATCATGTAACCCGCCCATAAGCAAACTCGGACTCAACTCAACGAGCTCGGGCGTTCGCATCCATAAGTGAACTCAGACTCAACTCAACGAGCTCGGATGCCTAGTTACATCTCACGAACTCGGAATCAACTCAACGAGTTCGGACATTCGCATCCATAAGTGAACTCGGACTCAACTCAACGAGTTTGAATGCTCAACCATCCTAGTGACATGTCACTTGTATCCTAATCTATTCCTAAAGTTCAAACGGGATTTTCCTCGAATACATATCCTTGCCGTCTTCCGTAGAATGCCGAAATCAATACTCGGTAATAATTATATTTAGCAAGTAGCACACATGATTTGCATTTTGTTTGAAAATAACCACAAAACATATATTTCATAATAAAAATCAGCATATCACATAATTGACATCAATGACTTAAAAATGACAATTATGCTACATTATTTACACATAAACTTACCTTGGTACCAAAATACAAAGATTTTGCAATTTAGTCCACAATCTTTTCTTTTCCTCGATTGGGGTCGATTCCACGTCTTTCTTGATTATGAAGCTTGAAAGTTGAAGAAACCCTAGCTATGGTGAGAGTGAAGTTTCGGCAGCAACTAAATGGGGAAGATGACTATTTTGTGTTATTTTTCCCATTTTATTTCATTAAATATCCAAATGACCAAAATGCCCTTAATACCTTTCTTTGAAAATTTTCATGTACAAGCCCATTTTTGTCCAAAATTTTAGAAATTGGTCAAATTGCTATTTAAGACCTCCTAATTAATATTTCAAAGCAATTTCATACTAAAAACTTCTAGAATGTAAGTTTTGCAACTTATTCGATTTAGTCCCTAACTTCAAATTAAGCATTTTATGCATAGAGTTTCTTCACAAAATTTTCACACAATCATGCAATCATATCATAAACCTCAAAATAATTATAAAATAATTATTTCTATCTCGGATTTGTGGTTACGAAACCACTATTCTGATTAGGCCCTAATTCGGGATATTACAGCCTGTGTGGACAAAAATTGGCCATTTGCAAAGCCAAATTGCCCCCTAATCTCATGCTCACATTGCAACCAATTTGAAACCATTTTCATACAGTTATAGGCAGACCAAAACATACCAAATTCACACACATATTATACCATCTATTGTCAACCATTTTAGCTACTCAATTCCACATTCAAAACATACCAAATCATTATGCCAAAATCATCACAAACCAAATCAACTCAATAAGCATTATATACAACACACATAACACTTACCAAACACATAACTCAAGCCAACTTAAATGGCTATACATACCACATTTACAAGCCAAATCTCATGGCTAATATCATGACTCAAAACATACCAAAATAACACTAGCCTATACATGTCATATACCATATATACAAAGTTTTAAAAGTTCCAATAAGTTGATTCGATAGTGTGATGATGGTTCCCGATGATCCCCGATGTCCAAGCTAGCTTTAATACTTTATAAAAGAAAGACAATGAACATACAGTAAGCTTCATAGCTTAGTAAGTTTGGACCAAATATACTCAACAGTTCATAATATACAAATCATCAATTAATAAACACTCTGTAGTTCACATATTATCATTCAATTCTAATCCATGACTCTTTATCATATATATAAAAATTCATCAAGCTTCATACACATAGTATCAACTACCACATAGGTACAATACATACATTTACTTTCCTGTATTTATTTATTTCATTCTCACCTTTTTGTTCAATACATTAAATCGTTTAGAAATCTTTCAATGCTCAAAGAACTCGCACACTTAGTGCATAAATGATTAACCGTAGCTATAACGATATCGCACACTTAGTGCCATTACATTAAACTAGAGCTATCTTGGTATCGCACACTTAGTGCCTCATACAGCCAAAGTTATTCCAATTGCACACTAAACGCTATTTATAGCCGAAGCTATTTTTAAACGCACACTAAGTGCCAAACATAGTCGATTTGTCATCGTACACAATTGTAGTCACATATAAACAATTTATGCATTATTAAAGCATTAAAACATAATTGTAACAATATTTATCACATATGAACTTACCTTGGATACTAAAACGACAAATTGAATCGTTTAGTCGATGACTTTAGTTTTCTCTCGATCTAGATCTGAATTCCTCCTTTCTTGATCTAGATGTATTCAAAATTAACTTATTCAATCACATATTTATTCAATTTAATCCACAAACACATATTTGGACATTTTTGCACTTTAGCCCCTAAAGTTTTACATTTATTCAATTTAGTCTCGATTTCACAAATACACAAAATTACACCAATTCATCACAAACCCATGTGTACCGAATTACTATAGTTCCCCTAGCAGCCCATATTTTTCATTTATTTCAAAATTTAACCCTTCAATTTACACTTTTCTCAATTTAACCCCTAATATGCATTTTTGCTCAAAATCACTTTACAAAACATGTATATCAAGCACCAAGCATTTATAATTCATCAACAAACATCATAAAAATCATAGATTCATTAATAGCATTTCACAAAATCATCAACAATTTCAGAAATTAGGGTACGAGCTAGCTAGTACTCAAAGCAACGATCACAAAAACGTAAAAATCATAAAAAACGAAACAAAAAATGAACTTACATGCAAGGTTAAACTATGGCCGAATATTTGAAGCTCCATTCATGGTGTTTTTATCTTCTTCAATCTGTTAGATGAGAAAAGATGGGCTAAAATGATTTATTAAACTTTTTAATTCATTATTAAACCATTTACAATTATAACCTTTAATATAATAATATAAAAACACATAATGGATGCCCATTAATGTCCATCTCCACTATCAATGGTCTAATTACAATATAATGACCTCTAATTTAATAAGCCATAACAATTTGGCAGTTTTAACATATAGAATGCAACTTTTGCTTTTTAAGCGATTAAGTCCGTTTTCTCAAATTAAGCTATTAAACGAATAAATTAGCTCACGAAATTTTCACACATATATATTCACATGCTGTAAACACAAAAAATAATATTAAAATAATTTTACGATATCAAACTTGTGGTCCCGAAACCACTGTTCCGATTTAACTAAAATCGGGCTGTTACAATTCAATACCAGCCCATGTTAGCCGTATTTTCCTTTTATTCATATCAGCCCTTTTTTCTCATTAATCACACTTTTAACCACATAATTTCAATATTTCAAAATTTAATCCCTAATTTGCATTTTCATCAAAACTCCTTTTATAAAATATGAAAATCTAACATCAAATATTCATATTTCACCATTAAACATCAAAGAACACATAAGCTCATCAATGGTAACTATCAAAATCTTTAACAGATTTGAAATCGAAGACACGGGCTAGCTATTACTAGTTGCAACGATCTCGAAAACGTAGAATTCATTAAAAACGGAGCTAAAACGGTACCTAGATAAGCACAAATAGCTTGGCCAAACCTTAAACTCTCCAATGGCTATTTTCTTTCTCTAGTCTTGGTGATGAAAAGATAATGGAAGAAAATGATACAATTTGTTTAATTAAAATTAACTTTATTTACTAATTTACTATATTAACCTTTAAACACTTTAAAATTTTCCCTTATGTCAAGCCACCACATTCCACTTACTCAAAAATGGAGTAATAACTACATAAGGACTTCCATATTGAGACTTCATAGTTAATAGGCACTTTTAGCATATAGAACTATACTTTTACACCTTACGCGATTTAGTTCTTTTTACGAAATTAAACACTTAAACGGTAAAATTTCCTCACAAAATTTTCACACAACACTAATATCATGCTGTAAATATTAAAATAATAATAAAATAAATTTTTCAATGTTGAATTTTTGGTCCAAAAACTACTGTTTTGATTAACCCTAAAAATGGGATTTTACATAATTTCATACTTAAATTCGCATATACAATCCAACTAACTAAACCTTTCTCAACTATAAATCATTTTACACCAAATTACAAGCACAATTCATGTCTAATATCAACTATTCATCATTTACCATATCAATATGCACAAGCCTCATAATATAAGCCATTCATATATCCATCCGTGAACTCACTATAACAACCATATATGCACATATATATACATGATTCAACATGCAAAAATTGACCAAAATATGCCATCACTCATGGATATTCATACAAACCAAAACATATACATTTACAAGCCAATTCATTTGGCCAAAATCATTATCAAGTCATATCCAAAATGACTCAAAATACCTATACATGCCATATACTTAAATTACCAAAGTTCATAGGTACCAAGTGATAGGTAGATAGTGTGAAGCGATCTCCGAGGATTCCAAAATTCGAGCTAGCCTTGAATTCACTATAAAACATAGAAAAATAAATGATGTAAGCTATAAAGCTTAGTAAGCTCGTATGAAATAAACTTAATGCAATCACATAAATATAATTCAATAATTTGAATACACCAATATGTAGTTTACTATAGCTAACAAACCTTTCAAATACTCACTCACAAAACTAAATACTTTCATCATCATTTCTTCGATTTAATGCTAAAATAGTTTATGCACATACTTGTACTACATTCTCATCTTTCATTTACCCGTTGAACCATTTGGAGTAGAAGTAAGATACTCAAGGGTCTCACACGATAAGTACCTATACCATGGCCCGTAACCAAATCAAGGTAACTTATCTCTGAAATACTGATATCATGGCCCAAAGCCAAATCAGCCGATATTCATGGCCCGAAGCCAAATCAGTATAACTCACACTCGAAGTGCTAATATCATGGCCCGAAGCCAACTCACTGTATCCCCTAATGACATGTCACTAGCATCATAAACTATTCCTAAGGTTCAATCGGGATTTCGAATATCGAATCATCGTTGAATCACTATCGTTCATATGCACATTCTTGTATTCACAATTTATGCAATATCAAAGCATATGAAATATATTTGTATTGAAATTTATCACATACAAACTTACCTTTAATATGGAAACGACGAAATAAGTGTTTAGTCGATAACTTTAGTTTTCCCCTAATCTAGATCAGAATTCTGCTTTTCTTGATCTAAATATATTCAAAATTAACTTATTTAATCATATATTTATTCAATTCAATCCAAAACACACATTTAACCACATTTACACATTTGTCCCTAATGTTTCACCATTTTTATGATTTAGTCCTTATTTCATAAAAACACAAATTAACCACAACTCATGCTAGCCGAATTACTATTATGCCTCTTATAGCCCATATTTTCCATTTATTTCACATTTTAACCACAAAGTTTCAACATTTCTCAATTTAATCCCTATTTTGCTTTTTTACTCAAAATCACTTTACCAAACTTGCATAACTATCATCAAATATTCACAATTCACCATAAACCATCAATGAACACATATATTCATCAATGGCATCATTCAAAATCTTTAACAGTTTTGCAAAATAGTCCCTAGGCTAGCTAGTACTAGTTACAATGATCATAAAAACATAGAAATCATTAAAAAATGGGTCAAAAACACTTACCAATTTAACTATGCAATTGCCAAAACCCTAGCAAGCTTTCATGAACACATTTTTCTTCTATTTTCGGTGGAGATGATAACAAAAATAAAGATGACATTATGTTTTTTTATTTATTTTAAGCTTATTTATAAATTTACTTATTTAACCTTAATTAATAAACATTATAACACCTAAGAATGTGCCCATATAAGTCCAATCATGTTTCAAATGGTCAAATTACAACATAAGGACCTTTAAATTAAAATTCCATGGCTATTAAATACCTTTAACTAATGGAACTCCACTTTTACACTTTACGCAATTAAGTCCTTTTTATCAAATTAACCACTCAAAAGATAAAATTTCTAAATGAAACTTTCACACAATCATATATTCATGCTGTAGACCTTAATTCAATGATAAAATAAATATTTTGACTTCAAATTTGTGGTCCCAAAATCACTGTTTTAATTTGACTAAAAATAGGCTGTTACAACCATAAATATAAGAGAACAACCAAAAGAGAAATTTGTACAACAAACGTCATTAAAAAAGAAATAAAATGCAAGATGCATAAAAGAAATAGAAAACTTACCTGGATTTGACTAGCATGTAGGTACTTCATTCTGCTCGACAAGTGGATTTACAGGCACTAACTTTATACCACCACTTTCTCTTTTTGAGGTTCATTTCTTCCCCCTCCTTATCAGTTTCCATGAACTCATCAATCAGACGATCAATGTCACAATCCTATGTAGTTACGAAAGCTGGTGACAAAGGTGGAATAGGGTCCTTACCTTTGGTGGTGGCAGTAGTGGCAGTGTCATCTTTTTCTTTTTCATCATCCTTTTCAATATTTAGGGATGTCATCTTTTCGGGCTCTTCAGTAGCAGTTTGAGTGGGCTCCTTGGCAGCATTTGAAAATAGGAGGAAAGTGGCATGGAAGATAGGAAATTCTGACATTGGCTTTGTAAAATTCTTTTGCAATCTCTTCAACCAGGTGAAATTGCTAAATTTCAAAAAATGACATCCTCTACTCCAACTACTTTAAGGAATGCAACATTTGTTGTTCGAGGGAGCTACGAGAAATAAAGGGTGCTGTCATGGGAGAATGCCAATAGTAGAAGTGGTGGCATAGTATACTGAGTTGCCTTGGCAGCATCAATGCTTTGGATCTTGGCAAAGATGACCCTGGATAGTCCACCCTTATTAGGGGTGATATCCTCATCCACATTGAGAGGGACTCGGGCGGTTTGACATAGAGCAGTAATAAGGGAGGGGAAGTTTAAGTTACCAACATTCTTATCGTCACACTAGTGTACCTTCTGAAAAATGATCCTACCGACATTAATTCTTCTCCGTTTTATGATAGGGTGTAGAAAAAATGTAACACCCCTAACCTGTATCCACCGCTAGAATAGGGTTACAAGGCATTACCGATCAATACACAACATTCACGTCTAACAATATACATTCATCTCAATCATATTGTCCCTTCTATGGTCAAACGAGACCTTAAAACATTCTTAGAAATGGTTCGAGACTAAACCGATAACATTCACAAACTTTAAAAGACTTAGAAAATTTTTCAACATTTAAGGGTCACACACCCGTGTGAACAAGCAGTGTGCCTCACACGGCCACCAGACACGCCCATGGTGCAGGCCATGTGAAAACAGGTCATACATACTGACTTGGGTCACACGGCTAGCCACACGCCCATGTGCCAGCCCATGTGTCTCACACAGCCAGTAGACACGCTCGTGTGTCTAGGCCGTGTAAAAAATGTAGGGTATTCGGCCTTAATTCGAAAGGGTACCTTAAGGGACACACGGTCGTGTAACATGACCATGTGTCGCACACGACTGAGGCACATGCCTGTGTCTCTGCCCGTGTGGACAAAAATAGGCTATTTGTAAAGCCAATTTGCCACCCTTTTCTCGTGTACACAAATCAACTTAAATGGTACCATTTCAACTCATATATAAGCAACCAAAAACCAGCCAATTTGTACACATATCACGCCATCTATACACAACCATCTCAACTACTAAATTCCACAGCCAAACATGCCATTTCAATATGCTAATATCCTTAAGTTTGGATAACTACTAAATGCATTTCATCATCAGCTTAACACCTATTTCATGCCACAAAACTTACCATTTCAACTTCCCATAAACAAGCCATCACAAGCATTATATATTTTATATAACTTACTTATCAAACACATCGTTTAGCTATATCAACAACTAAGGCAAACATATCCAAATCAAGCCAATATCTAAGGCATAATATACATCTCAAATATCACTTTTCAAGCACATCATTTAAGCCAACTTAAATGGCCATACATACTAACATTTACAAGCTAAATTTCATGGCTATAAGCTTAATACAAAACATACCAAAATGATACTAGCCTATACATGCCATATACCATATATACAAAGTTCAAAAAATACTAACGAGATGATCGATAGTGTGATGATGTTTTCCAAGGATCCCTGAGTCCGAGTTAGCTTTGATACTCTATAAAAGAAAGATAAATAACACACATAGTAAGCTTCATAGCTTAGTAAGTTCGTACTAAATATACTCAACAGTTCATAAAATACAAATCATCAATTAATAAACACTTAGTAAGTCTAATATCATCATTCAATTATAGTCCATGACCATTATCATATATATACAAATCCCTCACTTTATACACATAGTATCAACTACCACATAGGTTTCGTACATACCTGTACTTTCCCGTATTTATTTATTTCCTTCTCACCTCTTTACTCAATACATTAAACCATCTGGAAATCTTTCCATACTCAAAGAACTCGTACACTTAGTGCATAAATGATTAGCCAAAGCTATAACGACATCGCACACTTAGTGCCATCACATTAAACCGAAACCATCACGGTATCACACACTTACTGCCACATATAGCCGAAGCTATTCCAATTCGCACACAAGGTGCTTTATATAGCCGAAGCTATATCGAATCGCACACTGAGTGCCAAACATAGTCGATTTATCATCGTACGCAATTGTCTTCACTTATATACAATTTATGCAATATTAAAGCATTAAATATGTAACACCCTATACCCGTAACCCACACCGGGGCGGAGTACAAGGCATTGCCTAACTTGTTCTCATGCATAGGAATAACCTCAAGTCATCGAGGCTCGATCCAGGTTAAAACTTTTTCAATTTCTACTTTTAGCTTCTTATTATGAGTCTACGAGCCCCAAATCAACCGTTGAAAACTATTCGGAACCATTCTGGTTCCTTATACTAGCCTTAAGAAAATTTTCCTTTAAAACAGGACACTCGCCCATGTTCTCGTGCCTCATACCTATATGGAATTAAAATCTAATTCACACCTACACGCCCGTGTCTTAGCCCATGTGCAAACACTTGGGTATTCTATTTCTAACGTCAGCATCCCCAAAATGTCACATGGCTACGGCACAGGCCTGTGTACTAGACCGTGTCCTCTACACGGCCGTGTCTCTGCCTCTGTGTTACTTACCATACATACTGACTTGAAATTTCTACATGCAGGAGACACACGGCCAGACCACACGCCCATGGGGCTGACCGTGTGTCACACACGGCCTAGACACACGCCCGTGTGCCTACCCGTGTGGACAATATAAGGCTATTTACCAAGCCTTATTGCCACCCTTGCATACCTATTTTCATGAAAATGCCAACCAATACCAAGTCAAGCATGATTTCCATAATCAACTCAGCCACAATAGGTTTTCATTCAACCATAGAGATGCATCTTTTATAAACTCTAAATAAATATTAGCCATCATTCAAAGCTCAATACTAAGTGTGGGATCCGTCCCAAGCCAACACATTTGGCCAATTCTCAAAGACTCAAAATAATAAGTTCTAACCCTATACATGCCATATTCAAAAATATTAATCTAACTATACAGAGTGTTTCGGCTGATAGTGTGATCGATATCTCTGACTTCTGGTGTTCCTTGAGCTACTTAGGCGGCATCACTACCATCCATACAAGTCACATTATATATATTGAGCTCATATCCCATACATATCAATTAGGTGCCTATATCATTCACAACACGGTTATACTTTCCTCGTTAGTTCAAGAACATAACATTCGCCGTTAAACCATTTGGAATATCATCGGGTATTCATTAAGCCTCAAACATGGGTTAAGTGCCGATGCCATGTCCCAGACATGGTCTCCCACTGGCTCATAACTCAAGTCGATTCCATGTCCCAGACATGGTCTTACACTAACTATCATCTCGTAGCCGGTGCATGTCCCAGACATGTCTTACATTGGCTTACATCATGAGGCCGATGCATGTCCCAGACATGTCCTACACTAGCCCTCGTCTCAATGTCGATGCCATGTCCCAGACATGGTCTTAAAATGGCTCTCATAATGTGGCCGATGCATGTCCTAGACATGTCTTACATTGCGTCACACAAGTGACCCTAATGTCACGGCATGAATATCTGGTTTATTTCCTATATTCAACGGGAACTCTACTATCTCTACTATCATCATACTTCCTCAATTTCACAATTAATCAATTCATCCTATATTGAATTTAAATGCAATTCAACACATACATTAGCAATGTAGTTGTCTTATTTATATACAACTTACCTCGGATTACAAAATGTACACAACTGGTTGGTTTAGTCGTTTTGCTTGGCTTTCCCCCGATCTAGGTTCGGATTTGGAAAATCTTGATTTGTGAGTCAACTAAGTGGCTGAAAATTTTGAGCTTTCAAACCCCCTTCAATGGCTGATTTTTGGTGGTGTATAGGAGAAGAAAAGAAAAGATGACAACTTTTCTTTATTTTATTCAATTTGCTCAAGTCATCAAAACCTAACATTTTGACTAATTAATTTTCCTTGTCTCTTGGCCGGATATGCTCTTATAATAGGGTCTAATTGCCTTTTAAAATCCCCTAATTTTGGTTCTCTAACAAAATATGTAACACCCCTTACCTGAGACCGTCACTGAAGTCGAGCACGAGGCGTTACCTAACTTAGCTTACTAATTCGGGGCATAAAAACTTGCTTTTAAAATTAATTTAGTTTCATTCATTCAATATGTCCCTAAAAATGGTCCTCGAGACCCTAAAACATGAAATTGAAATGGTTCAGGAACAAATCGGAATCAATAAAAATTTTTCGATCACTTAAACAAATCAAAACAATTTATTTCATCTTTCATAAATAAACTGTCCATCTACATCATAGTCACTAAATAAATTATAACTCTAGTTATGAAACTCAAAATTAAAATCCATAAATTTTCTCTGAACCTAGACTCATATATCTTCTTACTAATTTTTTTTCAGAATTTTTAGTCTAGCAAATTAGTACATTTTATTAGTTAAAGTTTCCACTGTTTCAATGTTTGGTTGCTCTGACCTCTATTGACAACAAATTAATTTTATCCTTGTAAAGAATTCAAATAACCATGAAGTTTATTTATCTTAAAATTAGACTCAACAAGGAATCTAAAAATATATAGTATAACTTCTAATTATTTTTGTACAATTTTTAATGAATTTCTAAATTCAGAATAGGGGATTCAGAAATTACTCTTACCCTGTCTCACCAAAATTTAAATATCTCATAAAATACAACTCCTTTATTTACAATGTTTCTTTCATATGAAAATAGACTTAATAAGATATAATTATATATCTCATTCACTATCTAATTCCATTTTTACTATTTTTAGTGATTTTCCAAATTAAAGTCATTACTGCTGACTAATACTATTTTAAAGCTAATTTCACCTTTTTCATGATTTTCATGGAATAACTAGCATTTAGGCATACATAACACCAAACATGTCCTTGATTAGACATTCCAATAGCTAATCATTATCAAGCATTTACATACCATTCATTAGCCATATCATAAGATCATACACACAAAATGGCTACGATGTTATACATGCCATACTCAAAATGAAACGTCTTGTTATACCAAAATAATCCTTGTGATAGTGTGCCCAAACCTCCGACGTACTTTACGATCCCTGAGTTAGCTTGACAAAACAATAAAAAGAAGGAAAATAAAGAGGGTAAGCATTAAGCTTAGTAAGTTTGCATGCAAATAAATAACAACATTCATAAGAATTATTTTACTACTTGGCATGATACTACTTAATGCAACTTCATTAATTGTCATAGACATATTTTAAACTTCTTCACTTACTCACTTACTTAAATACTTACTTAATCAAATTTATTAATACATTTTGCTTAACTTTTTCCTTATCAAGCATACATGAACATTATATACTTACCTTTGCCCTTCTAGCATGAACTTGTCTTACCTTTTTAGCATAACTCGTCTTACCTTACCTTACCTTGATATTCTCTTTAAATTTTTCCCGTTGAGCCACTTGGAATACTAAGGATACACGGGTACCTTACCATTCCCTTGACTTTTCATGGTCTGACGTGGTATCCTTTTGAAACTTACCATTGCCATGTCTTGACATGGTCTTACATGGTATCACTTCCTTATGAACTCACCAATGCCATGCCTTGGCATGGTCTTACATGGGACCATTGCCTTATAGTAACTTACCAATGCCATGTCTTGACATGGTCTTACATGATTTCCTTGCCTTAGAAACCTTACCAATTGCCATGCCTTGGCATGGTCTTACATGGTATCCTTAAACCCTAATGTCATGACATTTGTATCCTACACATTCTTAAGGTTCAACCGGGACTTTCTAAAATTACTTCTCCGTCAATTCATGCTTGAGTCTTCTTTGAATAATTTCATAAAATAAATATAAACATGCTGAAAATTAATAACATTAACATAAAATAATAGACTATTGCATTTATTTACCGCAAACTTACCTCGAAACAAAATACGATCAACTATATTGATTTAGTCCACTATCTTTTTCTTTCCCCAGTCTAACTCTGGATTTCATTCTTCTTGATCTATAATAACAGATTTAGCTTATTTAATACTCACATTTATTAAAACAGTCACTGACTCAAACTTTGAAAAAATTACACTTTTGTCCCTAAATTTTACATATTTACACTTTTTCCCCAAGGCTCGAAAATTAAACTTCATCCTATTTTCTTATGTTTTATGACATGCTGGTCATTTTTTCCTTTTATGGAAACATCAAATTCTGACTCTAACATGTACTTATGAATATTAGGTATTTTTACCGATTTTGTCATTTTACTTGTTTTCACGTAAAATCGCTTAGCAAAAGTTGTTTAACACAATTTCAAGCTTCATATTCTACCATAAAACATCAAAATAAACACATTTGACCTATGGGTATTTTTCCAAATATAAACCCTAGGTTAAATTATTGCTAGAATAAGCTTAATCAAGTTACTGGACTCCAAAAACGTAAAGAACATTAAAAATGGGCCTAAAACGGACTTACAATTGAGCTTGGAAGCTTGAAAAACCCTAGCTATGTCTTCCTCATGTGAAATTCGGCCAAGGGGTTGAAGATGGACAAAAATTGGCTTTTCATTTTGTTTTTAATTCATTTTAATAACTAAATGACCAAAATGCCCTTGATTAAAAACTATGGTGTTTTATCTTCCTTTAGGTATTTTTGTCCAAACTAGTATAATGGTCTAATTACTATCCAAGGACCTCCACTTTAAAAACCCATTACTCACAAGTACTTAGTACCTTTGTGAACTAGAACACACATTTTACAACTTTTGCAATTTGGTCCTAATTATCAAATTGGACCCTCTATCGATAAAATTTATAAACAAAATTTTCACACAATCATGAAATCATGCCATAGACCTTAAAATGATAATAAAATAAATTTTTCTACCTTGAATTTGTAGTTTCGTAACCACTATTCCGTTTAGGCCCTATTTTGGGATGTTACAAAATAACACCTTTAGCTATCAATTTGGGACTTTTACACTTTATGCAATTTAGTTATTTTTCGCCATTGGGCTCACAAACGTCAAAATTAACTTACCAAATTTTTCATGCACTAATATATTAATGCTAGAACATTAAAATAATAATAAAATAATATTTTTAACTTCAAATTTGTGGTCCCGAGACCACTGTTCTGACTAGGCCCTAAATCGAGTTGTTACATTTCTCCCCCTTAGGGATTTTCGTCCCCGAAAATCTTACCGGCGAATAAGTTCGGGTATTGCTCTCTCATAGACTCTTCGGGTTCCCACGTGGCTTCCTCGACTCCATGTCTATGCCATAAAACTTTCACAAGTGCTATACTCTTATTTCTCAATTATTTGACTTCCCGAGCTAAAATTCTGATCGGTTCTTCACCATAAGTCATGTCTGGAAGTATCTCATCCTCTGTCGGCTCAATCACATGCGAAGGGTTGGATCTATATCAACGTAGCATGGATAGATGAAACACGTCATGAATCTTCTCCAACTCTAGTGGCAAATCCAATCGGTAGGTAACTAGTCCTACTCTCTCCGTAACCTCATAAGGTCCTATGAAACGAGGACTCAACTTGCCTTTTCTACCAAATCTGAGAACTTTTCTCCATGGAGATACTTTCAAAAATACCTTATCACCGACTTGAAATTCAATTTCCCTTCATTTCAAATCCGCATATGATTTCTGTCTATCCAAGGTGACCTTCAAGCAGTCATGAATCACTAACTTTTTCTTCAGTCTCTTTGACTAAATCGACCCTGTGAATCTGACTCTCTCTGAGTTCATTCCAATATAAGAGCGTTCGACATTTTCGTCCATACAAAGCCTCATAGGGCGCCATTTTAAGACTTATCTGATAATTGTTATTATAGGGGAATTAAACCAACAATAGATACTTTTCCCAATTGCCTTGGAACTCAAGGACACAACACCGTAACATGTCCTTTAATATCTATATTACTCTCTCTGACTGTCCGTCGATTTGCGGATGAAGAGCTGTGATAAAACTCAACTTTGTTCTCAATGCCTCTTGTAACCTGTTTCGAAATCTCGAGGTAAATCACGAGTCTCTGTCTGAAATAATCGATATGAGCACCCCGTACAGTCTCACAATCTAAAAAATGTACAAATCGGCTAGTCTCTCAAAGGAGTAGTCGGTACGCACTGGTATGAAATGTGCCGACTTTGTTGGCCTAGCCATAATAACCCATACTGTATCTTTCTTTTTTGGGGTTACTGGCAGACCCGTCACAAAATCCATAGTGATCCGATCCCACTTCCACTCTGGGACCACAATAGGCTGAGGTAGACCCGAAGGTACTTGATGTTTAGCCTTTACTTGTTGACATACTAGGCACTTGGAGACGAACTCAGAAATGTCTCTTTTCATACCTGACCACCAATACATTTTCTTAAGGTCGGTATAAATTTTCACACTACCTGGGTGGACGAACAAACAACCACTATGTGCCTCTCTCAGGATCTTCCGAATAAGCTCATTGTTCTTGGGTACACAAACTCTGTCTTTGAACATCATACATCCATCAGTACTAATATGAAAATATGATTTAATTCCCGACTCACATTGAATTCTCTTGGCTTGCAATTTCTTATCACCTTTCTGAGCTTCTCAGATCTCTTGAAGAAATGTCGGTCTATTTCTCAACTTTGTTAAAATTGAACCATCATCAGACAAAGCCATATGGGCATTTATTGCTCTTAGCTCAAATAATGATTTTCTACTCAATGCATCGACGGTGACGTTCGCCTTCCCCGGATGGTAGTCGATAATCAACTCGTAATCTTTTAACTCCCGTGTGTCTAGGCCGTATCAAAACAGGGCATACATACTAACTTGTCCACACGACCACAAGACACGCCCATGTGTCAGGCCGTGTGAAAATTAGGGAGGATACTGACTTGGCCACACGGTTGACCCCACGCCCGTGTGTCTAGCCTGTGGTCGAAACTGACTTGGCCACAAGGCCTAGCACACGCCCGTGTCTCTGCCCGTGTAGGAAAAAATAGGCCATTTGCAAGGTCAAATTGCCACCCATTAAGGGTCCTCCCTACAAGCATAAAACCAAAGACATTTTATACCAAATTTTTAATCATTTCACAACCAAAACATACATCTTTCATGCCATTTCATTATCAACAAATTTCATACTTAACATTCATACCAAAACATAATATATCATGAGTCATAATCAAACCAAAATATTTGTTTTGTAACTTCAATTTACCTCATTCATTCTTATACCACATTCTTACCAAATTACCATTAAGTACCTATCAAAAACTTACCAAACTTATCAAATCTCTTGACCATACATAAACACATCATATTGATCATATTGCATCACATTTCATATACCAAAATCAAACCATGATCACAACCAAAACCTAGCCATATCACACGGCTAAATATATACATCACAAAACATAATCAATGTATTTCTAGCCAATACATACCATACTTTAATATTCATATTTTCAAAAGCTACCAAAATATAGTTTGATAGTTTGGTGACGATCTTCGACGATCCCCGAGCTTTCGGAAGCTTTGATATCTATAAAAAAATGATAAACACACAAAGCAAGCTTTCAAAAAGCTTAGTAAGCCATATACAAATAAACTTAACAATATAAACATATAAGAATCATAAACATACATATACTCTTTAACCAAATGCTATCACAAAACACATAGCTCAAACACATTTCACATATTCCCCATTCATTTGCACATAATGCATATTTTCTCATACTTTTGTCACATATAACCACTTGATCACAAAGATACATATACTTACCTTTCAAAATCAAATATGATATACAATTTCAAACGTACCTGAATCGGATACACATTTCATATAATCATTCATTTCTCGAAATGTCTGTTGAACCGTTCGAAATCATAAGGATACACGGATAACTTAGAATGCTCGAACAATGCCAACATCCCAGACGTGGTCTTACATGTAATCAAATATCGATGCCACTGTCCCAGACAGGGTCTTACACCAAATCAAATATGATGCCGATGTCTTAGACATGTTCTTACACGTAAATTGCAAGTCGATGCCAATGTCCCAGAGCTGGTCTTACACGAGAACACATATTGGATCCTATGTCATGACATATGTATCATAACTATTCTTATGGTTCAAACGGGACTTTTTAGATGTCGTCACATTATCAGAACTTTCTTGGATATCACATATTGAGATCTCAAATAGCCATTCAACACAATTCAATGTCATATAAACATAAATAAATCAACTCAAACACGTTTATTTGTATATAGACTTACCTCATACGGAAATGAGCGGAAACGAGCAACTATTCAAAGACTTTCGTTTTCCCCCGATCTAATTTCGTTTTCTTTGGTCCTTGATCTAAACACATTCAAATTTAACCCTTTTATTCACCAAATCATTCTATTCAATCCAAAAACACATATTTAGGGCATTTTACAAATTAGCCCTCACATTTTCACATTTTGACACTTTAGTTCTTAATTCACAAAGTCACAAAATACTCAAAATTTCTATATACCCATGTTAAGCTAAATTCTCATAGTGTTCATATAAGCCCATATATTTCATTTATTTCTCATTTTAGTCCCTCAAAATCTCATTTTTACAAGTTACCCCAAATTACTCAAATTCATAATAAATTCAAAGACAACACATGTTAACCCGACATCAAACTTCAATATATTATTATCAAACTTCATAAAACTCATAATTTCATCAATGGCATATTTCGAAATCATCAACAAAATCAGAAATTGAGACATGGGCTTGATAGTATACAGAGTAACGATCACAAAAACGTAGAAATTATCAAAAACGGATCAAAACACATACCTTAATCAAAGAAATCAATGACCGAACCCTAGCTTGTATTTTTCTTTCTTTTTCTTTGTGTTTTTTTGTTATGGATGAACGCAAATGGCTTAATTTTTCATGTTTTGTTTAATTAATAACCATTAATTCATCATTTACCATTTTATCCTTCATTAATAACATATAAATTTTCATTAACCATAAGCATTTATGTCCATCCATTATTCAAATGGTCCATTCTCAACATAAGGACTTCTCATTTACAAAGACATAACAAATAGACACACTTAACATATGGCAAGTAACTTTTACATTTTACGCGATTAGGTCCTTTAATCAAATTAAATATGTAACACCCCTAACCCGTAACCGTCGTCGGAAAGGGTTACGAAGTATTACTAACTAAACACAACTTTTGGATAATTATCAATACTCATAGAAATTATTCATCTTAAATTATCACAACCGAACATATATTACATCAAACCAAATATTACAGGTTACACATAAATTAGATAACATATAACCATAATCATTATCAAATGGCCGGATATAAGCACATGGAAATAAACATCTCATTATTAATTACTTAGATCAGACATACATGCAACTCTATTAAAAACCAAAGTTACTATTCATATGGTCATTTGTTAAATCTTTAACCAAACATATATATAACATGCAAACACATATGTCTTATTTGTTGTCTACTTCTATTACTCTCAATCACTTTATACATATGAAACATTTGCCAAATTACCTGACTGAATAATCAAGCATTTATTTTATCCTTCACACCAACACATCAATTATATATATAATATATTAATTATTCATCCAGCATATATATAACATACCAACTCAAATTTTGACATGGTACTAGCATATATCAATTAAATTAACAAATGTCATACTCAAACTAATTTAATAGCCATATTTTCAGCTAAGTTTATATATAAATCCATATAGCCAAAACAATCCAACTTTTTCATCAAATACATGATACCTCAATTATTATACAACCATCGAAAGTTAATTCACCTTGTTTGCCAAATCTAAACATAGTCATTTCACAAGCTATTCATTATGCTTAACATCTCATTTATAAACAATTATTAAAGGTAATAAACTTATATTTATATCTATTCCATTCCACAGCCGAACATCCACTCTTCAAAAATATACATCCACAATTTCATTCAAACGAAATATACCATTTACATATTCTTTGGCATAACCTCATCACCATTACTATATGTATCAATCATGTTTCACATATATATATTATTCTATATTATAGCATCCGCACGGCATGTTAAATATACATTCATATTTATATCACATAACAAGCAATATATTAAAATTAAATATTCCCTTTTACTCATCACAAATCTATGCTCATATAATTATATCAATTTAAATCATACTTGAACAAACATATTAAATCTCACCATACATACTTAACACAAACATTTCACCTATTTAATCATATTAAATCATATGACTATATCATCATCAATATGTCAAATATATCATACACATATAGCATGCTCAATGTTTTCAAAATAGACTTAAACCATAACCATATATATCAAAACTGAAACTTGCTTATACTTAAACATCATACCTATCCATATCTATCAACCATATTAACCTCACTTAAGCCAAATTTTATAATCAATCACCTTACAAAATATACCACAAATCATACATCCAAAATGAGCTACTTTCATGGTCATTATGATTCATCATTAACACATCTCATTTTCAATCTTACAATCAGCATCACAAACATATCACCAAAACACAAATCATACATATCATAAAATATGCATACCAAAATAAACTCCTACCATATCAATTATAACCAAAATTTGATCAAACCTTAAAATTGAACCTAATAAAATAAACAAGCCATTTTCGCATGGCTTAATATATATTCAAATTCAAAATTAACTAAATATAATCTAGCCTATACATGCCATAGATCCAAGTTTAAACTTATAAAATACCAAAAACAGTCGATAGTGTGATGGACTTTGCTGACGATCCCCGAGCTCGTAATTAGGCTCCAAAATCTATAAAACAAAGACAAACAAAAACACACATAGTAAGCTATCATAGCTTAGTAAGTCATAAGCGATTAAGTAACTCAATAACATTTATATTTCATTATAACAAAATGGAATCATTATATTATATTCATATACGTTTTCAAACTTGCAAAAATATGCATTTATCAAACATATGACTATGCATCAAATCTAAATAGAATGAATACACATGTAGTTAATATCATAATTATTTTTCACTTCTAAGGTTACATATAAACCCTTGGCCAAATAAACTCATTCATATATGAATACACATAAAATCACATTTACAAGATCGCATATACTAAACATTTAACCAATTATAATTTTCATATACACATATACTTTTATTTGCATCATGAATACATCATTAAACCGAATGTATACTTTTACATATGCATATATGTAATTCACAATAACAAATAACATTTATATCATTGATTCAAGCATCTAACTTACCATAATTTCATAACTTAGTATGAATACATACCTAAACCTTTTAACTCGATTTTTCATTCAATCTTAACTTAATATTGCCCGTTAAACCATTCAGAATTGGATAGGTCACTCGGATAATCACATATACCGTACATTACCAACGTCCCAGACGTGGTCTTACATGTAATCACATATCAATGCCACTGTCCTAGACAGGGTCTTACTCGCACACATATATCGAAGTCACATATCGATGCCAACGAATTAAACTTGGTCTTACTCGCACACATATATCGGAGTAACATATCGATGCCAACGTATTAAACGTGGTCTGACTCACACACATATATCGCACACATATATATCTAAGTCACATATCGATGCCAACGTATTAAACGTGGTCTTACTCGCATACATATATCGAAGTCACATATCGATGCCATGGTCTTACTCGCACATCACATATCAAAATCCTATGTTATGACATATGTATCCTAGCTATTCCTAAGGTTCATACGGGGGCTTTCAGACGTCGTAACTCGATCGAATCAAACTTGTAAACTCAATTCTCAAGCATATACACATTTGGTCATTAAGTATATACAATTATAAAAATTCAATTCAGGATTTAAAACATATATATATTCAAAATTATTAACACTTATTTGCTTATAAACTTACCTCGGATGATAAAAAAGGGAACAGGACGACTAGTCGACAACTTTAGTTTTCCCCCGATCCAAATCCGATTTCTTTGGTTCTTGATCTAAACATATACAAATTAAACTCATTCAAACATATTTTCATTCATTTTAGTCCAAAAACACATAAATGGGAAAATTACCATTTTACCCCTGACATTTTACACTTTTTACAATTTAGTCCCTATTGCACAAAACACAAAATATGCAAAATTTCAATATATCATGCTTAGGCTAAATCTTCCTTGTGTTCATATAAGTCCATTTATTTCATTTATTTCACATTTTAGTCCCTCAATTTATTATTTTTACAATTTAGTTCTAATTACTCAAAATCATTAAAAATTCCAATACAAAACATGTTAATCTATCACATATCTTTTATTTTCTACCATGAAACAACAAAAATCACAAGCTTCCAACAATGACATAACTCAAAATATTCATCAAAATAAAAAATTCAAGCATGGGTTTTGTAGATAACTTAGCAACGATCTCAAAAAATGTAAAAATTATAAAAAACTGAGCTAGTTACATACCTTGATTAAGCTTCCAAAGTGCCAAATACCTAAAGCTTTCTTTTCTTTCTTTCTTTTGTTATTTTTGGTCAAAAGTATGAACACATTCTCATGTCTTTTAATTATGTTATAATATATTATATATATATTTACTATTTTACATATTTAACCTTTAAAGTTTAATTAGCAAACCACATAAAACATATCTAAAACCGTCCACACATATAATAAATGGCCTTATTACAACATTAGTACTTCATATTATAAAGACAATATCAATTCAGCATCTTTCACATTTAATCATTAAATTTTCATTTTACGCGATTAAGTCCTTCTAATTAAATCGGCACTCAAATGATAAAATTAAAGTAGGCAAATTTCACACATATAAATTCACACATAATAAACACTGGAAATAATTTTTAAATATTTTTCTAACTCGAATTCATGGTACCGAAACCACCATTTCGAATAGGGTCTAAATCAGACTGTTACAAAACACACATACGATTAAATTTTAATACGAAATTTTCACACATACTAATTCACATATTATAAACATGAAAAATATTATTAAAATATTTTTTAACTCGGATTTGTGGTCCTAAAACTACTATTTTAACTAGGGTCTAAACTAGATTGTTACAACTCTCCTCATTAGGGATTTTTGTCCCTGAAAATATTATCATTGAACAGATTTGAATATTGCTATCTCATAGCATCTTCGAGCTCCCACGTTGCCTCTTTAACACCGTGTCTATGCCACAATACTTTAACTAACAGAATTTTCTTATTTCGCAATTTTTTAACATCGCGAGCTAAGATACAAATCGGTTCTTCTTCAGAGGTCATATCAGATGGATCTCAATCTCAGACTGAGAAATTACATGTGAGGGATCAGATTGGTATCGTCTAAGCATCGATATGTGAAATACATTATGAATCTTTCCTGGCTCTGGTGGTAACAACAATCTATAAGCAGCCGGTCCAATATGCTCGGTAATCTCATACGGTCTAATGAACCTCGGACTCAATTTGCCTTTTCTACCGAATTAGAGTACTTTCTTCCACAGAGACACTTTCAGAAATACTTTGTCACCGATCTCAAGTTCAATATCTTTTTATTTCAAATCTACGTAAGATTTCTGTCGATCGGAAGCTGCTTTCAAACTGTCTCCAATCACTTTTACTTTCTTTTCAGTGAACCTTATTCTCATGAGTTCAGTCCAATACAACGGTGTACGACATTTTTTACCATTTAAGGCTTCGTACAATGCCATTTTAATGCTCGATTGAAAACTATTATTATAGGCAAATTCAATCAATGGAAAATATTGTTCCCATGTACCTTCAAACTCAAGGATGCAACATCTCAACATATCCTCGAGAATCTGAATAACTCGCTCAGATTGACCATACATCTGCGGATGAAAAGCAGTACTAAAATGCAGTTTTGTACCTAAAGCCTCTTGTAATTTCTTCCAAAATCTCGAAGTGAATCTCAGATCTCTATCTGACATAATAGACAATGGCACCCCGTGCAATCTCACAATGTCGAAAATGTATAACTCAGCTAATTTACCAAGCGAGTAATCAGATCGTACCGGAATAAAATGAGTTGATTTCGTCAATTGGTCAACCACAATCTAGATTGCATATTTCTTTCTTGGAGATAGGGGCAAACCCGAAACAAAATCCATTGTCACTCTATCCCATTTCCATTCTGGAATCATAATCAGCTGTAACAAACCAAATAGCACCTGATATTCAGCTTTGACTTGCTGACAAATTAAACATTTAGAAATAAAGTTGGAGATATCTCTTTTCATTCCAGACCACCAGTAATGCTGTTTCAAATCATTATACATTTTCGTACTACCTGGATGAATAGATAAACGACTATTGTGAGCTTCATTCAAAATTATCTAAATCAACTTTAGATTTCTCAGAACACAAATCCGATCTTGAAATCTCAGACAATTATCTTTATCAACTCTGAATTTTGAATCATAATCTAAACCACTCTAAGCTCGTTTTGCTATTATCTCATTATCAACTTTCTAAGCATCAATAATCTATTGTAAAAACAACAGTCTTGCTTTTAATTTGGCTAAAACTAAACCTTCATAAGATATACACAACCGAACATTCATAGCATGGAATGCAAATAATGATTTCTGACTTAAAGCATTAGCAACAATATTTGCTTTCCCTGGATGATAATCAATAACAAGCTCATAGTCTTTTAGCAGTTCTAACCACCTTCTCTATCTCAAGTTCAAATATTTTTCAGTCATCAAATATTTCAAACTTTTGTGATTAGAATAAACATGACATTTCTCACTGAATAGGTAGTGACGCCAAATTTTCAAAGCAAACACAATCGCAGCTAACTTTAGATCGTGCATCAGATAGTTCTTTTCGTGCTACTTTAACTATCTCGAAGCATAAGTAATGAATTTTCCTTCCTACATAAAAACACATCCCAGACTGTTTAACGAAGCATCACTGTAGGTCACAAATTCTTTACCCGATTTGGGTTGTACAAACACTGGAGCTTCAGTCAATATGGCTTTCAACTGATCTGTAACGCCTATAAAATACAAGTATTTTTCTTTTGGTTATTGTATTGCATAAATGTATGCTTGCTTCAATGGTTGAGTGTTTTGAGGAGTGCTGGCTAGGTTCTGGGTTCGAGCCTAGGCAATTGCAAAAACTTTGATTATTTATGTATAACCTTTGCTGGTGATGTGTGGCCTTTTAAATTGTTGTTGGTAAGATTTGTCACAAAGAGCTTGCTAGTCAAGGGGTGAGAGGTGTGTGGAGTGATCCTTGGGGTCTAAGGTTCGAGCTTTGGCAGGGTGGAAGGAACTTTTATTTTGCCGCATGTGCTAGGGAGGAATCCTAGTTTGACCGAAATTGAGGAGTTGGTAGGAAGTTGAATGGGCGGTTGAGTAGAATGTGGTGGAGGGATTTTAGGAGAAGATTAAGGGGAGGAAAAAGGGGAGTTTGAATTGTAGTGGAATGGTTCAGAAAGTGGAAGGGATTTGCCTAGGAGTTTCGGTTAAAGTGGTGCTCTCTCTAAAGGTTTCAGTTTTGGTGTTTTTTGGGATTCTTTTGCTTAGTGACCGAAGTTTTACCCTCCTCCTATTTTCGATAGCTACTTTTTTTTCTTTTTGCTTTCACTCGGTAGCGATATTGTTTCTTTTTTTCAGTTGAATTTCGGTTGGTAGACTATTCTCCTTTTCTTAAACTGGATATTGTTCTTTTCCCCTCACTTGGTTTCCTTAAATCATTTTTCTTTTGCTTATTCCAAGACTGAATACTTTTTGTTCATACTTTCGCAAACCCTGTTTCGGTTCTAGCTTTGCTTGTGAGCGATTACTTCTCCTCTCACTCTCAAAGCCTGGTTCATCTTGTGTTGGTCGAATCTTTAAGGCTTGAGCACATTCTTCTGTTATTTCTTTTTCGCTTAAGTATCTTTGATTTGTTGGGACTCGTTATTCTATACCAAGGTGTAGGCCGTGTGTCTTTCTTCGGTAAGGGATCTCTTGAGTCGTGGTAACAGCTTTGGGGAGGATACGCAGTTTTGGGGCTAGAGGTGGTTGCGACTGTGATTGGTAAGTAGTGGGTGACGTGATTTGATCAAGCATTTACAATATTATGATGTTGGATTAATGGAGTTTTAAGACTACTGGTGGGTTGTTGTATCATAGGTGGTTGATCTCGGAGGCGTTCCAAACCATAAATCTTTAACAGGTGTGTAATCACACTGTCTCAACCACTATACGGCAAAAGCTAAAAAACCATTCTTAACGGTGCCACATGAGCGAACGCATGTTCGCATGGTCTTGTAAGCGCATAAATGTGAGCATGTGACTGTGAAGATCACCACGAGCGATCTCGTAAGCATGGGTCATTTGGGCCACATTGGGCCGAGATGGGTGTGGGCCACACGGGCTCGTGGGCCCCACTCAGGCTTACCGCACGGACGAATGAGAATAATCAGGCCAGCTATGTAGTTGCTCGGCTAAGGCCAATATTTAGGCCTAATAGGCCACACAAGCGTGTGGGCCTACATGGGCCGCGTTCTGGGCTTTAGCCCATCAGCCATTAATGAATTGTAAGGTCGTTCGAGACTATTGCGGGCTTACTGTAGAGTTGGTAAATATACCTAGATTGTAACATGTTAAAAAGAATGTTATACCCCTATAAGGTAAATGATCGAAATACCCCTGTATGTTATATGACTATTTGAGCATGCCATGATTATTGTATGTACATCCATAATATGTTGCTTTGCATAGGGTGGGTTTTATGATATTGGAGGAAGTGTACCGAGAGGCTATACACCTACTACTGGCAGCTCTGCCGCAAACACTGACAGTGTTGTAAATGGTACGATACTTTGGAGTGTAGGGATGGGTGGGTCGATATAATCCCCACATGGAGTGCAGGGCTAGACGGAGTGGAGTGTTGAGAATGATTGGGTAGGATCTACTTATGCATGTTTGATACTGTACTAAAATGGGCCAAGGCCCACACTAATATTGTTACTATTATGGGGCTTAGGCCCAGATAGTACTACACACTGAGTTTTCACAAACTCACTCTTCTTTTTGTATGCGCAGGTAATCCTTAGCTTAGGTCAGTGCTACGAGGGACTCAGGAAAGGCCGCACCATTGTTAAATCACGTACTGGACTCTTTAATAGTGGTAGATTTAATTTGGGTTAAATTTTATTTAATAAGGCCGTTTAAAGTTTTATCTTTTATTGGGGGTTTATTTAAAATGTTTTACATCGGATAGTGGTAGTACTTGGGTTTTCAAAACAAAAATGATTTTCAACTACCTTCCTACGCCACTTGTTTTTAAAAGCTTCTGTGACGATCAATGTTTTAAATGGTAACAACGATTTGGTAAGACGTGTGTTGCCAAACGAATCAGTAATTTGGAGGTAAATAAATAATAAATTAGTTTTTCATAAAGACCTCAACGAGGCTTAATACAAATGAACCTTTTCAATAAAGATATGTTTTACAAAGCCACTCCAATATGACATCACAGATTCGGCCGTAAAGTCTAGGTTGGGTTCAGGGTGTTATATTTTGTGGTATCAGAGCCAAGTTGCAAAACTCGTCTGTGGATTTGGGTTTTCCTAAGAACGTGAATTTCAAAAGATGTGTTTCATATAGTGGAAAATATTTTCAAGTGTTATTTTCAAAGTGTGGTCTACCGAGCCTTCGGCGCCGATTCTGTAAGTCCTTTAAACACTACTTTTTAAACTGGAAAATTGAGACTGTCATGGATAATAGATTGTACTGAAATCTCTTTTAGGGTACTTGAAATTGTAGTAAGACTGTGGTCAACGAAAAATGAACAACTCTAAATTGTTGGTACTGCATTTCATAAAACATTTCCTAATAAACACTGGAACTATAAAATTGATGCATTAAACTGTTAATACAAAAAATACATGAATCGACTATGAGTACTAGAGGTACTCATGGAAGGGGTACTAAAGGCCGCGGTGGAGGTCGTGTAGGTGGCCTGGCCGGATCTTCGGCATCTGGTCATATGCCCAACATTGAGACAAGAGAGGCACCGGCTTTATCGGTGACTGAGATTGGGTCGTATGATCGTGTAGCTTGGGATGACGCACTGCCCTAAGCTATGCTACGTATTCTAGAGAGGGTCACTGGGCCCAATGTTGGTACTATGGGCCGTGGGTCAGTAAAGGAACGACTCAGGTCTAACGGGGCTAAGATTTTTAGGGGTATCGCTGGAGTTGCCCCTAATGTGCTGGAGTATTGGATAGAAGCTATGGAAAGGATTATGGATGACCTTGACTGCACCCCAGAGCAGAAACTAAAAGGTGTAGTGTCGTTGTTGAGAGACGAAGCCTATCAGTGGTGGCTTACTGTGAATGAGGGTACTCAGCCTGATCGATTAACTTGGGAGTTCTTTAAGAATGCTTTTCAAGGGAAGTACGTGGGCGCTAGTTATATGGATGCCCGTAGAAGGGAGTTTTTTAACCTGACCTAGGGGGATAAGACCGTAGCTGAGTATGAGGTAGAATTTCTGCGATTGAGTCATTACGCGCGTGGCATGGTGGCTATTGAGTACGAGCGTTGTGTTTGTTTCGAGGACGGTCTCAAGGATAATCTGCATGTTCTCACAGCTTCACAGAGGGAGCGAGATTTTACAGTGTTGGTAGAAAAAGAAAAAATCACTGAGGTTGTTAAGCGCACTGAGCGTCAGAATCGTGAGAAGGATAAGGGGAGGAATGTAATAACCCGAATTAAGGCCTAATCAAAATAGTGGTTTCGTGACCACAAATTCGAGACAGAAATAATTATTTTATAATTATTTTGAGGTTTATGATATGATTGCATAATTGTGTGAAGATTTCGTGAAGAAATTTTTGGCATAACGAGTTTAATTTAAAGTTAGGGATTAAATCGAATAAGTTGCAAAACTTGCATTCTAGAAGTATTTAGTATGAAATTGCTTTGAAATATTAATTAGGAGGTCTTAAATGGTACTTTTACCAATTTTAAGTTCATGGACAAAATTAGGACATGGAAGGAATTTTTGTAAGTTTAGTAAGGAGGGGCATTTTGGTCATTTGGATATTAAATGAAATAAAAAGGGAAAAACAACACAAAATTGGTTATCATCTTCCTTAGTTGCTGCCGAATGCTCCCTCTCTCCATAGCTAGGGTTTCTTCAACTTTCAAGCTTCATAATAAGTGATTCCAAGCCTCGTTTTTAATGATTTTTACGTTTTTGGTATCCCGGTAGCTCGATGTAGCTTATGCTAGCAATAATTTGACCTAGGGTTCATATTTGGAAAAATACCCATAGGTGAAATTTGTGTATTTTGGTGTTTTATGATAGAATATGAGGTTTTAAATTATGTCAGACAACTTGTACTACTCGGTTTTAAGTGAAAACGAGAAAAAGGGCTTAATCGGTAAAAATACCTAATAGTCATAAGTACATGTTAGAGTGTGAAATTGATGCTACCATAGAAGGGAAAAATTATCAGCATGTCATAAAACATAAGAATATGGGATGAAGTTTAATTCTCGAGCCTAGGGGCAAAAGTGTAATTTTACAAAAGTTTAGGGGCAAAATGGTAATTTTGCCAAAGTTCGTATTTGGGGCTGTTTTGATGAATGTATGTATTAATAAGATTAATTTGGCATTATAGATCAAGAGAAATGAGATTCAAGTCGTGATCGAGGGAAAAAACAAAGTTTACGAGGAATAGGCTCGATTGCTAATAATTTTATACCGAGGAAAGTTCATGTGTAAATGTAGTAACATAATTGTCATTTTAAGTAATTTAATGTTATTTATGTGATATGATGATTAATATCATGAAATATTATGCTTTATGGTTATTATTGAATAATATGTAAATTATGAATTGCTACCGAGTATCGATTTTGATGTTCCGTGGACAACGGCAAAAATGTGTAATCGAGGAAAAAGCCCGTTTGAACCTTGGGAATAGATTAGAATACAAGTGACATGTCACTAGGATGGTTGAGCATCCGAACTTGTTGAGTTGAGTCTGAGTTCACTTATGGATGCAAATGTCCGAACTCGTTGAGTTCAGTCCGAGTTCGTGAGATGTAACTAGGCATCCGAGCTCGTTGAGTTGAATCCGAGTTCACTTATGGATACGAGCGCTCGAGCTCGTTGAGTTGAGTCCGAGTTCGCTTATGGGCGGGTTGCATGGTAGCTTGGCTACATATGTGGCACTTATGTACAAACTTTTCGTGTATTTGAATTATATTCCGATGTGTTCAACGGGTGAATCTTAAGAGAATAAGGAGAATGACTAAAACGAATGTGACATGTTGGTAAGTATGGTAAATGAGAAAATTTGACAGGTATGTGCTTAAATCTTTGTATTGAGAACTTGGTATGATGAAATCGTAGCATGATATTAAATGCAAATGTAACATGAATGTCTTGGTGTTGTTTATGCAAATGATGTTTTTATATGGAATTGCATGATTATGTTACTTACTATTTGCATGTGAACATACTAAGCATTTATGCTTACTCCCTCCTTTTCTTTCATTGTAGTTTTGACAAGCCGGCTTGAGAATCGGGATAGGTCGAAGACTCGTTCACACTATCCGAAGGCTTAAATCAGTAAAATGGCTTGTATATTTTGAATGTGGCATGTATGGCAAAATACTCACTTTGTGTAAATAATCCTATGATATGGTTATGGTTTGCTAAGAAAAGGTTTGGAAATGATTAGCCATTGGAATGGCCAATTTAGATCATATTTGATGTCATGTATGTTTAAAATGATATTTAGTCCATGAAAATCCTTAGTAAAGTGAAATTTGCCATAAAACAGAATCTGAAAACAGCAGTGATGTAAATTTGAAAAATCACAAAAAATAGTAGAAATGGAATTAAATGATGAGTAAGTTATGAAATTGAAGCTTAATGAGTCTATTTTCATATGGATTGAACAAAACAGGTATATGAATTATAATTTATGAGACATTTGATTTTTGTGAAACAGGGCCAGAGTGATTTCTCCCCTAATCTGACTTTGGAAATTCACCATAAATTTTATAAAAATAATTAGAAGTCATAATTTATATGTACAGATTTCGTATTGAGTCTAGTTTTAAGAGAAACAAACGTCATAGTTATTGAATTTTTTTACAGAGAGATATCTGATTCGTAATACACAGAGGTCAGAGCAGTCGAACCCTGAAACAGGGGAGACTTTAACTAATAAACTGTACTAATTGGCCCAGCCAAAAATTCTAGAAAAAAATTAGTATATAGATATATGAGTCTAGTTTTAGGGAAAATTTACGGAATAGGATTTTGAGTTTCAAAACTCAAGATATGAATTTTTAAGCAACTGTGACGCAGACTGCTAGCTTGACTGGAAATTTTAAAATTAAATTGTTTGAGCTGTTTAAGCAATGAATTAAGTCTGTTAACACCTCGTGTTCGACTCCGGCAATGGTCTTAGGTACGGGGGGTTACAAGGAATAAGAGAGTGTAGGAGCCCTCAGGTTCAGCTATGAGACCAGGAAAGAATGTCAGAGTTGATGGTCCAGTGAGAGTTGGGCCCCCTGTTGCTTCTTATGGGTTGTAGCCTTGTACAGTTTGTGGGAAACACTATCAAGGCGAGTGTTGGGTTCAGAAAGGGGCATGTTTCAGGTGCGGATCTATGGAGCACCATATCAGGGATTGCCCGCGGAGGCCAGGTTAGATGCAAGCTACTGGTATGGGTACTGTTTAGCCACAAAGAGGTTTTCAGTAGCCAGCAAGAGGCCGGGGATCAGCTAGAGGTGGAAATGGTACAAGTCATGGTAAAGGGGCACTAGGCAGAAGTGCGAGTCATACTGAGGCCAGGTAGCCGGCACTGGTTTATGCTACACATCTTTTGGAGGACGGAGATGCCCCGGATGTTATTACGGGTACATTCTTTATTCATTATGTACCTTACACTGTATTGATTGATATTGGTTCTACGCACTCATATATAGCATGCTCTGTGTCTGAGACTTTGGGTGTGAAATGTGAAAACACTGTGAGCGAGGTTACTGTGTTGAGTCCATCAGGGCAGTCGGTGAGAGTGAATAAAATGTTTAAAGATGTGCCTTTGGAGGTTCATGGAATGACCTTTTTAGTAGATTTAATGGAGCTTCCTTTTGGGGAATTTGACCTGATACTGGGTATGGACTGGCTGGTTAAGCATCAGGCAAATTTGGATTGTGCTTTTAAGCGAGTTGTCTTGAAAACTATAGAGGGCAATGAGGTCGTTGTGATTAGGGAGCGTCAGAATATCTTTCAAATGTGATTTCTGCGCTGAGAGCTGAGAGGATGGTTTGTAAGGGTTGCGAGGCGTATTTAGCCTACGTCAGTGCTTTTAGAATGGGGGATGCATCTGTAAGGGATATTAGGACAGTTAAGGAATTTCCTGATGTCTTTCCTGATGAGCTACCGGGGTTACCTCCTAATCGCAAAGTTGAGTTTGGAATAGAGCTCTGGCTTGGTATAGCTCCGGTATCTATTGCTCCTTATAGGATGGCACCGAAGGAGCTCGCGGAGCTTAAGGCTCAAATTAAGGAATTACTGGATCGAGGGTTCATTTGCCCTAGTGTATCACCATGGGGAGCACCGATTTTATTTGTAAAGAAGAAGGATGGAACCATGCATTTGTGCATCGATTATCGGCAGCTAAATAAACTGACTATTAAGAAAAAGTACCCACTATTGAGGATTGACGATCTTTTTGATCAGTTTCGAGGAGCTTCAAATTTTTCTAAGATTAATCTTCGATCGAGGTACCATCAGCTGAGGGTTAAGGAGGCGGATGTGTTCAAGACAGCATTTAGGACTCGTTACGGTCATTAAGAGTTTCTTATAATGCCGTTTGGGCTGACGAATGCACCAGCAGCCTTTATGGATTTGATGAACCGAGTATCCCAGCCCTATCTGGATCGGCTTGTGGTGGTGTTTATAGATGGTATTCTATGTATTCAAGGACTGTGGAGGAACATGATGCACATCTTCGAGTTGTTCTACAGATTTTAAGGGAGAAGAAGTTGTATGCTAAATTCAGCAAGTGTGAATTCTTGTTACGTGAGGTAAATTTTCTAGGCCATGTGGTGTCTGTTGAGGGGATTAGGGTTGATCCTCAAAAAATTGAAGCTATTTTAGACTGGAAGCAACCTAAGTCGGTATCAGAGATTCGAAGCTTTCTAGGTTTGGCAGGATATTATAAATAGTTTGTTGAGGGGTTTTCATTGATTGCTGCACCTCTGGCTAAGTTATTGTGCAAAGGGGTACTGTTTAACTGGACTGATAAGCAATAAGAAAGCTTTGAGAAATTTAGGAAGGTTTTAACTGAGGCCCCTGTCTTGATACAACCAGAATCTGGAAAAGAATTCACTATGTATAGTGATGCATCACATGTTGGTTTAGGGTGCGTGTTGATAGAAGAGGGTAAGGTGGTGGCATACGCGTCCCGATAGCTTAAGACGCATTAAGAGAACTACCCGACGCATGGTTTAGAGTTGGCGTGGTGGTATTCGCTTTGAAGATTTGGAGGCATTACCTATATGGTGAGAAGTGTATCATCTACACGGATCATAAAAGCCTCAAGTATCTCC
The DNA here is from genome assembly GCA_025698465.1 of Gossypium longicalyx. Lineage (NCBI taxonomy): Eukaryota > Viridiplantae > Streptophyta > Magnoliopsida > Malvales > Malvaceae > Gossypium > Gossypium longicalyx. Next base: position 38,110,408 of record CM046996.1, on the reverse strand, counting down.
TCACTCAGAAGGAGCTGAACCTTAGGCAATGTAGATGGGTTGAACTACTTAAGGATTATGATTCTTCAATCGAGTACCATCCTAACAAGGCTAATATGATAGCTGATGCACTGAGCCGTAGGGCTATTACTGACTTGAAGGTGATGTTTGCCCGTCTCAGTTTGTTTGATGATGGTAGTCTACTGGCCGAGCTTCAAGTTAAACCGAGTTGGTTGGAGCAGATTAAAGCTAAGCAGTTGAAGGATGAGTCACTAGGTTTGTGGTTTCGGCAGATAGAGAGTGGGGAAACTTCAGATTTTGGGCTGGATAGCAAAGGGGTACTCCGTGGGAGAGTCTGCGTACCGAAAGATACTGATTTGAGGCAGTCTATACTGCGAAAAGTGCATGGTAGTCCTTATGCTATCCTGACGGAAACAAGATGTATCGAGACCTTCAGGAATTGTATTGGTTGCCATGACTTAAGCGAGAAGTTACGGAGTTTGTAGGTAAATGCCTAACTTGTCAACAGGTTAAGGCAGAGCATCAGTTGCCTTTAGGGTTACTCCAGCCAATTAAGATACCATTGTAGAAGTGGGAGAGGGTGACTATGGACTTTTTTTGTAGGCTACCTATAACACCTACTAATAATGATTCAGTATGGGTTATTGTGGATCGACTGACGAAATCTGCCCACTTTATACCTGTTCATACTGATTACTTATGGCAATAGTTGACTAAGTTGTATGTATCTAAAATTGTGAGACTGCATGGGGTACCGGTTTCTATTATATCAGATAGAGATCCTCGCTTCACGTCTCGATTTTGGATGAAGTTGTATGAGGCATGGGTACAAGGTTGGACTTCAATACTGCGTTTCATTTCTAAATAGATGGGCAGTCAGAGAGGGTGATACAGATATTAGAGGACATGTTAAGAAGTTGTGTGATTGATTTCCAGGGTAGTTGGAAAGATTTCTTACCGTTGACAGAGTTTGCATACAATAATAGCTACCAGTCTAGGTACAGATGGCACCTTACGAAGCATTATACGGTCGTAGGTGTCGTACTCCTTGTTGGACAGAATTTGGTGAACGGCGTATTTTGGTCCCTGAGTTGATTTTTGATACCGAAGATAAGGTCAGGTTGATTCGGGATCGGCTTAAGGCAGCTTCGGACAAACAAAAGTCTTATGTGGATCTGAAGCGTAAGGAGATTGAGTTTTCGGTGGGGGATTTGGTGTTCCTATGGTCTCGCCATGGAAAAATGGTATTGAGGTTTGGTCGGAAAGGCAAGCTAGGCCCTAGGTTCATTTGGCCTTAGTGGATAGTGAAGCGCATGGGACCGGTTGCCTATCAAATTGAGTTGCCTCTAGAGTTGGACCAAATTATGATGTGTTTCATGTCTCTATGTTGAGGCGATATCGCTCAAATCCTTCACATATTGTCTCAACTATGGAAATTGAAATTAGACCAGACCTGACGTTTAAGGAGGAGCCAGTCCAAATCTTAGATCACGATGTGAAAGTGTTGAGGAGGAAGTCAGTTCCACTGGTTAAGGTGCTTTGGTGGAATCACAATTTTGAGGAAGCTACATGGGAGCTCGAGGAGGCAATGCGACAGCAATACCCTCACCTACTTTGATCAGGTAAATTTCGAGGCCAAAATTTTTTTTTAGAGGGTAGAGTTGTAACGCCCCGAAAATACAGGTATTTTCTTTTGGTTATTGTATTACATAAATGTATGCTTGGTTCAATGGTTGAGTGTCCTGAGGAGTGCTGGATAGGTTCTGGGTTCAAGCTTGGAAATTGTAAAAACTTTGATTATTTATGTATAACTTTTGCTGGTGATGTGTGGCCTTTTAAATTGTTGTTGGTAAGATTTGTCACAAAGAGTTTGCTAGTCAAAGGGTGAGAAGCATGTGGAGCGATCCTTGGGGTCTAAGGTTCGAGCTTTGGCAGGGTGGAATGAACTTTTATTTTTTCGTATGTGCTAGGGAGGAATCCTAGTTTGGCCAAAATTGAGGAGTTGGTGGGAGGTTGAATGGGCGGTTGAATAGAACGTGGTGGAGGGATTTTAGGAGAAGATTAAGGTGAGGAAAAAGGAGAGTTTGAATTGTAGTGGAATTGTGCCGAAAGTGGAGGGGATTGTTTAGGAGTTTCGGATGAAGTGGTGCTCTCTCTAAAGGTTTCGGTTTTGGTGTTTTTCGGGATTCTTTTGCTTAGTGACCGAAGTTTTACTCTCCTCCTATTTTTGATAGCTACTTTTCTTTTCTTTTTGCTTTCACTCGGTAGCGGTATTGTTTCTTTTTGTCAGCTGAATTTGGGTTGGTAGACTATACTCCTTTTCTTAAACTGCATATTGTTCTTTTCCCCTCACTTGGTTTCCTTAAATCCTTTTTCTTTTGCTTATTCCAAGACCGAATACTTTTTGTTCATACTTTCACAAACCCTATTTTGGTTCTAGCTTTGCTTGTGACCGATTACTTCTCCTCTCACTCTCTAAACCTGGTTCATCTTGTGTTGGCTGAATCATTAAGGCTTGAGCACATTCTTCTCTTCTTTCTTTTCCGCTTAAGTATCTTTGATTTTTTGGGACTCGTTATTCTATACCAAGGTGTAGGCCGTGTGGCTTTCTTCTTCAAGGGATCTCTTGAGTCGTGGTAACAACTTTGGGGAGAATACGTAATTTTGGGGCTAGAGGCAGTTGCGACTGTGATTAGTAAGTAGTGGGTGACGTGATTTGATCAAGTATTTACAATAATATGATGTTGGATTAATGGAGTTTTAAGACTAATGGTGGGGTTATTGTATCATAGGTGGTTGATCTCAAAGGCGTTCCAAACCATAAATCTTTAACAGGTGTGTAATCACACTGTCTCAACCACTATACGACAAAAGCTAAAAAATCATTACAAATGGTGCCACACGAGCGAACGCACGTTCGTGTGGTCGTCTAAGCGCATAAATGTGAGCATGTGACTGTGAAGACCACCACGAGCAATCTCGTGGGCATGGGTCATTTTGGGCCACGTTGGGCCGAGATGGGCTGTATGGGCCACACGGGCTCGTGGACCCCACTCAGGCTTACCACACGGATAAATGAGAATAATCGAGCCAGCTGTGTAGTTGCACGGCCAAGGCCAGTATTTAGGCTTAATGGGCCACACAAGCGTGTGGGCCCACATGGGCCGCATTATGGGCTTTGGCCCATCAGCCATTAATGAACTGTAAGGTCGCTCGAGACGACTGCGGACTTACTGTAGAGTTGGTAAATATATCTAGATTGTAACTTGTTGAAAAGATCGTTATACCCCTATGAGGTAAATGATCGAAATACCCTTGTATGTTATATGACTGTTTAAGCATGCCATGATTATTGTATGTACATCCATAATATGTTGCTTTACATGGGGTGGGTTTTATGATATTGGAGGTAGTGTACCGAGAGGCTATACGCCTAATACTGGCAGCTCTGCTACAAACACTGACAGTGCTGTAAATGGTACGATATTTTGGAGTGTAGGGATGGGTGGGTCGATATAATCCCCACATGGAGTGCAGGGCTGGACGGAGTGGAGTGTAGAGGATGGTTGGGTAGGATCTACTTATGCATGTTTGATACTGTACTGAAATGGGCCAAGGCCCACATTGATACTGTTACTGTTATGGGGCTTAGGCCCAGATTGTATTACACACTGAGTTTTCACAAACTCAGTCTTTTGTTTGTATGCGCAGGTAATCCTTAGCTTGGGTCAGTGCTACAAGGGACTCGAGAAAGGCCGCACCATTGTTAAATCACGTACTGGACTCTTTAATAGTGGTAGATTTAATTTGGGTTAAATTTTATGTAATAAGGTTGTTCAAAGTTTTATCTTTTATTTGGGGTTTATTTAAAATGTTTTACATCGACTAGTGGTAGTACTCGAGTTTTCAAAACAAAAATGATTTTCAACTACCTTCCTACTCAACTTGTTTTTAAAAGCTTCTGCGACGATCAATGTTTTAAATGGTAACAACGATTTGGTAAGACGTGTGTTGCCAGATGAACTGGTATTTTGGTAGTAAATAAATAATAAATTAGTTTTTCATAAATACCTCAACGACGCTTTATACAAATGGAGCTTTTCACTAAAACTATGTTTTACAAAGCCACTCCAATGTGACATCACAGATTCGACCGTAACGTCTAGGCCGGGTTCGGGGTGTTACATGATCAAAGCTTTTTTGACACTTTCCAGACCATTCAAATTTTACTTCTTTCTGGAGTAGTGTCGTCAACGGAGCTGTAATCATATAAAATGCTTTTACAAACTGTCTATAATAACTGACAAGTCCTAGAAAACTACGAACTTCAAAAACATTTCTCGGAGGCTTCCAATCCAAAATACCTAAAATTTTGCTCGAATCAACTCGGATACCTGATGCTGACACAATATGGCCCAGAAAACCAACTTCGCACAACTAGAACTCACATTTTCTAAACTTCACATACAATTGCTTATCACGTAAAGTCTGTAGTACCATTCTCAAATGCTCGGCCTGCTCAGATTCATCACGCGAATAAATTAATATGTCATCAATGAATACAATAACAAATTAATCTAAATACGGTCTGAAAATTCAGTTCATCAAATCCATAAAGATAGCAAGTGCATTAGTTAATCCGAAAGGCATAACTAAGAACTCATAATGGCCGTATCTCGTTCTGAATGCAGCTTTCAGAATGTCTGAGTCTTTTACTCGCAACAAATAATAGCCTGATCTCAAATCTATCTTTGAAAACATTGTAGCTCCTTTCAATTGATCAAACAAATCATAAATTTGAGGCAGGGGGTATTTACTCTTGATAGTCACTTTGTTCAACTGATGATAATGAATCCACATTCTCATCGTCCAGTCTTTCTTTTTCACAAACAGAATTGGTACACCCCAAGGTGAGAAACTCGGTCTAGCAAACCCTCTATCGGTCAACTCTTGCAACTAAGACTTTAATTCTTTTATTTCGTTCGGAGCCATTCTATATGGAGCTATCAAAATAGGAGCAGTTCTGGGCACTAATTCAATACCAAATTCAACTTCTCGAATCGGAGGTAATCCCGAAAGTTCTTCAGGAAACACATCAGGAAATTCACAGACAACAGACACTAATTCAACTTTCTTTTCTGTTACTTTCGAATCGATCACATAGGCAAAGTAGGCTTCACAACCCTTTCTTACAAAACTTAGAGCTTTCATTGAAGATATCACAACCGGCAACCCATTTAAGTCACTAGATTCAATTCGAACTATTTCATCATTCTTGCATCTCAAATCAATAGTTTTCCGTTTACAATTCACAACAGCATCGTGCAAAGTTAACCAATCCAAACCCAAAATTATATCAAACTCATTAAAAGATAATAACATCAGATCGGCCAGAAAACAAATGTCTCGAAACATTAACGGACAGTTCTTGCACACTTTGTCAACTAAGACACTTTTTCCTAGGGGGTTCGATACTTTAATCCTGAATTCAGTAGACTCTATAGGCAAAGTCTTACTGGATACTAAATTCATGCATATATACAATTGTGTTGATCCAGGATCTATCAAAGCAATCACAGAAGTATCGTAAAGTGTAAATGTACCCATTATAACATCGGGAGACGAAGCTTCCTCACGAGCTCAAATGGCATTGGCTTTAGCAGATGCTCTGGCCTCAGATCGTACAACAATTTCCTTAGTTCCTCTGTGACTACCACTCACATTTCCCGTGTTTCTAGGAGGCCTACCTTGTGCTGAAGTGTTAGTTTGTCTCGGATTTTGAACAATTTCTTGCTCGACAGACTCGGGGCAATCACGGATAAAGTGATCTAGTGATCCATATTTGAAACAAGCCTAATCGTACAGTCTACAATTTTTAGGATGTCTTTTACCAAATTGTCCACACTCGAGTCGATCAAAGCTAGCATTTCCAACATTAGCAACAGAAGTAGCTAGAGCTCTAAAGCTCGAATGAGTTCTAACACGATCTCTACTCGAATGCCCCACATTAGCTTTTGAACGGCTATAATCATCTTAGAATTTCTTTGACATAGACTGAAATGACTTGCTTTTAGATCTCATTCTCACATCTCTAGCTTCTGAATCAGCTTTTCTTTTCTCTTTCTCGAGTTCTTCGGCTTTACATGCTCGCTCAACAAGCACAACAAACTCTTTTATTTCTAAAATCTCGACTAATAATTTGATGTCTTCATTCAAGCCATCCTCGAATCTCTTGCTCATAATTTCTTTAGTCGAAACATATTTCTGTGTAACACCCCTTACCCGAGACCATTGTCGGAGTCGAGCACGAGGCATTACCTGACTTAACTTACTAATTCGGGGCATAAAATTTGCTTTTAAAATTAATTTATTCACATTCATTCAATATGTCCTTAAAAAGGGCCCTCGAGACCCTAAAATGTGCAATTGAAATGGTTTGGGACTAAATTGGGAACATTAAAAAATTTTCGAATACATAGACAAATCAAAATAATTTATTTCATCTTTCATAAATAAGCTGTCCATCTGCGTCATAGTCACTAAATAAATTATAACTCGAGTTATCTAAATGTGTAAATTTTATCTGAAACTAGACTCCTATATCTTCTTAATAAAGTTTTTTCAGAATTTTTTATCTAGCCAATTAGTACAGTTTATTAGTTAAAATTTCCCCTATTTCAGTGTTCGGCTGCTCTGATCTCTGTTCACTAGGAATTAATTTTCACCCTGTACAGAATTCAAATAACCATGCCATTTATTTCCTATAAAAGTAGACTCAATAAGAAATCTATACATATAAAGTATAACTCCTAATTATTTTTTTAAAATTTTTAGTGAATTTCTAAATTCAGAACAGGGGATTTAGAAATCACTCTGACCCTGTCTCACCAAAATTTAAATATCTCTTAATATACACTTCTTTTGCTTACTCTACTTCTTTCATATGAAAATAGACTCAATAAGCTTTAAAACTATACCTCATTCATCACCTAATTCTATTTATACTATTCTTAGAGATTTTTCAAGATCACATCACTGCTGCTATTCAATACTGTTTTAATGCTAATTTCACTTTTTCATGATTTCTTTGTATTAACTACCATTTAGGCATACATAACACCGAAACATGTTATTCATTAGCCATTTCAATAGCTAATCATTATCAAATATTTACATACCATTATTTATTCATATCGTATGGACATACATACAAAATGGCTAAGTCCCTATACATGCCATAAACTAGAACATTTGTAAACGAAGATACCCATTTGGTAACTTGATAGTCGATAATGTGAAGTGATCTCCGACGACCTCCAACCCGAGCTTGCTTTTAAGTACTCTGGAACATTGAAAAGTGAAAGAAGTAAGCTTATAAAGCTTAGTAAGTTCACATGTAAAATAATAAGCATTAGCAATCAATTTAGCTTAGTAATATGCTGTCATAATTTGCTTAAATAATGTTTAGTTCTTACTTTCCCATCTTACTCATCGGTAACCTTACTAAAGGCTCAGAATACAAAAGGCACCTTACTCAATAGCTTGCTTACATACCTGCAACATCTCACTTAACACATGAGTACTCTTTCATAATATAGGCATATTGCCAATCATGTCATAAAGTGTCACAAGCATAACTGAAAACTTATCACTTACTTAATACTTGATAATCTCAATTACATACAATCTCAATATTAAATAAGCCTTAAATGCATACCTGTACTCTTTCTTCATGTTCTCACCTTGTTGTTTCTTTCACTTACTCATTGGATTACTTGGGAACCTTTTCCTTTTTGAACTTACCATTGCCATGGTCTTACGTGGTATCCTTGCCTTATGAACTCACCAATACCATGCCTTGGCATGGTCTTACGTGGGACCTTTGCCTTATAGTAACTCATCAAAGCCATGTCTTGACATGGTCTTACATGATTTCCTTGCCTTATAGAACTTATCAATGCCATGCCTTGGCATGGTCTTACATGATATCCTTATCTTACCAAATGTCATGTTCCAAACATGGTCTTACATGGTATCCTTGTCTTACCAAATGCCATGTTCCAAACATGGTCTTACATGGTATCCTTATCTTAGTGATAATTTCACATCTTGATATGGTCTTACATGGAGTCCTTAATCAATGCCGATGCCATGTCCTGACATGGTCTTACACGGGATCCTTACCTTACCAATGCCATGTCTTGACATGGTCTTACATGGTATCCTTAACCGTCAATTCCTTCCTAAATGTCGTGTTATGAACATGGAATTTTCCATCAATTCTTCTTTAATTGCCATGGTACAACCATGGACTTTGAGATATCAATGCCTTGTCAAGTCATAGCTGAAACATACTTGCTCAAATTCTCAAGGTTAGCCGCATAACTCAATAATATCAATACTAATAACAATAATTGCATAATAATAAAATGCTACTCAACTTACATACTTACATTCTCAATCTCATCATATCATCAACTTAACTTATTCTCATCAAATTATGCTAGTCAATACTTGTTATCATACAAAGCCATAATACAAAATATGGTCTTACATATAAATTATACAAGTTCTCTTTTCAATATCGAATTATTATCGAAATTAATCATTATATTTGAAACTCAATACTAAAGTATTTATGGCAAAAATATCAATTTATCATTCAAATATGCATAATTAAATGCTTATTAAACATATGAACTTACCTCGATACCAAAACGACCATTTTACCAACTTTCTCGATTTTCAGTTTTTCTCCCGTTCTAGGTCCAAATCTCACTTTCCGGGATCTAAAACATCATATTCACTTATTTAATCAATATAATATTCAAAACATTCCCTAACTCAAACTTTGGAAAAATTATAATTTTGCCCCTAAACCTTTGCAGAATTACGATTTTGCCCCTAGGCTCGAAAATTAAAATTTATCCATTTTCTTATGTTTTATGACATTCTGATCATTTTTCCCTTCTATGGAAACATCAAATTCTCACTCTAACATGTACTTATGAACATTAGGTATTTTTATCGATTATGTCGTTTTACTCGTTTTCACGTAAAATCACTTAGCAAAAGTTGTTTAACACAATTTAAAGCTTCATATTCTACCATAAAACATCAAAATAAACACATTTCACCTATGGGTATTTTTCCAAATATGATCTCTAGCATGAATTATTGCTAGAATAAGCTTAATCAAGTTACCGGGACTCCAAAAACGTAAAGAACAATAAAAATGGGGCTTAGAATCACTTACTATGGAGCTTGGAAAGCTTGGGAACCCTAACCATGGCTTCCCCCATGCTATATTCGGCCTCCATGAAAAAGATGGACCAATTTTGGCTTTATTTTCCCTTTTTAATTCTTTTAATTACTAAATGAGCAAAATGCCCTTAAAGGCTTTTCTTTCAAATTTGTCCTATTCTTGCCCATTTTTGTCCAAACTAAAAAATAATGGTCTAATTACTAAATAAGAACCTCCACTTTAAGAAACCATTTCAGTTAAATCCCCTTTATTATCTAGAACACACATTTTGCTAATTTTACAATTTAGTCCTAATTATCAAATTAGGCACTTATACATAAAATTTCTTCACGAAATTTTCACACAATTATTCAATCAATGAATAAACCTTAAAACTTAATTGGAATATTTTTTTGACCTCATATTCGTGGTTTCGCAACCACTATTATGTTTAAGCCCTATTTCGGGATGTTACATCCCGTGCATACTGGCTCAGTCTCACAAATTCTCACTCATATTCTGTAACAGACATACGGCCTTGTTTAAGCTGAAGAAACTCTTTGCATTTCTAATCGATGAATCTCTAACAGATATATTTCTTCTAAAATTCAGCTTGAAAGAAATCCCAGGTGACTCGTTCTCTCGGAACCACGGATATCAATGTCTTCCACCAATGATACGCCGTATCTCTCAAAAGTGAAACGACACATTTTATGCATTCATCGGGAGTCAATGACAATTCATCAAATACTCTTATCGTATTCTCTAACTAGAGCTCGGCTCTTTCAGCATTATTATTTGTAGTAGCACAGAATTCTTCGGCCTCATATTTTCTAATCTTATTGACCAATGGCTTACTTAACTGAATCGAATTTGCTTGTGGCATAACAGGGATTTGCAGAGGATTAGTCGGGCTTCGGGACTGTTGAATAGCTAGATTAGTTCTAATGTACTGACTGAACCAATCATTCATCATTTGATAGAAGGCTTGTCTAGCCTCTCCATCATGGCTACTCATAGCCGGTCTAAAATCAGATGGCGTTGTCCCTTGCGCGGGAGCAGGCGCATTACTTTCAACATCATCAGCTATGGCTCATTCGGGATCCATTTGCTCTATAAAAACACATTTTCATATTCAGGATTCATCACACTATCGCAGTTCATAAATATGGTATGTATAGCTAGACTTACATACGCTATGTTAGCCTTAAAATCGACTAAATCGTTGCTCTGATACCAACTAAATGTAACACCCCTAACCCGTATTTATCACTGAACTAGGGTTAAAGGCGTTACCAAACAAATCAAAACATTTTACAAACAATTCATATACATCATCCACAATCATAGTCAAACATTTTCATAGAGTCCCTTATATAGGTCATCGAGACCTTAAGCATGCATTAAAAAGAGGTCAGGGCTAAACCGAGCTCATACAAAATTTTTCAAAATTTAAACATTTTTCAAAGTTGTATAGGTCACACGCTCGTGTGAATAGGCCGTGTGCCTCACACGGCTTTAGACACACCCGTGTTTCTAGGCTGTGTCAAAACAAGGCATACATACTGACTTGTCCACATGGCCTGTGTGCTTGGCCGTGTGAAAATTAGGGAGGCTACTGACTTGGCCGCACGGCTGACCACACACCCATGTGTTTAGCCCGTGGTTGAAACTAACTTGGCCACACGACCTAGAACACGCTCATGTGTGCGACCATGTGGTCTACCCAGGCTCATTTCTAAATGTCCCTCAAGCAACACGGCTGAGAAACACGCCTGTGTCTCTGCCCGTGTGGGCAAAAATAGGCTATTTGCAAGGCCAAATTGCCACCCATTAAGGGTCCTCCCTACAAGCATAAAACCAAAGACATTTTATACCAAATTCTCAACCATTTCACAACAAAAACATACATCTTTCATGCCATTTCATTATCAACAAATTTCATACTTAACATTCATACCAAAACATAATATATCATGAGTCATAATCAAACCAAAATATTTGTTTTGTAACTTCAATTTAACTCATTCATTCTCATACCACATTATTACCAAATTCACCATTAAGTACTTATCGAAAAACTTACCAAACTTATCAAATCTCTTGACCATACATAAACACATCATATTGATCATATTGCGTCACATTTCATATACCAAAATCAAACCATGATCACAACCAAAACCTAGCCATATCACATGGCTAAATATATACATCAAAAAACATAATCAAAGTACTTCTAGACTATACATGCCATACTTTAATATTCATATTTTCAAAAGCTACCAAAATATAGTTCGACAGTGTGGTGACAATCCTCGATGATCCTCGAGCTTTCAGTAGCTTCGATATCTATAAACAACTGATAAACACACAAAGTAAGCTTTCAAAAAGCTTAGTAAGCCATATACATATAAACTTAACAATATAAACATATAAGCATCATAATATACATATACTCCTTAACCAAATGCTATCACAAAATACATAGCTCAAACACATTTTACATATTCCCCATTCATTTGCACATAATGCATATTTTCTCATACTTTTGTCACATATATTCACTTGATCACAAAGATACATATACTTACCTTTCAACATCAAATATGATATTTAATTTCAAACGTACCTGAATCGGATACACATTTCATATAATCATTCGTTTCTCAAAATGCCCGTTGAACCGTTCAGAATCATAAGGATACGTGGATAACTCAAAAAGCTCGTACAATGCCAATGTCCCAAATGTGGTTTTACATGTAATCAAATATCGATGCGATTGTTCCAGACAGGGTCTTACACGAAATCAAATACAATGCTGATGTCCCAAACATGGTCTTACACATAAATCATAACTCGACGCCAATGTCCCAGATGTGGTCTTACATGAGAACACATATCGGATTCTATGTCATGACATATGTATCCTAACTATTCCTATGGTTCGTACGGGACTTTTCGGACATGGTCACATTATTAGAACTTTCTCGGATATCCTATTTTGGGCTCTCATGCAGCCATTCAACACATTTCAATGTCATATAAACATAAATAAATCAACTCAAACACGTTTATTTGGTCATAGACTTACCTCGTACGAAAATGAATGGAAATGAGCAACTATTCAACGACTTTCGTTTTCCCCCGATCTAATTCTAGTTTTTTTGGTTCTTGATCTAAACAAGTTCAAATTTAACCCTTTTATTCACCAAATCATTCAATTCTATCCAAAAACACATATTTAGGGAATTTTACAAATTAGCCCTCACATTTTCACATTTTGACACTTTAGTCCTTAATTCACAAAATCACAAAATACACAAAATTTCTATATACCCATGTCAAGCCGAAATCTCATAGTATTCATATAAGCCCATATATTTCATTTATTTCTCATTTTAGTCCCTCAAAATATCATTTTTACAATTTATCCCAAATTACTCAAATTCATCAAAAATTCAAAGACAACACATGTTAACCCAACATCAGACTTCCATATACTATTATCAAACTTCTTAAAACTCAAAATTTCATCAATGGCATATTTCAAAATCATCAACAAAATTAGAAATTGAGACATGGGCTTGATAGTATACACAACAACGATCAGAAAAAACGGATCAAAGCACGTACCTTAATCAAAGAAATCAATGACCGAACCCTAGCTTGTATTTTTATTTCTTTTTCTTTGTGTTTTTCGGTTACGGATGAACACAAATGGCTTAATTTTTCATGTTTTGTTTAATTAATAACCATTAATTCATCATTTACCATTTTACCCTTCATTTATAACATATAAAATTTCATTAACCATAGGCATTTATGTCCATCCATTATTCAAATGATCTATTCTCAACATAAGGACTTCTCATTTACAAAGACATAACAAATAGACACACTTAATATATGGCAAGCAACTTTTACATTTTATGCGATTAGGTCCTTTTATCAAATTAAACACACATACGATTAAATTTTCATATAAAATTTTCACACATACTAATTCACATATTATAAACACTGAAAATATTATTAAAATAATTTTTTGACTCAAATTTATGGCCCCGAAACCACTATTCCGACTAGAGTCTAAACTGGACTATTACAGGTTGGGGATTTGTAGAGGGTGGAGGTTGTTGAGCAGCGGGGTTCGTACAAATATACTATGTGAACCACTTGTTCATCATTTGAAAGAAACCTTCTTTAGCCACTCCTCCCTGGCTACCCGTTATGGGTCTAGAATCAGACGGCACTGTCCCTTGAGTGGGAGCAGGCACATTACTCTCAACCTCATCAGCTATAGCTCGATTGGGATCCATTTCTATATAAAAACACAATTTAAAACATCAGGAGTCATCACACTATCACAGTTTATACATGGCATGTATAGCTAGACTCTCACATACGCTACGTAAGTCTTAGAATTGACTAAATTGTAGCTCTAATACCAATAAATATAATAACCCTCACCCGTATTCAACGTCAGAATAGGGTTACGAAGCATTATCAGACTTCCAAAATAATTAAACAACCATTTAGCAAACATGACATCATTTCATACATTCATCATTCAAACTCAATCAATTTATCCCTAATACGAGCCTACAAGGCCTTAAACATGCTTTAGGAGTGGTTCGGGACTAAACCAATAACTTATTAAACTTTCAAGAACATGGAAAATTTTTAACAAGACAGGGGACACACGCCTGTGTGACCAGGCTGTGTGTCTTACACGGCTACCAGACACGCCTGTGTCATAGGCCGTGTGGACATTCGAAGTGGGAGCCCATGGTTATGTCCCAGCCCGTGTCTGACCCCATGTAACTCTCTGACTTGGGTCACATGGCCAACACACATGCCCATATGGCTAGCCTATGCGCCCTAAAAATGGCCACACACGCCCATGTGCCAGGCCGTGTGTTAGGTCATGCCAAACCTGTAGGGTATACTGACTTATGTCACACAACCAAGTCAAATGCCCGTGTGTGAGGCCGTGTGGAGTATACTGACTTGATTTTTAAAACCACACCAGGGGACACACGGTTGTGTAACACAATCATGTGTCACACATGGCTGAGACACATGCCCGTGTGGATAAAAATAGGCTATTTACCAAGCCATTTAGCCACCCCAATTACTACACACTTTCACCTACACATATGGCCCAAAAATAAAACATAATATGCAATCCAAAACAACCAAATCAAGCCTAAATCCTACCATTTCAATACTAACTAATTCAAGGTACATATATACCACAATATGCTGTCACAAATTCAAACCAATTCTTATCTTCGCAAACCAACAAAATAACCATTTACAAATGTGCATTATCATACATCATCCACAAGCACATAGCTTCTCAATTACCAATCATTTGATATTTATAATACCAACTATCAATAACATTGCAAACCAACCTCAATCACTCAATATAAACCATATACACACTTATATATATACATATCCAAACTAGCCAAATTAAGCCAAGTCTCATGCATATATGTACAAATCAAAATATAACCATTCATAAGCCATCTCAAATGGCAAAATTCACCACCAAGATACATATCAAAATAACCAAAATACTATACATGCGATATGACCAAACCATAAGTCCAAAAGTACCAAAGTGATGGTTGGATAATGTAACGTAGTCTACGACGATCCCCGGATCCGAGCTAGCTTTGAAATCACTATAAAACATGGGAATATTAAACAAAGTGAGCTTTATAGCTTAGTAATCTCGTATGACTTAAACTCAACTAATCATAAATACACAATTCATCAATTTGGACTTGTTAATTAGTAATTCATAAATACTAACAAACCTTCCACATGTTTAATCATATGCTATATGCAAACTTCATAACTTCTTCAACATAAAGCTCGTATGATTCACATACATACCTGAACCAATCCATAACAAACTCATACCCAAACGGAAAATTTTTGAAAACTCGAATTCTTGCACACTAAGTGCCAATACATAGCTGAAGCTATTTTAATCCTGCGCACGAAGTGCCATACATAGTCGAAACTATCTCAAATCGCACACTAAGTGCCATACATAGTCGAATTGTCGTCAAATATGAATGTAGTCCTGTATACACAATTTATACAATATCAAAGAATTTAAAGCATAATTATAACAATTCTTATTACATACAAACTTACCTCAAATATTAAAATGGCAAATCGAGTCGATTAATTGATAACTTTATCTTTTCCCCGATTCAAATCTGTATTTCTCCTTTCTTGAGCTAAATATATTCAAAACTAACTTATTCAATCATGTATTCATTCAATTTAGTCCAAAACATACTTTAAAACAAATTTACACTTTTGCACCACATACTTCACATATTTCACAATTTAATCCTTATTTCATAGAATCACAAATTAATGAAATTCACAATAAACCCATGCTAGCCAAATTACCATAATGCCCCAGCAGCCCATAATTTTCATTTATTTCACATTTTAACCACTAATTTTACACATTTCTCAATTGAATTCTTATTTTGCATTTTCACTAAAAATCACTTAACAAAACTTGTTTAACTATCAACAACTATTCGAAATCTATCATCAAACTTCAAAACTCATACATATTCATCAATGGCATCATTCAAAATCTTTAATAATTTTGTAAAATAGTCCCTGGGCTAGCTAGTACTAGATGTAACGATCACAAAAACATAGAAATTGTTAAAAACGAGTCAAAAATCATACCTTAATAGCCAAATGAAATTTCCAAAATTTTAAGCTTAAAATGGCTAGGTTTTTAATTCTACAATCGGTGGAGGAAGAATAAAAAGATGATAGTTTTATTTTGGTTTTATTTCATTAACCTTATTTAGCAATTTACATATTTAACCTTAATTTATAAACATATAATTCATTTAATGGTTGTCCATACTTGTCCACTAACTTTTCAAATGGTTTAATTACCATTTAAGGCCACCATATTTAAAAACCAAAGCTTTTTGACACTTTAAACTAATAGAACATGCATTTTACACTTTACGCGATTTAGTCCCTTTTAACAAATTGATCAACCAACCGATAAAATTTCTTCACGAAACTTTCATGCATACATACCATCATGTTGTAAGCACTTAAAATAATATTAAAATAATTTTACAACATCAGATTTGTGGTTCCGAAACCACTATTCTGATTTGACTAGAAATAGGCTATTACTCATAGTACAAGCATAGTCATAAACATCAATTATATCCACATGCTTGGCATAAGCCTAAGCACATCAACACATGTTAGTTAATTTAAACATGATTCATATGAATTTGACATAGGTAACATGTAACATCCTGAAATAGGGTCTAGTCAGAACAGTGGTTTCGAGACAACAAATCCAAAATAGAAATAATTATTTTATGATTATTTGATGATCCATGATAAGATTTCATATTTTAATAAAGAAATTCTATGCCTAAGATGTCTAATTTGACTTTAGGAACTAAATTGAATAAATTGCAAGACATGTGTTCTAGAAGCTTCAAGCATGAAATTCAATTAGATTATTAATTAGAGGTCCTTAAATATAAATTTGACCAAGTTCTAAAATTTCAGACAAAAATGGGCATGAATAGGAAAAATTTAAAAGAAAGGCCTTAAGGGCATTTTGGTCATTTGGTTAATAAAAGAATAAAAAGGGAAATATCAAGCAAAAATGATGTCCATCTTTTCTAAGGATGCCAAAATTTTAGGAGTCTTCATAGTTAGGGTTTTCAACATTTCAAGCTTGATTGTAAGTGCTCCCTAGCCCCATTTTTAATGTTCTTTACATTTTTAAAGTTGTCCTTAATTGATCTAGCTATTTCTACCATTATTTTTAGCTAGGGTTCATATTAAAAAACTTACACATGTGTGAAATGTGTGTATTTTGGTGTTTAATAAAGGAATATGAATGCTTGATGTGTGATAAACATCTTTTACTAAGTAATTTTTAGTGAAAACACCTAAAAAGGACTTATTTGTAAAAGATGAAGAAATGGGTAGTAGAAATGTAGTTCAATGAGAAATATAGGCTGATATGAGTTAGAATATGAATTGGCTAAGCTTGGGTAACAAAGAAAATGCATGCATTTCATTTTACGAGCTTAAGGACTAAAGTGTAAATAAGTGAAAGGTTAGGGGTAAAAAGGTAATTTTTCCAAAGTATGTGTTATGGGTCGATATGAGCAATGTTTGTATTGAACAAGTTAAAATTGGCATTATAGATCAAGAAAAATGTTATTCGGGTCTTGATCGGGAAAGTTTACGAGCATTAGGCTCGTTTCTATCATTTTGTACCGAGGTAAGTTCATTTGCAAATAATGCAACTTGTACCATACTTTAAATGCTTTAATATTGCATGTATGGTAAGTACATATATATTTAATGTGATGTTGTATCATGTGTTTATTGCCTAAATTGTATAATGAATTATGCTTTGATTACTCCATGAATATGTGATTAGTGCTATGAGTATTGAAATCGCCGTTACGACCAAGTTCGACAGAAATGTGGTATCGAAGAATCCTGTTTGAACCTTAGGAATAGTTTAGAATATAAGTAACATGTCACTAGGAAATATGTGAGCTGAACTCATGAGTTGTGGTCTGAGTTCATGATATATGTGACATCTAAACTCATGAGTTGTGGCCTGAGTTCATGATATATGTGACACATGTTTTGGCATTTCAAGTACTAGTCTTGTATGTTGTATTGGTGTCTGCGTAGTTCGGTATGTGTTGCAGATACCTGACAGCTTGTGTGAGTAACCCATGTAGCTACATCTTGATCGATAGCTTGTGTGAGCAAACCCATGAGTAGCTCGAAAGCGAGCAACATGTGATATGTGATATGAGGTAGAGTTGGCTACATATGAGTCACTTAAGTGCAAGATTTTAATATATCCGATGGTATTCGAAGTGTCCAATGGGTAGTTCTAAGAGAAGTTAATGGGTAATCTCAATGAATACATAAAAGTCAAGAAAGTAAGTTATTATGTGCAAGTGGCACGGGTATGTGCATCGAACTCATGAGAAGGACATGAGATATGATGAACTTGTGGTAAGAATATGTATATATATGAAGAATAAGTTTAAGAGATTTGATAAAATATAAGATTATGTTCGTTATGTTAAATGTATGATTAATGCTTGTTTAAGTTACATTTTATTTGCATGTGAACTTACTAAGCTTTAATGCTTAACCCATTTCCTTTCCCTTTCTTATAGTGTCGCCAAGCTAGCTCGGGGATTCGAAAGACGTCGGAGACTCGATCATACTATCAATTGAATATTTGGGTATAGTTAGTCTCATCATTTTGAGTATGGCATGTATAGGGACTTGGTCTTTTTGTTATGTGTCATATTGATTAGCCAAATGTGTTGACTCATGCAGGTATTATGTTTATTGGTGGCTCATATTAATTATTTGGGTTGTAACCCTAATTATTTGTGCATGCATACAAATGTGTTATGTTTGATGTGGTTGCTTGATGGATGTGTGGTAAGGTGTGATTTACATGTTATATGTATGTGTTTGATGGGGCTTCTGATTGTTTATGTTAATGAGTGTGATGGATAGCATGTTTGATTAATGGATGAAATATGATCAATAGGTATGTCAATAATTAAGGTATAATGATGAATGGACATGAAATTAGTGTGGAATGCCATATGAAAGCCTAATGGTTTAAGTATATGATATGATGACACTACCAAGTCATAAATTAACCATGTATGTAAATGCTTGAGTAACCAAATGTGTCATGATGTATGCCATGAAGTGAGTCTAAGTGTGTGAGTGCTTAAAGGTGGCAAATGGCTTGGAAAACAACCTAGAAATTGTCCATACGGTTAGACACACGAGCATGTGTCTTGGCCGTGTGTGACACACGGTCTGCCCCATGGGCGTGTGATTCGGCCGAGTGTCTCTTGCACCTTAATTATGCAAAACAGAATGCTCAGTATTAAACACACGAGCAAAGACACGGCCGTGTGTCTCAACCATGTGAAGGGCATGGCCATAGATCATGGGCGTGTTGTAACACCCCTTACCCGTGTTTGACGCCGGAACAGGGTACGAGGCATTACCGGACTTAATCACTAATCATCGTATAAAAACCGATTCATAAGTTCACTCTAATTTAAAACTTTTTCAAACACATTCAAGCTGTCCCTTAAAAAGAGCTTACAAGGCCCATATCATGCTTTAATTCAGCCACACACATAGGCAAGCATGCACATTCATAAATTGCATCATTTAATTAATAACATAATCAAGACTATCTTCATTAAATGACTTTATAAAATAGAGACCTTCAAATAACATAGGTCAATATTTTAGGCCAATTCCTAGCAACTTAGTAACAATTAAACAATTCTCCATACATGCCAAAGACTTAAAAATACTTTAAAATCTTTATATATCGATCAATAGTTTGATATTGTGATTTAACCTCCTGCGACCTCCAACTCGAGCTAACATCTGAGACACTATAGGAAAAGGAAAGGAAGGGAGTAAGCATTATAGCTTAGTAAGTAAGTATGTAAATATTAATAAACAATACATTACCATACTTTAAATGAAGTCACAATATGTTCCCGGAATATTACCATCACAAACACACACATACTTTCACTATTACAATCATAAATAGGTTCAAAATAAGCTATCTAGTAGAGTACCATCAGCTAAATTATTTATTTCTGGAGCTACAGAACTCCAAATTACAAACTGTTAATTTTTCTTGAAACTAGATTCACGTATATTCTTACCATAAAATTTTCAGAATTTTTGGTCTATCCAATTAGTACAGTTTATTCATTGAAGTTACCCCTGTTTCACTGCTCAACTGTTCTGACCACTCTTCACTACGAATCAATTTTCTCATCGTACAGAATTCAAAGGATGTTCTCATTTATTTTATTTGAAACTAGAATCATTAGGTATTTCAAGCATATAAATTATATCCCCTAATTATTTTTGTACAATTTTTAATGAATTTTTCCAAGTCAGAATAGGGGATCACGTAGTCATTCTGAACCAGTCTCTCAAAAACTTAAATATCTCATAATATAAAATTCCTTTGCTTGTCTGTTTCTGTTATATGAAAATAGACTCATTAAGCTTTAATTTTATATCTCATTCAGTCTCTGATTCAATTTCTACTATTTTTGGTAAATTTTTAGATTCACGTCACTGCAACTATCCATAACAGTTTTATTGTCAATGTTGATCTTTCACACTTCAATTGTATTCATCACTTACCCATAACAATCTTTTCAATTTCCAATCACATATCGAGCATATTGCTTATAAGTTACACACGTATATACTTACACTTATCATCACAAAGTCATACACAATTCCATTTAATCAATTTCCCAGTTGAACGCTTCGGGATAATAACAGATACGCGATGGTATCGCACACAGCCCACCTTTAAAATCGAAGCTCTCTTGTACACATACTGGCCTTCACTTAGCACCACTCATGTGACCTAGTTCGATTGTACACATAATTTTGGCTCTCTTGTACACATGGTGAACACTTAGTACCACCCATGTGACCTAGCCAGTTTATCTCGTAGCTCTCTTGTCTACATGGTGTCCTTCACCTGGAACCACGCATGCGACCTAGCTACATATATCCCGTAGCTCTCTTGTCTACATGGTGTACACATAGTATCACCCATGCGACCTAGCTACATCATAATGTCTCGTAACTCTCTTGTACACATGATGTGCACTCAACACCATACATGTGACCTAGCTACATACCATCTGTATCATCCAATCTTTCCGAAGGTTCAACCGGGATTTCTCTCTCTTTCTAATACTTGATTCCATACTCCCAATAGTCAATTGTGATTCAAAAATCAGATACAATACATAAAATATGCTGAAATATAAAAACATAATAAAGATAATGTATTATTTATATACAAACTTACATACTTTCTCATTTCCATGTCGAATTAATATTGAACATTTAAATCATCATAATTATACTTACTTTCAACACCTCGGCAATCATAGTAAATATATCAATTTTACATTGAAACATGCATAAATTAATGCTTATTATACATATGAACTTACCTCGATACTAAAACGGCCATTTTACTAACTTTCTCGATTTTTGATTTTTCTCCCATTCTAGGTTCAAATCTCATTTTTCGGGATCTAAAACATCATATTTTACTTATTTAATTAATTTACTATTCAAAATAGTCCTTAACTCAAACTTTGGCAATATTACAATTTTGCCCCTAAACTTTTGCATATTTACACTTTTGCCCCTAGGCTCGGGAATTAAAATTCATCCATTATCCTTATGTTTTATGACATTATTATCATTTTTCCCTTCTATGGCAACATCAAATTCTCACTCTAACACATAGTTATGAACAATAACAACTTTTACCGATTAAGTAGTTTTACTCATTTTTGCTTAAAACCGCTTAGCAAAAGTTGTTTAACATAATTTCAGCCTTCATATTCTACCATAAAACATCAAAATAAACACATTTTAACTATGGGTATTTTTCCAAATATGAACCCTAGCTTAAATTATTGCTAGAATAAGCTTAATCAAGTTACCGGGATTCCAAAAACGTAAAGAACTTGAAAATCGGGGCTAGAACGGGCTTACTATTGAGCTTGGAAAGCTTGAAAACCCTAGCCATGGCTTCCCCCATGCTAATTTTGGCCTCCGTGAAAAAGATGAGTCAATTTTGGCTTTATTTTTCCTTTTTATTTCTTTTAATTACCAAATGACTAAAATGCCCTTAAGGCCTTTCCTTAAAATTTTGTCCTATTCATGCCCATTTTTGTCCAAACAAAATATAATGGTCTAATTACCATTTAAGGACCTCCTCTTTAAACACCCATTTCAATCAAGTACTTATGAATTAGAACACATATTTTGCAACTTTTGCAATTTAGTCCTAAAAGTCCAATTAAGCACTTTATTAGTAAAATTACTTAACGATATTTTTACACAATATTTTAATCAATAAATAAACCTTAAAACTTAATCGAAATAAGTTTTTTGACTTCAAATTCGTGGTTCTAAAATCATCGTTCCATTTAGGCCCTAAATCGGACTGTTATAGCAACTTCTGCAAATAAGCCCTAATAGGCAAATTAAACATGCAATCTATAATATTTCTTATCAATACTCTAACACATGTATCTATTCACTCGGTAAATCATAAAAATTAATCAAAATAAAGTTTTCTATCTCAAATTTGTAGTTTCGCAGCCATTATTCCATTTAGGCCCTATTTCGAGATGTTACACGTGTGCCCAGGTCGTGTGAAATCTGCACTTAATTTTTGGAATTTAATTCGCCACACGGGCGTGTGACTTAGCCGTGTGACCTTATTGTGTTGATGATGTCATAATCAGAGAGTTACAAAGGCTGAGGACACTGGCGCGTCCCAAGCCACACGGGCATGTGTGACCACATGGCCTACCCACACGGGCGTGTAACTCTCCAAAATAAGGAAATTTTTTAAGTCTCCCTATTATTTTTAAAGTTCTTGATTTAGTCTCAAACTGCTTCCAAAGTATGTTCTAGGCCTCGTAGGCCCATATAAGGGATGTTATGCTTGTAAATGAGAAGTTTTGAATTTGGACGGAAATTCATGGCTTGGTTTTGTATGTTTGAGTGAGTTTAAGTCTCGTAATGCCTCGAATCCTGTCCCAACGTTGGATACGAGTAAGGGGTGTTACATTTAGTGGTATCAGAGCTATGGTTTAGTCGGTTCTTGGACTACGTAGCATGTGTTTGAGTCTAGCTATACATGCCATACATAGATTGTGATAGTGTGACGACTCGTGACAATTTTAAACAATTTTTTCATATATTATAGATCCCGACAGAGCAGTGACAGATGATGTTGAAAGTAACGTACCTGCTATCGCTAAAGGTGCAATCTGTCTAATAGTAGACCCATAACTATTAGTAGAGGAGAAGGAGGCAGGGAAGCCTTTCTCCACATAAAGGTTGCCTGGTACACGAAGTTCGTTCGAACGAACTCGAACGCTCAATCTCCTCCAAATCCTCAACTCGTACCCCAAGCACCTCAAGGTATGAATTTTATGAGATTTCACAGAACCCCGGTTGATAAAATTTGAAAGCAAGGAGTCGAGGAATTTAGGGCCAATACTGATGATGACCCCGAGAAAGCGAGATTTTGGCTTGAGAATTCTATCCGAGTATTCGATGAACTATCGTGCACACCTGAAGAATGTTTGAAGTGTGCTATTTCCTTGTTGAGAGATGCATCATATCATTGGTGGAAGACACTAGTTTCAGTGGTTTTAAAAGAAAGGGTTACATGAGAATTCTTTCAAGAGGAGTTTCGAAAGAAATACATTAGTGAGCAATTCATCAATCAAAAGCGTAAGGAATTTCTTGATTTGAAACAAGACCGTATGTCAGTCACTGAGTACGAAAGAGAGTTTGTATGGCTCAGTAAATATGCTCGAGAATGTGTATCCTCCGAGGCTAAAATGTGTAGAGGGTTTGAAGAAGAACTTAATGAGGACATTAGAGTGTTAGTGGGTATTCTTGAGCTGAAGGAATTTGTTGTGCTCATTGATCGAGCCTGTAAAGCTAAGAAACTGACCAAGGAAAAGAGGAAAACTGAGGCTAAGGCTAGAGATATAAGGAAGAGGCCAATGAGCAAGTCATTTTCATCCTAGTCTAAGAAATTCAAAGATGTGTATTCCCGTTCTCATGTTTAGGCTAGGCATTCACACAGAAATCGTAAGAAGTAGAATTTGGGTTTTAAATCTCAGGCTACATCTGTGGCTAGTATGGGTAATGATAGAGCTTCCAGACTTGAGTGCCAATAGTGTGGTAGTGGTCATTTTGGTAAGTGTAGGGTAAATGATGGATCTTGTTTCCGATGTGGTTCTCAATACCACTATATCAAAGACAGTCCTAAGATGGTCGAGAAAGAAAAAATTCAGATTACAAGTTCGGGTGGTACGGCTACAAAGGGGAGACCCTCGACAAACGCCTCTAATGGGGCTAGTAGTAAAAATGTAACAAAGGATACATCAGTGAGATTCGAAGCTAGACCTTCGGCTAGAGCCTATGACATACGTGCGCGTGAGGACACATCTTCTCCTGACATGATTACGGGTACTTTTTCTCTCTATGACACTTCTGTTATTGCCTTGATTGACCTTGGTTCTACTCATTCATATGTGTGCATGAAATTGGTATCTAGCATGAATATACCTGTTGAGTCTATGGAATTTATGATTAAAGTGTCAAACCCGTTAGGCAAGCATGTTTTAGTTGATAGGGTATGTAAGAAATGTCCTTTGATGATTGGAGATCATTGTTTTCCGGCTGACTTAATGTTATTTTCGTTCGATGAATTTGATGTTATATTGGGCATAGATTGGTTAACACTTCATGATGCTATAGTAAATTGTAGACAAAAAGTTATTGAATTGAAATGTGAAGATGGTGAAATTCTCCGGGTTGAATCAAATGAATCAGATGGTTGCCAATTGTGATTTCTTCGATGTTTGCTCAGAAATGTAATAGAAAAGGATGCGAAGCTTATTTGGCTTATGTGTTGAATACAAAATAGTCTGAATTGAAAATTGAATCAGTGCCTGTTGTATGTGAGTATCCGAATGTGTTTCCGAAAGAGCTGCCGGAATTGCCTCATACTAGGGAAGTTGAGTTTGGTATTGAATTGGTCTCTGGTACAACAACTATCACAATTGCTCCTTATAGAATGGCCCTGACTAAATTGAAAGAACTGAAGTCACAGTTGCAAGAATTGACCGACAATTGTTTTGTGAGACTGAGTTTTTCACCGTGGGGTGCTCCGGTATTATTCGTGTAAAAGAAAGACAGATCTATGAGGTTATGTATAGATTTCTGACAGCTCAATAAGGTAATAATTAATAGTAAATATCCTTTGCTAAGGATTGGTGACTTGTTTGACCAGTTGAAATGAGCGACATGGTTATATAAAATAGACTTGAGGTCTGGTTACTACCAGTTGAGAGTGGAAGACTCAGATGTGCCGAAAATTACTTTTTGGACAAGGTATGGTCACTGTGAATTTCTTGTCACGCCTTTTGGTTTAACGAATGCTTCTGCCGCATCTATGGACCTGATGGACTGTATTTTTTGACCGTATTTGGATAAATTTGTTTTTGTTTTTATTAATGACATATTGATTTATTCTTGTGATGAATCCAAGCATGCCAAACACTTGAGAACTATTTTGCAAACCTTGAGACACAGACAGTTGTATGCTAAATTTAGTAAAAGCGAGTTTTGGCTTTGGGAAGTTGGATTCTTAGGACAAATTGTTTCTGGTGATGGTATTAGAGTTGAACCAAGTAAGATCTCAACTATTGTTGAATGGAAACCGCCGAAGAATGCAACTGAGGTTAGAAGCTTTCTAGGCTTGGTCGGTTATTACAGATGGTTTGTCAAAGGATTCTACATGATTGCTACTCCGATGAAAAAATTGCTACAGAAAGATGTCAAGTTCGAATGGACAAAAAAGTGCCAACAAAGTTTTGAGAAATTAAAGGCATTGTTGACCGAGGCTCCGATTTTGGTACAACCTGAGTCAGGTAAAGAATTTGTGATTTATAGTGATGCTTCCTTAAATGGTTTAGTATGTGTGCTTATGCAAGAGGGTAAAGTTATAGCTTACGCTTCGAGACAGTAGAAGCCTCATGAGAAGAACTATTTGACACATGACTTGAAGTTGGCTGCCATAGTGTTTGCTTTGAAGATTTGGCGACATTATTTATTTGGTGAGAAATGCCTTGTCTATACCGATCACAAAAGTCTTAAGTACTTGATGACTCAAAAGGATTTGAACTTGCGACAACGAAGATGATTGGAACTATTTGATTGATTACCATTTGGGTAAGGAGAATGTGGTCGCCGATGTTTTGAGTAGGAGGTCGTTGTTTGCCTTGAGGGCAATGAATACACGGCTGACTTGGTCTGATGATGGTTCGATTCTAGCTGAGCTGAGAGCTAGACCGACCTTTCTTCAATAGATTTGTGATATTCAGAAAGTTCATAAAGAGTTGCAAGCTAAGAGAATTCAGTATAAGTCCAATAGTGAACCGAATTTTCTGAATGACTCTGATGGTTATTTGATGTAGCACCTCTTACCCGTATTCGACGTCGGGATAGGGTTCATGGCGTTACTAGACTTAAACATAAACATTCATATAAAACTAAATCATAAAATTTCGTCCCAATTTCAAACTTTCAAATCACATGAAAATTGTCCCTTATAAGGGTCGACCTGAAACATACATCGAAAGCAATTCGAGACTAAATCGAGAACTTTCAGAATCTTTTAAACACTTAGAAAATTTTATTGTTTTGGAGAGTCATACGCCCGTGTGGGTAGGCTGTGTAGTCACACACGCCCGTGTGGCACAGGACACGCTCGTGTCTTCAGCCTGTGTAACTCTTTGACTATGACATCATCAACAAAATAAGGTCACATGACCAACTCACACACTCGTGTGCTTAGGCCGTGTGGCGAATTAAATTCCAAAAATGAATAGCAGACTTCACACAGTCTGGACACACGCCCATGTCCTAAAGCCATGTCCTTCACACGGCTAAAACATACGGCTGCGTCTCTGGCCGTGTGTTTACTACTGGACATTCTATTTTGCATAATTAGGGTGCAGAGGACACACGGCCGGATCACACGCCCAATGGCCAAACTGTGTGACACACACGGTCTAGACACATGCCCGTGTGTCTGACCCTATGGACAGTTTCTAGGCTAGTTTCCAAGCCATTTGCCACCCTTAAACACTCACACATTTATATTCACTTCATGGCATGCAACATGGCACATTTGATTATTCAAACATTCACATTCATGATTAAACTATGACTTAGCAAAGTCATCATGTCACCCATTCAAATTATCATACTTTCATATGGCATTCCAAACCAATTCCATGTTTATTTATCATCTTTACTAACTTACCTCCAAGTTACACATTTCTACCACATTCATTGCATACTTGTTAATAATATCACAATCATTAAACGTACATGGCAATCATCATACTCATCAACCACAAACAACCATAACCATATTTAAGCATCAACCCATTTGCATGCATATATCGAAAAATAGGGTAACATCCCAGAATAATCAACATGAGCCACCTCTCATCGCCATATACAAAATAATCATGACACCATCATGAGCCAATACATTTGGCTAATCAATATGACACATGAGAAAAAGGCCAAGTCCCTATACATGCCATACTCAAAGGAATAAGGCTAGCTATACCCCAAATGTTCAATTGATAGTGTGATCGTGCCTCCGATATCTTCCGATCCCCGAGCTATCATGGCAAAACTATAAGAGATGAAAAAGAAAGGGGGTAAGCATAAAGCTTAGAAAGTTCACATACAAGTAAAATGCAACTTAAACAAACATAAATCATACAAATCACATAACGAACATAATCTTGCGTTTTATCTAAACTCATGAACTTATTTCACATATGTATATACATGTTCTTACTACAAGCTCATCATATTTCATTTCATTCACATGAGTTCGATGTACATATCTGTGCCACTTACACATAATAACTTACTTTCTTGTCTTGATGCAATGATTAAGATCGCTCATTTAGCTTCTCTTGAACTACCCGTTGAACACTCAAAATACTATCGAATACATCGAAAACTTGCACCTAACAGCCACATACGTAGCCAACGCTACTCCATATCTCAAACCACATGCTGCTCACTTATGAGCTACTCAAGGGACTGCTCATACAGGTTGTCAGGTATCCACAACACATGCCAAACTACCTCGCCATTTAATAACAAATATGAGACCAGTACCCAGATGCCAAAACATGTGTCATACATATCACGAACTCAGTCACAACTCAATGAGTTTGGATGTCACAAATATCAAGAACACAGACACAACTCAATGAGTTCATATTACATAATTCCTAGTGACATGTCACTTGTATCATAAATTATTCCTAAGGTTCAAACGGGATTCTTCAATACCACATTTCTGTCGAACTTGCTATTATGTCGATTTCGATGCTCATAGCAACAATCACATACTCATGGAGAAATCGAAGCATAATTCATGATACAATTTAGGCAATAAACACATGATACAACATCACATTAAATATGTATGTACTTACCATACATGCAATATTAAAGCATTTAAAGCATGGTATATGTTGCATTATTTGCAAGTGAACTTACCTCGGTACAAAAATGATAGAAATGAGCCTAATCCTCGTAAACCTTGTTCTTCCCCAGATCAAATCTATAATGCCAAATTTAACATTCTCAATACACACATTATTCATATCGACTCATAACAGATAATTTGGTAAAATTACCTCTTTACCACTAATTTTTTACTTATTTACACTTTAGTCCCTAGGCTCGTAAAATGAAATGCATGCAATTTCTTGGTTATCCAAGCCTACCCGATCCGTATTCTATCTCATATTAGCCCATATTTTCCTTTATTTCACATTTCTACTACTCATTTTTACACCTTTTACAAACAAGTCCTTTTTAGGTATTTTCACTAAAAAACACTTAGCAAAAGATGTTTATCACACATCAAACATTCATATTCTTTCATGGAACATCAAAATACAACCGTGTTACACATGGGTCAAATTTCATGCATGAACCCTAGCTCAAAATAATTGTAGAAATGGATAGATCATGCTTCAAGGACTTCAAAAATGCAAAGAACATAAAAAACGGGGCTAGGGAGCACTTACAATCATGCTTGAAAAGTTGAAAACCCTAGCTATGGAGCCCTTGTAAAATTCGGCTATGGCTTGAAAAAGATGGACAAGGTTTTCACTTCATTTTCCCTTTTTATTCTTTTAGTTAGTAAATGACAAAAATACCCTTAAGGCCTTTCTTTCAAAATTTTCCTATTCATGACCATTTTTGTCTAAATTTTTAGAACTTGGTCTAATTGCTATTTAAGGACCTCTAATTAATAATCCAATGCAATTTCATGCTTAAAGCTTCTAGAACACAAGTTTTGCAACTTATTCAATTTAGTCCCTAAAGTCAAATTGGACATCTTAGGCATAGAATTTATTCATGAAAATCTTACACAAGCATGTAATCATGTCATGAACCATCAAATAATCATAAAATAATCATTTCTTTTCCGGATTTGTGGTCTCAAAACCACTACTCCGAGTAGACCCTAATTCGGGATGTTACAACTCTCCCCCCTTTAGGGATTTTCATCCCTGAAAATCTTACTGATGAAAAGGTTTAGGTATTGATTTTTCATGGCCTCCTCGAGCTCACATGTAGCCTCTTCAACCCCATGTCTTTGCCATAGTACTTTCACCAAGGAAATGTTTTTGTTTCTCAATTGTTTGACTTTTCGAGCCAAAATCTTAATTGGTTTCTAACCATAAGTCATGTCCGGTTGAATCTCGACTTCTGTCAATGAAATCATGTGCGAAGGATCAGATAGGTATCAGCGCAACATAGACACATGAAACACATCTTGAATCTTTTCCAACCCTAATGGTAAGGCCAACCGATAGGCAACCGGCCTTATTCTCTTGGTGACCTCGTACGGCCCTATAAAATGAAGACTCAACTTCTCTTTCTTGCCAAATCTCAAAACCATTTTCCATGGTAACACTTTCAAAAATACCTTATCACCGACTTGATACTCAATTTCTTTTCGTTTCAGATCCGCGTAGGATTTTTGTCTATCCGAAGTGGCTTTCAAACAATCACGAATCACCTTCACTTTCTCTTTGGTTTCTTTGACTAAATCAACTCCTTGGATCTGACTTTCTTTTAGCTCGGTCCAATACAAGGGTGTTTAGCACTTACGTCCGTGCAGTGCCTCATAAGGCACCATTTTCAAACTCGACTGATAACCGTTGTTGTAGGCAAACTCCACCAATGATAAATACTTTCCCCAACTACCTTGGAATTCTAATACACAGCATCAGAGCATGTCTTCCAAGATCTAAATTACTCGCTCAGACTGACCATCATTCTGTGGATGAAAAGCGGTGCTAAAATTCAGCTTTGTACCCAAAGCTTCTTATAACATTTCCCAAAATCATGATGCGAACCTCGGATCTTTATCCGATACGATCGATATAGGTACACCATGGTGTCTAACAATTTCACCAATGTACAATTTTGCTAACTTGTCAAGTGAGAAATCGATACGCACTGGAATAAAATGAGCCAATTTAGTCAGTCTATCGACAATAACCCTTATGGTATCTTTTTTTCTCGGAGTTAAAGGCAACCTTGTTACAAAATCCATAGTAATCTGGTCCCATTTCCAGTCGGGAATGATGATGGGTTGAAGTAAACCTGAAGGTACTTGGTGTTTAGCCTTTACTTGCTGACAAACTAAGCATTTCAATAAAAACTCTGAGATATCCCTTTCCATACCATTCCACCAATACATTTTCTTCAAGTCATTATACATCTTTGCGCTACCCAAGTGAACTGATAAACAACCGTTGTATGCCTCATGTAAAATATCCTGAATAAACTCAGTGTCTTTCAGAACACAAATCCTACCATGAAACCTTGAACAACCATCAGAGTCACTCAGAAAATTCGGTACACTGCTGGACTTACATTGAATTCTCTTAGCTCGCAACTCTTTATCAACTCTCTGAGCCTCACAAATATGTTGGTGAAAAGTTGGTCTAGCTCTCAACTTGGCTAGAACTGAACTATCATCGGACCAAGTTTACCATGTATTCAAGGCCCTCAAAGCAAACAATGATTTCCTACTCAAACCATCAGCGACCATATTCGCCTTACCCAGATGGTAATTGATTACAATCTCATAATCTTTTAACAGTTCCAACCATCTTCGTTGCCACAAGTTTAGATCCTTTTGAGCCATCAACTACTTAAGACTTTTGTGATCGGTATAGACATGGCATTTTTCACCAAATAAGTAATGTCACCAAATCTTCAAAGAAAACACTATGGCGGCCAACTTTAAGTCGTGTGTCGGATAGTTCTTGTGAGGATTCAACTGTCTCGAAGCGTAAGCTACTACTTTACCTTCTTGCATAAGTACACATCCCAAACCATTCAAGGAAGCATCACTATAAATAAAAAATTCTTTACCTGACTCGAGTTGTACCAAGACTGAAGCCTCAGTCAACAATGCTTTTAATTTCTTAAAACTCTGTTGGCACTTTTCTATCCATTCAAACTTAACATCTTTCTATAACAGCCTCGTCATCGGAGTAGCAATCATGGAGAATCCTTTAACAAACCGTTTGTAATAAACGGCCAAGCCTAGAAAGCTTCAAACCTTAGTTACATTCCTCGGCAGTTTCCATTCAACAATAGCCGAGATCTTACTCGGCTCTACACTAATACCATCACCCAAAATAATGTGGCCCAAGAATCCAACTTCTCAAATCCAAAACTCACTTTTACTAAACTTAGCATATAACTGCTTGTCTCTCAAAGTTTGCAAAATAGTTCTCAAGTGTTTAGCATGCTCGGATTAATCACGAGAATATATCAGTATGTCATCAATAAAAACAACCACAAATTTATCCAAATACGATTCATCAAGTCCATAAACGCGGCAAGAGAATTTGTTAATCCAAAAGGCATGACAAGAAATTCATAAGGACCATACCTTGTCCGAAAAGCAATTTTTGGCACATCCGAGTCTTTCACCCTCCGCTGGTAGTAACCAGACCTCAAGTCTATTTTAGAAAATCATGTCGCTCCTTTCAATTGGTCAAACAAGTCATCAATCCTCAACAAGGGATACTTATTCTTAATTGTTACCTTATTGAGATGTCGGTAGTCTATACATAACCTCATGGATCCGTCTTTCTTTTTCATGAATAATACCAGAGCACCCCACGACGAAAAGCTCAGTTTCACAAAACCCTTGTCAGTCAATTCTTACGACTTTAGTTCTTTCAATTTAGTAGGGGCCATTCTATATGGAGCAATCGAGATAGGTGTTGTACCAGGGACTAACTCAATGCCAAACTCAACTTCCCTAACAGGAGGTAATCTAGGTAGCTCTTCTAGGATCACATCTAGATACTCACATATAACAGGCACTGATTCAATCTTTGATTCGGAATCTTTTGTATTCAACACATAAGCCAAATAAGCTTCACATCCCTTTCTCATACATTTCCAAGCAGACATAGAAAAAATCACAATTGGCTGCTTATTTGAATCATCTGATTCAACTCGGAGAATTTCACCATTTTCACATTTCAATTCAATAACATTTTGTCTACAACTTACTATAGCATCATGAAATGTTAACCGATCCATACCCAATATAACATCGAACTCATCAAATGGAAATAACATCAAGTCAGCCAGAAAACAATGATCTCTAATCATCAAAGGACATTTCTTACATACCTTATCAACTAAAACATGCTTGCCTAACGGGTTTCAGACCTTAATCATAAATTCCGTAAACTCAATAGTCATATTCATGCTAGATACCAATTTCATGCACACATATGAATGAGTAGAACCAGGGTCAATCAAGGCAATAACAGATGTGTCATAGAGAGAAAAGGTACACATAATCACGTCGGGAGAAGATGCGTCCTCGCGTGTACATATAGCATAGGCCCTAGCCGGAGCTCTAGCCTCGGATCTCACTGCTGTATCTCTTGTTACATTCTTACTACTAGCCCCAATACTAGTATTTCTTGAAAGTCTTCCTTTTGTAGCCATATTACCCGGCCTTGTACTCTGAAATTTTTCTTTCTCGGCCATCTCAAGACGGTCCTTGATATAGTGGTCTTGAGAACCACATCGAAAACAAGCTCCATCGGTCACCTTACACTTACCAAAATAACCTCTACCACACTATTGGCACTCGGGTTTGGGAGTTCTATCATTACCCACACTAGCCACAAAGATAGCCTGAGATCTAAAACCCGAATTTTGCTTCTTTTGGTTTCTGTACGAATGCCCAGCCTACACATGAGATCGAGAATACACATCTTTGGATTTTTTAGACTGGGATGGAAGTGACTTCCTCATCGGCCTCTTCCTTATATCTCTAGCCTCAGCTTCGGCTCTTCTAGTTTCCCTGGTCAGCTTCTTAACTTTACAAGCTCGATCAATGAGTACAACAAATTCCTTCAACTCAAGTATACCCACTAACACTCTTATGTCTTCATTAAGTCTATCTTCAAACCTTCTACACATTTTAGCCTCAGAGGATACACACTTTCGAGCATATTTGCTGAGTCTGACAAACTCTTTTTCGCACTCAGCAACTGACATGCGACCTTGTTTCAAATCGAGAAACTCTTTACGCTTTTGATCGATGAATCACTCACTGATGTATTTCTTTCAGAACTCTTCCTAAAAGAATTCCCATGTGACCTTTTCTCTCGGAACCACCGAAATCAGCATTTTCCACCAATGATATGCCGCATCCCTCAACAATGAAATAACACACTTCAAATGTTCATTAAGTGTGCAGGACAATTCATCAAATACCCGGATAGAATTCTCTAGCCAAAATTTAACTTTTTCGGGATCATTATCAGCATTGGCCCTAAATTCCTCGGCTCCTTACTTTCGAATTCTATCCACTAGGGTTCTATGAAATCTCATAAAATCTATACCTTGAGCCACTTGAGGCACGGGTTGGGGATTTGGAAGGGGTAGAGGAGGTTGAACATTTGGGTTCGTTCAAATGAACTCTGTATACTAGGCATTCATCATGTGAAGAATTGCTTCTGTGCCTCTTTCTCCTCTACTAACAGTCGTGGGTCTACTATCAGATGACACTGCTCCTTCAGCGGAGCAGGCGCGTTACTTTCAACATCATCCACCACTACTCTATCAGGATCCATTTACTAGAAGAAAACATATTTTTAAATCATCAGGAGTCGTCATACTATTATAATATATGTATGGCATGTATAACTAGACTTGTACACATGCTACGTTAGTCTGAGAATTGACTAAATCGTAACTCTGTACCACTAAATGTAACACCCTTTACCTGTATCTAACGCCGAGACAGGGTTCGAGGCGTTACCGAACTTAAACATAAACATTCATATAAAACTGAATCATAAAATTTCGTCCCAATTTTAAACTTTTAAATCACTTGCAAATTGTCCCTTAGAAGGGTCTACAAGACCCGAAACATACATCGAAAGTGATTCGGGACTAAACCGAGAACTTTTAAAACCTTTTAAACACTTAGAAAATTTGTTTGGTTTGGAGAGTCACACGCTCATGTAGCAAGAGACACGCTCGTGTCTTCAGCTCGTGTAACTCTCTGACTATGACATCATCAACAAAATAAGGTCACACGGCCAAGTCACATGCCCATGTGATTAGGCTGTGTGGCGAATTAAATTCGAAAAATGAAGTGCAGAGTTCATACGGTCTGGGCACACGCCCATGTCCTAAAGCCATGTTCTGCACACGGCTGAGACACACGGCCGTGTCTCTACCCGTGTGCTTACTATTGGGCATTCTGTTTTGCATAATTAGGGTGCAGGGGACACACTACCGGATCACATGCCCAAGGGCCAAATCGTGTGTCACACACGGTCTAGACACATGCTCGTGTGTCTGACCCTGTGGACAATTCTTAGGCTATTTTCCAAGCCATTTGCCACCCTTAAACACTCACACATTTATATTCACTTCATGGCATGCAATATAGCACATTTGATTATTCAAACATTCACATTCATGATTGAACTATGACTTAGCAAAGTCATCATGTCACCCATTCAAATTATCATACTTTCATATGGCATTCCAAACCAATTTCATGTTTATTTATCATCTTTACCAACTTACCTCCAAGTTACACATTTCTACAACATTCATTGCATACTTATTAATCATATCACAATCATCAAACGTACATGCCAATCATCACACTCATTAACCACAAACAACCATAACCATATTTAAGCATCAACACATTTCCATGCATGCATCGATAAATAGGGTTACATCCCAGAATAATCAATATGAGCCACCTCTCATCGCCATATACAAAATAATCATAACACCATCATGAGCCAACACATTTGGCTAATCAATATGACACATGAAAAATAGGCCAAGTCCTTATACATGCCATACTCAAAGTAATAAGGCTAGCTATACCCCAAATGTTCAATTGATAGTGTGATCATGCCTCTGACGTCTTTCGATTCCCGAGCTATCTTGGCAAAACTATAAGAGAAAGAAAAGAAAGCTTAGTAAGTTCACATACAAATAAAATGCAACTTAAACAAACATAAATCATACATATAACATAACGAACATAATCTTGTCTTTTATCAAAACTAATGAACTTTTTTCTCATATGTATATACGTGTTCTTACCACAAGTTCATCATATTTCCTGTCATTCACATGAGTTCGATGTACATACCTGTGCCACTTGCACATAATAACTTACTTTCTTGTGTTGATACAATGATTAAGATCACTCATTGAGCTTCTCTTGAACTACCCATTAAACACTCAAAATACTATCGGATACATCAGAAACTTGCACCTAAGTGCCCCATATGTAGCCAATGCTACTCCATATCTTAGACCACATGTTGCCCACTTACAAGCTACTCACAGGACTGCTCATACAGGCTGTCAGGTATCTACAACACATGTCAGACTTCCTCACCATTTAATAACATATACGAGACCAGCACCTAGACGCCAAAACATGTGCCATACATATCACGAACTCAGACACAACTCAATGAGTTCAGATGTTACAAATATCAAGAACTCATACAAAACTGAATGAGTTCAGATTACATAATTCCTAGTGACATGTCACTTACATCCTAAACTATTCCTAAGGTTCAAATGGGATTCTTCGATACCATATTTCTTTCGAACTTGCTCATAACGTCATTTTGATACTCATAGCACCAATCACAAACTCATGGAGAAATCGAAGCATAATACATGATACAATTTAGGCAATAAACACATGATACAACATCACATTAAATATGTATGTACTTACCATACAGGCAATATTAAAGCATTTAAAGCATGGCATATGTTGCATTATTTGCAAGTGAACTTACCTTGGTACAAAAATGATAGAAACGAGCCTAATCCTCATAAACCTTGTTCTTCACCCAATTAAGACCCGAATCACGTTTTTCTTGATCTAAAATACCAAATTTAACTTTCTAAATACACATGTTACTATATCGACTCATAACATATACTTTGGTAAAATTACCTCTTTACCCCTAACTTTTCACTTATTTACACTTTAGTCCCTAGGCTCGTAAAATGAAATGCATGCAATTTCTTGGTTATCCAAGCCTAGCCAATCTATATTCTACCTCATATCAGCCTATATTTTCCTTTATTTCACATTTCTACTATT
Source organism: Gossypium longicalyx (assembly GCA_025698465.1). NCBI lineage: Eukaryota > Viridiplantae > Streptophyta > Magnoliopsida > Malvales > Malvaceae > Gossypium > Gossypium longicalyx. Next base: position 38,073,677 of record CM046996.1, on the reverse strand, counting down.
CATTTTTACACCTTTTACAAACAAGTCCTTTTTAGCTATTTTCATTAAAAATCACTTTGCAAAAAATGTTTATCACACAATAAACATTCATATTCTTCCATTGAAAATCAAAATACAACCATGTTACACATGGGTCCAATTTCATGCGTGAACCCTAGCTCAAAATAATGGTAGAAATGGATAGATTATGCTTCAAGGACTTCAAAAATGCAAATAACATAAAAAATGGGGCTAGGGAGCACTTACAATCAAGCTTGAAAATTTGAAAACCCTAGCTATGGATCCCTTGTAAAATTCGGCTATGGCTTGAAGAAGATGGACAAGATTTTCACTTCATTTTCCCTTTTATTTTTTTATTTACCGAATGACAAAAATGCCCTTTAAGCCTTTCTTTCAAATTTTTCCTATTCATGCCCATTTTTGTCCAAATTTTTAGAACTTGGTCTAATTGCTATTTAAGGACCTCTAATTAATAATCCAATGCAATATCATGCTTAAAGCTTTTAGAACACAAGTTTTTCAGCTTATTGAATTTAGTCCTCAAAGTCAAATTGGACATCTTAGGCATAGAATTTATTCATGAAAATTTTACGCAAGCATGCAATCATATCATGAACCATCAATTCATCATAAAATAATCATTTCTATTCCAAATTTGTGGTTTTAAAACCACTATTCTGACTAGACCCTAATTCGGGATGTTACATTTGAGATTTCATGGTAGGATTTTTGTTCCGAAAGACACTGAGTTGATTCAGAATATTTTACATGAGGCACACAATGGTTGTTTGTCAGTTCACCTAGGCAGTACAAAAATGTATAATGACTTGAAGAAAATGTATTGGTGGAATGGTATGAAAAGAGATATCTCAGAGTTTGTATCGAAATGCTTAGTTTGTCAGCAAGTAAAGGCTGAACACCAAGTACCTTTAGGTTTACTTCAGCCCATCATGGTTCCCGAGTGGAAATGGGACCGGATTACTATAGATTTTGTGACAGGTTTTCCTTTAACTCTGAGAAAGAAAGATTCCATATGGGTTATTGTTGATAGACTGACTAAGTCAGCTCATTTTATTCCAGTGCGTACCGATTACTCACTTGATAAGCTAGCTGAATTATACATTGTTGAAATTTTTAGACTTCATAGAGTATTGATATCATCGTATCAAATAGAGATCTGAGGTTCACTTCACGGTTTTGGAAAAAGTTACAAGAAGCTTTGGGTACAAAGCTGAATTTTAGCACTACTTTTCATCCACAGACTAATGGTCAGTCTGAGTGAGTAATTTAGATCTTGGAAGACATGCTCTGATGTTGTATCTTGGAATTCCAAGGAGTTGGGAAAAGTACTTACCGTTGGTGGAGTTTTCCTACAACAACAGTTATCAGTTAAGTTTGAAAATGGTGCCTTATGAGGCTTTGTACGAATGTAAGTGCTGAACACCTTTGTATTGGACTGAGCTTAGAGAAAATTAGATTCATGGAGTTGATCTAGTCAAAGAAATCAAAGAAAATGTTAAGGTAATTCGTGATTGTCTAAAAGCCGCTTCGAGTAGACAGAAATCCTACGCGAATTTGAAACGAAAAGAAATTGAGTATCAAGTCAGTGATAATGTACTTTGGAAAGTGTCTCCATGGAAAAAGGTTTTGAGATTTTGCAATAAAGGCAAGTTAAATCCTTGTTTTATAGGGTCGCAAGAGGTCACCAAGAGAATAGGGTCGGTTGCTTGTCGGTTGGCTTTACTATCAGGGTTGGAAAAGATTCATGATGTATTTCATGTGTCTATGTTGCGCCGATATATATATCAGATCCTTCACATGTGATTTCTCCAAAAAAAGTTGAGGTTCAACCGGATATGACTTATGGTGAGGAACAAGTTAAGATTTTGGCACGAGAAGTTAAACAATTGAGAAATAAAAGTATGGCCTTGGTGAAAGTGTTATGGAAAAGACATGGGGTTGAAGAGGCTACATAGGAGCCCAAGGAGGCCATGAGGAAACAATACCCAAACCTTTTTATCTGTATGATTTTCGAGGACAAAAATCCCTATAGGGGGAGAGTTGTAACATCCCAAAATAGAGTCTAGTCAAAACAGTGATTTCAAGACCACAAATCCAAAATAGAAATAATTATTTTATGATTATTTGATGATCCATGATAAGATTGCATGTTTTTTGTGAAATTTTCATGAAGAAATTCTATGCATAAGATGTCCAATTTGACTTTAGGGACTAAATTGAATAAATTGAAAAACTTGTGTTCTAGAAGCTTCAAGCATGAAATTGCATTATATTATTAATTAGAGGTCCTTAAATAACAATTTGACTAAGTTCTAAAATTTTGGACAAAAATGGGTATGAATAGGAAAAATTTGAAAGAAAGGCCTTAAGGGCATTTTGGTCATTTGGTTAATAAAAGAATAAAAAGGGAATAATCAAACAAAAATGATGTCCATCTTCTCTATGGGTGCCAAAATTTAGGGAGTCTCCATAGCTAGGGTTTTCAACATTTCAAGCTTGATTGTAAGTGCTCCCTGGTCCCGTTTTTAATGTTCTTTACATTTTTGAAGTTGTCATCAACCGATCTAGCTATTTCTACCATTATTTTGAGCTAGGGTTCATATTAAAAAAACTTACCCATGTGTGACATGCATGTATTTTGGTGTTTAATGGTAGAATATGAATGTTTAATGTGTGATAAACATCTTTTACTAAGTGATTTATTTGTAAAAGGATTTATTTGTAAAAGATGAAGAAATGGGTAGTAGAAATGTGGTTTAATAAGAAATATGGGTTGATATAAGTTAGAATATGAATTGGCTAGGCTTGGGTAACAAAGAAAATGCATGCATTTCATTTTACAAGCTTAAGGACTAAAGTGTAAATAAGTGAAAGGTTAGGGGTAAAAAGGTAAATTTACCAAAGTATGTGTTATGGGTCGATATGAGCAATGTGTGTTTGAACAAGTTAAATTTGGCATTATAGATCAAGGAAAACATGATTCGAGTCTTGATCGGGAAAGTTTATGAGGGTTAGGCTCGTTTCTATCATTTTGTACCGAGGTAAGTTAATTTGCAAATAATGCAACATGTACCATACTTTAAATGCTTTAAGGTTGCATGTATGGTAAGTACATACATATTTAATGTGATGTTGTATCATGTGTTTATTGCCTAAATTGTATCATGAATTCTGCTTTGATTACTCCATGAATATGTGATTAGTGCTATGAGTATTGAAATCGATGTTACGAGCAAGTTAGACAGAAATATGGCATCGAAGAATCCTGTTTGAACCTTAGGAATAGTTTAGGATACAAGTGACATGTCACTAGGAAATATGTGACCTGAACTCATGAGTTGTGGTCTGAGTTCATGAAATATGTGACATCTGAACTCATGAGTGGTGGTCTGAGTTCATGACATATGTGAAACATGTTTTGGGGTTCCGTGTACTGGTCTTGTATGTTTTACCGGTGGCTAGGTAGTCCAGCATGTGTTGCAGATACCTGACAGCTTCTGTGAGCAGCTCGTGTAGCTACATCCTAACTGATAGCTTGTCTGAGCAAACCCATGAGTAGCTCGAAAGCAAGCAACATGTGATATGTGATATGTGATATGTGATATGTTGTAGCATTGGCTACATATGAGGCACTTAGGTGCAAGATTCCGATATATCCAATGGTATTCCAAGTGTTCAACAGGTAGTTCTAAGAGAAGTTAATGGGTAATCATGATGAATACGTAAAATACAAGGAAGTAAGTTATTATGTGCAAGTGGCACAGGTATGTACATCGAATTCGTGAGAAGGACATGAGATACGATGAACTTGTGGTAAGAATATGTATATATATGAAGAATAAGTTTAAGAGATTTGATAAAATGCAAGATTATGTTCATTATGTTAAATGTATGATTAATGCATGTTTAAGTTGCATTTTATTTGCATGTGAACTTACTAAGCTTTAATGCTTGCCATCTTTCCTTTCCCTTTCTTATAGTGTCGCCAAGCTAGCTCAGGGATTCGAAAGATGTCAGAAACTCGATCACACTATCAATTGAATATTTGGGTATAGTTAGTCTCATCATTTTGAGTATGCCATATATTGGGACTTAGTCTTTTTGTTATGTGTCATATTGATTAGCCAAATGTGTTGGCTCATGAAGGTATTATGATTATTTTGTATATGGCCATGAGAGGTGGCTCATATTAATTATTTGTGTTGTAACCCTAATTATTTGTGCATGCATACAAATATGTTATGCTTGATGTGGTTGCTTGATGGATGTGTGGTGAAGTGTGATTTACATGTTATATGTATGTGTTTGATGGGGCTTGTAATTGTTTATGTTAATGAGTGTGATGGATAGCATGTTTGATTAATGTATGAAATTGTAACACCCCTATCTCGTAACCGTCACCGGAATAGGTAAGGAGCATTACCAGACAGACAGAACATTTCAGACCGATTCAGAATCACAGATATCACATAACATTAATACATAAGCAATCATCAACAATTCATCCCTTATGATGGTCTATGAAACCTAAAACATACTTTTAAGGACAGTCGGGACTAAACCAAACACATTCATAAATTTTAGAACTCAGAAAATTTTTCAATTCTGTTGAGGTCACATGCCCGTGTGACCAGGCCGTGTGCCTCACATGGGCACCAGACACGCCCATGTGATCCAATTGTGCCAATAGAAATGCCAACAGATACACCCGTGTGCTATGGCTGTGTGATATTTAGCTAGCTACTAACTTGAGCCCACGACCATATGACACGCCCGTGGTCCCGGACCGTGTGGTACAATGCAGGATTGATTTAAGCCAACTTGCCACCGCTTTTTGGGTCATTCCTACAAGCAATATTAAACAACACTTATACCAAAATTTTTAGCCAATTTCATGCTCAAAACACGCTTCATTATAACTAAATCATCATCATTCAATAACCTATTCAAATCCATACCAAAACACATTAAAAATCTTATTACAACAACATGCCAAAATGCACATTTCATAGCTCACTTATGGCACCTTCTAACTCATGCTTAAACTTACCATTTCTTCAATTTGGCATATTTCAAAATAACCACCACATATAAGGCCATATAACCATTACAAGCATACACAATTTGGCATCACAAACCATTTACCAAAACTAAGCACAAATATACCATTTGCTAGCCAACTCTCATGGCATAACATATATACATGTCAAAGCTTAAATGCATAGACATTCTAGCCTATTCATGCCATACTTCAAAATTTTACACTTTTAAAAGTACCAAAATGTGTTCGGTAGTGTTGTGAAAATCCTTGATTATCCCCGAGCCTTCAGTAGCTACGATAACTATAAAACAGATAGAAATCACACAGTGTAAGCTAGAAAGATCTTAGTAAGCCAAATACAACTAATCTAACTATTAGAGCATATAAAGTAACAGTCAATAGTAAAAATTGTAATGCCCCCACGCCCGAGACCGTCGCCGGAGTCGAGTATGAGGTGTTACTAAGCTTAATTTAACATTTTTAGAACTTTGGATTATTTGTTTCTACATTCACAGCTTTTAAGCTACTTGCATCACAGTCACAAGAAAAATCATATCTCGAGTTACGAAACTCGAAATCAAGATCCGTAAAGTTTTCCTGAATCTAGAATCATATACCTATCTACTAATTTTTTTATAGAATTTTTGGTTGGGCCAATTAGTACAGTTTATTAGTTAAAGTTACCCCTGTTACAGGACTTGACTGGACTGACCTCTGTTTACTACAAACCACATTTCTCTCTGTAAAAAATTCATATGATTATGATATTTGTTTCTCCTGAAACTAGACTCCACAAGGATTTTGAGAATATAAAATACACCACCTAATTATATCTGTAAAATTTATAGTGAATTTATAAAGTTGAAATAGGGGATCCAGAAACTGCTCTGACCCTGTTTCACTAAAATTCAGATATCTTCTAACATATAATTCCTTTACCTGTTTCATTTGTTTCATGTGAAACTAGACATAATAAGATTCAATTTTATATTTAATCCATCACCAAATTTAATTTCTATGATTTTTAGTAAATTTTCAAACTCACATCAGTGTTGCTGCAATATTCTGTTTATGGCAAATTTCACCCCTTTTTATGGGTTTTCATGAATTGGATATCCTAATAGCTCTCCACAACATCAAACATAATCTAAACTAACCATTTCCATAATTTATCATTATCAAGCATTTTCTCAACCATTCCATCACCATATCATAAGATCATTTACACAAAATAGGTATATTGCTATACATGCCATACTTAAATTTACAATCCATTTACAGAAAAGTTCTTAGGATAGTGTGGTGATCCTTCGACCTATCCCGACTCTCGAGCTGGCTTCTCCAAAACTACAATGAGTAAGAAGGAGGGAGTAAGCATAAATGCTTAGTAAGTTCATATGCAAATAATAAGTAACATATCAAAGCAATCATACCAATCAACATTAGCATGCATCATCAAAACACATATCACATTTCTAACCATTTTTCATCATCTTGTTACCTTATCGTGATTGTATCAATACTCAACCCGAGGGTTAATTACATACCTGTCCAAAATATCCATTTCATATCACTTACCAATACGCCTCTTTACATCTCGAGTTTTCCTCCATTTGAGTAGAACTTTACCCGTTGAACACATCGGAATATAATTCGGATACATGGAAACTTTGCACATAAGTGCCACATATGTAGCCAAGCTACTATGTAACCCGCCCATAAGCGAACTCGGACTCAACTCAATGAGCTCGGGCGTTCGCATCCATAAGTGAACTCGGACTCAACTTAATGAGCTCGGATGCCTAGTTACATCTCACGAACTCGGACTCAACTCAACGAGTTCGGACATTTGCATCCATAAGTGAACTCGGACTCAACTCAACGAGTTCGGATGCTCAACCATCCTAGTGACATGTCACTTGTATCCTAATGTATTCCTAAGGTTCAAAACAGATTTTCCTCGAACACATATCCTGCTGCAGTCTTACGTAGAATGCGGAACCAATACTCGGTAACAATTATGTTTAACAAGTAATTCACATAATTTGCATTTTATTCGAAATTAACCACAAAGCATATATTTCATGATAAAAATTAGCATATCACATAATTAACATTAATGACTTAAAAATAACAATTATGATACATTATTTACACATGAACTTACCTTGGTACCAAAATACAAAGATTTTGCAATTTAGTCCACAATCTTTTCTTTTCCTCGATTGGTGTCGTTTCCACGTCTTTCTTGATCTAACATAACACATTTAGCTTATTTAATACTCACATTATCAAATTAATCCTTAATTCAAATTTTGGCAAAATTACAATTTTACCCCTAAACTTTTGCATATTTACATTTTTGCCCCTAGGCTCGGGATTAAACTTTATTCCTCAATCTTATGTTTTACAACATGCTGATCACTTTTCCCTTCTATGGCAACATCAAATTCTCACTCTAACATGTACTTGTGACTATTAGGTATTTTTACCGATTAAGCCCTTTTACTCGTTTTTGCTTAAAATCGAGTAGTGCAAGTTGTCTAACATAATTTAAAACCTCATATTCTATCATAAAACATCAAAATACACAAATTTCACCTATGGGTATTTTTCTAAATATAAACCCTAGGTTAAATTATTGCTAACATAAGCTTAATCGAACTCACAGGGATCTCAAAAACGTAAAAATCATTAAAAACGGGGCTTAGAATCACTTACTATGAAGCTTGAAAGTTGAAGAAACCCTAGCTATGGTGAGATAGAGCATTCGGCAGCAACTAAATGGGGAAGATGACTATTTTGTGTCATTTTTCCCATTTTATTTCATTAATTATCCAAATAACCAAAATGCCCTTAATACCTTTCTTTGAAAATTTTCATATACAAGCCCATTTTTGTCCAAAATTTTAGAAATTGGTCAAATTGCGATTTAAGACCTCCTAATTAATATTTCAAAGCAATTTCATACTAAAACTTCTAGAATGCAAGTTTTGCAACTTTTCGATTTAGTCCCTAACTTCAAATTAAGCATTTTATGCATAGAATTTCTTCACAAAATTTTCACACAATCATGCAATCATATCATAAACCTCAAAATAATTATAAAATAATTATTTCTATCTCGGATTTGTGGTCACGAAACCACTATTCCGATTAGGCCCTAATTCAGGATATTACAACTCTCCCCCCTTTAAGGATTTTCGTCCTCGAAAATCTTACCGGTAAATAGATGTGGGTATTGATTTCTCATAGTTTCTTCGGATTCCCATGTAGCTTCTTCTACTCCATGCCTTTGCCACAACACCTTCACAAGTGCAATATTTTTATTCCTTAGTTGTTTGACCTCTCGAGCTAAAATCTTAATTGGTTCTTCTTCGTAAGTCATATCTGGTTGTAGTTCAATTCTGTCGGTGAAACCACATGTGAAGGATCCGAACGATACCGACGTAACATAGATACGTGGAACACATCATGAATCTTCTCTAATTCAGGTGGTAAAGCTAGCCGATATGCTACCGGTCCAACTTTTTCAATTATTTCATACGGCCCGATAAAACGCGGACTTAATTTGCCCTTCCGTCCAAATCTGAGGACTTTCTTCCACGGAGACACCTTTAAAAATACTTTATCACCAACTTGAAATTCAATGTCCTTTCGTTTTAAATCTGCATAAGATTTTTGTCTATCTGAAGCAACTTTCAAACAATCTCGAATTACCTTCACTTTTTCTTCAGTTTCTTTTATTAGATCAACTCCATAAATCTGATTTTCCTTGAGTTTAGTCCAATACAGAGGCGTTTGACACTTACGACCATACAATGCTTCATAAGGTGCCATTTTCAAGCTCGTCTAATAACTATTATTGTAAGCAAATTCTACCAACGGTAAATATTTTTCCCAACTTCCTTGAAATTCCAATACACAACATCTGAGCATATCTTCAAGAATCTGAATTACTCTCTCTGATTGTCCATCAGTTTGTGGATGAAAAGCAGTACTGAAATTTAACTTTGTACCTAACGCGTCTTGCAATTTTTGCCAAAACCGCGAGGTAAATCTTAGATCTCTATCTGAAGTAATCGACAATGGTATTCCATGTAGTCTAACAATTTCCCTAACATACAGTTCAGCCAACTTGTTAAGAGAATAATCCATATGTACCGGGATAAAATGAGCCGACTTAGTTAATCTGTCAACTATTACCCAGATGGCATCTTTTTTTCCTGGAGTCAATGGCAATCCTGATACAAAATCCATAGTAATCCGATCCCATTTCCATTCAGGAACCATACTAGGCTGAAGTAATCCCGAAGGCACTTGGTGTTCAGCTTTCACCTGTTGACAAATTAAGCATTTGGACACAAACTCTGATATATCTCTTTTCATTCCATTCCACCAATACATTTTTTTCAAGTCATTATACATTTTCGTACTACCTGGATGAATTGAGAAACAACTACTATGTGCTTCCTCTAGGATCTTTTGAATCAATTCCTCATTCTTTAGTACACAAATCCGATCTTTAAACATTAAGCATCCATCAGAACCGATTCTGAAATCTGACTCTATATCAACTTCACACTGCTTTCTCTTGGCTTGTAAATCTTGATCATCTTTCTGAGCTTCAGAAATTTCTTGTAAAAAAATTGATTTTGCTCTTAACTCTTCTAGAATCGAACCATCATCTGACATTTTCAACTGAGTGTTCATAACTCTCAAAGCAAACAACAACTTTCTGCTTAAAGCATCGGCAACCACATTCACTTTTCCCGGATGATAATCAATAACAAGCTCGTAATCTTTCAATAACTCCAACCATCTTTGCTGTCTTAAATTCAAGTCTTTTTGTGACATCAAGTACTTAATACTTTTATGGTCAGTATATACCCGGCACTTTTCACCATACAAATAATGCCGCCAAATTTTCAAAGCAAACACCACCGGAGCCAATTCCAAATCGTGAGTAGGATAATTCCTCTCATGAGGTTTTAACTACCTCGAAGCATAAGCCACCATTTTTCCTTCTTGCATGAGCACACACCCCAAACCATTTAATGAAGCATCACTATACACCACAAATTCTTTACCTGATTCGGGCTGTACTAACACTGGTGCCTCTGTTAATAACTTTTTCAATTCTTCAAAACTCTGTTGACATTCTTTCATCCATTCAAATTTAACATCCTTTCGGAGTAGTCTAGTTATAGGAGCAGCAATTATAGAAAATCCATTTACAAACCGCCGATAATACCCAGCTAACCCCAAGAAACTTCTAACTTCAGTTACATTTTTTGGTGGTTTCCAATCAACAATGGCTGAAATTTTACTAGGATCAACCCGTATACCATCACGAAACAATATGACCCAAAAATCGACTTCCGGAGCCAAAATTCACTTTTACTAAACTTAGCATACAACCGCTTATCTCTCAAAGTTTGCAAAACTATCCTCAAATGCTCAAGCATGCTCTGTCTCATCTTTTGAATAAATTAAAATATCATCTATAAACACCACAACAAATTTGTCCAAGTATGGTCGAATATGCGATTCATTAAATCCATAAACACAATGAGAGCATTTGTCAACCCGAATGGCATAACTAAAAATTCATAATGACCGTACCTTGTTCTAAAAGCGATTTTAGGCACATCCGACTCTTTTACCCGTAGTTGATAATACCCAGATCTCAAGTCAATCTTTGAAAACCATATCGCTCCTTTTAGCTGATCAAACAAATCATCAATTCTTGGCAACGGATACTTGTTTTTTATTGTCACCTTGTTTAACTGTCGATAATCAACACACAACCTCATAGAACCATCCTTCTTTTTCACAAATAACACGGGAGCACCCCAAGGTGAAAAACTCGGTCTCACAAAGCCTTTATCAGTCAACTCTTGCAACTGCGACTTTAATTCCTTCAACTCTCCTGGTGCCATTCTGTATGGAGCAACCGAAATTGGAGCTGTTCCCGGTATCAAATCAATACCAAATTCTACTTCTCTAACTGGAGGCAAACCCGGCAATTCTTCTGGAAATACGTCCGCAAATTCACACACAACCGGCACTGATTCAACTTTCTTTTCAACTTCTTTTGTATTAATTACATACGCCAAATAAACTTCATAACCCTTTCTCAAATATCTTTGAGCCGACATTGAAGAAATCACGCTAGATAATGCCTCTGATTTGTCTGATTCAACCCGCAGAATTTCACCACTTTCACACTTTAATTCTATAACCTTTTCTTTGCAATTTATTTTAGCATCATGCAATGTCAACCAATCCATACCCAAAATAACATCAAACTCATCAAACGGCAACAACATCAAGTCAGCCGGAAAGTAATGATCCCGAATCATTAAAGGACATTTCTTACATACTTTATCAACAATCACACATTTGCCTAACGGATTCGACACTCTAATCATAAATTTCGTGTTCTCAACGGTATATTCATATCAGACACCAATTTCATGCACACATATGAATGAGTAGAACCGGGATCAATCAAAGCAATAACATTAACATTATAGAGAGAAAATGCACCGGTAATCACATCGGGTGAGGAAGCATCTTCGCGCGCTTTAATAGCATAAGTTCTAGCCGGAGCCCTTCCTTCAGGTCTAACTGGTGCATCCCTGGCTACATTCTTACTGCTTGTTTCACTTCCAGCTTTTCTTGGATATCTTCCTCTCGAATCCGCCCCACTTGTTTTTGTATTCTGAAATTTTTCTTTTTCACTCTCTCTGGCGATCTCTAATAAAATGATCCAGGAGAACCACATCGAAAAACATTCATTTGCTCTGCACGGACCAAAATGATTCCTACCACATCATCATTGGCACTCAGGTTTAACAAATCTCGAATTCCCTACACCTTTGGGTTTGCCAAGTAGTCCGGGACTTAGGACCCACATTTTGCTTCTTATAATTCCCATATGATTGCCCGGTGAAGTTTGGGAACGAGGATTCATATTTCTTGATTTTCCAGGTTGTTGTGAAAATGAATTGCTCATCGGTCTTTTCTTCCAATTTCTAGTCTTAGCCTCTACCTTTTTCTTTTCTTTAAGTAGTTCTTCGGCCTTGCAAGCTCGATCAACCAGTACTACCATTTCTTTTAATTCAAGAATTCCAACAAATACCTTGATATCTTCGTTGAGCCCATCTTCAAATCGTCGGCACATCTTGGCTTCTGTAGGAACATACTCTCTGGCATATTTACTTAATCAAACAAACTCTCTTTCATATTCTCAGAATCAGTCATATTACCTTTGCTTCACTCAAGAAATTCTTTACGCTTCTGATCCATAAATCTTTCACTAATATATTTCTTCTGAAACTCTTCTTGAAAAAAATTCCCATGTTACTCTCTCTTTCGGTACCACCGAAATCAAAGTCTTCCACCAGTTATAAGCTGAATCCTTCAACAAAGATATAGCACATTTCAAACATTCTTCAGGTGTACAAGATAATTCATCGAATACCCGGATAGAATTTTCAAGCCAAAACTCTACTTTCTCGGCATCATCATCAATATTTGCTTTAAATTCTTCGGCCCCTTGCTTGCGGATTCTGTCAACTGGAATTCTATGAAATTTCATCAGATCCATACCTTGAGGCATCTGGGGTATAGGTTGAGGAATTGGGGGAGGTGGGGAGGTCTGTACATTTGGGTTCGCATTGAACGAACTCGGTGTGTACCATGCACTCATCATTTGGAGAAAGGCTTCCCGACCCCTTCTCCTCCTCCTCCCGACCAACAGTAGGAGGTGGATTTTCAGTCGGCGCTGCTCCTTCAGCCAGAGCTGGCGCGTTACTCTCTACTTCATCTGCCACAGCTGGATCGAGATCCATTTACTATAAAAAAAATCATTTAAAAAGGTCAAAAGTCGTCACACTATCACAGTTTATACATATGGCATGTATAGCAAATTCCGTACATACAACACGTAGTCCGAGAACTGACTAAACCTGCTCTGATACCACTAAATGTAATGCCCCCACGCTCGAGACCGTCGCCGGAGTCGAGTATGAGGTGTTACTAAGCCTAATTTAACATTTTTAGAACTTTGGATTATTTGTTTCTACATTCACAGCTTTTAAGCTACTTGCGTCACAGTCACAAGAAAAATCATATCTCGAGTTACAAAACTCGAAATCAAGATCTGTAAATTTTTCCTGAATCTAGACTCATATACCTATCTACTAATTGTTTTCTATAATTTTTGATTGGGCCAATTAGTACATTTTATTAGTTAAAGTTACCCCTATTACAGGACTTGACTAGACTGACCTCTGTTTACTACGAACCACATTTCTCTCTGTACAAAATTCATATGATTATGAGATTTCTTTCTCCTAAAACTAGACTACATAAGGATTCTGAGAATATAAAATACAAAACCTAATTATATCTGTAAAATTTATGGCGAATTTATAAAGTTGAAACAGGGGATCCAGAAACTGCTCTGACCCTGTTTCACTAAAATTCAGATATCTTCTAACATATAATTCCTTTACCTGTTTCATTTGTCTCATGTGAAACTAGACATAATAATATTCAATTTGATATTTAATCCATCACCAAATTCAATTTCTATGATTTTTAGTAAATTTTCAAACTCACATCAGTGTTGCTGCAATATTCTGTTTATGGCAAATTTCACCCCTTTTATGGGTTTTCATGAATTGGATATCCTAATAGCTCTCCACAACATCAAACATAATCTAAACTAACCATTTCCATAATTTATCATTATCAAACATTTTCTCAACCATTCCATCACCATATCATAAGATCATTTACACAAAATAGGTATATTGCTATACATGCCATACTTAAATTTACAATCCATTTACCGAAAAGTTCTTCCAGATAGTGTGACTGATCCTTCGACCTATCCCGACTCCTGAGCTGGCTTCTCCAAAATTACAATGAGTAAGAAGGAGGGAGTAAGCATAAATGCTTAGTAAGTTCATATGCAAATAATAAGTAACATATCAAAGCAATCATACCAATCAACATTAGCATGCATCATCAAAACACATATCACATTTCTAACCATTTTTCATCATCTTGTTACCTTATCGTGATTGTATCAATACTCAACCCGAGGGTTAATTACATACCTGTCCAAAATATCCATTTCATATCACTTACCAATACGCCTCTTTACATCTCGAGTTTTCCTCCATTTGAGTAGAACTTTACCCGTTGAACACATCAGAATATAATTCGGATACATGGAAACTTTGCACATAAGTGCCACATATGTAGCCAAGCTACTATGTATCCCGCCCATAAGCGAACTCGGACTCAACTCAACGAGCTCGGGCGTTCGCATCCATAAGTGAACTCGGACTCAACTCAACGAGCTCGGATGCCTAGTTACATCTCACGAACTCGGACTCAACTCAACGAGTTCGGACATTTGCATCCATAAGTGAACTCGGACTCAACTCAACGAGTTCGGATGCTCAACCATCCTAGTGACATGTCACTTGTATCCTAATCTATTCCTAAGGTTCAAACGGGATTTTCCTCGAACACATATCCTTGCCGTCTTCCGTAGAATGCCGGAACCAATACTCGGTAACAATTATGTTTAACAAGTAATTCACATAATTTGCATTTTATTCGAAATTAACCACAAAGCATATATTTTATGATAAAAATTAGCATATCACATAATTAACATTAATGACTTAAAAATAACAATTATGCTACATTATTTACACATGAACTTACCTTGGTACCAAAATACAAAGATTTTGCAATTTAGTCCACAATCTTTTCTTTTCCTCGATTGGGGTCGTTTCCACGTCTTTCTTGATCTAAAATAACACATTTAGCTTATTTAATACTCACATTATCAAATTAATCCTTAATTCAAATTTTAGCAAAATTACAATTTTACCCCTAAACTTTTGCATATTTACATTTTTGCCCCTAGGCTCGGGATTAAACTTTATTCCTTAATCTTATGTTTTACAACATGCTGATCACTTTTCCCTTCTATGGCAACATCAAATTCTCACTCTAACATGTACTTGTGACTATTAGGTATTTTTACCGATTAAGCCCTTTTACTCGTTTTTGCTTAAAATCGAGTAGTGCAAGTTGTCTAACATAATTTAAAACCTCATATTCTATCATAAAACATCAAAATACACAAATTTCACCTATGGTTATTTTTCTAAATATAAACCCTAGGTTAAATTATTGCTAACATAAGCTTAATCGAGCTAGCGGGATCTCAAAAACGTAAAAATCATTAAAAACGGGGCTTAGAATCACTTACTATGAAGCTTGAAAGTTGAAGAAACCCTAGCTATGGTGAGATAGAGCATTCGGCAGCAACTAAATGGGGAATATGACTATTTTGTGTCATTTTTCCCATTTTATTTCATTAATTATCCAAATGACCAAAATGCCCTTAATACCTTTCTTTGAAAATTTTCATATACAAGCCCATTTTTGTCCAAAATTTTAGAAATTGGTCAAATTGCTATTTAAGACCTCCTAATTAATATTTCAAAGCAATTTCATACTAAAAACTTCTAGAATGCAAGTTTTGCAACTTTTTTGATTTAGTCCCTAACTTCAAATTAAGCATTTTATGCATAGAATTTCTTCACAAAATTTTCACACAATCATGCAATCATATCATAAACCTCAAAATAATTATAAAATAATTATTTCTATCTCGGATTTGTGGTCACGAAACCACTATTCCGATTAGGCCCTAATTCGGGATATTACAAAAATTCATAGCCATTTCACAGAGTAATTCATAAGCCTAACCATGCTCATTTGCTCGCATACATGTCATGCTTCATTTCCAAATTCCATACACACTTCACATTCATTATTTCACAGAAACAAAGTCTTTCATATTTAGAAATTTAGTGCAATAAAAACGTACCTGTATAGATTTTACATTTCATATATTCATTCCCATATCTTATACTCTATCATTAGACGATTTAGAAACGATACAGATACTGATAAACGGGTACAATGCTGACATACCGAACGTGGTCTTATATGTAATTCAATATTGATGCCTCTATCCTAGGCAGGGTCTTACACGAAATTAGACACGATGCCGATGTCCCAGACATGGTCTTACATGTAAATCTCAAATCGAGGCCTGTGTCCCAAACACGGTCTTACAAGATATCTCAGATCGATGTTAACGTTCCTTTAGAAACACACAGAGCTTTTTAGATACTAACATATTATCGGAATTTACTCAGAATTCATTCATCAGGCTCTCACAGTCGTCCAATACAGATTATAACTAGTATATACAACATTCAATCGATTTAACACGTAATTGTATTTTGACTTACTTCGTACGGATTTTGGACGGAAATGAGTAGACTATTCAACTATTTTGGACTTCCCTCGATCTAAGTTTGATTTTCTTTGTTCTTAATCTAATACAATTCAAATTCAACCATTCAATCACTCATTTCATTCAAAATAATCCATGAACACATTTTTAGGGCACTTTGCATTTTAGCCCTTAAATTTTCACACTTTGACAATTTAGTCCATTTTTCACAAAATCACAAATATGCAAAATTCACCAAGACTATAGTTTGGCCAAATATACATAGCTTCCACACAAGCCCAAATAACATATTTAATTCACAATTTATTCCTTCAAAACCTCATTTTCACAAATTAGCCCAAATAGCTCTATTCCATAAAAAATTCAAGAACAAAGCATGATAATCTTACATATACCTTTCATAGTCCGTATAAAAAAATTACAAAACTCAAATAATCATCAATGGCACATTTCTTAATCTTCAACAGAAATAGAAATTCAGACATGGGTTTTGAAAAACACGAAGCAACGATCACAGAAATGTAGAAATTATCAAAAACAGACGAAAATTCATACCTTAATCAAGATTAAGCTAGCCAAAACCTAAAATGGCTTTCTTCTTTTTATTTTCTTTTATTTTCAGTTATAAGATGTGTTTATGAACACATGCATGCAATTTGTTTTCTTTAATTCATGTTAAAGCATGAATTACCATTGTATCCCTCATTTATAAACATATTAATTACATAAAACAAGGTCATTTATGACCACTCATAAATTCTATAGAGTAATTGCCACATAAGGCCATAATAATCCAAAGCTATGCCAATTAAACACATTGAATATATGGCATGCAAATTTTATCATTTACTCGATTAAGTCCTTTATCATAATTAAGCACAAAAACAGAAATTTTAAATCACAGAAACTTCCTAGATATAAATTCACATATCACAGACACAGAAAATAATATTAAAATATTTTTTGGACTCAAATTTGTGGTCCCGAAACCACTATTCCGACTAGGTTCTAAACCGAACTGTTACAATTCTCCCCAAATTAGAGATTTTCGTCCCCAAAAATCTTACCGTTAAACATATTTGGATATTGTTGTGTCATTAAATCTTCAGGCTCCTACGTAGCCTCTTCAATACCATGTCGATGACACATCACTTTGACTAGCGAAATTTTCTTATTTCGTAATTTTTTAACCTCACGAGCTGAAATACAGATCGACTTTTCTTAATAAGTCATATCAAATTGGATTTCAATATCAGATGGAGAAATTATATGCGAAGGATCAGATCTGTATCATCGAAGCATCGATACATGAAACACATTATGTATCTTTTCTAACTCAAATGGTAGCCTTAATCTATAAGCAACCGGCCCAACTCGCTCGATGATTTCATACGGTCCGATGAACCTAGGACTCAACTTGCCCTTCTTACCAAATCGAAATAGTTTCTTCCACGGAGATACTTTTAGAAACACTTTATCACCGATCTCAAATTCAATATCTTTTCGTTTTAAATCCGCATAAGATTTCTAACAATCAGAGACAGCTTTTAGACTATCTCGGATTACTTTCACTTTCTGTTCTGTTTCTTTTATCAGATCAATACCGTAAATCTTATTCTCTCTAAGCTCAGACCAGTATAACAGAGTTCTACACTTTCTACCGTATAAGGCTTTGTACGGTGCCATTTTAATGCTCGATTGAAAGCTATTATTATAAGTGAATTCAATCAAAGGTAGATATTGTTCCCGCGTACCTTCAAACTCAAGAATGCAACATCTTAACATATCCTCGGGTATCTGAATAATCTGTTCAGATTGACCATCTGTTTGCAGATGAAAAGCAGCGCTAAAATGCAATTTAGTACCCAGAGCATCTTGCAATTTCTTCCAAAATCGCGATGTAAATCTCGGGTCTCTATCTGACACTATCGACAATGGCACACCATACAGTCTCACGATATCAGAAATATATAACTCAGCTAATTTATCGAGTGAGTAATCAAATCAAATTGGAATAAAATGAGCTGATTTCATCAAACGATCAACTACAACCCAAATTGCATTTTTCTTTCTCAGAGACAGGGGCAAACCAGAAACAAAATCCATGGTCACTCAATCCCATTTTCACACCGGAATCATAATCAGTTGTAATAACCCAGATGGCTTTGATGTTCAGCTTTTAACTTAACGATGATTAAACATTTAGAAACAAAATCGAGATATCTCTTTTCATTCCGGACCACCAATAATGCTGCTTCAAATCATTATACATTTTAGTACTACCCAGATGTACAGATAAACAATTACTGTGAGCTTCACTCAAAATTCCGAATTAACTTCGGATTTCTCAAAACACAAAGTCTATTTCTGTATCGTAAACAATCATCAACATCAACTCGGGATTTAGAATCAAACTGAGCTCGTTTTGCTATTAATTCAGTATCAACCTTTTGAGCTTCGATAATCTGCTGTAAGAACAAAGGTCTCGCTTTTAATTCAGCTAAAATTGAACCATCATCAGACAGAACTAAATGAGCATTCATTGCATGCAAAGAAAATAATGAATTTTGACTCAAAGCATCACTAACAACATTTTCTTTTCCCGGGTGATAATCAATCACAAGTTCGTAGTCTTTTAGCAGTTCTAACCATCTTCTCTATTGCAGATTCAAATCTTTTTGCGCCATTAAATACTTCAAACTTTTATGATCAGAAAACATGTGACATTTCTCACCAAATAGATAGTGACGCCAGATCTTCAAGGCAAACACAATAGTTGCTAACTTGAGGTCGTGAGTCAGATAGTTCTTTTCATGTTGCTTTAGTTGTTTCGAGGCATAAGCTATAACTTTTCCTGCTTGCATTAGAACACATCCCAGACCAATTAATGAAGCATCACTATAAACCACAATTTTTTTACCTGATTCAGGTTGCACAAGTACCAGAGCTTCAGTTAACAAAGCTTTTAACCGATCAAAATTGTCCTGACACTTTTTAGACCACTCAAACTTCACATCTTTCTGGAGCAAATTTCTCAATGGAGTCGCAATCATCGAGAAACCTTTTACGAATCTTCTATAGTAACCAACAAGTTCTAGAAAACTACGGACTTTAGATACATTCCTCAGAGGTTTCAAATTCAGAATAGCTGAAATTTTGTTTGGATCAACTCGGATACCGGAGGCTAATGCAATATGACCTAGGAAACCAACTTCTCACAACCAAAATTCACATTTATCGAACTTTGCATATAATTGTTTATCTCGCAGAGTCTGTAGCACTATTCTCAAATGCTCGACATGTTCAGATTCATCACGTGAATAAATCAATATGTCATCAATGAATACCACAACAAATTGATCTAAATACGGTCTGAAAATTCTATTCATTAAATCCATAAAGACAGCAGGTGCATTCGTTAATCCAAAAGGCATAACTAAAAATTCATAATGTCCGTACCTCATTCTAAAAGCAGTTTTCGGAATGTCAGAGTCCTTTATTCGTAACTGATAGTAACCAGATCTCAAATCTATTTTTGAAAACACAGTAGCACCTTTCAATTGATCAAATAAGTCATCAATTCTGGGCAGAGGATATTTGTTCTTTATAGTCACTTTTTTAAGCTGAAAGTAATCAATACACATTCTCATTGTGCCATCTTTCTTTTTCACAAATAGAACAGGAGCACCCCATGGTGAAAATCTCGGCCTAGCAAATCCTCGATCAGTCAATTCTTGCAACTAAGATTTTAATTCCTTTAACTCAGTTGGAGCCATTCTATACAGAGCTATCGAAATCGGAGAAGTACCAGACACTAATTCAATGCCAAACTCAAATTCTCGAATCGAAGGCAAACCCGGTAGTTCTTCAGGAAACACATCAGAGAATTCACAGACAATAGGCACTGATTCAAATTTCTTATCATTCACTTTCGAGTCTAACACATAAGCTAAGCAGGCTTCACAACCTTTCTTCACATATTTTCGTGCTTTCATTGCAAATATCACAGCTAGTAGTCCATTCAGATCACTAGACTCAATTCGAATTATCTCATCATTCTTACACCTTTAATCAATGACTTTTCGTTTGCAATTCACAATAGCATCGTGCAAAGTTAACCAGTCCATTCCCAGAATTATATCAAATTCGTCGAAAGGTAAAAGCATCAGATCAGCAGGAAAATAGATATCTCAAATCAATAACGGGCAATTCTTGCAGACTTTATCAACCAAAACACTTTTGCCTAAGGTGTTAGATACTCTAATTACGAATTTAGTGGACTCTACAGGCAAAGTCTTACTGTGCACTAAATTCATAAAAATATAAGAATGCATTGATCCAGGGTCTCTCAATGCAATCATAGAAGTATCATAAAGAGTAAAAAGTACCAGTAATCACATCTGGAGATGAGGCTTCCCCACGAGCTCGGATAGCATAGGCTCTGGTAGGTGCTCTGGCCTCAGTTCTAACAGCAGTATCCCTAGTAGCTCTTTGACCACCACTTGCATTTCCCGTATTTTTGGAAGGTCTACCTCTAGCTGAAGTGTTGCTCGGTCTCGGATTCTGTACATTCTCTTACTCAGCAGGTTCATAACAATCTCTTACAAAATAGTCTAGAGATCCACATCAGAAATAGGCTCGGTCATTCAATCTATAATTTCCTGGATGTCTTTTACCACAGTATTTACATTCAGGCTTCTCAGATCGAACATGCCCAACACTTGCAACAGAAGTAGCAGGAGCTCTGAAATTCAAATGCAATCTAGCTCGATCTTGATTCGAATGTCCTACCTTAGCCTTTGAACGACTATGATCATCTCGAAATTTCTTTGACACAAACTGAAATGATCTACTTGAAGATCTCTTTCTAACATCCTTAGCTTCAGAATCAGCTTTTCTTTTCTCTTTACTTAATTCCTCAGCTTTACAAGCTCGCTCAACGAGCACTACCATTTCTTTAATCTCCAAAATCCCAACTAATAGACGGATATCTTCATTTAGTCCATCTTCAAACCTTTTACACATTAATGCTTCATTTGATAGACATTCCAGAGCACACTGGCTCAATCTCAAAAATTCATGTTCGTATTCAATAACAGACATACGACCTTGTTTAAGCTCGAGAAACTCTTTACGTTTTTGATCGATGAATCTCTGACTAATGTATTTCTTCTGAAATTCAGCTTGGAAGAAATCCCAAGTAACCCGTTCACTCGAAACCACAGATATTAAAATTTTCCACCAATGGTACGCCGTATCTCTCAAAAGTGAAACGGCACATTTTACACATTCCTCGGGATTCAGAGACATTTCATCAAACACTCGTATTGTATTCTTTAACCAGAATTCGGCCTTTCAGCATCATCATTCATTGTAACTCAAAACTCTTCAGCCCCATACTTTCTAACCATATCAACTGGTGGTCTACTTAACTGAATCGGATTCACTAGGGGCATAACAGGAATTTGAAAAGGATTAACCGGGGGTGGAGGTTGTTGTACAGCCAGATTGGTTCTAATGTATTGGGTGAACCAATCATTCATCATCTGGTAGAAGGCTTGTTTAGCCTCACCATCACGGCTACTCGTAGCCGGTCGAGAATCAACTTGCACCATCCCTTACACAGGAGCAGGTGTATTACTTTCTACATTGTTAGCTACAGCTCTATTAGGATCCATTTGCTATATAAAAGCACAATTCAATGTCAGGATTCATCACACTGTCGCAGTTTCAGATATATGGCATGTATAGCTAGACTCACATACACTATGGTAGTCCTAGAACTGACTAAACTATAGCTCTGATACCAATAAAATTGTAACAGTCTTATCCCATAACCGTCACCGGAATAGGTAAGGGCCATTACCAGACAGATAGAACATTTCAGACCGATTCAAAATCACAGATATCACATAACATTAATACATAAAAAATCATCAACAATTCATCCCTTATGATGGTCTACGAAACCTAAAACATACTTTCAAGGAAAGTTGGGACTAAACCGAACACATTCATAAATTTCAAAACTCAGAAAATTTTTCAATTTTGTTGAGGTCACGCCCGTGTGACTAGGCCGTGTGCCTCATATGGGCACCAGACACTCCCATGTGATCCAACCGTGCCAAAACAGAGTATATATACTGACTTTCACCCACGACCAATAGACACGCACATGTGTTATGGCCGTGTGATACTTAGCTAGCTACTGACTTGAGCCCACAGCCATATGACATGCCCGTGGTCCCTGGCCGTGTGGCACAATGCAGGCTTAGTTTAAGCCAACTTGCCACCCCTTTTTGGGTCATTCCTACAAGCAATATTAAACAACACTTATACCAAAATTTTTAGCCAATTTCATGCTCAAAACATGCTTCATTATAACTAAATCATCATCATTCAATAACCTATTCAAATCGGTACCAAAACACATTAAAAATCTTATTACAACAACATGCCAAAATGCTCATTTCATAGCTCACTTATGCCACCTTCTAACTCATGCTTAAACTTACCATTTCTTCAACTTAGCATATCTCAAAATAACCACCACATATAAGGCCATATAACCATTACAAGCATACACAATTTGGCATCACAAACCATTTACTAAAACTATTTGCTAGCCAACTCTCATGGCATAACATATATACATATCAAAGCTTATATAAATAGACATTCTAGCCTATTCATGCCATACTTAAAAAATTTACACTTTTAAAAGTACCAAAATGAGTTCGATAGTGTGGTGAAAATCCTCGATTATCTGTAAAACAGACAGAAATCACATAGAGTATGCTACAAAGAGCTTAGTAAGCCAAATACAACTAATCTAACTACTAAAGCATATAAAGTAAAAGTCAATAGTAAAAATTCATAGCCATTTCACAGAGTAATTCATAAGCCTAACCATGCTCATTTGCTCGCATACATGTCATGCTTCATTTCCAAATTCCATACACACTTCACATTCATTATTTCACAGAAACAAAGTCTTTCATATTCAGAAATTTAGTACGATACAAACGTACCTGTATAGATTTTACATTTCATATATTCATTCCCATATCTCATACTCTATCATTAGACGGTTCAGAAATGATACAGATACTCATAAATGGGTACAATGCTGACGTCCCGGACGTGGTCTTATATGTAACTCAATATCGATGCCTCTGTCCCAGACAGGGTCTTACACGAAATCAGACACGATACCGATGTCCCAGACATGGTCTTACACGTAAATCTCAAATCGAGGCCTGTGTCCCAAACACGGTCTTACACGATATCTCAGATCGATGTCAACATTCCTTTAGAAACATACAAAGCTTTTTAGATACTAACATATTATCGAAATTTACTCGAAATTCATTCATCAGGCTCTCACAGCCGTCTAATACAGATTATAACTAGTATATACAACATTCAATTGATTTAACACATAATTGTATTTTGACTTACCTCGTACGGATTTCAGACGGAAACGAGTCGACTATTCAACTATTTTGGACTTTCCTCAATCTTTGTCCGATTTTCTTTGTTCTTGATCTAATACAATTCAAATTCAACCATTCAATCACTCATTTCATTCAAAATAATCCATGAACACGTTTTTAGGGCACTTTGCATTTTAGCCCTTACATTTTCACACTTTGACAATTTAGTCCATTTTTCACAAAATCACAAATATGCAAAATTCACCAAGACTATAGTTTGGCCGAATATACATAGCTTCCATACAAGCCCAAATAACATATTTAATTCACAATTTAGTCCTTCAAAACCTCATTTTCACAAATAGCTCTATTCCATCAAAAATTCAAGAACAAAACATGATAATCTTACATATATCTTTCATAATCCATATAAAAACATTACAAAACTCAAATAATCATCAGTGCCACATTTCATAATCTTCAACAGAAATAGAAATTCAGACATGGGTTTTGAAGAACACGAAGCAATGATCATAGAAATGTAGAAATTATCAAAAACAGACAAAAATTCATTCCTTGTTCAAGGATTAAGCTAGCTGAAACATAAAATGGCTTTCTTCTTTTTATTTTCTTTGATTTTTGGTTATAATATGTGTTTATGAACACATGGATGCAATTTGTTTTCTTTAATTCATGTTAAAACATGAATTACCATTGTATCCCTCATTTATAAACATATCAATTACATAAAACAAGGTCATTTATGACCACTTATAAATTCCATGGAGTAATTTCCACATAAGGCCATAATAATCCAAAGCCATGCCAATTAAACACATAGAATATATGGCATGCAAATTTTATCATTTACGCGATTAAATCCTTTTTCATAATTAAGCACAGAAACAGAAAATTTAAATCATAGAAACTTCACAAATATAAATTCACATATCACAGACACAAAAAATAATGTTAAAATATTTTTCAGACTCGAATTTGTGGTCCCGAAACCATTATTCCGACTAGGGTCTAAACCGGACTGCTTCAGAAATCTGATCAATGGGTATGTCAATAATTAAGGTACAATGATGAATGGACATGAAATTGTTCTGGAATGCCATATGAAAGCTTAATGGTTTAAGTATGTGATATGATGACACTACCAAGTCATAAATTAACCATGTATGTAAATGCTTGAGTAACAAATGTGTCATGATGTATGCCATGAAGTGAGTCAAAGTGTGTGAGTGCTTAAGGGTGGCAAATGGGTTGGAAAATATCCTATAAATTGTCCACACGGTTAGACACAGGGCATGCGTCTTGACCGTGTGTGACACACGGTCTGCCCCATGGGCGTGTGATCCAACCGTGTGTCCCCTGCACCCTAATTATGCAAAATAGAATGCTCGTAGTAAACACACAGGCAGAGACACGGTCGTGTGTTTCAACCGTGTGAAGGACACTGCCTTAGGACATGAGTGTGTGCCCAGGTCATGTAAAGTCTGCGCTTAATTTTTGGAATTTAATTCGCCACGCGGGCATGTGACTTGGCCGTGTGACCTTACTGTGTTGATGACATCATAGTCAGAGAGTTACACGGGCTGAGGACACGAGCGTGTTCCAAGCCACACAGGCTTGTGTGACCACATGGTCTACCCACACAGGCGTATGAGTCTCCAAAACAAGGAAATTTTCTAAGTCTCCCTATTATTTTTAAAGTTCTCGGTTTAGTCCCAAACCACTTCAAATGTATGTTTTGGGCCTTATAGACCCATATAAGGGACGTTAGGCTTGTGAATGGAAAGTTTTAAATTTAGACAGAAATTCATGTCTCAATTTTGTATGTTTGAGTGAGTTTAAATCCGACAATGCCTCGAATCCTATCCCGGCATTGGATACGGGTAAGGGGTGTTACATAACAATTATACTTATGCATAAATCAATTGGACTTATCATCCATCTCATAACATATCATGTTTTTCCATGTATCACCATTTCAAAAAGTTTCATGCATACATATCTTAATTCATATTGAACACTTACCATTTCATTTGCATAATACATAAGGAATAAGCATAGCATTAACCATAGTCACAAGTTAGTGATTAAACACATAACTTAGCAAAAATCACCACATGATAAAATAACTTTCATGAATATAGAATATAAGCATTCATACTTTTCATGAACATGGCTATACATACTTTAATCATCAATAACTCATAACTTTCCATACTTTCATGACATTGCCAATTGGAACACTTACCGTTCCTTCCCTTTGTATGCCCATTGTACCACTTAGAATAATATCGAATACGCGAAAATCTCACACACTGTGTGCTAATATATGGTTGAAACCATTTCTTTCTTTTCTCTTTACATAGATGTTCTATCTCGAGCCATAAATGGGTCTGCTCACACAAGCTGTTGGTCAAAACGTGGTGCTGCTCACACAAGCTATCAAGCATTCACAACACATGTCGGAACTCAGCCATCGGTAGGACGTTCAGGACCAACACCCAAAACATGGTAACCCTAATGACATGCCATTTCTATCCTACATAATCCTAAGGTTCAAATGGGGCTTGATAGTCGTCGTACGTCGTTGAATTTTCATCATTTCTTTACTCGATAAATTGTATAATTAACATATATATTGATCCATTTTCAATAAAATCATATAATAACATTCAATTTAATCAACATTATACATAATAGAATTCATATGAACTTACCTGGCATAATTGCAGAAATGTCAAAGTACAGGGACATTTTGATAATTTATGATTCTCCTTGATTTTTCACCCGATCTTGATCTAAATTCATAATTTCATTCAATCTATTAATTTAGACAGTAAAAAAATGTATTTTATGAGCACACTATTAGACAGTTTTACTTTTATTCAATTTAGTCCTTGAGCTTAAAATAAAAATTGAGCCTAATCGAATACTTATGGCATCCAAAACAGGCCATTATTGCAATAATTTCACATCAAATCCTTGTTCTTTTACTATTTCAATAATTTTGTCCCTAATTAGAAAATTCATCAAAAATCACTTAATAAAATAGTTTTAAATAAAAACTAATATATCAAATTAATAAATTAACATCTAAATTCATAAGGTTTATCAATGGTAACATTCAAAATCTTTAACAGTTTCAAAATTGAAGGTACGGGCTAGCTAGACCTAGTTGCAACGATCTCAAAAATAAAAAAGTTATTAAAAACGGGGCTAAATCGGACTTACATGCATCATCCAAAGCATGGCCAAAGATGAAGGTAAAACCATGGTTTCTTTCTTCTTTCAATTCATGAAGAAGACATGAAAATGATGATATAACATTTTGGTTTATATTTTATTTAATTTAATTATCAAATTACCATTTTGTTCATTTAATAATCATCAAATTTTCATGCTTTTAGTTGCCCAAAATTGTCCACTACATTCTTAAATGGTCTAATTACCATTTGAGTCCCGTTTCCTATATTCAATTAACTATTTAATCACTCAAATCAAATAGTAATCAAATTTTACATCTTTTACGATTTAGTCATTTTTAATTAATTACGTATCGAAACGTTAAAATTTTTCAACGAAACTTTAATACCACCTTAATGACACTCGATAAATATTTATAAAAATATTTATGGCTCGATTTATAGAAATAAGATCCCGATACCTCATTTTCTAAAACCACTTGACTTTAGGGTCTTACCACTTAAACTTAATAAATCACTTAAATAACATAAATTCTCAAATCAAAAACCTTTTTTAAAATCATATTTGACTTGTAAATATTAAATAATAATATTTACAAAGTTACTCATCGAATTTGGTGGCCTTGAAACCACTATTTTTGACACCACTAAAAAACGAGCTGTTACAGTAACCCTTTTTATGCTTGTTGTTTTTGAATTCCATGCTTATCCTAAGCTTTAGAACATTACAAGCTGAAAAGTCCTGTGTGACCTAAATATCTTGATGCATGAACGAACATTATATTAAACAATCGCACAAATTACTATCTAAATTCTACTCGGATAATCAAATTACCCTTAATGTTTGTATACTTTGTAATATACTAAACTTAGATGTTTTTGGTCAAAAGTGGTATGTCAATTATTCATCATGTCAAAGTTGTTCGTGAATATGAAATACCTATTCATGTACTCCAAATTCAATACTTGTATGATATTTGCTCAAGGGACCTCTTTTCTATTTCTTATCTTTTTTTTGTCTTGCTTGAGGACAAGTAATGACTTACATGTGGGGGAGTTTGATTTGTTGTAATTTAGTGTAGCAGATTAAACTAATTTTTTCACTTTAGGTTTAATTATGTTTTAGTAAGTTTTCTTAAAAGTTAATAAATTGTGTAAATTGAGCCTTTTATTAACCTTACGGGCTGAATGAGGCCTAAGGGTGAGCTAATGAACTTTGTAAGTATGCAGGAGACCATTAGAAGGCATAAAAATAGATTTTGGTCACTATGTTGCAACACAGAAGGATCAATATTGCAACATAGGGAGTAAAATGAAGAAATCAAGAAAATACCTTCGATGTCGTGACTGTAACATCCAGAAATAAGACCTAAACAGAATAGTGGTTGCGAAACCATGAATCTGAGGTTAAAAAATTTATTCCGATTAAGTTTTACGATTTATTCATTGATTGAATAATTGTGTAAAAATTTCGTGAAGAAATTTTATGTATAAGTGCCTAATTTGATAATTAGGACTAAATTGTAAAATTAGCAAAATGTGTGTTCTAGATAATAAAGGGAGTTTAATTGAAATGGGTTCTTAAAGTGGAGGTCTTTATTTAGTAATTAGACCACTATATTTAATTTTGGACAAAAATGGGCAAGAATAGGATAAATTTGAAAGAAAAGCCTTTAAGGGCATTTTGGTCATTTAGTAATTAAAAGAATTAAAAAGGGAAAATAAAGCCGAAATTGGTCCATCTTCTTCATGGAGGCCAAATATAACATGGGGGAAGCCATGGTTAGGGTTTCCAAGCTTTCCAAGCTCAATAGTAATTCCGTTCTAGCCTCGTTTTTAATATTCTTTATGTTTTTGGAGTCCCGCTAACTTGATTTAGCTTATTCTAGCAATAATTCATGCTAGGGTTCATATTCGGAAAAATAATCATAGGTTAAATGTGTTTATTTTGATGTTTTATTGTAGAATATGATGCTTGAAATTATGTTAAACAACTTTTGCTAAGCGATTTTAAGTGAAAACGAGTAAAACGACATAATCGGTAAAAATACCTAATGTTCATAAGTACATGATAGAGTGGGAATTTGATGTTTCCATAGAAGGGAAAAATTTTTAG
Organism: Gossypium longicalyx; assembly: GCA_025698465.1. Lineage (NCBI taxonomy): Eukaryota > Viridiplantae > Streptophyta > Magnoliopsida > Malvales > Malvaceae > Gossypium > Gossypium longicalyx. The sequence goes on along the minus strand of CM046996.1, from coordinate 38,044,477 downwards.
CGTGTCATAAAACATTAGAAAAATGGATAAATTTTAATTTTCGAGCCTGGAGGAAAAATCGCAATTCTGCAAAGGTTTAGGGAAAAATTGTAATTTTGCCAAAGTTTGAGTTAGGGAATGTTTTGAATAGTACATTAATTAAATAAGTGAAATATGATGTTTTAGGTTCCGAAAAGTGAGATTTGGACCTAGAACGAGAGAAAAACCAAAAATCAGGAAAGTTGGTAAAATGGTCATTTTTGTACCGAGGTAAGTTCATATGTTTAATAAACATTTAATTATGCATATTTGAATGATAAATTGATATTTTGGCCTTAAATACTTTAGTATTGAGTTTCAGATATAATGATTAATGTTCAATAGTAATTCGATATTGGAAAGAGAACTTGTATAATTTATATGTAAGACCATATTTTGTATTATGGCTTTGTATGATAACAAGAAAGTATTGACTAGCATAGTTTGATGAGAATAAGTTAAGTTGATGATATGATGAGATTGAGAATGTAAGTATGTAAGTTGAGTAGCATTTTATTTGTAACGCCCTGAATTTTGGGCCTAGATGAATTGGGCTTTTGGCTTTCGGTCTCATAAAATTTTTAAGTGAGCAAGAAAATGACAAATGACATGTTGGCTACAAGGGTTTAAGGAATTTTGAGTGTCTAGGTATGTTGGAGAAGTTCTGGGTTCGAGTTTTATGGTGGAGGATTTTTAATTTAATTATTAAAAGAACCAGGGTTGGGTGAAGTTGGGCTTTTAAATAAAAATAGGGGAAAATGGCATCAAAAAGCCTTGTGAAGGAGTGGTTAAGGGATGCCACTTAGAGTGTAGGGAGGTGGCGTTAGTAGCTGGCAAGGAGATCCAAGGTTCGAATCCTAGCTTAGTATTTTTAGGAATTTAATTTTGGCCTTCTAGAAGGTTGGAAGTGGCATGAAGATGGACTCTAAGGGTAGTGTTCAGAAGAGAAAATTTAGGAAATAGATTGGGGAGTTATCAGGGAGAAAAGTGAGGAGATGAGAGGGGAGAAGTGATGGAGCTGAATTGGGAATTGAGGGTAAGGCAATTAGGCTAGAGGCTATAAATATGTGTCGAGTTTGGGATCCTAGGCTAATGCCAAATTTTTCAATTTTTTTCTTTAATGCCGATTGGCTTTTCCATCTTTGCTAGTTGATTCTTTTGCCATGCTTTCTCTCCTCAGATCTCTTTTGATTTACCCTTTGGGTTAGTCGATTCCTTCTGCTGCTCTTTTTCTTTAATTTGTGCCAAATAAACCTTATTCACCATATTAGTTTGAAAGCCGAATCTCCCAAGGGCCGAATACTCTTTGGCCGAATACTCTTGGTGCAATTACTACTCCTTCTACTTCGGTCAAACCTAGTGTAAGTGTTGTTCTCCCAATCAGTTTTTCTAAGAATCTATTACGCTATTCTTTCTTCACTCTTTCTAATCAACTGTGATAGGGAATTAGTATCGAATCTCAGATCTTAACTCTCTGCCGAAATTGCTCCTAAGGTGTTTTGTGACTTTGGTAAGTATTCCTCTCTTGTTGGCTAAGGTTGGCCGAATGGTCTTAAAGTGAGATAAGGGGGTGAATTATGTTGGATGCGAGTCCTCTAGTATTTGGTTTTAATGAGTAAGATCAATGCAGACCTAGGGAATACGTGATCAAGGAAAAGCTATTAGGGATTGGTGTTCAAGGTAAGGTTAATGTGAGGTTTCGGTTTTAGGTAAAATATGTATTAAGCATACAATTAAATTAAGGGTGATATCATTTGTAGGTTTGCGACTAAGGGAAATCACAACACGCTCTATTATCAGGTGTGTACACACACTGTACACACAAGTAGATCGGCAAAAGCTGAAATGCCGAAAAGCTAAAAGTTGGGCTACGGTAGTCTTGCGAGTGTACGAACACTCGTGAAGAAGAAACTGATAGGTTGTCTAAGGGCCATGGGTGATTCCATGGACTTGGGCTATGATTTGGCCAACTGGGCCAGAATAGGCTTAATGGACCTGATGGGCCTATAATAGGCAAAATTAATATTAGATGCTATGTGATGAAAAATTGTCATATAAATGAGGTTTGGGCCTAATGGGCCATATACAAGTGATTTGGGCTTAATGGGTCATATGAATATGATTGGGCATAGTGGGCCTTATACAGGTATGTGAATTTGTCTGGGCATAGTGGCAACGGGTATATGCATGTCTAGGATTGGATCTAAGGAGAGCTTGGTACTTAAGCGGTCTTAATGACCCAACTCCTCTTCTCTGGAATCCTACCTGGTGCATAGTGTTTGTTCATCTTAGCTCACGGGATTTGTTAACGGGCTAAGGTAAGTAAAAACCCGTAATAAAGGAAATTTATCGAAATGCTGGTAAGGGCAAAAATGACCAAAATACCCCTATGTGATGAAGGTAAGATTTATGTATGTTTCGAGTATAACTGCTGCCTACATACTGCATAAACACGATATTCTGCTTATGATGCATCTGGGTTGGGAATTTTGGAACAGAGGAAGTATATGAAGATCACATGGTTGCTTGACGACCGTGGATCACCGAAGGCTTTTTAAAACCCATTATATGGTTAGCAGCTTGATGCATGAAGGTAGTTCCGCAACTAGGCTACCATTAAAGTGTATCAGTTGGGTGGGTCGATATTTATATCCCCACATGAAGTGTATCGGGGGATGGAATTGAAGTGTAGCAGATAGATTATTGGGGTGGGTTGCATTGCATTGCATTGCATGTGTGATTTTATGATGATTGTTGAATACTAGTTGTTTGTTGAGGATGTACACACTGAGTTTACGAAAACTCACCCCCTCTTTTATTTTTTTCTCAGGTAATGCTCAATAGGAGGTTCGATGTCTTGAGGGACTCTGGGTGGCCAGCTAGCAAGACAACTTGGACTTGGTTGTTGTAAAAGCATTTAGTTCATTATTTATTAAGTTATTTTAGACTGGATTGCAATAAGGCCTCCCCTTTTTATTATTATTTGGATTATTATTCTTATGCATTGTCATTGCGAGAAGTTGAACAGGGATTTTCTAAACCATAGTTTTTATATACTACGTTTCCACAACCAAACTTTTAATTGATAAACTTTCTTAAATCAAATGTTTTAAACAAAGCTTTCGCAACTGAAAAGAGTGTTTTCATAAGTTAACTAAGGTTTCATATCTTAAGGAAAGGTTTTCAATAAAAATAAGGTTTTAGCTAAAACACTTCAATGTGATGTGCCAGATTCAGCCATAATGTCTGGGCTAGGTTTGAGGTGTTACATTTAGTGGTATCAGAGCCCAGGTTGCAAAACTCGAGCTGTCAAGTGGGCCTTATTATTATTTTTTTTTTAATTTTAAAATATATATATTGGATCACAATGTTTTGGAAAAAAGGAAAACTTGTTGAGCAGCACACTGAGCCTTCGACGTCGAACCAAGTAAGTTCTTCTGTTCTTAAGCTTGTTTAAATTGTTATACAATATATAGATGATTTTGTTAGAATGGAACTGTAGCCCGTAGGACCTTGAAACTGTAGAGGATTTTCGAAAACAATCTTCTCTTTAAATATTTCTATAAAACATCGGTTTAATTATTAAACTAACTAAAAATTCATAAAAATTTCTAATCCAGATAATACGCAAATTGACGATGAGTTCTAGAAGAGGTGCAAGAGGCCATGGCCGACGCTGCGGAAGTGTTAGGGCTAAATCATCGACATCGGGCCATATGCTCGATGTTGGAGTAGAAAAGGCTCTGACCTCACCTGTAGCTGGGAATGGACCATATGATTGGGCCGTAGGAGAAGATGCATTGTCGCAGGCAATGCTAAGGATGTTGGAAAGGTTGTTGGGCCCAATAATGGCACTAGAAATCGGGGGTCCATTTCGGAGCGACTTCGTTTGAATGGGGCTAAGATCTTTAAGGGTGTGGCTGACGTGGCTCCTAACGTGGTAGAATATTGGTTGGAGGCCACTGAAAGGATAATGGAGGACTTGGACTACTCACTTGAACAAAAGCTGAAAGGGGGCAGTGTCACTATTTAAGGAAGAAGCCTACCAGTGGTGGTTGACGGTGAAAGAGGGCACTCAACCGGAGCGGGTCACTTGGGAGTTTTTCAAAGCTGCATTCCAAGGGAAGTATATGGGTGCAAGCTATGTGGATGCTAGAAGGAAGGAGTTCCTGAAATTGACCCAAGGAAACAAATCGGTGGCGGAGTATGAAGCAGAGTTTCTACGCCTTAGTAGGTATGCAAGAGTAATGGTGGCACTGGAATATAAGCGTTGCGTTAGGTTTGAAGATGGACTTAGAGATGCCTTAGGGTATTGATAGCTCCACAAAGGGAGCAAGTTTTCTCGAAGTTGGTGGAGAAAGCAAAGATAACGGAGGAGGTAAAGCACGCTGAGCATTTAAATCGAGAAAAAAGAAAGGGGTAAGAAAAAGAGAGAGGCTGAGACTCTGGGTGTTGTACAGAGGCCTGGGGCTAGGGCCAGGAATGATGGGCCAGTTAGAGCAGGGCCTCCTGCTGTTAATCCAGGGGTGCCACCTTGTGCTGATTGTGGGAGAAGCCATAGAGGCGAGTGTTGGAAGAGGATGGGAGCTTGTTTCGCTTGTGGGTGTATGGAGCATAGGATCAAGGATTGCCCCCAAATGCTAGGTCGAGTGCTAGTAGTGGGCCAAGATGGTGCTCAGCCACCAAGGGGTGGTCAGCTGCTGCCAAGAGGTCGTGGGCAGGCCAGGGGCGGTAACAGTAATGGATGTGGACGTGGAGCACCAGGCGGAAATGTAGGCCATGCTGAGGCCAGGCAGTCAGGTTTGGTCTATGCTGCTCATCACCGAGAAGACGGGGATGCCCCAGATGTGATAACGAGTATGTTCTTTATATATGAGTTACCTTACACAGCATTGATTGATATTAGATCGACGCATTCATATGTTGCATGCATTAAGACTGAACCTTTGGGTGATATGTTTGGAATTACTGCAAAAGAAATGACTGTGATAAGCCCGCTAAGTCAGTTAATGGGAGTGAATAAGTTATTTAGGGAGGTACAATTAGAAGTCCAAGGGGTTACCTTTTTAGCGGATTTGATAGAGCTTTCGTTTAGCAAATTTGACTTAATCTTAGGTATGGATTGGCTAGTGAAGCATCGAACCACCTGGGATTGTGCTGCAAAGTGAATGGTGTTAAAAACGGTGGAGGATAAGGAAGTAGTGGTGATTGGTGAACGCCGAAATTACCTATCGAATGTGATTTCGGTGTTGAAGGCTGAGAAGTTAGTATGAAAGGGATGCGAAGCCTATGTGGCTTATATTAGTAATACGGAGGCTAAGAGCCTTGCTGTTACGGAGTTGAAAATAGTTAGGGAATTCTAGGATGTCTTTCTCGAGGAGCTGCCTGGGTTGCCACCCAGCAGGGAAGTGGAATTTGGAATCGAGTTGTTACCTAGTACGGCTCTGGTGTCTATTGCTCCTTATCGAAGGGTACCAAAGGAGTTGGTGGAACTTAAGGCACAGATTCAGGAATTGTTGGATCGAGGATTCATACGACCAAGTGTGTCTCCATGGGGAGCACCAGTGTTATTCGTGAATAAGAAGGATGGAACCTTGCGAATGTGCATCGACTATCCACAGTTAAACAAGTTAACTGTTAAAAACAAGTACCCTTTACCAAGAATTGATGATCTTTTTCATCAATTTAGGGGAGTTTCTGTTTCCTCGAAGATTGACCTGCGTTCGGGATATCACCAATTGAGGGTTAAAGAGGCGGATGTTCATAAAATAGCTTTCAAAACTCCTTATGGGCACTACGAGTTCTTAGTAATGCCATTCAGGCTAACAAACGCATCTGCCGCTTTCATGGATCTCATGAACCGGGTTTTCCAACCCTACTTGGATCAGTTCGTGGTAGTCTTTACAGATGACATTTTGGTGTACTCAAAAGATGGGGATGAGCATGATGCACACTTAAGGATTGTGTTGCAGAGTTTGAGGGAGAATCAGCTGTATGCCAAATTCAGTAAGTGTGAATTCTAGCTAAGGGAGGTTACTTTTTTAGGACATGTGGTGTCAGCCGAGGGGATTAAGGTGGATCCCCGAAAAATTGAAGCAGTGTTAGACTTGAAAACACCCAAGTCAGTATCGAAAATCTGAAGTTTTCTAGGCTTGGTAGGATACTATAGGCGGTTTGTTGAGGGCTTTTCAGTAATTGCTGCACCCTTAACTAAGTTGTTGAGGAAGGGGGTACCGTTTGTTTGGACAGACAAGCAGCAACAGAGTTTTGCAAACTTAAGAAAGTTTTAACTGAGGCCCCTGTGTTGATTCAGCTAATGCCTGAGAAAGAGTTTACGGTTTATAGTGACGCATCACATGTAGGCTTGGGATGCGTATTGATGCAAGAAGGAAAGGTGGTTGCGTATGCGTCACAGCAACTTAAGACTCACGAAGTGAATTACCCAACCCATGATTTGGAGTCAACTACGGTGGTTTTTGCACTAAAAATATGGAAGCATTACTTATAAGGGGAGAAGTGCGTAATTTATTCGGGCCACAAGAGTTTGAAATACCTCCTTACCCAAAAGGAGCTTAACCTTAGGCAGCGTAGGTGGGTGGAATCGTTGAAGGATTACGATTGTACGATTGAATACCACCCTGGCGAAGCGTATGTGGTAGCCGACGCGTTGAGTCACAGGGCTAAGTCAGACTTGAGGGCTATGCTCTTCTGTTTAAGCTTGTTGGATGATGGTAGCTTGTTAGCTGAGATTCAGGTAAAGTCGATATGGGTCGAGCAGATAATGAGTAAGTAGCTAATGGATGAGACCTTAAGTGCTCGTTTTAGACAAGTGGAGAGTGGAAGACATCGGACTTTGGGATAAATAGTGAAGGAGTATTGTGTTTCCGTGGGAGGATGTGTATACCAAAGGACAATGAGCTAAGGCAGTCTATTCTACAGGAAGCACATAGCAGTCTCTATGCTATGCATCCTGGCGGAAACAAGATGTATCGAAATTTACGTGAACTTTACTGGTGGCCTAGACTTAAGCGCAAGGTTATGGAGTTCATAAGTAAATGCTTGGTATGTCAAAAAGTGAAGGCAGAACACCTGTTGACTCCATGTTTGCTGCAGCCAGTAAATATTCCATTGTGGAAATGGGAAAGGATTACTATAGACTTTGTTAGTGGGCTACCCTTGATGCCTACTAAAAAAGACTCGATATAGGTTATAGTGGATTGGTTAACCAAGTCTGCCTATTTCGTACCAGTTCACACCGATTACTCGTTACAAAAGTTGGCTAAGCTGTATGTGGTAGAGATTGTAAGATTGCATGGAGTGCCGGTATCTATAATATCTAATAGGGACCCATGTTTCACTTCGCGATTTAGGAAGAAGCTGCATGAGGCGCTGAGTACTAGGTTGAACTCCAGTACGGCATTCCACCCTCAAACTGATGGACAGTCGGAAAGGGTGATCCAAGTATTGGATGTATGTTGAGGGGATGTGTGATTGAGTTCCGAGGTAGCTGGGATGACTTTTTTCCATTAGCCGAATTCGCATACAATAATAGCTATCAAGCAAGCATTGGGATGGCTCCATATGAAGCACTGTATGGACGAAGGTGTCGAACTCCAACATGTTGGATGGAGTTGGGCGAACGAAGATTTTTGGGCCCTGAGTTAGTAGTAGATACTGAGTATAAGGTGAAGTTGTTTCGGGATCGGTTGAAGAGGGCCTCGGATAGGCAGAAATCGTAAGCTGACCTTAAACGATGAGAGATAGAGTATGCAGTGGGGGACTTAGTTTTTCTTAAGGTCTCTCCTTGGAAGAAGGTATTAAGGTTTGGACAGAAGGGAAAGCTGAGCCCAAGGTTCAGTGGGCCATATCGGGTTGTAAGGCAGATTGGGCCAGTCGCTTACCAGCTGGAGTTACCTCCTAAACTAAGCCAAATCCACGATGTGTTTTATGTTTCCATGCTAAGGCGGTATCGCTCGGATCCTTCATATGTTATGGTGATTTAGGAAATCGAGGTCAGGCCAAACCTAACTTTTAAGGAAGAGCCCATACAAATAATTGGTCCAAATGTCAAAGAACTGAAAAGGAAGTCCGTTCCATTAGTCAAAGTGCTTTGGTGGAATCACAAAGCCGAGGAGGCTACTTGGGAACCTGAGGAAGCGATGCGAAACCAATATCCTCAACTGTTTGAATCAAGTAAAATTTCGAGGACGAAATTTCTTTTAGGGAGCAGAGTTGTAACGCCCCAAATTTTGGGCCTAGATGAATTAGGCTTTTGGCTTTCGGTCTCATAAAATTTTTAAGTGAGCAAGAAAATGACAAATGACATGTTGGCTACAAGGGTTTAAGGAATTTTGAGTGTCTAGGTATGTTGGAGAAGTTCTGGGTTCGAGTTTTGTGGTGGAGGATCTTTAATTTAATTATTAAAAGAACTAGGGTTGGGTGAAGTTGGGCTTTTAAATAAAAATAGGGGAAAATGGCATCAAAAAGCCTTGTGAAGGAGTGGTTAAGGGACGCCACTTAGAATGTAGGGAGGTGGCGTTAGTGGCTAGCAAGGAGATCCAAGGTTCGAATCCTAGCTTAGTATTTTTAGGAATTTAATTTTGGCCTTCTAGAAGGTTGGAAGTGGCATGAAGATGGACTCTAAGGGGAGTGTTCAGAAGAGAAAATTTAGGAAATAGATTGGGGAGTTATCAGGGAGAAAAGTGAGGAGATGAGAGGGGAGAAGTGATGGAGCTGAATTGGGAATTGAGGGTAAGGCAATTAGGCTAGAGGCTATAAATATGTGCCGAGTTTGGGATCCTAGGCTAATGCCAAATTTTTCATTTTTTTTCCTTTAATGCCGATTGGCTTTTCCATCTTTGCTAGTTGATTCTTTTGCCATGCTTTCTCTCCTCAGATCTCTTTTGATTTACCCTTTGGGTTAGTCGATTCCTTCTGCTACTCTTTTTCTTTAATTTGTGCCAAATAAACCTTATTCACCATATTAGTTTGAAAGCCGAATCTCCCAAGAGCCGAATACTCTTGGTGCAATTACTACTCATTCTACTTCGGTCAAATCTAGTGTAAGTGTTGTTCTCCCAATCGATTTTGCTAAGAATCTATTACGCTATTCTTTCTTCACTCTTTTTAATCAACTGTGGTAGGGAATTAGTATCGGATCTCGGATCTTAGCTCTCTGCCAAAATTGTTGATAACGTGTTTTGCAGTTTTGGTAAGTATTCCTCTCTTGTTGGCTAAGGTTGGCTGAATGGTCTTAAAGTGAGATAAGGGGGTGAATTATGTTGGATGTGAGTCCCCTAGTATTTGGTTTTAATGAGCAAGATTAATGCAGATCTAGGGAGTACGTGATCAAGGAAAAGCTATTAGGGATTGGTGTTCAACGTAATGTTAAGGTAAGGTTTCAGTTTTGGGTAAAATATGTATTAAGCGTACGATTAATTGAAGGGTGATATCGTTTGTCAGTTTGCGACTAAGGAAAATCGCAGCATGCTCTGTTACCTAGTGTGTACACACACTGCACACACAAGCAGATCGGCAAAAGCCGAAATGCCGAAAAGCTGAAATGCCGAAAAGCCAAAAGTTGGGCTACGGTAGTCTTGCGAGTGCACGAACACTCGTGATGATGAAGCTGATAGGTTGTCTGAGGGCCATGGGCGATTCCATGGACTTGGGTTGTGATTTGGCAAATTGGGCCAGAAAAGGCTTAATGGGCATGGGCTGTTGGGCCCATAATAGGCAAAATTGATATTTGATGCTATCTGATGGAAAATTCGTATGTGAGCATGTATATAAATGTGATTTGGGCCTAATGGGCCATATAAATGAGGTTTGGGCCTAATGGGCCATTTACAGGTGATTTGGGTCTAATGGGCCACATGAATATGATTGGGCCTAGTGGGCCTTATACAGGTATGTGAATTTGTCTGGGCTTTGTAAGGGGTTTTGGGCCTAGTATATGATGACTGCATAAAACTTAATTAATTTATTGCGACCATGTACAAGTCATAGGGTTAAGTTGTGGCAACGGGTATATGCATGTCTAGGATTGGATCTAGGGAGTGCTTGGTACTTAAGCGGTCTTAATGACCTACCTCCTCTTCTCTGGAATCCTACCTGGTGCATAGTGCTCGTTCATCATAGCTCACAGGATTTGTTAACAGGCCAAGGTAAGTAAAAACCCGTAATAAAGGAAATTTACCAAAATGCCCCTAAGGGCGAAAGTGGCCAAAATACCCCTATGTGATGATGGTAAGATTTATGTATGTTTCGAGTATAACTGCTGCCTACATACTGTATAAACACGATATTCTGCTTAGGATACATCTGGGTTGGGAATTTTGGAACGGAGGAAGAATATGAGGATCGCATGGTTGCTTGAAGACCGTGGATCCACCGAAGGCTTTTTAAAGCCCATTATATGATTAGCAGCTTCTTGCAATGAAGGTAGTTCCCCAACCGGGCTACCATTGAAGTGTATCGCTTGGGTGGGTTGATATTTATATCCCTACATGAAGTGTACCGGGGGATGGAGCTGAAGTGTAGCGGATGGATTATTGGGGTGGGTTGCATTGCACTGCATTGTATGTGTGATTTTATGATGATTGATGAATGCTAGCTACTTGATGAGGGTGTACACATTGAGTTTGCGAAAACTCACCCCCCTCTTTTATTTTTGTCTCAGGTAATGCTCAATAGGAGGTTCGATGTCTGGAGGGACTCTAGGTGGCCAGCTAGCAAGACAACTTGGACTTGGTTATTGTAAAAGCATTTAGTTCCTGATTTATTGAGTGATTTTAGACTGGATTGCAATAAGGCCTCCCCTTTTTATTATTATTTGGATTATTATTTTTATGCTTTGTAATTGCGAGAAGTTGAACAGAGATTTTCTAGACCATAGTTTTTATATACTACGTTTCCGCAACCAAACTTTTAATTGATAAAATTTCTTAAATCAAGTGTTTTAAACAAAGCTTTCGCAACTGAAAATAGTGTTTTCATAAGTTAACTAAGGTTTCATATCTTGAGGAAGGGCTTTCAATGAAAACAAGGTTTTCGCTAAAACACTTTAATGTGATACGCTAGATTCGGCCATAACGTATGGGCTGGGTTTAGGGTGTTACATTATTATTATGCAATTATTGTTATTAGTATTGTTATTATTGAGTTATGCGACTAACCTTGAAAATTTGAAGAAGTATGTTTCAGCTATAACTTGGCAAGGCATTGATATCTCAAAGTCCATGGTTGTACCATGGCAATTAAGGAAGAATTGACGGAAAAGTCCATGTTCATAACATGGCATTTTAGGAGGAATTAACGGTTAAGGATACCATGTAAGACCATGTTAAGACATGGCATTGGTAAGGCAAAGATCCCTGTAAGACCATGTCAAGACATGGCATCGGCATTGATTAAGGACTCCAGGTAAGACCACATCAAGATGTGGCATTGGCACTAAGACAAGGATACCATGTAAGAACATGTTTGGAACATGGCATTTGGTAAGACAAGGATACCATGTAAGACCACGTTTGGAACATGGCATTTGGTAAGATAAGGATACCATGTAAGACCATGTTTGGAACATGGCATTTGGTAAGATAAGGATATCATGTAAGACCATGCCAAGGCATGGCATTGATAAGTTCTATAAGGCAAGAAAATCATGTAAGACCATGCATGGCATTGATAAGTTCTATAAGGCAAGAAAATCATGTAAGACCATGTCAAGACATGGCATTGATGAGTTACTATAAGGCAAAGGTCCCATGTAAGACCATGACAAGGCATGGCATTGGTGAGTTCATAAGGCAAGGATACCACGTAAGACCATGTCAAAACATGGCAATGGTAAGTTTAAAAAGGAAAAGGTTCCCGAGTAATCCAAAGAGTAAGTCAAAGAAACGACAAGGTGAGAATATGAAGAAAGAGTACATGTGTGTATTTAAGGCTTATTTAATATTGAGATTGTAAGTAATTGAAATTATCAAGTATTGAGTAATTGATGAGCTTTCAGTTATGCTTGTGACACTTTATGACATGATTGGCAATATGCCTATATTATGAAAGAGTACTCATGTGTTAAGTAAGATGTTGCAGGTATGTAAGGAAGTTATTAAGTAAGGTGCCTTTTGTATTCTGAGCCTTTGGTAAGGTTATCGATGAGCAAGAGGGAAAGTAAGAACAAAACATTATTTAAGCAAATTATGACAGCATAGTAGTAAGCTAAATTGATTGCTAATGCTTATTATTTTACATGTGAACTTACTAAGCTTTATAAGCTTACTTCATTCACTTTCCCATGTTCCAAACTACTTAAAAGCAAGCTTGGGTTGGAGGTTGTCGGAGATCACTTCATACTATTGACTCTCAAGTTACCAAATGGGTATGGGTATCTTCGTTTACAAACGTTCTAGTTTATGGCATGTATAGGGACTTAGCCATTTTGTGTGTATGTCCTTATGATATGGCTAAAGAATGGTATGTAAATATTTGATAATGATTAGCTATTGAAATGGCTAATGAAGAACATGTTTTGGTGTTATGTATGTCTAAATAGTAGTTAATACAAAGAAATCATGAAAAAGTGAAATTAGCATTAAAACAGTATTGAACAACAACAGTGACGTGATCTTGAAAAATCACCAAGAATAGTAGAAATGAACTTAGGTGATGAATGAGATATAGAATTAAAGCTTATTGAGTCTATTTTCCTATTAAAGAAACAAATTAAGCAAAAGAAGTGTATATTAAGAGATATTTGAATTTCAGTGAGATAGGGTTAGAGCGATTTTTGAATCACCTATTCTAAATTTATAAATTCACTAAAAATTGTACAAAACAAAATTAGGAGTTATAATTTATATTTCTAGATTTCTTAGTGAATCTACCTTCAATAGAAACAAACGACATGGTTATTTGAATTCTGTACAGGGAGAAAATTGATTCATAGTGAGAAGAGGTCAGAGTAGTCAAACAATGCAGCAGGGGAAACTTTAACTAATAAACTGTACTAATTGGCTAGACCAAAAATTCTAGAAAAAAAATTAGTAAGAAGATATATGAGTCTAGTTTTAAGGAAAATTCAATAATTTAAATTTTGAGCTTTGTGACTTGAGTTATGATTTATTTAGTGGCTATGATACAGGTGGGAAGTTTTATAAGGAATAATGAAATAAATTGTTTTGATTTGTCTAAGTAATCGGAAAGTTTTTAATGTTCCTGGTTTGGTCCCGAACTGTTTCAATTGCATGTTTTAGGGTCTCAAGGGCCTTTTTTAGGGACATATTGAATGAATGTAAATAAATTAATTTTAAAAGAAAATTTTATCCCCCGAATTAGTAAGTTAAATCAGGTAACACCTCGTGCTCGACTCCGGTGAGGGTCTCGGGCAAGGGGTGTTACAGTGACACACCCTAAGGGTGTCACGACATACCTCTAAAGATATGCCAATAGGATTATACTGAATCCTATGTTGCGACGCAGGTCTTGGTGTGTCGCGACATCGACTCTGGATGGAAACTAACAAGATCTAGGGGTCGTTTTGGTCCGCACAATGAAACTTAAAGTTCGGGAACACTAGCAAACCTAGGCTTAAGGACGAGGGCAACCTAAAATCTATAGATAGCCTTCTTTGTCACATGTTATTGACACAAATTCCTTAATATAGTTATCTACTTTTAATTCCAGTTCAAATTTTTCTCTAGTTTAGGTTTTTAGATTTATTTTCAAGTTGTTCTTGCTTTATATCGAGATATTTGATTTGTGAAGACAATCAAAATTTGTCAATTCATATTCATATTTAATAAAAATCAGACTTTTTCTTAAACTCTTTACCTCAATTTAATTATCATGTTCTCTCTTTGCATCAATTTTTTTTTATGAAAACCATGAGGAACTAATCCCTCTGCGGGGGATTAGTTAGTGGAGGTATGACTTGTTTAACTATTTTATAGGGTTACTCAACAGATCAACTATTTCGGAAAGGAAGAACCTAAACCCTAGGCCTGACAACCCTAAGAAGTCAGTAATCTCACATCCCATAAATTATTAATTTATGCACAAGAATGAAAACAAGGAAGTGTTGTGACTTAGTGGTAGGAAGCTCCTTAGCTATCCTAGAGTACCTGAGTTTGAATCCTGTAACGCCCCATACCCGAGACCGTTTCCGGAGTCGAACACGAGGTGTTAACAGACTTAATTCATTACTTAAACAGCTCAAACAATTTAATTTTAGAAATTCCAGACAAGCTGGCTAACTGCATCACACTCGCTTAAAAATTCATATCTCAAGTTCTGAAACTCAAAATAAAGATCCGTAAATTTTCCCTGAAACTAGACTCGTATATATATTTACTCATTTTTTTCTAGAATTTTTGGTTAGGCCAATTAGTACAGTTTATTAGTTAAAGTCTCCCCTGTTTCAGGGTTCAACTGCTCTGACCTTTGTGTATTACGAATCAGATATCTCTCTGTACAGAATTTCAATTACTATGAAGTTTGTTTTTCTTAAAACTAGACTCAATAAGAAATCTATACATATAAATTATGACTTATAATTATTTTTATACAATTTATGGTGAATTTCCAAAGTCAGAACAGGGGATCCAGCAATCGCTCTAGCCCTGTTTCACAAAAATTTAAACATCTCAAAAAATATAACTCATATACCTGTTTCGTTTCTTCCATATGAAAATAGACTCATAATTCTTCAATCCCATATTTTATTCATCATCTAATTATATCTCTACTATTTTTAATGATTTTTCAAATTCACATCACTGCTGCTGTCTGAATCTATTTTATTGTAAATTTTACCTATTTCATGGTTTCCATGGATTAACTAGCAATTTGACATATATAACACCAAATATGATCATAATTAGCCATTCCAATGACTAATCATTACCAAGCATTTTTATACTACTCAATAACCATATCATAAGACCATATATACAAAATGATTATAATGCTATACATGCCATACTTGAAATATACAAGCCATTATGCCAAGATGGTATACGGATAGTGTGAGCGTGCCTCCGACCGTTCCCGATTTCTGAGCTGGCTTGTCAACGCTATAAGGAATGAAAAGGAGGGAGTAAGCATAAAGGCTTAGTAAGTTCACATGCAAATAGCAAGTAACATAACCATATAAGCAAACATAAAACATCATTTGCATAATCATCACCAAGACATTCATATCATATTTTCATTTATCATCTTACCATATTGTTGTTATATCGATTTTTCAACCCAAGGGTTAAGTACATACCTGTTCAAAGTATCCATTTCACAACACTTACCAATACGTCCCTTTCATCTTGAGTATTCCTCCATTTGAGTAGAACTTTACCCGTTGAACACATCGGAATATAATTCGGATACATGGAAAGTTTGCACATAAGTGCCACATATGTAGCCAAGCTACTATGTAACCCGCCCATGTTTAACTCGGAATCAACTCAACGAGCTCGGGCGTTCGCATCCATAAGTGAACTCGGACTCAACTCAACGAGCTCGGATGCCTAGTTACATCTCACGAACTCGGACTCAACTCAACGAGTTCGGACATTCGCATCCATAAGTGAACTCGGACTCAAATCAACGAGCTTGGATGCCCAAATATCCTAGTGACATGTCACTTGTATCCTAATCCATTCCTAAGGTTCAATGGGGCCTTTTTCCCAATCATGTGTCTCAACCATCTTCTACGGAATACCGATACCAATACTCGGTAGTATTTCACATTTTCCAAGTATATCACATAATTTGACATATTATCAAACAATTATCACGAGTATAATATTTCATAATAATTATCATATCATTTAAATAACATAAAAACATTTAAAATAATAACTATGTTACCAACATTTACATATGAACTTACCTCGTATGCAAAAATGGCTACTTTTACCATTTCGTCCACAACTTGGTATTTTCCCCATTTTAGCCCGAATTTCAGTTTTCCTTGCTCTATCATTTAAAATATAGTCTAATTAGGACTCACATTATTCAAATTGACCCAAAATCATAATTTGGAAAAATTACAATTTTGCCCCTAAACTTTTACATATTCACACTTTTGCCCCAAAGCTCGTAAATTAAACTTCAGCCTATTTTCTTATGTTTTATGACATGCTGATCATTTTTCCCTTCTATGGCAACATCAAATTCTCACTCTAACATGTACTTATGACTATTAGGTATTTTTACCGATTAAGCCCTTTTGCTTGTTTTCACTTAAAACCGAGTAGCACAAGTTGTCTAACATAATTTAAAACCTCATATTCTATCATAAAACACCAAAATACACAAATTTCACCTATGGGTATTTTTCCAAATATAAACCCTAGGTTAAATTATTGCTAGCATAAGCTAAATCGAAGCTCTAGGGACTCCAAAAACGTAAAGAACTTGAAAAATGGGGCTAGAATGGACTTACGATCGAGATTGGAAGCTTGAAAAACCCTAGCCATGGTTTCTCCTTGCTATATTCGGCCATGGGGTTGAAGATGAGCAAAATTGGCTTTTAATTTTGTATTTTAATTCATTTTATCCCTAAATGACCAAAATGCCCTTACTACTAAACTTTCAAAAATTCCTTCCATGTCCTAATTTTTTCCATGAAATTAAAATTGGTAAAATTTCTATTTAAGACCTCCTAATTAATATTTCAAAGCAATTTCATACTAAAAACTTCTAGAATGCAAGTTTTGCAACTTATTCGATTTAGTCCCTAATTTCAATTTAAGCACTTTAGGCATAAAATTTCTTCACGAAAATTTCACACAATCATGCAATCATATCATAGACCTCAAAATAATCATAAAATAATTATTTCTATCTCAGATTTTGTGGTCACAAAACTACTATTCCGACTAGGCCCAAAATCAGGATATTACAAATCCCATTGTTCTCATATTTTTTAATTATTTTTTTCACATATTTAATATATGCATTTAAGCCTTGTTGCCGTACCCCTATAGTTGCCCAAAATGTTGGGATTCCCTTCCTCATTTAACAAGTCAAACTTGCCATAAGTTGTGAGACGCATCCCCCTTTCAACTTCTTGTCTCACTCCCTTACCAAAACCTCATTTCATGCCAAAATGTTGTGACGCAATGAACCTGGTCATGGTTGACCAAGCTACACATACCATTGTCGTCCCCAACCCTCTTTTTCACCATATTCTTTCATTTTTCTCATTTTTCTTCATCTTCTTTCTCTGTCAAATTGAAAATGAGCCACCACCATCTTCCTTTAATTTTTTTTCTTCAACCACCATAACAAACCCTTCCACCACCATCAACTGACCACCTAGCCACCTTAAATGCCACCCTCTGACTCTTCCTCCTTTCTGCCACTTTGAACCACTGCAGATCCTCTCCTCCACCACCTATTTCTTTTCCTTTCTCTCCTTTTTCTTCCAAACTTTGGTGAATGAGCCCTCTTCCCCTGATGCTTGTCAGACCACTGTCGCTGTCGTCGATCAATCAAAATCGTCGATCTCATTCCATTCTCGATCCTTTGATCATCTCGTATTAAATCAACTGACCAAACAATGCCAAACTAAAAAATCCTTAGTGAGTTGACAAGTACATCAAAACCAAGTCTCAATTTAAAGATTCATCTACCAACTTAGATCCAAGCGAAACCTATTCTACTAGGATTGTAGCCATCAGATCTATGATTTAAGGTGTGGGATCTAAGTCTTTGATTTGAGTATAATCTACCATTATTTTATTACTAAATGTAAAGATTGTAATAGCCCAAACACGGTCGAGAGCTATGGCCAAATCTAGGAGTGCAACGAAGAAGGGTTCTGAAACCAACAATACTTTGATAAAACCATGTTTGTAACAGCCCAATTTAGACCCTAGTTGAAATGGTGGTTTTGGAACCACAAATCTGAGTCAGATATGTTTATTATGTGTTCTGTGAAATTTTCATGATTTAAATTTTTCGTTTGAGTGTCCGATTAAATAAAAAGACTTAATAGCGTAAATTGAAAATTTGATAGTTTAAAGCATAAGGGCCGAATTGTTAGTGGCTTTCTAAATTGAAGCATTTATGTTGTAAATAAACCATATGCATGTGATATGGACAATAGTGCCCTTGTTATTAATGGTTTTATAATTTTTTTTACAAAGGTTAAATAAGTAAATTATGTAATATTATGTAATAATAAAACATAAAAAAATTATAACATGGTTTCATATTATCATGTTCTTCCTGAAAACATAAATATGAAAGAAAAGAAAAGAAAAGGTAGGGTTCAGCCTCATTCAAGCTTGATTCAAGGTTTGTTCTTACTCGGTTTTAGATAATTTTTACATTTTTTAGATCGTTGCTTCGAGTACTAGTAAACCCATGCTTGAATTTTTTATTTTGGTGAATAATTTGAGTTATGCCATTGTTGAGAGCTTGTGATTTTTGTTGTTTGATGATGAAATATGAAAGATATGTTTTATATTAACATGTTTTGTATTGGAGTTTTTGATTATTTTGAGTAATTAGGAGTAAAATGTGAAATAAATGAAATATATACACTTGTATGAAGGTGGGTAAGATTTGGCCTAACATGGGTGTGATGAAATTTTGTATATTTTGTGTTTTGTGCAATAGGGACTAAATTGTAAAAAGTGTAAATGTCAGGGGTAAAATGGTAATTTTCCCATTTATGTATTTTTGGACTAAATTGAATGAAAATATGTTTGAATGAGTTTAATTTGAATATGTTAAGATCAAGGAACAAAGAAATCGAATTTGGATCGGGGAAACGAAAGTTGTCGACTAGCTATCCCGCTCCATTTTATATCATCCGAGGTAAGTTTATAAGCAAATAGACTTACTTAATTTTAATTAAATGCAAAGTATATATGCTGAAATGAAATATGTGAATTTATATTTACCATAGTCGAATGTATACAAGCTTGGCTACTTTATTTTCGAATCTGTTTCGACCGAGTTACGACGTTTGAAAGCCCGGTTTGAACCTTAGGAATAGTTAGGATACATATGTCATGATATAGAATTCTGATATGTGATTTGTGAGTAAGACCATGGTATCGATATGTGATTCCGATATATGTGTACGAGTAAGACCCTGTTTGGGACAGTAGCATCAATTTGTGATTACATGTAAGACCACATCTAGGACGTTGGCATTGTACGATATATGTGTGATTATCTGAGTGACCTATCCAATACTGAATGTTTCATCGGGCAATGATAAGTTGTGAACGTACTTATAGAATGAGCTGAATGACCAGGTATGAAATAGGTTATTACCTACTTGTAATAAGGTAAGTAAGTACTTAATATTTGTTACAAATGACTCATAAGGTAAATAAAGATTGTGTATGAATATGAAAGTGTGTTCAGCCTTGAAATGTATATTGTGAATACCTTTGAAATGATACTTGAACATGTGTAATTATGACCAAGTATATTCGGTCATATAGGTAATATATATGTGATGTTATATTATGATTCTTGAACTTGCGTATATGAGTATATGTATGTATGGTTTATTATGACTATTTGGTTTGGAAGTTGATTAATAATATGTTAAAATGACTATGTGAGCATTCGGCCAAGGTGGGAAATTGTCTATGAAAATGTTTTATTTGTGGAATTTGTAAGTTTGGGATCAAGCATGGTAATGTTAAAGATTCGGTTAGTTAAAATGAGTTGACTATATTATTGAGTTGTTTATTTGCTTATGAGTTACTAAGCTATGATAGCTTACTCTGTGTGTACATGTTTACTCTATTTTATAGATTTTTGGGATTCAAGTTACGAGCTCGGGGATCGTCAGCAAAGTCAATCACACTATCGACTGGTTTCGATACCTTCATAAGTGAACTATCAAATCTATGGCATGTATAGGCTAGCTTTGGAGTTGGTTTATTTTGAAAAATGTATGTATAAAGGCCATGCGAAAATGGCTTAACTTCCATGGTTAAATTCAGTTTTGTTGGACTATAGTTTAAGTTCTTTTTGGTCATTATGCAATGTGTCATGGTTGAATGATACTTGTGATACCTAATTTGAGCGTCGATGTTGCTTGGTGATTTTGGACATATGCATTGGGTTGACTCAGCTAAGGTATGCATAGATAAAAGATTATTTGAATATTAGGTTGTTGCATTTAGTCAATGTGTTAAATGCGATTTGGCATTAAAGGTTGTTTGGTTATGTCCGAACATGATATCAGTTTTTTCTTGATATGTTCATTATATGGTATGGGAGATTCATGTTTTGAATATATATATATTAGATAAATGACTATGATTGAAGTAATGGCATTCGGTTATGAGATGGAAGATATGGGTAATATTTTTGAGCTACTTATGATTCGGCACTTGTGAATATACATGTAATGAATTGGTCTGATGTATTATTTGAATTATATGTTGTAAGACAAAATGATTGAAATAAGGTGATTGGGAATTTGGTTGTGGCCTATGTTCATTGATAAGTATGAAATATTTGTATTTAGTTATATGTATTCGATTACCATGACAAAACATTCATTTAAGTCATAAAAGTTAGTTCGTAAGTGAACTATTACATGGTATAAGCATGCATAAATGTTCGGCATTATTATCTAACTTATGTGGATGTTTTGAATTAGATATTCAGTACTAATTGGATTAGTCACTCTGTAAATATATATAAAGATATTTGTTTATATAACATATTTACATGTGATTCTATGGATGAATTTAATTGATATTAGATATTTAAATGATGCTTGAGTTCAAGTTGAGTTATGAAATCATTAGTTAATATGAAAAGTCAATGTATACTTACGTATTATAATAGTGGGATAATCATTTAGGCTCATATCTTATCTTTGCTAAAACTAGTATATGCTTTAATGTTTTGAATGATATATTTCACATTGTTGCATATGAATGATATGACAGTATATATAAGCATGATATGAAATGTATCAAATTTAAGAGTGGTGTTAGTTGATGAAATAAATTTTGACTGATTTTTGAGACTTGTTCATGTGTATATGTATAATTGTTCGGAATTGTGCATTTATTCTGTAATGCCTTATGACCTTAATCCGGCGACGGATACAAATTAGGTGTGTTACATTTTATTGGTATTAGAGCTATGGTTTAGTCGATTCTAGGTCTAACGTAGCGCGTGTAAGTCTAGCTATACATGCCATATTATATACTACGATAGTGTGATAACTTCTGACATTTGAAAATGTGTTTTCATATAGTAAATAGATCCCGACAGAGCTGTAGCTGATGATGTCTAGAGTGTAGCGCCTACTCCCGCGCAAGGGATAGCGCTGGTTGATTCTCGACCGACTTTGAGTAACCAGGAGGGAGAGGCTAGACAAGCCTTTTACCAAATGATGAATAACTGGTTTACTCAGTATATCTAGACTAACCCGGCTGTACAACAACCTCCACCCCCGACTAATCCATCTTCGATGCTTTCTATACCTCAAGTAAGTGACCTGTTGAGATTACATAGGCCACTTGTTGATAAAATCAGGAAATACGGGGTTGAAGAGTTTAAATCTACTAATGATGATGATGCTGAGCGAGCTGAATTTTGGCTTGATAATACTATCCGTGTGTTTGATGAGTTATCCTCTACCACGGATGAATGTTGAAAATGTGCCATATCTTTGCTTCGAGACATAGCCTATCACTGGTGGAATACCCTAATATAAGTGGTTCCGAGAGAGCGGGTGACCTGGGAATTCTTTCAGACTAATTTCTGTAAGAAATATATCAGTCAGAGATTTATTGACCAGAAGCGCAAAGAATTTCTGGAGTTGAAACAGGGTCGCATGAAAGTGACAGAATATGAGAAAAAATTCGTGAGACTCAGTCGGTATGCCTAAGAGTGTGTTTCGACCAAAGCTATAATGTGTAAAAGATTTGAAGATGGGATGAATGAAGACATTAAATTGTTAATTGGCATACTTGAGATAAAAGAGTTCGTAGTACTTGTTGAGAGAGCCTGCAAAGCTGAAAAGCTCGAGAAAGAGAAAAGAAAAGCTGACTTTGAAGCTAGAGATGCAGGTAAGAGACCATCCGGTAAGTCATTCCAGTCGACATTAAAGAAGTTCTGAAATGATTTTAGCCGTTCTAGGCCTACTTCGGGTTATTCTCGATGAGATCAGAATAGACCACCTGTGAGCTCGAGAGCTACCTCAGTAGCTAGTGTGGGTAATGTCAGATCAAATAAACCCGAGTGTAAACATTACGGTAAACAACATCTCGACAATTGCAGATTGCATGATCGAGCCTGTTTTAAATGTGGATCAATGGATCATTATATTCGTGAATGCCCAGAGTTAGCTGAAGAAAATCCAGTATAGAATACAAGATCAGGTAACACTGCAGCTGGAGGTAGACCACCCAAAAATGTGGGTAATGTGAGTAGTAGTTAGAGAGGGACTAAAGATACAGCAGTTAGATCTGAGGCTTGTGCACCTGCCAGAGCCTATGCTATTCACGCACGCACGGAGGCTTCATCCCTAGATGTCATTACTGGTATATTCACTCTCTATGATACTAATGTAATTGCATTGATTGATCCTAGTTCAACTCATTCTTATGTGTGTGAGACTTTAGTATTCAGTAAGACTTTGCCTGTTGAGTCTACTAAGTTTGTGATTAGAGTCTCAAATCCCTTGGGCTGATACGTCATGGTTGATAAAGTGTGTAAGAATTGTCCCCTAATGATTCAAGATTCGTGTTTCCCGGCTGATTTGATGTTGTTTCCATTTGATGAGTTTGACATAATTCTGGGTATGGACTGGTTGACTTTACATGATGCTGTTGTAAACTGTAAAAGAAATACTATTGATTTATGGTGCCAGAATAATGATATTATTTGGATTGAATCAAATGATCTGAATAGTTTACCAGCAGTAATATCTTCGATGTTAGCTCAGAAATATGCGAGGAAAGGTTGCGAAACTTATTTTTCCTATGTACTTGATAGTAAAGTGGCTGAAAGAAACATTGAATCAGTACCTGTTGTATGAGAGTATCCGGATGTGTTTCCTGAAGAATTACCGGGTTTGCCACCTATTCGGGGGTACAGTTTGGTATTGAGTTAATGCCTAGGACGAGTTCGATATCCATAGCTCCATATAGAATGGCACCAACTAAATTAAAAGAATTGAAAGCTTAATTACAAGAGTTGACAGATAGAGGTTTCACGCGACCAAGTCTCTCCCCTTGGGGTGCACCAGTATTATTCATGAAAAAGAAAGACGGAACTATGAGAATGTGCATCGATTATAGACAACTCAATAAGGTGAATATAAAGAATAAGTATTCGTTGCCATAGATTGATGATTTGTTTGATCAATAAAGGGGCTACAGTTTTTTCGAAGATAGATTTGAGATCAGGCTATTATCAGTTGCGAGTTAAAGACTCCGATGTGCCAAAGACTACTTTCCAAACGAGGTACGGACACTATGAATTTTTGGTTATGCCTTTCGGACTTACTAATGCACCTGCTTTTTTCATAGATTTGATGAATTGGATCTTCAGACAGTATCTGGATTGGTTTGTGGTTGTGTTCATAGATGACATTTTGATCTATTCCTGAGATGAAACTGAACATACCGAACATCTGAGACTTGTGTTACAGACTTTGCGAGATAAACAGTTGTATGAAAAGTTCAGTAAATGTGAGTTCTGGTTAAGTGAAGTCATTTTTCTGGGCCATGTTGTATCAGCATCGGGTATATAGGATGATCCGAGTAAAATTTCAGCCATCCTTGATTGGAAACCTCCAATAAATGTTTTTGAGGTCTAAATTTTTTGGGACTTGCTAGTTACTATTGACGGTTCTTGAAAGGCTTCTCAATGATTACAGCCTCGATGACAAAGTTATTGCAGAAAGATGTTCAGTTCGAGTGGACAAGAAAGTGCCAGAAAATTTTTGATCAGTTGAAAGCCCTTTTGACTGAAGCTCTAGTGCTAGTTCAGCCAGAATAGGGTAAAGAATTTGTTATCTATAGTGATGCCACTTTAAATGGTTTGGGCTATGTTTTGATGCAGAAGGAAAAGTTATAGCTTATGCCTCGAGACAGTTGAAGCCACATGAAAGGAGCTATCCGACATGCGACTTAGAATTGGCAGCTATTGTGTTTGCATTGAAGATATGGCGCCACTATCTGTTCGGTGAGAAATGTCATGTTTATTCTGATCACAAAAGCTTGAAATACCTGATGACTCAGAAAGATATGAATTTGAGACAACGTCGATGGTTAGAATTGTTAAAGGACTACGAGCTTGTGATTGACTATCACCCGGGAAAGGCTAATGTTGTTGCTGATGCTTTAAGCCGAAAATCACTATTTGTTTTGCGTGCAATGAATACACATATGGTTATGTATGATGATGGTTCAATAGTAGCTAAATTAAAAGCAAGACCGTTATTTGTTCAGCAAATTTGTGATGCTCAGAAAATTGATAATGATTTGATAGCAAAACGAGCTCAATGTGATTCAAATGTTGATTCAGAATTTAGAGTGGATGCTGAAGATTGTCTGAGATTCAGAAACTGAATATGTATACCGAGAAATTCAAAGTTGATTTAGATGATTTTGAATGAAGCTTACAGCAGTCGGTTATCTATTCACCCAGGTAGTACAAAGATGTATAATGATCTGAAACAACTTTACTGGTGGCATGGTATGAAACGAGACATTTCTAGCTTTGTTTCGAAATGTTTAGTCTGTCAGCAAGTGAAAGCCTAACATCAGGTACCTTCTGGATTGCTTCAGCCGATTAGGATACCTGAGTGGAAATGGGACAGAGTCATGATGGATTTTGTATCTGGTTTACTGTTGACACCTAGCAAGAAAGATGCAATATGGGTTATTGTGGATAGATTAACTAAATCGACTCATTTTGTTCCAATTCGTTTAGATTACTCGCTCGATAAACTTGTTGAGTTATATGTTTCTTAGATTGTAAGATTACACGGTGTGCCTATTTCTATTGTTTCAAATAGAGATCTGAGGTTTACGTCGCGGTTTTGGAAGAAACTACAAGATGCTTTAGGTACAAAATTACATTTTAGCATAGCTTTCCATCCGCAAACAGATGGTCAGTCCAAACAAATCATTTAGACACTTGAGGATATGTTGAGATGTTTCATTCTCGAGTTCGAAGGTATATGGGAATGATACCTACCTCTGATTGAATTTGCATACAATAATAGTTTTCAATCAAGTATCAAAATGGCTCCTTATGAGGCTTTGTACGGTCACAAATGTCGAACACCTTTATATTGGACTGAACTCAGTGAAAATAAGATACACGGGGTCAATTTGATCAGAGAGATTGAATAGAAAGTAAAACTGATTCATGAATGTCTAAAAACAGCGTCAGATCGTCAGAAATCGTATGCGGACTTGAAACGAAAAGATATAGAGTTTCAGATCGGAGAAAAAGTCTTTTTGAAAGTATCACCGTGGAAGAAAATACTCAGATTTGGTCATAAAGGCAAATTGAGCCCGAGATTTATTGGGTCGTATGAGATTATAGAATGTATCTGGCCAGTTTCTTATAGACTGTTGTTGCCACTTGAGCTAGATATCGATCGAATCCCTCACATGTGATTAGTCCGTTTGAGATTGAGATTAGGTCCGTTATGACATATGAGGAAGAACCAATTCACATTCTGGCTCGTGAGGTTAAAGAATTACAAAATAAGAAAATTTCGTTAGTTAAAGTACTATGGCATAAACATGGAGTTGAGGAAGCAACATGGGAGCCAAAGGATACAATGAGAGAGCATTACCCGAATCTATTCACTGGTAAGATTTTTAGGGACGAAAATCCCTAAGGGGGAGAGTTGTAACAACTCGATTTAAACCCTAGACGGAACGGTGGTTTCGAGACCACAAATCTGAGTCAAAAAAATATTTAAAAATTATTTTCTATGTTTATTATGTGTGAATTTATATCTATGAAATTTTCATGATTTAATTTTGTCGTTTGAGTGTCCGATTAAATAAAAGGACTTAATCGCGTAAGTTGAAAACTTGATAGTTTAAAGCATAAAGGCTAAATTGTTAGTGGCTTTCTAAATGGAAGCATTTATGTTGTAAATAAACCATATACATGTGATATGGACGGTAGTGCCCTTGTTATTAATGGTATTATAATTTTATTACAAAGGTTAAATAACTAAATTATGTAATATTATGTAATAATAAAACATAAAAGAATTATAACATGGTTTCATATTATCATGTTCTTGCCGAAAACATAAATAAGAAAGAAAAGAAAAGAAAATCTAGGGTTCAGCCTCATTCAAGCTTGATTCAAGGTTCGTTCTTACTTGGTGTACAAGCCCAATTTGCGGGCCCAGGCTAAACCCAACAAACCCAAAACAGAAACCAAAAACTACCTACCCAAATCAAATACCTCAAGCCCAAAAGAACCCTAGCCCAACACAAAAAAAAAAATCAAAAAAGAAACCCTAGCCGTTCAGCCTCTGACCCCTGACCCCTGTCCCATCCACCAGCGACGCGCAAAGATCGCCCACCGTCGTTCAACTTGCGCTCCTGCAAGCATTAAACGGGAATTGACATAAATAAAAAGATGTAATGGCTATAAAAAAAGCCAAATCCGAAAACTATGCACTTTTTTTTTCGCGGGCATTTTACAGTAAAAAAATAAAGAGCAATATTAGATCGCGAAACAGAAGAGAAAAATAGAGAAACCCTAGCAATATCAAACAATAAGAATCAGTTCAAACAGAGAACAGACATCCAATAACTGAAGGTGATTCATCTTAATCTTCTTGCTTTTTCTTTCTTTTTTCACTCACTCGACTCATAGATATATATATATACGCTTTAAAAAAAATACAAATTTCCTACCTTTTTTGACCTCCACGGTGGCCGGCACTGCGGCGCTCGGCCTGCACCTCGCCGGCTTCAGGGCCGACAGACCGAGAGAGGGAGAGAGGATTCGGGGTTTTTTTTGAAGAAAAGGAGAGGAGAAATGAAAAAATAAAAAAACAAATGTCTTATATAGGCCGGCAAAACACACCGTTTTGCCCGGCCATTTTGAAACGCAGAAACGACGCCATTTCAGGCAATGACCCGAGGGCCCGACCCGCCTATGCCCAGGGTCCGCGTGTTTTTGGACTGAGGGGTTATTTACGCCCTTAGTCCTTCCGATTTTCCGAGGCTTCACAATCGAGTCTTATTTAATTTTAATTTGGCCCTAAAATTTACTACGTTTTTAATCTGGTACCTTTGCGAACGGCGCCGTTTTAGTAGATCGGGATATTTGCTCCTTTGGTCCCTCCTGGTTGCTCGCGTGCTCAAATTAATCCCCTTTTTCCTTCATTTATTTTAAATTCGCCTCTAAATTCTATTGTTAATTCAATTTCACCCTTTTTTCCTCATTATTCTAATTTAATCTTAATATTATTTAAAATATCATATTTTATTATTGCTGCACTTTTATTAATAGTTCATTATTATCATTTTATTATATATATATATGTGTTATTAATAGTTTCAATACTGTTATCCTCATTAACGCATATGTATGTTAATATTATATTTTGTCTTTTTTTTTATACATAGGTATATATATGTGTATTCCACCCTTTTAATGCTATGTATATATTTTAATATATTACGTGTATGTTTTGTTTTGTATACTATGTATGTATTACGTATATGCCTTTAATATTATTAGGTATTTATTTATATATGTATTTATATAATATCACTAATAATTGTTCTTTTACATTATCACCATTTCTAATATACACGTATCGTATATGCCTTTTGTATATAATATGCATATATCGCTCGTGTTATTAGTTATATGTATATCTATTTTCAATATATGTTTATGTAATGTTTTCAGTGTTATCATTATCTTGGCATTGTTACTATCGTTATTATATCTTTCATTGTCGTCACTATTGCATTATTACTTTCCTTATTATTATTATTATTATTAACATGCATATATATACTATATATTTTTTACTATATTATATTACGTATACGTATTTATATATACGCTATGCATATACATTTTTAAATATAGTATTATTATTATGCATGTACACTTTTCTCATATATTTCTTATTACGTCTATTATTATGTATATACCTTAATACATGTACGTATATACTACGGTCGTTATCATTGTCATTTCATTTTGCCATTTTTTACATTTATCCATTTATTTGCTTGCGTATTCGATTACTTC
Organism: Gossypium longicalyx; assembly: GCA_025698465.1. Classification (NCBI taxonomy): domain Eukaryota; kingdom Viridiplantae; phylum Streptophyta; class Magnoliopsida; order Malvales; family Malvaceae; genus Gossypium; species Gossypium longicalyx. Next base: position 38,016,196 of record CM046996.1, on the reverse strand, counting down.
ATTTTCCTCACGTACGTGTTTATGTCCATATATTTCTAAGCTTCGATATTATTTCATCTTTTATACGTGCTCATATTATTATCTTTGACATAGTCACACCTATTATTATGTTCTTATACGTGTTAATACCATATTATGCTTTTACGTTTCACAATAAATCGCGTTACTTTTTTGCTCAATATATTAAGACAATTCTTTCAGAAAAGCAATATCTGGTATTAGGTAATTCGAGATAATCGTGCCCTAACTTACTGGGTTTCGACTTTTCTCATTTAACCTAAATAATAGAATATTCTTTTAAATCGCAATACGAGTTTTGGAAAATGCTTATCCTTGGGAATACGAGGTGTCGTGCCCTAACTTACTGGGTATGACATTTTGTCACCTCGAAATAAGAATTTATTTTAAAATAAAGGCAATATTCGGTGTTTGAGAGTCCGAGAAAACGTGCCCTAACTTACTGGGTTTCGATTTCTCTCGTCTACTCTAAATAATCGAATCCCCTTTTAATAAATTAAAATACGCAAATTTTATATAAAAAGCAAGCTCAGTCTTGAAAAAAGCAAGATGTCATGTCCTAACTTACTGGGTGTGACGTTTCATATTTTGAGACGAGAGGGTCTTTAATATTTGAGTTTTTTAGAAAGGGATCGTATTTCAAAGTATTTTAAGTTTTCAATTTTTGACACTAAGACACTAATTAATCAACTAGGTACCAATTTTTGGGCGTATCGAGGGTGCTAATCCTTCCTTGTGCGCAACCGACTCCCGAACTCGTTTTCTGATTTTCGTAGACCAAAAAAATCATCCTTTTAATAAATCTTAACTTTTATTAAAATGACTAATTTTAGGTGACCCGATCACACCTCATCAAAAAGGATCGGTGGCGACTCCTCTATTCGTTTTCATTTTCCAAAACCTAAGTCGATTCCCGTTTTTCTTCCAAAAATGGTTACGACACTTGGTTTTTGATAATTTTTACGTTTTTGAGATCATTGCTTCGAGTACTAGTAAACCCATGCTTGAATTTTTTATTTTGGTGAATAATTTGAGTTATGCCATTGTTGAGAGCTTGTGATTTTTGTTGTTTGATGGTGAAATATGAAAGCTATGTTTTAGAATAACATGTTTTGTATTAGTGTTTTTGATGATTTTGAGTAATTAGGACTAAAATGTGAAATAAATGAAATATATAAACTTGTATGAAGGTGGATAAGATTCGGCCTAACATGGGTGTGATGAAATTTTGTATATTTTGTGTTTTGTGCAATAGGGACTAAATTTTAAAAAGTGTAAATGTCAAGGGTAAAATGGTAATTTGGCCATTTATGTATTTTTGGACTAAATTGAATAAAAATATGTTTCAATGAGTTTAATTTGAATATGTTTAGATCAAGAACCAAAGTAATCGGATTTGGATCGGGGGAAAACGAAAGTTGTCGACTAGCTGTCCTGTTCTCTTTTTTATCATCCGAGGAAAGTTTATAAGCAAATAGACGTACTTAATTTTTATTAAATGCAAAGTATATACGCTGAAATGAAATATGTGAATTTATATTTACCATAGCCGAATGTATACAAGCTTGGCTACTTTATTTTCGAATCCGTTTCGACCGAGTTACGATGTCCGAAAGCCCCGTATGAACCTTAGGAATAGTTATGATACATATTTCATGGCATAAGATTCTGATATGTGATGTGCGAGTAAAACCATGGCATCGATATGTGATTCTGATATATGTGTACGAGTAAGACCTTGTCTGGGACAGTGGCATCGATTTGTGATTACATGTAAGACCACGTTTGCGACGTTGGCATTGTACAATTTATATGTGATTATCTGATTGTCCTATCCAATTCTGAATGGTTCATAGGGCAATGATAAGTTGTGAACGTACTTGTAGAATAAGCCGAATGACCAGGTATGAAATAGGTTATAACCTACTTGTAATAAGGTAAGTAAGTACTTAATATTTGTTACAAATGACTCATGAGGTAAATAAAGATTGTGTATGAATATGAAAGTGTGTTCGGCCTTGAAATGTATATTGTGAATACCTTTGAGATGATACTTGAACACGTGTAATTATGACCACGTATATTAGGTCATATAGGTAATATATATGTAATGTTATATTATGATTCTTGAACTTGCGTATATGAGTATATGTGTGTATGGTTTATTATGACTATTTGGTTTGGAAGTTGATTAATAATATGTTAAAATGACTATGTGAGCATTCGGCCAAGATGAGAAATTGTCTATGAAAATGTTTTATTTGTGGAATTTGTAAGTTTGGGGTCAAGCATGGTAATGTTAAAGTAATTCGGTTAGTTAAAATGAGTTGACTATATTATTGAGTTGTTTATTTGCTTATGGGTTACTAAGCTATGATAGCTTACTCTGTCTGTTCATGTTTTCTCTGTTTTATATATTTTCGGGATTCAAGTTACAAGCTCGGGGATCATCAGCAAAGTTAATCACACTATCTACTATTTTTGGTACCTTTATAAGTGAACTATCAAATCTATGGCATGTATAGGCTAGCTTTGGAGTTGGTTTATTTTGAAAAATGTATGTATAAAGGCCATGTGAAAATGGCTTAACTTTCATGCTTAAATTCAGTTTTGTTGGACTATGGTTTAAGTTCTTTTTGGTCATTATGCAATGTGTCATGGTTGAATGATACTTGTGATACCTAATTTGAGCGTCGATGTTGCTTGGTGATTTTTAACATATGCATTGGGTTGATTTGGTTAAGGTATGCATAGATAAAAGATTATTTGAATTTTGGGTTGTTGTATTTAGTCAATGTGTTAAATGGGATTTGGCATTAAAAGTTGTTTGGTTATGTCTGAACATGATATAAGTTTTGTCTTGATATGTTCATTATATGGTATGGGAGATTCATGTTTTGAATATATATGTTAGGTAAATGACTATGATTGAAGTAATGGCATTCGGTTATGAGATGGAAGATATGGGTAATATTTTTGAGCTATTTATGATTAGGCACTTGTGAATATACATGTAATGAACTGGTTTGATGTATTATTTGAATTATATGTTGTAAGACAAAATGATTGAAACAAGGTGATTGGGAATTTGGTTGTGGCTTATGTTCGTTGATAAGTATGAAATATATGTACTTAGTTATATGTATTAGGTTACCATGACAAAACATTCATTTAAGTCATAAAATTTAGTTCGTAAGTGAACTATTACATGGTATAAGCATTCATAAATGTTCAGCATTATTATCTGACTTATGTGGATGATTTGAATTAGATATTCGATACTAATTGGATTAGTCACTCTGTAAATATATATAAAGATATTTGTTTTGTAACGCCCCAAAAATTTAGGGTCTTTAATTTTGTATTATCTGACACAGTTACATGTTTTCTTTATTGGCTTAGTGATTTGGGTGTGTTTGGGAGTGTTTGAGAAGCCTGGGTTCAAGTCTTGGCTTATACAGAATTTTTTTTAGTTTTTCTTTTAAATGAATCTGGACACTGTCAGATAGGCCTTATAAATAATAGTGCTTGTTTTATGACACAAAGATAGCGTATGGTCTAGTGGCAAGGTGGCATGTTGCTTCTGCTGGGGGACTTGAGTTAGAGTCTTGGGTTGCACAATGGAGTATTTATTTTGCTATTTGAGATATGTAGGTAGTGGAGTTGGACTGAGACTATGAGGTTGAATTGGTCATGAGAGTTTGAATAGAGTTTGAATGGGATGTTGGAGTGATTTGTGGAGAGAATCATGGAGAGATATTAGGAGAAAATCAAGGATGTTGAGGGTGTCGATGTGGTAGTGCTGAATTGGGATTCTAGCTACTCATAATTTTGGCTGTAACTTCTTTTGGGGGACTTTTCCTTGTTTTGGTTTCCCTTTTGACACTCTTTCTTTCTTTTTTTTTCTTTCTCTCTGGTCGAATACTCTTGGTTCGTGACAACGTAAATCGCACTTTGGTCAATTGCTGGTAAGCTGAGTGCTTCTTTGTACCTCTCAGGTTTGTGGTTTTTGTTCTCTGGTAACGAAGTCCATTTCCCTCAATCTCTTTACTTTGATAGGTCGAATACACCTTTTCTCTCCTTCACTATTATGTTCTTCAGTTTTCTCTCCTAGCCGGACCTCTCTTTTCTCTCTTCTCTGTGCTTCTTTTTCTTTTTCCCTCTTTGCTCCCTTTCTGCTGGTAAACTGATTACTTACTGCCTCTTCTCCTCCTCTTTTTCATCCATTTCGATTTTAGCCATTGGTTCATGACCGATTCTCTCCTCCTCACCTCTTCATCTTGTTACGGCTTGATGGTTATTGTAGGTACATTCGACTCTTGCTTGTTTTTCTTTAATCTTTTTCATGTTACCTTTGCTTAAAGCCGAATGCTCCTCCCTTCTCTTGTTCCCTTATAGCCAATTCTTGTCTTCTTTTTTTAGGTGTGCTATTCTTTTGATTCTCTGAATTCCTCGAGAAGTGAAGGAGGTTTTGGTGATATTTAGCCGTCGAAATCATTTTCTTATCACTCGACCTAGGGTAAACATGTGGGCTAACATGTTGGGGTGTTGGTCGAAGGCCCTATTTTTGGTTTTGATTTTTATTTAGGCAATAGGTATCGATTCAAGTCCTTGGTTTATGTGATTGTTGTTAATGGGTTCCCTGGATAATGCAGCCTTTCGGCAAAAGAGGGTGTGGCCAACCTGCGATTAACATTAATAACGGGTTAAACCACAATCGTTGATTAAGGCAAGTGTTAATGCTATTCTTTTTGGAATTAAGTATTAGTAAGTGGGAGTTGACCCTAGTGCCAATCGTTTAACCAAATGTCTTTATTAATGTAGGTTGGTGTTCGAAGCCTTTTTTCAAGTATTCGCAACCAGGTGTGTAATCACACTCTCTTTCCAATGTAAAATGGCAAAAGTTGAAAAGCCAAAAACATGGCATTTGAGGCCACACGAGCGTGCGATCGCTCATACGGTAAACCAAGCCCACGAATCATGGGCGTAAGACTGTAGAGGCCACCATGGGAGTTCCCATGGGCTTAGGCTATTTTGGGTCATGTTCGGCTGAAATGGGCCATGCGGGCCCAATGGGCTCGTGGGCTCCACAAGGATAAAATCCACGATATGTGGCAAATACTGGACTGGGCTATGTAGTTCGCATAGCCATGGCTAAACCTGGGCTAAATGGGCCACATGAGCATGTGGGCCCACTTGGGCCGAATAATGGGCCTTGGGACCATTTACATCGTTATGACTGCTAGGGCTGCTTGAATCGCCTGAGCCAACTTTGGACCTTTAGAGGGGTCGATATATGACTCAGGACCCCAAGACAGGTAAAATGTCCAAAATACCCCTAAAGGGTAAAATGACAGTTTTACCCCTAATAGATTAAAATGACCGTTATACCCTAGAGGTAGATTGACTAATGTGTTAAGATAAGTATATGACTGTACTGAGCATGACATTCTGCATACACGTATAATTTATGATGTAACACCCCCAACCCGGCCCGGACGTATGTTTGAATCTGGCGCGTCACATTGAAGTGTTTTATCGAAAACCTTATTTTCAGTGAAAACCCTTCCTTAAAATGAGAAACCTTCATTAACTTATAAAAACTCCTTTCAATCGCGAAAGCTTGTTTAAAACATATTATTTATGAAAACCTATCATTTTAATAAAATTTAGTTGCGGAAACGTAGAAAAACAAATTATGATTTAGGGAACCCATGTTCAACTTATCATGATTACAACGCATAAAAATAATAATCCACATAATAACAAAAGGGAAGGACGTATCACATTCCAGTCTGAAATTACTTAATAAACAAGAAACTATATGCTTTTAAAAAAAAACAAGTCCAAGTTGTCTTGCTAGCTGGCCACCTCAGAGTCCCTCTGAACATCGAACCTTCTATTGAGCATCACTTAAGAAAAATAAAAAAGGGGGTGAGTTTTCAAAAACTCAGTGTGTACAACCCTCGACGAGTAACTAGCATTCATCAGTCACCATAAAATCATACATGCAATGCAATGCAGTGCAACCCACCCCAATAATCCATCCACTATACACCAACTCCATCCCCCGGTACACATCATGTGGGGATATAAATATCGACCCACCCAACCGATACATATAAATGGTAGCCTAGTTACGAAACTACCTTCATTGCAGCAAGCTGCCAATCACATATTGGGCTTAATAGCCGTCGGTGGATCCACGGTTGTCAAGCAACCATGCAATCCTCATATACTTCCTCCGTTCCATAATTCCCAACCCAGATGCAACCTAAACAGAATATCGTATGTATGCAGCAGATATACATGTATCATCCATAAATCTTACATTCGACACATAAGGGTATTTTGGTTATTTTTGCCCTTAAGGGCATTTTAGTAATTTTCCTTTATTACGAGTTTTTACTTGCCTTGGCCTGTTAACAAATCTTGTGAGGTAAGATGAATGAATACTATGCACCAGGTAGGATTCTAGAGAATAGGAGGTGAGTCATTAAGACCGCTTAAGTACCAAGCTCTTCATAAATCCAATCCTAGTCATGCATATACCCGTTGCCACACCTTAACCCTATGACTTGTCCACGGTCTCAATAAATTAATTAAGTTTTATGTCTGTTTAAACAGTTATCGGATACTAGGCCCAAAACCCCTTACAAAGCCCTAACAAGTCTACATACCTACATATGGCCCACTAGGCCCAATCTCATTCATATGGCCCATTAGGCCCAAATCATATTCATATGGCCCATTAGGCCCAAATCACATTCATTTGGCCCATTAGGCCCAAATCACATTTATATGGCCCACTAGGCCCAGTCACTTTCACAGTCATGCTCTCATACGATTTTTCATCACATAGCATGAATTACCAATTTTGCCTATTATGGGCCCTACAGCCCATCGACCCATTTAGCCCATTCTGGCCTGGTTGGCCAAAACATAGCCCAAGTCCATGGAATCGCCCATGGGTTTCAGATAACCTATCAGTTATCTTACGAGTGTTCGCGAACCCGTAAGTCTGTTGTAGACAAACTTTTGGCTTTTCGGCATTTCGGCTTTTCGGCATTTTAGGATTTGTCGATCTATTGTGTGTGTGTAGTGTATGTACACACCTAGTAATAAAGCGTGGCGTGATCCTCCTTACCACGAAACTACAATTGATATCACTCAATGATTACTCACATATACTTATCAAATACTTTACCAAAAGCCAAAGTCTCACCTTAACCTTATCTGAAACGCCAAGCCTTAATAGCTTTTCCTTGATCACTAATCACGAGTACTTCCAAGATCTGCATTAACCTTTATTGTTAAAAAAAATAATGGGTGACTTGTATCCAACATATGTCACCCTTTTCTACTAAAGCCTATTCGGCCAATCCTTACCGAAGTGAAGAACACTTACCAAAATCTCACACCTAAAGAGCAAATCGGCAGGGATCAAAAGACTGGGATTCGATACTAACCCTACCAAAACCAATTATAAGAAGTTGCTTATATACATTAAACATATATATACTCAAACAGAACAGTCAGCCATACGTATTAATGTCTACGGTAGGCCCATAATTGATAGGAACGACCCGTGTGACCCTAGGGAAAATTTTAGAATTTTGGGTACATATGCCCAGATTGGCCTTGCCCGTGTGGCCCACACGACCTGGCCTAAAACCCACACACCATTGTGGCATGCCTGTGTGGGCCTACATGCCCATGAAGCCCACACAGCCACACTCACACTATCACACAGTCATGTCATGCGTATGACTATACCTTCGTCAATCACACGGTCGTGTCTCGCACACGCCCGTGTGGTGTTGACAGACCCCATTTTTGGCTTTCACCAAATCTCATTTTCTCACGTTAGGGTTACACACCTGGTTCGATTTTGATGCAAAACCAACCCTGAGATCACCAGCACCTAAAAATAGAATACCCAACACCTTTTTAGCAATCAAATTGCAAAACTATCAATACTAAATCGTGCAACGCACACACTCTTACCACTATCAAACTCGATCACACACATAGATTAGACTATTGGAGTCGTACCCACTTCTTCACCGTCTTCTCCTACACAATAATTCCACAAAACATTAACATCCCCAAATTCACACCACTACGCCAATTCAAGCAGAAAGAAAAGAAAAAGAAACACACTGACGAACTTACTTACCGAAATGAACGAGAGCAAATGAATTAACAAACCCGAACAATTAGAACAATTGATTCATAATAAGGAACGAAAAGCAAAACAAAAAGAAAGCATAGAGGGAGGGAAGGGGAGAAGTGAAAACTGACGTAAGAAACTTTGAGAAGAGAGAGAGAGTAAAAAATAAAAATCAAATCAAATCAAATTAGAACACCATAATATCTCAACCCCCCACATTATCCCACTACTAACCGACCCACTAATTCTCAACTACCTCAGAATTCCACTTCCACCGAACCTCTATCACACAATCAGCACAAAAATTAACATCCAACATGCACGAGGATTCGAGCACAAGACCTCCAGCAAGCTAACTCCCTACCACTCGAACCAGCAGGCTCATTCTGATATAAGTTTACAAACAATATAACATAAGCCTACTCAACAGGAATAAGGCTTAGATCAAAATAAGAAAACTTTCCAAATATGGGACTTGAATCCAAGACCTCATACACACACCAAAAACATTTATCCACTGAAGTAGATACTCAATTATGTTAGATTTCACAAAAATAACAATAAATTAATTAGGGCATTAAAAATATACTAAATAATTATTTTAGAGTACACTAAGTACTCAAAATAGAGTTGAGAAACTCACCAAAAGGGAAATTTCATGTAAGTGTTCCTAAAATTATTAGTTCATAAAATCTATGATTCATGATGTGCTGATGTATATGATGATGACATGTCTGCAAATCTCATCTCTATGTTATGTGATACATGGCTTAATTGATATGTGATGAATTAAGTATGTGTTATATATTCATGTGTGTGATGAAATCCATGATTTAATATGAAAATATATTAATGCATGCTAAAGTGAATGAAAAGTGAATATTATGTGATATGTAATATGTGAGCATGTTTACATGCAAATATGTAAAATTGAGAAATATGTGTTAAGTGGGACTATAAGCATGACTAAATCTGAAAAATGATTAAATGTGTTAAATTCAAAAATTGCCATATCACATGCATAGGGTGGATCTTGTGAAAGGTGGAAGTTATGTGGCTATTTTTCAGCAATTATGTGGTGGCTTATCCACAATGTGTTATGTGGCCTTTTTGGCATCTATGTGGTGGCTTGTCAACAAATGGTGTGTTATTGGATGGACGAGTTCTAAGGAACTCATTGGTGTGTAGTGAAGATGGGTAGGAAATATTTCAAATGTGCATCAATACATAAGCATGTCTTGATATGGTCATATATATTTGTAAAGTTTAATGATATGTGATATCTATGAAAATCATAAATATGATGATTTTGACGTGTTAGTCAATATGTTGTAATCTATGATAAATAGTATTGTATATATGTTTGTATTGATCTCACACTGAGCCTTTTAAAGCTCACCTATGTTTCTCGTGTGTCTCGGGTAATCCTTGTAATTAAGACTCGGATTTGGTCATCGGATGAGCTCTCGAAATAATGATTTACTGGTTATGGATTTTTAAAATAATTTTGAACTTTTACGAGCTATATATGTTTATTTTGGATTTTATTATAGACTTTGTCTGGGTTTGTCTTAATAAATTTTTAGGACTTTATTTTATGTTGTGGACTATGACATAGGAATTTCTGTTTTGATTTTTTTGGGAAGTATTGCATGGATTCTTTATGTAGGATTTTTCTTTTAAATGATCTTTAAATGTTTTAAAAGTTATTACTCATTGCAACTCTGTTTTAAAAACTAAGTTACAATACAAGTATTTTTAAATAAAAAGGTGCAAATTAATTTCAATTGAAAAGAACTTGATGCTTTCCAAATAACATGATTCGAGGACAAATGGATTTTTCTTATGAAAACCTTTTGGCCATTGTCATGGCCCATGTAATTACTCAGATTGAGTCATAACGTCTAGGCCGGATTTGGGGGTTTATATTTAGTGGTATCAAAGCCTAATTCCAAACTCAGACTATGGGTAAAATGTTTTCAAAAAACTTCATGCATCATAAAAAGTGTATTTTGGGAAAAGCATGCCACATGTGAATTGTTATAAAATAAATTTGAGACTTCCCAAAGTCGATCCGAGGTAAGTGATCTTAAGATGTGGAATTATAGATTGAGAAAGCTATAGAAGACTATAGATTGTGAAAATGATAGGAAACTATAGATGGAGACAAACTCTAAGGCGTAAAAAAATAGATAGTGAGACTTTTGTAAATCAATAAAATGAAACATTGTTTGAAAAATGTTCAACTGATAACAATAAAAATTTTCTCTAGTGATAGCATACATAAAACTTAAAATGAGTAGCCGCAGAGTTAGGACTAGAGGAATGAGAGCTCATGGAGAGTCGGGTTAGGGAACCTAAGTCCACTCATCCACATCTCAGGTGCGAACCCCTGAGCCAATTGCAGAAAATGTGAAGCATGCACCCACTTTTGATGAGAGTCAACAAGAGCCTGTGAATGAAGCTGTATCACAGGTCGTGTTACGAGTGTTAGAGCGACTGGCGGGTGCCCAAACTAGAGCTAATAGTCATGGCATTATAGCTGAGAGACTCTATTCGTGTAGGGCAGAGTTGTTTAAGGGCGTTGCTGGGATGATCCCCCACTGTAGCTGAATAGTGTTAACGGTACTTTTAACGTTAATGCTATTCCATACCCTGGATTAAATGAAAATGGTTCTACCCATTCATATATGTCTTGTGTAATGCCTAATAAGTTAGGAATTTGGGTAGAAGAGACTTTTAGCGATGTAACTATCCTTAGTCCCTTAGGACAAACCGTGTATGTGAATAAGGTATATAGGAGATGTCCATTCCAAGTCTAAGGTGAGGTGTAGATCTAATAGAATTACCTTTTGGAGAATTTGATCTTATTTTGGGCATAGATTGGTTAAGTGAGCACTGGGTTAGCCGTGATTGTGATAGGAAGCAAGTTACCCTAAGGACTTCAGAGGGGAGCAAAATAATCATGATTGGGGAGCATTGGAATTATCTATAGAATGTGATCTCTGTAACACCCCAAACCTGGCGCGGACGTTATGGCCAGATCCAGCATGCCACACTGAAGTGTTTTATCGAAAACCTTGTTTTCATTGAAAACCCTTCAAGAGAAAATTAAGTAACATTCAGTTTGAATTTAGTTTCCTAAGAGTAGTAATGACAATGAAATAATATCTAGTGAATAGGCCTTATTACAATCTGAACTGAAATAACTTTCAATACTAGAAATGATATGCTAAAAAAAATAAGTCCAAGGTGTCTTGCTAGCTGGCCACCTTAGAGTCCCTCCAACTGTCGAACCACCTACTGAGGATCACCTGAGAAAAATAAAAGAGGGGGTGAGTTTTTGAAAACTCAGTGTGTACAACCCTTAAAGAGTATTAAGCAATCATCAACCACCATAATATCATACATGTAATGCTGTGCAACCCACTCCAATAATCCAACTGCTATACACTGACTCCGTCCCCCGGTACATATCATGTGGGGATATAAATATCGACCCATCCATCCGATACACATCAATGGTAGCCCAGTTGCGGTACTACCTTCATTGCAGTAAGCTGCTAATCAAATACTGGGCTTAATAGCCATCGGTGGATCCACAGTCGTCAAGCAACCATGCGATCCTCATATACTTCCTCCGTTCCATAATTCCCAACCCATATGCAACCTAAACAGAATATCATATGAATGCAGCAGGTATACATGTAACGTCCATAAGTCTTACTTTCAACACATAGGGGTATTTTAGTCATTTTTGCCCTTAGGGGCATTTCAGTACTTTCTCTTTATAATGGGTTCATTACTTACCTTGGCCCGTTAACAAGTCCTCATTGGCTAAAGTGAACAGATACTATGCACCAGGTAGGATTCCAGAGAAGAAGAGGTGAGTCATTAAGACCGCTTAAGTACTAGGCTCTCCTTGGATCCAATACTAGACATGCATATACCCATTGCCACACCTTAACCTTATGACTTGTCCACGGTCACAATTAATTAATTATTTAAGCTTCATGTCTGATTGAGTAGTTACCAAAAACTAGATCCACACTTATTCATTTGGCCCCTTTAGGCCCAGTCTCATTCATATGGCCTATCAGCCCCAATCACATTCATATGGCCCATCAAGCCCAATCACATTCATAGTCATGCAATAATATGATTTTTCATTACATAGTATCAAATTGCCAATTTTGCCTTATTATGGGCCCTACAACCCATCATCCTATTTAGCCCATTTTGGCCCGGTTAGCCAAAACACGGCCCAAGTCCATGGAATTGCTCATAGAGCCTTTGATACCCTATCGGTTCCCCCCTGACGAGTGTTTGCGCACTCGTAAGGCAATTGTAGCCAAACATCCGGCTTTTTGGCATTTTAGCTTTTTGGCATCTCAAGATTTGCCGACCTACTGTGTGTGTGCAGTGTATGTACACACCTGGTACTAAGACGTGCCGCAATCTCCTTAGCCACGAACCTACAAATGATGTCACTTAACGATTAATCACACACTTATCAAATACGATCACCACAAACCGAAAATCTCACCTTTGCATTACCTTGAATGACAAGCCTTAATAGCCCTTCCTTGATCACTAATCATGAGTATTTCTTAAATCTGCATCCATCTTAATCATTTAAACCTAAACAAAAAGTTACTCGCAATCATCTTAAGCTACTCTTAAATCATCCATGACACCAATAAATGAGGAACACTTACGCAAAAACCCCGAAATGCTTAAGGAGCAATTCGGCAGAGATTTGAACTCCGAGATTCGATACTAATCCCCTACCAAAATCGATTTAGAAAAGGTGAGGAAGAGAAGAAATTGGTACTAGGAAGACAAACTAAAAGAAAGTAAAGCACTTACACAAGAATCGATCAGCCAACGTTGAAGAAAAAGTGGCAGCACAATAGGATTTTGGCCAAAAGATATTCAGCTTTAGAGAAAGCAACTAGGAGAAAGAAAGAAAAGAGTTTGATGTGAAAGGAAGAGAAGAAATCATCACAAAATAAAAGAGAAAGAACAAGGGATTTTGGCTTTTAGATCTTTGGAGAGAAAAGTGTTTTCGGTAACATAGAGATGAAGAATTCGGCATTAGCATAGAATCCCCAAAATTAGCACCTATAAATACTGTAGTCGAATTTACCTATCCCCAAATTCCCAATTCGGTTCCACCTCTCTACACCCCTTATCTCCTAACTTTTCTCCTTGATAACTCCTTAATCCCTTCCTTAAATTTCTCCTCTGATCTCTCCCTTCAAAGTTCACATCTAACGCCACCACTGACCATTCATTGAGCAAAAGTAAATCCTTCTTTTGAGAAAGGAGGGATTCGAACCCCAAACCTCCTTTCCATGCATGTGACACCACGTCTAAGCCTCACATGTGACGCTACTTGCGATTCCAACACAAGGCTCCTTGTGTCCAATTCCTCATTCATTTATTTAAAAACCAAACTACTTGCCATAAAGGTTCTTTTAATTATTCAACTATAATCTTCTTCACCCCAAAGTTTGAACTCAAAACTTAACCAAGGCCTATTATCACATAAATAACACTTGACTAGGGATATTAAGCACACATTTTATTAAAACCGAAAGAAAAAGAAAGTTCAGGATTTTTAGGGCGTTACAACTCTACCCCCTTAAAAGAAATTTCGTCCTTGAAATTTTACTTGATCCAAATAGTTGAGGATATTGATGTCACATCGTTTCCTCAGGTTCCCAAGTAGCCTCTTCAGCCTTTTGATTAAGCCAAAGCACTTTGACTAATAGGACAGACTTCCTTCTCAGTACCTTAATATCACGTCCAATTATTTGTATAGGCTCTTCTTCGAATGTTAGGTCTGGCCTAACCTCGATCTCCTCAATCTACATGACACATGAAAGATCCGAGCGATATCGTCTTAGCATGGAAACATGAAACACGTCATGGATTTGGCTTAGTTCAGAAGGTAATTCCAGTTGATAAGCGACTGGCCCAATTCGTCTCACAACCCGATATGGCCTAATGAACCTTGGACTTAGCTTCCCCTTCTGTCCAAACCTTAATACCTTCTTCCATGGAGAGACCTTAAGAAAAACTAAGTCCCCCACTACATACTCTATCTCTCGATGCTTAAGGTCAGCATATGACTTCTGCCTATCTGAGGCCTCCTTCAATCGATCCCGAATAAATTTTACCTTACCCTTAGTATCTGCTACTAACTCAGGGCCCAAAACTCTCCGTTCACCCAATTCCGTCCAACATGTTGGAGTTGGACACCTTCGCCCATACAGTGCTTCATACGGAGCCATCCCAATACTTGCTTGATAACTATTATTGTACGCGAATTCGGCTAACGAAAAATAGTCTTCCCAGCTACCACGGAATGCAATTACACATCCCCTCAACCTATCTTCCAAAACTTGGATCACCCTTTCCGACTGCCCATCAGTTTAAGGGTGGAATGCCATACTGAAGTTCTATCTAGTACCCAACGCATCGTGCAGCTTCTTCCAAAATCACGAAGTGAAACGTGGGTCCCTATCAGATATTATGGAAACTAGCACTCCATGTAATCTTACAATCTCCGCCACATACAACCTAGCCAGCTTTTGTAACGACTAATCAGTGTGGATCGGTACAAAATGGGCAAACTTGGTTAACCGATCCACTATAACCCATATCGAGTCTTTCTTAGTAGGCATCAAGGGTAGCCCACTAACAAAGTCCATAGTAATCATTTCCCACTTCCAAAGTGGAATCTTTGCTAGTTGAAGCAATCCTGAAGGCAACTAATGTTCCACCTTCACCGTTTGACAAATCAAGCATTTACTTACGAACTTCATAACCTCGCGCTTAAGTCCAAGCCACCAGTAAAGCTCACGCAAATTCTTATACATCTTTTTTTTGCCAGGATGCATAGTGTAGAGACTGCTATGCGCTTCCTACAGAATAGACTACCTTAGATCATCATCCTTTGGTATACACATTCTCTCACGGAAACACAACACTCCTTCACTATTTATCCCAAAGTCTGACGTCTCCCCATTTTCTATTTGTCTAAAACGAGCACCCAAAGTCTCATCCACTAACTGCTTACTCTTTATCCGCTCGACCCACACCGGCTTTACTTGAAGCTCAACTAACAAGCTACCATCATCCAACAAGCTTAATCGGGTGAGTATAGCCCTCAAGTCTGACTTAACCCTACGACTCAACGTGTCAGCTACCACATTTGCTTTGCCAGGGTGGTATTCAATCTTACAATTATAATCCTTCAGTAATTCCACCCACCTACGCTGCCTAAGGTTTAGCTCCTTTTGGGTAAGGAGGTACTTCAAACTCTTATGATCCGAATAAATTATGCACTTCTCTCTATATTAATAATGCCTACCTATTTTTAGCGCGAAAACCACCGCAGCTAGTTCCAAGTCATGGCTTGGGTAATTCACTCGTGAGTCTTAATTTGGCGTGAAGCATACACGACCACCTTTCCTTCCTACATTAATACATAGCCCAAGCCCATATGCGACGCGTCACTATAATCGTAAACTCCTTTCCAGGCTCTGGCTGAATCAACATAGGGGCCACAGTTAAAACCTTCTTAAGCTTTCCAAAACTCTCTTACTGCTTGTCCGTCCACTCAAACGGTACCCCCTTCCTCAACAGCTTAGTTAAATGTGCAGCAATTAATGGAAAGCCTTTGTGACAGCCCTAATTTGACCCTAGTCGAAAAGTGGTTTCGGGACCACAAAACCGAGTTACAAAAATAATTAAATGTTATATTCTGTGCTTATTATATGTGAAAGTGCATGTGTGAAAATGTCATGCTTTGATTTTGTTATTTGTATATGAAATTATTAAATAGGACTTATGTGAAAATTTTTGAAAATGTGATTGGTTAATTTATAGTGGCCAAATAATTTATAGTGTAAAATAGGTGGATTTGCATGTCAAATTTCCCACTTTAATTTGAAGTGGCCGGCCATAATGATGATGATAAACAATATATGCATTTTAAATTAGCATTATAAAATTTAATGGCTTTATTATTATAAAATAAAGATAAATAAAATAACAAAATGAGGAAAAGGACAAACTTTTTCATCTTTGTTCTTCATAGCTGAAATTGGGAGAAAAAAAAGAAAAAGAGAGAGGCTCAAACAACATTCGGTCATTTACTACAAAATTCAAAGGTATTTTTCATGTATTTTCTTGATATTCTTGTGAAATTAGCATGGTTAAAGCATTGCTTAGTTAACCCATGTTTAAATTTTGAAAATTTTTGTGTTGTGAGCATTCGGTCATGAATTGAATTGAAGGAAATGGTTGTTGTTCATGTTCTTTTTATGAGTAATGGTAGATAAGTGAAGTTTGAGCTAGTTAAATGTTTATATAGGTGGTTTAGATGATAGGGGAAAATCGACTTGTGTGTTTGTGTAGTTGCCGAATGTGAATTTAGATAACATTGAGTAATGTTTGTGTTTTAAAATGATGCAATGGAGATTTAAGCTTGATAACATTCTATTAAGAATGAATGAATGAAATATGTGTATTCGGCTATGGATGATTAGATAATAAATTGGTGTGGATGCTTTGATGAGATATGCACAAGTATAAGTTGAATTTAAAGCTTGTTAAATTGTCCTTATCATTGCCGAATGAGTTTCATAGTTGAAGAAAATTGTTAAAGTACTTAGTTAATTGATACTAGGTTAATGGTGTGTGTATAAATTATTTAAAATATAATTTTTGTATAAGTACTAAAGGTTGTAGATGAATTCGGCCTTGGGAGAAATTTTGGTATAAAAGGCTTGAATGTTAAATAGGTTATGGCTTTAATGACCAAGTGCGCCAAAGGCTAATGCATGGTCTAGTTGATCAAAATGTGTTAAAAGGGGAAACGTAAATAAAGACCTATTTGATGAGCTATATATATATATATATTAGGCTATATGGTAAAGATGTGTATATGAAATATGATAAGCCATATGAGTTTTGTGTTTGTGTATGTGAACTAAGTATACAATGAATATTTGGCTATGAAGATTATAGGTTAAGTCATAGAAATTTTGGTAATGTACATATTCGGTCATTAGGGTTATGTACTTTGGCTATGTGAGTTATGTGTTAAGGCAAGTTACTTGTTTGATATATGTATTCGGTCATAAAGGTGTACATGAGGAAATGTTAAATTAATTGTATTAAATTGCTTAATGTGATTAAAAATGTGTATGACCATTTTGTATTTGAGCTAAAAGAAGCTATATGACCTATTAAATTTCTTGTCATATTTGGCCATAAGCTAGCATGATGGGACTTTAATAAGTTAAATTTTGTTTGAATTAGCTCAAGAGCATAGATAACTAAGGTTGGACAGGGGAAAGGAGAAAGTAGTTGAATAGCCGATCCAAGACTGTTTAAAAATATTCGAGGTAAGTTTTAAGTAGTTAAATACAAATAATACTCGATAATGACATGACAGATTATGAGAATTAAGTATTACTTGTCATATATGTATATGGCTGAATGACAATGGGAATGGAAGTAAAATGTGATATGCTTTTATGATCAAATGATAGTGTTAGACGAATATGAGTAAGATGTTATATGTAAACTATCAAATGATAAATGTGAGTGATGAAAGAAAAGTGAATTAAATGTAGAATGATATATTCGAATGATGCTTGTACCTACTTTGGTGTGATTGTGTTTATGAAACTTGTTGATTTGAATATCATACAGTACTATTCGGGCCTATGAGCCTAGCAGGCTATAATGCTGGTGAGATACTATTCGGGCCTTCGAGCCTAGCAGGCTATAATGCCGGTGAAATGATGCCGGTGAATAAACTCGGGTTTAAAAACTTAACAGGCTAAATGCTGGTGATTTGATAAAAGTCTAAAACTAGGATACCTCATGTTAGAACGAAAAATGAATACATTCAATACATTAAGGTGGCCAAGTGCGTATTATGTATTTATATGTGTGTATAATCTGAATTGAATCATAAGAGTATAATTTGATACATATGTGAATACATGATATATTTATATCTATGGTTATGATACATTCGGTCAAGGTGTGAAAGTATATGAAAATGTTTGATTTATTTATGCCATATGAATTCAGATAAAGAGAAAGTAGAATGCTAATTATGTATTATATGCTTGTGTATATTCGGCCAATGGTAATAAATATATAGGAAATGACCTTTTAAGAAATTGGATAATTGATGAATAATTGAGTTTATCTGTTGCAATGCTTAAAACTTACTAAGCTTATGAAAGCTTACTCCTTTTGTTATATTTCTCTGTTTTATAGATTGTTGATTCCAGTTACCTGCTCGGGGAGGGGATTGTCAGCAACTCGTCACACTATCTGTCATTTTGGTACTATATTTTGGTGCTAGTATGGCATGTATAGAATAGACTTAAGTGAATGATATTTTGAGATGTCTTTGTATATATGCCATGTGAATATGGCAACTTTTGAATGGCGATATAAGTTGAATTTCTATCTTTGATTGTGTTTGGCTATTAGTATAATTGCTAATGAAATTATGCAAATGTGTATGTATTAATATTGAGTTTCGGATTAGTAATTCTTCATAACCCACTCTGGCGACGGATACGGGTTATAGAGGTGTTACAGCCTTCAACAAACCGCCTATAGTACCCTACCAAGCCTAGAAAACTTCAAATTTTCGACGCTAACTTAGGTGTTTTCCAGTCTAACACTGCTTCAATTTTTCGGGGATCCACTTTAGTCCCCTCATCTAACACCACATGTCCTAGAAAAGTAACCTCACTTAGCCAAAATTTGCACTTACTGAATTTGGCATACAGCTGATTCTCCCTCAAAATCTGCAACACTATCCTTAAGTGTGCATCAAGATCATCTTCATTTGTTAAGTACACTAAGATGTCATTTATAAAAACCACCACGAACCAATCCAGGTAGGGTTGGAAGACTCGATTCATGAGATCCATGAAAGCGGCAGGTGCGTTCGTCAGCCCGAATGGCATCACCAAGAACTCGTAGTGCCAATAACGAGTTCCAAAAGCTATCTTATAAACATCCGCCTCCTTAACCCTCATTGGTGATACCCCGAACATAGATCAATCTTTGAGAAAACAGAAGCTTCCTTAAACTGATCAAAAAGATCCTCGATTCTCGGCAAAGGGTACTTGTTTTTAATAGTTCACTTGTTCAACTGCCGGTAGTCGATGCACATACGCAACGTCCCATCTTTCTTCTTTACGAATAACATCGGTGCTCCCCACGGAGACACACTTGGTCAGATGAACCCTCGATCCAACAATTCCTAAGTCTGTGCCTTAAATTCTACCAACTCCTTCGGTGCCATCCGTGAAGGGGCGATGGACACCGGAGCCATACCAGGTAACAACTCGATTCCAAATTCTACTTCTCTGTTGGGCAGCAACCCTGGCAGCTCCTTGGGTAAAACATCAAGAAATTCCATAACTGTTCTTAACTCCTTAACAGTAGGGCTCTTAGCCTCCGTATCGCTAATATAAGCCCAATGGGCTTCGCATCCCTTTCGTACAAACTTCTCAGCCCTTAATGCCGAAATCACATTCGATAGATAATTCCAGCGTTCGCCAATCACCACCACCTCCTTATCTTTCGTCGTTCTTAACATCATTCGCTTTGCAGCACAATCCAAGGTTGCTCGGTGTTTCACCAGCCAATCCATACCCAAGATTAAATCAAACTCGCAATGACAGTTCCATCAAATCCGCTAAAAAGGTAACCCCTTGGACTACTAAGGGTACCTCCCTAAACAACTTATTCACTCATAATAACTGACCTAATGGACTTATCACAGTAATCTCATTCGCAGTAATTTCAAAGATATCACCCAAAGGTTCAGTCATATTGCATGCAACATATGAATGCGCCGATTCGATATCAATCAATGCAGTGTAAGGTAACTCATGTATAGAGAACATACCTATTATCACATCTGGGGCATCCCCGTCATCACATTTGGGGCATCCCCGTCTTCTCGGTGATGAGCAGCATAAACCAAAGTTCGCTGCCTCGCCTCAGCATGGCCTGCATTTTTGCCTGGTGCTCCACGTCCACATCCAATGCTGTTACCGCCCCTGGCCTACTCATGGCCCCTTGGCAGTAGCTGACCACCTCTTGGTGGCTGAACACCATCTCGACCCACAACTAGCACCTGACCTAACATTCTAGGGCAACTGTTGATCTTATGCTCCATAGATCCACAAGCTAGACAAGTCCCAGTCCTCTTCCAACACTCGCCTACATGACTTTTCCCACAATCAGCACAAGGTGGTACCCCTGGATTAACAGTAGGGGCCTTGCTCTAACTGGCCCATTAACTCTAGCCCTAGGCCTCTGTCCAGCACCAGAAGTCTCAGCCTCCCTTTTATTCTTACCCCTTTCTTTTTCCCTATTTAGGTGCTCAGTGCGCTTCACCTCCTCTGCTATCTTTGCTTTCTCTACCAACTTTGAGAAAACTCGCTCCCTTTGTGGAGTGATCAATACTCTGAGGCTATCCCTAAGACCATACTCAAACCTAAAGCAACGTTCATAGTCCGTTGCCACCATAACTCTTACATACCTACTAAGGCATAGAAATTCCGCCTCATACTCCGCCACAGATTTGTTTCCCTGGGTAAAGTTCAGAAACTTCTTCCTTCTAGCATCCACATAAATCGCACCCATATACTTCCCTTGAAACACAGTTTTGAAGAACTCCCAAGTGACCTGCTTAGGTTGGGTGCCCTCTTTCACCGAGCCACCACTGGTAAGCTTCTTCCCTAAGCAATGACACTACCCCTTTCAAATTTTGTTCAGGTGAATAGTCCAAGTCCTCCGTTATCCTTTCGGTGATTTCCAACCAGTATTCAGCGATGTTAGGAGCCACACCAGCCATGCCCTTAAAGATCTCAGCCCCATTTGATCGAAGTCGCTCCAGAATTGACCCCCGATTTCCCGTGCCATTATTAGGCCCTGCGACCCTTTCCAAAATCCTCAGCATTGCCTGCGACAATGCATCATCCCCCGCGGCTCAATCATACGGTCCAGTCTCAGCCACGGGTGAGGTCAGAGCCTCTTCTACTCCAACATTGGATATATGGCCCGATGCCGACGATTCAGCCCTAACACTTCCGCGGCCTCAACCATGGCCTCTTTCACCTCTTCTAGCACTCATCGTTGATTCACGTATTATCTGGATTAGAAGTTTTATGAAGTTTTAGTTAGTTTTAATTAATTAAGCTGATGTTTTATGAAAGTATTAAAAATAAAGTTGTTTTCGTAAATCCTCTATAGTTTCAAGGTCCTACGGGCTTCAGTTTCACTCTAACTAAAAGCCCCAGTATAATCATCTAAAGTAGCCCACTAACTATCTACATTATATCAATTTAAACAAGCTTAATAATAAAAGAACTTACTTGGTTCGACATCGGAGACTCAGTGTGCCGCACAACAGGATTTTTTTCCACAACATTGTGATCCAAAAAATTTTTTTTAAGACAAACTCAAATAATAAGGCCCACTTCACAGCCCAAATTTTGCAACTTGGCTCTGGTACCACTAAATGTAACACCTCAAACCCAACGCGGATGTTATGGCCAGATCCAGAATGTCACATTGAAGTGTTTTATCGAAAACCTTATTTTCATTGAAAACCCTTCAAGAGAAAATTAAGAACATTCAGTTTGAATTTAGTTTCCAAAGAGTAGTAATGACAATGAAATAATATCTAGTGAATAGACCTTATTACAATCCGAACTGAAATAACTTTAAATACTAGAAATGATATGTTAAAAAAATAACAAGTCCAACGCGTCTTGCTAGCTGGCCACCTCAGAGTCCCTCCAACCGTCGAACCACCTACTGAGGATCACCTGAGAAACATAAAAGAGGGGGTGAGTTTTCAAAAACTCAGTGTGTACAACCCTCAAAGAGTATTATGTAATCATCAACCACCATAATATCATACATGTAATGTTGTGCAACCCACTCCAATAATCCAACCGCTATACACCGACTCCGTTCCCTGGTACACATCATATGGGGATATAAATATCGACCCACCCATCCGATACACATCAATAGTATCCCGGTTGTGGTACTACCTATAACGCCCCATACCCGAGACCGTTTCCGGAGTCAAACACGAGGTGTTAACAGACTTAATTCATTGCTTAAACAGCTCAAACAATTTAATTTTAGAAATTCCAGACAAGCTGGCTAACTGCGTCATAGTCACTTAAAAATTCATATCTCGAGTTCTGAAACTCAAAATTCAATTCTGTAAACTTTCCCTGAAACTAGACTCATATATCTATTTACTAAATTTTTTCTAGAATTTTTTTATTAGGCAAATTAGTACAGTTTATTAGTTAAAGTCTCCCCTATTTCAGGGTTTGACTTCTCTAACCTCTGTGTATTCCGAATCAGATATCTCTCTTTACAGAATTTCAATGACTATGATGTTTGTTTCTCTTAAAACTAGACTCAATAAGAAATCTGTACATATAAATTATGACTTATAATTATTTTTATACAATTTATGGTGAATTTCCAAAGTCAGAATAGGGGATCCAGAAATCGCTCTGGCCCTGTTTCACAAAAATTTAAACATCTCATAAAATATAACTCATATACCTGTTTCGTTTCTTCCATATGAAAATAGACTCATAATTCTTCAATTCCATATTTTATTCATCATCTAATTATATCTCTATTATTTTTAATTATTTTTCAAATTCACGTCACTACTGCTGTCTGAATCTATTTTATGGTAAATTTTACCTATTTCATGGTTTCCATAGATTAACTAGCAATTTGACATACATAACACCAAATATGATCATAATTAGCCATTCCAATGGCTAATCATTACCAAGCATTTTTATACTACTCAATAACCATATCATAAGACTATATATACAAAATGATTATAATGCTATACATGCCATACTCAAAATATACAAGCCATTATGCCAAGATGGTATAAGGATAGTGTGAGCGTGCCTCCGACCGTTCCCGATTTTCGAGCTGGCTTGTCAACACTACAAGGAATGAAAAGGAGGGAGTAAGCATAAATGCTTAGTAAGTTCACATGCAAATAGCAAGTAACATAACCATATAAGCAAACATAAAACATCATTTGCATAATCATCACCAAGACATTCATATCATATTTTCATTTATCATCTGACCATATTGTTGTTATATCGATTTTTCAACCCGAGGGTTAAGTACATACCTGTTCAAAGTATCCATTTCACAACACTTACCAATACGTCCCTTTCATCTTGAGTATTCCTCCATTTAAGTAGAACTTTACCCGTTGAACACATCGGAATATAATTCGGATACATGGAAAGTTAGCACATAAGTGCCACATATGTAGCCAAGCAACTATGTAACCCGCCCAAAAGCCAACTCGGACTCAACTCAACGAGCTCGGGCATTCGCATCCATAAGTGAACTCGAACTCAGCTCGGGCGTTCACATCCATAAGTGAACTCGGACTCAACTCAACGAGCTCGGATGCCTAGTTACATCTCACGAACTCGGACTCAACTCAACGAGTTCGGACATTTGCATCCATAAGTGAACTCGAACTCAACTCAACGAGTTCGGATGCCCAAATATCCCAGTGACATGTCACTTGTATCCTAATCCATTCCTAAGGTTCAACGGGATCTTTTTCCCAATCATGTGTCTCAACCATCTTCTACGGAATATTGATACTGATACTCGGTAGTATTTCACATTTTCCAAGTATATCACATAATTTGACATATTATCAAACAATTATCATGAGTATAATATTTCATAATAATTATCATATCATTTAAATAACATAAAAACATTTAAAATAATAATTATGTTACCAACATTTACATATGAACTAACCTAGTATGCGAAAATGGCTATTTTTACCATTTCGTCCACAACTTGGTATTTTCCCCATTTTAGCCTGAATTTTAGTTTTCCTTGCTCTGTCATTTAAAATATAGTTTAATTAGGACTCACATTATTCAAATTGACCCAAAATCATATTTTGGAAAAATTACAATTTTACCCCTAAACTTTTACATATTTACACTTTTGCCCCAAAGCTCGTAAATTAAACTTCAGCCTATTTTCTTATGTTTTATGACATACTAATCATTTTTCCCTTCTACAGCAACATCAAATTCTCACTCTAACATGTACTTATGACTATTAGGTATTTTTACCGATTAAGCCCTTTTGCTCGTTTTCACTTAAAACCGAGTAGCACAAGCTGTCTAACATAATTTAAAACCTCATATTCTATTATAAAACACCAAAATACTCAAATTTCACCTATGGTTATTTTTCCAAATATAAACCCTAGGTTAAATTATTGCTAGCAAAAGCTAAATCGAGCTACCGAGACTCCAAAAACGTAAAGAACTTAAAAAACGGGGCTAGAATGGACTTACAATCGAGCTTGGAAGCTTGAAAAACCCTAGCCATGGTTTCTCCTTGCTATATTCAGCCATGGTGAAGAAGATGAGCAAAATTGGCTTTTAATTTTGTATTTTAATTCATTTTACCCCTAAATGACCAAAATGCCCTTTACTACTAAACTTTCCAAAAATTCCATCCATGTCCAATTTTTGTCCATAAACTTAGAAATTGGTAAAATTGCTATTTAAGACCTCCTAATTAATATTTCAAAACAATTTCATACTAGAAACTTCTAGAATGCAAGTTTTGCAAATTATTCGATTTAGTCCCTAATTTGAATTTAAGCACTTTAGGCATAGGATTTCATCACGAAATTTTCACACAATCATACAATCATATCATAAACATCAAAATAATTATAAAATAATTATTTGTATCTCGGATTTTGTGGTCACGAAACCACTATTCCGACTAGGCCCAAAATCAGGATATTACACTACCTTCATTACAGCAAGCTGCTAATCAAATACTGGGCTTAATAGCAATCGATGGGTCCACGGTCATCAAGCAACCATGAAATCCTCATATACTTCCTTCGTTCCATAATTCCCAACCCATATGCAACCTAAACAGAATATCATATGAGTGCAGCAGGTATACATGTAACATCCATAAGTCTTACCTTCAACACATAGGGGTATTTTAGTCATTTTCGCTCGTAGGGGCATTTCGGTACTTTTTCTTTATGATGGGTTCATTACTTACGTTGGCCTGTTAATAAGTCCTCATTGGCTAAAGTGAATAGATACTATGCACTAGGTAGGATTCCAAAGAAGAGGAGGTGAGTTATTAAGACCGCTTAACTACCAAGCTCTCCCTAGATCCAATCCTAGACATGCATATACCCATTGCCACACCTTAACCTTATGACTTGTCCTCGATCACAATTAATTAATTATTTAAACTTCATGTCTGATTGAGTAGATACCAAAAACTAGATCCACAACCCCTTACTAAACACTAACAAATCCACACTTATTCATTTGGCCTCTTTAGGCCCAGTCTCATTCATATAGCCTATCGGCCCCAATCACATTCATATGGCCCATCAGGCCCAATCACATTCATAGTCATGCAATCATATGATTTTTCATTACTTAGTATCAAATTGCCAATTTTGCCTATTATGGGCCCTACAACCCATCGGCCCATTTAGCCCATTCTGGCTCGGTTGACCAAAACATGGCCCAAGTCCATGGAATAATAACCTATCGATTCCCCCTTACAAGTGTTCTTGCACTCGCAAGACTATTGTAGCCAAATTTTCAGCTTTTCGGTATTTCAGCTTTTCAGCATCTCGAGATTTGCTGGCCTACTGTGTGTGTGCAGTGTATGTACACACCTGGTACTAAGACGTGCCGCGATCTCCTTAGCCACGACCCTACAAATGATGTCACTCAAAGATTAATCACACACTTATCAAATACGATCACCACAAACCAAAAATCTCACTTTGCCTTATCTTGAACGACAAGCCTTAACAGCCCTTCCTTGATCACTAATCATGAGTATTTCTTAAATCTGCATCCATCTTAATCATTAAAACCTAAACAACAAGGTTTTTGGCAAAATAAAGTAAAGCACTTACACAAGAATCAATCGGCCAATGTTGAAGAAAAAGTGGCGGCATAACAGGATTTTGGCTAAAAGGTATTTGGCTTTAGAGAAAGCAACTAGGAGCAAGAAAGAAAAGAGTTCGATGTGAAAGGAAGAGAAGAAATCGGCATAAAATAAAATAGAAAGAATAAGAGATTTTGGCTTTTAGATCTTTGGAGAGAAAAGTGTTTTCGGTAACATAGAGAGGAAGAATTCGGCATTAGCCTAGAATCCCCAAAATTGGCACCTATATATACTATAGCCGAATTTACCTATCCCCAAATTCCCAATTCGACTCCACCTCTCTACACCCCTCATCTCCTAACTTTTCTCCCTAATAACTCCTTAATCCCTTCCTTAAATTTCTCCTCTGATCTCTCCCTTCAGAGCTCACATCCAACGCCACCACTGGCCATTTATTGAGAAAAAATAAATCCTTCTTTTGAGTAAGGAGGGATTCGAACCCCAAACCTCCTTGCCATGCATGTGACGCCACCTCTAAGCCCCACATGTGACGCTACTTGCCACTCTAACACAAGGCTCCTTGTGTCCAATTCCTCCTTCATTTATTTAAAAACCAAACTACTCGCCATCAAGGTTCTTTTAATTATTCAACTATAATCTCCTTCACCCCAAAGTTTGAACTCAAAACTTAACCAAGGCCTATTATCACATAAATAGCACTTGACTAGGGATATTAAGCACACTTTTTATCAAAACTAAAAGAACAAGAAAGTTTAGGATTTTTGGGGCGTTAAAATCTCTACCTTAGAAGAGGATAATCTAATTCGTAAAGGATGTGAGGCATATTTAGGATATATACTGGACAGGATGATGGATGGTACAGTGATGGAAAATATCCCTGTAGTGAAAAAATTTACATACGTCTTTCCAGAAGAGTTATTCCGTTTACCTCCAGAATGTGTGGTCGAATTCAAAGTTAAATTGCTACCTAGGGCAGAACTGGTGTCCATTGCACCCTATCGTATGGCATCTAGGGAGCTTAAAGAGCTCAAAGTGCAGTTACAAGAGTTACTGGATTATGGCTTCATAAGGCCAAGTGTCTCGTCGTGGGGAGCTCTAGTGTTATTTGTGAAGAAGAAGAATGAATCAATGAGGCTTTGCATTGATTATCATCAGTTGAACAAATTGACTATGAAGAATAAGTTCCCTTCACCGAGAATCGACGACCTCTTTGATTAATTTAAAGGTGCCACCATTTTCACTAAGATTGATCTGAGGATGGGTTACTATTAGTTGCATGTGAAGAAGGTTGATGTGATGAAGAAAGCTTTTTGGACTTAGTATCAGCATTATGAGTTCTTAGTAATGCCTTTTGGTCTTACAAATGCTACTGCCATATTCATGGACCTAATGAATAGAGTCTTTCAGCCCTATCTCAATCAATTTGTCATGGTCATCATTGATGACATCCTGATTTACTCCAAGTCTGAGTTGGAGCATTAGGAACACTTAAGGTTAGTCCTTCAAACCTTACATGAGAAAAATTTGTATGCGAAGCTTAGTAAGTGTGAGTTTTGGCTCTGAGAGGTATTGTTTTTTATCTGTTGAGGGAATCCACGTGGACCCGAAGAAATTCGAAGCTATCCTAGATTAGAGGCATCCCAAGAATGTTAGTGAGATTCAGAGTTTTCTCAGACTTACTGGTTATTACAGGAAGTTTGTGAAGGGATTCTCGTTGATTGCAGCTTTGACAACTAATTTATTGAGAAAGACTGCACTGTTTAAGTAGACTAATGAATAGCAAGCTAGTTTTGAGAGGCTTAAGGCAGTTCTAGCTGAGGCACCTGTTTTAATCCAACCCTAGTATATAGCCACTCATTCTGGTTTTGGTTGTTTGTTGATGCAAGTTGGGAAAGTTGTGGCCTATGCTTCAAGACAACTCAAATCACATGAGTGCAATTATATGGCACATGATCTAGAGTTGGTTGCTGTGGTTTTTGCCTTTAAGATATGGAGACACTATCTTTATGGGGAGAAATGTGTCATTTATACAGTTCGTAAGAGTCTTAAGTATCTCCTTACCTAGAAAGAGTTGAACTTAAGACAGAAGAATTGGATAGAACTTCTGAAAGACTATGATTGTACTATCGAGTACCATCCAGGTAAGGCTAATGTAATGGCTGATGCATTGAGTAGGAAAGTGATGGGTGAGTTAAGAGCATTGTTTGTTATGCAGAGTTTGTTTGAGGATGGAGGCTTACTCGGGGAATTGCAAGTATGATCTACTCCGTTGGTGGAGATTAAGTTAAAGCAATTATTTGATACATCTTTTGCACCTCATGTGAAACTTAGTGATGAGGGTAGATTTTGAATTTTGCCTTTAATTCTGAGGGAGTTTTGTGCTATTGTGGGAGATTCTGTGTACATTCTGATTCTAAGTTAAGGCAGTCCATACTTCGAGAACCACATAACAGCCCCTATGCTATGCATCCTAGAGGTAGTAAGATGTATCAGGATCTTCAAGAGTAATATTGGTGGCCAGGACTTAAGCGTGATGTAACAGACTTCATGATAAGATGGTTGGCATGCCAACAAGTCAAGGTTGAGCACTAATTTTCTTCTGGTTTGCTTCACCCTGTTCAAGTTCTTCAGTGGAAATGCGAGCATATCACCATGGATTTGTTAGCAGGCTACCTTTGACACTATTTAAGAAAGAATCAATATGGGTGTTAGTTGATCGATTGACTAATTCTGCTCATTTTCTGCCAAGGCGCACTAATTATTCCTTTCAGAGATTGGCTAGACTATACATCGTTGAAAATGTGAGACTATCATGTGGTACCAGTGTAACACCCCTCACCCGTATTCAATGTCGGAATAGGGTTATGGAGCATTATTAGATTTATAACATTTTTAAACATACATTTCATATACAATTTATAAGTTCAAATACAATTCAAACATAAACAATCATAGTGTCCCTTAAACGAGCCTACAAGGCCTTAAACATGCATTAAGAATGGTTCGGGACTAAACCGGATACTCGGGATATTTTTTCAACATTTATTAATTTTTTTCTCAAAATAAGGGACACACGCCTGTGTGGTCAGGTCGTGTGAACATTCAAAATGGGAGCACATGGCCTTGTCCCAGCCCGTGTTCTACCCCATGTCCAAACAAATGAGGTTACTAACTTGGGTCACACGGCCAACCACACTCCCGTGTGTCTAGCCCGTGTGCTCGTTGAAGTGGCCACACATGCCCGTGTGCCAGGCCGTGTGCTAGGCCGTGCCAAATCTGTGGAGTATACTGACTTATGCAACACGACCAAGTCACAAGCCTGTGTGCTAGGCCATGTACAAAATAGGGGCTATACTGACTTGTACCACACGGCTGACCACACGCCTGTGTGTGAGAATGTGTGAAGCATACTGACTTAATTTCAATTTCAATATCAAGGGACACATGGCCATGTAACTAGACCACGTGTCACACACGGCTGAGACAAATGGCTATTTTTACCAAGCCAATTTTCCACCCAAATTTGCATATACCTACACAACTAAATTGGCACCAATTCAAAGCCTAAATAAACATCCAATTTAGCCATAATCAAGACTAATTCATATCGTATCCAATACCAATATTTCAACATGCTTATAACTTCAAATATTACCCTATCAAAACATGCAAAAATACATATACAATTCAACTAGTTAAACATTTACCAAACACATATCATTTTGTACCAATTCACAAGCATGATATCAATTCCACAAACCTCATATTATAAGTCATTCATGTAATATCCTGATTTTGGGCCTAGTCGAAATAGTGGTTTTGTGACCATAAAATCTGAGATAGAAATAATTATTTTATGATTATTTTGAGGTCTATGATATGATTGCATGATTGTGTGAAATTTTCGTGAAGAAATTTTATGCATAAAGTGCTTAAAATGAAATTAGGGACTAAATCGAATAATTTGCAAAACTTGCATTCTAGAAGTTTCTAGTATGAAATTGTTTTGAAATATTAATTAGGAGGTCTTAAATAGAATTTTACCAATTTCTAAGTTTATGGACAAAAATTAGGACATGGAAGGAATTTTTGAAAGTTTAGTAGTAAGGGCATTTTGGTCATTTAGGGGTAAAATGAATTAAAATACAAAATTAAAAGCCAATTTTGCTCATCTTCAACCCCATGGCCGAATATAGCGAGGAGAAACCATGGCTAGGGTTTTTCAAGCTTCCAAGCTCGATTGTAAGTCCATTCTAGCCCCGTTTTTCAAGTTCTTTACGTTTTTGGAGTCCCGGTAGCTCGATTAAGCTTATGCTAGCAATAATTCAACCTAGGGTTTATATTTGGAAAAATATCCTTAGGTGAAATTTGTGTATTTTGGTGTTTTAAGATATAATATGAGGTTTTAAATTATGTTAGACAACTTGTGCTACTCGGTTTTAAGTGAAAACGAGCAAAAGGGCTTAATCGGTAAAAATACCTAATAGTCATAAGTACATGTTAGAGTGAGAATTTGATGTTGCCGTAGAAGGGAAAAATGATCAGCATGTCATAAAACATAATAAAATAGGCTGAATTTTAATTTACGAGCTTTGGGGAAAAAGTGTAAATATGCAAAAGTTTAGGGGCAAAATTGTAATTTTTCCAAAATATGATTTTGGGTCAATTTGAATAATGTGAGTCCTAATTAGACTATATTTTAAATGATAGAGCAAGGAAAATTGAAATTCGGGCTAAAATAGGGAAAATACCAAGTTGTGGACGAAATGGTAAAAGTAGCCATTTTCGCATACGAGGTAAGTTCATGTGTAAATGTAGTAACATAATTGTTATTTTTAATTCATTGATGTTAATTACATGATATGCTGATTTTTATCATGAAATATATGCTTTGTGGTTAATTTCGAATAAAATGCAAATTATGTGAGCTACTTGTTAAATATAAATTGTTACCGAGTATTGGTTTTGGTATTTTACGTAAGACGGCAAGGATATGTGTTCGAGGAAAATCCCGTTTGAACCTTAGGAATAGATTAGGATACAAGTGACATGTCGCTAGGATGGTTGGGCATCCGAACTCGTTGAGTTGAGTCCGAGTTCACTTATGGATGCGAAAGTCCGAACTCGTTGAGTTGAGTCCGAGTTCACTTATGGATGCGAACGCTCGAGCTCGTTGAGTTGAGTCCGAGTTCACTTATTGGAATGGCTAATTATGATCATATTTGGTGTTATGTATGTCAAATTGCTAGTTAATCCATGGAATCCATGAAATAGGTAAAATTTACTATAAAATAGATTCAGACAGCAGTAGTGACGTGAATTTGAAAAATCATTCAAAATAGTAGAGATATAATTATATGATGAATAAAATATGGAATTGAAGAATTATGAGTCTATTTTCATATGGAAGAAACGAAACAGGTATATGAGTTATATTTTATGAGATGTTTAAATTTTTGTGAAACAGGGCCAGAGCAATTTCTGGATCCCGTGTTCTAACTTTGGAAATTCACCATAAATTGTATAAAACTAATTAGAAGTCATAATTTACATGTACAAAATCCTTATTGAGTTCAGTTTTATTAGAGACAAACGGTATAGTCATTGAAGCTCTGTACAGGGAGATATCTGATTCGGAATACACAAAGGTCAGAGAAGTTGAACCCTGAAATAGGGGAGACTTCAACTAATAAACTGTACTAATTGGCCTAGCCAAAAATTCTAGAAAGAAATTAGTAAATAGATATATGAGTCTAGTTTTAGGAAAAATTTACAGAATTGGATTTTGAGTTTCAGAACTCGAGATATGAATTTTTAAGCGACTGTGACGCAGTTAGCCAGCCTGTCTGGAATTTCTAAAATTAAATTGTTTAAGCTGTTTAAGCAATGAATTAAGTCTGTTAACACCTCGTGTTCGACTCCAGCAACGTTCTCGGGTACGGGGCATTACATTTGGTGGTATCAGAGCAGGTTTAGTTAGTTCTTGGACTAACCTAGCATGTGTAAAATTTTAGCTATACATGCCATTGATCTGTGATAGTGTGATGTCTTCCGACGCGTATGAGTACCGTCTTATTTAGACAGGGTACTCTCCAACCGAGCTGCGCCGACCATGTTCAATGTTATGTGAAGGTATTTGAGTAAAATTATGATTATGATAAGTCTTAGTTCAGAAAATTATGAATAAAGGTTTCTGATACATATGTGATAATATGTGAGATGAAAGTTCATGTTGTGATAAATATTCATATTTGCTTAATGCTCATATGATGTAGTGTATATGGCTTACTTGATAAGATGAACGGAATAAATAGAAAGTAGTAGAGGTATGAATAAAAGTCATAATATTATGATACGAATGAAAATGTTCTTGTTTTGATTTGGACGTCGAATATTGATGAATGCTAATGATATATAATTTTTATGAGATAAAGGATTATAATGAAATGAACTTATCTGTGTTAAATTGTTAGACTGAATTATATGATTGTAATGATATGTACATGATGATGCACGAAATGAAAGTTATGATTGTGGTGCAAATATCTATGTTTGTTTAGTCTTATATGATGTCATAAGCATGAATTAATTTAATTAAATGAATGGATAAGTAAAGCTATCTAGAAAACATAGAATGTATACATAAGTATATTGTCTAAATGGGACAATAGGAAAATTGGTGTAAGCCAACATGATTGAATGACATGATTTTGATGATGTTGCTATGATGATGGAAGTTGTGTCATATGTGTATGTATAAGAAAGTCGAGTCAGAGGTCCTACAACCCCTCCCCCTTACCGAAATGGTACTTATAATGGAATTTCATGAGATTTGTATTGAATAAGTTTCCGGTTGAGAACCCAAAGAGTTCGGTGATAGAATAATTATAAGTATGATCAAAGATTGAAAATGAGCTGATAAGTAAAGTTAGAGCCAGTAAAGTATCGGATTGACATAAAGATTATTGGAATTATGGACTGTTCCAGTTAGAAAAGGAATTCTCCTTGGTAAACCAAATTACTCAGGTGCAAGGTCGAGAAAAGTGTAAATCGAAATTTATTCAGAACTGGCCTTCTTTAGTGAATGGTTTAATATGAAATTTGTGATGGCAGAACTAGTTGGGGAAATGATATTTGAAATGTGAACTATCCGAGTGTGTGATTATGACTGGACAGATTTAGTGATCTCTTTTGAGATGTTCTATGTGTTTACCCGTTCTTAGAAATATTTCTATGGCTATTGATCTTCTGAAGAAATTCTTGTTATATGGGAATGTCTTTTAATCCTGGTGTTGGATGAAAGCATTGGTAGTCTGACTGGTTTATAATTTATATTGCTCTATTTCATCGGGTATTCTATTTCATTTAAATTCGATAAGAATTGATGAGAGAATACATATGATATTATGATTCTGTTTCTTCTACTTGATGCTTCATCTGATATATATGTATGGGAAGATATATTGTTCTTGTTATATTTGATTGCAGTGGGATTAAAAGATGTTTTCTTTTGGACTTTCTTTCTTTGAAGAATTATCGGGGTATTCCGTATTTTCTCTATGAGTTTGGTTTTCAATTCTCCGGCTTGGTTTTCGATTCTCCAGCATAGTATCGTATCTTGGGTTTCTTTATTCTGGATTTCTCTATTTTGGATTTCTTTATTCGGTTTTCTTGTTATCTTTGTTACATAATTTGTCAATTATGACTCGTGTTCGAAGTGCGTTCTTCAGCTCGTGATAATCATGTCAAATATGACTATACTTCTAATTTGATCTTGGTAATGTGGTGATTTTAGTATTGGGGTTTTTTTATCTAATTTTTGTGTAAGGATTTGACATCAGTAAAGGCATAAGTGATAAAAGCGCGAGTTTCAGTCGGTATGGTGAATTATCTATTTGAAAGATTTCATGCGACAATTATTTCAGGATTATTTTTCCCAAGTCTGATAATAGAATTTCATTTTGTACGGATAAAAGAGTAAATAGTCTGAACGAGAAGTGTATATTTATTAGAAAAAGTTTGATATTAGTTAAAGTCACTACGAATGATAAGGTTTTCATTTTGTGAAAGCTGAAAAGTTTATTACATGTTGACAAAATTTGGATAGATGAGAATATTGGTAACCGGAGCGTCTGAACTAGACTAGTCTACATTGAGTAAAGACTTCCTGACTTTCAGTAATGTACTGTTGTATGAATTGTGATGTGTTTCAAGACAGTGAGGTAATGTGATAGTTTAGAGCATTCGATGTTACATAAAATCGGAGTTGTTAAAGAGGTTAAAGCCGAGCATTGGGATCTATTAAAATTATCCTTGTCAGTGTTGATATTGGGATGGAAATGAGAAGGATTATTCTTGAGGCTATATCAAAATTATTTCCATGGCAGAAAGAGGAAAATGTGATGTATCCTATTGTTACATGTTTGGCGAGATCTATAAATC
Source organism: Gossypium longicalyx (assembly GCA_025698465.1). NCBI lineage: Eukaryota > Viridiplantae > Streptophyta > Magnoliopsida > Malvales > Malvaceae > Gossypium > Gossypium longicalyx. The sequence goes on along the minus strand of CM046996.1, from coordinate 37,981,482 downwards.
ATATCTGTATTGAATGAACTCCTACTCATCAGATTCATGGAATTTCAGGTCTCTTTGATTGTTGGATTTCTTGGAATTCTGGTCTCCATTAATCAAGTTAAGATCCGGGTTTTATGTCATGATATCATGGAAAACTGAGAAGGGTTGAAAATTTAAGAACAGTTGAGAGTTGAGATGTAAGCTTTCAGATCATATGAGAAATTAAATAGATGTATTGGAGGTACAGTCTAAGTGAAAGTTCTTCAGCATCGAATATGAGATTAAAAGTGAAGACCACTTTTCTGGTAAGATTTTCAAGGACGAAAATCCCTAAAGGGGGGAGAGTTGTAATATCTTGATTTTGGGCCTAGTCGGAGTAGTGGTTTTGTGACCATAAAATCTGAGATAGAAATAATTATTTTATGATTATTTTGAGGTCTATGATATGATTGCATGATTGTGTGAAACTTTCGTGAAGAAATTTTATGCATAAAGTGCTTAAATTGAAATTAGGGACTAAATCGAATAATTTGCAAAACTTGCATTCTAGAAGTTTCTAGTATGAAATTGTTTTGAAATATTAATTAGGAGGTCTTAAATAGCAATTTTACCAATTTCTAAGTTTATGGAAAAAAATTAGGACATGGAAGGAATTTTTGAAAGTTTAGTAGTAAGGGCATTTTGGTCATTTAGGGGTAAAATGAATTAAAATACAAAATTAAAAGCCAATTTTGCTCATCTTCAACCCCATGGCCGAATATAGCAAGGAGAAACCATGGCTAGGGTTTTTCAAGCTTCCAAGCTCGATTGTAAGTCCATTCTCGCCCCGTTTTTCAAGTTCTTTACGTTTTTGGAGTCCCGGTAGCTCGATTAAGCTTATGCTAGCAGTAATTCGACCTAGGGTTTATATTTGGAAAAATATCCTTAGGTGAAATTTGTGTATTTTGGTGTTTTAAGATAGAATATGAGGTTTTAAATTATGTTAGACAACTTGTGCTACTCGGTTTTAAGTGAAAACGAGCAAAAGGGCTTAATCGGTAAAAATACCTAATAGTCATAAGTACATGTTAGAGTGAGAATTTGATGTTTCCGTAGAAGGGAAAAATGATCAGCATGTCATAAAACATAAGAAAATAGGCTTAAGTTTAATTTACGAGCTTTGGGGCAAAAGTGTAAATATGCAAAAGTTTAGGGGCAAAATTGTAATTTTTCCAAAATATGATTTTGGGTCAATTTGAATAATGTGAGTCCTAATTAGACTATATTTTAAATGATAGAGTAAGGAAAACTGAAATTCGGGCTAAAATCGGGAAAATACCAAGTTGTGGACGAAATGGTAAAAGTAGCCATTTTTGCATACGAGGTAAGTTCATGTGTAAATGTAGTAACATAATTGTTATTTTTAAGTCATTTATGTTAATTATATGATATGCTGATTTTTATCATGAAATATATGCTTTGTGGTTAATTTCGAATAAAATGCAAATTATGTGAGCTACTTGTTAAATATAAATTGTTACCGAGTATTGGTTTTAGTATTTTACGGAAGACGGCAAGGATATGTGTTCGAGGAAAATCCCGTTTGAACCTTAGGAATAGATTAGGATACAAGTGACATGTCGCTAGGATGGTTGGGCATCCGAACTCGTTGAGTTGAGTCCGAGTTCACTTATGGATGCGAAAGTCCGAACTCGTTGAGTTGAGTCCGAGTTCACTTATGGATGCGAACGCCCGAGCTCGTTGAGTTGAGTCCGAGTTCGCTTATGGGTGGGTTACATAGTAGCTTGGCTACTTATGTGGCACTTATGTGCAAACTTTCCATGTATCCGAATTATATTCCGATGTGTTCAACGGGTAAAGTTCTACTCAAATGGAGGAATACTCAAGATGAAAGGGACATATTGGTAAGTGTTGTGAAATGGATACTTTGAACAGGTATGTACTTAACCCTCGGGTTGAAAAATCGATATAACAACAATATGGTAAGATGATAAATGAAAATATGATATGAATGTCTTGGTGATGGTTATGCAAATGATGTTTTATGTTTGCTTATCTGGTTATGTTACTTGCTATTTGCATGTGAACTTACTAAGCATTTATGCTTACTCCCTCCTTTTCATTCCTTGTAGTGTTGACAAGTCAGCTCGGAAATCGGGAACGGTCGGAGGCACGCTCACACTATCCGTATACCATCTTGGCATAATGGCTTATATATTTTGAGTATGGCATGTATAGCATTATAATCATTTTGTATATATGGTCTTATGATATGGTTATTGAGTAGTATAAAAATATTTGGTAATGATTAGCCATTGGAATGGCTAATTATGATCATATTTGGTGTTATGTATGTCAAATTGCTAGTTAATCCATGGAAACCATGAAATAGGTAAAATTTACTATAAAATAGATTCAGACAGTAGTAGTGACGTGAATTTGAAAAATCATTAAAAATAGTAGAGATATAATTAGATGATGAATAAAATATGTAATTGAAGAAATATGAGTCTATTTTCATATGGAAGAAACGAAACAGGTATATGAGTTATATTTTATGAGATGTTTAAATTTTTGTGAAACAGGGCCAGAGCAATTTCTGGATCCCCTATTCTAACTTTGGAAATTCACCATAAATTGTATAAAAATAATTAGAAGTCATAATTTATATTTACAGAATCCTTATTGAGTTTAGTTTTATTAGAGACAAACTTCATAGTCATTGAAGCTCTGTACAGGGAGATATCTAATTCATAATACACAGAGGTCAGAGAAGTCAAACCCTGAAACAGGGGAGACTTCAACTAATAAACTGTACTAATTGGCCTAGCCAAAAATTCTAGAAAAAAATTAGTAAATAGATATATGAGTCTAGTTTCAGGAAAAATTTACAGAATTGGATTTTGAGTTTCAGAACTCGAGATATGAATTTTTAAGCGACTGTGATGCAGGTAGCCAGCTTGTCTGGAATTTCTAAAATTAAATTGTTTGAGCTGTTTAAGCAATGAATTAAGTCTGTTAACACCTCGTGCTCGACTCCGGCAACGGTCTCGGGTACGGGGTGTTACAATTCACATAGTCATCCATGGACTCAAAATACTTTTACATGAATTCACAACATAAGACATATTTATATATACCAACATTTGGTTCATACATACTAAAACAAGCCAAGTCTCATGGCTATATATATACAAACCAAAACATAACCAACATGACCAATATCCTATACATGCCATATGACCAAACCAGAAGCTGAAAAGTACTAAAGTGATGGTTCGATAGTGTGACGTAGTCTTCGACGATCCCCGACTCTGAGTTGGGTTTGAAATCACTATAAAACATGGAAAATAAACAAAGTAAGCTTTATAGCTTAGTAAGCTCGTATGATATGAACTTAACTAATCACAAATACACTATTCATCAATTTAAACTGTAACACCCCTTACTCGTACTCGAAGCTGGGATATGTTACGTTGCGTTACCGAACACATACACAGTCATTCATGCAAAACCAGACTATAAAATTTCATTCAACTTAAAATGAATCAAACACATGTACATTGTCCCTTATATGGGCCTACGAGGCCCAAAACACACACCAGAGGAGATTCGAGACTAAACCGAGAATTTTTAAAAATTTTACAACACTTAAGAAAGTTTCCATGTTTGGAGAGTCACACGCCCATGTGTCTTGGGATTTGCCCCTGTCCTCAGCCCGTGTAACTCTCTGTTTATGATGTCATCAACAAATAAGGGTCACACGGCCAAGTCACTCACTAGTGTGCTAGGCCGTGTCCTCTACACGGTTGAGACACACGGCCGTGTCTCTGCCCGTGTGGCTGAGAAAATGGCTATTTACCATGCCATTTATCACCCTTATTTGCACATACTTAAACACAACTACAATAGTACATTTCATGGCATAAATAAACTACCATCAGGCAATAACATATCATTTTCACACCATCATCTATCATGCATTATAACATCATGCCTTACCAAATCACTTCATTCTAAATTCACACTAAAAAGGCATTAACATATGAATAAATTCATATCCATTATATATATATATATATATATCAAGCAAATATAAATCACATCACAAAACATTGCCATACGCACATGCATAATTATATGGGCTTACAACCAATTAACCAATATAGCCAATTTGCCTGGCTACAAATTACATCCAACCTTTAGCCTTCACAAGCTAATACATTTAACCAATTCATAATGACTCATATAGAAAATAACCAAGTCCGTACACATGCCATAAACTTAAAGGGGTTTGCATTCACTTATACCCAACATGATAGCTTCATAGTGTGATAGCATCTCCGGCGATCTCCAACTCGAGCTAGCTAAATTAACCTGTAAGATATGGGAAAAGAAGGGGAGTAAGCTTTAAAGCTTAGCAAGTTCATATGAAAATAATAAGCATTTTATTAATATGCCTCTACCAATTCTTACAACATGATCTCAAAGTAATACAATCATGTTTGCACTTTTTTACTTATATTCATGACAAGCTGTCCACTCGAGTCATGGTCACTCAATTACTTATAACTTGAGATACAAAATTCTAAATTAAGATCTGTTAAAATAATTTGAAACTAGACTCATATATCTTTCTACCATGAAATTTTCAAAATATATGGATTAGCCAATAAGTACAGTTTATTCTTCAAATTTACCCCTATTCTATTGTTTGACAGCTTTGACCTTTCTTTACTAAAAATTAATTATTTCTTAATACAGGATTCAGATGATGTTCTTGTCTATTTATCTTAAACATAGACTAATTAAGAATTTATTCATATAAAGTCTAAGCCATAATTATTTTTGTACAATTATTATTGATTTTCCAAAGTCAAAACAGGGGAATCCGAAATCATTCTGACCTTGTCTTATGAAAATTAAAATATCTTATAATATGAATTTTTTTTGCTTACAAAGTTTCTTCTATGTAAGACTAGACTTAATAAGCTTTAATTTCATATTTTATTTAGTCTCTAACTCAATTTCCAAAAATTTTACTGGATTTTCAAAGTTAGACTACTGCTGCTATCCAAAACTATTTTAGTGCAATAATGATAACTATCATAAGTTCATTTTCAACTAATCATGAACTCACCATTTCATGGATTCCATGTTCAATTACACAATGTAAGTTAGCATGATATTGCAACAAAATTCATAATCATAATTCATACATCTTAACTCACCGAGGTCACGACATTTCAAAACCTCAATAACCATAAGCTTAGCGTACTTACTTGTACCCTTTCAACATTCTTCACATATTCATTCTTGTCTTGACATACCCTTTTGAGACTATCATCAAATCATTCTTTTAGCTATCTGTTGAACACTTGAAATACTATTAGATATGCAGGAAACTTGCACAGAAATGTCATATATACATACATAGCCAATGCTACCTCATAACATGTAACACTCGCAATGGAGCTACTCACCCGCCTGCTTACATAAGCTTTCAGTCAGGGTGTAACTACACGGGCTGCTCACACAAGTTGTTAGGTATCCGAACCACTCAGGACTACCTAACCACCGGTATGACACACAAGACTAGTACCTGAAACCAAATTACATTTATCTCTTACATCATGAACTCAGACCACTCAATGAGCTCAGATGTCACATATATATATCACGAACCCATACCGCTCAATGAGTTCGGATTCCTTAATTCCTAGTGACATGTCACTTGTATCCTAGACTATCCTTAAGGTTCAAACGGGATTTCCTTGCTTATCGCATCACTGTCGAACTTGCTCGTAATGTCATTTACGATATCCATATTACCAGCCATGTACTCATGGAATATCACTGCATATAATTCATGATAGCAAATAAGCATTTAAATTCGTATAACATTAAAGCATTAAAATATGTAACACATCACATTATTTACACATGAAATTACAATTCATGTAATATCAAGCTATTATTCATGTATAACATTGCATTATTATTATCGCACAAACTTACCTCGATACCAAAAATGGTGAAAAAATGACTTAACCGTCAAATACTTGATTTTCCCCGATCTAAGCCCGAATCTCATTTTCCTTGATCTATAATATCACATTTAGCTTACTAATTAGTCCCATTATTCATTGTGACCCAAAAATCATATTATGGCAAAATTACGTTTTTCCCCTAAACTTTGTCTTATTTACATTTTTGCCCCTAGGCTCGTAAAATGAAATTTATTCAATTTTGTGGTATTTTAAGCCTAGATGAATCATTTTCATAACTATAGCAGCCTACAATTTCCACTAAATCACACTTTTATGACAAAATTTATAACTTTTACAAATTAGTCCTTTTTAGCGTTTTCACCGAAAACTACTTAGTAAAAGTCATTTAACACACAACAAACATTCGTATTCCTCTCTTAAACATCAAAATACACACATGTAGCACATGGATAAATTTTTAAACATCAACCCTAGCTCAAATAAATGGTAGAAATAGCTAGATCTTGTTACGAGGATTTCAAAAACATAAAAATCATTAAAAACAGGGCAAGAACAGACTTACAATCGAGCTTGGAAGCTTGAAAAACCCTAGCCATGGTTTCTCCATGCAAGTTTCGGCCATAGCTTGAAGATGTACAAAAATTGGCTTTTAATTTTGTTTTTAATTCATTTTAATTACTAAATGACCAAAATGCCCCTAACTTAAAAATATTCTATTTCACCTATTTCATGTCCATTTTGGTCCAAAAAATTAACCAATGGTCTAATTTCCATATAAGGACCTCCAATTTAAAATTTCATAGCAATTAGACACCTCTAGCTTCTAGAACTCAAGTTTTGTACTTTTTATAATTTAGTCCTTTTGACTAAACTGAGTGCCCAAATGTCAAAATTTTCGAACAAAATTTTCACGAAATCATCCTGTGAAATTGTAGTCCATAAAAATATAATAGAAATAAATTTTCTTACGTCAAATTTGTTGTCTCGAAACCACTGTTCTGACTAGACCCTAAATCGGGATGTTACAACTCTCCCCCTTTAGGGATTTTCGGCCCCGAAAATCTTACCAAAAGAACTTGATTTCAACTTTCATGAAACACTTTCACTAACTTCTCAGAATCACAAATCGATTTAACTTCGTATATCTCTTTTCAATTACCTTTGAACTTTACCACACAGTGTTAGAGCATATCGTCAAAAATTTTGAGTTACTCTCTTAGACTCACCATCAATCTACAGATGTATTACAATGCCAAGATACAACTGCGTACTCATAGTTTCCTGTAGCTTTTTCCATAATTGGGATATAGCCCTCGGATCTCAATCCGAAAAAAAATAGAGACTGATACTTTGCATAATCGAATAATCCCAGAAACATCTTACTCGACTGGTTTGTTAAACAAGAAATCTGTACACGAACGATCAATCAAAGTCCGATAACATCTTCCGTTTCGAAGATAAAGATAATTCAGATATGAAATCTGTAGTGTTTCCATCTCATTTTCATTCTAGAATCATCACTGACTTTAATAGTCCTGAATACTCTTGAAGTTCAGCTTTTACCTGTTGACAAATTGACATTTGAATACAGAAACAAAATATCATGTAAAATCCACAATCACTAGCACATCTTGTAACACCCCTAACCCATATCCGTTTCTGAATTGAGGTTGCGAGGTATTACCGAACGAGACACAAAATTTTGAACATTCACATATTCACATATGATATATTCACAAACTAAATCATAAATCTGTTTAAACATTAAACACATAATTTAAAATCATAATACAAATATCAATAAAAATTCGAAGTCATATAAAATATATGTGGCATTGAATTTTGAAAACCTAATCAATATACATTCATATATTATATCATATCACCTTATATCATAGTAAAATATTCATTGTTATAAGATAATAGCTAGCATTACTACATGGCCAAAAATACCTCTTTTACATTGCAATTTCATGCGCATATTACCGAATTAATATGGACCATTTTTTAACATAATTATCAAATCAAAACATACTAAAAATTTAAATGCAAAATACTAACCATTCAAACTTAATCTATTCGGTCATTAAAACACATACAAATAATTCATACCATTTCTATATGACTTAATAAACCTAATTTATAAATTTTAATTCCAAATCAAAATATGTCGATTTCACAAGTTATACATCATACTAAATATCATACACAAGACCAATTCTTCTCTTATCTATTCGACTAGCAGAAATCCACCTAAACACAGTCATAAATTTTCAATTAACAAACGAATCTATATAGCCATTTCACATGCAATTTATACTTAAAATTTTACCTCTTAAACCATCATTGTTGATTCACAAAGTAGAATATAACCATCTCATATATTTTCATCATATAACCGAATACACAAGTACATTATAATAACTTCCAAACCAATTCATGTTACAAATTATACTTCTCAACAATAAGTCATTAACCAACTATAGATATATATCCATAACACAAATCTTACATACCACGTAATAAACATATCAAAACAAACTTTTACCATGTTCAGATATAACCAAATATTCTTTAATGCCAAATCACATATAACACCTTAACTGAACATAACAACCAATTCACATGTGTATTTTATCTTAGCATGAACCATAGACTAATCAATCAAACATACTTATGTATATACCAAAGCCGATTCAACCAATCTACATCCAAATTCACCTATCATTATCAATACACAAAACATACATAACTTGACTAAAGTTTCATATATTCACATACCATATTAGCCATTTTCGCATGGCTTAATATATACACAACTTCAAACTTGAGTAAATAAAACCTAGCTGTAACACCCCGAATTTGGGCCTAGAAGTATTGGGCCTTGAGTATGGGTCCGTAAGGAGGTGGTATATAAGTATTTAATTGTGCAAGGAAATGACACAATTAAATGTCTACTTTGGTGGTTAATTGTAACACCCCTAGCCTGTATCTGATGTCGGGATAGGGTTCGAGGCGTTACCGATAATTCACCTTTACAAACTTACTCAATTGGGTTACTGAATTTCGCTCGTGATTTAACACTTTTCAAACGTGTACACTTTGTCACTTATACAGGCCTCCCAGGCATAAAAACACTCCTAGGGGTAGTACGGAACAAAACCAAAGTTGTTCGATAGACTTGAGGCACTTTAGAAAATTTCTCACTTAGTTGAAGTGTAACACGCCCATGGGGCTTAGAACACATCCGTGTCCTTTTTCCAGTATGCAACACGGTCAAGGCACACGCCCGTGGGCTTAGCCCGTGTGCTACACTGACTTCAACCTCACCATTCTATTAAATAAACACGGCCAATGCACACGCCCGTGTGCTTAGCCCGTGCTCTATGCTGACTTAAAATTTTAGGTACAGGGGACACGCGGTCATAGCACACACCCATGAGAGTAGCCCATGTGTCACATACGGCCTAGACACATGCCTATGTGTCTACCCGTATGGATCTTGTTAGGCTATTTTCTAAGCCTTAAGTCACCCTCTACTAGCCAATTACACTTATAGATTACTATAATGCATATTTGGACCAAATTATCCATTTGTAAATATGAAAATTTGATTAACCTCATTACATGTGAACCTCATGTCATTGGTTTCATACATGCTAAGTTCATTCTTATCTTGCATTTAATGATTTATATGTCTGCTTAACATATTAAGATTGGCTCATTATTATAACTCATTGCCAATTATAACTAAGCCATCGCATATGAATATAAATATGCATAGAAGCCTACTTCAAAATGAGCCAATTCCCATGGTCATATACAAAAAAGATAAACATAATTTTTACATGCCTTCACTAGGCAAATCAAATGACATATATAACAAAATACTTAAAAATCCTATACATGCCATTGGACAAAATAGAAATGTCTTTATACCAAAGCTTGTCTAGTTGATAGTGTGTTGACTCTCCAATTGTCTTCCAATCCTTATGAGTCCTTGAGCTCTGAAAAGCAGGGAAAAGAGAGGGGTAAGCATTTACATGCTTAGTAAGCCTGTATAACTTGAAAGTAAACTTACATATTATTTAGCATACAACCATATTAGGTAATGAAACCAACAAGCATAGGATAGTTTCCCTATCACATACACTCAACCATCGAGTTAGTTACATATCAATACATCATGTAATTCATCTTAGATGAGCTCATCATTTAACATATCATCTATACATATTCCTTGTGATAGTCCCGTTAAGTTTCTAGGAAATCTCGATGGATCATCCATTTACCATCAATTTGTACGAATGATCGTTTCAGTATGCACTCCCGCGAACCTCACATCTTACGGCGGGATTACCAGTCCAGGCTAAATCTTCAGTAATATAAACTCATAAGGTGATGTCGGGATTACCAGTCCAGGCTAAATCCCTTATAACGACAAACACCCTTAGAGAGCTCAGATCTGAATTACCAGTCCAGGCTAAATTCAGACCCTAATCAGATTACCCGTCCGAGCTAAATCCACAATGCAAACATATTCTTCAAGAGACTCGATCACTCAAGGGACACCAGTCCAGGCTAGATCCTTTTTATGCTTGAGATCTTTGGATTACCAGTCTAGGCTAAATCATTTTTTGCAACACATGCAGGATCTCAAGTCTCATTTAAATCATGGTTTATCCATCGAATTCCCTTTCCAACCTCAACCGAGACATTATCCAACAATTCATTAATAAAGATGCAATTCATGCATTTTCATGCCATCAACAACACAATTATCATGTATTCACAAATCATACAATTATGCATGTTATAGGCTTACTTTGAGTTATCCGAATTTACCTGGTATTCGTTTCGGAGCTGTGTTTCGGTTATTCTGAAACCTTGTGTTTACCTCGATCGACCTCCAAAATTTGTTCCTAGGGGTCTATAAAACCAAAATTATATCATAAATTCACTACATTAAACTTTTCAAGTTTAATTTCTACCCCGGTCTAACTAACAGTTTTGCCCCTAACCTTTGACATTTTTACTATTTAGTCCCTAGGCTCGTATAATGAAACACATGAAATTTCTATCTTACCCAAGCCTATCCGAACACTTTTCCCTCAAATGGCAGCCCAAATTTTCCATTATTTTCACATTTCTACCACATATTTAACAACTTTTGCACAAAGGTCCCTTTAGGGATTTTTCATGAAAATCACCTAAGAAAAGATGTTTAACACACCTTCAACTTTCATACCCCTTCATAATCCACCAAAATACAAGCAATTCATGCATGGGTAAATTTTTAAACATGAACCCCAGCATGAAATATAGGTAGAAATGGAAAGATCAAGCTACCGAGATTTCAAAAATACAAAGAATATTAAAAACGGGGCTTGGGAGCACTTACTATTGAGATTGAAAATGTTGAAAACCCTAGCTATGGAGGACTTGAGAATTTTGGCTGGTACAAGCAAGAACAATGGCTGATTTTGGCTTATTTTTCCCATTTTATTTCATTAAAATACCAAATGACCAAAATTCCCTTAAGTCCTTTCTTTGAAATTTCATTCATGCAAGCCCATTTTTGTCCAAAAACTTAGAAATTGGGAAAATTTCTCTTTAAGACCTTCTAATTTATAATCTAAAGCAATTTCATACAAATTGCTTCCAGAATCCAAGTTTTGCAATTTATTCAATTTAGTCCCTGATTTCTAATTTGACACCTTACTTAAGAAATTTCTTCATGAAATCTTAACACATGTATATTCTCATATTCTAGAACTCATAATAATCATAAAATAAATATTTTGATGTCATATTTGTGGTCCCAAAACCACTATTCTGACTGGGCCCTATTTCGGGATGTTACATTTCTCCCCCCTAAGGGACTTTCGTCCCCAAAAGTCTTACCAGTAAACAGGTTCGGATATTGGCTTCTCATGGTTTCTTCTAGTTCCCATGTAGCTTCTTCCACACCATGTCGATGCCATAAAATCTTTACTAAAGTCACACTTTTTTTCTCAATTGTTTAACCTCTCGGGTCAAAATCTTGACTGGTTCCTCTCCGTAAGTCATGTCTGGTTAACCTCAATCTCCTCTGGTGAAATCACATGAGAGGGGTCTGACCGATATCGTCTTAAAATGGATACATGGAACACACCGTGAATCTTTTCCAATTCGGGTGGCAATGCCAAGCGATAGGCTAATGGTCCAATCCTTTCAGTGATCTCGAAAGGTCCGATAAATCGCGGACTCGGTTTACCTTTCCGACCAAATCTCAACACCTTTTTCCATGGAGACACCTTCAGGAATACTCTGTCTCCAACTTGGAATTCAATCTCTTTTCTTTTCAGATCAGCATAAGACTTTTGCCTATTCGATGCCGCTTTTAAACAGTCTCCTATTACTTTAACTTTTTCTTCAGTTTCCCTAATCAGATCCACTCCATGAATCTGATCTTTCTTAAGTTCTGTCCAGTATAATGGAGTTCGGCACTTCCTGCCATACAAGGCCTCATAAGGTGCCATTTTCAAACTTGTTTGGAAACTATTGTTGTAGGCAAATTCTACCAATGGCAGGTATTTTTCCCAACTACCCTGAAATTCAAGGATACAACATCGCAACATATCTTCAAGAATCTGAATCGTCCACCCAGACTGACCATTGGTCTGAGGGTGAAAAGCTGTACTAAAACTCAACATCGTCTCCAAGGCTTCCTGTAGCCTTTTCTAGAATCTCGAAGTGAACCTTGGGTCTCTGTCTGAAATAATCGATAATGCTACTCCATGCAATCTTACTATCTCAGAAACGTATAAGTTGGCCAGTCTATCAAGGGAATAATCTGTCTTTACCGGAATAAAATAAGCCGACTTGGTCAACTTATCCACTACGACCCATATGGCATTTTTCTTTTTCAGAGTCAAAGGCAATCCTGTCACGAAGTCCATGGTAACTTTGTACCACTTGCATTCGGAAACCATCATAGGTTGTAACAAACCTGAAGGCACTTGATGTTCAGCTTTAACTTGCTGACATACCAGGCATCTTGACACAAACTCAGAAATATCTCTTTTCATACCGTTCCACCAATACATTTTCTTCAAATTGTTGTACGTTTTGGTACTTCCCGGATGAATAGACAACAGGCTACTATGTGCTTCATGCAATAATTTTCGGATAAGTTCATCGTCTTTAGGTACGCATACTCTCTCTCTGAACATCAAACACCCATCAGCACTAATCCAGAAATCTGATTCAGTCCCTGACTCACATTGAGCCCTTTTTGCTTGCAAGTCACTATCATTAAACTAAGCATCATGAATTTCCTGTAGAAATGTTGGCCTATCCTCTAGCTCTGCCAAGATCGAACCATCATCAAGCAATGTCAAACAAGTATCCATGGCTTTCAAAGCAAATAAGAATTTTTTGCTCAGAGCGTCGGCAACCACATTCGCCTTTCCCGGATGATAGTCAATGATCAGATCATAATCTTTAATTAATTCTAACCATCTCCTTTGTCTCAAATTTAATTCTTTTTGATTCATTAAGTACTTCAGACTCTTGTGGTCTGTAAAGATACGACACGTTTCACCATATAAATAATGCCTCCAAATTTTCAAGGCAAAAACAATCGTAGCAAGCTCTAGGTCATGGGTCGGATAATTCTTCTCGTGAGGCTTCAATTGCCGTGAAACATAGGCTATCACCTTGCCATCTTGCATAAGCACACAACCCAATCCATTTAAGGATGCATCACTGTAGACCAGGAATTCCTTTTCCGGTTCAGGTAGCACTAAAACAGGAGCTTTAGTCAGCAATGTCTTTAATTTCTCAAAACATTACTGACACTTTTTCGTCCATTCAAACTTAACATCCTTCTGTAACAACCTCGTCATCGGAGTCGCTATCATAGAAAATCCTTTTACAAACCTTCGATAGTAACCGGCTAAGCCCAAAAAGCTTCTAACCTTGGTTACATTTTTAGTCGATTTCCAATCAACAATAGCACATATTTTACTTGGATCAACTCGGATGCCTTCACCCGAAACAATATGACCCAAAAATCTAACTTCTTGGAGCCAAAACTCACTCTTGCTAAACTTAGCATAGAGTTGTTTTTCTCGCAAAGTTTGCAATACAATTCTCAAGTGCTTCGCATGTTCTGTCTCATTTTTGGAATAAATCAAGATGTTGTTAATGAACACAACAACAAACTTATCCAAATATGGCCGAAAGATCCTATTCATTAGATCCATAAATACGACCAGTGCATTCGTCAGCCCAAATGGCATAACGAGGAATTCGTAATGACCATACCTTGCCCTAAAAGTTGTCTTTGGCACATCCGATTCCGTGACATGCAACTGATAGTAGCCAGACCTCAAGTCTATCTTAGAGAACACAGTGGCTCCTTTCAACTGATCGAGTAAATCATCAATCCTTGGTAAAGGATACTTATTTTTTATGGTTACCTTATTCAGTTGCCGATAATCAATACGTAATCTCATTGAACCATCTTTCTTCTTTACAAACAACACGGGGGCACCCTAATGTGAAAAACTTGGCCTTGCGAATCCTTTATCCATCAACTCTTGCAACTGTGCTTTTAACTCTTTTAGTTCAGTTGGTGCCATTCTATACGGAGCGATAGAAATAGGAGTCGTCCCTGGCATCAATTCAATACCAAACTCAATTTCTCTCTTAGGAGGTAATCCTGGTAATTCCTCCGGGAATACATTTGAATACTCACATACTATCGGCACAGACTCAATCTTCAACTCTGTTTCCTTAGAGTTCAGTACAAATGCAAGATAAGCTTCATACCCTTTCCTCATGTACCTTTGGGCAACCATTGCCGTGATTACATTCGGCGGTGAACCTAATTTTCTTGATTCGACCCGTAAAGTCTCACCATCCAGACATTTTAACTTAATATACTTACTACCACAATTCACAGTTACAACATAAAGGGCTAACCAATCCATACCAAGTATTACATCAAATTCATCAAATGGTAGCAACATAAGGTTAGCCGG
Organism: Gossypium longicalyx; assembly: GCA_025698465.1. Classification (NCBI taxonomy): domain Eukaryota; kingdom Viridiplantae; phylum Streptophyta; class Magnoliopsida; order Malvales; family Malvaceae; genus Gossypium; species Gossypium longicalyx. Next base: position 37,966,463 of record CM046996.1, on the reverse strand, counting down.
AAAACAATGACCTTGAATCATCAAAGGACAATTCTTACAGACTTTATCAACTAGAACCAATTTGCCTAATGGGTTCAACACTTTAATAACAAATTCCGTAGGTTCAACGGGTATATTCATACTAGACACCAATCTCATGCAAACGTAAGAATGCATCAACTTCGGGTCAATTAAAGCAATAATACTCGTATTAAAAAGGGAAAAAGTACCCGTGATAACGTCAGGAGCAAAGACTTCCTCTCGAGCGCGTATTGCAAACGTTCTTGCCGGGGCTCTAACCTCTGGTCTTGCAGTATCTTTAGCTGCGGATTGACTACCACTAGCACTTCCAGGGTATCTTGGAGGTCTACCTCGTGCCATGAGAGCACTCGACTTCAGAGTTACTTCCACTTCTTTTTCCGTTCGATCTGGGTAGTCTCTGAGAAAGTGGTCAAGAGAGCCACATCTGAAACATGCACCGCTTTTTACTCGGCACTCTCCGAAGTGAAATTTGTTGCAACTCTTACACTTCGGCTTTTGATCATCTACACTCCCCACACTAGTCATCATCGGGGAGGAAGACTTTTGACTTCGTCGTCTAGGACCCTTCGCTCTACCTGAATATCCTACTAATGAAGTGGAGCGTTCATACTGGCTCCTAGCTTTCTTCATGGAGAATGAGAGTGTTTTACAGTTGGTCCTTTTGCTCATAAATCGAGCCTCTCTCTTTGCTTGCTTTCTTTCGTTATAAAGCTCCTCAGCTTTCTTGTCCCGATCAGCCAATGCAGCGAACTCCCGTATTATAAGAATTTCGATCAACAATTTGATATCCTCATTCAGACCCTCCTTGAAGCGTTTACACATTTTTGATTCAGTTTGGACCCATTCAGTTGCGTACTGACTTAGCCATACGAATTCTCTCTCATATTCCGCTACAGTCTTGTTCTCTTGTTTGAGTTCCAGGAACTCCTTTTGCTTCGAGTCTAAAAACCGTTGGCAAATAAATTTCTTCCTAAACTCTGTTTGGAAGAAATTCCAAGTAATATTTTCCTTCGGCACTACCGAGGATACGGTCTTCCACCAGTGGTACGTAGTATCCTTCAAGAGGGACACGGCACACTTCAAACACTCCTCGGGTGTGCATGACAATTCATCTAACACCCGTGTAGTATTTTCGAGCTAGAACTCGGCTCTTTCAACGTCATCATCGACTTTCGGTCTGAATTCCTCAGACCCATTGTGACAGCCCTAATTTGACCTTAGACGGAATGTGGTTTCGGGACCACAAAACTGAGTCAAGAGTGATTTTAAAATTTTAATTTGCATATCTTTATGTGTGGTAGTGCATGTGTGAAAATTTGAGATTGTAAATTTAGTCTCATGAATGTGAATTTCATTTGATTGACTTAGTTGAGAGCTTAAGAAAATATGATAGGTGAATATGTAAGGACCAAATACTATTAAAATAGGAAAGTTTGGGTTTGCATGTCAAAATGCCAAGTTTATACAAAGTGGCCGGCCATGTAATGATTTTCTCCACTAAGTTTATATTATTTATAATTAAATATTGGTAAGTAATTTAAAATAGATGAAAAATAAAGATTAATAAAAGACAAAATAGAAGAGGGGTGTTCATATTCTTCTCCACCTCGCCAAAACCGAAACAAAAAGGAAGGAAATAGGGAAGTTTTCATTAAGGCAATTCGGCAACCCTTTTTCTAGTTGGAGGTAAGTTTTGAAATGTTGGTCTTAACTTCCTTTGTATGTTGAGCTAATTGTTAAAATGCATTTCGGCAATGTCATGAAAAATCAAACTTTTATGGTGGTTTGGGCATTAAGTCGTATATCAAGAGGTTAGGAGTAGAGGTTGTTTCATGTTGTATTGAATAAATAGAGATTATTATGAGGTTGAAATTTGTGGAATTGTAGTTAAGTAATGCTTGGTACATTCGGCCATATGGGTTAATGGAATGTTTATTTTATTTGTTTATTTCTTTTATGAGAAATGGGTAATTGTTAAAGCCGAATGAGTTAGGATGGATAGGAGAGTACAAAATTTATGTTATGTGATAATTTAAGTAGTTGACTGACACATGGAAGAAGGAATAAATTGATATTCTTATGTTTGGAGAGTGAAAGGTCTAATGAAGATATAGTAAATTTAAATGCATATTTTAGTTTAAATGTTAAGTAGAATTTGGTTAAAATAGCTTGATATATATGTGTTTGCTGATTATTTTGTTTATCAAGATAATTGAGTGACCAAATTTTTGTATTTGAAATTTTTTTTGATTAATTAAAATGGGCATTAAGATGTCGAATTCATGAAATTAGAAGTTTATGAGCTTGATAGATTTTAGATGATTGCTAACCGAAAATGAACTTAGCTACTAAAATATGAAAACGTGAGTTACCGAAGTTGATCTTGTAATGTGTCGAATTGTTAGAATAGATGAAAAGTATGTTTGGATATGCATTAAGTTTAAAAGTTAAATTTTAAATTATGTATGGGCAAATACCGAATCTCGGTGTGTGACTATGAGAAAGAAGTATAAATTGGGGTTATGATGATTGAGTTATTTTATTTGTTTAGCTGGAGTTGAAGTTCAAGATCAGAGGGAGCCAAGTTCGTTCAAAGGGAAAGCGAAAGCGGTGGAGTAGCCGATCGGAGTTGTTCATCCGATTAAAAATGTAAGTCCTTAGGCAAATTAAGTTAGATAAGATATCATAGTATGTATGAGTTATTGGGAATAGAATGTGAAATTTTTTATCAATCTATGTCAATGGGATGATTAAAGGTAAGAAAATACAGCACTATGTGTGCTAGATTATGTGGCACTATGTGTGCGAGAAAACATTGCACTATGTGTGCGAATAAGTAAGAGCACTATGTGTGCGGGCTTTCAAATCGAGCACTAAGTGTGCAATTGTAATATCCCGAATTAGGGCCTAATCGGAATAGTGGTTTCGTGACCACAAATTCGAGATAGAAATAATTATTTTATAATTATTTTGAGGTTTATGATATGATTGCATGATTGTGTGAAAATTTTGTGAAGAAACTCTATGCATAAAAAGCTTAATTTGAAGTTAGGGACTAAATCGAATAAGTTGCAAAACTTGCATTCTAGAAGTTTTTAGTATGAAATTGCTTTGAAATATTAATTAGGAGGTCTTAAATAGCAATTTGACCAATTTCTAAAGTTTTGGACAAAAATGGGCTTGTACATGAAAATTTTCAAAGAAAGGTATTAAGGGCATTTTGGTCATTTGGATATTTAATGAAATAAAATGGGAAAAATAACACAAAATAGTCATCTTCCTCATTTAGTTGCTGCCGAAATTCACTCTCACCATAGCTAGGGTTTCTTCAACTTTCAAGCTTCATAGTAAGTGATTCTAAACCCCATTTTTAATGATTTTTACGTTTTTGAGACCCCGGTAACTCGATAAAGCTTATGTTAGCAATAATTTAACCTAGGGTTTATATTTGGAAAAATACCCATAGGTAAAATTTGTGTATTTTGATGTTTTATGATAGAATATGAGGTTTTAAATTATGTTAGACAACTTGTACTACTCGATTTTAAGCAAAAACGAGTAAAAGGGCTTAATCGGTAAAAATACCTAATAGTGACAAGTACATGTTAGAGTGAGAATTTGATGTTGCCATAGAAGAGAAAAGTGATCAGCATGTTATAAAACATAAGAATAAGGAATAAAGTTTAATCCCGAGCCTAGGGGAAAAAGTGTAAATATGCAAAAGTTTAGGGGTAAAATTGTAATTTTTCCAAAATTTGAATTAAGGATTAATTTGATAATGCAAGTATTAAATAAGCTAAATGTGTTATTTTAGATCAAGAAAGACGTGGAATCGACCCCAATCGAGGAAAAGAAAAGATTGTGGACTAAATTGCAAAATCTTTGTATTTTGGTACCAAGGTAAGTTCATGTGTAAATAATGTAGCATAATTGTTATTTTTAAGTCATTGATGTCAATTATGTGATATGCTGATTTTTATCATGAAATATATGCTTTGTGGTTATTTTCTAACAAAATGCAAATCATGTGTGCTACTTGCTAAATATAATTATTACTAAGTATTGATTTCGGTATTCTACGGAAGACGGCAGGATATGTATTCGAGGAAAATCCCGTTTGAACCTTAGCAATAGATTAGGATACAAGTGACATGTCACTAGGATGGTTAAGCATCCGAACTCGTTGAGTTGAGTCCGAGTTCACTTATGGATGCGAATGTCCGAACTGGTTGAGTTGAGTCCGAGTTCGTGAGATGTAACTATACATCCGAGCTCGTTGAGTTGACTCCGAGTTCACTTATGGATGCGAACGCCCGAGCTCGTTGAGTTGAGTCCGAGTTCGCTTATGGGCGGGTTACATGATTGCTTGATTGCATATGTGGCACTTATGTGCAAGTTATCCATGTATCCGAATTATATTCCGATGTGTTCAACGGGTAAAGTTCTACTCAAATGGAGGAAAACTCGAGATGTAAAGAGACGTATTGGTAAGTGATGTGAAATGGATATTTTGGACAGGTATGTATTTAACCCTCGGGTTGAGTATTGATACAACCACAATAAGGTAATGAGATGATGAAAAATTATTAGAAATGTGATATGTGTTTTGGTGATATATGCTAATGTTGATTGGTTTGATTGTTTGTTATGTTACTTATTATTTGCATATGAACTTACTAAGCATTTATGATTACTCCCTCCTTCTTACTCATTGTAGTTTTGGAAAAGCCAGCTCAGGAGTCAGGATAGGTCGAAGGCTCAGTCACACTATCCGGAAGACTTTTTGGTAAATGGCTTGTAAATTTAAGTATGGCATGTATAGCAATATACTTATTTTGTGTAAATGATCTTATGATATGGTGATGGAATGGTTGAGAAAATGTTTGATAATGATAAGTTATGGAAATGGTTAGTTTAGATTATGTTTGATGTTATGGAAAGTTATTAAGATACTTAGTGCATGAAAACTTATAAAAAGGGATGAAATTTGCCATAAACAGAACATTGCAGCAACACTGACGTGAGTTTGAAAATTTACTAAAAATCATAGAAATCGAATTAGTTGATGTATTAAATATTAAATTGAATCTTAACATGTCTAGTTTCACATAAAACAAATGAAACAGGTAAAGAAATTATATGTTAGAAGATATTTGAATTTTAGTGAAACAGGGCCAGAGTGATTTCTGGATCCCCTATTCCAACTTTAAAAATTCACCATAAATTGTACAGATATAATTAAGTGATGTATTTTATATTCTCAGAATCCTTATTCAGTCTGGTTTCAGGAGAAACAAATCTCATAATCATATAAATTTTTTACAGAGAGAAATGTGGTTTGTAGTAAACAGAGGTCAGTCCAGTCAAGTCCTATAACAGGGGTAACTTTAACTAATAAACTGTACTAATTTGCCCCACCAAAAATTCTAGAAAAAAATTAATAGATGGGTATATGAGTCTAGATTCAGGGAAAATTTACGGATCTTGATTTCGAGTTTTGTAACTCGAGATATGATTTTTCTTGTGACTGTGATGCAAGTAGCTTGAAAGCTGTGAATGTAGAAACAAATAATTCAAAGTTCTAAAAATGTTAAATTAAGTTTAGTAACACCTCATACTCGACTTCAGCGATGGTCTCGGGCGTGGGGGCATTACATTTAGTGGTATCAGAGCAGGTTTAGTCGATTCTCGGACTATGTGTCGTATGTACGGATTTTGTTATACATGCCATATGTATAAATTGTGATAGTGTGACGACTTCTAGCCTTTTTAAATGATTTTTTTATAGTAAATGGATCCCGATCCAGCTATGGCAGATGAAGTAGAGAGTAACGCGCTAGCTCCGGCTGAAGGAGCAGCGCCGATTGAAAATCCACCTCCTACTGTTGGTCAGGAAGGAGGAGAAAGGGGTCGGGAAGCCTTTCTCCAAATGATGAGTGCATGGTACACTCGAGTTCGTTAAAGCACGAACCCAAATGTACAACCTCCCCACCTCCCCAATTCCTCAACCTGCACCCCGATGCCTCAAGGTATGGATCGATGAAATTTCATAGAACTCTCAGTTGATAGAATCCGCAAGCAAGGGGTCAAGAATTTAAAGCAAATATTGATGATGATGCCGAGAAAGCGAGTTACGGCTTGAAAATTCTATCCGGTGTTTGATGAATTATCTTGTACACTGAAGAATGTTTGAAATGCGCGCTATATCTTTGTTGAGGATTCAGCCTATAATTGGTGGAAGACTTTGATTTGGTGGTACCGAAAGAGAGAATAACTTGGGAATTCTTTCAAGAAGAGTTTCGGAAGAAATATATTAGTGAAAGATTTATTGATCAGAAGCGTAAAGAATTTCTTAAGTTGAAGCAAGGTAATATGACGATTACAGAATATGAAAGAGAGTTTGTTCGATTAAGTAAGTATGCCAAAGAGTATGTTCCTACAGAGGCCAAGATGTGCCGACGATTTGAAGACGGGCTCAACGAAGACATCAAAGTATTTGTTGGAATTCTTGAATTAAAAGAAATGGTAGTATTGGTTGATCGAGCTTGCAAGGCTGAAGAACTACTTAAAGAGAAGAAAAAGGTAAAGGCTGAGACTAAAAATTGGAAGAAAAGACCTATGAGCAGTTCATTTTCACAGCAACCTGGAAAGTCAAGAAATATGAATCCTCGTTCCCAAGCTTCAGCTGGGCAATCATATGGGAATTATAAGAAGCAAAATGTGGGTCCTAAGTCCCAAACTACTTGGCAAACACCGGTGTAGGGAATTCGAGATTTGTTAAACCCGAGTGCAAGCAGGTGTGGTAGGAATCATTTTGGTCCGTGCAGAGCAAATGAATGTTTTCGATGTGGTTCTCCGGATCATTTTATTAGAGACCGCCTGAGAGAGTGAAAAAAGAAAAATTTCAAAATACAAAAACAAGTGGGGCGGATTCGAGAGGAAGATATCCAAGAAAAGTGGGAGCGAAGCAAGCGGTAAGAATGTAGCCGAGGATGCACCAATTAGACTGAAGGAAGGGCTCGGCTAGGACTTATGCTATTAAAGCGCGAAGATGCTTCCTCACCGATGTGATTACCGGTACATTTTCTCTCTATAATGTTAATGTTATTGCTTTGATTGATTAGGTTCTACTCATTCATATGTGTGCATGAAATTGGTGTCTAGTATGAATATACTGTTGAGAACACTGTAATTTATGATTAGAGTGTCGAATCCGTTAGGCAAATGTGTGATTGTTGATAAAGTATGTAAGAAATGTCCTTTAATGATTCGGGATCATTACTTTCCGGCCGACTTGATGTTGTTTCCGTTTGATGAGTTTGATGTTATTTTGGGTATGGATTGGTTGACATTGCATGATGCTAAAATAAATTGCAAAGAAAAGGTTATAGAATTAAAGTGTGAAAATGGTGAAACTCTGCGGGTTGAATCAAATAAATCAGAGGCATTACCTAGTGTGATTTCTTCAATGCCGGCTCAAAGATATCTGAGAAAGGGTTATGAAGCTTATTTGGCGTATGTAATTAATACAAAAGAAGTTGAAAAGAAAGTTGAATAGTGCCGGTTGTGTGTGAATTTGCGGACGTATTTCGTAAGAATTTTCGGGTTTGCCTCAAATGTGGAAGTAGAATTTGGTATTGATTTGATCTGGGAACAACTCCGATCTCGATTGCTCCGTATAGAATGGCACTAGCAGAGTTGAAAGAATTAAAGTCGCAGTTGCAAGAGTTGACTAATAAAGGCTTTGTGAGACCGAGTTTTTCACCTTGGGGTGCTCCCATGTTATTTGTGAAAAAGAAGGATGGTTCTATGAGGTTGTGTGTTGATTATCGGCAATTAAACAAGGTAACAATCAAGAACAAGTATCCGTTGCCAAGAATTGATGATTTGTTTGATTAGCTAAAAGGAGCGACATGGTTTTCAAAGATTGACTTGAGATCTGGATATTATCAACTGCGGGTAAAAGAGTCTGATGTGCCTAAAACTACTTTTAGAACAAGGTATGGTCATTATGAATTTTTAGTTATGCCATTCGGGTTGACAAATGCTCCTGCTGTGTTTATGGATTTAATGAATCGCATATTCCGACCATACTTGGACAAATTTGTTGTGGTGTTATAGATGATATTTTAATTTATTCAAAGGATGAGACAGAGCATGCTGAGCATTTGAGGATAGTTTTGCAAACTTTGAGAGATAAGCAGCTGTATGCTAAGTTTAGTAAAAGTGAATTTTGGCTCCAGGAAGTTGGATTTTTGGGTCATATTGTTTGTGTGATGGTATACGGGTTGATCCTAGTAAAATTTCAGCCATTGTTGATTGGAAACCAGAAAAATGTAACCGGTTAGAAGTTTCTTGGGGCTAGCTGGTATTATCGGTGGTTTGTAAATGGATTTTCTATAATTGCTGCTCCTATAACTAGACTACTCAGAAAGGATGTTAAATTTGAATGGACGGAAGAATGTCAACTGAGTTTTGAAGAATTGAAAAAGTTATTAACAGAGGCACCAGTGTTAGTACAGCCCGAATCAGGTAAAGAATTTGTGGTGTATAGTGATGCTTCTCTAAATGGTTTGGGGTGTGTGCTTATGCAAGAAGGAAAAGTGGTGGCCTATGCTTCGAGGCAGTTAAAATCTCATTAGGAATTATCCTACTCACAATTTGGAATTGGCTGCGGTGGTGTTTGCTTTGAAAATTTGGCGACATTATTTGTATGGTGAAAAGTGCCGGGTATATACTGACCATAAAAGTCTTAAGTACTTAATGTCACAAAAAGACTTGAATTTAAGACAACGAAGATGGTTGGAGTTATTGAAAGATTACGAGCTTGTTATTGATTATCATCAGGAAAAAGCGAATGTAGTTGCCGATGCTTTGAGCAGAAAGTTGTTGTTTGCATTGAGAGTTATGAACACTCAGTTGAAAATGTCAGATGATGGTTCGATTCTAGCAGAGTTAAGAGCAAAACCGATGTTTTTACAAGAGATTTCTGAAGCTCAGAAAGATGATCAAGATTTGCAAGGCAAAAGAAAGCAATGTGAAGTTGATACAGAGTCAGATTTCAGAATCGGTACTGATGGGTGCTTAATGTTTAAAGATCGAATTTGTGTACCGAAGAATAAGGAATTGATTCAGAAGATCCTACAGGAAGCACATAGTGGTTGTTTCTCAATTCATCCGGGTAGTACGAAAATGTATAATGACTTGAAGAAAATGTATTGGTGGAATGGTATGAAAAAAGATATATCAGAGTTTGTGTCCAAATGCTTAATTTGTCAACAGGTGAAAGATGAACACCAAGTGCCTTCGGGATTACTTCAGCCTATTATGGTTCCTGAATGGAAATGGGATCGGATTACTATGGATTTTGTATCAGGATTGCCATTGACTCCAGGAAAGAAAGATGCCATCTGGGTAATAGTTGTCGATTAACTAAGTCGGCTCATTTTATCGATGCGTGCACGGATTATTCTCTTAACAAATTGGCTGAACTGTATATTAGAGAAATTGTTAGACTACATGGAATACCATTGTCGATTATTTCAGATAGAGATCCAAGGTTTACCTCGCGGTTTTGGCAAAAGTTGCAAGATGCGTTAGGTACAAAGTTAAATTTCAGTACTGCTTTTCATCCACAAACTGATGGACAATCAGAGAGAGTAATTCAGATTCTTGAAGATATGCTCAGATGTTGTGTATTGGAATTTCAAGGAAGTTGGGAAAAATATTTACCGTTGGTAGAATTTGCTTACAATAATAGTTATCAGACGAGCTTGAAAATGGCACCTTATGAAGAATTGTATGGTCGTAAGTGTCGAACGCCTTTGTATTGGACTGAACTCAAGGAAAATCATATTTATGGAGTTGATCTAATAAAAGAAACCGAAGAAAAAGTGAAGGTAATTCAAAATTGTTTGAAAGCTGCTTCAGATAGACAGAAATCTTATGCAGATTTGAAACGAAAAGACATTGAATTTCAAGTTGGTGATAAAGTATTTTTAAAGATGTCTCCGTGGAAAAAAGTTCTCAGATTTGGACGGAAGGGCAAATTAAGTCCGCGTTTTATTGGGCCGTATGAAATAATTGAAAAAGTTGGACCGGTAGCATATCGGCTAGCATTACCACCTGAATTAGAGAAGATTCATGATGTGTTCCACGTATCTATGTTACGCCGGTATCGTTCGGATCCTTCACATGTAGTTTCACCGACAGAAATTGAACTACAACCAGATATGACCTATGAAGAAGAACCGATTAAGATTTTGACTCGAGAGGTCAAACAACTAAGGAATAAAAAGATTGCACTTGTGAAGGTGTTATGGAAAAAGCATAGAGTAGAAGAAGCTACATGGGAATCCGAAGAAAATATGAGAAATCAATACCCACATCTGTTTACCGGTAAGATTTTCGAGGACGAAAATCCTTAAAGGGGGGGAGAGTTGTAATATCCTGAATTAGGGCCTAATTAGAATAGTGGTTTCGTGACCACAAATCCAAGATAGAAATAATTATTTTATAATTATTTTGAGGTTTATGATATGATTGCATGATTGTGTGAAAATTTTGTGAAGAAACTCTATGCATAAAATGCTTAATTTGAAGTTAGGAACTAAATCGAATAAGTTACAAAACTTGCATTCTAGAAGTTTTTAGTATGAAATTGCTTTGAAATATTAATTAGGAGGTCTTAAATAGCAATTTGACCAATTTCTAAAATTTTGGACAAAAATGGGCTTGTACATGAAAATTTTCAAAGAAAGGTATTAAGGGCATTTTGGTCATTTGGATATTTAATGAAATAAAATGGGAAAAATAACACAAAATAGTCATCTTCCTCATTTAGTTGCTGCCGAAATTCACTCTCACCATAGCTAGGGTTTCTTCAACTTTCAAGCTTCATAGTAAGTGATTCTAAGCCCGTTTTTAATGATTTTTACGTTTTTGAGATCCATTAACTCGATAAAGCTTATGTTAGCAATAATTTAACCTAGGGTTTATATTTGGAAAAATACCCATAGGTGAAATTTGTGTATTTTGATGTTTTATGATAGAATATGAGGTTTTAAATTATGTTAGACAACTTGTACTACTCGATTTTAAGCAAAAACGAGTAAAAGGGCTTAATCGGTAAAAATACCTAATAGTGACAAGTACATGTTAGAGTGAGAATTTGATGTTTCCATAGAAGAGAAAAGTGATCAGCATGTTATAAAACATAAGAATAAGGAATAAATTTTAATCCTGAGCCTAGGGGCAAAAATGTAAATATGCAAAAGATTAGGGGTAAAATTGTAATTTTGCAAAAATTTGAATTAAGGATTAATTTGATAATGTGAGTATTAAATAAGCTAAATGTGTTATTTTAGATCAAGAAAGACATGGAATCGACCCCAATCGAGGAAAAGAAAAGATTGTGGACTAAATTGCAAAATCTTTGTATTTTGGTACCAAGGTAAGTTCATGTGTAAATAATGTAGCATAATTGTTATTTTTAAGTCATTGATGTCAATTATGTGATATGCTGATTTTTATCATGAAATATATGATTTGTGGTTATTTTCTAACAAAATGCAAATCATGTGTGCTACTTGCTAAATATAATTATTACCGAGTATTGATTTCGGTATTCTACGGAAGACGGCAAGGATATGTATTCGAGGAAAATCCCGTTTGAACCTTAGGAATAGATTAGTATACAAGTGACATGTCACTAGGATGGTTAAGCATCCGAACTCGTTGAGTTGAGTCCGAGTTCACTTATGGATGCGAATGTCCGAACTCGTTGAGTTGAGTCTGAGTTCGTGAGATGTAACTATACATTCGAGCTCGTTGAGTTGACTCCGAGTTCACTTATGGATACGAACGCCCGAGCTCGTTGAGTTGAGTCCGAGTTCGCTTATGGGCGGGTTACATGATTGCTTGATTGCATATGTGGCACTTATGTGCAAGTTATCCATGTATCCGAATTATATTCTGATGTGTTCAACGGGTAAAGTTCTACTCAAATGGAGGAAAACTCGAGATGTAAAGAGACGTATTGGTAAGTGATGTGAAATGGATATTTTGGACAGGTATGTATTTAACCCTCGGGTTGAGTATTGATATAACCACGATAAGGTAATGAGATGATGAAAAATGATTAGAAATGTGATATGTGTTTTGGTGATATATGCTAATGTTGATTGGTTTGATTGTTTGTTATGTTACTTATTATTTGCATATGAACTTACTAAGCATTTATGATTACTCCCTCCTTCTTACTCATTGTAGTTTTGGAAAAGCCAGCTCAGGAGTCGGGATAGGTCGAAGGCTCAGTCACACTATCCGGAAGACTTTTTGGTAAATGGCTTGTAAATTTAAGTATAGCATGTATAGCAGTATACTTATTTTGTGTAAATGATCTTATGATATGGTGATGGAATGGTTGAGAAAATGTTTGATAATGATAAGTTATGGAAATGGTTAGTTTAGATTATGTTTGATGTTATGGAAAGTTATTAAGATACTTAGTGCATGAAAACTCATAAAAAGGGATGAAATTTGCCATAAACAGAACATTGCAGCAACACTGATGTGAGTTTGAAAATTTACTAAAAATCATAGAAATCGAATTAGGTGATGGATTCAATATGAAATTGAAGCTTAACATGTCTAGTTTCACATAAAACAAATGAAACAGGTAAAGGAATTATATGTTAGAAGATATTTGAATTTTAGTGAAACAGGGCCAGAGTGATTTCTTGATCCCCTGTTCTAACTTTAAAAATTCACCATAAATTGTACAGATATAATTAAGTGGTGTATTTTATATTCCCAGAATCCTTATTGAGTATATTTTTAGGAGAAACAAATCTCATAATCATATGAATTTTTTACAGAGAGAAATGTGGTTCGTAGTAAATAGAGGTCAGCCCAGTCAAGTCCTGTAACAGGGGTAAATTTAACTAATAAACTGTACTAATTTGCCCAACCAAAAATTCGAGAAAAAAATTAGTAGATGGGTATATGAGTCTAGATTCAGGGAAAATTTACAGATCTTGATTTCGAGTTTCGTAACTCGAGATATGATTTTTCTTGTGACTGTGATGCAAGTAGCTTGAAAGTTGTGAATGTAGAAACAAATAATTCAAAGTTCTAAAAATGTTAATTTAAGTTTAGTAACACCTCATACTCGACTCCGGCGATGGTCTCGGGCGTGGGGGCGTTACAGCAATGTTGATTATGGAGTATTATTTGTGGAAATCTAAAATGCACTTGGAAATTTAATTGGAAATTTGATTGATAGATGGAGTGACTTGGCTTACGCTTTAAATTTTTGGGTTGTATATTATATATATATATATATATATATACACGTCAATGGTAGTATATGACAATTGCCATGGTATTTTAATTATGTATATTTAGATTAGGAGTACGGTGAATTTGGGTAGGTATGTACCAAATGCTAAGGTACGTTTGTGACCTAATGTTTCCTTGTGATATCGTGGTTAAATTCGGATAATATGGAGTTAATTATTTAGTTTATAGATGATTGAATTATTATAGTATTAAATTTTCTTAGGACTTACTGAGTTAATAACTCACTCGGTGTATTTTTTTGTTTTGTTTTTACATAGATCATCTTATCAAGGAGAGCTTAGGAACCATCACGAAGTCATCACAACTTTTGTCAACCCTTTTGGTACTTTTGTTTTAAACTTTAGTAGACATTATGGCATGTATAGGATAGAATTTGTTGGGAGGTTGCTATTTTGGTATAATTGTATATAAAGCCATACGAATATGGCTAAATTTCTATGTATGAAACTAAAAATGTTTGGTTACAAATCTCAAAACGTAAATTAACTTGATTTAGAACTTCATAATTGTGATAGGATTGATTCATATATTTTTACATTATGTATGTGTACTCGGTCAATAGGGGATAAATCATTAAACGAATAGAAGGGTTTTAATCTGATAATATTATTCGTTAGGTTTAAGGTTTCACTATTAAAGTAGAGCAGGTTATGTTATAAGACCCTATTTTAGTAATCGACTCGGATGTTGGGATGTTACACCCATACTTTCTAGGCTTATCTACAAGGGCCTTACCGATTCTTACCGATGCCATACCTCATGGCACATCCTCATCAGGTTGGTTACGGGGTGGGGGCGGTTGTGGTATGTTGGGGCGATTCCTTAGATAATCCCCAAACCATTCATCCATCATATCAAAGAAGGTGGCTCGAGCCTCTTCTCGGCCTTCAGACATAAGTCTCCTACTACTACTAGATACAACTCGTTGTACGAAAGCTAGAGCATGGCTCTCAGCTCCATCAAACTCATCTTGTGCTGGATTGGAAGACATTTACTATATTCAAAACAATTTAAACAATTTAAGAGATGTCACACTATCAAGATTCGAAATATGGCATGTATAGCGAACTTTAACATCCTCTACGGTAGTCCTAAAACTGACTAAATCGTAGCTTTGATACCACTAAATGTAACACCCTTAGCCCGTATCAGAAGCTGGGATAGGTTTCTTACATGCTAAGTTAATTCTTATCTTGCATTTAATGATTTATATGTTTGCTTAACATATTAAGATTCTGCTTAACATATTAAGATTGGCTCGTTATTATAACTCATTGCCAATTATAACTAAGCCATCACATATGAATATAAACATGCATAGATTTGTACGGCATAGCCTACTTCAAAATAAGCCAATTCCCATGGCCATATACAAAAAAGATAAACATAATTTTTACATGCCTTCACTAGGCAAATCAAATGACATATATAACAAAATACTCAAAAATCCTATACATGCCATTGGACAAAATAGAAATGTCTTTATACCAAAGCTTGTCTAGTTGATAGTGTGTTGACTCTCCAATTGTCTTCCAATCCTTATGAGTCCTTGAGCTCTGAAAAGCAGGGAAAAGAGAGGGGTAAGCATTTACATGCTTAGTAAGCCCGTATAACTTGAAAGTAAACTTACCGATTATTTAGTATACAACCATATTAGGCAATGAAACCAACAAGCATAAGATAGTTTCCCTATCACATGCACTCAACCATCGAGTTAGTTACATATCAATGCATCATGTAATTCATTTTAGATGAGCTCATCATTTAACATATCATCTATACATATTCCTTGTGATATTCCTATTGAGTTTCTAGGAAATCTCGATGGATCATCCATTTACCATCAATTCGTATAAATGATCGTTTCAGTATGCACTCCCACGAACCTCACATCTTACAGCGGGATTACCAGTCCAGGCTAAATCCTCCGTAATATAAACTCATAAGGTGATGTCGAGATTACCAGTCCAGGCTAAATCCCTTATAACGACAAACACCCTTAATAAGATCGGATTTGAATTACCAGTTCAGGCTAAATTCAGACCCTAATCGGATTACTCGTCTGGGCTAAATTCACAATGCACACATATTCTTCGGGAGGCTCGATCACTCAAGGAACACCAGTCCAGGCTAGATCCTTTTTATGCTTGAGATCTTGGATTACGGTCAGCTAAATCCTTTTCTGCAACACATGCAGGATCTCAAGTCTCATGTAAATCATGGTTTATCCATCAAATTCCCTTTTCAACCTCAACCGAGACATTATCCAATAATTCATTATTAAAGATGCAATTCATGCATTTTCATGCCATCAAAAATGCAATTATTATGCATTCACAAATCATACAATTATGCATGTTATAGGCTTACTTCAAGTTATCCGAACTTATCTAGCATTTGTTTCGGAGCTGTATTTTGGTTATTCTGAAACCTTGCATTTACCTCGATCGACCTCCAGAATTTGTTCCTCGGGCTCTATAACAACAAAATTATATCATAAATTCACTACATTACACTTTTAAAGTTTAATTTCTGCCCCCGGTCCAAATGACCGTTTTACCCTTAACCTTTGACATTTTTACTATTTAGTCCCTAGGCTCGTATAATGAAACACATGCAATTTCTATCTTACACAAGCCTATCCGAACACTTTTCCCTCATATGGAAGCCCACATTTTCCATTATTTTCACATTTCTACCACATATTTAACAACTTTTTCAAAAATGTCCCTTTAGGGATTTTTCATGAAAATCACCTAAGAAAAGATGTTTAACACACCTTCAACTTTCATACCCCTCCATAATCCACCAAAATACAAGCAACTCATGCATGGGTAAATTTTTAAACATGAACCCTAGCATGAAATATGGGTAGAAATGGAAAGATCAAGCTACCGGGATTTCAAAAATACAAAGAACATTAAAAACGGTGCTTGGGAGACTTACTATTGAGCTTGAAAATGTTGAAAACCTTAGCTATGGAGGACTTGAGAATTTCGGCTAGTACAAGCAAGAAGAATGACTGATTTTGGCTTATTTTTCCCATTTTATTTCATTAAAATGCCAAATGACTAAAATGCCCTTAAGTCCTTTCTTTGAAATTTCATCCATGCAAGCCCGTTTTTGTCCAAAAACTTAGAAATTGGAAAATTTGCTCTTTAAGACATTCTAATTTATAATCTAAAGCAATTTCATACAAATTGCTTCTAGAATCCAAGTTTTACAATTTATTCAATTTAGTCCCTAATTTCCAATTGGACACCTTACTTAAAGATTTTCTTCATGAAATCTTAACACATGCATATTCTCACATTCTAGACCTCATAATAATCATAAAATAAATATTTTGATGTCGGATTTGTGGTCCCGAAACCACTGTTCCGACTAGGCCTTATTTTAGGATGTTACATTAATGGCCTTGAGAAGTGTTGGAGAAATCTTGGGTTCAAACCTGGGCTTTAGCAAAAATTTTGGTATTAAGTGAATAAAACCCTGGATGCTTGGATGATGACCTTTTAAATCATTGTGTTAAATAAATGACACAAGGAAGCACGTGGTCTAGTAGTTGTGGCGTCATTAAGGTTGCAAGGGAGCCAGGGTTCAAGTCTTGTCTCTTACAATTCATTTTGGGTTTTTCTCTCAAGTGAATCTGGACACTGGCACATATGTCTTAAAGTTAATTATGGACGTTTCTGACACAGAAATAGCCGGTGGTGGAGTGGCAAGGTGGCGTGTTATGTAACTATGAGGTCTGAGGTTCAAATCTTAGGATGCACAGTAGAGTATTTATTTTGCTATTTGAGCTATGTAGGAGGTGGAGTTGGACTAGAACTCTATGGTTGAAGTGGTCATAAGAATGAGAAATTTTTCCTAATGGTTGAAAGCAATCCCACATGGGGAAGCTAACATGAGAAATGGTGAGAAGTTGGCTTTAAATAGAGCGAACCAGATGAGTTACTGAGGAAGACTCAATGCAGGATGTGCCAAGGTTGGTGATCATGGACTTCGACTGGTTCTCATAAACAGCTGTGTATTCGCGCCTTTATTTGTTAGAAGTCAGCAAAAGCTGAAAAGCCGAAACTTCGGCATTTGAGGCCGCCACGAGCGTTCTCGTGTGCTGGGCCTATTTTGGGCCTTGATGGGCCCATGAGTCTGCTTGTGTAAATCTAACTGTTAGGTGGAAAGTAGTTGGGCCATATAGCCATAACTAAATTTGGGCTAAATAGGTCACACGAGCGTGTGGGCCCACTTGGACTGAGTAATGGGCCTTAGGCTCATTTGTACCGTTAGGTCTGTTTAGGTTACTTAAGTCGCTCGAGGCGACGGTGGACCATTTGTTGGGTCGTTAAGACCCCCGATTTATAAAATTAGCGAAATACCCACGATTTGTAAAATTACCAAAAATACCCTTAGTTTGTAAAATTACTGAAATACCCCCAATTTGTAAAATTATCGAAATACCCCCCGATTTGTAAAATTATCGAAATACCCTCGATTTGTAAAATTATTGAAATACCCTTAATTTGTAAAATTACTAAAATACCCCTAATTTGTAAAATTACCGAAATACCCCCAATTTATAAAATTATCGAAATACCCTTAATTTGTAAAATTACCAAAATACCCTCGATTTGTAAAATTATTAAAATACCCCCGATTTGTAAAATTATAAAAATACCCCTGATTTATAAAATTATCGAAATACCCCCATTTGTAAAATTACCAAAATACCCTTAATTTATAAAATTACCAAAATACTCCTAGTTTGTAAAATTATCGGATTACCCTTATAGTATAAAATTACTGAAATTCCCCTGTAGGGTAAAATGACTGTTTTGCCCTTGTGGGTAAATGACTAACTTGGACTATGAATTTGACGGACTGACTGTGATTGTATGATTGTGTTTTAACTAACTTGACTGTGGTTGTAAAACTGATATGTTTTTAATATATGTTTAAATGATTGTTACTGAGCATGGCCATTTTGCATACACGTGTGATGATTGAGCATGACATACACGACATATTGCATGGGGTTGGAATTGTGAAACGGAGGAAGAAATTGAGGATCACATGGTTGCTTGACGATCGTGAATCCATCGATTGAGGATCGCATGGTTGCTTGACGACCGTGGATCCACCGATTAAGGATCGCATGGTTGCTTGATGATCGTGGATCCACCAGTGACCTTTAAGCCCAATATATGATTATTGACGACTCTGTGTCGATCATATTTACCCGAGACTGTGTGTCGACTGTATTACCATCGCTGATGGCTATGTGCCTAACATGATATAGCTATCGATGGTTTAAAGCCAATTATTCTAATTATGGCTTTGCGCCAACCTACATATGGCTCTGTGCCAACCTGATTATGGCCGTGTGCCAAACAAATTTGCCTAAGGCTATGTCCTAATATATGATTATTGACGATGGCTTAGTGCCGCTTAATTTGATTGTGGCTTTGTGCCAACCTAAAAATGGCTTTGTGCCATCTTGACTATGGCTTTGTGCCAAACGTATTTACTTGTGGCTATGTGCCTAACATACTTATGGATGACTCTATGTGGATCATATTTACCCAAGGCTGTGTGCCGATTATGTTACCGTCGCTAATGGCTATGTGCCAAACATAATACAGTTATCGATGGCTTTGTGTCAATTACAATACCGCTACTGAAGGCTTTATATGCCCAATATATGATTAGCAGCTTTGCTGTAATGAAGGTAGTACCATAATCGGGCTACCATTGATGTGTATCATATGGGTGGGTCGATATTTATATCCTCACATGATATGTACCGGGGGACAGAGTTGATGTGTAATGGTTGGATTATTGGGATGGGATAGCATGCATCCATGCATTCACACATTCTGTTCTGTTATTGGTTTGGGTTGGGCCCAATTGATTCTGTTATGGGCTGTGACCCAAATGATATTGTAATAGGCTTTGGCCCACGTAAGCTCTGAACTGGACTGTGCTGTTACTATTAACGGGCTCTAGCCCATACTGTTTCTGTTTTTGTTTTTGTATACTGACTGTTACTCTAGTAATGGGATTACACACTAAGTTTTCGTAAACTCACCCTATTTATTTATCGTGCAGGTAATCCCCAGCGTTAGGTGGATCGGCATCGTAGAAGGACTAGGAGACGACCACACAACTACACATGTTTTTCTATCTCGTTTATTTAGTTAAGCATTTTGGTATTGATTTGGGTTGTAATAAGGCCTCTTTATTTCCTTAACCTTTTATTTGGAAAGTTTATTTAGTATGTCTAATATATGTTAGAAGTAGGACACGGTTTTCCTAAACAACAACTGTTTTCAAAACACTACGTTATTGCGACTTAACTTTTAAAACATCACGTTTTTGTAAATTGTTTAGAATTAGATTCTACAAAGTAAAAAGGAGTTTTGGAAATAAAATTAATAATTTTTCAATGTACTACATTTTAAATAAGAAGGGTTTCTAATAAAAACATGGTTTTCGAGAAACACTTCAATGTGACATGCCAGATTCGGGTCTAACTTCTGGGCCGAGTTTGGGGTGTTACACTAGCTTATACATGCCATAGGTTTAAGTTTAAACTTATAAAATACCAAAAATGGTCGATAGTGTGATAGACTTTACTGATGATCCCCGAGCTCGTAACTTGACTCCAAAATCTATAAAATAAAGGCAAACATAAACACATACAGTAAGCTATCATAGCTTAGTAAGTCATAAGCAAATAAACAGCTCAATGTTATTATTAACTTAACTTAAACAATTAATTTATGCTGTCATGAATCACATTTATTTTCAAGCTCACAATTTCATATATAACATATACTTCCATATACAAATTTTACCTTGACCGTATATACATGTATCTATTATCAAAATAACATACACATTCAAAGGTATATTATCAATGTATATATGTATAACCGAATATTTAATCTTTTATATACATATCTTCATAAATCAAACCTTAATATCACATATTTATATAATTATAATATTTGGCCGAATATACTTCACCATTTCTCAAATATGAAAGCACATACATTTCATTTGCAATGTCATATATACTTAACATTTGACCAATTATAGATTTTCATATACATATGTACTCTCATTTACATCATAAATACATAAGTACACCGAAGGTATACTTCCACATATGCGTACATATAGTTCACATTATCACGTAACATTTATATCATCAATTCAAACATTCAACTTACCATAATTTCATAACTTAGTATGAATACATACCTGAGCCTTTTAACTCGATTTTTTATTCGATCTTAACTTATTATAGCCCATTGAACCATTCAAAATTAAATAGGATACTCGAATAATTACATATATCGTACAATGCCAACGTCCCAGACGTGGTCTTACATGCTATCACATATCGATGCCACTGTCCTGACAGGGTCTTACACGAAACAAATATGATGTTGATGTCCTAGACATGGTCTTACTCGTAACAACATATATCGATGCCAACATCCCAGAAGTGGTCTTGCACGAGAACATATATCGGATCCTATGTCATGACATATGTATCCTAGCTATTCCTAAGGTTCGTACGGGACTTTCAGACATCGTAACTCGGTCAAATTAAACTCATAAACTTAGTTCCCAAGCATATTCACATTCAGCTTTCACATATATAATCTCACATAATTTAATTTCAGCATATAAACTCGTATATAATTAAAATTAACAACATCTATTTGCTTATAAGCTTACCTCGGACAATGAAAATTGGAACGAGACGGTTAATCGACAAGTTTAGTTTTCCCCCGATCCAAATCTAATTTCTTTGGTTCTTGATCTAAACATATTCAAATTAAAATCATTCAAACATATTTTCACTCAATTTAGTCCAAAAACACATAAATGGGCAAATTACCATTTTACCCCTAACATTTTACACTTTTTACAATTTAGTCCAAATAGCACAAAACACAAAATATGCAAAATTTCAATATACCATGCTTAGTTTGAATATTCATCTTCCTTAGACAAGTCCACACATTTCATTTATTTCACATTTTAGTCCCTCAAATTATTATTTTTACAATTTAGCCCTAATTACTCAAAATCATTAAAAATTCCAATACAAAACATATCAATCCAAAACATATCTTTCATAATTCATCAACTAACATCACAAAACTCAAATATTCATCAATGGCATAACTCAAAATATTCATCAAAATCAGAAATTCAAGCATGGTCTTTGTACATTATACTACAACGATATCAAAAATGTAAAAATTATCTAAAACTAAGCTAGTTACATACCTTGATTAAGCTTGGACAAGGCCGAATACCCTAAGCTTTTATTCTTTTCTTTCTTTTTATTATTTGATCATAAGAAAAACTATGAACAATGGCTTTTAATTATGTTATATTATAATATATATTAATATATTATTTAATTTACATATTTAACCTTTATTATAAAAATATGAAACCATTATAACAATAGGTTACAACCGTCCATCCCATATATTAATGGTCTAACTGCATTTTAAATACCTCAACTTATAAAGACACATTCATTCCAGCCCTTTTACAATTAACCATCAAATTTTCATTTTACACAATTAAGCCGTTTTATTTAATCGGACACTCAAATGACAAAATTAAATCACGAAAATTTCACATATATAAATTCACACATAATAAAAATATAAAATAATTTTAAAGTATTTTTCTGACTTGGATTCGTGGTCCCAAAACCACCATTCTGAATAGGGTCTAAATCGGGCTGTTACACATCTACTCTATATAACTGCACATTTTATCACTCTTGGATGAACAGACTAGCTACTATTGACTCTCGTACAAAACTTTTGCATAAATTCTGGATTCATTAATACACAAATTCTATCTTGAAATAACAATAATAGCAGGAACCATGTCCAACCTGACATTCAACATCAGAAGTAAACTCACTCGGAATCCATTTAAATTATAATTCACTATCACATTTCTGAGCTTCTCAGTTTCGTAAAGAAAACCTTGCTTTCACATTTAATATAGCTATCAATGAAGTAACTCATACTCACAAAAATAAACATCAAGGTATTTATAACTATAACTACTTTCTCCATGATTGATCGATAATTTCCTAAAATCTTTCAATATCTCAAGTTATCAACACTGTCTTAAACTCAAATTTTTTTCTGTCCCAACAGATACATTAAACTCTTAAGATCAAGAAACATGTAACAATCTTCATTGAACAAAAAATGTCGTCAAATTCTCAATACAGACATAGTAATGACCAAATCTAAATCACTAGTTGAACAGTTCCTTTTTAATGTGACATTAACCTTCTGAAAATCGGAACCATCACTTTACATTCTAGTAATAAAACACATACCAATCCATTCGATAGCGCATCACCGAAATTCATAAATTCAATTGACCAGTTCACTCTGATAAAACAAATGAGTTAATTTCAACTGTCAAATAATAACATACAAAAGTTCTATTTTCTTCATGTTGATAAAGCAACTCAAACACATAGTCTTTCAAATTTCTCTTAACATGCTAATCAAAAGTCTAGCAACCATATTAACTCAAGGAAACAGAATATCTGATTTAATTCATTGACTTTAATCAGACTTACCTGAGGGAAGAGATCCATCATATAATTTTGAGCTTGTGCTCTCATTGTTTATACCTTTGCCAAAGACAATTCCTTCCATGAAAATCAAAGAAATCCAGACACCAGAATCACCCCATTCCTATTGTCAAATCCAAGAATATAATCATAATAAACATAGTCATCATATACTAAAGAACATACTTTAAAGATGAGCCATGTCTAATAATTTACACAATAAAGACTATAAGAAAACCTAAATATGATATCATAACAGAAATCTGAGAACATAATGCATAAGGAAATAATTATAAAGATCGGGATGATCCCCTAGAGAAAACCAGAAGAAAGACATAGCTTACCAGCTCTAGACTTCCTTTGTAAAAGAGATAATATATTTTCTGTATATACACATAAGACAAAGTAACATCCAGTAGAAACAGGAGAATAACCTCACATAAATTTTCACCATCGTCTTTACCCCAGCATATTAGAGTAGAATCTCAGAGAGATAAGAAAATGTCGATTGTAATTCAAATAGACTCATAGTGCTTTCATTTAACATTAGAGTTAGCCAAATTTTTCACAACATAAGAACTTCATCAGAAAATGAGCAATCACAGACATATCTCTGGGGATAAAAGAATATATAGAATACCTAGAAAAGATTGTCATATTCATTTCAACTGTAACTATCACACACAGACATCTTTACTACTCAATTATCATTTCTCTGACTAATTTTGTCATCAATAGCCTTATATTATTCCATTCACTAACGAAAACCAATTCAGGAAAAATTTCAGCATACTCATACTTTAGACATCATATTGAAATAAGTCGATTAGCTGAGATTAACTTTTTCTTTAACCGTGATATCACGTAATTCAGATGATCTTTAAAACAAACTGACATCTCTTATGGAACTGTATTCACTTGCCAAACTATTCTCGACTCTGTATGTTTTACTGATTATTTCACCACCAAACTCTTTAGTTTCCCACTTATGAATTTATTCAACGTAATTCTTGTGAATCTTCATAATAATGCAACACTGGTAAGGGGGTGAGGTCGTAAAGCCTCTAACTTGACTCTCATAAATACACACATATGACTTTGCATTCATCATTAACATAATATCATCCTAATAATATAATTCACCTCAGGAAAATTAACATACATATTTATGTTTCATAAACTTATCGGTTGCATTTATTCAGACAATTGCACATAAACACACATTTCGTCAATTTTGAGTAACTCTATTTATAATTTTTACTTAATAAAGCTTGTTGAGCACACAACATCATATGAAGGCTAAACAAACATGGATTGACATTTTATCATATGAGCTTTCATTTCATTTCACATTTCCACATTTTTCAACTTAGGGTTATCCCATTTCATACTTTATCACATACATCTCATGAACTTCTATTCATACCTTTCCAAATTTTAACACATCATAAGCACATTTCAATCATTTCAATATCATTGTCAGCATTATCGAAAATAGCTCGGTTGGAAGTCATCTCTGTCTTAACAAAACAATTTCGTTAGAGTCGGGAGATATCATACTATCACTAGTAGTAATATGGCATGTATAGCTAGAATCACATATGCTAGGTTAGTCTGAGAATCGACTAAACCATAGCTCTGATACCATTAAATGTAACATCCCTTACTCGTACCCGAAGCCGGGTTAGGATACGAGGCGTTACTGAACACATACACAATCATTCATGCAAAACCAGGCTATAAAATTTTATTCAACTTAAAATGAATCAAACACATGTACATTATTCCTTATACAGGCCTACAAGGCCCAAAACATACACCGGAGGAGGTTCGAGACTAAACCAAGAATTTTTGAAAATTTTACAACACTTAAGAAATTTTCCATGTTTAGAGAGTCACACGCCCATGTAACTCTCTGTTTATGATGTCATCAACAAATAAGGGTCACATGGCCAAGTCACTCGCTCATGTGCTAGGCCGTGTCCTCTACAAGATTGAGACACACGACTGTTGTAACACCCCAACCCTAGCCTAGACGTTATGTCTGAGGTTGGGGTGTTACATTTAATAGTATCAGAGCCAGGTTACAACACTCGGCTGTGGATTTGGGTTTTTTTTGAAACTTGGAATTTCAAAGAAGAATGGTTTCAAATAATTTGAAATACTTGGAAATGTTTTATTGAATGTGTGGAACACCGAGTCTCCGGCATCAATTTTGTAAGTCCTCTGATACTACTGTCTGTTTAAATTGAAATAATAAGACTACTGTAGGTAGTGGGCTGTACTAAAATACTCTGTTTAGGGTAAACTAAAACTATAGTAAGATTGCGAATTACAAAAACGAATAGAGAAATACTAATACTGCTTTCCATAAAATATCTTGTAATAAACACTGGAACTGTAAACTAATGCATAAATTTTTTAATACAGGTAAAAGCATAAATCGATAATGAGCACCAGATATACTCGTGGAAGGAATACAAGAGGCCGCGAAGGAGGCCGTGGAGGTGCTCGGGCTGGGTCTTTGTCATCGAGCCACATGCCTAACGTTAGCTAGAGAGGCACTGACTTCACCTAAGACTGAGACTAGGTCTCATAATCGTGCGGCTGGGGTTGACACATTGTCTCAGGCCATGCTACGGGTTCTGAAGAGGGTCGTCGGGCCCAATACTGGTACTGTGGGCTGTGGGCCAGTTACGGAACGACTCCGGTCTAATAGGGCTGAGATTTTTAAGGGTGTCGCTGGAGTTGCCCCTAATGGGGCTGAATATTGGATCGATGCCACATAGAGGATCATGGACGACCTTAACTGCACGCCCGAGCAAAAACTAAAAGGTGCAGTGTCACTACTACGAGATGAAGCCTATCAGTGGTGGCTTACAGTTAAAGAGGGTACTCAGCCCGACCGATTGACCTGGAAATTTTCCAAGACTACTTTCTAGGGAAAGTATGTGGACGCTAGTTATGTAGATATCCAGAGGAGAGAGTTTCTAAATTTGACTCAAGGGGATAAAATATTGGCTGAATTTCTATGATTAAGCCGCTATGGACGTGGGATAGTGGCCATTGAATATAAGCGTTGTGTTCGCTTTGAGGACGACCTCAAGGATAGTTTAAAGGGTTTTGATAGCTCTATAGAGGGAGCGAGATTTTGTTGCTTTAGTGGATAAGGTGAAGATCGCCGAAGAAGTGAAGCGTATAGAATGACAAAATCGTGAATAGGATAGAGGTAGAAACAAGAGGGATTCGGAGCCCTCAAGTTCATTTATGAGGCCTAAGAAAAAGGCCAGAGTGGATGGGCCATTCAGAGTTGAGGCCCCTATTGTTACTACTGGACCGCAGCCTTGTGCTTATTGTGGGTGACACCATTAGGGCAAATGCTGGAAAAGAATTGGGGCATGTTTGAGGTGTAGATCATTAGAGCACCGTATCAGAGATTGTCCACGGAGGCCCGAGCAGATGCAAGCTGCATGTTTGGGTAAGGTACAGCCACTGAGGGGTGGTCAGCGGCCTCCAAGAGGCCGTGATCAGGCTAGAGGTGGTAATGGATTGGGCCGTGGTCAGAGGGCACCGGGCAGAGGTGCTATTCATATTGAGGCAAGGCAGCCAGCTCTGGTTTATGCTGCACTTCACCGAGAGGACGGAGACGCCCTAGATGTTATCACGGGTATGTTTTTTATCTATAATGTACCTTACACTTCACTGATTGATGTTGGATCTACGCATTCCTATATAGCATGTAAAGTATCTGAGACCTTGGGCTTAATGGTTGAAAGCACTACTAGTGAGGTTACTGTATTGAGTCCATTAGAGTAATCAGTGAGAGTAAATAAATTGTTCAAAAATGTACCTTTGGAGGTTCAAAGAATGATATTTTTGGCAGATTTGATGGAACTCTCTTTTGGAGAATTCAATTTAATACTGGGGATGGACTGGTTGGTTAAACATCAAGTAAACTTAGATTGTGCTACTAAACAGATGGTACTAAAAATTACGGAGGGTGATGAGATAGTTGTAATTGGGGAGCGTCAAAATTATTTGTCAAATTTGATATCTACACTAAGGGCCGAGAAATTGGTTCGTAAGGGTTGTGAGGCGTATCTAGCTTACATCGGTGTTTCTGATTCTGAGATTTCGTCTGTTAAGGATATCAGAATAGTTAAAGATTTTCTAGATGTTTTTCTCGATGAGCTACTTGGGTTAGCTTCAAACCGTGAAGTCGAGTTTGGGATTGAGCTCCTACCTGGCATAGCTCCAGTGTCCATTACTCCTTATAGATTGGCACCAAAAGAGCTTGTGGAACTTAAATCTCAAATTCAAGAATTACTAGATCGAGGGTTGATCCTCCCTAGTGTGTCTCCATAGGGAGCATTGATTTTATTTGTGAAAAAGAACGATGGGTCCATGCGTATGTGCATTGATTACCAACAACTGAACAAACTGACCGTTAAGAACAAGTACCCTCTACCGAGGATTGGTGATCTATTCGACCAGTTTTAAGGAGCTTCGATTTTCTCTAAGATTGATATCTGATCTGGGTACCATCAACTGAGGGCTAAAGAAACTGATGTTTATAAGACAGTGTTTAGGACTCGTTATAGTCATTACGAGTTCCTAGTGATGTCGTTTGGACTAATGAATGCACCAGCGACTTTTATGAATCTGATAAACCGAGTGTTCCAACCCTATCTGGATCAGTTCATAGTGGTTTTTATAGATGACATCTTGGTGTAATCGAGAACTAAAGATGAACATGATGCACATCTCTGAGTTGTCCTACAAATTCTGAAGGAGAAACAATTGTATGCCAAGTTTAGTAAATGTGAATTCTAGTTACCAGAGGTAACATTTCTGGGTCATGTGGTATCAGCTGAAGGGATTAGGGTTGATCCTCAGAAAATTGAAGCTGTTCTAGATTGGAAGCTGCCTAAGACGGTATCTGAGATTCGTAGTTTTCTGGGACTGGCAGGGTATCATAGACGATTTGTTGAGGGGTTTTCATTAATTGATGCACCTCTGACTAAGTTATTGCGTAAGGGTGTACCATTTAACTAGACTGATGCGTAGCAGAATAGTTTTGAGAAGCTTAAGAAAGTTCTGATGGAGGCCCTTGTCTTGATTCAGCCTGAGTCTGGGAAAGAGTTTACTGTTTACAGTGACGCATCACATGTTGGGTTAGGATGTGTGTTGATGCAAAAGGGTAAGGTGGTGGCATATGCGTCTCGTCAGCTTAAGACTCATGAGGTGAATTATCCAACACACGACTTGGAGTTGGCCGCAATGGTATTCGTACTGAAAATTTGGAGGCATTACCTGTATGGTGAGAAGTGTATCATTTACATGGATCACAAAAGCCTCAAGTATCTCCTCACTTAGAAAGAGTTGAATCTTAGGAAGTGTAGATGGATTAAGCTGCTGAAAGACTATGACTATTTGATTGAAAACCATCCTGGTAAAGCCAATGTGGTGGCCGACGCACTAAGCTGCAGGGCTATGATTGATCTGAGGGTGATGTTTTCTCGCCTCAGCTTATTTGATGGTGGTAGCTTGTTGGCTGAGCTCCAAGTTAAATCGATGTGGATTGAGCAGATTAAGGGTAAACAGTTGGAGGATAAGTCACTGGGTCCTCGATTCCGACAATTTGAGAGTGGCAGCACATCAGATTTTGGTCTGAATAATGAAGGAGTACTCTATTTCCATGGAAAGGTCTGTGTACCGAAGGATACTAATTTGAGGTAGTCTATACTGTGAGATGCACATAAGTAGTCCTTCTGCTATACATCTCGGTGGAAATAAAATATACCGAGAACTTCGTGAGTTATATTGGTGGCCAAGTCTTAGGCGTGAAGTTACCAACTATGTGAGTAAATGCCTTACTTGCCAAAAGGTTAAGCCGAACATCAGTTACCTTCGGGGTTGCTTCAGCCAGTTAAGATTCCACTATGGAAGTGGGAAAGTGTGACTATGGACTTCGTAAGTGGGCTACCCCTAATGCCTTCTAAAAAGGATTCAGTATGGGTCATCATGGATCGATTGACCAAAACTACCCATTTCATACCAGTTTGCACAAATTACTCTTTGCAGAAGCTGGCTAAACTATATGTGGCTGAGATAGTGAGACTGCATGGGGTACCGATTTCCATAATATCTGATAGAGATCCTTGCTTCACGTCTCAATTCTGGAAAAAGTTACATGAGGCTTTGGGTACAAGGTTGGACTTCAGTATTGCGTTCCATCCTCAAACAGATGGTCAGTCAGAGAAGGTGATTCAGATATTAAAGGACATGTTAAGGAGTTGTGTGATAGATTTTCGTGGCAGTTGGGAGGACTACCTACCATTAGCAGAATTTACGTATAACAATAGCTACAAGTTTAGCATACAGATGGCACCTTACGAGGCATTATATGTCATTACGAGACAACCTGACCCTCAGGGGGCTGAAGACGCACCCCACCTCGGGTTGGAGGGGGGCCATGTCGGGGGCAGCGGATCTCTACCCCTTAAAGAGCTAAAAAAACTTCGTCAATCTACTATTAGGCAACATTCGTATGTCTGAAATGGGGACACTTTTCTTTAGCCCACACATCCGAGGCACCAGGGTGCCACTGCTACTCGAGGCACCTGCACATCCAACGTCTTAGGTTTCCTATGGTGTCTGAGGCTCCCGCATCCAAGCACCAGGGAGCCAATGTTGCTCGAGGCTCCCGAACATCCGAGGCACCAAGGTGTCGGTGGTGCTCGAAGCTCCAACACGACCAAGGGCCTAGGTTGTCGATGGTGTCTGAGGCTCCCACACATCCAAGCACTAAGGTACTGATGGTGTTCGAGGCTTTCGCACGACCAAGAGCATAGGTTGCTGATGGTGCCTGAGGCTCCTGCACGACCAAGGGCCTAGGTTGCCGATGGTGCCCGAGGCTCTCGTATGACCAAGGCCCTAGGTTGCCGGTGGTGTCTGAGGCTCCCGCACATCCAAGCACCAAGGTACTGATGGTGTTCGAGGATCTCGCACGACCAAGAGCATAGGTTGCTGATGGTGCTTGAGGCTCCTGCACGACCAAGGGCGTAGGTTGCCGATTGTGCTCGAGGCTCTCGTACAACCAAGGGCCTAGGTTGTCGATGGTGCCCGAGGCTCCCGCACGACCAAGGGCCTAGGTTGCTGATGGTGTCTAAGGCTCCCACACATCCAAGCACCAAGGTACTGATGGTGCCCGAGGCTCTCGTACGACCAAGGGCCTAGGTTACCGATGGTGCCCAAGGCTCCCTCACGACTAAGGGCCAAAGTGCCGATGGTGCCCGAGGCTCCCGCACAACCAAGGGCCTAGTTTGCCAATGGTGTCCGAGGCTCCAGCACATCCAAGCACCAAGGTGCTGATGGTGCCCAAGGCTCCCGCACGACGAATGGCCTAGTTTGCTGTTGGTGTCTGAGGCTCTCACACATCCAAGCACCAAGGTGCCGGTAGTGCCCGAGGCTCTCGCACAACTAAGGGCTTAGTTTGTCAATGGTGTTCGAGGCTCCCGTACATCCAAGCACCAAGGTATCGATACTGCTTGTGGCCCCCACATATCCGAAGCACTAAGGTGCTGATGCTGCTCGAGGCTCCCGCACATTCGACGCACCAAGGTACCGATACTGCTCGAGGTTCCCACACATCCAAGCAGCTAGGTACCGATGCTGCTCGAGGCTCCTGCACATCTGAGGCACCAAGGTGTCGTTGCTGCTCGAGGCTCTCGCACATCCAAGTAGCAAGGTGCCAATACTGCTTAACCCCGCACATCTGAGGTACCAAGGTGTCGATGCTACTCGAGGCTCCCCCACATCCAGGCACTATGGTGCCGATGTTGCTCGGGGCTCCCACACATCCAGCCACCAAGGTTGCCAATAGTGTCTAAGGCTCCAAGGTGCCGATGCTGCTCAAGGCTCCTGCACATCCGAGGCACCAGGTGCCAATGTTGCTCGAGGCTCTTGCACCACCGACGTCCTAGGTTGCCAATGGCATCCAAGGCTCCAACATGTCCAAGCATCATTGGTGCCGACGCTTTCACACCATCGATGTCCTAGGTTACCAATGGTGCCTGATACTCTGGCACGACCAAGGGCACGAGGTGTCGGAGGCTCTTATTCGAAAAAGGGAGGGACCGGGATGATTCGAAAAGAGGAGGGACTGGGGCGACTAGTTGCATCACTTTCTATATTTCGGGATGTCTAGCCAGAGCACTGCCGGGAAAGCTCATCGAAGCACCGCCAGAATGGATCGCTGGGAACCTAACCAGCGGTGGGGTGCACCGACGTCCAGGCATGAAATGGGCTTGGGCAGTGCTCTGGATAACCCATGCATGCTCAATATCACTTCCCCCCTAAAGAGATAAAAAAACTTTGTCAATATGCTACCAGGCGACATTCATGTGTCTGAAACAGGGACACTTTATGGTGCCGATGCTTTCTCAACAATGGGGGCCCAAAATTAGCTTTGGTGCTCGACCCTCCAGCAACACCTAATGCACCAAGGTGCAGATGCTACCCGATGCTCCCTCACATCGAAGGGACCGATGGTGCCCAATGGCCCCACACGACGGGATGGCACACGCTGCCAATGGTGTACAGGGCTACCGCATAACTAAAGGCCAAAGGTTCCGGAGGCTCTTGTTGCAAAAAGGGAGGGACAGGGATGATTCATTCATTGTTGGGTACCGAACATGCAACGATATCTGATTTCTACCTTCGGGACTGGGAAGGGACCGGGACAATTCATTCATTATTGGGTACCAAACATGTAACTGTATCCAAATTCTACCTTTGGTATTGGGGAGGGACTCATTTCACCGTTTTGTATATCCTAGGATGGCTCGCTGGAGCATCATCAGGATGGATCGTCGGAGCAACACTGGGAACCTAACTGATTGTGAGGGGCACCAACGTTCAAGCATGCGATGGGCGTGGCCAGTGCCCTGGATAACCCCTGGCCGCTCAATATTGCTTCCCCCCTAAAGAGCTAAAAAAACTTGGTCAATATGCTACCAGTAGACATTTTTTTTTTGAAAAAAAGACCCGAAGGCCAACCTCATATTATTGCATCCTTTAAAATAACATCATGGATGTGTCCGAAACAGGGACAAGTTTCAAATGTCTAAAATAGGGACACTTTTTTCAGCCCAATGCTTCCGCACCAACAAGGGCCAATGGTGCTCGACACTTTCGTACATCCGAGGCACCAAGGTGTCGAAGGTGCTCGACGCTCTCGTACATCTGAGGCACCAAGATGCTGGTGTTGCTCGATGCTCCTGCACATGTCTGAAACAAGGCAGTTTTTTTTAGGCCACTTACACATAGTATTTTTAACTGAAATTTTTTTCTGTTGGCCCAAAAC